>CM057474.1:47305202-50224369 GCA_030035585.1 Dugong dugon
CTCTCTTGTATACTTCAGATAAGTAAGTTTTAATATCAAGCTTAACTATTCTGTGAACTTTTGATGGATTAAAAAAAACTCTTTTTCGCTCTGCTAGCTATGAGATGTTGGACAGATTATGTGAACACTTTAAGCAGTAATTTCCTCTTCTTATAAATGGGGATAGTATTATCTATTTCATATTGTTATTTTTAATGATACAAAATGTGTTTACAGTATGTGTTTGGCAGAGTAGCTGGCACATGTTAAAGACTCAAAATATCTTAGATGTTAATATGATCATTTACTGTGATTATTATTCCATGTAATATTTATCTTATATTTAACTTCATATATTTTTTTAATCTTCAAATGTATATAATTGTTGTTGTTAGGGGCCAAATTGTTGGCTTCGATTCAGAGCAATCTTATGTATAACAGAACAAAATGTTGCCCGATCCTGCCCCATCTTCACAGTTGTTTCTGTGTTTAAGCCCATTTTTGCAGCCACTATCTCAATCCATCTGATTGAGGGTCTTACTCTTTTATACTGACCGTCTACTTTACCTTAAGACATCAAACTTGGTAAAGTAGAGGGTCAGCAAAAAAGAGGAAGACCCTTAACAAAATAGATTGACATAGTGGCTACAACAATGTGCTCAAACATACCTACTACTGTGAGGATGGCACAGGACCAAGCAATGTTATATTCTGTTATACATATGATCACTATGAGTTGATGGCAGCTAACAACAATGACTACTACTTTATGAAGCATGATGTCCTTCTTCATGATTGGTACCTCCTGATAACATATCCAAAGGAAGTGAGACATAGTCTCACCATCTTAGCTTCTAAGGAGAATTCTGTCTGTATTTCCTCCAAGACAGATTTGTTCATTCTTCTGGCAGCCCATAGTATATATAATATTCTTCACCAACATTGCAATTCAAAGGAATAAATTCTTCTTCAGTCTTCCTTATTCATTATCCAGCTTTAACATGCATTTGTGAGGTGATTGAAATACCATAAATTGGGTCATATGTACCTTAGTTATTAAAGTGACATCTTTGCTTTTTAAGATTTTAGAGGTCTTTTGCAGTAGATTTGCCCAATGCAATGCATTGTTTAATTTCTTGACTGCTGCTTCCACAGGCATTTATTGTGGATCCAAGTAAATGAAATCCTAGACAACTTCAGCCTTATCTCCATTTATCACGGTGTTGCTTATTGGTCTAGTTGTGAGGATTTTTGTTTTCCAATGTTGAAGTGTAATCCATACTGAAGGCTGTAGTCTTTGATCTTCATCAGTAAGTGCTCCAAGTCCTCTTCACTTTCAGCAAGCAAAGTTGTGTCATCTGCATATCATAGGTTGTTAATGAGTATTCCTCCAGTCCTGATACCGTGTTGTTCTTCATATAGTCCAGCTTCTCAGATTATTTGCTCAGCGTATACACTGAATAAGTATGGTGAAAGGATACAACCCTGATGCACACCTTTTCTGATTTTAAGTCATACAGAATCCCATTGCTCTGTTCGAGTGACTGCCATTCATTTTCCCAGCACCTAGCATTCCTCTTAAGAGGTTGCTGAAAAACTAAGGGCAAGAAATGCAACAAGTCCATATTTAAGAAGAAAGAAAGCAGAGATGATAAAAGACCCAATAATCATAGATTCCAAAAGTCAAATCCAAACCACCTGCTGTCCAGTCGATTCCCAGTCATAGCAACCCTATAAAAACTAAAAAAAAAGTTGCTGTCGAGTTGATTCCAACTCGTAGTGACCCTATAGGACAGAGTAGAACTGCCCCATAGGGTTTCTAAGGAGCATCTGGTGAATTCGAACGGCTGACCTTTCAGTTAGCAGCCGTAGCTCTTAACCACTAGGCCAGCAGGTTTCCAGCAACACTATAGGACAGAGTAAAACTGCCCCATAGGGTTTCCAAGGCTGTAAATCTTTATGGAAGCCAGCTGTCACATCTTTCTCCCACAGAATGGCTGATGGGTTTGAACTGCCAACCTTTCAGTGAGTAGCTGAGTACTTTAGCCCCTGCATCACCAAGGCTCCTGATCATAGATTGTTCTTGTTGTTAGATGCCATCAAGTTGATTCTGACTCGCAGCGACCTATGTACAACAGAACAAAATACTGCCCAGTCTGCACCATCCTCACAGTCCTTGCTATGTTTGAGCGCATTGTTATTGCCGCTGTGTCAATCCATCTTGTTGAGCGTCTTCCTCTTTTTCACTGACCCTCTACTTTACCAAGCATGATGACCTTTTCCAGGGACCGATCCCTCCTGATAATGTATCCAAAGTACTTGAGACAAACTCTCACCATCCTTGTTCTAAGGAGCATTCTGGCGGTACTTCCAGGACAGATGCGTTCGTTCTTCTGGCAGTCCATGGTATGTGCAGTATTCTTCGTCAGCACCATAATTCGAAGGCATCAATTCTTCTTCAATCTTTCTTATTCATTGTCCCACTTCCGCATGCATATGAGGCAATTGAAAATACTGTGGCTTGGATCAGGCACATCTTAGTTCTCAAAGTGACATCTTTGCTTTTTAATACTTTAAAGAGGTCTTTTGCAGCAGATTTGCCCAATGCAGTATTTTATTTGATTTTTTGACTGTGGCTTCCATGGGCATTGATTGTGGATCCAAGTAAAATGAAATCCTTGACAATTTCAATCTTTTCTACATTTATTATGATGTTGCTCCAGTTATGAGGATTTTTGTTTTCTTTATGTTGAGGTGTAATCCGTACTGAAGGCTGTAGTCTTTGATCTTCAGTATGTACTTCAAGTCCTCTTTGCTTTCAGCAAGCAAAGTTGTGTCATCTGCATATCTCAGGTTGTTAATGAGTATTCCTCCAGTCCTTACCTGGGATTCCTCATATAGTCCAGTTTCTTGGATTATTTGCTCTGCATACAGATTGAATAAGTATGGTGAAAAGATACAACTCTGATGCACACCTTTCCTGACTTTAAACCACACAGTATCTGCTTGTCCTGCTTGATCGACTGCTTCTTGATCTATGTGCAGGTTCCTCATGAGCACAATTAAGTGTTCTGGAATTCCCGTTCTTTGCATAATTTCTTATGATCCACACAATTGAATGCCTTTGCATAGTCAGTAAAACACAGTTAAACATCTTTCTGGGTATTCTCTGCTTTCAGCCAAGATCCATCTGACATCAGCAATGATATCCCTTGTTCCGCATCCTCTTCTGAATCTGGCTTGAATTTCTGGAAGTTCCCTGTTGATGTACTGCTGCAACCACTTTTGAATGATCTTTAGCAAAATTTTACTAGTGAGTGATGTTAATAGATATTGTTCGATAATTTCTGCATTCTGTTGGAACACCTTTCTTTGGAATGACCGCAAATATGGGTCTTTTCCAGTCAGTTGGCCAGGTAGCTGTCTTCCAAATTTCTTGGCATAGATGAGTGTGCTCTTCCAGCATTCTATCCATTTGGTTAGACACCTCAATTGGTATTCTGTCAATTCCTAGAGACTTGTTTTTTGCCAATGCCTTCAGTGCAGTTTGAATACCTTCAATACCATTAATTCTTGATTATATGCAACCTCCTGAAATGGTTGAACGTTTACCAATTCTTTTTTGTACAGTGACTCTGTGTGTTCCATCTTCTTTTGATACTTCCTGTGTCATTTAATATTTTGTCCATAGAATCCTTCAATTTTGCAACTCGAGGCTTGAATTTTTTCTTCAGTTCTTTCAGCTTGAGAAATGCCAAGTGTGTTTTTCCCTTTTGGTTTTCTATCTTCAGGTCTTTGCACATTTCATTATAATACTTTACTTTGTCTTCTCGAGCTGCCGTCTGAAATCTTGTGTTCAGCTTTTTTAGTTCATCAGTTCTTCCATTCACTTTATCTACTCTGTGTTCCAGAACAAGCTTCGGAGTCTCTTCTGACATCTACTTTGGTCTTTTATTTCTTTCCTGTCTTTTTAATGACCTTTTGCTTTCTTCATGTATGATGTTCATGATGTCATCCGACAACTGCTCTGGTCTTCGGTCAGTAGTGTTCAATGTGTCAAATGTATTCTTGGGACGATCTTTAAATTCAGATTTGATACACTTATGTCGTACTTTGGCTTTCATGGACTTGTTTTAATATTCTTCAGCTTCAGGTTGTACTTGTTTACGAGCAATTGATCATATGTTCCACAGTTGGCCTCTGGCCTTGTTCTGACTGATGATATTGAGCTTTTCCATCATCTCTTTCCAGAGATGTAGTTGATTTGATTCCTGTGTATTCTATCTGTTGAGGTCCTCGTGTAGAGCCACTGTTTATGTTGTTGAAAAAGGGTATTTGTAATGAAGAAGTTGTTCTTCTTGCAAAATTCTATCATGTGATCTCTGGCATCATTTCTATCACCAAGGCCATATTTTCCAACTACCAATCCTTCTTCTTTGTGTCCAACTTAGCTATTAATGCATTATGATTGTATGTTTGATCACTTTCGGACTACTGAAGTTGGTAAATATCTTCAATTTCTTCGTCTTTGACCTTAGTGGTTGGTGCATAAATTTGAATAAAAGTGGTATTGAGTGGTCCTCCTTGTAGATGTATGGGTATTATCCTATCACTGACAGCGTTGTACTTCAGCATAGATCTTGAAATGTTCTTTTTTGATGATTAACGTGATGTCATTCCTCTTCAGTTTGTCATTCCTATCAGAGTAGACCAAATGTTCAATTCCAAATTGCCAATACCTGTTCATTTCAGCTCACTAATATCTAGGATATTGATCTTTATGTGTTCCATTTCATTTTTGATGACTTCCAGTTTTCCTTGATTCATAATTCATACATTCCACTTCTGATTATTAATGGGTGTTTGCAGCTGCTGCTTCTTATTTTGAGACTTGCCACAACAGCAAATGAAGGTCCCAGAAGCCATACTCTATCCACATCCTTCAGGCTGACTCTACTTTGAGGAGAAATCTCTTCTCCAATATTATTTTGAGTGCCTTCCAACCTGAGGGACTCGTCTTCCAGCACTATATTGGACAACGTTCTACTGCTAGTCATAAGATTCTCACTGGCCAATTTTTTTCCCCCAACTTTTTTTTTAGTTGTACTTTAGATGAAAGTTTACAGAACAAATAGTTTATCATTAAACAGTTAGTACACATTGTTTTATGACATTGGTTAACAACCCCACAACATGTCAACACTCTCCCTTCTTGACCTTGGGTTCCCTATTACCACATTTTCTGTCCCCTCCTGCCTTCTAGTCCTTGTCCCTAGGCTGTTGTGCTCTTTAGCCTCGTTTTGTTTTATAGGGCTCTCTAATCTTTGGCTGAAGGGTGAACCACAGGCATGACTTCACTGCTGAGCTAAAAGGGTGTCCGGGGGCCATACTCTCAGAGTTTCTCCAGTCTCTGTCAGGCCAGTAAGTCTGGTCTTTTTTTGTGAGTTAGAATTTTGTTATACATTTTTGTGCAGCTCTGTCTGGGACCCTCTGTTGTGATCCCTGTCAGAGCAGTCAGTGGAGGTAGCTGGGCACCATCTTGTTGTACAGGACTCAGTCTGGTGGAGGCTGTGGTAGTTGTGGTCTATTACTCCTTTGGGCTAATCTTTTCCTTGTATCTTGTTTTCCTCATTCTCCCTTGCTTCTGAAGGGGTAAGACCACTGGAGTATCTTAGATGGCTCTTCGTGGGCTTTTAAGACCCCAGACGCTAGTCACCAAGGTAGAATGTAGGACATTTTCTTTATAAGCTATGTTATGCTAATTGAGCTAGATGTTTTCTGAGACCATGGCCCCCACAGCCCTTGGCCCAGCAATTCAACCCCTCAGGCAGTTTGGATGTGTCTATGGAGCTTCCATGACCATGCCTTGCACAAGTTGTGCTTGCTTCCCCAGTATCGTGTGCTGTCTTACCCTTCACCAAAGTTTCTACCTATCTATTGTCTACTTAGTGTTTCCCCCACCTACCCCTCCCCTCCCATGTAACGATCAAAGATTGTTTCTTTTTGTGTGCAAACCTTTTCATGAGTTTTTACGGTAGTGGTCTCATACAGTATTTGTCCTTTTGTGATTGACTTATTTCACTCAGCATAATGCCCTCCAGATTCATCAGTGTTATGAGATGCTTCGCAGATTCATCATTGTTCTTTATTGTTGTGTAATACTCCATTGTGTGTATGTACCATAGTTTGTTTATCCATTCATTTGTTGATGGGCATCTAGGTTGTTTCCATCTTTTTGCTATTGTGAACAATGCTGCAGTGAATATGGGTGTGCATATGTCTATTCATGTGACAGCTCTTATTTCTCTAGGATATATTCTTAGGAGTGGGATTACTGGATCATATGGTATTTCTACTAGATTTCTAAGGAAGCGCCATATTGTTTTCCAAAATGGTTGTATCATTTTGCATTCTCACCAGCAGTGCATAAGAGAAATGATCTCCTTGTAGTCTCTCCAACATTTGTTATTTCCAGTTTTTTTTGATTTGTGCCAGTAATACCGGAGTGAGAACGTATCTCATTGTAGTTTTGATTTGCATTTCTCTAATAGCTAATGATCGCGAGCATTTCCTCATGTGTCTGTTAGCCACTTGAATGTCTTCTTTGGTGAAGTGACTGTTCATTTCCTTTGCCTATTTTTTAATTGTATTATTTGTCTTTTTGTTGTAGAGGTGTTGGCTTTCCTTGTAGATTTTAGAGTTTAGACCTCTGTCTGATTTATAATGTTCAATTTTTTTTCCCAGTCTATAGGTTCTCTCTTTACTTTTTTGGTGAATGAGCATAAGTGTTTAATTTTTAGAAGATCCCAGTTATTTAGCTTGTCTTCTGGAGTTTGTGTGTTGTTTAGTTTGTATCCTGTTAATGCCATGTATTAGGGCCTCTAGCGTTGATCCTAGTTTTTCTTTTATGAACTTTACAGTTTTTGGCTTTATATTTAGGTCTTTGATCCATTTTGAATTAGTTTTTGTATATGGTATGAGTTATGGATCCTGTTTCATTTTTTTGCAGGTGGACATCCACTTTTGCCAGCACCATTTGTTAAAAAGGGCTTTTCCCCATCTGATGGACTTTGTGCCCTTGTCGAAGATCAGGTGACTGTAGGTGGATGGATTTACATCTGGGTTCTCAATTCCGTTCCACTGGTCAATGGATCTGTTGTTGTACCGGTACCAGGCTGTTTTGGCTACTGTATCTATATAGTAGGTCCTGAGGTCAGGTAGTGCAAGTCCTCCTATTTTATTCTTCTTTTTCAATAGTGCTATAATTATCCGGTTCTTCTTCCCTTTCCATATAAAGTTAATGATTAGTTTTTCCATCTCTTTAAAGAATGTTGTTGGTATTTGGATAAGGATTGCATTGTATTTGTAAATTGCTTTGGGTATAATTGTCATTTTCACAATGTTGAATCTACCTATTCATGAGCATGATATGTTTTTCCATTTATGTAGATCCCTTTGGGTTTCTTGCAGTAGTGTTTTGTAGTTTTCTTTGTATAGGTCTTTTACGTCCCTGGATAGATTTATTCCTAAGCATTTTCTTTTTTTAGGGGCTATTATTAACGGTATTGTTTTTCTGATTTCCTTTTCATCGTTCTCTTTATTGGTGTATAGGAATCCAACCAATTTTTGTATGTTTATCATGTTTCCTGCTACTCTGCTGAATCTATTAGTTTCAGTAGTTTTCTCATGGAGTCTTTAGGGTTTTCTATGTATAATATCATATCATCTGGAAATAGGGATATATTTACCTCTTCATTACCAGTTTGGATGCCATTTATTTCTTTTTCTTGCCTTATTGCTTGAACTAGGACTTCCAGCAGAATGTTAAATAGGAGTGGTGATAAAGGTCATCCTTGTCTTGTTCCTATTCTCAAGGGGAATGTTTTCAGCCTCTCTACATTAAGAATGTTGTTGGACATTGGTTTTGTGTAGATGCCCTTTATTGTGTTGAGAAATTTCCCTTCTATACTTATTTTATTGAGAGTTTTTATCAGGAATGAGTGTTGGACTTTGTCGAATGCCTTTTCTGTGTCAATTGAGATGATAATGTGATTCTTTTCTTTCCTTTTATGTATGTGGTGGATTATGTTGATTGATTTGCTAATGTTGAACCATCCTTGCATACCTGGTATGAATCCTACTTGGTCATAGTGTATATTTTTTTGATATGATGCTGAATTCTATTGGGTAGAATTTTGTTGAGAATTTTTGCATCTATATTCATGAAAAATATTGGTCTGTAATTTTCTTTTTTTGTGGCATCTTTGCCTGGTTTTTGTACCAGGGTTATGCTGGCTTCATAGAATGAATTCAGAAATGTTGCTTCCTTTTCTATGTGCTGAAATAGTTTGAGCAGTACTGGTATAAGCTCTTCCCTGAATGTATGCTAGAATTCTCCAGTGAAGCCATCTGGGCCAGGGCTTTTTTTGTTGGTTTCTTTTTTTTTTTAAATTAGCTTTTCAATCTCTTTTCTTGTTATGGATCTGTTCAGATTTTCAGCATCACTTTGTATTAGTTTGGGTAGGTAGTATGTTTCTCAAAATTTGTCCACTTCCACTAGGTTTTCATATTTGTTGGAATATAGGTTTTCATAATACACTGTTATGATCCTTTTTATTTCAGTTGGTTATGTTGTAATGTGCCGTGTTTCATTTCTGTTTTGCATTATTTGTGTCCTCTCCTGTTTTCCTTTTGTCAGTTTAGCCAGTGGATTGTCGATTTTGTCAATCCTTTCCAGAGAACCAACTTTTGGTTTTGTTGATTCTATTTTTTTCTATTCTCTATTTCATTGATTTCTGCTCTGATATTTATTATTTCATTTCTTCTGGTGGCTGTGGGTTTTTTTTTTTTTTTTTTGGCTGTTCTCTTTCTATGTGTTCGAGTTGTATAGTTAATGTTTTGATTTTGCCCCTTTCTTCTTTTTTGATGTGTGTGTCTCTTGCCATAAATTCTCCTCTGAGGACTGCCTTTGCTGTGTCCCAAAGTTTTTGGTATGATGTTGTTTCATTCTTGTTTCAGTCTAGGAATTTTTTTATTCCATCCCTATTTCTTCTATTACCCAGTAGTTTGTAAGCAGGGTGTTATTCAGTTTCCATGTAATTGATTTTTTTCCCTTGCTCTTCCTGTTGTTAATTTCTACCTTGATGGCACTGTGGTCAGAGAAGATACTTTGTATTATCTCAACATTTTGGATCTTGTTGAGGGTTGCCCTGTGGCCTAAGATGTGGTCTATTCTGGAGAATGTTCCATGTGCATTGGAAAAGCATGTGTACTTTGCTTTGTTGGGTGGAGTGTTCTATATATGTCTACGAGGTCAAGTTGGCTGATTGTGCCCTTTAGGTCTTCTGTATCTTTGTTGAGTTTCTTTCTAGATGTTCTGTCTCCTACTATTATTATGGAACTGTATATTTCTCTTTTCAGTGCTGTTAGAGTTTGTTTTATGTATTTTGGAGCCCTGTCATTGGGTGCATAGATATTTTTTATGGTTATGTCTTCATGATGGATCATCCCTTTAATCATTATGTAGTATCCTTCTTTAACTTTTATGGTGAATTTCTTAAAAAAACATCTATTTTATCTGAGATTAGTATTGCCACTCCTGCTCTTTTTTGGTAGCTATTTGCTTGATATTTTTTTCCCTTCCTTTAATTTTTAATAAATTTGCATCTTTGTTTTTAAGGTTTGTCTATTGTAGATAGCATATTGATGGATCCTGTTTTTTAATGCGTTCTGTCACTCTGTCTCTTTATGGGTGCATTTAGGCCATTTACATTCAGTGTAATTATGATAGGTGTGAGTTTACTGCTGTCATTTTGTAGTGCCTTTTTTTAATGATGCCGATGTTTTCTTTGTTCCTCTTCCTCTCCTGTGCTGAATTCCTTTTGTTTGTGGGTTTTTTTTTCTTTTGTTTTTGTAGACTTTGTTTTTACTGAGACTTTATGTTTTTCTTGTTTATTTTGATAAATAGCTTTGTTAACTTTCTTTGCGGTTAACTTGAAATTTACCCCTATCTTCCTAAGCTTGTACCAGTGTCTTATTACTTGGTACTGCCTTGCCTTCCACTCCATTAGAAGGTTCTATATCTACACCATTTATTCCCACTTTTATTGTTCTGATGCTTTTGTCATTTGCAGATTAACCTCTCTGCTTTCCCATTGTAATTCTTTATGTTTTGCATAGTCCTTGAGAGTTCATTTCCTAGGCTGGTATCTTGCATCCTAGATTCAGGCTGTGGTCTGATGTTGTTTGTTCTCAGACTGAAGGACTCCCTTTAGTAGTTTTTGTAGGTTTGGTTTTTACATAGTCCTTTAATTTCTGTTTATCTGGAAATGTCCTAATTTCACCATCATATTTGAATGAGAGTTTTGCAGGATATATTATTCTTGGCTGGCACCTTTTTTTTCAAGGTTTTATATATGTTGTCCCATTGCCTTCTTGCCTGCATGGCTTCTGCCGAGTAATCCGAGCTTAGTCTTAGTCTTTCTTCTTTGTATGTTACTTTTTGTTTTTCTTGAGCTGCTCTCAAGATTCTTTCTTCGTCCTTGGTTTTAGTGAGTGTGATTATGATATGCCTTGGTGATTTTCTTTTGAGGTCTATCCTATATAGAGTTCATTGAGCTTCTTGGATTGTCAGCTTTTCATCTTTCATAATATTGGGGAAGTTTTCTGTCAGCAGTTCTTCAATAATCCTCTCTTTGTTTTCTGTTTTCTCCCCCTGTTCTGGAACTCAGATAATTCACAAATTCTTGCTTTTGATTATATCCCACATAATTCTGAAGGTTTTTTTCATTTTTCTTTTGTTCTTTTTTCTGATTTTTCCTCAGAGTTTTACCCAAGTGTTTGCTTTCAGTTTTGCTGATCCTGTCTTCCATTGTTTCAAACCTGGTCCTCAGTCCTTCTATGACACCGTCCATTTCTGAAATTTTGTTGTTCATCTTTTGGTTTTCTAATTGTTGTTTTTGTATGATTTCCAGTTATGAATTTATTTTGGTATTTTGTTCCTGTATTATTTTCATGAATTCTTCCATTTTTTAATCTGTATTTTCCATGAATTTGTCTGCTTTTACATGAAGTTGTCTTTTTTTTTCCTCATTTTTTTCTGCTTTTTGCTTCAACTCTTGGATAGCTCTGAATATTAGAGATTTGAATTCCTTATCAGGTAGTTCTAGTGTCTTCGCCTCTACTGGAAAGTCATCTGATGTTTTATTTTGGAAGCCTACTGAACCATCTTGTCCTGTTTTTGTATACATTTTGGTATTGTCTGCTGTCTTCGGGACATTCGGTAGTTATTTTCCTCATTTGTTGATTGTAGATTTGTTTGTTTCATCCTGTTTTTTTGTTTTATTTGGTTATGTCTGAGCAGGTGGACTGTACATTCTGTGTTATTTGCTCATCTGTTGGCATGATAGTTTTCACCTCCTTGTCCAATGGACAGGGTCGCTTGCTTAGCTATGGTGCAGCAGGCAGGTTCAGCTGAAGAGGAGTTGCTGGGATGGGTTGTTTGTGGCACATACTTGGACTGACAGGGTGGGAAGGCTGGAAATCAGTGCAGGGAAGATTCTGGTAGGCTGTGCTTGTGCTGTTTGGGGGTGTGATGTTCAGCACGCAGTGCAGGTAGGCAGGAACGGGGGAGATTTTGATGTGTGGAGCTAATATGGGTATGGGAAAGAGGAGTGAGAGGAGAGAGATACAGGAGCAAAAACAAAGAAACAAACAATAAAAAAAGAGTGCTAAGGGAGCTTGCCACTGGAGTGGAGAAATTAGAGACTGAGAAATGGAGAGAAAAAAAAGAAAAAAATGGGGAAGGATAAAAGAAAATAAATAAATGAATGAAAATTATTAAAAGAAAGAAAAGAAAAGCCCCCAGGAGTCCCACCAGTTGGCTGCAAAGACTGGGGAAGTGTCTGGCTAGAAGTGGTAAAGGTGTCACACTGTGACAGATATTCAGGAGACAGGAAGGGAAGGTAAGTATAGAGCGATGAGAAACTGAGAAATGAAGAAAGAGAAAAAGGAAAAAAGAGAGAAAAGAAAACAAACAATAAACAAAAGAAAAAAAGAAGTGCCCCCAGGGATCCCAGAGTGCACCTGTGAGGACTGGGGAAGTAGCTCCCACACTGTGCAATACAACCCAGCTAGAAGGGGTTCCAAAGCTGAGAAAAGAAAAAGAAAACAAGCAAACAAACAAATCAAAATAGAACAAATCAAAACTAACAAGCAAACAAAACCCCTGGGATCCCACCAGTGTGGCTGCAGGGGCCGGGAAGCAGTTCCATCATCGAGTAGCATTTCACAGCTTTTCAGGAAGACACAAAGATAGCACACATAGCTAGGTATTTGAGAGAAAGGAGGGGTGAGAGGTTTGGAAGAAACCAAAAAAAGTGGAAAAAAGCAATACCAGCAACAGACAATTGGCACTTGGGGAGCTGGCCAGTGTGGACGGGTGGAATCCAGTCAGCACAGGGCTGAGGTTGGTGCCTTCTGGCCAGGAGACTGTGGCCGCAGGAAGCATGGGAGGCCCAGTGGGCATGAAGAAGGCTAGGGGTGGGAAAGCATATATCACTGGTTACTGGTTGTTCTGTCTCCTGCTAGGAGCTCTGTGAAGCTGCTTTCCCGTGCTCTCTGTTTTCCAATCTCCTACAGGAGTTTAAGTTGGCAAATCCATGCTGCATTAGCTGAGAGGGAACCTCTGCATCCATCTCTTCTTTCTCTCTGTTCTCTGTCAGTTCCTTATTCCATTCTGTGCTTGGCTGAGTTCTGTATCTCTTCATTTGATGCTTAGGGTTCCAGGATTGATGGTTTGTCTCTGTTTGACTTAGTTTTTTTGGTCTTTGCTATGGAGGGACAGTGAGGTGCTTCTGTTTATAGTGCCATATTGCCCGGAAGTCCAGTGGCCAATTTTTTAAGAATTAGATCATCAGGTCCTTTTTCCTATTCTGCCTTAGTCTGGAAGCTCCACTGAAGCCTGTCCACCATGGGTGACTCTGCTGGATTTGAAATACCAATGGCATAGCTTCCAGTATCACAACAATACAATAGACAACTACATTACAACAAACTGATTGATGAGTTTTGGGATCATAGCTTAGTCAACTTTAATTACAGATCTCAATCAATAGGCATGTATATAATTAAAGGTGAATACTCAATGATCATTTGGATTTTTTTAATCATCTCCAATTTTTTTTTTTTTAAGATAGACTACATTTGTTACATTTCTTGCCCTTAAGTTTTTAGTTACCTCTTAATAGGAATGCTTGGTGCTAGGAAAATGAATGGGAAATTGTCATTCATCCATACATCTCCTAGGGACTTTGTTGCATAGCATACAATACCAGAAGAGTAAGGTATGATGACTGCCTTCAGGTTTATAGCTTACATGGGGTTGGTAACCAGTGTCACAAAACAATATGTGTACTGATTGTTTAATGAGAAACTAGTTCTGTAAACCTTAAATCTAAAGTACAATAATCAAAAATAAAATTAGGAAAAAAAAAAAAAAAGATTCCCAAACTCTCAGGTGAGGGCCTAATTATTGCAAGCTGTAGTCAATAAACCAATATTCTACACACACACACACCCACACAAAATAAGTTGCAAATGTTAAAAGATAGAAAGTAAAATCAAGCAATCATTAGAAGAAAATATAAATAAATATTTGATTTTGAGCTAAGGAAGTTATTATATGCATACAAAAAAAAGGAAAAAAGAACTGAAAAAACTGATAGATTTGATTAATAAGAATTTAAAATCTTCCCCCAAATACTCTAAATATGATTAAAGGCAATTGACTAACCAGATCTGTAACAAGTATGACAAAGGAATTAGTATCTTATGTGTTGAAAGTACTTATAAATCATTAAAAGAAAAAAAAAGCATTCCAACAGAATAGGCAAAGGATATGAATAGACTAGGCAATTTAGAAAAGAACAATTATATATTGCTAATAAGCCATTTTTTAAACACCCTCAATTATGCAAACTCAGACAATGAAATGTCATTTGAAATCCAACAAATTGGCAAATATTAATAAAATAATGGAATTCAATTATTAATAAAGAAGGAAGGAATAAGCCCTCTAAAATATTACTAGTGATACAACAAATTATCAGAGGGTAAAGGAACCTGCACATCTCCTTTGACAGAAATTGCATAGTTAGGACCTAGTCTAAGGAGGTGAACAAGATGCTATGTACCTATTTTTTCAATACCAGTGAAATATCTGCCCAACAACAAGATATTAGTTAAATGAATTATGGTGTATCCATATGATGGAATACAACGCAACTGTTAAGAATACTTAATGACATGGGAAAATGTGTGTAACATATTATTTAAATGATAAAGAATATTGTAGAACTGCAAGATCCTAATTTAAAAAATTATAGTATGTTAATATTATATATGTATAGAAAAATGTGGACTGATATATATTGAAAGTTAAGATTGTTAGCACTGGGTACTGGGATTACAGATGAATTTAATTTTCTTATTGCTTTTCTGAATTTGTCAAATTTTCTACAATAAAAACATATTATTTTGAAATCAGAAAAAAAAAAAGAAGTTTATGGTTTACCACTGGGAAGCAAAGTCAAAAAACAAAAAAAAGCCCGTCTTATCATTGGTACTGAAAAACAAGTATATGGGTATAAAGAGAAGGGTGTTAGACCTTGACTTGAAATATTTTCCTAAATTATATAAACCTAATATAATATGAAATAATTTCAGTTGCTTAGGACAGCTATACTTCATTTTATCAAATTCTATACATTGAAAATACTTTATATTTTCTATTTTTTAGACTTAAAACCAACAGAATAACATATATAACTCTACTACTAAAGATAAAACAAGTCTGAGGCACTGAAAAGGAATATATTATTTAAAGGCCAAATTATCTCAGAATAGTGTATTTCTACTCTGGATGATAAAGTGAAAGTTTGTGTAAGTTTTTGTACCATATGTAACAACATAAAATATTATTATGTTTCTTTGTTCAGAAGAACTACTGAAGACAGAAAACAAAGTCAGCCCAAACCGCATGATGACTCTCATAATATAGCTGTCCATGTTAGAAAAGTGCATGGTTGCCATTCTTTAAATGGACCAAAAAGATTTGAAGAGAGAATGGAAGAATTCATAGCCATCTTAAAAAAATTGTGAGTATTTTTTAATATATCACTTCTTATAATTGAAGAAGTCTTTTTAATAGTTTTTAAACAATTAGTTGTTTGCTGATAAGTATACTTAAGTGGTAATCTAGCACTAGTGGTCAATTCAGATGAGCTGATACATATGGGAGATTTGTCTCTAGATGAATACAGTCTTCAGGAATATAATTTCCATTGCATACATGAATATAGTGCTAAGCTTGTGGCACGGCATTTTAATTTTAAGTGCCCAGTCGGAATACGTTTTATTTACTGCATATGTTTAACCAAAAGTACATTTAAGATGTTCGTTAGCTTATAGCTACTGGTCAACTCTTCACAGAATTTTAAGTCATATCTTCCCTATCACAGAGACTTTAGATAAACTTGCCTCATATTTCTCTTTAATTTCCTGAAATGATTTGGGTTGTGATTAGGACACAACTACCTAAAGGAGAAGGAAGAGAGAGTTAAATCTGGATGGAGTCTGGTTACCAGAGATGCTGTTGGAATTATGGATAAAATTAAAGTTGAAAGGGGACCATGGAAAAATGAGATATTGGAATAGAGATTGACAATAGAAACAAAACAAGAATAAAACAGTTTCAGTGTTGGAATTATGCCTGAAAGAAAGACCAGTAGCTTGGAATGAGTAATTAAAAGTCTGAAATTTATGTTTTGAAGAAATCACTAGGAATTCTGTACTATAATGACTTTCCTTTAAAATTAAATTGCAGATTTAAGAAAATATGATTAGAGCTTCCAGAAAATTTGACAATGGCCATGCTTTTATGCTTTTACTTATAATAACAAAAAATAACCTTAGCAAATACCAGTCACTTTACAGGAAACCAGGCAAGAGGGAGTTGTAGAGAAGGAAATCATACCACTTACTATACAGGAATTTAATTATACTGGTAAACTGTAAAAACAGGAAATTCAACTAGAATGTGTTCAGTGAATGTGTTAAAAGTGTAATTTAACTGGTAGAAAATTAGTGGAGTACTGAAAGTTATTAGAGCTACAGGCTGCCACAGCCAGTTTTCATTCCATCAGACCATAATACTGATTAAAATTACATTTGATTAAAAATTTTAGACCCCAGAAACCCAAGAGTTAATCACTGGTACTGGTTTTAGGTTTTGCTAAGCTGCAGAATTTTTAATGGTGTTGGTAATCTCCATCTCTTTGAGTATAAAGAGGTAGCAGTGTCCAGATGACAAAGGTTGTGATCCAAGACACAGGAGGAGCTTAGCAATTGGACTTTGAAGAAGCCATGACTTCCCAGCAAGGAGCCAAAAGACTGGGAGGTACATGTAGGTTCATGCCGGGATGGAAACTGCAATTGAGTGAAGGGCCTTGTACTATCTTGGCTATGTACTGAAGCAGGAACCATGGTAGAAGGCCATCCACTTAAACATGGCAGAGAACAGGTAAAGAAGCTACTGCTGCATCCTTATATGGACTTCCATGGGTTTCATTTAGAAGCCAGTCTCCAAATACCCTGGACAACAAACGTTGAGACAGTGGCAGTTTTTGGGTGGGTAGAGAATCTTCGAAGTACTGCAAGCCCTGATTTTCTTTTTTTTTTTATTGTTGTAATTTAAATGAAGTTTACGTTTCAAGTTAGTCTCCCATACAAAAATTTATACATACATCGGTATGGTACCCTAATTCCTCTCCCCATAATGTGACATCACACACCTCCTTTCCACCCCTGATTCCCCATGTCCATTCAGCCAGCTCCTAACCCTCTCTGCCTTCCCATCTCACCTCTGGACAGAAGCTGCCGTTTACTCTCTTGTATCTATTTGATCTAAGAGGCACACTCCTCACGAGTATCACTTTATGTCCCACAGTCCAGTCCAATCCCTGTCTGAAGAGTTGGCCTTGGAAATTGTTTTAGTTCTGGGCTGATAAGAGAATCCAGGGGCCATGCTTTCTGGGGTTGCTCCAGTATCAGGCAGACCATTAAGTCTGGTCTTCTTTCTAGAATTTGAGTTCTGCACCCCACCTTTCTTCTGCTCCATCTGGGACTCTCCGTTGTGTTCCCTGTAAGGGCGGTCATTGGTGGTAGCTGGGCAAAATCTAGTTCTTCTGGTCTCAGGCTGATGAAGTCTATGGTTTATGCGGCCCTTTCTGTTTCTTGAGCAAATACTTTCTTTGCGTCTTTGGTGTTCTTCATTCTCCTTTACTCCAGGTGAGTTGGGACCAATTGATGCATCTTAGATGGCTTCTTGAAAGCTTTTAAGGCCCCAGACACCACTCACCAAAGTAGGATGCAGAATATTTTCTAATAAGCTTTGTTATGCAAATTGACCTAGATGTCCCCTGAAAGCCTGGTCTCCAGACCCCTACTCCTTGCTACTCTGCTCCTCAAAGTGTTTGATTGTATTCAGGAAACTTCTTAGCTTTGGTTTAGTCCCGTTATGCTGACTTCCCCTATAGTGTGTGCTGTCCTCTTCACCTAAGATAATTCTTATCTACTATCTAGTTAGTGAGTAACCTTCACCCTCCCTCCCCACCCTCGTAACCATCAAAGAGTGTTTTCTTCTGTGTTTAAACCTTTTCTTGAGTTCTTACAGTCGTGGTCTTGTATAATATTTGCCCTTCTGTGACTGACTAAATTCACTAAGTATAATACCCTCCAGATTCCTCCACGTTATATGATGTTCTGTGACCTCATCGTTGTTCTTTATCATTGCATAGTGTTCTATTGTGTGGATATACCATAATTTGTTTATCCATTCGTTGGTTGATGGGCACCTAGGTTGTTTCCATCTTTTTGCTATTGTGAACAGTGCTGCAGTGAACATGGGTGTGCATATATCTATTCGTGTGGCAGCTCTTATTTCTGTGGGATATATTCCAAGGAGCGGGATAGCTGGATCTTATGGTACTTCTATTTCTAGCCTTTTAAGGAAGTGCCAAATTGATTTCCAAAGTGGTTGTACCATTTTATATTCCCTGCAACACTGTAGAAGTGTTCCAGTCTCTCCACAACCTCTCCAGCATTTATTATTTTGTGTTTTTTGGATTGGTGCTAGCCTAGTTGGGGTGGGATGATATCTCATTGTAGTTTTGATCTGCATTTCTCTAATGGCTAATGATTGTGAGCATTTTTTCATATGTCTGTTAGCCAACTGAATATCTTCTTTGACAAAGTGCCTGTTCATATCCTTTGCCCGTTTTTTAATTGGGTTATTTGTCTTTTTGTTGTTGAAGTTTTGCAGTAACTTGTAGATTTTAGAGATTAGACGCTGATCTGATTTGTTGTAGCCAAAATATTTCTCCCAGTCTGTAGGTTGTCTTCACTCTTTTGGTGAAGCCTTTTGATGAGCATAAGAGTTTGATTTTTAGGAGCTCCCAGTTATCTAGTCTCTTTTCTGGTGCTTGTGCATTGTTTCTTATAGTTCGTATTGTGTTTATGCCATGTATAAGGGCTCCTAGCATTGTCCCTATTTTTTCTTCCATGATCTTTATCATTTTTTATTTTGTATTTAAGTGTTTGATCCATTCTGAGTTAGTTTTTGTGCATAATGTAAGGTATGGGTCTTGTTTCAGTTTTTTGAAGATGGATATCCAGTTATGCCAGCACCATTTTTTAAAGAGATTGTCTTTTCCCCAGTTAATGGACTTTGGGCCTTTGTCAAATATCAGCTGCTCACAGGTGGATGAATTTATGTCTGGATTCTCAGTTCTGTTCCATTGGTCTATGTATCTATTGTTGTACCAGTACCAGGATGTTTTGACTACCGTGGAAGTATAATAGGTTCTAAAATCAGGTAGTGTGAGGCCTCCCACTTTGTTGTTCTTCTTTAGCAATGCTTTACTTATTTGGGGCCTCTTCCCTTTCCACATGAAGTTGGTGATTTGTTTCTCCACCTCATTAACAAATGTTGTTGGGATTTGGATCAGGATTGCATTGTATCCTGACATTTTCACAATGTTGAGTCTGCCTATTCATGAGCAAGGTATGTTTTTCCACTTATGCTGGTTTCTTTTGGTTTCTTGCAGTAGTGTCTTATAGTTTTCATTGTATAGGTCTTTTACATCTCTGGTTAGATTTATTCCTAAGTATTCTATCTTCTTGGGGGCTGCTGTAAATGGTATTGATTTGGTGATTTCCTCTTTGAGGTTCTCTTTGTTGGTGTAGAGGAATCCAGTTGATTTTGTATGTTTATCTTGTATCCTGATACTTCGCTGAAATCTTCTACACTTCCAGTAGTTTTCTTGTGGATTCTTTGGGGTTTTCTGTATATAAGATCACATCATCTGCAAATAGAGATACTTTGACATCTTCCCTACCAGTTTGGTTGCCCTTTATTTCTTTTTCTAGCCTAATTGCTCTGGCTAGGACCTCCAGCACAATGTTGAATAAGAGTGGTGATAGAGGGCATACTTATCTGGTTTTCATTCTCATGGGGAATGCTTTCAAAGTCTCTCCATTTAAGATGATGTTGGCTGGTGGCTTTGTATAAATGCCCTTAATAATACTGAGGAATTTCCCTTCTATTCCTATTTTGTTGAGAGTTTTTATCATGAATGGGTGTTGGACTTTGTCACATGCCTTTTCTGTGTTGATTAATAAGATCATGCTGTTCTTGTCTTTTGTTTTATTTATATGATGAATTACATTGATTGTTTTTCTAATGTTGAACAATCCCTGCATACCTGGTATAAATCCCACTTAATTATGGTGAATTATTTTTTTGATATGTTGCTGAATTCTATTGGCTAGAATTTTATTGAGCATTTTTGTGTCAATGTTCATGAGGGATATTGGTCTGTAATTTTGTTTTTTTGTGGTGTCTTTACCCTGCTTTGGTATGGGGGTTATGCTGGCGTCATAGAATGAGTTTGGGAGTATTCTGTCCTTTTCTATGCTCTGAAATTCCTTTAGTAGTAGTGGTGTTAACTCTTCTCCGAAGACTTCTCCAGTGAAGCCATCTGGGCCAGGGATTTTTTTTTGTTGTTGTTGGGAGTTTTTTAATTACCTTTTGAATCTCTTCTTTTGTTATAGGCTTATTTAGTTGTTCTACCTCTGTTTGTGTTAGTTTAAGTAGGTAGTGAGTTTCTAGAAATTTGTCCATTTCCTCTAGGTTTTCAAATCTGTTAGAGTACAGTTTTTCATAGTATCCTGTTATGATTCTTTTAATTTCAGTTGGGTCTGTTGTGATATCACCCATCTCATTTCTTATACAGGTTATCTGCTTCCTCTCCTGTTTTTCTTTTGTCAGTTTGGCCAATTGTTTATCAATTTTGTTGATCTTTCAAAGAATCAGCTTTTGGTCTTGTTCACTCTTTCAATTGTTTTTCTATTCTCTATTTCATTTAATTGTGCTCTAATTCTTATTATTTCCTTTCTTCTGGCAACCGAGGGCTTCTTTTGCTGCTCTCTTTTTACTTGTTCCAGTTGTAGGGTTAATGTTTTGATTTTGGCCCTTTCTTCTTTTTGGATGTGCGCCTTTATGCTAAAAACTGACTTCTGAGCACTGCTTTTGCTGTGTCCCAAAGGTTCTGGTAGGATGTGTTTTCATTCTCATTTGATTCTATGAATTTCTTAATTCCATCCTTAATTTCTTCTATAAGCCAGTAGTTTTTGAGCAAGATGTTGTTTGGTTTCCATGTGTTTGATTTTTTTTCCATGCTTTTTCTGTTGTCGATTTCTTCTTTTATGGCTTTATGGTCAGAAAAGATGCTTTGTAATATTTCAATGCTTTGGATTTTGTAAAGGCTTGCTTTATAGCTTAATATGTGGTTTATTCTGGAGAATGTTCCACGTGGGTTGGAAAAGAAAGTATAATTGGCTGCCGTCGGTTGAGTGTTCGGTACGTGTCTATGAGATCAAATTGATTGATGGTAGCACTTAGCTCTTCTGTGTCTTTGTTGAGCTTCTTTCTAGGTGTTCTCTCCTTCACTGAATGTGGTGTGTTGAAGTCTCCTACTGCTATTGTGGAGCTGTCTATCTCTCTTTTCAGTGCTGTTAGACTTTGTTTTATGTATTTTGGAGTCCTGTTGTTGGGTGTGTAAATATTATTATAGTTATGTTCTCCTGGTGTATTGACCCTTTAATCATTATATAGTGTCCTTCCTTCTCTTTTGTGGTGGAGTTTACTTTAAAGTCTATTTTGCCAGAGATTAATATTGCCACTCCTGCTCTTTTTTGAGTGTTGTTTGCTTGATATATTTTTTTCCATCCTTTGAGTTTTAGTTTGTTTGTGTCTTTAAGTCTAAGGTGTGTGTCTTGTAGGCAGCATATACTTGGATCGAGTTTTTTATCCAATCTGCCACTCTCTGTCTCTTTATTGGTGCATTTAGTCCATCCATTTACATTCAGCGTAATTATTGACAGGTATGAGTTTAGTGCTGTCAGTTTGATGTCTTTTTTGTGTGTTTTGTTCACAGTTTCTTTGTTCTACTTAATTTTCTGAGCCGAGTCATTTTTCTTTATTTATTTTCTTTTCATCTTTTTATTGTTGATTTTGTGTTTGCTAAGTTGTTATATTTTTCTAGTTTTTTATTTTGACTTGTAGGATTGTTAGTTTCCTTTGTGGTTACTTGAATATTTACCCCTATTTTTCTTAGTTTATACCAGTCTTTTATTTCTTTATATCGACTTGACTTCCTCTCCATATGAAAAATCTATTTGTACATTTTTTAAGTCCCTCTTTTTTGTTTTAATGTTGTCGTCTTTTACATATTGACATCTGTTTCCCTATTTTAAGTGTTTTAGCTTTGATTTATTTTTGTGACTTCTCTATCTGGGTTGATATCTGGTTGCTCTGTCCTGTGTTCTAGTCTTGGGTTGTTATCTGATATTACTGATTTTCTAACCAGTGGACTCCCTTTAGAATTTCTTGTAGTTTTGGTTTGGTTTTTGCAAATTCCCTGAACTTCTGTTTATCTGGAAATGCCCTGATTTTGCCATCATATTTGAGAGACAGTTTTGCTGGATATATAGCTCTTGGCTGGCATTTTTTTTCCTTCAAGGCTTTATATATGTCATCCCATTGCCTTCTTGCCTGCATGGTTTCTGTTGAGTAGTCTGCACTTATTCTTATTGAGTCTCCTTTATCCCTGGCCATTCTTAAAATTCTGTCTTTATCTTCGGTTTTGGCAAGTTTGATTATTATGTGTCTTGGTGCCTTTCTTTTGGGATCTACCTTATGTGTGGTTCGATGAGTATCTTGGATAGATATCTTGTCACCTTTCACTATAGCAGGGAAGTCTTCTACCAACAAATCTTCAACAATTCTGTCTGTATTTTCTGTTATCCCCTCCTGTTCTTGTACTCCAATCACTCATAGGTTATTTATCTTGATCGATTCCCACATAATTCTTAGGGTTTCTTCATTTTTTTAAATCCCTTTATCTGATTTTCCCTCAAATAATTTGGTGTCAAGTACTTTATCTTCAATCTCACTAATTCTGACTTCCATTGCCTGAATTCTGCTCCTATGGCTTTCTACTGAGTTGTCTAATTCTGAAATTTTATGATTAATCTTCTGGATTTCTGATTGCTGTCTCTCTATGGCTTCTTGCAGTGTATGAAATTTGTCATTATGCTCTTCTCTAATCTTCTTAATTTCCTCTATTGCGTGTTCTGCCTTTTGGTTAATTTCCTTCCTAATCTCTTGAAGAGTTCAATATATTAATCTTTTGTATTCTGCCTCTGGTAATTACAAGAAATTTTCTTTCTCTGGAAAATTTCTAGATTCTTTATTTTTGGAAGCTTGCTAAAGCCATCATGGATTGCCTCTTTATGTGATTTGATATTGACTATTGTCCCTGAGCCATCAATAAGTTGTTATATTTATTTTATGTTTGCTTACTGTGTCCTAGATTCTTGTTTCATTTTGATATGCCCAAATAGTCTGGTTGTATGAGCTAGTTTGATTATTGGCAACTTTGAAGCTCTAATGTCCTATCACCAGGAGGTTAGATATGTTACTAGGTATGTGAGCTCAGGAGTCTGCCCGCTCCTCCTGTATGGATTCAGCTTAGGTGGCCAGGTAGATAACCACCAAGTGTGTGGTGTAGGCTCTTCCTTGCAGTCCTAGACAGGCATGGGTTTTTGTTGTAGGCATAGGCATCTGGCTGCAGTAGGGGGACACACTCTGAGCAAGGCAGGGGGCTGATGGCTGCCCCTGAATGTCCAGAAGGAAGGCATGTCCTTGTTTCCTAGAGCACGTAGGTGGGTGTTTTTTGCAGCTGGACTATGAGTACTTGATGCTGTTGGCTGTAAGGATTGGGGGAACCTTTTATTCATGCATCCCTATCACAGATGGCTAGGTGGCGTGGGTGGAGCTACCAGTCCTCAGGCCCCTGATTTGGATACGTGAAGACTGTGTTAATGGGCAGAGCAGTGTCAAATGTCAAGAACCTGCCACTTCATAGCTGAAATAGTTGAAGTTAGACTCTTGTAGTGTTGTTACCGTGTTATACTGTGGTAATGAGGGTGTACGCTGTTGAAATGGGCCCACACAAGTCTATGCAGGGGTAAAGGCACTCAAAGTCCATGGATTTCTTATGCCTGTGCCTAGGCAAAGGAGCTGTGCCTACCCTGGGTTCCTGGCTTGGGGGAGCCGGCAGTTTATTTTTTTCCATTTTTTAATTTGTTCCCTCTCCAAGGTAGGTAGAATGGCTCCAGGTATGTGACAGATTCTACTTCTGACCCAGGGGATTTGGAAATTGCTGAAGGTGGTCCGTGACTCAGTGCAGAGCAGAGAGCAAGTGGGGAGGTAAATGGGAGAGAGGTTTTTCCCTAAGGGGGGTGTTTTTGATCTGCGTGGTAGACCGTACACAAATACTTGTCTTTTGCCGATCCAGGGCTGCTTCTCACTGGTTCTGGGTGGCAGTGTAGACTCTCTGGCACTGGGTCTCTCCCTGTGTGGAAAATGAGCCTCCTGAGCACTGCTGCATGCCTGCCTCACTGCTTACCCACCAGCTGATCAGGCCTGAAGGGCCCAGGCTCTCACCGGTTCAGGTCTGGCAACTCCATACTACTTCCAAACTGTCTCTCCCTCACCTGCCACTCAGTCCAGTTCCTCAACTCTGCCTTTGATGATCAGGACTCCCAGATTGCCATATATAATCAATTCACTTGTTTTTTTGGGTCCTTATTGTAAGAAGGTCCACCAGAAGCATCTGACTACTCAGTCATCTTGGCCCCACCCCAAGCCCTGATTTTCGATTACTCAGAATTGGGCAGATGTGACTCTTCATAAGGCAAATCTTTACTGTTGCCAGTGGATGGGGCTGTGACTGCCATAGACTGACAATAGCAGTGTAAATGAGTGTAAATGAGCACTTTTATGGGATGTTGAAATTCACAGAAGCCTTTAAATTCTGTCCATAAAATTTCTGAATTACTCCTCAAGTCAATGCATTGAGGTAAATATGATAAATTTGTAGGTAAAAGAGTGAAGGTATGTGCTAAATTCACAATCTGTGTTCTTCTCTAGAACATGACTTTTTTCTTCTTGTCTCTTTAGGACGTTATTAGTTTTCTACTGTTGCACAATAAATTACCACAGATTTAGTGGTTTAAAATAACATACATTTATTATCTCCCTGGTGGCAGAGTAGTTAAGAGCTTGGCTGCTAACCAAAAGGTTGGCAGTTCGAATCTAACTAGCTGCTCCTTGGAAACCCTGTGGGGCGGGTCTCCTCTGTCCTAAGGGGTCGCTGTGAGTTGGAACTGACCCGATGGCAACAGGTTTTTGGTTGGGCAAGGATTGGCTGGGCCCTCTGCTCTGTGTCTCATAAGGCTTCAAACAAAGTGTCAGTAGCGCTGCATTTTTTTTTGAGCTTTGAGGTTCTTTTCTAAGCTCAAATGATTGTTTGCTGGTAGAATTCATTTCCTTGTAGTTGTAGGGCTGAGGTCTCTACTTTCTTGCTGGCTGAGAGAAGTCCCACAGTTCCTTGCCGTATGGTCCTCTCACAGCCTTCCACAACATGGCAGCTTACATCTTCAAAGCCAGTGAAAGACAGTCTCTCTCTTGCTCAGCTAAAATGAAGACTTTTTTTTTTAACCCCCTGTGAGATGGATTGATATAGTGGCTGCAACAGTAGGTTCAAACATTCCACGATCATGAGGATGACACAAGATCAGGCAATGTTTCCTTCTTTTATACATAAGGTCACCAGGAATCACAGCTGACTTGATGGCAACTAACAACAACAACAATTGTTAATTATAGCTCTCTCCATTTAAATGAGTTTTTCCCCCACAGTGTACCAGTTACCCATTTATGTCCTCTCAACTTCCAATATATCCTTTATTGTTGTGCCCTGTGATGCTGGATACCATGACACTGAAGCATTTCTCCTTTGCTAGCTGGCACAATGTTAAACTTTGTCAGAAGAGGGTGCTGGAAGGACCTCAAGAAGGAAGGGGCTTCTAGTCCTGCTCCTAGTCTCTCTCTGTTTTTGTTTATTATGCACCTGTTATGTTCCAAGTTTTGTAATAATAAGATCAAACACCCTTAAGAAATTTATAATCTAGTAGAGGAGATAGATATGTTTTTTAAAAAATGAGCATACTAAATTGTCACATGGGCTATAAAAGAAGTCTGTTTGGGATGCAATGGAGACACAAAGAGAATGATAGATAAATAAGGTGTTCAGTCAAAACTCTTTTTGAATGGCAATATTATGTTTATTTATATTTTAGAGGTATAAAATGACGTCTTATAGCACCTAATCAAGAGCCTTTCTATACCACTATACTATCACTTTTGCCATATTCTGTTGGCTAGAAGCAAATCATAGGTCTCTTCCCTCCCCAAATTCAAGGAGAGGGGATTATACACGGGTATGACTCCTTGGAATCACTTTAGGGTGTGTTAGCCATATTTGATAACATTATCAATCTTGTTGTGACTCTGTTAATCGTATTTGCAATGGGATTACAGGCTTTATGTACAGAACACAGAATTATTCCAATTAAAGGTAGTTTATTAATGGATAGGAGTCCCAAGGTGGCTCATATGGTTAGGTTCTGGACTACTAACCAAAATGTTGGCAGTTCAAACCCACCCAGAGGGGCCTTGGAAGAAATGCCTGGTGATCTGCTTCTGAAAGGTCACAGCCATGAAATTGCTATGGACCACGATTCTACTCTGAAAATATATGGAGTCTCCATGAGTTGGAATTGACTCTTGACAGCAACTTGTTTGGTTTTATTAATGGATGGGTTATTACATATATCTTTAGCCCTATGTTTAACTCTTAACAGAACCAAATCAGATTGGTGGGATGCTTCAGTGATGTGATTTAACAAGTTTTTAAAAGTGGCTACTACACTCTCTAAAATTCTTCACTCTGTCAATAGAACATGATAATGTTCTAGTATCATGATCTGAGTAGTGGTTACATGGATGTGTTTAGTTTATAAAAATTTCATCAGGATTTTGCATTTAACTTTATGTATATAAAAAAAGCCAAACCAAACCCTGTTGCTGTTGAGACTATTCTGACTCATGGCGTCCCCATATGTTACAGAGTAGAATTGCTACATAGGGTTTCCTTGGCTGTAATCTTTTATTTTATTTTATTGTTGTACTTTAAGTGACAGTTTACAATTCAGGTTAGTCTCTCATACAAAAATTCATACATACATTGTTATGTGACCCTAATTGCTCTCCCTGTACTGTGACAGCACATTCCTCCTTTCCACCCCAGATTTCCCGTGTCCATTCAGCCAGCTCCTGATTCTCTCTGCCTTCTCATCTCACCTCTGGATAGGAGCTGCCAATTTAGTCTCATGTATCTACTTGAACTAAGAAGCACACTCTTCACGAGTATCATTTTATGTCCCATAGTCCAGTCTAATCTTTGTCTGAAGAGTTGGCCTTGGGATGGTTTTAGTGCTGGATTGACAAAGAGTCCAGGGGCCATGCCTTCTGGGGTTCCTCCAGTCTCAGTCAGACCATTAAGTCTGGTCTTTTTACTAGAATTTGAGCTCTGCATCCCACTTTTCTCCTGCTCCATCAGGCACTCTCTGTTGTGTTCCCTGTCAGGGTGGTCGTTGGTGGTAGCCGGGCACCATCTAGTTCTTCTGGTCTCAGGCTGATGCAGTCTCTGGTTTATGTGGCCCTTTCTGTCTCTTGGGCTAATACTTTCGTTGTGACTTTGGTGTACTTCATTCTCCTTTATTCCAGGTGAGTTGGGACCAATTGATGCATCTTAGATAGCTGCGTGAAAGCTTTTAAGACCCCAGACACCTTGGCTGTAATCTTTATAGAAGGAGATTGTCAGGCCTTTCTTTCACGGTGCTGCTAGGTGAATTCGAACTGTCAACCTTCTGATTAGTAGCTGAGCACAAATTGTGGAGACCTTTATGTATATTACACCTCAAAAAAAAAGTTTACCAAAATAAGAAAAAAAAAAATTAAAGCAAAGTTGTCTTTTTACCTCTTAGTCAACTTAGAAGTTTAAGTAATATTCTCCATTCCCTTTAGCATGATACCCCTGCTGAACACTGGCAACTAATAGGCAACTCTTTTGTACACCGGGGTATTTCTGCTCCTGCTATAATACCAAGAGTCTGATGTACTTGGTATGACATTGTTATCAATCAGCTACAACTATTTTTGAGTTTGGGTTATTAGGCTCACATTTTAATTTTAGGGCTAGGGAGTCGGATTGTTGTAGTTTGCTTTTGTACCTGACCCATGGATAAATGCTGAGGGGCTAGTGCACTTTGACTTCACCGACAGTTTTACTTAGTTTACATGCAATGGGTAAAAGGATAGTATTTCGAAAGAGAATGTTAAAGAAGAAAAGGGAAATGAATTATTGGTAAACAACATTAAGAACTATGAACTAAAACATGTTTTGGAATTTTAATATCAAAATAAATCTGATTTTTTTTTATCTAGTAGTTAATGAATTCAACATTATTTTTGAACTCTTATATGTTTCTGGCAGTATTCTTGGTATTTGGGCTGCTGTAGTGAACACCAATGTCTTTGACCATACAGAGCTTACATTCCAGTTTAAGACAAAGATAATAAACACATATGTAATATGTCAATTAGTGATAAGAGCTAGGAATAAAAATGAAAGCGGAGTGAGAATATAGAGCATGATGGAAGTGATCAGAGAAGGCCTCTCTGAAAAGGTGACATTAACCAGATAATTGAATGAAATGAGAGAGCAAGCCAATTAAATATCTTGGAGAGGTGCATTCCAGGCAGAGGAAACACAAGTGCAAGAGCCCTGGGATAGAAACATATTTTGCAAATTGGAAAAAAATAATCAATGACAATGAGGCCAGTGTTGGAAAAATGCATGAGTGGGGGGAAGAGTTGGCATAAACGAGGCTGCAGGAGGTAACCGAGGGCCAAGTCACTTGGGGACTTGTAGGCCATGGTAGGATTTTAATCTTAATGTGATTGGCAATCACGGACATGACATGTTATGATTTGCCTTGTAAAGTGTCGTGTGTGGAGTTGACTGTGAGTGCCAGGGGGAGATTTGGGATGACCTCTCAGAAGGCTGTGGAATTGATCTAGGTGGAAGAGGACTGTGGCCTGTGTTCTGTTAGGAAGTTCAATTTGACATATAAAGTTTGATTTTCTTTTTTTTTTTTTTTTTTTTTAACACATGAGCAGGGTTGAATTGATAGTCCTGGAAGCAAATGAAATTCTTTGCTCTACTTCTGGGCAAATCATCTAACGCTGTCACATATTTGGATTTGATTACACTGCCTATAACAACACTGGCTTTTAAAATGCAGTTACAAATTGCTTTGGTAAAAATACTTGGTTTCTTTATAATGACTAACTTCAGAAAAAAAGTGACATTGCATATGTGTATTTGTGGAGGTTGTGCAAAGGGTAGGAGATGAGATGAACTTATAAATGAGCTGTGAAAAGCAGTTTAAGATCCTACGAGAAAACTTGCCCCAATTGTGATTTCTTCTACTTTCTCCAATTAAAGATGTTTCCGTTGAGAGAATGAGGCATCTGAAGATCATTATGTTTCAGTGGAGCAATGATGCAAAGCCACTTCTCAGGAATGGCTCAGAGGAATTGCTCCCTGGAAGAACATCAGGATTTTTGCCATTTAGATTCAGGCTGTTTAAAATCCAAATGCAGTAAGGTTCTTACACTGTTGTCCTCTAGTAAAATGGCATATAAGATGAGGAATTTCAGATTCAAATTATATTTAAGGACTATATGCTAATCAGAGAAAAAAACAATTTGTGTTGCTATTAATTCTGTCTGTTAAAAATACAGTGTTTTGGAGGAAAACTGCACTGAGATGGATTGGGGGCTCTCTTCCAGAAAAGAAAGAAAGTCTATTCAAAGCTGAAAGGAGACATAGGTTAACAAAGACTGGTATGAATATTGACAGTAATTTGGATTTCTGACAGTAATGGTGATAGCTTATAAGAACAGGAACTAAATAAAGAGAACAATTTGTGTGTTGAGGAGATGAATTAGCAAAGGGTAACAATTAAAAACTCATTGACAGTAGATTGAAATTACTGAAGGGTATAGTACTGAGTCCTGGTCTGCCTATGGTAGTGAGAGTCAAAGTTCCATTGAGATGCACATATTACAAAATGCATGAACTTTGGAGTCAGAAATAGCTGGGTTCTAAATTAGATTGTATGATCTTGGGAAAATTTCTACCTCTTGATACTCAATTCACTTATCTATAAAATGGGCACAATTATTAACTTCATAGGGTCATTACTGTTGTGAAGTCTAAATGAAGTTAGACATGTAAAGCTCTTAGCATATTACTTGGCCCATCGTAGGCTCTTTGATAGGTTTCTATAAAAAAGAACTTGTTAGGCTCTTGAAAGTTTTTTTTTTTTTTTAAAGTTTTGCTATGTACTTGCCATTGTTGAAGTATAAAGAGGTCCCTAGTAGTTCAGAAAAACAATGTGTCATCGTTCTTCTTTCCTTCAAAGAATAAAACGCAGATTTCTTTTACTTTTTATGAATAAATAATAGCTGTTATTTATAACATATTTGCATTAGTTTATGAGTTGCCAGTGATATCTCCATACTGGAGTTTAAGAAACAACTATTTGGTCACAAATTAACTAGTATTTAAAAAAATTGTGTCTTTATACCTTTGTTCTATTGTTAGAAAATAAGCAAATATCTTCTACTATAATATTTATTATAAAATTATTTTCTCAGTGTATAGGTATATGTAGCTTTAGCCTAGATGCCATTTAAATTCCTGGGAATTTTAATCATAATTATTGATTCATGATGTAATTTTATCACATTAAAAAAAATTGTTACATACTTGGGCTAACTATTCTCTTTCACTGACATCTGTCTAATATTATGCTAATTCTACATTGATTTTTTATAAAATAATTTTAGTTTTATGGTGTGCTTTGATATCTGGTAAGATAGTTTCTGACTACTTTAGAAATTTATTAAACCTTCTCATTCAGGTACATGGTATAGATTTTACATTTATTTAGTCTTCTCTGTTTTTTGTAATAAAGTTTCATATAGGTTCTATACTTTTTTCTAAGGGTAATTTCCTAGGATTTATATATTTGGAGAATATTATGAATAGGATTATTTTCTTGTATTTTATATCTGAGCATTGTTAGTATATATGAAAGCTATTTAATTAGGTCTATATATTTATTTGGGAACCTTGGTGGCATAGTGGTTAAAAGCTATGGCTGCTAACCAAAAGATCGGCAATTCGAATTCACCAGGTGCTCCTTGGAAACCTTATGAGGCAGTCCTACTCATAGAGTCTCTATAAGTCAGAATTGACTCAACGGCAACGGGTGTGATTTTTTTTTTTTTAATGTATGTATTTATTACTGGCTGCCTTATTGAATTCTTCTTAGTTTAATCTACTTCAATTAATTTTCTGTTAATTATTTTTAAAATAACAATAATACTATCTGGGAATAATGGTCATTTTATCTCCTATCATATAGAGTTTATTTTCATTTATCATCTTAATGCATTGACTAGAACATGAAAAATAATAGCAAATTATTATGGTAATAGCTTTCTCATGTATTTTATTTTACTAGTATGCCTCTGGTGTTTTACTATACTGTATGTTGTTAGCTCTTGGTTTAAGGGAGGAAACACGTTTCAGAGTAGAAGCATTCTTGTCAAAAAGCTTCGTGTTGAAAACCCAGCTTATGACTTACCAGATAACTGGCATGGATAATTATCTAACCTCAGTTTTGTCATTTTTAAAAAGATAATAAAACATCTCATTCATAGGATTTTTATGAAGTTTAAAGAGGTTGTGCGTATGAAGTGTATAAAAGTACAGAGTTGTGTGTATGGTAGGTGTTGCCATGTGCGTGCACACACACGCACACACACACATCCATACACACTCATATCGATCCTTCTCCATCCTGCTCTGAGTCCCAGCAAAACGACTGCATCAGCTGTACATACTAGCCTTCTAGCTTCCAGTTGGGTTTAGTACAATGGGAGATATCAGCAAGAGATCAAGAGGTAGAAGGAAAATGAGATCAGAGTTACTATTTCTCTGCTCCTTTTCTGCCAAATAGACATTATTGGCTGTGTCTCCCTATCAAATGCCATAGTAACACTTTTTCTACTAGCTACAGCCCTTTCAGGATTGCAGTGACACCCTCCTTTTCCTTGTACTTTTAGGCCTAGTAAGGTAACAACTTCCTCTGCCCTCTGCCCAGTGCCAGCTAGTGGTTCTCACATCCTTGTTGGCTTCCTTTACCCTTTCTAAACTTTTGTACATAATCTCTTCATTAAAATCCTCTCAATTATCCCCACTGAGTATGTAATCTTCTTCCTGTCTGATAAAATATGTGTGTGTTTCTATGTATGTATATATAACATCTCTAAACTCCCTAAAATGTTATAACAGATCCTTACTCTTTGACTCTTACCTACTCTATCTATATAGTATCCTGACACCAGCCATGCCAAATATTCCCTAGTTCTCTGGTTGAGTTGCTATTTTGTGTGCCTGTGATGATGCTCTTCACTCTGCTTTGAACATGTCTCTTCTATCCACTCTGCTTTCACATGCAGATTTTTGTATAGACTTTTCTCTTAACAACAAAATAGTTCATTGTATTTTCTTGGCCAAATGTCTTGCTCTTGTTACTAAACTGGAATCTCCTAAAGGGTGGTCTTGCCTCCTCCTCATTGTTTATCCATGCATAGCAAACACATAGTTCCTGGCATATAGTAGTTTGAAAAACAGTTGGCATTACCTAGTATAATTGTACATTCATACAGTTACAGCCCACTCTTATGTATATATTACAGAACAACTATTGCATATATGTACCAAGAGGCATATCTGATTGTTCACAATAGCATTATTCATCATAGAAATGCTGGAAACCTTCTAAATGCTCATTAACACTAGAATGGGTATAAAGTGTAGCATACGCACACAATGGAATGCTAAATTGTGGTGAATGGACTAAATATAGTGATCCATATCAGCACGGTGGCAGCTCAAAAATATAATGTTAAATGTAAAAAATAAATTGTGGTTAATAACACACAGTATGTAATGTTATTACTAAACATGTTATACTATGTTATAGTAATACTAAACATAGTATCATTTAATGATATAAACTTGTATGATGACATATAAAGAAAACTAAATGTTCTGAAAAGGTGTGCTATTTCTTAAGTTGGACGATGAATAGAGGTATGTTCAATTTATTTTTATTGTATTATTATTTAAGATACATAATGCATTAAATTTTGTCCTTCTCTTTTACATATGACATAAGAGAGTTAAAATTTTTAAGTAGACCACTTTAAAATAATTCTATTCTAAGCTTAAGTTAAAAATAACAAAATCCACTAAAGGTAAAACTAACTATTTTTTTGGGGAAAAAAAACCTATTGGGAAAAACCCTGTATGAACCAATGAAATGAAAATATTCTGTGTCTTAGACAAACCGTTTTAGTGTATATGGCCTCTTTATATTAAGGTAATGTATACTGTTGTTGAATCACTTTTTTTTAAATTGTGGTAAAAATATATACAACAAAACATACACCAATTCAGTAATTTCTATGTGTACAATTTAGTGACACTGATTTTATTCTTCCAAGTTGTGCTGTCATTCTAGCTATCCTTTTCCAATTATTCTACCACCATTAGCATAAACTCAGTAGCCCTAAGAAAAAATTCCCGCTTTCTACCACCCCTCCCATCCCTGGGTGAATCACCTTTTAATGTCTGGTTTTATAAGATGGGAATGTACTGTCATTCTCATTTTTTTTTTTCTTTTTGCCATTTGAGTTTATGCTTGTCATTTACTGCCACTTTAATTGTTCAGTGGATAATTTAGAGAAGAAACAAGTGACTTTTCACTAAAATTTACCTCTAGCCAGTTATCTGATTTTCAGAAAGCATTGACACCAATACAGTTTAAACTGTTCCAAAAGATAGAGCAGGAAGGAGTGCTCCTTAATTCATTTTATGAAGCAAACATAACCCTGATTCCCAAACCAGACAAAGATACCACAAGAAAACTACAGGCCAGTATCTCTTATGAATACAGATGAAAAATCCTCAACAAAATACTAGTGAACAGAATTCAATAGCATATTAAAAGAGTCATACACTGTGACCAGGTGGGATTTATACCAGGAAAGGTTCAAGGTTTGAAAATCAATTGGTGTAATATACCACATCAGTAGAACAAGGGAAAAGAACCACATCTCTATGGATGCATAAAAAGCATTTGATAAAATCCAACACCATTTGTTGATGAAAATCTTAAAGAAGATTGGAATAGAAGGGAAATTCCTCAGTAGGATTCAGGGCATATATGAAAAGCCAACAGCCAACATTATACCTAGTGGAGAAAGACTGAGAGCTTTCTCCATGAAATCAGAAACAAGACAAGGGTGCACACTCTCACTATTTCTATTCAATATTGTATTAGAAGTCCTAGCCAGAGCAATAAGACAAGAAAATAAATAAAAGTTATCCAGATTGGAAAAGAAGTAAAATTGTCTCCATTCATGGATGATATGATCCTGTATGTAGAAAATCCCAAAGAATCCATAAAAGAACTCTAGAGCTAATAGAGAAATTTAGAAAAGTTGCAGAGTACAAGGTCAACAAACAAAAATCAGTTGTGTTTCTATATACTGGCAATGAAAAATATGAAAGGAAAATTAGGGAAACAATTCCATTTACAGTTGCATCTAAGAGAATACCTAGGAGTAAATCTAACCAGGGATGTGATGGAATTATACAATGAAAGCTATAAAACACTGTTGAAAGCGATTAAAGAAGACCTAAATAAATGGAAAGATGTTCTATGTTCACAGATTAGAAGACTTAATATTGTTAACATGTTAATATTACCCAAAGTGATCTATAGATCCAACACAGTCCTGATCAAAATTCCAACAGCTTTCTTTACTGAAATAGAAAAAACAACCCTCAACTTTATATGGAATGGCAAGAGGCCCTGAATAGCTAAATCAATGTTGAAAGAGAACAAAGTAGGAGGACTCACACTTCCTGATTTTAAAATGTACTCTACAGCTACACCAGGAAACCCTGGTGGCATAGTGGTTAAGAGCTACGGCTGCTAACCAAAAGGTTGGCAGTTAGAATCCACCAGGTCCTCCTTGGAAACCCTATGGGGCAGTTCTACTCTGTCCTACAGGGTCACTATGAGTCGGAATCGAGTTGATGGCAATGGTTTTTTTTTTTTTTTTAAATACAGCTACAGTAATCAAAACAGCCTAGTACTGGCATAACAAGAGACACATGGACCTATGGAATAGAATTGTGAGTCCAGGAAATAAACCCACACATCTGTGGTCAACTGATTTTTGACAAGGGTGCAAGTGCATTTGATGGGAAAAGAAGAATCTTTTCAATAAATGGTGCTGGAAAAATTGGATTTCCACATACAGAAAAATGAAACAGGATCCATACCTCACACCATACACAAAAACAAATTCAAAATGGATTAAGGACCTAAAAGTCCAAACTAAAGCCATAAAATTCTTAGAAGAACAAGCAGGGGCAATGCTGTTAGGCCTAGCTTTCAACAATGGGTTATCTAATATAATAACAAAAGCACAAACAGCAAAAGAAAAGATAAATAAATGGGACCTCATAATTTACACAAAGACAGTCTCCATATTGACTTTCATATCTTTATGTGTTAATGTCAATGGATAAGCTGACCTTACGGAAACAGCAAATATATTAATAACAATAAGAACCACTCTTTAAGCATCTAAAAACATCAAAAAGAGGAGATAGGAGATAATCTAGAGAAGGTATTTGGGAAAAAAAAATTATCTCTAATTCAAAGTTAAAATTGACCAGTGGTTTATAATTGAAATTTTTGTATTATAATTGAAATATATATATGTATATAAAACAAAACTCTTGCCATTTTAACATTTTTACATGTACAATTCAATGACATTAATTACATTCATCATGTTGTGCAACTGTCACCATCTGTTTCAAATTTTTCTGTCACCCTTAAGAGAAGAAAATAATATAGATTTAGTATTTCTATTAAATAAGCATGCTTTTTGTTTAATTTTCAAAGCATAGATATAATAATCCCTATAACTTATCCTAGCTTTTATGTTTGTAAGGTATGTTTTATTTTCGTAAAATATATTCCGATTATAGTCCTCTGTGTAGCAAATGGAGCCCTGGTGCTCAGCAGTTAAGAGCTCGGCTGCTAACCAAAAAGTCATCAGTTCAATTCCACCAGCTGCTCCTTGGAAACCCTGTGGAGCGGTTCTACTCTGTCCTATAGGGTTGCTATGAGTCAGAATCGACTTGATAGCAACAGGATTTTTACATAGCAGATGGATATTCTTGTCTAGAAAAAGTGTAATCAATACCACAGTCTAGGCATATTTTTAAGTCCATTGTATACAGTGAACGTGACAAGTAATGAATCACAGGAATGATGTAACTTTTTATCTTCTTTTTCTTTTTTGTTTTTTCACTTGTAGAAATATTAAGGTTAGTTTTATGCCAGGTAGGGATATATCTTGAAATCAATTCAGATTTTGAATCAACTGGTAAGTTAGTAATTCAAAAAACTGAATTAAAAATTAAATCACATTTTCCTTTGGTAGTTTCCATTGTTTCTTATCATTAATCACTTAAGAACAAGAGTATTTTTTGTGTATATTTTTGATATGAGCAATATATTTTTCTTTAAAGTGTCAGAATGAAACCTATTATAATAGCTATGTATCTAATTCCAAATGATTACTCTCTCAGAAATACTTCTTAATAAATAGGTATTTGAGATAAATCAGCTCTTCAGTTTAGAAAGCAGATTTTTATTAAGAGGTAACCTGGCTCCATAAAGGAGGTTCCATAGGTGTGTGCTTCTCTGGCCTGCTTGGGTCATCTGGCATCTGCTCCTCCCTTTAAATGCTTTTTTATGGAGTAAGGAGGTCAAGTAAGAGCAATGCGACATGTGAGTTCCTCCCAAAGTAGTTGAAAAATGTAGGAATTTATGGTACTGGAAAGAAAAATATTGAGTTATTTTACTTACACTGAGACAATAAGCAATTGTACTTTGAGAAACACAAATTACTTAATTTTCTCTGATTTAAATGATTTCCGTACTTATAAGTTTTTATAGACAGATTTATTAGCAGGTAGCAAGTACTTGCCTTTATTTTCTCTTATGTTGTTGTTAGTTGCCATTGAGTTTGCTTCCACTCAGGGCAACCTTACATAAAACAGAATGAAATGTTGCCCGGTTCGTGCCATCTTCATAATCATTGGTATGTTTGAGTGAATTGTTGTGGCTGTTGTGTCAGTCCATCTCATTGAGAGTTTCCCACATTTTTGCTGACCCTCTACTTTACCAACCATAACGTCCTTTTCTAGTGATTGGTCTTTCCTGATGACCGTGTCCAGAGTAAGCAAATTGAAGTCTTGCCATCCTTGCTTCTAAGGAGCATTTTGGTTGTATTTCTTCTAAGACTGATTTGTTTGTTCTTTTGGCATTCCATAATATATTCAATATTCTTCACTAACACCACAGTTCAAATGTATCAATTCTTCTTCTGCTTTCCATTTTTATCATCCAACTTTCACATGCATATGAGGCCATTGAAAAGACCATGGCTTGGTTTAGACACATCTTTGTCATCAAAGTGACATCTTTGCTTTTTAAAACTTTAAAGAGGTCTTTTTTCTTAGAGTCAGAATCAACTCGACGGCAATGGGTTTGGGTTTGGTTTTTGCCTTATAACAACCTTCTTTTGGTCATCCTCACACTTGGGATTTGAATTTATAACGTGGAAATTTATCACTTTAAAGAATGTGGCAAGTCACGTGATGGGCCAAAAAGAATTACTTTGGTGTTGTAGTGGATGGTATGGTGAGACATCCTCTTGGCTGGGAGGATTGTTGCCTTCTGCTGGCTCTCAGCTGCTAGCTCTGAGCAAGTAAGCTATCCAGTCCAAGGTTATGCCCCCTTCCGGCATCCAAAGACTAGGGTGGGGAGTTGGGGAGGGAGGGATGGGCATAAGGAGTGCTTTATTCCTTATTCATTTTACACATTTTTCAGTTTCCTTAGTGAATAAGTCTAGTTCACTCTGCCCATCACTGGCAACTCAGATTTTAAACACATTTTGGGAAAGTATAAAAACTTTGCCACATCAGTTGACTCACAGTTAACATGCTAGAGTGAAATAAAATTAATATATGGTAGAGTTTATTTTAGAGATAAAATTTATTTTAATAACTTTGCAAATGACCTCAGTCCTGTATTGTAGAATTATTAAAAGCCTAAAAGGATTCTTTACATTTTTTTGGTTACACTTTACTGTGTTTTATGGGGAAAATTATTTGCTGTAGTGGTACTAAGGGATTTGCTAAGATCTCAGCATATAGGATAATGATAAAAGTTGATACTTATTGAGCTTTACATTTATTATTGCTTTTAACGTTCACAACTATCAAGTTGTTGTTGTTATTAGGTGCCTTTGAGTTGGTTCCAACTCATAGCGACCCTATGTAAACCAGAACCAAAACACTGCCCAGTCCTGAGCCATCCTCACAATCATTATTTTGTTTGAGCCCATTTTTGCAGCCACTGTGTCAATCCATCTCGTTGAGGGTTTTCCTCTTTTTCGCTGACCCTCTACTTTACCAAGAATATGTCCTTCTCCAGGGACTGGTGCCTCCTGATAACATGTCCAAAGTACATGAGAAAAAGTCTTGCCATCCTCGCTTCCAGGGAGGATTCTGGCTGTACTTCTTCCAAGACAAGTCTGTTTGTTCTTCTGGCAAGCCATGGTATATTCAATATTCTTTGCCAACACCGCAATTCAAAAGCATCAATTATTCTTCGGTCCTCCTTATTTATTGCCCAGCTTTTTCATGCATATGAGATGATAAAAAATACCATTGCTTGGGTTAGGCACACCTTAGTCCTCAGAGTGACATCTTTGCTCTTTAACACTTTAAAGAGGTCTTTTCCAGCAGGTTTGCCCAATGCAATACGTTGTTTGATTTCTTGACTACTGCTTCCATGGGTGTTGATTGTAGATCCAAGTGAAATGAAATCCTTGGCAACTTCAGGCTTTTCTCCATTTATCATGATGTTGTTTATTGATCCAGTTGTGAGGATTTTTGTTTTCTTTATGTTGAGGTACAATCCATACTGAAAGCTGTAGTCTTTGTTCTTCATCAGTAAGTGCTTTATGTCCTCTTCGCTTTCAGCCAGCAAGGTTGTGTCAACTGCATATCGCAGGTTGTTAATCAGTCTTCCTCCAATCCTAATGCCATGTTCTTCTTCATACAGTCCAGCTTCTCAAATTATTTGCTCAGCATATAGATTGAATTAAGTATGGTGAAAAGTTAGAACCCTGAATCACACCTTTCCTGACTTTAAACCATGCAGTATTCCCTTGTTCTGTTTGAATGACTGCCTGTTGATCTGTGTACAGGTTCCTCATAAGCACAATTAAGTGCCGTGGAATTCCCATTCTCCCTAATGTTATCCATGATTTTTTTATGCTCCACACAGTAAAGTGCCTTTGCATAGTCAATAAAACACAGGTAAACATCTTTCTGGTATTCTCTTCTTTCAGCCAGGATCCATCCGACATCAACAATGATATCCCTCATTCCACATCCTCTTCTGAATGCAGCTTGAATTTCTGACAGTTCCCTGTTGATTTATGCTGCAACTGCTTTTGAAAGATCTTCAGCAAAATTTTACTTGTGTATGATATTAATGATGTTGTTTGATAATTTCCCCATTCTGTTAGATCACGTTTCTTTGGAATGGGCACAAACATGGATCTCTTCCAGTCAGTTGGTGAGGTAGCTGTCTTCCAAATTTCTTGGCATAGATTAGTGAACACTTCCAGTGCTGCATCCATTTGTTGAAACATCTCAGTTGGTATTCCGTCAATTCTTGGAGACTTGTTTTTCACCAATGTCTCCAGTGCAGCTTGTACTTCCCTCAGTACTATTGATTCTTGATCATATGCTACGTCCTGATATGGTTGAATGTCAACCAATTCTTTTTGGTATAGTGACTTTGTATTCCTTTCCTCTTCTTTTGATGCTTCCTGCATCGTTCAGTATTTTACCCATAGAATCCTTCAATATCTCAACTCGTAGCTTGAATTTTTTCTTCAGTTCTTTCACCGTGTGAAATGCCAAGCATGTTCTTCCCTTTTGGTTTTCTGTCTCCAGGTCTTTGCACATTTCATTACAATACTTTACTTTGTTTTCTCAAGCTGCCCTTTGAAATCTTCTGTTCTACTCCTTTACCTCATCATTTCTTCCATTTGCTTTACTCTGTGTTTCAGAGTAAGTATCAGATTCTCTTCTAATATCCATTTTGGTCTTTTATTTTTTTCCTGTCTTTTTAATGACCTTTTGCTTTCTTCATGTATGATGTCCTTGATGTCATTCCACATCTTGTCTGGTCTTTGGTCATTAATGCTCAATGTGTCAAATGTGTTCTTGGAACGGTCTCTAAATTCAGGTGGCATATACTCAAGGTTGTATTTTGACTGTTGTGGCCTTGGCTCTAATCTTCTTCACTTTCAGCTTGAAATTGCATATGAGCAATTGATGGTCTGTTCCACAGTTGGCCCCTGGACTTGTTCTGACTGATAATATTGAGCTTCTCCATTGTGTCTTTCCACAGATGTGATTGATTTGATTCTTCTGTATTGCATTGGTAGGGCCACGTACATAGTCACCTTTTATGCTGTTGTAAAAATGTATTTGCAATGAAGAAGTCATTGGTCTTGCAAAATTCTGTCATGTGATCTCTGGCATCATTTCTGTTACCAAGGCCATATTTTCCAATTACTGATCCTTTTTCTTTGTTTCCAATTTTCACATTCCAATCACCAGTAATTATCAATGCATCTTTATTGCATGTTTGATCAATTTCAGAATGCAAAAGTTAGTAAAACTCAATTTCTTTACCTTTGGTCTTAGTGGTAGGTGCATAAATTTGAAAATAGTCATATTAACTGGTCTTCCTTGTAGACATATGGCTATTATCCTATCACTGACAGCATTGTACTTCAGGCTAGATCTTGAAATTTTTTTTTTTGATGATGGCCATGACATCATTCCTCTTCAATTTGTCATCGCTGGCATAGTAGACTATATGACTTTCTGATTTAAAATGGAAGTACCAGTCCATTTTCACTCATTAACACCTAGGATATTGATCTCTATGTGTTCCACTTCCTCTTCTGACGACTTCCAATTTTCTTAGATTCATATTTTGTATGAATGTTTGCAGCTGTTGCCTCTCATTTTGAGGTTGCCACATCAGCAAAGGAAGGTTCCGAAAGCTTTACTCCATCCATTTCATTAAGGATGACTTTACTTTGAGGGGGAAGCTCTTCCCTGTTCATATTTTGAGTGCCTTCCAACTCGAGGGGATCATTTCCCGCAGTATATCAGACAATGTACCACTGGTATTCATAAGGTTTTCTCTAGCCAATTTTTTCAGAAATAGACTGCTAGGTTCTTTCTAGCCTGTCTTAGTCTGGAAGCTCCGCTGAAACCTGTCCACCAAGGGTGACCCTGCTGGTATTTGAAATACCAGTGACATAGCTTCCACCATCAAAACAACACGCAAGCCACCACAGTACAACAAACTGACAGAGGAGTGGTGGAACTATCCAGTTAGGTGGAAGTTATTATTTTCTGCATTTTAACAGATAAGGAAACTGGGGTTTGCTACTAAGTATTAGATCTGGGACTCAGACTCCAGATTGCCTGACTGCAAAGCCTCTGCTCTTAGTCACTGCATTGTATGTGTTTCTCGAGTATCACTGATCTGCAGAATTTTTATACACATATAACCATTTGCTCCCACACACCTACACAAGGGTGGCGTCAGAATGTTTGTACAAGAGGGGCTTAAGCAGAGCAATTTGGTTGGAAAATGGTGCAGGATCTTAAAATTTTACATAAAGTTAAGAAACATCGACCATTTATATAAAAGTATATAATTCGATACAGATTGTGGGAAGGCTATGGCATTGCCTTCTGTGTGTGTTGTATATTTATACACATTTATGCTTTTCTAAATAATATAACAGAGATTCCTGGTTACAGGGATTTTAGATACCATTAACCCTCCAGTGACGTTATTAGGATGTCTTTTTTCTCATGATGTCTTTTTAGGCTTTTGTTTGTAATATTTTCCCCACATGTCCTGTATCTCACTCTTTAATTTACAGAACTCTAGGTTTATTGTTTGTTGATTGCATCACAATTCTCTTATCACCCATGTTCACTTCTCTTAGCCCAAGTTTTATTTGAGATATAATCTATATGAAATAAAAATCACCCATTTTAAGTGTCCAGTTTGATGTATTTTGACAATCGTATATAGTCCTGTAACCATCGCCACAATCAAGAGATAGAACATTTCCTTTACCCTTAAAAGGTCCCTCATGCCCCCTTGCAGTCGATCTCCCACAACCCCTGACTCTAGGCAGTCACCAATCTGCTGTCATTAGAATTTGGCTTTTACTGAAATTTCATATAAAATGAATCATGAGTATGAAGCCTTTTATGTCTGTGTCCTTTCAATTAGCTAATATGTTTGCCATGCTGTTGTATGCATCAATATTTCTTTCTTTTCTTAATTGCTGAATAATTTCCAAAAATATGAATATATACCATAATTTTTAAATATATTCACCAGGTAATAGTTATTTGAGCTGTTTCCAGTTTGTGGCAGTTGTGAATACTGCTTTTATAAACATTCATGTACAATATTATGCAAATATATGCTTATGTTTCTCTTGGGTAAACATGTAAGATTGGGATTTCTGGGTCACATTGTGTTATTTTAACTTTACAGCAAACTGATATGCTGTTTTCTAATGGTGCTAGACCAAGTTTCATTCCTGTTAGCATTGTTTAAAAGTTCCAGTTGCTCCACATTCTCAACAAAACTTGGAACTACCTTTCTTTTTAATTTTAGCCAGTTTAGTGGGTTGGTAGAGGTATCTCATTGTGATTTTAATTTCCATTTCTCTAATAACTAATTATGCTGGGCATTTTTTTAAGTGCTTATTTGCTATTTGTATATCTTTTTTTGTGTCCATTTAAACTATTTTGTTTTTTTTTTTAATTTATTTTTATTGTACTTTAGATGAAAGTTTACAGACTAAATACTTTCTCATTAAACAGCCAGTACACATTCTGTTTTATGACATTGGTTAACAACCCCACGACATGTCAACAATCTCCCTTCTCAACCTTAGAGGACCTTTATTTTTTTAATGAAAATATACATAGCCAAAGTTACACCATTTCAAAAATTTCTACATGTACAATTCAGTGACCTTGATTACATTCTTCCAGTTGTGCTGCTATTCTCACTATCCATTTCCAAATTATTCCATCATCATTATCTTCAACTCACTGTCTCCTAGGCTTCACATCAAACCTTTTGAGTTGCTGTTGTCAATTTGAACTCACATAGATAATTCTTTTTTTTTGTACTTTAGATGAAGTTTTACAGAACAAACAGTTTCTCATTAAACAGTTAGTACACATATTGCACTATGACAATGGTTAATAACCCCACGACATGTCAGCACCGTCCTTTCTAACGTTGGGTTCCCTACCACCAGCTTTTCTCTCCCCTCCTGCCTTCTACTCCTTGTCCCTGGACTGCTGTGCCTCATTAGTCCCATTTTATTTTATGGGCTGTCCAATCCCCTGCTGAATGGTGAACCTCAGAAGTGACTTCACCACTGGGCAAAAAGAGTATCCCGGGGTCATACTCTCGGGGTTTCTCCAGTCTCTCTCAGGCCAGTAATTCTGGTTTTTGTGTGTGTGTGTTAGAATTTTTTTCTACATCCTTATCCAGCTCTGTCCAGAACCCTCTGTTGTGATCCTAGTCAGAGCAGTCAGTGGTGGTAGCCAGGCACCATCTAGCTGTACTGGACTCAGTCTGGTGGAGGCCTTGGTAGCTGTGGTCCATTAGTCCTTTGGTCTAATCTTTTCCTTGTATCCTGTTTATTCTCCCTTGCTCCTGAAGGGGTGAGACCAGTGGAATATCTTAGATGGCTGCTCACAGGCTTTTAAAATGCCAGACGCTACTCACTAAGGTAGAATATAGAACATTTTCTTTATATACTGTGTTATGGTAATGTTGCCTGTGACCATGGTCCCCACAGCCCTCCACCCAGCAATTTGGCCCCTCAGGGAGTTTGGATGTGTCTTTGGAGCTTCCATGACCTTTCCTTGTACAAGTTGTGCTGACTTCCCCAGTATTGTGTACTGTCTTACCCTTCACCAAAGTTACCACTTATCTATTGTCTATTTAGTATCCGCCCCCCCCACCCCCTCATCCCTCATAACCAATAAAGATTGTTTCTTTTTGTGTGGAAACCTTTTTATGAGTCTTTACAGTAGAGGTCTCATACAATATTTGTCCTTTTGTGATTGACTTATTTCACTCGGCATAATGTCCTCCAGTTTCATCCACGTTATGAGATGCTTCACGGATTCATCATTGTTCTTTATTATTGCATAATACTCCATTGTGTGTATGTACCATAGTTTGTTTATCCATTCATCTGTTGATGGGCGCTGGGTTGTTTCCATCTTTTTGCTATTGTGAACAATGCTGCAATGAACATGGGTGTGTAAATGTCTATTCGTGTGACGGCTCTTATATCTCTAGGATTTATTCCTAGGAGTGGGATTGCTGGATTGTATTTCTGTTTCTAACTTTCTAAGGGAGTGTTATATCATTTTCTAAAATGGTTGTATCATTTTGCATTCCCACTAGCAGTGCATAAGAGTTCCAATCTCCCTGCAGCCTCTCCAACATTTGTTATTTCCAGTGTTTTTGATTCATGCCAGTAATGCCAGACAGATGGTATCTCATTGAGGTTTTAATTTGCATTTCTCTAATGGCTACTGATAGGAGCATTTCCTCATGTGTCGGTTGAATGTCTTCTTTGGTGAAGTGTCTGTTCATTTCCTTTGCCCATTTTTTTAATTGGATTATTTGTCTTTTTGATGTAGAGTTGTTGCATTTTCTTGTAGATTTAAGAGATTAGACCTTTGTCTGAATTGTACTGTCCAAAAATTTTTTCCCTGTCTGTAGGTTCTCTTTTTACTCTTTTGGTGAAGTCTTTGGATGAGCACAAGTGTTTAATTTTTAGAGGATCCCAGTTATCTAGCTTATCTTCTAGAGTTTGCGTGTTGTTGGTTATGGTTTGTATCCTGTTAATGCTGTGTATTAGGGCTTCTAGTGTTGATCGTATTTTTTCTTCTATGAACTTTACAGTTTTTGGCTTTATGTTTAGGTCTTTGATCCATTTTGAATTAGTTTTTGTATATGGTGTGAGGTATGGGTCCTGTTTCATTTTTTTGCGGATGGACATTCAGTTTTGCCAGCACCATTTGTTAAAAAGACTGTCTTTTCCCTATTTGATGGGCTTTGGGCCCTTGTCAAATATCAGGTGACCATAGGTGGATGGATTTACATCTGGGTTCTCAATTCTGTTCCATTGGTCAATGTATCTGTTGTTGTACCAGTACCAGGCTGTTTTGACTAATGTATCTATATAGTAGGTTCTAAGGCCAAGTAGTGTGAGTCCTCCTACTTTATTCTTCTTTTTCAATAGTGCTTTACTTATTTCTGGCTTTTTCCCTTTCCATATAAAGTTAATGATTAGTTTTTCCATCTCTTTAAAGACTGTTGTTGGTATTTGGATCAGGATTGCATTGCATTTGGAAATTGCTTTGGGTAGAATAGTCATTTCCACAATGTTGTGTCTACCTATCCGTGAGAGCCTGGTATGTTTTTCCATTTATGTAGATCCCTTTGGGTTTCTTGCAGTAGTGTTCACAGTTTTCTTTGTATAGGTCTTTTAAATCTCTCGTTAGATTTATTCCTAAGTATTTTATCTTTTTAAGAGGCTATTATAAATGAGATTTTATTCCTGAGTTTTTTTCATCATTCTCTTTATTGGTGTATAGGAATCCAACCAATTTTTATATGTTTATCTTGTATCCTGTTACTCTGCTGAATCTTTCTATTGGTTCCAGGAGTTTTCTCACGGAGTCTGTAGGGTTTTCTATGTATAGTATCATATCATCTGCAAACAGGAGCAGTTTAACATCTTCATTACCAATTTGGATGTCCTTTATTTCTTTTTCTTGCCTTATTGCTCGAACTAGGACTTCCCGCACAATGTTACATAGGAGTGGAGGTAAAGGCCATTCTTGTCTTGTTCCTGTTCTCAAGGGGAATGTTTTCAGCTTCTCTCCATTGGGTTTGCATAGATGCCCTTTATTATATTGAGAAATTTCCCTTCAATACCTATTTTATTGAGAGTTTTTATCAGGAATGGGTGTTGGACTGTGTTGAATATCTTCTCTGCATCGAGATGATCATGTGATTCTGTTCTTTCGTTTGATTTATGTGGTGGATTATGTTGATTGATTTTTTGATGTTGAACCATCCTTGCATACTTGGTATGAATCCTACTTGGTCTTGGTGTATTTTTTTTTTTATATGATGCTGAATTCCACTGACTAGAATTTTGTTGAGAACTTTTGCATCTATATTCAAGAGAGATATTGGTCTGTAATTTTCTTTTTTTGTGGTGTCTTTGCCTAGTTTTGGTATGAGGGTTATACTGGCTTCATGGATTGAATTTGGAAGTATCACTTCCTTTTTTATGTTCTGAAATAGTTTGAGTAGTACTGGTATAAGCTCTTCTCTGAATGTTTGGTAGAATTTTCCAGTGAAGCCATCTCAGCCAGGGCTTTTTTTTGTTGGAAGTTTTTTGGTTAACTTTTCAGTCTCTTATCTTGTTCTGAGTCTATTCAGATTTTTAACATCACTTTGTGGTAGTTTGGGTAGTTAGTGTGTTTCTAGAAATTTATATATTTCCTCTAGGTTTTCAAATTTGTTGGAGTATACTTTTTCATAATACTCTGTTATATTTCTTTTTATTTCTGTTAGGTCTGTTGTAATATCCCCCATTTCATTTCTTCTTTGGGTTATTTGTGTCCTCTCTTGTTTTTGTTTTGTCAGTCTGGCCAGTGGTTTGTCGATACTGTTGATCATTTCAAAGAACTAACTTTTGATTTTGTTAATTCTTTCTATTGTTTTTCTGTTCTCTTTTTCATTTATTTCTGCCCTGTCCTTTTTAATTTCCTTTCTTCTAGTGGCTGAGGGCTTTTTTCTTTTTTTCTTTTTTTTTTTTTTGCTGTTCTCTTTCTATTTGTTTGAGTTCTGTAGTTACTCTTTTGATTTTGTCCCTTTTCTCTTTTTTGATGTGAGTGTCTTGCTATAAGCTGTCCTCTGAGAACTGCCTTTGCTATGTCCCAAAAATTTTGGTATGATGTGTTTTCATTCTCATTTGATTCTAGGAATTTTTTGATTCCATCTCTGATATCTTCTGTTACCCATTGGTGTGTAAGCAGGGTGTTATTCCATGTCCATGTAATTGATTTTTTTTTTTCCCTTGCTCTTCCTAGTGTTAATTTCTATCTTGGTGGCATTGTGGTCAGAGAAGTTACTTTGTATTATCTCAGCATTTTGGATCTTGTTGAGGATTGCTCTGTGGCCTAAGATGTGGTCTATTCTGGAGAACGTTCCATGTACATTGGAAAAGAATGTGTACTTTGCAGCTGTTCAGTGTAGTGTTCTATATATGTGTATGAGGTCAAGTTGGCTGATTGTGCCCTTTAGGTCTTCTGTATCTTTGTTGAGTTCTTTTTAGATATTTTTTCCTTTACAGAGAGAGGTGTATTGAAGTATCCTATTACTGTCAATTTCTCTTTTCAGTGCTTTTAGAGGTTGTTTTATGTATTTTGGAGACCTCTCATTGGGTGCATGTTTGTTATGGTTATGTCTTCATGATGGATCATCCCCTTAACCATTATATAGGGTCCTTCTCAGTCTTTTATGGTGAATTTTGTTTTAAAGTCTGTTTTATCTGATATTAGTATTGCCACTCCTGCACTTTTTTGGTAGCTGTTTGCTTGATATATTTTTTCCATCCTTGGATTTTTGATTAATTTACATCTTTGTTTCTAAGATGTGTCTCTTGTAGACAGTATGTTGATGGGTCCTTTTTTTTTAATCTGTTCTGTCACTCTCCATCTCTTTATTGGGAGCATTGAGTCCATTTACATTCAGTGTAATTATTGATACTTGTGAATTTATTGCTGTCATTTTGTAGTGGTTTTTTTTTTTTTTTTTTTTTTTTTGTGGTGCCGACGTGTTCTTTGTTCCTCTTCCTCTCCTGTGCTGAATTCCTTTTGTTTGTGGATTTTTTAAAAATTTCTTTTGTTTTCATAGGTTTTGTTTTTACTGAGACTTTATGGTTTTCTTCTTTATTTTGATGAGTAGATTTGTTAACTTTCTTTGTGGTTACCTTGAAATTTATCCTTATCTTCCTAGGTTTGAACCAGTCTATTGTTACTTGGCATCGCCTTGCCTTCCCCTCCATTAGAAGGTTCTATATCTATACCATTTATTCCTTCTTTTATTGTTCTGTTGTTGTTGTCATTTACAGATTAACCTCTCTGATTCCCTGTTGTAATTCTTTTGGTTTTGGATAGTCCTTGAAAGTTCATTTCCTTGGTTGGTATCTTGCTGGTATAATCTTACATCCTAGATTCAGGCTGCGGTCTAATGTTGTTTGTTCTCAGACCGAAGGACTCCTGTTAATAATTTTTGTAAGTTTTGTTTGGTTTTTACATAGTCCCTTAATTTCTGTTTGTCTGGAAATGATCTAAGTTCACCATCATATTTGAATGAGAGTTTTGCAGGATATATTATTCTTGGCTGGCAATTTTTTTCTTTTAAGGTTTTATATATGTCATCCCATTTTCTCCTTGCCTGCATAGTTTCTGCCGAATTAATCTGAGCTTAGTCTTATTGTTTCTCCTCTGTATGTGACTTTTTGTTTTTCTAGAGCTGCTTTCACGATTCTTTGTTTGTCTTTGGTTTTAGTGAGTGTGCTTATGATATGCCTTGGTGATTTTCTTTTGGAGTCTATCCTATATGGGGTTTGTTGAGCTTCTTGGATTGTCAGCTTTTCATCTTTCATGATATTAGGAAATCTTTCTGTCAGCAATTCTTCAATGGTCCTCTCCATGTTTTCTGTTTTCTCCCCCTGTTCTGGAACTCCGATCACTCGAAGTTTTTTGCTTGTGAGTTTATCCCACATAATTCTCAGTGTTTCTTCATTTTTCTTCATTCTTTTTTCTGATTTTTCCCCAAACAGGGTTGTAGCGAAGTATTTGTCTTCAGTTTCGTTGATCCTGTCTTCCATCATTTTAAAGCTAGTCCTCAGCCCTTCTACGACATGCTCCATTTCTGAAATCTTGTTGTTTATCTTTTGGATTTCTAATTGTTTTTGTATGATTTCTAGTTGTGAATTTATTTTAGCATTTTGTTCTTGTATTATTTTCTTGAATTCTTCGATTTTTTTGTCTGTATTTTCCATGAATTTGTCTATTTTTTCCTCATTTTTGTCTGCTTTTTGCTCCAATTCTTGGATAATTCTGAGTACTAGAGATTTGAATTCCCTATCAGTAGTTCTAGTGCCTTTTCTTCTATTGGAAAGTCATCTGATGTTTTATTTTGGATGCGTACTGTAACCATCTTCTCCTGTTTTTGTATATCTTTTGATATTGTCCGCTGTCTTTGGGGCATTCAGTAGTTATTTTTCTCATTTATTGATTGCAGATTTGTTTGTTTTTTCCCTTTTTGTGTTTTATTTGGTTATGTCTGAGCAGGCAGGCTGTGTGTTCTTTGTTGTTTGCTCATCTGTGGGCATGATACTTTTCGCCTCCTTTCCACTGGGCAGGGTCAGTCACTCAGGTATGATACAGCAGGGCCAGTCTGGCTGAAGGAGAGTCACTGGGATGGGTTTTTCATGGTATGTACTAAGGCCGACAGGTTGGGCTGGGAATCAGTGCAGGGCAGGTTCCAGTAGGCTGTGCCTTTGCTTCTTGGGGTTGTGATGTTCAGTGCACAGTGTAGCTAAGCAGGAAGGAGGGGGGTATCATGATGTGTGGAGCTGAGATGGTTATGGGAAAGAAGATAAAGAGGCGAGAGGCACAGGCACCAAAAATATACACAGAAACAAACAAACAACAAAAAGAGTGCTAAGGGAGCTTGCTGTTGGAGTGGTGAGATGAGAGACTGAGACGTGAAGAAAAACAAGAAGAAAAAAAGAAAAATGGTAAAAGACAAAAATGAATAAATAAAAATTAGAGGGAAAAAAAAAGGAAAAGAAAAGCCTCCAAGGCTCCCACCAGTGTGGCTGGTAGGACTGGGGAAGTTGCTCCCTGGCCGTGTAGTACAGCCTGGCTAGAAGGGGAAGAGCTGTCACACAGCACCAGGTATTCAGGAGAGAGGAAGGAAAGGTAAGTACAGAGAGATGAGAAACTGGAAATAAAGAAAGACAAAAAGTGAAAAAGAGAGAGAATAAAACAAAACAAAGAAACAAACAAACAAAAAAAATAAAACCAATAAAAAAGGAATGTCCTCAGGGTGGTCATTGTGCATCTGCACAGAGTCAAGGTGAACCTCCCAAGGCATGCAGCACTGCCTGGCCAGAAGGGGCTCCCAAGCTGAGAAAAGAAAAAGAAAACAAACAAATCAAAACAGAACAAACCAGAACAAACAAACCAAAAAAGCCTCTGGGATCCCACCAGTGTGACGGCACGGGCAGGGAAGCAGTCCCAGAGTCAAGCCGTGCCCCTCAGCCTTTCAGGAAGAAGCAAAGACAGCACACAGAGCCAGGTATTTGAGAGAAAGAAGGCGGGTGGGTGATGAGAGGTAAGGAAGAAACTAAAGAAGTGGAAAAAAGCAACACCAGCAGTCAACAAATGCCACTCAGTACACCAGCCAGTGCAGATGGATGGAATCCATGGGGCTCCGGGGTGAAGCAGGTGCTTCCCAGCCAGGAGACTGTGGCCACAGGAAGCAGAGGAGGCTGAGTCAGGGTGAAAAAGGGTGGGAAGTGGGAAAGCATATATCGCTGGTTACCAGTTGTTCTGTCTCCTGATGGAAACTCTGTGAAGCTGCTTTCTTGTACCTGCTGTTCACTGATCTCTGGTAGGAGTCCAAGATGGTGGATCTGTGCTGTGGTAGCTGATAGGGACCTCTGCGTGTATCTCTCCTCGCTCTCTGTTCTCAGTCAGTGTCTTATTTTATTTGGTGCTTGGCTGAGTTCTTTATCTCTTCATTTGATGCTTAGGATTTCAGGATTTACACGTGTCTCTGTTTGACTTAGTTTTTTGGATCTTTGCTGTGGAGGGATGGCCTGATGCTTCTGGCTATAGCGCCATGTTGCCTGGAAGTCCCTTTAAACAGTTTTGGTTGTATGCTTTCTTATTATTGAGTCTTATGAGTTCTTTATATAGTCTGGAAACTAGACCTTTGTTAGATGCATGTTTTGCAAATATTTACTTCTTATTTGTATTTGTCTTGAAATCGAGTAGTATGAGTCCTCCCACTTTGTTTTTCTTTATCAAAATTGTTTTGGTTTTTCTAGGTCCTTTGCTTATCCATATAAATTTTAGAATCAGCTTGTTGATTTCTACACAGAAACCCTGCTGGGATTTAGATTGGGATTATGTTAATAGATCAATTTGGGAAGAATTGGCATTTTAACAAAATTTAGTGTTTTAACCTGTGAACATATTATCTCTCTCCATTATTTGGTCTTATTTAATTTCCTTTTTCAATGTTTTATAATTTTCCATGTACATATCTTGCACATCTTTTGTTAATGTTATTTCTAAGAATTTTATTTTTTGATGTTCTTGTAAATGAAGTTTTAAAATTTCATTTTCTGTTTATCGGTAATATGTAGAAATATCATTGAATTTTGTTTATTAACCTTGCATACTGTGACCTTAATAAATTTGCTTTTTAGTTCTGGTTGGTTTTTTTGTGGATTATTTAGGATTTCCTACCTACACAGTTATATCATCTGGTTTTACTCATTCTTCTCTAATCTAGATGAACTTCAATACAATTCTATATAAAAGTGGTGATATCAGATGATTTTTGCCTTTTTATTGGTCTTAGACAGAAAGCACTGAATCAGTCACCATTGAGTATGTTAGCTGTAGGTTTTTGTAGACGCCCTTAATCAGGTTGTGGAAGTTCCCTTGTATTTCCAGTTTACTGAGTTTTTTTAAAAATCTTAAATTGATGTTGAGTTTTGTCAAATGCTTTTTACGTATCTATTGAAGTCATATGTTTTTTCTTCTTTATTAATATGGTTATTACACTGATTGATTTTCAAATATTAAATCACACATGCAATCCCAGGTAAACTCCATTTGCTTAAGGGGTATTTTTTTTTACACATTGTTGGTTAAATTTCCTAATATTTTGTTAAAAATTTTTGCATGTGTATTCATGAGAGATATTAGTCTTTAGTTTTCTTTTTTTGTCTTTGTGACCACATCTTTACTTTTTTTCTCATTTTAAGATTAGAGTAATACTAGACTCATAAAATGAGTTGAGAATTGTCTCCCTCTCTATTTTCTGAAAGTGTTTTTGTAAGATTGGTATTATTTATTTCTTAAATGTTTGATAGAATTTAGTGTTGAAAATATCTGTGCAGAGAGTTTTGTTTAGGGGTAACTTTAAATTTGTTTCATTTAGTTTATATAGTGCTATTAAAATTTTTGATTTCTTCTTTGTTCTATTATTTTGAAATTTATTAGGAATTTGTCCTTGAAACCTAAGTTGTCCAATTTATAGGCATAATATTGTAATATTCAGTTATTGGTCTTTAATATCTGTGGGATCCGAAATAGTATCCCCTCTTTCATTCATGTATTGGTAATTTGTGTCTTCCCTATTTTTTTATTGATCAGGTTAGCTTGGTTTATTAATTTCAGAACCAGAAACTGCTAGTGTTTGAGATGCAATCATATGTTCATTTGAGAATATGGTGATAAAAAAGCAGATGTATTACCCACCTACATTGTAGTGTTATGACGTAGTCAGAAAATAAGGAAGCAAAAAAGTAAATATATAGTTAAAACTTAAATGATATAAAGGAAATAAGCAGGATACTTTGATAGAGAACAAGAGTAGAGGGTAGGGGCTGGGGGCTACATATAAACCAAAAAACCTGTTGCCATCCAGTTGATTCTGACTCATAGATATGGTAGTTAAGAAATAGGCATTTTAGAGGCAATAATAATTAAGCTGAAATCTGAAGGGTGAAACAGAGCCTTCCTCGGGATTAGCAAAATGAAGGTTGATCTGGACAGAGGGAACAACTTGTATCAAGTTCTTGAGGTGAGAATGCTTTTGGAGTGTTCCACAGGGAACTGCCAGCAATTCAAGTCGGATTCAGAAGAGGATGTGGAATGAGGGATGTCATTGCTGATGTCAGATGGATCTTGGCTGAACTCAGAGAATATCAGAAAGATGTTTACCTGTGTTTTATTAACTACATAAAGGCATTTGACTGTGTGGATCATAACAAATTATGGATAATATTGCAAAGAATGGAAATTTCAGAACACTTAATTGTGCTCATGTGGAACCTGTATATAGATAAACAGGTATTTTTGTTTAAAATATTGCATAGTTTAAAATCAGAAAAGGTGTGCATCAAGGTTGTATCCTTTCACTATATTTAACTTATATGCTGAGCAAATAATCCAGGAAAACCAAACCAAACCCATTACTGGTGAGTCGATTCTGACTCACAGCAACCACATGAGCAAATAATCCAAGAATCTGGACTATATGAAGAAGAAGATGGCATCAGGATTGGAGGAAGACTGATTAACAACCTGTGGTGATATGCAGTTGACACAACCTTGCTTGCTGAAAGCAAAGAAAACTTGAAGCGCTTACTGGTGAATATCAAAGACTACAGCCTTTAGTAGTTTTCATAAAGAAAACAATAGCCCTTACAACTGGATCAATAAACATCATGATAAATGGAGAAAAGATTGAAGTCATCAAGGATTTCATTTTACTTGAATCCACAATCAAAACCCATGGAAGCAACAGTCAAGAAATCAAGCGACTTACTGCGTTGGGCAAATCTGCTACAAAAGACCCCTTTAAAGTATTGAAAAGCAAAGATGTCAATTTGAGAACTAAGGTGAGCCTTGCCCAAGACATGGTGTTTTCAGTCACCTCATACGCATGTGAAAAGTGGACAATGAATAAGAAGGACGGAAGAAGAACTGATACGTTTGAATTACGGTGTTGGCAAAGAATATTGAATATACTGTGGATTGCCAGAAGAATGAACAAATCTGTCTTGGAGGAAGTACAGCCAGAATACTCCTTAGAAGCAAGGATGGCAAGACTTTGTCTCTTATACTTTTGATGTGTTATCAGAAGGGACCGATCCCTGGAGGAGGACATCATGCTTGGTAAAGTAGAAGGCCAGAAAAAAGAGGAAAACCCTCAATGAGATGGATTGACACAGTGGCTGCAACAATGGGCTCAGACATAGCAACGACTGTGAGGATGGCTCAGGACCAGGCAACATTTCATTTTGTTGTACACAGAGTCACCATAAGTTGGAACCAACTTGACAGCACCTAACAACAACAAGTAACTGAAAGGAGCCTGATAGAGCTTGGTGGAGATGCAGGTGGAATAAAATAAATATAAAGACTAGGTAGGGTTCAGGTCAAGCAGGAATTTGTGGACCATTGTAGGAGATGCAGTTCCTCACTTAATGGATGGGGGAAATAGGTATTCATAAATATTTATGAAAGAGCATGGTAAGTTCTATAATCGAGGCATAAACCAGGAGTTGGCAAACTATTTTAAACATCCAGACAGTAAATATTTAAGGCTTTTTGGGTCATAACATCTCTGTCACAACTACTCAACTCTGTGTTACAGTATGGAATATGCTTTAGAAAGTAAACAAATGAACAAGTCTGTGTTAAAAAACAAACAAAACAAACCCACTTTATTTGAATCAATGGGCAATGGGCCAGATTTTGCCCATGGTCTATAGTTTTTTGACCCTTCTGATCCAAAAAAAAAGAAAGAGAGAGAGAAAAAATCAAAGAGATTTTCAGTTTATTTTTGAAGGACAAAAAATAATTTTCTTAGGTTAAAAAAAAAAAAAAAAAATAGAGGGTGAGGCCAAGATGGCAGAGTAGTTAGACACTTTCTATGTCCCTCTTATAACAAAGACACAAAAAAACAAGCGAATTGATTGTATATGACTGTCTAGGAGCCCTGAACATCAAAGGTAAAGTTGAGGAATCGGACTGAGTGGCAGGGGGAGGGAGAGATGGTTCAGAAGCAGCTAGGAGCTGCCAGACCTGACCCAGTGGGAGCCGCAGCCCTTCAGCCCATATCAGCTCAGAGTGTGTAGTGAGGTGGGCAAACAGCAGTGCTCAGGAGGCGTTTTCCACATTGGGAGAGACCCAGTGGCAGACAGTCTACTTGGCCACCCAGAACCAGTGAAGAGCAACACTCAAGTGGCTAAAGACAAGTACTTGTGTTTGGCCTACTGCAGAGATTAAAAAAAAAAAAATTGGGGAAAAACCTCTCTCCCATTTACCTCTCCTGTCACCGCTCTGCACCGGGTCCCAGCCAGCTTCAACAATTTACGAGTCCCCTGGGCCAGAAGTAGGTCCTCTAAGGCACCCTGAGTCATTCTCCTGGCCTTGGAGAGGGAACAAATTAACAAGCAGGGAAAAAATAAGTTACCAGCTCCCCTAAGCCAGGACCTCAGGGTGGGCACAGCTCCTTTGCCTAGGCACAGGCATGAGGAGTCAGCAGACTTGGAATGCCTTTCACTCATGCATAGACTAGTGTGGGCCCATTTCAACAGCATAAGCTCTCACTACCACAGTACAACAAGGTATATACCTGAAGTCTAACTTCAACTGTTTCATCTGTGAAGTGGCAGGTTTGTGGACATTTGACACTGCTCTGCCCTGTAAGCAGACTTCTTACCTGTCCACATCAGGGGCTTGAGGACTGGTGGCTTCACCATGACACCTAGCCACCTGCAACAGGCGTCCAAGAATGAGTGGTGTCCCCCAGTCCTTACAGCCAACAGCATAGGGTGCTCATAGTCCAGCTGCAAAACTCACCTACCTACTCACTCTAAGGAACAGGGACACACTTTCCTTTCAGACACTCAGAGGCAGCTGTCAGCCCCCTGCCTTGCTCAGCACACAACCCCCTACTGCAGCCAGATTACTGTGCCTACACCAATCACCCATGCCTTTCTAGGACTGTAGATGAGAGTCTGCACCACACACTTGGTGACAAATTACCTGGACACCTGAGCTGAATCCATACAAGAAAATTCAATGGACTCCTGGGCTCATATACTTAGTAACAGATCTAAATACTTGGTGACAGGACGCTAGAGCTTTAAAGGTGCTGATAATCAAACTAACACACGCAAGCCACCTATTTGGGCATATCAAAGCAAAATAAAACAAGAAGCTAGGTCACAGTAAGCAAATATAAAATAAAATTATAATAGCTTATTGATGGCTCAGGGACAATAGTCAATATCAAATCACGTAAAGAGACAGACCTTGATGGATTCATAAAGCTCCCAAAATAAAGAATCAATAAATTTTCTGGAAGAAGAGAATTTCTTGGAATTACCAGAGGCAGAATACAAAAGATTAATATACAGAACAATTCAAGAAATTAGGAAGGAAATTCTTCAAAACATAGACAAATCCAAAGAACATACAGACAAAGCAATAGTGGAATTTAAAAAGGTTATTCCAGAGCATAATGACAAATTTAATAGGCTGCAAGAATCCACAGGAGACAACGATCAGAAATCCAGATTAATCATAAAGTTTTAGAACTAGACAACTCAATAGAAAGTCATAGGAGCAGAACTGAGGCAGTAGAAGTCAGAATTAGTGAGACTGAAGATAAAGCACATGACACCAAGTTATCTGAGGAAAAATTAGATAAAAGAATTTTTAAAAAAATGAAGAAACTCTAAGAGTTATGTGGGACTCTACCAAGAAAAATAACCTACAAGTGATTGGAGTACCAGAATGGGGGGGGGGGGGTGGATAACAGAAAATTGTTGAAGATTTGTAGACAGAAAACTTCCCTGATATAATGAAAGACGAGAAGATGTCTATCCAAGATGCTCATCAAACCCCACATAAGGTAGATCCCAAAAGAAAGTCACCAAGACATATTATAACCAAACTTGCCAAAACCAAAGATAGAGAATTTTAAGAGTAGCTAGGGATAACAAAAAGTCATCTACAAAGGAGAGTCAATAAGACTAAGCGTGGACTACTCAACAGAAACCAAGCAGGCAAGAAGGCAATGGGATGACATATATAAAACCCTGAAGGAAAAAAATTGCCAGCTAAGAATTATATATCCAGCAAAACTGTCTCTCAAATATGATGGCAAAATTAGGGCATTTCCAGATAAACAGAAGTTTAGGGAATTTGCAAAAACTAAACCAAAACTACAAGAAATACTAAAGGTTAGAAAATCAAGAACATCGGATAACAACCCAATACTAGAACACAGGACAGATCAACCAGATATTGACTCAGATAGGGAAGTCACAAAAATAAATCAAAGCTAAAACACTGAAAATAGGGAAACAGAGATATCAATATGTAAAAGATGACAACATTAAAACAAAAAGAGGGACTAATAAATGTAGACATAGATTTTTCATAAGGAGAGGAATTCAAGGAAATATAAAGAAATATAAGACTGGTTTAAATTAAGAAAAATAAAGTAAATATTAAGGTAACCACAAAGGAAACTAACAATCCTATACATCAAAATAAAAAACAAGAAAAATATAAAGGCTCAGCAAATACAAAATCAACAACAATGAAAAAGATGAAAAGAAAATACATAAAGAAAAATGACTTAGAACAGAAAATTAAATGGAACAAAGAAACAGTCAATAACACACAAAAAAAGACATCAAAATGTCAGCATTAAACTTATACCTATCAGTAATTATGCTGAATGTAAATGGACTTAATGCATCAGTAAAGAGACAGAGAGTGGTAGATTGGATTAAAAAAACTCCATCTGTCTATATGCTGCCTAAAAGAGACACACCTTAGACTTAAAGACACAAACAAACTAAAACTCAAAGGATGGAAAAAAATATATCAAGCAAACAACATTCAGAAAAGAGCAAGAATGGCAATACTAATCTCTGACAAAATAAACTTTAAAGTAAAATCCACCACAAAGGATAAGGAAGGACACTATATAATGATTAAAGTATCAGTACACCAGGAGGACATAACCATAATAAATATTTACGCAGCCAATGACAGGGCTCCAAAATACATAAAACAAACTCTAAGAGCATTGAAAAGAGAGATAGACAGCTCCACAATAGTAGTAGGAGACTTCAACACACCACTTTTGGTGAAGGACAGAGCATCCAAAAAGAAGCTCAACAAAGACACAGAACAGCTAAATGCTACAATCAACCAACTTGATCTCATAGACCTATACCAGACACTCCACCCAAGAGCAGCTAAGTATACTTTCTTTTCCAATGCATATGGAGCAATCTCCAGAATAGACCACATATTAGGCTATAAAGCAAGCCTTAAAAGAATCCAAAGCATTGAAATATTACAAAGCATCTTTTCTGACCTTAAAGCCATAAAAGTAGAAATCAGTAACAGAAAAAGCAAGGAAAAAAATTGAACACATGGAAACTGAACAACACCTTGCTCAAAAACTACTGGGTTATAGAAGAAATTAAGGAGGGAATAAAGAAATTCCTAGAATCAAATGAGAATGAAAACATATCCTACTAGAACCTTTGGGACACAGCAAAAGCAGTGCTCAGAGGTCAGTTTATAGCAATAAATGCACATGTCCAAAAAGAAGAAAGGGCCAAAATCAAAACCTTAACCCAACAACTGGAACAAGTAGAAAGAGAGCAGCAAAAGATACCCTCGGGCACCAAAAGAAAGGAAATAATAAGAATTAGAACAGAATTAAATGAAATAGAGAATAGAAAAACAGTTGAAAGAGTTAACAAGACCAAAAGCTGGTTCTTTGAAAAGATCAACAAAATCGATAAACCATTGGCCAAGCTTACAGAAGAAAAACAGGAGAGGAAGAAAATAACCCATATAAGAAATGAGATGGGTGATATCACAACAGACCCAAATGAAATTAAAAGAATCATAACAGAATACTATGAAAAATTGTACTTTAACAAATTTGAAAACCTAGAGGAAATGGACAAATTCCTAGAAACTCACTACCTATCTAAAATAACACAAACAGAGGTAAAACAACTAAATAAACATATAACAAAAGAAGAGATTGAAAAGGTAATTTAAAAACTCCCAACCAAAAAAAAAAAAAAAAAGCCCTGGCCTGGATGGTTTCACTGGAGAATTCTACCAACGTTCAGAGAAGAATTAACAACAGTACTACTAAAGGTATTTCAGAGCGTAGAAAAGGATGGAATGCTCCCAAACTCATTCTATGAAGCCAGTATAAACCTGATACCAAAACCAGGTAAAGACACAACAAAAAAAGAAAATTACAGACCAATATCCTTTATGAACATTGATGCAAAGATCCTCAACAAAATTCTAGCCAATAGAATTAAGCAACATATCAAAAAATATAATTCATCATGATCAAGTGGGATTTATACCAGGTATGCAGGGATGAGAAAAACAATTAATGTAATCCATCACATAAATAAAACAAAAGACAAGAACCGTATGATCTTATCAATTGATGCAGAAAAGGCATTTGACAAAGTCCAACACCCATTCATGATAAAAACTCTCAGCAAAATAGGAATAGAGGGAAATTCCTCAACATAATTAAGGGCATTTATACAAAGCCAACAGTCAACATCATCCTAAATGGAGAGTTTGAAAGCATTCCTCTTGAGAACAGGAACCAGACAAGACAATGTCTTCTTCAACATTGTGTTGGAGGTCCTAGACAGAGCAATTAGGCTAGAAAAAGAAATAAAGTGCATCCAGAATGGTAAGGAAGAAGTCAAAGTATCTCTATTTGCATATGATATGATCTTATACACAGAATACCCCCAAATAATCCACAAGAACACACTGGAACTAATAGAAGATTTCAGCGGAGTATCAGGATACAAGATAAATATACAAAAATCAGTTGCATTCCTCTACACCAACAGAGAGAACCTCGAAGAGGAAATCACCAAATCAATACCATTTACAATAGCCCCCAAGAAGATAAAATATTTAGGAATAAATCTAATCAGAGACGTAAAAGACCTAGAAATGTCAATTCTACCCAACGCGATGTACAGATACATTGCAATCCCTATCCAAATTCCAAAGGCATTTTTAATGTGATGAAGAAACAAATCACCAACTTCATATGGAAAGGGAAGAGGCCCTGGATAAGTAAAGCATTACTGAAGAAGAACAAAGTGGGAGGCCTCACACTACCTGATTTCAGAACCTATTATACTGCAACGGTAGTCAAAACAGCCTGGTACTGGTACAACAACAGATACATAGAGCAAGGGAAGAGAATTGAAAATCCAGACATAAATTCATCCACCTATGAGCAGCTGATATTTGACAAAGGCCCAAAGTCCATTAATTTGGGAATAGACAGTCTCTTTAACAAATAGTGCTGGCATAACTGGATATCCATCTGCAAAAAACTGAAACAAGACCCATACCTCACATCATGCACAAAAACTAACTCAGAATGGATCATAGACCTAAATATAAAATCAAAAACTATGAATATCATGGAAGAAAAAATAGGGACAATGCTAGGAGCCCTAATATATTACATAAACAGAATATGAACCATAAGTAACAATGCACAAACACTAAAAAAGAAACTAGATAACTGGGAGCTCCTAAAAATCAAACACTTTTGCTCATCAAAAGACTTCACTGAAAGAGTCAAAAGACAACCTACAGACTGGGAAAAAAATTTTGGCTACAACAAATCCGATCAGTGTCTAATCTCTAAAATCTACAAGATACTGCAAAACCTGAACAACAAAAGGACAAACAACCCAATTAAAAAATGGGCAAAGGATATGAACAGGCACTTTGCCAAATAAGATATTCAGGCAGCTAACAGACACATGAGGAAATGCTCACAATCATTAGCTGTTTGAGAAATGCAAATCAAAACTACAGTGAGATACCATCTCACCCCAGCAAGGCTAGCATTAATCCAAACAACACAAAATAATAAATGTGGAAGATGTTGTGGAGAGACTGGAACACTTAGACACTTTTGGTATGAATGTAAATTGGTACAACCACTTTGGAAATCGATTTGGCACTTCCTTAAAAAGCTAGAAATGGAAGTACCACATGATCCAGCAATCCCGCTCCTTGGAATATATCCTAGAGAATTAAGAGTTGTCACATGAATAGATATATGCACACCCATGTTCATTGCAGCATTGTTCAGGGTAGCTAAAAGATGGAAACATCCTAGGTGCCCATCAACGGATGAATGGATAAACAGATTATGGTATATTCACACAATGGAATACTACACAACGATAAAGAACAATGATGAATCCGTGGAACATTTCATAACATGGAGGAATCTGGAAGGTATTATGCTGAGTGAACTTAATCACAAAAGGACAAATATTGTATAAGACCACTATTATAAAAACCCAAGAAAAGGTTTAAACACAGAAGACAACATTCTTTGATGGTTACAAAAGTGGGGAGGGAGGGAGAGGGGTATTCACTAACTAGATTGTAGATAAAATTATCTTAGGTGAACGGAAGGACAGCACACACTACAGAGGAAGTCAGCACAACTGGACTAAACCAAAGCTAAGAAATTTCCTGAATACAACCAAACATGTCAAGGGACAGTAGCAAGGGAGGGTGTCTGGGAACCATGCTTTCAGGGGACATCTAGGTCAATTGGCATAACAAAGTTATTAAAGAAAATATTCTGCATCCCACTTTGGTGAGTTGAGTCTGGGGTCTTAAAAAGTAGTGAGCGACCATCTAAGATGCGTCAATTTGTCCCAACCCACCTGGAGTAAAGGAGAAAGAAGAACACCATGGACACAAGGAAAGTATTAGCCCAAGAGACAGAAAGGGCCACATAAACCAGAGATTTCATCAGCCTGAGACCAGAAGAACTAGATGGTGCCCAGCTACTACAATGACCACCCTGACAGGGAGCACGGCAGAGAGTCCCTGATGGAGCAGGAGAAAAGTGGGGTGCAGAGCTCAAATTCTAGTGAAAAGACCAGACTTGGTGGTTTGGTTGAGACTGGAGGGACCCTGGAGATGTGGCCCCCGGGCTCTCTGTTGGCCCAGGACTAGAACCATTTCCAAGGCCAACTCTTCAGATGGAGATTGAACTGGACTATGGGACATAAAATGATACTTGTGAAGAGTATGCTTCTTGGCTCAAGTAGATACATGTGACTGAATGAGCAGCTGTCGTCCGGAGGCAAGATGGGAATAGCAGAGACGGTCAGGAGCTGGATGAGTGGACACCGGAGATCCGGGGTGGAGGGGAGGAGTGTTCAGTCACAGTATAGGGAGGGCAGGTAGAGTCATAGAACAATGTGTGTATGGATTTTTGTATAAGAGACTGGCTTGAATTGTAGGCTTTCACCTGAAGCACAACAATAAAAAGAAAAAAAAAATTAGGGGATTTGTATTCTAGATATAGAAGAACACTGGGAAGTGAAAGGGAATATGCTGTTACTGGAGTCACAAAATGTGGCACATTTGGGCAGCAGTATGTATATGTATATGTATTGAGTGTGTGCATGTTTGTATGTACTTATGCATGCGATGGAAAAATACAGTGGAATTATAGAGATTACTGAGATTACTGAGGTGGTGAGTCTGAAAAACATGCTAAGGCATTTGGAGTCATCTGAGAGGCACATTTTTTAAAGTATTTCATTATCATGCTTATGTTCGGGTGTTAAATGAGTTTAGTGTGAAAGATAAATTGGAGGGAGATTAAAAGCACTAGCCTTTTTCTTATCAAAAACCTCTGATGGCTTCCTATTTCTTGCAAAATAAGTCTCAACTTTTCTTGCTGTTTAGATCTCCACACATACTTTGAGGCTTATTTTTCCTCATTCCCCCAAGGAAGAAGCTCATCCTCCATGCTGATTTCTACCTAGTAATTTGGCTTCTCTTATCTAAAGGCTCAACTCAATTGTCTGTTTTTTGTTTTTTGTTTTTGTTGTTGTTTGTTGTAATTCAAGGAATCTTTTTAGAGGTTTCCTAAGCCTGTTGTCTCCCACTTCACCACTCCTTTGTTGACTGTAACTCACAATGTGAGCACCTGGATACCCAAGGCCTCATACTGCTCCTATTGCATGTTTCTCTCTTATATCTTACCAGGTTATAAACTCCTTGAGCAGAGAAACTGTGGCTTCCCACAAAGTGCTTGTCTTATTGCTGAGAATGTTCTAAGGCTCAATACTTGCATTGATTAATTGGTACAAATATCAATAACATTGAAAATTCTACCTAAGCAGAAGCTAATAGAAAAATTAGTTTATGGCCCAGATAAAGATTTTTATTGGGATTTCCGGAACAATTTCACATCGTTGTTTAATGTTTATGCATGATTTGTGTCTTAAAACATTGTATTAGTAGACTGAATATTTATAAAGCTTTACACTTTCTGTTTTTAATTTTTAAAACTAACATATTTTCTATCCTTGGGCAGAAAAAAAACATTCTGCCCTAATTTGTTTTGAAACTAGACTGGGAGCGGATATTAAGCAGAATAGTTGAATGCTACAAAGTTGAATTTAAACTTTAACTCAGCACAATGAGTTTAGAGCTTCGGCAGTTATATATTCTATGCCTTCCATGACCTGATATTTACAATAACACAAAGTCACTGTTGAAATATTCATCCTAGGACCATAAGTTACTTGCTACATAATGGAATACATAATATTATCAAGAACCATGGACTGGTTTTTTTTTTTTTTGAGGATTGTTGTCGTTGTGTTGTACCATTGAGTTGATTCTAACTCATAGTGACCCTATTGGGCAGATTAGAACTGCTCCATAGGATTTTCTGGGCTGTACCTTTGACAAAAGCAGATCCCCAAAAGGTCTTTCCTCCCACTGGGCCTCTGGTGGATTTGAACCACCAACCTTCTGGTTGCAGCTGAGCACTTAACTATTGCACCCTGGGGCTCTTTTTTGAGGATTAAAGTGCCATATTTAGAGAAGTCTGTTTGCTTTAAACAGATTATGATAACTTCTTTCAAAAAAACACATTAAGCACATTTTTTTTTGCTTGTTTTACTACCTATTCTTCCCTTCCCCTCTACCATGTTGTTGTTAGGTGTCCTCAAGTTGGTTCCAACTCATAGCGTGCGACCTTATGTACAACAGAATAAAACACTGCCTGGTCCTATGTCATCCTCACCATCATTGTTATGTTTGAGCCCATTGTTGCAGCCACTATGTCAGTCAGGGTCTTCCTCTTTTTTGCTGACCCTCTACACCATAACCCAAACCCAAATCCATAGCCATTGAGTGAATTCCAACTCATAGTGACCCTATAGGACAAAGTAGAACTGCCCTATAGGGTTGCCAGGGAGCAGCTAGTGGATTCGAACTGCTGACCTTTGGGTTAGCAGCCAAGGTCTTAACCACTGCACCACCAGGGCTCCCTTTACACTGTAGTAACCATTAATCTTTTGTCTGGATCAATTTACCTATCCTAGATATTTCATATAATGGGGATCATACAATATTTTTCCTTTTGCATCTAGTTTATTTCACTTACCAATGTATTCAAGGTTCATCCATGTGGTGTTATGCATCAGAAATTAATTTCTCTTTATAGCTGAATAATACTCTATTGTACATAGTAACATATTTTATTTATCCATTCATCTGTTGATGGATACTTGGGTTGTTTCTTCACTGTTTTTTTTTTTTTCTTCTTCTTTAAATTCAAATAACACAAGTGGTGTTTCTTGGGTGGTGTTGCTGTATTTATCTTGCTCATTATTCCCCAGGAGCTGTACACTAAGAGGAAGTTGTTTCCCATCATTGATTTGGAAATGTGATTGACTAATGATCACTTGTCATTATTCACAACGCTTTGGTTGGTTATTTCAAACTTTTATTCCTCCTGGGGAAGAATTAAGTCAGTAGTCACCAATGGGGCCTCATTCTGTGAAACAGTGATCACATCTCTTAGGCTATTCTCTTATTTGACATAAAATGGAGCCTGTGAAGGCAGGGACAGTCCCTGACTTCTTATTGCCTCTCCCCAGGTCCAGTGCAATGGAGTTTGTTTGAGTGGATGGAAACAGTGAATGTTTTCTAATATATTCTTATTGCAGTTACCGTTAAGTCCCTAAGGAATCACAGCAAGGAAAATTAATAGTTATTCTCCTAGATTAATTGACCCCCTGAGTCACAAGTTTCCCTTCAGACTAGCGGTGGCTAGTCTTTTAACCCATTGCCGCCATACTGGTTCCGACTCATAGTGACCCTACAGGACAAAGAAGAACTGCCGCATAGAGTTTCCAAGGAGCACCTGGTAGATTCGAACTGCCGATCTTTTGGTTAGCAGCCATAGCTCTTAACCATTATGTCACCAGGGTTTAGAACCTAATCTTTCCTGGCTGTCACATGTCTGTCAGTTTATCATACTGTGATGGCTTACTTGTTGCTATGATGCTGGAAGCTTTGCTGCTAGTATTGGAAATACCAGCAGTGTCACCCATGACGGATAAGTTTCAGTGGAGCTTCCAGACTGAGACAGGCTAGGAGGAAAGGGGTCTGATGATCTACTTCTAAAAATTAGCCAAGAAAAACGTTATGGAGAACAACAGGATGTTAGATATAGCATTTGAAGATGAGCCCGTCAGATTGGAAAGCACTTTAAAGGGAAGAATTGCCTCTTCAAAGTAGAGTCAACCTTAATGAAGCAGATGGAGTAAAACCTTTAGGACCTTCTTTAGCTGATGTGGCATGGCTCACAATGAGAAGCAACAGCTGCAAACACCCATTAGTAATTAGAATGTGGAATGTATAAAGTATGAATCAAGGAAAATTGGAAGTCATTAAAAGTGAAATGGAATGCTTGAAGATTGATATCCTAGGCATTAGTGAGCTGAAATGGACTGGTTTTGTCTATTTTGAGTCTAACAATCATCTACTATGCTAGGAATGACAAATTGAAGAGGCTCAGCTTTGCATTCATAGTCAAAAAGAACATTTCAAAATGTATCTTGAAGTACCATGCTGTCAGTGATAGGTTAATATCTGTCTTAGTTATCTAGTGCCGCCATAACAGAAATACCACAAGTGGATGGTTTTAACGAAGAGAAATTTATTTCCTCACAGTTGAAGTAGGCTAAAAGTCCAAATTCAGGGTGTCAGCTCCAGGGGAAGCCTTTTTCTCTCTCTGTTGGCCTTCTCATCAATGTTCCCCTGGACTAGGAGCTTCTTGGCACAGGGACCCCAGTCCAAAGGACGCACTCTGCTCCTGGCACTGCTTTCTTGATGGTGTGAGGTCCCCCTGTCTCACTGCTCACTTCTGTCTTTTATATCTCAAGAGATTGCCTCAGGACACAATCCAGTCCTGTAGATCAGGTCCTGCCTTACTAACACATCTGCCATCCATCCTGCCTCATTAACATCATAGAGGCAGGTTTACAACATACAGCAAAATCACACAGTACCAGGAATCATGGCCTAGCCAAAGTGATACACACATTTTTTGGGGGGCATAATTCAAACGATGACAATATCCATATATCCACAAGGAAGACAAGTTCATATGACTATTATTCAAATTTACACACAAACCAAGAATGCCAAAGATGAAGAAATTGAAGATTTTTATGAACTACAGTAGTCTGAAATAGATCAAATGTGCAAATGACAAGCATTGATAATTACTGGTGACTGGAATGAGAAAGTTGGAAACAAAGAAGAAGGATCAATAGTTGGAAAATACTGCCTTGGTGATGGGAATGATGCTGGAGATTGCATGATCAAATTCTGCAAGACTACTGACTTATTTATTGGAATACTTTTTTTTCAGACAGTGTTCAACTGCTATTCATAAGGTTTTCACTGGCTAATTCTTCTCAGTAGTAGACCTCCAGGTCCTTCTTCCTAGTCTGTCTTTGTCTGGAAGCTCAGCTGAAATCTGTCCACCAGGGGTGACCCTGCTGGTATTTGAATACCAGTGGCTTAGCTTCCAGCATCACAGCAAGACACAATCTTCCACAGTATGACAAACTGACAGACGTGCCAAGGATTTCATTTTACATGGACCCACAATCAATACTCATGGAAGCAGCAGTCAAGAAATCAAACGATGCATTGCATTGGGCAAATCTACTGCAAACAACCTCTTTAAAGTGTTAAAAAGCAAAAATGTCACTTTAAAGACTAAGGTGCACCTGACCCAAACCATAGTGTTTTCAGTCACTTCATATGCATGCGAAAGCTGGGCAATGAATAACATCAAAGAAGAATTGACGTCTTTGAATTATGGTGCTGGTGAAGAATATTGAATATACATGGACTGACAAAAGAACAAACAAATCTGTCCTTGAAGAAGTACAGCCAGAATGCTCATTGGAAGCACGGATGGTGAGACTTGGTCTCATGTACTTTGGACATGTTATCAGGAAGGACCAGTCTCTGGAGAAGGACATCATTCTTGGAAAAGTAGAGGGTCAGTGAAAAAGAGGAAGACTCTCAATGAGATGGACTGACACAGTGGCTGCAACAATTGGCTCAAGCACAACAATTGTGAGGATGGCACAGGACTGGGCAGTGTTACATTCTATTGTACACAGGGTCGCTATAAGTCAGAACCGACTCGATGGTATTTACTGGTGTTTTATTGACTATGCGAAGACATTAGACTCGACAGTGGATCATAACAAATTATGGATAACATCCGAAGAATGAGAATTCCAAAACAATTGTGTTCATGAGGAAGCTGTACCATGAATCAAGAAGCGATCTTTTGAACAGAAGAAGGGATACTGTGTGGTTTAAAATTGGAAAAGGTGTGCAGTATGGTTGTATCCTTTCACCTTACTTATTCAATTGGTATACTGAACAAATAATCCAAGAAGCTGGACCATCTGAAGAAGAAAGTGCATGAGGATTGGAGCAAGACTCGTTAACAACCTGTGATATGCAGATAACACAACCTTGCTTGCTGAAAATGAAGATGACTTGAAACACTTACTGTTGAAGGTCAATGACTACAGTATGGACTACACTTGAACATAAAGAAAATGAAAATCTTCACGACTGAACTGATAAACAACATCATGATAAATAAAGAAAAAATTGAAGTTTCCAGGTATTTCATTCTACTTAGAGCAACAATTAATGCCCATGGAAGCAGCAGTCAAGAAGAATGAACAAATCAGTCTTGGAGGAAGTAAGGTAAGAATGCTCCTTAAAAATAAGGATAGTGAGACTTTGTCTTGCTTACTTTGAACACGTCTTCAGGAAAAGACCAATTGCTAGAAAAGGATGCCACGTTTGGTGAAGTAGAGTGTCAGGGAAAATGAAGGAAACCCATACCAAAAGGTGTAAGGATGGTGCAGGACCAGACAATGTTTCTTTCTGTTATACATAAGGTTGCCATAATTGAGAGCTGATGGGACAGCGACTAACAACAATATAATCTTTCTTGGCAAACAGATTATGCTTGCCTTATAATATGACTCCTCCACTACAAGCAGCTCCTACCATTAAGTGCAGCTCGGAGAAAACCCGATAATAGAGCTTAATGCTCCTTGCTAAACACATTCTTCTTCCTCAAGTGCTGAGAGTGAGTCCAGAGTCAATTCAGGATTCTCTTCCTACATACCCAGCTTACAACACAAAATATTGCATAGGTATAGTCCTGGCATCATGCTTGATTTTATAGTTATGATATTCTAAATGCTTTGAATAAATTGGGAATATACATTTTTAAAACTGTTCAACACTGAAACAGATCAGTCAGCAGGCGACTGTCCCACTCAGTTCTTAAGTCTTTTCATAGGCACATTTAGATGCAGCCAGGCAGACTTGGAAAATGCAGCTTTTGAAACACTGGCCTAGTGTTCCTCAAGTACCTTTGGAATATCTTGTGTGGAGTTGAATGCTTTTTTGGGTATTGGCTCTCAATTCTTCCTCTCATTGAGCATGGTACTACAAAGCTCCCAAAATTCTATTTTTGCAAAGGTATGAATAAAATGGAAGATTGTGATGCCTTATATAATTTTAATGCTACCTATCTCTGTATGGAAATTAAGCACACTTGATATTTTTATTGTTTCTATTGAGGATAAAAAAAGGATATCCTCTTAATGCCTTGAATCAAAGAAGGAAAACTGTAATTGGATCATCACAATTAATCATCTCTTCCCCAGGAAAGATGATAGGAGAGATTCAGATACTTTTTTTCCGTTGAAGCAATTACTGGGTCATGCCCATGAAGCTTGGCTGAAGATACAACTTTGTTTCTCTGATCTTTCATTTTGGACTGAGTCCAGATCTGTTTGAATGTTTGTAAAAAAAAAAAAAAAAAAGAAGAGAACACGTTAACAACAGAGATTTGTAAAACAATGTGGAAAATATTACTTAGTATTAACTTGTGTGGAAACGAATGGATATGTTGAAAAATGTTTTGTGGTTCTTGATATCTCAAAATATCTCACAGCTTTTAAAAAGAACAAGTAATTTATAAAAAGGAGAGAGTGATTCCTGATTTTGTAATATCCTGAAATGCCTATACTATCAGATATGAGATTAGTTGTTATTGCATCATGGTGATGATAAAATGGAGGAAGGGTTTGTGTGGAAGCAGCACAGTTTAGGAGCTGGGCGGATCTTAGAACAAATCATCATTCTACCACTTAATTACTGTGTGAGTGTGACCTTGGGCAAGTTATTTAAACATTGAATTTTGGAGCCCTCAGTTGTCGAGTAAGATAATCTTATCAGGCAAACAGAACAACAGAAATTACTTCATCAGGAAAGCAGAAATCACTTTATAAAAAAGAGAGAGAGAGAGAATTTTATTTAGGAAATTGGTTACAGGGGTGCTAAATGAGGTGCAAAACCAAGCAAAGGAAAGTGAGACAACCCAGAAATTATAACCAGAAGCTTCTACCTGAAGGATAAAAGGAGAAGAAAGAAATAGCAGAACCTGAAATGGCCGTCTAGTAGAAGCGGTAGCAGTGGGCCAAATCAGAGGGTGCTGAAGTCAAGTAGGAGACCAAATGCTGCAGGAGATGGCACACAAGGCAGAGTGCAGGGGGAAATACTCTACATTCTGTCTTTTGTCTGACCTCCGATATCCTGCCAGTGCCTCCCAAGGGCCAAACCCAGCTGGAAGCCAGCTAACAGAGAACAGAGTAGGGGAAGAGCAAGGAATGACTCTAGCAACAAACAGGTCAAGAATTGGCAAAAAAATGCTTGAGTATTAAATGTGATACTACATATAAAACATCTATTATTGTGCTTTGCACATAATAGATGATCAATAAATTGTGTAATTAGTACAATTAATTAGTGTAATGATACACAAATTAATGCATTTTCTTTTAAACATGGGTTAAATAGATATAATTTATAATATTTCTCATACTAAGTTTAAATATAAATATTTTGTATTATTGCTACTCCTGGTTCTTATTTTGTCTCAGTCGATTGTATTTTTGCAAGTTATGATTGATCTCAGGAACTTATGCGATCTTATTAACTCACAAATCATGCAAATGTAAGTGCTGGTTTTACCAAGAGTATTTGAGTTTCAACAGTGAGGACTTATCCACACACTCCAGCAACATGTGCACAGGTTAGATATGCTATGCAGTAGATGTTTCTGGCAGAAAAGTACTATATGTTACATGAAGGGGAGAGAAGGAATCTAAAACTAAGACCATCCCAGTTTACATTCAAACAATGCAATGAATTGTCTCCCACATTATGTAAGCGAGGCTGCTCTCTGTGCCAGGTACTAAAGCTATGAATTAGAAAACAATACAGTTTTACCCTTGAGGGTTTATAGGGTTTATAGCTGAGGTTAGCAGATAAGCATAAATCCATAAAGATATAAACTCATGGATTCTTAAAATTGAAGAAGAATTTAGAAGCACGGTTTCTTTCATCAGTCCACTGCTGGAATCATTTTAAGTAATAATGGTCATGAGAATAATAGCAAAAGTAATAACAATATTAATATTTGTTTTAGTGAAAATTATCACATTCAGAACACAGCTATGAGATTAGACTGGGTTATCTTGGGCAAGTCACAAAATCTCTTTGTGTGTTTTCTCTTCCAAAGCATGTTGTTGTTGTTGTGTGCTATCCAGTTAATTCTTAATCATAGCGACCCTATAAATCAGAGTAGAACTGCTCCGTGAGGTTTTCATGGCTGTAATCTTTACAGGAACAGATCACTAGGTCTTTCTCCTGTGGAGCTTCTGGTTGGGCTCAAACTGCCAACCTTTTTGGTTAGCAGCTGAGCACTTAACTGATGTGCCACCAGGTTCCTTCCAAGGAATAATAATTTCTATTTAATTCTTACTTTTTTTTTTTGAAAAGCTTAAATGGTGTAATCTTGAAATTGTTCAGGGACTGTAGAGTTCAAATTAAAGGTAATGCGCTGTGATTAAAAGGCAAGAATATAATCTAAATATAAACTAAAGAAATCTAAACATTATGATTCTCTCATGTTAATACTTAATTGGACATTGACTGCAATTAAAAATTCATATTACTACTGATTTCCCTAAATATATTTTCCCCATTTATTTCTATCTTTTTGTACTGTGAAGAATGCAGGAATATTAACGTGATAGGGAAACTTATCATCAACAAACTGGAAAATATTTACTTAAAAATCTATACATTCTGATTTTTATATTTCAACTAACATATACTTTTCTGTGATTTAATTTTCCATTGGTTTATATTTTACACCTTTTGCATATAAAATATATCTTTTGAGCTTTCAGTGCTAGGTTTCAGGAGTTGCAATATGAACTTTGCCTTTTCTGAAATGGCAACTTTTCAATTGTTTTCATTGATCTAAAATATCTATTTTTTTTTCATATGTTACTGATGATATTTCATCATATGAGTAAATGATTTCCATCTTGACATTAATTTTCTCTTAGCAGGTGAAATTTAGTTATCTCTTGCTGTACTTCAATGGAGTAAAAAACTTTATTAGTGAAAAAAATATATCTGATAATCTTAATATTTTCCTTAAAATTTTGCAAAGGAATGTTTAATATGCCTACTGAGATGTTTTTGGTAAATTAATATTTTGCTTACTTTACAATTGATTTATTAAATTTCTAAATGTTTAGATAAGATGTTGAACAAATTGATTTATTAATTTTTTAAGGAGAATTGGTCATATAATCATTAAATTTCTCTAGACACATAATTTGTGGATGGATAATCTTAAATGATATTTGTGGTGAAGAATAAAGAAAGAACTAATTCTGATAAACTCACATTTTGCTCTACATTCTGTTGTTCATTTTCATATGGATTTAAAAGTACCCAAGTTTGACATTTGACATTAGGCTTTTGGAATTTTGTCTAAATAGACTACTCTTATGACATGGAAGAACTTCTCTTACCTCCTAGTGGTTTAAAATGTACATCATTAATTTCTTTGTTTTATAAAATGTTAATTTATGGCTAATGTAATGAGTTGTTATTGAATCTTAGATGAGTGCTAAGGTTCTGCCAGTTTTTGTCTTTAAACGTCATCATTAGTTCAGTCTACTTACATTTGTTTTTAAGTATACTGTTTGATGTTCTCTTAATTTTTTCATGTTTAATTTAGTTTTAGAAATATTGAATATAGAAATCTGGAGGTGAATGTCACTATGTTAGTGTGTCTCAGTTATTTTACACAGTAATTGCATTTCCTTAACCATAACTTGTATTTTTTTGATCTTAGAAAATATTTTCTGCCGCATTTACACAGTAAGAGTTCGTTTTTAGATTGCTAGGGTTTATTTTTAATGTATATCTGAATGTTCAGTGTTGATAAGTCAAATGTATCCCAACATCTAAGACCCTGCTGAGTGAAATCTTTTGCCACAGCTAAAAGTCTGGAAGGAAAAGCAGAAATCATCAGGGAGTTAGCTTGATATATGAAGGACCCACAGGAAACAAAATTGAATTGATGTTAGCCAATAGTAGCCATTAAGAGAGAATAGGCTTGTGCCAGAATGTTCCTGAAAGCTTATTTGGGGAGCCTGTATTTCTTTGCTTTACCAAACACCCTTTATTCATCTTTGTTATGAACAAAATGTCCCATTCATACTGTCAAAAAATATTTTCTAGGATACAAAAAAAAGTTTTCAGTTCATGTTTAGAATAAACTTACATAATTTTTGTTTTTTTAATTGACAATCTTAATCTTTTAATTGAGACATTGTGTTTATTATTTAATGTAACAATGATGTATTTGAGTTGAAACTTATGATAGTCTTGGTTTTCTATTTGAAACATTTGTTATTATTATTATTTTTTTCCTTTCTTGCCTCCTTTCTTTTCCATTAGATGATTATCCTTACAATCTTTCATTTACTTCCCTGGAAATTACTACACATGCATCCTTGATTTACTACAGTTTACAATAACTGAATACTTTTACACTTCCAGAAAATTGAAATGATCATAGAACACTTTAATATCATTTAGTTCCCTTTTGTTCTTTTTCTTCTATTTAATTTAATTCTACATATATTTTCAAACCCACTAAACATTATTACTACTGCTTTATACAGTCAATATTCATTTAGATTTACCTATATATTTACCATTTCCTGTACTCTTCATTTCTTCCTGCATTTCCATGCCTTAATCTGGAAAACATGTTCTTCTGCTGAAGAACTTTTTTAGTGTTTCTGGTTCAGTGGACAAATTCTAGCTGGTGACAAATTCTCTCACCTTTTGTTTATCTGAAACATCTTTTTTTTTAAAAAAAAAAAAACCTTCATTTTTAGAGGATATTTTCCCTGGTTAGAAAATTAACAGTTACACTTATTTTCTATAAGCACGTTAAAGATATCACTCTACTGTCTTCAGGTCTCCCTTCCTCACTTACTCCCTCTCTTTCCTTCCTCCCCTTCCTTCCTCTCTCTCCTTTCTTCCTTCATCTCCTTCATTCCTTCCTCCCTCTTCTTTCTTCCTTCCTTCTTTCCTTCTTCCCTCCCTCCCTCTTTCTTATTTCCTCTCTTTCCTTCCTCCCTCTCCTCCCTTTCTCCCTCTTTCTTCCTTCCTTCCTCCCTCCCTCCCATCCTTCCTTCCTTCCTCTCTCTACTTCCTTCCCTCCCTCCTTCCTTCCTCTTCTTTCTTCCTTCCTCTTCTTTCTTCCTTCCACCCTCCCTCTCTCCCTCCCTTCCTTCTTCCCGCTCCTTCCTTCCCCCTTTCCTTCCTTCCTCCCTTTCCTTCCTTCCTCCCTCTCTCTCTTCTTTCCTTCTTCCCTCCTTTCTTCCTTCCTTCCTTAAGAAAGCTGTCTTACTTGCCTGTAATATCTCATTTGTCTGTAGGTATGTTTCTATTGTCTATTTTTTTTTTTCTTTCTCTTGATTTTTAATTTGATTCATTCTCCTGGCATTCATAGAAATTTTTTTTTTTTTGGTATGCTGCATATTAAGTATGAAAAGTTGTAGCAACTTTGGATGATAGTGTCTTTCTCTGGCAAAGAGTTCACTCTTTTCAGAGTAGGAGCAGATCACCTTGTTGCAATTGTCAAAGAACAAACTGGAGTCTCTCTTAAAACTAAAACAAAGAGTTTATTGAAGGAATAAAGCTATCTGGATCGGGCAGCACTCAGTGAGAATTCAGCAAAGTAGTCCATCAAAAGGAATTTTTCACAGAGTTTATGTACAGAAAATTCAGAAACTTACAAAGAAAAATTCTGATTGGTTGACATTTACAAAATCATGCTTTCACAGACACCAGACAATTATGAGATCCCTTAAACATTGTTTTGTTAGTCATAAAGTTTGAGTCAGTTAACATCTTGTTAATCTACTGGTATTTTGGTGGCCAGCCTGAGTGAATACCCTTCCTGGGTGCATGCTATAAGGAAGGGAGGGGAGGGGAGCCCGCAGGCTTCCTGAGGTATTCTGTCTAGCTGAGTTCTGAGAGTTAGCTCAGAATGAGCAGTAAACAACAAAAATGGAGCCCGGCCTACATCTTTGGCAGAAGCCTCTCCTTATGCCAAACAACTAGATTCTGGAGGCTCCTTCACACAGTCAGGAGCCCCAACGGCACAGTGGTTAAGAGCTTGGTTGCTAACCAAAGGCTGGCAGTTCGAATCCACCAGCTGCTCCTTGGAAACCCTATGGGCAGTACTACTCTGCCCTATAGGGTCACTATGAGTCAAAATCAACTGGAAAACAATGGGTTTTCACACAATCATGTTTATAGAATCTAAGACAGGATGCAGTCTTTCAGAGGGCTAGTTTTATTTGTGTTCACCTCATTCCTGAAGTGTAGCTTTTCTGGGTTCTCAGTTGAAAACATGGGATACTTACTAGGCTTTCTCCTTTTTTGGCAGTCCCTGAATTCCAATATTTAATCTCTCTAGCACTGTGAGACTGCAGGGATTTCTGCTAAAATTTTCCTCTTAGGTTTTATTTTCTTTTGGCTTCATGGCCTCTTGCTTTACACGTCCTATGAATCATCAGATGCCTTTAGGGGGAAAGCAGTAAAGACTGCTGGTTTTGCCTCTCTGAGCTTCCCCTTTCTGCAGCATTTTGATTCTTTGTCTACTTTGGTTGTCTTTGATGCATTTAATCTTGTGATTGTTGTATTGTTTTGTTTTTGTTAATTGTATTCAGCTTTTATGATTTTTATTTTTTTCTCATTTAAGGAATGTTGGTTTGAGAAGCAGCAGTACTTTATTATATGCAAAAACAAAAGTATTTCTTTAAATCCTCCTCTAACATTTCCCAAATGGTAGTTTTTCCTGTTTAGAAAAAAAATTATTAAATGGGTTAAATCTTTATTTTGTTTCATTTAAATATTAACAGAGAAAGTGTTTTCATTTAATAAAAATATTTTGTAGAGAGGACATGGTTTCCTATTTTCTAGTTTTGGAGTTGGAATATTAGATGTCAGTTTGTTCCAGGATGCTAATTTAAAGAATAAACATGAAGCTTATACTGTTTTCACAGACAACTAATTGAAACTCTGGAGAAAATAAACAATATTAGAAGAATAGGGTAGATAATTGACACTAAGAATAATTTTTCATGAATAATTTGAGCTTGAAGGGGAGAAAACAGATTAATTAGGGTAAAAGAGCTAAGGAACATCTGGTAACTTTGTTTTCAACATATATTCTTTTTCCCATAAATCACAGGAGAGTCTAACATAAATTAAGCTATATAGGTGAAACTTTCCAGGGGGCATGTAGATCTTTTGTAGGACAAGGTCACTGTGGTTTGAACTTACAAGCTATAAAGGACTGCAACCAAGAAAATGTCTAAAACTTACTAAGTGAACATTGAAAATGTCTTCTTTAAGCGCAGATAAATGAGCAGGACATTTATTGTCCAACCTAATAGCAGGGATCAAAAGCATTTCTGCTGGTAATTATGTTGTATTTGTTGTTGGTTTGGGGGGGTGCTGGGATTGTACCCAATATGTAGAGTTTGTCAAACATCTTTTATTCTTTCACAGCACTTTTAAAAATGTTAGCTCAATAAGTTTTCTTATAGTCTGGAAGTACTTTTGTAGTAATTATATCATTATGACTATCATATTTCAATATATTACTCACATTGTATCCAAAAACAAAACAAACAAACAAAAAAACCTATTGCTGTAGGGTCAACTCTGAAAGATAGTGACCCTATAGGACCGAGTAGAACTGCCGCATAGGGTTTCCAAGGAGCTGCTGGTGGATTTGAACTGCTCACCTTTTGCTTAGCAGCCTGAGCTCCTAACCACATTGTATAGATACAAGAAACATGAATGGATAACTAAATGTGATTATGGAGTTCCTTGAGATATATTTCTTAAGAGTTGATCTACTCTGAAATAAAGTACATTCTTAGCATTCTTTTTTTTATTGTACCTTAGATGAAGTTTTACAGAAAAAATAGTTTCTCATTAAATAGTTAGTACACATATTTTTTCAAGACAATGGTTAACAAACCCACGAGATGTCAACGCTGTCCCTTCTCAAACTTCAGTTCCCTATTACCAGCTTTCCTGTCCCCACCTGCATTCTAGTCCTTGTCCCTGGACTGTTGTGCCCCATTGGTCTCCTATTGTTTTATGGGGCTGTCTAATCTTTGGCTGAATGGTGAACCTCAGGAGTAAATTCATCACTGAGCTAAAAGGGTGTCCGAGCCATACTCTCGGGGTTTCTCTAGTCCCTGTCTGACCAGTAAGTTATCTTTTTTTGTGAGTTAGAATTCTGTTCTACGTTTTTCTCCAGCTCTGTCTGGGACCCTCTGTTGTGATCCCTGTCAGAGCAGTCAGTTGTGGTAGCTGGGCACCATCTAGTTGTACTGGACTCAGTCTGGTGGAGGCCATGGTAGTTTTAGCCCATTAGTCCTTTGGACTAATCTTTCCCGTGTGTCTTGTTCTCTTCATTCTCCCTTGCTCCCAAAGGGGTGAGACCAGTGGAGTATCTTAGATGGCTGCTCACAGGCTTTAAGACCCCAGACACTACTCCCCAAGGTAGAGTGTAGAACATTTTCTTTATAAACTATGTTATGCCAATTGAGCAAGATGTTCCCCGAGACCATGGTCACCACATCCCTCTGCCCGGCATGTCAGTCCCTCGGGGTGTTTGGATATGTCTTTGGAGCTTCCATGACCTTTCCTTGTACAAGTTGTGCTGGCTTCCCCAGTATTGTGTACTGTCTTATCCTTCACCAGAGTTACCACTTATCTATTAACTGTTTAGTAATCCCTCCCACTCCTCCCATCGCTAATAACCAACAAAGATTGTTCCTTTATGTGTAATTTTTTCATGACTTTTTAGAGCAGAGGTCTCATACAATATTTGTCCTTTTGTGATTGAATTATTTCACTCAACATAATGTCCTCCAGTTTCATCCATGTTATGAGATGGTTCACAGATTCATCATTGTTCTTTACCGTTGCATAATACTCCATTGTGTGTAGGTACCTTAGTTTGTTTATCCATTCCTCTGTTGATGGGCATCTAGGTTGTTTCCATCTTTTTGCTATTGTGAACAATGCTGCAATGACATTGAGTGTGCATATATATTTGTGTCATCGCTCTTATTTCTCTAGGATATATTCTAGGAGTGGGATTGCTGGATCATATGGTATTTCTATTTCTAGCTTTCTAAGGAAGAGCCGTATCATTTTCCAAATTGTATCATTCTGCATTCCCACCAGCAGTGCATAAGAATTCTGATTACCCTGCAGCCTCTCCAACATATGTTATTTCCAGATTTTTGATGTGTTCCAGTAATGCTGGGGTGAGATGGTATATCATTGTGGTTTTAATTTACAGTTCTCTAATGGCTAGTGATAGTGAGCATTTCCTCATATGTATGTTGGCCACTTGAATGTCTTCTTTGGTGAAGTGTCTGTTCATTTCCTTTGCCTATTTATAAGTTGGATTATTTGTCTTTTTGTTCTAGCAGTGTTGAATTTTCTTGTAGATTTTAGAAATTAGACCTTTGTCCCTCTTGTAATGTCCAAAAATTATTTCCCAGTCTGTAGGTTCTCTTTTTACTCTTTTGATGAAGTCGTTTGATGAGCGTAAGTGTTTAATTTTTAAAAGATCTTAAAAATCTAGCTTATCTTCTGGAGTTTGTGTGTTGGTTAAGGTTTGTATCCTGTTAATGCCATGTATTAAGGCCTCTAGCGTTGATCCTATTTTTTCTTCTATGAACTTTATAGTTTTTGGCTTTATATTTAGGTCTTTGATCCATTTTGAATTAGTGTTTGAATATCATGTGAGGTATGGGTCCTGTTTCATTTTTTTGTGAATGGACATCCAGTTTTGCCAGCACCATTTGTTAAAAAGACTGCATGTTCCCCATTTGATAGAGTTGGGGCCCTTGTTGAAGATCAGGTGACTGTAGGTGGGTGGATTTACATCTGGGTTTTCAATTCTATTCCATTGATCAAAGTATCTGTCATTGTACCAGTACTGGCTGTTTTGACGACCATAGCTTATAGTAGGTTCTGAGGTCAGGTAGTGTGAGTCCTCCAACTTTATTCTTCTTCTTCAATAGTGCTTTACTTATTCGGGGCTTCTTCCCTTTCCATATAAAGTTAATGATTAGTTTTTCCGTCTCTTTGAAGAATGTTGTTGGTATTTGGATCGGGATTGCATTGTATTTGTAAATTACTTTGGGTAGAATTGTCATTTTCACAATGTTGAGTCTACCTATCCATGAGCATGGTATATTTTTCCATTTATGTAGATCCCTTTGGGTTTCTTGCAGTAGTGTTTTGTAGTTTTCTTTGTATAGGTCTTTTACATCTCTGGTTAGATTTATTCCTAAGCATTTTATTTTTCTAGGGGTTATTATAAATGATATTGTTTTCCTGAATTCCTTTTCTTTGTTCTCTTTATAGATGTATAGGAATCCAACTGATTTTTGTATGTTTATCTTGTATCCTGCTACTCTGCTGAATCTTTCTATTAATGCCAGTAGATTTCTTGTGGAGTCTTTAGAGTTTTCTATGAATAGTATCATATCATCCACAGACAAGGACAGTTTAACTTCTTCATTACCAATTTGGATGCCCTTTATTTCTTTTTCTTGCCTTATTGCTCTAGCTAGAACTTCCAACAGAGTGTTAAATAGGAGTGGTGATAAAGGGTATCCTTGTCTTTTTCCTGTTATCAAGGGGAATGTTTTCAGCCTTTCCTCATTAAGATTGATGTTGGCCATTGATTTTGCATAGATGCCCTTTACCGTGTTGAGAAATTTTCTTTCTATACCTAATTTATTGAGAGATTTATCAGGATTGTGTGTTGCACTTTGTCGAATGCCTTTTCTGCATCAATTGAGATGATCATGTGATTTTTTTCTTTCCTTTTATTTATGTGGTGGATTATGTTGATTGATTTTCTAATGTTGAAGCATCCTTGCATACCTGGTATGAATCCTACTTGGTCGTGGTGTATTATTTTTTGATATGATGTTGAATTCTATTGGCTAGAATTTTGTTCAGAATTTTTGCATCTAGATTCATGAGAGATATTGGTCCGTAATTTTCTTTTTTTGTGGCATCTTTGCCTGGTTTTGGTATCAGGGTTATGCTGGCTTCATAGAATAAATTCAAAAGTGTGGCTTCCTTTTCTATGCTCTGAAATAGTTTGAGGAGTACTGGTACAAGCTTTTCTCTGAATGATTGTTAGCATTCTCCAGTGTAGTCATCTGGGCCAGGGCTTTTTTTTGGGGGGAGATTTTTTTTTATTACCTTTTCAATCTCTTCTTTTGTTATGGGTCTGTTCAGATCTTCAACATCATTTTATGTTAGTTTGGGTAGGTAGTGTGGTTCTAGAAATTTATCCATTTCCTCTAGGTTTTCAAGTTCGTTGCAGTATAGTTTTTCATAATATTCTCTTATGATCCTTTTTATTTTAGTTGGGTCTGTCATAATGTCACCCATTTCATTTCTTTTTTGGGTTATTTGTGTCCTCTCCTTTTTTCGTTTGTCAGTCTGGCCAGCAGTTTGTCAGTTTTGTTGATTCTTTCAAAGAACCAACTTTTGGTTTTGTTGATTCTTTCTATTCTCTATTTCATTTATTGCTGTTCTGATGTTTATTATTTCCTTTCTTCTGGTGGTTGTGGCCTTTTTTTTGCTGTTCTCTTTATATTTGTTTGAGTTGTGTAGTTAATGTTTTGATTTTGTCCCTTTCTTCTTTTTTTATGTGTGCATCTGTTGCTATAAATTGTCCTCAGAGGACTGCCTTTGCTGTGTCCCAAAGGTTTTGGTATGATATGTTTTGATTCTCGGAATTTTTTGATTCCATCTCTATTTCTTCTATTACCCAGTGATTTGTAAGCAGGGTGTTATTCAATTTCCATGTAATGGATTTTTTTTTCCTTGCTCTTCTTGTTGTTTATTTCTACCTTGATAGTATTGTGGTCAGAGAAGATACTTTGTGTTATCTCAACGTTTTGGATCTTGTTGAGGATTGCTCTGTGGCCTAAGATGTGGTCTATTCCGGAGAAAGTTCCATGGGCACTGGAAAAGAATATGTAGTTTCCAGCTGTAAGGGTGGAGTGTTCTATATATGTCTATGTGGTCAAGTTGGCTGATTGTTCCTTTTAGGTCTTCTGTATGTTTGCTGAGTTTCTTTTTAGATGTTCTGTCCTTTACTGAGATTGGTGTGTTGAAGTCTCCTATTATTATTGTGGAACTGTCAGTTTCTCTTTTTAGTACTGTTAGAGTTTGTTTTATGTATTTTGGAGCCCTGTCATTGGGTGCATAGATGTGTATTATGGTTATGTCTTCATGATGGATCATCCTGTTTATCATTATATAGTGTCCTTCTTTGTCTTTTATGGTGGATTTTGTTTTAAAGTAGATTTTATCTGAGATTAGTATTGCCACTCCTGCTCTTTTTTGGTAGTTGTTAGCTTGATATATTTTTTTCCAACCTCTGTCTTTTAATAAGTTCACGTCTTGGTTTCTAACGTGTGCCTCTTCTGGACAACATATTGATGGATCCTGTTTTTTAATCCATTCTGTCACTCTCCATCTCTTTAGGGGTGCATTTAGGCCATTTACCTTCAGTGTAATTATTGATAGGTTTGAGTTTATTGCTGTCATTTTGTAGTCCTTTTTTTTGTGGTGCTGACATTTTCTTTGTTCCGCTTACTCTCCTGTGCTGAATTCCTTTTGCTTTTGGATTTTTTTACTTCTTTTTTTTTGTAAGTTTTGTTTTTACTGAGACTTTATGTTTTTCCTCTTTATTTTTTTGAGTATTTTTTTAACTTTCTTTGTGGTTACCTTGAAATTTCCCCTTATCTTTCTAAGTTTGAAAGAGTCTATTATTACTTGGCATTGCCTTGCCTTCCTCTCCATTAGAAGGTTCTATACCTACTCTGTTTATTCCCTCTTTTATTGTTCTGATGTTGTTGTCATTTGTAGATTAACTGCTCTGATTCCCTGTTGTATGTCTTTTGGTTTTGGATAGTTCTTGAGAGTTCATTTCCTAGATTGGTATCTGGCTGGTATGATCCCACATCCTAGATTCAGCCTGTGAGCTGAAGTTGTTTGTTCTCAGATTAAAGGACTCCCTTTATTAATTCTTGTAAGTTTGGTTTGGTGTTTACATATTCCCTTAATTTCTGCTTATTTGGAAATGTCCTAATTTTATCATCATATTTGAACGAGAGTTTTGCAGGATATATTATTCTTGGCTGGCAATTTTTTTCTTTCAAGGTTTTATATATGTCATCCCATTGCCTTCTTGCCTGCATGGTTTCTGCCAGATAATCTGGGCTTAGTCTTATTGTTTCTTCTCTGTATGTGCCTTCTTGTTTTTCATGAGCTGCTCTCAGGATTCTTTGCTTCTCTTTGGTTTTGGAAAATGTGATTATGATGTTCCTTGGTGGTTTTCTTTTGCAGTCTATCATATATGGTGTTCGTTGAGCTTCTTCGATGGCCAGCTTTTCATCTTTCATGATGTTGGGGAAGTTTTCTGTCAGCAGTTCTTCAGTGATCCTCTCTGTGTTTTATGTTTTCTCCTCCTGTTCTGGAACTCAGATCACTCATAAATTTTTGCTTTTTATTGTATCCCACATAATGCTCAGGGTCTCTTCATTTTTCATTGTTGTTTTTTTTTTAGTTTTCCTCAAACAGTTGTATCCAAGTGTTTGCCTTCAATTCCACTGATCCTGTCTTCCACCATTTCAAATCTGCTCCTCAGCCCTTCTATGACACTGTCCATTTCTGAAATCTTGTTGTTTATCTTTTGGATTTCTAATTGTTGTTTTTGTATAATTTCTAGTTGTGAATTTATTTTGGCATTTTGTTCCTGCATTATTTTCCTGAAATCTTCCATTTTTTTGTCTGTATTTTCCATGAATTTGTCTGCCTTTTCCATGAATTTGTCTATTTTTTCCTCATTTTTGTCTGCTTTTTGCTTCAACTCTTGGATAACTCTGAGTATTAGAGATTTGAATTCCCTATCAGGTAGTTATAGTGCCTTTTCTTCTACTGGAAAGTCATCTGGTGTTTTATTTTGGATGCCTACTGGAACAATCCTGTCCTGTTTTTGTAAATGTTTTGATATTGTCTGCTGTCTTCAGGGCATTCAGTAGTTATTTTTCTCATTTATTGATTGTAGATTTGTTTGTTTCATCTTTTTTTTTTTTTTTTTTTTTTTTACTTTGGCTGTGTCTGAGCAGGTGGGCTGTGTGTTCTTTGTTGTTTGCTCATCTGTGGGCATGATAGTTTTTGCCTCCTCTAATTGACAAGCTCAGTTGCTCAGATATGGTACAGCAGGGCAGGTCTAGCTGAAGAGGAGTTGCTAGGATGGGTTGTTTGTGGCACTTACTACAGCCACCAGGGCGGGTTGGTGCAGGGCAGGTTCTGATAGGCTGTGCCTGTGCTGCTTGGTGGTGTGATGTTAAGTGCACGGTGCAGGTTGGCAGGATAGAGGGGGGAGATTGTGATGTGTGGAGCTAAGATGGGTATGGGAGAGAGGAGAGAGGAACAGGAGCCAAAAACATGCAAAGAAACAAAAAAGAGTGTTATGGGAGCTTGCCATTGGAGTGGAGAGATGAGAGACTATGAAATGGAGAAAAACAAAAAGGGGAAGAAGAAGAAAGAAAAGAATGAATAAATAAAAATTAGAAAGAAAAAAGAAGAGCAAAGCTCCCAGGGATCTCACCAGTGGTGGCTACGAGGTCTGGGGAAGTTGTTCCCAGGTGTTGAAGTACAGCCTGGCTAGGAGGTGTAGAGGTATTCAGTGCCAGGTATCCAGGGGACAGGAAGAGAAAGAAGGTATAGAGAGACAAGAAACTGAGTAATGAAGAAAGACAAAAAAGGAACAAGAAGGAAAAAAAAACAAAAGAAAATTTTAAAAAAGAACAAGCGAACTCTCCAAAAAACAGAGAAAAAAAAAACACACACACACAAAAAGAAATGCGCTCAGGGATCCCTCTGCGCGTCTACACAAGTTGAGGGGGGAGGTCCCAAGCCACGCAGTACTGTCTGGCCAGAACGTGCTCCCACCTCTAGAAAAGAAAAAGAAAACAAACAATTGAAAACAAATGAACAAAAAGCCCCGGGATCCCACCAGCATGGCAGCACGGACTGGGAAGCAGTTCCACACTCGAGCGGAGCTCCACAGCCCCTCAGGAAGAACCAAAGATGGTGCATGGAGCCAGGTATTTGAGCAAAAGGAGGGGGAGGTGGTGAGAGGTAAGGAAGAAATCAAATGAAGTGGAAAAAAGCAACGCCAGCAGCCAACAAATGGCACTCAGGGAGTCGGCCAGTGTGGGTTGGTGGAATCCAAGCAGCCAGTGCTTGCTGGCCAAGAGACTGTGGCTGCGGGAAGCAGAGGAGGCTGAGTCGGGGTGAAGAAGGCTTGGGGGTGGGAAAGCGTATATCGCCAGTTACCGGTTGTTCTGTCTCCTGCTGGAAGCTCCGTGAAGCTTCTTTCTCATACCCCCTATTTGCTGGTCTCTGATAGAAGTCCAAGATGGCAGATCCGTGCTGCATTAGCTGATAGGGGACCTCTCCATGTATGTCTCCTCACTCTCTGTTCTCTGTCGGTTTCTTATTCCATTTGGTGCTTGGCTAAGTTCTTTATCTCTTCATTTGATGTTTAGGGTTTCAGGATTGCTGGTTTCTCTGTTTGGCTTAGTTTTTCAGATCTTTGCTATGGAGGGACTGTGTGGTCCTTCTGCCTAGAGTGTCATGTTGCTGGAAGTCCTCTATGCTATTTTAGTTTTAAAAATCGTGTTTACAGATAATCCCCACATTATGAACGTCTGACTTACATACAACCTGTAGTTCTGAACCAACTCTTGAAAAGCCCATTACATTAAAAATCTGAGGTATGTACAGTGGTTTGAAATAACAAATGTCTGCTACTTTGTGACATTCCTTAAAACACTACAGGCAGTCCCCAGATTATGAATGAGTTCTGTTCTTAAAACTGTCTTTAAGTCAAATTTGATGTACGTCAGAACAGTTAGGTATGGTTTATATCTAAAGTCAGTTAGTTAAATGTTTGTCTTAGTATATAGTATGTTGTGTACCTTTCTATGTATTAAAAACATTAAAGAAACACTTCCAAATATACTAAACCATTTTTAATATAATAATACAATAATAATAATGTTTTGATGTGCATTGCAAAGTAGTACCAATTTGTTATTACAAATCACTGTAAGTACCTCAAATTTTTAATATAATAGGCTTTTGGGGGGTTAGTTCATAACTATGTGTTGTATTATAAGTGGGACATTTGTAACCCAGGGACTGCCTTTACTATTATTACTGTATTATTATGTTAAAGATGTTTTAGTGTATTTGGAGGTGTTTCTTTAATGAAGAGATGGGCTGATTTCAGACATGTTCCACTGGCACCCATTGACCTAGCCCAAGGGTGCTAGGGATGAGAGAGAGAGGAAGGGCTGTCTGGTCAGAAGTGCAGGGAGTTGTGTGGACTCCTGAGTTTATGGAGGGAGCCCTTGACCCAGCCCCAGGAGGAAGGGATGAGAGAGAGAAGAGGCTGGCTGCCTAAAGTGCCAGGAGATGTGTGTGAACCTCTATGCCTACATCTGGTACCCATCATGACCTAGCTTGGATGGCTAGGGATGAGCTGACCAGAACCTGACTAAAGAAAGAGAAAGATGTTTGACACTGTGAGCTGGTGTGGATTGCTGCAATGTAATGGCTTGCTCTGGACTGGCCTTTGCTTATGGATGCAGATACTCAAAGTCCCTAATGGAACAGAAGATTCTTCAAGACCAAGGAACGTGCTTGTCTCCTCAGAGTACTGGTTTAATAGGGACAGGCAATTTAAACATTGAACTGTCTAAAATGCGGGCAGATAAAGGCATAAAGTGGCAGGCTTACATGTTTTCATGAGTGTTCTTGTATTAAATGAGGGGAACAAGGGAGGATTCCCACAGAATAGATTCCTCTTTTCCTGATGAGTCTGGGAAAAAGAGGGTGGGGGCAGGTGCTGATAGGATTATATGATTCAGCTGTGAATAATGAGGGTTAACAGGGTTAATTGTGATTGTAAAAACTGTAACTGTATAAGCAGTAACTGTGAAAGTAACTGTGGACTAAAGGGGAGGCACTGCCAGGCTTGAGTACAGTGGCTGAACCTAAAAATCCCTTAAAGGTTTTGCTATGCTGATACCTCGGGAGGCTCAGAGTAAGAGAATAGTTTTCTCTAAGTTAAATTTTATCAGACACCAGGAAAGGTAAAGACAAGATGACTTTTGGAGAACGTGACCAGATGAGATGGACACCTGCAGCAGACCTGAATGGCTGGTACCTGAATAACCTAACCCTTAGGACTCTTTGCTCTATTGAAGGACTAATTGTTAATGACTGTTTTGGACTGGTAAAATGATTGTGAGGGGGAAGTTAAACCTTCACGTATGAAAGGGTCAATGGTTAGAAAAGCCAGAGGGAGGCCTGCAGTACAATGAATTACTTAACATGGCCCTTTTAGCCATAGTCTTTGTGAATCACATACAATGATTGAGTAGAACTATGCAAATAAAGTGTACGGAACCCTAAGCAAGGGATTGGTCAGTTTTGCCATCCTGGTAGGCTTCAAATGAGCCGTGCCAGAGGCTGGAGGAGAGGATCTCACCACAACCAAGGAAGAAGAGCCAGGCACAGAGTGCATCCTTTGGACTCTGGTTTCCTGCACTGAGAAGCTACCTGAGCTAGGAGACCAAGAGAGAGAGCTGTAACATTGAAGACAGTGAGAAGCAGCAGCAGAGAAACAGCAGCGGCAGAGGCCCATGGAGTGAGAAAGCTGAGAAGTTTGGGCTGGAGGCTTGTTGGTGGAGTGGGGTGCCTCCTCCAGACAGTTGGTGGAGCTAGGTTTACCAACCCCTGGAGCTAGAGCTGAGCGACTTCAGGCGAAGCTTACTGGTGGAGTGGAATGTCTGGGCACTTATTGGCAGAGCTAAAAGAGCTTTGTAACACTCTAGCAGGGTAGAGGCTGAGGGACCAGAGAGAGGTGTGCCTGTGGACACAGCTGAGAAGAGGCTGTCCTGATCAAAGAACTGTATCCTGAGTGTTCATGATCCTAAACTGTAACCTATTACTCCCCTAATAAGCCCCACACCTGTAAGTATGGTCTATGAGTTCTGCATGGCCATTACAATGAATTTTCAAATTCAGCAGGAAGTAGAGAGTGCTGTATGAGGGACGGTTGGTGTCAGAATTGGGAAAGATGGGGGAGAGAGGAGGCATGTCTGACTTCCGCCTCATAGGAATCAGACTTGGGCTGTTGATGTTGATTCTCCTTCCCTCTTGTGAAGTTAGAGAAGGTCAGAAGTTGCTGCTGCACCAATTTTATACTGATACAATGTAAATGTTGTTTAAATAGTTGTTAATGCTTACACTTAACACTTAATGCTTTCTCGGTCTTTGCAAGCACTTTATCACAAACCAGAGAGGCCATTTTTGCCATTGTAGGGGCAGCACTAACACTTGGATGATTATCAGCTTCTTTCTACTTTATTGTGTGAATGCTCAATTCATTCTTACTGACCTTATGGCCCACTTTGGCAAGCGACGTGCCACTTTTCAAAAGATTTAAGATTTTTGTTTTCTCATGGACAGATAGCACTTTAGGCTCCCTGTTAGCCTTTGAGGGATTGCTTTGACTACTTAATTGCTTTTCAGGAGCCATTTTTTTCACAGAAACAAAGGATGCACACAACACAAGTGGTGAACGAATGAGACCAAGGTGAACGATGCTCAAACGAAGAGTGCTGGAGAGAGACTGAGGATCTGTGAAATGGTGGGAGACTACAGCAGGGTATGCCTGCGTGTGGATTCAGCGTATCGCTTAGTGCGCAGTAAATTCAAGTTTTGCTTTTTGGAACTTTTTTTTTCTTCAAAAATTTCGATCTGTGGTTGGTTAAATCCGTGGATGTGGAAACCATGGATACAGAGGGCCAACTGTATTTCTAAATAAAACACATTAATGTGCTTATGAAGTTATGATGAGGTTTGGCTTTAACACAGACCCCAAATAACAGTGGCTTTTATGAGAGAGAACATTTCTCTTATGTAAATGCCTGACGGGAAGATAGTCCAGGAAAATTACGGCAACTCTGGTCCATGTAGTTCTCAGGAACCAAGGATGCTTCCATTTTTTATTCCGATGAGCATGCCTTCCATTCCTAATAATACCTCATGGCCCAAGGTGAAAGCTTCAGTCCCATATGTTACATTCCAGCTAGAAAAAGAAGTTGGATGATGAAAAATGCCCTGGCTGTGTTTTAAGGAAGACACTGGAAAAATAACACCTGACATATCTATTGGTTAGAATTCAGTCACATGACCCCAGAAGCAAGAGAAGTAGGGAAATATAGTCTTTATTGGGCAGCCATGTGCCTACTAAATTATCAAAGTTTCTATTACTATGAGAAGTAGGGATAAAATTTAGGGGGAGGAGGGACTGTCAGTCTCTGGCACACTGTTATTTCTTTATTTCACAATTTTAGACATTATCTATTGACTTCTTATTATGAAAATTTAGGATTGAGGTCTCTTACCCCTTTCAAATCCCATGTCTTGCTCCTTAATCTACTATACATACATATAACTCTACATTTGTTATAAAAGCTGTGTTTAATGTTTACTAAATCTCATGTCTCCATTATTTTTAGAGTGAAAATTAGTCAAAGCTGTTCTATATATTATTACACATATTTCCTTTCTTGTACAACTTTTTATTTTTCCTGGAGAATATAATGTCCTTGATTTTTTCATTTACTCACTTCTTTTGTATCTATCATTAACATGTCTCCAAATTGTTCAAAAAGAACAGTAGAAGACTCTCCAACCTGTTGCCATCGGGTCAATTCTGACTCATAGTGACCCTATAGGACAGAGTAGAACTTCCCCATAGGGTTTCGAAAGAGCAGCTGGTGGATTTGAACTGGTTAGCAGCTGTAGCTCTTAAACCGCTGATAAAAAATATAAGATAATCTATAATTCTATTTTTTTTTTCTGGAGGCAAGGTGTCTGGAGGCCTCTGTCCTCCTGTTTCATTCTATGTGAGATATTCTCCAGGCCTGATGCACAGGTCATCCTGTGACTTCCTTCCATGTCAGCCTGTGTAGTCTCTTCAACTCTCACTTGTGATGACAAATGCTGTCTTCTCTCTCTTTTCTTTTAAATCCTTCCTTTGAGGGCAGTAGTTCCTCTACAAATTTTTGAGAATGTATAAAATTCTTGACACCTTGAATATAAAAATATGTCTTTATTCTACTGGTCACATTTAATTACTACCTTGGCTGAGTATAGAATTCTAGAGTTCAAGATAATTTTACCTTAGACCTTTGTCACCTTGTCTGTCAGCTTCCAAGTTGCTTTTCTGAAGAGTTTGATGCCATTGTGATTCATAATTCCTTGAAAGCATATATTTTTTTTTCCCCAAAATTCCCCTTTCTGGAAACTTTTAGGATCTTATCTTTATTTCTAGAGTTCTGAAACTTCACAATGATTTGCCTCATTATGGGCTGTCAAAGAGCAAACTGAAGTCTCTGTTAAAATTAAAGCAAAGAGTTTTACTGAATGAATAGAGTGATCTGGACCGGGCAACACTTCCTGAGAAGTCATAAAAGTAGTCCAGCAAAGGAATTTTTCACAGAGTTTAAGTACAGAAAACTCAGGAACTTACTGGGAAAAATTTGGATTGGATGATATTTACAAAATCATGCTTTAACAGACACCAGACAATTATGAAATCTCTTAAGCATTGTTTTGTTAATCATAAAGTTTGTCTAGTAATATTTTGCTAATCTATGGATATTTTGGGGGCCAGCCTGAGTGAATACCCCTCCTGGGAACGCGCTGTGAGAGGAAGGGAGTGAAGGGGAGCATGCAGAATTCCTGCTGTATTCTGGCTAGCTGACTGTTGAGAGTCAGTTTGGAATGAGCAGTAAACAACAACAGTGGAGTCTGGCCTACATCTTTGGCAGAAGCCTCTCCTTATGCCAAGCACCTGGGTTTTTGTAGCTCCATCACGGGGCTTTTTTTATTCATGTTTATGGTATTTGGTTGACTTTGTAAGTCTCTAAGTCATATCCTTTTGTAACAAGACAATTTCTCATATTATTGGTATGATATCTATTCACTTAGGATTTTTCAGCTCTCTCTTTCTGGGACTCCTATTAGTTAAACATTAGCTCTTCTAAACTGACTGATTATTCACATTTTACATTTTCTCTTTTTTTAGTACTATGGTTTTTGAAGATAAGATATTCAACGTTATCTTCCAAACCTTTTATTGAATTTATATTTCTACTGCTATAATTTTAATTTCCAAGAACTCTTTTTAGATTTCCAAGTATTTTTTTTATTATTATATTATTTTAAGATTTTAATATTGTATCTTTCTTGGCTTAATGATTTTTTGAAAATATGTACTTCTAAATCTTCTTGAAAACTCGCAGGCTCTTCCAAAATTTTTTTAAAAATGTTTATTGTTGCTCTCTTTCATGTTTGACGCAGTGGTTGAGTGTTTGGCTGCTAACCAAAAGGTTGACATTTTCAATCCACCAGCTGCTCCTTGGAAACCCTATGGAGCAGTTCTACTCAGTCTTACAGGGTCGCTATAAATTGGAATCTGACAGGACGGCAAGGGGTTTGGTGTTTTTTTGGGGGGGAGGGTGAGTCTTTCATGTTAGAAATTTATTTCAACTGTCTGGTCATCCGTCACCTGCTATCAATTATATTTAAGAGTGAGGGACTAAAACGCTGATCTCAAATTGTGTTTGTAGACCTCACATAGAATGAACAACTTATCATTGAGGGATTACTCGATATCTCTATATGTCATTTTTCTAGGGCTAGTAAATTTCCTTAGAGTATAATCTTTGAATCTTCTGCCTGAATTGTGGGTGGGTCAAAGTCTTCCAGCCAGTGTTTGTGGAATCTGACGAAGGGGTGGTAAACCAGAGTTCTCACAGTTTGGTGCAGTTTGGTGTGCAGACTTGCTGTACAACAAAAAACTTTGTATTTGGTTTCTGAAAGAAAACCCTTGGAATCGCCAGAGCAATCAAGTGTCTTTGTCTTCTAAAACAGCCAGGTAACACTTAGCCAGGTAACACTTTAGAATTTGTGCAAATGAATGTGGGCTAGGAATACTATACCTTGTCAGCTAACCTCAGGAAGGAAAACCAAAAACCCATCGCCACTGAGTTGATTCCAACTCATAGTGACCCTGTAGGACAAAGCAGAACTGCCCAATAGGTTTTCCAAGGATGGGCTGGTGGATTTGAACTGCCGACTTTTTGGTTAGAGGCTTAGCTCGCTGTAGTTTTCAACCACTGCGCCACCAGGAGGGACATGATTTAGGCAATATTCAGTGACTATGCAATGAGGCCCCAACACAGCTATGCAATGAAGATCAATAGAAAAGATGAAATAATTGTAATCTTATATGTAAGAACTTAATATGTTATAATGGAGCATCATAAATTACATTTATGTACCTACTCATGCCTGGATATATTGATAAGCACCCGTTATCTCCATCACATAACTGAAATAAATAACAGCACGATTAGGTGTATTATGTTGAGAAAAACCACAGGAAAACTAAAATAAAGTATTTATCAAATTTTCGTTCCTTTTAACCTTGGGAGTGATAAAACAGGCACAGGGAAAAAAAGAGTCTATATGGACATTTAAAAACTTCTGAACATCAAATTTTACAACCATAATAAAAATAAAAAAGATTTAGGAAAATGTTTTCAGCAAATATGGAAAAGTATGAGGCACTAATATCATGTAAAAGAGAAAAAGGGTAAAGAACATAACTCACAAAAGATAAAGCACAACTAGTATACTTCATATCAAAAAGTTTTACTCAAGAAGGAAGAAGATGATCAATTGATCAATAGATGTTCCTTTTTTTTTTTTCTTTTCCTGGCCAAAGACTGAAGGATAAGAGCATTGGGCAAATACAGTGCTAACCTGAGAAAGTTTTACTCTCTGCTTATTTTGCCCCTGGCTCATCACAAGAACTATTAGAGAGGCGTGATTCCAACGGTAGTGAAACATGAATTCCTTTTTTTAATGAAATAAACCTTTTTTGTGGTGGCTTGCAATGAGCAAAGAGTGTCCTTATTTCTCTTGCTGTTGTCATTAGTTAGGTGCTATTGAGTCAGCTCTTACTCATAACAACCCTGTATACAACAGAATGAAACACTGCCTAGTCCTGTGCCATCTTTACAATTGTTGTTTTGTTTGAGCCCATTGTTGCAGCTACTCCGTCAATCCATCTCACTGAGGGTCTTCCTCTATTTTTCTGACCCTCTACTTTACCAAACATGATGTCCTTCTCCAGGGACCGATGTCTCCTGATAACGTGTGCAAAGTACATAAGACAAAGTCTCCATCCTTGCTTCTAAGGAGCACTCTGGCATACTTCTTCCAAGATAGATTTGTTCGTTTTTCTGGCAGTCCATGCTATATTCAATATTCTTCACCAGCATCATAATTCAAAGGCATTAATTCTTCTTCATCTTCCTTATTCATTGTCCAGCTTTCACATACATATGAGGCGACTGAAAATATCATGACTTGGGTTAGGTGCCCTTTAGTCTTCAAAGTGACATCTTTCTTTTTAACACTTTACAGAAGACTTTTGCAGCAGATTTGCCCAATGTAAAACATCGTTGGATTTCTTGACTGCTGCTTCCAAGGGTGTTGTTTGTGGATCCAAGTAAAACGAAATGCTTAACAACTTCAATCTGTTGTCTGTTTATCATGATGTTGTTTATTGGTTCAGTTGTGAGGATTTTTGTTTTTTTATGTTGAAGTGTAATCCATACTGAAGGCTGTAGTCTTTGATCTTCATCAGTAAGTGCTTCAAGTCCTCTTCACTTTCTGCAAGCAAGGTTGTGTCATCGGCTTATCACTTGCATAGTCAATCAAACACAAGTAAACATCTTTCTGGTATTCTCTGTTTTCAGCCAAGATCCATCTGACATCAGCAATGATGTCCTTTGTTCAACATCCTGTTCTGAATCTGGCTTGAATTTCTGGCATTTCCCTGTCCATGTACTGCTGTAACCACTTTTGAATGATCTTCAGCAAAATTTTACTTGTATATGATATTAATGACATAGTTCAATATTTTCTGTGTTGTGTTAGATAACCTTCTTTGGAATGGGCACAAATACGGGTCTCTTCCAGTCAGTTGGAGAGGTAGCTGTCTTCTACATTTCTTGGCACAGTCTAGTAAGCCCTTCCAGTGCTGCATCTGTTTGTTGAAACACCTGAATTGGTATTCCGTCAATTCCTGGAGCCTAGTTTTTTCCCAATGCCTTTAGTGCAGCTTGGACTTCTTCCTTCAGTACTATTGGTTCTTGATCATATGCTACCTCCTGAAATGGTTGACCAATTCTTTTTGGTACAGTGACTCTGTGTATTCCTTCTATCTTCTTTTGATGCCTCTTGAGTCATTCAATATTTTCCCTGTAGAATCCTTCAATATTGTAACTCAAGGCTTGAATTTTTTCTTTCAGGTTGAGAAATGCTAAAAAAGGGACTAGCAAAATGTTTTAAGCAAATATGGAAAAGTATGAGGCACTAATAGCATGTGAAAGAGAAAATAAAGAACATAATTCATAAAAGATAAAGCACAACTAGTATACTTCATATAAAAAAGTTTTACCCAAAAAGGAAGAAAATGACCAGCAAGAGATGTTCCTTTTGGCCACAGACTGAAGGGTAAGAGCATTGGGCAAATATAATGGTGACCGGAGAAAGTTTTGCTGTCTGCTTATCTTGCCTCTGGCTCATCAGAAGAATTACTGGACAGGCCAGATTTCAATAGTAGTGAAACATGACTTCTGTTTTTAAAGAAATAAATCATTTTTTTTGTGGTGGCTTTGAATGAGCAAATAGCGTCCTTACTTCTCTTGTACCCAGCATGAAGTTCCTGGAAAAAAAGGTCTTCTCAACACTTACCCAATCAGTGCTACCTTGCCTGAACTTTTTGCAATGCAAATGACAAGCAGGGCTTTGTGAGATAAGACGTAACTAAATAGGATTAGTATCCTTAATCAGGGCTAATCAATCATTTCAAGTGGAAAATTCATTTGGATTTGGCTGAGTAGGACTGCACTGACAAAGAATTGCAGAATAATAGTGCAAACAGCTTTTATTTTTAGGATGCTTTGTGACTAATCTATTTTATTCCTTCTAAACTTTTCTTTTCTAGTCATGAAGACTTAATCCTCCAAATCTCCATCCCCAATGACTTCCCAGAATGGCTTGTCTAATCACTTACCCTTATTTTCTCTGATGCTTCTTTCTCAACTTAGAATAAATATTTAGTGCAAATTCTCGAGGCCTGTGTATGTTGTTTGCACTGTTCTGAGGTTTGTTTAGGAGTGTGGGGCAAGGTAATGGCATTTCAGATAGCTTAATTTGTTTTTGTTTCATGTGTCCCAAGCAAGTGTGTTTCAGTGAATATGAGAATTCTGTAAGAACATATGTTTTCAAAGTAAAACACACAGGCACACTTTATCCAAAAAATTATTTTAAGAAAACCCCAAGAAACTACAGAAAGGACTTCTAATGGCTTTTCTTCAGGCATCTCCTTAATTGTTTTACCTTGCGGTATGTCCTGTCAGCATGGCTAAGTTTGACAGAGGAAATGAAATGATCAGTGTTACTCAGGACCTATTTTCAGCTGAGCAATGATTACTTTGTACAAATAGTCAATTGTCCATTGGTGAGAGCAGGTTATTACTGACATTAAGGCTATGACACCAACTGAATGACAAGTGAAATGAAATTGCTATTAGCCAACAAGTGAACTTCCAGGCAGTGATAATACTCAAAAATATTACCTAACCACAAAGGTCTGCAATGACAACTACAATTGCGTTCAATTTGAATGTAGGCTTGTATTTTATTACTCAAGGTAAAAATTTCAATGGATAATTCTTGACTGTGGAAGCTTCCTGTGAGTTTTGTTTGTCATCTTCCTAGAAAGTGCTTGAATTATTAAGAAAAAATTGACATCTTTAACAGCTAATATTGTATTGTTGAGTGTTTATTATAAACCAGGTACCATGTTAAGTGCTTTATACACTATGTCTTATTTTCCCTGTAAATGTAATAGGGTTTAATGTAAACCTTGGGGCTTAGGTTAAAAGTGTTTGAGAACTCCACAGTTCAAAAGAGAGAATACAGATCTTAATAGCAATATATGTGGGGGCGGGGGGAAAGCTAGAATTTTAGCTGATTGTGATCTTAGTACAAGTCATCTTTTGATGTGGCTGCCAAGAAAATTAAGGTATAGTTGCAATAATAGCATAAGAACTGAAACACAACAAATTATAGTCAAATCAGACCCACCCAAAACATATGTTCACTTTTGCTTGGTATCCTGAAAAGGATATTGGCAAATTGTAGCCCGTTCAGATGAGGGTAGTCGTAATAATGAAGTCATATCATATGATGACTATTTAAAAAGCTTGAGAACTTAGCCACAGACAAAAATACATAGGAGTGGCACAATATTGTTTCAAGTTCACTTATACCTCCTTAACATACCATTGATCATTGCTGTCCAGTTAATTCCTGCTCATAGTGACCCTATAGCATAGAGTAGAACAGCCTCATAGGGTTTCTAGGGCTGAAATCTTTACAAAAGCAGACTGCCACATCTTTGTCCCACAGAGCAGCTGGTGGGTTCGAACCACCGACCTTTCAGTTAGTAGCCGAGTGCTTAATCACTGTGCTACCAGGAATCCTTTTCTTCTTAACATAGGGACTGCATTTCTAAAAAGAAGATTGTTAACTGAGTCATCATTATAAAGGGTTGTAATAGCTTGATCCATATGGACCTCATATGGATATCCAATTATCCTATCTGTTGAAAAGTCTGTGATTTTTTCAATGATCTGCAGCACCATCTTTACTCTAGATGAAGTATCCATATAGTCTTATGTATGGCTCTGGGCTCTCTATTCTCTTACATAGTCTGTTTGCATAGCCTTCTTTCAAGACCATATCGTCTTAATTACTTTATAATAAGGCTTGATATCTGATAAAGTTTTCACACCTTGTTCTTTAACTTCAAGAGAGTCATAGCTATTCTTGGCTCTTGCATATTCATATACAATTTAGAAGGAGATAATCAATTTCCAGGAAAGAAGACTTGTTGGGATTTTGATCTGGATTCCACTATCTATATATCAATTTTAGGAGAATTGGCATCTCAGTGCTGAGTCTTCCAATCCATGAATAAGGTTTGTCTCTCCATTTGTTAATATCTTTAAAAAAATTTCTCTCAATAATGTTTCATAGTTTTCTGAAAAGAGTATTTACACATATTTTGTTAGAATTATTTATGAGAGTTTAATATTTTGATGCTATTATAGTTTAATTTCATATTCTGTTTATTTATTGTTGCAATATAGAAATGCAATTGATTTTGGTATGTTGATCCTGTGCTTAACACTTTGCTAAATTCACTTTAATTTAAATAATTAATCTGTAATTCTCTAGGCTTTCTCTATATACAATTATATCTTCTGTGATTATTGACAGTTTTATATCTTTCTTTCCAATCTTTTTGCCCCCTTCCCCCAGCATTATTACTGCACTAGCTTTTACCTTCAGTAAAATGTTAAGGAGAAATGGCTCTTGTAAATGTAAACAGCATAGAGTTTTTTTTCCCCCAAGATAAACTTTCATCCACTCACTTTTACTTAAATTACTAACATATCTGATTTTAAATCAGTTATCTCACTTGCTTTCTATTTGTCTCATCTTCTATATTTCGTTTTCCTCCTTTCTTTCTTTGGATTTTTTTGTTTATGATTTTCCAATGTAACAGATTGACAATTATAAGTTCTTCTACTATGTTTTTACTTGTTTCACAAGTGTCCTCAAGTTATCAAAGTATAATGTTAAATAATTCTTTTATTCTTTTTCCAAGATGAGACAAGGGCCTTAGAACACTTAGATCTATGGCTTCAAGTCCACTGTGCTCTCTCCTAAATTAAATGTTATTTTTTAATATTTTTAAATATCTTTATATTTTATACTCTAAAATATGTTGTTGTTTTATAAAGTCAATACTATAATTTTTGTTGCCCTTTATTTCTGTTTATATTTCCAACTTTTTTTGTCCAAAGAACATCCTTTTAGTATTTCTTTTAGTTCAGATCTTCTACGTTCAGTGACAAATTTTCCCATCTTTTGATTTTCCTGAAAATGTCTTTATTAACCATCACTTTATTATTGTGCTAAATATATGTAACATAGTATTTGCATTTCAACACATTTTTACGTATACAATTCAGTGACATTTATTACATTCATCATGTTGTTCAACTATCATCACTATTCATTTTCAAATTTTTCTGTACAAATTTTTGTCCTGTTTTGTGTTCTGTGAGCTCCTTAAATTTGTGACTGTTGTCTTTCATGGCCTTTAGGAAAACAGACATTACCTCTTCAAAATTAGCTTTTGTTGTATTCACTCTCTCTTCTTTTTCTGGAACTCCAAGATGAAATGTTAGATCTACTCAACTTGACCTCCATGTCTCTTACCCACTTTTTCTATTTTCCATCCTTGTGTCTCTCCATGCTACAATCTGGCCACTCTGATCAGTTTTGATTCATGAATTTTATGAATTATCCATCTCTTTTTATTCTTTTGTTACTCCCATCTATTCAGTTCTTAATTTTGACTGTTGTGTGTTTCAGTTTTATAATTTCAAAATTTCCATGTGCTTATAGAGCTTCCAGTGTTTTTCAGAAGTTCCAATTTTGTCTTTTATCTCTTTGAAGGATAGTTAAGTAAAACTTATTTTACAGCCTATGTCTAATAATTTTAATATCTGGAGTTGCTGTGGGTTTCTTTCCATTGTCTGCTTTTATGATGTTTTGCTTTATGACATTTTTCTCCTTTTGGGCCTGATTATTTTCTTACGTGTCAGGCACTGTATTTAAAAAACTGAAGATGTATTTTTTTTTTTAATTGTACTTTTAGTGAAGGTTTACAGAATAAATAGTTTCTCATTAAACAGTCAGTACACATATTGTTTTATGACATCAGTTAACAACCCCACAACATGTCAACCCTCTCCATTCTTGACCTTTTTTTTTTTGTGAAAATATACATAGCTAAAGATACACCATTTCAAAAATTTCTACATGCACAGTTCAGTGACACTGATTACATTCTTCCAGTTGTGCTGCTATTCTTACTTTAGGTGAAGGTTTACAGAACAAAATAGTTTCTCATTAAACAGTTAGTACACATGTTGCCCTATGACAATGGTTAATAACCCCACTACATGTCAACACTGTCCTTACTCAACCTTGGGTTCCCTATTACCAGCTTTCCTGTCCCCTTCTGCCTTCTAGTCCTTGTCCCAGGACTGCTGTGCCTCATTAGTCCCATTTTGTTTTATGGGGCTGTCCAATCCCTGGCTGAATGGTGAACCTCGGAAGTGACTTCACCACTGAGCTAAAAGGGTGCCTGGGGGCCATACTCTTGGAGTTTCTCCAGACTCTTTCAGGCCACTAAATCTGGTCTTTTTTGTGCATGTTAGAATTTTGTTCTACATCCTTCTCCAGGTCTGTCCAGGACCCTCTATTGTGATCCCGGTCAGAGCAGTCACTGGTGGTAGCTAGGCACCATCTAGCTGTGCTGGACTCAGTCTGGTGGAGGCCTTGGTAGCTGTGAAACATTAGTCCTTCAGACTAATCTTTTCCTTGTATCATGTTTTCTTCATTCTCCCTTGCTCCTGAAGGGGTGAGACCAGTGGTGTATCTTAGATGGCTGCTTACCGGCTTTTAAGATCCCAGACACTACTTACCGAGGTAGAATGTAGAACATTTTCTTTATAAACTGTGTTATGGCCAATGGAGCTAGTTGTTCCCTGAGACAATGGTCCCCACAACCCTCCGCCCAGCAATTCAGTCCCCCAGGGAGTTTTGATGTGTCTATGGAGCTTCCATGACCTTTCCTTGTACAAGTTGTGCTGGTTTCCCCAGTATAGTGTACTGTCTTACCCTTCACCAAAGATACCACTTATCTATTGCCTATTTACTATTCTCCCCCACCTCTCCCATCCTTCGTAAACAACAAAGACTGTTACTTTTTGTGTGTAAACTTTTTCATGAGTTTTTACAATAGAGGCCTCATACAGTATTTGTCCTTTTGTGATTGACTTATTTCACTCAGCATAATGTCCTCCAGTTTCATCTATGTTATGAGATGCTTCACAGATTCATTGTTGTTCTTTCTCGTTGCGTAGTACTCCATTGTGTGTACATACCATAGTTTGTTTATCCATTCATCTGTTGATGGGCATCTAGGTCGTTTCCATCATTTTGCTTTTGTGAACAATGCTGCCATGAACATAGGTGTGCATATGTCTATTCGAGTGATGGCTCTTATTCCTCTGGGATATATTTCTAGGAGTGGGATTGCTGGATTGTATGGTATTTCTATTTCTAGCTTTCTAAGGAAGTGCCATATCATTTTCCAAAATGGTAGTATCATTTTGCATTCCCACCAGTAGTGCATAAGAGTTCCGATCTCTCCGCAGCCTCTCCAACATTTGTTATTTCCAGTGTTTTTGATCCATGCCAGTAATGCCAAGGTGAGATGGTACCTCACTGTGGTTTTCATTTGCATTTCTCCAATGGCTAGTGATCGCGAGCATTTCCTCATGTATCTGTTGGCTGCTTGAATGTCTTCTTTGGTGAAGTGTCTGTTCATTTCCTTTGACCATTTTTTAATAAGATTAGTTGTCTTTTGTTGTAAAGGTGTTGGATTTTCTTACAGATTATGGAGATTAGATCTTTTTCTGACTTGTACGGTCCAAAAATTTCTTCCCAGTCTGTGGGTTCTCTTTTTACTCTTTTGGTGAAGTATCTTGAAGAGCCTAGGTATTTGATTTTTAGAAGACCCCAGTTATCGAGCTTATCTTCTGGGGTTTGTGTGTTGATGGCTATGGTTTGTATCCTGTTAATCCCGTGTATTAGGGCCTGTAGTGTTAGTCCCATTTTTTATTCTATAAACTTTATAGTTTTTGGCTTTATATTTAGGTCTTCGATCCATTTTGAATTAGTTTTTGTATATGGTGTGAGGTATGGGTCCTGTTTCATTTTTTTGCAGATGAATATCCAGTTTTGCAGCACCATTTGTTAAAAAGACTGTCTTTTCCCCATTTGATGGGCTTTGGGCCCTTGTCAAATATCAGGTGACCATAGGTGGATGGATTTACATCTGGGTTCTCAATTCTGTTCCATTGGTCAATATATCTGTTATTGTACCAGTACCACGCTGTTTTGACTACCATAGCTGTATAGTAGGTCCTGAGGTCAGGTAGTGTGAGTTCTCCAACTTTATTCTTCTTCTTCAGTAGTGCTTTACTTATTCAGGGCTTCTTCCCTTTCCATATAAAGTTAATAATTAGTTTTTCCATCTCTTTGGAGAATGTTGTTGGTATTTGGATCAGGATTGCATTGTATTTGTAAATTGCTTTGGGTAGAATTGTCATTTTCACAATGTTGAGTCTACCTATCCATGAGCATGGTATATTTTTCTATTTATGTAGATCCCTTTGGGTTTCTTGCAGTAGTGTTTTGTAGTTTTCTTTGTATAGGTCTTTTACATCTCTGGTTAGATTTATTCCTAAGCATTTTATTTTTCTAGGGGTTATTATAAATGATATTGTTTTCCTGAATTCCTTTTCTTTGTTCTCTTTATAGATGTATAGGAATCCAACTGATTTTTGTATGTTTATCTTGTATCCTGCTACTCTGCTGAATCTTTCTATTAATGCCAGTAGATTTCTCATGGAGTCTTTAGAGTTTTCTATGAATAGTATCATATCATCCACAGACAAGGACAGTTTAACTTCTTCATTACCAATTTGGATGCCCTTTATTTCTTTTTCTTGCCTTATTGCTCTAGCTAGAACTTCCAACAGAGTGTTAAATAGGAGTGGTGATAAAGGGTATCCTTGTCTTTTTCCTGTTATCAAGGGGAATGTTTTCAGCCTTTCCTCATTAAGATTGATGTTGGCCATTGATTTTGCATAGATGCCCTTTACTGTGTTGAGAAATTTTCTTTCTATACCTAATTTATTGAGAGATTTATCAGGATTGTGTGTTGCACTTTGTCGAATGCCTTTTCTGCATCAATTGAGATGATCATGTGATTTTTTTCTTTCCTTTTATTTATGTGGTGGATTATGTTGATTGATTTTCTAATGTTGAAGCATCCTTGCATACCTGGTATGAATCCTACTTGGTCGTGGTGTATTATTTTTTGATATGATGTTGAATTCTATTGGCTAGAATTTTGTTCAGAATTTTTGCATCTAGATTCATGAGAGATATTGGTCTGTAATTTTCTTTTTTTGTGGCATCTTTGCCTGGTTTTGGTATCAGGGTTATGCTGGCTTCATAGAATAAATTCAAAAGTGTGGCTTCCTTTTCTATGCTCTGAAATAGTTTGAGGAGTACTGGTACAAGCTTTTCTCTGAATGATTGTTAGCATTCTCCAGTGTAGTCATCTGGGCCAGGGCTTTTTTTGGGGGGGGAGTTTTTTTTATTACCTTTTCAATCTCTTCTTTTGTTATGGGTCTGTTCAGATTTTCAACATCATTTTATGTTAGTTTGGGTAGGTAGTGTGGTTCTAGAAATTTATCCATTTCCTCTAGGTTTTCAAGTTCGTTGCAGTATAGTTTTTCATAATATTCTCTTATGATCCTTTTTATTTTAGTTGGGTCTGTCATAATGTCACCCATTTCATTTCTTTTTTGGGTTATTTGTGTCCTCTCCTTTTTTCGTTTGTCAGTCTGGCCAGCAGTTTGTCAGTTTTGTTGATTCTTTCAAAGAACCAACTTTTGGTTTTGTTGATTCTTTCTATTCTCTATTTCATTTATTGCTGTTCTGATGTTTATTATTTCCTTTCTTCTGGTGGTTGTGGCCTTTTTTTTGCTGTTCTCTTTATATTTGTTTGAGTTGTGTAGTTAATGTTTTGATTTTGTCCCTTTCTTCTTTTTTTATGTGTGCATCTGTTGCTATAAATTGTCCTCAGAGGACTGCCTTTGCTGTGTCCCAAAGGTTTTGGTATGATATGTTTTGATTCTCGGAATTTTTTGATTCCATCTCTATTTCTTCTATTACCCAGTGATTTGTAAGCAGGGTGTTATTCAATTTCCATGTAATGGATTTTTTTTTCCTTGCTCTTCTTGTTGTTTATTTCTACCTTGATAGTATTGTGGTCAGAGAAGATACTTTGTGTTATCTCAACGTTTTGGATCTTGTTGAGGATTGCTCTGTGGCCTAAGATGTGGTCTATTCCGGAGAAAGTTCCATGGGCACTGGAAAAGAATATGTAGTTTCCAGCTGTAAGGGTGGAGTGTTCTATATATGTCTATGTGGTCAAGTTGGCTGATTGTTCCTTTTAGGTCTTCTGTATGTTTGCTGAGTTTCTTTTTAGATGTTCTGTCCTTTACTGAGATTGGTGTGTTGAAGTCTCCTATTATTATTGTGGAACTGTCAGTTTCTCTTTTTAGTACTGTTAGAGTTTGTTTTATGTATTTTGGAGCCCTGTCATTGGGTGCATAGATGTGTATTATGGTTATGTCTTCATGATGGATCATCCTGTTTATCATTATATAGTGTCCTTCTTTGTCTTTTATGGTGGATTTTGTTTTAAAGTAGATTTTATCTGAGATTAGTATTGCCACTCCTGCTCTTTTTTGGTAGTTGTTAGCTTGATATATTTTTTTCCAACCTCTGTCTTTTAATAAGTTCACGTCTTGGTTTCTAACGTGTGCCTCTTCTGGACAACATATTGATGGATCCTGTTTTTTAATCCATTCTGTCACTCTCCATCTCTTTAGGGGTGCATTTAGGCCATTTACCTTCAGTGTAATTATTGATAGGTTTGAGTTTATTGCTGTCATTTTGTAGTCCTTTTTTTTGTGGTGCTGACATTTTCTTTGTTCCGCTTACTCTCCTGTGCTGAATTCCTTTTGCTTTTGGATTTTTTTACTTCTTTTTTTTTGTAAGTTTTGTTTTTACTGAGACTTTATGTTTTTCCTCTTTATTTTTTTGAGTATTTTTTTAACTTTCTTTGTGGTTACCTTGAAATTTCCCCTTATCTTTCTAAGTTTGAAAGAGTCTATTATTACTTGGCATTGCCTTGCCTTCCTCTCCATTAGAAGGTTCTATACCTACTCTGTTTATTCCCTCTTTTATTGTTCTGATGTTGTTGTCATTTGTAGATTAACTGCTCTGATTCCCTGTTGTATGTCTTTTGGTTTTGGATAGTTCTTGAGAGTTCATTTCCTAGATTGGTATCTGGCTGGTATGATCCCACATCCTAGATTCAGCCTGTGAGCTGAAGTTGTTTGTTCTCAGATTAAAGGACTCCCTTTATTAATTCTTGTAAGTTTGGTTTGGTGTTTACATATTCCCTTAATTTCTGCTTATTTGGAAATGTCCTAATTTTATCATCATATTTGAACGAGAGTTTTGCAGGATATATTATTCTTGGCTGGCAATTTTTTTCTTTCAAGGTTTTATATATGTCATCCCATTGCCTTCTTGCCTGCATGGTTTCTGCCAGATAATCTGGGCTTAGTCTTATTGTTTCTTCTCTGTATGTGCCTTCTTGTTTTTCATGAGCTGCTCTCAGGATTCTTTGCTTCTCTTTGGTTTTGGAAAATGTGATTATGATGTTCCTTGGTGGTTTTCTTTTGCAGTCTATCATATATGGTGTTCGTTGAGCTTCTTCGATGGCCAGCTTTTCATCTTTCATGATGTTGGGGAAGTTTTCTGTCAGCAGTTCTTCAGTGATCCTCTCTGTGTTTTGTGTTTTCTCCTCCTGTTCTGGAACTCAGATCACTCATAAATTTTTGCTTTTTATTGTATCCCACATAATGCTCAGGGTCTCTTCATTTTTCATTGTTGTTTTTTTTTTTTAGTTTTCCTCAAACAGTTGTATCCAAGTGTTTGCCTTCAATTCCACTGATCCTGTCTTCCACCATTTCAAATCTGCTCCTCAGCCCTTCTATGACACTGTCCATTTCTGAAATCTTGTTGTTTATCTTTTGGATTTCTAATTGTTGTTTTTGTATAATTTCTAGTTGTGAATTTATTTTGGCATTTTGTTCCTGCATTATTTTCCTGAAATCTTCCATTTTTTTGTCTGTATTTTCCATGAATTTGTCTGCCTTTTCCATGAATTTGTCTATTTTTTCCTCATTTTTGTCTGCTTTTTGCTTCAACTCTTGGATAACTCTGAGTATTAGAGATTTGAATTCCCTATCAGGTAGTTATAGTGCCTTTTCTTTTACTGGAAAGTCATCTGGTGTTTTAATTTGGACACTTAATGGAACCATCTTGTCCTGTTTTTGTAAATTTTTTGATATTGTCTGCTGTCTTCATGGCATTCAGTAGTTATTTTTCTTGTTTATTGATTGTAGATTTGTTTGTTTTGTCCTTTTTTTTTTAATTTGGATATTTCTGAGCAGGCAGGCTGTGTGTTCTTTGTTGTTTGCTCATCTGTGGGCATGATACTTTTTGCCTCCCTCTCCAGTTGGCAGGGTCAGTAACTCAGATATGGTATGACAGAGAAGGTCTAGCTGAAGAGGATTTCCTGGGATAGGTTGTTTGTGGCACTTACTATAGCTATCAGGGCAGGTCAGTAATCAGTGCAGGCCAGGTTACGGTAGGCCGTGCCTATGCTGCTTGGTGGTGTGATGTTAAGTGCACGGTGCAGGTTGGCAGGATAGAGGGGGGAGATTGTGACGTGTGGAGCTAAGATGGGTATGGTAGAGGGGAGATAGGAGCAGGAGCCAAAAACATAGGAACAAAAAAGTGTGCAGGGGAGCTTGCCTTTGGAGTGGAGAGATGATAGACTATAAAATGGAGAACAACAAAAAGGGAAGAGGAAGAAAAAGAAAGAAAAGAATGAATAAATAAAAATTAGAAGGAGAAAAGAACAGCAAAGCTCCCAGGTATCCTACCGGTATGGCTATGAGGTCTGGGGAAGTTATTCCCAGGTGTTGAAGTACAGCCTGGCTAGGAGGCGTAGAGGTATTCAGTGCTAGGTATTCAGGGGACAAGAAGAGAATGAAGGTATAGAGGGACGAGATACTGAGTAGTGAAGAAAGACAAAAAGGCAAAAAGAGGGGAAAGAAAACAAAACAAATTAAAGAAAAAGAACAAGAAAAACCCTCAAAAATATAGAAAAGATAAAAACCATGAAAAAAGAAATGCTCTCAGGGATCCCTCTGCATGTCTGTGCAAGCTCTTGGGGGAGGTTCCAAGCCACACAGCACTGCCTGGACAGAACGGGCTCCCAACTAGTGAAAAAAAATAGAAACCTAGCAAACAATTCAAAACAAAGAAAGAAAAAAATCCCCAGTATCCCACCAACATGGCAGCACAGACTGGGAAGCAGTTCCACACTTGAACAGTGCTCCACTGCCCCTCAGGAAGAAGCAAAGATGGCGCACGGAGCTAGGTATTTGAGCAAAAGGAGGTGTAGGTGGTGAGAGTTAAGGAAGAAATCAGGAGAAGCAGAAAAAAGCAACACCAGCAGCTATCAAATGGTACTCAGTGAGTCGGCCAGTGCGAGAGGTTGGAATCCAAGCAGCCGGTGCTTCCTGGCCAAGAGACTGTGGCTGCAGGAAGCAGAGGAGGCCTGGTGGGGATAAAGAAGTGTAGGGTGTGGGAAAGTTACTGGTTGTTCTGTCTCCTGCTGGAAGCTCTGTGAAGCTGCTTTCTTGTACCCCCTATTTGCTGGTCTCTGCTAGGAGTCCAAGGTGGTGGATCCATGCTGCGTTAACTGATATGGAAACTCTCCATGTATGTCTCCTCACTCCCTGTTCTCTGTCAGTTTCTTATTCCACTTGGTGCTTGGCTGAGTTCTTATCTCTTCGTTTGATGTTTAGTGTTTCAGGATTGCTGTTTTCTCTGTTTGGCTTAGTTTTTCGGATCTTTGCTGTGGACGGACAGTGTGATGCTTCTACCTAGAGTGCCATGTTGCCGGAACTGAAGATGTATTTTGAGGTTTGATATGTTATCATCCTCAAGAGAGGATTTACTTTTTTGCTTTTGGTAGGCTTCCAGAGGCAGTAACAATCTGGGACTTCTTCATCCATTTTAGAACTTGAGATGATTTAACGTTGGGTTGTAGTTCCTCTGTGGTCCTATTCTGGTTTACCCTTACTCCAGGAGGGCAGTCCTGTGGGGTACTGGTCCAATTTGTGGAAGCATTTACTAGGCATTCCCTTAGCAGGTCTGGATTCCAATTTTTGTCCCCCATTTTCCATGAAGCTGTCAGAACATTAGAAATTGACAAGATTTCTAAGGGAAAAGTAATTCCAAATACTGGGATCACATTTCTTCATGTCATTATTAGCCTTTTTATGCCTTCCTATAAATATTTTTATGTTTTGTCCAGGCCTTAATGTTGTCCTTCAAGGTAGCCTTGTAGCAACCTTTGAGAATTCATCTATACCCAGGATTAGACTGTCATCCTTTTGGGCTAGGTGACCCAATGTTGAGAGCATGGCAATGGTTTGATTTTTCAGACATGGAGTCATAATACCAAGCTCACAGAAGCCTATGTATAGGTTAATTTACAATTAAAAAATAAAACTATCATGAAGACTGGAAGGTTCATGTCAGCAGATTAGTGATTTCTATTACAGTTGGCAAATGGCTGCAAAGAAGTGTCTATAGTAGAAAGGTTCTCTGTTTAATATGACATCAGGAAAAAAATTATTTGGATGTTCCATAGTTAGGCTATCCTGGGGCTGAAAGTGTGTAAATCCATTAACCAAGACACCTTCTATCCAGGATGAGTGAGTGCTGCCACCTTTTAAATTCTGAGGCTTTCAGCTCTGGACTGGCCAAACCTCCTCTCATTCCAGCCTTGCCTCTGTGAAGAAATATCCAGGATGCATTGATTGGAGATTTGGATATTACCAAAAAAAAAAAAAAATTACATTGATTGTGTGGTTGGATTTAATTATTTATTTTATTTTTTAAGTTTATCTCAGTTTACAGCCTTATATATACCATAATTCCAGATAGATTTTATTTTACGTACCTTACTATTGACTGAAATACTGACAAAAACCATGTATTTAGAATTTTACAAATTTTGGAAACGGCTTCTATTATAATTTAGTATTCTTAAAACTATTTTTAAAACTGTCATTAAAATCATATATGTGTATGTTTGTATATGCTAACATGATCATTAAATATTTATTGTATTGTTCTGATAATTTACAAGTTATGTTGTAATCTATAAAGTAATTGCTTCTTTTTGTCCTTTAGCTAGAAAATTGGCTTCTTTGAGCTTTTTTCTTCATTTGTAAAAGAAAAATTTTGGATTAAGTGATATTGAAGACTCCTTCCAGATCTAAAATTTCATGATACTATGATTCACATAAATGTGGAAAAAAAATTCTACTGGCTGTGTTTTTAAGTTAGGGAAAATGAGCCCATGTGCTGGCAACATTAGTGAGGGGCGTGAACAGAAGCATCACCTCTTCCATATTATGATACACTTGAGAGTTGAGCTAATTTATTTAGAGTTGGAATATTAAACATGTCTACATCTGGTGCTCATATTTGGACAAAGGTCTTAGACATTGATTGGTATTTGACCATATTAACCCCAGTGAATAAGCTGGGGAAAAAAATGATAGAGTACAAGGAGAAAACACAAACTTTTTTTCAAGTGTATTATATGCTGTGCCTTAAAAATTAAGGCCCACTCTTACAACTGTGCTTTTATTATGGGATCACTTATTCTCATGGTGATATTTTGGCTTTGCTCTTGAAATCTCAAACCTCCTAAAGTTACCTGGAAGCATTCATTTTATGCAAGCATAACATTTCTCCTTTGGTTTTTGAAGACATTATTTATGGAATTATATGACATAGTATTTCTGCATACATTTAACATTTGAAATTTTTTAATGACAAAAATAAGGAAGCTTTTAAAGTAAAAAAAAAAAAAGAAAAAGCAAAGTTATTTGGTTATAACTCTTTAATTTTTTTTCACCTATTTCCAGCATAGATATAGACATTTCTTTTAGAGATTTTGAAGCATTCTTTTTGCTTTTCAGTCTTCACAAATTAAAATATCTGTGCAGAGGCCATCTGTTTTCACCCAGTACTCAATTAATAATCTTGTATTTTTTGATATGCCTCTTTAAAATGCAATTGGTATCCATTAATGTATTTTTTCTCTGTGTAATTTTTTTCATGTCTGATAATATACTGTTTTCACCGCAGGAGACGTAAGAATGTCCTTTCATTTTCATGTTCCTATCCAATAAGGAATTGAAATAATCAGTCACAAATAGGAGGGACTAGTTTGACCTAACTAAGCAACAGAATATTTCTTGAAAATGATTATCCAAAAAATACTGAGTAACTGTAATATTCTAAAAGGATGCGTAAGTAATCTCCTCTACAGCCCCAGCAAATTAGATTTTGAAAGTACGTTAAGAATTCTGAGGTGTGGACAAGTAATCATCTGTTCTTTCAATATTTAATTGCTTTTTTAATTGCATCTGCAATTTTGACCTCCAACAAAAAGCAAGCATGACTTATTGGTTACTCGTACAGCAGCGGAATCCCTTGTAGACATGTTATCTTACTCATCACATTCCGACAAAATTTTTCGTTAATTTATTAATGACTTGCACATAGGTGGGCACTTAAAATGTGTTTTCAAAGTGTGAATGCAGCAGTGTATTTTTAGGAATGCATGCTTAGAATGGTAAGAAAAAAATCCTATTGTCCTTTTTAATTCAAAGGTGTTGAGTGAGTGGTAAGGGAAGGAAATATAAATTGTTTCTCCATTTTAACTTCACTTAATCCTCACAACAAATCTTTGAGGTAGATTTTATATTGAGAAACATAAGAAAACCTAGGCTTGAGGAGATTAAATAATTTACCAATGTACCAAGGTCACTCACTTTATATGTACTTAAGTCAGGATTTGAGCCTGAGCCTGTTGTGTTCATTTTATGTGTGTTTTGGTAGACTAATTTCAGATCTTTTCTAGAACCAATGAGCGTATAATAATCAGTAAATACATCCTTAAAATTTACAAATCAGAGGAAAAAAAGATAATTTGTCAGAACCTCCTTTAGGTCTGATGTTCTACATATGTATAACACTGTTAAAATGTCCTTAAAGAATCTGCTGAACGCTCAGGAGACTGCTGTCTCATTTTTCAGTAAAGAAATAAAGTTTATCATTTTATCTTCCTTTTCCAGTCCAATTAATCCCTCATTGATTTTCCCTTCCCCACAAAGTATTTGTCAGCCAGGAAGCCAGTGCTCTGGAAGGATCCAAATACTGTGCACTTGAAGTGGGTAAAGCCCCAAAAATCTTAGGCGAATCTAAGACTTCCACACAGAAAAAAAACTTAGTAAGTACCTTTTGGGATTGCCTATGAATATCGCAAATCCAAAATTGAACAAAACTGCATGCAAATGTCACATGTGAACTAAGAAAGACATAGTTGAGGCGCAAAAAAGGGATAGGTCTTTGTTCCCATAAAAAAGAAAATGCAACTATTTTAGGATGGAAACAAATCTCTGCTTTGTATACATGTCTGCTTACATCGTTTCTATTTTCTAGATGTTTTTGTTGTTACTGGTTTTATCTGTTACTGAGGCTGTTTCTGCTAGTGCATTGTGAAAACTTGGAATAAAATATGCTAGGGATCCACTGGAATTGCCATTCTCATTCTACCTTGGTTTTGCCTTATAAATCTTTGTTGTTTTTATAATTTAGCATTTTATATGTAGGTATTGATTCTTGGTGTAAACCCAACACTGGTCTTACAAATTATCTTTCTAATTATTGCTGAACTAAATTTGTTAACATTTCATTTAAGATATTTTGATCCATTTTCATGAGTGATTTGGCCTCTAATTTTCCTTTCTGTGTAATGTTTGTGTCCGATTTTGTTTTTATGGTTATGCTGGTTTCATACAATGAGCTATGGAATGTTTCCTCCTTTTACACTTTGTGGAAACATCTGTGTAAGATTGGGTTCATATTTTTCCAGCACTAAGGATTAAATAACAGTACAATACAGTGCTTAGAAGCATGAATCCTGGCTCTTCCACTTACTTACTGATTTTCTTGGGACTTAACCTCTCTCTGTCTCAATTTGCTCATCTGTGTATTGGGATAATAATAGTACCTATGTCTTAGGAATATCACAAGGATTAGATGAGTTAATATTTGTAAAGCTCTTAGAACATTATCTGGCACACAGCAAACACTATAAAAATAGCCATTCTATGAGAAAAAAATGTTGCTTTTATTTGTAATTCTTCAATTACTAGTGAGGTAAAAACAGTGAATAATCCCATATACCATTTATAGTTCTTCCTATTTGAACTCCATGTACACAGAACTTTTTTGAATATTTTTCTGTTTATCTTTTTATTTTTGCCTTTAATAGCTCTCTGAGAGAGAATTCTTTAGCCCATGTGTCTAACTTCTCTTGTCTTTCAAATTTCCATTGACAAATACACATACTAGTGGTGTAAGTCAGGATGCATTACGCATGCTGCAACTTCAAGACATTTCTGAAAGAGTGCCGATGGGACTTGAGTGAGGAAGGTAGAAGTTTATTACCTATGTAGGAAAATTTATAACATTCCCAGGATGAAGCAAGTGGGAACTGTAGAGGAGGTTGCGCTACAAGGCAGGGTGTAGTTTTTATTAAACCTCTGAGAAATACCCTGGTTTCTACAGTCCACACAGAGTGGTGATTCCATAATACTAATAAGTTAATAGGGCCTGATACAATATGGCCCTAAGCTATGGTCACTCTTTAAATAGGACTTTTGGCTAGTATTATTAGTGACATATATTTTTTATGGAGCCCTGGTGGTGCAGTGGTTAAGAGATGGGCTGCTAACCAAAAGGTTGGCAGTTTGAATCCACCAGCCGTTCCTTGAAAACCCTATGGGGCAGTTCTGCTCTGTCCTATAGGGTCGATATGAGTCAGAATTGACTTGATGGCAATGGGTTTGGTTTTGTTTTTCTTGTATTTTTTATATCTCAAATTATTAAGATCACCACCAGGGCTCCAAGGTATCTCTAGGTGGCACATATGATTAAGTACTTGACTTACTAGCCCTGGCTATCTGCTTCCAAAAGGTCACAACCTTCAAAACCCTATGGAGCAGTTCTGCTCTGCGTACATGGGATTGCTGTGAGTGGAAGTTGACTTGACAGCAAACAACAGCAACAACAACAACTTGTAATAGGATATTGGATAGTATTATGGAAATATTGATTACATTGATTAACCATGAATCTGGTTAAAAAAACAAAGCTCTTGGTGTCTTATGTCATGAAAATGTAACTGAAAGATTTATTTGTGAAATTTGAAGGATAAAAACTCCATGGTAAAAAATTCAGAGATTATATGAATTGAAACTGTCTTGAATCACTGTACATGATTTAAATGAGGAATTGAGCTTTCTGAGACTTCTCAGCTTTGTTGATATCAAAAAGATATTAAATGCTTCTTCTTTGAAAATAACACCAAAACATTCTGTCAATGAAACAAACCTGAGTTTATTGCTTATGGTGGAAAAGGAGATATGTAACTTGACAAAGTTTTAGTAGTGTCTCAGAAGGAAAAGGGCAAGGGCATGATATTTATGAGGTTTTAGGGACCTGGTTTAAGGAAAATTTTCAATGTAGGGGCTTGATTAGGGTTGGGCAAGGTTCAGGATATAAAAGTTTAGGAATGATATATCCAAAGAGGCATAGCTTTTAAGGGAAGAGATTCTAAGCAAGTCTTGGAGAGTCCAAAATAGTTGAGCTATCTATTGTTTTTTAATTGAGTACTTTCAGAAGGTTCCTGAGACAAGAATGTTCCCCCAGCGCAGACAGAGAGAGAGCCTTCCCCCAGAGCTGGTGTTCTGAATTTAGACTTCGAGCTTCCTAACGTGTGGGATGGATGGAATACACAGGAATCAAATTGACTACATCTGTGGAAAGAGATCATGGAGAAACTCAATATGATCAGTAAGAAGGCCAGGGGCTGACTGTGTAACAGACCATCAATTGCCCCTATGCAAGCTCAAGCTGAAGCTGAAGAAAATTTTAAAAAGTCCATGAGAGCCAAAGTATGATCTTCAGAATATCCCACCTGAATTTAGAGACCATCTCAAGAATAGATTTGACACATTAAACACTAATGACTGAAGACCACATGAGTTGTGGGATGACATCAAGGACATCATACATGAAAAAAGGAAAGAAAGAAAAGACCAAAATGGATGTCAGAAGAGACTCTGAAATTTTCCCTTGAATGTAGAGCAGCTAAAGTGAATGGAACAAATGATGAAGTAAAAGAGCTAAACAGAAGATTTCAAAGGGCAGCTTGAGAAAACAAAGTATTATAAAAAAAAGTGCAAAGACCCAGAGTTAGAAAACTAAAAAGGAAGAATACGCTCTGTATTTTTCAAGCTGACAGAACTGAAGGAAAAATTCAAGCCACGAGTTGCAACTGAAGAAAAAATTCAAGCCTCGAGTTGCAATAGTGAAGGATTCTGTGGGCAAAAAAATTGAATGACACAGGAATCATCAAAAGAAGATGGAAGGAATACACAGTCACTGTACCAAAAAGAATTGGTCGATGTTGAACCATTTCAGGAGATAGCATGTGATCAAGAACTAATGGTATTGAAAGAAGAAGTCCAAGCTGCACTAAAGGCATTGGTGAAAAACAAGGCTCCAGATGTTTTTAACAAATGAATAAGGTACTGCAAGTGCCCACTTGTCTATGCCAAGAAATTGGAAGTCAGCTACCTCGCCAGCCAACTGGAATAGATCCATATATGTGTCCATTCCAAAGAAAGGTGATCCAGCAGAATGTGAAAATTATCAAACAATATCATTAATATCACACGTAAGTAAAATTATGCTGAAGATAATTAAAAAACAATTGCAGCAATACATTGACAGGGAACTGCCATAAATTCATGCTGGATTCAAAAGAGGACGTGGAATGAGGGATATCATTGCTGATGTCAGATGGATCTTAGCTGAAAGCAGAGAATAGCAGAAAGATGTTTATCTATGTTTTATTGACTATGCAAAGGTATTTGACTGTGTGGATCATAACAAATTATGGATAACCTTGCAGAAGCTGTACATAGACCAAGAGACAGTTGTTTGAACTGAATGGTTTAAAATCAGAAAACGTGTGCATCGGGGTTGTATCTTTTCACCATACCTATTCAATCAGTATGCTAAGAAAATAATCCAAGAAGCTGGAATATATGAAGAAGAACATGGCATCAGGATTGGAGGAAGACTCATTAACAACTGTGATATGCAGATAACACAACCTTGCTTGCTGAAAGGGAAGAGGACTTGAAGTACTTACTGATGAAGATCAAAGATTACAGCCTTCAGTATGAATTACACCTCAACATAAAGAAAACAAAAATCCTTACAACTGGACCAATAAGCAACATTATTATAAATGGAGAAAATATTGAAGATGCCAAGGATTTAATTTTACTTTGATCCACAATCAATGACCATGGAAGCCCCAAACCTATTGCCATTGAGTCAATTCTGACTCATAGAGACCCTATAGAACAGTAGAACTGCCCCATACGGTTTCCAAGGAGCAGCTAGTGGATTCAAACTGCCGACATTTTGGTTAGCAGCCAAATGCTTAACCACTGCTCCACCAGGGCTCCATGCCCACGGAAGCAACAGTCAAGAAATCAAAAGATGTATTACATTGGCAAATGTGTTACAAAATACCTCTTTAAAGTGTTAAGAAGCAAAGATGTCACCTTGTGGACTAAGATGCTCCTGACCCAAGCCATAGTAGATATTTTCAATTGCCTCATAGGTATGTGAAAGCTGCACAATGAATAAGGAAGACCAAAGAAGAATTGATACATTTGAATTATGGTGTTGGAGAAGAATATTGAATATACCTTGGACTTCTAGAAGAATAAACAAATCTGTCTTGGAAGAAGTACAACCAGAGTGCTCCTTAGAAGCAAAGATGGGGAGACTTCATCTCATGTACTTGGTCACACTATCAAGAGGGACCAGTCCCTGGAGAAGGACATCATGCTTGGTAAAGTAGAGGGTCAGTGAAAAAGAGGAAAACCCTCAGTGAGATAGATTGACACGGTGGCTCAACAATCATCTGTAACATAGCAATGACTGTGAGGATGACTCAGGACTGGGAAGTGTTTCATTCTGTTGTATGTAGTGTTGCTATGAGTCAGAACCAACTCTATGGCACCTAACAACAACAAACTGAGAAAATAAATTTCTATTCTTTAAAATAACGCACTTGTGGTGTTTCTGTTAAAGCAGCACTAAGAAACTAAGACACAGAGTGTTAAAACATTACACCATTATACTTCTATTTCTTCTCTATCACTTTTTGCTACTATTTTCATACATTTTTTGATATATATTATGAAACCCACAATACATTGATACTATTTTTGCATTAGTCAAGTGTCTTTTAAAGCAATTAACAAAAACTTTTTTTTATATTTATCTTTGTTGTTATCATTCTAGAGTTCTTAATACCTTTACGTAAACTGAAGTTTCTGCCTGGCAGCAGTATTTTTCTACTGGAAAAAACTTGACTTAATATTTCTTGTATCACAGGTCTGCTAACAATAAATTCTCTGTGTTTGCCTGAAAATGTGTTGTTTTACCTTTGCTTTTCCTTTGTTTTGAAGGATATTTTCACTTGTACAGAATTCTGAGTTAACAGTTCTTTTTAAAAAAACATTTATGTTATGCCTTTGCCTTCTGGTTTGCATAATTTCTAATGAAAACATTGCTGTAATTATTATATTAGTATATAATGTATTATTTTTCTTTGGTCATACTTAAGATTTTCTCTCTTTTAAAATTTTCTTTAGTTTCACTATAATGGGTTAAAAAAAACAAAAACAAAAAAACCTGGAAATACTCCCCTCAAGTAGATTTTGACTGATGTCTTATTTTTGCCAGTTATGTTTTAGTATTTGTCTTACTTGGCGTTTTCTGGGTTTCTTAAATCTGTATTTTGATGTCTTTCAATTGTTAAAGACTTCTCTCAGTCATTTTGTCTTGCAGTATTTCTTCTGTCCCACTCTCTGTCTCTTACCCGTTTGGGATTCCAATTACTTGTATATTTAACGATGTGGTATTCTTCCACAGCTTCTGGATGCTCTGTTTTGAATTTTGTCAATATTCTTTTTCTTTTTGGGTTTCAGTTTGGGTAATTTCTGTTGACCTATCTTCAAGTTTATTAATGCTTTTCTCAGCTATTTTGAGTGTACTAATGACTCCATCAAAACCATTCTTCTTATCTGTTGTCATGTTTTTTATTTCTATCCTGACAATTTAATCTGCTAAATCCTTTAACATATTAATCATATGGCTCATATATGGGCCTTGTTCTTCTGAATGCTTTTTTTCTTGCCAGTGTGTATGTGTTGTCTTTGTGTTTCTCAAAAATTTTAGTTGATATGTTGACATTGTGTGTAGAATAGCAGAGTAAATAATATTTATACCTAGACGCAAGCTCGCTACTTTCTTTGCTCTGCTTTTAGAGTAGAGGATTGAGCCAGTATAGTCCGGAGTTGAGCTGAATATGGGCTTTCTTTGTTGACATTTTTGGCTATGTTTACCCTTAGTGTACCACGGGCTTTAAATTCTTCTGTGTTACCTTGTGCTTAGGGTTGAGGATGGGTTACAAGTTTTTTCTATCACACTCTCAGCTTTAGGCTTTCCCTGTGAGTCAGTGCCTCAGGGAGCTTCTTTTCTCTATGAGCTTGTACTTCCCTCAGTAGGAAACTTCTGTTACTTGTTTCCTGGTGCTTGCTGGTCTGGTATTGGAAGGTCCAGAGATAATTTTCTGTTTTTCTGGTTAAGCCCTAAGTCTTTTGTCCTTAGATCTCACAGGTGGGTTTTTTCCAGTGATCCTGGTTCTTCCTTAGTTTACAGTATCTATAATCACCTGGACCCAGGAAATTTTCTTATCCCTACAAGTCAGAATTGACTCAATGACAACAGGTTTGGTTTGGTTTTTACTCAGGTGTAGAGGATTTTATTTATTGCCTTACCTTAGTCCCCAACTGAAATGGGTCAATACTTGTGTCCTGAAGATAGTGAAAAATCTAGTGGTTTAAAGATTTTATTTGATAGTAGAAGGCCTGGTGATCTACTTCCCAAAAATCAACCAGTGAAAACCCTATGGATCACAATGATCTGATCTGCAACTGGTCATGAGAATGGTGCATGAAAGGGCAGCATTTTGTTCTGCTGTGCATGGGGTATCCATGAGTCTGGGGCCAACTCAACAGCAGCTAATAACAATAAGAGATAGGGCAGAGGTATCCAGGCAGAGCTTCATGCTCTACCCTCTGTGGCTATTCCTCCACTTTTCCAGGTTTTCCCCTGGAGGGAGGAAGCTTTCTTCATTCTTCCATCTGCCACCAGTCTCTCTCCATCAGTGAGTAGAGAAGATCCTGTGAATGGGTGTGAAGTCTCCTTGTGTCTGAGGATCCTAAGGGTTTTGTAATTTCATACTAGCCTTCACTCATCCACTTCTAGCAATTTAAAAATAACTTTTAGCTGAATTCTTCTTACCAGCTTGTATGGCACCCAGTGCCTCTTGTTTCCATGCTCTGCCTCAAAACTTACAATACTCTCTGCTGGAAGCACCTGATTTTCCTTAGAATTCAGGCTAGTTTGTTGCCTAAAATATGCAGACTAGTTTGTTCTCTGACATATTTAAGAAGAGTTATGCTTTTGTAGATTATCCAGTTTTTTCTTGTTAGAGGACATGTAGGAGGGGGCATTCTTTCCAGCTTTCTACTTGCTAAGAAGAATGCAAATAGGATTTGGAGAGGTAGAGAAGGAAGGTGTATGGAGAAAAGACTCCAGGCTCAGGGAGTAAAATGTATTGCAATAAGTATATGGAGATATTGCTGAAGCAATGATAATTATATTCAGATTTTCAGATGTTAAGTCCTTTGAAATATGGTTCCCTTAAGCAATATGCATATTATAAACCCGATTTTAAAGGATAAAACAGTTTATTTTTAAAATGATGGTTTTAGGAAAAATGAAAGAACTCTTTTAATAGTGGAATTGTATTTACTGAAAATACAAATTATAGAATTGAGATTAACCCATAAAAAACAATTCTATATTCTGTATAGTATGCATTTCATGTTTGAGTGCTCCCTGAGGGGTTGCTAATCAGCTTCTTTACAAGTTCATTAATTATTGCTTGTATTTGAATGCTTCAGGTTCCTGTAACAGGAAATCCAACTTAAACTGCCTTAAACAGAAAAGTGAATGTTCTTTTTCATAAAGTCAATAATCCAAAGGCAGGAAGAACTCTATGCATAGGTTGAATGAGAGGTTCACAAAGTTAAACAGAGCTCCAGTGACATTTCTCTGCAGTCCGTCCCCTTGGCCTTCCTTTGGGTGTCATCTTAATCCTTTGTATAGATGAACTGTTCCAGTCCCCATATTTGGACATAATGCTACCAAAGAAATGAAGCGGGACCAGCAAATTAAGCCAAAACTCAGGACCCACTCTTTCTAAGTCAGGTTTGGTCACACTTGAACCACACCCCGAACCAATCACTATTTCCAAGGGAATGTAATATGCTTCCTGGATTATGATAAATCACAGGATTCTTTCCTGGCAGTGACAGTGAATTCAACTTCCTTAGAATAAAATTCTAAAACTGAATAACAAGGGTACCTGGGAAGCAAAAAATAAATTAATTAATTAAATTTAAAAAAATAAAAATGGATGCTAGTGAAGCACTCCCTAGTGTTTATTCTACATATTTTTTGAGTACCCAATGGGTGTAAAGTACCAGATGAGACACTTTGGGGGTTTAGGGTGCATGGAGAAAGTTTACTATCTACTTTCAAAGACAGCGCAAAATATGGTATATGGCAAAATAGCAGTAAGAATGTTTTTTGAAGGTTACTATAAGAGAAAAACCTTGATTTTTTTTTTTTAATTGAAATACTTCCTCGAGAGTCTCAGGATTTTAGAGCTTGGCATTACCTGAGAAATCATCTAGCTCAACTCTCCCATTTTACAGATGAGGTAACAAAGACCAGAGATGCTAAATGACTTGGCAAATGCTGTGCAGTCAGCAGGTAGTAGAGTTTGGGCGAGAACACAGCTTTGACTGTTTGAGTCTGCAGCACTTTCTATTACTCTGTGTTTATAATGAAAAATAAAAGTTGTGTGATCACATTATGTGCACGTAAAGTCATTGGTCACTATATAATAGCTTTCCTGAAGTGATAAATTAGTTGTAAAAGTTCTGTCCTCCCTTCCAAAGGCCCAGTTTGTATGTATACCTGCTTATGCATATAACTTTCCTACTGAAGGGCAATTAGCTTTTTTCCATTCTGTTTCAAAGACATTTTTCAAATGTTTCACCTTTGACTCTGCCACCTACCAACACTTATGAATATTAAATAATGTTAGAGGTTAATGCACTACTAATGATAGGTTGTTGTAACTCAATTGGCCCCTCTTGGCATGAAGTGGCCAATAAAATGCTTTTTTTATAGAAAAACTAAGTTATGACATGTCTGATTTCGAAAATAAGACCTTTTGTCTATCCATGTGGCATAAATGTTTTTCAGGATAATATGAAAAGAGCACTTATGACTTTTATAAATCATTGATAAATTTACCTCTTAAAGTTTCTCCTGTACTCTGTGATTCATAGTTACTGCTCTTTGTAGTGGTGCTTGTCTTTAAACATCATGATAAATAATTAAATTTAGAAGAAATATTTAATTTAGAAATCTTAAAATCACATTTGAAGGAATATTTTACATGTTAAGTAGTATTATCATTATGAGTAAAATAATTAAGGATGAACTAAATTTTTACATTGGTTTTACTAGCATCCTGTTACCAAAAGCCTTTACCAACCCCACTTCCGTTATATTAAAGGTAAACAGTGTATTTTTAAAAGAAATGAGCCTGTAAGCTAAGTTTCCTTGAAAATAAATTGAAATGTTTAAAGTGATGTAATAAAAAATAATTGACCACTTTTATTGTTCTTGGTATGTTTGTGGATAGAAAGTGTAACCAAAAGAGAATCTCTGTCTTTTCAAAATGACAATCTAGTAGAAGAAATATAGCATGAGCATAAATAAATGCAAAGTATTACATGAGTAATACTTAGTAATCTTAGAACACAGATAAGAGATGACTTTTGACTAAGGAGATTTAGGGAAGACTTCATAGAGAAGGACATAGTTAAGCTAGGCCTCAAAGACTTAGTAGAGGATGAAAAGAAGAAATAACAAAAGACATGAAAGTAAGAAGGATCATATAGCATTTTCAGAGAATGGCAGAAAGTCTTGTTTGGTGGGAGAGAAGTGAGGTAGATAGAATTAAAGATAAAAGGATAAGTTAGGTAAAATGGGGCCAGATCTAAGGGTAGTGATATATGGACATTACACTTGATTCTGTAGCCAACGGTAGTCATTAAAAATATGATCTTGAGATTCACAAGGTCAAAGTGTCCAAGTATATTTAAAGAATATTATTTTGTGACTGTGTACAGGATAGTTTAAAATAAGAGTGTGTTTGTGTGTGTGTATGTGAGTGTGTGTGTATCTGTATCTATGTCAGTCATGGAAAAAGTCTAATGAGGAGTGGTATGTTCCAAACAAGAGATAGTAAGTTTAGTTCTGGTGGTGGGAAATGGAAGGTATAAGTTAAATATAATTAGCATTTTAGAAATTGATGGGACTAACTGGTGCTGTGTCTGGATATGTTGGAGATTGAGAGACATAGCTGAGAAGAATAAAAACTGTCAGATACTTATGGAAAGCTGGAAGAATGAGGACAGAAAAGCACTATTGAATTTAGTAATTGAAGACCCTTCTTTCTGTAAAAACCAATTTCATAGAGCCATGGGGTAGAGACCATAATGCAAAGAGTTTAAGGGTGAGAGTGAGAAAATGACTTTGGAATTATAATTTACTACTGTGTTTTTTTTCTCAAAGAGTTTAATTTTCTTCTTTCCTTAATCTACCTAGAGATTTTCATAGTATTGGATTTGGCTAAATTGAAATGTTACTTGTTAATACAAAATGTCTTTCATTAGTAACATGTAGATATTTGATAATACAAAGAACCAAATCCTCAAAGATTGGCCATCTAGACACACAGTCTGAATTTATAGATATAAATAGGAACTTCAAGTTGGGGAATATTTCTTTTTATTTTCATTTTATTTCTTCCATTCGCCTATTCTATCATTTTCCTATAAATACAATTCTAAAAATAATACTCCATTATAGTGTTTTCATTTTTAATCACATGGTTCTTGTAGCACATCTTTTCAAAGAATATAATGTTTCTGATTCATTTAATTGCTATTTAATTAGTGTGCAGTTTATGAGTGAGGGAGATAAATAATTCACAAGAGATAAGCAAGCGAACTTATTGTTTCTTCTTGCCTTCCAGGCAGTGATTTGTAATGTTAAGGACAGTGCATGTTTTATAAAGATAGCTTCAAATGAGATTATTTCCTTCTTGTCATTCTCTAATATGTCTTCTCTGGAGAATGCTAATTTATCTTGACTGCCTAGTGTGAAAAAAATAACCTTCCAAGATAAAAGTGCATGACGTTTGATAGATGACTTAAATCAGTGTTCACTACTCCATAGGATATATCCAATGAAGATGAGGAAATGATTGGAAAGATATTAATCTATCTGGATATATTAGTTTCCAATGTCCTACTGAATTAATTACTGATGTAGTTTTTAATATAAAGTATTTATAGTTGGATGCAAATGGTCTAAATTATCTACAAAAGTATACTGAGTCAGCTTATCATTAAAGTTATTTTTAACAGATGACTTTGGGTTTCCACAAAAGCTGTCTTCACATGTCTTTATAAAACCTGTAGTGAATGGACTTATGCAATAAACTGAGTTGTTGATTGAATTTGATTGACTTCTTTTTGTCTTTGGGAATTTTCTAAATCAGATATTTCAAATGGTAAGATTGCTATATATACATTAAAGGGTAGTTAAATAGAAACATCCCGATACTACCACATTTAGCTTGTTATTCAAATAGCTTACTACTTATTCAACTTGTACTCATGCCTGGGTCCTTTTTAAACAACTTACTCCCCATAGAGTCTTGGGGGAATCTGAAAGAACAAAATGACCAGTTTGTCTTGTGGTGACTTGGGAGATGCTATATCTTCTCGAAACCAAAGACAACTAAGTTTGTTTTTAGATATTCCCCATTCCCAATTCTTATATTGGTTACAACGAATTTTTTCTTAGCACAAGCCTATAAAGCCTTCTCCCAATTTCAGCCTCCCTCTCAACACAACACCATAATTGTGTATGTCATATGACATAGATATGGAGGAAAACATTCAGGATAGTCAGGATGAGTCATCCGGATAATTCCACCTTTGTCAGCAACTCTGAGATATGTGCAAAACTCTTCCTGTGAACACTTGTCATCCAGTAAATCCTCCACCCATTTTGTCTGAGGGATCTGGGCTTTTCCAGGTGTCTTGACTGCTGAATCTCTCTCCATAATCCATGTTCATTAGCTCAGCAAAATAATGCCCAGAATCACATGGATCCTAAATGCCAACCAAGATGAAAAACAAAGGGAGTTCCTTTTCCTCCTGGTGACCTGGTGACTAAATGTAAATGAAGAGAAAAAGCAGTCTGGAGAGCTGTTACATTGCTGTCAGAAAAGTTATGACTCTAGATCCTTTATACTTAAATGGAGTGCCACAATTTCTATGGTATATCCTTTTTTATTTTTTAATGAGGTGGTGGCCAATGTTAATAAACACATCCATGTAACAAGCAAAGTATGAGATACATAAGACGTGTCTATAAGTATACATATAAATACATGTGGGCTATAATCCTTTAAAAATAATAATGGCTTATCATTGTAGTCTATAGTTCTGAAGTGCTTTCCTATATATTCTTGTATATTATAACATATATTAATTCACAGTTGCATGTGGATATATTAATTTCATTTTACTGAAGACAGAAGTAAGACACAGAAAACTTAAAATATTCAGCAACAAAGACAGCAAGAGAGAAAGCAGAGAAGAGATTTAGGTCTACTGATTTCCCTCTCTAACTTGTATCTGTTTGCTACCCTGAAAGAAGACTTGGCTTATCTGGGCCCAGTAGTAGGGCATTTCTGTTTGGTTCAGCATAATCAGTTCAGAGGAAATATACCAATTTTAGAATTTCTGGGATCAATTTATAGTTAAAGATTTCATGTATAATAGAACTTGAATGTAACCCAGGGGATTCCATGATACTGGCACACTATGTAGATAGATGGAGCCCTGGTGGTGCAGTGGTTAAGAGCTATAGCTGCTAACCAAAAGGTTGGCAGTTTGAATCCACCAGCCACTCCTTGGAAACCCTATGGGGCAGTTCTACTCTGTCTTATACGGTCACTGTGAGTCAGAATCGACTCAATGGCAATGCATTTGTATGGTTTTTTTTTTTAAATATAGATAGAGACACACACACGTACACAGGAGAAAATTTCTATATCTTGAATGACTGCCTTGTGTGAAAAAAATACACACATGCACATATACACATATGTATATATAGGGAGATACAGAAGAAAAATTACATATATATTTGTACATATATATACATACACACACACACATATATAGAGAGAGGTTTTTCAGAGCTTATTCCTTAACTGTTCTTTCCTTACTCTATTCCTTTTTCTAGGCCACCAATGACTTAACTGAGAACCTGTATGTCAGCATCTCATAGATTTGTATCCCTAGCCCTTACCTGTTTTCTGAGCTCCAGATCCATCATCAGTTCTGAAACTAAATGTGTTGCAGGCACCCATATTCAATATTCCCCAAACTTAATGGTCTTTCTAAAACTCCTGTGGCTTCAAGCTGGCTCCTCCACCAGTATTCACTATCTCAGTAATATGAATCACCTTTTCTAATGTAGCTATATAAGCCGTAAACCTGGGAGTTATCCCTACTCTTCCTCCCTCTCTTTCTCTCTGCCTCGTTGAATTAATCCAGTCTTCTGTCTTTACCTCTTAAATATCTGTGACAGGGACCAAGGATTATTAATGTTTGAACAAACACAGTCTTTTCTTCTCCTTCTGACTTCTAAGATAAATGAATTCTTATTTTCTTTGTGAATTCTTGGCAACTCCTTTGCTGTATAGAATTTGGGAAAAGGTCCAGGTGTTCCTGTTTGTGGGAAACTTGGAAACTACAGGTAAGAAGGGCCTGAGCTTCGTTAGTATTAGGCCTAAGCTCTTAGGTGAAGGTCAGTCCTTAGAGCAAATGTTTCCTTTTCCTCTTACTTTCCTTGATTTTTTTCCTTTCCCTTTTTTCTCTGATGTTTCTTTTCAGGCAGGTTCACTTTCCTAGAATGGTTAAAAATACCATCAAAAAAGAGGAAGGAATGTCACATTTACAATATGCACTTATTAAGAATTTCAAGGAAGTTGTAGTTCTCTGGATATCTAGTGACCTGGTCCCATTGGAAGAGCCTGGTGGCGCAGTGGTTAAGAGCTACAGCTGCTAACCAAAAAGGTCGGCAGTTCAAATCCACCAGCTGCTCCTCAGAAACCCTATGGCGCAGTTCTATTCTGTCCTATAGGGTCGCTATGAGTTGGAATTGACTCTACAGCAATGGGTTTGGTTTCTGGTTTTTGGTTCCATTGGAAAGACTATCAATGTTTGCTCCTGCAACGGGTTTGGTTTTTGATTCCATTGGAAAGACTATAAATGTTTGCTCCTGTAAGCCTTGTGCATAGAGTCTGAGGAGACTCCAAGAATTTAATTCAGATGTCAAATTGTCAGGGATCTTTGCTCAGTGCAGTTTCTGTTAAATCCACAAAATTAAATTATGCACTGTGAGCAGATACCTGCACCCTACCAAAAACATCACATTCACAATAGCATGTCCTCTTCACCTAAACTGAGAAACCTTCAGGTTAAATGGAGGTTAATTATGTTTACTACTGTGTTTCATTTTCACATAGTGCAAAATACAGAGCAAAATAACCTAGGATCTAAGAATAAGAGTTACTTTGAACTGTTTTAGGAGATAAGAAATTGTTTAGTCTAGATTTTCAAAATAATGGTTTGTTGCTGGTTCATATATTCTAGTAATTCTACTGATTTCTATTGAAAACTTGTTTTGATTGCCTAAACTGTTCAAAGGAGCCCTGGTGGCATAGTGGTTACGAGCTTGGCTGTTAACCAAAAGGTCGGCAGTTCAAATCCAGCAGCTGCTCCTTGGAAACCCTATGGGACAGTTCTACTCTGTCCTATAAGGTTCCTATGAGTCAGGACTGATTTGACTTCACCTAACAACAATAAGAACAAACTTTTCAAAAAGTGAAAGAAAAAAATTACCCTTTCAAACAAATTCCATAGTGAATTTCTAGAAAACCTAGTGCCTTCTTATGCTTGACAGCCTATTGAACATACTAAACTGATTAGGAAATAAGCCTGTGGGTTATTTTCTTTTTTCTGATCACCTCCTATTTCAGTATTATTGTTTCTCTTGTTTTCCCCCACCTTGATTAGATTAGATGAACCTCCTCTCTGATATTGTAACAATCAGTAAGTAGCTCTGAATTTTTTTTTTTTTTTTTTTACTTATTATTTGGCATCATAATTACTAGATTATGTTTCTATGTTCTCTACTAAACTATTTGCGGCAAGGACTGCATCTTACTCATCCTTGTATCTCGGTTTATGGAAAGCACTCAATTATTACCTTTTGAGTGAGTAAATGAAAGAATGTGAATCTGTAGTCTAGTCTTTGAAATAACCCGTTGCCTCCTTGTATTATTGAATCAACATCTCAGAGGATATAAGACAATTGGTCTTTTTCTGCTTCTGGAATCATCCTTATACTCTGAGGCAATCCTTTCCATGTATTTTTAAATAGTACATTTAGCGTCTTTTACATGGGAAATCAAAAAAATGTTAATTTAAGATCTATTTTTAATACTGGAAAGCATGATTGGATATGAGGTGGCTGAGAAAGAACTTAGCAAAACTAAAAATGTGCTCCAGGACACTTTTCTTCCACAAGTTTCCTGCCCTTCAGCTGATAAGAGGATAGAAAAAACACAATGTGTCTTTCATCCAGTCTTCTATTTCAGATTCTGAGTTCCATATTATAGGCCAGAAAATGGAGTCAGGCTGGTAGAAAAGTTCACAGAGCAGACAGAGATGCGGGTCTTTGTTTTTTTCTGACTCTGCTCATCATCTTTTTTTTTTTTTTTAATTTTTCAAACCTTTATTCTACAAACCTGTATATAGCAATAATAGCAGATTTGAAGGAAGTATGAGAGAAGGCAAATTTAGATATCAAAATGTTGGACCTGAAGCACTGGATGAAGTGGAAATTAATGCAAGTAAAAGAGGAAGATCAAGTATACCAGGGAGCAGACAAAGTTACATTAATCATGTAGCTTTCTCATCATTTGATAATTCACTTTCCAGAGCACTTTCTTGAGCATCAGCAGTTAATTTTTGGGGAGGTAAAATGCTTATAAGCTGTGATGAACTTTTTGGAGTAAGGGAAAGTGTAGATATTTCAGAGTATTGCCTTGTGCAGTGAACCTTGTATACCTAAACTTCATTTTGCTTTTCCAGTTCAACTCTGGTTTCAATATCACAGGATCCTTTTATTTCTTTTTCTTTTTTAAGGATTCTGTGCATATTTAATTCTGTGCTTATATTGTCTAAGACTGATTTATAAATTATTAAATGGTCTCAAAAATGAGTCTGAGGAAGTGGGACATTTTTCTGCAGTTTACAAAAGAAGAAACTGAGGCTCATAGTTTATGTAACATACATGATATCATATACCTCCCAAATTGATAAAGTTATGATTCATATTCAAGACTGACTGAATCCAAAGATTGTGGTCTTCTCACAGAACACACTTCAATGTATTTCAAGAAGAACATTTCCATTTCTTTGTTTGCACGACTTTGTTCTTCATTAGTTTACATCATCTTGAGCTTTTTGTCTTACTGCTACTCTGTGAAGAATTTCAGTGCAGTGTATGCCACCACAAATTTGATTAGATTAACAGGCATTTGATTTTGGCTTGCCTCAAACTTTCCCCCTTGTTGCTTCAGGCGTTAGTTTGTTAGAGTTTCCTGTAGTAATCAGCAACTAAAGAGATTTGTACTCTTGGCACCCTAACAGGTAAATTAACTCCATGATCTGTCAAATTCCACTAAAGTCATCATAATTCTGACTCTTTTCTGGCATACAACCCTTGTAAGGTATTTTAAGTGGTTTCAAGATGGATGGCACACTCAAATATGTATGTCTAAAGATGGATACAACATTGTTATGCCACTCTTTACTTATTGGTATGGATAAAAAACATTTTGTCAAAGTAAAATTCTCTGGGATAATCAATAATTTATACTGAGAAAAAGATGTAATATGTTCTGATAAATTGTTACTTAAGTATTCTTATATATGAAAATTATATAACTCATGAATATGTCATGTAGAAGGAATGTGGTGTCAGAAAGCCAAGGGTTCAAATGCTGGCTTTTCAATGTCTTTGGTCTTAGTTTAACAAACCAAAAAACCCATTACCATCAAGTCGATTCTGGCTTAGTTTATTCACTTGTAAAAAGTTTTTCAGATTTTATTTTTTTTAACAAATATTAATAGAGAACTAACTGTACCAGATACTGTGCCAAATATTTGGACTAACATGCTGAACCAAAGAGACGTGGTACTGGTCTGATATGGCTTACATTTGTGATTTTCAGTTGAATCAGCAGATAAATACCACACACTAGAACAAGTGCTATGATGAGTAATATGAGGCTTCCTGGAAGCAAGATAAAACTAATCCACACTGGGAGTGAGGTGGTTCAGGAAAATTAAGAGAAGAGTTATTGAAAGATGAGACCTAATACATGAATATGTACTAGCCAGGTGGGGTAAAGCTTGTATTAGTAAAGAGATGGAACTTCAGGTAGGCAGAGGCAAAATTATGCTGGAAATTATAAAACATATTAGGAGTTTAAAGGAATAATTTGGCTACTAATTTGAGAAAAAAATGTGAGTGGCAATAGTACAATTAAAAAACTAATTAAGAGGCAATTACAAAAATCCAGATAAGTGATGGTGACCAGGGTGTATTTGACCAGCTTTAAAGGCAAGCAGTAGACATACACTTGGATATAGTTTTAAGCTAGAGCATTTAAGATCTACTGACTGACTGAATGCATGGCAGAAATAGAACATTCAAGGAAGATCCCAAGTTTTTGTTTGTTTTGTTTTTATTTTTTATGAGCCAGCTGGAAGGATGGAGTTGCTAATAATGAGATACGGAAGAATGCAGCTTAAACGTGTTTGGTTGATATAAGATTCAGAGTCCCAGTTCTGACATATACAAATTTGAGAGGTTTAACAGACTTCCAACTGGAGATGATAAGCAGGAAATTAGGTATACATGTCTGGAATTCAGGGGAGAAATATGGGCTATCATTATAAATCCAGAAAATTTTAAAGCCACTAGATTGGAAGACACCACCAAAGGAAAGCTTGTAGACAGAGAATAAATGTTGCAGAATTGATTCATGGACTACTCTAATGTTAAGAGGTATGGAAGAAGAGAAAGAACCAGGAAAACAGCCTAAGGAGGGCAGTTGAGTAGGATAAAACTGGGAAAGTATATTATCCCAGAAGGCAAGTGAGGAAAGTGATTCCAGGAAGGGAATGTGGCAAATTCCTATGAAGGTTTGGATAAATTGAAGATTAAGAATTGACCATTGTGTGTAGCAATGCAAGTGTTGGGGTTATGGCTTCTGGTACAAGAACATCTTGGTCATACTAACTGTCATGGTTTGAATTGTGTCCCCCCAAAATATGTGTCAACTTGGTTGGGCCATGATTCCCAGTATTGAGTGGTTGTCCTCCATTTTGTGATTGTAATTTTATGTTAAAGAGGATTAGGGTGGGATTGTAACACCCTTACTAAGGTCACATCCCTGATCCAATGTAAAGGGAGTTTCCCTGGAGTGTGACCTGCACCATCTTTTATCTTACAAGAGATTAAAGGAAAGGGAAGCAAGCAGAGAGTGGGGACCTCATACCACCAAGAAAGCAATGCTGGGAGCAGAGCGTGTCCTTTGGACCTGGGGTGCCTGCATGGAGAAGCTCCTAGTCCAGGGGAAGATTGATGACGAGGACCTTCCTCTGGAGTCGACAGAGAAAGCTTTCCCCTGGAGCTGACACCCTGAATTTGGACTTGTAGCCTACCAGACTGTGAGAGAATAAATTTCTCTTTGTTAAAGCCATCTGCTTTTGGTATTTCTGTTATAGCAGCACTAGATGACTAAGACACTAACCATTCTGCAGATAACAATAATAATACCTGGATAAAGTGTTTTTAAAGAAAGCAACTAGTTGAAGGAAAGTGACAAAAACAGGCAGAAACTGAAGAGGAATTGACCCTTGAAAATTTGGATCTATATCAGATGAGATTTGTGCATTTTCTTTTTGGCCTGATGTCATGCTTAGAGGCTTACTGTATTTTTATGCAAATAATGCACACCTTCTATGTTTGTTTGCCAACCATACCCCCTCCCCACAAGGTATTTTTTGTAAGCATGCTGTGCTAATTTTTTTTACAGCCACATGTAAAAAAAAAGATTGCATAGTGGCGCTTATGAAAATATCTCATGCGAAGAGAGCACGGTTGGCAAACAAACGTAGAAGGCATGCGTTATTTGTGTAAAAATACAGTAAATTGTTATAGGATAGAGTTCACTGCTAGCAGAGTGTCTGGAAAATTTAGGTAGTAAATCTGCAAAGAGGGTGAACCACAATATCTGTGTATAAACTACCAAAATCCTTGTCTTGCCACAAGTGAACAGCACATGTGTACGAAAGAGTCCAGCTGTTCTAGCAAAAATAGCAGCTGGATGTGGAAATAAATGAACAGAGATTTCAGCTTCTTCCTTAGTAGGAAATAGTTTCAGGTTAGAATTAAGTTAACTGCCTGCTAGAGCAAAGCCTTTATACCCTTTCAGGAAAAGTAACTAAATCCAGAGTATCAACATTGTATCAAACACAATTTGGAACATATGATAAAAATTACCAGATATAAAGTAGCAAGAAAATGTTACTAATATGCAACAAAAATAATTCAGTAGGAACGCTAAGATGGCTCAAATGTTTGAAATAGTAGACAAGGCTTTTCAAGCAAATATTATTAATATGTTTAAGAGCTAAAAGAAAAATACAGTTATAATGAATGAACAGATGGGGAATATCACCAGAGATAGCATGAAAAAGAACCAAATGGAAATTCAGGAAGTATAAACAATTAGTATGACTAGATAAAAATATAGACACATCTTAAATATAAAATGGTCACTATCTCATGAAGATACGATAATAAATGTATATGCATGTAGTAACAAAACTTTAAAATACATGTAGAAGAAATTGACAAAGTAAAAAGGAGAGACAGATAAAATCATAGCTATAGTTGTAGACTTTATACACCTCTCAGTAAATTACAGAAGAACATGATGAAATGACAAGTAGTATATTGAAAATATGAATGATTCCAATATGAATGATTCCACCATCTTAATCTGATTGATATTTATAGGACAGTACACTCAACAACTGCAGAATAAATGTTCTTTTTGACAGTATATGGAACAAATTGACAAATTTTAGTAAGCTTGAATATTGAAGGCTAACCATTTACGAAAATGCTAAGGTGATGGTTATTTTTAAATGTATGGACAAATGCACAGATAATGCAAATAAAATAAAATTATCTTCTTCAAAAATGATGAAAGTAATTGAAAACTTTTTAAAGCATACGTATTTTTGACAATAGATGAATACGCCAAATATACATGTTAAATTTGTCTTAAAATTAGTATGGAAATTAATAAAAAATAATGAATTTAGGATTTTTTGGTTACAAAATAGTTATGAAACAAATGGAAACCGATATGAATATACTGTGCTATTGTACTAGGGTCACCAGGGATGCCATAGATATGGAGTTGTCCCATATTTTCTGTCAGATCTTTGCTGTCCTTCATATCTTATTCAACACTTGCCATCCCCTTCTCCTTGGAGGTGAGTGATTATTCCTGTGTTACCTGGAAGAGAATAGCGCCTGCTTCAATCTGGAGGCTCTCCTTCAAGACAAAAGCAAGGCTATCTACCCAATGATGAGTATGGCTGCTCATCACAGCATGGCTGTGTCTTCATCCTGCATTTAGCATTAGCTCTTTGTTGTACTGGATCTTGGAAACTGCAGATTAAATTTCTGGTCACATACTTTGGGTGCCAGCTCTAATTCTAATGAAGCCCAGGCCCAGTTTGCTTCGCTTTCCTTTCTGGCCCTTAGCTGAGGTCCCAGTATCTTTACAGGAGAGGAGTCATTGTCATTGATATTTTGTTATTTGGAAACATTTTTACTTTGTCACATAGTTACATAATATCACCTGCAAATTGAGACCAGAGACAAAGCATGTAATTCACAGTGCTATCACTTGACAAAGTCATAGCCTTATAAATCCCATTCTTTCTCTGATGTTCTCTTAGCCCACTCTATTAATTAAAATTAAATATAAGTGATTTCTATAGCTAGCATTTGGGATAAATATTAGATGTTTATGTAGGAGGTATATTTAGGCTATAATCACATCACAACTTTTATTTTTTTTTCTTCTTCTGATATTCAACAGCCATCTGGATCTTGACAAACATTTTCATTAGGTTTTTTACCTTGTGTTCCTGTGTCCTCTTTCTTTTCCCTTCTTCCTGTCTTCCAGCTTCCACAATGAAAATACAAACCACACTTTACTGTTCCTTTCTCCAATCTCAGTGGAGTTTCTCCTGGTTTTCGTGGTTGGCTCTTATAACCAAACTCTGAATATAGATGTTCTCCAAAGCTCTATCTTGGACTGCTCCTTGGACATCTCAAAAGTAACATGTCCAAAACTGAATTCTTGGTTTTATCCACCAAATATAGTTTCTGATTATACTTAGAGTAAATTTTCTAAGCATGGCCCACAGGAAGGTGCATGACCTGTCTGCTGCCACCTCTCATATGATTTCCTGCTGACCTTCCCTGCTTCCTGTTTTCTAGCAACATTGACCCTCCATCAGTTCCTTGAACATAGGAAGCACATTCCACACACTAGGACGCTGTCCATGCTGTGCTCTTTGCCTGCCATTTCCTTCCTTTATATCTCAGCTTAAATATTACATTGTCAGAGAGCCCTTCTCTAACTACCCATCTGAAACTGTTACCACCCAGTTTCATTATTCTCTACTTAAGCATTCTGTTTGTTATTTTAATAGCATTATTTACTCCAGCTTGCAATTATTTTGATAGTTTCATCTATGAAAATGTAAGCTTCAGGAAGACAGACATCACATTGATCTTGTCCATCATTGTATTGACAAATGGCTTTATCTTAAGCATTTATTTTGCTATGGTCACTTCCTTTTAGTTGTCTTTGAACACCATGGCCTTAGTCTCACTGGAGTGTTTTACCACTGTACTTAGAGCTGATCTCCTGGGAAGGGCCAAACTTCTGCCTAGGATCAGCTTATCCCACCCCATATCCTACAACATACCCATAAGACCTTATCAATTTGAATCCCCTTATTAGCTTTATTATTTATTAACATAATGATTAGTTACATGTGTATGATTTCTATTTTCTTAACCTAATTCATGTATCTGGAATTTTGGTACCCTTTCTGTGTATCAGACTACTGGACTTTTCTTTTTCTCTACTTGCATTTATTTCCATGTTCATGGTAATAACAGCTTTTCATGTTTGTATGTGAATTTTTTGTAACCTACATTGGTTTATAATGAAATACTCTTCTTGGGGTTCAGTTTCTTTAATCTCATCATTTCTATTATAGCCAAGCAACTCATGGCTTTTTTATTACAATCCTTTTATAAGGAACAGAAAATCATTTGATAAAAGTTCTTTTTACAGTTGGTAAACAGTTATTATAATTTGCCCTTCACTTTATTCTGCTTATGTATTATTGTTTTTAACTGACTAAGAGTTAATGTATTCAGCTTATCTAAGTACATAATCAGAAGTAGACTTAATTGCAGCAAAATTTGAAATTATGAAGAAGTCAAAGAGGTTAAGATGAAATTAAAGACATCTTCTCTCCTTGAAAGGTTGATAATAAATTGATATTGTTTCTTGCTGAGATTAAACCTTAAGCATAGCCAGCAGTAGGGACTATTTCACCTTCAAATTGAGTGTGCAGTAACACAGAGTCCCATTAGTTGACTTTTGACATCAGTATTTATGCACCAGAAATTGACAGATAATATTTTTGTATGAGGTAGCTTTGGCACACATATAACAAGAAATAAGGGTACTATATATATGTATATATATATTATTAATAACTGATGTAATAAAAGCATTTACCATGATTCAACTCATACAGCTATTGTTTTAATGAGTTTTTCTACACAGAGTTTGTTCTATACAAAATCTGTAAGCTAGATAAGCTCTATGATAAATGGCAATGGAAATGGACAAAACTATTAGGTACTGTCCTGTAGTTTGCCTACAATTAAGTGTTGCCGTGTTGTCTCTGCTATTCTGGGAAGCAATTATCCCCATTCCTACCAGGTCACCTAGACTCTCCTGTAGAACATAGTCAGATGGAGGGTCTTTAAGTTTTATGTAATAGATCCACTGTAGCATACTCACTTCTGTTAGCCTTTTGATTCTTGTTTCCATAGTCTGCTGACCAGTTCTAGAATCACTTCTTTATTTAATACGGGCCATTGCTTTTTCTGAGCTTCTTTTCAAGCAGTATATTAAAAGGTCTCTAAGAGCTCTTGTCAGGTCATTAAACTCTGAGCCATTGGAGAGTGCCCCATGTTGACAGCTTTTGCCCTCTCCAGTTCTATATTCAGCCCCCTTGGTTCAGCACCTCCAGGATCCATTCCCAGGCTGTGCTCATGGTTCCTACTGCAGTACCAGCCAGATCCTATCCCTTTTCATCACAAAATCCAGTTTCTTCCATAGGCCCAGCAGTATGTCACCCGTCAGACTATGCTGAGATTTGATCCTAATAGTGTGGTAGATAGGAAGAGAAGTGGGGCAAAACTGTACATGGTAAATGTTGTCCTATAGGACATCTGCTTTGAGCCCTCTTCATATTCTTCAAGCAAATGAGAGCTGTTGTCAGTTCTGTGAAGAGGAAGTAAGCCATTTCTGCCGGCCCAGAAGATTTAGGATAATCTAGGGGTGGAAGATTCTCTATTGCATCTACATAATTATCCACATCGCAAATCTTAAGTTACTTTCGTAGTAAGACCCTGACTGTTTCCAGACTGTGGATCCAGCCTTTTCTGAAGATCTACTACTTTTACAGTTAAATCCTAGGCCTGCTCTTCAGCTTGATTAGCTCTCCTGCTGAAGTAGGTAAGAGTCTTTTTAAAGGCTGCCAAAGAGGCCTTTTAACTCCCACATTTTGCTTTAAATTGTTGATTAATTAATGGAGCCTGTATAGTCTCACTTCAGAGCATTAGCAGCTCTCAGAATGGCCACTGAATTGCACACTAATCTTAGAGCTACTGTTTTTGCCATATCTGTCAAACACCAAAGACATTGCACAAATATGCATCTATACCTATATACCCTTTCCCAGCTCACCATAATGAAAGCCTAACAGTTGTCCTGCTTCAGCATGCCAGGGACTATCAAATGCCACCTACCACTAATGATGGGGCTTTTGTTGACATCCAGCTTGTTCTAGGATTTAGACTATTCTATTGTTAGAATCTACTTCCTAAGACACTCCTGACACCACCTGTCTTAGGTCAGGTTTCCTCTCAGCAGAGCTTTAAAAAGGAATTTTTTTCAACATTTTCCTTTTTCTATTGTGTATAGTTATGTAAAATTTACCTTTTAACCATTTTTAAGTGTACTTTCAGTGGCATACATTATGTATAGCCAGAATGCTCATTAGAAGCAAGGATGGCAAGATTTCGTCTCAGATGCTTTGGACATGTTATCAGGAAGGACCAGTCCCTGGAGAAGGACATCATGCTTGGTAAAGGGTTAGCAAGAAAGAGGAAGACCTTCAATTAGATGGATGACGCAGTGGCTGCAACAACGGGCTGAAGCATAACAACGATTGTGAGGATGGTGCAGGACCAGGCAGTGTTTTGTTCAGTTGTGCATAGGGTCACTGTGAGTCGGAACCAACTCAATGACACCTAACAACAACAACAACGATTATATTCACCATGCTGTCTAACCATCAGCACTATTTATTTTTAAAACTTTTTCATCACCCTAAACAGAAACTCTGTACCTACTAAGCAGTAACTCCACATTCTCTGCTTCCCCCAAGTTCCTAGTAACCTCTACTCTATTTTTTGTCTCTAAGCATTATCTATTCTAGATAATTCATTAGGTGGGCTCATGCAATATTTGTCCTGTGTCTGGTTTATTTGCCTTAGCATAAGGTTTTCAGGTTTTTCCATGTCATAGAAGGTATAAAACCTTTATTCCTTTTTTATGATGGAATAATATTACATTGAATATATATACAACAATTTGTTTATTCATTCATCTGTTGATGGACACTTGGGATGTTTCCAGCTTTTGGCTATTGTGAATAATGCTGCTATTAACATTGGTGTATAAGTATCTATTTGAGTCCCTACTTTCAATTCTTTTGAGTACTAACCTCGGAGTAGAATTGCTGGGTCTTGTGGTAATTCTATGTTTAACTTTTTGAGGAATGGCCAAACTGTTTTCACAGTGGCTGCACTATTTTACATCCCCACCAGAATGAACTACGTAGGATTTCTTTAGATCCTCACCAACGCTTGTTATTTTCCTTTTTTTTTTGGTAATAGCCACCCTGGTGGAATGAGACTCCTTGGGTGGGGCAAACAGTTAAGCATTTGACTGCTAGCCAGAAGGTTGCTGGTTTGAACACACACAGAGGTGCCTCAGAAGAGAAGATCTGCTTCCAAAAGTTCACAACCTTCGAAACCCTATGGAACAGTTCTATTCTGCACACACGGGGACTCCATGAGTCAGAATTGACTTGCTGACAACTAAAAAACTACAACAAAGTGGGTGTGAAGTGGTAGTTCTAAAAAAGGGATTCTTGTGTGAGGCAGTGCTCTCAGGAAAAACCTAAAGAGTGAGGTAGTGGAGGCAACAATATGGTTTTAAGAAAAGGAAAGATCAGCATAATCCTACAGGGAGTTTTGGAGCATAAACTGCATCATAGAAATTATCCTCTCAGACAGTAAAGGGGCTGAGCATTAGTGAGTTATTGGCCAAGGGCTGCCCTGGACAGGTGGTGGGCACAGAACCACCTGGGCATCTACAGGCAGGGTGGATCATGCCAGTCAAGGGCAATTTTTTAGAGAAGAGTTCCAGTGTGAGCTGTTGGCAGTAGCTGGTGAGATGGGTACACCAGTCTGATAAGGGAGATCTACTGGGGACAACCATAGCATCTGGTAATCTTGAGAGATAATCTTTGGAGTTATACCAACTTACATTCAAAGCCTGAGTCTGACACTTATTTATTGGCAAGATAACCTTTCTGATTTTGTTTCTTCAACTGTAAAATAGAGATAATAACTCACTTTAAAGACTTGAAAGGATTAGTGAGAATGAATTTATAAGGTAATCAGTAGAGTACTTGGCTTCTAAAAAAACCAAAAACCAAACCCATTGCTGTAAAGTTGATTCTGACTCATAGTGACCCTATAGGACAGAGGAGAACATAGGGTTTCCAAGGAGTGGCTGGTGGATTTAAACTGCTGACCTTTTGGTTAGCAGCCTGAGCTCTTAATCACTGCACCACCAGGGCTCCAATAGGTGCTAAATTCTGTTATTTAAACTAAGATAAAGAGGCATATCTATTACATATGCATTAACCAGTGTGACTGATTTTCAAAGAAAATAAGCTATTGTTAAAATTTACTTTTAGCGAACTACCCAGTAATTTTTAAAAAGTTTTTGGTGAGGTAATACAATATTTGTCTTTTTGTGGCTACTTATTTCACTTAGCATAATGTCTTCAAACACCATCTATATTGTAGTGTGTATCAAGACGTCATTTCTGTTACTGGCTGAGTAATATTCCATTGTATGTATGTACCACATTTTGTTTATCTATTCATCTGTTGATGAGCATTTAGGTTGTTTCCACCTTTTGGCTATTGTGAATAGTTCTGCAGTGAACACTGGTGTACAGGTCTCTGTTTGAGTCTCTGCTTTCAAGTCTTTTTGGTATATACCTAGGATTAGAATTGCTGGGTCATATGGTAATTCTATTTTTAATTTTTTGATGAACCACCACACCGTTAATTGTCTCCATGAACAACTACCTTCTCTGGCATGAAACCAGACCTGGATGGTGCTCAGCTACCATTACTGAATGTTTTGATTGAAGATTCTATAGAAGAATCCTGATCAAAATGGGGAAAATGCAGAACAGAATTTCAAGTTCCCAGGGAATCCAGATTTTCTGGAGCCATGGAGGCTGGATGAACCCCTGAGACTATTGCCCTGAGATAACCTTTAAACCTTAAGCCAAAAATATGTCCTGAAGTCTTCTCAAAACCAAACAATTGTTTAGTTTAACTAGTAAAGAATGGCTGCCTTGAGCATTGAGCTTTTTTAAGATCTATCTCTATGGGATCAAAATGATAACAGCAACTTTAAAGATTAGATAGGAAAATTAGGGGGCAGTGAGTTTATGTTAATGGAGAAAGAACAACTTGGAAAAGAAGGGTGAGAATTGTTGCACGACACAAAGAATGTAATCAATGTTACTCAATTGTGCATGTAGAAATTGTTGAATTGGTGTCTGTTCTGTATATATTCTCAACAACAACAATAAAAGTAAAATAAATTATATTAAAAAAGTTGTTGTTGAAAAGGTGAGCATGAGGTGAAAATTCTTACACATAAATAAATATCTCTGTACAGTTTAGGATATCACTGTGTTTCACTAGATGCTTTGTGAGCACTGATGCCTTAGTTTAGGATCAGATTTTCAGTAACGTGATGTGATGCTCTTTGAAGAGCATCCAAGCATTGTCTCTTATTGCTGTTGCCCCAATATTTGCTGTAAATAAATGATTTATTAAATTTCAAGGCAGTGGATGTATACAATGATTGTTTTTCTTACTCTTCCTTACCTCCTAAATACTGCTTTTATTATCTGCTGATTCTTATTTATATAGTTCTTCTTGGTATAAAGTCCTTTGCATCTTACTCCCTGTACTTGGATTTCATCATCTGATTCTGAAAATGTTTGCATATGGTAAATGACTGAAATTTACCCAGTAACTTGTGAATTCTCTTTGCAATTGCCATTCGTGTTTCTCCAATGCAAATAAACACATTTTCACATCTACTGGAGATGCAGTTCTATTGTTAATCACTTTACTTTGACAGGTTGCTTTCTAGGTAAGCATATTTGTTTAATATTCATCAAATGTTAAATAAATATGCAATCAACTCTTAATTAAAATGTGATAGAATAACATGGTCCAACAGAATGAAGGAATCAAAGTTGCATCATCATTAAACTGCAATGTGAAATATCTTTGGAGGGTTTTGGTCTTTAATGATGGTTGAATCTGCTTAACCTGCTCTACCAATGGTGATATGTAAGCACTAAGATATTGAGTCTATCAGCAAATGCAGTTAGGAGCTGTATCTGGAAACATTTGCTTTGCAAAACATAATTTTTTTAAATTTTCTTTTTACTTTTAATAAATACTTCGCACAATAGTAACAATAAAAGACTGGAATATGTGTAGTACATATCACAAAAAGATTAATGCACTGTTATTTATGTCAGTTTCTAAAGCTATTTGAAGTTGTCATGTACATTTTTCATTATTATTATTATTATTATTTTTGGATTGGTGTCTAAGCTTGTCTCTGCTATGTAGATTAGGATAAACATAGTATTTACTATTAATTTCAGCCAGTTTGAAATTATTTCTATTATGTTTGATGACACTTATATAAATATGTAAGGAAATGGATATATTTCAAAAGAAGTTCCTGAGGTTTTTTTCCAAAAGAATAGGGGATTAGGGAGGCAGGGCCAAGATGGCTGAGTAGTTAGATGCTTCCTGTGGTCCCTCTTACAACAAAGACCCCAAAAACCAAGTGAATAGATTATATATATATATCATAAATATATATATACAACATATGTATATAAATATATGACAGCCTAGGAACCTGAACATCAAAAGCAAAGTTGAGGAATCAGACTGAGTGGTGAGGGGAAGGAGAGACAGTTCAGAAGCAGCGAGGAGTTGCCAGACCTGACCTGGCAGAAGCCAGCACCCTTTAGGCCAGTTAAGCTCTCATGTGCACTGAGGCAAGCAGTGGTGCTCAGGAGGCATTTTCCACATTAAGAGAGACCCAGTGGCAGAGAGTCTACTCGGGCATCCAGAACCAGTGGAAAGCAGCACTAAATTGGCTAAAGATAAGTACTTGCGTCTGGCCTACTGCACGGATCAAACAATACTCCCTTTGTGAAAAACCTCTCTCCCATTTATCTCCCTGCTCCTCATTCTGCCCCAGGTCCTGAGCTGGCTTCAACAACTACTGCATCCCCTGGGCCGGAAGTACAACCTGCCATGCACCCCGAGCCATTCTCCTGGCCTTGGAGAGGGAACGAATTAACAAACAGGGAAAAAATAATCTGCTGGCTCCCCTAAGCCAGGAACTCAGGGTAGGCACAGCTCCTTTGCCTAGGCACAGGCATAAGGGGTCCACATACTTTGAATGCCTTTCACCCCTGCATAGACTTGTGTGGGCCTATTTCAACAGCTTAGGCTCTCATTACCACAGTATAACAGGGTATGTGACTGATGTCTAACTTCAACTGCTTCAGTTGTAGGGTGGCAAGTTCGTGACATTTGACACTGCTCTGCCAATAGGGCAGGATCCTCGCTAGCCCACATTGGTGACTTGAGGACTGGTGGATCCATCCATGCCACCTACACACCCACGACAGAGATCCAAGAATAAGTGATGCCCCCTAGCCTTTACAGCCAACAGCACTGGGTGGTCATAGTCTAGCTGCAAAACACACCCACCTATGAGCTCTAGGGAAAAAGGGCACACTTTCCTCATGGACACTTAGGGGTGGCCATCGGCCCCGTGCCTTGCTCAGCGTGTGACACCTTGCTGCAGCTGGATGCCTGTGCCTACACCAATCACCCATGCCTGTATAGGACTGTAGGTGAGAGCCTGCACCACACACTCAGTGGCCGACTACCTGGACACCTGATCTGAATCCATATAGGAGGAGTGGGTGGACTTCAGGGCTCACGTACTTAGTGGAAGATCTGGCCACCTGGTGGCAGGACTTTGGAGCTTCAAGGGTGCCAGTGATGGGGCAAGCTCACATAAGCAGCCTATTTGGGCATATCAAAACATAACAAAACAAGAAGCTAGGACACAGTAAGCAAACACAAAATAAATATAATAACTTATTGATGAGTCGGAGAAAACAGTCAATATCAAATCACATAAAAAGGCAGACCATGATGGCTTCAGCAAGCTCCCCAAAGAAAGAATCAAGAAATTTTCCAGAGTAAGAGAATTTCTTGGAATTACCAGAAGCAGAATACAAAATATTAAACTACAGAACTCTTCAAGAGATCAGGAAGGAGATTGTTCAAAACACAGACCAAGCAACAGAGGAACTTAAGATTAGAGAAAAGCATAATGACAAATTTAACAGGCTGCAAGAATCCATAGAGAGACAGCAATCAGAAATCCAGAAGATTAACAGGAGAATTTCAGAATTAGCTCAAAAGAAAGTCATAGGAGCAGAATTGAGGCAATGGAAGTCAGAATTAGTGAGATTGAAGATAAAGCACTTGACACAAATTATTTAAGGAATAATCAGATAAACGAATTTAAAAAAAATGAAGAAACCCTAAGAATTATGTGGGACTTGATCAAGAGGAGTAACCTATGAGTGATTGGAGTACCAGAACAGGGAGGGATAACAGAAAATACACAGAAAATTGTTGAAGATTTGTTAGCAGAAAACTTCCCTGATATCATGAAAGATGAGACGATACCTCTCTAAGATGCTAATCTAACCCCTCATAAGGTAGATCCCAAAAGAAAGTCACCAAGACATATTATATTCAAACTTGCCAAAATCAAAGTAAAGAATTTTAAGAGTGGCTAGGAATAAATGAAAAGTCATCTACAAAGGAGAGTCAATAAGAAATAAGCTCAGACTGCACAGAAGAAACCATGTAGGCCAGAAAGCAATGGTTTGACATATATAAAGCCTTGAAGGAAAAAAAACTGCCAGCCAAGAATTATATATCCATCAAAACTGTCTCTCAAATATGATGGCAAAATTAGGGCATTTCCAGATAAACAGAAGTTTAGGGAATCTGCAAAAACCAAACCAAAATTACAAGAAATACTATAGGGAGTCCTCCGGTTAGAAAAATCAGTAACATCAGATAACAACCCATGACTAGAACAAAAGACAGAGCAACCAGATATCAAACCAGACAAAATAAATCAAAGCTAAACCACTGAAAATAGGGAAACAGGAGTGTCAATATGTAAAAGATGACAACATTAAAACAAAAAGAGGGACTGAAAAATGTAGGCACAGATTTTTCATATGGAGAGGAAGTCAAGGCAATACAAAGAAATAAAAGACTGGTTTAAGCTTAGAAAAATAGGGCTAAATATTAAGGTGACCACAAAGGAAATTAACAATCCTACACATCAAAATAAAATACAAGAAAAATATAAGGACACAGGAAATACAAAATCAACAACAATGAAAAAGATGAAAAGAAAATACATAAAGAAAAACAACGCAGCACAGAAAATTAAGGGGAACAAAGAAACTGTGAACAACACACAAAAAAGACATCAAAATGACAGCACTAAGCTCATACCTATCAATAATTACACTGAATGTAAACAGACTAAATGCACCAACAAAAAGACTGAGTTGCAGAATGGATTAAAAAAACAATATTTGTCTATATGCTGCCCACAAGAGACACATCTTAGACTTAAAGACACAAACTAAAGCTTAGAGGATGGAAAAAATATGTATCAAGCAAACAACTCTCAAAAAAGAGCAGGAGTGGTAACATTCATCTCTGACAGAAGAGACTTTAAAGTAAAATCCACCACAAAGGATAAGGAAGGACACTATACAATGATTAAAGGCTCAATACATCAGGAGCACGTAACTATAATAAATATTTATGCACCCAACAACAGGGCTCCAAAATAAATAAAATGAACTCTAACAGCATTGAAAAGGGAGACAGCTCCACAATAGTAGCAGGAGACTTCAACACACCACTTTCAGTGAAGGACAGAACATCCAGAAAGAAGCTCAATAAAGATGCAGAAGATCTAAATGCTACAATCAACCAACTTGATCTCATGGACATATACTTAACACTCCACCCAAAAGCGGCCAAATATACTTTCTTTTCCAACGCACATGGAACATTCTTCAGAATAGACCACATATTAGGCCAAAAAGCAAGCCTTAACAGAATCCAAAGCATCGAAATATTACAAAGCATCTTTTCTGACCATAAAGCCATAAAAGTAGAAATCAATAGCAGAAAAAGCAAGGAAAAAAAAATCAAATACATGGAAACTAAATAACACCTTGCTCAAAAACTACTAGGTTATAGAAGAAATTAAGGATGGAATTAAGAAACTCATAGAATCAAATGAGAATGAAAACACATTCTACCAGAACCTTTGGGACTCAGCAAAAGCAGTGCCCAGATGTCAGTTTATGGCAATAAATGCCCACATCCAAAAAGAAGAAAGGGCCATAATCAAAACAATCCTACAACTGGAACAAGTAGAAAGAGAGCAGAAAAAGAAGCCCTCGGTTGCCAGAAGAAAGGAAATAATAAGAATTAGAGCAGAATTAAATGAAATAGTGAATAGAAAAACAATTGAAAGAGTTAACAAGACCAAAAGCTGGTTCTTTGAAAAGATCAACAAAATTAATAAGCCATTGGCCAAACTGACAAAAGAAAAACAGGAGAGGAAGAAAATAACCCATATAGGAAATGAGATGGGTAATATCACAACAGACCCAACTGAAATTAAAAGAATCATACCAGAATACTATGAAAAATTGTACTCTAACAAATTTGAAAACCTAGAGTAAATAGACAAATTCCTAGAAACTCACTACCTACCTAAACTAACACAAAAAGAGGTAAAACAACTAAATAAACCTATAACAAAAGAAGAGATGGAAAAGGTAATTTAAAAACTCCCCACAAAAAAAAAAAGCCCTGGCCTGGGGAGTTTCACTGAAGAATTCTACCAAACTTTCAGAGAAAAGTTAACACCACTACTACTAAAGGTATTTCAGAGCATAGAAAAGGATGGAATCCTCGCAAACGCATTCTATGAAGCCAGCATAACCCTGATGCCAAAACCAAGTAAAGACATGACAAAAAAAGAAAATTACAGACCAATATCCCTCAAGAAAATTGATGCAAAAATCCTCAACAGAACTCTAGCCAATAGAATTCAACAACATATCAAAAAAATAATTCACCATGATCAAGTGGGATTTGTATTAGGTATGCAGGGATGGTTCAGCATTAGAAAAACAATCAATGTAATCCATCACATAAATAAAACAAAAGACAAGAACCACATGATCTTATCAATTGATGCAGAAAAGGCATTTGACAAAGTCCAACACCCATTCATGATAAAAACTCTCAACAAAATAGGAATAGAAGGGAAATTCCTCAATATAATTAAGGGCATTTATACAAAGCCAACAGCTAACATCATCTAAATGGAGAGAGTTTGAAAGCATTCTGCTTGAGAATGGGAACCAGATAAGGATGACCTTTATCACCACTCTTATTCAACATTGTGCTAGAGGTCCTAGCCAGAGAAATTAGGCTAGAAAAAGAAATAAAGGGCAACCAAATTGGTAGGGAAGAAGTCAAAGTATCTCTATTTGCAGATGATGTGATCTTATACACAGAAAACCCCAAAGAACCCACAAGAAAACTACTGGAAGTGTAGAAGATTTCAGCAAAGTATCTGGATACAAGATAAACATACAAAATTAGTTGGATTCCTCTACACCAACAAAGAGAACCTCGAAGAGGAAATCACCAAATCAACACTATTTACAACAGCTCCCAAGAAGATAAAATAGTTAGGAATAAATCTAACCAGAGACGTAAAAGACCTATACAATAAAAACTACAAGACACTATTGCAAGAAACCAAAAGAGATCTGCATAAGTGGAAACACATCCTTTGCTCATGGATAGGAAGATTCAACACTGTGAAAATGTCAATTCTACCTGAAGCGATCTACACATATAGTGCAATCCCCATCCAATTTCCAGCAGCATTTTTTAATGAGTTGGAGAAACAAATTACCAACTTCACATGGAAAGGGAACAGGCCCCAGATAAGTAAAGCATTGCTGAAGAAGAAAAACAAAGTGGGAGGCCTCACAGTAGCTGATTTTAGAACCTGTTATACCACCACTGTAATTAAAACAGCCTGGTACTGGTACAACACAGATAAATAGACTAGTGGAACAGAATTGAGAATCCAGACATAAATTCATCCACCTATGAGAAGCTGGTATTTTTTTATTTTATCGTGCTGTAGATGAAGGTTTACAGAACAAATAGTTTCTCATTAAACAGTTAGCACACATATTGTTTTATGTCAATGGTTAACAACCCCACGACATGTCAACACTGTCGCTTCTCAAACTTGGGTTCCCTATTACCAGCTTTTCTGTCCCCTTCTGCCTTCTAGTCCTTGTCCCTGGAATGTTGTGGCCCATTAGTCTTGTTCTGTGTTATGGGGCTGTCTAATCTTTGGCTGAACGGTGAACCTCAGGAGCGAATTCATTACTGAGCTAAAAGGGTATCCGGTGGCCATACTCTCGGGGTTTCTTCAGTCTCTATCAGACCAGTAAGTCTGGTCTTTTTTTGTAGAATTTTGTTCTACATTTTTCTCCAACTCTGTCCGGGAACTTCTGCTGTGATCTCAGTCAGAGCAGTCAGTGGTGGTAGCTGGGCACCATCTAGTTGTACTGGTCTCAGTCTGGTTGAGGCCGTGGTAGTTGAGGTCCATTAGTCCTTTGGACTAATCTTTCCCTTGTATGTTCTTTTCTTCATTCTCCCTTTCTGTTGAAGGGGTGAGAACATTGAAGTATCTTAGACAGCTGTTCACAGGATTTTAAGACCCCAGAAGCTACTCACCAAGGTAGAATGTAGACCATTTTCTTTATAAACTGTATTATGCCAACTGAACTAGATGTTCCCCAAGACCATGGTCCCCACAGTGCTCTGCCCAGCAATTCAGTCCCTCAGGGAGTTTGGATGTGTCTGTGGAGCTTTCATGACATTTCCTTGTACAAGTTGTGCTGGCTTCCCCAGTATTGTGTACTGTCTTACCCTTCAACAAAGTTACCACTTATCTATTGTCTATTCAGTATTTCCGCCACCATCTGTCACATTCCTTGTAACCAACAAAGATTGTTTCTTTTTGTGTATAAACTTTTTCATGAGTTTTTACAGTAGTGGTCTCATACAGTATTTGTCCTTTTGTGACTGACTTATTTCACTCAGCATAATGTCCTCCAGTTTCATCCATGTTATGAGATGCTTCACAGATTCATCATTGTTCTTTATCATTGCATAATACTCCATTGTGTGTATGTACCATAGTTTGTTTATCCTTTCATCTGTTGATGGGCATCTAGGTTGTTTCCATCTTTTTGCTCTTGTGAACAGTGTTGCAATGAACATGAGTGTGCATATGTCTATTCGTGTGATGACTCTTATAACTCTAGGATATGTTCCTAGGAGTGGGATTGCTGGATCATATGGTATTTCTATTTCTAGTTTTCTAAGGAAGCACCATATCATTTTTCAAATGCTTGTATCATTTTGCATTCCCACCAACAGTGCATAAGACTTCTGATCTCCCCACAGCCTATCCAACATTTATTACTTCCATTTTTTTTTCATTTGTGCCAGTAATGCCAGGGTGAGATGGTATCTCATTGTGGTTTGATTTCCATTTCTCTAATGGCTAGTGATTTGCGAGCATTTTCTCATGTGTCTGATGGCCGCTTGAATGTCTTCTTTGGTGAAGTGTCTGTTCATTTCCTTTGCCCATTTATAATTTAGATTATTTGTCTTTTTGTTGTAGAAGAGTTGGATTTCCCTGTAGATTTTAGAGATTAGACATTTGTGTGACTTTTAATGTCCACATTTTTTTTCCCAGTCTGTAGGTTTTCTTTTCACTCTTTTGATAAAGTCTTTTGATGAGTATAATTGTTTAATTTTTAGAAGATTCCAGTTATTTAGCTTATCTTCTGGAGTATGTGTGTTGTTGGTTATGGTTTATATCCTGTTAATGCTGTGTATTAGAACCTCTAGCGTTGATCGTATTTATTCTTCTATGAACTTTATAGTTTTTGGCTTTATATTTAGGTCTTTGATCCATTTTGAATTAGTTTTTGTATATGGTATGAGATATGGGTCCTGTTTCATTTTTTTTGCAGATGGACATCCAGTTTTGCCAGCACCATTTGTTAAAAAGACTCTTCCCCATTTGATGGGACTTTGGGCCCTTGTCAAAGATCAGGTGACCATAGGTGGGTGGGTTCTCAATTCTGTTCCATTGGTCAATGTATCTGTCTTTGTACCAGTACCAGGCTGTTTTGACTACCATAGCTGTACAGTAGGTTCTCAGGTGATGTAGTGCTAGTCCTCCTACTTTCTTCTTCTTCTTCAATACTGCTTTACTTATTTGGGGCTTCTTCCCTTTCCATATAAAGTTAATGATTAGTTTTTCCACCTCTTTGAAGAATGTTGTTGGTATTTCGATTGGGATTGTATTGTATTTGTAAATTGCTTTGGGTAGAATTGTCATTTTCACAGTGTTGAGTCTATCTATTCATTAGCAGGTTATGTTTTTCCATTTACGTAGATTCCTTTGGGCTTCTTGAAGTGGTGTTTTGTAGTTTTCTTTGTATAGGTCTTTTACATCCCTGGTTAGATTTATTCCTAAGTATTTTATTTTTTTAAGGGGCCATTATAAATTGTATTGTTTTTCTGATTTCCTTTTTGTTGTTCTTTTTATTGGTGTATAGGAATCCAACTGATTTTTGTATGTTTATCTTGTATCCTGCTCCTCTGCTGAATCTTTCTATTAGTTCCAGCAGTTTTCTCATGGAGTCTTTAGGGTTTTCTATATATAGTATCATATCATCTGCAAACAAGGACAGTTTAACTTCTTCCTTACCAATTTGGATGCCTTTATTTCTTTTTCTTGCCTTATTGCTCTAGCTAGGACTTCCAGCACAATGTTAAATAGAAGCGGTGATAAAGGGCACCCTTGTCTTGTTCCCGTTCTCAAGGGGAATGTTTTCAGCCTTTCTCCATTAAGAATGATATTGGCTGTTGGTTTTGTATAGATGTCCTTTATTATGTTGAGAAATTTCTCTTCTATACTTATTTTATGGAGAGTTATTATCAGGAATGGGTGTTGGACTTTGTCGAATGCCTTCTCTGCATCAATTGAGATGATCATGTGATTCTTTTCTTTCATTTTATTTATTTGGTGGATTACATTGATTGATTTTCTAAAGTTGAACATCCTTGCATAACTTGTATGAATCCTACTTGGTTGTGGTGTACTATTTTTTTGATATAACGTGGAATTCTATTTGGTAGAATTTTGTTGAGAATTTTTGCATCTATATTAATGAGAGCTATTGTTCTGTAATTTTCTTTTTTTGTGGTGCCTTTGCCTGGTTTTGGCAACAGGGTTATGCTGGCTTCATAGAATGAATTTGGAAGCGTCACTTCCTTTTATATGTTCTGAAATAGTTTGAGCAGTACTGGTATAAGCTCTTCTCTGAATGTTTGGTACAATTCTCCAGTGAAGCTATCTGGGCCAGTGCTTTTTTTTGTTGGGAGGATTTTTGTTCTCTTTTCTATCTCTTCTCTTGTTTTGAGTCTGTTCAGATTTTGAACTTCACTTTGTTGTAGTTTGGGTGGGTAGTGTGTTTCTAGAAATTTATCCATCTCCTTTAGATTTTCAAATTTGTTGGAGTATAGTTTTTCATAATACTCTGTTATGATACTTCTTATTTCAGTTGGGTCTGTTGTAATGTCTCTCATTTCATTAATTTTTTAGGTTATTTGTGTCCTCTCCTGTTTTTTGTTTGTCAGTCTGACCTATGGTTTTCTGATTTTGTTGATCCTTTCAAAGAACCTACTTTTGGTTTGTTGATTCTTTCTATTGTTTTTCTATTCTCTATTTCATTTATTTCTTCTCTGATCTTTATTATTCCTTTCTTCTGGTGGCTGTGGGCTTCTTTTACTGTTGTCTTTCTAGTTGTTCTAGGTGTGTAGTTAATGTTTTGATTTTGTCCCTTTTTTCTTTTTTGATATGTGCACCTATTGCTGTAAATTGTCCTCTGAAGACTGCCTTTGCTGTGTCCCAAAAGTTTTGGTATGATGTGTTTTCATTCTCATTTGATTCTAGGAAATTTTTTATTCCATCTCTGATTTCTTCTATTACATAGTGGTTTGTAAGTAGGGTGTTCTTCAGTTTCCATGTAATTGATTTTTTTCCTAGCTCTTTCTGTTGTGAATTTCTACCTTGATGGTGTTGTGATCAGAGAGGATACTTTGTATTATCTCAACGTTTTGGACCTTGTTGAAGATTGCTCTTTGGCCTAAGATGTGGTCTATTCTGGAGAATGTTCCATGTGCATTGGAAAAGAATGTGTACTTTGCAGCTGTTGTGTGGAGTGTTCTATATATGCCTATGAGGTCAAGTTGGCTGATAGTACCCTTTAGGTCCTCTGTATCTTTGTTGAGTTTCTTTCTAGATGTTCTGTCCTTTACCAAGAGTGGTGTGTTGAAGCCTCATTATAGTGGAACTGTGAATTTCTCTTTTCAGTGCTGTTATAGTTTGTTTTATGTATTTTGGAGCTCTGTTATTGGGAGTATATACGTTTATTATGGTTATGTCTTCCTGGCGAATAGTCATCTTAAACATTATATAGTGTCCTTCTTTCTCTTTTATGGTGAATTTTATTTTAAAGTCCTTTTTATCTGAGATTTGTATTGCCACTCCTGCTATTTTTTGGTAGGTGTTTTCTTGATATGTTTTTTTCCCTCCTTAGATTTTTAATAAACTTACATCTTTGTTTCTAAGATGTGTCTCTTGTAGACAGCATATTGATGGTTCTTGTTTTTTTATCCATTCTGTCACTGTCTTCTCGTTATGGGTGCATTTAGGCCACTTACATTTAGAGTAGTTATTGATAGGTGTGAATTTATTGCTGTCATTTTGTAGGGCTTTTTCTTTTTGTGTTGCTGATGTTTTCTTTGTTTCTCTTACACTCCTGTGCTGAATTCCTTTAGTTTGTGGATTTTTTTTCATTCCTCTTATTTTTGTAGGTTTTGTTTTTTCTGAGATTTTATGTTTTTCTTCTTTTTTTTTGATGAGTAGTTTGTTAACTTACTTTGTGGTTACCTTGAAATTAACCGTTATCTTCCTAGGTTTGAACTAGTTTATTATTACTTGGTATTGCCTTGCTTTCCTCTCCATTAGAAGGTTCTATACCTACACAATTTATTCCCTTTTTTTATTGTTCTGATGTTGTTGTTATTTACAAATTAACCTCTCTGGTTCCCTGTTGTAATTATTTTGGTTTTTGATAGTCCTTGAGAGTTCATTTCCTAGGTTGGTATCTGGCTGGTATGGTCCTGTGTCCTAGATTCAGGCTGTGGTCTGATGTTGTTTGTTCTCAGACCGAAGGAATCCCTTTAATAATTCTTGTAAGTTTTGTTTTGTTTTTACATAATCCCTTAATTTCTGTTTATCTGGAAAAGTTCTAATTTCACCATTATATTTGAACAAGAGTTTTGCTGGATATATTATTCTTGGCTGGCAATTTTTTTCCTTCAAAGTTTTATATATGTAATCCCATTGGCTTCTTACCTGCATGGTTTTTGTCAGAATAGTCCAAGCTTAGTCTAATTGTTTCTTCTCTGTATGTGACTTTTTGGTTTTCTCCAGCTCCTCTTAGGATTCTTTGTTTGTCTTTGGTTTTAGCAAGCATGATTATGATACGCCTTGGTGATTTTATTTTGGGGTCTATCATATACGGGGTTTGTTGAGCTTCTTGGATGGTCAGCTTTTTATCTTTCATGATATTGGGGAAGTTTTCTGTCTGTAATTCTTTAATGATACTCTCTGTTTTTTCTGTTTTATACCTGTGTTCTGGAACTGCTATCACTGCTATAAATTTTTGCTTTTGATTGTATCACACATAATTCTCAAGGTTTCTTCATTTTTCTTCATTATTTTTTCTGATTTCTCCTAAACAGTGTTATATCCAAGTGTTTGTCTTCAATGTTGCTGATTCTGTCTTCCATCATTTCAAACATTGAGCCACTGATATTTGACAAAGGTCCAAAGTCTGTAATTTGGGGGAAAAGACGGTCTCCTTAACAAATGGTGCTGGCATAACTGGATATCCATCTGCAAAAACTAAAACAAGTCCCATATCTCATACCATTAACAACAATTAACTCAAAATGGATCAAAGACCTAAATATAAGATAATATAAATATAAATATAAATTGAGATCATGGAAGAAAAAATAGGGACAATGCTAGGAGCCATAATACATGGCATAAACAGAATAGGAATCATAAGTAACTTTGCAGAAACACCAGAAGAGAGACTAGGTAACTGGGAGCTCCTAAAACTCAAACACTTATGCTCATCAAAAGACTTCACCAAAAGAGTCAAAAGAGTAAAAAGACAACCTACAAACTGGGAAAAGATTTTCGGCTATGACAAATCCGATCAGTGTCTAATCTCTAAAATCTGCAAGATATTGCAAAACCTCCACAACAAAAAGGCAAATAACCTTAAAAAAATGCGCGAAGTATATGAACAGGCACTTCTCTAAAGAAGACAGTCAGGTGGCAACAGACACATGAAGAAATGCTGAAATCATTAGCCATTAGAGAAATACAAATCAAAACTACAATGAGATACCAACTCACCCCAACAAGGCTAGCATTAATCCGAAAAAGACAAAATAATAAATGTTGGAGAAGTTGTGGAGAGACTGCAACAATTATACACTGCTGGTGGGAATGTAAAATGCTACAACCACTTTGGAAATCAATTTGGAGCTTCCTTAAAAAACTAGAAATAGAAATAGGACATAATCCAGCAATCCTGCTCCTTGGAATATATCCTAGAGAAAGAAGAGCCATCACACGAATAGATACATGCACACCCACGTTCACTGCAGCACTGTTCACAATAGCAGAAAGATGGAAACAACCTAGGTGCCCATCAATGGATGAAGGGATAAACAAATTATTGTATAGTCAGACAATGGAATACTACACAATGATAAAGAACAATGATGAATCTGTGAAACATCGTATAACATAGAGGAATCTGGAGGGCATTACACTGAGTGAATTTAGTCAGTCACAAAAGGACAAATATTGTATAAGTCCACTATTACAAGAACTTAAGGAAAGGTTTAAACACAGAAGAAAACATCCTTTGATGGTTAAGAGGGAGTGAGGGAGGTGTTTAGTCACTAACTAGATAGTAGACAAGAATTATTTTAGATGATGGGAAGGACAGCACACACTATAAGGGAGGTCAGCACAACTGGACTAAACCAAAGCTAAGAAGTTTCCTGAATACAACCAAACACTTCAAGGGACAGAGTAGAAGGGGCAGGGGTCTGGGGATCATGGTTTCAGAGGACATCTAGGTCAACTGGCATAACAAATTTTATTAAGAAAATGTTCTCCATCCTACTTTGGTGAGTGGCATCTGGGGTCCTAAAAGCTAGAGAGTGGTGATCTAATATGCATCAATTGGTCCCAACCCACCTGGAGTAAAGGACAATGAAGGACACAGAAGTCACAAGGAAATTATTAGCTGAAGAGAGAGAAAGGGCCACATAAACCAGAGACTTCATCAGCCTGAGACCAGAAGAACTAGATGGTGCCCAGCTACCACCAATGACTGCCCTGGCAGGGAGCACAACAGAGAGTCCCTGATGGAGCAGGAGAAAAGTGGGGTGCAGAACTCAAATTCTAATAAAAAGACCAGACTTAATGGTCTGACTGGGTCTGGAGAAACCCCAGAAAGCATGGTCCCTGGACTGTCTGTCAACCCAGAACTAAAACCATTCCTGAAGCCAACTCTTCAGACAAAGGTTGGACTTGACTATGGGACATAAAATGATACTTTTGAAGATTGTGCTTCTTAGCTCAAGTAGATACGTGGAGACTAAATGGGCAGCTGCTGTCCGGAGGTGAGATGAGAAGGTAGAGAGGGTCAGGAGCTGGTTGAATGGAGACAGGAAATCGGGTGGAAAGCAGGAGTATGCTGTCACAGTTCAAGGAGAGCAATTAGGGTCACATAACAATGTGTGTATAAATTTTTGTATGAGAGACTATCTTGAATTGTAAACTTTCATTTAAAGTAGAACAATAAAATAGAAAAAAGAAAATGTTCTGCATCTGACTTCCGTGAGTGGAATCTGGGGTCTTAAAAACTAGCTAGCCGCCATCTAAGATGCATCGATTGGTCCCAACCCACCTGGAGTAAAGGAGAATGAAGTACACAAAAGTCACAAGGATAGTATTAGCCCAAGAGACAGAAAGGGCCATATAAACCAGAGACTGCATCAGCCTGAGACCAGGAGAGCTAGATGGTGCCTGTCTGCCACCATTGACTGCCCTGATAGGGAACACAGCAGAGAGTCCCTGAAGGAGCAGGAGAAAAGTGGGGTGCAGAACTAAAATTCTAGTAAAAAGACCAGACTTAATTGTCTGACTGAGACTGGAGGAACCCCAGAAAGCAGGGCCCCCAGACTCTCTGACAACCCAGAGCTAAAACCATTCCCAAGGCCAACTCTTCAGACAAAGATTAGACTGGACTATGGGACATAAAATGATACTCCTAAAGAGTGTGCTTCTTAGCTCAAGTGGGTACATGAGACTAAATGGGCAGCTCCTTTCCAGAGGTGAGATGAGAAGGCAGAGAGGGTTAGGAGCTGGTTGAATGGACATGGGAAATCAGGAGTAGAGAGGAGGAGTGTGCTGTCATAGTATGGGGAGAGCAATTAGGATCACATAACAATGTACGTATAAATTTTTATATGAAAGACTAACTTGAATTTTAAACTTTCACTTAAAGAACAACAATTTAAAAAAAAGAATAAACTCATAGCAGAAATATTCATGCTCGTTTGCAGAAGTTGAGCCTAATAGCCTGGTAACTGTATTTATACAATAAGAGAAACCCTCATATATTTTTCCTGGGTTTTAATGATTCTCATATCACAGAAATAAACTACATTATATACAGAATTTCCATAGTAACAATTTAAGATAATGTGAGTCAGGAGCAATTGATTAAAGAGTGAAAAAATAAACACAGCTTTTGAAAAACAATGCCTTTATTCTTTCAAAGTTTTCTAGAAGAAAAAGGACACAAAACTCTTCTTGGCTTTGAATGTCCTTATTTAACCCACACATGGTTCTGATTTGTTCTGCTACTCATGAGTTATGAGATTTTCTAATGTTGTCAAAACATTTCACACATCACACAGACACAATCATGGAGAAACTCCAATGCTTTTGATGACTGTATGATGACTTCTTATGTTAATATGGTTTATGTTAGAGGTTTAAACCATTATTCGAATCAATAGCATTAATTTGATTTCTCTAATTCAGTTCTGCTTTTCATTGAAAGAAGACTGTTTATTGCAAGAAATACTGTGTAATAGAGCACAGTAATGATATTTGTGAATGTGTAAGGAAAGCTTGTTGTCACTACTCTGGGCGCTTAAGCTTTGTATTTTTGTACCTTAATGAATATTAGACCCAAAGCAAAGAAAAAGAAAGAAAACATTGGCATTAAAGACATAAAAATTAACATTTAGTTTTTAACATTAAAGATAATAATAGCTATTTATGAGTGTAAGTATATTTAGAAAGAATGAGTATTTACCTACAAAAACCAATTGATTTTCTACATACAAAAATAAATATATACAACAGGTACAATAGATATGATACATGTACATGTGAGTATAATAACATCATGGTTCAGAGCATGGACCTGGAGCCAGACTGCTGAGTTCAAATCTGACCTGTCTCCAAGATGTATGACCTTGGACAAGTTGCTTAACCTCTGTGTCCCTGAGTTTTCAGCCTCTGCAGATATGCATTATAATAATACCTACTTCATATGTGTGTTGTGACTGTTAATGTGTTTATTATGAAAAGACCTTGAATAGTGCCTGGCACCTGAAATAAAAATGCTAGCTCTCATGTACGTTTCCAGTTAGCAAACATAAATTGAGTATGGAAAATGAAGTTAGGCACTGGAATTAGGAATTGCCCACTTGAAGGGATGATGCTATTTCATTTAATTTCTCACTTCAAGTTGTTAACCTGATTTCTGATCCAAAATTTATGGATTTCCCAAATGACTTGGGTTTTTTTTGCCTTAAATCTTAGTTTGAGTTGACAAAAATGTGACGATATTTTGTTAAGGATTTTTGGGTCTATGTTCCACTATTTATATAAATTTTTTTAATGCTCCATTTCCTCTCATCTCTCTTTTGGGGACTGCAATTGCACGAATGTTATGATTTTTATAATGTCTTGCAAATCACTGAAGTCCTGTTCAATGGTTCTCAGTTTTTTCTCTCCTTTCTTCAAATGGGCAACTCCTACCTGTAAACTTGTATTAATGTAAAAAGTATACTTATTTTTAAATATATTCATAAAATGTATTGGAGAATGGTAACTAACAGTGCAAGTCAGTGTGACCTGTGTGACTGATTTGTTTAAAATGCAAGATATTTTGAATGTAATTACCAACTATGTCAAAATTGCAAAGTAGATTCTATTACTGATTACTGATTAATAGTCTTCATCAGTGCCACAGTCATTAAGGTGAGTATCAAATTAATAACAAAAACAGGGACCTGTGACTTGAGAAAGCTAATGAAGTATAGATTAATGTTTGAGGAATAAAATTTTCTGTTTCATAAATATGTTCTTAGTAACAAAAATAAGTGAATAGTATATATAATATATGCAATCTTTTAGTTGCTAACTTTCTTAGTATAACTTTTATTGTTAATTGCTGCACTTGTAATTTCATGTAATATTCTTCAAGGTAAATACTGAAGAGGAAATTTTCAGAAAATTTATTATTTTGTTTAGAGCTTTTAATCGTTTTTTACAATAAGATTTAATTTTGCTCATCCGATTCACATTTTAATCTTGAAAACAGACTTTAAAATATTCTGTAGGGTTATCAGCAGGAATCTTGAGGCCAGAAAAATGAAATCTGTCTTGGAAGAAGAACAGCCAGAATGCTTCATAGAAGCAAAGATGGCGAGACAGTGTCTCACATACTTTGGACATGTTATTAGGAGGGACCAGTCCCTGAAGAAGGTCATCATGCTTAATACAGTAGAGGGTCAGTGAAAAAGAGGAAGACCTTCAATAAGATGGATTGACACAGTGGCTGCAATGAGTTCAAACATATCAACAACTGTGGAGATGGCATAGGACCAGGCAATATTTGGTTCTGTTGTACATAGGGTCACTATGAGTCAGAACCAACTTGACGGCACTTAATGACAACAACGGTGTTTATGAACGTTCACACTTAGAACTAGCTCATTAAAAACCCTGGCTTCATATCGTCTTAAATAATTTATTTTGATGTTTATTCCAGTGGATCTAAAATTATATATAAAAATAAATACAAAATTCAGTCTGATATTTAGAACATTCTTGTTAACTTTATCCTATATTTCATGTATAAATGAAAGTTGCATATAAAGAAGACAATCATAATACCTTAATATATGTTAGAATATTTGATAAAGATAGTCATAAATGTATATAATATCCCAATTTTATATTTGGGGAAATATTATGCTAAGTGATGGAGGAGAAAATACATTTGTTAACTCAAACATGCATCACTGCTGTTCTGTAAAATGATTGTTGTTCCTGTTAGGTGCCATCCAGCCACTTTCAACTCACAGCAATCCTGTATACAATGGAATGAAACACTGCATGGTCCTGCACCATCCTCACAATTGTTGTTATGCTTGAGCCTGTTGTTGCAGCCACTGTGTCAGTCCATCTCGTTGAGGATCTTCCTCTTTTTTGCTGATCCTCTACTTTACCAAGCACGATGTCCTTCTCCAGGGACTGGTTCCGCCTGATAACATGTCCAAAGTACGTGAGATGAAGTCTTGCCACCCTCGCTTCTAAGAAGCATTCTGGCTGTACTTCTTCCAAAACAAATTTGTTCATTCTTCTGGCAGTCCATGGTATATTCAATATTCTTCTCTAGCACCATAATTCAAATGCATCAATTCTTCTCCAGTTCAGCTTTCGCATGCACAATTGAAAATACCATGGTTTGGGTCAGGCACACCTTACTCCTCAAAATGACATCTTTGCTTTTTAACACGTTAAAGAGGTCTTTTGCAGCAGATTTTCCCAGTGCAATATATCATTTGATTTTTTGACTGACGCTTCCATGAGCATTGATTGTGGATCCAAGTAAAATGAAATCCTTGACAACTTCAATATTTTCTCCATTTATCATGATGTTGCTTATTGGTCTAGTTCTAAGGATTTTTATTTTCTTTATGTTGAGGTGTAATCCATACTGAAGGCTGTAGTCTTTGATCTTCATCAGTAAGTGCTTCAAGTCCTCTTCACTTTCAGCAAGCAAGGTTGTATCATCTACATATTGCAAGTTGTAAGTCTTCCTCCAATCCTGATGCCATGTTCATCTTCCTAGAGTCCAGCTTCTTGGATTATTTGCTCAACATACAAATTGAATAAGTATAGTGTAAGAATACAACCCCAATGCACACTTTTCCTGATTTTAAACCATGCAGTATCCCCTTGTTCTGTTCGAGTGACTGCCTCTTGGTGTACACTCAGGTTCCATGTGAGCACAGTTAAGTGTTGTGAAATTCCTATTGTTCTCAATGTTATCCATAATTTGTTATGATCCACATAGTCAAATGCCTTTGCATAGTCAATAAAACACAAGTAAACATCTTTGTGGTATTCTCCAGAAGGCTTAGTAAAAATCTTTGAAAAACATCTTAAGACAAAGATCTTTTCTTACTTCTTTAACACATTTTATGGTATAAATACTAAATAAGTGTTTAATATATGTTGATACTTTTGTGTTTTTGACGGTGCACATCTTTGCCTAATACAGTTATACATTTAAAAAAAAGCCATCTTAAAGGCATCTATAACATTTTTTAAAAAGTACAAGTTTTTAAAATATTTAAAAACTGAAATTATTTATAGTGCAAATCTGATCCAAGTTTTCAGTTAAAAGTCATATGATCTTACATCTCCTAGCTAGTACTAATGAACTGTGACAGGGAATACAAAAACAAAACAAAACAAAAGCAACAAAAAACTACTATCTAACAGTTTGTAATTCGGATGTTCTTTACACTTCCTAGAAGCTTTAAGATCAGGGAGTTTATGTGGGAAGTTTACTAACAATGAAAGTCAGTGGTATGCATGACTAATGGTTGGGAGTGTCTAGACGGTTTGTTGTTGATAATCTGCGAGAAAGCATGTGCTGTATCTTTTAATACCTTGATGAGCCAGGTCTTATATCTCATTTGTAGTCTATTGTTTACTTGGAGAGGATAAAATGGTGTAAAAACAAAACAAATCAAAACAATTATTGCCCAAACACAAAACCTGAAGAAACATCTCAAAAAACAATGGGAGAATTTGTAGAGCTATAGTTGATTTTTAATACGTTATTTATTTCCTGCTTTTTGTAACTGTTTAGGCTAAAATTAATTTTAATGACTAAGTTATATCACAGTGAATTGAAACTTTTAGAAATCATGATAATTTAATTTCAATGGGAAAATACTAATATGAATTGTTATATCCTACAGCAAATGTTTGGTATTGGAATTAATTTAATTTGACTAGATATGATTGTCATTTGAATAACACATGCAATTGCTGTTAACCTAAAAATTAACATGGAAGATACTGCTGATCTCATATGAAATCTGTGCAGTTAGAAAGCTATATCCGTTACAGGATATTTGAACAAGAAATATAATTCTTATTATTGATGTTTTTACTTCCTGTTTTACAGGAAATACTAAATTTAAGGAAGTATTATAATGAATTGGAATGGGAAAGTGTAGGAATGGCAACATTTTAATAAAGAACAATTAAAATGGTAGAATATAGAAGGATCTCTGCAGTGGTTAAGAGCTCAGCAGCTAACCAAAAGGTAGGCAGTTCAAATCCACCAGCCGCTCCTTGGAAACCCTATTGGGAAGTTCTACTCTGTCCTGTGGGGTCGTTATGAGTCAGAATCAACTTGATGGCAACAGATATGCTTGTTTGTTGTCGTTGTTGTTAGTTGCTGTTGAGTTGACATTGACTTATAGTGACCTTATATATAACAGAGTGAAACTTTGCCAGTCCTACACCATATTCATGATCATTTGAATGATTGAGTCCCTTGTTATGGCTATTGTATTAATACATCTCATTGAGGGATTCCTTTGTTTTAATTGGCCCTTTACCAAACATGATGACCTTTTCTAGTGATTGGTCTTTCCTGATGACATGTCCAAAATATGCAAGTCAAAGTCTTACTATTCTCCCTTTTAAGGAATATTCTGGTTGTATTTCTTCTAAGACAAATTTGTTCTATCTTTTGGCACTCCACGTTATATTCAATTCGCCATGCGCCTGTCAGTTTGTCTTACTGTGGTGGCTTGCACGTTGCTCTGATGCTGGAAGTTATGCCAATAGTATTTCAAATACAGCAGGGTCACACAGTGTGGTCAGGTTTCAGCAGAACTTCCAGACTAAGACAAATTAGAAAGAAGGACTTGGTGATCTACTTCTGAAAAAATTGGCCAGTGAAAACCTTAAGAATAGCAGCAGAACATTGTCTGATATAGTGCCAGAAGATGAGCCCCTTAGGTTGGAAAGCACACAAAATACAACTGGGGAAGAACTACCTCTAAGTAGAGTCTACCTTAATGGCATGAATGGATTCAAACTTTTGGGACCTTCATCTTCTGCTGTGGCATGACTCAAAATGAGAAGAAACAACTGCAAACATCCATTAATAATTGAAACATGGAATGTACAAAGTAACGAATCTAGGAAAATTGAAAGTCATCAAAAATGAAATGGAACAGGAATCAGATCCAACCAGGCGTTACAAAAGCACCACGCTGTCCGTCCACAGCAAAGACCCAAAACACTAAGTAAAACAGACAAACGTCAATTCTGCAACCCTAAGCATCAAATGAAGAGATAAAGAACTCAACCAAACACCAAATGAAATAAGAAACTGACAGAGAACAGAGAGTGAGGAGAGTTACAATTGAAGTCCCCTATCAGCTAACGCAGCACGTATCCCCCATCTTGGACTCCTGTCAGAGATCAGTGGACAGGGAGTACCGGAAAGCAGATTCACCAAGCTCCCAGCAGAAGACAGAGCACCTGGTAACCAGAGAGACAGGCTTTCCCACCACCCACCCTGCCTCCCCCTGCTTGACTTTGCCGATTCCCAGCTGGCCAATCTGTGGTTGATTCCTGGCTTCCCAGAGGGCTGATTTGCTGCTTCCCAGTTGACCATAAGCAAGGCATGGGAGGCGCCAGTTGCATGCTGTGCGGATTTGCCCCACCCACACCGGCTGGCTTCTTCACTGTCATTTCTTTGTTGCTGATGTTGCTTTTCTCAACCTCTTTAGGATTCTAACCTGCATCTCACCTCCTGCCTCCTCCTTTGCCTCAAACACCTGACTCCGTGTGCCTTCTTTGCTTCTTCTTGACACACTGTGAAGTGATGCTCAGCTGGGGAATTGCTTCTCTGATTTGTGCTGCCATGCTGGTGGGATCTCTGGAGACTTTTTTTAAATTTGTTTGTTTTCTCTTTCTTTTAATTTCTCTTCATTTCTCAGTTCCTCATCTCTTTCTACTTCCTTTTTTTTCCTGTCTCCTGAAAGCCTGCTGTTGTGTATCGTCTCCACCGCTTCTAGCTGGGCTGTACTGCGTGGCTTGGGAGCCACTGTCCCGGTCTGGCAGCCACACCACTGGGAATCTGGGGACATTTTTTATTTTTTTTTATTTTTGGAGGCTTAAAATAATGCAGATTTATTCTCTTACAGTTCTGGAAGTCAAAAATCTAAGATTATGGTATCGGCAGGACTATGTTCCCTCTGAAGTGTTTCTTTTCTTTTTTTTATTGTACTTCAGGTGAAAATTTACAGAACAAATGGTTTCTCATTAAACAGTAGTACACATATTGTTTTGTGATATTAGTTAACAACCCCACGACATGTCAACCATCTCCCTTCTCGACCTTTTTTTTTTTTGGTGAAAATAAACATAGCCAAAGATACACCATTTCAAAAATTTCTACATGCACAGTTCAGTAACATCGACTACGATCTTCAAATTGTGCTGCTATTCTCACTTTACATGAAGGTTTAGAGAACAAAAGAGTTTCTCATTAAACAGTTAGTACACGTTGTCCTATGTCGATGGTTAACAACCTCTCAACACACCAACACTATCCTTACTCAACCTTGGATTCCCTATCACCAGCTTTCCTGTCCCCTTCTGCCTTGTAGCCCTTGTCCTGGGACTGCTGTGCCTCATTAGTCCCATTTGGTTTTAAGGGGCTGTCCACTCCCCGGCTGAATGGTGAACGTTGGAAGTGACTTCACCACAGAGCTAAAAGGGTATCTGGGGGCCATACTCTCGGGGTTTCTCCAGTCTCCTTTAGGCCAGTAAATCTGGTCTTCTTTTTTTGTGAGTTAGAATTTTGTTCTACATCCTTCTCCAGCTCTGTCCAGAACCCTCTGTTGTGATCCTGGTCAGAGCAGTCAGTGGTGGTAGCCAGGCACCATCTAGCTATACTGGACTCAAGCTGGTGGAGGCCTTGGTAGCTGTGGTCCATTAGTCCTTTCGACTAATTATTTCCTTGTATCCTGTTATCTTCATTCTTCTTTGCTCCAGAAGGGATGAGACCAGTGGAGTACCTTAGATTGCTGCTCACAGGCTTTTAAGACCCCAGATGCTACTCACCAAGGTAGACTGTAGAACATTGTCTTTATAAACTGTGTCATGCTGATTGAGTTAGATGTTCTCCGAGACCATCGTCCCCACAGCCCTCCGCCCAGCAATTCAGTCCCTCAGGGAGTTTGGATCTGTCTATGGGGCTTCCATGACCTTTCCTTGTACAAGTTGTGCTAGTTTCCCCTGTATTGTGTACTGTCTCACCCTTCACCCAAGATACCACTTATCTATTGTCTATTTAATACCCACCCCCCACCCCTCCCATCCCTGGTAACCAACAAAGATCGTTATATCTTGTGTGTGAACTTTTTCATGGGTTTTTACAATAGAGGTCTCATACAATATTTGTCCTTTTGTGATTGACTTATTTCAGTCAGCATAACATCCTCCAGTTTCATCCATGTTATGAGATGCTTCACAGATTCATTGTTGTTCTTTCTCGTCACGTAGTACTCCATTGTGTGCATGTACCATAGTTTGTTTATCCATTCATCTGTTGATGGGCATCTAGGTTGTTTCCATCATTTTCCTATTGTGAACAATGCTGCCATGAACATAGGTGTGCATATCTCTATTCGAGTGACGACTCTTATTTCTCTAGGATATAGTTCTAGGAGTGGGATTGCTGGATCGAATGGTATGTCTATTACTAGCTTTCTGAGGAAGCGCCATATCACTTTCCAAAATGGTTGTATCATTTTGCATTCCCACCATCAGTGCATAAGTGTTCGGATCTCCCCACAGCCCCTCCAACATTTGTTATTTCCAGTGTTTTTGATTCGTGCCAGTAATGCCGGGGTGAGATGGTATCTCATTGTGGTTTTAATTTGCATTTCTCTAATGGCTAGTGATCGTGAGCATTTCCTCATGTGTCTGTTGGCCATTTGAATGTCTTCTTTGGTGAAGTGTCTGTTCATTTCCTTTGCCCATTTTTTAATAGGATTATTTGTCTTTTTGTTGTAGAGGTGTTGGATTTTCTTGTAGATTATGGAGATTAGACCTTTGTCTGACTTGTACTGTCCAAAATTTTTTTCCCAGTCTGTAGGTTCTCTTTTTACTCTTTTGGTGAAGTCTCTTGAAGAGCATAGCTGTTTGATTTTTAGAAGAACCCAGTTATCTAGTTTATCTTCTGGGGTTTGTGTGTTGATGGTTATGGTTTATATCCTATTAATGCTGTGTATTGGGGTCTGTAGAGTTGGTCCTATTTTTTGTTCGTTGAACTGGATAGTTTTTGGCTTTATATTTAGGTCTTTGATCCATTTTTGAATTAGTTTTTGTATATGGTGTGAAGTATGGGTCCTGTTTCATTTTTTTGCAGATGGATATCCAGTTTTGCCAGCACCGTTTGTTAAAAAGAGTGTCTTCCCCGTTTGATGGACTTTGGGCCCTTGTTGAAGATCAGGTGACCGTAGGTGGATGGATGTACATCTGGGTTCTCAATTCTGTTCCATTGGTCAATGTATCTGTCTGTCATTGTACCAGTACCAGGCAGTTTTGATGACCATAGCTGTATAGTAGGTTCTGAGGTCAGGTTGTGTGAGTCCTCCAACTTTGTTCTTCTTCTTCAATAGTGCTTTACTTATTCGGGACTTCTTTCCATTTCATATAAAGTTAATGATTAGTTTTTCCATCTCTTTGAAGAATGTTGTTGGTATTTGGATCAGGATTGTGTTGTATTTGTAAATTTCTTTGGGTAGAATTGTCATTTTCAGTGTTGAGTCTACCTATCCATGAGCATGGTGTGTTTTTCCATTTATGTAGATCCCTTTGGGTTTCATGTGGTAGTGTTTTGTAGTTTTCTTTGTATAGGTCTTTTACATCCCTGGTTAGATTGATTCCTAAGTATTCCATTTTTTTAGGGGCTATTATAAATTGTAATCTTTTCCTGATTTCGTTTTCATCGTTCCCGTTATTGGTGTATAAGAATCCAACGATTTTTGTAGGTTTATCTTGTATCCTGCTACTCTGCTGAATCTTTCTATTAGTTCCAGTAGATTTCTTGTGGAGTCTTATGGTTTTCTATGTATAGGATCATATCATCCACAAACAGGGACAGTTTAACATCTTCATTATCAATTTGGATGCCCTTTATTTCTTTTTCTTGCCTTATTGCTCTAGCTGGAACTTCCAGCACAATGTTAAATAGGAGTAGTGATGAAGGGCATCCTTGTCTTGTTCCAGTACTCAAGGGGAAGGTTTTCAGCCTCTCTCCTTTAAGAATGATGTTAGCCATTGGTTTTTCATAGATGCCCTTTATTATGTTGAGAAATTTCCCTTCTATACCTATTTTATTGAGAGTTTTTATCAGGAATGGGTATTGGACTTTGTCAAATGCCTTTTTTGTGTCAACTGAGTTGATCATGTGATTCTTTTCTTTCCTTTTATTTATGTGGTGGATTAAGTCGATTGATTTTCTAATGCTGCACCATCCTTGCATACCTGGTACGAATCCTACTTGGTGTTGGTGTATTATTTTCTTGATATAATGCTGAATTTTATTCGCTAGAATGTTGTTCAGAATTTTTGCATCTATATTCATGAGACGTACTGGTCTGTAATTTTCTTTTTTCATGGTGTCTTTGCCTGGTTTTGGTATCAGTGTTGTGCTGGCTTCATAGAATGAATTCAAAAGTGTTGCTTCTTTTTCTATGCTCTGAAATAGCTTGAGTAGTACTGGTACAAGCTCTTTTGTAAATGTTTTGTAGAATTCTCCAGTGAAGCCATCTGGGCCAGGGATTTTTTTGTTGGGAGTTTTTTTTATTAGCTTTTCAATCTCTTCTCTTGTTATGGGTCTGTTCAGATTTTCAACATCACTTTGTTGTAGTTTGTGTAGGCTGTGTGTTTCTAGAAATTTATCCATTTCCTCTAGGTTTTCAAATTTGTTGGAGTATAGTTTTTCATAATATTCTGTTATGATCCTTTTTATTTCAGTTGGGTCTGTTGTAATGTCCCCCATTTCATTTCTTATTTGGATTATTTGTGTCCTCTCTGGTTTTACTTTTGTCAGTCTGGCCAGTGGTTTGTCGGTATTGTTGATTCTTTCAAAGAACCAACTTTTGCTTTTGTTGATTCTTTATATAGTTTTTATGTTCTCTTTTCATTTATTTCTGTTCTGATCATTATTATTTCCTTTCTTCAGGTGGCAGTGGCCTTTCTTTTTTCTGTTATCTTACTATTTGTTTGAGTTTTGTAGTTAATGTTTTGATTTTGTCCCTTTCTTCTTTTTTGATGTGTGCATCTATTGCTATAAATTGTCCTCTGAGGACTGCCTTTGCTGTTTCCCAAAGTTTTTATTATGATGTGTTATCATTCTAATTGGATTCTAGGAATTTTTTTATTCCATCTTTGATTTCTTCTATTTCCCAGTGATGTGTAAGTAGGGTATTATTCAGCTTCCATGTTGTTGATTTTTTTTCCTTTATCTTTCTGTTGTTAATTTTTACCATGATGGCATTGTGGTCAGAGAAGATACTTTGAATTATCTCAGCGTTTTGGATCTTTTTTAGGATTGCTCTGTGGCCTAAGATGTGGTCTATTCTGGAGAACATTCCATGTGCATTGAAAAAGAATGTGTACTTTGCAGCTGTTGGATGGAGTGTTCTATATATGTCTATGAGGTCAAGTTGGCTGATTGTGCCCTCTAGGTCTTCTGTATCTTTTCTGAGTTTCTTTTTGGCTATTCTGTCCTCTACTGAGAGTGGTGTGTTGAAGTCTCCTACTATTTTTGTGGAACTGTCAGTTTCTCTTTTTAGTGTTGTTAGTTTGTTTTATGTATTTTGGAGCCCTGTCATTTGGTGCGTAGATGTTTATTAGTTATGTCTTCATGATGGATCATCCCCTTAATCATTATATAGTGTCCTTCTTTGCCTTTTATTGTGGATTTTGTTTTAAAGTCGATTTTATCTGAGATTAGTATTGCCACTCCTGCTCTTTTTTGGTAGTTTTTAGCTTGATATATATTTTTGCAACTTTTGATTTTTAATAAATTCACATCTTTGTTTCTAAGGTGGGTCTCTTGTAGACAGCATATTGATGGATCCTGATTTCTTATCCATTCTGTCACTCTCTGTCTGTTTATGGGTACATTGAATACATTTACATTCAGTGTAATTATTGATAGATGTGAGTTTTTGCTGCCATTTTGTAGTGCTTTTTTTTTTTGAGGTGCTGACGTTTTCTTTGTTCTTCCTATTCTCCTGTGCTGAGTTACTTTTGTTTGTAGATTATTTTTTTTATGTCTTTTGTTTTAGTAGGTTTTGTTTTTGCTGAGACTTTATGTTTTTCCTCTGTTTTAATGAGTATGTTTGTTAACTTTCTTTGTGGTTACCATGAAATTTACCCTTATCTTTCTAAGTTTGAAGCAGTCTATTATTACTTGGTATCTCTTTGCCATCATCTCCATTAGAATATTCTATAGCTAGACTGTTTATTCCCTCTTTTATTGTTCTGATGCTGTTGTCATTTACTGATTCACTGCTCTGATTCCCTGTGGTATTTCTTTTGGTTTTGGGTAGTCCTTGAGAGTTAATTTCCTAGATTGGTATCTGGCTGGTACGATTCTGCTTCCTAGATTCTGCCTGTGAGATGAAGTTGTTTGTTCTCAGAGCGAAGAACTCGCTTTAATAATTCTTGTAAGTTTGGTTTGGTTTTTACATATTCCCTTAGTTTCTTTTTATCCTGAAATGTCCTAATTTAACCATCATATTTGAACGAGAGTTTTGCAGGGTATATTATTCTTGGATGGCAATTTTTTGTTTCAAGGTTTTATATATGTCATCCCATTGCCTTCTTGCCTGCATGGTTTCTGCCCAATAATCTTAGCTTAGTCTTATTGTTTCTCTTCTGTATGTGACTTCTTGTTTTTCACGAATTGCTCTCAGGATTCTTTGTTTGTCTTTGGTTTTGGCGAGTGTGATTATGATATGCCTTGGAGATTTTCTTTTGGGGTCTATCCTATATAGGTTTCTTTGAGCTTCTTGGATGGCCAGCTTTTCATCTTTCATGATATAGGGGAAGTTTTCTGTCAGCAGTTTGTCAGTGATCCTCTCTGTGTTTTCTGTTTTCTACCCTTGTTCTGGAACTCCGATCACTCGAAAATTTTTGCTTTTGATTTTTATCCCACATAACTCTCAGGGTCTCTTCATTTTTGTTTGCTTTTTTTATTTTTTTTTGAGTTTTCCTCAGAGGTGTATCCAAGTGTTTGTCTTCAATTCCACTGATCCTGTCTTCCACCGTTTCAAGCCTGCTCCTCAGCCATTCTATGACACTGTCCATTTCTGAAATCTTGTTGTTTACCTTTTGGATTTTTAATTGTTGCTTTTGTATAAGTTCCAGTTGTGAATTTATTTTGGCATTTTGTTCCTGTATTATTTTCCTGAATTCTTCCAATTTTTGTCTGTATTTTCCATGAATTTTTCTGCATTTTCCATGAATTTCTCTATTTTTTCCTCATTTTTGTATGCTTTTTGCTTCAACTCCTGGATAATTCTGATTATTAGAGATTTGAATTCCCTATCAGGTAGTTCTATTGCCTTTTCTTCCACTAGAAAGTCATCTGGTGTTTTATTTTGGATGCCTACTGGGACCATCCTGTCCTGTTTTTGTAAATATTTTGATATTGTCTGCTGTCTTTGGGCATTCAGTAGTTATTTTTCTCATTTATTCATTGTAGATTTGTTTGTTTTCTCCTTGTTTTTATTTGGCTATGTCTGCACAGGCGGGTTGTGTGTTCTGTGTTGTTTGCTCGTCTGTGAGCATGATACTTTTTGCCTCCTTCTCCAATTGGCAGGTTCAGTCGCTCAGATATGGTACAGCAGGACATGTCTAGCTGAAGAGGAGTTATTGTAACGGGTAGTTTGTGGCACTTACTACGGCCAACAGGGCAGGCAGGTAATCAGTTCAGGGCAGGTTCCAGTAGGCCGTGCCTGTGCTGCTTGGTGGTGTGATGTCAAGCGCCTGGTGCAGGTAGGCAGGATACAACAGGGAGATTGTTACGTGTGGAGCTAAGATGGATATGGTTGAGAGGAGAGAGGGACAGGAGTCAAAAACATACATACAAACAAAAAGATTGCTAGGGGAGCTTTCTGTTGGAGTGGAGAGATAAGAGACTATGAAATGGAGAAAACCAAAAGGGGTAAAAGAAGAAAAAAAACAAAATAACGAATAAATAAAAATCAGAAAAGAAAAAGAACAGCAAATTTCCCAGGGATCCCGCCGGTGTGGCTATGACGTCTGGGGAAGTTGTTCTCAGGTGTTGTAGTACAGCCTGGCTAGAAGGCATAGAGGTATTCAGTAGCAGGTATTCAGGGAACAGAAAGAGAAGGAAAGTATAGAGAGACAAGAAACTGAGTAATGAACAAAGACAAAAAGGAAAAAAGATGGAAAATAAAACAAAACAAATTAAAAAAAAAAAAGAACAAGAAAAGCCTCTGAAAAAACAAAACAAAACAAAACCTACGAAAACAGAAATGCCCTCAGGGATCCCTTTGCACGTGTGTCCAAGCCAAGGGGGTAGGTTCCAAGCCACGCAGCACCGCCTAGCCAGAACAGGCTCCCAGCTCAAGAAAAGGAAAAGAAAACAAACAAAACCAATTCAAAACAGACAGACAAACAAAAGCCCCAAGATCCCACCAGCGCAGCATTCCTGACCAGGAAGCAGTTCCACACTTGAACGGAACTCCACAACCCCTCAGGAAGAAGCAAAGATGGCGCACGGAGCCAGGTATTTGAGCAAAAGGTTGGGGAGGTGGTGACAGGTAAGGAAGTAATCAAAAGAAGCGGAAAAAAAGCAACACCAGCAGCCAACAAATGGCACTTAGAGAGCCATTCAGTGCGGGCGGGTGGAATCCAAGCAGCCAGTGTTTCTCGGACAAGAGACTGTAGCCGCAGGAAGCAAAGGAAGCTGAGTGGTGGTGAAGAAGGGTGGGGGGTGGGAAAGTGTATGTTGCAAATTACCGGTTGTTTTGTCTCTTGTTGGAAGCTCCGTGAAGCTACTTTCTCATACCCCTATTTGCTGATCTCCAACAGGAGTACAAGATGGTGGATCTGTGCTGCGTTAGCTGGTAGTGGACTTCTGTATGAATCTCTCCTCGCTCTCCGTTCTCTGTCATTTTTCTCACTCCATTTGGTGCTTGGCTGAGTTCTTTATCTCTTCATTTGATGTTTTAGGGTTTTAGGGTTGCTGTTTTCTCGGTTTGGCTTAGTTTTTCAGGTCTTGCTGTGGAAGGACGGCATTGTGCTTCTGCCTAGAGCGCCATTTTGCTGGAAGTGCTAAATTATTATTATTTTTTTTAATTTTTTTATATTTTATTGTACTTCAGGTGAAAGCTTACAGAGCAAATAGTTTCTCATGAAATAGTAGTACACATGTTGTTCTATGACATTGGTTAACAACCCCACAACATATTAAGCCTCTAAATTCTCAACCTTTTTTTTTTTTTGATGAATATACAGATAGCCAAAGATACACCGTTTCAAAAATTTCTACATTCACAGTTCAGTGATTTTGACTACGCTCTTCCAACTGTGCTGTTATTCTCACTTAAGATGAAGGCTTACAGAACAAAATAGTTTCTCATTTAACAGTTACTACACATGTTGCCCTATGATAATGGTTAACAATCTCACAACACATCAAGAATATCCTTACTCCACCTTGTGTTCCCTATCACCAGGGGACTTCCTTGTCCCCTTCTGTCTTCTGGCCCTTGTCACTGGACTACTGTACCTCTTTAGTCTCATTTGGTTATTTTTTTTTTTATTTTAACACGATTTCAAAACTTTTTACTTACACATTTAAGTGATATTGACTATGCTCTTCCAATTGTGCTGCCATTCTTGCCCAAAATGAAGGCTTACAGGACAAAACAGCCTCCCATTTAATAGTTACTACAAATGTTGCCCTATAGCAGTGGTCAACAATCTCAAAATACATCGACAGTGTCCTTATTCAATTTGTGTTCCTTATCATCAGTTTCCTACTCCCCCTCTGCCTTCTGGCCCTTGTCACTGGACTCCTGTACCTCGTTAGTCCCATTTAGTTTTACTGGGCTGTCCACTCCCAGGCTTAACATCGAACCTCGAAGGTAACTTTACCTCTGAGCTGAAAGGGTGTCTGGGGGCCACACTCTTGAGGTTTCTCTAGTATTCTTTAGGCCAGTAAATCTGATTTTTTTTTTTTTGGGGGGGGGGGAGTTAAAATTATGCTCTACATCCTTCTCCACCTCTGTCCAGAACCCTCTGTTGTGATCCTGGTCAGAGCAGTCAGTGGTGGTAGCCGGGCACCATCTAGCTATACTGGACTCAGTCCGGTGGAGGCCTTGGTAGCTGTGGACAATTAGTCCTTTGGACTAATCTTTTCAGTGAATCCCGTTCTCTTCATTCTCCCTTGCTCCTGAAGGGATGAGACCAGTGGAGTATATTAGATGGCCGCTCATAGGCTTTTAAGACCCCAGACACTACTCACCAAGGTAGAATGTAGAGCATTATCTTTATAAGTAGTGTCATGCCAATTGAGCTAGATGTTCCCCGAGACCATGGTCCCCAGAGCCCTCCGTCCAACAACTCAGTCCCTCGGGGGGTTTGGATGTGTCTATAGGGCCTCCATGACCTTTCCTTGTGCAGGTTGTGTTAGTTTCCCCTGTACTGTGTACTATCTCACCTCTCACCCAAGTTACCACTTATCTATTACCTATTTAGTATTCCGCCCCCCCATCCCTGGTAACCAACAAGGATTGTTACATTTTGCATGTGAATTTTTTCATGGGTTTTTACAATAGAGGTCTCATACAATATTTGTCCTTTTGTGATTGACTTATTTCACTCAGCATAATGTCCTCCAGTTTCATCCATGTTATGAGATGCTTCACAGATTCATTGTTCTTTCTTGTTGCATAGTACTCCCTTGTGTGTATGTACCATAGTTTGTGTATCCATTCATCTGTTGATGGACATTGAGGTTGTTTCCATCGTTTTGCTATTGTGAACAATGCTGCCATGAACATAGGTGTGCATATGTCTATTCGAGTGATGACTCTTATTTCTCTAGGATATATTCCTAGGAGTGGGATTGCTCGATCGAATGGTATGTCTATTTCTAGCTTTCTGAGGAAATGCCATATCATTTTCCAAAATGGTTGTATCATTTTGCATTCCCACCAGCAGTGTATAAGAGTTCCCGTCTCCCCGCAGCCCCTCCAACATTTGTTATTTCCAGTGTTTTTGATTCGTGCCAGTAATGCCGGGGTGAGATGGTATCTCATTGTGGTTTGAATTTGCATTTCTCTAATGGCTACTGATCGCGAGCATTTCCTCATGTGTCTGTTGGCCATTTGAATGTCTTCCTTGGTGAAGTGTCTATTCATTTCCTTTGCCCATTTTTTGATAGGATTGTTTGTCTTTTTGTTGTAGAGGTGTTGGATTTTCTTGTAGATTATGGAGATTAGACCTTTGTCTGACTAGTACTATCCAAAAATTTTGTCCCAGTCTGTAGGTTCTCTTTTGACTCTTTTGGTGAAGTCTTTTGAAGAGCATAAATGTTTGATTTTTAGAAGATCCCAGTTATCTAGTTTATCTGTTGGGTTTTTTGTGTTGATGTTTATGGTTTGTGTCCTGTTAATGCCATGTAGTAAGGCCTGAAGTATTGGTCCTATTTTTTCTTCTATGAATTTTATAGTTTGAGGCTTTATATTCAGGTCTTTGATCCATTTTGAAGTAGTTTTTGTATATGGTGTGAGGTATGGGTCCTGTTTCATTTTTCTACAAATGGATATCCAGTTTTGCCAGCACCATTTGTTAAAAAGACTGTCTTTTCCCCATTTGATGTATTTTGGGCCCTTGTCAAAGATCAGGTGACCGTAGGTGGATGGATTTACATCTGGGTTCTCAATTCTGTTCCATTGGTCAATGTCTCTGTTGTTGTACCAGTACCAGGCTGTTTTGAGTACTGTAGCTGTATAGTAGGTTCTCAAGTCAGGTAGTGTGAGTCCTCCAACTTTACTCTTCTTCTTCAGTAGTGCTTTACTTATTCGGGGTTTCTTCCCTTTCCATATAAAGTTAATGATTAGTTTTTCCATCTCTTTGAAGAATGTTGTTGGTATTTGTATCAGGATTGCATTGTATTTATAGATTGCTTTAGGTAGAATTGTCATTTTCACAATGTTGAGTCTGCCTATCCATGAGCATGGTATGTTTTTCCATTTATGTAGATCCCTTTGGGTTTCATGCAGCAGTGTTTTGTAGTTTTCTTTGTATAGGTCTTTTACATTCCTGGTCAGATTTATTCCTAAGTATTTTATCTTTTTAGGGGCTATTGAAAATGATATTGATTTCCTGATCTCCTTTTCATCGTTCTCTTTACTGGTGTATAGGAATCCAACTGATTTTTGAATGTTTATCTTGTATCCTGCTACTCTGCTGAATCTTTCTATTAGTTCCAGTAGATTTCTCGTGGAGTCTTTAGGGTTTTCTATGTATAGTATCATATCATCTGCAAACAGGGAGAGTTTAACTTCTTCATTACCAATTTGGATGCCCTTTATTTCTTTCTCTTGCCTTATTGCTCTAGCTAGAACTTCCAGCACAATGTTAAATAGGAGTGGTGATAAAGGGCATCCTTGTCTTGTTCCTGTTTTCAAGGGGAATGTTTTCAGCCTCTCTCCATTAAGAATGATGTTGGCTGTTGGTTTTGCATAGATGCCCTTTATTATGTTGAGAAATTTCCCTTCTATACCCATTTTCTTGAGAGCTTTTATCAGGAATGGGTGTTGGACTTTGTCAAATGCCTTTTCTGCTTCAATTGAGACGATCATGTGATTTTTTTCTTTCCTTTTATTTATGTGGTGGATTACGTTGATGGATTTTCTAATGTTGAACCATCATTGCATACCTGGTATGAATCCTACTTGGTCGTGGTGTATTATTTTTTTGATATGATACTGAATTCTATTGGCTAGAATTTTGTTCAGAATTTTTGCATCTATATTCATGAGAGATATTGGTCTGTAATTTTCTTTTTTTGTGATGTCTTTGCCTGTTTTGGTATCAGCGTTATGCTGGCTTCATAGAATGAATTTAGAAGTGTTGCTTCGTCTTCTATGCTCTGAAATAGCTTAAGTGGAACTGGTACAAGTTCTTCTGTAAACGATTTGTAGAATTCTCCAGTGAAGCCATCTGGGCCAGGGCTTTTTTTGGTTGGGAGTTTTTTTATTACCTTTTCAATCTCTTCTCTTGTTATGGGTATGTTCAGATTTTCAATATCACTTTGTTGTAGTTTGGGTAGGCCATATGTTTCTAGAAATTTATCCATTTCCTCTAGGTTTTCAAATTCGTTGGAGTATAGTTTTTCATAATATTCTGTTATAATCCTTTTTATTTCAGTTGGGTCTGTTGTAATGTCCCCCATTTCGTTTCTTATTTGGGTTATTTGTGCCCTCTGCTGTTTTTCTTTTGTCAGTCTGGCCAGTGGTTTTTCGATTTTGTTGATTCTTTCAAAGAAGCAACTTTTGGTTTTGTTGATTCTTTCTATTGTTTTCTTTCTCTATTTCATTTATTTCTGCTCTGATCTTTACTATTTCCTTTTTCCGGTGGTTGTGGGCTTTTTTTGTTGTGTTTCTATTTGTTTGAGTTCTGTAGTTAATGTTTTGATTTTGTCCCTTTCTTTTTTTTGATATGTGCATCTATTGCTATCAATTGTCCTCTGAGGACTGCCTTTGCTGTGTCCCAAAGGTTTTGGTATGATGTGTTTTCATTCTCATTTGATTCTAGGAATTGTTTGATTCCATCTCTGATTTCTTCTATTACCCAGTGATGTGTAAGGAGGGTATTATTAAGTTTCCATGTAGTTGATTTTTTTTCCTTGCTCTTTCTAGTGTTAATTTCTACCTTAATGGCATTGTGATCAGAGAAGATACTTTGAATTATCTCAACGTTTTGGATCTTGTTGAGGATTGCTCTGTGGCCTAAGATGTGGTTTATTCTGGAGAACGTTCCATGTGCATTGGAAAAGAATGTGTACTTTGCAGCAGTTGGATGGATTGTTCTATATATGTCTATGAGGTCCAGTTGGCTGATTGTGTCCTTTAGGTCTTCTGTACCTTTGCTGAGTTTCTTTTTAGTTGTTCTGTCCTTTACTGAGAGTGGTGTGTTGAAGTCTCCTACTATTATTGTGGAACTGTCAATTTCTCTTTTCAGTGCTGTTAGAGTTTGTTTTATGTATTTTGGAGCCCTGTCATTGGGTGCATAGATATTTATTATGGTTATCTATTCATGATGGATCATCCCCTTAATCATTATATAGTGTACTTCTTTGTCTTTTATGGTAGATTTTGTTTTAAAGTCTATTTTATCTGAGATTAGAATTGCCACTCCTGCTCTTTTTTGATAGTTGTTAGCTTGATATATTTTTTTCCAACCTTTGATTTTTAATAAATTCACATCTTTGTTTCTAAAGTGTGTCTCTTGTAGACAGCAAATTGATGGATCCTGTTTTCTTATCCATTCTGTCACTCTCCGTCTCTTTATGGGTGCATTGAGTCCATTTATGTTCAGTGTAATTATTGATGGAAGTTTGTTGCTGTCATTTTGTAGTGCTTTTTTTTGGGATGCTGAAGTTTTCTTTGTTTTTCTTACTCTCTTGTGCTGAGTTACTTTTGTTTGTGGATTTTGTGTTTATTTCTTTTGTTTTTGTAGGTTTTGTTTTTGTTGAGACTTTATCTTTTTCATCTTTATTTTTGTGAGTCGGTTTGTTAACTTTTTTTGTGGTTACCATGAATTTTACCCGTATCTTTATAATTTGAAGCAGTCTACCCTTACTTGTTATCGCCTTGCCTTCCTCTCCTTTAGAAGGTTCTATACCTATGCCGTTTGTTCCCTCTTTCATTGTTTTGATGTTGTTGTCATCCTTTGATTGATATCTCTGATTCCTTGTTGTATTTCTTTTGTTTTTGGAAAGTCCTCTGTAGTTCAGTTCCTAGGATGGTATCTGGTTCATGTGAACCTGCGTCCTAGGTCCTAGGTCCTGCCTGAGGGCTGAAGCTGTTTGTCCTCAGATCAAAGAACTCCCTTTAATAATTCTTGTAAGTTTGGTTTGACTTTTGCAAATTCCTTTAGTTTCTGTTTATCTGGAAATGACCTAATTTCACCATCAAATTTGAATGAGAGTTTTGCAGTATATATTATTCTTGGCTGACAATTTTTTTCTTTCAAGATTTTATATATGTCATCCCATTGCCTTCTTGCCTGCCTGGTTTCTGCCGAGTAATCTGAGCTTAGTCTTATTGTTTCTCCTCTGTATGTGACTTCTTGTTTTTCACTAGCTGCTCTCAGGATTCTTTGTTTGTCTTTAGTTTTAGTGAGTGTGAATATGATATGTCTTGGTGATTTTCTTTTGGGGTCTTTTCTATATGGGGTTCGTTGAGCTTCTTGGATGGCCAGCTTTTCATTTTTCATGATATTGGGAAAGTTTTCTGTCAGCAGTTCGTCAATGATCCTCTCTGTGTTTTCTGTTTTCTCCCCCTGTTCTGGTATGCCAATCACTCGTAAGTTTTTGCTTTTAATTGTGTCCTACATAACTCTCAGGGTCTCTTCATTTTTCTTTGTTCTTTTTTCTGAGTTTTCCTGAAACACAGTTGTATCCAAGTGTTTGTCTTCAGTTCCACTGATCCTGTCTTCCATGGTTTCAAATCTACTTCTCAGCCCTTCTATGACACCGTCCATTTCTGAAATCTTGTTGTTTATCTTTTGGATTTCTAATTGTTGTTTTTGTATAATTTCGAGTTGTGAATTTATTTTGGCATTTTGTTCCTGCATCATCTTCCTGAATTCTTCCAATTTTTTGTCTGTATTTTCCATAAATTTGTCTATTTTTTCCACATGTTTGTCAGCTTTTTGCCTCAGTTCTTGGAAAATTCCGAGTATTAGTTATTTGAGTTCCCTATCAGGTACTTCTAGTGCATTTTCTTCCACAGGAGAGTTATCTGGTGTTTTAATTTGGACGCCTATTGGAGCCATCTTGTCTTGTTTTTGTAAATGTTTTGATATTGTTTGCTGTTTTTGGGGCATCCAGTAGATATTTCTCTTGTTTATTGATAGTAGTTTTTTTTTTTTTGTTGTTTCGTCCTTGTGGTACAGCTGGACAGATCTAGCTGAGGAGGAGCCACTGGGATGGGTTGCTTGTGGCACTCACCGCAGCCACCAGGACGGTCAGTAGTCAGTGCTGGGCAGGTTCCAATAGGGCGTGCCTGCACAGCTTGGTGGTGTGATGTCTAGTGCACGGTGCAGGTAGGTAGGGTGCAGCGGGAAGATGGTTATGTTTGAAGCTAAGCGGTCATTCTGTCTCCCACCGGATGCTCTGCAAGGCTGCTCTCCCGTTCGTTGGTCTCCGATAGGAATCTAAGATGGTGGATCCACGCTGCGTTAGCTGGTAAGGAATCTCTGCATGAGTCTCTCCTCGCTCTCCGTTCTCTTTTAGTATTCTCACTCCGTTTGGTGTTTCGCTGAGTTCTTTATCTCTTCATTTGGTGTTCTAGGGTTTCAGGATTGTTGATTCTCTGTTAGGCTTAGTTTTTCGGATCTTTGCTGTGCAGGGACGGCGTGGTGCTTCTGCCTAGAGCGCCATCTTGCCCCAGTGCTAAATTATTTTTAAAATATTAATCAAATTTTCTGCACTAGTACTGGGCACCCAGTTATATATTTATTTCTATACTTCTTTTCTATCCAGTTTCTTAATGCATGATCGCTTGACCTGCCTTACCAAAAGAACCCAAACCCCTTGCTGTTGAGTTGATTCCGACTTCTGATAATCCCATGTATTATACAGTAGAATTGCTCCATAGAGTGTTCTTGGCTGTAATCTTTACAGAAGCAGATCTCCAGGCCTTTCTTCCACAATATTTGGTTCAAACCATCAACCTTTAACTTAGCAGCTGATCACAAACTACTTGCGCCACCCAGGGACCTACCTTAAGCATATCATGAAACCATGAAATAGATATTTCAAAGTCATTTCTTCAATATCTTTATTCTTGCATTTTCAAATTGTTGTTTCAATTTCACTGATGTTGTTTGGTGACTTCATTCAGTACCATGGTTTTAAATATCATCTTTATGCTATTGACTTTCAAATTTTATCTCTTCGTGTATTTTCTATCTCTAGCCATCCGTCCATCTGTCCATCCATCCATCTGTCAATCTGTCTGGTACTCTCCACCCCTCAGTCCCAGAATATAAAATCCATGAGAGCAGAAACTTCATCTCTGTTTTCCATAAGTATATCACCAACACCTACAATACTGCCTGGACTTTGGATGTTGCTCCTTAAATATTGCATGCATGAAGGAAATAAATACTATTCTGCCATTTTGAATGAAAACATTTTATATTTGTATCAGATTTTGTTAATATGATTGCTCATTAATAACAGCTAGTGGTTTTATCACCCAAGAATTTAAATGTACATTCCTGGCTACATTTATAAACTTTTTATTTAATTTTTGAGTTAACTTAAATCTTCTTAAATACTGCTCAGAGTAATTTCTACTAAATTGGTTGAACTTTGATAACTTCTAAAACTAGGCATGAATAGTAGTTTATTTCTATCTAGTCCAACACAATTTGAATATGACACAATCTAGCCTCTTTTTTAGCACATGGAACTGAACAACCTCCAGAAAAATAAATTTAAATTTTGAGCACCTTAGACAAAAAAATGAAAATATCAGGGCAGATCCATTTGTTAGTGAATTCCTCTGCATTGAAGCATTGATTGAACTGTGATTTGTAAAGTTATATTACGCTATTTGAGTTTTTTGCTTTTTCACTTTCTAATTTTTTGTGGAGTGACTTTTCTTAGTTTTTAAATTTAAGTGTAAACTTTCTTTGTCTATTTCATGCAAAATACTTTTCTGAAAAAGGTCCTTTTAAAATTTCTACACTATTTTTTTCTTTTAGCATGTTTAAGTAGTTTTTTTTTTTAGCTTTACTATACATTCAAGGAAATACACCACCAGCTAAGAAACATTCATATATAAGCCAATAGCAATTATATTAACTTTTGTATAAGCACTGTAGAAAAATATTTTAGTAATATGAACAGTTTTTACAAATTAAATTTGTATAAATGAGTCAGATTTCTTACTTTCAACCTTTCTTTTTTTTTTTTTTTTTTTTTTTACAAATTAAACTTATATAAATGAATCAGATTTCTTACCTTCAACCTTGCCAAAAGTTAGTCTTTTTTTTAATTCTACTCTGCATTCTTGCTAGGTAGCAGATTTTATGAAGACATTTCCAGTTAAAAAATTTTTTTTTTCTTTGGATTGGTTTGATTTGTCATTAAATTAGGTTCAAACTACTACATGCTGGACTTGATGATAGACATTTCTACATAGTTATACATTTAAATTTGCTCATTTCTCATGGCAAGTGTGGTGAAATAGATTCATCAATATTATTCACTTGGCAGACCAGAAATTCAGATATGTTAATGCCTTTTTTAAGGACACACAACTAGGAAGAAGCAGAATTAGTCTGAACTCAGAGTGTTGTGAAGCAGGAGTAGACTAACATTCTATGATCTTTAATGTAGCTATAGACCACAGAGCCCCTGAAGAAAATGTTGACAGGTGGTCCACCAAGCTTCTGTGAGTCATGTATAGCCAAAATTCTCCAGCCCTGTTGGAGAGGGGCCTGGGTCTGACTCACAGTAATGTAGTAGAAAGCACCAGTCACCCAGACAATTTCCAGACATGAGGATAAAGGTTAAAAACTAATTTGATACTATATTTTTAGAAGGCTCTGCAAGCCAGGTGATACCACCCTGAAGTAGACTGCTATGATATTACAGCTGCTATTCATAGGGGATTAGTTTCTATGGGCAAAGCTTCAGATAATCTAATTTTCTGAACAAACAATTCATTTCACTGCAAAAGGAATGAGGCCACAATCTGTTTCGTTATCACTTCTAGCCACCACAGTCTTCGGAATCCATATTATAAGGCTGTTCTGCAGAATGTCTTACATGCTGTGACCAACAGTCATCTCGTGTGTGCCCTGTTCTCAGTCTGAACACCTGTGCTCAGAAATTTAGGGGTAGAATTTCTTTCTCTTTCTTACTTACATAGGTAAGAAATGCTATTTTTTGTTATTGCTGCCAAGGTATAAGGAAACCCTGGTGGCGTAGTGGTTAAGAGCTACGGCTGCTAACCAAAAGGTCGGCAGTTCAAATCACCAGGCACTCCTTGGAAACACTATGGGGCTGTTCTACTCTGTTCTATATAGGGTCACTATGAGTGGGAATTGACTCTATGGCAATGGGTTTTGTTTTGGATTTTTTTTACTGAGGTATATAGGGTGTGTTGGTGATTAATACATTTAACGTTGAGCTCACTGATTTTAGAAATGAAAACAATAACACCAGAATTGCATTATGACTGTATTAGAGGGGAAGTAGGCCTTCCCTGGACTGTGGATCATGAGACTGCTGGAGGGGATCTTTTGAAGTGGCATTATAAACATTGCCTATAGGCTTACATCATTTGTGTTATCACTTGATTGGGAGTGATGGTGAGGCATTTGTAGTTGAATTGTGATAGAGAGATCATGTTAGATAAGGAATATCTTTGAAACTATATGTGTAGGAAGAAAGGTATATGCATCTGGAAATCAAAGGGTGGAATGTATTACATGTGTTCATCGCAGTGTCTTTTATCTTCATACGCCACCCACTGTTCTGATAAGTGGGTGGCCATGGGTACACAGGTGTTATATAATGAGACCTGACTCTCCTAAGCATATGTAATTGGATTGGAGGTGGACCTCTGATCTAAGGGCAGCCAATGCATAGATTGGGCAACAGGGATAAGGTGGCTCTTTCTCTTGGCTATTCAAAATAATAGTGTGAATCAGGCAGTAATGAGAACAGAAGCTCAAAGGATGGAGCAAATTCATGAAGTAAAAGACTTGAGGGACCATAAGTAAGCCAAAGACGTAATGGGACAGAAGAAATTAATAAGGAAAAATTGTGATGTAGAAAACAGCTACACAGAATGGAGATAAAGGTATTTTGTTTACCAATCCCATAGCAACATGAATAGAGAAATGAGTTTAAAAAAATGACTGTGCAATAGAATGAAGATCTGTGGGACTTACAGCTGAGGTTGCTGATCCTATAATTCTTGAATCCCAAATGAAATTTCAGTTCCAGTTCCTAGGAGGCACAGCAACATTTGATTGAGATTCTTTGTCCTTTTGTGTACTAATTGATGTTCCTTTTCTCTTAAGAAAGAGAACCAATTCTGAATAACTTAAGCAAAACCCACAATTTATTTCAAATTTATCAGAGTAACTCACAGAGATAACAGAATTGACAACCAAGCTTCAGAAAAGTAGGGAGCAGAAAGGCTGCAGGAACCTCAGCAGCAAGAGGTCAATGTCTTTTCCCTAAGACAGTCTAATTACAGTTCCAACTACCTTTTGTCTGTGTCTTCTTGTCTGTGTCTTTCCAGTATGTTTAAAATTCCCAAGAGCATCCTTTTGACCCAATTTATATAAAGTACACATATATTCATTTATTCATCAAATATTTATTGAGAACCTACAATGCCCCAGGCACTGTTCTGAACACCAGGGACTTATGCTTCAGTGAACAAAATGTTCAAAATTCCGTACACTTGTGAAATGCGTACTCCAGAGCTGGGGGTGGGGGCAGCAGACAATTACCAAAGTAAATAAATAGAATGCATACTATGTAGGTGGAGTTAAGTTCCATGATGAAAATTAAAGCAAAGAAGGGGGAGTATCCTATCTACATCTACCACAGTCAACCATGCCCAGTGTATGGTCTCCAGTCACTCTGGGTCTACCTATGTACCTTGTCTGGATACTTACCATGTATAAAGGAACCCTTATGAGATGGAGAAATACTCAAGTTTGTGTTCATTACGTCCTTTTGACACATATTTCTGTACCATATACTCTCATTATTTGAGGTACCATAAATGTGTTTCAGTCCCTTGTGATTAAAATACCTTATTAATTTAGGATATTTATGTACACACGCAAAAAAAGATTTTAAAAGGATGTGTTACAACGTATTAACAGCAGTTAAATTTGTTGCATGGATTAAGATCATATTTTGGTCTTTATATTTTTCTGTATGTTGTAAATTTTTGTTAACGGGCCCATTATTTACACTTTAATAATTGGACATTTTAAATAAAAACTTGAAAATTTTAACATTTTATATAACTTCATCATTATAATAATAGTTATTATTATAATAATCCTTTCTAGCACTAACTGCTTACATTTTCATCATCTTATTTAACCCTCAAAAATGAGGCAAGAGAAGTCAAGACTAAAATATAAATAACGTTATAGGAATATCAAAAGGGTCGACAATAGAAGATCTCATATGTTTAAGTAGAAGAGTGACATCATCACGTATATTTTGAAAAATCCTGTAAGTTGTATGTTGGACAAGGTGGTTTGAATCCACACAGTGGCTCCATGGGAGAAAGACCTGACAATCGATTTTCATAAAGAGTACAACCAAGAAAACCCTATGAAGCAGTTCTACCCTGCCACATGGGGTCACTTTGATTCAGAATCTACTTCACAGCACCCAACAACAACAACATATGCAGGACAGATTGATGTAGGAAAAATTTGGAGTTGGCTATATTATGAGTGGGTGAGGATGTGAGTGTACTTATAGAAGGAAGGGAATATTAGACCTTATCTAAAGAGGAAAGCTAATGAGACATTTTGGCAAAAGTAATAGCCAAAATTTCACTAATTCACTATTTTGTATAAAACCAACCCTATATTCCTGGGCAATAAGGTTCCTGGTTGATGATGCCTCAACACTCTGTCATACTGAGCTGCCTACCCTCTACAAATTTCAAATGCCTATATATACAGATGGAGCTCTGGTGGCATAGTGGTTAAGAGCTTGGATGCTAACCAAAATGTCTGCAGTTCGAATCCACCAGCTGCTTCTTGAGAACCCTATGGGGCAGTTATACTCTGTTCTGTGGGGTCGCTATGAGTCGGAATCGACTTGACGGCAGTGGGTATACAAGTAGTTCCCAACTTAGGACAGGGTTCTGTTCTAAAGACTATATCGTAAGTCGGTTCTGGTATAAGTAGAATACCTCATTTTTTTATTTCTTTTTTTTTCATTATTATTGCCTTTTATTACCAGTATCTACATAAATGTGATCTTTATTTGTGTTTAGGGGTTGGAAACATTACATATAAACTTACAGATAACTTTTAATACATACATACATAAAAAATATAGAAATCATAAAAATGTACTCTGACAATGAAGAAGAGTTGATCGACGTTTGCATTTTGTCAGTTGCAGTAATAACTCCACTTATGGAAGGTTCTGGATCATCTAGATTATACCCGGGAATGGGGATGCTGTTTCTAGTCAGAAAATTATTAAGAGTTGTCTGTGTGGACCTTTTCTCTTTTTCTTCATATATTTTGTGCTAACATCTCATTGCTTTCTGAAGCTGCGAATCAGCTTTAGCAAAGCGATCAGCGTTGGAGTCCATGTTTTCACAAGCAACTGAAGCCTCTGATTTAGTTTAGAAAAAAACTCCAGCTAACCCTTTCATTATAAAATGTTTTGACAGCTTTTTGACAGCTTCTCTCTTTCCTTTTCCTCATTATTCCTTTCTTCTTCAGCATTCTTTCCTCTTCAGAATCCAGTAAGTGCTAATTTGTCAGTTCCCCTTCTTCATGATCTATGAGCTGCTTCACATCAGTGATATCAAGTTCTAAATTCAGCTTCTTGCCATATGAATGATTTTTCCACTGACCTCTTCCATCATATTATCCAGATCAAATGCATGCAGCGTGTTCACCTGAGTCAGCGATTTTTTCTATATCTTCTGCATGCATTTTTCCGTAACTTCCTCCTCCAAGGAAGATGCATTAACAATAAGATGTACAAAAAATATATATATATATAGATGGTCGTCAGTGCTCTTTGTCCTTAACTGGAATACGCCGTAAGTCAGGGACTGCCTGTAACCCCATCATCACATGCTTCTAGCCTTTCTACCATGGGATTTCTGATTTTATATATATATATATATATATATATATATATATATATATATATATATATATATATATATATATATATATATATATATATAAACTTTCTGTAATAAAAATGCATTAAATTTAAAAAAACAAAAGAAAAAGACAAAAAAATTAAGGTCTTAAACAGTATACTTTTTCTTTAGGGAAGTTATTTTGTTTTCAGGAAGTCATGTTCTGTGAGTTTTACCTCTTTTAAGGCTTTAATCTAACAATATTTCTCATTTACAATAACGTTAAAAAATTCCAGTAAATAAACACTAGATGCAAGGAAAATAATTATATTAATATGATTTCCTTCGCAATTGTGAGAAGGATCTTCCATAGCATTCCTGTATGTGGTCGATTATGGAAAGCAGTGGTATGAAGCTGTGTGTTTGCATATGTTTTTTACTTGACCGGTTAGCTATTTATTCTTTGGCTTGTTGATGGCTTTCCTAATTGGACAGAAAAGGTGTAGTTACTCACCACAACATAAAATATTGAAAGGTGACAGAGGGAAAGCACTTTACTAGTCTCTTGGGAAAGAAAATTGCTTATCTGTAATTGTTTTGCTCTCTGAAGAAATATATCAGACTGCCATTTCCACATGAATTTTCTGGATATAGTGTGACCCACTATTTTAATGTCAACAGAAACAAGCCCTTGTAGAATTTCTCAGACTTTTGTATGCTCTAGTTAACCTGAAGGACCTTTAAGCTATAATTTGTAGAGAAAGACAGCAGCATGACACAGAGGAGGGAGGGATTGATTTGTAAATCATGTCCTAGCATCCAGAGTGACAAATTGTGAACAGAAGCACTGGGGATAGGAAAAAGAAAAAGTAAAAACAAAATATGCACCCATCTCCCTACATAAAAACAGAATGTGTACTTGGGACATTGACTAAATGGATATCATGAAATATCCAAATAGACCACTAACCTGGATCCTCGGCCAGAAGCGTAACTAATTGTTCATTCATTTAATGACTATTTGTTGCTCATCCATGATGTGTTAGGCACTGTGCTAGGCAATGGAGATACATTGGTGAGCACGGTAGATGTGGTCCCTGCATTCACAAAGAATATGCAGTTGAATAAGCAATTGAAACAGCATATGCTGAAGAGAGATAGTCTGTATTTTTGGAGCTATAGCAAAGGCATCTCATCTAGTGTAGGAAGACTGTACAAGCAATGAGATGCATGAAAAATAAACAAGAAGCTTAGTTAGCAGAAGGTGTAGGGAGTCTCAAAAAGAGTAAACAATATATGGGAAGTCCAGAGAGACAAGCTGAACTGAATGAAGTTCAGGACGGCAGGACTATGGCTTGGGGCTTGGATGTGTTGAGACAAGGTAGAGAGCCAGGTAGGAGGTAAGCCTTGTAAGAATTGACACGTAAACAAGACCAAGTGCATTCTTCTTTAAACGGTTATTTAGAGAATGCCTACAATTTTCCAAGATGTTTAGGATACAAAGGTAAAAGAAATATTTTCTAACCCTTAGTATCTCTGAATTTGGTAAAATGGAAAGTCAAGTAGAAAAACAAGAGTAATACAAAGTGAAAAGTAATATAATCATAACAGCCTGAAGATGCCAAAGGAACATGCAAGTCAGGATGTGGGGAGGAAAGTCTAGAGGTGGGATAAAGCTTAAGAGGTAATTTTTTGAACTGAGTCATGGAGTTGAGACATGGAGTTGATGAGGCAGAGGAGGGAAGGGCATTTGTGATGATCTCATGTCCAGTGGATTAGAAGCATGTGAGAGCAAGATTTGTTCAGAACTGTGAGTAGAGTGTTTTTGCTACAGCAGCATTTTCTGAAGTGTATCTCAGGAAACATCCTGTAAGATGATCTGGAAATACTTGTATAATCCATCCCTTCTTGGAAAGTCACAATGCCCATTAGCATATTAAGCGATCTGAAAAAACTTCTGGTGAAGAAAGCTGTTTAACTTTATTTTGACCCAGAGATTGTCAAAAGTATTTAACCACAGAATTACACCCACCCAGTTCCATTTTTGTTTTAAAACCTATTAACAATTCATAAAACACTCTTTTGAACTTGATAGCAGAACCTAGAGTGGGAGATGGAGAGTGTCAGACTGTGGAGCTACAGGAGAACCTGATAAATGACAGATCAAGAAGGCCTTTGTCTGCCAACTGGGCATCAAGGGATAACATGCCTGATGTTTTCTTCAGTGAAAGTAGTTCCAGCGGTGTGACACACCCAGCCTTACTTACTCCACTGTCAGGAGGTTGTGTGGAAAATGGTAAATTTGGGAAGAGTTAAAGAAAAACATCCACATAACTTCATCATTCCTCCTCTTGAAGAATACTAACAGCTAGAAGCACCCTTTCCATGTGAGAAGACTTGCCCTAGTTCACCACTACCTGCAGCTGGGAACATAATTCTTGATTTTTGTATTCAATATTGAGAGACATATTTGATTGTCCCATCTCTAACCTTGTTTCATTAATAATGTTGTTGTTAGGTTCCGTCAAGTTGGTTCCAGCTCATAGTGACCCTATGTACAAGAGAACAAAACCCTGCCCAGTCCCACGCCATCCTCACAATCATTGCTATGTTTGATCCCATTGTTGCAGCCACTGTGTCAATCCATCTCATTGAGAGTTTTCCTCTTTTTCACTGACCCACTGCTTTACCAACTATGATGCCTTCTCCAGGGACTGGTCCCCCCACTCCCGCAACCGATAACATGTCCAAAGTATGTAAGGAGAAGCCTCGCCATCCTTGCTTCTGAAGAGTGTTCTGGCTGTACTTCTTCCAAGACAGATTTGTTTACTTTCTTAGCGGTCCATGGTATATTCAATATTCCTTGCCAATGCCATAATCCAAAGGCATTAATTCTTTTTTTTATACATATATTTTATTGTACTTCAGGTGAAGGCTTACAGAACAAATAGTTTCTCATGAAAGAGTAGTACACATGTTGTGTACTTTTGAAGAGCATAGGTGTTTGATTTTTAGAAGATCCCAGTTGTCTAGCATATCTGTTAGGGTTTGTGCGTTGATGGTTATGGTTGGTATCCTGTTAATGCCATGTATTAAGGCCTGAAGTATTGGTTCTATTTTTTCTTCTATGAACCTTATAGTTTTAGGCCTTATAATCAGGTATTTGATCCATTTTGAAGTAGTTTTTGTATACGGTGTAAAGTATGGGTCCTGTTTCAGTTTTTTGCAGATGGATATCCAGTTTTGCCAGCACCATTTGTTAAAAAGACTGTCTTTTCCCCATTTGATGGACTTTGGGCCCTTGTCAAAGATCAGGTGACCATAGGTGGATGGATTTACATCTGGGTTCTCAACTCTGTTCCATTGGTCAATGTATATGCCTTTGTACCAATACCAGGCTGTTTTGACTACTGTAGCTGGATAGTAGGTTCTGAAGTCAGGTAGTGAGAGTCCTCCAACTTTATTCTTCTTCTTCAGTAGTGCTTTACTTATTCGGGGCTTCTTCCCTTTCCATATAAAGTTAATGATTAGTTTTTCCATCTCTTTGAAGAATGTTGTTGGTTGGTATTTGGATCGGGATTGCATTGTATTTGTAAATTGCTTTGGGTAGAATTGACATTTTCACAATGTTGAGTCTGCCTATCCATGAGCATGGTATGTTTTTCCATTTATGTAGATCCCTTTGGGTTTCTTGCAGTAGTGTTTTGTAGTTTTCTTTGTATAGGTCTTTTACATCCCTTGTCAGATTTATTCCTAAGTATTTTATCTTTTTAGGGGCTATTGAAAATGGTATTGTTTTCCTGATTTCCTTTTCAGCGTTCTACTTACTGGTGTATAGGAATCCAACTGATTTTTGAATGTTTATCTTGTATCCTGCTACTCTGCTGAATCTTTCTATTAGTTCCAGTAGATTTCTCGTGGAGTCTTTAGGGTTTTCTATGTATAGGATCATATCATCTGCAAACAGGGAGAGTTTAACTTCTTCATTACCAATTTGGATGCCCTTTATTTCTTTTTCTTGCCTTATTGCTCTAGCTAGAAATTCCAGCACAATGTTAAATAGGAGTGGTGATAGAGGGCATCCTTGTCTTGTTCCGGTTTTCAAGGGGAATGTTTTCAGCCTCTCTCCATTAAGAATGATGTTGGCCATTGGTTTTGCATAGATGCCCTTTATTATGTTGAGAAATTTCCCTTCTATACCTATTTGATTGAGAGTTTTTATCAGGAATGGGTGTTGGACTTTGTCCAATGCCTTTTCTGGGTCAATTGAGATGATCATGTGATTCTTTTCTTTCCTTTATTTATGTGGTGGATTACGTTGATTGATTTTCTAATGTTGAACCATCCTTGCACACCTGGTATGAATCCTACTTGATCATGGTGTATTATCTTTTTGATAGGATGCTGAATTCTATTGGCTAGAATTTTGTTCAGAATTTTTGCATCTATATTCATGAGACATATTGGTCTGTAATTTTCTTTTTTTGTGATGTCTTTGCCTGGTTTTGGTATCAGCATTATGCTGGCTTCATAGAATGAATTTGGAAGTGTTGCTTCCTCTTCTATGTTCTGAAATTGCTTGAGTAGTACTGGTACAAGATCTTCTGTAAATGTTTTGTAGAATTCTCCAGTGAAGCCATCTGGGCCAGGGCTTTTTTTGGTTGGGAGTTTCTTCATTACCTTTTCAATCTCTTGTCTTGTTATGGGTCTGTTCAGATTTTCAACATCACTTTGTTGTAATTTGGGTAGGCCATTTGTTTCTAGAAATTTATCTATTTCCTCTAGGCTTTCAAATTTGTTGGAGTATAGTTATTCATAATATTCTGTTATAATCCTTTTTATTTCAGTTCGGTCTGTTATAATGTCCCCCATTTCATTTCTTATTTGGGTTATTTGTGTCCTCTGCTGTTTTTCTTTTGTCAGTCTGGCCAGTGGTTTGTCGATTTTGTTGATTCTTTCAAAGAACCAACTTTTGGTTTTGTTGATTCTTTCTATTGTTTTTCTGTTCTCTATTTCACTTATTTCTGCTCTGATCTTTACTATTTCCTTTCTTCCGGTGGTTGTGGGCATTTTTTACTGTTCTCTTTCTATTTGTTTGAGTTCTGTAGTTAATGTTTTGATTTTGTCCCTTTCTTCTTTTTTGATATGTGCATCTATTGCTATAAATTGTCCTCTGAGGACTCCCTTTGCTGTGTCCCAAAGATTTTGGTATGATGTGTTTTCATTCTCATTGGATTCTAGGAATTTTTTGATTCCATCTCTGATTTCTTCTATTACCCAGTGATGTGTAAGCATGGTATTATTCAGTTTCCGTGTAGTTGATTTTTTTCCCTTGCTCTTTCTGTTGTTAATTTCTACCTTGATGGCATTGAGGTCAGAGAAGATACTTTGAATTATCTCAACGTTTTGGATCTTGTGGAGGATTGCTCTGTGGCCTAAGATGTGGTCTATTCTGGAGAACGTTCCATGTGTATTGGAAAAGAATGTGTACTTTGCAGTGGTTGGATGGAGTGTTCTATATATGTCTATGAGGTCAAGTTGGCTGATTGTGCCCTTTAGGTCTGCTGTATCTTTGCTGAGTTTCTTCTTAGTTGTTCTGTCCTTTACTGAGAGTGGTGTGTTGAAGTCTCCTACTATTATTGTGGAACTGTCAATTTCTCTTTTCAGTGCTGTTACAGTTTCTTTTTATGTATTTTAGAGCTCTGTCATTGGGTGTGTGGATGTTTATTGTGGTTATATCTTCATGATGGATCATCCCCCTTAATCATTATATAGTGTCCTTTGTCTTTTATGGTGGATATGTTTTAAAGTCTATTTTATCAGAGATTAGTATTGCCATGCTGCTCTTTGTTGCTTGATATATTTTTTCCAAACTTTGTTTTATAATAAATTTATATCTTTGTTTCTAACGTTTGTCTCTTGTAGACAGCATATTAATGGATCCTGTTTTTTTATACAGTCTGTCACTCTCTGTCTCTTTATAGGTGCATTTAGGCCATTTACATTCAGTGTAATTATTGATTGGTGTGAGTTTATTGCTGTCATTTTGTAGTGCTTTTTTTTTTTTTTTGTGGTGCTAACGTTTTCTTTGTTCCTCTTACTCTCCTGTGCTGAATTCCTATGGTTTGTATTTTTTTTTCGTTTCTTTAGTTTTTGCTGAGACTTTATATTTTTCTTCTTTATTTTGATGAGTAGGTTTGTTAACTTTCTTTTTGGTTACCTTGAATTTTACCCTCATCTTCCTAGGTCTGAACCAGTCTATTATTACTTGGTGTATCCTTGCCTTTCTCTCCATTAGAAGGTTGTATACCTGTACCGTTTATTCCCTCTTTTATTGTTCTGATGTTGTTGTCATTTACAGTGTAACCTCTCTGATTCCCTGTTGTAATTCTTTTGGTTTTGGATAGTCCTTGAGAGATCATTTTCTAGGTTGGTATCTGTCTGGGACAATCCTGCATCCTAGATTCAACCTGTTAGCTGAAGTATTTTGTTCTCAGACCAAAGGACTCCCTTTAATAATTCTTGTAAGTTTGGTTTGGTTTTTACATAGTCCTTTAATTTCTGTTTATCTGGAAATGTCATAATTTCACCATCATATTTGAACAAGAGTTTTGCAGGATAGATTATTCTTGGCTGGCAATTTTTTTCTTTCAAGGTTTTATATATGTCATCCCATTGCCTTCTTGCCTGCATGATTTCTACCAAATAATACAAGCTTAGTCTTATTGTTTCTCCTCTGTATGTGACTTTTTGTTTTTCTCGAGCTGCTCTCAGGATTCTTTGTCTCTGATTTTAGCAAGTGTGATTATGATATACCTTGGTGATTTTCTTTTGGGGTCTATCCTATATGGAGTTCGTTGAGCTTCTTGGATGGTCAGCTTTTCATCTTTCATGGTATTGTTGAAATTTTCTGTCAGCAGTTCTTCAATGATCCTGTCTGTGTTTTCTGTTTTCTCCCCCTGTTCTGGAACTCTAATTACTCACAAATTTTTGCTTTTGATTGTATCCCACATAATTCTCAGGGTTTCTTCATTCTTTTTTCTGATTTTTCCTCAAACAGAGTTCTATCCAAGTGTTTGTCATCAGTTTTGCTGATCTTGTCTTCCATTGTTAGATACCTGCTCCTCAGCCCTTCTATGATACTGTCCATTTCTGAAATCTTGCTGTTTGTCTTTTGGATCTCTAATTGTTGTTTTTGTATGATTCTAGTTGTGAATTTATTTTGGTATTATGTTCCGGTATTATTTTCCTGAATTCTTCCATTTTTTTGTCTGTATTTCCCATGAATTTGTCTATTTTTTCCCTATTTTCGTCTGATTTTTGCTTCAACTCTTGGATAGCTCTGAATATTAGAAATTTGAATTCCCTATCAAGCAGTTGTAGTGCCTTTTCTTCTCCTGGAAAGTCATCTGGTTTTCCATTTTGGATGCCTATGGGAACAATCTTGTCTTGTTTTTTTTGTATGTTTTGATATTGTCTACTGTCTTTGGGACATTCAGTAATATTTTTCCTCATTTATTGATTGTAGATTTGTTTGTTTCATCCTGCGTTTTTGTTTTATTTGGTTACGTCTGAACAGGCAGGCTGTGCATTCTTTATTGTTTGCTAGTCTGTGGGCACAATACTTTGCCTGCTTGTCCAATGAGTCTGGTCAGTCACTCAGGTATGGTACAGTGGGGAAGGTCAAAATGAATGGGAGTTGCTGGGAGGGGTTGTTTGTGGCATGTACTAGGGCCAACAGTAATCAGTGCAGGGCAGTTTCCCATAGGCCATGCCTGTGCCTCTGTGATGTTCAGCACACAGAGCAGGTACATAGGATGGAGGGGGGCGATTGTGATATGTGGAGCTAAGATGGGTATAGGAGAAAGGAGAGAGGAACAGGAGCCATAAATATACAAAAAAACACAAACAAAAAAGAGTACTAAGGGAGCTTGCCATTGTAGTGGAGAGATGGGAGACTGAAAAACAAAAAGAAAAAATGAATAAATAAAAATTAGAAAAAAATGAAATAAAAGAAAACCCCCTGGGATCCCACCAGTGCAGCTGCAAGAACTGGGGTAGTAGTGGCTCCAAGGCCATGAATTACAGCCTGGCTAGAAAAGGTAGAAGTGTCACATAGTGCCAGGTATTCAGGAGACAGGAAGAGAAGTTAAGTATAGAGATATGAGAAACTGAGAAATGAAGAAAGACAAAACAGGAAAAAGAAAAGAAAACAAAAACAAAAAACAAAAAAAGAAATGCTCAAGGGATCCCACTGCACAGCTGCACAGACTGAGATAGTTGCTCTCAAGCCACGTAGTACTGCCCAGTTAGAAGGGGCTTCCAAATTAAGAAAAGGAAAACAACAACAACAACAACAACAACAAAGAAACAAACAAATCCAAACAGAACAAATCAAAACACACAAATGAAAAAAAGCCTTGGGGATCCCACCAGCGTGGCAGTGTGGGCTGGGAAGCAGTTCCACAGTTGAGCGGTGTTTCACAGCTTTTCAGGAAAAAGCAAAGATGGCACAGGGAGCCAGGTATTTGAAAGAAAGGAGGGGGAGGTTTTGAGAGGTATGGAAGAAACCAAAAGAAGTGGAAAAAAGCAACACCAGCAACAAACAAATGGCACTCATTGAGCCAGCCAGTGAGGGCAGTTGGAATCCAAGTGGCACGGGGTGAATCTGGTGCTTCCCAGACAAGAGACTCTGGCCGCAAGAAGCAGAGGAGGCCGAGTGAAGGTGAAGAAGGGTAGGGGGTGGGAAAGTGTATATTGGTGGTTACCGGTTGTTCTGTCTCCTGCTGGGAGCTCTGTGAAGCTGCTTTCCCATACTCCCTGTTCACCAGTCTCCAACAGCTGCATTAGCTGATAGAGGACCTCTGTATGTATCTCTCTTCTATATCAGTTTCTTATTCCATTTGGTGCTTGGCTGAGTTTGTTATCTCTTCATTTGATGCTTAGGGTTTCAGGATTTGCATTTGTCTGTGTTTGACTTAGTTTTCCGGATCTTTGCTGTGGAGGGACGAAGTGGTACCTCTGTCTATAGTGTCATGCTGCCCGAAAGTCTAGTGCTTTAAAATTTGATAATCAAAATACATTTGATTATCTCATCAACTTTATATAATAGTTCCCCCTCTATGAAAGGAGGCAGGGATTGAAATCTAGAGACAGTCCTGCCTGTGGTCATACAGCAATGCACTGTATGCTCTGGCTTTGTATTCAGGGACTTTTTGCTTTGAGTCTAGTGCTTGGCCTAATCAGTTTATAGTGCTGTATAAAGTTCACATAATGATTTTGAGCATGGTACAATCCAAGGCTTTCAATCAAGTACATATTTCTGGAGAAAAAGAAAGTAAGCAAGAGCTAAAACAGAACCATTCCTTAGCAAGCAATTTTCATTGTTATGCAAGTTGTGTTTATGCAGAAAAGAACATATCTCATCTTCCAAGCTATTTAATAGCCTTCTAGTTATCATTTGGCAAGATCAAGTTATAAATGTTTTTATACAATGTAAGGAAGCCTTATGGCATCCATTTTTTTTTTTTTTTTAGTTTCTTGTAATCTTGTCTCCTTTGTAGTTAACAAGATGACAAACCCTTAATTTTTATAGTAGAATCTGATTAGATCATTTTACTTGTTGCATTTTAATGGAAGCTTATTTGCATTCGATTATAAAAGATTAGTATTTACTTTAAAATCAGTGTAGAATCATGTTCTATTAGTACCAAGCCATAGTCCTTGCCAGTGCATAATCCTTTAGTGTATATTTTATAATACCAGTTGCCTTTATTGATTTAAATGAGACAGAGAAACATTCTTTTAGTCTAATCCCCCCAAAACTCATAATGTCTAGGAATTTTCATGGGATATGAGGAAAATGAGGCTGATCTGGAAATTATTGTTGTGGGTCTCATGCAAAGTAGAATTACACCAATGAAGTCATAATTGATGAAATACAACATGGTGCAGTGGGGAGGGAGTTGCGCTCTTAGTTGGCCTTAAAAGAAGGTAAAAGTGTGGGGAGGGAGCTTCCATTTTCACGTCTGCCTCTCCTTGGATGCATGGCAAATCTCTGTTGGCTTGGACACCTGCTTTTTGTGGTTGTGATGCTGTGTAACCATTCCTTTGTCTACTATAGTTGGACCCCTAGTGTGGAAGCTGCTCCCCTGGGCTCAGTTTCTGATATCATCTGAATGGTACCTTTCGTCTGAAGCACGTGGTCCTCCCCTTGAAAGCATCTTAAACCTGCATTTCTGCTTTTCAAATTACTTACTTACGTAGGCTGTTGGGGATGTCCTCAGATCAGTGCACTGTACTCGGCATCCTTATTCCAACCAATGTTATTATAGCATATTTTATAAATAAAAGTGAGCACTCATACTTTTAATATTTTAACAAATGTACAGCTCTTTTTCAAAAAACAACCACATATACACACACTAACACTAAAAAAAACAAAAGAGCTCTTACGTCTGGCTTTGGATCAAGAGAGCAGTGTGACTCTCCATTAACAGGTTAGATATCTGATGTTTTAGCTGAGAACATGTGATTCCTAAATATGGATGTAGACATGTTTGTATGTGTGTAAATTAGTAAATTACATTGTTTTTAATGCCTGCAATTAACTTCTATCATTTTGAAGTATTTTCACACTTTAAATTATTTTTATGAAAATGTTATTGTAAAAAATCAACTTCCAAATGCTGCTTATAAGAACAAACCCTTATGTTTTCATATTATTCAAAATTAAATTTATATTTTTATAAAATATATTATCTACACTGTACAAATACACTATGTCTATCATAGGTATAAATGACAGAAGGATGGAGAATTTACAAAGTGCTTTTATCTTCCTAAAATACATTTTTTCTTCTGATTCTAGCTTGTAATACCAATTTTATCATATAAAAATTCCCATAAGCATCATTTAAAAATCAAAAATATCCTTTATGACTTCATATGTAGCAGTGTGACATTTGACATGAGGGTCAAATTTGATGAAGCACTTGATTTCACAACATATTCTTGTACAACAATGTTGTCAACAACTTAAAACAATACAGTTAGGAAGTTTTTAAATTATTAAGAACTTTATACTCTGCCCAAAAGACAATCTTTGAATAATTCCCTTTAAGAGTCAGAATATAAGTGTGTAATGGAGTCTGTGCAGGGTAAAATCAATAAAGCAGTCTGTCTTGAAAAAATAACAGGGAGGTTTCCTGAACTAGATGAAAACTCCACTTACATTTGTTTTGCTTAGTTTTTAAGAAGAAGCCTATAACAAGACACAGTGTCATATGGCAATTAAAAACTCTAGGATTATATTATAGTGGATGGCAGTATTTGATGATTGGCATTGCAATGTGAAAGTGGATAGACATGGCGTTACAACAGGGTGGTGTATATCCTATGACTCAAACATCTTGGGATAGGCAACTAACTCCTCTAATAAAGAGATCCTCAAATATAGTGTCTTAAATAATCTAGAACTTTATAGCTCTCTTGCGTAACACACTAAAGAGGTTTAGGCTGACATAAGGCTGTGCATTACCAGGATAGTCAGGGACCATATTTGCTTCTATCATGTTGCTCTACCATCCACTGGGATATTGTCTTTATTTCAGTGGTCAAATATTTTCTAACCTGCAAGGGAAAAAGAAAGAGTGGAAGTGAAGGGAAAACAATGTACCCTTTATGCATGTAATATGGAAGTTACCCACATCACCTTTGTTCGCAATGCTGTGGCAAGAATTTATCCTCACGGACACAGCCAGCTGTAAGGGACGCAGTTGTTGCTCAGCTAGAACTTGCAACGGGGTTCTACTACTAAAAGTTTGAAGAGAAGGCTGATAATGGTAGGCAATCTGCAATTTCTGCTACACTTCTTAATGACAATATAAAGTTGAAAAGTATCAAAAAGACTAACAAAATTATAAAACTTGCATGACCTGGTTATTTAAGAAAACGTACAAAGAATACTGACAGCAAAATTGTTAAGCAAAACAGTAGTTGAGTTCACACAAAAATAGTCTAGACCTTCGAAAACAGTAATAATAGAGAAATAAAAATTGTTAGAAACATTAAGTTTGATGAGCTATCTTTCAGGTTTGAGTGAAGATTTCCCTGGAGAGTCTAAACCAGTTTCTCCAGCAATCAGTATAAGTGATTCAGACAATGTATTTTGTCAGCTATACCTTACCAGTAACTCAGCAAACGTAAGTATATATCCACTTCTAAGTATAGAAGAATATAAATTATATTGTAAAACACAGTGAACGTTTTATTAGTTTGTTCAGGAAATTGTAAAGCCTTGGAAGATAATATTCAAAGGAAAAAATGTGATGATAGCAGCATTTGATTAGACTACAAAACAGTTGATGCTGTTGGAAAGTTGTTCTGTATAGGGACTCTTCACGGAGTCGGTCCAGAGATGCTGAGTGTTCAAACACATCAAAAGGCCTTTCTACAGCACAATCTTAGACTTTTACTTCTTGTCTACATCTCCTTCTGCATGAACGGGCAATCTACAATCAAGGAAAAACTAAATCAATAGATGGTGGAAAAACTTATCTAAATATGAACAGTAGTTCTCAGAGATTTTTTTTTTTTATTGTACTTCAGGTGAAGGATTACAGAACAAATAGTTTCTCATGAAACAGTAGTACACATATTGTTTTATGACATTGGTTAACAACTCGACAACTTGTCCACCCTGTCCATTCTCGACCTTTTTTTTTTTGGGTGAAAATATACATAGCCAAAGATACACCATTTCAAAAATTTCTACACGCACATTTCAATGACATCGACTATGCTCTTCAAATTGTGCTGCTATTCTCACTTTAGATGAAGGCTTACAGAACAAAATAGTTTCTCGTTAAACAGTACACATGTTGCCCTATGACAATGGTTAACAACCTCACAACACATCAACATTATCCATACTCAACCTTGGGTTCCCTATCACCAGCTTCCTTGACCCTTCTACCTTCTGGCCGTTGTCCCTGGACTGCTGTACCTCATTACTCCCATTTGCTTTTATGGGGCTGTCCACTCCCAGGCTGAATGGTGAACCTCGGAAGTGACTTCACCACTGAGCTAAAAGGGTGTCTCTGGGTTTCTCCAGTCTCCTTTAGGCCAGTAAATCTGGTCTTTTTTTTTTTTTTTTCTTTTGTGAGTTAGAATTTTGTTCTACATCCTTCTCCAGCTCTGTCCAGAACCCTCTGTTGTGATCCTGGTCAGAGCAGTCAGTGGTGGTAGTCGGACACCATCTAGCTGTACTGGACTCAGTCTGCTGGAGGCCTTTGGGGCTGTGGTCCATTAGTCCTTTGGACTAATCTTTTCCTTGTATACTGTTCTCTTCATTCTCCCTTGCTCCTGAAGGGATGAGACCAGTGGAGTACCTTAGATGGCTGCTCACAGGCTTTTAAGATCCCAGACGCTACTCACCAAGGTAGAATGTAGAACATTGTCTTTATAAACTGTGTTATGCCAACTGAGCTAGATGTTCCCTGAGACCATGGTCCCACAGCCCTCCACCCAGCAATTCAGTCCCCCAGGGAGTTTGGATGTGTCTATGGAGTTTCCATGACCTTTCCTTGTACAAGTTGTGCTGGTTTCCCCTGTATTGTGTACTGTCTCACTCTTCACCAAAGATACCACTTATCTATTGCCTATTTAGTATTTCCACCCCACCCCTCCCATTCCAGGTAACCAACAAAGATTGTTACATTTTGTGTGTGACTTTTTCATGGGATTTTACAATACAGGTCTCATAGAATATTTGTCCTTTTGTGATTGACTTATTTCAGTCAGCATACTCTCCTCCAGTTTCATCCATGTTATGAGATGCTTCACAGATTCATTGTTGTTCTTTCCCGTTGCATAGTACTCCATTGTGTGTATATACCATAGTTTGTTTATCCATTCATCTGTTGATGGGCATCAAGGTTGTTTCCATGGTTTTGCTATTGTGAACATTGCTGCCATAAACATAAGTGTACATATGTCTGTTCGAGTGATGACTCTTATTTCTCTAGGATATAGTCCTAGGAGTGGGATTGCTGGATCGAATGGTATGTCTATTTCTAGCTTTCTGAGGAAGCGCCATATCATTTTCCAAAATGGTTGTATCATTTTGCATTCCCACCAGCAGTGCATAAGACTTCCAATTTCCCCGCAGCCCCTCCAAAGTTTGTTATTTCCAGTGTTTTTGATTCGTGCCAGTAATGCCGGGGTGAGATGGTATCTCATTGTGGTTTTAATTTGCATTTCTCTAATGGCTAGTGATCGCCAGCATTTCCTCATGTGTCTGTTGGCCATTTGAATGTCTTCTTTAGTGAAGTGTCTGTTCATTTCCTTTCCCCATTTTTTAATAGGATTATTTGTCTTTTTGTTGTAGAGGTGTTGGATTTTCTTGTAGATTATGGAGATTAGACCTTTGTCTGACTTGTACAGTCCAAAAATTTTGTCCCAGTCTGTAGATTCTCTTTTTACTCTTTTGGTGAAGTCTTTTGAAGAAAATAGGTGTTTGATTTTTAGAAGATCCCAGTTATCTAGCTTATTTATTGGGGTTTGTGCGTTGATGGTTATGGTTTGTATCCTGTTAATGCCATGTATTAAGGCCTGTAGTGTTGGTCGTATTTTTTCTTCTATGAACTTTATACTTCTGGCTTTATATTCAGGTCTTTGATCCATTTTGAAGTAGTTTTTGTATACAGCGTGATGTATGGGTCCTGTTTCATTTTTTTGCAGATGGATATCCAGTTTTGCCAGCACCATTTGTTAAAAAGACTGTCTTTTCCCCATTTGATGGACTTTGGGCCCTTGTCGAAGATCAGGTGACCATAGGTGGACGGATTTACATCTGGGTTCTCAATTCTGTTCCACAGGTCAATGTATCTGTTGTTGTACCAGTACCAGGCTGTTTTGACTACTGTAGCTGTATAGTAGGTTCTGAAGTCAGGTAGTGTGAGTCCTCCAACTTTATTCTTCTTCTTCAGTAGTGCTCTACTTATTTTCGGGGCTTCTTCCCTTTCCATATAAATTGAATGATTAGTTTTTCCATCTCTTTGAAGAATGTTTTTGGTATTTGGATCGGGATTGCACTGTATTTGTAAATTGCTTTGGGTAGAATTGTCATTTTTACAATGTTGAGTCTACCTATCCATGAGCATGGTATGTTTTTCCATTTATGTAGATCCCTTTGGGTTTCATGCAGTAGTGTTTTGTAGTTTTCTTTGCATAGGTCTTTTACATCCCTGCTCAGATTTATTCCTAAGTTTTTTTTTTTTTTTTTTTTTATCATTTTAGGGGCTATTATAAACAGTTTTGTTTTCCTGAATTCCTTTTCATAGTTCTCCTTATTGGAGTATAGGAATCGAACTGATTTTTGAATGTTTATCTTGTATCCTGCTACTCAGCTGAATCTATTACTTACAGTGGTTTTCTCATGGAGTGTTTAGGGTTTTCTATGCACAGAATCATATCATCTTCAAACAGGGACCGTTTAACTTCTTCATTACCAATTTGGATGCCCTTTATTTCTTTTTCTTGCCTTATTGCTCTAGCTAGAAATTCCAGCACAATGTTAAATAGGAGTGGTGATAGAGGGCATCCTTGCCTTGTTCCTGTTCTCAAGGGGAATGTTTTCAGCCTCTCTCCATTAAGAATGATGTTGGCCATTGGTTTTGCATAGATGCCCTTTATTATGTTGAGAAATTTCCCTTCTATACCTATTTGATTGAGAGGTTTTATCAGGAATGGGTGTTGGACTTTGTCCAATGCCTTTTCTGTGTCAATTGAGATGATCTTGTGATTATTTTCTTTCCTTTTATTTATGTGGTGGATTACATTGATTGATTTTCTAATGTTGAACCATCCTTGCATACCTGGTATGAATCCTACTTGGTTGTGGTGTATTATTTTTTTGATATGATGCTGAATTCTATTGGCTAGAATGTTGTTCAGAATTTTTGCATCTATATTCATGAGACATATTGGTCTGTAATTTTCTTTTTTTGTGATGTCTTTGCCAGGTTTTTGTATCAGCGTTATGCTGGGTTCATAGAATGAATTTGGATGTGTTGCTTCCTTTTCTATGCTCTGAAATAGTTTGAGTAGTACTGGTACAAGCTCTTCTGTAAATGTTTTGTAGAATTCTCCAGTGAAGCTATGTGGCCTGGGCTTTTTTTGTTGTTGTTGGGACTTTTTTTATTACCTTTCCAATCTCTTCTCTTGTTATGGGTCTGTTCATATTTTTAACATCACTTTGTTGTAGTTTGGGTAGATATTGTGTTTCTAGAAATTTATCAATTTGTTCTAGGTTTTCAAATTTGTTGGAGTATAGGTTCTCATAATATTCTGTTATAATCCTTTTTATTTCAGTTGGGTCTGTTGTAATGTCCCCCATTTCATTTCTTGTTTGGTTTATTTGTGTCCTCTCCTGTTTTTCTTTTGTCAGTCTGGCCAGTGGTTTGTCGATTTTGTTGATTCTTTCAAAGAACCAACTTTTGGTTTTGTTGATTCTTTCTATTGTTTTTCTGTTCTCTATTTCATTTATTTCTGCTCTGATCATTACCATTTCCTTTCTTCCGGTGGTTGTGGGCTTTTTTTGCTGTTCTCTTTCTATTTGTTTGAGTTCTGTAGTTAACGTTTTGATTTTGTCCCTTTCTTCTCTTTTGATATGTGCATCTATTGCTATAAATTGTCCTCTGAGGACTGCCTTTGTTGTGTCCCAAAGGTTTTGGTATGATGTGTTTTCATTCTCGTTGGATTCTAGCAATTTTTTGATTCCATCTCTGATTTCGTCTATTACCCACTGATGTGTAAGCAGGGTATTATTCAGTTTACATGTAATTGATTTTTTTCCCTTGCTCTTTCTGTTGTTGATTTCTACCTTGATGGCATTGTGGTCAGAGAAGATATTTTGAATTACCTCAACGTTTTGGATCTTGTTGATGATTGCTCTGTGGCTAAGATGTGGTCTGTTCTGGAGAATATTCCATGTGCATTGGAAAAGAATGCGTATTTTGCAGTGGTTGGATGGAGTGTTCTATGTATGTCTATGAGGTCAGGCTGGCTGATTGTGCCCTTTAGGTCTTCTGTATCTTTGCTGAATTTCTTCTTAGTTGTTCTCTCCTTTACTGAGAGTGGTGTGTTGAAGACTCCTATTATTATTGTGGAACTGTCAATTTCTCTTTTCAGTGTTGTTAGAGTTTGTTTTATGTATTTTGGAGCCCTGTCATTGGGTGCATAGATGTTTATTATGGTTATGTCTTCATGATGGATCGTCCCCTTAATCATTATATAGTGTCCTTCTTTGTCTTTTATTGTGGATTTTGTTTTAAAGTCTATTGTATCTGAGATTAGTGTTCCCACTCCTGCTCTTTTTTGGTAGTTGTTAGCTTGATATATTTTTTTTCCAACCTTTGACTTTTAATAAATTCACATCTTTGTTGGTAAGGTGTGTCTCTTGTAGACAGCATATTGATGGATCCTGTTTTCTTATCCATTCTGTCACTCTCCATCTGTTTATGGGTGTACTGAGTCCATTTACATTCAGCGTAATTATTGATAGATGTGAGTTTGTTGCTGTCATTTTGTAGTGCTTTTTATTGTGGTGCTGAAGTCTTCTTTGTTCTTCTTACTCTCTTGTGCTGAGTTACTTTTGTTTGTGGATTTATTTTCATTTCTTTTGTTTTTGTAGGTTTTGTTTTTGCTGAGACTTTATGTTTTTCCTGTTTTTTTTTATGAGTGTGTTTGTTAACTTTTTTTGTGATTACCATGAATTTTACCCTTATCTTTCTAAGTTTGAATCAGTCTACCGTAACTTGGTAACGCCTTGCCTTCCTCTCCATTAGAAGGTTCTATACCTATGCTGTTTATTCCCTCTTTTATTGTTTTCATGTTGCCGTCTTTTACTGATTAACTGCTCTGATTCTCTGTTGTATTTCTTTTGGTTTTGGATAGTCCTCGAGAGTTCATTTCCTAGATTGGTATCTGGCTGGTACGATCCTGCATTCTAGATTCTGCCTGTGAACTGATGCTGTTTGTCCTCAGATCGAAGAACTCCCTTTAATAATTCTTGTAAGTTTGGTTTTGCTTTTACATATTCCCTTAATTTCTGTTTATCTGGAAATGACCTAATTTCACCATCATATTTGAACGAGAGTTGTGCAGGGTATATTATTCTTGACTGGCAATTTTGTTCTTTCAAGATTTTATATGTGTCATCCCACTGCCTTCTTGCCTGCATGGTTTCTGCTGAATAATCTGAGGTTAGTCTTATTGTTTCTCCTCTGTATGTTACTTCTTGTTTTTCACGAGCTGCTCTCAGGATTCTTTGTGTATCTTTGGTTTTGGCGTGTGTGATTATGATATGCCTTGGTGATTTTTCTTTTGGGGTCTGTCCTATATGGGGATCGTTGAGCTTCTTGGTTGGCCAGCTTTTCATGTTTCACAATATTGGGGAAGTGTTATTTCAGCAGTTCTTCAGTGATCCTCTTTGTGTTTTCTGTTTTCTACCCCTGTTCTGAAACTCCAATCACTCGTAAATTTTTGCTTTTGATTGTTTCCCACATAACTCTCAGGGTCTCTTCATATTTCTTTGTTCTTTTTTCTGAGTTTTCCTGAAACAGAGTTGTATCCAAGTGTTTGTCTTTAATTCCACTGATCCTGTCTTCCACCATTTCAAATCTGCTTCTCAGCGCTTCTATGATACCATACATTTCTGAAATCTTGTTGTTTATCTTTTGGATTTCTAATTATTTTCTTTGTAGCATTTCTAGTTTTGAATTTAGTCTGGCATTTTGTTCCTGCATTATTTTCCTGAATTCTTCCAATTTTATGTCTGTATTTTCCATGATTTTGTCTATTTTTTCCTCATTTTTGTCTGATTTTTGCCTCAGCTCTTGCAGATTTCTGAGTATTAGAGATTTGAATTCCCTGTCAGGTGGTTCTAGTGCCTTTTCTTCCACTGGAAAGTCATCTGGTGTTTTATTTTGGATGCCTACTGGAACCATCCTTTCCTGTTTTTGTAAATGTTGTGATATTGTCTGCTGTCTTCAGGGCATTCAGCAGTTATTTTTCTCATTTATTGACTGTAGATTTGTTTGTTTTGTCCCTTTTTTAAAAAAATTGGCTCTGTCTGAGCAGGCAGGCTGTGTGTTCTTTGTTGTTTGCTTGTCTGTGGGCACAATAGTTTTCGCCTGCTTCTCCAGTTGGGATGTTAAGTCACTCTGATATCGTATGGCATGGCAGGTCTAGCTGAAGAGGAGTTACTGGGATGGGTTGTTTATGGCACTTACTACAGCCACCAGGACGGGTCAGTAATCAGTGCCTGGCAGGTTCCAGTAGCCGTGCCCGTGCTGCTTGGTGGTATGATGTTAAGCGCACGGTGCAGGTAGGCAGAATGTAGTGGCTAGTTTTTTATGTGTGGAGCTAAGATGGATATGTGAGAGAGGAGCGAGTAACAGGAGCCAAAAACATACAAACAAACAAAAAAGAATGTTAGGGGAGCTTGCCATTGGAGTGGAGAGATGAGAGACTATGAAATGGAGAAAAACAAAAAGGGGAAGAGAAAGAAAAAAAAGAAAAGAAAAGAATGAATAAATAAAAATCTGAAAGGTTAAAGAACAGCAAAGTTCCCAGGGATCTCACTGGTGTGGCTATGAGGTCTGGGGAAGTTGTTCTCAGATGTTGTAGTACAGCTTGGCTAGAAGGAGTAGAGGTATACAATGCCAGGTATTCAGGCAACAGAAAAAGAAGGAAGATATGGAGAGATGAGAATCTGATTAATGAAGAAAGACAAAAAGGGAAAAATAGGGAAATGAAAGCAAAACAAATTTAAAAAAAAAGAACAAGATAAGCCCCCCAGAAAACAGAAAAAGAAAAAAGAAAACCAATGAAAAAGAAATCCCCTCAGGGATCCCTCTGCACATCTGTGCAAGCTGAGCATGTAGTTTCCAAGCTATGCAGCACCGCCTGGCCAGAACAGGCCAACTCAAGAAAAGGAAAAGGAAACAAATAAACAATTCAAAAGAAACTAACGAACAAAAGTCCCGGGATCCCACCAGCATGGCAGCCCAGACTGGGAAGCAGTTCCACACTTGAACGGAGCTCTGCAGCCCCTCAGGAAGAAGCAACGATGGTGCACGGAGCCAGGTATTTGAGCAAAAGGAGAGGGAGGTGGTGAGAGGTAAGGAAGAAATCAAAAGAAGCAGAAAAAAAGCAACACCAACAGCCAACAAATGGCACTCACAGAGTCAGCTATTGCAGGCTGGTGGAATCCAAGCAGCCGGTGTTTCCCGGACAAGAGACTGTGTCCGCGGGAAGCAGAGGAGGCCGAGTGGGGGTGAAGAAGGGTGGGGGGTGAGGAAGTGTATGTCACAAATTACCAGTTGTTTTATTTCCCGCTGGAAGCTCCATGTAGCTGCTTTCTTGTACCCCCTGTTTGCTGGTCTCCGATAGGAGTCCAAAATGGTGGATCCATGCTGGGTTAGCTGATAGGGGGCCTCTATATGAATTTCTCCTCCCTCTCCATTCTCTGTCAGTTTTCTCACTCCATTTGGTGCTTGGCTGAGTTCTTTATCTCTTCATTTGATGTTTTACGGTTTCAGGATTGTTGTTTTCTCTGTTCAGCTTAGCTTTTCAGATCTTTGCTGTGGAGGGATGGTGTGGTGCTTCTGTCTAGAGTGCCATTTTGCCAAAAGTCCAGAGAGATTTTTTTTAATTAGAAAATATTAAGAAGGAATTATAAATTGCTGGTAATTATACTCGGAAGATAAAATTTATGAAAAAGGTTTGTGATAGTAAAATTGTATTTTATCAATATGAGGTTTGTTTTCTTGCTGCTTCCATTATTTTTTATATTGGCAAGTTAGTGCTTAGTGTATCTGCTTAATAGTGGGGAAAAATAAATTGACTAATATAAAATTTTTTTTAATTTATAATAGTGCTGAAGACTTTTTTACTCTATTTTTTTTCCCTGTGGACCATAAACTGATTAAAAACCATGAGTGTTTTCTTTTTTTATTTAATAAGAGGGAGATGTTTTCTTGATTAGAAACATTTTAAAGTAAATTCGATTATTAAGAGTCAGACGTGCAATCATGTAATTATTATTAATAACTTCTTTTTAATTTAAGATAAAATTTTTATGAGTAGTTCAAGATATAAAAATGAATTATTTTTTATAAGCCCCGCAAGAGACTCTGCATCTGTAGAGGGAATCAAGGAACAAGTATTTTCCCATTATGATTATTCAAATTTCCTCATTTTTTAAGGAAAGAAATTAAGACAGTTATCCACTAATTGCTTATATGTCTACTCCGGTTTTCATTATGTAACTTCATAGATATGTTACGCTACAATTCTATAATATCTTCCGAAAGAATAGCTCACAGCCTCTTTGGTCTGAACATTCAGTAACGGTTTGGGTGCAGTGCATCGTATTTTCTTGCCATACTGTATAGCATGGCAATAAAGAGGCATGGCGCTACTGACTCGTTTCAGCAGGAAGAATTTTCCGAAGATGGCTACTCCATAAGAGGAAACAAAACAAAACAAAATACCATATATACCATGATGATTCTTAAGAAAAATATTTAAATATTGACTCCTATTTCAGAAACTCAGCAACTATTACTATTTAATTTTTTAGTGACTAATGTCTACACCAAAAAACACTGTATAAGAAATCCAGCAGTTACTATTCACAGAATTTGTAAACTTTTCCCTTTTTCTGTTGATCTTGTGTGCTTATGACCTTAGTATTTATATCCCCATTTACCATGTCAAGTCACCTTTTATATTGCATTTTGTTAATACATTCCTGGCTATAAATTCATTGACTCCCACCCCACCATACACATACGCAGTCTCAAACTCCACAACCCCACCGTGCATACAATATCAAAGAAACGATAGAGGAAAGGGCGTACATAAGAAACAAGAAACAAGCATGTGAAAAAGTTGGAAGGACATTTCAAGATTACTTAGAATAGTTTGAGTAATCAAACGTACTTCCAAAAGTTGCATTCTGGAAATGAAAAATTTGATTTTTAATAATTTCTTCTTCAAGATATGTTGTTAATCCTGACCACCCTTCCTCAAAGAAGTTTTACAATTTCAAATTTCTGGAAAATGCTCAATATGAACGTATTATGAAACTCGTTTCCATTCAAGTTTCTCAGTAACTTTTCCATGTAAGGTATTCTCAACTCCTTCTCTGGTCACTCAGAAATAAATAGTCATCAAATCCTGTCAGACCTTTCTCTGCTGTATTGTTTTTTTCTTATGCATGCCCTTTCTTTTGTTGTTACTTTGCTATTATATCCACAGTGGGGTAGTAGAGAGTGAGACTGTGTGTGTGTGTGTGTAGTGGGGTGGGAGTCAATGAATTTATAGCCAGGAATATGTTAACAAGCTACAATATAAAAGGTGACTTGACATGGTAAACGGAAGCATAAATATTAAGGTCATAAGTACACAAGATCAAGAGAAGAAGGGAAAAGTTTACAAACTGTATCTGTGATTAGTAACTGCTGGATTTCTTATATGGTGTTTTTTTTTGTGGCATGCTGTGAGGAACCAAGAAGTGATTAAAAACTTAAGCAGAACTAGTAAGTATACAGAAACATGAAATAACTATTACATTGCAGTGAAATAAATGTTAAAAATAGCATGTGCTTTTTTACTGTTTTGTTTATCAAATTCTTTCTTTTCAACCCATGTGCTCATGTGTTCACAGACTGAGTTTTGTATATCAAATTCTTTCTTTTCAACCCATGTGCTCATGTGTTCACAGACTGAGCCAGTCATTCACAAAATCACATCTTTTATTTTCCTCTCATCTAGCCTGGGCTGAGAGAAGAAAGTAACCCTAAGCTTCTTACACTTCTTGACTATCATTTGGGAATGTGTGGAAGTGGTAATATATTTGTTATAAATCCCTGAAGATAAAATGTTATTTTTCAAAAAGATAGACTATGCGATCAGAACCCATTACTAAGGTGTTCTTAGCAAGTCCCTAGAATAAACTGGGTCATACATTTTTCTTATTTTAAAATTGTGGATAATTTGATATGCATATGACAATACTCAACATCTTTGAGAGCCTACTCTGTGCACCCTTCGAGATACTTACTTAACGTGTTAACTCATTTAATTGTTTTCTGATATAGTTTCTCATTATTTATTGTGTTTTGTAGAAAAATTAAACTGAGGCATAGAGAAGTTTAATAACATGCTCAAGGTTATCCTATTTGTAAGTGGTGAAGTTGAGATTTAGACGTAGGAAGTCTGAATCTAGAAATCATTATCTTAATTATGCTATGGTGTAACAGAACATACTTGTCTGTTCTTGTTGTTGGGGTAGACTATTTTATTTATTTATTTATTTTTAAGTAGTGGCAATTTACATGCTTTATTTATTTGTCAAGACATTCCTGTGAAGTCAATAGTTGAGTTCAGTTCAACATCTAACCTCCTACGTGCCATGAACTGAAAACACAGAATTAAGTAGAAATTGTTCCTGCCCACAGTTAGCTCGCATTCTAGTGGGGAAGGCACACCTATTAACAGATATTTTCAATAAAAATGACAATGGGAGCTATTATCTTGGTTTTACAGGTGAGAAATTCGGACTCCCAGATTCGTATTTATTTATTAACTGACTTTGTCCAGGATTATAAGGCTTGTAAGTGGAACCCAGCTCTGTGTGGTGTTGAAGTCAGCACTCTTATCCCCTGCTCCAGTCAACTCCCATGACACTTATCATGGTCTGTCTGCCTTGAGGAAAGAACGTGTTATGAAGGAGATCCTAGTAGACTTGACTTAACCCCCATACTTGATTTTTAGCTCAATAAAAGCAGGAATCCAGTGTTGTAAAGTAACTTGGCAGGGAGAGATATTGAGAAGAGGATGGGAAGTAGCATTTAGGAAGTACCAACTAAGGGTCAGGCCTAGTGTTCTGATGCCCCTTCTACTCTCTGCCCAGGTGCCTCTTCCTCTGTGCTTCCAACATTCTCATGCCATTATCTGAGGCAGGCTATTTTGATTTGTAGTACAACATTTCAATTATCTCTTTTCAGTGTCAATTATAAATTTACCTAGAATCAGGGCTGAGATTAAGGCGAGGTGCAAACTTAAAAGGGTGGCAAAAACTCAGTAATACAGATAATATTTTACTGCATTATTAAAAAAATTAAAATTAATGCAAAAAATCCATGATGAATAAAATGTCAAAAAAATTTTTTTTTATTATACTTCACATGAAGGCTTACAGAACAAAATAGTTTCTCATTTAATGGTTAGTACACATGTTGCCCTATGACAATGGTCAACAACCTCACAATACATCAACACTACCCTTACTCAACCTTGGTTCCCTATCACCAGCTTTCCTGTCCCATTCTGCCTTCTCGCCATTGTCCCTGGACTGCTGTGCCTCATAAGTCCCATTTTGTTTTATGGGGCTGTCCACTCCCCAGCTGAATGGTGAACCTTGGAAATGACTTCACCACTGAGCTAAAAGGGTGTCTGGGGGCCATACTCTCGGGGTTTCTCCAGTCTCCTTTAGGCCAGTAAATCTGGTCTTTTTTTTTTGTGAGTTAGAATTTTGTCCCACATACTTCTCCAGCTCTGCCCAGAACCCTCTGTTGTGATCCTGGTCAGAGCAGTCAGTGGTGGTAGTCGGGCACCATCTGGCTGTACAGGACTCAGTCTGGTGGAGGCCTTGGTAGCTGTGGTCCATTAGTCCTTTGGACTAATCTTTTCCTTGTATCCTGTTCTTTTCATTCTCCCTTGCTCCCGAAGGGATGAGACTGGTGGAATATCCTAGATGGCTGCTCACAGGCTTTTAAGACCCCAGATGCTACTCACCAAGGTAGAATGTAGAACACTGTCTTTATAAACGTGTTATGCCAATTGAGCTAGATGTTCCCCCAGACCATGGTCCCCACAGCCCTCCACCCAGTAATTCAGTCCCTCGGGGAGTTTGGATGTGTCTAAGGAGCTTCTCTGACCTTTCCTTGTGCAAGTTGTGCTGGTTTCCCCTGTATTGTGTACTGTCTCACACTTTACCAAAGATACCACTTATCTATTGCCTATTTACTATTCTCCCCCACCCCTCCCATCCTTCATAACCAAAAAAGATTGTTACTTTTTGTGTGTAAACTTTTTCATGAGTTTTTACAATAGAGGACTCATACAATATTTGTCCTTTTGTGATTGAATTATTTCACTCAGCATAATGTCCTCCAGTTTCATCCATGTTATGAGATGTTTCACAGATTCATTGTTGTTCTTTCTCGTTGCATAGTACTCCATTGTGTGTATGTACCATGGTTTGTTTATCCATTCATCTGTTGATTGGCATCTAGGTTGTTTCCATGGTTTTGCTATTGTGAACAATACTGCCATGAACATAACTGTGTGTATGTCTATCCGAGTGATGACTCTTATTTCTCTAGGATAGATTTCTAGGAGTGGGATTGCTGGATTGAATGGTATGTCTATTTCTAGCTTTCTGAGGAAGCGCCATATCATTTTCCAAAATGGTTGTATCATTTTGCATTCCCACCAGCAGTACATAAGTGTTCTGATCTCCCCGCAGCCCCTCCAACATTTGTTATTTCCAGTGTTTTTGATTTGTGCCAGTAATGCCGGGGTGAGATGGTATCTCATTGTGGTTTTAATTTGCATTTCTCAAATGGCTAGTGATCGTGAGCATTTCCTCATGTGTCTGTTGGCCATTTGAATGTCTTCTTTAGTGAAGTGTCTGTTCATTCCCTTTCCCCATTTTTTAATAGGATTATTTGTCTTTTTGTTGTAGAGGTGTTGGATTTTCTTGTAGATTATGGAGATTAGACCTTTGTCTGACTTACTTGTACAGTCCAAAAATTTTGTCCCAGTCTGTAGATTCTCTTTTTACTCTTTTGGTGAAGTCTTTTGAAGAGCAAAGGTTTTTGATTTTTAGAAGATCCCAGTTATCTAGCTTATTTATTGGGGTTTGTGCGTTGATGGTTATGGTTTGTATCCTGTTAATGCCATGTATTAAGGCCTGTAGTGTTGGTCGTATTTTTTCTTCTATGAACTTTATACTTTTAGGCTTTATATTCAGGTCTTTGATCCATTTTGAAGTAGTTTTTGTATACGGTGTGAGGTATGGGTCCTGTTTCATTTTTTGCAGATGGATATCCAGTTTTGCCAGCACCGTTTGTTACAAAGACTGTCTTTTCCCCATTTGATGGTCTTTGGGCCCTTATCGAAGATCAGGTGACCGTAGGTGGACGGATTTACATCTGGGTTCTCAATTCTGTTCCACAGGTCAATGTATCTGTCATTGTACCAGTACCAGGCTGTTTTGACTACTGTAGCTGGATAGTAGGTTCTGAAGTCAGGTAGTGTGAGTCCTCCAACTTTGTTCTTCTTCTTCAGTAGTGCTCTACTTATTCGGGGCTTCTTCCCTTTCCATATAAAGTTAATAATTAGTTTTTCCATCTCTTTGAAGAATGTTGTTGGCATTTGGATTGGGATTGCATGGTATTTGTAAATTGCTTTGGGTAGAATTGTCATTTTCACAATGTTGAGTCTACCTATCCATGAGCATGGTATGTTTTTCCATTTAACTAGATCCCTTTGGGTTCCTTGCAGTAGTGTTTTGTAGTTTTCTTTGTATAGGTCTTTTACATCCCTGGTTAGATTTATTCCTAAGTTTTTTATCATTTTAGGGGCTATTATAAATGGTATTGTTTTCCTGAATTCCTTTTCATAGTTCTCCTTATTGGTGTATAGGAATCGAACTGATTTTTGTATGTTTATCTTTTATCCTGCTACTCTGCTAAATGTTTCTATTAGTTCCAGTAGTTTTCTTGTGGAGTCTTATGGTTTTCTATGTACAGTATCATATCATCCTCAAACAGGGACAGTTTAACTTCTTCATTACCAATTTGGATGCCCTGTATTTCTTTTTCTTGCCTTATTGCTCTAGCTAGAAATTCCAGCACAATGTTAAATAGGAGTGGTGATAGAGGGTATCCTTGTCTTGTTCCTCTTTTCAAGGGGAATGTTTTCAGCCTCTCTCCATTAAGAATGATGTTGACCATTGGTTTTGCGTAGATGCCCTTTATTATGTTGAGAAATTTCCCTTCTATACCTATTTTATTGAGAGTTTTTATCAGGAATGGGTGTTGGACTTTGTCAAACGCCTTTTTGGCATCATTTGAGATGATCTTGTGATTCTTTTCTTTGCTTTTATTTATGTGGTGGATTACATTGATTGATTTTCTAATGTTGAACCACCCTTGCATACCTGGTCTGAATCCTACTTTGTCGTGATGTATTGTTTTTTTTGGTATGATACTGAATTCTATTGGCTAGAATTTTATTGAGAATTTTTGCATCTATATTCATGAGAGGCGTTGGTCTGTAATTCTCTTTTATTTGTGACTTCTTTGCCTGGTTTTTGTATCAGCGTTATGCTGGGTTCATAGAATGAATGAAACGAAGTGTTGCTTCGTTTTCTATGCTCTGAAATAGCTTGAGTAGTACTGGTGAAAGCTCTTCTGTAAATGTTTTGTAGATTTCTCCAGTGAAGCCATCTAGGCCAGGGCTTTTTTTGGTTAGGAGTTTTTTTTATTACCTTTTCAATTTCTTCCTTTGTTATGGGTCTGTTCATATTTTGAACATCACTTTGTTGTAGTTTGGGTGGGTAGTGTGTTTCTAGAAATTTATCCATTTCCTCCAGGTTTTTAAATTTGTTGGAATATAGTTTTTCATAGTATTCTGTTTTAATCCTTTCTATTTCAGTTGGGTCTGTTGTAATGTCCCCCATTTCATTTCTTATTTGGGTTATTTGTGTCCTCTCCTGTTTTTATTTTGTCAGTCTGACCAGTGGTTTGTTGATTTTGTTGATTCTTTCAAAGAACCAACTTTTGGTTCTGTTGATTCTTTCTATTGTTTTTCTGTTCTCTATTTCATTGATCTCTGCTCTGATCTTTACTATTTCCTTCTGGTGGCTGTGGGCTTTTTTTGCTGTTGTCTTTCTATTTGTTTGAGTTGTGTAGTTAACGTTTTGATTTTTCCCTTTCTTCTTTTTTGATGTGTGTATCTATTGCTATAAAATGTCCTCTGAGGACTTCCTTTGTTGTGTCCCAAAGGTTTTGGTATGATGTGTTTTCATTCTCGTTGGATTCTAGCAATTTTTTGATTCCATCTCTGATTTCGTCTATTACCCACTGATGTGTAAGCAGGGTATTATTCAGTTTACATGTAATTGATTTTTTTCCCTTGCTCTTTCTGTTGTTGATTTCTACCTTGATGGCATTGTGGTCAGAGAAGATATTTTGAATTACCTCAACGTTTTGGATCTTGTTGATGATTGCTCTGTGGCTAAGATGTGGTCTGTTCTGGAGAATATTCCATGTGCATTGGAAAAGAATGCGTATTTTGCAGTGGTTGGATGGAGTGTTCTATGTATGTCTATGAGGTCAGGCTGGCTGATTGTGCCCTTTAGGTCTTCTGTATCTTTGCTGAATTTCTTCTTAGTTGTTCTCTCCTTTACTGAGAGTGGTGTGTTGAAGACTCCTATTATTATTGTGGAACTGTCAATTTCTCTTTTCAGTGTTGTTAGAGTTTGTTTTATGTATTTTGGAGCCCTGTCATTGGGTGCATAGATGTTTATTATGGTTATGTCTTCATGATGGATCATCCCCTTAATCATTATATAGTGTCCTTCTTTGTCTTTTATTGTGGATTTTGTTTTAAAGTCTATTGTATCTGAGATTAGTGTTCCCACTCCTGCTCTTTTTTGGTAGTTGTTAGCTTGATATATTTTTTTTCCAACCTTTGACTTTTAATAAATTCACATCTTTGTTGGTAAGGTGTGTCTCTTGTAGACAGCATATTGATGGATCCTGTTTTCTTATCCATTCTGTCACTCTCCGTCTGTTTATGGGTGTACTGAGTCCATTTACATTCAGCGTAATTATTGATAGATGTGAGTTTGTTGCTGTCATTTTGTAGTGCTTTTTATTGTGGTGCTGAAGTCTTCTTTGTTCTTCTTACTCTCTTGTGCTGAGTTACTTTTGTTTGTGGATTTATTTTCATTTCTTTTGTTTTTGTAGGTTTTGTTTTTGCTGAGACTTTATGTTTTTCCTGTTTTTTTTATGAGTGTGTTTGTTAACTTTCTTTGTGATTACCATGAATTTTACCCTTATCTTTCTAAGTTTGAATCAGTCTACCGTAACTTGGTAACGCCTTGCCTTCCTCTCCATTAGAAGGTTCTATACCTATGCTGTTTATTCCCTCTTTTATTGTTTTCATGTTGCCGTCTTTTACTGATTAACTGCTCTGATTCTCTGTTGTATTTCTTTTGGTTTTGGATAGTCCTCGAGAGTTCATTTCCTAGATTGGTATCTGGCTGGTACGATCCTGCATTCTAGATTCTGCCTGTGAACTGATGCTGTTTGTCCTCAGATCGAAGAACTCCCTTTAATAATTCTTGTAAGTTTGGTTTTGCTTTTACATATTCCCTTAATTTCTGTTTATCTGGAAATGACCTAATTTCACCATCATATTTGAATGAGAGTTGTGCAGGGTATATTATTCTTGGCTGGCAATTTTGTTCTTTCAAGATTTTATATATGTCATCCCACTGCCTTCTTGCCTGCATGGTTTCTGCTGAATAATCTGAGGTTAGTCTTATTGTTTCTCCTCTGTATGTGACTTCTTGTTTTTCACGAGCTGCTCTCAGGATTGTTTGTTTGTCTTTGGTTTTGCCGAGTGTGATTATGATATGCCTTTGTGATTTTCTTTTGGGGTCTGTCCTATATGCGGTTTGTTGAGCTTCTTGGTTGGCCAGCTTTTTATCTTTCACGATATTGGGGAAGTTTTCTGTCAACAGTTCTTCAATAGTCCTCTCTGTGTTTTCTGTTTTTTCCCCTGTTCTGGAACTCTGATCACTCATAAATTTTTGCTTTGATTTTATCCCACATAATTCTCAGGGTCTCTTCATTTTTCTTTGTTATTTTTTCTGAGTTTTCCTGAAACAGAGTTGTATCCAAGTGTTTGTCTTTAATTCCACTGATCCTGTCTTCCACCATTTCAAATCTGCTTCTCAGCGCTTCTATGGCACCGTCCATTTCTGAAATCTTGTTTATCTTTTGGTTTTGTAATTGTTGTTTTTGTATAATTTCTAGTTGTGAATTTAGTCTGGCATTTTGTTCCTGCATTATTTTCCTGAATTCTTCCAATTTTTTGTCTGTATTTTCCATTAATTTTTCTATTTTTTCCTCTTTTTTGTCTGATTTTTGCTTCAGCTCTTGGAGAATTCTATGTAGTAGAGATATGAATTCCCTATCAGGTAGTTCTAGTGCCTTTTTTTCCCCTGGAAAGTCATCTGGTGTTTTATTTTGGATGCCTACTGGAGCCATCCTTTCCTGTTTTTGTAAATGTTTTGATATTGTCTTCTGTCTTGGGGCATTCAGTAAAGTTTCCTCATTTATTGATTGTAGATTTGTTTGTTTTGTACCTTTTTTTTTTAATTTGTCTATGTCTAAGCAGTTGGGCTGTGTGTTCTTTGTTGTTTGCTCATCTGTGGGCACAATTATTTTCACTTCCTTCTCCAATTGGCAGGGTCAGTCACTCAAATATGATACTTCAGGGCAGGTCTATCTGAAGAGGAGTTATTGGGACGGGTTGTTTGTGGCATTTGCTACAGCCACCAGGACGGGTCGGTAATCGGTGCTGGGCAAGTTCCAGTAGGCTGTGCCTGTGCTGCTTGGTGGTGTGATGTTAAGCGCACAGTGCAGGTTGGCAGGATATGTCAGGGAGATTGTTATGTGTGGAGCTAAGATGGATATGGGAGAGAGGAGAGAGGAACGGGAGCCAAAAACATACAAACAAACAAAAAAGAATGCTAGGAGAGCTTGCCATTGTAGTGGAGAGATGAGAGACTCTGAAATGGAGAAAAACAAAAAGGGAAGAGGAAGAAAAGAAAAGAATGAATAAAAAAAATCAGAAAGGGAAAGAACAGCAAATTTCCCAGGAATCCTACTGGTGTGGCTATGAGGTCTGGGAAAGTTGTTTGTCAGGTGTTTTAGTACAGCCTGGCTGGAAGGCATAGAGGTATACAATGCCAGGGTTTCAGGGAACAGAAATAGAAGGAAGATATAGAGAGACGAGAAACTGAGTTATAAAGAAAGACAAAGAGGGAAAAGAAAATAAAACAAATTAAAAAAAAAAAAAAGAAAAACAACTAGAAAAGCCCCCCAAAAAACAGAAAGTAAAAAAAAAAAAACAATGAAAAAGAAATGCTGTCAGGGATCCCTCTGCACATCTGTGCAAGCTGAGGGGGTAGGTTCCAAGCCACGCAGCACTGCCTGGCCAGAAGGGGCCCCCAACTCAAGAAAAGGAAAAGAAAACAAACAAACAATTCAAAAGAAACAAACAAACAAAAACCCCGGGATCCCACCAGCGCAGAAGCCCAGACAGGGAAGCAGTTCCATGCTCGAACGGAGCTCCGCAGCCCCTCAGGAGGAAGCAACGATGGTGCACAGAGCCAGGTATTTGAGTGAAAGGAGGGGGTGGTGGTGAGAGGTAAGGAAGAAATCAAAAGAAGCAGAAAAAAAGCAACAGCAGCAGCCAACAAATGGCACTCAGAGAGCCAGCTAGTGCGGGCTGGTGGAATCCAAGCAGCCGGTGCTTCCTGAACAAGAGACTGTGTCCGTAGGAAGCAGAGGAGGCCGAGTGTGGGTGAAGAAGGGTAGGGGTTGGGAAAGCGTATATCACAAATTACCAGTTGTTTTGTCTCCCGCCGGAAGCACTGTGAAGCTTCTTTCTTGTACCCCCTGTTTGCTGGTCTCTGATAGGAGTCCAAGATGGTGGATCTGTGCTAGGTTAGCTGATAGGGGACCTCTGCATGAATCTCTCCTTGATCTCCATTCTCTGTCAGTTTTCTCACTCCATTTGGTGCTTGGCTGAGTTCTTTATCTCTTCATTTGATGTTTAGGGTTTCAGGATTGTTGTTTTCTTTGTTCAGCTTAGTTTTTCGGTTCTTTGGTGTGGAGGGACGTCATGGTGCTTCTGCCTAGAGAGCCATTTTGCTGGCAATCCAAAATGTCAAAATTTAAGTAGCTAGGCTGTTAGTGGTTTTTTTTTTTTTTTTTAATGATCTGCATTATTGTTTAGTGGATATAGTTGTTTCCAGTATTCCTGAAGTTTCTGTACCATCCTGTGGTTAATTCCTGCCAGGTGGGTTCATGAGGGTTGACAATTGTGTATGAAGAGATTAGACAATGCAGTACTTTATATATATATATATTTTTTTTTTTAATTGTAGAACTTTTATTAATGTTTTTCACTTGGGTCAAAATGTGGGAGCATATTTTGGTAAGTATATACTGTTATTGTTAACTACCATCAAATCAGTCCCCAACTCATTGCAACTTCATGTTCATTGAAAGGAAATGCAGCCCGATCCAGCGCCATCCCCAGGCTCAGTTGTGTTTTGGACCATTATGATCCACAGAGTTTTCACCGGCTGATTTTTAGAAGGAGATCACCAGGCCTTTCTTCCTAGTGTGTCTTAGTCTGGAACTTCCATTGAGACCTGTTCTGCATCATAGCAACACACAAGTCTCCACTGACAGGTGATGGCTGCATATGAGTTGCATGGGCCGGGTATGCACAGTTTTTCTTTTACCCCAAGTTTCAATATGACTTTACATGACATTTCCTAGATGAATATATTTTGATTTATATATCCAGAAAGTATGATTTTTATTATATCTTTATGTTCTTTCAGTCTTTAATTATTTAATTACTGAATCCAGTAATAACTAAATTAAATCATGCTTGCATTAAATGCAATCTGCTAAGGATCATGTCACCTGGTAAGCCAAAATAAAACTGATTTATCAAAAATCTTACTAGGATATTTTCTTGACTTTAGTTTTGGATTAGTATTTATAGTACAAGGTAGTTACAGTAGATATTTTTTGTTAGTCTTATTATTAATTATTTTCTGGCTTTATACTGTTTGAAAAATCAAGATGACCATAAATAATAATAGTCATATTGATAAAATAATTAAACATATTCTGTTTCTACTTTTTTTAGTCATAATGATGGAACAGGGAAGAAAATGCTATCTAGTATCAGGTTTAAGCCCTGCCTGACACTATCAGTATTATCTTGAATTCTGAGACTCAATTTTTTTAACTAAATAATGGGAAAACACCAACTACTTAAATTTACAAGGGTGATGTTAAGGTTAAATGAGGCAATATAGGTAAAAGTGCTTTGAAAATTTAAATGTGCTATTCAAATGTTAATTTTTGTTATATCCTTTTTTTTTTACTTGAAGGATGCAGAGAAAATTGAAGGGATATAAAGTGGAAGTAAAATGTAAAAGGCAACATTTGAAAAATAATTATGATGATACAAATTGTAATTGTGTGGCTGCTACTTCCCATGAATGATCTCTTGCAATATATAGCACAATGGTTTTATTCCTAAGAAATCTCACAATATTGAAAATTATTTTATAAAATAATTGTTTCAGTGGGGGAAAGATTGGGAAATGGAGCGTTTCATCCTCAAAATAATGAAGTTATTCTCCTACAGGGATTTCAATATTAAAGGTTGTTTTTAATAGCACAATTGAATAGTTCTAAGTTTTACACATCACTGAACAAATCCAACACTGATAATGTATATCAGCCTCTTCTTAAGATAGTGGCTTTTCTTTTCCTAAAACCATTGAGACAAAGAGATTAACACAGTGCTTCTTATAAATTGTTATAATTTTTATCACATATTTTTATGATAAATAAAACACCAAACACTCAAACAAAGCTTTATTCTTACTCAGAAATGCTAGCTTTCCTTTTTGTTTATATTGTAACCAGCAGCTATGAGGTTAATACAATTCATATTCCTTGATTAATTGATCAGGTTGTATTCATATCAAGTTATAAAATCTTCTGCTGTAGGAGAATTTTAAAAATAATCATAATCAGCTTTCTAATACACTAGGAAAAAGAGATCTATGAGTAGAATTTGAATAAACAGAAAGTTTGGATTGGCTGATACGGTATGAGCCTGAGTAGTTGTGGAAAGGTGTGTAGAGAAGATACTTAATGCAGTTAGTAATGGCAGACATTAAAAAAAATTCACTTGCTTTAAGCAAATTGATTGTCATGGGGGCTTGAAAACAATTTGGGGAATATATTAGTAAGTAGAACTAGCTTAGGGGAAAGGTGGAATCATTTCTTCATTTGTTCAACAAATATTTGTTGAGCACCTTCCAAATGTCAGTTCATAGCACAGAACCTAATACAGTGCCTGCCTTTATTTAGCTTATATTCTAGCGGTGGATAACTGAAAATTGCAAAGAAAATACATGATGTATTAGAAGGTAATGTGTTATGGAAAAGAACAAAGTTAAGGGTCTTGGTAGGGGCTATTGTTGTTAGCTGCTATTGAGCCAGCTTTGAATCCTGGTCAGCTTGTGTACAATAGAACAACACATTGCCTGGTCCTGTGTCATCCTTATAATCACCAGCCCATCATTGTGGCTACTGTAACTCATATCCTCAATGATCTTCTATGTTACCAAACATAATGTCCTCCTCTAGGAATTTATCCCTCATGATCACATGTCCAAAATAAACGAGTTGAACAGTATTCTGTTGTGATCCATAAAGCTTTCGTTGGCTAATTTTTGGAAATAAATTGCCAGGCCTTTCTTCCTGGTCTATCTTAGTCTGGAAGCTCTGCTGAAACCTGTCCACCATGATAACTGCTAGTATTTGAAATACTGGTGGCACAGCTACCAGTATCATAACAACATCAAGCCACCAGAGTGTGACAAGCTGATAGATGGACGATGGCTTGGGAGGGATTAAAAAAACAAAAAAACCAAACCTGTTGCCATCGAGTTGATTCTGACTCATAGTGACCCTATAGGACAGAGTAGAAATGCCCCAGAGAGTTTCCAAGGAGTGCCTGGTGGATCTGAACTGCTGACCTTTTCGTTAGCAGCTGTAGCACTTAACCACTACGCCAGTAGTGTAGGAGTGGATAATTCTGTTTGATTTAGAAGTACTCAGAGAGAACCTCTCCGAGAAGCTGTCATTTGGGCATAGATATGAAGGGAGTGAGGAAGCACGTGATGCAGATATCTAGAGAAAGAACTGTTCAAGTAGAGGAAATGAGAAATGTAAAAACCCTAAGGTAGGACTTTGGATGGTGTGTTTGAGGGACAGCAAGGAGGTCAAAAACAAAAACAAACAAAAAACTCATTGCCATCGAGTTGATTCTGATTCATTGTGACCTGATAGGACAGAGTAGAACTGCCCTATAAGGTTTCCAAGTCTTTACAGAAGCTGACTGCCACATCTGTCTTCCACAGAGCGGCTGGTGGGGTCAAACCACCAAACTTTCCCTTAGCAGCCCAGTGCTTAACCACGTCATCACCAGGGCTCCTTAGCAAGAAGACCAAATGGGCTAAATGGAAATGAATAAGTGGAAGAGCTTTAGAAGATGAGGTCAGAGAGATAGCTGGGCTCATTGTATAAACTTGAGTTTTTACTTGGTGACTATAGGAATCCAGGTACAAAACCTGACTTACATTTTAAAACGATCTTCCTGGCTGCATTACTGAACAATGATGTAAGCAGGGGGGACATTTAAGAGATTACTACATTAATCCAGGCAAGAGATGAGGGCTAAGCCAGAGTGGCAGTAGTAGGGTGAGGGGTGAGAAGTGGTAATATTCTGTTGATTCTACCGTTAAAATATATCCAAAATACACAGGTGTTCCACAGAACCTAAGGACAGAAATTTACCTGGCTGGCAGGAAATAGCAAGAACTTGCATCTTGAATATTTCTTGTACAGGAAGTAATTGAAACTCTGAAAAATTAGTTTCCATAAAGCAGAAGAATGTAAAGACCTCAAGTAATAGAATAGTAAACATGTAACAATGAAAAAAATTCATATTTGGGGTTAATTAAGAAGATAAAACATTCATAAGATAATGTATAGAATTTGCTTTGGAAACTGCTGTTTTAAAACATTAGATATTAGGGAGAAGACTATTAAAAATTATGATCATGGTTTTGAAGAGAGAGAGTTATTGTGAAGATATTAGAACAAAAGTGGTGGTATTCAATTTTTACTTTTTTAATGAAGAGATTAAATGTAGTTCTACTCTGAAAATGAAGAAAAAGAAACATGGTTAAATACCCCTCAAGGGAAAAATTTAGAGTTAATAGAAATTTTTTTATTTTTTGCTGTGATGAATTAGTGAGACATCTAAGGAGAGAATTCTGTAAAGGTGTTCAAAGAAGAAATAAAAAGTGGAAAATGTAGATCTCAGAGTCATTTGTTTGCAAATAGAAGTAGAGACATATATGTGACTGTTAAAGAAATACATAAAAAAGAAATGCAAAAAATATGGGTTACCATATTACCTGAACATACTAGAAAAGATAGCACGGAGAAAAAATTGAAATTGTGATTTTATTTTAAACATGAATAGTTTGTTTTCAAAAAATAATGAATTCATTCTACAGATATACTTTTATATGTATTTTCAAATACATATTGTACATTTTGATCATCAACTTACTTTCACTCACTTACTACTTTGTATCAGTTTTGAAAATATTTCTCAAAAAGTACACTTAATAGATTGTTATATTGTGTGTTGTCTTTTTTAATTATGATGTCTGTACCTATTCTATGCATAATTTCCACTCTAGGCAGATAACAATGTATCCAGTATTTCATGATGACATTTCGTATTTTTATTTATACAATGACTAAGATAAATATTTAGAAATAAAGTATTTCTAGAGGTGGTATGAGTTTTAAGTTAACATTTATTATAAGAGAAAAATTTTAATTTAAAATAATATCTATAATTCAGGTACAGTATCATAATAGAAAGATGTTCCCATAGTATTTAAAACTTAAAATTTACTTAGCAAAGAAACCCAGTCCTCAGCACAGCCCCCACTTCAACAAATAACTTGGGAAGGAATGGGGCAGGGGTGTGTGTTTCCCTTCCATGCAGTCAGTGTTTGTTTTATGTCCATGGGAAGAGGGGAGGGCGTTAGGAAGTAATTTTGCTGTACAGAGGCCTTCAGTTAACACTACTATTGCAACTTCATTTCTATTTCTCTTTCATTTCACTTGCTATAGACAGGTTTGGAGGCTCTTCTGGGTTCTACACAGCAGATGGGTCACCTCCTCTGGGCTGCTTCTCCCGAGACTGTTCTGAGCTGGAATTCTCCACTCGGTTTCCTATCACCTGTCCGCACTCTTCTATCCGCTTATACCCTGAGAAATGTGATGCACTCTCTAATCCATTGATAAACAAACAAAAAAAACCCATTGCCATCAAGTTGATTCTGACTCATAGTGACTCTATAGGACAGAGTAGAATTGCCCCATAGAATTTCCAAGGAGCAGCTGGTGGGTTCAAACTGCCAACCTTTTGGCTAGCAGCTGAGCTCTTAACCACTGTGCCACCAGGGCTCTGGCATCCTCCTTTATCTCCTTGATTTTTATTATTTGGAGCAAGGAAATTAAAACAGCCATGTCTGCGTTGTGAACCAAAAGTATTCCTTTTTTCTAAAACAAAACAAAACTGTTTTATTGAGTTAAAATAGGCACACAATAAACTGCACATATGTAAAGTATACAATCCAATAAATTTTGGCGTGTGTATTCATCATTACAATCAAGATAACAAACGTGCATAATTCTGCAAAGTTTCATGGTGCACCTTTGCAATTTAAAATTTAATTTCTTTATTAGTTATAGGACTATGCAAGCTACCTATTTATTCATGAGTGAGCTTTAGTAGTTTGTGTCTTTCAAGAGATTTGTTCATTTTATCTAAGTCATTAAAACTGATTGAGCTAAAGTTGCTCATAATATTCCTTTATTCTTTTAATACACAAAGACTCTGTAGTGATGTCACCTCTATCATTCCTGATGTTGGTAATGTATTTGTTTCTTTATTTTCTTCTGCTCTGTCTGGCTTGAGGTTTATGAATATTATTGATGTTTTCAAAGAACCATCTTTTGATTTCACTATTTTCTGTAATGATTTCCTGTTTTCTTCATCTTGATCTCTGATTTTTAATATTTCCTTTCTTCTGCTTATTTTGGATTTAATTTCAATCTTTTTCTATTTTGGTTATGTGGAAGCTGAGGTCTTCTACTTGAGACCTTCCTTCTTTCTAATAAAGGTGCACTGGTGGTACAGTGGTTAAAGGGATCGGCTGCTATCCAGAAGGTTGGTGGTTCATACCTACCAGCCACTCCACGGGAGAAAGATGTGGCAGTCTGCTTCCATAAAGATTTACAGCCTTGGAAACCCTATGCGGTAGTTCTACTCTGTCCTACAGGGTTGCTATAAGTTGGAATCGACTCAACGGCAGTGGCTTTTTTTTTTTTTTTTAAATATTGGCATTAGTGGTTATATTTCCTCGAAGTAGTACTTTGGCTGTATCACATACATTTTAATGTTGCCTTTTCATTTTTGTTTAGTAAAAGCTACTTTCTTATTTTCCTTTTAATTTCTTCTTTGATCTGTGGGTTTCTTGTTGTTGTTAGGTGCCGTCGAGTTAGTTCCAACTCATAGCAACCCTGTGTACAACAGAACGAAACACTGCCTGGTCCCGCGCTATCCTCACAATTGTTGTTATGCTTGAATCAATTGTTGCAGCCACTGTGTCAATCCATCTTGTTGAAGGTCTTCCTCTTTTTTGCTGACCCACTGCTTTACCAAGCATGATGTCCTTCTCTAGGGACTGATCTCTCCTGAAAACATGTCCAAAGTATGTGAAACATAGCTTTGCCATCCTTGCTTCTAAGGTGCATTCTGGTTGTACTTCTTCCAAAACAGATTTGTTCCTTCTTTTGGCAGTCCATGGTATATTCAGTAATCTTTGCCAACACCACAATTCAAAGTTATCAGTTCTTCTCTGGGCTTCCATATTCATTATCCAACTTTCTCATGCATATGAGGTGACTGAAATCACCATGGCTTGAGTAAGGCGCACCTTAGTCCAAGGTGACATCTTTGCTTTTTAACACTTTAAAGAGACTTTTGCAGCAGATTTGCAAGATGCAATGCATATTTTGATTTCTTGACTGCTGCTACTGTGAGTGTTGATTGTGGATCCAAGTAAAATGAAATACTTGACAACTTCAGTCTTTTCTCTGTTTATCATGATGTTGCTTATTGGTCCAGTTGTGAGGTGTTATTTAGGTTCTATATATATTGGGGGTTTCCCAAAGATCTTTCTGTTATTGGTATCTAATTTAATTTTATTGTGGTTTCAGAACATACTTTGTATAATATGTATCTTTATAAAAATATTGATATTCATTTTATGGTCTAGAATATGATCTATCTTGGTAAATGTTCCTTGTACATTTGAAAAGAATGTATATTCTGCTCTTATTGGGTAAAGCATTCTATAAATATCAATTAGGTCAAGTTGTTCAAGGCTCCTATAACCTTAATGATTTTCTGTGTATTTTTTCTATTAATTATTGAAGGAGAAGTTATTTAAATCTCTGACTATAATTGTAGATTTATCTGCTTCTCCTTGCAGTTTAATCAGTGTTTGCTTCTTTACATACCTAATAATTTTTGATAGGATGTGAGTCATTGTGAATTTATCTTGTAGGGTGTTGAGTATTTTTGTATTGTAAACATTTTTGAACTTTGTTCTAGGATTAGTTAAGTTTCTTCGAAACACCTTGACCCTTTCAGGTCTTGATTTTAGGTTTTGTTAGGCAGGATCAGAGCAGTATTTAGTCTAGGGCTTATTTTCTCCTAATGCTGAGGCAGAGCTCTTGCTTTAGGCTGGGTTCTCTAGAAAAGCAAAACCAGTATAGAGAGTATAAATATATATACATATATATCTATATCAAGGAAATGGCTCATGTGGTTGTAAAGGCTGGAGCCTCCCAAGTCTGTAGATCAGGATAGAGGCATCTCCTGATTCACGTAGCTGCAGGGGCTGGTGAACCCAAGATCGGCAGGTCAGAGAGCAGGAGCCAGCTGCAGGATCCAGACTAAGCAAAAAGCCAGAACGACTGCTTATATTTGGATGCAGGCAACACACCCAAGGAAATTCCCTTTCAATTGGCTACTCACACCAGATCCCATCATGGGACTGATCACATATAAACACTGAGAATCATGGCCCAGCCAAGTTGACACACAATCTTAACCATCACAGCCCTTATGGGTCCTCTATCTTTTATCTTGTGAATTAGTAAGATTTCCACTCTGCCTCTTGGGGACAGGAATTATTCATAGACCTGAGTGAGTTCTAGAGATTGTTGTCTCTGATCTTTTCAGGTAATTCATTTTTCAGCCTGTGATAATTTCTTCCCACACAATCACTGGTCAATACTCATTGGACTCAGTGGGTATTCTTTGCAAATCCATATAGCTCTCTTCCTCTGAATTTTTTTTTTCCTCTCCAATAATTTTTTCTGTAAACTATGGCCACCTTTACCTCTCAGCTATGTCTCCTCAATTCAGGCTGACTGTCTAGGTTTCATGGCTCCATGCTGCAGCACAGAAATTCCTTCTCCTCTGTACAGTAGGGTTATCATAGTGCTTCGTTTCTTGTTTCCAGGGATCATTGTCCATCTTTACCTGATGTCCAATGTCTTCAAAGCCATCATTTTATGTATGTTGTCTCATTTTTAATTATTTAATGCCAGAAGGGTAAAGATGGTCTCCATTTGTCCTTTTTTTTTTTTTTTTCCAGAAGCATCTATTTTAACTAAAAGTGTTTTCATTTTATTTTTTTTTTTGGTAGTAATTTTTTTTTTTTTTTTTTTGGAGGGGGGACTGGAGAATGTTTTTATTTTTAATTTTTTTTCTTTTTTTATTGTACTTTAGGTGAAGGTTTACGGAACAAATAGCTTCTCATTAAATAGTACGTATATTGTTTTACGACAATGGTTAACAAACCCATGACATGTCAGCACTGTCCCTTCTCAAACTTGAGTTCCCTATTACCAGCTTTCCTTTCCCCTTCTGCCTTCTGTTCCTTGTCCCTGGACTGTTGTGCCCCACTAGTCTCATTTTGTTTTATGGGGATGTCTAATTTTTGGGTGAAGGGTGAACCTCGGGAGTGACTTCATTACTGAGCTAGAAGGATGTACAGAGGCCATACTCTCTGGGTTTCTCCAGTCTCTGTCAGGCCAGTGAGTCTGGTCTTTTTTTTTGTGAGTAAGAATTTTGTTCTACATTTTTCTCCAGCTCCATCTAGGACCCTCTGTTGTGATCCCTGTCAGAGCAGTCAGTGGTGGTAGCCATCTAGTTATACTGGACTCAGTCTGGTGGAGGCCGTAGTAGTTGTGGTCCACTAGTCCTTTGGACTAATCTTTCCCTTGTATCTTGTTTTCTTCATTCTCCCTTGCTCCCGACAGGGTGAGACCAGTGGAGTATCTTAGATGGCTGGTCACAGGCTTTTAAGACCCCAGATGCTACTCACGAAGGTAGAATGTAGAACATTTTCTTTATAAATTATGTTATGCCAATTGAGCTAGATGTTCCTCGAGTCCATGGTCCCCACAGCCCTCTGCCCAGCAATTCAGTCCCTCAGGGAGTTTGGATGTATCTATGGAGCTTCCATGACCTTGCTTTGTACAAGCTGTGTTGTCTTCCCCAGTATTGTGTTCTGTTTTACCCTTCACCAAAGTTACCATTTATTTATTGTCTATTTAGTATCCCCCCTGTCCCTCTCATCCCTCCCATCCCTCCCATCCCTCCCATCCCTCATAACCATCAAAATTGTTTCATTTTGTGAGTAACCCTTTTCATGAGTTTTCACAATAGTAGTCTCATACAATATTTGTCCTTTTGTGATTGCCTTATTTCACTCAGCATAGTGTCCTACACTTTCATCCATGTTATGAGATGCTTCACAGATTCATCATTGTTCTTTCTTTTTACATGATACTCCATTGTGTGTATAAACCATAGTTTGTTTATCCATTCATCTTTGATGGGCATTTAGGTTGATTCCATCTTTTTGCTATTATGAACAATGCTACAAAGATCATGGATGTGCATATGTCTATTCGTGTGATGGCTCTTATTTCTTTAGGATACATTTCTAGGAGTGGGATTGCTGGATCATTTGGTATTTCTATTTCTAGCTTTGTGAGGAAGCACCATATAGTTTTCCAAAATAGTTGTATCATTTTGCGTTCCAACCAGCAGTGCATAAGAGTTTCAATCTCCCAGCATCCCCTCCAACATTTGTTATTTCCAGTTTTTTTTATTTGTGCCAGTGATGTTGGGGTAAGATGGTATCTCGTAGTTTTGATTTGCATTTCTCTAATGGCTAGTGATCGTGAGCATTTCCTCATGTGTCTGTTGGCTTGCTTGAATGTCTTCTTCTGAGAAGTGTCGGTTCATTTCCTTTGCTCATTTTTGATTGGATTATTTGTCTTTTTGTTGTAAAGGTATTGGATTTTCTTGTAGATTTTACAGATTAGACCTTTGTCTGACACGTAATGTCTAAAAAATTTTTCCCAGTCTTAGGTGCTCTTTTTACTCTTTTGGTGAAGTCTTTTGATGAGGATAAGTGTTTAATTTTAGAAGATCCAAGTTATGTAGCATATTTTCTGGAGTTTGTGTGTTGTTGGTTATGGTTTGTATCCTGTTAATGCCGAGTATTAGGGTCTCTAGCGTTGATCCTATTTTTTCTTCTATGAACTGTATAGTTTTTGGATTTATATTTAGGTCTTTGATCCATTTTGAATTAGTTTTGTATATGGTATGAGGTATGGGTCCTGTTTCATTTTTTTGCAGATGGACATCCAGTTTTGCCAGCAGCATTTGTTAAAAAGACTGTCTTTTCCCCCATTTGATGGAATTTGGGTCCTTGTGGAAGATCATGTGACCATTGGTGGATGGATTTACATCTGGATTCTCAATCCTGTTCCATTGGTCAATGTATTGTACCAGTACCAGGCTGTTTTGACTGCCGTAGCTGTATAGTAGGTTCTGAGGTCAGGTAGTGTGAGTCCTCCTACTTTATGGTTCTTTCTCAGTAGTGCTTTACTTATTTGGGGCTTCTTCCCTGTCCGTATAAAGTTAATGATTAGTTTTTCCATCTCTTTCAAGAATGTTGTTGGCATTTGGATTGGGATGGCATTGTATTTGTAAGTTGCTTTTGGGTACAATTGTCATTTTCACAATGTTGAATCTACCGACTCATGAGCATAGTATGTTTTTCCATTTGTTTATATCCTTTTAGGTTTCTTGCAGTAGTGTTTTGTAGTTTTCTTTGTGTAGGTCTTTTACCACGGTGGTTAGATTTATTCTTAAGTACTTTATTTTTTTAGGGACTGTTATAAATGTATTGTTTTCCTGATTTCCTTTTCATCATTCTCTTTATTCATGTATAGGAATTCAACTGATTTTTGTATGTTTATCTTGTATCCTGCTACTCTGCTGAATCTATTACTTACAGTAGTTTTCTCATGGAGTGTTTAGGGTTTTCTATGTACAGAATCATATCATCCTCAAACAGGGACTGTTTAACTTCTTCATTACCAATTTGGATGCCCTTTATTTCTTTTTCTTGCCTTATTGCTCTAGTTAGAACTTCCAGTACAATGTTAAATAGAAGTGGTGATAGAGGGCATCCTTGTCTTGTTCCTGTTTTCAAGGGGAATGTTTTCAGCCTCTCTCCATTAAAAATGATGTTGGCCATTGGTTTTGCATAGACGCCCTTTATTATGTTGAGAAATTTCCCTTCTATACCTATTTGATTGAGAGTTTTTATCAGGAATGGGTGTTGGACTTTGTCAAATGGCTTTTATGCATCAATTGAGATGATCCTGTGATTCTTTTCTTTCCTTTTATTTATTTGGTGGATTATGATTGATTTTCTAGTGTTGAACCATCCTTGCATACCTGATATGAATCCTACTTGGTCATGGTGTATTTTTTTTTTTTTGATATGATACTGAATTCTATTGGCTAGAATTTTGTTGAGAATTTTTGCATCTATATTCATGAGAGATATTGGTCTGTAATTTTTTTTTTTTCTGATGTCTTTGCCTGGTTTTGGTAACAGGGTCATACTGGCTTTATAGAATGAAATTGGAATTGTTGCTTCCTTTTGTATGTGGTAAAGTAGTGAGTAGTACTGGTGTAAGCTCTTCTCTGAATTTTTTGTAGAATTCTCCAGTGAAGCTGTCTGAGCCAGCACCGTTTTGGGGGAGTTTTTCAATTACCTTTTCAATCTCTTCTCTTGTTATGGGTCTATTCAGATTTTCAACATCACTTTGTGGTAGTTTGGGTAGGTAGTGTGTTTCTAGAAATTTGTCCATTTCCTCTAGGTTTTCAAATTTGCTGGAGTATTGTTCTTCATAATACTCTGTTATAATCATTTTTATTTCAGTTGGGTTTGTTGTAATGTCCCCCATTGCATTTCTTATTTGGGTTATTTGTGGCCTCACCTGTTTTTCTCTTGTGCATCTGGCCAGTGGTTTGTTGATTTTGTTGATCCTTTCAAAGAGCAAACTTTTGGTTTTGATTCTTTCTATTGTTTTTCTATTCCTTATTTCATTTATTTCTTCTCTTATCATTATTATTTCCTTTCTTCTAGTGGCTGTGGGCTTTTTTTTTGCTGTAATGTTTCTATTTGTTTGAGTTGTGTAGTTAATGTTTTGATTTTATCACTTTATTTTTTCATGTCTACATCTATTGCTATAAATTGTCCTCTGAGGACTGCCTTTGCTGTGTCCCAAAGGTTTTGGTATGATATGTTTTCATTCTCGTTTGATTCTAGAAATTTTTTGATTCCATCTCTGATTTCTTCTATTACCCAGTGGTTTGTAAGCAGGGTGTTATTCAGTGTCCATGTAATTGATTTTTTTTCCTTGCTCTTTCTGTTGTTAATTTCTACCTTTATGGCATTGTGGTCAGAGAAGATACTTTGTATCATTTCAGAGTTTTGGATTATGTTGAGGGTTGCTCTGTGGCCTAAGATGTTATCTATTCTGGAGAATATTCCAGGTGTGTTGGAAAATAATGTGTACTTTGCAACTGTTGGGTGGAGTGTTTTAGATATGTCTATGAGGTCAAGTTGGCTGATTGTGGCCTTTGGTTCTTCTGTATCTTTGTTGAGTTTCTAGATGTTCTGCCCTTTATCAAGAGTGGTGTGTTGAAGTCTCATACTATTATTGTAGAACTATCAATTTCTGTTCAGTGCCGTTAGACTTTGTTTTATGTATTTTGGACCCCTATCATTGGTGCATAGGTATTTATTATGGTTATGTCTTCATGATGGATCATCCATTTAATCACTGTATAATGTCCTTTGTCTTTTATGGTGGATTTTGTTTTAAAGTCTAATTTATCTGAGATTACTATTGTCACTCCTGCTCTTTTTTGGTAGCTGTTTGCTTGATATATTTTTTTCATCCTTTGATTTTTAATTAATTTACATCTTTGTTTCTAAGGTTTGCCTTTTGTAGACAGCATATTGATGGATCCTGTTTTTTTATCCAGTCTATTGCTTTCTGTCTCTTTATGGGTGCATTTAGGCCATTTACATTCAGTGTAATTATTGATAGGTGTGAGTTTATTGCTATCATTTTGTAGAACTTTTTTTGTGGTGCTGACATTTTCTTTGTTCCTCTTATTCTCCTGTGCTGAATTCCTACGGTTTTTGTTTTTTTCATTTCTTTTGTTTATAGATTTTGTTTTTACTGATACTTTGTTTTTCTTTTTTCTTTTGATGAGTAGGTTTGTTAACTTTCCTTGTGGCTTTCTTTGATTTTACCCTCATCTTCCTAAGTTTGAACCAGTCTATTGTTACTTGGTATCACCTTGCCTTCCTCTCTGTTAGAAGGTTCTATATCTACACCATTTATTCCCTCTTTTATTGTTCTGATGTTGTTGTCATTTACAGATTAACCTCTCTGGTTCCCTGTTGTAATTCTTTTGGTTTTGCATAGTCCTTGAGAGTTAATTTCCTAGATTGGTATCTGGCTGGTATGATCCTGTGTCCTAGATTCTGCCTGTGGTCTGATCTTGTTTGCTTGCAGACTGAAGGACTCCCTTTAATAATTCTTGTAAGTTTCCTTTGGTTTTTACATAGTCCCTTAATTGCTGTTTATCTGGAAATGTCCTAATATCACTGTCATATTTGAGTGAGAGTTTTTCAGGATATATTATTCTTGGCTGGTAATTTTTTTCTTTTAAGGTTTTATATATGTCATCCCATTGCCTTTTTTGCCTGCATGGTTTCTGCTGAATAATCCAAGCTTAGTCTTATTGTTTCTCCTCTGTATGCGACTTTTTGTTTTTCTTGAGCTGCTCTCAGGATTCTTTGTTTGTCTTTGGTTTTGGCGAGTGTGATTATGATATGCCTTGGTGATTTTATTTTGGGGTATATCCTATATGAGGTTCATTGAGCTTCTTGGATGGTCAGCTTTTCATCTTTCGTGATATTGTTGAAGTTTTCTGTCAGCAGTTCTTCAATGATCCTCTGTGTTTTCTCTCCCTGTTCTGGAACTCTGATCACTCACAAATTTTTGCTTTTGATTGTATCCCACATAATTCTCAGGGTTTCTTCATTTATTTTAGTTCTTTTTTCTGATTTTTCCTCAAATAGAGTTGTAGCCAAGTGTTTATCCTCAATTTTGCTGATCCTGTCTTCCATTGTTTGAAACCTGCTCCTCAGTCCTCCTAAGACACTGTCCATTTCTGAAATCTTGTTATCTTTTGGATTTCTAGTTGTTGTTTATATAAGATTTCTGGCTGTGAATTTCCTTTGGCATTTTTTTTCCTGTATTATTTTCCTGAATTCTTCCATTTTTTTTGGTCTGTATTTTCCATGAATTTTTCTATTTTTCACTTATTTTGTCTGCTTTTTGCTTCAACTCTTGGATAGTTCTGAATATTAGAATTTAAAATTCTCCATCAGGTAGTTATAGTGCCTTTTCTTCTACTGGAAAGTCATCTGGTTTTTTTTTTAGATGCCTTCTGGAACCATCCTGTCTTGTTTTTGTATGTTTTGATATTGTTTGCTGTCTTCGGGACATTCAGTAGTTATTTTCCTCGTTTATTGATTGTAGATTTGTTTGCTTCATCCTGCTTTTTTTAAATTTTGTTATGTCTGAGCAGGTGGGCTGGGTGTTTTTTGTTTTTTGCATATCTGTGGGCATGATACTTTTCACCTCTGTCTCCAATGGGCATGGTCAGTCACTTAGCTATGGTGCAGCAGGACAGGTCCAGCTGAAGGGGAGTTGCTGGGATGGTTTGTTTGTGGCACATACTAGGGCTGATGGGGCAGGCTGGGAATTAGTGCAGGGCAGGTTCTTGTCGGCTGTGCCTGTGCTTCTCAGCGGTGTGATGTTCAGTGTATGGTGCAAGTAGGCAGCAAGGAGGAGGGAGATTGTGATGTGTGGAGCAAAGTTGGGTATGGGAAAGAGGAGACAGAGGAGAGAGGTACAGGAGCTGAAAAAAAACCAACAAGAAACTGAAAAAGAGTGGTAAGGGAGCTTGCTATTGGAAGTAGAAATGAGAGTCCGAGAAATGGAGAAAAACAAAAAGGAAGAAAAAAAAACAGCAAAAGAAAAAAAAATAAATAAAAATTAGAAGAAAAAAAAAAAAAAAAGAAGCAAAGCCCCTATGGATCCCACCAGTGTGACTGTGAAGACTAGGGAAGTGGCTCCTGGCCACAAAATACAGCCTGACTAGAAGGGGTAGAGGCGTCACACAGTTCCACGTATTCAGGAGACAGGAAGAGAAGGTAAGTATAGACAGATGATAAACAGAGGAATGAAGAAAGACAAAAAGGGAAAATGAGAGGGAAAAAAAAAAAAACCAAAAGAAAAAAGAAGTGCTTCCAGTGATCCCACTGCATGGCTGTTCAGACTGAGAAAGTAGCCCCAAGCTGTGCAGTACAGCCCTGCTAAAAGGGGCTCTCGAGCCAAGAAAAGAAAAACAAACTAACAAATCTAAACAGAAAAAATCAAAGCAAGCAAACAAAAAATACCTGGGATCCAACCTGCGTGTCACAAGGGCCAGGAAGCAGTTCCACCGTCTAGCGGCGTTTCACAGCCTTTCAAGAAGAAGTAAAGATGGCACATAGAACCAGGTATTTGAAAGAAAGAAGGGAGAGGTGGTCAGAGGTATGGAAGAAACCAAAAAAAGTGGAAAAAAGCAACACCAACAACAAACAAATGGCACTCAGGGAGCTGGCCAGTGTGGGCAGGTGGACTCCGAGCTGCACAGTGCTGAAGCTGGTGCCTCCTGGTCAAGAGACTGTGGCTGCAGGAAGCAGAGGATGCCGAGCGGGAGTGAAGAAGGTTAGGGCGTGGAAAAGTGTATATTTCTGGTTACCGGTTGTTCTGTCTCCTGCTGGGAGCTCCGTGAAGCTGCTTTCCCATACTCCCTGTTCACTGGTCTCCAACAGGAGTCCATGATGATGAATTTATGCTGTGTTAGCTGATAGAGGACCTCTTTACCTATCTCTCCTCATTCTCTGTTATCTGTCAGTTTCTTATTCCATAAAGTGCTTGGCTGAGTTCTTTATCTCTTCATTTGATGCTTATGGTTTCAGGATTGATATTTGTCTATGTTTGACTTAGTTTTTCGGGTCTTCTGTGGAGCAACGGTGTGTGCTTCTGTCTGTAGCACCGTGTTTCCCAGAAGTTCCTTCTGTAGTAATTTGAATTTATTTATAATTATCTACTAGATGTGCTCACTTGGTAGGTCTCATTTTCTACATCTAAAATTTAACCCTGTTCATTCTCCTAAACTTTTCCCACCTTCCCCATCTCAGTAAATTTAACTGCCAAACTTATCATTTCATAAGTGAGAAACTTGGCATTCTTTCAAGATTTTCTTTTGTCTTTAACCACCCAATCTAATTAAAAAAAACAAAAATACTTATAGAACATCCCCTAAATCTACTACCATCTTTCCAACTCCAGTGTCATTGTCTTAGTCTTAGCCACCACCCTTTCTACTTTTGCTTCAAGCTTTTCCAAAGTTAAATTAAAAAACAGCAAGGATTCTTTGAAACAGTTGAGCAAACTGCTGGGAAAAAAACGAAATGAAAATAGCCCTTTGATTTTTATTTTAGTTAATGAAATGTGTTGAAGAATTTTTGGGAAAATATTAGATAAATAATTCCTATTTTAAAATTATTATTGAAATATAAAGTATTAGTCAAAATCTTCCAAAAATGTTTTGAATGACTTACACTAAATGTATGTATATAACAAGGTTGTTAAAATGGAAACGAATAAACAAAGATTATATAGGAAGGGAAAGGAGATACCCTAACTACCTTAGCTAACTTAGTTGATATATATGAGCATTAAATTTAGCTCAGAGCTTTTCCAGCATCTCAGGAGAAAATGGAAATGCATTAATTATCATCTGATTAAAAATTAATTTCTGAGGGCAAAATGGCACTGTAGGCAGAATCACCACACCATCCCTCCACAGCAAAGATCCAAAAAACTAAGTTGAACAGAGAAAACAACAATTCTGAAACCCTAAAACATCAAATGAAGAGATAAAGAACTCAGCCAAGCACCAAATGGAGTGAGAAAACTGACAGAGAATGGAGAGCAAGGAGAGATTCATACAGAGGTCCCCTACCAGCTAACGCAGCACAGATCCGCCATCTTGGACTCCTATTGGACACCAGCAAACAGGGGGTACGAGAAAGCACCTTCATGGAGCTTCCATTGGGAGGCAAAACAACTAGTAATTTGCAATATACACTTTCCCACCCCCAACCCTTCTTCACCCCGACTCGGCCTCCTCTGCTTCCCGTGGCTACAATCTCTTGTCCGGGAAAACACCAGCTGCTTGGATTCCACACACCCGAACGGGCCGGCTCTCTGAGTGCCATTTGTTGGCTGCTGGTGTTGCTTTTTTCTCCTTCGTTTGATTTCTTCCTTACCTCTCACCACCTCCCCCTCCTTTCACTCAAATACCTGGCTCCATGCGCCATCTTTGCTTCTTCCTGAGGGGCTGCAGATCTCCAGTAATTTGTGATATACGCTTTCCCACTCTCTACCCTTCTTCACCCACACTCAGCCCCCTCCGCTTCCCATGGACACAGTCTCTTGTCCGAGAAACACCTGCTGCTTGGATTCCACCAGCCCACACTAGCTGGCACTCTGAGTGCCATTTGTTGGCTGCTGGTGTTGCTTTTTTTTCTGCTTCTTTTGATTTCTTCCTTACCTCTCACCACCTACCCCTCCTTTCGCTCAAATACCTGGCTCCATGCGTCATCTTTGCTTCTTCCTGAGGGGCTGTGGAGCTCCATTCAAGTGTGGAGCTGCTTCCCGGTCTGGGCTGCCCGGGGCTTTTGTTCATTTGTTTGTTTTGAATTGTTTGTTTGTTTTCTTGTCCTTTTCTTGAGTTGGGAGCCCTTTCTGGCCAGGCGGTGCTGCGTGGCAAAGAGACTACCCCCTTGGCTTGCACAGATGGGCAAAGGGATCCCTGAGGGCATTTCTTTTTTCCTTCTTTTTTTTGTCTGCTTTTTGGGGGGCTTTTCTTGTTCTTTTTTTTATTTGTTTTGTTTTCTTTTCCCTCTTTTTCCCTTTTTGTCTTTCTTCATTACTCAGTTTCTCGTCTCTCTATATCTTCCTTCTCTTTTTGTTCCCTGAATACCTGGCGTTGTATACCTCTACGCCTTCTATCCAGGGTGTACTGCAACACCAGACAGCGACTTCCCCAGACCTCATAGCTGCATCGGTGGGATCCCTGGGAACTTTGCGGTTCTTTAACCTTCCCAATTTTTATTTATTCATCTTTTCTTTTCTTCCTCTTCCCCTTTCTGTTTTTCTCCATTTCATAGTCTCTTATCTCTCCACTCCAACAGCAAGCTCCCCTAGCATTCTTTTTTGTTTGTATGTTTTTGGCTCCTGTTCCTCTCTCCTCTCTCCCATATCCATCTTAGCTCCACATATAACAATCTACCCGCTACATCCTGTCTATCTGCACCATGCCCTTGACATCACACCACCAAGCAGCAGAGCCATGGGCTACTGGAACCTGCCCTGCACTGATTACTGACCTGCCCTGGTGGCCGTAGTAAGTGCCACAAACAACTTGTCCCCGTAACTCCTCTTCAGCTAGACCTGCCCTGCTGTACCATATATGAGTGACTGACCCGGCCAATTGGAGAAGGAGGCAAAAAGTATTGTGCCCACAGACGAGCAAACAACAAAGAACACACAGCCCGTCTGCTCAGACATAGTCAAATTTAAAAAAAGAAAAAAAAGGGACAAAACAAACAAATCTACAATCAATAAACGTGAAAAATAACTACTGAATGCCCCGAAGACAGCAGACAATATCAAAACATTTACAAAAACAGGACAGGATGGTTCCAGTAGGCATCTAAAATAAAACACCAGATGACTTTCCAGTGGAAGAAAATGCCCTAGAACTACCTGATAGGGAATTCAAATCTCTAATACTCAGAATTCTCCAAGAACTGAGGCAAAAAGCTGACAAACATGAGGAGAAAATAATGTCTTCAAGTTTTATATGTTTCCTGATAAGCAGACATTGAAATACATAACTCACAGTACCACATGATGTTTTTCTATTTTACTTAATACATGAGGGATTGTCTCTATATGGTTATTTTTCTTATCCATCTTCAAAAAGCAATATTTTTATATAAAAAAACTTGAAATATTTATATAGCTATTGTTATAGATTCAGTCATGTCCCCTCAAAATATATGTGTTGTAAATCCTAACCTCTATGCCTGTGGTTATAATCACATTTGGGTTGCCTTTGTTATGTTAATGAGTCAAGATTAGTGTAGGGTGTGTGTTGTTTAATCTCTTTTGCAATATAAAAGAGATTAAATAAGCAAGCCAGCAAGCAGAGATGGGGAAAGATAGATGCCAAGCCACAGGGAGATCTCCAAGGAACCAGAAAACAGAAGCTGAAGAGATAAGGACCTTCCTCCAGAGCAGACAGAGAGAGAGCCTTTCTGTAGAATTCCCTGAATTCAGACTTGTAGCTTCCTGTCATGTCTTGAATTGTGTCCCCCAAAAATATGTGTCAACTTGGCTAGGCCATGATTCCCAGTATTTTGTGATTGTCCACCATTTTGTCATCTGATGCAATTTTCATAAGTATTGTAAATCCTACCTCTATGATGTTAGTGAGCAGGATGAGAGGCAGTTATGTTAATGAGGCAGGACTCAATCTACAAGATTAGTTTGTGTCTTAAGTCAATCTCTTTTGAGATATAAAAGAGAGAAAGGAGCAGAGAGACATGGGGACCTCATACCACCCAGAAACAACAGCCAGGAGAATAGAGTGTTTTTTGGACTTAGGGACCCTGTGCTGAGTAGCTCCTAGTCCAGGGGAAGATTGATGACAAGGACCTTCCCCCAGAGGTGACAGAGAAAGCCTTCCCCAGGAGCTGTCACCCTGAATTCGGACTTCTAGCCTCCTAGACTCTGAGAGAATAAATTTCTCTTTTTAAAGCCATTGACTTGTGTTATTTCTATTATAGCAGCGCTAAATAACTAAGACTGCTATATATTAATATCTATCTGTCTGATACATCAATGCCCACAGAAGCAGCAGTCAAGAAATCAAACGATATATTAGATAAGGCAAATCTGCTGCAGAAGTCCTCTTTAAAGTGTTAAACAGCAAAGATGTTACTTTGAGGACTAAGGTGCTCCTGACCCAAGCCACGGTATTATCAGTCACCTCATATGCATGCGAAAGCTGGACAATGAATCGGGAAGACCGAAGAAGAATTGGTGCATTTGGATTATGGTGTTGGCGAAGAATATTGAATATACCACGGATTGCCAGAAAAGTGAACAAATCTGTCTTGGAAGAAGTACAGCTACAATGCAGCTTAGAAGCAAGGGTGGCAAGACTTTGCTTCATGTACTTTAGACATGTTGTCAGGAGCCACCAGTCACTGGAGAAAGACATCATGCTTAGTGAAGTATAGGGTTATTGAAAAGAAGAATACCCTTGACGAGAGGGGTTGACACAGTGCCTACAACAATGGGCTGAAACAGCAATGACTGTGAGGATGGTGCAGGACCAGACAGTGTTTCATTCTGTTGTACATATGGTCACTATGAGTCAGGACCAACTCGATGACACCTAACAGTAACACCAGATACATGTGACTATTTTTGGCTTTGTTATATATATAATTCCCCATCAACAGTGGAATGGTTAGAGCTGACCTAATAAGATCTAAGATTATAGATTTTCATAGCTTTAATGTTGTATGAGGATAAAACATATACTCACTAAAGAGTGAAACTCTAGTGACTCAGTGGTTAAGCCCTTGGCTGCTAACCGAAAGGTCAGCCGTGGGAACCCACCAGCTACTCTGCAGGAGAAAAGACTTGGTCATCTGCTCCCATAAAAATTACAGTCTTTGAAACCCTTTGGGGCAGTTCTACTCTGTCCTATAGGGTTGCTATGAGTCGGAATCTACTGGATGGCACAAAATAAATAAATAAATGAAGAGTAGATTAAGAGAATATATCTTTTATTAAAATTTTTCCTGGCTAGCATTTTAACAGTAGCATAAATATAGTCACCATTTCAAGACGGTGAACACACAGATTATTTCGGACTGTAAAAATTTCAACCCAGTATTACCAGTTACTCATCCTGATAAAGTAGGCCCCCTGGTTGTGATTACTGGTAATACCAGTGATACCAGTGTTACTCTTGTAGAAGGACTAATTGACTTCCTGACTTTGAAGTATAATGCCTTTCGCTTGACCCATTAGGTTTGCTAAATATAAAGTAATTAAAAATTGACCTGCTAGATGAAATTGTTCATTATATAATCCACAGTAATATCCTTCTAATTGATCTCAGTGCATTAGTCTTGCAATAAGCTAATCCATTCTCCTCTGTGTAGTCAAAGTAATCTTTCAAAAATGTAAATCTCCTTAGCTCTTTCTCTAAATAAAGCCTTCAGATGATTTGACCTTTCCTTATGACACAGTCTAAAGGTCTTGACAGGGTTTACAGTGCTATCTAGGATTTGGCCCTTGCCTACCTTTTTAGACTCAATTTGAGTCCAATTTTCTCACTGCCCTCTCTGCTCCAACCACTCTGGGCTTTTTTCACCAAGTGTTTCTTGATTGCTTGATTCTGGGCCTTTGGACAAGGCAATTGCTTAAGCCTGAAATACTAATGTCCTCCCTCTCTCTCTGGTCAACTTCAGGTATCTGTTTAATACTACCATCTATGGGAAGTATATTCTGCTCTTGTAGACTAGGTTATGTCCCTCCCTTACTTTCCACAGCACTGAGGACACAGACTATAACAACACTGTCAAACATATAAATTGTGTTTAATGTCTGACTTCCTTTCTGAATATTAAGTTGTGTGAGGCAAGGACCATATTTGTCTTTTTCTTTGGTCTATCCCAACATTTAGAATAGTAACTCACCCACAACAAAACAAAACAAACCTATTGCCATTGAATTGATTCTGACTCATAGTGATCCCATGTGTTACAGAGTAGAACTGCTCCGTATTTCTTGGTTGTAAAGATTTCTTGGCTGTGATCTTTACAGAAGCACATCACCAGGCCTTTCCTCCATGGTGCCGCTGGGTGGGTTCTAACCACCAACCTTTAGGCTAGCATCCAAACACAAACTGTTTCCATCACTCAGGGACCTTTTTAGAACAGTACCTGACGGTTACAAATATTTGCTGAATAAATAAATGAATAACTGGCTCTATAGGGAAAGCTCTTTTTTGGCTGACCTCAAGAATCCAAAATGTAGGTAGAAGGTTTTGCTCACTTTGTGAATCTGACATGTAGTTATTGTATTCTTTTGAGCACAAAAAAGAGTAATAGGGTAATTATGTTAAGAAGAATTAAGACTACCAACCAAAATTACTTGTCAGTCTGTCTTACAGAGAAATCCATCTCATCAGTTTTTCATCTTGGAAGTAGCTCTTTCAAATGTTTAAGCACAAAAGATGTACAAAACTTTAATAAAAATTATTTCTAAACATCTCTGTATTTCAGAAAGCCGTGATTATTCTGTTTTACTGTTGAGAGTGTTCAAAAAGCAAGATTACAGGCAGTTTTTGAAGTATTTTGAGGCTTATTTATACCTCCCCCCTTTTTTTGTGGCTATTGTTAATCACTCAGATCTTAGGGACTGAGTTTGTGAAAGTTGTGAAGGAAGTGCTCTGTGATGAGGTACCCTGCCTGAGGCTTCTCAAAATTTCCAAGTTTGGTGTTAGAATCACAAACACATATGTAAGTCAAGCTATTTGCAACTTGCTTTCTGACTCATCCCTTCTTTTTTTCTAAATTCCAATTAAGCAGCCTAGTTTATTATTTTTTCAATCATTTCCTTACTAAATGAAAGGAAATATATTACAGTGCTCTGGTGATACAATATGTCTTTAAATTTTTCTCCCTCCACAGGAATAAGCCCAGCCATCATCCACGAGTAACAAGGAGAGAGGGAGGCATTTAAAAACAAAAACCAAAAACATCTATTTTCTAATCAAAAGAGTTTTTTTGGTATTTTTAGTTTAAAAAAGAAGAGTTAAAGTTGCTGTCACTGGTCTTTCAATTTTCAGCTGTGTATAGGAATAGCAAAAAGAACCCAAATAACTCTCTGCCTCTGATGTCTGCGTTCCATGAAAGACCAAGCCCAATTTCTGAAAAACTGATAATAATCAGGATATGTCACATGAATATGAATGATCAGATAAAATCAATTGTTATTCTGTGCATTCATCCTTGACTGATTAGGCAATACAAATGAGAAGTCAGACACGAGGTGATGTGCATATTAATGATTAATAATTCAAGAAAAATTTCAAGTACACAGTAGATTCCAGAAAAAGAATTTTATAGTGAGTTTCTTGAAAACCTACAGGAAAAATGTATAAATAGGTAAAAAAACAAAAAGGCATCTTGGAGGAAAATCGCATTTTTAACGGGGTAAAATTTATAACTATCATAAATGTTCTTTTTCAAGATATTAAGGAGTCCCAAGAGTGTGTAAATGTGCATCTTTTAATTTAAAAGATTGTTTTGCAGAATTTGTCTATCCCACTAATCTTTGGCTATGAGTCTGAACCGACTCAACAGCACCTAACAACAACAACAATCTTTGGCTCACAGAGGTTTATTTGTGCAGGTTTTGGAAATGCTCTTGTATCTCCAAACACAAGGCCATCAGATTACTGCAAATTGTTGGGATGCTTGAGGAACTCTTGTGTCTGGGCATGCAGGAATTAGTCTTTGTTTTGCGTTTTAGGACAGACACAGTAAAACCTGTGAAAGCCAGAATCTATGTAAGGTGGAAACCTGTCAGAGAAGGAAAACGCGAATATTTTCCACTAATAGAGAGCAATAGAAAAGTGGTAAGACTGCACCCAGTCAAAGACAGAAAACTTGTGAGACCCAGAGAAACAAAACCAAACTTGCATCGAGTTTCGACTCCACAGGTTTCACTGTGTAACCAAATCCAACAGACTCCTGGTATTCTGCTCCAAGCCGATGATTCACACTTTCATTTTTATGTTGTTTTTCTAGTCGTAAATCTGAGCCAATTCATCCATGTCCTCAGATTCAGGTTCATAATTTTACTTTGCTTTGTGTTGCTTGCTTCACGGTCCTTTTTTTTTTTTTTTTTCCTTCCCTTTTCACTCCAAACTTTAAGCCTTCTGTTTCTAAACTAGCCCAGTTACTGATCCTATTTTCTTCTTATTGTTTCTTTTGCTTAATAGCTAGACCTTGTTTCAGAGCTGGATTTTCCCTGAAGCTAATGAAGTTTAAGCTGCAAACCTGTTATTTAACTTGCACAGGCCCCTTCCAAGGAGGCCCTAGAATTGTGTTCACATGCTCATAAGTGTCTGTAAAATGTGCAAAAGTAAGATATTTTAACTAATCATTTGTTTTTCCTTTGCATGTGAACTTTCTTCTGTTCTAATACAGCACCTTATGGCCCCTGGCATTGGAGTGCCTTTAGTCTCTTTGGGGATCTAGCTAAGGGAAAGTTGAGGTAGGGATACATTTCATTTAGGTCCAGTGGGATACAGTTTTTGGTTCTTGGTCACTTCCATATAGTTCTTAGTCACTAGCTGTGCTAGTGTAGGAATGACCACCAGGAATAAACCTACTGGATGGACCCAACAGCATGTTGACACAAAGAAACAGGGTCAGGCCTTATATCACCCTACACAACTATGTAATGGCAGCCTGACACCAGAAGTGTGTAGATAGATGAGTGGACACACAGTTTGAAATGTATGGAGACAGAATCTAATCTGTCGAAAAGCTTTCCAAATCTTAGAGCCCATATATAAAAGAAACATGGATAGAGATTTTTCCAAATTTGGCAGGAAACCTAAACATTTATACGACTTAAACAATAATTGGTTGTGGAGCTGAAAAAAAAAAATTTCTAAATTAAGAATAAATTTTAAGATATTCTATCAACCAAGCTAGAGGTAAGACTCTATTCTTTTGATAAAAATGATATAAAATTGTCATACAAAGAGGTGAATGTATAAAAAGAAGCAAAAATGTAAGGAATATAAATATTATAGAGGTACCAAATCCGTTGGCATAGAGTTGATTCCAACTCATAGTGACCCTATAGGACAGAGTAGAACTGCCCCATAGAGTTTCCAAGGAGGGCCTGGTGGATTCTAACTGCTTACCTTTTGGTTAGCAGCCATAGCTCTTACACACTATGCCACCAGGTTTTCCCATAGAGGTACAGAGGCAGCTAATTAGTAAAAGTATTATCATATTTTTCTAGATTTTATGAGGTTTAGAAAATTTCCAGCTTATTAATATTTGTAATTTGTTGTGCTTCCTTTTCTTTCTAAATATTCACATTTGTTCCAAATTTTTTATTTGTAAATTTTTTTTTAATTAATTATGTGTGTCAGATCCAACAAAGCTGTAAGAGTTCCTGCCCTAACTCAATGAGGCCCAATAACTCAAAATAAATGAAAAATCAGAATAATTAAGATTTCCTTTAGTGTAGTGGCTGAGTGCGGGGAACCTAGGCTCAGGAGAGAGACTACTTGGGATAAAATCTTGGTTCCTGTCTTAGTTATCTAGTGCTACTATAACAGAAATACCACAAGTGGATGGTTTCAACAAAGAGACATTTATTCTCTCACAGTCTAGGAGGCTAGAAGTCTGATATCAGGGTTCCAGCTCCAGGGGAAGGCTTTCTCTCTCTGTCATCTCTGGGGGAAGGTCCTTGTCATCAATCTTCCCCTGGTCTAGGAGCTTCTCTGCACAGGAACCCTGGGTCCAAAGGATGTGCTCTGCTCCTGGCACTGCTTTCTTGATGGTATGAGGTCCCCCTGTCTCTTTGCTCACTTCTCTCTTTCATATCTCAAAAGAGATTGACTTAAAACACAACCTAATCTTGCCTCATTAACGTAACTACCGCTAATCCCACCTCATTAACATCATAGAGGTAGGATTTATAACACAGGAAAATCACATCAGATGACAAAATGGTGGACAATCACACAATACTGGGAATCATGGCCTAGCCAAGATAACAGATTTTTTTTTTCTCTTTTTCTTTTTTTTATTGTACTTCAGGTAAAGGCTTACAAAACAAATAGTTCATCATGGAACAGTAGTACACATGTTGTTTTATGATATGGTTAACAACCCCACAACATATCAACCCTATAACTTCTCAACCTTTTTTTTTGGTGAAAATACACATAGCCAAAGATACACCATTTCAAAAATTTATACATGCAGAGTTCAGTGACATTGACTACGCTCTTCCAATTGTGCTGCTATTCTCACTTAAGATGAAGGCTTACAGAACAAAATAGTTTCTCATTTAACAGTTACTACATATGTTGCCCTATGACAATGGTTAACAATCTCACAACACATCAACAATATCCTTATTCAACCTTGGGTTCCCTATCATCAGCTTCCTTGTCCCCTTCTGCCTTCTGGCCCTTGTCACTGGACTCCTGTACCTCGTCAGTCTCATTTGGTTTTATGGGGCTGTCCACTCCCAGGCTGAACAGTGAACCTCGAAGGTAACTTCACCACTGAGCTAAAAGGGTGTCTGGGGGCCATACTCTCGAGGTTTCTCCAGTCTCCTTTAGGCCAGTAAATCTGGTCTTTTTTTTGTGAGTTAGAATTATGCTCTAAATCTTCTCCAGCTCTGTCCAGAACCCTCTGTTGTGATCCTGGTCAGAGCAGTTAGTGGTGGTAGCCGGGCACCATCTAGCTGTACTGGACTCAGTCCGGTGGAGGCCTTGGTAGCTGTGGACAATTAGTCCTTTGGACTAATCTTTTCCTTGTATCCTGTTCTCTTCATTCGCCCTTGCTTCCAAAGGGATAAGACCAGTGGAGTATCTTAGATGGCCGCCCTCAGGCTTTTAAGACCCCAGACACTACTCACCAAGGTAGAATGTAGAGCACTGTCTTTATAAGCTGTGGATGACAGATATTTTTGGGGGACAAAATTCAATCCATGACCGCTCCACAATTTATTATTCATATGACTTAGGGCAAGTTACTTAACCTGGCTAACATCAACTTCCCTATCTTTAAAGTGAAGAGATTGTATTACAAAATGTTTAATTCCTTGTGATTTATGACAATACAAATAACATCAGGAGATACAGTGCATCCTATGTAATTTAAAACCAATCAACTAATTAGATAAGAAAATATATATATTGAAAGAAACCTTTTATTTCTTCCCCTTTAATACCAGCCCTATGGATTCCTTACTGCTCTTCTACGTGCCTGTGTAGTCTAAGATTTAGTTTGAACAAAGTGCTCGTTGTGTATGTGTATGTGTGTTTGAACACCACTGTTCTTGTCAAGTCTTTGTATAAAAATATACATGATTACATTAGTCAAAATACTAAAAATTGAAAGAAGTGGTCATTTATTTTCTATCTGACTTTGATCTTACATGTAGGAAGGAAAAATGTTATTTAAAAGAAAACAAAGTAAAACTGACTGCAGCAAATTCTGCTTTCTGGATCAGAGATAACATTCAGTGATGATAAGAAGTCAGCAAGAAATGACTGAGGAAGTATAAGCTCCCACAAATTCTCAGGGATATTAGAGGGTTATCAAGTTTTCCACAATACATCGGACTGAGCCGCAAGTTTTTATTTGTTTGGTTGTTTATTTTTAACCAATGTTAAAAGAAATGTGACATCAGAGAGCAAGAGGACTTGGATAGGGAGCACACACTTGGACTTCACACATATCTTCCCAAAGATCTGTTTTATTATTTAAAATACTTTTAATTGTACTTTATACTTAGAAAAAAAATGACCTCTTTATCATTTCTACTTATAATTCCCAGAGTGAATAATCTTAATTCCTCTTTAATTTGACAATCCTTCAAATACGGGAATCTGCTCTATCCCCCAATTTTTTCACTTCCAGTTAAAACTGATTGTCTTATGCCAGAACCTAGAGACACTTTATGTTTGCAACTCACTGAGTAGTAAAAACTAATCAGCAGCTCTGAAGTTTACTTTTTAGTAGACCTTTCACATGCCTTCTGGCAACTTGTCCTGAATGAAGTCTTTAGAAAATTGAAAGAGCACACTGGTCAAGACAGACATTCTTTACTAGTTAAGCTAAACTATTGTTTGATTTTAAGAAGACTTCAGGGGATATTTTTGGTTTAAGGCTTGAGGTTCAAAGATTAATTTAGGGCAATAGTTTTGGGGATCATTTAGCCTCCATGGCTCCAGAAATTCTGGATTCCATGAAAGATTTTTCTAAGAATCTTTGATCAAAACATTCAGTACTGGTATCTGGGCACCATCCAGTTCTTCCGGTCCCATGGCAAAGGAGGCAGTTGTCCATGGGAAACTATATGGGATCAAATTAAAAACAGCAACTAGAAAGATTAAATAGGAAACTTAGGGGCAGTGAGTTTATGTAATGGTGGTGGAACAATTTGGAAATAGAAGGTGAGAATGGTTACACAACTTGAAGAATGTAATCAATGTCACTGAATCGTACATACAGGAACTGTTGAATTGGTCTATGTTCTGCTGTGTATATTCTCAACCACAACTGTAAAAACTAAAAAAAAAAAAAAAAATTGATAATTCTTATTTCATTTTTGGCCTGTTTACAGTACTCTTTGTCTGAAGGATGAGGAAACCAGACAATGGAAATAATTTATGTGATAAATCGTCACTTTAAAAGCAGTTAGTTAAAGGAAACAATCTTTTAAAAAGTCAATGATTTCTGAATCATTAAAGGCTCATATCATTAAGGCTCATAAAACTAAATGTCTGATGTGAATGTATTTTAATCTTGACATTTTAAAATTTTAAAAATATATCATTAAAAATCACTTATAATTTTTCCACCTGTGTAACTATTTTTGATATATTTGTAATTATGTAACTGTATGCCTAGTAACAGGTCACCAATATTATAGGTTTGTTTTCACACAGAATTCTGCATAGAAGTCTGGTTTTTAATAAGCTAAATAATATCACCTTGATAAAATGTAGTCAAACACTTTAATAATTGCTCTATTATTAAATGCTTATTTTCAATTTTTAATATTTTGACTAATGCTATCATGTATATTGACATGGACTGACACAGTGACACAGTGGCTGCAACAATGAGCTCAAACATAGCAACAATTGTGAGGATGGTGCAGGACCAGGCAGAATTTTGCTCTGTTGTACATAGGGTCGCTATTGACTCAATGGCCCCTAACAACAACATATCTTTCTGCATGTAATGTCTTGATTGTTTTAAATGAGAAAAAGGTACACTTTCTTTTCATAATTTACTAATTTATCCTGAGGATCTGGAATTTTTCTATTTACATTTAGCTTTTATCTGTTTTATGCATATGTTTGCTTGCACATGTGGTTGTTGGTGTTATTGGCAACATGATTTGCTCTTCAGTAATTTTAGTATTTCAATATTTATTTGTTATTATCATTACCTGTGTATCCTTGAGGAAATTAACTTTTTTGATCCTTGGTTTATTATCAGTAAAATTTTTTGATAACAGGGTGCCTGTTACATAGTAGTGAACAGTAAACATTTCTTCTTATAGTATACTCTACCACTGCTTTCTCTTCATCACTTGTACCTAAGTATTCTGGTATACTACTGTTTTATGGACAAACATCCTACCCAATTTTAATGACTTTGTTTATGTGTTCTGTAATATAAGCTGATTATATTTCTTCAACAAATTTTGAGCACGTGTAGGCCAACTTTGCATCTATTCGCTGCCACAAAAGATCTCTGGAAGATTAAGCACTTTTCCTAAAGAGTCTCAGTCATTTAAGAGAGACCATGTAAATCAGCCACTATAGGAAGCTAACCTTTGTTCATCCACAACAGTTCAACTGAGTGGAAACTGTTTATATCAGAAGATGTGATATTGTTAAGAGCTTAGTCCAAGGAATTTTTTGTTTTACTTTTTAACCTAGTAGATTAGGAAATTTTTAGAAAGATTAGATCAGTTATGGAAAAAACCAGAAGCTCCATTTCCTTTGCATATTTCACTAAATTAGTGTTTTCTCACTAACAGTTCCCTCAGAGAAAGCCTAAAAGAGCCCTAACCAATTTCCCCTTGGCCTTAGAGATGTTTACTGATGGAGTTAAACTCTCCTTTTACCAGTGAGAAGTATGAAGAATTAGCTGAAAGTGAGAAAGCTAACAGATTTGCAAAAGTTTTGCAAGACACAGATTATGTGGACCTACAACTAGGAAACATGGAGAAACTCAATGTATGCCAGTGTAGATACCGATAGCTATACATGGCAGTTACAACTCAGCAGATGCCAGTGTAGATTGCTATGATAATCGGGAGTGAGACTCAATGAGTTTTAGATGATCACCTGGAGAGAAAGGAGCAAAAAGGAAAATCGAAATGCCTGAATTACTTGCAATTTACAAAGATTTTTCTTTCTACTGCTGGCTTGAATTGGGACTAGAAATTGAGATAAAAGTGAGTTAACAGAAATATGAAAAGAGTAACATTAATTCATAATGATAACAATGACACTATTATTAAAACAAACAAACAAAAAACCCTAATACTAATAATAGTTTGGGAACTATACTTTTTTTTATTTTTTATTTTTTTGTTTATTGTTATAGTTTAAATGAAGTTTACATTTCAAGTTAGTCTCCCATATAAAAATTTATACATACACTGTTATGTGACCCTAATTGCTCTCCTCATACAGTGACAGCACACTCCTCCTTCCCACCCCTGATTCCTCATGTCCATTCAACCAGCTCCTAGCCCTCTCTGCCTTTCCGTCTCACCTCCGGACAGAAGCTGCCCATTTAGTCTCTTGTATCTACTTGAGCTCAGAGGCACACTCCTCACGAGTATCACTTTATGTCTCACAGTCCAGTCCAATCCCTGTCTGAAGAATTGGCCTCAGAGATTGTTTTAGTTGTGAGCTGATAGAGAATCTGGAGGCCATGCTTTCCGAGGTTCCTCCAGTCTCATTCAGACCATTAAGTCTGTTCTTACTAGAATTTTAGTTCTGCACCCCACGTTTCTCCTGCTCCATCAGGGACTCTCTGTTGTGTTCCCTGTCAGGGCAGTCATTGGTGGTAGCTGGGCACCATCTAGTTCTTCTGGTCTCAGGCTGATGAAGTCTCTGGTTTATGTGGCCCATTCTGTCTCTTGGGCTAATACTTTCCTTGTGTCTTTGGTATTCTTCATTCTCCTTTACTCTAGGTGGTTGGGACCAATTGATGCATCTTAGATGGTTGCTTGCAAGCTTTTAAGACCCCAGACACCACTCACTAAAGTAGGATGCAGAAAATTTTCTCAGTAAGCTTTGTTATGCCAATTGACTTTGAGGTCCCCTGAAAGCATGATCCCCAGACCCCTACCCCTGCCACTCTGTCCCTCAAAGTGTTTGATTATATTCAGGAAACTTCTTAGCTTTGGTTTGGATCAGTTGTGCTGACTTCCCCTGTAGTGTGTGCTGTCCTTCCCTTCATCTAAGAAAATTCTTATCTACTATATAGTTAGTAAATAACCCTCCCCCGCCCCCCCCACCCTCGTAACCATCAAAGAATAATTTCTTCTGAGATTAAACCTTTTATTGAGATCTTATAATAGTAGTCTTATACAATATTTGTTCTTCTGTGACTGACTAAATTCACTCAGCATAATACCATCCAGATTCCTCCATGTTATGTTTCATGGCTTCATCGTTGTTCATCGTTGCATAGTATTCCATTATTTGGATATACCATAGTTTGTTTATTCATTTGTCCGTTGATGGGCACCTAGGTTACTTCCATCTTTTGCTGTTGTGAACAGTGCTACAATGAACATGGGTGTGCATATATCTATTCATATGGTGGCTCTTATTTCTGTAGGATCTATTTCAAGGAGCAGGATAGCTGATAGCTGGATCCCATGGTACTTCTATTTCTAGCTTTTTAAGGAAGCACCAAATCAATTTCCAAAGTGGTTGTACCACTTTACAGTCCAACCAACAGTGTATATGCATTCCAGTCTCTCCACAACCTCTCCAGCATTTATTGTTTTGTGTTTTTTGGATTAATGCTAGCCTCGTTTGGGTGAGATGATATCTCACTGGAGTTTTGATCTGCATTTCTCTAATGGCTAATGATTGTGAGTATTATTTTTTAATTTTTTAAATTTTATTGTACTCCAGGTGAAGGCTTACAGAACAAATAGTTTCTCATGAAACAGTAGTACACATGTTGTTTTATGACATTGGTTAACAACCCCACAACATATTAATCCTCTAACTTCTCAGCCTTTTTTTTGTTTTTTTTGGTGAAGATACACATAGCCAAAGATACACCGTTTCAAAAATTTATACATGCAGAGTTCAGTGACATTGACTACGCTCTTCCAATTGTGCTGCTATTCTCACTTAAGATGAATGCTTACAGAACAAAATAGTTTCTCATTTAACAGTTACTACAAATGTTGCCCTATGACAATGGTTAACAATCTCACAACACATCAACAATATCCTTACTCAACCTTGGGTTCCCTCTCACCAGCTTCCTGGTCCCCTTCTGGCCCTTGTCACTGGACTGCTGTACCTCATTAGTCTCATTTGGTTTTACGGGGCTGTCCACTCCCAGGCTGAACAGTGAACCTCGAAGGTAACTTCACCACTGAGCTAAAAGGGTGTCTGGGGGCCATACTCTTGAGGTTTCTCCAGTCTCCTTTAGGCCAGTAAATCTGGTCTTTTTTTTGTGTGTGTGAGTTAGAATTATGCTCTACATCCTTCTCAGCTCTGTCCAGAATCCTCTGTTGTGATCCTGGTCAGAGCAGTTAGTGGTGGTAGCCGGGCACCATCTAGCTATACTGGACTCAGTCCAGTGGAGGCCTTGGTAGCTGCGGACAATTAGTCCTTTGGACTAATCTTTTCCTTGTATCCTGTTCTCTTCCTTCTCCCTTGCTCCCGAAGGGATGAGACCAGTGGAGTATCTTAGATGGCCGCTCACAGGCTTTTAAGACCCCAGACACTACTCACCAAGGTAGAATGTAGAGCATTGTCTTTATAAGCTGTGTCATGCCAATTGAGCTAGATGTTCCCAGAGATCATGGTCCCCACATCTCTCTGCCCAGCAATTCAGTCCCTCAGGGAGTTTGGATGTGTCTATGGGGCTTCCGTGACCTTTCCTTGGACAAGTTGTGCTATTCTGTACTGTCTCACCCTTCACCCAAGATACTACTTATCTATTGACTATTTAGTAGTTCCACCCCACCCCTCCCATCCCTGGTAACCAACAACGGTTGTTACATTTTGTGTGTGACTTTTTCATGGGTTTTTACAATAGAGGTCTCATACAATATTTGTCCTTTTGTGATTGACTTATTTCACTCAGCATAATGTCTTCCAGTTTCATCCATGTTATGAGATGCTTCACAGATTCATCATTGTTCTTTCTCGTTGCATAGTACTCCATTGTGTGTATGTACCATAGTTTGTTTATCCATTGATCTGTTGATGGGCATCTAGGTTGTTTCCACCGTTTTGCTATTGTGAACAATGCTGCCATGAACATAGGTGTGCATATCTCTATTCGAGTGATGACTCTTATTTCTCTAGGATATATTCCTAGGAGTGGGATTGCTGGATTGAATGGTATGTCTATTTCTAGCTTTCTGAAAAAGCGCCATATCATTTTCCAAAATGGTTGCATCATTTTGCATTCCCACCATCAGTGCATAAGAGTTCCGATCTCCCCGCAGCACATCCAACATTTGTTATTTCCTGGGTTTTTGATTCGTGCCAGAAATGCCGGGGTGAGATGGTATCTCATTGTGGTTTTAATTTGCATTTCTCTAATGGCTAGTGAACGCGAGCATTTCCTCATGTGTCTGTTGGCCATTTGAATGTCTTCTTTGGTGAAGTGTCTGTTCATTTCCTTTGCCCATTTTTTAATAAGATCATTTGTCTTTCTGTTGTAGAGATGTTGGATTTTCTTGTAGGTTATGGAGATTAGACCTTTGTCTGACTTGTACAGTCCAAAAATTTTTCTCCATTCTCTGTCTGTTTTCTCACTCCATTTGGTGCTTGGCTGAGTTCTTTATCTCTTCATTTGATGTTTTAGGGTTTCAGGATTGTTGTATTCTCTGTTCGGCTTAGTTTTTCAAATCTTTGCTGTCGAGGGAAGGCGTGGTGCTTCTGCCTAGAGCACCATTTTGCCAGAACTCCCCTTATTTCAGTTTTTTGCAGATGGATATTCAGTTACACCAGCACCATTCTTTAAAGAGACTGTCTTTTCCCCAGTTAATGGTCTTTGGGCTTTTGTCAGATATCAGCTGCTCATAGGTGGATGAATTTATGTCTGGATTCTCAATTATATTCCATTGGTCTATGTATCTGTTGTACCTGTACCAGGCTGTTTTGACTACCGTAGCAGTATAATAGGTTCTAAGATCAGGTAGTGTGAGGCTTCCCACTTTGTTCTTCTTCTTGAGTAATGCTTTACTTATTTGAGGCCTCTTCCATTTCTATATGAAGTTGGTGATTTGTTTCTCCATCTCATTAAAAAATGTCATTGGAATTTGGATTGGGATTGCGTTATATCTGTAGATTGTTTTGGGTAGATTGACATTTTCACAATGTTGAGTCTTCCCTATCCATGAGCAAGGTGTTTTTCCACTTACGTAGGTCTCTTTTGGTTTCTTACAGTAGTGTCTTGTAGTTTTCTTTGTATAGATCTTTTAATCTCTGGTTAGACTTATTCCTAAGTATTTTATCTTCTTGGGGGCTATTGTAAATGGTATTGTTTTCCTCTTCAAGGTTCTCTTCGTTGGTGTAAAGGAATCCAGCTGATTTTTGTATGTTTATCTTGTATCCTGAAACTTTGCTCAAATCTATTATTAGTTCCAGTAGTTTTCTTATGGATTCTTTGTGGTTTTCTGTGTATAAGATCATACTATCTTCAAAATAGAAATACTTTGACATCTTCCCTACCAGTTTGGATGTGCTTTATTTCTTTTTCTAGCCTAATTGATCTGGGTAGGACCTCCAGCACAATGTTGAATAAGAGCGGTGATAAACAGCATCCTTGTCTGGTCCTGTTCTCAAGGGGAATGCTTTCAAAGTATCTCCATTTAGGATGATGTTGGCTGTTGGCTTTGTGTAATTGCCCTTAATTATACTGAGGAATTTCACTTCTATTCCTGTTTCGTTTAGCATTTTTATCGTGAATGGGTGTCGGACTTTGTCAAATGCCTTTTCTGCATTGATTGATAAGATCATGTGGTTCTTGTCTTTTGTTTTATTTATGTGATGGATTACATTGGTTGTTTTTCTAATGTTGAACCATCCCTGCATACCTGGTATAAATCCCACTTGATGATGGTGAATTATTTTTTTGATATGTTGCTGAATTCTATTGGCTAGAATTTTGTTAAGGATTTTTGTGTCAATGTTCATGTGGGATATTGGTCTGTAATTTTCTTTTTTGTGGTGTCTTTACTTGGTTTTGGTGTCAGGGTTATGCTGGTTTCATAGAATGAGTTTGGGAGTATTCCATCCTTTTCTATGCTCTGAAATACCTTTTCTAGTAGGGGTGTTAACTCTTCTCTGAAAGTTTGGTAGAATTCTCCAGTGAAGCCATCCAGGCCAGGGCTTTTTTTCTGTTGGGAGTTTTTTAATTACCTTTCCAATCTCTTCTTTTGTTATAGGTTTATTTAGTTGTTCTACCTCTGTTTGCGTTAGTTTAGGTAGGTAGTGAGTTTCTAGAAATTTGTCCATTTCCTCTAGGTTTTCAAATTTGTTAGAGTACAATTGTTCATAGTATTCTGTTATGATGCTTTTAATTTCAGTTGGGTCTGTTGTGATATCACCCATCTCATTTCTTATATGTGCTATCTGCTTCCTCTCCTGTTTTTCTTTTGTCAGTTTGTCCAATGGTTTATCAATTTTGTTGATCTTTTCAAAGAACCAGCTTTTGGTCTTATTAATGCTTTCAATTGTTTTTCTATTCTCTATTTCATTTAATTCTGCTCTAATTCTTATAATTTCCTTTCTTCTGGTGCCTGAGGGCTTCTTTTGCTGCTCTCTTTTTCTACTTGATCAAGTTGTAGGGTTTGATTATGGCCCATTCTTTTTGGATGTGTGGATTTATTGCTATAAACTCACCTCTGAACCCTGCTTTTTCTGTGTCCCAAAGGTTCTGGTAGGATGTGTTTTCATTCTTGTTTGATGCTATGAATTTCTTTATTCTATCTTTAATTTCTTCTATAACCCAGTAGTTTTTGAGCAAGGTGTTGTTCAGTTTCTATGTGTTTGATTTTTTTCCTTGCTTTTTCTATTATTGATTTCAACTTTTATGGCTTTATGGTCAGAAAAAATGCTTTGTAATATTTTGATGCTTTGGATTTTGTTAAGTCTTGCTGTATGGCCTATTCTGGAGAATGTTTCCTGTGCATTAGAAATGGAAGTATGCTTGGTGGCTTTGGGTGGAGTGTTCTGTATATGCCTACGAGATCAAGTTGGTTGATTGTAGCATTTAGATTTTCGATGTCTTCATTGAGCTTCTTTCTGGATGTTCTGTCCTTCACCAAAAGTGGTGTGTTAAAGTCTCCAGCTACTAATGTGGAGTTGTCTATCTCTCTTTCCAATGCTGTTAGAGTTTGTTGTATGTATTTTTGAGCCCTGTCTTTGGGTGCATAAAATTTATTTTAGTTATGTCCTCCTGATGTATTGGCCCTTTAATCATTATACAGTGTCCTTCCTTATCATTTGTGCTGGATTGTACTTTAAAGTCTATTTGGTCAGAGATTAATATTGCCACTCCTGCTCTTTTTAGAGTGTTGTTTGCTTGATATATTTTTTTCCATCCTTTGAGTTTTAGTTTGTTTGTGTCTTTAAGTCTCAAGTGTGTCTCTTGTAGGCAGCATATAGATGGATCCTGTTTTTTTTATCCAATCTGCCACCTTCTGTGTCTTTATTGGTGCATTTAGTCCATTTACATTCAGCCTAATTATTGATAGGTATGAGTTTAGTGCTGTCATTTTGATGTCATTTTTTGTGTGTTGTTCACAGTTTCTTTGTTCCACTTAATTTTCTGTGCTGAGTTGTTTTTCTTTATGTGTTTTCTTTTCATCTTTTTCATTGCTGTTGATTTTGTATTTGCTGAGTCTTTATATTTTTCTAGTTTTTTATTTTGACTTGTAAGATTGTTAGTTTCCTTTATGCTTATCTTGGTATTTAGCTGTATTTTTCTAAGTTTATACCAGTCTTTTATTTCTTTATATCTCCTTGACTTTCTCTCCATATGAAAAATCTATGTCTACATTTTTTAAGTCCCTCTTTTTTGTTTTAATGTCATCGTCTTTTACATATTGACATCTGTTTCTCTATTTTCAGTGTTTTAGCTTTGGTTTGTTTTTGTGATTTCCCTATCTGGGTTGATATCTGGTTGCTCTGTCCTGTGTTCTAGTCTTAGATTGTTATCTGATGTTATTGATTTTCTAACTGGAGTACCCCTTCTAGTATTTCTTGTAAATTTGGTTTGGTTTTTGCAAATTCCCTGAACTTTTGTTTACCTGGAAATGCCCTAATTTCACTATCATATTTGAGAGACAGTTTTGCTGGATATATAATTCTTGGCTGGCAATTTTTTTCCTTCGAGCCTTTATGTATGTCATCCCATTGCCTTCTTGCCTGCATGGTTTCTGCTGAGTAGTCTGAGCTTATTCTTATTGACTGTCCTTTGTAGATGACTTTTTGTTTATCCCTAGCTGCTCTTAAAATTCTCTCTTTAGCTTTGGTTTTGGCAAGTTTGATTTTAATATGTCTTGGTGACTTTCTTTTGGGATCTACCTTATGTGGGGTTCGATGAGCATCTTGCGTAGATACCTTCTCATCTTTCATGATATCAGGTGCCAACAGATCTTCATAATTCTCTCTATATTTTCTTTACCCCCCCCCTCCCCGTTCTGGTACTCCAATCACACATACCTTATTCCTTTTTATAGAGTTCCACATATTTCTTAGGGTTTCTTCATATTTTTAAATCTTTTTATCTGATTTTTCCTCAAATAAGTTTGTGTCAAGTGCTTTATTTTCAGTCTCACTAATTCAGACTTCCATTGCCTCAATTGTGCTCCTATGACTTTCTATCGATTTTTCTAATTCTGAAATTTTATTGTTAATCTTCTGGATTTCTGATTGCTGTCTTTGTATGGATTCTTGCAGCCTGTTAAATTTGCCATTATGCTTTTCTCTAATCTTTTTAATTTCCTCTATTTCATCTTCTATATTTTGCTTAATTTCCTTCCAAGGAGTTTTGTATATTGATCTTTTATATTCTGCCTCTGGTAATTCCAAGAAATTTCCTTCTCTGGAAAATTTATAGTTTCTTTATTTTGGGAGCTTGCTGAAGCCATCATGGACTGCCTCTTTATGTGATTTGATATTAACTGTTGTCTCCAAGCCATCCATACATTATTTTATTTATTTTATGTTTGCTTACTGTGTCTTAGCTTCTTGTTTTGTTTTCATATGGCCAAATAGGCTGCTCGTGTGAACTAGTTTGATTATTGGCACCTTTGAAGCTCTAATGTCCTGTGTCTAGGTGGTTAGATATGTTACTGTGTATGTGAGCTCAGGATTCTCCCCACTCCTCCTTTATGGATTCAGCTCAGGTGCCCAGGTAGATAGCCACCAAATGTGTAGTGCAGGCTCTAACCTACAGTCTTAGACAGGCATGGATGATTGGTGTAGGCACAGGCATCTGGCTGCAGCAGGGTGACACACTCTGAGGAAGGCAGGGAGCTGACGGTCACCACCGAGTGTCCAGGAGGAAGGCATGTCCCTGTTCCCTAGAGCACGTAGTGGGTGGGTTTTACAGCCAGACTATGAGTACCCAGTGCTGTTGGCTGTAAGGACTAGGGAGCATCTTTTATTCTTGGGCCCCTATCGCAGGCGGCTAGGTGGCATGGGTGGAGCCACCAGTCCTCAGGCCCCTGATGTGGCTAGGTGACCCTGCTTAATGTATAAAGCAGAGTCAAATGTCACGAACCTGCCACTTCACAGCTGAAATAGTTGAAGTTAGACTTCAGGTATATACCCTGTTGTACTGTGGTAATGAGGGCCTACGCTGTTGAAACGGGCCCACACAAGTCTATGCAGGGGAAAAGTCACTCAAAGTCCATGGATCCCTTATGCCTGTGCCTAGGCAAAGGAGCTGCGCCTACCCTGAGTTCCTGGCTTAGGGGAGCCAGCAGTTTATTTTTTCCCTGTTTTTTAATTTGTTCACTCTCCAAGGCTGGGAGGATGGCTCAGGGCGTGTGACGGATCCTGTTTCTGGCCCAGGGGACTTGGCAATTGCTGCAGGCGGTCCGGGACCCAATGCAGAGCAGGGAGGAGGGAGGTAAATGGGAGAGAGACTTTTCCCTGAGGGGGGTGTTTTTGATCCGCGCAGTAGGCTGGATGCAAATACTTATCTTTCGGTAATTGAGGGCTCCTTCTCACTGGTTCCGTGCGACCTAGTAGACCCGCAGTAGCTGGGTCTCTCCCTGTGTAGAATACACCTCCAGAGCACCAATGCTTGCCTTCCTCAGTGCTCATCCTCGTGATGATCAGGCATGAAGGGCTCACGCTCTCGCCAGGTCATGTCTGGCACCTCCTTGCTGCTTCCAAACTGTCTCTCCCTCCCCCTGCCACTCAGTCTGGTTCCTCAACTTTCCCTTTAATGTTCAGGGCTCCAAGATTGTCATATATAATCAAATCACTTGTTTTTTCACGTCTTTGTGGTAAGATGGTCCACAGGAAGCTTCTGACTACTCTGCCATCTTGGCCTGCCTCCTGGGGACTATGCCTTCGAAACATCTCCCAATATATATATATTTTTTCCTTTTTGTTCATCTCGTTTCTTTCACTACAGTCTTTCAATATTGAGACTAGGTCAGGAAGCTGTGTTAAGGAAAGGGTTGGTATTATGTATCTAAAAAAATAGTTCCTGACAAATAAGAAAGATAGAGATGAAGAGAGAAGAAGTGAAGGCAGAGTTTTCAGAGAGGAAGTGAAGGCCAAGTTTTTAGACCTGAATGTCTTGATTTAGTATCCTGACCATAGGAAAGACAGGAATGAGTGTTATAATCAATTGACAGATTTGGGGGAAATTTCGGAACTGTGGAGTGTGCTGATTATTTGTCAGAGGTGTCCTTGGAAACCCTTAAGACCAGTACAAAATGAGGCAGCTCCAGCAAGATAGAAATGATGACAATAGAAGGTTAGATGGGCTGAGTTGCCATCACTTCTGCTTATCCACAGCCCAAGCATTTGAAGGTTATTTGGTGCCTATATGGGGAAAGCAGAAGGAAGATGATAAATAAGAATTTTTCAAGAGTAGGAGTTCCAGAGAAAGATTTTGTTTGTTGCAGGAAATGTTTTGCATGTCTGAGTCAGAATATGTAAATTATAAGCCTGTTCATTGATCAAAATGATAAATACCTATAATCTTTTTTTGTGACTATCAGACTCCTACATATTACTTCATTTTAATCTTCTCTATTAATCAATAATGTTATTTACCAAATATTTTAGATTCTTCTACCCCTTAATGGTCACTAGTACTTCCTTACCCCCTTATCATTGCGGACTTGAAATATATGTTGGTTTTGAGCTGTGGGAGGAAATAATGACATTGCTTTTGGTCAAAGGATTTAAGAGTCAATAACGAGGGCAGGATTTCTGGAATGGTAGAGTGAGGACTTCCCTAAATCATTCTCCTCCATAAAAACAATAAGATACTGGACAATAGTATAAAAATAAATTTTTCAGAACTCTAGAAATTCATCAAAGGCTTGTAACAATCTGAAGAGAGAGTGTTTATTCAAGAAAAATTGTTGAACTTCCCCAAGAAAAGCGGAGTCTATAACATTTTATCTTGACTTACTTTAGTCCTCTTTTCCCAAATTCTGTGATAGCTTTGAAAACCAGCAGCCTTTCTCAATCACAGTAGCTGTGAAAAACAGCAGCCTTTCAGCCACTGGAGGGGGAAGTCCAGCTTGCGAGTTTCTCAGAAAACTCCTTCTCCAGAGCATTCCCACAGTGTGAACTGTCTGGCAACTCCCTGAGAAAGCTTCATTTAGAGGGCATTGTTGTTGTTTGACCCTTGGAGGAGGCAGAAACTTATTTCCAGAGGTGGCATATTATATTATTGAAAATGTTTGGTTTTCAATGAAAAATTATGAGTTATGCAAAGAAATATGAAAGTATAGTCCATACACAGGAACAAAAAGAAGCCACAGAAACTGTCCTGAGGGGATTCCAATGTTGGGCTTAACAGATAAAGACTTTAAATGAACTATTTATTATGCACAGGTTCAAAGAAACAAAGGAAACCATATCTAAAGAATTAATGGAAAGCGTAACATCCAACATACAGAGCCCATCAGTAAAAGGCAAAGGACTTATTGATTAAAGTCATTTAAGAAACTCTCTGGCCAATTGTTAGATGACCACTACACTAAGCAGAGACTTCAATGACAACACACTAAAAGAAATACAAACTTTACGTAATTACTACAAGAAAGTAATTAAACAAACAGCAACAACAACTCATTGCCAGTTTTCAACAACAAAAAATAATAAGACACGCAAAGAAAAATGAAAATATGGCCCATAGACAGTAACAAAAGCAGTGAATAGAAATAGTAGCCAAGGGAAGCCAAACGTTAAGTTTAACTACCAAAGAGTTTAAATCACCTATTATAAATACGATCAAAGAACTAAAGAAACCATGTATAAAGAATTAAATTTTGACAATGATGTCTCATCAAATAGAGAATATCAATAGATAGAAAATACTAAAAGCAAAAACAAAAAAATAGAAACAAGCCAAATAAAAATTCTGGATTTGAAAATTATAGTAATGGAAATGAAAAAATATCACTAAAGTGGTTAGACAGAAGATATGAGCTGGCAGAAGGAAGAGTCAGCAAACTTGATAGGTGAATTAAGATTATAGTTGTACCAGTGTATATGCATTATTGGAGTCCCAGAAGGAGAAGAGAGAGAAAAGGGGCAGAAGAATATTTGAAGAAATAAAGGCCTAAAAATTCCCATTTTGATGAAAAACAATCTTCACATCCAAGAAGCCAAGTAGGATAAACCCTGAGAGCTCCAAAACATCACACTCAAATTGTCAAATGTTGAAGATTGAATCATCAAAAGAAAAGCAACTCATTTGTAAAAGTGATTCTCCAAAAAAAAAAAAAAAAAAATAGCCAACTTCCTATGATATATTCAAAGTGCCACAGGAAAATGACTTCAATGTAGCATTCTATGAGTACATATATAGAACATCAGAATAATAATAGTAATAGGTTAAATCATAGCACAGTGGTTAAGAACATAGAGTCCAGGGCAAAGTTGCCTGGATTCTACCACTGTCACTTAGCTCTGCCACTGACGAGCCATCAGATCTTGGATAAGTTATTTAAAAAGTTTGTGCATTAGTTTTGCTATTTGTTAAATGGGAATGGGTTTGTTATACGGTATTATATTAGTATATTAATCTATATAAAGAGTGTCTGGCACATAGTGTTATAAATGTGCTAGCACTTGTTTATATGTACATGTATGTACAGGCATGCACACATACATTCACACACGCATATATATGTATATATATAATTTACATACATATTTTTTATATGTATTTTGATATATATATGTCAATATATTTTGGTATATGTGTGTATGTATGTGTATGTATGCATATATGTATATACGTATCGTTTCCTACCTAATAGTGTACACATTCTTTTCAGATTCAAATGCAGTATTTATAAAATTCGACCATGCAATGGCCACCCTTAACTTCTTCTACTGTTAATATCCTATTGGGTACAGCTCGTGTAGTGCAGTGGTTAAGAGCTCTTCTGCTAACCAAAAGGTCAGTAGTTTGAATCCACCAGCCACTCCTTGGAAACCCTATGGGGCAGTTCTACTCTGTCCCACAGGGTTGCTATGAGTCAGAATCAACTTGATGGCAACAGATTTGGTATTTTTTGGGGGGGGGATGTAGAACTCAGTCATAAAGTCACAATAAGGGTGACTGGGAAATCATTCTAGCTATGTGTCTAGACATAGGGAGAATCACTTCTCGAACAGCTAGCATCTTTCCAGTAGTTTGCCTTTCTGATTATCAACTACTCATACGTACCCTTCTTCCACCACATATAGTTACTCTCTCACCAAAAGACAAAACCTGCATTTTTATTCACTATTGCATCTCAGAGTCTAGGATCTTGGAGAATATTCCCTCTTCTCCAGAAAGAACGAATGTAGCTATTTCTGGTCTGTTAGCTAAAAACCAGAGAAAAACATTATCTGTCGCTATCCTCCTACACAATATGCAGTGGTGGAGCAGGGATAGGCTATCTTCAATGAGAATTCACATTTAGAAAAAGGAAGACATGGAAATACATTATAGTCATTCATTCATAAAAAGTTTTGTTTTGTGGGGCAGACATTATAAAAGCCTTCTCAATAGTGGTGTTAGAAGTTTTTAAAATTAAATCTGGATCTGTTTTTTTGGAGGAACTTCTCTTAATTCCACTATTTGTGAGGTTTTCCCTTGTCTCTTATCCCCATGGCCAAATCTGGCAAGAGGATTGGAGAATATGCTCCCTTGAATGGCAAGGAGTGTTACACAATTTCTTTTGCTTTGGTTAATTTTGGTCTAAGGATTGTTGGAAAGTTCAATTAATCAAAAACTTAATTAGACCAGACTCTTGGATTCTTTTGGTGATACAAATCCCCCCAAAACAGATCAGGTTTCTGATTTATTTGTCTCTACATGCCAGTCTTCTACATCCCAGTAACCAAAGCCACTATTGTTTTCTGGATATTGTTTCTAAGTCTTTGCTTATTTCTATGCTTACTTTCTCTGTGCTTGCCTTTCTTAATGGAGGCTACCTTAAGGTCTTCTGAAAAAACAGACTTGGATGAGAAGGCAAAACTTTCAATTAAACCTTTCTACATGAATTTTTATCTACCATTTTACTATTTTTTTCCTATTTGTCCCTTGTACTCTATGTTATTTTTATTCCTTTGTTTTTAAATTGTATTTTATTGTTGAGAATATACACAGAAAAACATACACCAATTCAACTGTTCTACACGTGCACTTCAGTGACATTGATTGCATTCTTCGAGTCGTGCAACCATTTTCATCTTCCTTTTCTAAGTTGCTCCTCTCCCATTAACAGAAACTCACTGCCCCTAATTTTTCTATCTGTTCTTTTGAGGTGATGTTGTCAATTTGATCCCATATAGATAATTCTTAAAAAATGATAGGTTTTTGAAAGTCAAGGTCTTTGAAAACCTTTTCTTGCTGCATGGGATCAGGAAACAAGTGGCTTTTACAATTATGGTTCACATTTCTCAATCCTAACTATTCCTTTTCATTTATACTTGAAAACTAGTCAGTTGTCTCCAGTTAATAACACATAGCTACAAACAAGCAACACTGACAAAGCAAACCACAGTAACATTCTGGTTTTTTCCAACTACTTCCCATTAAGTAATAAGCTACTTAGGCACTTGTTCTGTCATCCAAATTATTGCAGGTAACCAATATATCAAATATTCTGCCATTAAAAAATGTATCTCCACCTTTTTAGTCTGTGAAATTATTTCATTGCCACTTGCTGCTTGGCTGCTAAGTCATTGCCACATATTTTAGACTTTGATTATGATACCATGCCACTTCTGATGTTGTTGTTGTTGGGTGCTGTCAAGTCGGTTCCGACTCATAGCACTCCACGTACAACAGGATGAAACACTGCCTGCATCATCTTCACAATCATTGTTATGCTTGAGATCATTGTTGCAGCCACTGTGTCATCCATCTCGTTCAGGGTCTTCCTATTTTTCCCTGGCCCTCTGCTTTACCAAGCATAATGTCCTTCTCCAAGAACTGACCTCTCCCGATAACATGTCCAAAGTATGTGAGATGTAGTCTTGCCATCCTTGCTTCTAAGGAGCATTCTAGTTATACTTCTTCCAGGATGGATTATTAATTCTTTATCATTTGCAACTGAAGTCCAAATTTATAAATGCTGTTAAGTAGGGAGTCAGTTTCCTCAAGATTATTTGTGAAGACTAACTAGTTAAGCAATGTTTTTTCAATATATTTTTGCTATAACCCACAATAATTAAAAAAAAAATTGTATCATCATCCGGTATACATCCCTCCACCCCCCTGCTCAGACACACATGTTACAGATGGTCCAGCAGGATAACAGGTGTAAACTGGGATTGTCTTTGTCAAACCCCTGTGTATGAACACCCTATTTACATCCCCTTTCTTGTATTAAACTTGATTTTCACAATAGCTCTTAAAGATTAGACTGAAAAATACAATCTTACAGTTGAAGCACTGAGTTTTTTATAAAAAGAAAGAGAAAGTAGTATGTAATTTCCAAAAGTTTCAAGTATCTTAACGTTGCATCTTAATGTTGGAAAGGGAGCAATTTCTATAGTTAGTAAGAAAAGTTATAGTATCATCAAAGTTCTTCTTAAACAACTCTTAAATAAAAGGGAAATACAAATACGGAAGCTCAAAAATCAATGATTTTTTGATTTGTTTCTTTGCAATTATGCTGTGGTCTCTGAATTTGCTCTTTTTTTTTTTTTTTTAAGGCCTGTTCACAGGACTACGTATGAACACCACACTGTGTGGAAGATGCTGAAATTGGTTCCAGATTTAACCTCTCAGCTAACTGATGATCATCTGAAGACACTTAGTAAGAGTGTCATTTCTGAAACCTGGGTGAAAGGCAGCACAGGTAATATACTAATCTGCAGGGAAATTTGACAAAATAAAATGCATGTCGCTATTTTTAATTGTCTATCATTATGATGTGTAAACTTTCCCTTGACATATTACAAGTGTATTGTTTGGATGTATATTATTTATTAGGTTATAACTAGTGACATGAATAACAGCTCTCATTTTAGTACTTATCTTTTAAAAATTACACCTGTTGTTCTCCACCTTGAGCATGCATCAGAATCACCTGTAGAACTTGTCAAAAAACACATTTCTGGGCCTAACCCCCAGAACTTTTGATTCAGTGGGTTTGGGATGGGATCCAGTTTGCATTTCCAATAATATACTAGATGATGGTGCTGGTCTGTGGACTACACTTGGAGAACCACTCACAGACATAGATATTTAGTAACAATCTAGCACTGGTTTTCATAGTAAAGATAGAAAGTGGTCAAAGTAATTATTTAAATGATCTAGGTGTTGTTATTGTTAGATGCCGTTGAGTTGGTTCCAACTCATAGCAACCCCATGTACAACAGATCAAAAGACTGCCCAGTCCTGCACCATCATCACAGTCGTTGCCATGCTCAAGCCCATTATTGCAGCCACTGTGTCAATCCATCTATGTGAGGGTCTTCCTCTCTTTCGTTGACCCTGTACTGATCCAGACACTGGTTTTAAAAAAAAAAAAAAATCCCAGATCAGTTTTAGACTCTAGTTCCTTATCAGGTATATAGTAAACAAATTAATAGAAGTATTTTATATTTTAAAATTTTTGAGGGGAAGGGATAAGCACACACGCAAGCATGCAAACACAAACACACCAACACTAAAACCAATGGATTTCAACATTTTTTTTTTTTTTTTTATTTAGTGAGTACCTACTAGAAAGAAGGAACTAAAATGTATTTAATGCATTTTCTGTGTCAGGGATATTCCTTATTTATTTCTTGGAGTTACAAATCAAGATAGATATTATTATTATTTTCTTTAGATGAGGACTCCAAGGCACAAAAATATCACTACTGATAGAAATGAGCTTCGAACACAGTTAAGACTTAAGGCTAAACTTGTTCTCTGTCCATTAAGCCACTATAAGGATCATGACACTTAAAACCTAGCTGGAATTTTAGAGAACTTGCATCTATTGAAAAGATTTGTCGAGAGTTTTCCCTCAATTCTCCCCTCTCATAATTAGTTCAATTTAGTCAGAACTCAGGCAGTGAAAATTAAATCAAAGGAGTTTTACAGAGGATAAAATGTTTTTGAAAGAGAAAAGAACATGCAACATTGCTTTGCCATCAGCTTAAAGATAGTAATTTAAAAATTAAATTGCTTTATTATAAATCCCTGAAATTATATTTACAATAATAAAAGATTTAGAAACAACCTAAATGTTCCTCAAGAAAAGATTGACTAAATACATTGTAATTCATCTATTGTATGGAATACTAAGCAGTGGTTAAAAAAATGAGGTAGACCTATATGTACTGATGTGTAAATTTCTTGAAGTCTGTAAATAAAAATAAAGCAATCGCAGAATTATATATTTATGAAAAAGCCTAAAATTATGTGCGTATGTAAATATAAAATATAGCTTATATATATATAAAATACGTAAGAGTTAGTCCAGAAGGAATTTATATATATAGTTAATTGTTACTTTACTGGAGGGGAGTGGGACTGAGGGGGCAGTGAAGGAGAAATATTCTTTCCTCTACACTCTACATATTCACATTTGTTGGATTTTCCACAATGAACATGTATTCTTCTGTTAATGTTTGTAATTACATATCTATTTTTATGCAAAAAAGTCTTTAAAATTATAATTAGAAGGAAATATTTTATTCTGAAGGTGTCTTATCTCAGGTGACCATTAAAATATGAACTTTCATTCCTAGGTAGATATCAACTTAAAGTTGATAATTTATATTAAATAAGGCATTCCCACTTGAATTTCAATAGGGCATACTTTCAAACACTTTTTTTTTTTTTAAATTAGAAGTCTCTGTGTTTACACCTACCTCTGTCAAAATCCCTTTCCTGCATTTTAAAGACATCTGACAGCTCAGCTGTTTCACTATCAAAGCAGTCAGCTCATTAAATACCTGAACTTTGTAAACCTCTTTGTTCATCCAACTTAAAAAAAACAAGCCCAACTAGGTGTCTGTCTCTCTCTTTTCTTTATTCATGTATGCATTTTCCCCTCCCTCTGCTGAGGCTGTTGTTATTTAAAGTATTCCCTCTAGAAACTCAGCAGGCTACTTTCACTCTGCTTTCTGAGGCTTGAGTTTCTCTAATGCCTTTCCACACAGCTGTTTTCACCTTCTGGTCTCTTTTCTGGCAACAGGTTCTTTAGAACATCATGATATAATGAAGTTTCCTAAGCTTACTATTACAATCTCAGCCTCTTACTGATTCAGTTTTCTTAAAAAATAAAATATTAATAGAAATAGCAATATCATGTTTTTAAATGCAGAATAATACATATACATACCTATAGTTTAAGTAATAATAGTACTAAAACATGATTACTATATTATTTATATTACTAGATTATTAATTTTACTATATTAAGATTACTGTATCTACAAAGACTACTTACATTACATTTATAACTGAAGTTGAATGAACTCAAGATTTTTCCATTGGTACTCTTACTTTATGGCCTGGTAGGGGGCATTTTTAAGACTGACAACCTAAGGCTCATGAAAGCTAAATAAACACCTTACTTGCTGAAAACCCCAATTTAGTGACTAAGCTGGAACTCGATCTGAGCTCAAAATTTCATTGCTATCTACCTACTGTTATGTTAATATTGAAACACATTCTTATAAAATGATTTATAATGGTATTTCTCCCTTCATAGCTATATCATCTTTAGTATGTTTTCTTTACTGAACCCCATTAACTTTTACAGTGTTATTTCTCTTCTACTTCTTTCATCGCCCCCCACCACCATCACTTTTGAGGTTATATCTCAAAATTTCTCTACAGCTTCTCATTTTCATATAATTTTATATTGTTTTCTAATACTGAAAAATGTTTATATTTCTAAATTTTAACAATCCTTAACCCATATAGACTTTATATTTCATAGTTATTTAAAGTTTAATTTTGCACGTTACAAAAATAGTCACTAAATCTGAAGAAAAATGTAGTGAGCATCTTTTACATCTATAAATTATTAATAATTCAATTAATATACTCATAATAGAAATAATAAAATATTTTGTCCTACCATAATGGCCACAGCTCCCTTAAAGGTAAATATGGCCTTGAAGAATGTGCATTGATCCTAAAGAGTGGATATGCTTTCATTGTAACTGGAGTGTTCCCTATGATTTATGAAGATTTGTTCTTGAAAGCTGGCCAGAAGTCTTTTCCAATGTCTATCTGCATCATGAGAATCCAATTCTGTTTTCACTTTTCCCTATTGAAAAGATAATTGTGAGGATTTGAAAAAATTAAAGGAACAAAAGCAAAACTTCAATATGAGGAGGATACTGGAGACCCTTGGTGTAATATTTATGTCTTTAATGTTGTCATTTAATCTTATTTTCTAAACAGTGATACTTATAAACAAAGGTAATATCTGAAATATTTAACAACTGAGCAGAATAGGCACTACCTAATCAGACAGATACCTGCTTTTAATAGTTGGAATGGGGGTGTTAATAGATAACACCAGCAATAGAAGCCCAGCACACATAACATCCTCCTTTTTTGTTACTGAGATATTTTCAAATAATGAAGAACTGTTTTTCAGGTTGATATAGATTTATCTACAAATTAAACACAGTCCCTATAAAAAAAACTCAGCTGTCTTTTTTGTGGAAATTGAAAAGATGATCTTAAAATTCCTAGGGAAATTTAGGAAACCCAGAACAGTCAAAACCTTCTTGATAACAAATAATGATGTTGGAGGACTCACACTTCCCAATTTAAAAACTCACTTCAAAACTACTGTAATCAAGACAAATGAAATAGACTGTACCTCTACCTCACACAATAGACAACTATGAACTCAAAATGGGTCCAAGACCTAAATGTAAAAGTTTGTAAAACTACAAAACTCTTAGAAGCAAATATAAGAATAAATATTCATGACGATGGCTTAAGCCATGCTTGTTAAACATGACACTAATAGCATAAGAGACAAAAGAAAAAAATGGAAAAATTGAACTTCATCAAAATTACATATTTTATGCTTCAAGGAATACCATGAAGAAAGTGAAATGACAATCTATAGAGTAGGTATGCAAATAATATATCTGATAAGTGGTACATCTCCAGAATATATAAAGAATTCTTACAACTCAATAATAAAAAGTCAAAAAACTCAAAAAATGGGCAAAGAATCTGAATAGACATGTTTCCAAAGATATACAAATCTACATAAAAATGCCAAACATAGTCATTAAAACAAGCAAACAAACAAAACAAGCAAACACAAAAAAATTATCAATTGCTGTTGAGTCAATTCTGACTCATGGCGACCCAAAGTGTTTCAGAGTAGAACTACACTCCATAGAGGTTTTAATGGCTGTGATCTTTCCAAAGTAGATTGTCAGGACTTTCTTCCAAGGCACCTCTGGGTGAGTTCTAACTGCCAACCTTTCCGCTACTAGTTGAGCATGTACCCATTTGCACCACCCAGGGACTCCGATATAGTAATTAGAGAAATGTAAATCAAAACCACAATGAGATACAACCTTACACCCATTAGGATGACTACATTAAAAAAGATAGACAAAAACAAGCGTTGGCACAATCTGGAGAAATTAGAATGCTCATACATTGTTGGTGGGATTGTAAAATGTTCCAGCCACTTTGGAAAACAGTGTGGCAGTTCTTCAGAATGTTAAATAGAGAATTACTATATTACCCAGCAATTCCATTCCTAGGCATATACCCATGAGAAATGAAAGCACATGTCCAAAAAATATTGTACACACATTTTCATAGGAGCATTATTTATAAGATCTAAAAATTTGAAAAAACTTGAACATCTATCAATCAACAAATGCATTAAAAAAAAAAAAAGTGGTATATCCAGATAATGGAATCTTATTCGGCAATAAAAAGGACTGAAGTACTGATAACTGCTAAAACCTTGATAAATCTTGGAAAAATTATGCTAAATGAAAGAAGACAGTCACAACACATCTTTATGACTATTTATGTAAATGTGCAGAATAAGCAAGTCCATAAAGACAGCAGATTAGTGGTTGCCAGAGACTTGTAGGAGTGGGGAATAGGACATGACTGTAAATGCCTACAGATTTCTTTTTGGGATAATGAAACTTGTCTAACATTTGATTGTGGTGATTTTTGTATATCTCTGTGGATGTACTAAAGACCACTGAACCGTACATTTTAAAGGATAATTTCATAGTATGTGGATTGTATCTCAATAAAGCCATTGATTTAAAGTCTTTTTTAAATGAACTGGAAATCACTGGAGACAACTAATGCATGCAAGTTCCTGAAGAGCCCTGTAACTGAAGTAAATTTTCCTTAAATCTGTTTAACATAAAAAATAAAATAACATAAAAATTGGAAATGGCTTTCTGAGCAAATAAATTTGCAAAATGATGAGATAAAGTTATTTTTTAAAAATATCAGGACTTTTAAAGCCTTTAATATGCCAGTGTGCATTGAATATTTCTTGCAGGAGACTGTACATACTATACTCTAAAGGTCTTCTGAAACATAATTGATCTTAGCGTTCTTTTATCTAGAAGCAACTGTGCAGCATACTTTGGGGAATGCTGTCATATGAGAAAGAAATTTACTGGTAATTCTCAGTAGTTTTTCTCTACTATCTTATATTAGAATAACATGTTTCATTGTGTGTAAATTCCTCTTATCATCATTAATCCTTTGATAGCCAATAATATTCTTTGATAGGCAGGGCAGATTTTGTTGTTCCCTTCTTGTTTGGCACCGTGGTTAAAAGCTCAGGCTGCTAACCAAAAGTTTGGCAGTTTGAATCCATCAGCTGCTCCTTGGAAACCCAATGGGGCAGTTCTACTCTGTCCTATAAGGTCGCTATGATTTGGAATTGACTCAGTGGCAATGGGTTTGGTTTCTTATGTTTGACTCTGGTGTTCAAAGTCTTGCTAGTTCAACCCTAGTGAAGGCTAGAGCCAGGGTTTTGAAGCTGAGTGTTTGGAAGACCACCTTTGCTCTTTCTCTTCCCCTTTGCTTTCTCTTTAAGAACACAAATATTTTCCACAGGTAAATTAAACTCCCACAATTCCACAACATCAAGGAGTAGTGCTTTTTCATGCACATCATCAGAGAGCCTTCTCTAGGCTAATGCATAACATTAACTGACACACTTTTTTTGATGGATAACCTAGCAAGTCTGCTCATATGATGGATCATAGAAAGCAACAGTACTGCTTTTATGATCTTTTCTAGCATGAGAACAATCCTGCTATAAAATACATGATGATGCTGAGTCTCCCTTTGTTATTTATCATCAGAGCAATGATTCTTGATGCAATATATCCTCTTCATGGCACTGGCCTATTTCAATGTTTAATGGAAAGTTTAATCTTTTAGATGTTTATAAAATGTGCTCTATCAATTTTGTAAAAGTGACAAAAATAAGGTTAGATGATTTTTTTAATGGCAAAGGAAAGTAATAAAGAAGTGTTTATTTTAAAATTTAAAATAGACTATAGAAAAATATGATCATCAGGTAGTTAGTGGTCAGTTTTAACAAACAAGAAGAAAGAAAGAGCATGTAAAATAATAAAGGCTATTAAGATGTATTGACCCATAATTTTGTATTTTATAGGAGAAATGATTCAAATTATCACTCAGTTATGTACTCATAAGTTTATTCTCTTGAAATTTAGAGATTAGCTAAAATTGTTACATTCCTTAGCATTAAAATATACTATAATGTAATATTCTTCACACATCTGTCAGTTTGTCGAACTGTGGTGGCTAGAATGTTGCTGTGATATTGGAAGCTATGCCACTGGTATTTCAAATACTAGCAGGGACACCGTTGGTGGACAGGTTTCAGTGGGGCTTCCAGACTAAGGCAGACTGGAAGAAGGACCTGGCAGTCTACTTCTGAAAAAATTGACCAGTGAACAACTTATGAATAGCAGCAGAACATTGTCTGGTATAGTTTCAGAAGATGAGACCCTCAGGATGGAAAGCACTCAAAATATGACTAGGGAAGAGCTGCCTCCTCAAAGTAGAGTTGACCTTAATGATGTGGATGGAGTCGAGCTTTTGGACCCTTTATTTGCTGAAGTGGCTCAAAATGAAAACAAACAGCTACAAACACCCATTAATAATCAGAACATGGAATGTATGAAATACAAATCTACAAAAATTGGAAGTCAAAAATGAAATGGACCATGTAAAGATTGATATCCTAGGCATTAGTGAGCTAAAATGGACTGATATTAGCCATTTTGAATTGGATAATCATGTGGTCTACTATGCCAGGAATGACAAAGAGGAATGACGTTACATTCATCGTCAAAAAGAACATTTCAAGATCTATCCTGAAGTACGATGCTGTCGATGATAGGATAATATCCATATGCATACAAGGAAGACCAGTTAAATACAACTATTATTCAAATTTACACACCAACCACTAATGTCAAAGATGAGGAAACCGAAGATTTTTGCCAATTTCTGCAGTCTAGAAATTGATCAAACATGCAATCAGGATGCATTGATAATTACTGGTGATGGGAATGTGAAAGTTGGAAACAAAGGAGGGTCAGTAGATGGAAAATACAGCCTTGGTGATAGAAATGACACCAGATATCGAATGATAGAATTTTGCAAGACCAATGACTTCTTCATTGCAAATACAATTTTTTCACCAACATAAACAGCGACTATACATGTGGACCTCACCAGGTGGAATACACGAGAATCAAATTGACTACATCTGTGGAAAGAGACAATGCAGAGGCTCAATATCATCAGTCAAAAGAAGGCCAGGGAGAAAATATTGAAGTTGTCAAGGATTTAATTTTACATGGATTCACAATCAATGCCCATGGAAGCAGCAGTCAAGAAGTCAGACAGTATATTGCTTATTGCATTGGACAAATCTGCTGCAAAAGACTTTTTTAAAGTGTTTTGAAAAACAAAGATGTCACTTTGAGGACTGAGGTGCGCCTGACCCAAGCCATGGCATTTTCAGTTGCCTCATATGCATGCAAAAGCTGGACAATGAATAAGGGACACAGAAGAAGAATTGATGCCTTTGAATTATGGTGTTGGTGAATAAATAATATTGAATATATCATGAACTACCAGAAGAACAAACAAATCTGTCTTAGAAGAAGTACAGCCAGAATGCTCCTTAGAAGCAAGGATGGTGAGACTTGGCTCATGTACTTTGGACATGTTATCAGGAAGGACCAGTCTCTGGAGAAGGATATTATGCTTGGCAAAGTTGAGGGTCAGCAAAAAAGAGGAAGACTGTCAACAGGATGGATTGACAGAGTAGCTGCAACAATGGCTCAAGCATGGCAAACATTGTGCGTATGGCACAGGACTGGGCAATGTTTCGTTCCATTGTACATAAGGTCACTATGAGTTGGAACTGACTGGACAGCACCTAACAACAACAACATGACATTATATTAGGAACCACAGCAAAAATTTCAGAAAAAATACTTTGAGTTATTGTGTACTTTAATCAGCTTTAAGCTAGAATATGGGCTTGGAGTAAATCATGTTGCATAACAATGCTGATATATTTTAAAGTACAGGTTACCAATAAATTTTGTTTAAAGTATAGCCACAAGAATTGTTAAATGTTAATGGATAGCGATATTTAAAATAATTATTCATTGATGAGAATAGAAAGATTGGATTTGATAAACAACTATTCATGATATTTAACAGTTATTGGAAAGAATGACTTTAGATAAACCATTAATTCTAAAACTCAAATTCTTATTTATAAACTTATCTCTTAGATTAACTGGCTTATGTTAACAACTCTAAACAATCAATTTGTCTTACTATCCAGGGACATATTTTAAAATCAGTAAATAGTGGAGAATCTACCTGGGAGTTTTGTTACTTAAAAGCAGATACTTTTCTAAGACCTTTCCTGAGCCTTTTTCTTCTTTGTTTTGTCTTAATAGCCCCAAAGAGCTTTTGATAACTTCTATGAAGTGTTCAGCGGGGGGAAAAAAAGACACAAAAAACATACGCTTTTTGTGCTGTAGGTATCTCCGTTTATTTTTAGAGGTAAAAAAAATCTTAGTTCTTCTCTCTACTTATCTCTAGGCATATGTGACCATGTAACCTAAACCTTTCTTTAGGCATGTGTTGACCTCAAGCTCTCAAACTTTCAGAAGCTATCGTTTCCCCCTCAGCAGAGCTTTTTTTTTTCTTCCTGCACGAACAAAGCTTTATTGAGAAAAGTAGCTCGTGAACAGAGACAAAGAGGGACAAGGATGCAACGCTAGCCATTGTCTCTCCAAATAAAGGGTTTACAAGGCTTAAAAGTTTCTAGGCGGGAAATGGTTTCATCTTTATTCATGAAAAGGGTGTGGGTTTCTGGGAAAAAGGTGTGTCAGGTGCACACGCAAGAGGTAATTCAAGACGGAACCCGTAACAAAGGCTTCTGGGACTGGATGGCAGGACTTACTATGTGGTGCTGCACCTGCGCAGTTCCCCCATGGTGCCAGCTGGATTCCTGTTGCGAGTCTGTTGGTCACCTTGCAGATATCTGTTCATGCTCCAGGGACAAGATCGGGCCAGTTCTTCTGAAAAACATCTTATCAAGGAAGTACATTGAGAGCTGGGTGGTTGTTCTTTCATTATTGCATGTTCCAAAATAATGGGTTTTGTGTCATTAGTTAAGCATATGTTTTTAGTTCAGGGCCCTTTGCCTAGGGGCTCAGTCCCTTTTTCCTTTCCCTATCTCATTCCTCCCTGTAAGATTTCATACTCATAATTCTTTATGAGGGTGTAGGGGCAGAGGTCTCTTCTGTAACTTCTTCAAGCTGGCACTGGGTTCTTGGCCTGCCTAGCAGTGTAGAAATCTCTCCGTATCTAGTCTAAAGTTTTGTTGGGGCTATTGGACTCACCCGGGAATGGGCTGGAACTCTTGATCATCATTAATTTGACTTGGAACTGCTGGAGTTGAGAAGAGATAAACATAAACTTAACCAGTGCTTTGAGCAAGCAGGGACCAAGTAAAAGTGGTAAATGGATAGTTATTGCGGGTCCTAAAAGAGGAAGGAATCAGGTTATGGAAGGTAAATAATCCTTTTATTTGATTCCAAACATTGATACCCATTTGTGTATGGGCTGTCCTTAGCCACTCAACTTGTTTAAGAATCATCTGAGTCTGGAATTCTACTTCCCCAGAAATATTAATGTACATGAGAGCAGGAAGTGTCTGCGACTGTGCAGGTACCTCCATATTCAGCCAGGAGGTAGTCCAGTGTGATTCAGTGGCCCATGACTATGTTGGCCAATGAGTCCAGGGATCTCTGTAAGGCTAATAGACTTTGTCTTGAATCAGTACTGACTACTTGGACAACACTGGTTAGATTTTGGACTTGGTGTAAACTGCATCCACCGTTAATCCAGCAAGTGCTCCCATCAAGGCAGTGATCCCTAAAGGTATGAGGGTAATGGGTTCTTTTTTCCTTTGGCTGAGGGCTCCCTGAGAAGCTGGGTTAGTGCTCCCTTGAAAGATTAAAACTGTTGTTTTTGAGGATTATAAGCCCAATGAAACAACTGGTGTTGACCAAGCTTAAATCAAGGCACCCTATTCCCCGAGTTCTGTTGGCTTGGTCTAAGCATGTGAACCAATATCCTCTGGGGAACACTGGGTTTCCCAGGTGTCCTTCAGTAATAGGCACCGAAGTATTTGTGCTTAACAACCATCCCATGAAATCGGATTGTTTTGGGTTGCCCTAAAAATGGTCGGACCTTTACTAAGGGATCCCCACACCCCAGGGTGTGTGAAGCTTCCTTCTAACCAAACATCTGTAGCATTGCTGATTTTTTGAGAGGATTTCAAGGGGGTTTGACCTGGAAAGATCCATGCAGTTAAAATGATAATAGGTAGCTGTAAGGTCTAGTAGTTGAAAACCTTTTGACAAAACCTGAGCATCAAGCAAAATTTCCCTCATTGGTGTCAAAGGAACATGGAGTGGGAACACGTGAGTCCGGAAGATAGGACCTCTTTGCTAGCTTTTGCTCTGCAGTCCAGGTCTGCTTGAGGTCGACTGGATTTGTAACTTCAGAAATCCTTGATGACTACACCATTAATTTTTCACAGATTGGCTAGAAACTGTGATCCTGCATTTTGAATTGTCTTTCTTAACAATCATTGGTACAGGTTTCAGCAATGACAGTCAGGAGGGTCTTCATTGGTCCAACAAATTTTTATTCACTAAATGCTAACAGAAAAAGAGTGAAAAGTCATTTGTGTTCTGTTTGATTGGCTTTATGTGAAAGCTTCCCTAAAAGATATTTTCCAAGATTATTTTAGTTATTGTCTTTATACCTCAGGGTCCAGTTGATGTGTCCTTGTGAGTCCTTGTGAGCCCAACTCCAGGGTCACATTCTCTATGCTCAAGGTGAGGGAATAATAACTCCAATATTATTTCCTAAATCATTCCCTCCTTTTGATCGGAGATTGGAGGTAAGACTTCAGTGATCAATACCTAGACTTAGTCGAGCTCCTAGATGGCAGCCGTTACAGGCTCTTTAAACTCACAGTGCTGGTTTTCCACTGGATACCATCTGGTTCTTCACTAGGTTATCAAGTAAGAGCGATGTTTTCATTAATCGTATTGCCGGATTGAGCGGACTCAATGTACATCAACATTTTAGCCCGAGGCCTTCTTTTGCCTTTTAAGTGTGTAAAACAATAGAAGATTAATTTTATTATGCCTAATACCATTATTATTCCTAGTAATAGTGATCTGTCCCATGTACATATTCCTGATGGTAACCAACCAAACAAATCTGGTGTTTGTAAGAGTATTACAGTGTGTAACCAAGTAGCTTGCTGTCTAATTCTATGTATATCTTGTCTACAGTACAGACTACACTTTCTTGGACTAATAAAAAAATCTGTTATTTTGTTATCTCATGTCACCTTGGTTTATGAGATCAGAGCTCACTGTTGTGCTTCCATGCCCTCAGCAACTCTGTCTGCTATTTGTCCCCTAGCGATTGACAAATTTCTTAAAGATTTCTCCACTTCAGATATATCATAAGTAGGAATTAGAGCTACCAACCATATCCTGAGTGTTGGACCAATGGGTTTTCTTCTGACTTTCATTTTACAGTGTGTAACAATTTAACATTACCTTTCCAATATTTACTAGCGTCATTACTATGAATATCTAAAGGTAATCCTAAAGTTCTCAAAGTACATTGATCATTCGTCAGCAATTTAAACAAGCAATTGCCCACATAAATTCACTATCAGTTGGAAAGGGTCATCTAAATCAGTATAGTTGGATCTACCACACAGAAATATATATCTTTAAGGAACAAATCTTGTCTAGAGGAAATGGAAAATACAGAAAAATTTACATGTGACAACAAAGTTTCCATTAGAGAATTCATGATTAGCAAGATAATACAGGATGAACCTTTCCTGTTGGAGGTCTTCAGTTAGTCTGTTTAAAACATACTAAGTGTTCTTGCCAAGGGCAAGCTGCCCCTCCTTGGTTTACATATTAACAGTCATGGGTCACTTTTTCAGAAGCAGAAGTAAAATGTAAGACAAAATGGAGTCTGAGCCATGAGGTTGATCTCCTCTGAGAATCTGGTTTCTTTAAGATATAAAATTTTCTGCATCATAAAAGGGTGACAGTTTGATTACAAACATTAGACAAGTATTTCATATGACACTGTCTTAAAGACTTATTAAACTAATTACTGATTTATCCTAAACATAACTCTCAGTCTGATCTTTGAAGTTAGTTTCCTAAAACAGACTGAATTCTTCAAAAATAAAAAAAAAAAAAAAGCACAATGCCCAGAGCAAAATGGTCTTACTAGTTTTTCTGGACTACTGTTTGACTCAAAGTGGCTTTAGGAACCAGTTTTTTCCTCAAAGCATGAGGTTCAAAAGGACACCCAAAGGTGATGGCCTGTGTGGGTTGTCTCAACCTCCATGAAAGCCAGAAATCTGGATTCTAGGAGAATTACATACAACTCTGTCATCATTCCTTCCTTTGGATCATGATCTCGCTATAGAATCTTTTATCAGAAATGCTCAGTAAATGGTAATTGGGCATCATCTGATTTTTAAGAGCCCATGCACCATACAGCAAACTAGGAAGTAAAACAGAAACACTAACAATAATATTAGGCCAATTGTCTGAAATAACCAATGAAACTTTGACCCTAAGGTCTTTGAACCGAGAAAATAAATCTCATGCGGTATTTGTCTATACCTAAGCAGCATTAGTAACTGTTTTCCATGTGCCTTAACAGTGACTATATTGTGAAAAACCTCAGACTGCATATTACAGGAACATTTATCTATTAAGGCACAAACTTGAGAGAACTAATAGGAAATCTAATGCTATTCTATTCTGTAAAATCATAGCTCAAATTTCAGACACTTGTCTTGTTATGATATTTACAACTTTGCTAAGTTTACCAACAGGAAGTTCTAATTCAAGAGTTACATTATCTAAACCCATCTGTTAGATAATTTACGGGAAAGGAAAATGGTTTAAAGTAGGACCTTAAGACAGCAGCAATATTCCCACATAAAACCCATAGTTTACTCAGTCTTATGTAATTAATTTCTGTTCCACTTCTTTCTGGATCAGCCACAGTCTGTGAACCCATCAGCTTCTTCATAAGAGTTCTAGAAATCTTAATTGAGTCTAGTCACAGTCTTTTTTTGCCAGTCCAGTATAGTCCATCTTCTAGTTGAGATAATTTGATCAACGTTTTCAGTAAATCAGCAAAGTAAAAATTTATCTGCAGATGACAAAACTGAATATGGCCATGATTAATTTATAAACATAATATTCTTAATAGTGAAAGACCTGTTAGAAATTAATTGTAAGCATTACGTAAAGGCCAAATGAAATCAGTTAAAAAAAAAACTTTAGATAAAAAAATATTTCTAAATGTAATCATTAATTATATTTTTAAAGAACTTCAGATATAATACATAATAATCTTGAGGTATAATACCATATAGTCATGATATATTAAGAATATACCAAGATTATCAAATCTCTAAATACCTGAATAGTAATTAAAAAAAAAAAAAACCTCACAGGTAAATGATATGAATTCCTCAAAGTATTGGCTTTGATGATGCTAGGTTCAAAAAAATAGAGTTGTGATCAAGTTAACAATAAAGAAATAATAATAAAACTATGACACAACATTATGCATTTGTTGTCTAAACCAGGCAAAAATATAAGAGGAAATACTAACATACAAATTTTAACTCAAAGAGAATCAGGTACTTCTCTTGATTTTGACAACACATCTATGTAATTTATAACATAAACCTTTTTAGCACTTTTCCTTGATAAAAATTTTTGTGGCTTTCCATGAAGTTTCAGAGTTGTCAGGAGTTTATTGTAGGTCACTGTGCAACAATACTTAAGTTATTTAACCAAAGATCTTAAAGTAAAAACCTTAGCTTTCTTTTCTAAAAGCCATTTGGCTTGGTTTTCCGCTCAGGAATCTTATTCTAATGAGAGGCTGAACCTCTGTCTTCAAGGCAGATTACACAAATAAATTAATCCTTTAACACAGAAATCAAAGAAAACTTTGTTATTTTAACAGCGAGAAACCTAATTCTTTGTTTTAAATGCTACTTAACATTAAAAGTCTTAAAAATCTCATAAATTAAACCATTAAACTTTAGTCAGACAGATAAAACTTTTAACCAGACCAAATAAATTTCTTTTTCAATAAACCTCTTAAACATTGACTTGGTTCCATACCTGTTATAGTGCATCTCTTTAAAATGGCAAAAATCAACACACTCATTAGTATACTTATATATATATATATATATATATATATATATATATATATATATATATACATTCATCCTCTTGTGGCATAAAAAGCAAAAGTACATAAGCCTAAATTATGAAAAATATATATTAACTCAATTTAACATCAATAAGTTACCTAAGATGTCCTTCAAATTATTTTAAGCCTGTATATCATAAAACATAACTGTAATTGAAAGTCTGTTTAAACATTCCAAGTTCTCATTCAACTTCTACTATTCTCGTACTTTTCCCAATATAACTTTAGTGCTTAAATATTTTATCAACTGGCTTTGGAAATCACAAAGTCTCTGCTCAACTGACCAATTCATTGGTATAGATATAACCTTAAGTGTCTGGCTAAGAGTAGAAACATTTTTCCAGGCCATTTCAGGTGTGTCTCATTGTGATTTCTATTGTTTGACTTCTTAGAGTTCCCCTATAATGGAGAGAACTAGTTTACAGTTCTTTCATGACTGAAATCCACCCAGTTTCTAATAACTATACCAAAGCAGCAATTTTTCTTATCTTTTGTCTTAAAAGGGTCTCCACTTAGTTGGAAAGGGTCATTCAAAAGCTTCCCTGGAGCTATATGACCTTGGAGACTGGGGGCTGAGGAGGCCTGATATTGCCCCACCCCCACTCTCTTGACTCATGGAAGACGTTTACATATGTTTCAAAATGCCAGGACTATCACCCACCAATTGGCACTAAATCAAAAGGGGAGTAAAGTAAAAAGGAAAGTGAAATGAGGAAGAAGAGAGATAAAAGAGAGGGAAAGAATAAGAGTGACAGAGGGAAATAGCTCTGAGTGCAGCTATAAAGCAAAAGGGTTCCCAAGATGGCATCCAAATAGAGTCAGGAAAGAGAAAGGAATGATGGGAAGAAGAAGGAAAAATGGCATCCAAGATGGTGTCCAAACAGAGAAAGTCAGTTACCAGGTCTTACAGGGGTTGGGGCCAAGTCCCCTTACTGCAGACCTCAGGTCTAATGGGTCTCAGGGCTGAGCCTCTCACCACAGACTACACCAGCTCTCAACCGAGGGGAGTTACTCCACTCGTGAGACTCCCAGATTGCGCAGGTCTGGGCAGGCGGCTTTTCAACCAAATCTGGGAACGGTATCTATTGAGCCTGTCTGATTTAACCAGAAGCCAGAGGGACTTGTGTCCCTATTTCAAAGTAAAAGACAGATCCTCTGTTCATGTGGAAGCCAGGACAAGAGAAGCAGGCATGGAGATCTACTCACCAGAGGGAGGGACACAGGAGGAAACAGAGGCTAGTGTTAACTTTAGTCACTATCAGATTCTGTCTAAGCTGAGGCCCGAAGAGAAAAGGAAAGATGACGTCAAAGATGGTGCCTAACATGGGATGGGAAGAGAAAAGAAGATGGATCCAGACAACAACAACATGTACATCAGCCAAACCAAAAGTAAAGAGAAAAGTAACCCAAGTTCCCAGCTCTCCCCAGGAACTGAGAATAAAGCAAAGATAATAAAACAAGGAGATTCCAGAGCCTGGGCAGATTTTTTTGGGTCCTTCTGTATCCCCCCTCATCTTTAGAAGACTTAGTCCTCTCAACAGGGGGTCTCTCCTGTGATCTTGGAAACCAAGTTCCTCAACAGAGAGTAGTGACTCGCAAGCCAGTGGCACTCAGCTCACTGTCTCCAGACTGATCAGGTCCAGACAGGCGCCTTTTTCAACCTTGCCAGGTCTTGAGGTGCGTATTATAGCCACACACCAATCATACAAAATGACCCAGAAGAGAAACGGGAAGAATGTAAAGGAGTGACTGAAAGAAGAAAGATAAGATTTGCCCATGCAGAAATAGGGGGCTGAGAATAGAAGTCGGAAGGTCACTCACCAAGAGGAGGGACACAGGACAAAATGCGTCCTGGCAGCTACCCACCTTTCGGCTGTGGTCTCGTAGTCTCTTGAGTTCAGGTCCCGAGTTTCCCAGAGATCTTTCAACCTCTGTTGGCTGGCTAGCCAGAAAACTGTTGCCCAGGTCTTCTGCCCAACCTGGGCAGCCCCTATGAGGTTCTTGCCTTCTACTAACCAAGAATGACCAGGAGAGGCTCAAGTTTTCTGTACGAACAAAGCTTTATTGAGAAAAGTAGCTCGTGAGCGGAGACAAAGAGGGGCAATGCAAAGCTAGCCTTTGTCTCCAGGGCTGTCTTCTAACACACATGGATATGCTCTTAATCGGCAATAGTAAATATGATGTGCTTAGACATAGTATTCGTGTTTGCCAGTTTGTTGTACTGTGGTGGCTTGCATGTTGTTGTAATACTGGAAGATTTGCCACTGGTTTTCAAATATCAGCAGGGTCATTTTTGGTGGACAGGTTTCAGTGGATCTTCAAGACTAAGACAGACTAGGAAGAAGGAACTGGCAGTCTACTTCTGAAAAAATTGGCCAGTGAAAACTTTATGAATAGCAGCAGAACGTTGTCTGATACAGTGTTGGAAGATGAGCCCTTCAGATTGGAAGGTACTTAAAATATGACTGGGGAAGAGCTGGCTCCTCTAAATAGAGTCCACCTTAGTGACGTGGATGCAGTCAAGCTTTTGGGACCTCCATTTGCTGATGTGGCATGATTCAAAAAGAGAAGAAACAGCTGCAAACATCCTTTAACCATGGGAATGTGAAATGTACCAAGTATGAATCTAGGAAAATTGGAAGTTGTCAAAAATGAAATGGGATGCATAAACATCAATATCCTAGGCTTTAGTGAGCTGAAATGGACTGGTGTTGGCCATTTTGAATCAATCATATGGTCTGCTGTGCCAGGAATTATAAATTGAAGAGGAAGGCACCGTGTTCATCATCAAAAAGAACATTTCAAGATCTATCCTGAAATACAACTCTGTCAGTGATAGGATAATATCCATGTGCCTACAAGAAAGACCAGTTAATAAGACTATTATTCAAATCTATGCATCAACCACTAAGGCGAAAGATGAAGAAACTGAAGATTTTTACCAACTTCTGCAGTCTGAAATTTATCAAACATGTAATCAAGATGCATTGATAACTTGCTGGTGATTGGAATGCAGAAGTTGGAAGCAAAGAAGAAGGACTGGTAGTTGGAAAATTTTGGTGACAGAAATGATGCTGGAGTTTGCACAATAGAATTTTGCAAGACGAATGACTTCTTCATTGCAAATACTTTTTCTCACCAGCATAAACGGCGACTATACACATGGACTTCGTCAAATGGAATACACTAGAATCAAATCGACTATTTCTGTGGAAAGAGATGAAAGCTCAGTATTATCAGTCAAAACAAGGCCAGGGGCCATCAATTACTCATATGCAAGTTCAAGCTGAAGTTGAAGAAAATTAGAACAAGTCCATGAGAACCAAAGTATGACCTTCAGTATATCCCACGTGAATTTAGAGACCATCTCAAGAATAGATTTAACACATTGAACACTTAGGACTGAAGACCAGACATGTTGTGGAATGACACCAAGGACATCAAACATGAAGAAAGCCAGCAGTCATTGAAAAGACAGGAGAAAAAGAAAGGATCAAAATGAAAGTCAGAAGAGACTCTGAAACATGCTGTTGAACGTAGAGTAGCTAAAGCGAAAGCTAAGAAATGATGAAGTGCAACAGCTGAACAGAAGATTTCATAGGTGGGCCGGAGAAGACAAAATAAGGTAAAGACCTGGTGACAGAAAACCAAAAGGGAAGAATACGCTCAGCATTTCTCAAGCTGAAAGAACTGAAGAAAAACTTCAAGCCTTGAGTTGCAATATTGAAGGATTCTACGGATAAAATATGAAACAACGCAGGAAGCATCAAAAGAAGATGATATGAATACAGAGTCATTGTACCAAAAAGGATTGGTTGATGTTCAACCATTTCAGGAGGTAGCATAGGATCAAGAACTGATAATAGTCAAGGACGAGGTTTAAGCTGCACTGAAGGCACTGGGGAAAAGCAAGGCTCCAGGAATTGACAGAATACCAAATGAGATGTTTCAACAAACAGATACAGCATTGGAAATGCTCACTCATCTATGCCAAGAAATTTGGAACACAGCTACCTGGCCTACCACTGGAAGAGGTCTATATTTGTACCCATTCCCAACAAAGGTGATACAACACAATGTGGAAAATATTGAACAATATCACTGATATCACACACAAGTAAAATTTTGCTGAAGATCGTTAAAAAATGGTTGCAGCAGTATATCCACAGAGAACTGCCAGAAATTCAAGCTGGATTCAGAAGAGGATATGAAACAAGGGATATCACTGCTGATTTCAGATGGATCATGGCTGAAAGCAGAGAATACCAGTAAGATGTTTACCTATGTTTTATTGACTATGCAAATACATTTGACTGTGTGGATCATATCAAATTATGGATAATATTGCAAAGAATGGGAATTACAGAACACTTAATTGTGCTCGTGAGGAAACTATACCTAGATCAAGAGGCAGTCCTTGGACCAGAACAAGGGGATACTGTGTGGTTTAAAGTCAAGAAAGGTGTGTGTCGGGGTTGTATCCTTTCACCATCCTTATTCAATCTGTATGCTGAGCAAATAATCTGAGACACTGGACTATATGAAGAAGAATGGGGCATCAGGATTGGAGGAAGACTCATTAACAACCTTCAGTATGCAGATGACACAACCTTGCTTGCTGAAAGTTAAGAGGACTTGGAGCACTTAATGATGAAGATCAAAGTATGGATTACACCTCAATATAAAGAAAACAAAAATCCTTACAACTTGGCCAATAAGCAACATCATGATAAATGGAGAAAAGCTTGAAGTTGTAACGGATTTCACTTTACTTGGAGTCGCAATCAATGCTCATGGAAGCAGCAGTCAAGAAATCAAACAATGCGCTGCAAAAGGCCTCTTTAAAGCATTAAAAAGCAAAGATGTCACTTTGAGGACTAAGGTGCGGCTGACCCAAGCCATATGTTTTCAATTGCCTCATATGCATGCGAAAGCTGTGCAACGAATAAGGAAGACCTAAGAAGAATTGACACCTTTGAATTATGGTATTGGCAAATAATATTGAATATGCCATGGACTGCCAAAAGAACGAACAAATTTGTCTTATAAAAAGTACAAAGATGGTGAGACTATGTTTCACATACTTTGGACATGTTATCAGGAGGGACAAGTCCCTGGAGAAGGACCTCATGCTTGATAAAGTAGAGAGCGATTGAAAAAGAGGAAGACCCTCAAAGAGATGGATTGACATGGTGGCTGCAACAGTGGGCTCAAGCATAACAATGATTGTGAGCATGGCACAGGACCAGGCAGTGTTTCCTTCTGTCGTACGCGGGGTCACTATAAGTCAGAACCGACTCGATGGTACCTAACAACAACAGTAACAGACATAGTTTGCAGTAAGTAAAATTTGATAAGTGAAGGTAAGCATTAATATACATTCCAGGTAATTTCCAACCAGTGTAACCTGGAATACACAGTACTGACCCCAAAGCTCATTCAAGAACAAAATATTTGTTTTGATGGTAGCCTGAAAAAGATGTAGCTTATTCATTCTTCAAGATAAATTAACATCTATCCTTGGATTATCCAAGTAAATACCATAGTCATATACCTAGATGCCATTATTTTGATCTTCCACATATAAACGATTTTTAAGTCATTCAAATTGTCTGTTATGCCCTGGTATAGAGTATTTTAAAGACTGGCTTCATAAAATGCTTAGATATGTTTACACTATAGTGTTTTCTTTTTGAGAATGTGTGGGACAAATATATTCAATGTTACTGAGAATTCTGGTCAAGTCATTCTTTAAATTTATTATAGTTGCTAAATCATGTAACTGATCATATTCCCTCTTTATATTGACAGTTAGAAAACTTAGGGATTTTTTTAAGCCTTTTAAAAGTATTCAAGAAAATATGTATAGTATTACTCTATTAGAAATTTTAAAGCATTAACTTTTTTAAAAAAGCAAGGAAAGGAGAGCAAAAGTTTTTTATTTTATTTTTATTTAATTATTTTATTTTATTTGCCCAATACCACCCCCTCACAAATGTATAGGACTTCACAAGACATGTTTTGTAATTTGAATTTATTCCTACCTTCATCTTATTTTTAATCCATATTTTGTCTTATTTTTCATAAATTATGCAATCTTGTATTTATTTGTATAAGCTGCCTTGCAACAATACTTTTTGGAAAACATGATAGAGTCTGAATGAATGAAATATTTTTCTGAAAAATCAAAGGCATTGTATATGTTATGGATATGAACAATCATTTTGGAAATAAGAAATTTTCTCCTTTTTTAAATAAGGGATCAAGATAAAAAGATTTAAAACTAATAGGTTTTAAGCTATCAAAATTGCCAACAATTTGTAAAATTATGAATTCTCCCTTTATGCAATCTCTACAAATATTTAATTGCCTATTTTAAAATAAATGTAATATTGCAAGAGTATGATAGATTCTTGTTTCTTAATTTGTTCTTCTCATTTCTCCCCTGTAATTGGCTTGAATGAGGGAATCAGTTTTAAAAAATCTCAATGTTTGCAGTTTGTGGTAGGTGTAATCCCATGGTCCTCTGACCAGATACCCCAAACCAGGATGATTTAATTACTGATGTCCTTCTAGAACATGAAGGAGCCCCGGTGGAGCAACAGTTAAGTGGCTGGCTGCTAACCTAAACGGCTGGCGGTTTGAACCCACCCAGCCCTTGTGGCTCTGCTGGAGAAAGACCTAGTGATCTGCTTCTGTAAATATTACCACCAACAAAACCTTATAGGGCAGTTCTACTCTGTCTTATGTGGTTAGTATGAGTCATAATTGACTCGACGCCACCCAGCAACAACTCTTGAACATACCCAGAAAAAAATCAATATCTGGCAAAAGTCATTTATGAACAACTTGACTCATTCTTGTCTCTGCAACCTGACCTTCTTCCTGTCCCAGGTAAAAGTTCTGCTAGTACCTCTCCTAATCTCTCTCTCTCTTTGTGTTGTTTCTTTTTCTCCATGAAAGCTTTTTTCGTTCACTCCTGTGATTCAACTTTAATTTATATGCTGATTCCCAAACCCATTGATCTTTAGCCCTTACGACAACTGTTCAGTCACATCATTAAACTGACTGCTCGAGATCTCTTGGAAGTCCTACTGGCATGTTGGAAGAAACCCACAGAAAAGCAAACTTTCCATCTAACTTTCAAAGTAAATTTTTTACTGATGGATACATCAATGGTACAACTAATTTACTTGGCAAAATACTTAAAACCATGGAGTTTTCTTTAACAACTTCTTCCCTTTCTCTGTCTTAAATTCATTGAGTTTAAACTTTTCCTTTGTTTTTTTTCAAACTCTTTTCTCTTTCTTTTTTTTTTCCCATTCTTAGTGCCAGTGCCTATAGTTTAGGTCCCCATTTATCACTTCTTACATGGCTTACTTTAATAGACTCCTAAACTATGTCCCTATTTCCTTATCCTCTCTAAAAAATTACCCAGGGCATTTTTTTCTGTTTATAGATGAAATATATTCTGTATAGAAGGGGACTGGGAAATATAGTAATTATTATCATTTTGACATATTTTTCTCCAGTTTTATTTTTTTGTGAATTTTCCAGGTTGTAATCACATGCAATTTTGGTTCCTGCTCTATATTTAACATTGTATCATAAGCTTTTCTTGGTCGATAATATTCCTATAAACAATTACTTTTTTTTTTTTTTTTAATATTTTATTGTACTTCAGGTGAAGGCTTACAGAACAAACAGTTTCTCATGTAGCAGTAGTACACATGCTGTTTTATGACTTTGGTTAACAACCCCACAACATTTTAACCCTCTGAATTCTCAGCTTTTTTTTTTTTTTTTGGTGAAAATACACATAGCCAAAGATACACCATTTCAAAACTTTTTACTTACACATTTAAGTGACATTGACCATGCTCTTCCAATTGTGCTGCCATTCTCGCCCAAGATGAAGGCTTACAGGACAAAATAGCCTCCCATTTAACAGTTACTACAAATGTTGCCCTGTAACAGTGGTTAACAATCTCACAACACATCAACAGTATCCTTACTCAACTTGTGTTCCTTATCATCAGCTTCCTACTCCCCCTCTGCCTTCTGGCCCTTGTCACTGGACTCCTGTACCTCGTTAGTCTCATTTAGTTTTACTGGGCTGTCCACTCCCAGGCTGAACAGTGAACCTCGAAGGTAACTTCACCTCTTAGCTGAAAGGGTGTCTGGGGGCCACACACTTGAGGTTTCTCCAGTCTCCTTTAGGCCAGTAAATCTGGTCTTTTTTTTTTTGGGAGTTAGAATTATGCTCTACATCCTTCTCCAGCTCTGTCCAGAACCCTCTGTTGTGATCCTGGTCAGAGCAGTCAGTGGTGGTAGCCGGGCACCAACTAGCTGTACTGGACTCAGTCCGGTGGAGGTCTTGGTAGCTGTGGTCAGTTAGTCCTTTGGACCAATCTTTTTGTTGTATCCTGTTCTCTTCATTCTCCCTTGCTCCTGAAGGGATGAGACCAGTGTAGTATCTTAGATGGCCGCTCACAGGCTTTTAAGACCCCAGACACTACTCATCAAGGTAGAATGTCGACCATTATCTTTATAAGTAGTGTCATGCCAATTGAGCTAGATGTTCCCTGAGACCATGGTCCCCAGAGCCCTCTGTCCAACCACTCAGTCCCTCAGGGAGTTTGGATGTGTCCATGGGGCCTCCATGACCTTTCCTTGTGCAGGTTGTGTTAGTTTCCCTTGTACTGTGTACTGTCTCACCTCTCACCCAAGATACCACTTATCTATTGCCTATTTAGTATTTCCCCCCCTCCCCTCTCATCCCTGGTAACCAACAAGGATTGTTACATTTTGCATGTGAATTTTTGCATGGGTTTTTACAATAGAGGTCTCATACAATATTTGTTCTTTTGTGATTGACTTATTTCACTCAGCATAATGTCCTCCAGTTTCATCCATGTTATGAGATGCTTCACAGATTCATCGTTGTTCTTTCTCGTTGCTCCATTGTGTGTATGTACCATAGTTTGTTTATCCATTCCTGTTGATGGGCACCTACGTTGTTTCCATCGTTTTGCTATTATGAACAATGCTGCCATGAACATAGGTGTGCATATGTCTATTCGAATGACGACTCTTATTTCTCTAGGATATATTCCTAGGAGTGGGATTGCTGGATTGAATGGTATGTCTATTTCTAGCTTTCTGAGGAAACGCCATATCATTTTCCAAAATGGTTGCATCATTTTGCATTCCCACCAGCAGTGCGGAAGAGTTCCCATCTCCCCACAGCCCCTCCAACATTTGTTATTTCCAGTATTTTTGATTCGTGCCAGTAGTGCCGTGGTGAGATGGTATCTCATTGTGGTTTTAATTTGCATTTCTCTAATGGCTAGTGAATGCGAGCATTTCCTCATGTGTCTATTGGCCATTTGAATGTCTTCTTTGGTGAAGTGTCTGTTCATTTCCTTTGCCCATTTTTTGATAGGATTGTTTGTCTTTTTGTTGTAGAGGTGTTGGATTTTCTTGTAGATTATGGCGATTAGACCTTTGTCTGACTTGTACTGTCCAAAAATTTTTTCCCAGTCTGTAGGTTCTCTGTTGACTCTTTTGGTGAAGTCTTTTGAAGAGCATAGGTGTTTGATTTTTAGAAGATCCCAGTTATCTAGTTTATCTGTTGGGTTTTGTGTGTTGATGGTTATGCTTTGTATCCTGTTAATGCCATGTATTAAGGCCTGAAGTATTGGTCCTATTTTTTCTTCTATGAACTTTATAGTTTTAGGCTTTATATTCAGGTCTTTGATCCATTTTGAAGTAGTTTTTGTATATGGTGTGAGGTATGGGTCCTGTTTCATTTTTCTGCAAATGGATATCCAATTGTGCCAGCACCATTTGTTAAAAAGACTGTCTTTTCCCCATTTGATGGACTTTGGGCCCTTGTCGAAAATCAGGTGACTGTAGGTGGATGGATTTACATCTGGGTTCTCAATTCTGTTCCATTGGTCAATGTCTCTGTTGTTGTACCAGTACCAGGCTGTTTTGACTACTGTAGCTGTATACTAGGTTCTCAAGTCAGGTAGTGTGAGTCCTCCAACTTTATTCTTCTTCTTCAGTAGTGCTTTACTTATTTGGGGCTTCTTCCCTTTCCATATAAAGTTAATAATTAGTTTTTCCATCTCTTTGAAGAGTGTTGTTGGTACTTGGATCGGTATTGCATTGTATTTGTAAATTGCTTTAGGTAGAATTGCCATTTTCATGATGTTGAGTCTGCCTATCCATGAGCATGGTGTGTTTTTCCATTTATGTAGATCCCTTTGGGTTTCATGCAGTAGTGTTTTGTAGTTTTCTTTGTATAGGTCTTTTACATTCCTGGTCAGATTTATTCCTAAGTATTTTATCTTTTTAGGGGCTATTGAAAATGGTATTGATTTCCTGATCTCCTTATCAGCGTTCTACCTACTGGTGTATAGGAATCCAACTGATTTTTGAATGTTTATCTTGTATCCTGCTACTCTGCTGAATCTTTCTATTAGTTCTAGTAGATTTCTTGTGGAGTCTTTAGGGTTTTCTATGTATAGTATCATATCATCTGCAAACAGGGACAGTTTAAGTTCTTCATTACCAATTTGGATGCCCTGTATTTCTTTCTCTTGCCTTATTGCTCTAGCTAGAACTTCCAGCACAATGTTAAATAGGAGTGGTGATAAAGAGAATCCTTGTCTTGTTCCTGTTTTCAAGGGGAATGTTTTCAGCCTCTCTCCATTAAGAATGATGTTGGCTGTTGGTTTTGCATAGATGCCCTTTATTATGTTGAGAAATTTCCCTTCTATACCTATTTTCTTGAGAGCTTTTATCAGGAATGGGTGTTGGACTTTGTCAAATGCCTTTTCTGCGTCAATTGAGATGATCATGTGATTTTTTTCTTTCGTTTTATTTATGTGGTGAATTATGTTGATGGATTTTCTAATGTTAAACCATCCTTGCATACCGGGTATGAATCCTACTTGGTCGTGGTGTATTATTTTTTTGATATGATACTGAATTCTATTGGCTAGAATTTTGTTCAGAATTTTTGCATCTATATTCATGAGAGATATTGGTCTGTAATTTTCTTTTTTTGTGATGTCTTTGCCTGGTTTTGGTATCAGCGTTATGCTGACATCATAGAATGAATATGGAAGTGTTGCTTCCTCTTTTATGCTCTGAAATAGCTTGAGTAGAACTGGTACAAGCTCTTCTGTAAATCTTTTGTAGAATTCTCCAGTGAAGCTATCTGGGCCAGGGCTTTTTTTGGTTGGGAGTTTTTTTATTACCTTTTCAATCTCTTCTCCTGTTACGGGTCTGTTCAGATATTCAAGATCACTTTGTTGTAGTTTGGGTAGGCTGTGTGTTTCTAGAAATTTATCCATTTCCTCTAGGTTTTCAAATTTGTTGGAATATAGTTTTTCATAATATTCTGTTATAATCCTTTTTATTTCGGTTGGGTCTGTTGTAATGTCCCCCATTTCATTTCTTATTTGGGTTATTTGTGTCCTCTCCTGTTTTTCTTTTGTCAGTCTGGCTAGTGGTTTGTCGATTTTGTTGATTCTTTCAAAGAACCAACTTTTGGTTTTGTTGATTCTTTCTATTGTTTTTCTGTTCTCTATTTCATTTATTTCTGCGCTGTTCTTTACTATCTCCTTTCTTCCGGTGGTTGTAGGCTTTTTTTGCTATTCTCTTTTTATTTGTTTGAGTTCTGTAGTTAATGTTTTGATTTTGTCCCTTTCTTCTTTTTTGATATGTGCATCTGTTGCTATAAATTGTCCTCTGAGGACTGCCTTTGCTGTGTCCCAAAGGTTTTGCTATGATGTGTTTTCATTTTCATTTGATTCTAGGAATTTTTTAATTCCATCTCTGATTTCTTCTATTACCCATTGATGTGTAAGCAGAGTATTATTCAGTTTCCATGTGTTTGATTTTTTTTCCTTGCTCTTTCTAGTGTTAATTTCTACCTTGATGGCATTGTGGTCTGAGAAGATACTGTGAATTATCTCAGCATTTTGGATCTTGTTGAGGATTGCTCTGTGGCCTAAGATGTGGTCTATTCTGGAGAATGTTCCATTTGCTTTGGAAAAGAATGTGTACTTTGCAGCGGTTGGATGGGGTGTTCTATATATGTCTATGAGGTCCAGTTGGCTGATTGTGTCCTCTAGGTCTTCTGTATCTTTGCTGAGTTTCTTCTTAGTTGTTCTGTCCTTTACTGAGAGTGGTGTGTTGAAGTCTCCTACTATTATTGTGGAACTGTCAATTTCTCTTTTCAGTGCTGTTAGAGTTTTTTTTATGTATTTTGGTTCCCTGTCATTGGGTGCATAGATATTTATTATGGTTATTTCTTCATGATGGATCGTCCCCTTAATCATTATTTAGTGTCCTTCTTTGTCTTTTATGGTAGATTTTGTTTTAAAGTCTATTTTATCTGAGATTAGAATTGCCACTCCTGCTCTTTTTTGGTAGTTGTTAGCTTGATATTTTTTTTTCCAACCTTTTATTTTTAATAAATTCACATCTTTGTTTCTAAGGTGTGTATCTTGTAGACAGCATATTGATGGATCCTGTTTTCTTATGCATTCTGCCACTCTCCATCTATTTATGGGTGCGTAGAGTCCATTTACATTCAGTGTAATTATTGATAGATGGAAGTTTGTTGCTGTCATTTTGTAGTGCTTTTTTTTGTGGTGCTGAAGTTTTCTTTGTTCTTCTTACTCTCTTGTGCTGAGTTACTTTTGTTTGTGGATTTTGTGTTCATTTCTTTTGTTTTTGTAGGTTTTGTTTTTGCTGAGACTTTATGTTTTTCGTTTTTATTTTTATGAGTTGGTTTGTTAACTTTTTTTGTGGTTACCATGAATTTTACCCTTATCTTTATAAGTTTGAAGCAGTCTACCCTTACTTGGTATTGCCTTTTCTTCCTCTCCATTAGAAGGTTCTATACCTATGGCGTTTGTTCCCTCTTTCATTGTTTTGATGTTGTTGTCATCCTTTGATTGATTGCTCTGATTCCCTGTTGTATTTCTTTTGTTTTTGGATAGTCCTTAATAGTTCATTTCCTAGAATGGTATCTGGTTCGTATGAACCTGCGTCCTAGGTCCTAGGTCCTGCCTGAGGGCTGAATCTGTTTGTCCTCAGATCAAAGAACTTCCTTTAATAATTCTTGTAAGTTTGGTTTGACTTTTACATATTCCCTTAGTTTCTGTTTATCTGGAAATGACCTAATTTCACCATCAAATTTGAACGAGAGTTTTGCAGGATATATTATTATTGGCTGACAATTTTTTTCTTTCAAGATTTTATATATGTCATCCCACTACCTTCTTGCCTGCATGGTTTCTGCCGAATAATCTGAGCTTGGTCTTATTGTTTCTCCTCTGTATGTGACTTCTTGTTTTTCACGAGCTGGTCTCAGGATTCTTTTTTTATCTTTAGTTTTGGCGAGTGTGAATATGATATGTCTTGGTGATTTTCTTTTGGGGTCTCTTCTATATGGGGTTTGTTGAGCTTCTTGGATGGCCATCTTTTCATCTTTTATGATATTGGGAAAGTTTTCTGTCAGCAGTTCCTCAATGATCCTCTCTGTGTTTTCTGTTTTCTCCCCTTGCTCTGGGATGCGAATCACTCGTAAGTTTTTGCTTTTAATTGTGTCCCACATAACTCTCAGGGTCTCTTCATTTTTCTTTGTTCTTTTTTCTGAGTTTTCCTGAAACAGAGTTGTATCCAAGTGTTTGTCTTCAGTTCCACTGATCCTGTCTTCCACGTTTTCAAATGTACTTTTCAGCCCTTCTATGACACCATCCATTTCTGAAATCTTGTTGTTTATCTTTTGGATTTCTAATTGTTGCTTTTGTATAATTTCGAGTTGTGAATTTATTTTGGGTTTATGTGAATTTGAGTTCTGCTCCACACTTCTCTCCCACTCCGTCTGGGACTCTCTGTTGTGTTCCCTGTCAGGGCAGTCATTGATGGTAGCCGGGCACCATCTGGTTCTTCTGGTCTCATGATGGTGGAGTCTCTGGTTTATGTGGTCCTTTAGTCTCTTTGGCTAATATTTTCCTTGTGTCTTTGGTTTTCTTCATTCTCCTTTGCTCCAAGTGGGATGGGACCAATTGATGTATCTTAGATGTCTCCTCTCAAGCTTTTAAGACCCCAGCCACCACTTATCAAAGTGGGTTACAGAACATTTTATTAGTAAATTTTGTTATGCCAGTTGACCTAGATGTCCCCTGAAACTATGGTCCCCAGTCCCCAGCCCCCGCTACTCTGTCCCTCAAAGTATTTGCATTTGTCCAGACACTTCTTAGCTTTTGCTCTGGTCTAGTTGTGCTGACTTCCCCTGTATTGTGTGTTGTCCTTCCCTTCACTGAAGTTGATCCTTGTCTACTATCCAGTTAGTGAATTCCCCTCCTCCTCCCTCCCCACCGTCCTAACCATCAAAGAATGCTCTTTTCTGTGTTTAAAACTTTTCTTGAGTTCTTATAATAGTGGTTTCATACAATATTTGTCTTTTTGTGACTAATTTCACTCAGCATAATGCCCTCCAGATTCATCCATGTTGTGAGATGTTTTGCAGATTCATCATTGTTCTTTATTGTTGTATAGTATTCATAAACATATTTGCTTTAATCAAACTTTGTGTTTGGCCTCTGACCTTTTGAAAAGTAACTACCAAAATTATTAATTAAACTTTTCTGTATTAGTATTATTTAATTCCCTTTGAATGTCTTCTTTTCATTTAATATAAGAGTGGTTAAGAGATATTTTAAAATCTGAGGTCCTATACTAGGAAAATTTCTTCAAGTCCTTCCTTATTAAAATATTTCTTCTGCTTTTTTGATGTAATGGAGGTTGGCTGGATAAGTCATTTTATGAAACTTTTCCTAACCAACTTGATATTGTTGAATTTCTTTACTTTTGCAAAGTCTGGGAATCAATATTTAATGCCATTTTAGTCTGTATTTTTAAACTCTTATCTATTGTATTTTTACACAAATAATGCACACTTTCTACACTTGTTTGCCAACTCCTCCCTCTCTCCACTAGGCATTTTCATAAGCTATAACAATATTTTTTATATGTTGCTGTGAAAAAAAATTAGCATAGTGAGCTTATGAAAATACTTCCTGGGGGATAGAGAGCAGTTGGCAAATAAATGTAGAAGAAGTGCATTATTTGCATAAAAATACAGTAATTTTTCTTAGATGCTTGGGGTATTCTTTTTTCCTTAAAATTTAAATGAAATAGTTTTATGTATTTTGAAAATTTAGATAAGGATTCTATACTGTTTGTCTCTTCACATTGCTTAGAAATTCTATTATTAACAGATGTCTTTTGTTTTACTCTTTAGAAATTTAATACCACTTTATGATTTTCAGTAATATTTTAATTGTTTTTTGAGAGCTTTACTTCACTACCATCTTTTTTTTCCTTTAGAGACTTTTATGGTGTTTGTATAATTTGTACATATATTTGAGAGAAGATTTGAAATATTCCTTGAATCCTATGTGAGAATCTTATGTTAATTCAGTTTCTGCTATATTTTATATTTTTCTCTGTCTTTTTTAACTCTGTTTATAACATTTTTTGTTTAAATGAGGATCCTTTCTTTATTCTCCTCAAGTATTTATATGCAGAAGACACCCCAAATCTCATCTCAATTTCCAAATATTTATGAAAGTTCTTTTAAATTCTTTTATTTTCAAATATCTACCAAATTAATTTTAACAGATTCATGAATAAACAACTACATTAATTTAGGGATATAATTAGGAGTCAATTTCTAAACTATCCCTTTGGTGGCCCAATTATTTTCCCTTTTGAATTTTTTGTTGATACCATGTGTTTTCACTAATGGAAGGCATACTGATTAAAGGACCAATTCAGAATTTTTGTTATGAGTTATGGATTTTGATACCCATTATCTGAGATCAAATACTTCCCAGCAGATGCTGGACCTAGTAAATCCTGTCTGAGTCAATGATAAATTTTTTAAAATTTTATTTATTGACAATTTGCAAAACATGAGGTAAAACTTGAAGGCACCTGCCAATGACTGCATATACATTTTATTCTAGTCTCCTTCTTCTTTAGCCTTTTTATTATTTTTAGCAAAATTTTCAAAACATGGTACAATGTATTCTCTTTGCTGCAAAAGCAGTACTTACAGCCCAAATAAATAAAGCCAAGGGATTTTTTATCTCAGGAAAATTACTACTGCAATGCATACTTCATTACTGCAAAAGCAGTACTGACAGGCCAAATAAGTAAAACTAAGGGAATGGGAATCTCAGGAAAATTACCACTGCTATGTATTCTTCATTATAGCAAAGCAGTACTAACAGTACTAAGGCGCAGAAACAGCTGCCCTGGAATAATGCAGAACTGCTCACAGAGTTGTATTCCACCTGCTACACATGGAAGCAATGACTGCGCCCTAAGATTGAATGCAGGGTAAGAATAACTTACAGGAGTTCAAGTCTCCAGGAAAGTACCACTGCAATGCATTATTCCTTACTGCAAAGGCATTATTTACTATTCAGAAGCTAGAAAAGCAGGGAGCCGTTAACACCTGGAAACAATGAATGGCATCAAGGAGAAAATGGCCGCTATGGCTGAATGAAGACTGGGAATAGCTTATTCTCATGGTAACTACTTTCTAACTGGGAAACATAGTGAGGAGGCGTAGCTCACAGAAACAAAGGCACACCTGTCAAAAGTTTAGAAAATTCACACATCCAGAAGACATCACTTAAGACAATGCTCAATCTACATAAAAATGAGGCTCCAACTCAGAGTTCTCAAAGAACTTCAGAGGCATAAAAAGTGGTTGGGATACCATGGTGTCCCATAGATCACCAAAGGGCTATGGTGCAAATAGGAGGAACACAATTCTTTTAATTCTCATTCAGATCTTTTATAAGAACTATAAAATTGTGTAGGGCATCCCCAAGGCCACTCCAGGTTTGATGATTTGTTAGGGGTACTCACAAGACTCAGCATATAGTCATACTCACCGCTGTGTTTTATTACTGTGGAAGGACACAAAGCAAAATCAACAAAGAGAAAGGCAAATGGGGTGAATTCCCGAGGAAACCAGATGCAAGCTTCCGTGGATAGTCATCCAGAGGAGTCACAAAACCCCTGTTGCCGTCAAGTCGATTCCGACTCATAATGACTGTATAGGATGGAGTAGAACTGCCCCGTATGGTTTCCAAGGAGCACCTGGTGAATTTGAACTGCTGACCTTTTGGTTAGCAGCCGTAGCTCTTAACCATTACACCACCAGGGTTTCCCAGACAAGCTATGATAACACGTGTGGAGTGCTGTCAACCAGGGAAGCTCATCAGAGACTCAGTGCCCAGGATTTTTAACAGGAGCTGATCACATAGGTATCCTCTGCCAGCACATAACCAAATTCCAGACTCCCAGAAGGAAAGCAAGCAGGTGTTTACACATAAACCACATAGTTTGCAGAAACAGTTTAGGCATAGTGAGCCACTCTTACAAGTTCTGACAATGGGAGGAAGCTTCCCCAAATCCAAATTTCTAGATGCTAGCCAAGGACCAACCTTGTAAGCAGGCCTTTCAAAGGATAGCAGTCAGGCCTGCTATGTTAACTCTTTTCTGTACACTGACTTATGTATATACACACACACATACACACATATAATATACTTCACATATAGACATATAATATATCGCATATATGTGTGGGTATATATATTTAATATATGTCTCTCTCTCCTATGTGTCTGTATGTGCACATATGTATGAGTTTGTATGTGTGTGTGTCACATCCTTCAGATATAGGAATTTATTTGAAAGCCTCCAGAATTTAATGTACTTTGTGTCTTTTGGCAAGTTATATACTCATCTGAGCCTTGATCTCTTTATCTATACAATGGGAGGATGATACATAACTTTTGAGGTTATTAGAAGGATTATTACAGAGCAACTAGCACGGCACATGGCCAATATTTCATACTTAGTATGTGATACTTAGGAGCCCTGGTGGCACAAGAGTTAAGTGCTCGCCTGCTAACCAAAAGGTTGGCAGTCGGAACGTACCCAGCAGCTCCATGGGAGAAAGACCTGGCTATCTGCTCCCATAAAGATCATAGCCTAGGAAACCCTATGGGGCAGTTCTACTCTGTCACATGGGGTCACTATGAGTCAAAAATCGACTCAATGGTACCTAGCAGCAACAACAACATATAACACTCTTCATAGTAAGTTTAATATATTTGAATAACATGATCAGCTATGTTGACTTTGATGGAAATTTTTTTTTTCTAAAGATACGTTGTGGAAGGGGCAAGACTCCTATAACTAACTGCTGAGGAGGGACCTGTTTTGGGGAGTAAGGGAAGGCCTGGGGAGCAGGGCAGGGGGCTACTCATTCACCCTGGGGATTCACCATGGATATGTCTAAACTGTGCAAGCTCCTCCTGGTTTTCCCCCCGTCCCGTTTCACTGCTTGAGGGCTGCTCAAGGGTAGGTGGACATGGGTAGTAGGAGGTTTTTTGTACCCAGATCTCTTGGCAGGACACCAAACTGTTCTGCTGGTTACCCTCCCTCCATCTCCTCCCTTCCTTTCACAGTCCCCTCCTGCCTGCTTCCTGTTCTGCCAGGTCTGCCACCCACCCACCCCTCTTTTCTGGCTCCTGCCCCTCGAGATTGCCTGGTGATCTATTTTGTTTCCTTTTTGTGGGTTTTTTTTTTTTTTTTTCTGTTTTGAGTTTCAGTATTTTGGAAATATAGGTAAAAGGTTGTTTCTTAATGAGCTATTTTTCTAGCAATAGTTGATCAATAAATAAATAGCCATTCACTGAGATCTAAGAACATTAACCTACATTTTAGGGAGAGTGTGTCTAAGTGTGTGATTCCAAATAAATACACTTATTAAAAATTCTGGTTGTAGAAGTATGGGTGATTAGAAATGAGTCTATAGTTACATTTCTAATCAAGCACTATTATTTTATTCAGTAATTAACAGTGTCCTTTTTGATAAGCTCCATCTAAATTCTGCTACAATTAACTTTTTTTTTTTTTGTTTGAATGTATGAGCTTTAATTATTATATCTTTTACAGTAGTGGTTTTATTAATTTAAAAAGTGCATACACAGATAATACCAAGTCCAAGAACACAAAAGTAATATAAAAACTTAATGATATTGCCTTCTGTCAGTCTACATGTACTGAGGGAATTAACAATAATTTGAAGTGTTTCATTTCATACTATGCTTCATTCTCTTATGAAAATCTACACTACCAAATCTCTTTCTAGACTGGTTTTTTTTATATGCTTACATGTTAATGATATGTTTCTATCATTAACATGTATTCATACAAACACACAAAACATATATTAACTTTTAACTTTTTATTTTTTAGACTAATATAAACTATTTTGAAATATGCTGTTTTTCTTAAAAATGAATCATGGTATCTGTCTAGGTCACACATATAGTCTTATTTTATGATAATTCAAATCATAGTCCATATATTTATCTATCTATCTATCTATATATAGAGAGAGAGAGAGTTGTGTGTGTATGTGTGTGAGAGAAGCGTGTGTGTATGTGTGTGTGAGAGAGAGAGAGAGACAGTCAGACTGTGCTATATAGACTATCATAGTAATACTGAATTGTAATTGGCTATAGTCAAATACTATCTCTACCACTACTGGCTCTTTAAAAGTTTTTGGGCAACATGCTTAATTTTCAGTGCCCTCAGTCTCCTAAGCTGTAAAATAGGAGCAACAACAGTACTGGACTCACAAGGTTGTTAAGAGGATAGAAAGGTTAATAAATATAACATGCTTACAACAGTCTCGGGCATGCAATAATAAGCTCAAGAAAGATAAATAGCTCCAAAAACGTTTGCCATCATATTTTTGATACATATTTATGTTTTTTCCAATTTTTCCCCACTATATTTGCATCTTGTTCCATTTTATTGATATAACATTGTATCAGGACAATTCACCCGAGCTCTTAACTGCTGTGTCACCAGTGCTCCAAATAACTTCATAGCTTACTAGAATTCAATATTTATTTTTGATTTCTTTTTTTTTAGGTAAAATTTACATTCAGCGAAGTACATATATATACCTTAAGTGTATCATTTGATGATTTTTGTGGAATATTGTAACCCAAATCCCCACCAAGACATAGAACTTTTCCATCATTCCAGGAAGTTTTCTCGTGTTTCTTCCCAGTCAGTACCTGCTGTACCCTCTAGAGGCAATTACTATTCTGTTTTTGTTTGCTTTGTTTTTACCATAAATTAGTTTGCATGAAATGTTTAGAACTTTCTAATGAAATTAAACAGAATGCACTCTTTTGTGAAAGAGATTCATCAGTGTAGCATTAATCAAGTCTATTCCTTTTTATGGCTGAGTAGTATTCTGTTGTATGTATACACTAGAGTGGGTTTATATATTCTCTTCTGGATGGGCACCTAATCTGTTTCCAGCTTTTGGCTATTATGATAAAGCTTCTATGAACATTCTTGTGCAAGTCTTTTTTTGGACATCTGCTTTCATTTCTCTTGAGTAAATAACCAGGAGTTACCATATTTTTATGTGAATAGCATGTGCCTGAACATTTGTTTGCCAACTGCTTCCTCCACTGGTGAGGTATTTTCACAAGTGCTGCTATGCCAAATTTTTTTACATGCTGCAGTGAGAAAAAAAAAAAAAAATTAGCATAGAGCCCTAACAAAAGTACCTCCTTGGAGGGAGTTAGTGGTTGGCAAACAAACGGAGAAGCCACAGGATATTTGCGTAACAATAGGGTAAATTGCTGGGACAAAGGTTAGGTGTATGTTTAGTTTTATAGGACACTGTTAGATACTTTTACAAATTTGATTGTAAAATTTCACATTCCCGACAATGTATGAGATTTTCAGTTGCTTCACATCCTCACCAATATTTGATATTTTCAGTCTTTTTAATTTCAGTCATTCTCTGTGTGTGTGTTTCCAAATAAATGCACTCATTAAAAATTCTAGTTTGTAGTAGAGGTTATTATTATTTTCTTCTCTTTATTTTTTAATTTTGGAAAAATAAGACTTTTTTTACCAATAAATTAGGCAGTTGTATTATAAACTTTACAAATAAACTTAGCTAAGAAAAAAACTTGTCAATGTTCTATAAATGACTATAGTACTTGTAGCTTGGGATAAAATTTACAGGAAGTTGATTACTCCGAGGTGCACAATGTACTATATATTTAGCCAATTAGAAGTAAAGGTAACGTCTTCTGAGAACTGTGTTAGATGACTGAAGAAATGACCTGAGTGATTTGAAGAAACTAAAGACAAAGATTCATGTAAGATGTTTGAGTAAAATATTTGTTACATTTTGGTATGAGAATAAAACAACATTTCCAAGTTAACATCACTTTATACAATATGTGATTTTAAGGATTAATATTAACTACATTAAATATTATAATGAAATAGTCTTTTTCATTGGCATCTCTAAAAGTTTATTAATTCAGTTTGTTCAAGAACTTTTTAAATGATCTTATTTTTAAATTTGGTTAAGTATATTAATTTTGAAATTTACAATATATTTAAACTCTTTAATAGTAACTCCAGTAACATAAAATTTTATTACATTCACTGAATAATTGAAAAAAAAAGTAAAATTTTTAATGCATGAAAATAAGTTGACTTAGCCTGGCAGTTTTTGAGCTGGAAATTGAGTCTATAAAGGAATGACTTTCCTAAGTTTATACAAAGAATGGCAAGACTGTGATTAAATCTAGGCCTCCTGCCTCTTAGACTAGCACTTGATGAATTTATAGTATCTTAATTTGAAAAGAAAGATTAACTGATATATATAGTAAAACATTTAATATGATTTTACCAAATATTAATAAAAATACTTCCTTTTAAAATACAGTCTCATCTTTTCCTTTACAAATACAGCATTACCTTTATGTTTAATAGAGTTAGCAGCTCCCAGAATAGCTTAATTTGAGAGTATAATTTGAGAGATGATGAGATATTTTGCGTCAAAGATATTTTTTCCATAGATCTTAAATTCTTCAAGTTAGTTTAACTTTTAAAGGGCCTGTTAATGTTATAGATATCTTTATTATGTAAATGTGAAAATTAATGCATTGTAAGCAAAGATTGTGTAGTGAAATTCGCTGTCACTAGGCAGAGGACTGAAGGAAAAGGAAGGTTTTCTTGAGAGAAATAAAGGTCATTTTCTTGGAGGATGATACTTACAGTTAGTGACTCCCAGTTTTACACTTATATTCTAATTATGGCATGTACATTAGGTACTGATGTTTAAATGAACTATAAGGGCAGAGTTATTGTTTTATGCAATTGTTTTAACATGTGATAATAGCTGTCAATCCTAAAGTAGGTATCTGTACATAATAACTAGATATTTCTTTGATCATTTCTAGCTTATTTAAACATAGGTTTTCAAGCCAAACAATATTACATTTGAGTGTTAAATTTCTGAACATTATTTTATCTATAAGCACTTTCCTTAAAAATGCCATCCTTTAAATATAGTTATTGAAATTGATATTCTACATAGAGATAATACTCCTTCTGTGATGATGTGACTGCATGATGGTAAGGGATGGACCAGTTATGCTGAGTTAAGTGAAATACCAACAATACTCAAGCGACATTGCGCTCAGCTGCAACAGAAAAATAAAGATAGTAGTTTAAACCAATTTTGCATTTTATTATGTTATATAATGAGAAATCATGACAAAGGTGATTTGATAGAGTGGGGCTTCTGAAATTCTCCTGCCTTTTCCTTTTAGTTGCAAGATGCCTGTCCCAGTCGCAACATCATATCCCTGTTCTAAACTCCAAAACCAAACCCATTGCCATCAAGTTGATTCTGACTCATAGTGCCCCATAGGACAGAAAAGAACTGCGCTGTAGAATTTCCAAGGAGCGGCTGGAGAATTCAAACTGCCAACCTTTTGGTTAGCAGCTGGGCTCTGTTCTAGACAGCAAGGAATACAGAAGAAGAGGTGATGTGTATTTTAGGAAAGCAGAAATTCTCCTAGTGTTCTATTAATTGGAACTGTGTCACATGGTCATACATACAAAAATATCTGGGAAACATAATTCTTAAACTGGCACATGCAGCTCATAATAAAATTGTGATTTTGTTTGTAAAGGAAAAGGAGAGAATTAATTCTGATTAGGAGCCCTGGTAGCGTAGTGGTTAAGAGCTCAGCTGTTAACCAAAAGGTCGGCAGTTCGAAGCCACCAGCCCTCCCTGGAAAACCTAGGGGGCAGTTCCACTCAGTCCTATAGGGTCACTATGAGTCAACTCGATGGCAACAGGTTTGGTTCTGTTTTTCTAGGTAGGCAATTAGCAGCCCCTGCAATAAAAATTATTTCACCCAATGCATATTTTTTTACAATTTTTATTCTATGCTAAGAAGGGTCAGTTAACATTATACAAAAACAGAAAATAAACTTATATGTTGTGATACACGTTTTTCTCAGCCTTTTTTTCCTCTATGTAATTGGTTGAAACACCGTTAGTAGTCTTACAAAATTTTATTATCTTTTATCTTTGCAGTGTGCTAATTACCATGTAGTACTGATAGCTCATTTGATAGCTATTAAAGAGCAATGTCTGCAGTGTCCTATTCATATAGTCTAGATCGCAATAAGAAGTGATATCGTGCTACCTGGAAAGGGATCTCTTTTAAGTTCAGGCATAACTCTTACTTTAAAGCAGACTTTAAAAATCACTCTCTTGTAGTCACAGCATATGAGTGGTGATCAAGAGAGCCCTGCTAATAAGCACTCAATTTAGGGGGGGAAAAAAAAGTCAGAGAAGGCAAGCTGTTGGCCTCATTTAGAGAATAGAAGGAAACACAGTTGTCCCTGAAAGTCAATTTATAACATTCTACTTACAGTAAGTTAATAAGTGTAAGGAAAGACCTCCTCACAGCAACTGAATGGTTTGCTCCAGTCCTGTAAGGTAGTGCAAACAATTGAGAAATGGAGAGAGACACCACCCGGTTCCCTTGCCCTGCTTCTTCAAAGGAACAGGAAGAGCTGGAATTGATTTACATTGTCCAAACTGCTCACAAGTGAATATATGTGCCAGACCTATGGGCACACAGTTGAACTTTAGGAATTGGGATTGGTTGACAGTTGTTGGAGAGCTACAAGGTGGAGTAGGAGAAGTTACTGGAAACAGCTCTTATTTCTAGTACTGTCAGTCTTCTTCTCCCCTCACCTTCTTCAAGCTGTCTCCTTTATTAAGTTCTATAGGTGATCATCATCATATCCAGAGGAAAGATAAATTAACGGTAGGTATGTATCACTATGAGTCTGAATTGACTTGATGGCAATTTTTTTTTTTTTAATGTCATTACTTATATTAAATAGATAAAATGACATTTTTGGGGGAGGAAGTTAAACTTTAAAAAGAGTTCAAGGGCTTTTCTGGTCTTATTTTTTTTAATAATACCTTAAACCTATTAATCACGATATCTTACCACAGGTATTTCCTAGAACCTAACAGTTGCATGAGAGGATGGGTTACTGTATATAATTGTATGAAAAGAGTACTCCATGTGTAGACATGCCTTTGTTATTCTTGTTATTTGAGTACATTATCTGTAAATGCCTAAGTGCTAAATTAAGGTCAGTCATTGTATAAAGTAAAAGGAATCTGGTAAAAGTAAAGCAAGTGTAATATGAGTGTTGACTAGTCATATCTATATCAAACAGCCTGGGAAATAAGGTCTGCAGTGTATTTTTTGGTTGTGTTTCAGTGGTGGGAAATGAAGGATTTTATGTGATACTGAAAGGCCTAGCTCGACCTCGAACAAAGGTGTATAAACATCTGATCAGAGGAAGTGAAGCAAGAAGTTCTTTAAAACCTCAAAGTTTCCACAACTTGTTTTACAATGAAGACTTCAGAAGCTCTGCACTTCCTGAGATATACCTAGGTTCACGTGATTCAATGGTAAGAAATGAATATTTGTTTTCCCATAAGAAGCAAGGTGCCATTCTTGTAAAATTTTATTGCTTCCAAATATTTAAATACAAATATCTTCAGTGAGTCCTGAAATATAGCAAGATTATATATACATAAAAAAATATATATATTTAAATATAAATTCTGCTGTTAACATTGAACTTGAAATTTGTCTCAAAAATTTTTATAAGAGATGCCTTTAACAGCATACTGTCCCCTGGAAGGGGCTATGTGGTGTATCTGATAACTGAGATGAGGTCATGTGACTGGATTAGTGAGAGGAGTGGATGGCAGTCTGAGATACTGGAGAGAGAACAGGTCATTTGAGAAGGGAGATACAGAGAACAGATCAAGAAGTATCTTTTAAGTTAAATTAAGAATATGTGTGTTCAATAAAAGACAGGACTTGTCCTAACAGAGACTGGAGAAACCCTGAGAGTATGGTCCCTGGATACTCTTCTAGCTAAATAATGAAGTCACTCCTGGGGTTCACCCTTCAGCCAAAGATTAGACAGGCCCATAAAACAAAAGGAGACTAATGGGGCACAACAGCCCAGGGAAAGGACTAGAAGGCAGGAGGGGACAGGAAAGCTGGTAATAGGGAACCCAAGGTCAAGAAGGGAGAATGTTGACATGTTGTGGGGTTGTTAACCAATGTCATAAAACAATATGTGTACTAACTGTTTAATGAGAAATTATTGGTTCTGTAAACCTTAATCTAAAGCACAATAAAAAAAATTCAAAAACAAAGAATATATGTATTATGATTGAAATGTGTCCCCCAAAAAGATATGTTGAAGTCCTAATCCCTGTATCTATGAATAAGACCTTGTTTAGGGAAATAGAGTCTTTCTCTGAAGATGTTATCATCAGCTAAATTATCGAGTCATACTGTAGTAATGTTGGTCCTAATCCCTTCTGAGTGATGTTTTATAAAAGGAGAGAATAGACACGGAGACAGAGACACACAGGAGGAAGAGTCTATGTGATGATACATATACAAGTAGCAAAGGAATTCCAAGGATTGCCAGCAGCCACTAGAAGCTAGGAGAGAGGGATAACAATTCTTTTCTCAGAACTCTCAGAAGAAATCAACATGGCTGATACCTTGATTAAGAATTCTAGCCTCCAGAACTGTGAGACAATACATTTCTGTCCTTTAAACCCACCCACTGTGTATGTGTGTGTGTGTGTGTGTGTGTTTTAATGGTAACCCTAGGAAACTAAGACTGTGTATCTAAAGAGCAATGTAAAGTAATAAAGGGGTTGATCACATTATTATAACCAGAAAAATCTTACTTGAAGATAATCTTTTGCCTGTAAATTATATTTCAAGACTATCGAATGGTCAAAAAATAGTAGTTCAATGTCTTTCTGGGTCTCTGGATATGCCACAGGGGCATCAGCTCTGGTTTAAGTAGAAATATGGCTAAAATTCAGTCCTAGATTTATGATGGCCAACACGTCCAGAGTAGAAAAGAGCCGAAGGAGTCAATTCAGGTCAAATTACTTATCATTATGGGTTGAAGTCAGGAAAACTTAGAATCAATATAAATTTCAAGAAGAAGGAACATGAATAAAACCAAGAAAGAAAGACTGTGTTAGATAAGGGTAAATCAAGGACTGAAGAGGAACAGGTTGGGAGAAATCTACTTCAATCAACTACAACAAAACAATGTTATAGTATCTTGCATTTTGAAAGCCTTAAAGAAAAATAGAAAGAGGCAAGTTCAGTGAAAAATAAGTCTACCTTAAGTATTTAGATGTGTTTGTATTAATACTTTAAGGCCCTTTCCAACTCAACACAGGATTTCCATATTCTGCTGCTGGGGAAGAAGGGAGGAGATGAATATCCAGAAAGGGAGAAGTCCTGATAAGATTTACAGAAGGTATGAGCTTCTGGTGGGAAGGAAAGGAGAGGAGGCAGCTTGTGGAGGACAAAAGATTCAAGGTACAGTCTGATCTGGTCAGGAGTGTGTCAGAGGGCCAGCTTGTGGGCAGTACAGGCAGAGAGACAGGAAGAAGGAAACAAGGGGAGAGGTTGACCATTATTTCATTCAATAAATAAGTGGGCTGGTGAAGGATATGGTAAACCTAACTGCATTATCATTATTATATCATGCAATGTAATTATTTGTTAGCAGTTTTTACCACATTTGACTGAAATATGATGGTTGAGAGTACTTCTACTCCATTTAAGAATGGCGGTTCTTAACCTAGGAGCCATGACATTACTAAGGAGCCATGCTTAAGAAGAAATGTGAACAACCTAAAATCAAATGCAAATATCTATGCACATGCACTGTTCTTTCAGGAGATGGTCCCTAAAAGGGATTGATTTCAAAGCATTCATCATCTCCAGATATTAAAAATTTCTTAAGAAAGTTTGTGACTAGTAGTGGTCAAGGTATTTCCTTCACTGTTAATGTTGCTTATTTTGTATTCCGTGCAGGCAAACTTTATAGATGTGTACATTTTATAGAAGTGAGCATGAGAGAATAAAATAAGACATTATTTTTTGAGGAGATTAAGTTATTTTTATAAACAATTACTTTTGTATGTGATGCTTTATAATAAGATTTATAGTATAATATATATTTCCATTCACATATATTTTAATTTAAACTCTTTCACCTAGTTAAGTATATGTTCTGACAATTTAAGTATTAATTCTCAGAACTTTGGCTAAAATTTTCATCTTATCTACTGTACTTCTGATCTTTTTGAGGACTCTTTCTAACAAATCTCTTGGATATATTCTCCCTTTTAACCAATAGCTCTTTCAGACAGCTATGCCTTATAAAGTATAGATTACATTTTATTTTGGATGAACAACTTCCTTCTTCCACAGTAAACTCTAACCTGAGAACTTATGTAAACAAACAAACAACAACAACAAAAATTCAAAAAAACACAAAGAAATAAAAACAAATGCTTTCTCTCACTAATAAAGAATGGAAAATCTGGCTTCTTCCATGTTACATGAATGGACTATTTTCCTTGAAAACTATATAGGCGTTTCCAGAGACTATTTGTTTTTATCGTAACTGTCTAGATTTCTTCTTACACAAGAGCCAGCATTAGAGCTTTTCTTTAAAGTAAAATACCTTCAAGAATTATTTGATATTAATCAGACATGGTGATTTGTTACCTAATTCGGAATTCAAGGAATTATTAAATATCAGTTAAAGGGTAATGAAAATAGAGATGTAATTTTTTTCCATCCAAGTTTCTGGACTCTCCGTCTGATTATGTGTGAATATCATAGCTCAATCAATGCAAATAACAAGTTCTTAAACTGTGCACCATTTTAAAAGATACATAAATATCTTTTGCCATATTTAATGTTAATTTTAAGAATATCAGCATTCTTTCACACAATAGTATGTTGTAGGAGGAGTTCCATGGGCAATAGGCTCTGAGAGATTTGTGCGCAGGTGATTTATTTGGAAGTGCTCTCAGGTACAACACCTTGTAAGGGAGTGAAGGAAGCAGAGTTGAGTAGAAGTTTATCTGTGATGCAGTTACAATAGAGGACTCAGCTGATCCCACGGAGAGCTGGGATAGCTGTCAGAGTTTGAGTAAGGAGAGTAAGGTCTTTGTGCCACTGTATTGACAAGTCACTAGATATAGGCCACTCCTGGAGAGAGGCAGCCCCCTTCAGATGAGGGCAATTCCGGGAAAGTGACTCAGATGTGACTTGTTAAGGCCAATGCTCCTGGAACTGGGAAAATGAGTGGCTGGGTTCAGAAGAGGGAAACTGGGCATTGCACCACAGTTTCCACTACAGTCCACCCCCTGCATCACTCAGATGCATTTGCTTTATGGTATATAGTCACCACATCTGGAAACAATTCTTCCAGGATGCAGAGAAAATATATGAGAAAAAAAGTTAGTGGGACAAACTGCATGTCTCACTGTTGTAGCTAGTTTTAGGAATACACAGATATCATAATCCCCTCCTTTAGTATCTTTCTTAGTTATCTAGTGCTGCTAGAACAGAAATACCACAAGTGGATGGCTTTAACAAAGAGAAATTTATTTTCTCACAGTCTAGTAGGCTAGAAGTCCAAATTCAGGGGGTCAGCTCCAGGGGAAGGCTTTTTCTGTCAGCTCTGGAGGAAGGTCCTTCTCATCAGTCTTCCCCTGGACTAGGAGCTTCTCCAAGCAGAAACTCCAGGTCCAAAGGACACGCTCTGCTCCTGCTGCTGCTTTCTTGGTGGTATGAGGTTCCCTGTCTCTCTGCTCACTTCTTTCTTTTATATCCCAAAAGAAACTGGTTCAAGACAAAATCCAATCCCGTAGATTGACTTCTGCCTCATCAATACAACTCCCCCCCCTTAATATCATATAGGCAGAATTTACAACACATAGGAAAATCACATCAGATGACAAAATGGTGGACAATCACACAATACCAGGAATCACAGCCCAGCCAAATTGATACGCACATTCTGACAGTACCCACTCTAGACACTCCTCACTCTCAGCTAGCACCTCTATTTATTTAAATGGAATATCTGATGGGTCAACTGAGACTCTTATCCTTGAGAGATTTGAGGTACTGGTTGTCATGGACTTCTTACGATGTGGCTGCTACACTTCTCTATTTGCCATCAAAGCTAGGCAGTGGAATATTATCTCTTCTATTATGATGCTATGGATTGAATTGTGTCCCCCAAATATGTGTGTCAACTTGCCTGGGATGTGATTTCCAGGACTGTGTGGTTGTCCTCCATTTGGTGATCTGATGTAATTATCCTATGTGCTGTAAATCCTAACCTCCCTGATGTTAATGAAGCAGGATTAGAGGCAGTTATATTAATGAGGCAGGACTCAATCTACAGAACTAGGTTGTATCTTGAGTCAACCTCTTCTGAGTTATAAAAGAGAGAATCAAGCAGAGAGGAGAGGGAACTCTTACCAATAAGAATGAAGAGCCAGGAGAAGAACATGTCCTTTGAACCCAGGATCCCTGCACTGGGAAACTCCTAGACCCAGGGGAAGACTGATGACAAGGACCTTCCCCCAAAGCTAACAAAGAGAAAAAGCCTTCCCTGGAGCTGGCTCCCTGAATTGAACTTCTAGCCTCCTAAACTATGAAAGAATAAATTTCTGTTTATTAAAGCCATCTGTTTCTGGTATTTCTGTTACAGCAACACTAGATAACTAACACAAATGACTATTCTATCCATGTGCCTTTTAAGCCAGCACTAGGGTGGCTAATAACACAGGATAGCTTACTTTCACTGGCAGAGTCATTTTGTCTACTTGTGTTTTGGATGTTTTGGTGGATGTTCTTCTGTGGTGGACATTCCAGTGGACACTAATATGATACACAAAGATTTTCACATTCCATTCACATTCCTTTTTCACAGATTGTCTGTTCTTGATCTTCTAATCTTTCTCATCCTATGTTCCTAGCCAACCAGCAAAATCAGTGGCAACTGTCACTGAGTCCATTATATTTTTAATTCAGTCCACTTTTATTTATACTTAAAGTGGATGACCAAGTTCATTACCTGAAGCTCTAACCATTGGGAAGATTTCCTCTAACCATTAGGAATGTCTTTCATGACCACTCCAGAAAAATACATTTTTTACTTGCACCCTCATACAGACCTATCCATCCATGAATCAAGCTCAACCTTTTTTCCTCTTTCATGAGTTGATCATAAGGGCCATCCTCTGCAGTCATAGGTTTGACCTAGGTGGTGGATAACCAACAGTGGTGGATAACATGGACATTTGGGACACCTGATCATGTAACTTCCATGATGCCCCAAATCAGATGTTCTGTCTCTTCTTGGGCTCTCTGACATGTCATGAGCTATTTTTCAAACAATGTGTGATTCTTACTGCAGATGGTGTGGATGTGCTCCAGAACTCCAGAGGTCTACATTGTGATTCTCCTACTGGGAGCTGCTATAAACTCCACAAGGCAATTTTTCTCCAACATAAGCCTTTAATGCCACCAGGCTTGCTGGCAATATGCCTCAAGAGACAAGCCTGTGTGCATTGCAGCCTGGACCTGCAGCACAGCCCTTTCTGCTCTGGACCCCACACAAAGCTGGCAGCATTCCATGTCACGGAGTAAATGCACTAGAGCCCACTCCCAAGTGTGAAATATGCCTCCTGAACCAAAGAGGCCTACCAGATATTGTGCTTTCTTCATTGTGCTAGGAGGTATGCAGTGCCATAATCTGTCCCTTGCCTGGAAAGGTTGTCCTGGCATGCCCCAGACCACTGAAGACTTGAGAATATCACTGATGGAGCCCCTGAATATGTACAGTTTTTGTCTCTCACCCTCTGGATTGCATATATCTTACTAAGGCCTCCAAATTGCTTACCATTTCTTGCCCATCTTATTTTATTAACATGATATAGTGGACCAGAGTGATGTTCTGTGTTATACCCAGAAGGTCAGAAGGTCCAGTTCCTTTTAGATTATATTACATAAGACAAATGGAAGTAGAGTCATCAAAGCCCTTGAACAGACCATAAATATACTATTGTTTATCCCACGGAATGAGAACTGCTTCTAGTACTCTTCCTTGATGTTGTTGTTAGGTGCTGTCAAGTCGTCTCTGACTCATAGCAGCCTTATGGCTAACAGAGTGAAACATTGCCTGGTCCTGAGTCATCTTCATGGTTGTTGGTATATCTGAGTTCATTGTTGTGGCTATTGTGTCATTTCATCTCACTGAGGGATTCCCTTGTTCTTGGTGACCCTTTACTTTGCCAATCATAATGTCTTTTTCTAGAAATTGGTCTTTCCAATGACGTGTCTAAAGTAACAAGATGAAGTATCACCATCCTTGCTTCTAAGAAGCATTCTGTTTGTATTTCTTTTAAGACTGATTTGTTCATTCTTTTGGTAGTCCACAGTATATTTGATATTTTTTGCCACCACCACAGATGAAAAGCATCAATTCTTCTTCTGTCTTCCTTTCTCATTGTATAGCTTTTGCATGCATATGAGGTGATTGAAAAGATCATGGATTGGGTCAGGCACACCTTAGTCATCAAAGTGACATCAGAGTGATAGGGATAGAAAAGAACACATTTGCCGTATCAAAGGCCACATGCCATGTGCATGAGGACATTTTAAACTGTTCTAGCAAAAATACCACACTTGACACAGAAGCTGTAATTAGGGCTGCTTTTCGGTTGCGTTTGTAGAAATAAACCCCATCTTCCAGAATCTGCTTGATTTTATTAAGGACCAAATTAATGAATTAAATCAGCATGTGTTGAGGACCACTACCTTTGTATCCTATAGATTTTTAACAGCAGCACTAATCTCTATCATTCTACTCCCAGGATATGATATTGTTTCTGATTTATTATCTTGACCAGAGGGTGAGCATTCTAGGGAAAGAGTGGTTTCAAAGACTTCCTCTTGGTTTTCATCACTGTGATAGCTGTTATCACACAGGTTAATAAACCAATGTGGGGGTTCTGCTGATTACTATGTGCATTCATTCAAATGATACATTTTGGGGCTGTGGAAATTACCATAGTCTGTGGACCCAGTGCAGCCACTATGAACCAGATCTGGGCAAAACTGCACTTTTTCTACATTCCTCACTCTAACAGGAGCCATAATGACACTTTATATTCCACGTTTTAATGTCACTATCTCAAGTTTCAGGATTCCGCTACTCAACTCAGGGCTCTGTTCTTAACATAGAATACTTTCTGGGGTTGAGATCCTTATAATTAAGTTTTGGGCCTTGTCCTCATCTTTTTCTGCCCTCCAACTAGTGGAGATGAGGTTTTCTTTATATGCTGCCAAGGGGCCCTTGATTAGATGCTCTACCTTAAGCTGATAATTGATTTTCCTCAGCTTTTCATTGTCTTTCACCAGTACATTGACAGCTCCCCAAAAGAGTCATCCTGTTCCTTAGTTCTTAACAATTATTCTTCCCTAAACACCTTAAAGGCCGTAGATATTGTAAACTCCAGTGAATTCCTTCCCACCAGTACCTCATCCCAGTTCAACATCATTTAAAAGTTTTATTAGTTGCATTGCTACAGCATGCCAGGGGATATCAGTACTCCATCACTACCAGTGATGGGTTTTATTGCTAGCTGGATGGCAGGCTGTTTAGTTCTAAAATATCAGTTTGTGGTTTGTTTTTTTTTTAATTTCTGGTAGCATCTTTTGAAGAAAAACAAAAAACAAATCAAGGCAGCCCATTTTGTTAACTGGCAGCAACTCTAGGTTTTTGTTATTGTTTAAGTCTGCTGAAGGACAAGCATGTAATTACTGACTAAAATTTATTTCAGTTCTAAAAATTTGAATTATGTTTGCCAACCCTATCTTCAATAGGAATTATGGGTTAGTTATACTTATGAAACATGTTGTTCTTTCCTTAATTTAAGACTGACCAATTTTTTCAAATAAAAACATAATAATCTCAAAGATTTGTGCCTAGGAAAGTTTAATGTTTTTGCACAAATAATCAAATAATTGTATTTTTCTTTTTCCTTTGATTTGGCTTCCTTGCTATTATTATTATTATTTTTATTATGCTATCTCAGAGAAACAAAACACTAAGAAGAAGAATAAAAAAGTAATAACATCCTCACTCTTCAATTTCACTAACAGTTTTGTAAATAAATGAGCATCATCTGAGTATAATAAACATCTGAATATAATGAAACAATATACAGACTAAGGATCAGATTCATTGTTCATGAGATCATTACATTTCTGAGTTATAATTGTTGCGATTAGCAGCTGTACTCATTCCCTACTACAGATGCAAATTTGCCTAAACAAATTAGTGCAATGCAATTATACAGTAAATGTTTTTGTTCTTGCTTTTCTTGACAAAGGGGTATACATTAAGGCTAAAAACTTTTTATTAGAATGTTTTATATAAGAGAGAGAAGATTGTATATTCCTTTATAAGATCACCAAATTAATTATTCTAAGTAGTTTAAAAATCTTAAATTCAATTTATGTCTTATAATTAGCCTCGCAATTTTTCAAATGACAATCATGAAGAAATTAAAATTTTCTCTTAAAGATGATTGTGTTTGGTATGTTTGGTATATGGTGAGATACTACACACACATTCTGCTATGTTATATACTCTGTATACTCCTGTATTTAACATATATAGATATTGCTATGCTACTATATTTTATTAAAAAAATTTATCGATTATATAAAATTTAGCAATATTATGAAAGCAAATTATCAAGTTGAAGATCCTCAATAATTATTAAAAGAACTTTCATTTATTACTAGTAGTTTTCTTTGAAATATAAATATCTGAAGCTATGTGAAAGAAATCATTTGATGAAAATGTACTGAACAAGTTGGACACAGAAGAGGTGAAATTATAAAACAGTTTTATTTTTTTTGATACCGAAGCTGTCAGACAAGTTCTGTCTTCTTCTTCTCCCATGCTTCTTGAATGAAATTTCAGATTCCAAGTATTACAGCCTCACTTTTTAGATATTAAACAATTCCAATTCTGTCTGTCAGGCACCTTTGCTTAGGCCTGATTGTACCATAAAATCCTGCACTGGGGAGAGGGATTTAAATCTGTGTATTTCTTTTTTCTTACTTGGCATTCTCCTCCCCTCACCATTTACTTCTTCTGGCTCCTCTCAACAAGGATCAGGAAGGGAAGGAGGGTGGGAATTAGAGGTAAAACCCTCAAAAATGCCTTCTATAATGGATGTCTCGTTTTCTCACAGCTTTTTTTCTTTTTTAATAATGTTTCATTGTGTTTTAGGTGAAAGTTTATACAGCAAATTAGGTTCTGATTTAACAATTTTTATACAGATTGTTCCATGACATTGGTTACAATTTTCACAGTGGGTCAGCATTCTCATTATTTCCATTCTGTTTGTTCTGTTTCCATTAATCTGGCTTCCCTTCCTCTCTTTGCGTTCTCATCTTTGCTTTTGGGTAAATGGTGACCGTTTTGTCTAATATAGTTGATTGTTTAAGGGAGCACATTACTCACTGGTGATACTGTTTATCTTATAAGCCTATCTATTATATGGCTGAAAAGTGACCTCCAGAAATAGCTTCAGTTATAAGTTCAAAGGGTATCTTAGGGCAACTGTCTCAGGGGTTCCTCTAGTCTTTTTTGGTCCAGTAGGTCTTGCCTTTTTTAAGAATTTGAATTTTGTTCTATATTTTTGCCTCATTCTATCCAGGACCTCCTATTGTGTCCCTGGTCAGAATAGTTGGTAGTGGTAGCCACGCACCACCTAGTTCTTCTTGTCTCAGGTTAGAAGAGGCCTTGGTTCATGTGGGCTGTTAGTCTTGTGGACTAGTTTCTTCTTTGAGCCTTTGGTTTCCTTCATTCTCTTTTGTTCCAGACAAATAGAGACTAATAGTTGTATCTTAGATAGTATCTTAGGCTGGATTCTCTAGAGAAGCAAAACCAGTAAAGCATATAAATATATATAGAGAGGGATTTATATCAAAGAAATGACTCACACGATTGTAGAGGCTGGAATGTCCCAAGTCTGTGGATTAGTATAGAGACTTCTCCAGATTCACCTAGCCACAGGGGCTGGCAACTCAAGACTGGCAGGTCAGGGAGCAGGGCTTCACTCACAGGCTGTGAAGATCAAAAAATCCCAAGACTGGCAGATAAGCTGATGGCTCAAGTCCCAAGAACTGAACGTCAGGCGAACAGGAGGCAGCTGCAGGATCCAGAGCAAGCAAAAAGCCAGAATGTCTGCTTATATTTGGATGCAGGCCACACCCCCAAGGAAACTCCCTTTCAACTGGTTGGCTAATCACAGCAGATCCCATCATGGGAGTAATCACATATAAACACTGAGAATCATGGCCCATAATCTTAACCATCACAGATGGTCTCGCAGCTTTTTGTGTTTTGTTTCTCCAGCAATTCTCTGGTATTAAACAGTCTATTAGAGGTGGTATAAGCTTCCTCTAGTAGACCATTTAATACCACTCCCTTGGTCTATGGCTTCAGGCAGTGAAGACCAGAAGTCTCTCTTTTGGGTCAGCTCATCACTACAGGCAGTCTTCTGGGATTAATCCCTTTCCAGACAGCTCAGTACTGGCTACCTTTTTGTTGTTCCACTCAGCTGAGTGGCAAGGGGGAGGGGAGAGCCTCACACACTTACTCCGCCAAATTCATGTCTCCTCAATCTGAGGCCTATGGGAAAGCAAGGGAAAGGCTGCATTACTCTGACAATTCTCACTAAAACGTTCTCTCAACCTTTGCTGTCAATTCCCTAATTTCAGTTTATAATCTCTTGAAGTGGAAAATGAGTTTAAGTTCACAAAACCAATTTTACAACCTATAGGGTAACCAGGAGTCTGAGCTGACTTGATGGCAACTGCTTTTTTTTTTTTTTTAAAAAAAAACCTCTATGCAAACTCTGTAAAATTTAATCTCTGAAACTCTGAAACAACAGAAAAACTCATTTTCAGTGTAGGAAAAGTACCCTAAACACTCTGTTATACCTATATCATATATTTTTGTATAATGTATAAATATATATTTATATATTGTAAAATATATATTAAATTTAATACATATTTTATATATCATATATTTAGATATAATATGTAGATTTACATTTATATGTTATAAAATATATATACAAACATACATTAAATATATTCACATATAAATTTTGCATTCCAGCATAACTGAAAAAATTGTGCTTAATATCCTATGTGTGTATGACCATACACAAAACATATATCAATTTTCATATGATTTGTGAATAATGAAATTTTTCATATGAAACTTTACATATAATTTTAATTTTTTCTGGAAACCCAGACTTCTCTGGCAAAATCTATGATTGAAAATGTACCTCTTCACCTTGTTGGCTTTGCCACACACACACAAAAAAAATTCAGTTTCTTTAAGCTAGTTTTAAAAAGGAAACCTTTTTCTTTATGATACTATAGATTCACAGTTAAATAGACTACTTTTATTAAGTATTTACTTTGAAAATTTTTGTGTTAAGTGCTGTGGTGGGTGTATGACACAATCTTGAAATGACTAGAGAGGTAGATTTAGGGATTGTCAGCAGAAAAATGTGATATTTAGTACATAAAATTAAATGAAGTCACTAAAAAAAAATTCCAAAAAAGAAAGATACAAATTTAAGGTGCAAATCTTGAGCAAATTCCACACTTGGGATCGAGGAAAAGGCTTAGCAAAGGAGCAGAACTAGAACCGTTAGAGAGTCATAGAAGCCAAGAGAGAAGAAATACAGAGTCATCACCTGTATTTTCTCATGAGACCTTTGCATCAGCCATCAGATTTGCTTGCCTGGTTATATTGTGTGACCCATCATGAGCATTTGTTTGATGGGTTGATAGTATCTAGATGGGAGAAAATAGGCTTTCCTTGAGGAATATAATTTAACTCAAATAAAGTTCAAACCTTTAACATGAGAATTTTTTATGCTTTTCTTTAGCAAGTTAGCTCATTAACTCCAAAAATAAAACATGACAGAATTCTCTAATTGCACATTATACTTTAGCAGGTGGGATGATTGTAGTCTTCAAAATCTTTACAAAGTTAGTGTATTTCTATAATAACAGTAATGAAACATAAAATGTTTATTTTGTTCCCACACTTTTGCTCTTGTAAATATTGAGACCATGATATGTCTTTCATGTCTCTTACAGTCTTATTGTTTGTGAAATTTGTTAAGCATGTCTTCAAGCAGCATACAAATCAACATGCACATACACACAAAATCTATTGTTGTCTATTGTTTGATAAACATTGTGATAGAACCAGGAATCACACAAATGAAATGTTATAGAGTTAGGAGCTTGAGTTGCATCTCAAAAGAGAGGTGGTTTGTAGCTCAATGAAGAAGAAAGGCATTACCCTCCTATAGCATTCCATAGAATAGTGCATATAAAAAGGGGCTCCAGTAACATTGTGTCCTGCGCACATTGTGTGGCCTTATGCAGTGGCTGTGTTAGCACCATGTTTATGAGCACAGATGCTGGAGTAAGGCTGTAGACACATAGGCAATGTTACTTAGACTGTATGCTTCAGTTTCTTCATCATTAACAGTTGGGTTAATAATACCCACCTCATGGGTCATTGTGTGTTGTAAACGAGATGGTGCAAAGCACTGAGAGCAATGCTTAGCACATTGTGAGAACTCAATGTATTATCTACAATTAATGTTGTTGGTGATGGTGTTTTGTTTTTCATTCCATCCCTTCTACTGATTTTTAATTTCAGGATGTCATTATTTCTTGCCAATATATTGCAACAATCCCATGTCCTTGTATTTAATTTTGCCATACCAACCCCCTCAATTCATCTTCCACATTGTCACTAGAGTGGCTTTATGTTGTTCCCTTGCATAAAATGTTTCAGTTACTTCTAGTCACTGACACATAAAACTCAAATTTCTTTGCATGGCATTAAAACAAACAAAAAAACCTGATGCTGTAGAGTCAATTCCAGCTCATAGTGAACCTACAGGACAGAGTAGATCTGCCCCATAGTGTTTCCAAGTATTGGCTGGTGAATTCAAACTGCTGACCTTTTGGTTAGCAGCTGTGATGGTTAAGATTGTGTGTCAACTTGGCTGGGCCATGAATCTCAGTGTTTATACGTGATCACTCCCATAATGGGCTCTGCTGTGAGTTGCCAATCAGTTGAAAGGGAGTTTCACTGGGCATGTAGCCTGCATCAGAATATAAACAGACATTCTGGCTTTTGCCTGTTCTGGATCCTGCAGCTGCCTCCTGTTTGTCTGACCTCCGATTCTTGGGACTTGAGCTAGCAGCTTATCTGCTGATGTTAGGTTCGCCAGACCCTGCAGCTATGTGAATCAGGAGAAGCCTCTACCCTGATCCACGGACTTGAGATCCTTCAGCCTCTACAATCGTGTGAGTCGTTTCCTTGATATAAATCTCTCTCTGATATATTTATACACTTTACTGCTTTTGCTTCTTTAGAGAACCCAGCCTAAGCTAGCAGCCAAATTCTTAACCACTGCACCACCAGGGATTCCTTAAACTCAGCTCCTGCTGCATACGCTTTTTGCTAGCCATGACAAACTACTTATTGTTCACTGATGGTCCATGTTGTCTCCATACTTTTACACATGTTGGTCCCTGAGACTGGAATGACATGCTCCCTTTGGGTTCCTAAGCAATCTCTTATGAATTCTCAATAAACTAATCAAGCTTTACCTCCTCTGCAACAACATTCTCTCACCTTCCCATGTGTCCTGATTCATCTCCTATATGCCCCTAGATTGCACTGGTTTCTTTACTCAGGTTACTTCTTTTTTGCTTTCATTTTTGTTCCATTTGACTGTAAATTTATTAACATCAAAATCTATGTATTTTTTTCTTAGACCTCTAGATCATGGGTATTGTTATTACTTAGATACACAGGTCATTTAAAATAAAGACATGTATAAGAGGATGACTAAAAGAATAAACAGGTAAATGAACACAAATATCCAGGTGGATAAAACAAAGGAACAGGGAGTGCTAGTATGGACAGTAAGTAAACCTTCTGGCCCATTGGACTGGGAATGCAGTTGTAGGTTACTTAGGCAGGTTTAGGCGAGTTGGTAGATGGTCTTCAAAGTCAGCTGCAATTGTTTATATTTGAGGATAGCGTAGTAGGAAGCTATAGTAGCCACTTGAAGAGTGTGCTAACTTCATGCATTTTAGGAAGATTAATCTGCAAGTTTGCGTCATACTCTAGTGTGTTTAATTACTATTGTTTCATGAGATTTGATGCCATGTCTATAGAAAGCTATCTTTTATATCTTTTTGATCAAATTTAATGTTTCATATCAGAGTTGATGTATTTAGTAGCATATTTAATTTCCTTATTATATGTCAGAGGATGCATTCCTTCATTAAACTTTTTCTCTCATTCCAAGGAATGCCTTAAATTTTACACTAAAAATAAACAGCATAGCAAGCACACTTGATAGTCAAAATCATTAGAAATCATCATTGTGGAGAAATCATCGCTGTTTTTGCTACTATTTCACTAATTTTTTTTAGCAAAAATTTATGAATATTTCAAAGAAACAATATAAATCATATCTTTTTGCATTCCATTTATTCTTTACTTGAATATAAAAAGGACAAATCCATGTTTTTAAGTATTTACAAGGCTTTACAAATACGTAAAAAATGATTAACGTGCACTATATGTGAAAAGATCATTTTAGCTGTTATGGGCAGAGCGGACTGTAATGCAACACTGAAGAGAAAGCAGGGAAACCAGTGGGGAGGCTCTGATAATAGTCCAAAAAAGAATATTGATCACTTAGGCAGTGTTGCTTTAGTGGTGATGCATGGATGTATCTGGATTTGGGATGTAATTCTGGATATAGAGTGGATAGGACTTGCTGATGGATTGAATAAGAAGAGAGAATGAAAGACAGGGACCAATGGTGATTTCTAGAATTTTGGACAGAGCAAATTGGTGGATGTTACTGATATTGGGAAGACAAGGTAGAAGGAGATTTGGGAAAGAAAATCTACAATTCTAATTTGGCCATGCTAGGTCTGAGATTTTTGAGATAACTATTACATATATTCATATGTACAATATGTATATATGGAGCCACTAGCCACTTTGGAAACCCTATGGGGCACTTCTATTCTGTCCTGTAGGGTTGCTATGAGTTGGAATCATCTCGACAAAAATGGGTTTGGTTTTGGTTTTATTGTATATATCGAAGTGAAGGAATCAAGTTGACATTTGAAATATATGCCTGGAGCTTAGTAATATCATGGTATTGATTAGAGTCGTAGGCATATTTATGCTGTTTAAAGCCATAAAACTGGGCCTGTTCTTTGGCAATAATAATACTGATTGGAAAGTGAGGCAGTTGAAATGTATTCCAAATTTATCATACACCAAGATTATCTTTTCATTTAAATTACTAAAATAGCTTCCTAATTGCTCCACCTTCTAACCTGTATTCTGTATTGCTTTCTGAAAATATTTTAAACCTTTCACTCTATCCCTTAGTTTCTAAGATACATTTGAAACTTCTTTTTTTAGCACATAAGTTCTTCCTTTCTTTCTGATTCTCTCTATGTCAACTACCTTTCAATCTTATCTCTACTTCTTCCTGTCTACACACACACACACACACACACACACATTTCATTACAGCCATATTAACCTTCACTGTAAATACTGTTTCTCTTACCTACCTGCATGTCATTCTCATTACTTTGTTAAGTTTATTTCAACTTATCAAAAAAACTTAAATGACATTCAAGAAAGTTTTTGCTGGACCTTAAATCTCAGTTAAGTGGAACTCCACGATATCTCCATTCTTCTTTATTCTTTTCTCTAGCATAGAATTTTACGTATTATTTATCTTGAACTTAACTAATATTTATTATGTTATATATCAGGCACCATGTTAGGCACTTTTTATAGATTATTTCGTTTAATCTTTTAAAAAAAACCTTTAAAGAATGACAAAGATAGTTAAACTAAGACATAGGATTTGTCCTCAAGACACTTACACTCTAATGAGGGAAGCTCAATTTAATGACTCTTGTGCTCAAACTAAAGTGATTCTCTATGGGAAGAAGATCCTCTATGGGAAGAAAATAGATGAACAGAAAAGAACACATGGCATTTCATTTTAGCGTAGAAAATAAATTAGAATTTCAGTGGGCTAGGAAAGAACATTTCAGACTAAAGAACAACATAAGGAAAGACATAGAGACAGAAAAATGGTGAAAAAAATACAGCTTGGAAGGGAGATTTGTCTCGGTGTTTAAACAACTGTGCATGCCAGGCTTAGTGTTTAAGCATTTATCTTACAGACAGAGGCAAATCAATGAAGGCTTTTGTGAAGAGCAGTGACGTAGAATAGTGTGTACTTTAGAATGTCAACTCTGGTGGTGTGAATTGTGTATCTCAGCAGAGGGAGGCTGGAGGAAGAGAAAATAAAGGGAGTTATTTAAATGATCTATGCTGAAGGTATTAGGCTCCTAATTTAAGGCAGTGGACAGATGAAAAAGCAAGGCAAGAGCTCAAGAAACATATATCGTAAACCTTATACTACATGAAAGATGAATAAGATTGAGGAATAAAACATGTCTTCAAGATGCTTTCTAGAGACTTAGGCAGTTTTTCTAGATATTTCAATCTAGTAAGTACTTCAAAATTTACCCAGAATCCATGTAGTGATATTGGGAAAACTGTACAAATCTAATAAACTAAAATAATTTACATTTGTGTTCAAGAGAGATTCAGTCAAGATGCACTGGATCAAATATTAAACAATTTGTGCTAGTTGACTTGTTATAAAATTTTACAACAGGTTGATTGGAAACTCAAAAGGCTATCAATTTGTTATTGGATGAATAATTTCTAGTGTTTTCATATAATTTAATGTTTAAACACACTGTGTGTGCATGTGTGTGTGTGCGTATGTATGTGTGTGTGCATAGTTTTCTTTAGTTGGTGAGATTAATGACATTTGTTTTTTCTCATATATTTTTGCAAAGTTTAATTATTTTAGGTCATGGTTATATATTAACTTCAGAACCAGATAAAGTGACATAACCATCCAAAATAAATAAACACAATCTTAGGCTCTTCTAGAATTTGTTTTTTAATTCAAGTGACTCATGAGCATGCCACATTATATTATTTATGTGTATTCTATATTTGCATATTTTTATTTTTTCCTTATTTTTTAAATAAAGCAAAAGCAAGCAGAGATTATGACATTCCTTAATAACATACGTTTAATAACTTTTTAAAAATTTTATTGTGCTTTAGGTGAAAGTTTACAGCACAAATTGGTTTTTCATTCATAAATTTATACACAAATTGTTTTGTAACATTGGTTGCAATCTCCACAATGTGTCAGCACTCCCCACCTTTCCTGGACCACATGAACCACAGCCTCCACCAGCCTGAGCCCAAAAGAAGTAGATGATGCTGTTTTAAGTAGTTTTTAAAGAAAATTCTTACCAGCTTCACTTTTATATTGCAATTTTATTTTACTTGTGAAAGAATTGCATAACTGTTAAGATTTTTTAAAATAGAGGTATAATGAATATACTATGAAATACTTAGATCTTAAGTATACACTTTAGTCAGCTTTGACAAATGATATCAAGACACAGAAATTTTCCATCACCCCGGAAGTTTCCCTAGTGCCTCTTAACCACTCAATCATTTCCCTGCAAAAGCATCTCTTGATCTGATTTTTGCACCATGTATTAGTTTTACCTATTCTAAAATTCCATAAAGCTGGAGTCATGGATATGTATTTTTGTGTGTTTAACGTATTTTACTCAGTGTAATATTTTTTAGAGTCATCCATGCTATAGTGTGTATCATTAGATATTATCTTTTACTGCTGAGTAGTGGTCAATTATATGAATTTACAACAGTTTATTTATCCGTTATTCTGTTGACAGACATCTAAGTTGCTTTCCAAAACATTGACTATTCACGGACAAGGATTTCTGTAATGAATGTCCTTATTTTTCTTAGATAAATACCTAGGAATGAAATTATTGAGTCATAAGGAAGGTGTAGCTTAACTTTTTATGAAACTGCCAGTTTTGGAAAGAAGTTGCACCATTTTACAAATATAGATTTTAAAATAATATTGTTACTGTTAAATATAGGGCCTAATGTTTTGCTTTTTGTATACTGGTAAATATAACTCATAAAATATATTGATTGGCTTGATTATAGTGCTGGAGAAAGCATGCTTAAATTTCTAAATGATGTGTTTTAGATCATAGCATTGATGATGTTGCAGTAGTGAAGTTGGAGATGGATAAAAACAAAAAATCCCATTGCCGGCGAGTTGATTCCAACTGATAGTGACCCTATAGGACAGAGTAGAACTGCCCCATAAGGTTTCCAAGGAGCACCTGGTGAATTTGAACTGCCAGCCTTTTGGTTAGCAGCCGAGCTCTTAACCACTACACTACCAGGGGATGGATCGCAGGTCCCAGTTTAAGAAAAGAAAAATATAGAATTTATTTTTACTACTTTGATAATAATTACTTGAAGAAAAGTTAAAAAAGATTTCGTTTGAAGGAGCAGTTTGTTTATTTTGTGTTTAATACTGTAATTTGGGGATTCTTGGTAATCATATTAATAGAAACTAATAATTTATTATGCCAAATACTTAATCACTTGCACCACCTGGGCTCCAGTAATTTATTGAGGAAAATCTATGACTTTATGGATTTTTGCCAGCATTTTTTTGTTTAAAAGACTAGCCTTTTTCCTTTGAATTTCCTTTTCCTTTGTCACAGATGAGTGACTACAGTAGTGTGCATCCATTTCTGGAATCTGATCGATGTATCTATTATTTTGCCAATACCAAGCTATCATGATTACTGCAGCTGTCTAGTAAATCTTGAAGTCCGGAAGTATGAGTCCTTTAACTTTGTTCTTCACAGAATTGTGTTGGCTGTTTTCAATTTTTTGCCTTTCTATTTAAACTTTAGAATAAACTTCTGAATATTAACAAAACAGTTTGCTTGAATTTTTATTAGGATTGCATTGAATTGGTAGTTCAGGTGGGGAAGAATTAACATCTTAATAATATTGGGTCTTCCAGTCTATGAACATGAAATATCTCTCCATTTATTCTGAAGTTCTTTGATTTCTTGGAGTCCTGGTGGTGCAGTGATTAAGAGCTCGGCAGCTAACCAAAAGGTCGGCAGTTTGAATCCACCAGATGCTCCTTGGAAACCCCATGGGGCAGTTCTTCTCTGTCCTATAGGTAAGTTATGAGTCAGAATTGACTCAACAGCAACGAGTTTGATTTTTGGTTTTGATTACTTTTGTCAGAGTTTTATGGTATCCTCATATAGATCTTATGTATGTTTTGTTAGATTTATATGTAAATATTTCTTTTTTATGCTAATATAAATGATTGTGTGTGTTTAATTTCAATTTCCATTTGTCCATTGCTCTTATATAGGAAAGCAATTGATTTTTGCATATTAACTTTGTATCCTGTGACTTTGCTAAAAATCGCCTATTTTAGGAAGTTTTTTGTTGATTAGTATTTCTAAACAGACATGTTATCTGTGAGCAAAGACAGTTTTATTTCTTCCTTCTCAATCTGTATGACTTTTATTTCCTCATATATTTCATTAGCTAGAAGTTACAGTATGATGTTGAGTAAGAGCTGTAAGAGGAGACATCCTTGCCTTGTTAGGAGGAACATGTAGAACATCTTAGAAGGAAAGCATCTAGTTTCACACCTTTAAGTCTATTGTTAGCTGTCAGCTTTTTGCAGATGTCCTCCGTCAAACTGAGAAAGTTCCCTCTATTCCTAGTTTGCTGAAAGATTTTTTTTTAAATCATGAATGGATGTCGAATTTAGTCAAATGCTTTTCCTGCATCAGTTGATACGGTCATATAATTTTTCTTCTTAGCCTATTAATAGGATGGATTTTACTGACTGACTTACAAATGTTAAACCTGCTTTGCATAACTAGAATAAGTCCGATTTGGTTGTGGTGCATAATTCTTTTAGTATATTGTTGAATTAGTTTTGCTAATATTTTGTTTAAGATTTTTGCATCTATGTTCATGAGAAGTATTGGTCTGTAGTTTTCCTTTTTTGAAATGTCTTTATGTCGTTTTGGTATTAGAATAATACTGGCCTTATAGAATGAGTTAGAAAGTGTTTCCTCTCCCCCGCACCAGAAGAGATTATAGAGAACTGCTATAATTTCCTCCTCAATGTTTGAAAGAATTCACCAGTGAATTCTGGGCCTGCTGCTATCTTTTTAAAAGGTTGTTAGTTATTGATTCAATTTCTTTAATAAATATTGGCCTGTATAGATCGCTTATTTCTCCTTGTGTAAGTTTTAGTAGTTTGTGACTTTCAAGGAATCAGTCCATTTCATCTAGTCATCAAGTTTGTGGGCATAGAGTTCTAATTTTCTTTTCTTATCCATTTAAAGCTGATGGGATTGGTAGTGATAATGCCTCTTTCATTTCTGATATTAGAAATGTCTATGTTTTCTTTTTTTTTTTCTTGGTTAGTTTGGCTAAAAGTTTATCAATTTTATCGATCTTTTCAAAGAACCAACTTTCGATTTTGTTGATTATTTTTTCTTTCTGCTTTCTTTACACTTAAGTTGCTCTTATATTTCCAGTTTCCTAAGATGAAAGCATAGATTATTGATTTATATGTATTGGGTGAGTTTCCAATACATCTCAGCTTTTATCAGATATTTGGAGAAAATTTGGGGGCCTCTAGAAGGTATTGATAAATTGTTGCTCTCACTGGGAAAAGAATATATATTTTTATACAGTAGTTGAATAAAAATTTCATATTTAAAAAAAAAGTTGCCATGGAATCGATGCTTATTTTTTAATCTGTGTACTTAAGCACTGCTTCCATTGAATCCCACGTATTTTGATGTTTTATTTTCATTTTCATTCAGTTAAAAATATTTTAAAATTTCTCTTGAAATTTCTTCTTTGTTTCATGTGTTATTTAGAAGTGTGTTTACTCTTCAAATTTTGGGAGATTTTCCAGCTTTCTTTCTGTTATTAATCTCTAGTTTAATTCCATTGTGGTCTGAGGATGTATTTTATATGATCTTTATTTTTTTACATATATTTTAAAGGTTTAAGCATTTGATGAAGCTCAGTGAGAAGGAATGACTATTGTACCTAATGAAATTTGGTCTCTACATATGCTGTCCAATATAATAGCCATAGATAGCCAGATATAGCTATTTAAATTTAAATTTGAATTAATTAAAATAAAATATAGGTCCTCCGTCACACTAGTCATATTTTAAGAGCTCAATGATCACGTATGGCTAGTGGACACTGTATTGAATGTTACTTATATAGAATATTTACATCATCATCAGAAATTGTATTGACTAGCACTGGTATATATTCTCTGGGGAAATCAGCAATTTTAAACAATTTTTTAAAGTACGTGTTTGAAAGAAGGAGCAAAAATGGTCTGCTACTCAATGAAGTTTAGCCTTTTGGTCTGACAGTAGAATAGCACTGAATGACCAAACTGGATAGAGTGAATGGTCCATTCATAAACTTGATGATGATAATGATGAGGAACGTGATAAACAATATCAGCTGCTATTTAATGAGTGTCTACTGTGTCCTTGCAATAAGTTAAGACTAAGACGATTATAGAGTAGTTAGGTAATCCTCACAACAATTCTATGAGGTATATATTATGATTTTTGCCTTTGAGAAAACTAAGACTTTAACTATTTGTCAAAGGTCACAAAGTTAGTAAATATCCAATTAGACTGGAATAGAGCCTAGGTTTGTCTTACTTTAAAACTCACACTTTTAATCACTATACTCTTCTGTCTTGCTAAACAAACATGTTGATTTCTTGAGTGACGTTTTAAAATAAGACAAATGGAACTAACATTTAGTCTTTTAAATCTGAGTTCCAAGTCATCAAGTGGCAAACATGCATATATACAATGACAAGCAGGAAGTATGAAATACTATTAAAAACAAATGCTGCTATTTTGCCCTGTGCTGCCGTGGTTGAGAAGGCTGCCATCAAAGATTTGTCTCTAGGTGGACTGAAATCACCTTTGCACATGGAAGTAAACTCCCTGGTCTCAGAAGCTGGTGTCATTTAAGTGCTAAGAAGCCAATGCTTTTGTAGATACCTGAATATTTATCTTCAGTACACATTTTTGTATGATACCAGATGTTTGATTATTACCGTTGGAACAACTTAAACCATGATGGTGACTAGGATGGCTTATATGCTTAACAGAATATACAAAACACCCATATAGATCCATATTAATTCATACCAACATGGGGCTATATTCTATTAGGAGAGAGAAGATAAAAGAACAATGGAAATACCAAGTGAAATTTGAAATAGTAGTAAATTTGAAACAATAATACTAATGATGAAGTAATAGCACAGACCTTGGTATGAAACAATCCTGGGCTTGGGTCCTAGCTCTGCCACTTACTAGCTATTTGACTTTGGGCATGCCCCTTAATTTTTTTTAAAGCTCTAGTCCTTATCTGTTAAATAGATTCAGTAATAGTAATGATATGCACAATACCCTCCTCATAGAGCTGTTTTGAGGACAAATAAGATGATACATGAAAATGCTTAGCACAAAATTAGTACTCAATAAATGTTCTGTTTTGATTATTATACAATAGTAATAGATATGAATTATCAATTAAAACTCATGGGCAGAAATTAATATTTGAGTTTGAAGAAAAGAGTAGTAGCTTTTAACAAGCAACAGATTAACAAGATATATTGAAAAGATTTTAAACTTAATAGATAATATTAGGAAAGGCATTCCCTGTGGTTATAAAGGGCTATTAGGAAAACTAATCAGAACTCACAAAATATTTTAGGTACCAATGAATAAACTGTATGATTAGAGTGGAAAATTTATCTAAGGTAATATTTTTGAGATAGGGCCGAAAAATAGGTAGAAAAGTAGAGAATCTTGAATGTTAGGTTTAAGGATTTCATACTTATTTAAGATACTCCTTTGGACTTTGACTTATACTCACAATAGCATTTAACACAACAATTTATACATGGCAGATTATTGAGAGAATAACAATAGAAGTGTATAGCATGATATCTGACACACGAAGAAGGAAGAATAATTATGTGGTCACTGCTGTGGCTCAGGAATGTGTGTGCGTAAATAAAAGTTTAAATGATATGATATGATACCAGTACCAGAACATAGGAAAACAAAATGATATTTATTTACAATCATTTTGAGAGTTATAATTATACCATTTATACCAGTGGTAATAAAGGCAAAGGCATTGGTTCTACCTCCCATTGTAATTGTATAAACTGAGGAACTAGAGATACTAATAAATTAAGCATATAACTTAATTGCTTGTTGCATGAATTTAATTGTTGATATTTACATTGGTTCCTGTGTTTTATGGGGGTAAATCCTCTCTCAAAGATCTTCGTTATTGGCTTGTATCACTTACTAGCTTGTCAGTCAATAGCAAGCTGTGTGCGTGAGGATTGGGGGAGGAGGGGGGCGGGTTGGCCAAAACAATTTGTGCCAGTATGTATGCAACTTTAATTTAGATTGAAAATATTTTGAGCAAGCTGATCTTTGAACTGTTGAACCCCAACTTTTCAGTCTCCCAATTATAAAATATTTCTAATCTGTGTTATCAGCACAGACTATATCTTTCTTGCTCAGGATATTTGAGCCATGAGGATCTTATTCACAGTGTCCAATACATCTCAGGTTTTATCAGATATTTGGAGAAAATTTGGGGGACTTTGAAAGTATTAATAAATTATTATTCCCACTGGGGAAAGAATACATGTTTTTATACGGTGGTTGAATAGCAATTTCATCTGTAGATCCAGAAAAAAAATTAAACCAGTAATTTCAAATAAGAATTTATTGCAATTAATTTTAAGTTCTGAGTGAAGAAGACTATTGGGATGTCCCAGAAAAGCTAAAGGAAAAGTCATATTCGATAAGGACAAAGGATTTTTTGTTAGGATATCTAATTTCACTGCCTCCAGATTTCCAATAATGAGTGATGTGGCCTTCATTCTTTTTTCTTGCCTCTTCATATCTAACATTCCTTATTGGTTCACTTCCAGTCTAGTCTTCTACTGATCCCCTCCACCTTTTATCTAAATTATACTTAGGCTGTCTGGAATGGTTCTCTATTAGTATCTTAGATGTTGGTTTCCTCTAACTCCAACCCCAAACCCCAAAAGGAAGATGACTTCCTTGATATCAGGGAGCTTATTATTTTCTGATGCCTAGTATTATATAGTAGGAATTCCTAAGATGTTCAATAAAAGTAAATTAAATTAAATTCAGTTTAATTAGACTTAGCCTTTAAAATATCAGAGAGGAACTGTGAAATGAGTTTTGATTCAATTACGTTGGAAATGATAGAGGGTTAAACTTTAACTGCATTGATTCAAAGCTCTTATTTTTATATACTGCATTAATGTTACATAAATTGCCGTATTTAAAGTACAGTCATTTTGTTCTATTTGTATTCAAAAGTGAAGTGTAAATATTAGGACATTCAAAAGTCAAAAACTCCAAAGTCATTCTGGAAATATTCTGGCTATATTAATATTTGAACTTAATATCTAATGTCTGTCTAGTCATTTAAAATTTTAAATGGATAGCTTGTGATTTCTTTAAACCTGAAGATATTTCTCATCATTACTATACGTAGTGGCCTTTTTTCATCCAGAAAGTTAAAATGTGTGGTATAACTAAAAATAAACAGTAGGTCATGGAAAATTTACTACTATTTGAAAATAAATTAGAAAAAGAGTAAATTATACTGCCTCTAAGATGTTTTTAGAGCTCTTCTCTTATAAAAGGCATAAAGGAGAGACGTTTATTGACATATATTAAATCTGTTTACTAACAGTTTTTTTAATATCATCGTAAAATAAGAGGACTTCATATGAACATTAACTCAGATATGTTTCATTTTCAAAAACATATACCTAGTGGAATTAAATTTGAGTTTTTTATATCTCCCATGATCATTTATTTAAAACAGTTTATCATTTCTTTTATTAATTTTGAAGACATCAAAGTATACTCATTTGCTATTTAATTTTTTTTTACCTTAAGTAATGGATTAAAGGAGTTTACGTGATAAACAATTTCAGCTTAATATAATATTAAAAATAGTGGTTAAAGGAATTTGGCAGTAGCGAAATAAGTGTAAGTTACTGATTTATGGATGTTGTCATGTCTTCCGTGAAATGTCTGTTAACATATTTTGCTCATTTTACTCTCAGTTTTTATCTTTTTGCATATTAATTTCTACAACCTTTGAGTCTAGTAATGATTCAGCTTTTTGTCTGTTACATGTATTATAAATATATTGTGCATGGCTTCACTTTTGGTTCTTTTATTATTCTAGATATATCAATTTTTTATGTAGTCAAACGTGTCAGTTTCTTCCTTTAAACTTCTGAGTTTCTCTGCCTCCAGGATTTTATTAAAATATGTTTTAAAATTTTTTGTTCAGCTCATATCTTTATTGATTATATTTTTATATTTAGAGCTTTTGAAGATCTGAAATGTAATTTTCATATGGAGTATTTGCAACTTTATAGTTTTTCAATTGCGAGTCCTATTCAAGCAATGCTACCACTAAATTTCTAAATAATTGCAGTTTTCATTTTGACTTCCTGTTTGAATTGGTAACTACTTCTAAATAAGAGTCTTAAATGTTGGTTGCACTATTAAATCCCTATCATCACACTTTTTTGGGGGAATCTATTTGATTTATTAAATTCTGAAAAATTTTCATTAAAATTATTCAAATGAGATTGTGATATTATGAAACTGAACTCACAGTTTTAAGGGATTTTTCCTTAAATTATACATTGTTAAACTGATTATTTTTAAAGTTTTCTCCCAAGTATTTCTAGAAGTTCTACTATTATTTATTTTCATAATGGCTGCTTTCTCAATAATATTATTTATAATGATAAAGGTGCTAATAATTATTGAGTGCTTACCACATGGCCGGTATTTTTTTTTAAGTTTTTGACAGGAATGAAGTAATTAATTTGTTTGATCATATTAATAAAAAACAACTGTGAACTAAGTATTACTATTATTTGACATCCCATTTTATAGTAGAGGAAGCTGAGGCACTGAAAAATCAAATAAATTGCTCAAAAATGGTAGAATTTGGACTTCAACCTAGAGAGTCTGGCTTTGAAATCTGTGCATTTATCCACCACTCTCTGTAACCTCTCCTAATAATCACAGTTAGTTCTTTAATTGTTACTTCTCATTTTCCTTCTTTGAGAAATCTCGAGTTTAATATCCAGTATCTCCCAGATAGCTCTTTTATGTTTTTTATCTTTTCACTCATGATTTCTTTTTCTTAGCAATTTTGCTTTTTGTTGTATAAAGGCTCAGCCCTGGTGGCACAACAGTTAAGCGCTCACCTGCTTACTGAATGGTTGGTGGTTCAAACCCACCAGCCACTTCACAGGAGAAAAGACCTAGTAGTCTGCTCCCATAAATAATTCAGTCTTGGAAACCCTATGGGGCAATTCTACTCTGTCCTATAGGGCCACTGTGAGTCGGAAGTGACTTGATGGAACATAATAACAACTTAACTTCCAGATCACAAATTCAGTTTTTAGCATTATCCATTTTCTTTCTTCCTCTACTGAAACTACTAAATTGGAAAAAAATCATGTTCGTTTTATTTTTGAGTTCAGAAACTTTTGCTTCTATAATCGTATCTGATTAAGAAACTTTATTACATTTTCAATTCATGTTTTCTCTGGACCTGTTTATTCATTCAGTTTCAATAGGAGACACTGGTTTCGTCTGTTTTTTCCCTGAGTCTTCCTCCTCAAGTAACTGGGTTTCCTTGCAAACCTGCTCACCTACTCATGTCAGCGAGTACAGATTTACTGATCACCACGTTAACCTCCCTCAGATAGTGAAAGATAAAGCCAGAGTTCTTTTACAGTAGGATAGTAGTGAACAAGCTGGAAATCTGGGACATAGTTGTTCCAACCTGGAAACAGGGCAAGGAGTTGCCTCTCTTCTAGGTGGGACAGCAGGGAGACAGCAGGCCCTTCTAAACTAAGTGAAATGGGAAGTTCATCCCAATAATTGATTCTCCAGCAGGCTGTTCTTACAACGTTGCAGATGCAGTTCACTTCTATGTGCTGAGGTCATCTACACTGTCTAGCCATCCTGGATCCTACAAGCAGCTATGCGATTGTACATTGTCATCCCAAACTCATAAACTCATTGAAAAGGTGTTTTCAGGTGTGCCCCCACCCCCACCCAAATTGTAAACAATTAATGCCCCTGACGTCTCATCAACAGCACCCTGCATGGTCTCAGTGTTTAAGACTATGCTTATTTCCTAATTGAGTTTTCTATTAGAGAATCAGACAAGAAAGAGTCCCAGCTGCCATCCTTCCCCAAACATATTTTAGGGTGAGTAAGTGGGTCTCTCATTTGTAAGGATCACCCTTACAAATTATACTATTATATAAATTTGTTATTCAAATAAAACAGGCTCATTTTCTAAAAGTCCAGCAAATATCTGATATATCTACTGGTTTGCTTTACTTTAGTGGCTATCTCATCTCTGGAAAATTTTCAGAGGTACCATCTTACAATGTCAGTTCCTTCCATTTGTTTGTATTACCTTGGGATTCCTCACTATTCTGATTTTTAAATTTTTCTAACAAACACAAAATTGTGGATGGTGAGAGTAGATAACACAGCAAAACCTAGACTGTAGCATTCCTACTGCTTCTGGAATAAGCTTCTTTATTTTTTTATTTCTCAGTTTATAATTTCTATTATCTCCTTTTGGCATTGATCATACTGGAAATGAAAGGCTTGTGAGTTTGGTTACTATTACCAAACTAATACGATGATGCCAATAACTGTCAGAAATTTTGACATGAGCATAAGCTTTGAGCGTAGCCTGTCACTTTTTGTATAGAGAACATTTTTTTTTTTTTCCCTTTCCTTTTATAGTTGAAATCCGTTTCATGAAGCTTGGTTAGAAAATTTGCTTTTAACATCTGTATCAGTTAACAGGGTTTTGGGTGTGTGTACTATAAACCCCTACCAAGAATAGCTTAAACAATGAAGGTATTTATTAAGTCATATAAAGGAAACCTGGAGGTAGGCAGTTCAGGGTTAGTTAACTTAGGGGCACAACCATGACATCAGGATTTAGGGGCTTCACCATCTTTCCAATCTTCCATCTTTTGAATGTTGGCTTTCTCCCTCAGATTTAACCCTAAATTGTTGTCATTATTCCAGATATGAGGGGAGGGGTATCTCTGTTTATCAGTGAAGAAAACATTTCCCCAAAGTCCACAGAAGGTGCAGACTTCCCTATCTCTTTCACTGATCAGACTGTGTCATAGATTCCCCTTTCAACCTAAAATTGACAGAGGTGAATGTGACCACTATTATTAGCTTATAGCAATCAAGATTCAGCCCTAAGGGCTAGGTCATGGTTGCTGGGCATATTGCAGCCTGATACCTGAACAAAATCAGGCTTCTGTTAGCAAGGCAGGAGGGAGAAACTGCTGAAGAGTAGATGAACATGTTACTAATACACAATTCTCAGGAGTTAGTTTGGCATTATGCAAGACAACTTCATTATTCTGCACATCACCAAGGCTCATTTCATTGAGACCATTAGTGTAATTTTGATTTCCTAGTTCTTGTATTGTCTTCCTAATATTTTGAATGTTGATCATGGCTGGTGCTTTCATAATATGATAGTCTTTCTTAGGACTTGACCACTTCTGTCCAGGCCCCACTTAGTGTTTATTCTTCCCAGATGCAGTGGTACTACTCAAATTCAGATGGCAGCAAATATGTCTGTCACAGTATGTTTCTTATTGTACACTTTGGTCATTTAGGTGCACTATGGGGAACAGGAAGTTTGAGGTAGAACACTTCTCCCTCCTCGCAAGCTGGCTGCCTTCTAGGCATCCACATCCTACAGAAAAAAGACTCTTCTGTGTTTATCACTCTTTATTTATATTATTGTACTTTAGATGAAGGTTTACAGAACAAACTAGCTTCTCATTGAACAATTAGTATACATATTGTTTAGTGACATTGGTTACCAACCCCACGACACGTCAACACTCTCCACTCTCGACATTAGGTTCCCTATTCCCAGCTTTCCTGTCACCTCCTGCCTTCTAGTCCTTGCCCCTGGGCTGTTGTTCCCCATTAGTCTCATTTTGTTTTATGGGCCTCTCTAATCTTTGGACGAAGGGTGAACCTTAGGAGTGACTTCATTACTGAGCTAAAATGGTGTCCCGGGGGCCATACTTTGGGGTTCCTCCAGTCTGTCAAGCCAGTATTTATTTATTAAAAAAATTTTCTTTTTTGTACTTTAGCTGAAGATTTACAGAACAAATAGTTTCTCATTAAACAGTCAGTACACATATTGTTTTATGACATTGGTTAACAACCCCACGGCATGTCAACACTCTCCCTTCTTGAACTTGGATGACCTTCTTTTTATTTTGATGAAAATATACATAGCCAAAGATATACCATTTCAAAAATTTCTACATGTACAATTCAGTGACATCGATTAGTTCTTCCAGTTGTGCTGCTATTCTCACTTTAGGTGAAGTTTTACAAAACAAAATAGTTTCCCATTAAATAGTTAGTACACATACTGCCCTATGACAATGGTTAACAGCCCCACTATGTCAATACTGTCCTTACTCAACCTTGGGTTCCCTATCATCAGCTTTCCTGTCCCCTTCCGCCTGCTAGTCTTTGTCCCTGGACTGCTGTGCCTCATTAGTCCCATTTTGTTTTATGGGGCTGTCCAATCCCGCGCTGAAGGGGAACCTCGGGAGTGACTTCACCACTGAGTTAAAAGGTTTTCTGGGGGCCATATCTTGGTATTTCTCCAGTCTCAGTCAGGTCAGTAAATCTGGTCTTTTTGTGTGTGTTAGAACTATTTTCTACATCCTTCTCCAGCTCTGTCCAGAACCCTCTGTTGTGATCCCAGACAGAGCAGTCAGTGCTGGTAGCTGGGCACCATCTGACTGTAATGGACTCAGTCTGGTGGAGGCCATGGTAGCTGTGGTCCATTAGTCCTTTGGACTAATCTATCCTTGTATGCTGTTCTCTTCATTCTCCCTTGCTCCTGAAGGGGTGAGACCAGTGGAGTATTTTAGATGGCTGCTCATAGGCTTTTAAGATCCCAGATGCTACTCACCAAGGTAGAATGTAGAACATTGTCTTTATAAACTGTGTTATGCTAATTGATCTAGGTGTTCCCCAAGACCATGGTCCCCAGAGCCCTCCGCCCAGCAATTCAGTTCCTCAGGGAGTTTGGTTGTGTCTATGGGGCTTCCATGACCTTTCCTTGTACAAGTTGTGCTGGCTTCCCCTGTATTGTGTACTGTCTTACCACCAAAGTTACCACTTATCTATTGTCTATTTAGTATTTCCCCTTCCAACCCTCACATCCCTCATAACAAACAAAGATTGTTACCTTTTGTGTGTAAACTGTTTCATGAGTTTTTATAGGAGAGGACTTATACAATATTTGTCCTTTTGTGATTGACTTATTTCACTCAGCATAATGTCCTCCAGTTTCATCCATGTTATGAGATGCTTCACAGATTCATTATTGTTCTTTATAGTTGCATAGTGCTCCATTGTGTGTATGTACCACAGTTTGTTTATCCATTCATCTGTTGGTGGGCATCTAGATTGTTTCCATCTTTTTGCTGCTGTGAACAATGCTGCAATGAACACGAGTATGCATATGTCTATTAATGTGATGGCTCTTATTTCTCTAGGATATATTCCTAGGAGCGGGATTGCTGGATAGTGTGGTATTTCTATTTCTAGCTTTCTAAGGAAGTGCCATATCATTTTCCAGAATGTTTGTATCATTATGCATTCCCGCCAGCAGTGCATAAGAGCTCCGATGTCCCTGCAGACTCTCCAATATTTGTTATTTCCAGTTTTTTTTGATTAGTGCCAGTAATGCTGGGGTGAGATGGTATGTCATTGTGGTTTTAATTTGCATTTCTCTAGTGGCTAGTGATCGTGAGAATTTCCTCATGTGTCTGTTGGCTGCTTGAATGTCTTCTTTGGTGAAGTGTCTGTTCATTTCCTTTGACCATTTTCTAATAGGATTATTTGTCTTTTTATTGAAGAGGTGTTGGATTTTCTTGTAGATTATAGAGATTAGACCTTTGTCTGACTTGTAATGCCCCCAATTTTTTTCACAGTTCGTAGGTTCTCTTTTTATTCTTTTGGTGAAGTCTTTTGAAGAGCATAGGTGTTTGACTTTTAGAAGATCCCAGTTATCCAGCTTATCTTCTGGATTTTGTGTGTTGATGGTTATGGTTTGTATCCTGTTAATGCCATGTATTAGGGCCTCTAGCATTGATCCTATTTTTTCTTCTATGAACTTTATAGTTTTTGGCTTTATATTTACGTCTTTGATCCATTTTAAATTAGTTTTTGTATATAGTGTGAAATATGGGTCCTGTTTCATTTTTTCACAGATGGACAACCAGTTTTGCCAGGACCATTTGTTGAAAAGATTGTCCATTCTCCATTTGATGGACTTTGGGCCCTTGTCAAACATCAGGTGACCATAGGTGGATGGATTTACATCTGTGTTCTCAATTCTGTTCCATTGGTGAATGTATCTGTCCTTGTACAAGCACCAGGTTGTTTTGACTACCGTAGCTGTATAGTAGGTTCTGAGGTCATGTAGTGTGAGTCCTCCTACTTCATTCTTCTTCTTCAGTAGTGCTTTACTTATTCAGGGCTTCTTCCTTTTCCATGTAAAGTTAATGATTAGTTTTTCCATCTCTTTAAAGAATGTTGTTGGTATTTGGATCAGGAGTGCATTGTATTTGTAAGTTGCTTTGAGTAGAATTGTCATTTTCACAATGTTGAGTCTACCTATCCATGAACATGGTATGTTTTTTCCATTATGGCGATCTCTTTGGGTTTCTTGCAGTGGTGTTTTGTAGTTTTCTTTGTATAGGTCTTTTACATCCCTGGTTAGATTTATTCCTAAGTATTCCATTTTTTTAGGGCCATTATAAATGGTATTGTTTTTCTGATTTCCTTTTTGTTGTTCTGTTTATTGGTGTATAGGAATCCAACTGATTTTTGTATGTTTGTCTTGTATCCTGCTACTCTGCTGAATCTTTGTACTGGTTCCAGTAGTTTTCTTGTGGAGTCTATAGGGTTTTCTATGTATAGTATCATATCATCTGCAAACAGGGACAGTTTAACTTCTTCATTACCAATTTGGATGCCCTTTATTTCTTTTTCTTGCCTTATTGCTCTAGCTAGAACTTCCAGCACAATTTTAAATAGGAGTGGTGATAAAGGGCATCCTCATCTTGTTCTTGTTCTCAAGGAGAATGTTTTCAGCCTCTCTCCATTAAGAATGATGTTGGCTGTTGGTTTTGCACAGATGCCCTTTATTATCTTGAGAAATTTCCCTTCTATACCTATTTTGAGAGTCTTTATCAGGAATGGGTGTTGGACTTTGTCGAATGCCTTTTCTGGGTCAATTGAGATGAGCGTGAGATTCTTTTCTTTCCTTTTATTTAGGTGGTTTTTTACATTGATTGATTTTCTAATGTTGAACCATCCTTGCATACCTGGTAAGAATCCTGCTAGGTTGTGGTGTATTATTTTTTTGATATGATGATGAAATCTATTGGTTAGAATTTTGTTGAGAATTTTTGCATCTATATTCATGAGTGATATTGGTCTGTAATTTTCTTTTTTTGTGATGTCTTTGCCTGGTTTTTGTATCAGAGTTCTGCTGGCTTCATAGAATGAATTTGGAAGTGTCATTACCTTTTCTATGTTCTGAAATAGTTTGAGTAGTACTGGTATAAGCTCTTCTCTGAATTTTTGGTAGAATTCTCCAGTGAAGTCATCTAGGCCCGGCCTTTTTTTTTGTTGGGAGTTTTTTTTATTACCTTTTCAATCTCTTCTCTTGTTATAGTTCTGTTCAGATTTTCAACATCACTTTGTGATAGTTTGGGTAGGTAGCATGTTTCTAGAAATGTATCCATTTCCTCTAGGTTTCAAATTTGCTGGAGTATAGTTTTTCATAATACCCTGTCATGATCCTTTTTATTTTGGTTGGGTCCATTGTAATGTCCCCCATTTCATTTCTCATTTTTGTTATTTGTGTCCTTTTCTTTTCTTCTTTTGTCAGTCTGGCCAGTGGTTTGTCGATTTTGTTGATTCTTTCAAAGAACCATCTTTTGGTTTTGTTGATTCTTTCTATTGTTTTTCTATTCTCTATTTCATTTATTTCTGCTCTGATCTTTATTATTTGCTTTCTTCTGGTGGCTGCGGGCTTTTTTTGCTGTTCTCTTTCTATTTTTTTGAGTTGTGTAGTTAATGTTTTAATTTTGTCCCTTTTTTTTGATGTGTGCGTCTATTGCTATAAATTGTCCTCTGAGGACTGCCTTTGCTGTGTCCCAAAGGTTTTGGTATGATGTATTTTCATTCTCGTTTGATTCTAGGAATTTTTTGATTCCATCTCTGATTTCTTCTATTAACCAGTGGTTTGTAAGCAGGGTATTATTCAGTTTCCGTGTAATTGATTTTTTTTCCTTGTTCTTTCTGTTGGTAATTTCTACCTTGATGACATTGTGGTCAGAAAAGATACTTTGAATTATCTCAACGTTTTGGATCTTGTTGAGGATTGCTCTGTGGCCAAAGATGTGGTCTATTCTGGAGAATGTTCCATGTGCATTGGAAAAGAATGTTTACTTTGCAGCAGCTGGATGGAGTGTTCTATATATGTCTATGCGGTCAAGTTGGCCGATTGTGCCCTTTAGGTCTTTAGTATCTTTGCTGAGTTTCTTCTTAGTTGTTCTGTCCTTTACTGAGAGTGGTGTGTTGAAGTCTCCTACTATTATTGTGGAAGTGTCAATTTCTCTATTCAGTGTTTTTAGAGTTTCCTTTATGTGTTTTGGAGCCCTGTCTTTGGGTGTGTAGATGTTTATTATGGTTATGTCATCATGATTGATCATCCCCTTAATCATTATATAGTGTCCTTCTTTGTCTTTTGTGGTAAATTTCTTTTTAAAATCTATTTTATCTGAGATTAGTATTGCCACTCCTGCTCTTTTTTGGTAGTTGTTAGTTTTATATATTTTTTTCCAACCTTTGACTTTTAATAAATTCACATCTTTGTTTCTAAAGTGTGTCTCTTGTAGACAGCATATTGATGGATCCTGTTTTCTTATCCATTCTGTCACTCTACGTGTCTTTATGGGTGCATTGAGTCCATTTACATTCAGTGTAATTATTGATAGATGTAGGTTTGTTGCTGTCATTTTGTAGTGCTTTTTTTGTGGTGCTGAAGTTTTCTTTGCTCTTCTTACTCTCTTGTGCTGAGTTACTTTTTTTTGTGGATTTTTTTTTTCATTTCTTTTGTTTTTGTAGGTTTTGTTTTTGCTGAGACTTTATGGTTTTTGTCTTTATTTTTATGAGTTGGTTTGTTAACTTTCTTTGTGGTTACCATGAGTTTTACCCTTATCTTTCTAAGTTTGAAGCGGTCAGCATTACTTGGTATCGCCTTGCCTTCGTTGTCATTAGAAAATTCTATGCCTATGCTATTTATTCCCTCTTTTATTGTTTTGATGTTGTTGTCATTTATTGATTAACTGCTCTGATTACCTGTTGTATTTCTTTTGTTTATGGATAGTCCTTGAGAGTTCATTTCCTAGATTGGTATCTGGCTCGTATGATCCTGCATCCTAGGTTCTGCCTGTGAGCTGAAGCTGTTTGTCCTCAGATCGAAGAAGTCCCTTTAGTAATTCTTGTAAGTTTGGTTTGACTTTTACATATTCCCTTAATTTCTGTTTATCTGGAAATGACCTAATTTCACCATCATAGTTGAACGAGAGTTTTGCAGGATATGTTATTCTTGGCGGACAATTTTTTTATTTCAGATTTTTATAGATGTCATCCCATTGCCTTCTTGCCTGCATGGTTTCTGCCGAATAATCTGAGCTTAGTCTTATTGTTTCTCCTCTGTATGTGACTTCTTGTTTTTCACTAGCTGCTCTCAGGATTCTTTGTTTGTCTTTGGTTTTGGCGAGTGTGAATATGATATGCCTTGGTGATTTTCTTTCAGGGTCTCTTCTATATGGGGTTCATTGATCTTCTGGATGGCCAGCTTTTCATCTTTCTTGATATTAGGGAAGTTTTCTGTCAGCAGTTCCTCAATGATCTTCTCTGTGTTTTCTGTTTTCTCCCCCTGTTCTGGAATGCCAATCACTCGTAAATCTTTGCTTTTAATTGTGTCCCATATAACTCTCAGGGTCTCTTCATTTTTCTTTGTCCTTTTTCTGAATTTTCCTGAAACAGAGTTGTATCCAAGTTTTTGTCTTCTATTCCACTGATCCTGTCTTCCACCATTTCAAATCTGTTTCTCAGGCCTTCTATGAAATCATCCATTTCTGAAATCTTGTTGTTTATCTTTTGGATTTCAAATTGTTGTCTTTGTATAATTTCTAGTTGTGAATTTTTTTTGGCATTTTATTCCTGCATCATCTTCCTGAATTCTTCCAAATTTTTGTCTGTATTTTCCATGAATTTGTCTATTTTTTCCTCATGTTTGTCAGCTTTTTGCCTCAGTTCTTGGAGAATTCTGAGTATTGGACATTTGAATTCCCTATGAGGTAGTTCTAGTGCATTTTCTTCCACAAGAGAGTCATCTGGTGTTTTAATTTGGACACCTACTGGAACCATCCTGTCCTTTTTTTGTAAATGTTTAGATATTGTCTGATGTTTGGGCGGCTTCCAGTAGTTATTTTTCTCATTTATTGATTGTAAATTTGTTTGTTTCATCCCTGTTTTCAAAAAAAAATTTGATTATGTCTGAGCAGGCGGACTGTGTGTTCTTTGTTGTTTGCTTGTCTGTGCACTCAATACATTTCGCCTTCTTCTCCAACTGGTAGGGTCATTCAGTCAGAGATGGTACATCAGGGCAGGTCTAGCTGAAGAGGAGTTACTGGGAGGGGTGGTTTGTGGCACTTACTACAGGTGCCAGAGTGGGTCGGTAATCAGTGCAGGGCAGGTTCCAGTAGGCCATGCCCGTGCTGCTTGGTGGTGTGATGTCAAGCGCACGGTGCAGGTAGGCAGGATGCAGCGGGGAGATTGTTATGTGTGGAGCTAAGATGGATATGGGAGAGAGGAGAGAGGAACAGGAGCCAAAAACATACAAACAAACAAAAAAGAATGCTAGGGGAGCTTGCTGTTGGAATGGAGAGATAAGAGACTATGAAATGGAGAGAAACAAAAAGGGGAAGAGGAAGAAAAGAAAAGAATGAATAAATAAAAATCAGAACGGTTAAAGAACCACAAAATTCCCAGGGATCCCACCAGTCCAGATATGAGGTCTGGGGAAGTTCTTCTCAGGGGTTGCAATACAACCTGGCTAGAAGTTGTAGAGGTATACAATGCCTGGTATTCAGAGATCAGAAAGAGAAGGAAGATATAGAGGGATGAGAAACTGAGCAATGAAGAAGACCAAAAGGGAAAAAGAGGGAAAACAAAACAAAACAAAACAAACAAACAAACAAACAAAAAAAGAACAAGAAAGCCCCCTCCAAAAAACAACAACAACAAAAAAAAAAAAAACCACCAATGAAAAAAGAAATGCTCTCAGGGATCCCTCTGCGCATCTGTGGAAGCTGAAGGGGAGTTCCTTGCCATGCAGTTCTGCCTGGCCAGAAAGGGATCCCCACTCAAGAAAAGGAAAAGGAAACAAACAAACAACTCAAAACGAACAAACATAAGCCCTCGGATCCCACCAGTGCAGTAGCCCAGACCGGGAAGCAGCTCCACTGTCAAATGGAGCTCCACAGCCCCTCAGGAAGAAGCAAAGATGGCGCATGGTGCCAGGTATTTGAGCGAAAGGAGGGGGAGGCGGCGAGAGGCAAGCAAGAAATCAAAAGAAGTTGGAAAAAAAAAAAAAGGAACACCAGCAGCCTACAAATGGCACTCAGAGAGCCAGCCAGTGCGGGCTGGTGTTTCTGGACAAGAGACTGTGTCCGTGGGAAGCAGAGGAGGCCGAGTGTGGGTAATGAAGTGTAGAGAGTGGAGAAGCATATATCACAAATTGCTGGTGCTCTGCAGCCCCTCAGGAAGAAGCAAAGATTGCGCACGGAGTCAGGCACTCCAGTGAAAGGAGGGGGAGGTGGCGAGAAGCAAGTAAGAAATCAAAAGAAGTAGAAAAAAAAAAAGCAACACTAGCAGCCAACAAATGGCACTCAGAGAACCACCTTATGTGGGCTGGTGTTTCTAGACAAGAGACTGTGTCTGCAGGAAGCGGAGGTTGCTGAATATGGGTGAAGAAGGGTAGAGAGTGAGAAAGTGTATATCACAAATTGTCGGTGCTCTGCAGCCCCTCAGGAAGAAGCAAAGATGGCACACGGAGTGAGGCACTCGAGCGAAAGGAGGGGGAGATGGCCAGAGGCAAGGAAGAAATCAAAAGAAGTGGAAAAAAGCAACACCAACAGCCAACAAATGGCAACCAGAGAGCCGCCCACTTTGGTGTGTGGAATCCAAGCAGCCAGCGCTTCCCGATCAAGAGACCGTGGCCGCAGGAAGCAGAGGAGGCTCAGCTGGAGCAAAGAGGGGTGGGGGGTGGTAAAGTGCACACCGCAAATTACCTGTTGTTTTGTCTCCTGCTGGACGTTCCATGAGGCTGCTTTCTCCTACCCCCATTTGCTGGTCTCCGATAGGAGTCCAAGATGGTGGATCTGCACTGCGTTAGCTGGTAGTGGACCTCTGCATGAATCTCTCCTCATTCTCCGTTCTCTGTCAGTTTTCTCACTCCATTTTGTGCTTGGCTGAGTTCTTTATCTCTTCATTTGATGTTTTAGGGTTTCAGGATTGTTGTATTCTCTGTTCGGCTTAGTTTTTCAGATTTTTGTGGAGGGACAGCGTGGTGCTTCTGCCTAGAGCACCATTTTGCCGGAACTCTTCCCAAATATTTTTTAATTAATTCTTTTAAGTTTTGAAATGTATGTTTGGTTGAATTAAACATTTTTCTGTTTATAGTTAGATTAATGAAAGTGCAGAATCATGCTGGGTGACTCTCCCTTTGAATTCAGTTTAGTCAGTTAGGACTACCTGAGGATATAGATAAAAATGTTGTATGTCCTCATGATAGGTGAGAAGCCCAAATCTAATAGAATGGGAAGGAGGGGCAGGGGTTGTTGCATCAGCCCGTGCTGAAGTTTGTGTATCAGTCAATCTCTCTGCAACATAGAATAATAATAACGATGATGAAGATGATGCGAAAGAGAGTACTCGAGATGCACTTGAGATCTGGTTTATGGTTATCAGCAGAGCTGTGCTCATGTGCTAATGGGATGTAGTCTGGGCTGTTCAGAGACCCTTCATTATGAGTAGTGTGACTTGTACGTCAGGAACACTTTTCCTATGAGTTCTCCAGGTAATCTCTAGAAATATTCTTTTTCTTTTTTTTCTTTGCTAGTTTGCCTCCTTCTTGCACTCCTGGAAATATCTTTTATATGAACTAGCAAATTCATGCCTCAACTCCCTTGTTATAGCTCTTTAAAAGGTTTTTAAAAGAAATTCTATTGACAGAAAAATACACAGGACACACACAGATGTGAAAAAAATAACCTGTGGTGTCACAATCAATGCTAAGTACTCACATTACTTTAATTGGTATCTGGTATATATGAATGAATAGCCCAGGCATTGGGGCTTATCTTTTATTAATTCAGTAATATTAGTTGACTGGCTTGTAAATTACAATGGATCTTCCAAATATAAAGCTTCTCTTTTTTTCCCTGGATATTACTTAATTTTTTTTTTTCTTTTAAGATGCTACCATCTTGATCTCTCTTTGGTGTTTTTCCTAAAATCAAGATCACATGCCACAGAATATTTTTTCCTATTTCAGACAGTTATTTATGTATAAATTCCTGCATTACTTTGGCAGAATCTTCACCCTTCTATCTTTTATGAGAGAAGATTTGGCTATCATTGCATGGTTACTTATTCTGAGTTATTTTGTCACTCACTTCATACAGGAATAGTAAGGACGAATAAACAAAGTCCACAAGTTAGAAATGTAAGTAGATCTGGTTTTAAAGAAACACAATCACTTCAGTCTGCTTAATTTCATTCTGTTTTTGGCCATGATCGAGTAGCTTATATCAGACTAATCCTTTGGCTGAGAACAACTATAAAAGCTGGATAAAAACAAACAAGCAAACAGCTGTTTGAAGATGTTGGAGACCAACAAAGGCAACCAGGATTTGAGGGTCCAAGATTCAGGAAAGAAGGGAAATACATTGCTTTGAGTCTGACATTTCCTGCTGCTTTTCCCTATGAAGGACCACCAGTTTATAAGGATCACAGGATAAGCAACTAAGAAGGTAGCGGTGGATCAAAACTCTTAGGAATCTTAGAGTGCCAGAGAGATAAAAATTAAGTTTAGTCTACCAAGTTAGTGAGGACTTGAGGGGCCAAGATGCTGAGAAAAGGGAACCAGAGGTAAGGAAACCTGATATGGCTCTTGTTCCTTCCAGGCATATGCCTTTTCCTTAGCTTCACAGATCAAGAAGCTAAGAACCCAAGTAGAAATATGAAGCTACAAATCCAAGAAGTAAGTAGAACTTTTCTTAGTGTCATAGTACTCAATAGGCAGAAATTAGAGTTCCAGGTCTCCCAAGGATAAGAAGTTCTGATAAACACTTTAGCCTGTCACTTGGAACCCAGAACTGAACTCTATCACAAAAACTGAAAACCAGCCTCAAAACACCTCAAATTCATGATTGTATCCAGTTTATTTACTCCAAAACTAATTAGCTGTCAGTAGAAAAGTGAAACATTTTAAAGAAAGGTGGTATCATCCAGAGCCATCACAGTTTTTCATACACAAAGTCAAACATACAATCAAAGATTACCAGGAATGTCAGTACACAGGACAAAATGAACCAGAAAAATCAAGAGAAGGAAGCGTTAGAAACTAACACATGGGGGTCCAGCTACTGGAGTTATTAAATGTGAACTTTAAAAAATAACCGTGATTAAATTTTCAAGGAAATAGATAATAAAGGGACTAAAAAATTTTCCAAACTGTGAAAATACATCAACTCACAGATTCAAGATGTTTTATAAGTTACAAGCTAGACAATCTCACCTGTACGCATGACAGTCGAATGAAAACCAGACTAATAAATTCTTAAAGGAAAAGTAGAGGGAAAAAGATATGTTACTTTCAAAGGTAAAATGTAATGATCTTTTTAAAATATACTGAATGTCAGAAGAAAATAGAATGATATTTTTAAAACACTGAGGAAAAAAATTTTAAAGACGCCAACCTAGAATTCTATAACTAGTGAAACTGTATTCCAAAATAAAGGCAAAATAAAAATGTGTTCAGACACACCAAACAAGAAAGATTTCACTGCCAACAGACCTGCGATAAATGGAATACCATAGGGAAAATCTTCAAGAAGAAAGAAAATTATCCCAAATTAAAGAGCCGGAATGTAGATAGAAATGAAGGACCAAAAAACTTGGTAAACATGTGGATAGTATAACTTTTAATTGACATTGTAAAACAATATTATGTTTTGTGGAATTCTAGATGTATATAGAAATAAAATACATCAAAATAATAACAACAACAAGAGAATGAGGTAAATAGATTTTAAGAGTTTTCTAATCATTGCCTTTCTTGGAAGTGGAAAAGGTAATAATTTAGAGTACATTCTAATAAGTCAAGAATGCATTAGTAATCACTAGTATAACCCCTGAAAGAATAATGAAAGAATATACAATAAGCTAAAGGAGGACATAATAAAATAGAAAAATTTATTATTTTAAGTTACAGTAATAAAGATATGGAAATGCCACAATGACTAGATAGAAACAATAGAAAGCAAATAGTACAACGGTAGATTTAAACCCAAATATAACAGTAATTACAGTAAGTGTAAACAGACTAAATCTTCAATGAAAAGCAAAAACTGTCATACTGACTAAAACGACAACCAACTACATGTGGCATACCTCATTACAAAGACATAGAGAGTTGCAAAGTAAAATAATTCAAGAAGAGAAACCAGGAACACTAACCAAAAAAAAAAAAAAAAAAAAAAATGAAGTAGCTATACCAGTAGTAGGCAAAGTAGAATTTAATCCAAAGCATCATTAAAGACACAGAGAGATATTTCATAATGAGTATGAGATTTATAAGGAGCCGTATTTGTACAATGGTTAAGTGCATGGCTACTACCCAAAAAGTTAGTGGTTTGAACCCACCCACACGTCCGTAGGAGAAAGACCTGACAATCCGCTCCTGTAAAGATTACAGCCTAGAAAACCCTTTGGGGGCAGTTCTACTCTGTCATGTGGGCCACTAGGAGTTGAAAATGGACTCGATGGAACCTAAAAATAACATGAGATTTATATACGGTTAAAATAGTTACCTCAAAATATATAAAGTAAAAGTTGATTGAAGAAATAAACAAATACACAACAATGGTAGGGGCTTTTAAACAACCTCATTCAGTAACTGATAAAAGAACAAGATAAAATTCTAAGTAGAAATAAAGAAATTTAAACAAGTAACAAATGATTTAATTGACATATGCAACATTGCAATTGCAGAATACACATTACTCTTAAGTGCACTTGGAACATTTTAAAAAATGGTTTGCAAAGACGTACATTGAGTCCCAACAAATTTCAAAGGATTGAACATGTTCTATAACCACAGTGAAATAAAACAAGACATCAGATAAACTCTATACCAATTTTGAGATTTACCTAATAGATCAGTTAATTTTTTATAACTGAATTTTTCGAACTTAAAGACATTTTGATTAGAGTACTCCTGGAATTAAAGTGACACCAGGTGACAATTATGCAACCACCGCACATCGGCTGCTGAAAATTTCCCTATAATAAAGGAAAAGAAGCAAATTTCGTTTATTCTCAAAGCTTGAAGATAGTGGCATAATACTATCATTGATTTTTTTTAAGAGTGCCTTTATTTATTAGAACATCATACGTTACAGATTAAAACAATAAATTATATAACTGGTTTTATTAGAAATCATAAAGCTGATTGGGGTGAACTAGGTGGCTGTATGGAGCCCTGGTGGCACAGGGGTTAAGCCTTCAGCTGCTAACCAAAAGGTTGGCAGTTCGAATCCACCAGCCAAAACCCTATGGGGCAGTTCTACTCTGTCCTATTAGTTGCTATGAGTCGGAATGGACTCGATGGCAACGGGAAGCGGTTGTAAGAAAGAGATGGTACATAAATTGATCTTGAAGCTGGTAGAATTCAGATAAGCAATGTGCTGAATGTTTCAAACAAGTGTGTTATATGAACAGTTAAGTTGGAAATGCTCGGATAATGTTTGAAGGAACCACTCTTCCTTGCTAAAAAATGCATGATGGATATAATAGGAAGTATTGATTTGCTGATGTGGCATAATTCAAACTGAGAAGAAATAGCTGCAAACATCCGTTAATAATTGAAATGTGGAATGTGCCAAATATGAATCAGGAAAATTGGAAATCATCAAAAACAAAATGGAGCACATAAACATTGATATCCTAGGCATTAGTGAGCTGAAATGGACTGGTATTGGCCATTTTCAATCAGACAATCATATATGGTCTATTATGCTGGAAATGACAAGTTGAAGAGGAATGGTATTGCATTCATCATCAAAAAAAATGTTTCAAAATGTATCCTGAAGTACAAAGCTGTCACTGATATGATACTATCCATACACCTACAAGGAAGACCAGTTAATACAACTATTATTCAAATTTATGTGCCAAACACTAAGGCCTAAGATGAAGACATTAAAGATTTTTACCAGCTTCTGCAGTCTGAAATTGATGGAACATGCAATCAGGATGCATTGATAATTACATGTGATTGGAATGTGAAAGTTGGATACAAAGAAGAAGGATCCGTAGTTGGACAATATGCTTTGGTGATAGAAACGATGCCAGAGACCACATGATAGAATTTTGCAAGACCAATGACTTCTTCATTGCAAATACCTTTTTTCACCAACATAAATGGCGACTATACACATGGACCTCGCCAGATGGAATACACAAGATCAAACTGACTACATCTGTGGAAAGAGACGATGGAAGAGCTCAATATCATCACTCAAAACAAGGACGGGGCCAACTTCGGAACAGAAAATCAATTGCTCATATGCAAGTTCAAATTGAAACTGAAGAGAATTAGAACAAGTCCACGAGAGCCAAAGTATGACCTTGAGTATATCCCACCTGAATTTAGAGACCATCTCAAGAATAGATTTGATGTGTTGAACACTAATGACTGAAGACGAGACTAGTTGTAGAATGGCATCGAGGACATCATACATGAGGAAAGCAAGAGGTCATTAAAAAGACAGGAAAGGAAGTAAAGAACAAAATGTATGTCAGAAGAGACTCTGAAACTTGCTGTTGAACATCGGGTAGCTAAAGCAAAAGGAAGAAATGATGAAGTAAAAGAACTGAACAGAAGATTTCAAAGGGTGGCTTGAGAAGACAAAGTAAAGTATTATAATGACATGTGTGAACCCCTGGAGATAGAAAACCAAAAGGGAAGAACACGCTTGGCATTTCTCAAGCTGAAAGAAGTGAAGAAAAAATTCAAGCCTTGGGTTGCGATAGTGAAGGATTCTATGGGGGAAAATATTAAACGAAGCAGGAAGCATCAAAAGAAGATGGAAGGAATACACAGAGTCACTATGCCAAAAAGAATGGGTTGGCATTCAACCATTTTAAGAGATAGCATAGGATCAGGAACTGATGGTACTGAAGGAAGATGTCCAAGCTGCACTGAAGGCACTGGCAAAAAACAAGGCTCCAGGAATTGACAGAATATCGATTGAGACGTTTCAACAAATGGCTGCAGCCCTGAAAGTGCTCACTTGTCTATACCAAGAAATTTGGATGGCAGCTACCTGGCCAACTGACTGGAAGAGATCCATATTTATGCCTATTCCCAAGAAAGGTGATCCAACTGAATGCAGAAATTATCAAACAATATCATTAATATCACACACAAGTAAAATTTTGCAGAAGATCGTTCAAAAGCAGCTGCAGCATTGTATCGACAGGGAAGTGCCAGAAATTCAGGCCAGATTCATAAGAGGATGTGGAACCAGGGATATCATTGCTGAAGTCAGATGGATACTGGCTGAAAGCAGAGAATACCAGAAAGATGTTTACCTGTGTTTTATTGACTATGCAAAGACATTCAACTGTATGGATCATAACAAATTATGGATAACGTTGAGAAGAATGGGAATTCCAGAACACTTAATTGTACTCATTAGGAACCTGTACATAGATCAAGAGGCAGTTGTTTGGACAGAACAAGAGGATACTGCGTGGTTTAAAGTCAGGAAAGGTGTGCGTCAAGGTTGTATCCTTTCACCATGCCTATTCAATCTGTATGCTAAGCAAATAATCTGACAAGCTGGACTATGTGAAGAAGAATGGGGCATCAGGATTGGAGGAAGACTCATTAACGACCTGTGTTATGCAGATGACACAACTTTGCTTGCTGAAAATAAAGAGGACTTGAAGCACTTAGTGATGAAGATCAAAGACCACAGCCTCCGGTATGGATTACACCTCAACATAAAGAAAACAAAAATCCTCACAACTGGATCAGTAAGCAACATCACGATAAATGGAGAAAAGATTGAAGCTGTCAAGGATTTCATTTTACTTGGATCCACAATCAACACTCATGAAAGCAACAGTCAAGAAATCAAGAGAAGCATTGCATTGGGCAAATCTGCTGCAAAAGACCTCTTTAAAGTGTTAAAAAGCAAAGACATCACTTTGAAGATGAAGGTGCATCCAACTTAAGCCATGATATTTTCAACTGCATCATATGCATTTGAAAGCTAGACAATGAATAAAGAAGACTGAAGAAGAATTGAAGCATTTGAATTGTGATGTTGGCAAGGAATACTGAAGATACCATGGACTGCCAAAAGAAAGAACAAATCTGTCTTGGAAGAAGTACAACCAGAATGCTCTTTAGAAGTAAGGACGGCAAGACTATGTCTTCCATACTTTGGACATGTTGTCAGGAGGGATCAGTCCCTGGAGAAGGACATCATGCTTGGTAAAGAAGAGGGTCAGTGAAAAAGAGGAAGACCCTCAGTGAGATGGATTGACACAATAGCTGCAACAATGTGCTCAAGCATAACAACTGTTGTGGGCATGGCACAGGACCAGGACACAGGACCAGTGTTTCAGTCTGTTGTACATATAGGGTTACTATGAGTCGGAATGGACTCGATGGCACCTAACAACAACACTGATTAGTCAACTTTTTAAGAGGAATTTATTGGCAGTCTATGCTGATTTGTAGGTTTCACTTGAAAGAGCAATTATTTTTCCCCCTGTAATTGGAAAAGCCCTCTTCTTTGACTCCATGTGCAGGTTTGGAATGAATGTACCCAGGGATCCTATCTAGGCACACAAGTCCATACCTCAGTCCATGGAATAAGTTCAGTCCTTGTCAGAGTATCTTCATATCCTGTTAATGTCTGCTTCTACCTTCTGGATATCGCAACGTAACTCTAATATGCCCCAAATCCTCCATAAATAGGTGAAAGGTTAGAAAATACAACATCTTCCTAGCCCTTTCTTGTTGTGCACCATCCTTTGGTTATGAGAATGTACTTTCTACAGAAGCCATTAGAGTTTAAATCCTAGGGGAAATGAAACATTTTCCTATTGGAAATATATTCCAGTGCTTGTTAATTTTCTTTGGGGACATAGAAAATTTTGAGAATGTACTAAAAGCTATGGTAACTCAGTCTGGAAAAGTGGAAATTTAAAAACAATAACAAATAATATATTAGCAATTTAAGGGACTTCTAGAAAAACCCATCTATGAAATGACCTAGGTTATAAGCCTCTGATGTTGAGAAGCTTTGTATTTTCCCTATCTGAGCTTCCAGCTCTTTAGAGAAAAGAAAAGATGTTCTACAGAGTTTAGATCAAGATCTTTCCTTGGTTTGAAATAGCAACTCTAATTTTAGCTATTGAGCTTATTTAATGTGTAAATGCTTTGAAGCTAGAAGCAATGGAATAAATAACACAAGAAGAACAAAAATTATACCTATAAAAATTCTCTTCTGTTTTTCAGAAAAGTTTATTTGTTTAAAATAGTTTTTAAAAAATCTCATCTTGATGTTTTTATTCAAAAGAAATCTTTATAGATTTATCAACTCTTATTATTGAGAGGTAAATAGTTTGGGTCATGTATTGTTAGAGAAGTTTTTAATATTTAAGCATGGGAATACATCATTTCCCAATAAAGTTAGGTATCCATTTATTTTTCAGTAAAGTAACGCAAGAATTTAGAAGTGAGAGAAACTTCATTTTGTGCACTTCCACAACTATCATCAGTTACCCCCAGAACTGGATTATCTACATAACCTTAATGAACAGTATTTCTAATTCCACAGCTAGAAGGCAAGCCTCTACGTAGCTTCCTCAGGTTAGTGAGTAGAGTTTTTCTAGTTTTTATTTCACATATGGGACGATTCTTCAAGGCCCTAGGCTTTAGGCAAGAGAGAGAGAGAAAAAGAGAGAGAGATTTACTTCAAGAAATTGTCTTATGAGATTGTGGGGGACTGGCAAGTCCAAAATCTGTAGGTTAGGTGACAGACTAGAGACTCCTACAGGCTTGCTTACCAAGCTTTGTAGGTGAGAAGATGGGAAGAGTAAGGTGAGAGTTCTGCCAAAATATCCGTTTATAGTTTGGAGGCAGAACACACCATAAGGAAATCCCTATTTACTCTTAAGACCTTCAATTGATTAATTGATTATATTACATTAGATTGCATTGTGGAATGTGATTACATTACATTAGAAGTAAGGTAATTACACTGCATTACATTAGATTGGAGTCTTCGGGTGCTGTGAATGGTTAATGAACTGGGCTACTAACCAAAAGTTTGGAAATTCCCGTTTACCCAGAGGCACCTTGGAAGAAAGACCTGGTGATCTAATTCTGAAAACTCAGTCATTGAAAATTCTATGGAGTGCAGTTCTACTTTGGCATACATGGGTCACCATAAGTAGGGATCAACTCAATGGCAACTGGTTTTCTTGAAATTAGTTTAGTGTTTGTTCAAACAATTAGGAACCATAGTTAAGCCAAGCTGATACATAAAATTAACCATCACAAACACCATGGCTTCAGCTGTGACTGTTTGACTTCTTAATTTCCCTCTTCATTTCTTGACTTGTGTATTGATGGAATCTCAGATATGTGTTTAATTAAAAAGAAAAATATTCAGCCTTTCTATGGATTTGAATGGAAGAGTGGAAGTCCTCCCATATCATCTTAGATAATCATATTGACTTGATGTTTTGCCTAGGAAACTTCTCAATCCCTCATGTAAATATGTACCTTCCCCTCCACATGCCCTCCAGTTTTTCAGACAAACTTGAATATATATCCTTATATGTGACTACAAATGGTCTATATAGGAGACCTTGAGTGGTGCAAACGTTTAAGTGCTGGACTACTAACTGAAAGGTTGTCTGCTTAAACACACTAAGAGGTACCTCAGAAGAAAGGCCTGGCAACTTGCTTCCAAAAGGTTTCAGCCTTGAAAACCCTATGGGGCAGTTCTATTCTGCACACATAGGCTTGCCATGAGTTGGAATCCATTGGACAGCAACTAACAACAACATGGTCTAATTTTAATAATTTACAGTATTCTTTCTAGTAGTAACAATTTTGCAATGCTTAGTATTTTTATATTTCACATATTAAATTAGGGGATCCTACATGAATACATATATATGACAGTGATTTGTACACTACATAATACTATATTCATTTTCATCATTATTACTTATTACCACCAACATATGAGAATAATAAACTAAAACAGAAGACCATGAATATGAGTACTATTTTTCTTCATTCTTTAAACAAATATTTACTGACTACTATATGCCAAGTGCTATTCTAGGCCCTTATAAATAAATCAGTGAATAAAACAGAAGGTATAGTTCTTTAAGTTATTTTCTTTATGCTGGTGAAAAAAAAAATGAAAATTTTTTTCTTGCCTTGGGAAAGTAACATTGGGCAGAAGGAGCATGAAGGTATTCATGCAAAGACTGTTTAGAGCCTCTTCTTTCATTGATTTGGAGCCTGACCTACAATTATCTTTTTTTGTAGACTCTACTAGACTTTTCCCGCCACTATCATTGCATTTTTATGTTGATGAATGGAAATGAAGTTTAAGTTGTCTTTGGTATTTTTGCAGCTTAAACAGTGGAATACTTTTGGGACCCTGGAAGTTTTACCTCAAGCTGCATCAGAAACACAGGCATACACAGTCGTAACAGAAGATGATTGTGAAATTCTTAAAATCCCTGCAAAGGAATATGCAAAGATAAAATCGGTATGACCATATCTATTCCATATATTAATATAATATGGGCAAAAAAATTAAGCTAACTGTTGACTATCTAGAAAGAAGAGACCCTTATCTTTTTTATTTTTTTAAGTTTGATCTGACTTGGAAACCGTGAAAATGTGTTCTATTTGCTGATAATCACTTAAGCCTCTGCTGTCAGTGATAGTTGAGATGGAGACAAAGATATCCATGGATATATTTTATGTATATTTTTGAATGCCTTTTGGTTTTTCATGAATTTCGAAGTAATCAACTGATTTGTTCATTTATTTATTCAACAAGTATGTATTTTGAGTGTCTACAGCATGTCATGTACTAGGGATGCCACAGTGATCAGACGTAGTGGTGCTCCTGCTCACCAAATCGCTATTGTCTACTGTAGGAGATAAAAGTACTTGGGAGTGATTGCTATTTTACAACAGACCTACCTGCAAACTTAGAGCTGTTGAATGCATGATCACAGACGAATTCTTGTCTCCTAATTCTGCTACTTTAAGATAACTTATTTATTTCAAATTTAATATTTTATTATCTTCTAGTCAAATCCAAAGTATTCCTTCTCTCCTACTTCTCTTCCCTTGGACAGGAAAGGATGTTGGTGAAAATCATGTGATTGGGAAGCCCCAATGGTCCTTCTGTCTCAGCTCTTCTGATAGGGTCTACACCCTGGTGCAGATGGTACAGGGTATTGGCATTAGCCATAGCTAGGTGCTCAAGTTGGAGGGAGATGGGAAATCATCCATCTTCTTGATTTAGGTCTCTGACAGTGGGGGTCTCTTTTGATAAGGTGTTCTCCATGTCAGTAGTGTGGATGACTTTTTCAGATTTCATCTTCATTCCAAATCCCTGATGTTAATTTGTTTTGATTTTCAGTGTCTGGATAAAAAAAAAAAGTTTTGTATGTTTTGTTTTTAATTACAAAATCTCAGTACAACTTACTTGATGTTGTCCAATACCACTTTTGAGTTTAGTCTGTCAAGGACAGGATGTTTAAAAGTTGCTAAAACATTTATAGAAGTCTAAAAATTTTATGAAAGATGGGACAGTATAATTTTCACAAGCAGAAACGAAGTTTAAAATTTCAACATGTAGTTATTGTTATACTACAATAAATTTGATTTAAATGTATTTTATACTAATTTGAATTTATATACTTATTTTTGCTACCTTTTATTTATTTGCTATATTTTCTTTCTTTCTTTTTTAATTACCTAGCATCTAAAATTTGATAATGACATTGTTTTTTCAGGAAAAATTAAAACTTGAAAATATGCGAAAAGAGCAGTTAATTCGAAAGTGTCCATATTATGTGGAATGGCCTACTTTATCCATATATGAGCTAATTGCACTCATTAAATGGAAAAAATTTCCTCCAGGTCATGGTGAGTTTAATGCAGTTTTGTATCATTTTTCTTTATATAACTTTATATTATTGGAATTGTAATTTATCATATTTTAATAGTTTTATATTTCTTCATATGGATAGTTTCTTATTTAATGATTATCTTTGAATTGGACACTTAGATTATTTCTTGTTCTTCATTAAAAACTATGCTCTTTGTACATCTTTGGGCATAAATTTGTGCCTTACTAGTTATATTTATTTAATTATTATTATTATCAGGACTTTGGTTTATGTAATAGATTATACCCTTTAGTTCATGAGTCCTTATCAGTCTCCAAGCCATTATTTTATTTTTATTTTATTTTATTTTATTTTATTTTTTATTTATTTTTTATTTATTTATTTATTTATTTATTTATTTTATTTTTATCTTTATCATTCTCTTCCTATCTGTAGATCTTCACTCTGGTATGCTTAAGACATGTTTATCTAGTTTACCTTCAAGTTATCTTGTTTGTTTTAGACAATGATTTCTTATTGGGCATACTCCCCCACCAAAGATAACCATCACCATGAATTTCATATTTATATGTTTTTTTAAAATTTCCTTTTAATAATATTGCCTGATACTATGATTTATACATTTTGACCACTTTGTAAAATACCATTATTTAGATAGTTTACAATTGAATCATATTTTCTTAATGGGCATATGATTGCTTCCAGATTTGCTATTATGAACAGGGTGGTGAACATTTGCTTATATGTCCCTGTTGGAGTGAACATGGAGGACAACAAAGTATATGAATGTGACCTTTTAGTTGATAATGTAAAACTTATCCACAGTAGTGTATCAATTTCCACTCCTACTAGTTCAGTATAAGAGATCCTGTGGCTCTACGTCCTCTCCAATCCTTGATATTATCGGGCTTTTTAACTCTGACCTTGGAAAGGAAGTGCAATGATGTTTCATACTGTATCAAAACTTTAAAATATTTACTCTTTATATTTAAATCATTAACCTGTATGATGTTTTCTGTTTTTTTCTAATTTTTTAATAGTATGAATTATGGATCCAAAGTCTTTTTTCTATATGGATAACTACTTTTTTTTTAGCTTCATTTAATGAACAATTCCTTCTTTCTTGCTTATTGGCAATGCCACCTCCATCATATATACCAATTCTCCATACATGTGTGGGTCTATTTCTGGGCTTTCTGTTTATTTCACTGGTCAGTTTATCTCTACCTAAACCAGTATTATTGTTGCTATTGAGTTGACTCTGACTAATAGTGACCCTATGTGGAAAAGAACGAAACATTGCCAGGTCCTGCACCTCACAATAGTAGGTTTGTTTGCGCCCATTGTTGCAGCCACTGTGTCAATCCATCTCTTTGAGGGTCTTCCTCTTTTTCGATGACCATCTACTTTATCAAGCATAATGTCCTTATCCAAGGATTGGTCCCTCCTGATTACATGTCCAAAGTAAATGAGATAAAGTCTCTTTATACTTGCCTTTAAGGAGCATTTTGGCTGTACTGCTTCCAGGAGAGATGTCTGTTCTTCTGTCAGGCCATGGTATAGTCAATATTCTTCACCAACACCATAATTCAAAGGCATCAATTCTTCTTCAGCCTTCCTTATTCATTGTCAAGCTTAAATATGTGCACGAGACAGTTAAAAATATGATGGCTTGGGTCGGGTGCACCTTTGTCCTCAAAGTGACATCTTTGCTTTTTAAGATTTTAAAGAGGTCTTTTGCAGCAGATTTGCCAGATGTTGTATGTTTGGTTTCTTAACAGCTGCTTCCATGGGTGTTGATTGTTGATTCAAGTAAAATGAAATTCTTCACAACATCAATATTTTTTCCATTTATCGTGATGTTTATTGATCCAGTTTTAAGGATTTTTGTTTTCTTTACGTTGATGTGTAATCCATACCGAAGGCTGTAGTCTTTGATCTTCATCACTAAGTGCTTCAAGTCATCTTCACTTTCTGTAAGCAAGGTTGTGTCATCTGCATATCATAGGTTGTTAATGAGTCTTCCTCTAACCCTGATGCCCCATTCTTCTTCATATAGTTCAGCTTCTCAGATTTTTGCTCAGCATACAGATTGAATAAGTATGGTGAAACAATACAACCCCAACTTATACATTTTCTGATTTTAAACCACACAGTATCCCCTCGTTCTGTTTGAATGACTGTCTCTTGGTCTATGTCTAGATTCTGCATGAGCACAATTAAGTGTTCTGGAATTCCCATTCTTTACAATGTTATCCATAATTCGTTATGATCCGCTCAGTCAAATGCCTTTGTATAGTCAATAAAACACAGGTAAACATCTTTATGGTATTCTCTGCTTTCAGCCAAGAACCATCTGATACCAGCACTGATATCCCTAATTCCATGTCCTCTTCTACACCTGGTTTGAATTTCTGGCAGTTCTCTGTCAATGTACAGCTGCAGTTGTTTTTGAATTATCTTCAGCAAAATTTTGCTTTCAAGTTATATCAATGATATTGTTCAATAATTTCCACATTCTGTTAGATCACCATTCTTTGGAATGAGCACGAATATGGTTCTCTTCCAATCAGTTGGCCAGGTAGCTGTCTTCCAAATTTCTTGACATAGGTGACTCATATGCAAGTTCAACTTGAAGCTAAGGAAAATTAAAATAAGTCTGCAAGATCCAATGTACAATCTTGAATATATTCCAGCTGAAGTTAGAGACCTCAAGAGTGGATTTGATGCACTGATCTCTAATGACTGAAGACCAGAGTAGCTGTGGGATGACTCAAGGACATCATATATGAAGAAAGCAAAGGATCAAGAAAGAAAGAAAAGACCAAAATAGATGTCAGAAGATACTCTTAAACTTGCTCATGAGCACAGAGTAGCTAAAGTGAATGGAAGAATTGATGAAGTAAAAGAGCTGAACAGAAGATTTTAAAGGGCGATGCGAGAAGATAAGGTAAAGTACTATAATAAAAAGTACAAAGAGCCAGAAGTCAACATTTCTCAAGCTGAAAGAACTGAAGAAAAAATTCAAGCCTCAAGTTGCAATACTGAAGGATTCTATTGGCAAAAAATTGAATGACGTAGGAAGCATCAAAAGAAGATGGAAGGAATACAGAAATTCACTGTATCTAAAAGAATTGGTCAATGTTCAGCCATTTCAGGAGGTAGCATATGATCGAGAACCGATAGTACTGATGGAAAAAGTCCAAGCTGCGTTGAAAGCATTGGCAAAAAACAAGACTCCAGGAACTGATGGAATACCAATTCAGATGCTTCAACAAATGGATGCAATGCTGGAAGAATCACTCGTCTATGCCAAGAAACCACTACTACACTGTTTTTATTACTATAGTTCGATAATAAGTTTTCTTATCTAGTAGACATCCTGGATATTCTCAGACTTTTATTCTTTCATATATATTTTAGAATTTTCAAGTTGTATGAAAAACCATGTTGAGATTTTGATTGGAATTGCTTGATTCTCTAAATCAATCAATTTGTGGAGATTCGACATCTTTGTAATAGTAAGTCTTCCTAATCATAACTAGGAGTCCCTGGGTGGTGCAAACAGTTAAGTTCAAAACTACTAACTGAATGAATGATTGGTGATTTGAGTCCACCTTGAAGTACCTTGGAAGACAGACTGGGTGATCTGCTTGTAAAATGTCACTGCTTGAAAACCCTGTGGAACAGTTCTCTACACACATGGGTTGCAAGAGACAGAATCAACTGGACAGCAACTAACAACAATCGTAACTATGATATATTTATATCAATAAATACCTATCTCTGTATAGATATGTATATATCCATTTATTCTGTCTCCTGTATCTCCTAATAAGATTAAAACATTTTCTTTGACAAATTCTTTCAAATATTTTATCAAATTTATTTTAAAATACTTGATACCATATTCTCTAATACTATTGTAAATAATACGTTATCTTTAATGAGATATACTAGCTCATTTCAGATATATAGAGTTTCCATAAACTTTAATTTTTAATTTGATAAGATTTATAATTTAAGTATTTAAAGCTATATATTTCCCATGAAGTGATACTTTGACTGCACTACATAGATTTTTACATGCAATGTCTATAATTGCATTGTAGTTTTTATTTTAAATTTTCCATTATGATTTCTTCTTTAACCCATCATTTATTTTGAAAAAGTATTCTTTAATTTCAAAATATAAAGAGATACTAAATTTTTTAATTAATTTTTCAGTTTTTTGTGTTGTGATGGTTAGAAATTATGATGTGTTAAAACATATTGTTGAAAACTTAATCTGTCTGTATGGCCTAGTGCATGATCATACCTGAAAAACCAAAACCAAACCCGTTGCTGTCAAGTCGATTCAGCTCATAGTGACTCTATAGAACAGAGTAGAAATGCTCCTTAGGGTTTCCAAGTAGCAGCCGGGATGGTGGATTCAAACTGCAGACTTTTTGGTTAGCAGCTGAGCTCTTAACCACTGCACCACCAGGACTCCAGTGCATGATCATAATACATGATTATTTTTTTAAAGGATTCCAAGTGTGCTTGAGATAAAAGATGTATTTTTTCACATTACCTATAGAACTCTTTATATATTCATCATTTCAAGCCTATTTTTTGATTAAATTTTCTATAATATTTTTGGCTTTTTAATATGTTAATCATTTAATAATCAAGAGAGATCTTTTGAAATCTTTTATTATGATGGTGAGTTTATCACTTATTTTCTGAAGTTCAATTAATTTTTGCTTCATGTACTTTTATAATATCACATGCATGATTAAATTGCTTAATATTTTTACAAAAATGGACTTTTATTATGTAGTAACCTTCTCCATTATTAATAATTCTTTTTATCATAACGTTTATTATTTCAGTTTATGTTAAAATACTAATCCTTGATTTCTGTTTTAAATTAGTATCTGCATTATTTAAAAAATATTTTATTTCAACATTATGTGTCCCTGTGCTTTAGACATGTCTCTTGTGAATATTATATTCCTGGATTTTTAAAATTTTAACTCTTATTCTTTGTCTTTTAAGTAGTGAAGTTAGTGTATTTACATTTACTTTAACTATTGGCATTTTTGGATCTGTTTCTATCATCTTAAATTATGAGTTAGTCCAATTTTTTATTTTTTAAAATGTTTCATATATGTATGTGTGTGTCTGTATCTGTATTATATACACACATACATAAATATATATATATTCCATAATAAAACATATTCATCATTTTTCTTCCTACTTTTATCTTCCCACCAACCTCCCCCCCTTAATGGAATTCAAAATGTACTTTTATTCCTGGGTCATGATGGAAATACTGCACTTTGTCTTAGCTGTATTTTTTTTAAAAAAGAAAACTGTATCATTACCTTTATTCATAGCTCTTACAATATCTGGATTTGTCTCTCATTTAAGTACTTCATCCAAATTTGTTTTGAATCTGAATCTTTGTATAGCAAAGTCTATCATACATTATATGCCTGAGATTCTATTAGTGTGGCCTCATATCTGAATGACAGCTTATCTGTATATGAAACTCTGAGTTCTAATTTCCTTTTTCTTTCAATACTTTAAAAACAATACCCCATGGCCTTTTTACATAAAAAATATAGTAGTGCTGTTAAAAAAAGAAAACGAACTCATATAATTTTTATTTTTATTTCTTGGTGTGTGATTGGTTCTTTGTCTTTCCATTTTTGATAATACTTTTTTCCCCACGTTGTCATGTCTAACCAAAACCAAACACCCTGCCATTCAGTTGATTCTGACTCATAGAGAGCTTAGGTGTGGTTTATTCGTTATTTTTGTGTCTCTGACTTTTCTGGGTACTTTCAATCTGAAATCTTTAATTGTTTTAAATTAGTTCCAGAAAATATATCTCAATTATATTTTCAAATATTTCCTTTTCTTCATATTTATTTTTCTCACTTTCTGGGACCTCTATTATCTGAATGTTAACACATCTACTTATCTACTCCAGAACATTTATTATTCCTTTTCTTTCTTTTTTTAAAGCTTTTTAATAAAGTTTTGACATGTATATGTGTGCATGTGTATATTATATATTATCTATTCATCTATATCTGTTGCCGTTGTGCCCCTTCTGACTCATAGTGACTCTAGGGACAGAGTAGAACTGTACCATAGGGTTTCCAAGGCTGTAAATCTTTCCGGAAGCAGACTGCCACATCTTTCTCCTGTGGAGCAGCTACTGGGTTCTAACTACCGACCTATCAGTTAGCAGCCAGGTTCTTAACCACTGTGCCACCAGGACTTTTATATATATAAATTTATATATATATATATACCGTATTTTTAAGCAAATAGTGTATGCCTTCTGTGTTTGTTTGCTGGCTAAGCCCTCCTCCCCACCCCCAGGTACCCTCATAAGTGCTGCCATGCCAATCCTCTTCCATATGTTAGTGTAAAAAAATCAGCATACGAAAATACCTGGAGGGGAAGGAGAGGGGAAGCTGGCAAATAAATGCAGAAGGCATGAGTTATTTGCATAAAAATATGATATATGCATATACATAGTGAAACCATCACCACAGTGAAGATAATGAACAAATGAATGCATCTTACACTCCCACCTCCCCCTGGTATCCACCTTAGGCAACCATGACCTGCTTTCTGTCACTATAGTTAGCATTTTCTAAGATTTTATATAAATGGAATCATAAAGTATGCACCCTTTTTTATATGAATTATTTCAGCATAATTATTTTGAGATTAATCCACGTTGCTGTGTATCAATTGTTTATTCATGTTATTTTTGTTGTTGAAAATATATACAACAGAACATACACCAATTCAACGCTTTTCTACATGTGCAATTCAGCGATATTGATGACATGCTACAAGTTGCACAACTATTCTTACTCTCCTTTTTTGAATTGTTTCTACCAATTAACATAAATTCACTGCCCCCTAAGCTTCCTATCTAACCTTTGAGTTGCTGTTGTTAATTCGATCCCGTATAGATAGTTCTGCAAAAGAGCACTATGCTCAAGGCAGATATTCTTTACTAATTAAGCTAAACTATTGTTTGGTTTAAAGAAGACGTGAGGGGATATTTTTGGTTTAAAGTTTGAGTTTTAAAGATTATCTCTGGGCCGTAATTTCTGGGGTTCATCTAGCCTCAATGGCTCCAGAAAGTCTGGATTCTGTAAGAATTTGAAATTCTGTTCTGCATTATCTCTCTTTTGATCAAAGGTTCTTTGATAGAGTCTTTGATCAAAATGTTCAGTAATGGTAGCCAGGCACCATCCAGTTCTTCTGATCTCATGGCAAAGGAGGCAGTTGATCATGGAGACAATTAGCCACACATTCCATTTCCTCCTCCTGTTCCTGACTCTTGTTCTTCCTCTGTTACTCGAGGCACTACACAATGGACTAGGAGGTAGAACAGAAGCACTAAACATGATATTAGGCCAATTTACTGGAATGTCCTATAAAGCCATGACCCTAAACCTCCAAACCAAGAAACCAAATCCCATGAGGTGTTTGGTGTTTAAGGTTCATTTTTATGGCGGAATAGTATTCCATTGTATGGGTATGCCACACTTTATCTATTCACATGTTGATAGACCTTTGGGTGGTTTCTAGTTTTTAGCTGTTACAAATAAAGTTGCTATAAACATACATGTACAGGTCTCTTACGGATACATTCTTTCTTTTCTCTTTGTTTCTCATCTCTCAGGAATCAATGTCTTTATTGCCTGATAGACTTGTCACCCACTGTTCTGAAAATCGTTGTTTCATATATTTTGTTTTGTTTGGTTTTACTTTTGGTTGTTTTAGGCAGGATGATAAGTCCAGTCCCTATTATTTCTCCTGGGCCAGTATCAAAAGCCTTTTAGCTTTTCAAAAACTTTTCTATTTTTGATCTTTCCTTATTTCCTCTGGTATGTTTTGTCAATCCTATTCACTAAAGCACTAATTCATTCCTCTGGTACGTATAACTTGCTATTTATCTCATGCTTTATATACAGTTGTTCTTGTTTCATGTTTTTGTTATCTTGCTTATCTTTTAAACCATTTTATTTGGCTAATTTAAAAATTTCAGTCCCTCTTTAATGATATTTCTACTTAAAATGGTATTTGTACTCCATGATGTTGTTTTTATTTTTAAGTAGCTGTGTAATTCAGATATCTCATTATTGTGGTCTGTGAGCTTTTTTCTCTCAGAGTAGTCTTCTCCATCAGGTGGAGCCCATGGAGAAATAGCAGACCCTGCTGGCTTTTAGCTCCTGTGAGTCCAGAATATTGGGTGAGCGGTAGATGAGTCCTAGGTTGGAGAGCCCAGATACCAATAAATCATAGTCAATCATTGTCTAGCTCATAACATAATTACTTAGTTTGGGATTTTACCTTTTCTCATTCACAGAAAAATATCAGGAAGACACGTCTCTACATTATAATTCATTACCCCAGTTTGGAACAGAAAGGGTGGAAAGCAATTAGCTCCACTTGTTTATCTCACCTTCTTAACAAGCACGGTGCATGCACTTCGGTGCACTAGGTGTTACTGCTGAGACACCTGGGATAGAGCCGTGGAGTGCTGCAGGTTTGGAGGCAAGCGATCCATCCCAAGTCAAAGATGGGCAAGAATTTGGAGCAAGATTCCAATGGTTCCTTTCCATTTTTACTCTCCTTCATGCCACGCAATTCAATTCCTGCCCTAGACCAAAGCCAATACCCCTCTCCATAAACATACAAGTTCAAAATAATGCCTAGTCACCTCAGGATTTCTCAGTTTCCTTTCTATAGCACTTCATGGATTGGTCTTTTGGAATAGAGCCTGCCACTGGGCCACTTCAGCTTGTTGCTTATTTAGTTGTATACTTATCCTCAAAACATATATTGTTCTTTTATCTTTGTGTTTTTACATACATAACGGTGTTTTGCTTTATAACCCCCAATATTAATGTTTTACCTTAATTTACATGAAGTCTTATGTTACTTTCTAGTTTTGCAAATCAAATCTAAGATGTAACTCACTCTTTTTTATTGATTTGCATCTCTCGGATTTTAGCTGCAGTTTAAGATCTCTTTGTTTACTTATTAGCCATTCAGTTTCCCCTTTTCCTGAATTGCTTTTCATTTCCTTTGCTTGCTTTTCTACCAATTTTCTGGTTATCAAGGGTTATTGACAGTTTTTTTGGAATAAATATATGAGAGTTATATATAATACTGAGCCAACTGAACATGTATATAGTTTTTCAAAAAATATAAACCAAAGCAAACAAACTGCTGTTGAGTCGATTCCAACTCATAGGGACCCTATTTATAGGACAGAGTAGAACTACCCCGTAGGGTTTCCAAGGCTGTACATTTTACGGAAGCCGACTTTCCCCGTGGAGGAGAGTTCAAACAGCCGACTTTTCGGTTAGCAGCCGAGTGCTTAGCTACTGCACCACCAGGGCTTCGTTTCTATATACGCATATTGCTAAATATGTTCCTACAGATTTGTACCAATATCTCTTAAACCTCTATTATTGGGAAGTATTATCATTTCACTGTGACATTACCATCATTCTAAATTATATATTTCTAAACTATTTCTAATATTTTAGACCAAAAATGGCATTTCATGATTCCAATTGTTTTTGTTATATTTTAATTTGGACTTTTTTCCCCCCACATATTCTTATCAATCATTTGAATTTTATCATTTGTGAATTAATTTAAGCCAGTTCGTCATTTATCTTTTATATTCTTACTAATGTATATTTTTATTGTATATGCTAGTAATGTATCTTACTAATAATATATATTTTAGAAGCTCTTTGTATATTAAAAGGGGGATGTTTAGTATCATTTTCTCTGTTGTCCAGAAATTTGGACTAAGCCTCAAAATAATGGAAAATGAAGATAAATAACCAAATTATAAGATCAGGGAACCACTAGCAGTAGGTGGTCAGCCACCTCCTCTCAGGGCTTAAAGAGTGGTCTGAGAACTAGCCTTACCTCTGTATCCCTCTGCATCTCCCCACAGCCGTACCCCTCTTGCCTTACCAAACTAAAAGGAAGAAATGTAAGGAGAAATTATAGCCGTTTTCCCCCTGATCTGCTGGTTGGACAGCTACTTAAGTAGCTGGTCTGCTAATCTTCTGCTGTGCTACATTAGCAGTGGAAAAAATTATTATAGAGAGCGGATGAAGCTGAAATAAGGGGTAGTAGCAGGGAAGCTGTATAGATTTCCAACATTCAGCATGAAGAGGATGCATGGATTTCCTGTGTTATATTTACACAAAAAATGTAGACATCATTGAGTCATCTTGCCCAATTCGTCCATCCAGGAGAGTCCACTAAACAAGGGATGCTAACACAAGAAGATCTATGATAGGATAGATCAGAGCCTTAAGTCTCCTTCAGAAAGGAAATACTACTGCTCCATAAAAAAGTCAATCACAAACAACAAAGAGAGGACTACAGTCTTGCCTCTTTGTCTCCCGCAGTCAAACAGCAGAAGAGCTAATACTTAGAAATGCCTCCACTCCAAGCCTAAACCAGTTGCCCTTGGGTTGATCTCAACTCATGGTAACCCCATGTGTGTCAGAGTTGAACTGTGCTCCATAGGGTTTTCAGTGTCTGGTTTTTCAGAATTAGACTGCCAGGCTTTTCTTCCAAGGTGCCTCTGGGTAGACTTGAACCTTTTGGTTAACAGCATAGTTCATTAACCATGTATACCACCCAGGGACTTCACGATTCTGGTGAAGGGTATGGTGTAGGGAAGAGGAGAGTAGTTTTGAATCAAGTTTGAGAGTACATTTTTAAAAAGAACAGATCTGAATTGTAAAGTCCAGAATGAGAGTGTTCTGATAATAAAAATGTGGATGAAAAGGTATGGAATCTGGCTAAGGTATCTTTGAGGGCGTGATTATTCAACAGGAAAGTGAGATTCAGCAGAGATTTCTAAGTTCAGCATATTTATTGTATACAAATACGTTGGTTTTTTTTTTTTTTTAATGTGGATGGTTTGGATTTATCACTTGTTCCCCTTTTTTTAATCAGAAATATCAAATATTGGTCCTTGTGTCATTTCCAGACCTATTTTGTATACAAAATAATGTCTCAGCCTAGCAAATCTATCTGTCCATTAATATGTTTGAAATGATTAAGAAGGAAGAAAGAAACACAAATCCAAAATATTTTAAATTACATGAGCCAAAAGAACATAGAATTTGGAAAGGGGGTGTTTTTAAAATAAATTTTATTTCCAATGATGAATAATGTATGTTTCTCAATCTTAAAGTATAAATCTGAAAATACTTAAATTTAGCAAAAATAAAAAAGCTTAGGAGGACTTAAGACATTAGACTAATGTTGTATTCAAGTTCTTTTTGGTAACTGTCTTGAAAAATAATGGTAGTGTTTGTTAAACTATCTATTGCATTGGACAATTTGTGATTATATTGAATAAGTCAAAAAATAACATTATTTTTCCACTGCTTTGCAAAACATATAAATGTATGGTGCTTACATTTATACAGTTTTGAAAAACATTTATCCTCCTTAAAGAAGAACGACAATTTGACTAGATGATTTTTAAAGCCCCTTTCAGTACTGAAATACTATGGTTCTCACAAATAAACATACCTAGGTTAGGAATAAGTTCTGTCAAACTAATCTAATTCTCTTTTATGTTAGTGACAAAGTTTATATATCAAAGAGAAGCTTTGGATGTAGTACTTCTTGACTTTACTCAAGATGTTTTTGAATTTTTATCAGAAAATTTAGAGAATATAGCTCAAATTATACTTTTTTACCTGAGTTTAAAATTAGTATGCTTTCCAAAGCATAATTATGCTTGTTTTGATCTTATTTTAGGAATGTATTTTTGATGAAGATTCAGAGAGATTTGGTTAATTATTGTAATGCTTGATAGTGGTTAGGATTAATCCTTGACAATCTGTAAAATAAGTAACGCTTATTTCTGGCTCTATTTTCTCTGTTACCACATTAATTCTTTCTCCTTTTGTTTCATGTGTCAATCAAGCCTGACTATAGTAGATGGGTGCAGTAATTTGGGCCTATCCTGTTTGTTTTATACATCAAAAGTCCTCCCATGTATTATTCTTTCCAGCTGTGGCTGGCTGGACAATGACAACCTGCAGGTCATTGATCTCTCTAATCAACCTGTTTGCTTGTATGTGTATAAGAAAAATACGGTAAATTAACTTGACATCAATGAGATATTTATGTATTTTACTTGTTTATGTCAGTATGCTCCAGCTTTTTATAGATAAGATTTGATATATTTAACATTATCAGAGAATTATGAAAAATTTGTAGTAATCAATTTAATTATGGAAGATAAGCTATGGCAATATAATAATAATGGGAAAGAGAGAAGAGAAAAAGATATTCAGTCATTCCACCAAACCAAAAGTGGAGTGTGTCAGACACAGACTATTACTATGAAGCTCTACCTAATGAAAGTTTGAAGTTCTAGATTTTTATTGCTATTCTCTTCCAGATCAGCTAAATCTATAGGAATCAAAATTCATGGTTCCAAGGGAAACTTGAGCATCCCAGAATCAGGTTTATGCCTAGAGGTGCCTGAGATCAAGGTTGTACATACGACACTTTCATGGAGTTTGCTTTGGGTTTTCCTCTTGTTTTTCAAACTTCTTGAGATGGAATTCTAGATTATTGATTCCAGACTGTTCCTGTCTAATATAAGCATTTAATGCTATATATTTCCCTGTAAGCACTGCTTTAGTTGTGTCACACACATTTTTATATTTTGTATTTTTATTTTTGTTCAGTACAAAATATTTTCTAATTTCCTTTGAAATATTCATTTTTTTTTTTTTAAATATTTATTGTACTTCAGGTGAAGGCTTACAGAACAAACAGTTTCTTATGTAACGGTAGTACACATGCTGTTTTATGACTTTGGTTAACAACCCCACAACATTTTAACCCTCTGAATTCTCAGCTTTTTTTTTTTTTTTTTTGTGAAAATACACATAGCCAAAGATACACCATTTCAAAACTTTTTACTTACACATTTAAGTGACATTGACTATGCTCTTCCAATTGTGCTGCCATTCTCGCCCAAGATGAAGGCTTACAGGACAAAATAGCCTCCCATTTAACAGTTACTACAAATGTTGCCCTATAACAGTGGTTAACAATCTCACAACACATCAACAGTATCCTTACTCAACTTGTGTTCCTTATCATCAGCTTCCTACTCTCCCTCTGCCTTCTGGCCCTTGTCACTGGACTCCTGTACCTCGTTAGTCTCATTTAGTTTTATTGGGCTGTCCACTCCCAGGCTGAACAGTGAACCTCGAAGGTAACTTCACCTCTTAGCTGAAAGGGTGTCTGGGGGCCACACTCTTGAGGTTTCTCCAGTCTCCTTTAGGCCAGTAAATCTGGTCTTTTTTTTTTGGGGGGGGGGGGGTAGTTAGAATTATGCTCTACATCCTTCTCCAGCTCTGTCCAGAACCCTCTGTTGTGATCCTGGTCAGAGCAGTCAGCGGTGGTAGCCGGGCACCATCTAGCTGTACTGGACTCAGTCCGGTGGAGGTCTTGGTAGCTGTGGTCAATTAGTCCTTTGGACTAATCTTTTCGTTGTATCCTTTTCTCTTCATTCTTCCTTGCTCCCGAAGGGATGAGACCGGTGTAGTATCTTAGATGGCCGCTCACAGGCTTTTAAGACCCCAGACACTACTCACCAAGGTAGAATGTAGAGCATTATCTTTATAAGTAGTGTCATGCCAATTGAGCTAGATGTTCCCCGAGACCATGGTCCCCAGAGCCCTCCGTCCAACAACTCAGTCTGAAATATTCATTTTGAACCATGATGCATTTCAAAGCACGTTGTTTATCTTCCCAAATATTAAGGTGTTTTCCTCTCATCTTTCTGTTATGATTTCTAGATTAATTCCATTTTAATCGGGTAGCCTACTTTGTATTTTTTAATTAGTTTAAGTTTGTTGAAGTTTGTTTTATGACCCAGGTGGTGATCTATCTTGATTTACGTTCTGTGGGCACTTGAAAAGAGTGTGTATTCTGCTGTAGTTGTGTGTTGTGGTTGTGTTGTCAGGTGCTGTTGAGTTGGCTTCGACTCAAAGTGACCTTGTGGATAACAGAATGAAACATTGCCCAGTCCTGCACCTGCTTTGGCTATTGTGCCCATTGAGGATTTTCCTTGTTTACTGTGACCCTCTACTTTACTACCAATGATGTTCCTTTTTAGGGACTGGTCCTTCTTGATGACTTGTCCAAAGTAAGCAAGCTGAAGTTTTGCCATCTCATTTCTAAGGAACATTCTGGTTTTATTTATTCTAAAACTGATTTGTACATTCTTCTGTCAGTCCACAGTGTAGTCAATATTCTTCATCAATACTACAGTTCAAATGCATCAGTTCTTCTTCTGTTTTCCTTTTTCATTGTTCAGCTTTCACATGCATATGTGGCAATTGAAAAGACCATGTATGGCTTCGGTCAGGTGCACCTTAGTCATCAAAGTGACATCTCTGCTTTTTAACACTTTAAAGAAGTCTTCTGCAGCAGATTTGCCCAATGCAATATGTTAATTGATTTCTTGACTGCTGCTTCCATGGACATTGATTGTTGACCCAAGCAGAATGAAATCATTGACAACTTCAATTTTTTTGCCATTTATCATGTTGTTATCAGACCAGTTTTGAGGATTTTGTTTTCTTTATGTTTCAGGTATAATCCATACTGAAGGCTGTATGTAGCCTTTTACCTTCATCAGTAAGTGCTTCAAGTCATCTTCATTTTCAGCAAGCAAGGTAGTGTCATATGCATATCACAAGTTGTTAATGAGTCTTCCTCTAATCCTGATGCTGCTGTCTTCTTTATATAGTCTGGCTTCTCAGATTATTTATAACTATACTTGTGGATTTGTGTATTTTTCCTTTCAGTTCTATCAAATTTTGCTTCGTGTATTTTGTAGTGCTTTCGTTGTGTGCATATATATATAAAGGTGGTGAGCTGACAGTTTTTTCATTATGTAATTGCTGTTTAATCTCTTGTTGCATTCTTTGCTCTGAAAACTACTTTATTCAATATTTATATGGTATTTCTATTTCTAGCTTTTTAAGGAAGCACCATATTGTTTTCCAAAGTGATTGTACCATTTTACATTCCCATCGGTGTTGCATAAAAGTTCCAATCTCCAAGCAACCTCTCCAACATTTGTTATTTTCTGCTTTTTTGATTAGTGCCAGTATTGTTGGGGTGACATGGTATCTCACTGACGTTTGATTTGCATTTGTCTAATGCTAATGATCACTAGCAATTCCTCATGTGTCTATTAAGCACCTGAATGTCTTCTTTGGTGAAATGTCTGTTCATATCTTTTAGTCATTTTTTGAAAAAAAAATTTTTTTATTGTTCTTTAGATAAGTTTACAGAACAAATAGTTTCTCATTAAGCAGTTAGTACACATATTGTTTTATGATCTTGGTTAACAAACCCACGACATGTCAACACTCTCCCTTCTCAACCTTGGGTTCACTATTACCAACTTTTCTGTCCCCTCCTGCCTTCTAATCCTTGTCCTGGACTGTTGTGCCCCATTAGTCTCATTTTGTTTTATGGGCCTGTCTAATCTTTGGCTGAAGGGTGAACCTTGGAAGTGACCTCATTACTGAGCTAAAAGGGTGTCAGGGGGCCATACTCTCAGGGTTTCACCAGTCTCTGTCAGGCCAGTAAATCTGGTCTTTTTTTGAGTCAGAATTTTGTTCTACGTTTTTCTCCAGCTCTGTCCAGGACCCTCTGTTTGTGATCCCTGTCAGAACAGTCAGTATTGGTAGCCGGACACCAAATAGTTGTACTGGACTCAGTCTGGTGGAGACCTTTGTAGCTGTGGTCCATTAGTCCTTTGGACTAATCTTTCCACTGTGTCTTGTTTTCTTCATTCTCCCTTGCTCCTGAAGGGCTGAGACCAGTGGAGTATCTTAGATGGCTGCTCACAGGCTTTGAAGACCCCAGACGCTACTCACCAAGGTAGAATGCAGAACATTGTCTTTATAAACTATGTTATGCCAATTGAGCTAGATGTTCCCTGAGACCATGGTCCCCACAGCCCTCAGGCCAACAATTCAGTCTCTCAGGGAATTTGGATGTGTCTATGGAGCTTCCATGAACTTTCTTTGTGCAAGTTGTGCTGGATTCCCCAGTACTGTGTACTGTCTTACCCTTCACCAAAGTTACCACTTATCTATTGTCTATTTAGTGTCCCCCCATCCCTCATAGTCATCAGAGATTGTTTCTTTTTGTGTGTAAAACTTTTCATGAGTTTTTACAGTAGTGGTCTCATGCAATGTTTGTCCTTTTGTGATTGACTTATTTCACTCAGCATAATGCCCTCCAGATTCATCCATGTTATGAGACGTTTCTCAGATTCATCATTGTTCTTTATCATTGCATAATACTCCATTGTGTGTATGTACCATAGTTTGTTTATCCATTCATCTGTTGATGGGCATCTAGGTTGTTTCCATCTTTTTGCTCTTGTGAACAATGCTGCAATGAACACGAGTGTGCATATTTCTATCCGTTCATGTGATGGCTCTTATTTCTCTAGGATATATTCCTAGGAGTGGGATTGCTGGATCATACAGTATTTCTATTTCTAGCTTTCTAAGGAAGCACCATATCGTTTTCCAAAATGGTTATATCATTTTGCATTCCCACCAGCAGTGCATAAGTGTTCCAATCTCCCCGCAGCCTCTCCAACATTTATTACTTCCAATTTTTTTGATTTGTGTCAGTAATGCTGGGGTGAGATGGTATCTCATTGTGGTTTTGATTTGCATTTCTCTAATGGCTAGTGATTGCCAGCATTTCCTCCTGTGTCTGTTGGCTGCTTGAATATCTTCTCTGGTGAAGTGTCTGTTCATTTCCTTTGCCCATTTTTAATTGGATTATTTGTCTTTTTGTTGTAGAGGTCTTGGATTTTCTTGTAGATTTTAGAGATTAGACCTTTGTCTGACTTGTAATATCCCCAAAAGTTTTCCCAGTCTGTAGGTTCTCTTTTTACTCTTTGGTGAAGGCTTTTAATAAGCATGTGTTTAATTTTTAGAAGATCCCAGTTATGTAGCTTACTCTCTGGAGTTTGTGTGTTGTTGGTTATGGTTTATATCCTGTTAATGCTGTGTATTAGGGCCTCTAGTGTTGATCCTATTTTTTTTTTTCTATTAACTTTATAGTTTTTGGCTTTATATTTAGGTCTTTGATCCATTTTGAATTAGTTTTTGTATATGGTGTGAACTATGGGTCCTGTTGCATTTTTTTTGCAGATGGGTATCCATTTTTGTTAAAAAGTCTGTCTGTTCCCCATTTGATGGACTTTGGGTCCTTGTCGAAGATCAGGTGACTGTAGGTGGACGGATTTACATCTGGGTTCTTGATTCTGTTCCATTGGTCAATGTATCTATTGTTGTACCAGTTCCAGGATGGTTTGACTACTGTAGCTGTATAGTAGGTTCCGAGGTCAGGTAGTGCAAGTCCTCCTAGTTTATTCTTATTTCATACTGCTTTACGTATCCCGGGCCTCTTCCTTTTCCATATAAAGTTAATGATTAGTTTTTCCATCTCTTTTAAGAATATTGCTGGTATTTGGATCAGGATTGCATTGTATTTGTAAATGCTTTGGGTAGAATTGTCATTTTCACAAAGTTGAATCTACCTATTCATGAGCATGGTATGTTTTTCCATTTATGTAGATCCCTTTGGGTTTCTTGCTGTAGTGTTTTGTAGTTTTCTTTGTACAGGTCTTTTACATCCCTGGTTAGATTTATTCCTAAGTATTTTATTTTTTTCAGGGGCTATTATAAACGGTATCATTTTCCTGATTTCCTTTTCCTTGTTCTCTTTTTTAGTGTATGGGAATCCAACTGATTTTTGTATGTTTATCTTGTATCCTGCTATTCTGCTGAATCTGTCTATTAGTTCCAGTAGTTTTTCATGGAGTGTTTAGGGTTTTCTATGTATAGTATCATATCATCCACAAATAGGAACAGTTTAACTTCTTCATTACCAATTTGGATGCCCTTTATGTCTTTTCCTTGCCTTATTGCTCTAGCTAGGATATCCAGCACAATGTTAAATAGGAGTGGTGATAAAGATCATCTTTGTCTTGTTCCTCTTCTCAAGGGGAATGTTTTCAGCCTCTCTCCATTAAGAATGATGTTGGCCATTGGTTTGGCATAAATGCCCTTTATTATGTTGAGAAATTTCCCTTCTATACCTATTTCATTGAGAGTTTTTACCAGGAATGGGTGTTGGACTTTGTCGAATGCCTTTTCTGTGTGGATTGAGATAATCATGTGATTCTTTTCTTTCGTTTTATTTTTGTGGTGGATTATGTTTATTGATTTTCTAATGTTGTACCATCTTTGCATACCTTGTATAAATCCTACTTGGTCGTGGTGTATTATTTTTTTGATATGATGCTGAATTCTACTGGCTAGAATTTTGTTGAGAATTTTTGCATTTATATTCATGAGAGATATTGGTCTGTAATTTTGTTTTTTTGTGGTGTCTGCCTGATTTGGTATCAGGATTATGATGGCCTCATAGAATGAATTCAGAAGTGTCACTTCCTTTTCAATGTTCCAAAATAGTTGGAGTAGTACTGGTGTAAGTTCTTCTCTGAATGTTTTGTTCAATTCTACAGTGAAGCCATCTGAGCCAGGCATTTGCCAATTTTGTAACTGGATTGTTTGTCTTTGTGTTGTTGAGGCGTTGGAGTATCTTGCAGATTTTAGATATTAGACCCTTGTTGGATATGTCATAGCTAAAAACTTTTTCCTAGTCTGTAGGTTCTCTTTTTACTCTTTTGATGAAGTCTTTTGATGAGCATAAGTGGTTAATTTTTAGGAGCTCCCAGTTATCTAGTTTCTCTTCTGGTGTTTGTGCATTGTTAGTTATGGTTTGTATACTATTTGTACCAAGTGTTAGGGCCTGTAGCATTGTCCCTATTTTTTCTTCCATGATAGTTATCATTTTAGGTTTTATGTTTAGGCCTTTGATCCATTTTGAGTTAATTTTTCTGTGTGGTGTGAAGTATGGATCTTGTTTCATTTTTTTATAGATGCACATCAAGTTATACCAACACCACTCGTTAAAGAGACTGTCTTTTCCCCATTTAATGGACCTTGTCAAATATCAGATGCTCATGGATGGATTTACATCACAGTTCTCAATTCTGTTTCATTGCCTATGTGTCTGTTGTTGTACCAGTACCAGGCTGTTTTGACTACCATGGCTATATAATAAATTCTAAGATCAAGTAGTGTGAAGCCTCCCACTTTTTTCTTTTTTCAGTAATCCTTTATTTATCCGGGACATCTTTCCTTTCCATATAAAGTTGGTGATTTGTTTCTCCATCTTGTTAAAGAATGCTGTTGGAATTTGGATTGGGATTGTGTCTTTGTAATCTAGTGCTGCTATAACAGAAATACCACAAGTAGGTGGTTGTAATGAAGAGAAGTTTATTTCCTCACAAAGTAGGCTGAAAGTCCAAATTCAGTGCGTCAGCTCCAGGAGAAGGCTTTTTCTCTCTGTCAGCCTTATCTTCGGTGTTCCCCCAGACTAGGAGCTTCTCTGTGCAGGAACACTGGTCCAAAGGATGTGTTATGCTCCCAGCACTGCTTTCTTGATGGTATGAGGTCCCCCGTCTCTCTGCTCACTTCTGTCTTTTTATATCTCAACACATTGCCTCAGGATACAATCCAATCTTGTAGACTGAGTCCTGCCTTGCTAACACAACTGCCACCCATCCTTTCTCATTAACATCATAGAGGCAGGATTTACAACATATAGGAAAATCACACAATACCAGGAATCATCGCCTAGCCAAAGTGATACACACATTTTTTGGGGGACATAATTCAAACCATGACAGATTGCATTGTATCTGTAGATCGCTTTGAGTAGTATTGACATTTTCACAACGTTTAGTCTTCCTATCCATGAGCATGGTATGTTTTTCCACTTATGTAGGTCTCTTTTGGTTTCTTGCAGTAGTGTTTTGTAGTTTTCATTGTATAGGTCTTTTACATCCCTGGTTGGATTTATTCCTAAGTATTTTATCTTTTGGAGGGCTATTGTAAATGGTATTGATTTCCTGATTTTGTTTTCAAAGTTCTCTTTGTTGGTATAAAGGAACCCAACTGACTTTTTTATATTAATCTTGTATCCTGGCACTTTACTCAAATCTTCTATTGGTTCCAGTGCTTTTTTGTGGATTCTTTGGGATTTTCTGTATATAAGATTGTATCATCTGCCAATAGGGATAGTTTTACCTCTTCTTTACAAATTTGGATGTCTTTTATTCTTTTTCTTGCCTCATTGCTCTACCTGGGACTTCCAGCACGATGTTAAATAAGAGTGGTGATAAAGGGCATCTTTGTCTGGTTCTCGTTCTCAAGGCAAATGCTCTCAGGCTCTTTCCAAGTGGAATGAGATTGGCTGTTGTTTCTGTATAAATGCCATTTATTATGTCAAGGAATTTCTCTTCCATTCCTATTTTGCTGAGAGTTTTTCTTCAGGAATGTGTATTGGTCTTTATCAAATGCTTTTATGCATCAATTGAGATGATCATGTGATTATTTTCCTTTGTTTTATTTATGTGGTGGATTACACTGATTGATTTTCTAATGTTGACCCATCCCTGTATATCTGGTATGACTCCCACTTGGTCATGATGTATCATTTTTTTTGATATGCTGTTGAATTCTATTGACTAGAATTCACATGATAATTTTTGTGTCTATGTTAATGTAGTTTTCTTTCTTGTGGTGTTTTTGCCTGGTTTTGGTATCCAGGTTATGCTGGCTTCATAGAATGAATTTGGGAGTATTCCTTCCTTTATTGTGCTCTGAAATTGTTTTAGTAATATTGGTGTGAGCTCTTCTCTGAATATTTGGTAGAAATCTCCAGTGAAGCTGTCTGGGCCAGCACTTTTTTTTGGGGGGGGGAGGGGGTAGTTTTTTTATTACCCCTTCAATCTCTTCTTTTGTTATGGGTCTGCTTAGTTTTTCTACCTAAGTTTGTTTTAGTTTAGGTAGGTAGTATGTTTCTAGAAATATGTCCATTTCCTCTAGGTTTTCAAATTTGTTGGAATACAATTTTTTATAGTATTCTGTTGTCCTTTTTATTTCAGTTGGATCTGTTGTGGTATCACCTGTCTTATTTCTTGTTCAGGTTATTTTCTTCCTGCCCTGTTTTTCCTTTGTCAGTTTGGCCAGTGGTTTGTTGATTTTGTTGGTCTTTTCAGAGAACCAACTTTTGATCTTGTTGATTTTTCAGTTGTTTTTCTGTTCTCTATTTCATTTATTACTGCTTTAATCTTTATTATTTCCTTTCTTCTGGTGCCTGTGCACTTCCCTTGCTGTTCTCTTTCTATTTGTTAGAGTTATAGGGTTAATGTTTTGATTTTGGCAATTTTCTTTTATTCATATGTGTGTTTATTGCTATAAATTGACCTCTAATCACTGCTTTTGCTGTGTCCTGAAGGTTTTGGTAAGATATGCTTTCATTCTTATTTGATTCTACGAATTTTTTTATTCCATTTTTGATTTCTTCTATTGCCCAGTAGTTTTTAAACAAGTTGTTCAGTTTCCATGTATTTTTTTTCCTTGCTATTTCTGTTATTGGTTTCTACTTTTATAGCATTATGATCAGAGAGATGCTTTGTGTTATTTTGATGTTTTAGACTTTGTTGAGGCTTTCTTTCACGACCTAAAATACAGTCTATTCTGGAAGATGTTCCATGTGCATTGGAAAAGAATACATACTTTCCTGCTGTTGGGTGGAGTGTTCTGTATATGTCTATGAGGTCAAGTTGATTGATTGTGGCATTTAAATCTTCTGTGTCTTTATTGAGTTTCTTTCTTGATATTCTGTCCTTCACCAAAAGTAATGTGTCGCAGTCTCGTACTATTATTGTGGAACTATTTCTCTTTCAATGCTGTTAGAGTTTGTTTTATGTATTTTGGAGCTCTGTCATTGGGTGAGTTCATATATATTATAGTTATATCCTCCTGGTGTATTGGCCCTTTAATCTTTATATAGTGTCCTTTCTTATCCTTTATGGTGGATTTTGCTTTGAAGTCTTTTTTATTGGAGATTAATCTTGCCACTCCTGCTCTTTTTTTGTTATTGTTTGTTTGATATTTTTTTCCATCCTTTGAGTTTTAGTTTTTTTATGTCTTTGTATCTAAAGCGTGTTTCTTGTAGACAGCATATTGATGGGTACTGTTTTATTATGCATTCTGCCACTCTCTGTCTTTTTACTGGTGCATTTAGGCCATTTACATTCAGTGTAATTATTGATACTTATGGGTTTACTGCTGTCATTTTGTTGTTTTTTCGTAGTGTTGATGGCTTCTTTGTTCTGCTTAATTTTCTGTGCTAAGTTTTTTTTGTTTATGGATTTTCTTTTCATTTCTTTCATCTTTATTGATTTTGCATTTGCTGAGTCTTTATGTTTTTGTTCTTTTTTATTTTGATGGGTAGGTTTGTTAGCTTTCTTTGTGGTTACCTTGAAATTTTCCTTTTTTTTTTTTTTTAAGTTTAAACCAGTCTTTTATTTCTTGATATTGCCTTGACTTCCTCTGCCTATGGAAGTTCTATGACTATGCCATTTATCCCCTCTTTTTTGTTGTGACATTGTCATTGTATATATATTGACATCTCTGGTTCCCTATTTTCAGCCTTTCAGCTTTGATTTATTTTTAAGAATTTCCTATCTGGGTTAGTATCTGGTTGATATGTTCTGTGTCCTAGCCTTGGATTGTTGTGTGGTGTTGTTGATTCTCTAACTGGAGGACTCTCTTTAATATTTCTTGTAATTTTGGTCTGGTTTTTACACCTTCCTTTAATTTCTGTTTATCTGGAAATGACCTAATTTCACCATCGCATTTGACAGACAATTTTGCTGGATATGTAATTCTTGGCTTGGAGTTTTTTTTTTTTTCCTTCAAGGCTTTATATATGTCATCCCATTTCCTTCTCACTTGCATGGTTTTTGCTGAGTAATCAGAGCTTATTCTTATTGGTTCTCCTCTGTAGATGACTTTTCGTTTTTCTCCTGTTGCTTTCAGGATTCTTTGTTTGGTTTTGACAAGTTAGATTATGATATGTCTTGGTAACTTTTTTTTGAGGTCTATCTTGTACGGTGTTCGTTGAGCCTCTTGGATAGATATCTTCTCATCTTTCATAATATTAGGGAAGTTTTCTGCCAGAAAATCTTCAATAATTCTCTCTGTGTTTTCTGTTATCCTCCGCTGTTCTGGAAATCTGATCACTTGTAGATTTTTTTCTCTTGATAGTATCCCACATAATTCTTAAGCTCTCTTCATTTTTCTTCATTTATTTTTCTAATTTTTCCTCAAACAAATTGGTGTGAAGGGATTTATCTTCAGTCTCACTAATTCTGACTTCCGTTGTCTCAATTCCACTCGTATGAACTTCTATTTAGTTGTCTAATCCTGAAATTTTGTTGTTAATCTTTTGGATTTTTATTTGCTGCTTTTATATGGTTTCCAGAAGTCTGTTTATTGTGTCATTTTGTTCTTGTATTATTTACCTTAATTCTTCTATCACTTTGTTTGTTTGTTCCTTAGTTTTTTCTGTGTTGTCCCCCATCTCCTTCTTGATATCTTAGAGAGCTCTGTATATTAGTCTTTTGAATTCTTTTCCAGATAGTTCCATTGCCTTATCTTACTCCAGAAGGCTTTTGGTTCTTTATTTTTGTTACTGGAGCCATCTTTTCATGCTTCTTTATGTGATTTGATATTGACTGTTGTCCTCGAGGCATCAAAAACTTATTATATTTACTGTATGTTTGTTTATTGCACCCCGAATTTTTGTTTTGTTTTGATATATCCAAGTAGGCTAGGCATGTGTGTTACTCTGGTCATTAATCTGTCTATGTTGAAGCTCTCACCTCCTGTCTCCAGGTGGGTGGAGCAGCTACTAGATGTCCAAGCTTGGGAATCTGTTCAGTATTCTTGCGGGGCTGCTGAGGATGTAGGTGGTGTTTTTGGTGAGGTGATGTATCTGTCTTGCTGGTCACCTGGCTGTGGGTGCAGGGGGTGTTCTTACTGGTTGTTGGGTTGAGTGTTGTGTGTGTGCTCCACTGCTTGCCACATGGTCGGGGAAAAGTTACCCAGGTCATTGATCCCTGACTGTGTGGTGTGGAGGCTCTTATCTACAGTCATGTGTGAGTAGGCCTGCATGGGGGTGTTCAGAGCAGGCACAGGTCTCTGGCTGTAGTGGAGGGTGATGTGGGGGATAAGGCAAAGCACTGTGGGCTACTCCTGGGTGCTTGGATGGAGGGGTTTCCCCAGTCTGGTAGAATATATAGTGGTGGGGGGGATAGTGCAACCAGTCCTTGGGCACCTGGTGCCTTTGGCAGGAGAGGTTGGTGTGGGGCAGGGGGCACCACTAGTTCTCAGGCCCTGTCATGATTGGATGGAATGTGTGGTACCACTGACCCTCAGGCCCCCAGTGTCTGTGGTTGAGGCCCCTTCTTAGGGGGTGTGGTGGTGTCGAGTACCACAGATCTGCAGCTTGTACTTGGCTGCTGCAGGTAAAAATGGGCTTCAGTTGACAACTGTGCCCTCTTTGTCCTAATGAGGGAGTGTTGTGCTAGGTTGGCCAGCTAGGCACTGGTGTTGGTGATTGGTGGGGATGAAGGGTACTGCAAGTCTGTGGACACCCTGTGCCAGAGGCTGGGCTAAGGGACAGGTGCCTTAGACATGGCTGAGAGCTACAGGCTAAGGGGCAGTGTGGTGCTGAATGTCACAGATCTGCAGCTTCCACTTGACTGCTGCAGGTGAAAATGGGCTGCAGGTGGGAACTCTACCTGCTTTATGCCAATGTGTACATGCTGTGGCAATTCAGCTAGCCAGGCAATGGTGTGGGTGATTTGAGGGGATGGAGGGTGCTGCAAGCCCGTGGACCCTGTGTGCCACAAGCCCATGGACCCTGTGTGCCAGTGGCTGAGCAAAGGGGCAGGTGCCTCTGGATCAGACAGTGAGTTCTCAGCTTAGGAGGTGTGTGTTGAATGCTGCTGGACTGGTGTCGGAGTGGAGAGTGGGGTGGATGTTGGGGAGGGAGTGCTCCTTGACCCTTGGAGCTCTGGTGGGGGAGGGTTGGGTTGTGGTACATGTGGTGGGTTGGGAGCATGCACTTAACTTTCACAGGTCTGGGATCACTCTTGTTTGATTCAGGAGGTGCGTGCAGAGTCACTCCTGCTTAGCTGCACCAGATAGAGTGTGTTTCAGCTAGGGAAGCTACTGCTTGCCTCAATATGTCTGCACTGTGCAGGTTCAGCTAGCAGGATATAGGTGATTCGGCGATCCCTAATTCCCTGTTTCCGCTGTTTTTGAATTTTCTCTTCTTCCACTTGTTGCTCAGTCCAGTTTTTCATCTTTGTCTTTGATGCTTAGGGTTCCTAGATTTTCATATATATTCAATTCACTTGTTTCTTTTGGTCTTTGTTGTAAGAGGGACAACACAAAGCATCTGACTATTACTCCATCTGCCCCCCCCGCCCCCCCGCCTTTATTCCAATTATTGATGTGTTTGGACTTAGGTTTAACATTTTATTTTTTGGTTTGTCTGTATTCTCTCTATTTAAAATTTTTCTCTTTCTGTTTCCTGCTGTGTTGGAGATATTTGAATATTTTTCAGTATTCTATTTTAATTTATCTATAATGTTATTTATTGACTATCTCTTTGTATAATTTATTTAACAATTACTCTAGAGATTTACTATATTAAATACATAACTTTTCACTGTCCATTTAGAATCAGTATTTTACCAGTTTTTGTTGAATATAGAAATCTTACCACTGTATGAGTCCTTTTATGCTTTCCTCATTATGTTGTAATTGTCTTATACGTTATGTCTACATACATTGAGACCCTCATCAGTCATTGTTATAGTTTTTGCTTTCAACAATCAAACATATAAAGAACTCAGTAGAAAAATAATTGTCTATTATATTTACCCAGATATTTACCATTTCTGTTGCTCTTCTTTCAGACTTGAGGTTCAAATTATCCTTCTGATATCATTTTCCTTCAGTCTGAAGAACTTCCTTAACATTTTCTCAGAGAGCATGTCTGCTGACAGGGAATTCTGTTTGTTTTTCTTCATTTGAGAATGTCTTTTACCTTAATTTCATTCCTGAAGGATGTTATCACTGATTGTAGTATCCTAAGATGACAGCTTCGCTTTTTTTTTTTTCACCCTCCTCTGGTACTTTAAAAATATTGTGCCACTTTCTTTTGCTCTTGTTGGTTTCTGATGAAAAATTCACAGCCATTTGAATTGCTGTTCTCTTAAAATAATGCATTGTTTTACTCTGACTGCTTTCAAAATATTTTCTTTGCATTTCATTTTCGGCACTTTGTTAATGATTTATCCAAGTGTAGATGCATTTGAATTTATCATGTTTGGGGTTTGCTGAGCTTCTAAGTTTGTATGTTTATGTCATTTGCCAAATTTGGAAGTTGTCAGCCATCAATTTTTCAAAAAATTTTCAGCATTGTATTTTCTCCTCTCCTTTGCAGACATCAAAGACATGAATGTAGGTCTCTTTTTATCTCACAGGTCTCTGAGACTTTGTTCATTTATCTTTTGATCTTTCTATTGTTCAGATGGGATAAACGCTATTGATATCTTGTCTATTCATGGAATATTTTCCTCTGTCATATTCATTCTAATTTTGAGCACATTCCATCAGTTTTTATTTCATTTATTGTGTTTTTTCAGTTCTAAAATTCCATTTGATTCATCTTTATAACTTGTAATTGTTTGTTGAGATTGTCTATCATTCCTTTCATTTGTAGAGTATTTGGCCTTACTTGTTGGCACATTCTTAGAATAGCTGCTTTAAAGTATTTGTCGGATAATACCAAAATCTATATCATCTCAGCATTGTCCTCTGCTGATTGTTCTTTCTCATGTTAATTGAAAAATTTCTGTTTCTTTGATTACCACACTATTTTAGATTACATGCTATACATTTTCTTTGGTAACAGCTTTATTAAGTTATAATTCACATACCATATAATTTACACATTTAAATTAGACAATTTGATGACTTTTAGTATATTTGCATAATTGTGCAACCATCACCACAGTCAATTTTAGAACATTCTTATCCTCAAAAGAAACCCTTACTCTTTAGAAGCGACCCTCCCCTCTGCCCCTTAGCTTTAAGAACCTACTAATCTACTATCTGTCTCTATGAATTTTGCCTATTCTGGACACTTTATTTAAATGAAATCATATAGTATATGGTGTTCTGTTGCTGGGTTCTTTTACTTATCATAATGGTTTCAGAGTTCATCCATGTTGTAAAATATATCAGTACTTCATGCTTTTTATGATCAAGTAATATTCCATTCAATGACTTTACCACATTTGTTTATCCATTCATTAGTTGATGGACATTTGGGTTATTTCTACCTTTTGGCTATTATGAATCATGCTGCTATGAACATTCGTATGCAAGCGTCTTGTGGACATAGGATTTCCTTTCTCTTGGATATATCCAAAAAGTGGAATTGCTGTATCACATTGCAGCTCTCTGTTTAACTTTCTGAGGCATTGCCAAACTGTTCCAAAGTGGCTGTACCATTTTAGATTCCCACCAGCTGTGTATGAGTTCCAATTTCTCCACATCCTCATCAACACTAGTTATTATACTAGTTATTATCTGTCTTTTTTATTATAGCTGTCTTCATGAGTGTGAAGTGGTATCTTATTGTGGTTTTGATTTTCATTTCCCTAATGAATAATGATGTTGTGCATCATTAGTGCTTGTTGATCATTTGTATATATTTCTTGCAAATGTGTCTATTCAAGTCTTTTGGCTATTTATTTATTGTGATATTTGTCTCTTTGTTGTTGAGTTGTAAGAGTTCTTTATATATTCTAGATACGTGTTCCTTATTAGATACATGATTTACAAAGACATTCTCCCATTCTGTGAGCTGCCCCTTTAGTTTATTGCTTACTGATATTATCCTTTGAAGCACAAATTTTAAATATTTTGAGAAAGAACCATTTATCTATCCTTCCTTTTTTTCTTTGCTTTGCTTTTGGTGTCATATATAAGAAACCATTGCCAAATCCAAGATAATGAAGATTCACCCCTATGTTTTTTTCTAAGAATTTTATAGTTTTAGCTCTTACATTTATGTCTTTGGTCTATTTAGAGCTAGTTTTTGTATATGGTGTGAGGTAGACATTTAGATGTATTCTTTTGTATGCGACTATCCAGTGGTCCCAGCACCATTAGTTGAAAAGACTATTCTTTCCTCACTGATTTGTATTATTGGCACCTTTGTCAAAAATCAATTGACCATACATGTCAGGGTTTATTTCTGAATTAAAAATTCAATTCCATTGGCCTATATGGCTGTTGTTGTGCCAATACGGCAGTATCAGTAACTGTAGCTTTGTAGTAAGTTTTAAAATTAGGAAATGTGAGTTCTTTAACTTTTTCTTTTTCAGAATTGCTTTGGCTATGCTGGCTCCCTTGCATTGTCACATGAATTTTAGGATCAGCTTATCAATTTCTACAAAGCTGTGATTCTATGAAGGATTGTATTGAATCTATAGATCCATTTGAGAAATGTTTCTATCTTAACAAAATTAAGTCTTCAGTCCATGAACCTAGAACATCTTCCCATTTATTTAGATGTTTATTTCCCTTCAGCAATGCTTTACAGTTTTTGGAGTATAAGTTTTGCACTTCTTTTGTCAAATATATTCCTACATATTTGGTTCTTTTTGATGCAATTGTAAATTGAATTGCTTACTTAATTTTCTTTTTAGATTGTTCATTTCAAGTGTATGGAAATACAATTGATTTTTGTATATTAGTCTCATATCCTACAAACTTATTGAACTTATTTATTCTATGAATTTTTTAGTGGATTTTTAAAGGATTTTATACATATAAAATCAGGTCATCTTCAAAGAGAGAGTTTTATTATTTCTGATTGAATTTTTATTTCATTCTCTTCTAATTTCCCTTGCTAGAGCCTCCAGTGCAGTGCTGAATAAAAGTGTTAACAGTTGATATCCTTGTCTTTTTCCTGATCTTAAAGGAAAAACATTTAGTCTTTCCCTGTTAGGAGCCCTGGTGGCTCAGTGGTTAAGAGCTAAGCTGCTAACCCAAAGGTCAAGAGTCTGAATCCACCAGCTGCTCCTTGTACACTCTATGGGGCAGTTCTACTCTGTCCTATAGGATCACTATGAGTTGGAATCGACTCAATGTCAATGGTTTTTTTTTAGTCAAGTTGAGGAAGTCGTTTTCTATTTATAGTTTGTTGAGTGATTTTATAATGAAAGAATAGTGAATGTTGACAAATGCTTTTTCTGTGTCCATTGAGATGATCATGTATTTTTTTGTTTTAAATCTTTATTCTTTCAATATAGTGTATTACATTAATTGACTTTGGGATATTAAACCATTCTCTGGGATAAATCTCACTTCTTTATGGTGTATAATCCTTTTTAATAAGTTGGTATATTTGGTTCGCTAGCATTTTCTTGGGTATTTTTGTATCTATATTCATTATAAATATTTGTAAGTTTCTTTACTTGTGATAGCTTAGTCTGGTTTTGGTATCAGTGTAATATAGGACTCAACTAATGAGTTGGAAGGTTTCCCCATTTTCTATTTTTTTTGAAAGATGTGAAAAATTGATATTAATTTTTCTTTAAATGTTTGGTAGAATTCATCAGTGAAGCCATCTTGGCCTTCGCTTATCTTTGTAGGCATGTCTTTCACTACTAATTCAATCTTTTTTTTTTTTGGCTTTAACAAAGATAAATTTATTTTCTCACAGTCTAGTAGGCTAGAAGTCCAAATTCAGGGCATCAGCTCCAGGGGGAGGCTTTCTCTTTCTGTTGGCTCTGGAGGATGGTCCTTCTCATCAATCTTCCCCAGGACTAGGAGCTTCTCTGAGCAGGAACCCTGGGTCCAAAGGAGGTGCTCTCTTCCCAGAGTTGCTTTCTTGGTGGTCCCCCTCATCTCTCTGCTTGCTTCTCTCCTTTATATCTCAAAAGAGATTGGCTCAAGACAAAGCCCAATCTTGTAGATTGAGTCCTATCTCATTAACATAACTGCCACCTATCCCACCTCATTAACGTCATAGAGGTAGGATTTACAACACATAGGAAAATCACATCAGAGGACAAAATGGTGGACAATCACACAAGACTGGGAATCATGGCCTAACCAAATTAGTATGCATTTTTTTTTTTATATTTTATTGTACTTCAGGTGAAAGCTTACAGAGCAAATAGTTTCTCATGAAATAGTACACATGTTGTTCTATGACATTGGTTAACAACCCCATAACATATTAAGCCTCTAAATTCTCAACCTTTTTTTTTTGATGAAAATATGGATAGCCAAAGATACACCGTTTCAAAAATTTCTACATTCACAGTTCAGTGACATTGACTACGCTCTTCCAACTGTGCTGTTATTCTCACTTAAGATGAAGGCTTACAGAACAAAATAGTTTTTCATTTAACAGTTACTACACATGTTGCCCTATGACAATGGTTAACAATCTCACAGCACATCAAGAATATCCTTACTCCACCTTGTGTTCCCTATCACCAGGGGACTTCCTTGTCCCCTTCTGTCTTCTGGCCCTTGTCACTGGACTACTGTACCTCTTTAGTCTCATTTTTTTTTTATTATTTTATTTTATTTTAACACCATTTCAAAACTTTTTACTTACACATTTAAGTGATATTGACTATGCTCTTCCAATTGTGCTGCCATTCTCGCCCAAGATGAAGGCTTACAAGACAAAACAGCCTCCCATTTAATAGTTACTACAAATGTTGCCCTATAACAGTGGTCAACAATCTCACAACACATCGACAGTGTCCTTACTCAATTTGTGTTCCTTGTCATCAGTTTCCTACTCCCCCTCTGCCTTCTGGCCCTTGTCACTGGACTCCTGTACCTCGTTAGTCCCATTTAGTTTTACTGGGCTGTCCACTCCCAGGCTTAACATTGAACCTCGAAGGTAACTTCACCTCTGAGCTGAAAGGGTGTCTGGGAGCCACACTCTTGAGGTTTCTCTAGTATTCTTTAGGCCAGTAAATCTGGTCTTTTTTTTTTTGGAGTTAAAATTATGCTCTACATCCTTCTCCAGCTCTGTCCAGAACCCTCTGTTGTGATCCTGGTCAGAGCAGTCAGTGGTGGTAGCCAGGCACCATCTAGCTGTACTGGACTCAGTCCGGTGGAGGCCTTGGTAGCTGTGGACAATTAGTCCTTCAGACTAATCTTTTTCTTGTATCCTGTTCTCTTCATTCTCCCTTGCTCCCTAAGGGATGAGACCAGTGGAGTATCTTAGATGGCCACTCACAGGCTTTTAAGACCCCAGACACTACTCATCAAGGGAGAATGTAGAACATTGTTTTTATAAACCGTGTTATGCCAATTGAGCTAGATGTTCCCCGAGACCATGGTCCCCACAGCCCTCTGCCCAGCAATTCGGTCTCTCAGGGAGTTTGGATGTTTCTATGGGGCTTCCATGACCTTTCCTTGTACAAGTTGTGCTAGTTTCCCCTGTATTGTGTACTGTCTCACCCTTCACCCAAGATACCACTTATCTATTGCCTATTTAGTATTTCCCCCCACCCTTCCCATCCCTGGTAACCAACAAAGATTGTTACATTTTGTGTGTGAACTTTTTCATGGGTTTTTACAATAGAGGTCTCATACAATATTTGTCCTTTTGTGATTGACTTATTTCAGTCAGCATACTCTCCTCCAGTTTCATCCATGTTATGAGATGCTTCACAGATTCATTGTTGTTCTTTCTCGTCATGTAGTACTCCATTGTGTGCATGTACCATAGTTTGTTTATCCATTCATCTGTTGATGGGCATCTAGGTTGTTTCCATCATTTTGCTATTGTGAACAATGCTGCCATGAACATAGGTGTGCATATGTCTATTCGAGTGAAGACTCTTATTTCTCTAGGATATATTCCAAGGAGTGGAATTGCTGGATCAAATGGTATGCCTATTTCTAGCTTTCTGAGGAAGCACATATCATTTTCCAAAATGGTTGTATCATTTTGCATTCCCACCAGCAGTGCATAAGAGTTCCGATCTCCCCACAGCCTCTCCAACATTTGTTATTTCCAGTGTTTTTGATTCGTGCCAGTGAGGCCGGGGTGAGATGGTATCTCATAGTGGTTTTAATTTGCATTTCTCTAATGGCTAGTGATCGCGAGCATTTCCTCATGTGTCTGTTGGCCATTTGAATGTCTTCTTTGGTGAAGTGTCTGTTCATTTCCTTTGCCCATTTTTTAATAGGATTATTTGTCTTTTTGTTGTCGAGGTGTTGGATTTCCCTGTAGATTATGGAGATTAGACCTTTGTCTGACTTGTACTGTCCAAAATTTTTTTCCCAGTCTGTAGGTTCTCTTTTTATTCTTTTGGTGAAGTCTTTTGAAGATCATAGGTGTTTGATTTTTAGAAGATCCCAGTTATCTAGCTTATCTATTGGGGTTTGTGCATTGATGGTTATGGTTTGCATCCTGTTAATCCTGTGTATAAAGGCCTGAAGTGTTGGTCCTATTTTTTCTTCTATGAACTTTATAGTTTTAGGCTTTATATTCAGGTTTTTGATCCATTTTGAAGTAGTTTTTGTATACGGCATGAGGTATGGGTCTTGTTTCATTTTTTTGCAGATGGGTATCCAGTTTTGCCAGCATCATTTGTTAAAAAGACTGTCTTTTCCACATTTGATGGACTTCGGGCCCTTGCTGAAGATCAGGTGACCATAGGTGGATGGCTTTACATCTGGGTTCTCAATTCTGTTCCATTGGTCAATGTATCTGTCGTTGTACCAGTACCAGGCTGTTTTGACTTCTGTAGCTGTATAGTAGGTTCTGAAGTCAGGTAGTGTGAGTCCTCAACTTTATTCTTCTTCTTCAGTAGTGCTTTACTTATTCAGGGCTTCTTCCCTTTCCATATAAAGTGAATGATTAGTTTTTCCATCTCTTTGAAGAATGTTGTTGGCATTTGGTAGAGATTGTGTTGTATTGGTAAATTTCTTTGGGTAGAATTGACATTTTCACAATGTTGAGTCTGCCTATCCGTGAGCATGGTATGTTTTTCCATTTATGTAGATCCCTTTGGGTTTCATGCAGTAGTGTTTTGTAGTTTTCTTTGTGTAGGTCTTTTACATCCCTGGTCAGATTTATTCCTAAGTATTTTATCTTTTTAGAGGCTATTATAAATGATATTGTTTTCCTGATTTCCTTTTCATTGTTCTCCTTATTGGTGTATAGGAATCCAACTGACTTTTGAATGTTTATCTTGTATCCTGCCACTCTGCTGAATCTTTGTATCAGTTCCAGTAGATTTCTCATGGAGTCTTTAGGGTTTTCTATGTATAGTATCACATCATCTGCAAACAGGGACAGTTTAATTTCTTCATTACCAATATGGATGCCCTTTATTTCTTTTTCTTGCCTTATTGCTCTAGGTAGAACTTCCAGCAAAATGTTAAATATAAGTGGTGATAAAGGGCATCCTTGTCTTCTTCCTGTTCTCAAGGGGAATGTTTTCAGCCTCCTTCCATTAAGAATGATGTTGGCTGTTGGTTTTGTATAGATGCCCTTTATTATGTTGAGAAATTTCCCTTCCTTACCTATTTTATTGAGAGTTTTTATCAGGAATGGGTGTTGGACTTTGTCAAATGCCTTTTCTGCGTCAATTGAGATCATCATGTGATTCTTTTCTTTCCTTTTATTTATGTGGTGGATTACGTTGATTGATTTTCTAATGTTGAATCATCCTTGCATACCTGGAGTGAATTACTTGGTCGTGGTGTATTATTTTTTTTGATATGATGCTGAATTCTATTGGCTAAAATTTTGTTCAGAGTTTTTGCATCTATATTCATGAGAGATATTAGTCTGTAATTTTCTTTTTTTTGTGACGTCTTTTCCTGGTTTTGGTATCAGCACTATGCTGGCTTCATAGAATGAATTTGGAAGTGTTGCTTCCTCTTCTATGCTCTGAAATATCTTGAGTAGTACAGGTACAAGCTCTTTTGTAAATGTTTTGTAGAATTTTCCAGTGAAGCCATCTGGGCCAGGGCTTTTTTTGGTTGGGAGTTTTTTTTACTACCTTTTCAATCTCTTCTCTTGTTATGGGTCTGTTCAGATTTTCAACATAACTTTGTTGTAGTTTGGGTAGGCCTTGTGTTTCTAGAAATTCATCCATTTTTTCTAGGTTTTCAAGTTTGTTGGAGTATAGTTTTTCATAATATTCGGTTGTAATCTCAAGGAATGTTTTGATGGAGTAGTAAAAAAACAATAGTAGCAGTAACTCAGAGCCTAAATCTTAAAACCATCTTTCTCTGAGGGAGAAGGATACAACAGTTGGCTTCTGTAAATATTACAGCATTGGAAACCATATGGGGAAGTTCTACTCTGTCCTATAGGGTGGCTAAAGTCAGAATCGATTTGCTTCTGCTAGAGACTAATTATGGATTAGTTTTTTAAAAAATACTTTTAGAAAAAACTTTTTTTCTTTAAGTATGAAGACAATACACATTTTCAGAAGACAAACAAGTATAAAGTTTATATAACCTATAATTATACTCCTGGAGACATCTACTATTATGTCTATATCCTATATCTTACCAGGTTTTAAAATCATAAACTAATAGTTTTGTATATTTTTAACCAAAGTTGAATGACACAGAATTATCAGCCATTATATCATGAGCCCTGGTGGCACAGTGGTTAAAGTGGTAGGCTGCTAACGAAAAAGTTGGCAGTTTTAACCCAGCTGCTCCATGGTAGAAAGGTGTGGCAGTCTGGTGCTATAAAGATTACAGCCTTGGAAACCCTATGGGGCAGTTCTACTCTGTCCTGTAGGGTTGCTATGAGTTGGAATTGACTCAGTGGCAGTGGGTTTGCTATTTTTTTGGGGGGGTTTTTATATCATGAGCATATACACGTCATTAACTTTTATAATTTATGACTTTTGTTGTTGTTTTTAGGTGGCTAGGTAGTGGCAGGATGAAGTAACTAATCAGTGTGCCAGTATAAAATGGACAATTACCATGATTAACTAGAATTTATGACTAGAAATATACAGTGGTTAAATATCAGAACTGAAAACTTAGAAATTTTCCTGTTATACATAAATATTAAAATAATTTCCTTCTACCAATTTAGTACTGTTTGGTTTACAGAACATTTTCTCTTGCAGATTAAGTCAGATTATCTCATTTGGTCCTCTAAAGAACTCTATGGTATAAGGTCATTTTGTCATTACATTTAATTGATATTTAAATTTAAAATGCCAGAATGAACACAAATGCTTACTTTCCCTAGCTGCAATGTCTTACTGACATGAAAAATGTATACCTCGCTATATTTTTAACTATCCATCCTTCCATATATATCTAGATTCATCAAAGTGCTAGAAAAAAGAAAGGGAAATATATCTCCTTTTAATTGTTTCTTTCGCCTAACATGGAGTTAATCATTTGATAAAGTCAATTAATTTTTCCTGTGATGATCTACCCCTTTTGTACAACAGGAAGTCCCCAGTCCATCTGGCACCTAATTTTGTTCAGTACTGTTTTCCTTATGGAATAAAACTCTTGATTATAGCAATTGTTAGCCTTGCTTACTTCTAAACTGTGACCCCTAAATGAAATTGACTTTGGATCAAAGGCGAGTCCTTTCCCCAAAACTTTCTCTTTTGCTATATCAACAAGAGTCAGTTTCCATTTTTTACAATCAATATATCATATAAAAATAATAGGAAACACTATTTAAAAAAGAATAAAAAATTTAAATATCCAGAAATGAATGAAGTAGGAAAAGTGTAGATTATTTATGGGGCAAATTAAAATTTGGGGGATGACATAAAGAAGATTTGAAGAAATACATATTGGGTTATCTATTTATAAACATCCACCACTTGACCGTCAGTATGTTATACTGTTATGACTTGCCTGTTGACGTGATGCTAGAAGCAATGCCGTTGGTATTTCAAATACTAGCAGGGTCACCCATGGTGGAGGGGTTTCAGGGGAACTTCTAGACTAAGACAGACTAAGAGGAAGGACCTGGTGTTTGAATTCTGAAAGAAATAGGCAGTGAAAACCTTATAAACAGCAGTGATACATTGTCTGATATAGTGCTGGAAGATGAGTCCTTCAAGTTTGAGGGCACTCAAAATATGACTAAGGAAGAGCTACCTCCTCTAAGTAGAGTCGACCTTAATGATGTGGATGGAGTCAAGCTTTTGGGACATTCATTTGTTCCTGTGGCATGACTCAAAATGAGAAGAAATAGCTGCAAATATCCATTAATAATCCCAACGTGGAATGTAAAATGTATGAATCTAGGAAAATGAAGTCATCAAAAATGAAATGAAATACATAAAGATTGATAATCTATGCATGAGTGATCTGAAGTGAATTGGTACTGGCCATTTTGAAACAGACAATTATATTTTATAGTCTACTCTGCCGGAAATGACAAATTGAGGAGGAACAGCATTTCTTTCATGTCAAAAAGAACATCTCACCTACTTTGCAGCTATGGTAGTCAAAACAGCCTGGTGCTGGTACAACGACAGATACATTGACCAGCAGAACAGAATTGAGAACCCAGATGTAAATACATCTACCTATGGTCACCTGATCTTCAACAAGGGCCCAAAGTCCATCAAATGGGGGAAAAGACAGTCTTTTTAACAAATAGTGCCAGCAAAACTGGATACCCCTCTGCAAAAAAAAATGAAACAGGACCCATACCTCACGCAGTATACAAAAACTAATTCAAAATGGATCAAAGACCTAAATATAAAGCCAAAAACTATAAAGTTCATAGAAGAAAAAATAGGACCAATGCTACAGGCCTTAATACACGACATTAACAAGATACAAACCATAGCCATCAACACACAAACCCCAGAAGATAAGCTAGATAACTGGGATCTTCTAAAAATCAAACACCTATGATCTTCCAAAGACTTCACCAAAAGAATAAAAAGAGAACCTACAGACTGGGAAAAAAATTTTGGACAGTACAAGTCAGACAAAGGTCTAATCTCCATAATCTACAAGGAAATCCAACACCTCTACAACAAAAAGACAAATAATCCTATTAAAAAATGAGCAAAGGAAATGAGCAGATACTTCACCAAGAAGACATTCAAGTGGCCAACAGACACATGAGGAAATGCTTGCGATCACTAGCCATTAGAAAAATGCAAATTAAAACCACAATGAGATACCATCTCACCCCGGCATTACTGGCACGAATCAAAAACACTGGAATTCTAACTCACAAAAAAAAAAGACCAGATTTACTGGCCTAAAGGAGACTGGAGAAACCACAAGAGTATGGCCCCCAGACACCCTTTTAGCTCAGTGGTGAAGTTACCTTCGAGGTTCACTGTTCAGCCTGGGAGTGGACAGCCCAGTAAAACCAAATGAGACTAACAAGGTACAGGAGTCCAGTGACAAGGGCCAGAAGGCAGAAGGGGAGTAGGAAGCTGATGATAGGGAACACAAGGTTGAGTAAGGATACTGTTGATGTGTTGTGAGATTGTTAACCATTGTTATAGGGCAACATTTGTAGTAACTGTTAAATGGGAGACTATTTTGTCCTGTAAGCCTTCATCTTAAGTGAGAATAACAGCACAATTAGAAGAGCGTAGTCAATGTCACTTAAATGTGTATGTAAAAAGTTTTGAAATGGTGTATCTTTGGCTATGTGTATTTTCACAAAAAAAAAAAAAAAAAAAAGCTGAGAATTTAGAGAGTTAAAATGTTGTGGGGTTGTTAACCAAAGTCATAAAACAGCATGTGTACTACTGTTACATGAGAAACTGTTTGTTCTGTAAGCCTTCACCTGAAGTACAATAAAATATTAAAAAAAAAAAGAACAAAACACTGGAAATAACAAATGTTGGAGAGGCTGTGGGGAGATCAGAACTGATGGGAGTGCAAAATGATACAACCATTTTGGAAAATGTTATGGAACTTCCTTAGAAAGCTAGAAATAGAAGTACTATATGATCCAGCAATTCCACTCCTAGGAATAAATCCTATAGAAATAAGAGCCGTCACTTGTATAGACATATGCACACCTATGTTCATGGCAGCATTGTTCACAATAGGAAAATGATGGAAACAACCTAGATGCCCATCAACAGATGAATGGATAAATAAACTATGGTACATACACACAATGGAACACTACGCAAAAATAAAGAACAATGATGAATCTGTGAACCATCTCATAACATGGATGAAACTGGAGGCCATTATGCTGAGTGAAATAAGTCAATCACAAAAGGACAAATATTGTATGAGACCTCTACTGTAAAAAGTCATGAAAAAGTTTACACACAAAAAGTAACAATCTTTGTTGGTTATGAGGGATGGAAGGTGTGGAGGGGGAAATACTAAATCGGCAATAGGTAAGTGGTATCTTTGGTGAAGGGTGAGACAGTACACAATACTGGGGAAGCCAGCACAACTTGTACAAGGAAAGGTCATGAAAGCTCCATAGACACATCCAAACTCCCTGAGGGACTGAATTGCTGGGCGGAGGGCTGTGGGGACCATGGTCTTGGGGAACATCTAACTCAATTAGCATAACACAGTTTATAAAGACAATGTTCTACATTCTACCTTGGTGAGTAGCATCTGGGGTCTTAAAAACCTGTGATCAGCCATCTAAGAGACTCCACTGGTCTCACTGCTTCAGGAGCAAGGGAGAATGAAGAGAACAAGATACAAGGAAAACATTAGTCCAAAGGACTAATGGACCACAGCTACCAAGGCCTCCACCAGACTGAGTCCAATACAGCCAGATGGTGCCTGGCTACCACCACTGACTGCTCTGACCAGGATCAGAACAGAAGGTTCTGGACAGAGCTGGAGAAGGTTGTAGAACAAAATTCTAACACACACACAAAAAGACCAGATTTACTGGCCTGAAAGAGACTGCAGAAACCCCGAGAGTATGGCCCCCAGACACCCTTTTAGCTCAGTGGTGAAGTCACTTCCGAGGTTCACCATTCAGCCTGGGATTGGACAGCTCCATAAAACAAAATGGGACTAATGAGGCACAGTAGTCCAGGGACAAGGAATACACGGCAGAAGGGGACAGGAAAGCTGGTGATAGGGAACCCAAGGTTGAGTAAGGAGAGTGTTGACATGTAGTGGGGTTGTTAACCATTGTCATAGGGCAACCTGTGTACTGTTTAATGAGAAACTATTTTGTCTGTAAACCTTCATCTAAAATGAGAATAGCAGCACAACTGGAAGAATGAAATCAATGTCACTCAACTGTGCATATAGAAATTTTTGAAATGGTGTATCTTTGGCTCTGTATATTTTCACCAAAAAAAAAAAAAAAAGAGGTCGAGAAGGGAGAGGGCTGACATGTCGTGGGGTTGTTAACCAGTGTCATAAAACAATATTTGTACTGACTGTTTAATGAGAAACTATTTGTTCTGTAAACCTTCACCTAAAGTATAAAAAAAAAAAAAAGAACATCTCAAGATCTATCCTGAAGTACAAAGCTGTCAGTGATAGGGTAGTATCCATACACCTGCAAGGAAGACCAGTTAATACAACTGTTTTAAGAAATTGAATATTTTTATCAACTTCTTCAGTCTAAAATTTATCAAATATGCAATCAAGATGCATTGATAATTACTGGTGAGTGGAATGCAAAAGTTGGAAGCAAAGAAGGACTGGTAGTTGGAAAATGTGGCATTGGTGATAGAAATGATGCCAGAGATTGCCTGATAGAATTTTGCAAGACCAATGACTTCTTCATTGCAAATACCTTTTTTCAACACCATAAAAAGGGACTATACCTGTGGACTTCAATGGGTGGAGTTCAAAGGAATAAAAATGACTACATCTGTGGAAAGAGACGATAGAGAAGCTCAATATCATCAGAGCAACACCAGAGGCCATCTTTGGAAGACACCATCAATTGCCGATGTGCAAGTTCAAGTCGAAGCTGAGAAAAATTAAAAGAAGTCCATGACAGCAAAGTATGACCTTGAGTATAAAATAAAAACAAACCAAACCCGTTGCTGTCAAGTTGATTCTGATGCACAACAACCCTATAGTACAGGGTAGAACTGCCCCAGAGGGTGTACAGGAGAAAGCAGCTGGTGGATTTGAGCTTTTGGTTAGCAGCTGAGCTCTTAAGCAGTCACCACCAGGGCTCCTCCTTGAGTATATCCCACCTGAATTTGGAGACCATCTCAAGAATAAATTTGAGGCCTTGAACACTAATGACAGAAGACCAGACAGGTTGTGGAATGACATCAAGGACATCCTACATGAAGGAAAAGAAAGGTCATTAAAAAAACAGGAAAAAAAAGAAAAGACCAAAATGGATGTCAGAAAAACTCTGAAACTTTCTCTTGAATGTAGAGCAGCTAAATTGAGTGGAAGAATTGATGAAATAAAAGACCTGAACAGAAGATTTCAAAGGGCAGCTGGAGAAGACAAAGTAAAGTATTATAACAAAATGTGCAAAGACCTGGAGTTAGAAAACCAAAAGGGAAGAAAACACTTTACCTTTCTCAAGCTGAAAGAACTGAAGAAAAAAATTTAAGCCTTGAGTTGCAACATTGAAGGATTCTATGGGCAAACTATGGATGGAAGCAGGAAGCATCAAAAGAAGATGGAAGGCGAACACAGAATCACTATACCAAAATGAATTAGTAAATGTTCAGTCATTTCAGGAGGAAGCATATGATCAAGAACTGATGGTATTGAAGGAAGAAGTCCAAGCTGCACTGAAGGCACTAGTGAAAAACAAGGCTTCAGGAATTGATGGAATACCAATTGAGATGTTTTGACAAATGGATGCAGCAGTGAAGGTGCTCACTTGTCTATGCCAAGAAATTTGGAAGACAACTACCTGGCCGACCTACTGGAAGAGATCCATATTTTTGACCATTCCAAGGAAAGGTGATCCAATAGAATGAGAAAATTATCAAACAATATCATTAACATCACAGGCAAGTAAAATTTTGCTGAAGATAATTCAAAACTTGTTGCAGCAGTACATCCACAGGGAAATACTAGAAATTCAAGCTGAATTCAGAAGAGGATGTGGAATGAAGGATATAATTGCTAACATTAGATGGTTCTTGGCTGAAAGCAGAGAATACCAGAAAGATGTTTACCTGTGTTTTATTAACTGCATAAAGGAATTCAACTGTGTGGATCATAACAAATTATGGATAACTTTGGGAATAGAAATTTCAGAACACTTAATTGTGCTCATGGGGAACTTGTACACAGACAAAGAGGCAGTCATTCAAAAAGAACAAGGGGATAATGCATGCTTTAAAATCAGGAAAGGTGTGTGTCAGGGTTGTATCCTTTCACCATATTTATTCAATCCATATCCTGAGCAAATAATCTGAGAAGCCAGACTATATAAAGAAGACTTCAGCATCAGGATTGGAGGAAGACTCATTAACAACTTGTGATATACAGATGACACCACCTTTCTTGCTGAAAATGAAGAAGACTTGAAGCACTTACTGGTCAAGATCAATGACTACTGCCTTCGGTATGGATTTCACCTCAACATAAGAAAACAAAAATCTTCACAACTGAAACAATAAGCAACATCATGAGAAATAGAGAACAGTTTGAAGCTGTCAAGGATTTCATTTTACTTGGCTCCACAATCAATGCCCGTGAAAGTTTTAGTCAAGAAATCAAAAGATGTGTTGCGTTGTGCGAATCTGCTGCAAAAGACCACTTTAAAGTGTTAAAAAGCAAAGATGTCACTTTGAGGACTAAGGTTTGCCTGACCCAAGCCATGATATTTTCAATCACCTCATATGTATGCAAAAGCTGGATAATGGATAAGGAAGACCAAAGAAGAATTGACACCTTTGAATTATGGTGCTGGCAAAGAATATTGAATATACCATAGACTGCCAGAAGAATGAACAAATCTGTCTTGGAAGAAGTACAATCAGAATGCTCCTTAGAAGCAAGGATGGAGAGACTTTGTCACTTGTACATTGGACATGTTATCAGGAGGGAACAATCCCTGGAGAAGGAGTTCATGCTTGATAAAGTAGAGGGCCAGGGAAAGAGAGGAAGACCCTCAATGAGATTAATTGATATAGTGTCTGCAATAATGGGTTCAAGCATAGCAATGATTGTGTAGAATATGAAATACCAAACCTAAACCCATTGACAGCAAGTCAATTCTGACTCATAGCGACCCTATAGGATAGAGTAGAACTGCCCCACAGGGTTTACAAGGCTGTAATCTTTACGGAAGCAGACTGCCACATCTTTCTCCCATGAACAGCTGGTGGGTTCAAACTGCCAACCTTTCAGTTAGCAGCCAAGCGCTTAACCACTGCACCACCAGGGCTTCTAGGGTATGGAATAAAACAAACCAAAACCATTGCTATCAAGTCAATTCAGACTCATAGGGACCCTATAGGACAGAGTAGAACTACCCCATTAGAATTTCAAAGGAGCGGCTGGTGGATTCAAACTCCTGACCTTTTGGTTAGCAGCTGAGCTCTTAGCCACTGTGCTTAATTTTAACATTTTAAAGATGGAAATCCTGAAGCTAAGAGAGATTAATGTAATTTCTCTAACTTCATAGAGTAAGTGGCAGAATAGAGTTTCAACTCAGGCCAGAGTGATCTCAAAGCAGTAGCTATTAGCTTCTACTCTATTCAGTAGAGTGTCAAAGGGTGGAAGGAAGGCTGGCTTGTACAGGTTCTGCAAAGCCAGTCATTAAATATTCAGGGTTTTTTTGAACCAGTTGTTAAAACATTGTACACTTAATGAGCTATGGTGGGAATAGTAACACCATCCGTTGTCGTTGAGTAGCGACCCTACAGGATGGAGTAGATTGTCCCATACGGTTTCCAAGGAATAGCTGGTGGATTAGAACTACTGACCTTTTGGTTAGCAGCTGTAGCTCTTAGCCATTGTGCCACCAGGGCTCCTTTAACACCACAGAAATCCGTAAATGCTAAAATCAGGGCTTACCTCCCACTCACCTCCCTCTCCCACATCAGACAGTTTACCAGCACACCACTGCCTTTACTGCCAAAGTTTTGTCAGTGTTTATTTCCATATTAAGTTACAGATATAAGTATTAGACCTAACTATTTTATCATATACCAAGTATTGCCTATAAATTGGAAACCATTAAGAAATTTATCATTATTTGTTATTGAATTAAATATGGTAATTTTATTATCATATTAGAATACCTAACAATTTTTTATAGAGAACAATGTGTGAAATGATGAATTCTCTCTCATTTTCAGTGATGGTGGAAAGTGGAAATATAATTTCTTATGTGGCTTACATTAATTCTGGATATTGTAACATTTATAAAAGTATTATAGGACTTGTGAAACTACCACCTAATAAAGTGGTAAGTTTTATACTTGCATATTCTCTTCAATTGGTTACTTAAATGGATTAAGGATATTGAACATATTTTCATATGTTTGCAGAGTATTCATTTATTTTCATTTGTGAAATTTCTGTTCAAATGTTCTACCCATTTCTAATTAGAGTCCTTTTCTTTTTCAATCGAGTTGTAAGATACAGAAATGACCAATAAGTATATTAAAAGATGCTTAACATCCTTAGTCATCAGAGAAATCAGAGTTATCAGAGAAATCACAGCAAGGTACCACTATAAGCACATCAGTTTGGCTAAAATTAAAAACAGTGGCAATATGAAGGGTTGACAAGAAAGTAGAGCAACTGGAACTCTCATAGATTTCTGGTGGGAATATAAAATGTTACAATCTCTTTGGAAAATAGTTTATAAGTTTCAAAGTTAAATATACATTTACCAGATGACCCAGCCATTCCACTCTACATATTTACTCAAGAGAATTGAAAATATATGTATACAAAATACTTACATAAAACTTCATAACCAAAAACTAGAAGTAATCCAGTTGTCACTGGCAGTTGAATGCATAGAAACATTGCAAAAGTTTAATACAATAGAATTCCACACATCAATAAAAAAATAAAACTAATGAAACATGCAAGCATATGAATGAATCTGAAAAGAATTAGATTGGGCAAAAAAGTCAAACCCCAAAGAATGCATTCTATATGATTCCATTTTTACAAAGTTCTAGAAAAGGGAAAAAAATAAATGTATAGTGATAAAATCAGATGTTTTTGTCAGGTGCAGTGGGTACATTGGCCACTGACTACAAAGGATGATGGATATGTTCCAAAGCTGATTGGGATGTCAGTTGCACAGGTGTCATCAAAATTCATTAGACTATAACACGAGTGCATTTTATTTATGTAAACTACAACTTAATAAATTTTTTTTTAAAAAAAGGAGTTACAAATTCATTTCTGAGGATCTCTGACTCATGTCATCTGTAAATACTGATATGAGGATGTATTTCCACAATATAAACTATATAAAAATATGTACATATTAATATGCTGCAAAGTCACATAGAGTACGAACACCTTTTCCTTTATATGTAGAAGCTTATTGAATTTCAAACCCTTGTTGCTGTCATATTTTCTTCTTTCCTTAGATACTGTCATGATGTTGTGTCAAGTTGATTCTGACTCATGGTGACTCCATGTGCTACAGACTAGAACTGCTCCATAGGGTTTTCAAGGCTATGACCTTCTGGAAACAGATTGCCAGTCCTGTCTTTCAAGGCGCCTCTTGGTGGGTTCAAACCACCAAAATTTGGCTACTAGTTGAGTGCTTAACTATTTGCACCACCCAGGGACTTCTATACTGCCATAATATTAGCATATTTATTGTTTCACTAATTTTATTATCTGGACCCAGTTTTGTATTAATTGGAAAAATAAAGGAAATAAATACTTTGACACATCAGTTTGTTGAAATTCATGGAAAACTACTAGAAACTTTTTTTTTGGTAGGAGCCACAAGTTCAATTCTATTCTTTAAATTTGTGTTCAGATATTAAAAAAGCATACCATTTTCCAATAAGAAAGCAACTCCTTTCTCTATACATGTGTTATTTTCCCTCAGTTCATTTCATTGCTTGGCGAGGAGCAGTGTTATTTAAAATAGTAGCAATTATTAGGTTTGAGGGAACTGCTTAGCTACATTATCATTCCTCTACTACTGTGTGCAGGAACAAATAGAAGCATTTCCAGTGTTCTGAGAACATTTGAGTCTGACTAGAAGAGTAGTGTCCTGCAGCCCTACTGAGTCAAGGATTTAAGAAAGCATTTGAATAGTTTCGGAAGACCTCATCTTTTTCCCTTTCTTATTCCTGACTCCAAGGGTTCATTCTCACCAACCAGAACTGTTTGGGAGAACGGGTGTTCTCATATATTCTCCTTCCTCTGGTAGGCAGATATTGTACAAACTCAAAACTTCTTTGTCACCTACTGTATCAGGTCTCCTTTAGACAAACTTGGAACTAATCGTTTGTGGTTGGTCAGACACTCTTCAACAGGATTCAATTTAATATAAAAACTTAGTTGAATTCTGCTGTACTAGTCACATGCAACCTAAATATTTGCCATTTATATAAGGGGCAACACTTTAAGTGAGATATTAGACTTTGACTCCAGGATATTTAGAAAAGCCCTCTACCTCTTCTTAGTTCCTGTCACCCTCCTACCCTGATGACTACACTCTGTGTTTTATATCTCTCTACTCACCAACTCATCCCTGTTTCTATCTGATGTATTTCCAGTAAAAGATAACTTGAGGTCTAAGTTTTTCTCCAGAAAGATCCATACTGAAAGTCAGTTAGGCCCATCTCCACAAGGTCCCTAATTTGGACCGAAATTGCTATTTCCCTTAGTCAAACTCACTTTCCTTATGTTTCTTTTTTGTTTAAATGGGAGAGTCAGGGGATGATTCCTCCTTTTGCAGATAATCCCATCAATTCTGGCCATGGCATTCTCTGTTTCTGTTCTTTCTTCCTGGTTAGCCCAACAAGTGTGCCTTGCAGTTGGGTCCCAGGTAACAAATGGTACTTCCCAAAACATACAAAGCTAAGCTATGTTTACAAAACATTATCCTAGGACCTTGAAAAATGAGATGAGTTCAATATTTCCTAAACATCTTGGTGAATTAAATTAATTTGCAGGTCACTAAATGACTATGCTTTCAATTACCTAATTTATACTGAAGTTGTCTATTAATTAACTATTGTTCTAGTTGAAACACATATCTAACGTTTTCTCTGATTTTAGTGAAATTGCTAATTTATTTTAAATATCAGGAGTTAAAATGATTTAGTAACACTGAGCTTCTGATAATATCAGCACATTTATTCATTATAATAAAGCAGTTGCATAAAACATAAATTTTCTGTATCTCTTACAGAAAAAAATTCGAAAACTTGTTTGTATGGGTAAATTGAAGGAGAAGGAATCCTTTGGTGAGATTAGTATTCTTCTTGGAGTTCCTTTCACATGCACAATCATTACTGGAACAGAGGTTGAGGTGGCAATCATTGAAGATACAGACCTATTTGGTAAATACAAATAAATGTCTTCTATTTTAACTATTAGATCATTTTACTGGATGAATTTTTGACAAGAGTAGATGTATCTCACAGACAAACCAGGACACACAAGTGAGTGTGTGTGTGTATACATTTACATGTATGTGTATCCTTTGTATATGGTAAAACATTTAACTATAATAATTGAAGTTATTTATGGAGACAACGTATCTATAATGTACAGATAACCCACTTTATAGCTACCTCTTCTGCCTAATTTAATTGTCCTATTAAAATATTAGCAATATTTTAAAAAGCTTTGATTTGAAATTACTTAAACCTCTGCTAATTTCTAAGTTATCTTTAATAGCATCACGCTCTTCTTTTCTGGGACATCTACTGGTTTTTCATCTCTAAGGTTATTCCTTCCATCTTTTTGGTACAGGTCAAGTATACTATCCTCCAGTGTACAGTCTAGATCAAGCATATTTGAAGATCTATGGCTTGTAATATTTATTCTTTATCTGTAATTTTGGAGATGGCATAATGGTTAAGAGCTCAGCTGCTAACCAAAAGGTCGGACAGTTCAAATCCACCAGCCACTCCTTGGAAACCGTGTGGGGCAGTTCCTCTCTGCCTTATAGGGTCACTATGAATTGGAATCAACTCGATGGCAGCGAGTTTGGTTTTTGGTTTAATAATAGTAAAAGAATAATCACACAATTACCTGTGTTTGGGCCTCCAAATATTATAAATACTCAAATAGGATGTACAATTGAGTAGGAAGGAAATGAAGGATAAATGAATAGAATTTACTAAGTCATAGCATAATAGGCTATTAAAGAAAATCATAGCTTTATATAGAATAAAGATGGGAATGCCAAATGTTGAGTAAAGGATTAAAGAGGAGAAATTAGTAGAAATCAAAGGAGGTGAGGGACTCACTTTAAATAAACTAATCTGGAAAGATGTTTTTGATTATCCATGTATGATTTGACTCATCTAAATTTCAAGGTTTTTGGATTTTTTTTTTTTTTGGTCTGTTAGTATATGAGTACCCCATACCTGCTTAACTATTCAAAAATGAAAAGAAGTCCAAATTTACATACCCATTTTTTTAAAATTATGAATTGAAATGTTGTTAGTTGCTGTCCAGTTGATTCTGACTCATGGCAACCCCGTATGTGCAGAGTAGAACTACTCCACAGGGTTTTCAAGGCTGATGATCTTTCGGGAGCAGATCACCAGGCCTGTATCCCCAGACACCTCTGGGTGGGTTCCATCTGCCAACGTTTCAGCTAGCAGTAGAGCACTTAACCATTTGTAGCATCCAGGGACTTCTAAATTTGAAATAACATTTGTTAATTGTTTTTTTCTTCTGTGGCATTCAAACACAAAACTCCTCAAGGTGCCTATCACTTAAAAAATAATTATTAACCATCAGTTAATATTACAATATTTTCACTTCATATAGGCCAGGTTTTTCTTTTCCTGTACTAATTATTTTAACTGGTGCAAGGCAAATACACTGTGGACTCTTTTATGTAAATCAACATTTCTCACATGAAAGTACATCTTTGAAGCATGTATGAGAATCTTCTTTGCCATCTGGCAGCCTAAAATTCAAATAGATAGTATAGTGTATGATTTAGTTGTGTTTGTGTGTGTGCTAGTCATATTTTAAATTTCATTCTACATTTAGTTCATTTTAAGACTAATGTTATAAAACTACTGACATGTTGTTTGCTTAGTTAAAATTTCCTTGAACACAAAGTACAATATTGTGTGCTGGTTTTGTCACAACTTACAAGAACATGAAATATTGTATTTAATTTTAAACAGTCTTTTTATTTCTATAGTCTAAATATTTTATATTTTATTCCAAGAGAGTTAAAAATGCATTTATAAAAGCTAAGTAATTATAATGAGAAAAATAATGGTTACTTTTTCCGAAAGGATCTTTTCACACATGAAGAATGATAATTCTTAATCTCCATTTTCATATTACTTCATTTGTTTCCATCTATTCCATTGCTTTCATCATCTGAAATATTGATTCATTGCTAAAATAGCATGGGACAGGACACAAGAGAAAATCAAATGAGCTTTAAAAAATATCAAGTTGAAGATAAATGAAAATGCTATACTAGACAATAACCACGAGCAAAAACCTTGATTTGTCATCTTCCTACCAAGAGTAACTAATACTGCATTCGGTATTAGAAAAAATTGTTTAAATTTGAGGTGATCTATTAAAAAATAAAACAAATATGTTCCAACAGAGACCTCAAGTCATATGTTGATTATGTTGCCAGCATTTATCAAAGATTATTAAATATAGTAATTTTTAAAAAATTTTAAATTACTGAAAAAACTATATTAAAGTTGATGTCTTTCCCAAAATACACAGGTCATATTCACTATTTGCTACCGTATAAATCACATTAAAGAGCCAGTACCACTTAAATGAGTTAGTTAATCAATAATTATTTAGTAAATACCCAGAGTGAGCAAGTAATTCACTCTCTATACTTGGGGATGGATAGAATTGCATAAAAAAAATTAAACATGTGTAACACTTAGTTTTGCAATATTTAAAAGGATTTGAGGAATGATATTTTTGTTGACTTACATTATTAACTTTTGGAAGATGGAAATATATGTTTTAATCTAGCATCTAAATAAAAATGAGAACATAGTTACTATTAAGTTTAAGCAAATATAAATTTACTCTGTTTCATGTAATGACACAGGGAATATAGTTTATCTGATTATTATTTTTATGAAAGTAATATGTTTTTGTACAGTTGCTGAATTTATACCTCAAATCATTCAGATTAAAGATAAAGCAAACCAACATAACTACTTTAATTTTACCAATATTTGAAATTCTTGTCCCACCATTAAAACAAATGTAACACTTTTGTAATGAGAAAGAATTGCTTTATATTTAAAAAATGAATTACCACAGTTATTTATTGTATCTCATTCAACCACGCATAACTGAAAATACAAAACAGACGAGCTACGGATTTAAATTTTCTTTCTGAAAAGGAAAATTTGAAGGTAACATTGGAACAAACTATCCAATAGTTGGTGTGTGTGTGTGTGTGTGTGTGTGTCTGTTGGTTTGTTTTAACAGGGAGAATATCCAAAGACTTTTATCTCTGGTAATGCTTCCCTTGATCAAAATCCTAGGATACCAAATTTTTCACTGTAGGAGGAATGTGCCTATAAAAACATCTGTGAGGGGTTTCGGGGACAATGAATATATTCTTATCAAGAAGATCTACTTTCCAACAAGGAGTTTTTCCTTGGTGCAGAGGCAGGCTATAACCAGGTGTCTCCTTGGTGACAATGCTAATCAGAAGAGCTTTAACTCTTGAACAATTTGCCACAGGAAATAACGCTTCCTCACTCTCCCTCCCTGTCTCCCTCCCTTTTTTTTTTTTTTTTTGCTTGTGGTAGAAATTTTGGTATAAAAATACACTTCCTAGTTAAAAATAAGATATGACACTTAAGATGTATTTTTATTCTCATATGATTCTTTTACCTATTATTAATACACAGAGGTGTTAAAAGAAAAATATAAATTAAGTAAAATTTTTGTTTAATTTTGTTATTTTGGAAAAGCTTTGACTAAGTGAAAAAAATGTATATCATGTAACTGTTCCTCAGTATATTATTTTATGCTATTAGGTATCTTATAGATATTTTGAAGGGATGTTTTGTTAATGACAGAACCAGCTAAACATTTTGAATATCTTGCTAACATTTTAAAGTAGTTCTTACTTGGGGAAATTAAGTTTACCTTATGAGTGTGTGTGTGTGTTAGTGTGTGTTTATGTATGTGTGTGTGTATTTGAAGAAAAGAGATAAATAAGAAAATAATGTTGAATTTCATATTCTGCATTATGTATTCAGCCACTCTTAATTTTGTTTTATAAAAACAAGTCAAATTATTTTTTAGTTTGATTTTTATTAAGCCATTTCAATTTATAGGCATGTAAACATTTATTAATATAATTCTAAATTAAATGTTTAAATCTAGCAGGTGCTAAAATTTTTGGATGGCAGGGTTGATTTGGGCCCAGTATGAGAAAAGCAGCAGTGAGATGTCAATTACAGTATTCCCCTTTTCAGATTTACTGACATCTTACTTGATGGTATATTTGAAAGCACATGTTACTCTACCGTAAAATTTAATCCTTGGTAAATTATATATTTAGAGATTCAAAGGCTATATATTTCCTTTACCATCTATGTCCCTCAACGATAAAGTTTACTTGTGTCTAGGATTATTTGTTATTGATGACAGTAATCTGATACAATTTGATATATTTAGGTTAAAAAACATAAACATAATTTTGCCTGTTGTATAAAGATTTTAAAATTAATATAACTCCTGGTTTTGGGTGCCTCTATTAAAATAATAATAACAATAACTATTGGATACTCACTTGATAAATAACCGGTTTGTTAAATAAGCACAATTCACAGGAAGAAGTTTACAAAACAACGTTATGTCTCCCATATCCTTTGACATTTATTCAGTGAGACATTCTTTCCCTGCCCTTTCAAGTCTCAATCTAATGATTTTTTTTTTTTTTAAATCATTTATAAGTCACAAAATGTCCTATGACCACTTTTGGTGGCCAAATATTCTCAATTGAGATATTAACACAACCAGTCTGCTAATAAGCAAGTATCCAAACATGATTTAAGATTGAAGGGCCTGCTACATGGTTGTATCAGATTTCTATTAACACATTACAAATGAGCATAAATTTAGCAGCTGAAAACAACACCCATCTAATATCTCACAGTTTTGTAGGTCGGATGTCCAGGTAGGTTTGACTGATTTTTCTTCTTACGGTCTCACAAGGCTGAAATCAAAATGTTGGTTTGGCTGAGCTCTTATCTAGAGGCCGTATGGAAGAGTTGCTTGTTCAAGTTGGAAGAATTTAGCTCCTTGCAGCTGTAGAACTGAGGTCCCTGTTTTCTTGCTGGTTGTCATCCAGAGTCACTCCCTAATCCTAGCGACTACCCCATGCATGTGGTCCCCTCCATCTCAACAATGAAGAACTCTCTCATTTAGAATCTCTCTGACTTTCGCCTCTTTACCAGCCAAAGAAAACTCTGCTTTTAAAGGGCTCATATAATTGTGTTAGGCCCACCCAGATAATCTCAATATTTTAAGGTCGGTTGGTTAGTAATCTTAATTATTGTGGTTGTTTTTTGCCATAGAGTTGATTTCAACTCATGATGACCCCACGTGTTGCATGTGCAAAATTTCTTTGTTCTGTAGTGTAACATAATCACAGGAGTAACAGCATGGACCAAAGGTCATGAGGGTCACTTTCCAATTCTGCCTGCCGCAATGCTAGGGGCCAGTAGTTGGTAAGGAGAGCATGGTATGCATTTTTGCTTTCTCATTCCCAGCTTGCCACCTGTTAGATGTTGTCAGATAAAAACAATCATAGGATTTGGGTTTTTGTTGGGTGGTTTAGGGGCTTTGCTCTAGATTTGATATCAGAAAGCAGGGTCAATTTTATGATTCTGTATCTCAAATCTTATACATAGGGAGGGTTAGACAAAAATAGGAATAAAGCTGTAATTGGTAAAGAAGAAACAGCTGCTCATTTTAGCCAACAGACAGGGTGTTTGGTATTCTGTGAGTGGCACAGTGACTATGTTTATGTCATTGCTTAGACAAAATTATGAGATGATCTTGTTTGGTTCATTTTATCATGATCTCAGAGAAAATTTATCTAAGGTTGGTATTCTGGGAGAGTTCCCCAGGAGGAGAATGACATGACTTCACTAATAGTGCCAGGCCAGCTTCTACATGTCAGATACTGCTGTTTTGTTTTGTTTGTTTGTTTGCTTTCCTTTTTCAGTGGCTTGCTTAATACTATAGAATTATTAAGGGGTGGAATGGGAAATCAACCTGGCTGCAGGGTCTACACTCAAATGACTATGCTTTAATAACAATTCAACTGATAACTTTAATAATCTTTTTAATCCATTGCTCCATCTATTCATTTGATTTCCTTATATTTTAGAAATAATTGTTTAAATTGTGACTAAATTTTGACTACAGGGCCCTATGTAGTATATATTAATGGCCTTCAAAGTCTATGTGCACCTTACAAGGTGCTATGATTTTCCTCCAACTGAGAAGTCATTACATTGATACAGTTAATAAGTCCTGAGCTGAAAGTATAAAGATCTGCTTTCCTGGATCAACCCTACCACACATCCCACATGTTGTTTGAGTGACCCATTTTCTTTATTGGGCACTGAAAACAGTTAAAATGCATGTTTATACTGTCTTTTACAGTTATTTATATAATTACCTCTGCTGTACCCTTTATTTGTTCATGTGGATCTGAATTATCATATACTGTCTTTCTTTTTCAGTCTGAAAGACTACCTTTAGTATTTCTTATACAGCAACTCTACTGGTAGTGAATTCTTTCAGTGTTTGCTTTTCTGAAATATCTATTTGATTCCCTTAAATAAAGCCTTTTCCATTTTTTTAAGTTCATTTGTTTAATATTCAGAGTCCTAAAATTTTGATAGTTGTTGCGTTGTTTTTGTTTCTTTTGTGGGTCAGTACATTCGCTAATGTCCTTAACTTGCCATTCCAGAAGTTTTGTCCCCTACTGTAATTTGAATACAACACCAACAGCTTTCAGATGCCTGACATCATTTCCCACATGGTTATCATAAAAATAAGTAATATAATATCTGAATACATTTTGAAAGCTGTTGGTGTTGTTACGTGCTGTCAAGTCAGTTCTGACTCATAGCCTTCCTGGGTAGGGACAGAAACGAAACACTGCCCGGTCCTGTGCCTTCCTCACAATCATTGCTATGCTTCAGCCAATTGTTGCACCCACCGTGTCTATGCATCTCATTAAGGATCTTCCTTTTTCAATGACCTCTAATTTACCAAGCATGATGTCCTTCTCCAGGGACTGATCCCTCCTGATAACATGTCCAAAGTAAGTGACATCCTCACTTCTAAGGAGCATTCTGGCTGTACTTATTCCAAGACATATTTGTTCATTCTTCTGGCAGTCCATGGTATATTCAATATTCTTCACCAACACTATAATTCAAAGTCATCAATTCTTCTTTGGTCTTCCTTATTCATAGTCCAGCTTTTGCTTGCATATGAGGAGATGGAAAGCATCATGGCTTGGATGAGGTACACCTTAGTCCTTAAAGTGACATCTTTGCTTTTTAACACTTTAAAGAATTCTTTTGCAGTAGAATTTGCCCAATGCAATGCATCATTTGATTTCTTGACTGCTGTTTCCGTGGGTGTTGATTGTGGATTCAAGTAAAATGAAATCCTTGACAACTTCAATCTTTTCTCCTTTTATCATTATGTTGCTTATTGGTCCAGTTGTGAGGATTTTTGTTTTCTTTCGTTGAGGTGTAATTTATACTGAAGGCTGTAGTATTTGATCTTCCTCAGTAAGTGCCTCAAGTCCTCTTCACTTTCAGCAAGCAGGGTTGTGTCATACGTATATCACAGGTTGTTAATGAGTCCTCCTCCAATCCTGATGATGCATTCTTCTTCATATAGTCCAGCTTCTCAGATTATTTGCTCAGAATACAGATTGAATAAGTATGGTGACAGGATACAACTCTAGTGTGCACCTTTCCTAATTTTTAACCACTCAGTGCCCCCTTATTCTGTTCAAATGACTGCCTCATGGTCTATGTTCAGGTTCCTCATCAGCAAAATAAGTGTTCTGGAATTCCCATTCTTTGCACTGACATTCATAATTTTTCATGATCCATACAGTCAAATGCCTTTAGATAGTCAGTAAACACAGGTAAACATCTCTCTGGTATTCTGTGCTTTCAGCCAAGATCCATCTAACATCAGCAATGATATCCCTTGTTCCATGTCCTCTACTGAATCCAGCTTCAATTTATGACAGTTTCCTGTTGATGTACTGCTGCAACCATTTTTGAATGGTTTTCAGCAAAATTTTACTTGAGTGTGATATTGTGCGATAATTTCCACATTCTTTCAGTTCATCTTTCTTTGGAATGGGCATAGATATGGATCTCTTCCAGGTGGTTGGCCAAGTAGATGTCTTCCAAATTTCTTGGCATATACGAGTGCACACTTCCAGCACTGCATCTGTTTGTTGAAACATCTCAGTTGGTATTCTGTCAATTTCTGGAGACTTATTTTTTGCCAATGCCTTCAGTGCAACTTGGGCTTCTTCCTTTGATACCATCAGTTCTTGATCATATGCTATCTCTTGAAATGGTTGAACATAGACCAATTCTTTTTTAAACAATGACTCTGTGCATTCCTTCCATCTTCTTTTGATGCTTCCTGTGTCAGTCAATATTTTCCCTGTAGAATCCTTCAATATGACAACTCAAGGCTTGAAATTTTTCTTCAGTTCTTTCAGCTTGATGAATGCCATGCGTGTTCTTCCATTTTGGCTTTCCAACTCCAGGTCTTTGCACATTTCATTATAATACTTTACTTTGTCTTCTCAAGCCTCCGTTAGAAATCTTCTATTCAGCTCTTACTTCCTCATTTCTTCCTTTGCTTTAGCTATTCTACACTCAAAAGCAAGCTTCAGCATCTCTTCTGATATCCATTTTGGTTGTTTCTTTCTTGTCCTTTTAATGGCCTCTTGCTCTGTCAATATATGATGTCCTTGATGTCATTCCACAGCTTGTCTGGTCTTCAGTCACTAGTGTTCATTTGGTCAAATCTATTCTTGAGATGGTCTCCAAATTCAGGTGGGATATACTCGAGGTAGTACTTTGGCTCTTGTGGACTTGTTTTAGTTTTCTTCAGCTTCAACTGGAACTTGCATATGAGCAATTGATGGTCTATTCCACAGTAAACCCCTGGCCTTGTTCTGACTGATGATACCGAGCTTTTCCATCATCTCTTTCCACAAATGTGGTCGATTTGATTCCTGTGTATTCCATGTAGCGAGGTCCACGTGTATAGTCGTTATCTGTGTTGTTGAAAAAGGTATTTGCAATGAATAAGTCGTTGGTCTTGCAAAATTCTATCATGAAATATACAGCATCGTTTATATCACCAAGGCCATATTTTCCAACCACTGTTCCCTCTTTGTTTTCAACTTTTACATTCCAATCACCAGTAATTATTAATGTATCTTGATTGCATGTTTGATCAATTTCAGACTTCAAAATTTGAAAGCTAAAACTACTATAGTGTACAATAATTGTATTTCAAAAAAGATATGTTTCAAGAAGTCAGTCATGTACCATGAATTAAAATGTAAATAAAAAATTTGTTACAGGATACCAATGATATTTCGTTAAATAGAATAGGAAAAAATCCTATGCTAATTAAATTTACATTTTTGATTGGTAAAAATATAGAGGGAAAATATTATTGGGAAAAAATATTGATGACAGTAGTAGAGAGATTCCAAAGCAAGGTCATGGGATTAAAATAAGAAATATGCTGGAAAAAAAATAAGTTACTGCTATTGTAGAAAGCATATATAATCATAGATAATTACATATGGAATGTAAGTATTGATACTCTGGATCAGAACAAATAAAATGATATATCATTTATATGATTTCAACTCAAAAGATTGGATTATTCTCTAAACATCTTTACCTCTCCATTAAAATCATCATATGTATTGATCAAACATGGATTTATATAAATTCTTTGAATTTTTATGTAAATTGGTCATAATGATTTCCTTAGATTTGAAATTTAGAATGTAGAAATAATACTAACATATTTATTTAAATGACACTTTACAATTTATAAAATGTTACACTTCACATTTCCTTATGGTAAGAAATATTGAAGTTCTCAAGGGTTTTAAAATCACCTTTTTCCACTACTGTCACCCAAGTCAGCCTCTCATTATTTTATATTTGCATTACAATAATTGCTCTGTATGTGGCCACATTTCTTCCTGTCAAAGCATAATTTTAAAGTTTTAAAAACATGATTTTCATACAAATATGGAATAAACATACATCAAAGATTTTATTCAACTTATTGATTAATAGAGCCAGTAAAATGGTAATAAAGCTAGTTCTAAGAGCAATTAGTAACCAGGCTTTATATAGTCTATCAGGAAAACCATTTTTGTTTTAAGAAAGTAGGATATAATTCAGTATACACTTTAGAATAACTAAATCATAATCTTTTCTACTGGACAGAAACCTGTAAGTTAACATGTAGCTACCATTTCTGAGATATAATAAAATAGTAGTGAAGTCAAATACAGGTGCAATCCCCTATATATTTAATAATCCGTGTGTGACTCTTAAAAGTATCTCAGTATAGTAAAGGCAAATGAAGAACACCAAAGACACAAGGAAAGTATTAGCCCAAGAGATGGAAAGGGCCACATAAACCAGAGACTTCATCAGCCTGAGACCAGAAGAACTAGATGGTGCTTGGCTACCACCAATTATCACTCTAACAGGGAACACAACAGAGAGTACCTGATGGAGCAGGAGAAAGGTGGGGTGCAGAACTCAAACTGTAGTAAAAAGACCAGAGTTAATGGTCTGACTGAGACTGGAGAAACCCTGGAAAGCATGGCCCCCAGACTCTCTGACAGCCCAGAACTAAAACAATTTCTGAGGCCAACTCTTCAAAGATTGGACTGGACTGTGGGACATAAAATTATACTTGTGAAGAGTGTGCTTCTTAGCTCAAGTAGATACATGAGACTAAATGGGCAGCTTCTGTCCGGAGGTGAGATGAGAAGGCAGAGAGGGTTAGGAGCTGGTTGAATGGACATGGGGAATCAGGAGTGGAAAGGAGGAGTGTGCTATCACAGTATAGGGAGAGCAATTAGGGTCACATAACAATGTATGTATAAATTTTTGTATAAGAGACTAACTTGAAATGTAAACTGTCACTTAAACTACAACAATAAAAAATTAAAAAAAAACTCAGTATATAAATTGAATGACATGCCACTAATCATTATGCACTTATTTCTAAGTTTTAAATACTTTTTTTCCTTGTTATTCCCTTCTCTCCCCACTCCATTTTGTCAGGTAAATCATACAGGCGCATTATCATCCTTTAAAAATCACTTTCATTGTATCAGTCCCCTACATAAGGTTTATCTTTGTTGAGTGCTAGTTTAAATCTAAAACTGTCTCCTGAACCTTCTATTACTGTCATAATCTTAGCCTACTTTATGTCTTCAACCATTATTCTGTTTTTACAGCATACGTTTCTTTATTATCCCTTTTCGTGAAATCTATTCCCTCCTCCACCAAGATGTCTCACCAACACCTGAAACTCAACATATTCAATTGTGAAATTGTCATCTTCCTACTCCCCCAAAATGCTTCCCTTCCTCTGTTTCTTATTTTGATTGATGCAGTGGCTTTCCTTCAGCCCTCAAACCCATCTCCTGGAATTCGAAGGATCCTTATAATAGCATTCCTTCTATTTGCCTGCCTTCTTAACCAGCTGGGAAATGGGAAAAACAGTATAATAGAGAGGGTATCAATTTTTTATTGATAAAACAGAAATCAGAGAATGGAGCCTATATCTGCAGGCTAGTGAAAGCCCTAATTTTGAACCCCAAAGTTCACCTGGCTTACCTACAGAGTCACTTGCAGTGCTGGATGACCAAAGGCCTCCTCACATAATGGTTGGGGAGAAGCTTCCCTGTAAAACTTATGGAAAGGCACAAAAATATACCCTCCTGTCAGACAGGCTTGCTCCCAAGGAAAATTGGAAAGGATTAGAACTCTATCTCAGTTCCCTCACATTACTCTCTGCCTCAAGCTAGGAATGGGAGAAATGGCAAAAAGAGGCCAGAAATGTTAAATTTTTAACTTTCTTGCCTCCTGCAGAAATCAGCAATAAACGTTACCTCCAACACCTTACATCAATCCCCACAGCTACTGCGATCAACACTAGGGGACACCATTACATTGACTAATTCTATTGTATTCCATGTGCACTCCTGAGTTGTGCAAAGTTGTTGTAGTGTCAAATATAGTCAGTTATTCCTCCTAAACTTCCCTTAAATCTCTTTTCTCATCTTCATATCCCCTGTCATGATCTTAGTTCATGATTTAATCATATTTTGCTCAGAATTTCCAATAACAACTTAATTGGTCTCCCTGCCTCTGGTGTTATCATTTCTAATCCATTCTTCATACAGCCACCTAATTAAACTTTCCAAAACACAAGTATGATTATTTTTCTTCTACTTGAAACCTTTTATTGACTCTCATCATCTATGGCAGGACATCCTAATGTCTTTATCATGAACATATAACAAATCATACTACTTTAAAGAAACTTTGGGTCAGATGAAGGTAACTATTTTGTTCTTGATCAAAGAGTTATGGCCCTTCAGACTCCTTGCCTTTCAGCCCCTCCTGGCTGCACCAGGACTGGCCCAACCCAGAAACCCATTGCCATCGAGTCAATTCCAACTCATAGCAACCCTACAGGACAGAGTAGAACTGCCCCATAGGGTTTCCAAAGAGTGCCTGGTGGATTTGAACTGCCGACCTTTTGGCTGGTAATCATAGCTCTTAACTACCAGGATTGAAGAGGTCAATATCTGTATACTGTACCTATTTGTTACACTGACTGAGAAACTTTCAAGTCTACAGAAAAGTTGAAACATTCCTAAGATGGCATCCATTGCAATATGGCTTCCAACCAACTACTTATGTCCTCATCTTCAACACTTAACTGTCCAGAAATATTAAATTAAGTAATTTCTTGAAAATTCTGTGCTGCTTAATGCTTCAGAGTGCTATAGATATTCTATTCCCTCTCTCTGGAATTGTCTTCTGTCCTTTACCAGTTAGAAAACCATTATTAATACTTTCAAATTCTAAATATTCAAATTCACCTTTTTTCCATGAAAGTATCTTACACATGTGCCTTTTGCTACACTTATCATAGTGTTTGATTTTATGTTTACGCGTATGCTTTTCCTAAAGGACTTTGAACTCAAAAGACAGCGTTGTTCCCAGTTTTGTCCACAGTAGGTGTTCAGTGAATGAGAGAACATTATACGCTCATCTGTAAAGTTGTACTGGTGATATAACTCACGTTAAGCCTGTGATATATTGACACTCATTTAAAATAAACAAAGAATAGTTCAACCCCACTGATTTCCAAACAAATTCCGAAGTCTGGGTTCATTTTCTGTTTTAGGGTCACCATCTACAGTGTCTCCAAGATGGAGTTATTAAAAGATAATGATTTGTGGAAAAGAACCTGTGATTTCATAAACATTAATGACATTGAAATCAATCCATCCAGCAATAGTCCTTTGTTACATGGGACTTTATTTGTCCACAAATAAGTGGTCTCCCTTGATTTTCTAATGCTCTCACATATCAATGATGGTGTTGTTGTTAGGTGCCATTGATTCAGTTTTGACTCATAGCGACCCCCATGTACAACAGAACAAAACGCTGCCCAGTCCTGCACCATCCTCACAATTGCTCTATGTTTGAGCCCATTGTTGCAGCCACTGTGTCAATCCATCTTATTGAGGTCTTCCTCTTTTTTGCTGACCCTCTACTTTGCCAAGCATGATGTCCTTCTCCAGGGACTGGTCCCTTCTGATAACAAGTGCAAAGTAAGTGAGACAAAGTCTCCATCTTTGCTTCTAAGAAGTGCTCTAAGGAGCAATCTGGCTGTACTTCTTCCAAGACAGATTTGTTTGTGTTTCTGGCAATCCATGGTATATTCAATATTCTTTGCCAACACCATAATTCAAAGGCATTAATTCTTCTTCACTCTTCCTTATTCATTGTCCGGCTTTCTCATGCATACTAGGAGACTGAAAATACCATGGTTTGGGTCAGGTGGACCTTAGTCCTCAAAGTGACATCTTGCTTTTTAACATTTTACAGAAGTCTTTTGCAGCAGATTTGCCCAATGCAATGAATGCATCATTTGATTTCTTGACTATTGCTTCCATGGGCACTGACTGCGGATTCAAGCAAACTGAAATCTTTGACAATTTCAAAATTTTTCTCCATTTATCATAATGTTGCTTATTGGTTTGGTTGCGAAGATTTTTGTTTTGTTTTTTTGTGTTGAGGTGAAATCCATACTGAAGGCTGTAGTCTTTGATCTTCACCAGTAAGTGCTTCAAGTCCTCTTCACTTTCTGCAAGCAAGGTTGTGTCATTTGCATATTGCAGGTTGTTAATGAGACTTCTTCCAATCCTAATGCCACATTCTTCTTCATATAGTGCAGCTTCTTCTCAGATTATTTGCTTAGCATACAGATTGAATAAATATGGTGAAATGATACAACCCTGACACACACCTTTCCTAGTTTTAAACCACACAGTATCCCCTTATTCTGTTACATGGACTGTCTCTTGGTCTATGTACAGGTTCTACATGAGCACAAATTAAGTGCTCTGGAATTCCCATTCTTCACAATGTTAACCATAATTTGTTATGATCCACACAGTCAAAAAATGCCTTCGCATAGTCAGTAAAACACAGGTAAACGTCTTTCTAGTATTCTCTGCTTTCAGCCAAGATCCATGTGACATCAGCAATGATATCCCTTGTTCTACGTCCTCTTCCGAATCCAACTTTAATTTCTGGTGGTTCTCTGTTGATGTGCTGCTACAGCCATTTTTGAATTACCCTCAGCAAAATTTTAATTGTGTGTGATATGAATGATATTGTTCGATATTTTTCACATTCTGATGGATCACCTTTCTTTGGAATGGGCATGTATAAGGATCTCTTCCAGTTGGTTGGCCAAGTAACTATCTTCCAAATTTCCTGTCAATAGATGAAATACGTCACATATCAATGATATATACTCTTATTAAAAATCCTAAATTTTGTACACCAATGTCTTTTAATGGTTTAAGTACAATCAATTCACATATGGTAAGTTTTCTCTGGAATTCCACAAGCTTTTCTCTTTTTGTGAAATGGTATGCTTTCTTTTCATAGTGCAATCCATGATGTTTTCTGCCTTTCCTATTCTTAGGCTTACAGGAAGAACATCAACTTTGCCTTTTCTTGTGGTAGCTTCTTTTACCTAGGTAAATGCGTATCTTTCTTTCTTTCTCTCCCTATGTTACATTTTTGTTACTTTAATCATTTTTAATTATGATTATATAGCTACTTTATATCATATTCTTTCTTTAGTAATAGATAGGATATAACTTTAACAAATTATAACTGTATTAAGTATCTGGGATGGAAATAGATGGATAAATTCTTTCAATACAAACAAAAGTAGGGTCTTTTTTTTTGTCTGTGGATTTAAATATCATTCGGTATTTTTCTGTGGAGAAAAAAGCAAGTGCTGTTGGGCAGTAGACTTTTCTGGAGATGTTGATTAATGACTGGTAATAGTTATACTGACCCACAATTATAGAGGTACCTGTGCAATGGATTTAATGAAATCACTAACCACATATGTCATATTGAAACAGGTAGTTGGCCTTGACTAGAAATGTTGTTGTTGTTAGGTGCTATTGAGTTAGTTCTGACTCATAGTGACCCTATGTACAACAGAATGAAACACTGCCCAATCCTGACTAGAAATAACATCATGCATAAAAGAATTTTTGCTTTAAAGCATTGTCACAAGCAGAGTTCATGATGCATCTCTTGTTTACCTGGATATGACGCATTTTGATAATAATTATTTCAGTTTTAGTCCTTAACATTCATAGATGTTGATTCTTCAGTCTTGTATTTATGATGCATTAATCATGAATTTCTTTTCAGCAAGGAATTTTGGTGACAAGTCATATAAAGTCATGGGTCATATATAAATCTTCACTTATAAATGCTTTCCTATGCTTCCGAAATTGTAATTGCCTATAAACAAAAGGAGAGTGCAACAAAATTCTACTAGTGCAATATTGCCAAGCCATGCTGGAGAGCTTTGCTGGTTTAGCAGACATTACAATATTAATCAAATATCAAATTCAAACCAACCCAAAGATTGATGAAAAAAGTGTATTTTTAAAACTTACTTTTAGATTAGGCTGATGTAAAACTTCAGGCCAAGTTTCCTGTAAACCTTATGCTTTAATATTTTTAGAGAGACTACAAATTTATGCTTGTAGGAATATAATTTTATTAACATAATTATATTGTATTTCCTGATGAGTTTTAATGGGTAGATTACAAAAGCTTTCTTAATGGTTAGAAACTACAACAGTTTTCATTCTAGTGAATTCGGTGTTACAAATACTGAAAATTCCAACCAGGCTTTGATAAAATAGTATTTTTCTATTTGGATTATTTATATTCTTTGACAAAACTAATTCCTTACAAAATGCTGATTTCATACAAAATATATAAAAAAGAGAATCAACTGTAGGCTATTATTTGTGTGCCCCATTCATAAGTACATGACAGTTATATCCAATATGTAATACAACCACTGAAGTGTAATCATTTACTGTGCATAGTTTTGTTCTGTTTTGTTTTCTAAAGTATGTATGATATTGAATCTTGGTTGATTTCTAAATACTGACTGTCACTCAATATTTTAGGAAAGCATTTTATTGAATAAAATGTATCTCCTAAGAAATTCAATAGACTCACTTCTATTTTCAGAGTTATGCACAAATAATAAAAATATTACATTTTAAAATCTAGTTACTTGATCCAAGATCCTTATTAGGACAATTTTAGTAAAACAAACTATCACTAATGAGTTTATTCCCAATGCCAATATTTACTTCCTTTATAGTGTTCTAGACTGCTATGCCTTGTATGGCAGAGACTCGCTAGAGACTCAACAATCTTCTTTTTCTCTTCCTGAGCACAGAGGAAGATTATATTCCCTAGCCTCTCATGCACCTAGATTGGAGTCATGGCTTTAGTTAACAAACAGAGGGAAATTATTATATCCTGGCCATGAAAGAGATAATCTTCCATGATCTCACTTTCTTACCCTGTCTGGAAGTGAAGTGCTCCAAGACAGCAGAATCATATGTTGGTGGGAGCCTGGACTCTGGGATCATTTTCTTGGAAAGAACTGCCCAGAAGGATAGCCCAGCCAGGAACATCTGTATTGGACTTTGTAAATGACAAATAAACATTTATCGAATTAAGCAAACATGATTTTGGATTGTTTGCTATAGCAACTAGAAAGTGTTACTCTGAGTCATACAACTGGCTAAAATGCAAGATTTTTTGGAAGAGTTCTTAGAAAATAAATAATTCCCAAATTAAGACAGAAAGTGAATATGCTTTTTATAATTATTCTTTTATTCTTAACATTTAGAAATGCTCAACCCCAAAAGAATTTCAAGCCCTATTTAGGAATGAAATATAGTTACATATAGAGGATACATGCTCTTGCATCTACCATATGTTTTAGAATAATTTTTGAATGGTTTTGTTATAAAAATATCATATACACCATAGATGGCAGAAACAGAAATTTTTAATTAATGCACTTTTAAAATTCTCTGACAGAATCTTTAAAAAAAATAGCTAACAGTTTAGTTACATAGTTCCAGAACATAATTGATGACCTAGAATATGCTGTGTGGGGACTGTTAGCACACAGAGAAGCAAGTAGAATTTAGTACTTTTCAAAGAGAAATAAACAAGTTAGACAAATCATTAATCAAAACTAGTTTCAACAGATTGTCAGATAAATATCCACCAAGAGTTAATTGAAAATAACCTAGAAGAATTTGTAGACAAGGTTATCAGTAAATCTACTGAGGAAATTCACAGTGACCCTCTTTTCCAAAGGCATAGCATTCATTATAAATAAGTCTTTGTATTCATTGTGGGTATCACACAGATTCTATTTTCTTAGGACTTTTTATTATAGTGACTGAATTAAGGCTATTATACTGAAATCTTGGTGTAGGCCATTTCAAAATCTCAAAGAAAAAAATGAAATGTGTTATTAACATGTAAGAGAAAATTTTCATCATTTAAAAAAATTTTTTTGTTTGTACATAATAAAATTCCACAACATTGCTTATATTAGATATTAAATTTGAGTTAAAATTTTCAAGCTTCTTTGCATAGGGACACTGATTAATTCCCTAATACTTTCCTGATCTTCTTATAGGAAACACACCCATGTTCTACATCCATGTATTTTCAGGCCTTGGATTTACTCAAGAGATCTTGTTAGAGATGCATAGTTCTCTTGTAGAAAGAATTGTCCTTTCTGCTGCAAACATCTGATAGTTTAGTATATGATTACATGTAGGTTGAAAAATTAGGAAATTATGTAGGATTAAGGAGCATGGTGCAGTGGTTAAGAGCTCGGATGCTGACCAAAAGGTTGACAGTTTGAATCCACCAGCCACTCCTTGGAAACCTATGCAGCAGTTCTACACTGTCCTATAATGTCTCTATGTGTCAGAATTGACTTGACAGCAGTGGCTTTATTTTTGAGGAGCATAAGGAGCACTGGTGGTGAAGATGTTAAGCACTTGGCTGCTAACCGAAAGATTGGCAGTTTGAATCCACCAGAAGCTCTGTGGGAGAAATATGTGGCAGTCTGCTTCCATAAATATTACAGCCTTAGAAACCCTATAAGGCAGTTCTACTGTGTCCTATAGGGTCACTATGAGTCAAAATAGATAGACAGCAATGGGTTTGGCTTTTTTGGTGTTTTTAAGGAGCATAACATCAAATAAACTCAGAGATGATATTCTCTGGCTCTTGGGGGTCTTCTATGTGTATCTTATGCTAGTCTATTGTGCTAGACTTTACTGACAGGCACATTCAATCCTTACATCAACACCTACTTCTTGTTATTTTATTGGAGTGGGAAAAATAAGACAAATGAAAAAAACAAACAAACAGAATATATAAAGAGATGTTCAAGATGAACTATCAAGGGTACATACATGTGATTTCTATTAGGGGTTTAGAACTAAAGTGTTGAGGGGTTATAAGCTTTGACCTGGGACCTGAGAGCAGAGCGTGTAAGTGAAAGAGACATGTACTTACTTGGTGAATCAGAGAGATCTGATACAAGAATCAAGAATGCATAATTGGCAAACAGAAATTAGGGGTCCAGAGAAGATTATCTAGACAGCACAAAATCAGGAAATGAAGTAAAAATTTATAAGGAAACGTGGGTGAAGATCTTACCAAGAAACTTGAAAAACAAAACAGAACAACAGCAACAAAATAGAATTTTGTAGTCCGCTGAAAATACTGGTGACTGAGATGCTGCCTACATATTTATACAGAGTATGGACATGCAACTTAAAATACGGATGCATGTAACTTCGCAGGCAGAGGGCAGTTCTTGTCATCTGCTCAGAGTGGGTAATTCAAGGTAAAATGAGGATGACAGTTTTTGTCATCTTCCTTATTTGCACATGAGGGTTGATTAAAGGGTAATCAAATTCATCCATCCATCCATCCATCCATCCTGTCAAAATATTTTTAAGTACCTACGTTATCCAAGTATTCTTCCAGGTGCTAGGGAAATTACACCTGAAAAAAGAGCCCTAATCCCATTAGTTTACTTTCTGGTAAGAAAAGAGACACAATATACAATTAAGCAAACAAACAAAACAGGAAACCTGATGATAATTTCAGATGAATGAAAAAACAAAAACAAAACAGGTGATGGCACAGAGAATGTTTAGAGGCACTTATTTAGTTGTGGGATCCCCTTCTTTTAGAAGGAAATGTTTGAGGCAAGACCTGAATATTGAGGACCAGCCAGTAATGTGAAGATCTAGAGACAAGCTTCCCTAATTTGAAGGAAAAGCAGGCACATAAATTTTGAAACAGAAAGGATCATGTTATGAATGTCTCAAAAAAGGTTTATATGGCTGGAGCAGATTCATAAGGAGAGTAAAGAGAGAAATTTGGAGACGCAAGGAAGGTAATAGTGTATGAAAATTCCATAGTACAATTCACCTGAAATAGAATTGCTAGATGTACTTTCACCTTGTCTGAGGTATTACAACAAAATTCATATAATAAACAATGACTTGAATAGGGATTTGTGTTTTCCTAGCTGGAATACCATTTCATTTTTACAGCTATGTCGGTTATTTTTTTACCACATGAGTGACACTTCTGGAAAAAAGAAACAGACTTAGGAGTTTCTTGGTCATGAGGGGAGGAAAGACTAGTTAAGCAACTCCCCTCTAATCCTTTTTTTTTTTTTTTTAGGGAGATGATTTCAGGGAAGAAGTCAGGTGATCCAGTTTAGTCTCGTTGGAGCTCTTAGAAAATAAACTAATCATATTTAGTAGGAGGCAAATCTTTATCAATGGAATGCTTTTAGAAGGCTATCTTTTGTCTAGGATTGCTTAGGGTAAACAAGCCCCCACAAACCAGTTGTTTTCAGTTGATTTTGACTCATGGCAACCCCATGTGTGTCAAAGTAGAATTGTACTCTGTAGTGTTTTCAGTGGTTGATTTTTTGGAAGTAGATTGCCAGACCTTTCTTCTGAGGTGCCTCTGGGTGGACTTGAACCTTCAACCGTTCAGTTAGCAGCCAAGTGGGTTAACTATTTGCACTGATGGTAAACCAACAGAATTTATGAGGTTTGATTCCATGAAATATGTCAAATAAGATGCATCTATCTGAATATAAACTGGAGATGTTTACGACTTAAATATTCCCTGTTGTGTGAGGTAACACTGTCTGTTATTCAAGACTAGAAAACATGTCTGATGAATAAAGGGATGATCTGGTGAGCTGCCACTGATGACCCATATTTCTTCCTACTTTGCTTATACCTGCTGTTAGCTTGTTGCCTTGACTTATTAGTTAAGCTTGATACTGGGCGAGATCTCTGATTCATGTGTGTCTGATTTGATATCCTGATCTTTTGGTTAGCTCAGGGAGAGGAGAAGTAAGAAAAGAAAAGAAAGAAAAAAGTAAGAATTTGAAGGTAGAGTAACTAAGGAAAGAAGAAGACTTGAAGTTGTTAGAACAGTTGACTTAATCTGGAAGAAAATAAAAAGGTACTATCTCTGTCTTATTCCAAATACAAAAACAAATTCCAGATGATACAAACAGCTGTAACAAAAAGGTCATTCTCTCAAAGTCTTTTTTTTACTAGTTCCTTCTCTTATCCCCTTTCATATGTAGGTGTTTCATTAGCACCCCACTTCCAGGTACCAAACTATATATTAGTTTCCTGTTGCTGCTATAAGAAATTACCACAAGTTTATTGGCTTGAAAGATCACAAATTTATTAATTTACAGCTATGGCGGTCAGAAGTCTGTAGTAGGTCTGACTGGGCTAAAATCATGATGTTGGCACATCTGCATTACTTCCCAAGGCGCTAGAGGAGAATCCATTTCCTTGTCTTTTCAGTTTAGAGGCCACCGGCACTCCTTGGCTCATGTCCTCCTCCTCCTTCAAAGCCACTGGCATAGCATATTCAAATCTATGACACACTCTCTCCCTCATCTACATTAAAGGAGCCTTATGAGTACACTGAATCCACCTGGATAACCAGGATAATCTTTTTATTTTAGTCTCAGATGATTAGCAACCTTAATTCTGTTTGCAACTTGAATTCTTTCTCGACAGCTTGCCATGTAACATAGTATATTCACAGATTCTGGGGATTAGCATGTGGACATCTTGGAGGAGGAGACATTATTATGCCTACCACAGATAGCATAACAGTAAAGACAAATTTTATATGTGTGTGTTTGTATAACATTCACATTTTTATATTAAAATGAATTCTTACAATGGTATTTCTGTCATCTACCTTTGATGCACTTCCTTATGGGAGGATTGTATATGTCCCTCTCCTGATGAACTCAAGCATGACCTTGTGAATTACTTTGGCCAATGACATATGAATGAAAGGAAGTATGTCATGTGCTAGCAGAAATTTTAAGAGTCATAGTATGCCCCCACCATGTTCTGTTTTTCCTTGCTATAAGATCTGATATATATCTGACATATTACAGATGGAGTCTACTACACCAGCCTGGTCTCAGGATCAAGCTATAACCAACCTGTGGGGGCTACACAGCTTGAGTTAAGAAACAATCTTATTATTATATACCATTAGCTTCCTAGACTTATGCAAAACTTGAGGAAAAAATGGGAAAAATAACTAAGTAGTATAATTATGATAAAATAGAGAATTAAATAATGCTGAGGCATTATTCACTCTCAGAAGGCCAGCACAAATTTAAAAATCAAATTTACAATGTTTGTGAAATTATATTAATGTGTAAATATGCTCTTGTTATGTATATTTATTACAGCACTTTTTTTTTTACAAGTGGCCTAAAATAGAAGCCGTATCAATGAATACCAATTAAGAAAATATTTACTGAATTATGGAATAACTGTATCATAGAACACTACGAATGTACCAGTGAGTTCAAACTGGTGTGACCAAACACCCTCATTTCCCCAGGACAGACTCAGTTTAGGATTGCTATCCAAATATAATTATTAATAGCATGGCCTTTCTTGGTTTGGATGATAAATTACATAGTCATTCCTAGTTAGATTTGTATCTGTTGATATGATATATTCCAAAATATATTTCAAGATATATATAAAGTAGATGTAATAAAAAAAAAAGTTATATATAAATGTTTGTATGAGAGTGCATAAAAGAGTGGGAAAATATTCTCTAGGCTGTCAACTTTGTTATCAGAGTTTGGATAAAGGAGCATACATACCTTTTGGAATTAAAAAAAATAATCTATAAAGAATATTTAAAAGGCAAAAAATAAATAAATAAATGCTGAATAGCTGGATTTGGGACCTTCAAAGTCCTCATACTTTTCTCATTTTAATCTTCAGTTCTGTAATAAAGTATGCATTTTGTTAGTGCAACGTATTATGGAGAATACCAGCTAATATAGAAAAAAATAATTGAAACCTTAACAGCTCATTTTAGAACCTATCACACATGCCTCATACAGAGATTGTTGTTTAAGCTTATCTTTTCATTGGACCCATGATTTTATTTCTGGTGCAATGCCCATTTGATATTCCTTAGGAAGGGAGAAAAAAAAAACCTAATGTTTATTCAGCACCTACCATGTGCCTGCACTAGGCTAGGTACTCTGAAAGAGTGTTTGTTATTCTTTTTAGAGAGAAACTCTTAGAATTCCATGAAGTTTAACTTTTCCCTTATTCTTGCATTCAGTTAAGAAGTAATGTTATGGATTGACTTTGTCCCCAAAAGATGTGTGTCAACTTGGCTAGGCCGTGATTCCCAGTGTTGGGTGATTGTCTACCATTTTGTCATCTGATGTGATTTTCTTATGTGTTGTAAATCTTACCTCTATGATATTTATGAGGCAGGATTAGAGGCAGTTATGTTAATGAGGCAGGACTCAATCTACAAAATTAGGTTGTATCTTGAGTCAATGTTTTGAGATATTAAAAAAGAGAAGCAAGTGAGCAGAGAGACAAAGGAACCTCATGCCACCAAGAAAGTAGCACTGGGAGTAGAGCATGTCCTTTGAACATGGAGTCCCTGTGCTGAGAAGCTCCTACACCAGGGGAAGACTGATAACAAGGACCTTCCTCCGGAGCCTACATAGAAAGAAAGCATCCCCCTGGAGCTGGCACCCTGAATTCTGACTTCTAGCCTCCTAGACTGTGAGAAAATAAATTTGTTTGTTAAAGCCCTCCACTCATGGTATTTCTGTTACAGAAGCACTAGATAACTAAGACAAGTATAGAGTCAACATTCAAACAGAGGTCTGCCTGACCCCAAGTCCTTTCCTTCTTTACCATGCATTTGTTATTATGTTACTTTCATTTTGCAAACATTAATATATATTTCTGGGTTCACCTTGAAAGCTTTACACTGGAGGAATTTTTTCCTTTTGGTAGCAATTCCCAAGTACAAAATTAGCCTGTGGTTAGAGTTATATTACCTTTCTCAATATTGCCAAATACATGAGAAACTATAAATGGCAGCATGTTGTATTAGTTTTGTTTTAAGGAGCAACAACCTAAGGTTAGAAAAGATGAATGACTTGAGCAGCAGCACATTTCAAATCATGCAGAGTTAAAAATAGAATTGTGAACAAGTTAAATGCTGTTTGGTTTCTAGTCTAGAATACTATTTATGGGATGTCAGTGATTCTCTGATTTTAGAACACAGTGATAAATTTTACTGCTTGCCAGCACTAGTACTGATAATAAGACATTAGTATTTTTGACTTATTGAAAATCAAATTAAAAAACGATTCATTCATTTAAGATTACCTTAATCAGTCATCTAAATCATTTTACATGTCCTTTAAAGTGAATACACTGCTTGAATAATAATATAATAATATTGAATATAAGATGAAAAAGAAGTTTTAATTATGTGTTATTTTTGTATAACATTATTTGTCTAATGAAACCCTGCTAAATATGACTGTTTCATCTATAGCTATTAATGTTATTGAAATATTTCACTTATCTTTTAACAGATATTTACTGGGTACCTGCTATGTGTCAGGCACTCTTCTGAACACTCAGGATAAAACAGTGAACAAAATAAACTCCTTGCTTTTATGAAACTTACATTCTGATGGGATATAAACTCAATGCCATTGAGTTGAATCCAACTCATGACAACCCTACAGAACAGAGTAGAACTGCCCCACAGAGTTTCCATGGCTGAAATCTTTCAGGAAGCAGACTGCCACATCTTTCTCCCATGGAGCAGCTGTTGGGTTCGAACCACTGAACTTTCAGTTGGCAGCCAAGCAGTTAACCACTGTGACACCAGGGCTCCTTCTAACCAGGTATTAAAAAAAAAAAAAAGAAATGTCATCAAGTTGATTCCGACTCATATTGACCCTGTTGTACTGTTACATGGGGTTTCCAAGACTGTAATCTTTACTGAAACAGACTGCCATATCGTTCTCCCATTGAGCAGCTGATGGGTTTGAACTAGGGGTTCGAACCGGTTAAAACCAGTTCAGTCATGACCGATGAAGCGAAACCAGAACCACTCTAATTTTTACAATTTGGGTGACCTGGAACAATAACCAGAATGGGAAAAATTACGAGTCGAAGCCCCGGAATGCGAGACTTGGAAGAGGTGTAGTCAGCTCTTCTAGGGGCCTGATACGTGAAATTCTACTATTGGCAGGATTATGCAGCGCCACCCACATTCAAAGCTGTGCAGTCGGCCACCATCTTTGATCCGGGCACTGCTGTTTTCTGACTCTGCTCAAAATCTGACGGGCAGGAGATTTGGTTTCTATGTAATGCACACACTGCCTTTGTTTTCTAATAGGGAGATTAAGTTTCTAACAGGGCTTTGACCCATAGTTTTTCCAGATCCGGTTATTGTTCCAGTTCACTCCAAAGTTTGAACCCATCAGCTGCTCCATGGGAGAAAGATGTGGCAGTCTGCTTCCTTAAAGATTGCAGCCATGGAAACCCTGTGGGGCAGTTCTACTCGGGTTATTTTTCCAGTTTTGCTTCCTCGGCCACCGATCTTTCAGTTTCCAATTGAGTGCTTAATCACTGCACCACCAGGGCTCCTTTAACAGGGTATAGATAGATAATAAGCAAATAAATATATTAATTAAATAAATATACAGACATACCACATACATGTTATATGCCAAGTGGTAGTAAGTGCTCTGGAGAAAGAGCTGATCAGAATATAGAAGCAGATGGAGGGATGCTATTTTAGATAATGAGATGAAGAATGGCCCCATAATAATAAAGCATTATACTTGAGACTTGGAGGAAACGATGGAGCTCTGTAGGAAGAATATAACAGTGAACAGAGAGTGTAAAGGATCTGAGGTGGAATGAGTATCACATGCTTGAGTATGAATAAGTTCAGTGAAGTTGAAATGAGTGAGGGGGAAGATTTTACGGGATGAAATCAGAGTAGGAGCAGGATAAAAGTTGATGTGGGGCCATTAGATCATGGTAAGGAGCTTCGATTTTATTCTGGGTGAGATGGTAAGGTATTGGAGGCTTGCAAACGGGTAATGATGTGACTTCAGTCTTCTGAGATGAATGGTATTTACACATACATATGAATTGCATTTAAAGGTTATACAGATACATAGTTGCCAGTATGCTTATAATATGAGCATTTTTTTTGTCAGGGATAAAAATAATTTTCTTGTATTGCTATTAGAACACCAGTTCTGGAGAAGGTGAAGGGGATTTGTTTTTTAAATATTTAACATAACATATAGAAGTGTTAATTAATTATAAGAAACATTTATTGATATCCTAATATGTACCAAACAATGTGAAAAATGCTATGATAAAGAATTTTAAAAAGTTGTGAGCATAGTGGAAGGAAAAATTTTTTTTTTGCATAAAGCAATGGTGCTAAACCTTTGTGCATGTAATTTTAACCTCTTTGAGAATCTGATGAAGGCTATTGATCATTTTCTCTAGAGACAGGAGCAGAGGACATGTATAGGCATGCAAACACAGTATTTTTCACACATTTTAAGAGTTTATAGAGGTTAATAGAACATAGCTTGAGGCACCACTGGTCTAATAAACGAAGTTTATAGAAGAGGAAATATTTGAGATGAACCTTGAATATAGCTCTTAGGTGTATTTTCCCTCATCCCATTTCTTCCTTGTTGTTGTTGTTGTTAGGTGCTGTTGAATCACTTCTGACTCATAGTGACCCTGTGTACTACAGAGCGAAACACTGCCTCATCCTGTGCCATCCTCATAATCTTTGCCATGTTTGAACCCATTGTTCCAGTCACTGTCAATCCATTTCGTTGAGGATCTTCCTCTTTTTCAACGACCCTTTACTTTACGAAGCTTGATGTACTTCTCCAGGGACTGATCCCTCCTAACAACATGTCCGAAGTATGTGAGACACTGTCTCGCCATCTTTGCTTCTATGAAGCATTCTGGCTGTTCTTCTTCCAAGACAGTTTTGTTTATTCTTGGGCAGTCCATGGGATATTCAGTGTTCTATGCCAACACCATAATCCAAATGCATCCTTCCTTAGGGCCACTGAAACTTATGAGCTGCAGCAATATTCTTTCATCTTTTGTGAGTATCCATCTATAATCTGACATAATAATCTGTGCTGTCATATCAATTAACTTTCCCAAAACACCTCATCCCTAGCTTTGTAAGACTACATAATTTTTCTTAATTCATTTAGCAAACTTCTGTTCATCCTGGGATGTTTCATTGCAATGTTCATGGGCAGCTTAGAATCAACTGCTCATGGCAATTTAGGCATATACCATTTAAAACACTTTCTTTGTAATTTTGAATTTTTACAAAATGTGTTTCTGTGTTTCTTACCAGATTGTGGAATCCTCAAGGGAAAGATAATTGCTTTAGTCTTTGTAACTTTTCTTTTTTAATTTTTTAAAATATAACTAAGATTACTTTTCACATTCTTGTGAAACAAAAATCAAGAATGTCATACTGCAAATCTAACAGTAGAAAAATTCTTCCCCAAATTCTCCCTAAACCCCACCTTTGAGATAACCAAATTTAAAGATTTTCTTTGGAAAAAGAAAGACTTTAAGCATGCATTTATATGAGTTTATGTATATATGCAAGTTTAAAAAATATTAATATGAATGGGGTTGTGTTATGCATGTTGTTCTTCAACTTGCCTCTCTTACTTAACGATATATGTTGGATATCATACTTTTTTACTATATATAGGTCTAACTTATTCTTTAAAAATACTATAGAGTTTTCCATAGTATGAATGCACTATAATTCACTTAAATGTTCTTTTGAAGTTGAACATTTATGTTATTTACATATTTTTGCTAGGAAAAACAATCCAATAATCCTGATATAAACAAACATATTTATGGACATTTGTGTTTCCATAGGACACATCTGGAAGTGGAGTTACTTAGTCAAGTTGAATGCAAATTTTAAATTTTGTTATATACTTCTAATTTTCATACAAAAGGGCACCAACAAAATATACTCCACCAGCAGAATATTCAAATCCTTGTTTTCCTACCCAGCATTGAGTATATAAGATTTTCAGTCTTTGTCCATCAGATGGTTTAAAATGATAATCTTTTTAATTTACATTCCCTTAATTATTAATGTTGTAGATAATCTTTTATATGTTTATTTTTTATTTGTTGGTATATATTGTATTGTCTGATGTTTTTGTTTCTCTTTTTGTGATCACCTATTTGCAGTTTTTGTTTATTTTCAATGTTGTTGTTGTTAGGTGCCATCAAGTCGGTTCTGACTCATAGCGATCCTATGTATTACAGAATGAAACATTGCCCAGTCCTGTGCCGTCCTCACAATCGTTGTTATGCTTGAGCCCATTGTTGCAAGCCACTGTGTCAATCCATCTCGTTGAGGGTCTTCCTCTTTTTCACTGACCCTCTACCAAGCATGATGTCCTTCTGCAGGGACTGATCCCTCCTGATAACATGTCCAAAGTATGGAAGACATGGTCTCGCCATCCTTGCTTCTAAGGAACATTGTGGTTGTACTTCTTCCAAGACAGATCTGTTCATTCTTCTAATAGTCCATGGTATATTCAATATTCTTTGCCAACACCACAGTCAAAGGCTTCAATTCTTCTTCAGTCTTCCTTATTCATTGTCCAGCTTTCGCATGCATATGAGGCGATTGAAAATACCATGACTTGGGTCAGAGGCACATTGTGGAAGCTATGCCTCTGATATTCAGATACCAGTGGTTCTGTGGTTCTTATTTTTGAGTATAATGTGTTATAATTTTTCTTTTTTATATCTAGTTCTTTAAATCAGCTGGAAAAATTTTACATGTAATGCAGGGATCGCAACCTTCCACCCTTCAACAATCAGCTGTAGCTAATTTTCCTAATATAGTTCTTAACATTCATTATTACTCTTAGATGCAACTTCATATATATATATGGGTGTGTGTGTGTGTGTGTCTTTCTAGACGCTTGATTATGTTGGTTTGGTTTATTTTGTTATTCTTTGAAAGGTTATCGTACTGTTTTAATTACTTTGATTTTATAGCATATCTTTGCATGTGTTAGGATCACTCCCGTCTTTTTATTTTCAACATAGTTTTGATTATCCTTGTGCATTTTTTCAATGAAAGCTTAGTATCAAATTATGGTGGACAGGTTTCAGCTGAGCTTCCAGACTAAGACAGACTAGGAAGAACTACCTTGCAGTATATCTCTGAAAAGAATTAGCCAGTGAAAACCTTATGAATAGCAGCGGAACACTGTCTGATATAGTGCTGGAAGATGAGCCCTCCAGGTTGGAAGGCACTCAAAAGACAACTGGGGAAGAGCTGCCTTCTCAAAGTAGAGTCGACCTTAATGATGTGGATGGAGTCAAGCTTTCAAGACCTTCATTTGCTGTTGTGGCACAACTCAAAATGAGAAGAAACAGCTGCAAACATCCATTAATAATTGGAACATGGAATGAACGAAGTATGAATCTAGGAAAATTGGAAATCATCAAAAATGAAATGGAATGCATAAACATTGATGTTCTAGGCGTTAGTGAGCTGAAATGGACTGGTATTGACCATTCTGAATCAGACAATCATATGTTTTACTATGCCAGGAATGACAACTTGAAGAGGAATGGTGTTGCATTCATCATCAAAAAGAACATTTCAAGATGTATCCTGAAGTATAATGCTGTCAGTTATAGGATAATATCCATACATGTACAAGGAAGATCAGTTAATATGACTATTATTTGAATTTACACACCAACCACTAAGGCCAAAGATGAAGAAATTGAAGATTTTTACCAGTTTCTGCAGTCTGAAATTGATCGAACATGTAATCAGGAATCATTGATAAATACTGGTGATTGGAACACAGAAGTTGGGAACAAAGAAGGATTGGTAGTTGGAAAATATGACCTTGGTGATAGAAATAATGCTGGAGATCGTATGATGGAATTTTGCAAGATCAACGACTTCTTCATTGCAAAAACCTTTTTTCAACAACATAAACGGCAACTATACACATGGACCTCGCCACATGGAACACACAGGAATCAAATCGACTACATCTGTGGAAACAGACAATGGAAAAGCTTAATTTCATCAGTCGGAACAAGGCCAGATGTTGACTACTGAACAGACCATCAATTGCTCATATGCAAGTTCAAGTTGAAACTGAAGAAAATTAGAACAAGTCCACGAGAACCAAAGTACAACCTTGAGTATATCCATCTGAATTTAGAGACCATCTCAAGAATAGATTTGATGTGTTGAACACTAATGACCAAAGACCAGATGAGTTGTGGAATGACATCAAGGACATCATACATGAAGAAAGCAGGTTTATTTTCATTAGATTGTCTCTTTCGCAGCAATTCACGTGAGTTTTTGTTATATTAGTAGTACTAGAAATTTTTCTGTTACATATATTGGAAATATTTTCTCCAGTCCACCCCTTGTCACTTTTGTGATATTTTCAACTTTCAGCCATCCTCCCTCCCTTTTTTAATGTAGTGACAGTTATTTTTTTCTCTATGGTTCTTGTTTTTGTGTATAATGAGGTCTATAAGGAAATCTTCAGCTTGTAGAATCCTTCAATACTGCAACTCAAGGATTGAATTTTTTTCTTCAGTTCTTTCAGCTTGAAAAATGCCTAGCACGTTCTTCCCTTTTGGTTTTCTAACTCCAGGTCTTCACACATTTCATTATAACACTTTACTTTGTCTTCTTGAACTGCCCTTTGAAATCTTCTGTTCAGCTCTTTTTCTTCATCATTTCTTCCTTTTGTTTTAGCTACTCTATGGTCAGAGCAAATTTCAGAGTCTCTTCTCACATCCATTTTGGTCTTTTCCTTCTTTTCTGTCGTTTTAATGACTTTATGCTTTCTGCATGTGTAATGTCCTTGATGTCGTTCCACAACTGGTCTCGTCTTTGGTCATCAGTGTTCAATGCATTAAAGTTATTCTTGAGGTGGTCTCTAAATTCAGTTGGGATACACTCAAGGTCGTATTTTGGTTCTCGTAGGCTTGTTTTAATTTTCTTCAGCTTCACCTTGAACGTGCAGACGGGTAATTGATACTCTGTTCCACAGTTGGCCCCTGGCCTTGTTCTTCCCGATGATATTGAACTTTTCCATTGTTCCTTTCCACACATGTAGTCAATTTGATTCCTGTGTTTTCCATCCGGCGAGGTCCACGTGTATAGTTGCTCTTTATGTTGTTGAAAAAAAGCTGTTTGCAATGAAGAAGTCATTAGTCTTGCAAAATTCTATCATGTAATCTCCAGTGTCATTTCTATCACTAAAGCCATGTTTTCCAACTACCAATACTTCTTCTTTGCTCCAACGTTCACATTCCTATCTCCAGTAATTATTATCTTGATTGCATGTTTGATCAATTTCAGACTGCAGAAACTGGTAAAAATCTTTGATTTCCTCATCTTTGGCATTAGTGGTTGGTGTGTAAATTTGAATAAAGTCATATTAACTGGTCTTCCTTGAAGGCATAGGGATATTATCCTATCACTGGCAGCATTGTACTTCAGGATAGATCTTGAAATGTTCTTTTTCACAATAAATGTGATGCCATTCTTCTTCAATTTGTCATTCTCAGCATAGTAGGCCATATGATTGTCCAATTCACATAGCCAATACCAATTCATTTCAGCTCACTAATGCCTGTGATGTCTAGCTCTATGTGGTCCATTTCATTTTTGATGGCTTCCAATTTTCCTGTGTTCATACTGTGTACATTTCATGTTCTAATTATTAATGAATACTTGCAGCTGTTTCTCCTTATTTTGAGTCATGCCACCTCAGCAAATGGTGACCCTGAAAGATTTACTCTAGGCACAAAAAAAAAAAAAACTAAAATTTTGTAATTATTGTTTTCTTCATATGTTTTACATATTTTTGACAGATTTCTTCATAGGTATTTTATACTGTTTATGGCTATTTTCTTTTTCTACTACATTATCCAAATAGTTATGATGTGGTACTACCGTAGTTAAGGAAGATTTTGGATTTTTTTTTTTTAAAGTGAAGCATAATTTACATGCAGTATATGCACAGAAGTTGAATATTAACTGTTCAAATCAATGAACTTTGCGGTTGTTTTCACTCATATGACCACAACTCAAAACAAGATATAAAGTGTTTTTATCACCCAGAAAGTTTTCTTTTGCCTCTGTCCATTTCATACTGTCATACCCAGGTGTATCCTGATTTCTCTCACCATAAATTATCTTTGCCTGTTTTAGGACTTAATATACATGGATTAATACAGTATATACTACTTTGTATCTGGCATCTTTCATCCTACACAATTTTTTTAAAATTCAACATTATGTATGAGTTGTGTTTTCAGTAGTTTATTCCATTTTATTGTTGAGTAGTATTCCATTGTATGAATACTAAATTTGTTTATCTGTCTGTCTGTTGATAAATATATGGGTTATTTCCAGTTTGGAACTTTTATGACTAAGGCTGCTGGGAACATTCTTGTACTAGTCATTTTATGTTCATACAGTTTCATTTCACTTGAGTGGATGGCTAGGTGTGGATTTACTGAATGAGAAGTTAGATATATATTTAACTTTCTAAGAAATTTCTAAACAATTTTCTCAATTGATTTTACCATTTCCCACTGACAGTGTGTGAAATTTTCAGTTACTCTACATCCTTGCCAGTGTTTTTATTTTAGCCATTTCTGTGGGTGTAAAGGCAATTGGACTTTTAAAAGTTGATTGAATCCAAGAACTTTATTGGGACTCTTATTAGTTAAAATATCATTGTTGATTTGCTTGAGTTGTATAATCATATCCTCTGCAAATGTGATAACTTTGTCTCACTGTTTCTAAATCGTTTATCTCTTATTTATTTATTTTCTTTTCTGTTTGCATTCTCTAAAACTTTTAACACGCTGATGACTTTTATCTGTGATTTTGGGTAAAATTTATATTTCCAAACTTTAACAGAAGCCTCACCATTAAATATGTTTGCTGTATGTTTTTTTTGATTACCCTTAAAAAAATTAAGACATTTCCATTCTATTTGTAGCTTTAAAATGATGATTGTTAGATTTTATCGAATGCCTTTTACTTTTGGCACTGATTTTTAATTTATTTTTTACCTTTAAAAAATAATATCACTATGTTTTTTATAAAATTACTTTATTTAATAGATTTAAAATATCCTAAGATACTTCTGAAGTAAAAAGATAAAAGCAGAAACCCACGTTTTTAAACCAGGCTTCCCTTGAAATGGAAGAACTAAACAAACATGGTGAGCTACTGACAGGCTTCATGTTTACCTGCATGTTCAGTGACCCCAAGAACTTCTCAGGGTGGGAATGTGACACTTTTGTCTATTTCCCTCCTATGCAAAAGCATCTTCCTCGTTTCATTTTATGTTCCTTTCTTGCCTATTGTAGAGATGGGGAGTTCCTTAAAGCCGTCTCTACTTATCTTGTCTTAACACTCACACGCAAGATGAATCTACATTTAAATCTCTCATTGGTTTTAGAGAGTAATTCCTGGGATTTGCAAAACCGAGGGCTAGGAAAGGCCTGGCTTCTTCATCTCAAAATTCATCAATTCTTTCAACACCTGCTAATCTTGGCCTAGGCACTATGCTCAGTACTGGTAATAAAACAGTAATAATATACCTAGTCCACAAGTTTTTACCAATTGCTAAGGTATTGATTCAGACTCATAGTAACCCCGTGTGTATCAGAGTAGAACTGTATTCCATAGGGTTTTCAATGGTTGACTTTTTGGAAGTAGATTACCAGGACCTTCTTCTGTGATGCGTCTGGGTGGACTCAAATTTCCAACCTTTCAGTTAGCAGACAAGTGTGTTAACCGTTTGCACTACTCAGGGACTCCAGTCCACAATTAAGGAAACCAAAATGAGCTTAAAAGAATACATAGCAAAAGAACTTGATTTATAATGAGGGGTCAGGAAAGTGATATTTACTATGATATGAAGGATTGATGAGGTGGAGGAGAGAGGCTTACAGAGATAGGGAACCATATGTGTGATAGCTCTGTGACATGGTAGGTTTGAGACACTACAGGATCAATGGGGCTAAAAGAGCAAGAACAAAGAAAAGAGTAAAGCAAGATGAAGCTGGGGAGGTAAGGGTGAATGAGACAATGCTACAACTCTAGCTGGTTAAAGATTTTGGTCTCAATCAGAAGAACAACAGAAACCATTGAAATATGCCAAACTCCTGTATTGGCCAGGCTTTAATATTTGAATAAATTAATATAGCTGCAAAGCCCCTCTCCTGCTTTTAGCAGTTGTTAACTCTGAACTTGAAGCATTGCTGGAATTGTGCTTATCTCTACCACAGTTTTATTCTGTACACGTTTTAGACTGATTTTCTTTATTCTGGTTTTTCCATTTATCTATTCCTAGTTCCTACCTGCGTTTGAGCTTCTATAAACACCACAACTATTTTTTAAGAATCCTCTAAAATTTACCAGCTTTATGAAGTTATGATAGATTTGTATGTATTAGTACGTACATGCAGGCATTTTATATGGATTTTCTTCCGTTATCTTAACCCAATCCCTAGATGTTTAATTAATCATTATTTTACTCTTAGATAGAGTCTTACATAATACATAACGCACAGTACTAAAGATAAATAAATGAATAAATGAGTGAACCGATGAGAACTCCTTTCTTTCTTCATCATGATCATTTGCATTTGTACTTTCCAAAGTTTGTTTTTTAGATTCATCTAATCTTTAGGAATAAGCTTCCCTTTTACTTTGCCAGATATCAGTATGTAATCTATTTTCTCTCTTGACCTGTGAACATTGCTTTCTTCAGTCTGCCGTTGATCTCATCCTCGCCATCATTTCACACCTGCCCCAGATCATACATTATGTGCTTACTTGACCTCTGTAGTAAATTAATTTGTTTTCTTGATAGTAGAGCAAATTTATTAAGAGTGTGGGCTTTGAAATCAAAATGACTTGAGTAATTTAACTTACTGGCTTTCAGTTTGCTCATTTATAAAGTGAGAAAAATAATAGTTTTTACATTATAGGTTTGTTGTAATGAAGAAAATAACAAATGAAAAATGAATAGCATAGAGTCTGATACATGACAAGTACTCAATAAATATTGGGTTTTGTAATAAAAACTAGTGCAAAATCTTTTTTTTATCAGCTACAATATCTCAAATCAACTCAATGGTACCCAACAACAAAAACATACTATATTATTTTTAATGTCTTCAGAGCTGCAAAGTTTATTTGCCATAGAGTTGAATAGTAATGTTAATAATATTTATAAATGTGGGAGAAGTAAACCACATCCCATGACTAGAAATGTTCGCATAACTTGTTCAGTATACTCTCTTTTCTTGTTGTATGTGTTGCTTCATCTGTCATCTTGATCCAATCCCCTCATACTTCGGTACATATGAAGACAAACTATCGTTTGTTCTGTAAGGGTGAAATTAGAGCAAAAGGCATGAGATTCAAGCACTATTTTATTAAGTATTTGGAAATATGGATAAATATTACTTTGGCATAAGACAGAGTTTACCTTTATACTTGCTAGGCAGTTCATGACATCAGACAGAGATTATCTGTTTCTTGGATAGTTTTGGAGATAGAGTGAAATACATTTTTTATTCACAGTTGTCAGAATTCCATGTAGACTAATTTTTTTTTATTGTAACATAGAATAATCACGTGTATGCAATTGTGGTCATGGTTTCACTTATGCTATCGTCAAACTGATGATTAAGTTATTTTCATCAAATTTTCACTAAGTTTTTAGATGTCAGAATTTTTATATTGTGGCCTAGATTATACCTGTACTATAGGCAAACACTACCTTATTGATGAATTTGGAGTATTTTTAAGTTTTTTTTTTTTTTTTAACCTGTTTCCGGGAGACAGCTAAACATTTATGTATGGCTTTTGCTAGTTAAAGTTTTAAAACTTAAACTTTTTTTTTAAAAATTTCTGGAGCCACCTTACTTTACTGCATGTTTTCCAGAAAAAAATAGACTTCCAGAGAAAATAAAAATTTTATAGTTCTGTGTGAGTCTGTTCATGGGCCAGTTTGTTGATCTGTATCTGATATGTAATAAAGACTTTCTGTAATGGCATGAACAATGTACCATTAACCTGCATTAAAATGTATTCTGGTGATCCCTCTTAATTTTCTCAACTACACTTTAGCGTATTTTCATTCTTAGTTTCAGAAATTTCCATGAAACTATAGATTCATTTACATAATTCATCTCTTTAAACCTGAAACATCCCCCTTTTACTGTATTCCAAGCATGTATTTCATCATTTCAAGTCTCAGGGAGGCCTATAGGGTTGGCTATAATTCCTCTGTCTTAGAAGTTTAAATTCACCATGTTATCCATGCTTAAGATATTAGGCAGTAAACATATTTTGCCTGAAGGCTCCTACATGCCTTTCTTAACAGTTTGTCCTATGACTTATTGGGCTTTAACTCCATTGTTAATATTCTTTTCAGACTGAGAAAGGCAGTAAATCTAAAACAAACTTACAGATTTTCCTGCAATGACTTTCAGACCCAGCTATCCTCCTGTGAAGAGAAAACTATTTCCTTAGTGGGAATTTTTTTCTACTCGTCAGAGATTGTTATTTTTCAGTGCTTAATTCTTTAATTGAATCAAGGAAGTTCTTTCCCCCAGAGGTTGAAGATGGGAAAAAAAAAAAAAAAATCCCATTCATTTTCTTTTTTTTTTTATTCCACTATAATGGAACAAATATGTTTCTGTTTTCAGTTCATGCCTTGATTGTAGTTACTCCCCTAGTTTAACCTATGATGATTCAGTAGAGAATGGTTATTTTTATTATTATTGATTTGTTTCTTTCAAATATGAAGCAGAGAACTTGTTTTATATATAAATACGAAACAGGGAATTTAACAAGGGAGGATTTTAAAACAGCTGCCAAGTATGTGCTGGTGCCAAGGACACCCATCAGCAAAGTCCACCTTGGGCACCATGAATGTGCATGGTATGGTTTTAGGGTCACTTGGACACTCTTGGTGAGTCTCTTTCCTGCTCTCCCTGGTTCCTCCTTCCTCTTCATCCATGAATTTTGTGAAGGGAATTCATTTAATTGGGTAAAGAAAGCAGGATGACTTTGTGTTTAAGAGCTTCGGCTCTGGAGTGAGAATGCTAGCTTCCAAATCCTGACCCCCCACTTACATTCGGTGTCATCTTGGAGAGTTTATGCAACCAGTCTAACCTCTTGTGAAGAAGATACAATCAGTTGGAAGCAGGGGTGATATTCAAAATATTTAACGCTTAGAGGAGCCCAAGCTCTGATCCATTCAAAAGGGTGCCACTCAGAGCACGGTCCTGAAGGGTCCCTGACATGTCAACCATCACATATTTAGTTATGGGACAGGTAGTTTGTGGAGGGAGGTCCTGGAGAAGCTGTGGGCTGGTAGGATACTTAGGGTGCTTCGGTAGTGGTTATTTATCAACTGGAAAGACAGTATTTCAATATTTTAACTGGTTTGGCTGAACTGGAGTAACTCAGAACTAATTTACATTGAAATTCAAATATTTCCATCAGATCATTTCCAGATATATTTTTCTAAAGAGAAAAGCAATGACTCTAAAAAGGATAAAGGGGTAAGACCTAACCAGATCCATTGGAAGGACAAGCAAGAATTAAAGCCCCCAAATCACATGTTGCCTATATTACCCATTAATAATCAGTGGTCATGGCACCAGCAAATCCCACCTTAGGTAGGTTGTTCCTTTGGTAAAATCCTGCTTGTGCTTTACCTCCCTTTGTTCCTGCCTTAGACTGACTCTCCAGACTTCCCATTTTGTGAGCTACCAATTACCCTTCCCCTACAATCCTTTTCTTCTTAAGTTAACCAGATTTCATTTCTATGGTTTGCAACCAAGAACACTAACTATTAAAGAATCTGGTGCCAGGACTGGATTGCTGGAAGTGACATACCCCAACATGTAGAACTGATTTGCTGGCAAACACTACAATTACTGTTTAGAAAATTTTAAAAAAATCAATAAATTTACACTATATTTGGTTAAATTATGGCTTATTGTATGCTTAGAAGAAGACCAATGTCTTAAGGGACTTGTTAGGAAAACAACAGGATGTAGTGGGCTGATTAATTGTATGGACATCATTAAAATTTTTCAAGGAAGAGACAAGCTGAAACCTATTTAAATGCAGGGACTAAAGATAAGACAGCTTTTATAATAGATACTCTTTCTCTCTGTCGTTGGTATCCAAACCAACTGTAAATGTGATAATTTGGTTCTTTGCTTGATTTGAAAATATACTGTAATCCAGACTTAAGCTCTGGTATGCTTGAGGCAGAAAGATAGAAGAATTTGTAGAAGAAAAGATTAGGTAAAATATAAATCGGACCTCTTAAGCTTCTTGCAAATACCTCTGGTTAACCCATTGGTTTCAACTTCGGCTGCACATTGCTTTTAAAAAATAATGATGCTTTGGTTCCAGCGCCTGGAATTCTTATTTAATTAATCTGTCTTCCAGAATGGTTTGAGCAATGTTTCTTAAAACATTCCCTAGGTGGTTCTGTGAAGAATGAGTCTTTCTCATTGAAGAAGTCTCTGAAATGTAGCCTGGAGGACATCTTACTCCAGACTTTGAGTTATCTGAGTTTGAAGCCATTAATTTGTGAACTAGAGGGTAGTTAGTGCACAGAGACATGCTGTGAGGCAACAGAAATTCCCATACTTGGAAATTGTGTACAAATATGATGTTTGAGTGATTTCTTCCCAACCTAATAAACCTGAAGCAAATATATTGGAATGCTACTGAGGTTTTTATTGAAATAAAACTCTATTGAAATAAAGGAGTCTGGTGGTGCAACAGTTAAAAGCTCCATTGCTAACCAAAAGGTTGGTGGTTTGAACCTACCAAGTTGCTCTGTGGGAGAAAGACCTGATAGTCTACTTTTATGGAGATTACAGCCTAGGAAACTCTATGGGGCAGTTATACTCCGTCACATGGGGACTCTGTGAGTCGAAATTGACTCAATAGCACCAAGCAACAACAGCAATATTGAAATAAGTTTAGGAGTCCTGGGTGGCACAAACAGTTAAGTTCTTGGCTGTAAACTGAAAGGTTGGTGGTTTAAGTCCACCCAGAGGCACCTCTGAAGAAAGCCCTGACTATCTGCTTCTGAAAAATCAGCCATTGAAAATCCTGTGGAGCACAGTTCTACTCTGACACACGTGAGTTGGGGGCCAACTTCATGGCAACTAACAACAACAACAATAAGGTAGATGCAACAATTCAAATAGTCTCCCATTTGTTAGATAACTAGTGGCTTTCACTTAAAAATGGACATTTTTGAAGTTTACATATATAAAGGAAGTTATATATAAATATTGAGTTGTTAAAATCACTTATGCCTTTCCCATTAAGGAACACCAATGTCATTTGATAATTGACATGAGATTAATGGGTAAGCTTGATTGATCTAAGGGTCCTATCTTCTTTGTGAATAATTGGTTCAGGAAAGAGCATATGACCTAATTCCGACTAATTAATTACAAGCATTCTTTCTTACTTTAGAAAAGAATAGTAGTAAGCCAGCCAACCAACCCTAAAAACTACAGTGCCTCTGGATTAACGTGTACCAATTAATTTCCTATTATTTAATGCAGTTTAGGTTAGATTTTTTTCTTAACTACAGCTGAAAGCAACTGGACTGAGATAATGACTTAGCACTAACAAAGGCACAAAGGCAAAATATCATCAAACAGCAAGTGGGAGAATCAAGTTTGTTCCTGGATTGTAGTATCTAATACAGATTGTGTCACGATGCATGAAACTGGAAAGGTTGGCAACAGTCAAATCACAGAGGGTTTTCTGTGCTATGTTAAGGAGTTTGTAATTTATCCAATTGGAAATACACTGCCATTACAGAGCTTTAGGGAAGTGACATGGAAATCTTGGCGTGCAGATACTTGTGGAGATGAACAAAGGATGGATATGAGAGAGGAAGAGAGGTTGGCAGTGAAGCCAATTAGGGGCCTGTTACATTAGTTTGAAGTAGTTCAGAAAATAAATATTGAGAAATGGAGCTATTGCTGTACATGCACACATACCCACATATTAATTTGATGTTTACATTATGGGGTTATGTTGCTTTTCAAAAGAAAATAAATGTTCATTTATGTATCCCTATCAAATTTAATAGAGAAGAAATTAAAATTAACAACCTGTGTTGACTGTATTATTTTCTTAGTAAATGATTTTTCAGGTTTCCTCATATGAAAACTTAAAATAATAATAGTGGAATTAGGTTTAATATAGAAATCTTAAATCTTGAAATACATCTCTAATATAGAAATCTAAATATTAAAAATAGGAAAATGTAAGAGCATGTTGATGTATTTTTTAAAAACAACACTACTGTTGATTTTTTGTCAATGTGGCTTTCAAAAATATAGCATAAGACTCGTCATTAAACATTTCTGCTGGTGAGCCTCAGATTGGGCTGTACCCCTCCCTTTCCATCTGCAGTTCATAAAATCTATTTCAGGGCACTGCATCAATCACTGCCAGGGAATGTCATGAGCGTGGTCCTGAAATATATGTCACTTGCTGTAGATAAAAGGAAAAACAAATATGGCCAATGGAGAGAAGAATTACCTCCATCTGTTGCTTAATGTTGTTTTGCCTGTATTACACCAGTTTAGGTTTCTACTCACTGCCCATTCTGTTGAACTTTTCTTCCATTATCATCTTCATCAAACACAGAAATAAAATGTAGAGGAAATAAATCAGTTTTGAATAATAAACATTTGGATTCTCTAACTCTTTGAATGTTGCTTTACTTCTCACATGCTGGGCTTTCCCATATATAAAACGTGACTTTAATGTGTACCATAGGTCTGTATTCTTATTGTGATGATTAAATGAAATACTGCATGTACGTTACCTAGCACAGTGCCTTGCACAAAGTGGGCACACATTGAAGGAAAGTGTGTTATTATTATTATTATCATTACTTTTCCTAGTCATAGTAGTAGTTTTAATTTTGAAGGATTCTATGGGCAAAATATTGAATGACACAGGAAGCATCAAAGGAAGATGGAAAGAATACACAGAGTCACTGTACCAAAAAGAGTTGGTTGAAGTTCAACCATTTGAGGAGGTAGCATACACTTGAGAACTGATGATATTGAAGGAAAAAGTCCAAGCTGCACTGAAGGTGCTGGTGAAAAACAAGGCTTCAGGAATTGAAGGAGTACCAATTGAGATGTTCAACAAATGGATGCAGTGCTGGAGGTGCTCACTTATCTATGCCAAGAAATTTGGAAGACAGCTACCTGGCCAACAAACTGGAAGAGATCCATATTTTACCCATTCCAAAGAAAGATGATCCAACAGAATGCAAAAATTATTGAATAATATCAATATCACACACAAGTAAAATTTTGCTGAAGATCATTCAAAAATGGTTTCAGCAGTACATCAACATGGAACTGCCAGAAATTCACGCCAGATTTAGAAGAGGACATGGAACCAGGGATATCATTGCTAATGTCAGATGGATCTTGGCTGGAAGCAGAGCATACTAGAAAGATGTTTTCCTGTGTTTTATTAGCTATACAAACGCATTTGACTGTGTGGATCATAACAAATTATGGATAACATTGTGAAGAATGGGGATTCCAGAATGCTTAATCGTGCTCATGGGGAACTTGTACAAAAAGAGGTAGTCATTCAAACAGAACAAGGGGATACTACATGCTTTAAAATCATGAAAGGTATGTGTCAGGGTTGTATCCTTTCATCATACTTATTCAATCTGTATGCTGAGCAAGTAATCTGAGAAGCTGGACTATATAAAGAAGAGCTCAGCATCAGGATTGGAGGAAGACTAACAACTTGCGATTTGCAGATGACACAAACTTGGCTTGCTGAAAGTAAAGAGGACTTGAAACACTTACTGATAAGATCAAAGAATAAAGCCTTCAGTATGGATTACACCTCAACACAGAGGAAACAAAAATCCTCACAAATGGACCAATAAGCAACATCGTGATACATGGAGAAAAGTTTGAAGTTGTCAAGGATTTCATTTTACTTGGATCCACAATCTGTGCCCATGGAGAAGCAGTCAAGAAATGAAACAACACACTGCATTGGGCAAATCTGATGCAAAAGACCTCTTTAAAGTGTTACAAAGCGAAGAAGTCACTTTGAGGACTAAGGTGCACCTGACCCCAGCCATGATATTTTCAATCGTCTCATATGCATGCCAGAGCTGGACAATGAATAAGGAAGACCAAAGAAGAACTGATGCCTTTGAATTATGGTGTTTGTGAAGAATATTGAAGATATCATGGACTGCCAGAAGAATGAACAAGTCTTCTTAGAAGAAGCACAGCCAGAATTCTCCTTGGAAGTGAGAATGGTGAGACTTTGTCTCACGTACTTTGGACTTGTTTTCAAGAGGGACCAGTCCCTGGAGAAGGACATCATGCTTGGCAAAGTAGAGGGTCAGCAAAAAAGAGGAAGACTTTCGATGAGATGGATTGACATAGCGGCTGCAACAGTGTGCTCAAGCATAGCAATGATTGTGAAGATAACACAGGCCTGGGCATAGGGTCACTGTGAGTTGGAACTGACTGGACAGCAACTAACAACAATAGTAGTAGTCATAGTAGTGGTGGTGGTGGTGGTGGTACTGAGGTGGAAGATCAGGTATTTTCTAAATAAATTCACTAACTAATTCAACTTCAATTTTAAGGTATATTTCTTATCTGGTATAACATGAATAATCTGTGTTTTAACAGTTCTTTTGGATCCCTGAATGCATTTCACCTGAGAATACAATTTGTTGTACCAGACCCAGTATTTGAAAGTCAGCAACCCCTGGTCCCCATGATGCGGTTTATTTACAGTATAAATAGTTCTATTTCAACCACAGTTTATTGACAAGGTATTTCTTTTAGAATATACTTAAGATGTCCAGGTCAACCCTGGCCTCTATTAGAGAGGATTGCTGCCAGCATTCTGGTGAAGGATCCAAAAGAGAGCTATCTGGCAGTGGGCCAGCATAGGAGTGCGTATTAGATCAAGATGAAAGAAGAACACAGCACGGAGGCCACTTGGATGGAAGTTTTTATGTCAAGTAGTACAGGAGATTTAATCCAGTGTCGTGAAATAAAGGATGAGATTCTAAAATTGGAACTGATTGTTTACGGTGCCTAAAATCCTGAATTAGTGATTTTTCAGGTTCTAAAGAACTGCAACTGATAGGAATTTGTCAACTCTTTTCATCTCTTGTGTGTTACCTCAGATTGTACTCTGGTACTTCAAAAAGAGAAAAGGCAGTGACCTATCTTTAACTGCTAATATTCTGCCTTTTTTATTGTTGTTGTTCTTGACAAAACTTAATACTGAGGAGTTCCGGCAAAATGGCGCCCTAGGCAGAAGCACCACGCCGTCCCTCCACAGCAAAGATCTGAAAAACTAAGCTGAACAGAGAATACACAATCCTGAAACCCTCAAACATCAAATGAAGAAATAAAGAACTCAGCCAAGCACCAAATGGAGTGAGAAAACTGACAGAGAATAGAGAGCGAGGAGAGATTCATGCAGAGGTCCCCTACCAGCTAACGCAGTGTGGATCCACCATCGTGGACTCCTATCAGAGACCAGCAAACAGGAGGTATGAGAAAGAAGCCTCACGGAGCATCCAGCGGGAGACAAAACAACTGGTAATTTGCGATATATGCTTTTCCACCCCCCCACCCTTCTTCACCCTGACTCGGCCACCTCTGCTTCCCGCGGCCACAGTCTCTTGACCGGAAACAGCGTCTGCTTGGATTCCACACACATGACAGGTGGCTCTCTGAGTGCCATTTGTTGGCTGCTGGTGTTGCTTTTTTTCTGCTTCTTTTTATTTCTTCCTTGCTTCTCCCCACCTCCCCCTCCTTTCGCTCAAGTACCTCGCTCTGTGCTCCATCTTTGCTTCTTCCTGAGGGGCTGCAGAGCTCCTGTAATTTGTGATATATGCTTTCCCACTCTCTACACTTCTTCACGCACACTCGGCCCACTCTGCTTCCCACGGACACAGTCTCTTGTCCAGAAACACCAGCCCGCACTAGCTGGCTCTCTGAGTGCCAATTGTTGGCTGCTAGTGTTGCATTTTTTTTGTTTTGTTTTGCTTCTTTTGATTTCTTACTTGCCTGTCACCACCTCCCCCTCCCTTCACTCAAGTACCTGGCTCCGTGCACCATCTTTGCTTGTCCTGAGGGACTGTAGAGCTCCGTTAGAGTGTGGAGCTGCTTCCCAGTTTGGGCTGCCATGCTGGTGGGATCCCAGGGCTTTTGTTCGTTTGTTTGTTTTGAATTGTTTGTTTGATTTCTTTTCCTTTTCTTGAGCTTGGAGCCCTTTCTGGCCAGGTTGAGCTGCATGGCATGGAGACCCCCTTCGGCTTCCACAGACGTGCAGAGGGATCGCTGAGAGCATTTCTTTTTAAGTTTTTTTTTCCTATTTCTTTGGGGGCCTTTCCTGTTTTTTTTTTTTTTTTTTAATTTCTTTTGTTTTCTTTTTCCTCTTTTTCCCTTTTTGTCTTTCTTCATTGCTCAGTTTCTCGTCTCTCTATATCTTCCTTCTCTTTTGTTCCCTGAATACCTGGCATTGTATACCTCTACACCTTCTAGCCAGCCTGTACTGCAACACCTGAGAGCGACTTCCCCAGACCTCATAGCTGCACCGGTGGGATCCCTGTGAAATTTATGGTTCTTTAACCTTTCTGATTCTTCCTTATTCATTCTTTTCTTTTCTTCCTCCTCCCCTTTCTGTATTTCTCCATTTCATAGTCTTTCATCTCTCCACTCCAACGGCAAGCTCCCCTAGCATTCTTTTTTATTTGTATGTTTTTGGCTCTTGTTCCTCTCTCCTCTCTCTCATATCCATCTTAGCTCCACATAACAATTTCCCTACTGCATCCTGCCTACCTGCATCGTGTGCTTGACATCACACCACCAAGCAGCACGGGCACGGCCTACAGGAACCTGCCCTGCACTGACTACTGACCCGCTCTGGTGGCTGTAGTAAGTGCCACAAACAACCCATCCCAGTAACTCCTCTTCAGCTAGACCTGCCCTGCCATACCATATCTAAGTGACTGACCCTGCCAGTTGAAGAAGGAGGTGAAAAGTATTGTGCCCATAGACGAGCAAACAACAAAGAACACATAGTCCACCTGCTCAGACATAGTCCATTTTTTTTAAAAAAAGGGATGAAACAAAAAAATCTACAATCATGAACAAGAAAAATAACTACTGAATGCCCCGAAGACAGCAGACAATATCAAAACATTTACAAAAACAGGACAGGATGGTTCCAGTAGGCGTCCAAAATAAAACACCAGATCACTCTCTGCTGGAAGAAAATGCACTAGAGCTACCTGATAGGGAATTCAAATCTCTAATACTCAGAATTCTCCAAGAACTGAGGTAAAAAGCTGACAAACATGAGGAAAAAATAGACAAATTCATGGAAAATACAGACAAAAAATTGGAAGAATTCAGGAAAATAATGCAGGAACAAAATGTCAAAATAAATTCACAACTAGAAATTATACAAAGACAACAGTTAGAAATCCAAAAGACAAACAAAAAGATTTCAGAAATGGACGATGTCATAGAAAGGCTGAGAAGCAGATTTGAAATGGTGGAAGACAGGATTAGTGGAATTGAAGACAAACACTTGGATACAACTCTGTTTCAGGAAAACTCAGAAAAAAGAACAAAGACAACTGAAGAGACCCTGAGAGTTATGTGGGACACAATCAAAAGCAAAAATTTACGAGTGATTGGAATTCCAGAACAGGGGGAGAAAACAGAAAACACAGAGAGGATAATTGAGGAACTGCTGACAGAAAACGTCCCCAATATCATGAAAGATGAAAAGCTGGCCATCCAAGAAGCTCAACGAACTGCATATAGAAGACACCCCAAAAGAAAATCACCAAGACATATCATATCCACACTTGCCAAAACCAAAGACAAACAAAGAATCCTGAGAGCAGCTCGTGAAAAACAAGAAGTCACATACAGAGGAGAAACAATAAGACTAAGCTCATATTATTCAGCAGAAACCATGCAAGCAAGAAGGCAATGGGATGACATATATAAAATCTTGAAAGAAAAAAAATTGCCAGCCAAGCATAACATATCCTGCAAAACTCTCGTTCAAATTTGATGGTGAAATTAGGTCATTTCCAGATAAACAGAAATTAAGGGAATATGTAAAAGTCAAACCAAACTTACAAGAATTCTTAAAGTGAGTTCTTCGATCTGAGGACAAACAGCTTCAGCTCACAGGCAGAACCTACGACGCAGGATCGTACAAGCCAGATACCAGTCTAGGAAATGAACTCTCAAGGACTATCCAAAACCCAAAGAAATACAACAGGGAATCAGAGCAGTTAATCGATGGATGACAACAACATCAAAAGAAAGAAAGAGGGAATAAACGGCATATCTATAGAACCTTCTAATGGAGAGGAAGGCAAGGCGATACCAAGTAATGGTAGACTGCTTCAAACTTAGAAAAATAAGGGTAAAATTTATGGTAAACACAAAGAAAGTTAACAAACATACTCATAAAAAAATGAGGAAGAACATAAAGTCTCAGCAAAAACACAACCTACAAAAACAAAAGAAATGGAAAAAAAATCCGCAAACAAATGTAACTCAGCACAAGAGAGTAAGAAGAACAAAGAAAATGTCAGCACCACAAAAAAAAGCACTACAAAATGAAAGCAACAAACCCACATCTATCAATAATTACACTGAATGTAAATGGACTGAATGCACCCATAAAGAGACGGAGAGTGACAGAATGGATAAGAAAACAGGATCCATCAATATGCTGTCTACAAGAGACACACCTTAGAAACAAAGATGTGAATTTATAAAAAGTCAAAGGTTGGAAAAAAATATATCAAGCTAACAACTACCAAAAAAGAGCAGGAATGGCAATTCTAATCTCAGATAAAGTAGAGTTTAAAATGAAATCTACCATAAAAAACAAAGAAGGACACTATATAGTGATTAAGGGGATGATCCATCATGAAGACATAACCATAATAAACATCTACGCACCCAATGACAGGGCTCCAAAATACATAAAACAAACTCTGACAGTACTGTAAAGAAAAATTGAAAGTTCCACAATAATAGTAAGAGACTTCAACACACCACTCTGAGTAAAGGACAGAACAACTAAGAAGAAACTCAGCAAATATACAGAAGACCTAAAGGGCACAATCAGCCAACTTGACCTCATAGACATATATAGAACAATCCATCCAACCGCTGCAAAGTACACATTCTTTTCCAATGCACATGGAACGTTCTCCAGAATAGACCACATCTTAGGCCACAGAGCAATCCTCTCTGAGATCCAAAACGTTGAGATAATTCAAAGTATCTTCTCTGACCACAATGCCATCAAGGTAGAAATTAACAATAGAAAGAGCAAGGAAAAAAAATCAACTACATGGAAACTGAATAATACCCTGCTTACACATCAGTGGGTACGAGAAGAAATCATAGATGGAATCAAAAAATTCCTAGAACAAAATGAGAATGAAAACACATCATACCAAAACCTTTGGGACACAGCAAAGGCAGTCCTCAGAGGACAATTTATAGCAATAGATGCACGTATCAAAAAAGAAGAAAGGGACAAAATCAAAACATTAACTACAGAACTCAAACACATAGAGAACAGCAAAAAAAGGCCAGAACCACCGGAAGAAAGGAAATAGTTAAGATCAGAACAGACATAAATGAAAGAGAGAACAGAAAAACAATAGAAAGACTCAACAAAACCAAAAGTTGGTTCTTTGAAAGAATCAACAAAATCGTCAAACCACTGGCCAGACTGACAAAAGAAAAACAGGAGAGGATGCAAACAACCCAAATAAGAAATGAAATGGGGGACATTACAACAGACCCAATTGAAATAAAAAGGATTATAACAGTATATTATGAAAAACAATACTCCAACAAATTTGAAAACCTAGAAGAAATGGATAAATTTCTGGAAACACACAGCCTACCCAAACTACAACATAGTGATGTTGAAAATTTGAATAGACCCATAACAATAGAAGAGATTGTAAAGGTAATAAAAAAAATTCCCAACCAAAAAAAGCCCTGCCCCAGATGGCTTCACTGGAGAATTCTACAAAATATTTACGGAAGAGTTTGTACCAGTACTACTCAAGCTATTTCAGAGCACAGAAGAGGAAGCAACACTTCCAAATTCATTTTATGAAGCCAGCATAAAACTGATACCAAAACCAGGAAAACATGTCACAAAAAAAGAAAATTACAGACAAATATCTCTCATGAATTTAGATGCAAAAATTCTCAACAAAATTCTAGCCAATAGAATTCAGCATCATATCAAAAAATAATACACCACGACCAAGTAGGATTCATAGCAGGTATGCAAGGATGGTTCAACATTAGAAAATCAATCAACGCAATCCACCACATAAATAAAAGGAAAGAAAAGAATCACAGGATCATTTCAATTGACACAGAAGGCTTCTGACAAAGTCCAACACCCATTCCTGTTAAAAACTCTCAAGAAAATAGGTATAGAAGGGAAATTTCTCAACATAATAAAGGGCATCTATGCAAAACCAATGGCCAACATCATTCTTAATGGAGAGAGGCTGAAAACATTCCCCTTGAAAACTGGAACAAGACAACGATGCCCTCTATCACCTCTTCAATTTAACATTGTGCTGGAAGTTCTAGCTACAGCAATAAGGCAAGAGAAAGAAATAAAGGGCATCCAAATTGGTAATGAAGAAGTTAAACTCTCCCTGTTTGCAGGTGATAGGATACAATACTCAGAAAACCCTAAAGACTCCACGAGGAATCTACTGGAACTAATAGAAAGATTCAGCAGAGTAGCAGGATACAAGATAAACATTCAAAAATCAGTTGGATTCCTATATATCAATAAGGTGAACGATTTAAAGGAAATCAGGAAAACAATACCATTTTCAATAGCCCCTAAAAAGACAAAATACTTAGGAATAAAGGCGACCAGGGATGTAAAGGACCTATGCAAAGAAAACTACAAAACACTACTGCAAGAAACCCAAAGGGTTCTACATAAATGGAAAAACATACCATGCTCATGGATAGGCAGACTCAGCATTGTGAAAATGACAATTTTACGCAAAGCAATTTACAAATACAACACAATCCCGATCCGGATACCAACAACATTCTTCAAAGTGATGGAAAAACTAATCATTCACTTTATATGGAAAGGGAAGAAGCCCCGAATAAGTAAAGCACTACTGAAGAAGAAGAATAAAATTGGAGGACTCACACTACCTGACTTCAGGACCTACTATACAGCTACATTAGTCAAAACACCCTGGTACTGGTACAATGACATATCCATTGACCAATGGAACAGAATTGAGAACACAGATGTAAATCCATCCACCTACGGTCACCTGGTCTTCGACAAGGGCCCAAAATCCATCAAATGGGGAAAAGACAGTGTTCTTAACAAGGTGCTGGCAAAACTGGATATGCATCTCCAAAAAAGTGAAACAGGACCCATACCTCACACCGTATACAAAAACTACTTCAAAATGGATCAAAGACCTGAATATAAAGCCTAAAACTATAAAGTTCATAGAAGAAAAAATAGGACCAATACTTCAGGCCTTAATACATGGCATTAACAGGATACAAAGCATAACCATCAATGCAGAAACCCCAATAGATAAGCTAGATAACTGGGATCTTCTAAAAATCAAACACCTATGCTCTTCCAAAGACTTCACCAAAAGAGCAAAAGAGAACCTACAGACTGGGAAAAAATTTTTGGACAGTTCGAGTCAGACAAAGGTCTAATCTCCATAATCTAAAAGAAAATCCAACACCTCTACAACAAAAAGACAAATAATCCTGTTAAAAAATGGGCAAAGGAAATGAACAGACACTTCACCAAAGAAGACATTCAAATGGCCAACCGACACATGAGGAAATGCTCACGATCACTAGCCATTAGAGAAATGCAAATTAAAACCACAATGAGATACCATCTCACCCCGGCATTACTGGCACGAATCAAAAACACTGGAAATAACAAATGTTGGAGGGGCTGCGGGGAGATTGGAACTCTTATGCACTGCTGGTGGGAATGCAAAATGTGACAACCATTTTGGAAAACGTTATGGCGCTTCCTGAGAAAGCAAGAAATAGACACACCATTCGATCCAGCAATTCCACTCCTAGGAATATATCCTAGAGAAATAAGAGTCTTCACTCGAATAGACATATGCACACCTATGTTCATGGCAGCATTGTTCATTATAGCAAAATGATGGAAACAACCTAGATGCCCATCAACAGATGAATGGATAAACAAACTATGGTACATACACACAATGGAGTACTATGCAATGAGAAATGAATCTGTGAAGCATCTCATAACATGGATGAAACTGGAGGACATTATGCTGAGTGAAATAAGTCAATCACAAAAGGACAAATATTGTATGAGACTTCTATTGTAAAAACCCATGAAAAAGTTTACACACAAAATGTAACAATCTTTGTTGGTTACCAGGGATGGGAGGGGTGGGGGGGAAATACTAAATAGACAATAGATAAGTGGTATCTTGGGTGAAGGGTGAGAGTACACAATACAGGAGAAACTAGTACAACGTGTAGAAGGAAAGGTCATGGAAGCCCCATAGACACATCCAAACTCCCAGAGGGACTGAATTGTTGGGTGGAGGGCTTGGGGGACCATGGTCTTGGGGACTATCTAGCTCAATTTCCATGACACAGCTTATAAAGACAATGCTCTACATTCTACCTTGGTGAGTAGTGTCTGAGGTCTTAAAAGCCTGTGAGCGGCCATCTAAGATACTCCACTGGTGTTATCCCTTCGGGAGCAAGGAACAATGAAGAGAACAGGATACAAGGAAAAGATTAGTTAATAGGACTAATGTTCCACAGCTAGCAAGGCCTTCACCCGACTGAGTCCAGTACAGCTAGATGGTGCCCGGCTACCACCACTGACTGCTCTGACCAGGATCACAACAGAGGTTTCTGGACAGAGTTGGAGAAGGATGTAGAGCATAATTCTAACTCACAAAAAAAAGACCAGATTTACTGGCCTAAAGGAGACTTGAGAAAGCCCGTGAGTATGGCCCCCAGTCACCCTTTTAGCTCAGTGGTGAATTTACCTCCGAGGTTCACTGTTCAACCTGGGATCGGACAGCCCCGTAAAACAAAATGAGACTAATGAGGTACAGGAGTCCAGTGTCAAGGGCCAGAAAGCAGAAGGGGACATGGAAGCTGGTGATAGGGAACCCAAGGTTGAGTAAGGATATTGTTGATGTGTTGTGAGATTGTTAAACATTGTCATAGGGCAACATTTGTAGTAACTGTTAAATGAGAAATTATTTTGTTCTGTAAGCCTTCATCTTAAGTGAGAATAACAGCACAATTCGAAGAACGTAGTCAATGTCACTGAATTGTGCATGTAGAAATTTTTGAAATGGTGTATCTTTGGCTATGTGTATTTTCACCAAAAAAGAAACAGGTTGAGAAGTTAGAGGGTTGATATGTTGTGGGATTGTTAACCAATGTCATAAAACTACATGTGTACTTCTGTTTCATGAGGAACTATTTGTTCTATAAGCCTTCACTTCACCTGAAGTACAATAAAAGAAAAAAAAAAAAAAACCTAATACTGAATCCAATTTCCTCAACTCATACTCCAATCTTTACTGGGTGAGATTTGTGGTATTGAAATTATTTGGTTAGAACTAGTTATTTTCCTTGCTGCAGATTCCTTGAAATCAATTAATCCAACTCATGCTGGCCTTAAAATATCCCCAAATTTCATGCTTATAAGTGTGGGCCTTTTTGTGGATTTAATTTATGCCCTGTTTGTTATACTGGGTCTGTAGTATCCACAGCATGTCTGTCTGTGTTTACATTTGTTTTTATATTTGATTGAAAAGTGGAAATTTTCTGATGCTCTCTTTCCAATACGGAAGAAATCTTAGGAACTGCCAATTGTTTGATTTAGTATTTAGATCCCCTGTTTGTTACTAACATGTCATCCTTATTTGCTCTTCTTCTATAGGCATCGGTGTTTTTCCAAATACTTCCTGAAACTTAGTGGAGCTGCATTTTATAAATGACATCTTTGCTTCATTACAGTGCCTGTGTTTGTCTAGGGCTCCACCTGCTTGCTTTTGGCAATTGCTTTGATCATAATCTGCCTGACTAATATCTGAGGAAAAGTAGGAATTTCTGAGTCATAAAACTGCTATCACAAGTATCAGTGCTGGGTTGAGGGAAAAATAAATCATTTTCATTCATTTAAAAAGTAAACAAATGATTCCATCTGAAGTTCTATTTGCAGCACTGAATATATTTAACCACTTTCGCAAAGAAGAGCGGGAATAGGTATAATAAAATGAATCCAGGTGTTAGTTTTAGAAAGATTTAGGTGCAAATCCAGTCTCAAACACTTAGAAGCTATATCATTTTAGGCAAGTTAATTAATCTGTATAAGCCTTGGTAGTTTTTACCAATAATATGACAATCATTTTTACTTCACTGTGTCATTGTGTGAATTATAAATGATATATGGAAAGTGCTTGGAAAATACTAGGCATTATTATGGTTACTTTTATTTACAAAGAGAAGATTAGGTAAAAATATAATACTCTTTCGAGTAAATTCCCTGGAGAAACACAGTGAAGTTATGGGAGGCAACTATTTCTTTGATTCTGTCATAATATCACAAATGTATATGACTTGTATTTACTTGATCATTCACTAACGATTTATTATTGCCTAAGACAAGGCTACCATAAATATACACTAAGCATAATGGGGTCATCTAGGAAGTAGAGGTCAAATTATTTGATTTTTCAGAGAACATTTTACATATTAAGAGATATGAGGTGAGACTTTCAAGGAAAAAATCAACATTTTTCCAAGTGGATCAGAGAAGGCTTTCTAAACAGAGAGGTGAAAGGCATTGCAGAAGTCTGGAAGGGCAAAGCAAAATGATGTAGTCAGGATTTGTAATTATTTAGGCATTGCTAAACCAGAGAGTATGAATCAATGGCAACAAGTTTCGTTTCTTTTTTGGTTTGGAAACCAGAGGGAAGGAGCCCTGGTGGAACAATGGTTAAGCACTCGGCTGCTAAACAAAAAGTTGATGGTTTGAACCTATACAGTGGTCTGCTGGAGAAAGACCTGGCAACCTGCTGCCATAAAGATTACAGCCTAGAAAACCTGATAGAGAAGTTCTACTCTGTCACATGAGGTGCTATTAGTTCAAATTGACTGGAAGGCACATAATAACAAAAACAAAACAAGGCTGCCACTTTTCTTTAGTCTTTGATTCTCAGTAAATGACTGGAAGGATGATGGTCTGAAACACTGCCACATGGAAGAAATAAAGCAGGGGAGATGTCTACTTTTAGACTCTGCTTTGCTCTTTTGATCAAATAGTTCTATCTTTGCATCAATACATGCTATTGTAGCTTTATAATAAACCTTAATATTTGTTAGAATGAGTCCTGCAAACTTGTTCTAATTTTTCAAAATTATCTTGGATATCCATGGCACTTTGCACTTCCATATATGGTTTAGAATCAATTTATTAATTTCTGCCCAAATCCTGCTAAGATTCAATTACAATTGCATTGAATCAATAGATCAGTTTGGAGATAACTGATATATTTTCAATATTGCATGTCCTGACTCATTCATGTAATGTCATTTATTTAGATCTTTTGATATCTCTCAAAATATTTTGTAGTTTTCAATGTAGTTTTTGCGTATGTTTTGTTACATTTGTTCCTAATTATTGGTATTTTATAATGCTGTTATACATGGCATTTTAAAATTTTCTCTTTTTTCTGCAGGTATATAAAAATCAAATTGATTTTTGTTTCTTGACCTTGTAATCACAAACTTACTAAATTTCATTTTTAATTCTATAAATGTGACTTTTGAATTTTCCGTGTATATAATCCTATCTGTTAATAATGGAAATTTTATTTCTTCATTTGTAATCTTTATACTTTTAATTTCTATGTTCTTGCCTTTTTCTTTTTTGCACTCTGGGACCTTCTGAACTTTTTAAATTAAAATGGTGAAAGCACTCATACTTACGTCATTGCCAATACAGAGAAAAAACTTTTAATACAGTTTAACAACCTTGATCCTGATATTTGTGCAAGGTTTCGGTAGCTATCTTATATCATATCAAGAAGCCTACTTCTATTCTCAGTTTACTAAGTGTTTATATTATGATTTATTGTTGAATTTCAACAAAGGATTTTTTTTTCTGTGTATACAGATGTGATCATATGATTTTTCACTTAATACAGTGTACTACGTTGGTTAGCTTAGTAACGTTAAACCAAACTCACATTCGCAAAGTAAATCCTTCTTGTGATTTATTACGCTTGGAATATATTGGTATATTTGGTTTGCAAATATTTATTTTTTTGGATTTTTCATCTCTTAGAGGATTTCTTTTCTTTTAATTCTTTTTGCATTTTGGTATCAGGGTAAGTCTGGCCTCAGCAAATAAGCTGGGAATAATTCCTTCCTTTTCTATTATTTTTTATTATTCAAAAGAGTTTCTTCAAGTGTTTGAAAGTGAAGGCAGCTGGGCCTGGAGTTGTCTTTGAAGGTAGATTTTGTCTTAGTGTCTCTAGTACTGCCACATTCTCCCTTGCTTATATTAGTAAGAATAAGAAACCCCGTTACGGATTGAATTGTGTCCTCCAAAATGTGTGCTGAAATTCCTGATTTCTATGCCTGTGGTTATAATCCCATTTGGGAATGAATTTTCTTTGTTGTGTTAATGAGACAGGATTAGTGTAGGGTGTTTCTTGAGTCAATCTCTCTTGAGATATAAAAGAGATTAAACAAGCAAGCCAGAGAAGTAGAGATGGGGGAAGAGAGATGCCAAGCTACATGAAGATGGCCCAGGAGCAGAAGCTCAAAGAGACAAGGACCTTCCTCTAGAGCTGACAAAGAGAGAAAGACTTCCCCTAGAGCCAGCACTCTGAATTCAGACTTTTAGCCTCCTAAACTGTGAGAGAATAGATACTGTTTGATAAAAAAACCACCCATTTTTGGTATTTCTGTTATAGCAGCACTAGATAACTAAGATACACCTTTTAATATGTCTTTTATTCTTGATGTTCTGGCAGTAAGTTCTCTCAGGTTGTATTTGTCTAAAAACGTCTTTAATCTGCCTTCTTTTTTGAAGGATATTTTCACTATGTATACAATTCTAGGATGACTTTTTTTTTTTTTTTTTTTTTTTAGTGGCTTAAAGATGCCACTACATTGTCTTATAGTTTCCATATTTTCTGTCGTGAGATCAGTTCTTGGTCTTATTCTTTGCTCCTTTGAATTACATCTGTTTTACCCCTTGCCCCTCTGGCTGCTTTAAAAGTCCCTGCCCCCCCCCCCCCCCCGCCAACTTAGACTTGAATTTACAGTTTCAGTAGCATATTTCTGATGTGGTTTATGTTTAGTTATTCTGCATACTGTTTTAGAACTTCTTGTATATGTGATATATTGCTTACTTTTAAGATTTTCTGGGTAATTATCTCATCAAATATTGCTCCTGCTTCATTGTTTCCTTTCTTCTTGGATTATAATTCTATGTATGTTAGACATTGTCTTACATATTTTTCTCTGTATTTTCCAGACTTTTGTCTCCCTGAGCTTCCAGCTGACCATTTTCTTTTGACCTGTTTCCATTTCACTGATCCTCTGTGTCTAATCTTGTTTATCACACATATCAAGTACTTAAATTATGTTGTTTTATTTTTAATCCTATAATTACCTTTTGATTCTTATCAATAAATTTTAGTTTTTTGCTAAAATTCTCTGTCTTAAAATATATTTTCAGAGACCTATGAATCACAGTTATCTTAACATCCTTAATTTTATAACTTTAATATTTGCATCACCTGTGGATCTATTTTTTCATTTTCGTTTTTGTGAATTGATCCTGCATTTTGATACCCTGGTAATTTATAATTGAGTCCCAGCCATTGGGTAAAAATGTTGTAAGGATAATTTGAGCTCCTGGATGATCTTATCTTCCCAAAGAGAGGATTTACATTTGCTTTTTTCAGTCTTATCTCCTGAATCCAGTCTTGGGATTGAACTGATTTTAGATTGGGTTTCAGTCTTTTTTAGGGCTGATCTACTTCAAGTTTGCCCTTATATCTAGGCTATAACCCTAAAGATCTGGTGTATGTATCAGGTTCTCTTACTGGCCTTGAACTTCGTTTTTGCCCTTCCCAACACTGCAAGACCTACTGAAAGATCTAGATGTCTTTCAAGTTCGTATCTACCTCTGTCTGCCTGGTTTCTCATCAGCTAGACTCTACCTTGCTTTGTTGCTGTTGTTAGGTGCAGCTGAGTCGATTCCAACCCATAGCAACACTATGTGCAACAGAACAAAACACTGCCTCGTCTTACAACATCTTCATAATCGTTATGCTTCAGCCCATTGTTGTGCAGCTACTGATTTCTGATTTTGGTGATAAATCTTACTGACAAAAACAACTAGAAAAGGTAAGTAAAGTTAATGAAATATCTTTAGAGGCAACAGAAAGTTAAGAAGACAGCCAAGACTTGAGAGGGCAAGATCTTGGAGAGAGAGGAAATACATTGAAGTTAAACTCTCAGGTGGTCCCATTTTTTCTCTCAAGGCATTTGCTGATTCCTAAGCTAACTTGTCTATGCCAAGAAATTTGGAAGACAGCTACCAAGCATGGTGCTATTGCCAAAAGTTTTTGATTCATAGCTAGCCATACAGGCTGTTCCTTAGAAATACATTAAGAAACACCAAGAAATAATAGGCCACTTATCATATTTAGGTTTATTAAAGTTATATAGATAAGAATTTATTGACAAGTTTTTAGTCAATAGACAATTCTTTTCTTGGCATAAGGCTATATATATGTACATATATATGTATGTAAGTTTTCTTTTTAGGATTTTTTACATGTATTACTATAATAATTATATTTATTGTACTTGTTGAATTACCACCAAGTTATATATACTGGGACATTCCCTATAAAAAAGCTAATTTTTTTCATGAAGAAAACCATAGCCACCTTATGGTTTTCTTAAATGTGATGAATGCTATCTTAGAGATATTAAAACTATTGCTTTTCCATAAATAGTAAGGTGAGTGGTCAAGTGAATAGAGCCTTAAATAATATTGTTTAAACAATATACAGTATTCAAAAAAAGTGTTCTTCTATTGTATGTGAGAAATACTTGATACTTATCTTATTTTTTCTTATTATCAAAATGGAAAAAAGTCCTATGGTGATTACCTTTACATTCATTAGTGGTTTTTTTTTTGGCGCATATATACATTGGGTTACTCTTTTCTTCTTAACAAAATCCTAAGATCTGTTAGAGTGATCTTAAAGTTTTAAAACTAAAAAGTTCAGGAAAAAAATTAAATTACCTGAAAAGTTTTTCCAGCTCAAACTGAGATGTTCTCTTCTCCCTCATTTTCTCCATTTAAGGCAAATTAAGATAACATCACGTGTTATTATATATAAATGTGTATATATACATATATATATGTATATATATATATATATGATATTTTTTCCTTATAACATACTGGGATATCCCAAGTGATTTTATATTAATGTGTCCTTTCTGAATATTGAAACTAGAATGAAGTGACAGCTGTGTTCAAATCAAAATACAAAAAAAAATTAATATTGTTGCACAATATGTCTAGGATTCTGATTCTCAAGTGTTAGATAAAAGGAGGAGATGTGCCTATAAGGTACAATGATTTTTACCTAGACGTATCTATATCCTGATAGGAGCCCTGGTGGCACAGTGGTTAAGAGCTACGGCTGCTAACCAAGAGGTCGGCAGTTTGAATCCACCAGCTGCTCCTTGGAAACCCTATGGGGCAGTTCTACTCTGTCCTATAGGGTCTCTATGAGTTGGAACTGACTTGATGGCACCTAACAACAACAACAACATATTCTGATAGTTTGAAAGACTCCCACCTGCATGTTCCTTGTTCAAATCATTCTTTTTCAAGTGCACATGAAGATTACATGAAGATTATGATACAATCATGAAAAAATAAAAACTTTCATAATGTACTAGAAGGCACAGGGTTTGTACATTTGTGTTTTTTTTGCTATTTTTACATTTCTATGGCTGTATTTTGAAGTGATTCAAGGTTTCATTAACCTGAAGGATTATTTTTAACATCTCAGTATCATTTTGTGTTAGGTATTTACCTTGGTGGATTTTACACTCCAATTCAATTAAAACGCTTGAATTTTAACTGGTGAGCCTAAACAGCTTCCCACTGCTGCTATAAATATTTATGTTATTCTTGTATTTGTCAGGAGCCCTGGTGGCATAGTTGTTAAGAGCTTGGCAGCTAACCAGAAGGTTGGCCGTTTAATCCACCAGCTGCTCCTTGGAAACCCTATGGGGCAGTTCTACTCTGTCCTATAGGGTCGCTATGAGTCAGAATCGAATTGACAGCACACAACAACATTATATTTGTTAAATGGCCAGATGACTGCTATCCTTTTTTTTTTTTGCTATTCTATTTTAATATGTCTACCACATGCACACTTGTACCAGATGCATGTGGTTAGAAGGCTAGGAAAGTAGAAGTTCATAGACATGCTAATAGTATTAACTCTTTCTTTTTATTGTACTTTAGGTAAGGTTTATGGAACAAATAGTTTCTCATTAAACAGTCAGTACATATATTGTTTTATGACATTGGTTAACAACACCACCACATGTCAACATGCTCCCTTCTCGGCCTTGGAGGACCTTTTCTTTTTGTTGAAAATGTACATAGCCAAAGATACACCATTTCAAAAATTTCTACATGTACAATTCAGTGACATCGATTACATTCTTCCAGTTGTGCTGTATTCTCACTTTATTTAAAAAAATTTTTTTTTTTGTACTTTAGATGAAGGTTTAAGAACAATAGTTTCTCATTAAACAGTCAGTACACATATCGTTTTACGACATTGGTTAACAACCCCATGACATGTCAACACTCTCCCTTCTCCACCTTGGAGGACCTTTTTTTTGGTGAAAATATACATAGCCAAAGTTACACCATTTCAGATTTTCTACATGTACAATTTAGCAACATTGATTAAATTTTTTCATTTGTGCTGCTATTCTCACTATCCTTTTCCAAATTATTCCATCACCATTATCTTCATCTCACTCGCCCCTAGGCTTCCCATAAAATCTTTTGAGTTGCTGTTGTCAATTTGATCACACCTAGATAATTCTCTCTTTTTTTTTTGTACCTTAGATGAAAGTTTGCAGAGCAAATAGTTTCTCATTAAACAGTTAGTACACATATTGCCCTATGACAGTGGTTAACAACGCCACGACATATCAACACTGACCCTTCTCAACCTAGGGTTCCTTATCACCAGCTTTCCTGTCTCCTTCTGCCTTCTAGTCCTTCTCCCTGGACTGCTGTGCCTCATTAGTCCAGTTTTGTTTTATGAGGCTGTCCAATCCCCGGCTGAACAGTGAACTGCAGGAGTGACTTCACCACTGAGCTAAAAGGGTGTCCAGGGGCCATACTCTTGGGATTTCTCCAGTCTGTCAGGCCAGTAAATCTGGTCTTTTTTTTTGTAAGTTAGAATTTTGTTCTACATACTTTTCAGCTCTGTCCAGGACCCTCTATTGTGATCCCGGTCAGAGCAGTCAGCGGTGGTAGCTGGACACCATCTAGCTGTACTGAACTCAGTCAGGTGGAGGCCATGGTAGCTGTGGTCCATTAGTCCTTTGGACTAATCTTTTCCTTGTATCTTGGTCTCTTCATTCTCTCTTGCTCCCGAAGGGGTGAGTCCAGTACAGTATCTTAGATGACTGCTCACAGGGTTTTTTTTTTTTTTTTCTTTCTGTCTTTTTTTAAATTTTTTTTTTATTTTTTGTTTTTTATTTTTTTATTGTACTTCAGGTGAGGGCTTACAGAACAAATAGTTTCTCGTGAAACAGTAGTACACATATTCTTTTATGACATTGGTTAACAACCCCACAACATGTCAACTCTCTCCCTTCTAGACCTTTTTTTTTTTTTCTTTTGGTGAAAATATACATAGCCAAAGATACACCATTTCAAAAATTTCTACATGCACAGTTCAGTGACATCGACTACGCTCTTCCAATTGTGCTGGTATTCTCACTTTAGATGAAAGCTTACAGAACAAAATAGTTTCTAATTTAAGAGTTAGTACACATGTTGTCCTATGACAATGGTTAACAAACTCACAACACATTAACACTATCCTTACTCAACCTTGGGTTCCTTATCACCAGCTTTCCTATCTCTTTCTGCCTTCTGGCCCTTGTCCCTGGACTGCTGTGCCTCATTAGTCCCATTTGGTTTTATGGGGCTGTCCACTCCCTGGCTGAACGGTGAACCTCAGAAATGACTTCACCACTGAGCTAAAAGGGTGTCTGGGGGCCATACTCTTGGGGTTTCTCCAGTCTCCTTTAGGCCAGTAAATCTGGTCTTTTTTTTTTTGTGAGTTAGAATTTTGTTCCACATCCTTCTCCAGCTCTGTCCAGAACTGTCTGTTGTGATCCTGGTCAGAGCAGTCAGTGGTGATAGCCCGGGCACCATCTAGCTGTACTGGACTCAGTCTGGTGGAGGCCTTGGTAGCTGTGGTCCATTAGTCCTTTGGACTAATCTTTTCCTTTTATCCTGTTCTCTTCATTCTCCCATGCTCCCGAAGGGATGAGACCAGTGGAGTATCTTAGATGGCTGCTCACCGGCTTTTAAGACCCCAGACACTACTCACCGAGGTAGAATGTAGAACATTGTCTTTATAAACTGTGTTATTCCAACTGAGCTAGGTGTTCCCCTAGACTATAGTCCCCACAGCCCTCCGCACAGCAATTCAGTACCTCAGGGAGTTTGGATGTGTCTGTGGAGCTTCCATGACCTTTCCTTGTACAAGTTGTGCTGGTTTCCCCGGTATTCTGTACTGTCTTACCCTTCACCAAAGATACCACTTATCTATTGCCTATTTAGTATTTCTCCCGCCACCCCTCCCATTCCTCATAAAGAAAAAAGATTGTTACTTTTTGTGTGTAAACTTTTTCATGGGTTTTTACAGTAGAGGTCTCATACAATATTTGTCCTTTTGTGATTGACTTATTTTACTCAGCATAATGTCCTCCAGTTTCATCCATGTTATGAGATGCTGCACAGATTCATCATTGTTCTTTATAGTTTCATAATACTCCATTGTGTGTATGTACCATAGTGTGTTTATCCATTCATCTGTTGATGGACATCTAGGTTGTTTCCATCTTTTTGCTATTGTGAACAATGCTGCCATGAACATAGGTGTGTGCTCACAGGGTTTAAGACCCCAGACTCTACTCACCAAGGTAGAATGTAGAACACTGTCTTTATAAACTGTGGTATGCCAATTAAGCAAGATGTTCCCCGAGAACATGGTGCCCGCAGTTCTCAGCCCAGCAATTCAGTTCCTCAGGGAGTTTGGATGATGGAGCTTCCATGACCTTTCCTTGTACAAGTTGTGCTGATTTCCCCAGTATTGTGTAATGTCAACCCTTCGCCAAAGATACCACTTATCTATTGTCTTTTTATTATTTCCCCCCACCCCTCCCATCCCTTGTAACCAACAAAGACTGTTACTTTTTGTGTGTAAACTTTTTCATGAGTTTTTACAATAGAGGTCTCATACAATATTTGTCCTTTTGTGATTGACTTATTTCTCTCAGCATAATGTCCTCTAGTTTCATCCATGTTATGAGATGCTTCACTGATTCATAACTGTTCTTTATCATTGCATAATACTCCATTGTGTGTATGTACCACAGTTTGTTTATCCATTCATCTGTTGATGGGCACCTAGGTTGTTTCCATCTTTTTGCTATCGTGAACAATGCTGCCATGAACATGGGTGTGCATGTGTCTATTTGTGTGACGGCTCTTATTTCTCTAGTATATATTCCTAGGAGTGGGATTGCTGGATCATATGGTATTTCTATTTCTAGATTTCTAAGGAAGCGGCATATCATTTTTCAAAATGGTTGTATCATTATGCATTCCTACCAGCAGAGCATAAGAGTTCCAATCTCCCTGCAGCCTCTCCAACATTTGTTATTCACAGTGTGTTTTGATTCGTGACAGTAACGCTGGGTTGAGATGGTATGTCAATGTGGTTTCAATTTGCATTTCTCCAATGGCTAATGATAGTGAGCATTTCCTTATGTGTCTGTTGGCCGCTTGAATGTCTTCTTTGGTGAAGTGTCTGTTCATTTCCTTTGCCAATTTTTTAATATGATTATTTGTCTTTTTGTTGTAGATGTGTTGGATTTTCTTGTAGATTATGGAGATTAGACGTTTGTCTGACTTGGAAACCCCCCAATTTTTTTCCTAGTCTGTAGGTTCCCTTTTTCCTCTTTTGGTGAAGTCTTTTGAAGATCATAGGTGTTTGATTTTTAGAAGATCCCAGTTATCTAGCTTATCTTCTGGAGTTTGTTTGTTGATGGTTATAGTTTGTATCCTATTAATGCCGTGTATTAGGGCCTGTAGCATTCATCCTATTTTTTCTTTGATGAACTTTATAGTTTTTGGCTTTATGTTTAGGTTGATCCATTTTGAAATAGTTTTTTATATGGTATGAGATATGGGTACTGTTTCATTTTTTTGCTGATGAATATACAGTTTTGCCAGCGCCATTTGTTAAAAAGACTGAATTTTCCCTATTTGATGGACTTTAGGTCCTTGTCCAAGATCAGTTGACTGTAGGTGGATGGATTTACATCTGTGTTCTCAATTCTGTTCCATTGGTCAATGTATCTGTCGTTGTACAAGTACAAGGCTGTTTTGACTACCATAGCTGTATAGTTGGTTCTGAGGTCAAGTAGTGTGAGTCCTTCTGCTTCATTCTTCTTCTTCAATACTGCTTTACTTATTCAGGGCTTCTTCCCTTTCCATATAAAGTTAATAATTACTTTTTTCATCTCTTTGAAGCATTTTGTTGGTATTTGGATAAGCATTGCATGGTATTTGTAAATTATTGTGTAGAATTGCCATTTACACAATCTTGAGTCTACCTGTCCATGAGCATGGTATGTTTTTCCATTTATTTAGAACCCTTTGGGTTTCTTGCAGTAGTGTTTTGTAGTTTTCTTTATATAGGCCTCTTACATCCCTGGTTATATTTATTCCTAAGTATTTTGTTTTTTTAGGGGCTATTATAAATGGTATTGTTTTCATGATGTCCTTTTCATCGTTCTCTTTATTGGCATATAAGAATTGAACTGACTTTTGTATGTTTGTCTTGTATCTTGCTACTCTTCTAAATCTTTGTATTAGTTCCAGAAGTTTTCTCCTGGAGTCTTTAGGCTTTTCTATGTATAGTATCATATCATCTGCAAACAAGGAGTGTCTAACTTCTTCATTACAAATTCGGATGCCCTTTCTTTCTTTTTCTTGCCTTATTGCTCTAGTTAGAACTTCCAGCACAATGTTAAATAGGAGTGGTGATAAAGGGCATGCTTTTCTTGTTCCTGTTCTCAAGGGGAATGTTTTCAGTCTCTCCATTCAGAATGATGTTGGCCATTGGTTTTGCATAGATGCCCTTTATTATGTTGAGAAATTTCCCTTCTATACCTATTTTATTGAGAGTTTTTGTTATCAGGAATGGGTGTTGGACTTTGTCCAATGCCTTTTCTGCATCAATTGAGATGATTATATGATTCTTTTTTTTTCCTTTTATTTATGTAGTGGATTACATTGATTGATTTTCTAATGTTGAACCATCCTTGCATACTTGGTCGTGCTGTATTTTTTTTTTATATGATGATGAATTCTCTTGGTTAGAATTTTTTTGAGAATTTTTGCATCTATATTCATGAGAGATATTGGTCTGTAATTTTCTTTTTTTGTGGTGTCTTTGCCTGGTTTTGATATCAAGGTTATACTGGCTTCATAGAATGAATTTGGAAGTATTGCTTCCTTTTCTATGTTCTTAAATAGTTTGAATAGTACTGGTACAAGCTCTTCTCTGAATGTGTGGTAGAGTTCTCCAGTGAAGACATCTGGGCCAGGGTTTTTTTCTGTTGTGATTTTTTTTAGTACCTTTTCAATTTCTTCTCTCGTTATGGGTCTGTTCAGATTTTCTACATCACTTTGTTGTAGTTTGTGTACGTAGTGTGTTTCTAGAAATTTATCCATTTCCTTTAGGTTTTCAAATTTGTTGGAGTATAGTTTTTCATAATACTCTGTTATTATCCTTTTTATTTCAGTTGGGTCCATTGTAATGTCCCCCGTTTCATTTCTCATTTTGGTTATTTATGTCCTCTTCTGTTTCTCTTTTGTCAGTCTGGCCAGGGGTTTGTCGATTTTGTTCATTCTTTCAAAGAACCAACTTTTGGTTTTGTTGATTCTTTCTATTGTTTTTCTGTTCTCTATTTCACTTATTTCTGCTCTGATCTTTATTATTTCCTTTCTTCTGGTGGCTGTGGGCTTTTTTTGCTGTTCTTTTTCTATTTCTTCGAGTTGTGTCGTTAATGTTTTGATTTTGTCCCTCTCTTCTTTTTTGATGTGTGCATCTGTTGCTATAAATTGTCCTCTGAAGACTGCTTTTGCTGTGTCCCAAAGGTTTTGGTATGATGTGTTTTCATTCTTATTTGATTATAGGAATTTTTTAATTCCATTTCTGATTTCTTCTATTACCCAGTGGTTTGTAAGCAGGGTGTTGTTCAGTTTCCATGTAACTGATTTTTTTTCCTTGGTCTTTCTGTTGTTAATTTCTACCTTGATGGCATTGTGATCAGAAAAGATATTTTTTATAATCTCAGTGTTTTGGATCTTGTTGAGGATTGCTCTGTGACTTAAGATGTGGTCTATTCAGGAGACAGTTCAATACGCATTGGAAAAGAATGTGTACTTTGCAGCAGTTGGATGGAGTGTTCTATATATATCTATGAGATCAAGTTGGCTGATTGTGCCCTTTAGGTCTTCTGTATCTTTGCTGAGTTTCTTTTTAGATGTTCTGTATGTTACCGAGAGTGGTGTGTTGAAGTCTCCTGCTATTATTGTGGAGCTGTCAGTTTCTCTTTTCAGTACTGTTAGAGTTTGTTTTATGTATTTTGGGGCCCTGTCATTGTGTGTGTAGATGTTTATTATGGTTATGTCTTCATGATGGATCATCCAGTTAGTCATTATATAATCTCCTTCTTTGTATTTTATGGTGGATTTTGTTTTAAAGTCTATTTTATCTGAGATTAGTATTGCCACTCCTGATCTTTTATGGCAATTGTTTGCTTGATATATTTTTTTCCACCTTTTGATTTTTAATAAATTTGTGTCTTTGTTTCTAAGGTGTGTTTCTTGTAGATAGCATATTGATGGATCCTGTTTTTTCATCCATTTTGTCACTCTCTGTCTCTTTATGGCTGCACTTAGGTCATTTAAATTCAGTATAATTATTGATAGATGTAAGTTTATTGCTGTCATTTTGTAGTGGTTTTTTGGGGGAGCTGACGTTTTCTTTGTTCCTCCTACTTTCTCCTCTGCTGAGTTCCTTTTGTTCGTTGATTTTTTCTCATTTCTTTAGTTTGTATAGGTTTTGTTTTTAGTGAGACTTCATGTTTTTCCTCTTTATTTTTATGAGTAGGTTTGTCAACTTTCTTTGTGTTTACCATGAAATTTACCCTTATCTTTCTAAGTTTGAAGCAGTACGTTATTACTTGGTATCGGCTTGCCTTCCTCTCCATTAGAGGGTTCTATACCTACAGTGTTTATTCCCTCTTTTATTGTTCTGATGTTGTTGTCATTTACAGATTAACTGTTCTGATTCCCTGTTGTATTTCTTTTCGTTTTGTATAGTCCTTGAGTGTTCATTTCCTAGATTGGTATCTGGCTGGTATGATCCTGCATCCTATCCTGCATCCTAGATTCAGCCTGTTAGCTGAAGTTGTTTGTTCTCAGATCAAAGGACTCCCTTTAATAATTCTTGTAAGTTTGGTTTGGTTTTTACATATTCCCTTAATTTCTGTTTATCTGGAAATGTCCTAATTTCACCGTCATATTTGAATGAGAGTTTTTCAGGATGTATTATTCTTGGCTGGCAATTTTTTTCTTTCAAGGTTTTACATATGTCATCCCATTGCCTTCTTGCCTGCATGGTTTCTGCTGAATAATCTGAGCTTAGTCTTATTGTTTCTCCTCTGTATGTGACTTGTTGTTTTTCTCGATGTGCTCTCAGGATTCTTTGTTTGTCTTTGGTTTTGGCGAGTGTGATTATGATATGTTTTGGTGATTGTTTTTGAAGTCTATCCTATATCGGGTTTTTTGAGCTTCTTAGATGGCCAGCTTTTCATCTTTCATGGTATTGGGGAAGATTTTTGTTAACAGTTCTTCAGTGTGCCTCTCTTTGTTTTCTGTTTTCTCCCTCTGTTCTAGAACTCCAATCACTCGAAAATTTTCTCTTTTGATTGTATCCCACATAATTCTCAGCGTCTCTTCATTTTTCTTCGTTCTTTTTTTCTGATTTCCTCAGAGTTATATCCAAGTGTTTGTATTCAGTTTCGCTGATCCTTTCTTCCACCATTTCAAATCTGCTCTACAGCACTTCTATGACACTGTCCATTTCTGAAATCTTGTTGTTTATCTTTTGGATTTCTAATTTTGGTTTTGGTATGATTTCTAGTTGTAAATTTATTTTGAAATTTTGTTCCTGCAGTATTTTTCTGAATTCTTCCATTTTCTGTCTGTGTTTTCCATGAATTCGTCTGCCTTTTCAATGAATTTGGGTTTTTTTTTTTTTCTGCTTTTTGCTTCAACTCTTGGGTAATTCTGAAGAGATTTGAATTCCCTATCAGGTATTTCTAGTTACTTTTCTTCTACTGGAAAGCCATCTGGTATTTTGTTTTGGATGCTTACTGGAACCATCTTGTCCTGTTTTTGTAAATGTTTTGGTATTGTCTGCTGTCTTCAGGGCATTCAGTAGTTATTTTTCTCATTTATTGATTGTAGATTTATTTGTTTCATCCTGTTTTTTGTTTTATTTGGCTGTGTCTGATCACGCAGACTATGTGTTCTTTGTTATTTACTCTTCTATGGGCACAATACTTTTCACCTCCTTCTCCAATTGGCAGTGTCAGTTGCTCAGGTGTAGTATAGCATGGCAGGTCTAGCTGAAGAGGAGTTGCTGGGATGGGTTGTTTGTGACACTATGGCCACCATGGTGGGCTGGTAATCCGTTCAGGGCAGGTTCCAGGAGCCGTGCCTGGGCTGCTTGGTGGTGTGACATTAAGAACACAGTGTACGTAGGCAGGATGGAGGGGGAATGTTGTGATGTATGAAGCTAAGATGGGTATGGGAGAGAGGAGAGAGGAACAGGAGCCAAAAAAATACAAACACACAAATAAGAGTGCTAGGGGAACTGGCCATTGCAGTGGAAAGTGAGAGACTATGAAACGTGAAAATCAAAAAAAGAAGAAGAAAAATAAGAGAAGAAAAGAAAAAAATTAATAAATAAAAATTAGAAAGAAAAAAGAAAAGAAAATCTCCCAGGGATCCCAGCGGTGCAGCTACGAGGTCTGGGGAAGTTACTTCCATGTGGTGAAGTACAGCCTAGCTAGAAGATGTAGAGGTGTCAGTCAGCACCAGGTATTCAGGGAATGGGAAGAGTAGGAAGGTATAGAGGGATGAGGAACTGAGTAAAGAAGAAAGACAAAAAGGGAAACAGACTAAAAAGAAAATAAAATAAATTTTTAAAAAATAGACAAGAAAATCCCCCCAAAAAAGAGAAGGGGGGAAAAAAAAAAAAAACAAGAAAAAAGACTGTACTCAGGGATCCCTCTGTGCATCTGTGCAAACTGAGCGGGTAGGTCCCAAGCCATGCAGTACTTCCCGGATAGAATGGGCTCCTAATTCAAAAAAAGAAAAAGAAAACAAACAGTTCAAAACAAACACGAAAAAGCCCTGGGATCCCACCAACATGGCAACATGGACCAGGAAGCAATTTCACATTTGAGCGGAGTTTCACAACCTTTCAGCAAGAAACAAAGATGGCGCATGGAGCCAGTTATTTGAGAGAAACGAGGGGGATATGGTGAGAGGTGAGGAATAAATCGAAAAAAGTGGAAAAAAGCAACACCAGCAGCCAACAAATGGTACTCAGGGAATCAACCATGCGGGCAGGTGGAATCCAAGCAGCAAGTGCTTCCTGGCCAAGAGACTGTGGCTGCAGGAAGCAGAGGAGGACAAGTGGGGGTGAAGAAGGGTGAGGGGTGAGAAAGTTTATATCGCTGGTTACCAGTTGTTCTGTCTCCTGCTGGAAGCTCCGTGAAGCTGCTTTCTTGTACCCCCTGTTCACTGGCCTCTGATAAGAGTCCAAGATGGATCCATGCTGCATTAGCTGATAGGGGACCTCTGCGTATATCTCTCCTCGCTCTCTGTTCTCTGTCAGTTTCTTATTCCATTTGGTTCTTGGCTGAGTTCTTTATCTCTTCATTTGATGCTTAGGGTTTCAGGATAGCTGCTTTCTCTTTTTGGATTAGTTTTTCTGATCTTTGCTGTGGAAAGGTTGCAAGGCGCTTCTGCCTATAGCGCCATGTTGCCTGGAAGTCTAATAGTATTAACTCTTAAGGTACTATTTGTACAACTATTAATTAAACATTACTGGTTACCATTGGTATGTATTTAGCCTTATATCTTTAGTTTGTTTCAAAATTTAGTGTCACTTCTTCCCAACTAAAGCTTTCCCCCATTAAAAAGTATTTTGCATAGTTTGATACTCAATTTTTTTTTTTTAATATCCCATTTAGCAAATAAGCTGCTTGGGTATTGTCTTAGTCAACTAGTGCTGCTGTAACAGGAATATCACAAGTGGATGGCTTTAACAAACTAAAGTTTATTCTTTCACAGTCTAGTAGGCTAGAAGTCCAAATTCAAGGCATCAGATCCAGGAGAAGGCTTTCCCTGTTGGCTCTAGAGGAAGGTCCCTGTCATCAATCTGCCACAGAGAGAGATCTGTTGGGTGCCTGGTGATCCCAGCAGGTGATAAGCAATGTGAGAAACATCTGGCACTCACTGCTGCACCACAAAGACCTGAGCACAGCCCAGGAGGTGTTCTCTCATGGGGACACCATCTTCAGCAGGCTTCACCTGCATTGGAGTATGTGGCATTGTTTTTCCTATAATGGTGGGTCTCTGCACTGAAGATGCTCCTAAATCATATCAATTGCTGGTCCCTATCCCCAGATTTTCTGATTCAATAAGTTGGAGGTGAGCTCCAAGAATTTTCATTTTCCTAATAAGATCACAGATGATGCCTGAGTCTGGTGGAGACCACACTTTGACAACCACCTCTTTATAGGATCTTTTGTGGCCATAGGTTATTTCTGCAGATTGCCTTAAGTTGCGCTGTTTGCTCCTGAAACTTTATATTCTGGTAAAGTTGTAAGTCTTCCTGTTAAAGGAGTACTCATACCATAGCTAGGTGTCCTTATAGCTCCTGTTGCCTCACTGTGGCACCATGCTAACCCTTACACCTGTCCTGGGCAAAGGAGTGTTGATGGCTAGTTGCTGAAATTCTTGGAACTTGTCTTAGAGATTAACTGTATATTAAGGTTTCTTCTTGTCTTTCTCCCTACTTTACTTTAAGGCAGTAATTGATGGACTTTCTAGATTCCTGTTCAAACATAAGAAATGAGAATCCAATTTCCATTCATGAAAGACTAGGTTACTCAGAAAAATATGTTCAAAAAATGGGTAATTGGAGATAAAATATTCTAAGTTTCTTGCATTGACTGGTAAGAGGCTAAAAGTATCAAGTATTATTCAGTTTGGTAAGTCAAGAGTACATATTTTCGTCTCTATGGTAATTTTTTTTTAAAAAGTAGAAGAGTACATATGTATGAAATTAATATACTGGAAATGGGAAAAATTTTTTAAAAAAATCAAGTCAAAACAAGAGAAATGGGAGAAAAGAAAACCTAAAAGGGAGAAACAGAAAGCAAATAGTAAAATGGTGCATTCAAATCAGAGTATTTCAGTAAAAATATTAGAATTAAACGAAGTACTGATTCCATTAGCTGACATTATCAACTGCATAAAAACACAAAATTCAACTATATACTGCTTGCAAGAGACAGAAAAGCTATAAAAACATTTAAAGTAAAAATACCAAGGTGGAAAAATATTTACCATGTCAACAGTAACCGAAAGTTAGTATATCTGCATCAATAAAGAAAAAAATAAGTTTCAAGGCAGAAGCCTTTACTAGAGATAGGTGAGAACACTTTTTAATTATAAAAATGTTCTTAGGATGATAAAACTATTCAAAATTTGTATATTCTTAACAATACAGTTTCAAACCAGAAAAGTAAAATTTTATAAAATCACAAAAGTACACCCACAAATCTGGAATCCTAGTCAGGAATGTAAACAGGTCATATAGCATTAGAGTCCCTTTTCCCAAGGTGTGTTTGACAAAAATAGTAAGAGACAATTGTTTAACTTTGCAGCTGCTGGAGGCAGTGAATAACGATTGGAACAAACAATGGATTAACCACGCACAGACACACACACACAGACACACACACAAATAGAAGAGGAAACAGTTCCCAACTCATTCTATGAGGTCAGTATTACCCTGATATCAAAAACAGAAAATGACATCTCAAGAAAACGATATACCAATATCTTATGATTATAGATGCAAAAGTCCTGAACAAAATACTAGCAAACTGAATCTCACACAATATAAGAAGTATTATATACCTTTACCAAGTGGAATTTACCCCAGGAATGAAAGGTGGGTTCAACATATGAATATTAATCAATGTAATACACCATATCAATAGAATAAATGACAAAAAGCACATGATTATCTCAATAGATGCAGACATTTGAAAGCCATTAGAAATTATTATGAACAACTCTATGCAAAGTTTGAAAATTTAGATAAAATGGAAAAATTCCTAGAAAAGCACAATATAAGTAAATCTACAAGAAAGAAATAAAAAATGTGAATAGTTTTATATCTGTTAAAGAAACTGAGTACAAAATTTATTAAAATCTTTCCACAAAGGCCCATTTTGTTTGTCTTGTGAATTCTACCAAACATTTAAGGGAGACATAAACCAGTCTAGAGACTAGAGGGGGGGAAAAAAAGGAAAAAAACCTGTCTCAAACTTGTTTTATTAGGCTACCATAACCTTTACACTAAAACCTGACAAGTATATTATAAGGAGAAACAAACAAACACACAAACAAAAAATATAGACCAATCATAAATAAACATATGTGCAAAACCCTAAACAATACGCTAATATACTGAATCTAGGAATATATATCATGAGTAAGTTTGGTTTATTCTGGAAATGCAAGGTTAGTTCAAAATTTTAAAATTTATTAATATGTTTCACCACATTTACAAAATAAATGAGGAACATCCTATAATCTTCTCAATTTATACATAGACCCTTACTTGTATTTAGACACAGTACCTTTTCTATAACCATCACTGAGGATTCAGAGCCTTGTGTAAGCACCATAATAAAAATATGTCAACTCTTAAGGGCATTCTTCTTCAGGAAAACCAGAAGGATCCTTTGAATCACATCCTGTAGATCAGTCTGACATTACTTTTTCAGCTGTACCTCCTGAGGTCCCTCTGAAGCTAAAAAGAAAACAATAATTCTTTTATGGCTATCATAATTATTGAAATGGAATCACATGGTATTTCTGCACTCACCTTTGCAAAAGTATGCCTCTGCTGGTTAAAATGTTGTTAGGAAAAGAGTGAAATTTTTCCTGTGTCTCAGAGTCAGCTGTAATTCAGGGATGACATTTTACCTCCTTCAATTCATATATGTGGCAGTTACTTGAATAACCACTCATTCCCAGTTGATTTTCTGCTGTTCAAACAAAATTTAAATGTTAGTATAATACTTAAGCACACCACAAACTGATTCATAATTTTGATTTAGCTAAATAATCTTTTCTCTGATATAAATTGCTTGAATATCTAAATTAATAAGTGAAACATCATGAGCAGGGTAATGTAAGGTTGGTGTAAATAAACATGATTAATAATACTAACATTTATCATGACAAACTGATGTTCCTATACTTTTGCACCCATAAAATCAAGGAAAAATCTATGTGATTCTGGACTATCCTATATGTTAGTAGCAGAAACCATGTTTACAACCTAGAATGAGGCAATTATCCATTTTTACCTCTTTTTGAGCTAGACAGACCTTGGCTAAAATCCTGACAATGCCACTTAGCTTTCCTGAGACATAAATTCTGCGTTTGTAAAATGGTGGAAAGAATACATGTGCTTTATAAATGCAGTGAGGATTGCATGATATAACTTGAAATTTGTCCACAGTAGTGCTTAGCATTTAATATGCACAATCAAATTTGAGTTCCCTCAACTTCTTTCTTGTACCAGACTTCATTCTTGGCATTTCTGATCTCAGATTCACTTCTTATTATGCCATGCTATTGAGGGATCTGCTACATTATTTTGCATGTCCTTTCTAGGCAAGCATCTTTTTTTGCTTTAACTGGCTTGAATGTGTTCTAATCATTGCAGTCAGATGAATTTGGGCTATAACACTGCTCCACTGCCTTTAAATTTTCTGATATTTAGAGAAATCTATGTTAATTTTCAAGATGTTAAGTTACACCATGATTTTTTTATGAATATTATTGATTTTTAAATAGACTATAAAATTGTTTAATAGGTGTGCTTACACAATTAGTTTGTTTTGAAACTGACATTTTTACTTAAAAATATTAATGGATTCATCATATATTTCAATATAGAAAAAAGAAAGATAATATGAAGATTATATAAGCTTGAAGAGAAAAATTATCAAAACAGCTCGTCCAATAATTAAATAGCTGTACATAAAATGCCGTGGTCACAAATCTTCTTACGTATTAATATTTATGTATATATCATTTAGAATGTCTTTGGCTGCAAGTAAAATGAAGAGTTAATTAGAAGAATAAGATTATACATCATTTAACTGGAAGAAAACTGTTCAATGATGTCAGTCAGGATTCCGATTCTTTCTGTCTTTCCACTGTGCCATCTTCAGTGTGTTGGCTGTAGTCCTTAGTCTTCTCATGTGCCCAAGCTGTTACTACAGTTTCATGGTCCAACGCAATCTCGTCCAAAACGAGAAGGTCGATTTGCCATCGTAGATTGTTTTTATATCCTGGAACCTAGACTTTCCCAAAAGCCCTCCATCTTACTACCTTTTGAATCCAATTGGTCAGTTTAGGTAGGGTAACCTGGTGTTCTCTGTTGTCCAAGCAGAATTATTAACACTTCCCTCTTTTCTGTTCAAATATGTCCCCATTTGAGTGATAAATTAAATGGCTACTCTAGATTTCAGTTACATACTGATGCCTTAGGAGCATACGCAGTGCCGTTGAGTCAATTCTGACTCATAGCAACCCTATAGGACGGAGTAGAACTGCTCCATAGAGTTTCCAAGGAGCTCCTGGTGTATCTGAACTGCTGACCTTTTGGTTAGCAGCTGTAGCACTTAACCACTAGGCCACCGGGGTTTCCTCCTTAGGAGTATAACTGCTTTGAAAAGAAGGTATCTGGTATTTTCAGACTCTATCATGGGAACTGAAACAGTCAAGGGGTAGGGATGGCTTTTGAGTAGGTAACCAATACTATATCCACATGGGAAATACAAAAAAATTTTTATTTTCTGATTATGAAGTTAGATATTATGTAAATAATTAGACATAATTTATACTAAAATTTTCTGTGCTGATCTGGTAGTCTGTGAGGGTAAATTTAGGAAGAAGTACCCATTATTATTAAGGGGAATTCAATTTTGTCTTCTATTTTTAAATATTGATAAAGATTAACGACTTCTCTGGTTTTTGCTTAGTTTTTACTACTTTTGATGATATTCTAAATATTTTCTTTTGTTTTTCTCTAGATTTAGACCCAGTGACTAGACAACTTATGCTCCAAACAGCTAAACCAACTTTTGGCCATCTGACTGATGTAAGTAAAATGTTCAAGTTATAATACATATCACTATCTATAGTAATTAAATGCAAGCATGTGTTATGTTTTAATGTACAGTAGCTTTGCTACTAAAATAGCTAACATTATCCACTTTCTAGAAGTAAGAGAATAGTACATTTGTAAAAGTTATTATAATGTTCATCCACCTACTTATGTTTTAATGCTACTTATGGCAGTATTTTCAGTAACACAGAAATTTATAACAGACTATAGAAAGTTTCATAGCCTGATTCACCGAAATATATCATAAAATAAGCCTTACTTAAAAGAGTTTCACATTTTTTAAAAAGAGAAGTACAGACTTTTAAACAGATATTTAAAAATCTGCATGCCATTATTTCTTAAGTTTTAGCATGTGCAATTTATGTGAAAAAATATTCAGCATATATACCTTATGCCATTTTTCATAAAATTTATATCTGTACAGTACATAGATAACCACAATTCGTTAGTCCATACCAGAACGTTTAGTTAGTTCACGGTAGAATATTTAGTAGTTTATGTAAGATATGCAATTGAAATTTTCTAACTTCAAACAAGTATATGATATAATGAAGAATATGGAGAAGACTTGAGTCAACAGAATTCCAGAGGGCCTGGAGAAAGTCAGATGGACTGATGTTCCTCAAAAAAATAAGGCAGAACCTAAATAGCCTAAACATCCCAAAGGTCTCATCTATAGTGACTGTTTTAAGGGTAGAAGTCATATTCTGGTCCTAAAGAAATTAAGCTCCTGAAATGAGAGGAGTTTGGGAGCAAGTGAGGGATAACAAGTTTGGGGCTAAAGTTCGCCTCAGATGTTCTTGGTGGGTGGTCCATGGCTCTGAGGATGAAATGTGGCAAGTAGCCCAGGACTGGATTTCTCTTCACTTCTAAACCTTCATTCTTCCCTGCTTGTAGCAGTAATAATTGTCTGTTCCCTAGACTTTAAGATCTATCTACTGACCTCTGCTGACAGAAGTGTAACTTCGTCTGACTCAGCTGAGGGCAACAAGTCTGGAGTTGAGGGAAGAGTAAATAAAGCCTGTGTGTTTTCCTCTCCTTGAGAAGAATTTATTTTTTAGGGAGGCAGATATTCTTCTGTAGGAGAGATATCAGTGATAGAAAGTTATTCACCAGTATTGGTGGGAACAGGAAGTGCTAGGAAGGGCTGTCTAACTTGCTGAAGCTGGCACTTGCATGAGAAACAGACAGAGCAGAAATCTCAACTGTGCTTCCCAGGGGTCTGTCTATTATGTGGAATGCCACATGTCAGGGAAATAGGCAGTAAAAAAAGCTAAGTGGAGCAAGGAGAAAGTCCTAGATTGGAAGTTTGGCCAGTGAGGGACTAAGGAGAAAATTGACTTTCATAATTAAGCTCTTTTAAGGTGTTTGCAGTGTGGGTTTAAAGCAAACCCTTTGTTTTCCCTTAAAATCTTCAATCGTTCTCTAATGATTTTGATGTGAATGGATTTTGTTTTCTAATACTGAGTGAAAAAAAAGGTGCTGACTCAATTTCAAGTTTGGTAGGGGCAAGAACAGATGCTGCACACAAAGCCAGCCACATCTGTGTTAAGCCATGTAGCACAGGCAAAGTAAAATAAAACATTTTATTCTGCAATGTGTTAGTGATCCTGCAAGCGTTCATTTTAATTCTGTATTTGTTGCTATGTTGTTTGTGACAGTTTTCAAGCTGCTTCAAATTTTGCCTCCTTCAGGGGCATCTATTCTGGTGCTTTGTACAAGCTAGCATTGTTTTGTTAACTAATTCTGACAGTCAAAATTAAATGAGCAGATCTGAATAAAACACTTGTAGCTTTTATATAGTTTATTCATGCTGATCAGCATTTCTCCATAGGCCTAAAAGTATTTTGACTAGTTTATAAAACTGAGAAGTTTCAGACAGCTCACTATTGTCTGTATAATTATTGGATATTTAAACAAAGCCAAATTCTTATATGTGATATCACAAAGAGTCAGATCCAGGAATTAATCTAGGACTTCACTCCCCACTCATCTACTCAGTTTTTCCCTGCTTTTTCTCTGTTTATTTTAAACTACAGGCTTTATACCTGGCTTCTGTGTTATACTGTGACTGGCCAAAGAGCTATCCTTCCAGTTGACTGAGTTTATAGACCAACTGACAAAGGAAAGATAGCATTGCTAAAATAATACATCAGAAAACCTGTTGTCCAAGGCTTACCACCATCATCTGTGTCCTTACCTTCCTAGAGATATTAGGCAAATCCACTCTCCTGCATGGTAAAATCAAGTGACTGGCATTCCTTACCAGGGAAGTTAAAAGATGAGATATTGCCTTATGAAATGTGGAAAAATAAATGCACAGCCTTAGGAAAAGCCCACAGCCCCTTGTCAGTGCAGCATATCTTTCCTCTCACCAGTCCTAGAAAAATCTGCCCTCCCTCCAGTTGCATCCTTAGTCATATATTTAGGTAGGAAAGCTATGACTATGCTGTGGCAAAGCTAGCCAGTCTGTATATGGATATTTGGAATTTAAAGCACCATGTCTACCACTCTACCTAAAATACGTCCAGCTGGGGATAACTCTACATCTTGATACTAGAGCTCTTAACCACAAAATGCTGATCGTGATCATGGGGTTTTTTACATTCTATGGAGCTGAGATTAGGGCACTGTTGCCTGGATGGAGGCCATGATTAGCTAATGTCTCTTTCCGAGGTGTTCACATGATCACAGGTGAGATTCTGACATTATAGAAAGGTATCTCTGACTCTGGTGAAGCCAAAGCAATCATCCTATTACAGGAGCTCACCAATGATTTGGGAATTTATCTTTGTTCTTATGATTGCCATTCTCCCATTAACCAATCTCTTCACAAGGAGGTTCATATGGTCCTTAAAAAAAAAAAAAAAAAAAACAAGTCCATTGCCATGTGATTGATTCCAACTCATTGCGACCCTATAGGACAGAGTAGAACTGCCCCATAGAGTTTCCAAGGAGTGCCTGGTGGATGCAAACTGCCAGCCTTTTGGTTAGCAGCCATAGCACTTAACCACTATGCTACCAAGGTTTCCATATGGTCCTTAGTTATAGCTATATAGTCTGCTAGCTACTGAAGACAGTATTTGCTTCCATCAAACTTCGGCCAACCCATGCTTGCATTATCATTATGCGTCTTTCTAGATGTGGTGGGAAACTTGTCACAGAAAGACACAAACACAATTGTTCTTCTGACCTTGTCATCTCCTGAGTGTTGATTTAAACTGAAATCTATTATACCAGGTGCAGATGTTACTGGAAAATAAAGATTGCTTTCATTTTCTCTTACTCTAATTTTTAGTACTCAAATTTATGCAAATAATAAATTATATATATTCTTTGATTTTTAAGTGAACTACATATTGGAGTAAAACATACATATAGAAATGTGCACATTAGCATAAGTATACACCTTGCTAAATTTTCAGAAAGTAGGTATACCTAACCAGAAACCAGATCTAGAAACAGAATATTCCACTCCAGGGAAGACTTTCTGTCTCTGTTGGCTCTGAGGGAAGTTCCTTGTCATCAATCTTCCCTTGGTGTAGGTACTTCTCAGTGCAGGGACCCCGAGTCCAAAGGATGCGCTCTTCTCCTGGTTCTTCTTGCTTGGTGGTAAAGACATCCCTTTCCTCTGTGTTTGCTTCTGTCTTTTATATCTCAAAAGAGATTAACTCAAGATGCAACTTAATCCTGTAGATTGTGTCCTGCCTCATTAACATAACTGCCTCTAATCCTGTATTAACATCATAGAGGTTAAGATTTCAACACATATGAAGATTACATCAGATCACAAAATGGAGGACAACCACACTGGGGATCATGGCCTAGCCAAGTTACACATGTTTTTGGGATACACAATGTAATCCATAGAATGTAATACTCAGTGAAACATATTAGGAAGAATAAAGCCAGTTTTTTTGAAAAGGAAATGTGTAGCTGGGTGTATTAGTTCCCTAGGGCTGATGTAACAAATTGCCAAAAAATGGGCGGCTTGTAAAAACAGAAATTTATTGTCTCACAGTTCTGGAAGATAAGAGTCTGAATACAGGGTGTTGGCAGGGCCATGATCTCTCCCCTGGCTCTAGAAGAACATCTTTTTTTTTTGTCTTTTCCAGCTTCTGGTAGCCTCAGGTGTCCCTTGGCCTGTAGATGCATCTTCACATGGGCATCTTTCCTCTCTTTCTCTATGTCTCTTCACCTCCTTTCAGGATACCACTCAGATTAGATTAGGATTCACTCTACTCAGGTATGACCTCGTGTTAGCTTATAACAATGTCAAAGACCCTATTTCCAAATGGTGTGACATTCACAGGTACTTCATAGGACTTCAACACAAATTTTGGAGTACACAATTCAACCCATAACATGAGAACACCAGTGAAAATCCACACTCTTCAGCAAATCAGATTTGTTATAAGAGCAGAGCAATTAGATATGGTTTTTAAAGATAAAAATCCAAAATATTCATTTAGAAGGCATGATAAATGTGAAGACGGCAGAAAAATGAAAAAGAAGTTGCTTTTATTCAAGCCTGGCCTACTTCTTTGGCTCATCTGTCAGAGAATATGTTACTCTTTTGAAATTTTTTGAAAGTTCCTATAAAACCACATATGACTGTACAAAAAAGGAATGACTACTCTCTGGAAAAGTCAGTGTACAATGCTTGTTCCAATGTTTACCATTTTCACCTGACTGACATTTTGAACTGCGTATATAATGCTTAGCTGAATGGTTCACACCTGCGATCAGCAGAATAGCAGTGGTGAAAAAGGGGCCATACATAGCACTGGGAAACATGTAGTCTCAAGTCTCTGATTCTGGCATTCCTCATTAATCAAGGTGACAGAAAAGACAATATGATAACAAAATGGAGAAGGCTTGTAGATGTAATGTTCCTTTACCCCATGATGTAGGATATGTAGTTTTCCCAGTTTCTTTTTGACATTTTGTTGGGAGACAAAATGGACCTAACTTTAAAAGTGAGGGAAGGATTTATTTTCCTTTTCTAATATGAGTCTCAAAGTGGAATACATAACAGAATCACTTGTGAAACTTTTTGAACATTCATATTCACTCTGCCCTTACTCTTTGGCAGTGTCTAATTCAGGATATTTTACTTGAAAGTCAGACACCTGCATTTTTTTTTAAATTTATTGTATGATCCTGTTTATAGTATATATCTAGAATAGACAAATTCATAGAGGCAGAATGTAGAATAGAGGTTACTAGAAGTTGGGGGGAGGGTATAATGGGGAGTTATTTTTAATGAGTATAGAGTATCTGTTTGGGATGATAAAGAAGGTTTGGAAATAAAGAGATAGTAGTGATGGTTACACCACATTGTAAATGTACTTGCTGTTGTTCTTAGGTGTTGTCCAGTTGCCTAGGACCCATAGCAACTGTCTTAGTTATCCAGTGCTGCTATAACAGAAATACCACAAGTAGATGGTTTTAAAAAACATAAATTTATTCTTTCACAGTTGAGGAGGCTATAAGTCTGAATTCAGGGTGCCAGCTCCAGGGGAAGGCTTTCTCTCTCTGTTAGCTCTAGGGGAAGGTCCTTGTCATCAGTCTTCCCCTGGGTCTAGGAGTTTCTCACCACAGGGACCCTGGGTCCAATGGATGTGCTCCACTCCCAGCTCTTCATTTTTGGTTGCAGGAGGTTGCTGTCCCTCTGCTGGCTTCTCTCTCTTTTTATGTATTGTAAGATAAAAGGTGTTTCAGGCAATACCCCTGGGAAACTCCCCTTATATGAGATCTTGGCTGTGACCTGAGTAAGGGTGTTGCATCCCACCCTAATCCCCTTACAGGTGATTGGCTGATCACATCAAATCACATCATGGGGGATGATTACAACATTACATCCTGCCAAACCACTGAGAATTATGGCCCAGCCAAGCTGATAGGTATTTTTTTGGGAGACAATTCAATCTATGACATTGACCTTATATATAGCAGATCTAAACCCTAGTCCTGTGCTGGAGCCCTGGTGGTGCAGTGGTTAAGAGCTACATCTGCTAACCAAAAGGTCAGCAGTTTGAATCCATCAGCCACTCCTTGGAAACCCAATGGGGCAGTTCTACTCTGTTTTATGGGGTCAACATAAGTCAGAATCGACTCAATAGTAATGGGTTTGTTTTTTTTTAGTCTTGCGCTGTCTTCATAATCATTGCTATATTTGAGTCTGTTGTTGCAGCCACTGTGTCAATCCATCTCATTGAGGTTTAGGACCCTCTTTTTTGCTGACCCTCTACTTTATCAAGCATGATGTCTTATGCCAAAGGTTGATGTTTCCTGATGACGTGTCCAAAGTAAGCGAGACAAAGTCTTACCATCTTCACTTCTAAGGAGTATGCTGGCTGTACTTCCATCCAAGACAGGTTTGTTTGTTCTTCTGGCTGTCCATGGTATATTCAGTATTCTTTACCAAAGACACTTTCATTTTTAAAAGCTTCATAAGTGATTCTATTATAACTCCCCTCAAACTCAAGGATGTTTTTCTGAAGTCAACCCCAAACTACCTCTTTAAAACTCCATTGTTTGGTCCTAAGGTAAACCCAAACTAGTTTTTAAAATCCTTGGCCCAACCTAGGTTTTCTGTTCAAGTATATGCCCTTTCCTTACTAGAGCTCTTGCCTTTAAAAAGGTGATGACAATTGTAGTTTAGTTCCACTAACACTAAAGGTAATTTATACATACTGGACAAAAAACAATGAAATAGTGATTCTCCAAAAGGTTTTCAGGAAGGAGAAGCTGAAAAAATTAATATCTTTCACTTATTCTCACTCAGTTGAGAATTGGGATTTGGGGATTTCCTAAAAAAAAAAAAATTCTGTTTTGCCTTTTGCTAAGACCTGAAACTTTTCAAACTGTTCTTTTTTTTTTTTTTTAAACTTTGAAAGCCTTTTACATATTATGTGCAATATATAAAAATGAAGCCCAAAAATGATGAAAAATTTTGCCTAAAAGGGAAGTTGGAACTCCTTTTATCTATGTGCCCGTGTGTATACATGTACAAGGGTACACACAGGACAACTGCTAAAGCAATCTAGATATTGAAACCCACTGCTTTAGACACCCGATAGTCTGTTGATGGGTTATGACTGATCATTGTGTCCGTCCAAATTACATTGCTTTGGCTTTTTCTGAAGTGTGCTCTGTGTAATGTCACAGTTCTTCTGCCTGCACATAGTGTAAGTCTATAGGTGTAGATGTTGTTTTCAATATCCTTTTTATTAAGGCATATGTGAAGTGTTTTTCTAGTTTTGATTCCAGGAATAAGTCTTCTCCTGAATTACTAGTCGGTTTTCATTTCAAAGATTCTGTCCTTCCTTGTGTTGATTACTAGAAAGCTTTGGACTAAATTTGTGGCCCATCTCTACCAGATGTGCAGGCACATCTGGCATGTACTTGTGTGCTTATCTAATTTCTGGCTTCATCTCCTTTTCCTATCCTCATTTTACCCCTGTCCCAATTTTCTCATGCACTCTTGATTTCTTTTATTTTGTAGTGTTATGTGTATTTTCATAAGAAAATATTTTTAAGATATATTGTTTAAAAAGAAAAGAAACTGAGTCCAGATTAATTATTCTCCCATAATGCCAACCATCCAATTTAAATCATTTTAACTTTGACCTATATAATCTGAATAAAATAATTATGTAATAGTAATTTAGTAATTTTTTATTACTGATATTTGAGGGACAGTTTTTGCTTAATTCATTTGCTAATGAGTTAATAATATATGATAAAGAACAATGGACAATGGTAATTATAATATCAATATAATTCAGAAAGTATTTTTAATTAAATGGATAAAACCAGCCCTTTTCCTTTAGATACTTCAGAATAGACTCAATAGGCCCCCTTTTGATTTAATTGAGCATTTAAAATTAAATTTATTCTTTGGAAGTACCAGCAGTAAACATTATGATCATAGTGGATCATCCATACTATATGATTCATGGCTTTTGACATTGAAAATTTAAGTTTGGACTGAATTGTTTCTCTAACAGAAATATAAATAATAGCTAGAAACAAAGGAATTTAAGAAGTTCTAGTGTGACTGCTTTACTTTATGTTTCTACTAACTCACTTATGAAAATAAAGTTTAGTAAATAAAAAGCAAATGTTAGGATGCAATATGAAATTGATCTGCTTCTAATTTGAACAAGTGTTATGGTCCCTTAAAAATTACTCTTGATTAATATGCTTTTCTTTTCATGCATAATTATTGTAAGAGATCCTTCTGTTTGTAATTACAAATAGTATTCCTGGAGGAAAAAAAAAATAAGGCAAATTTCTGAAACTCGGTATTGATTTATGCTTTTGAAAACAGTTTTCCAAGTTTTACTAAAGATACTTGCCTTACTGGAACAACAGATATTTTATAAATAATTTAATAATGGTAAAGAACATTTGAGGCTCACTATTATTTTAATAGAGATTTTATTTTTGAAGCAAAACAAGAGGCATTTGCAAAGAAATTTTTACTGTTGTTCTTTACATGTGTGTGGTTTAATATTGCTCATGAAAGTATATTTAATGAAATAAAAATAGTTTAGTTTATACCTGTTCCTTATATATAATTAATATTGTTAGGTTTCTCTTTAAGTCAATTATGTGCAAATTATTCTGTCTGTATTTAATGGAATAGCAGCGTAGTTTACCATAACCTATACTGTTTACATGTATTGATGACTCTCAGGGAGCTAATGACCTGAACATTTCTACCACAGTTGTCTTAATTCTAGTAGGAAATTACAGTTACCATACAGCCTTTTTATTTTTTCATTCCATTGACATCAATTAATAACCTGCTATATGACAGGTTATATTATGAACCACACTGACTTAATTCAGTGCTTATCATTTCTGTATATGTGCTGGCCTTCTAATGGCCATGTGTCTATGTTCAGGAAAAATTATGATTTTTATGCTAAAGAATAAAATTCCACATTCCTATGTGTTCTTCTTTATACCTTAGAAGATGAGTGTTCATTATAATCATGACGTTTAACAAAAATCTAAAATCTTTCATTTATCAAGTTTGGTTTTACATACTTTCGGATTAATGATAAATATTTAGCTATTTTTAGATCTGCTTTTAGACTCAATTGATTCAGGATAAAATTTCAAACTGATCCTAAGTATACAGACAAGTATATGTAAAAAAGTGAGAAAGAGACAGAGAATATGCCAAGTTGACCTCACAAGGGATACAGAGTAATTCTACACATTAACTAAGTAGCAGTTAAGTCATCTTGGAAGTTCATACAAATGAAAATTGAAACATCAATGTGATATGATCATTGTTTGCTTCAATTTACTTTACAGGTGGTTCCCAGCTTAGGAAGTATTTTAGTTAGGATGAACTACACTTACGACCATCTTTTTTTTTTTTTTTTGTACATCTTATGGATAGTATGATGTTGCAGCTCTGATGTTATCATTCTCCAGTGCTCACTCACAGATGTTCAATGTTATGATTTACTGTTCAAAACACTACTGCATAGCAGGTTATGAAAACTAAAAAAAAAAAAAAAAGAGGTATTTGACTTATGTCAGAACTGACTTACCACAGAGCCATCAGAACAGGAGTCCCGTGCCCTGTGGTAATTCAGAGCTACCTCTGTGTGTATGTGTGTTTTCTTGTAGAAACTTATATTGAGGTATAATATGCATATAGTAAAAGTGCACAGTTCTTAAGTTCATGGATCAATGAATTTTTATGAAGTGAACACAGTGTGTGTTCACCACACAGTTCATTATCCAGAATATTCCCAGCACTCCAAAAACCCCCTTCGTTCCCTCTCCCAGTCATTGATCCCTCCCCAAAGGTAAAACTTAGTCTAACTCTCTCATCATAGATTAGTTTCACCTCTTCTTGAAACTTATATAAATAGAATTATACAGTATACATTCTGTTTTCACTGGCTGCCCCCTCCCCAACGAAGTTTTGTCTATGAAATTGGTGTAGCAGTTGTTGATTCTTTTTCATTGTCAAATGGTATTCCTTAGTATAAATGTGCTACAATTACATAGTATGAATAGCTACAATGTATTCTACCACTTTTAGACACTTTGGGCTTTCCAAGTTCCAAGTTTGTTTGTTTGTTTGTTTTTTTCCAAATTTTCTAAGTTGCCAAGTTTTTGGTTATTAAGAATAATGCTGTGGGTTCTGGCTCCAAGTAAGATCTCCCTGCCTCTCCCTCTGAATGCAGCTATAAAACATGGACAGAATGCACAAAGAAGCTATTTGAAGATTCTGAAAAGTAAATAAAGGCAGGTAGATAGGGAAAGAAGACCACAATTCAAAGTAACACCAAACTAGCAGTGAGTTTACATTTTTTTCCCTTTGTTCCTCATTAGAAGTGCAAGGCAGATGGGGTAACTAATGCCCCAGCTTTCTGGCCAGAGGAATGTAAAGGGAAACCACAGGAATCTGGAAAATACCAGGGAGGTAAATGAGAGGAGGAAGATTACGAATGTGACCCTGTAAAATTGTTTAAGAACTCCTGAGCTCACACGCAAACTATACCTGCACGGATATGTTCCTAATACTTATTTAAAAAAAAAAAAAAAAAAAAAAAAACTTTGAGAACTAAGGCAACAGATAAGCCACCATCCAGTCTAATCACTGGGTGGCACAGGTGCAGGACAGGTTTGAAGAGCATTTTAAAGACTTTGAAAACTGAACTGACAGTGGAACCACAGTCCACTGAATGTGGGTTAGAAATTGCAGCCTAAACTAACCAGGCTTTTGCCTTCTTAAAAACATCAGAATTCTCCATTGAATTTAAACAAAATCTAGATTTCCATACCATAAAATTAAAAATATCTAGGATATAATTAAAATTTACTCAACACACAAATAACTAGGAAAATCTCAGCTTAAATATGAAAAGACAATCAACAGACATCAGTGCTGAGATGACACAGATGTTGGAAATATCTGACAAAGACTTTAAAGGAGCTATTATTAAAATGCTTCATCGTGATCATGGACACTCATAAAACAAATGGAAAAAATAAAATACCTCAGCAAATAATAAGAGATTAAAAAAAACTAAATGAAAAAATTTAGAACTGAAGGATGCAATAACCAAAATAAAAAACTAACTAGATGGTACAACATTTTTAAAGTGCTAAATGAAGTAACTGTCAACACAAATTTTATATCCAGAGAAAATCCTCCCAGAATGAAGGAGAATTAAAGATATTCCCAAAAAGAAGGGAAATTTAGAGAAGTCATTGGCAGCATATATTCTCTAAAGGAATAATGCCACCATACATATTTTTATACATGTCTTCTGGTGAGCATTCTGTTTAGCTGAATTTAGTTGAACTCTAAGAATGGAATCACTGGGTCATAAGGTGTCGCAGTCCCTCACACGAGGCACCATCTGTTACAGTGGTGATGGTTGTTGTGGCGGTGGAGACAATAACTAATGCCACAACTCTTACAGAGAAGTGGGGCCAGAAGGGTCACTCTGAGGAGTCAAACCCAGCTTCAGTCGCAGGAGTTTATTTTATAGTCAATACAGCAAACAATGAAGCAAATAATAGAACAAATGGGCTTTGGGTGAATAACAGTAAGTTTCGGGCAAGGGAGGAGGAATTCAGGTAAACAAGCCAATCAGTAATGGGTTTGGGAAAACAAGTCGTGACAAGTCTCAACATGTTGGGGACAAGTCTCAACATGCTGTGCAGCATAGAGACCCTTATACATCCATATTTTAATGGCACATATCCCCACAATAAGGCATATGTATATTTAGCTTTAGCAGATACTGCTGAAGTAGTTGAACCAAATTACATTTACACTAACAGTGTATGAGAACTAGAAGTATCCAATTATTTTCCATTTTTGCAAATGCTTGTTGTTATTATTTTTACTTTTTAAAATGTTATCCATTCTAGTGGCATATAAGGTTATCTCTGTGTTATCTTAAATTAAATTTACTGATGTCTAATAATGATGAGCAACTTTTCATATGCTTATTGGCCATTTGGATATCTTCTTTTGTGAATTGCCTATTCAAGTCTTTTTCCCAGTTTTAAGAATTGACTATTTGCATTTTTCTTATTGATTTATAAACATTTTTTGTATATGCAAGTTTCTAGAAGAGAAGAATGGATAATATTTTTAGTACCTATGGTTAAAAAAATAAAATGTTTAACAGGGAACAGATAAGGTACCAAATATAGTGGGAAAGACTGGTTAAATGTATTTCAGAATTCTTAACTATACTATATAGTCATGTGACAATACCACTTTGGTTTAATTTCTGTAGCTTTATAATAAGTTTTGGTATCTTGTTAGGAAAGTTTTCCAGCTTAGTTCTTTTCATCAAAATTGGCTTGGCCATTATTATTGCTTTGAATTTTTATATTATACATACAAACTGCTAAATTTTCATTGGGAATTTGTTGAATTTATAGATAAACATGGAAAAAAGGTGTTTTAAATATATATTGTATCAACTAATCCAAATATATATATATATTTCATTTATTTAGGTGATCATCAGTGCCTTCCAACAATATTTTGAAAGATTTTGAATAATGTCTTTGGTTATATGCATCCTTAATATTCATTTTTTATCTAATCCATAAGGTATCATTTTCTTCATTTCATGTAGTTTTTTCCATATAAACTAATTGACCTTTTATCCAGTGCCCTCACTTAAAGGTAACAATGGGTCTGTATTTAGAACTGCCTTTAAGCTCAATTAATTCTAATAGCTTGTATATAGATTTAATTTTGTCAAAATAATAATGCCAACTGTGAATAATGAAAGTTTTATTTATTCTTTATCATCCTTTATGTTTTTAGTTTATGTTTCATAACTCATTACATCAGCTAGCACATGTATTACAATATTGGATAGAAGTGGTGATAATGGGCATTCTTTTCTCATTTCATATCTCAGGTGGGACAATTTCAATGTTTTACCATTTATGCTGATTTTTATTTGTAGATACTCATTATTAGATAAAGGGAATTCACTAAAATTCTGGTTTGCTAAAGGTTTTCATCATTATGATTGTTCAATTTTTCCAGACGTTTGTCCTGCATCTATTCAGGGGGTTATGTAATTTTTGTCTACAATCTTTTAAAAGATGATATTGATACTTTTTGTATTTTAAATTAACATTGTCATATTATAATGAACTCAACTTGGTACTATTTTTTATAATACTGAATTGCATTTAGTATTTTCTTATTTACTCTTTCTTTTACTTCTAAGTACACAAGAGTGTTGGATCTGTACTCTTTCTGTCTTTTAATATAGTTCTCACATTTTTTTACATTTTATGCTGGCTCTGTAAACAATTTGAAGGGTTTTTAATTTTTTTTCCCATTGTATGGAAAAGTGTGTTTAAGAAAAGTATTATTCTTTAATTTTTTTCTTTGTAAGGTTTAGTAGAGAAGATTTAGGTCAATTAAGCCTAGAATAATGTATTAAATTCTTTAATATACCAAAAATCCACTGCTGTCAAGTCGATTCCAACTCATAGCAACCCTATAGGGACAGAATAGAAATGCTCCATAGGGTTTCCAAGGAGCCACTGGTGGATTCGAACTGCCAAACTTTTGGTTAGTAGCCAAACACTTAACCAATGGGCCATCAGAGCTCCTCTTTAATATACAATACTTATATTATTATATACATGTATTTTTGATAGTTTTGGGTAAGTTCTATTTTTCAAGAACTTTGATCCATTTTGTTCCATTGTTGTTTGGCTTCTGTACTTGTGGTTGAGAAATTGGCTGTTGGTCTTATTGTTGTCTTTTAAAGGTAGTATGTATTCTCTGACTAGTTTTAAGATTTTTTTCTGTCTTAACTTTCCATCTTATGATGTACGTAGATGTGTGATATATTAATATTTTTCATCATTTGGTGAAAGATCCTGGTCAGTAATTTTTCAAACATTTGTTTCTGCTCCAATATTATGTTCTTCTTCTTGGACTTTGATTTAAATATATTGGGACTTTTCAATGTGTTCCTAAACCTTTTATTCTCTTCTGGAGTTTTAAAATCCTATTTTTTTCTCTATGCTGCAGTTTGATACTTCTGTTGGTAGGTCTTCCAGTTTAATAATCTATATTTTGCACTGTCTGATTTTCTTCTAAATTCATCTATTAAGTTTCATGATATCCATTTTTATAATTCCAGCTATCCTGTATATTCTTCATATTTTTGTCTATTAAGTATTGGTGATAGTTAAGATTGTGTGTCAACTTGTCTGGGCCATGATTCTCAGTGTTTTGGTAGTCATATAACGTTGTGATCATTTCTCTGTTGAGATTTGATACGTGATCACCCCCATGATGGGATCTGCTGTGAGTTGGTACCAGTGGGGTCGGGGTCTGGGTCAGCTCACCACCCGCCTCAGCCTTCATCTCTCCACCCTCCACAACCTAGCCCTTCCTGCTTTCCTTGCTGGGGTTTTGCTCATTCTGGATCTTGCAGCTGGCTCCTGTTCATATGACCTCTGGTTTGGGACTTGAGCTTGAAGCTTACCTGTGGTCTTGACTGCTGATCTTGGAATTTGTTGATCTTCACAGCCAGTGAGCAACAGCCCTGCTCTCCAGCCTACCAATCTTGGGTTTGCCAGTCCCTGCAGCTATGTGAATCAGAAGAAACCTCTTTCCTGACCCACAAACTTGGGAGGTTGCAGCCTTTGTGGCTGAGTGAGCCATTTTCTTGACATACATCTCTCTATATATGTATATATTTATATGCTTTACTAGTTTTGCTTCTCTAGAGAAATTAGCCTAAGACAGTATCATAGCTATTTTAAAATCCATGTTAATACCAATACCTGTATTACCTGCTGTTCTGTTTCAACTGAAGTGTTTTTTATTCTTGGTTTTCAGTCTCATGTTCTTATTTCTGGCATGCTTAGATACTGTGACTGGCTGAATAATGATCCACAAAGATATCCATGTTCTAATCTCTGAAAACCTGTGGTAGACTGAATACTTGTCCCTCTCCCCATTAAATGTTCAGGTTCTAATCCCTGGAACCTATGAAAGTTACCTTGTATGGTAACAGCGATTTTAAAGGTGTGATTAAGTTAAGGATCTTGAGATGGTCAGATCATGCTGGATTATCTGAGTGAGCCATAAACTAATCGTAAGTTTATTATAAAAGACAAGCAGAGTGCTATTTGAAGACTGAAGAGGAAGAAGGTGATGTGTTGATGGAAACAGAGGAGAAGAGGCTATGTGATCTGGGGCTACAAACTAAGAAATGAGAACAACCACCAGGATCTGGAAAAGAAAAGAAAATAGATTCTTTCCTAGAGCTCATGGAGGGAGTGTGGCACTTGCAACACATTCATTTTAGCCCACTGAAACTGATTTTGGATTTCTGATCTCCAAAACTATAAGATAATAAATTTGTGTTGTTTTAATTCACCAAATTTGTGGTGATTTTTTACAGCAGCCATAGGAAACTAATACAGATATTTTAAATTAAGTATTGGACTTCTTGTATTAAAAAATTATTTTTAACCAGAATTTTCTTTTCTTCTTGGCACAGAAGGCTTGGAAGTTCACCTTAGTTTAATGTAAACTTGTATGTTTTCAGATTGCCTTTCTCCTAGTGTATAGCCCTATTGTGTCATTTGAAATCCTGGGGTTTTAACAAAAGCTCCTCTTCTTCATGGAGCCATTCATGCAACAAATGCAGTCTAAAATTGTCCATGACAGGAGGGATAAAATTATTTAAAAGCTATGGTCCTTTTATTCAAGGGACTCAGAATTAGAGACATTGACATAACTCACATTAATAACTGTGCTATAATAACAAAAATGGTCAAAGATTTGTGGAAGTTGGAAGACACTGTTTAGCTATTCACATTCCCTTGTTTTCTATCTCTTCTCTACTTCATTGGTGTTGTTAGGTGCTGTTGAGTCGGTTATGACTCATAGCAACACTACATACAACAGAACAAAACACTGCCTCGTCCTGCATCATCCTCACAATCGTTGATATGTTTGAGCCCATTGTTGCAACCACTGTGTCAATCCATCTCATCAAGGGTCTTCCTATTTTTGCTGACCCTCTACTTTACCGAGCATGATGTTCTTCTCCAGGGACTGGACCTTCCTCATAACATGTCCAAAGTATGTGAGGTGAAGTCATCCCATCTTTGATTCTAAGGAGCATTCTGGCTGTACGTCTTCCAAGAGAGATTTCTTCATTTTTCTGGCAGTCCATGGTATATTCAATATACTTCGCCAATACCATAATTCAAGTGCATCAATTCTTTTTTGGTCTTCCTTATTCATTGTCCAGCTTTCACATGTATATGAGAAAATTGAAAACACTGTGGCTTGGGTCAGGTGCACCTTAGTCCTCAAAGGGACGTCTTTGCTTTTTAACACTTCAAAGAGGTCTTTTGCAGCAGATTTCCCCAATGCAATGCATCTTTTGATTTATTGACTGCTGCTTCTATTGGTGTTGATTGTGGATCCGTGTAAAATGAAATCCTTGACAACTTCAATCTTTTCTCCATTTATCATGATGTTACTTATTGGTCCAGTTGTGAGGACTTTTTTTTCTTTCTATACTGAAGGCTATATAGTCTTTGATTTTCATCAGTAAGTCCTTCAAATCCTGTTTGCTTTCAGCAAGTAAGGTGTCATCTGCATATTGCAAGTTGTTAATGAGTCTTCCTCCAATTCTGAAGCCAAATTCTTCTTTACACAGTCCAGTTTCTCAGATTATTTGCTCAGTTTACACGTTAAATAAGTATGGTGAAAGGATACAACCCTGATACACATTCTTCCTGATTTGAAACCACACAGTATTCCCTTGTTCTGTTCAAATGGCTACCTGTTGGTTTGTGTACAGGTTCCACATGAGCCCAATTAAGTGTTCAGGAATTCCCATTCTTCACAATGTTATCCACAATTTGCATAGTCAATAAAACACAGGTAAACATCTTTCCGGCATTCTCTGCTTTCAGCCAAGATCTATTTGACATTAGCAATGACATCCTTCGTTCCATGTCCTATTCTGAATACAGCTTGAATTTCTGGCAGTTCCCTGTGGATGTACTGCAACTGCTTTTGAATGATCTTAAGCAAAATTTTACTTGCATGTGATATGAATGATATTGTTCGATAATTTCCACATTCTGTTGGATCACTTTTCTTTTGAATGGACACAAATATGGATCTCTTTCAGTTGGTTGGCCAGGTAGCTCTCTTCCAAATTTCTTAACAGAGACAACTGCATGCTTTCAGCGCTATATACGTTTTCTGAAACATCTTAACTGTTATTCCATCAATTCTTGGAGGCTTGTTTTTCCCCAATGCCTTCAGTAGAGCTTGAACTTCTTCCTTCAGTGCCATTGGTTCTTGATCGTATGGTACCTCCTGAAATGGTTGAACATTGACCAATTCTTTTTGGTACAATGACACTGTGTATTCCTTCCATCTTCTTTTGATGCTTCCTGTGTTCTTCAATATTTTGTCCATAATCCATTGCCGTTGAGTCGAGTTCAACTTGAATCCTTCAGTATTGCAGCTAGAGGCTTGAATTTTTTTCTTCAGTTCTTTCAGCTTGAGAAATGCCTAGTCTGTTCTTCCCTGTTGGTTTTCTACCTCCTGGTTTTTGCACATTTCATTTTAATACTTTACTTTGTCTTTTCGAGCTGCCCTTTGAAATTTTCTGTTCAGCTCTTTTAATTTAACATTTCTTCTCTTCGCTTTAGCCACTTTCCGTTCAAGAAATAGTTTCAGAGTCTCTTCTGACATCCGTTTTGGTCTTTTCTTTCTTTCCTGTTTTTTAATGACCTTTTGCTTTATTCATGTGTGATGTCCTTGATGTCATTCCACAACTCATCTGCTCTTCGATCATTAGTGTTCAGTGCAGTCAGCTTCTGACCTTGTTCTGACTGATGATATTGAGCTTCTCCATTGTCTCTTTCCACAGATACAATAGATTTGATTCCTGTGCATTCCATCCAGTGAGGTCTATGTGTGTAGTCACCATTTAGGTTTTGAAAAAAAATTTGCATTGCATAAGTCATTGGTCTTGCAAAATTCTATCATGGGCCATATTTTCTAACTACTGATCCTTCTTCTTTGTTTCTAACTTTCACATTCCAATCACCAATAATTATCAGTGCATCTTGATTGCATGTTTGATTAATGTCAGATTGCATAAGTTAGTAAAAATCTTCAATTTCTTCATCTTTGTCCTGAGTGGTTTGTGGGTAAATTTGAATAATAGTTGTATTAACTGGTCTTCCTTGTGGGTGTATGGATATTATCCTATCACTGACATCGTTGTATTTCAGGATAGATCTTGCAATGTTTTTTTGATGACGAATGTGATGCTTTTCCTCTTCAATTTGTCATTCCTGGCATTGTAGACCCCGTGATTGTCTGAATCAAAATGGGCAATACCAGTCCATTTCAGCTCATTAATGCCTGGGATATCTGTCTTCAAGTGTTCTTTTTTATTTTTTATAACTTCAAATTTTCATAGATTCATACTTTGTACATTCTATGTTCCAATTATTAATGGATGTTTGCAGCTGTTTCTTCTCATTTTGAGTTGTGCCACATCAGCAAATGCAGGTCCCAAAACTTGACTCCATCCACATCATTAAGGTCGACTTTACTTTGAGGAAGCAGCTCAGAGTATTTTGAGTGCCTTCCAACCTAAAGAACTTATCGTCTACCATTATATCAGACAATGTTTTGCTGCTATTTGTAAGGTTTTTACTGACGAATTTTTTTAGAAGTAGATCGCCAGGTCCTTCTTCAGTCTGAAAGCTCCAATGAAACCTAACTATCCTGGGTGACCTTGCTGGTATTTGAAATACCAGTGGTATAGCTTTCAGCATCACAGCAACATACAAGCCACCACACTATGACAAAGTGACAGATGAGTGGTGGTTCTGTGATTTTGATTCTGAATTTAGAAAATATTTATATTCTTAGACTCTTTTTCAGCTAAGGGTGACCACTAGGCCAGCTCTAGCCTATGAAAAATTTAGAATTATTCTCTGCAGAGGGCTTTACTTCTAAATATGCAACACTGTCTCACTTTGGAAAATTTTTGGCCTTTCTATTCTTCTGGCTTGGAATACAGGCTTTGAGAGAAAAAGTGGCCATCTTGTCACCACACTAAACATAAAAACACTGAACACAAAAAGATGCTGTAGCATGAAATTTCAAGAGCCTGTTTCCTTGACTACATCAGTGAATTGAAAAACCCACACATAGACTTCCAGTATCTTTAATCAAATCAATATTTTAAGCCATTTTATTATGGAAAAATGTTAAGTTCATACTTTCTCAACACAAGAAGACCAAAGGAAGGAGTAAGTAAATTTTCCGGTAGAAATTATTTTGTTGTTGTTGTTAGGTGCCATTGAGTCTGTTCCGATTCATAGCGACCCTATGTACCACGGAATGAAACACTGCCCAGTCCTGCGCCACGCTCACAATCATTGTTATGCTTGAGCCCTTCGTTGCAGCCACTGTGTCAATTCATCTCATTGAGGGTCTTCCTCTTTTTCACTGACCTTCTACTTTACCAAGCATGATGACCTTCTCCAGGGACTGACCTCTTCTGACAATGTCTAAAATATGTGAGACATAGTTTTGCCATCCTTGCTTCTAAGGAGCATTCTGGTTGTACTTCTTCCAAGACAAATTTGTTCATTCTTTTAGCAATCCATGGTATATTCAATATTCTTCACCAACACCACAATTCAAAGACATCAATTCTTCTTCTGTCTTCCTTATTTATTGTCCAGCTTTTGCATGCATGTGATGCCGTTGAAAATACCATGGCTTGGGTCAAGCCCATCTTAGTCTTCAAGATGATATCTTTGCTTTTCAACACTATAAAGAGGTCTTTTGCAGCAGATGTGCCCAATGCAATGCATCTTTTGATTTCTTGACTGCTGCTTCCATGGGTATTGATTGTGGATGGAAGTAAAATGAAATCCTTGACAACTTCAGCCTTTTCTCTGATTATCTTGATGTTGCTTATTGGTCCAGTTGTGAGGATTTGTGTTTTCTTTAAGATGAGGTGTAATCCATACTGAAGACTGTGGTCTTTGATCTTCATCAGTAAGTGCTTCGAGTTCTCTTCACTTTCAGCAAGGAAGGTTATGTCATCTGCATATTGCAGGTTGTTAATTAGTCTTCCTCAAATCCTGATGCCCCATTCTTCTTCATATAGTCCAGCTTCTTGGATTATTTGCTCAGCAAGATTTAGATAAAACAGAATTTTCTTAATGTAGAATTACTCCATTTATACTGCTTTCAGTAGAAATTATAGAGAAGTATAAATGGAGTAATTCTACATTAAGAAAATTCCATTTTATCTAAATCTTTAGGCGTGAGCAGGCCTTTTCAGATGGAGATGGTAGGAAGTGATGAGATGACCTATATTTAGAGCACCATAGGATGCACTAACTTAATAAGAAAAGCATCAAGTGAGGTTGAAATATTTAGAATATAAGAAATATTATTTATGGACATCCATGCAGTAAATTGCTGTCATATTCTGAAGTGTTTCACTTTATATACAGCTGGATAGGGTCACTATGAGTCATAATAGACTCAATGGCACGCAACAACAATATAACTATAAAGCCATTGATATTTTAAGTAGAGAGATAACATTGTCTGTGTTTTAGAAAGATCACTCATGTGGAAAATAAACTGGGAGTATGAGAATAAAAAGAGCCTATGGGTGGTGCAAACAGTTAAGTATTCAACTACAAACCAAAAGGTTGGTGGTTCAAATCCTACCAGAGAAGCCTCAGAAGACAGACCTGACAATCTGCTTCCAGAAGTCATGGCCTTGAAAACCCTATGGAGCAGTTCTACTCTGCACACATGGTGTCACCATGTGCTGGAGTCAACTCGATCGGAACTAACAACAACCAGTATAGAAAGGATTTGATGTGGTTATCTTTCCCAGGAATACTTGGTTCAATGGCTTCCACACATATACATTGAAATGATTTAATACAAACATGATCTCTTGTTGATGGAACTCAATTTTAATCTATAAACTTACTTATGGCCTGGGCCTTTGATAATTTTAGATGAATATCTATAGCTACGTACAGTCACAAAGAAAAAAATCAACAAGAGTATTCCTGTTAAGAATCCTAAGTTCTTTTACTCTGTTGCATTATCTTTTTTTTTTTTCTCTTGACCTGACACATCTCCAGTTCATTGAACTTTTGGGCAAGAAGTGAGGTACATCTGTTCAGTTGAGCTTTTCGAAATTATATGTTAATTAAAAATGGCTTTTAGCTTTTAACATTATTTTTCATGACACATATGCCCCGTGGCATTTCACCATGGGTGCTGTCTTATAAATCTCAAATACAAATAAACAAACCAAGCTATTCATTATTGCTTCCGGACTTAAAGTTGTACATGATGTAACTCCAAGTACTTTCTTTCACCTTTTTTCTGGCCAGAATATTCTGGGATTTCCTCCAGGATAAAGATCAGCTCAGTGGGATTCATACATCTGTCACATCTGGACTATCTCATCACAGCCTAGGCAGTGCACACAGAGGCCATGCGAAAGTTGCAGATTTAATAAAGCATGGCAGCCTGCCTGTATTTTGCAGCCAACAGCTACAGGCACATTACCCAATTCTCTACTTTCTAATGCAGAATTCTGGTACGTTATTTTTATTACTCATACCAACACCAGCCACATAATAATCAGGACAAATGAACGTCAATCTAGAAACCATTCACCATCTCTGTGGAAAGCAGGAAAAAAGAGAAAGAGACCCTCAGCCCTTCCTTTGGAATCATGGCTTGTAAACAGTGGTGATATAGCTTAGAAAAGAGGTATAAAAAATAAGAATATAAATGCATAGAAGAAACAAAAGCTACAATGAAACTGTCTTTCTGAATATGTGCATGAGCTATTGGGAGTTTTTCTCCATTTTGTTTTCTTATCCAGCCTCTAGCAGAAGAGTTATCCAGTTCTGAAGATACTTAAATTTGGTTGAAGAAGGAATTGAACTTAAATTACTACAAATTAGACAATGAGGTTTTGAAAAAATAATAGTTATTATATTTTATTGACATGCACAAATATAGATATGGATATATCAATAGCATCCTCCGAAAGGGTTACACTTTTACACTTCATGATTAAACACAATGCTTAATATTTTAAAATGGATAAATAACATACAAGAGTCTGTCTGATGGTACATATTTCTGAATAATAATGTAAATTAAATCAAAAAATAATTAATTTTACCATGATCAGAATACATAAATGATGTATTTGACATACAATTCTCTTATAATTCTAGACATTGAAATAAAGCAAATCTGAATTTGCTGATTCATTTAATTCTCATCACAATAGCAAAAGTAGTTTATAAATTGAAAAAATAACTTGTTATAAAAATAAAACTAATGACACTTATGGAATTTAATTTAACTAAATTGAATAAACATGATGAAAGAATATTTTTAAAAAGATTAAAGTGTAGAAAAGATGAACATCAAAAACTTACTTTTTAATAAATTTTATATTAAAAAGTCAAAAGAACTTAGAGTTGGCCCTCAGTATTCATGGGTTCTGTATCCATGGATTCAACCAACCACAGATTGAAAATATTCACACACACAAAAAAAGAAAGTTCCAAAAAGCAAAACTTGAATTTGCCATGGGCCGAGCACTACGCTGAATCCACGGGAATGAAGTGATGTGTAGGCATACCCTGCTGTAGCTTCCTGCCATTTCACAGATCCTCAGTCTCTCTCCAGCATTTATTGTTTGAACATTGTTCACCTCAAGTCTTGTCGTTAGTCCCTAAAACAATACAGTATAACAACTATTAACATAGCATTTACGTTGCATTAGGCATTCTAAGTAATCTAGAGATGATTTAGAGTATACAGGAGGATGTTCATAGGTTATATGCAAATACTATGCCATTTTATATAAGGGACTTGAGCATCCACAGGTTTTGGTATCCATGCGGGATCCTGGAACCAATCCCCCACAGATACCAAGGGACGACTGTACTTATATACCTAAATATTTTATCAGTAGTCTTTAACTGACTTTTATAGAGCACCGACATCAAGAAAACCTTTGTTCTAGATTTTTGGGAATGAGAAAATTAAAAATAATTAAGAAAATTTCTTCAATTGATTTTATAACGTATTTTGGGGGTAAGTTACATGATAACTCAATGGGATATTTGGTGGTAAAAGTTTTGAACATCCTGATATAAGATATTTTCCTGTTTCTTTTTTTTTTCTTTTCTGCCTCTGGCAATAATATTCTTGATCATCAGCAAAAATGCTGGTGACTTTACTTAGTGTTCTGCATATAGTATTTCATTTAAACCTCATGACAACCCTTTTACATACATAGGAAAAGTATTCCCATTTTGCATATGGAGAAACTGAGGCTTAGAGGAATCAAGTTATTTACCCAATGTCACACAGCTTATAAAGGTTGGAGATGAAGCTTAAACCATGCTGTCTGTCTTAGAGGCAATGCTTTTAGCCACTGCAGATCCATTCTCTGTACTTTTTCCAAAGTGATCTATCTACTGGTAAATAAACAATTGTGATCATGTCACTTTCCATGCTTTTCATTTTCCCAGTGCTTTCCCTTTGCTTATGATATCAAATGTAGATTTCCTCACATAATTTACAAACATCTTTAGGACCTGCCCTATATCACTTCTCTTGGCATGTTTAACTATGGTCCCACCGTACTGAATTCCTTGTAGTTGCCAGTATGCTAGCTTTGTATCTGTCTCTTTGCTTATGCTGCATGCTCTGCCTTGAGTACCCCTTTTCTTCTTCAATTTGTGACATCAACTTATCTTTTATAATAAGCTCTAGTATCTCCTGCGTTAACAAATCTTTGCTGACCTTTGAATTCACTGATTACTTTCCCCATTTCTAGGCACACATTTATGATGATGTTGTAACTTGTGTATCTGCCCATATTCTTCTTACCAGACCACAGGCTTCCTGAGATCAAGGTTTATGTGTTAGTTTTCTTACCCTTGTGTATGGCACATGAGAGACCACACAGCAAATGTTCATTAAATCAATAAATTAATGCCTTGTTTTATTTTATTGTGGAAAGAACTATACCCAGAGAAGCTGATCCATCCTGTGTAAAATAATTACTCAGTAATATTTTGGGGCCTACAATGCTGCAATCTTGATTCCCAGTTTAGTTCTCTGTCCATTACAACGCTGCGCTACTGTTAAAAGCTAACATGGGTGTTGTCTTTCTGGATTACCTTTGTGTCATTAGCGTCTAGCAGAGTGCCTGATAAACAACCGTTAAACTAATGACTGAGTTGAAATCAAAATACAGGACAGAGGGAAGAAGGGGAAGGAAACAGAAGGAAAATTACTTCTTGAGAACACGAAAAATACCTTTTCATGTGTGGAGCTCCAGATCTTACTAAAATAAAATGTCTGATATGTACCAGAATCTCAATACTTACTTACTTCTGTAATTGAATGCACTTGCCATGCATTTGGATGTCAGATATCTGGTTACACACATTAGAATAGAAGCAGCTCTAACAACATTCTTAATTTCCAAAGATAAGTAATCAGGATAGGAGCTAACCTATTGTCTTTAAGAAGAATTTATACTAATGCTGCCCCACTAAAACATATACTCTAGAATTCAGTATACAAGCCACTCCAAACCGACTGTCCCCTGCCCCAAGTTCCTTTCTTTAGTTTCTTCACTCACACAAGTAAATCTGAATGGTAAAAATGCAGTTTTCAAACAACATATAGTTTTGGAGAATTCTGAAAACTGTTTATGAAACTTTATTTTTCTATATTAAAAGTTTAAAAAGAGACTAAACTATTTCCCTTCTAACAAATATCATTATTGTTTTGTAAAAATCAAACATTTCAGTGCATTGATTTTCAGTGCTAGTAGTGAGTGTGATACTTTCCAGACACAGAGGGCCAAGACAAAGTAATAGGAAAAGAGCAAACAAGGACTGAGGAGCAAAAGGGATAAAACGTGGGTGTTAAAAGAAGGGGCATATTTAGTTCAAAACAGTCTGTCATTCCTCCATCTGCCTAAATAAACTCCAGTCTTTATTCATGTCTTCTGACATTCTGAGGTCTCTGTATGCTAACTTTTAGACATTACATATGTGCATTCTCTAATAGATGTTTTCACATCTTGACTGCTAAGCATAAATATTTCCAGTTTAGAATCACCAAATGCTTATGGATAGCTGGAACTAAAAGATCAAAGGATAAGGAGATGGAGAAGTGTGATTTGCAGGGTTCCTGGAATGATTACTTGGAAAATATGAAACTTGAAGATAAGCCTAGCAAGGTAGGCCAGAATCAGAAAGGGGACAGACATAGTTGAACTTAAGGATAGCTACAAAAAAAAAAAAAAAGGAGAGAAAGAAGGGAGGGAGGGAGGAAGGAAGGAAGGAAAAGAAATACAGTGTATCATTCATTTATATAAGGATTCAGATTGCTGTGGATGTGCAAATTTTATGTATTTTTATTAAAAAATCTGTTGCAATATATAAGTAATATTGTCAAGCCCCTTTTTGTCATAATTAGATATTAGAAAAAGCAGTGAGGTCCGGAGTGAGTTACTACAAATAATATCTTTACAGGTCTAAGAATTAGAATAAAACTAGATAATCAATGATTACTACAGGCATTGCCTTTTTTTTTCTAAAGGCATGAACAATATACCTATGTTATCTTTAATGACAAAAATTGATAATATAGAAATAATCATGTAAGATGTTGCTACATTTACTATAAAAAAGAGAAAAATAACTCAGCTGAGCTATTTGTTTTTTATTATAGCAATATACATACAGTAAACATACAATATTTCATCAAGTTTTACATGCACATCTCAGTGACTTTGATTACATTCTTAAAGTTGTGCAACCAAAAATATTCATAATTTTTTCAAATTATCACACCACTCTTCACAAACATTCAATACATTTCCAGCAAAATCCCCACTTTCTCCCTCCCTTCCACCCTGGTAACCACTAATTATTTATGTTTTCTATATATTTGCTTATTTCATATAAGTGATATCATACAGAATTTGTCCTTTTGTGCCTGACTTACTTAGCTCAGCGTAATGTCCTCTAGGTTCATCCATGTTGTTGCAATTTCGTTTTTCTTTAAAAAAAGGTACTAAATATGTCTTTTTGTTTAATTCCTTTTGATTTTAAATTGCCAAAGCTGAGATGTAATGATAGCTAACACAGAACACTTACCGTATCCTTTACCTTTTATAACTAATGTAAATAAAGTAATCTTATGAGGTAGTTGATATTATTGTCTCCATATTCAAGATGGGGAAATTGAGGTATAGTGAAGTTACATTAACTTTCCCAAGGTCATCTGGCTAGTTAGTTTCAGAGGTGACATTTGAACCAGACTGACTCCGTCTCCACGCTCTTAACTAATCTACATATTGTCTCTCAAACAACATGCCCTATAAATGCCATCTTTTCTATTAATATTTCATACTTTGGAAGCTGTAGGTAAAAATTGCTTGACCCACATTTTGATTTAAATATAGTCTAATTCTGTTTTATTTGATGTTGGCATTGGATATAAATCTGTATGTGCTCATTTAAAAAATGTTATCTAGTGTGTAATTGGTTAAATTTCCTTTTAGCTTCTTTCTTTACTACTTACATGGTATTACAATCAAATATGTAAATCTTTATTTTTCAACCTTTATTTATAGGCTTCAGGACAGTCTTAATTAAAAATTTTTACTATCATCTTTAAAATTTTTTGCTTACAAAATGTCATTCATAAAAATTCTATGAATAAACTTGAAATATATCTGAAGCTTAATTCTTATACTATTTAAAATGAACTTAGTGAAAGAAAACACTCACATCAATTCAATTAAACATGAAACAGTATGCATGCCAGTATCTATCTCATGATTGCTCTGATGCTTGTTGACTGCCATGACATTCAACATCTCAACTTGTTAATAACATTTGACAATATAGTCTTGACAATTTAGCTCTTACTGGTTTTTCAACTTATTCCTGAAATTGATTGCATTTGAAATTTAGTGGTCCTTGGCAGACCTGTGGTAACAAATAACGCCTAAAGGCAAGATATATTCAAGCCTTAGTCCAGTATACATTCAGATAATGTAAGGTGAGTATTATTCTGTTTCTTCTTGGCTACAAACCCTTCAAAAGCCTGAAAACTTTTTTTTAAAATCATGCTTCTATTTTTTATCAATAATTTCTTAATTTAAATAAGTTTCAAAACCACATTTCCAATTACTGATAGTACTAATATTTAGCCTTAAATTTCTTTATTTTCTTCTCTATTTCTTGGGACTTTCAATATACCTTTATTTAACTTTGATTTTTTTAAATGATTTTAGATACCAAAATGTTTTATTTTGAAATCACATTTGAATGTTAGTTTGATTTATTAAATAACCATAACTTCAACATTATTTTATTGTTTCATTTCCCCATATTGCAGAATAATGCTCTGAAGCTAGTTTGGTATTCTTTCCTGTGTAGGTATCCTGTTTTATTTTTCTCTTAAATTTCTGTTTTTTTGTTTTGTTTTGTTTTTACCCTTATGCCTAGTTCCCCTCATTTGAGGTCAGAAATTTCACAAAAAAATATTTCTACATGTGGGTCCTTTGCCAGTGAAAGTTGGCCTTTTTGTTCTGAACATTTAACTCGTTCCAAGTCTTGGTAAAAATTCTTTGGTGCCCAGTATTCATTCATTCATTCAACAAATATTTATGAAGGGCCTACTATGTTCTAGTCAGCACTCTGAGTACAGGGATAGAGTAAATGGCAAAAAGTGCCTGCAGTTTCTGAAGGAGACCAAAAATAAAAATGTATACAAATTGTTCTGATAGTACTCAGAGCCAGGGAAAGATGGAGTGCCCCAAACTGTGAATGACGATTTTATAAGGCATAGATCCTGTTGCCGTCGAGTTGATTCCTATAGTGACACTATAGGCCTTAGTAATAAACTGACATTTGAGAAAGAGTTGAAGGAATTGAGGGAATTAGCCAATCATTCATTGTAGAGAGGAGTGTTGCATCTATTACATTAGTTAAATGGCTGATCTCTCAAGCAAATACTTATTTTCCAGAAAAATAATTTTTTTCTTATTTCTAACATTTATTTATATGAGATATCATTATCTTTGTTTATTGTATCCCATTTACTTTTTATGTTATACAACATCTTACTGGTCTGCTCTGCTCTCCTTTCCAACATTACTAGGGATTTGGTTTGATTTTAACCTTTTTTCTTCCATTTCAATGGAATTTGGATGTAGAGAAATAGTTAACACTTGTATTCTGTCAGCCATGTCAAATTGGATGTATCCCATTGAGTATTTATTCCACCTAAAAATTATGCACTCTCTCCAGGTTAGTACTCATAAACAATAGATATTAGAAGCAAATTAACCAAATTAACCAGGAACATTTATATACTTGAGAAAAGCTTTCCTCTGGACATTGATAGTGAGTATAAACATATCCTAGACATTTTTTTTCAATAGTGAGTAAGTATATAAAATTAAAAGGCAAAGATTGACATCTTTATTTTTTTTAATCTATTTTTTCAGTTCACTGGTTCTCATATCTTCTATTTTAATTTTAATGGCTCCTAAATGGAAGAAAGAAAATCAATTTATTTTTCTTCACAGCAGTAAACTGTTAGTCAGATATGTTTATCCCTGAATGATGATGGAATCTAATACTGACCTTGAAAATAAATAAAATTATTTACTTGAAAAAGAATGTGTTCCTTGGGTAATTGCAAGACAATTTTTCAAAGTTTTCCCCATATTATCAAATGATAAGTAGGTACACTACTCAGAGAAGCAAACATCTTGGGTAAGAGAACTCAGGGACTTATATCTCCTTTACTTTGACCTTTTTTCTGTAAAACAAGATATGTTTACTTAAATGAGTTTACAATATATTACAGGCATTCCTCCTTTTATTGTGCTTTGCTTTATTGTGATTCACAGATACTGTGTTTTTTACAAATTGAAAGTTTGTGGCAACCTTACATCGAGCAAGTCTATTGGCGCCATTTTTCTAACAGCATGTGCTCACTTCATGTCTCTTTGTCACATTTGGGTAATTCTCGCAGTATTTCCAATTTTTTCATTATTATTACATCTGTTATGATGATCTGTGATCAGCGATCTTTTGATGTTGCTATTGTAATTTTTTTCGGATGCCATGAACAGTGCCCATATAACATAGCAAATTTAATAAATGTTGTGTGTGTTCTTACTGCTCCACTGACGGGCCATTCCCCCATCTCCCTCCCTCTCCTTGGGCCTCCGTATTCCCTAAGACACGATAAAATTGAAATTAGGCCAATTAAAAACCCTACAGTGGCCTCTAAGTGTTCAAGTGAAAGGAAGAGTCACAGGACTCTCACTTTAAATCAGAAGCTAGAAATAATTAAGCTTAGTGAGTAAGGCATGTTGAAAGCCAAGACAGGCCAAAAGATAAGCCTCTTGAACCAGTTAGCCAAGTTGTGAATGCAAAGGAAAAGTTCTTGAAGGAAATTAAAAGTGCTATTCCAGTGAACACATAAAATGATTTTTAAAAAAGTGAAATAGCCTTATTGCTGATATGGAGAAAGTTTTAGTGGTCTGGATAGAAGATCAAACCAGCCACAATATTTCCTTAAGCCAAAACCTAATCCAGACAAGGCTTAACTCTCTTCAATTCTATGAAGGCTGAGTGAGGCGAGGAAGCTGCGGAAGAAAAGTTTGAAGCTGGTTGGTTCATGAGGTTGGTTGGAAAGAAGCTCTCTCCATAACAGAGAAGTGCAAGGTGAAGCAGCAAATGCTGATGGAGAAGCTACAGCAAGTTATCCAGTAGATCTAGCTAAGATAATTGATGAAGGTGGCTACACTAAACAACAAATTTTCAACGTAGACAAAACAGCCTTGTACTGGAAGAAGATACCATCTAGGACTTTCATAGCTAGAGAAGAGAAGTCAATGCTTGGCTTTGAAGTTTCAAAGGACAGGCTAGCTCTTATGTCTAATTAAGCTGGTGACTTTAAGTTGAATCCAATGCTCATTTACCATTCTGAAAATCTTAATCTTAATTCTTAAGAATTATGCTAAATGTACTCTGCCTGTGCTCTATAAGTGGAACAACAAAGCCTGGATGACAGTTCATCTGTTGACAATGTGGTTTACTGAATACTGTTGAGAACTACTGCTCAAAAAAAAAAAAAAAAAAAAAAAAAAAAAAGATTCCTTTCAAAATATTACTGCTTTTTGACAATGCACCTGGCCATCTAAGGACTCTGATGGAGGCATACAGGGAAATTAATGTTGTTTTCATGTTCATGCCTGCTAACACAGCATCTGTTCTGCAGTCCGTGGATCAAGGAGTAATTGCTACTTTCAAGTATTATTATTTAAGAAATACATTTCATAAGGCTGTAGCTTCTATAGACAGTGATTCCTCTGATGGATCTGGGCAAAGTAAGTTGAAAACCTTCTGGGAAGGATTTCCCATTCTAGATGCCATTAAGAACATTGTTGGTTCATGGGAGGAGGTCAAGATATCAACATTAACAGGAGTTTGGAAGAAGTTGTTTGCAACCCTCATGGATGACATTGAGGGGTTCAAGACTTCAGTGGAGGAAGTAGCTGCAGATGTGGTAGAAATAGCAACAGAACTAGAATTAGAAGTGGAGCCTGAAGATGTGACTGAAATGCTGCAATCTCATGATAAAACCTTTAATGGATGAGGAGTTTCTTCTTATGATGAGCAAAGAAAGTGGTTTCCTGAGGTGGAATCTACTGCTGGTGAAGATTCTGTGAACATTGTTGAAATGACAACAAAGCATTTAGAATATTACATAAACTTAGTTGATGAAGTAGTGGCAGATCTTGAGAGGACTGATTCCAATTTTGAAAGAAGTTCTAGTGTTGGTAAAATGCTATCAAAAAGCATAGCATAATACAGAGAAATATTTCATAAAAGGAAGAGCCAGTGCAGCAAACTTCATTTTTGCCTTATTTTAAGAAATTGCCACAGCCACCCCAACCTTCAGCAACCATGACTCTGATCAGTCAGCAGCCATCAATATCGAGTCAAGACCCTCCACAAGTAAAAAGATTACGACTTGCTAAAGGCTCAGATGATGGTTAGCATTTTTTAGCAACAATTTAATTGAAAGTATTGGTAATTGATTGAAATGAAGATGCTCAGAGTACAGAAAAGAGGACAGATTACATGATAGCCATCATCATTATTTAAAAATATTTTATGTAGGAGGTGTAAATGTATTCATTGCTCTAGATCGAAGAATAAGGATTAATGGTTGAAAGTCATCAGAATGCCATGTATCCAATTGGGATACCATGTGTCAGGAATATTATAGCAAGAACTTGAATAGTGTGGTGCTGGAGGTTAATTATGTCTAATGTCCTGTCTCAAATAGTCTATAATATTTTCATAAGTGCTGGTTCTTACAAATACCTGTTCTTAAGCCCTGTGTCTTTGTTTCAGGTTAGGTTAGTTCTTGGGAAAGTTAGTTGATGTTTTGCTTTTGCCGAGCTAAAGATTTTGTAGTATCCTGTTGACTCATCGCTTTCTCTCTCATTCATTCATGATGCCCTAAATAAGTTTCTTTCTAAAAATTTAAAACTAGTATAAATACAGTTAGTTTATTATTTATGCTATAAAACCTAGCTTTTGTTTCCTTGGAACACAAATGTATGACTCTAATCTTCTTGTGATTAAATTTCACTAACATTTATTATAAATTTTTTTGTTACTGTTTTTTATTTTATTAGCTTATCTTTCTTTCATTTTTTTTGTTATTGTTTCCAGAACTGTTTTGAAGCGTCTGTTTTTCTTTATTAAAAAGTATGGCTTGCCCTTATCTTGAGTTCTTTTGGTTTCAGTCTAATTTTCTTTCTTTTTTTTTTAATTGCACTTTAAGTGAAATATTACAATTCAAGTCCGTTTCTCATACAAAAATTTATACACACATTGCTTTGTGACCTAGCCACTCTCCCTGTAATGTGACAGCACACTCCTCATTTCCACCCCAGATCTCCCGTGTCCACTCAGCCAACTCCTGTCCCTTTTTGCCCTCTCATCTCACCTCTGGACAGGAGCTGCCCATTTAATCTCACATGTACCTACTTGAGCTAAGAAGCACTCTCTTCACAAGTATGTTATGTCCCAAAGTCTAGTCTAATCTTTGTCTGAAGAGTTGGCTTTGGGAATGGTTTCAGCTCTGGGCTAAGGAGAGTCTGGGAGCCATGTCTTCTGGAATCCCTCCAGTCTCAGTCACACCATTAAATCTGGTCTTTTTACTAGAATTTGAGTTCTGCACCCCATTTTTCTCCTGCTCCATCAGGGACTCTGTTGTGTTCCCTGTCAGGGCAGTCCTTGGTGGTAACCAGACACCATCTAGTTCTTCTGGTCTCAGGATGATGAAGTCTCTGGTTTATGTGGCCCTTTCTGTCTCTTGGGCTAATACCTTCCTTGTGTCTTTGGTGTTATTTATTCTCTTTTGCTCCAGGTGGGTTGGGACCAACTGATGCATCTTAGATGGCCGCTTGCTAGCTTTTAAGACCTCATACACCACTCACCAAGGTGAGATGCAGAACATTTTCTTAACAAACTTTGTTATGCCAGTTGACTTAGATATCCCCTGAAACCATGGTCCCCATACCCTCAGTCCTGCTACTCTGTCCCTCAAAGTATTTGGTTGTATTCAGGAAAATTCTTAGCTTTTGGTTTAGTCCAGTTGTGCTGACTTTCCCTGTATTGTGTGTTGTCCTTCCCTTCACAGAAGACAATTCTTATCTACTATCTATTTAGTGAATACCCATCTCCCTCCCTCTCCACCCTCATAACCATTAAATAATGTTTTCTTCTGTGTTTAAACCATTTCTTGAGTTCTTATAATAGTGGTCTCATACAATATTTGTCCTTTTGTGACTGACTAATTTCACTCAGCATAATGCCTTCCAGATTCATCCATGTTATGAGATGTTTCACAGATTCATCATTGTTCTTTATCATTGCATAGTATTCCACTGTGTGACTATAACATAATTTGTTTATCCCCTTGTCCGTTGATGGGCACCTAGGTTTGTTTCCATCTTTTTGCTACTGTGAACAGTGCTGCAATGAACATGGGTGTATGTATATGTATTCGTGTGACGGCTCTTATTTCTCTAGGATATATTCCAAGGAGTGGGATTGCTGGATTGATTGTATGGAACTTCTATTTCTAGCTTTCTAAGGAAGCACCAAATTGATTTCTGAAGTGGTTGTACTATTTTATGTTCCCACCAGCAGAGTATAAGTGTTCCAGTCTCTCCACAACCTCTCCAACATTTGTTATTTTGTGTTTTTTGGATTAATGCTAGCCTTGTTGGGGTTAGATGGTATCTCATTGCTGTTTTGATTTGCATTTCTCTAATGGCTAATGATCCTCAGCATTTCCTCATGTATCTGTTAGCCATCTGAATGTCTTCTTTGGTGAAGTACCTGTTCATATCCTATACCTATTTTTTAATTGGATTATTTGTCTTTTTGTTGCTGAGATTTTGCAGTATCTTGTAGATTTTAGAGATTAGACCCTAATCGGATATGTCGTAGCCAAAATGTTTTTCCCAGTCTGAAGGTTGTTTTTTCATTCTTTTGGTTAAGTCTTTTGATGAGCATAAGTGTTTGAATTTTAGGAGCTCCCAGTTATCTAGCTTTCTTCTGGTGTTTGTCCATTGTTAGTAATGTTTTGTATTCTGTTTATGCCATGTATTAGGGCTCCTGACATTCTCCCTATTTTTTCTTCCATGATCTTCATCTTTTTAGATTTTATATTTAGGTCTTTGATCCATTTTGAGTTAGTTTCTGGGCATGATGTGAGGTATGGGTCTTGTTTCAGTTATTTTTGCAGATGGATATCCAGTTATGCCAGCACCGTTTGTTAAAGAGACTGTCTTTTCCCCAGTTAACAGAGTTTGGGCCTTTGTCAAACATCGCTGTTCATAGGTGGATGAATTTATTTCTGGATTCTCAATTATGTTTCACTGGTCTATGTATCTGTTGTTGTACCAGTACCAGGCTGTTTTGACTACTATGGTGGTATAATAGGTTCTAAAATCAGCTAGTGTGAAGCCTCCCACTTTGTTTTTCTTCTTCAGTAATGCTTTACTTATCCAGGGCTTCTTCCCTTTCCATACGAAGTTGGCGATTTGTCTCTCCATCTCATTAAAAAATGCCATTGGAATTTGGATCAGGATTGCATTGCATCTGTAGATCGCTTTGGGTAGAATAGACATTTTCACAGTGTTGAGTCTACCTAACCATGAGCAAGGTAAGTTTTTCCACTTATGTAAGTCTCTTTTGGTTTCTTGCAATAATGTCTTGTAGTTTTCTTTGTATAAGTCTTTTACATCTCTGGGTAGATTTATTCCTAAATATTTTATCTTCTTGGGGGCTATAGTAAATGGTATTGATTTGGTGATTTCTTCTTTGAAGTTCTCTATGTTGGTATAGAGGAATCCAACTGATTTTTGTGTGTTTATCTTGTATACTGATACTTTGTTGAAATCTTCTATTAGTTCCAGTAGTTTTCTTGTGGATTCTTTGGGGTTTTCTGTTCATAAGATCATATCTTCTGCAAATAAAGATACTTTTACTTCTTCCTTACCACTTTGGATACCTTTAGTTCTTTTTCTAGCCTAATTGCTCTGGCTAGGACCTCCAGCAAAATGTTGAATAAGAGTGGTGATAAAGGTCATCCTTGTCTGGCTCCCATTCTCAAGGGGAATGCATTCAGACTCTCTCCATTTAGGATGATGTTGGCTGTTGGCTTTCTATATATGGACTTGATTATGTTGAAGAATTTCCCTTCTATTCCTATTTTGCTGAGAGTTTTTATCATGAATGGGTGTTGGATTTCGTCAAATGCCTTTTCTGCATCAGTTCATAAGATCATATGGTTCTTGTCTTTTGTTTTATTTATGTGATGGATTACATTGTTTTTCTAATGTTGAACCATCCCTGCATACCTGGTATGAATCTCACTAGATCATGGTGAATTATAATTTTTTTTTTTGATATGTTGTTGAATTCTGTTGGCTGGAATTTTGTTGAGGATTTTTTGCATCTATGTTCATGAGGGATATTGGTCTGTAATTTTCTTTTTTTGTGGTGTCCTTCCTAGTTTCGGTATCAGGGTTGTGCTGGCTTCCTAGGATGAGTTTCGGAATATTCCAACCTTTTCTATGCTCTGAAATACCTTTATTTAGTAGTACTGGTGTTGATTCTTTTTTTGAAAGTTTGGTAGAATTCTCCAGTGCGGCCATCCAGGCCAGGCCTTTTTTTTTGTTGGGAGTTTTTTAATTACCTCTTCAATCTCTTCTTTTGCTATAGGTTTATTTAGTTGTTCTACTCTGTGTTAGTTTAGGTGGGTAGTGTGTTTCTAGAAATTTGTCCATTTCCTCTAGGTTTTCTAATTTGTTAGAGTACACTTTTTCATAGTATTCTGTTAGGATTCTTTAAATTTCAATTAGGTCTGTTTTGATATCACCCATCTCATTTCTTATTTGGGTTATTTCTTTCCTCCCCTCTTTTTCTTTTGTTAATTTGGCCAATGGCTTATTGATTTTGTGATCTTTTCAAAGAACCAGCTTTTGGTCTCGTTAACTCTTTCAATTGTTTTTCTGTTTTCTATTTCATTTAATTCTGCTCTAATTTTTATTATTTGCTTTCTTCTGGTGCCTGAGGGCTTCTTTTGCTGCTGTCTTTCTATTTGTTTGAGTTGTTAGATTAATGTTTGATTTTGGCCCTTTCTTCTTTTGGAATGTGTGCATTTATTGCTATAAATTGACCTCTGAGCACTGCTTTTGCTGTGTCCCAAAAGTTCTTGTAGGGTGTGTTTTCATTCTCATTTGATTCTGTGAATCTCTTTATTCCATCCTTAATTTCTTCTATAACCCAGTAGTTTTTTTAGTAAGGTGTTGTTCAGTTTCCATGTGTGCAATTTTTTTTCCTTGCTTTTTATATTATTGATTTCCACTTCTATGGCTTTATGGTCAGAAAAGATGCTTTGTAGTATTTCAATCCTTTGGATTCTGTTAAGGCATGCTTTATGGCCTAATATGTGGTCTATTCTGGAGAATGTCTTATGTGTGTTGGAAAAGAAAGTATACTTGGCTGCTGTTGGGTGGAGTGTTCTGTATATGTCTATGAGCTCAAGTTGGTTGATGGTGGCATTTAAATCTTCCGTATCTTTATTGAGCTTCTTTCTGGATGTTCTATCCTTCACCAAAAGTGGTATGTTGAACTCTCCTACTATTATTGTGGAGCTATCTATCCCTCTTTTCAGTGATGTTAGAGTTTGTTTTATGTATTTTGCAGCCCTCTTGTTGGGTGCATAAATATTTATTATGGTTATGTTATCCTGGTTTATTGACCCTTTAATCATTGTATAGTGTCCTTCCTTGTCGTTTGAGGTGGATTTTACTTTAAAGTCTATTTTTTCAGAGATTAGTATTGCCACTCCTGCTCTTTTTTAAATGTTGTTTGCTTGATTTTTTTTCCCATACTTTGAGTTTTAATTTACTTTTGTTTTTAAGTTTAAGGTGTGTCTCTTGTAGACAGCATATAGACAGGTCATGCTTATTATCCATTCTGCCACCCTCTGTCTGTTTATTGGTGCATTTAGTCCATTTACATTCAGCGTAATTGTTAATAGGTATGAGATTAGTGCTATCATTTTAATGTCTTTTTTTGTTTTGTTGACAGTGTCTTTGTTCTACTTAGTTTTTTGTGCTGAATTGGTTTTATGTATTTTCTTTTCATCTTTTTCATTGTTGTTGATTTTGTATTTGCTGAGTCTTTATGTTTTTATTTTGATGTGTAGGATTGTTAGCTTTCTTTGTGGTTACCTTAATACTTACCCTCATATTTCTAAGTTTAAACCAATCTTTTTTTCCTTTATATTGCCTTGACTTCTTCTCCATATGAGAGATCTATGACTACATTTTTTTGTCCCTCTTTTTTGTTTTAATGTCATCTTTTACATATTGACATCTTTGTTTCTCTATTTTCAGTGTTTTAGCTTTGATTTATTTTTGTGACTTCCCTATCTGGGTTGATATCTGGTTGCTCTGTCCTGTGTTCTAATCTTGGGTTGTTTTCTGATGTTATTGATTTTCTATCCAGAGGACTCCCTTTAGTATTTCTTGTAATTTTGGTTTGGTTTTTGCAAATTCCCTAAACTTCTGTTTATCTGGAAATGCCCTAATTTCGCCATCATATTTGAGAGACCATTTTGCTGGATATGTAATTCTTGGCTGGCAATTTTTTTACTTCAAGTCTTTGTGTATGTCATCCCATTGCCTTCTTGCCTGCATGGTTTCCTCTGAGTACTCTGAGCTTAGTCTTATTGACTCTCCTTTGTAGACGACTTTTCATTTATCCCTAGCTGCTCTTAAAATTCTCTATTTATCTTTGGTTTTGGCAAGTTTGATTATATATGTCTTGGTGGATTTCTTTTGGGACCTACCTTATGTGGGGTTCGATGAACATCTTGGGTAGATATCTGCTTGTCTTTCTTGATATCAGGGAAGTTTTCTGCCAACAAATCGTCAACAATTCTCTCTGTATTTTCTGTTGCCCCTCCCCCGCTTCTGGTACTCCAATCACTTGTAGGTTATTCCCCTTGATAGAGTCCCACATAATTCTTAGCCTTTCTTCATTGTTTTAAATTCTTTTATCTGATTTTTTCTTAAATAAGTTGGTGTCAAGTGCTTTATCTTCAATCTACTAGTTCTGACTTCCATTGCCTCAATTCTGCTCCTATGACTTTCTATTGAGTCATCTAATTCTGAAATTTTATTGTTACTCTTATGAATTACTGTTTGCTGTCTCTCTATGGATTCTTGCCATCTGTTAAATTTGTCATTGTGCTCTTCTATAATCTTCTTAAGCTGCTCTATTGCTTTGTTTGTGCTTTCCTCGGCTTGTTCTGTGTTTTGGCTGATCTCCTTCCTGATCTCTTGAAGAGTTCTGTATTATTTTAATCTTTTGTATTCTACCTCCAATAATTCCAAGAAGTTCTCTTCCTCTGGAAAATTTCTTGATTCTTTGTTTTGGGAGCTTGCTGAAGGCATCATGATTTGCTTCTTTATGTGATTTGATATTGACTGTTGTCTCCAAGCCATTGATAAGTTATTATATTTATTTATTTTATGTTTGCTTACAGGTCCTGGCTTCTTGTTTTGTTTTGTTTTGTTTTGTTTTGTTTTGATAAGCCTAAATAGCCAGCTCGTGTGAGCTAGTTTGATTATTGGTGCTTTTGAAGCTCTAACGTCCTGTCACCAGGTGGTTAGATCTGTTACTAGTTATGTCAGCCCAGGAGTCCATTTACTTTTCTTGTATGAATTCAGCTCAGGAGTCCAGATAGTAAGTCACCAAGTATGCTGTGCAGGCTTTAACTTACAGTCCTAGATGGGAGGGGTTATTAGAGTAGGCACAGGTATCTGGCTGCAGTAGGGGGGGTCACACACTGAGCAAGGTAGAGGGCTGACGGCTGCCCCTGAGTGTCTGGGAGGAAAGCATGTCCCTGTTCCCTAGAGTGCATAGGTGGGTAGGGTTTGCAGCTGGACTATGGGCACCCAGTGCTGTTGTTTGTAAGGACTATGAGGCACCACTTATTCTTGGACCCCTGTCACAGGTGGCTAGGTGGTGTGGGTAGAGCCACCAGTCCTCAGGCCCCTCATGTGGGTAGGTGAGGACCCTCCTTAATGAGCAAAGCGGTATCAAATATCACGAACCTACCACTCCACCATATAGCTGATACAGTGAAGTTAGGCTTCAGATATATACCCTGTTGTACTGTGCTAATGAGGGCCTATGTTATTGAAATGGGCCCACACAGGTCTCTGCAGGGGTGAAAGACATTCAAAGTCCATGAACCCATTATGCCTGTGCTTAGGCTAAGGAGCTGAGCCTGCCCTGAGTTCCCAGGTTAGAGGTGCTTGCAGATTATTTTTTCCTGTTTGTTAATTTGTTCCCTCTCCAAGGCCAGAAGAATGGCTCAGGGCACATGACAGGTCCTATTTCTGGCCCAGGGGATGAGGCAATCACTGAAGACAGCTCTGGACCTGGTGCAGAGCAGAGAGGGAGCAGGTAAATGTGAGAGAGTTTCTTCCCAAATGGGGTGTTTTTTGATCCGTGCAGTAGGTTAAATGCATATCCTTTTCTTTTGCCAGTTGAGCACAGCTTTTCACTGGTTCTGGAGGCCTGAGCAGACTCTCTGCTGCTCAGTTTCTCCAAACATGGAAAATGCATCCCAAACTCCACTGCTTACCTCACCGTGCACGCCAGCCAATCCAGTCCACAAGGCACCGACTCCTGCCAAGTCAGATCTGGCAACTCCTTGCTGCTTCTGAACTACCTCTCCCTCCCGTTGCCAGTCAGTCCAATTCCTCAACCTTGCCTTTGATGTTCAGGGCTCCTAGATTGTCATATACAATCAATTCACTTGTTTTTTCAGATCCTTGTTGTAAGAGGGACCACTGGAAGTGTCTGACTACTCTGCCATCTTGGTTCTGCCTCCTATTACACATTTTTAAAAGCGTATATGCAAAAACCATTTCCATTCTTTTCCTCCACTTGCCTCAGTTTTTAGAGACAATGTTTGATAATAAATTTGAAAGCGTAGATGAATGACTGGAACACTTTAAATAGAAAGTAAAATGACTTAAATATTTGTTATCTAGTAGTAGAATCTTCAGCTGTAGATTAATTCATTGGCCTTCTGTTTCAACAACAGCACTAGAATAGTTTCTTACAAGTTAATTCAGAACTGTAGAAGAGGAATGTTGCTTGAAACTGCTTCATGTAAAAAGTGCCTTAAGTGAATCTGAACAAATCTATTACATTATATCACCCACCAAAAAAGACATATTTATTTCCTTAAACTATCAACATTGATTAGAATTTCCCTAGTATTTTTCAAGGAATTATGTTTTTTGTTTGTTTGTTTTAATAACCACAATTTGTTTAACATGGACTTTATACAAATTTATTTACATGTGTTTTTCTTCCACATGATAAACCACAAACTGAAAATATCCTTGCAATTGACAAAAACCTAGACATAGTATTGTGACAGACTAGTTAGCTGTTAAGCAGATCTTTTTCTCCCTTTTTTCCAGTCACACAGCTAGATTTCATCTTCCAAATTTCCTTGCAGTTAGATGAAGTTACAGGATGTAGCTCTAGTCAGTGAAGCAGGATAAAGCCGAATCCGTAGCCTGAATTACAGAATCCTGCCACTCATGATGCTTTATTATCCATCTTCCCTTGTTTGACTCTGAGTGCAGAGGATCTAGAGGAAGACTCTGAGTCCTCTGGTATGGAGAAGCCATTTGATGGAAAGAGCCAGAGTCCTTGAGTGACTATTCAAAACTAACTTACCTGGCAGTATGACATAAGCATGAAATCAACATTATTGGAGTTTGTTTGTACGGTTCTTAGCCTATCATTTCTAATAGCAGTTAGATAGGGCATAATTTTGGTTGGACTCTATGTGAAAACATCATCAGTATTATCACTACAAACATAAAATCCTTATTTTTAGTGTAATTTCAATCCAGTTTTGTACACAAAAGCTATTTGTTTTCAACTAGCCTAGGATGTCCTCAAGGACAAAAAAAAAAAAAAAAAAATTCATTCCTCTTTGTATTTTGGCAACTGACACGTAATGAAAAGTAATCAATAATTTGTTTAATTATGTACTTAAGTACAATCACTAAAGTCTAGGGACCAGTCAAATGACAAAAAGTAGCAGATAAGAGAGGGATCACAACAGAAGGTCCCGGACAGAGCTGGAGAAAATTGTAGAACAAAATTCTAACACAAAAAAAGACCAGACTTACTGGCCTGACAGAGACTGGAGAAACTCTGAGAGTATGGCCCCCGGACACCCTTTTAGCTCAGTAATGAAGTCACTACTGAGGTCACACTTTAGCCAAAGATTAGACAGCCCTAAAAAACAAAATGAGAGTAATGGAGCACAACAGCCCAGAGACAAGGACTAGAAGGCAGGAGGGGACAGGAAAGTTGGTAATAGGGAACCCAAGCAAGAAGGAAGAGTGTTGACATGTTGTGGGGTTGTTAACCAACGTCATAAAACAATATGTGTACTAACTGTTTAATGAGAAACTGTTCGTTCTGTAAACCTTCATCTAAAGTACAATAAAAAAATTTTATAAAAAGAATCTAATAACCAAAAAAAAATATATAAAAGTGTGACAACTTAACAACAGAAAGATAAATAGCCCAATCATAAAATAGGCAATGGTTTCAATAGACATTTCACCAAGGACATTCAAATGGACACCAAACACATGAAAAGATGCTTAGAATCATTAGCCATCAGAGGAATGCAAATCAAAAACACCAAGAGATACCATTTCACTCCCATTAGGACGGCTAAGATAAAAAAAAAAAAAAAAAAAAAAAAAAAAAAACGGAAAATAACAAATGTTGGCAAGGATGTGAAGAAATTGAAACCCTTATCTGTTGCTGGTGGGAATGCAAAATGGTATGGCTGTTGTGGAAAACAGTGTGGCAGTTCCTCAAAAAACTAAAAATAGAACTACCATGTTAGGGATTGAATTGTGTCCCCCCAAAATGTGTATCAACATGGCTAGGCCATAATTCCCAGTATTGTGTGGTTGTCCACCATATTGTGATCTGATGTGATTATCCTATGGTTGTAAATCCTAACCTCTATGCTGTTAATGAGGCAGGATTAGAGACAGTTATGTTAATTAGGCAGGACTCAATCTACAGGACTAGGTTGTGTCTTGAGTCAATCTCTTCTGAGGTATAAAAGAGAATCGAGCAGAGAGGAGCAGGACCTCATTACCATCAAGCAAGAAGAGCCAGGAGCACACATGTCCTTTGGACCTGGGGTGCCTGCATTGAGAAGCTCCTAGACCAAGGGAAGACTGATGACAAGGAGCTTCCTCCAGAGCTGACACAGAGAGAAAAACTTCCCCTGGAGCTGATGCCCTGAATTTGGATTTCTAGCCTCCTAAACTGTAAGAGAATAAATTTCTGTGTGTTAAAGCCATCAAAAAAAAAAAAAAAAAGAGCAGATAAATGAAAAAAAAAAAAAAAGTGGGTTATAAGCCTCAGATACTTCCCTGGCAAATTTGAAATAGGCAACAAAGATATGATAATAACAGAATAATCACAAGAGCTCATTTATTTCTATAAGTTATAAAATGGGACATGCTCTATGGTTACTGAAGATGACATGGTCTGGAGAGATGTCAGTAAGAAACACGTTGATGATTCTGTAAGTGGGTGATATGTACAAAGCTAGATGGGTAATATTTAATAAATTCCATAAATAAAAAAATCCATAAATATTCTAAACCTCCACAAAGATTTAGTTTTATTTTCAACCCCAATTTCAGTTGTTTCAAATAATATGACATCAGATTTTATGCATATATTGGATATATAAACTAGAAAAGAGTAATAGAGAAGGAAATTGAGGATGAAGTGGGGTTGGGGTGGGGGAGGCTGGAAGAGACCACACAGGAGGGAAGAAAAAAAAGGAGGAAGAGATTTATAAAAATAGAGGAATTTAGGCATTCTGGCATTGGAAACTTCTGATAATAATGTAAGAAGACTTGTCAAATAGACACACGGAGCCCTGGTGGCACAATAGTTAAGAGCTACGGCTGCTAACCAAAAGATCAGCAGTTTGAATCCACTAGGTGCTCCTTGGAAACCCTATGGGGCAGTTCTACTCCGTCCTATAGGGCCACTATGTGTCAGAATCAACTCGACCGCAACAGGTTTGTTTGTTTGTGTTTTAACATACACATGTATACATTTCATATGTTATATATGTGTACATATCTATATCTCCATTATATATGTCATAATTCCAAATATAGGTCAAAAATAAAAATAATTAGGTTCTTAGCACAATAGATTAACATGCTGATCAAAATAAAATAATTCTTTCTAAATTGTGAAAGAATGCAGTAGATGGAAAACACACTACTTTTTCTTAAAGTGTTGAGGAGATGAAACGTATTTACTTTATCATTGGCCTGGTAAACAACTAATTTATTTCTCTCATAAATAGGTCATAAGGTTTTCTAGTGATTCATGATATTTCTTCTCCTTTGGATTTATAGCAATTTATCTTATTTTGTATGCATAAAATAAAGACATTTTCACAGATCTAAACACATTGTAAGAAATAACCAAATAGACAAGTTATTTAAATAACTCAAGACCATCACAAATATGCATAAACATTTATTTATCTGCTTAAACAGTCACAAGTTATTTGCATGTATTTACAATGTAATTATATCTGTGTCTTATGTAACATCTGAAACATGAATAACTTAGTTGTAAATAGCATCACCTGATTTTTTCACTTTTATCTTTTTTTGTTATATATATTTTTAGCAAAAAATAAAAAGAGTAGGAGCATTTCCTCTTTGTCTTACCTTGCCTTTCCTTCCCGTCCCTTCCTTTCCTGAACAACTGCAGGAACAATTGCAGTATCTGCAGAGAATGCTGCCAGGCCCTGGTGTTAGAGCCGAGCAGTGTGAGGCTGTCTGTGGGAGAGGGATAGGTGCAGGGTATCAGAGCCCTGGTGAAGTGAGGAGGTGGTCTGATGGTGGATCGTTGGGGTGAACATCCAAGCTTGGTGAAAAAGGTGACTGAAATGTAGAGTATTGGAGCTGGAGCTTGAGCTCTACCTGGGGTTGAGGGCAGAGGATGTGATGAGAACTGAGTTACATACAGGAAGATTGATCAAATACGTATATATATTAAGGATAACTCAAGCGAGATTATTTACTGTTACAGAAATGAGTTATAATTGAAAGGAAGAAGAGATGGGGAGAAAAGAGAAAAATGAAACCATATAGTATTGCATTGGAAACGGAGTTATTGGTGTAAACTTATTGTTAATAAAATGTATAGATAAACCATTGCTGCTGAGTGGACTCCAACTCACGATGATCCCTTCTGTAGATAGATATAAAAATAAATATTCACTGAGAGGGCTTGGGAGCAGTGACATTCCATAGCAATGAGCACACCTAGTCATATCTTGGCTTCTGAGTAGTATTCTCTACTATAAAGAATCAGGGCTTCCTGAAGAAATGGCTGATTCAAGTACTCACACAAGAAAAGTAAAACATGGAGTTGAAATATTTTGTTGTTACAAAAAGTAAGGAAGTACTCAGTGAATGATAGGGTTATGTCGACAGGACACTGAATGAAGCCAACTAGAAGCTTTCTTACTAGCCAAGTTGAAAAATTTGAACCATGATTCCAAATTGATATAAATAAATAAATAGAAAATTTTATAAAGAACAGGGTTTTTGCATGATTTCAGATTCTCCATAAAATATGTACTGTGAAACCTGTGAGAGCTAGAACTCGACATGACTGCCTTGTTTTCTGCCTCTGACAGGGTGTAGTCTTACTACTTTTCTGTTGCTTCTTTTAGTGGAAAATGTTTGAGTTTTCCTTCTCTGACAGGTTTCTGCCTTACACAGTTTCCAACTTTTGAAGGTTTTACTGTATTAATTACAAAGGAAAAAAGTAATTTTACAATGAAGTCTTGCAGACACTACCTTAACCAAGTTATCAAAGTTAACATCACAATTATATTTACTTCATATTCACTAGAATGGATAAAAGTTAAAAATCTGATACCACCAAATGTTGGCAAGAACGAGAAGCAATCGGTCTATCATACATTTCTGGTATTAATGGAAAATTATCCAACCAGATTTCTTAAATCTTTGGCCATTTCTTCTAAAGTTAGACATACATCTACACTATGACCCAGCATTTCCACTCCTAGGTGTTTAATCCAAGAATCAAAAAGATATGACCACACACACAAAAAAAAAAAATTATAAAATTGTTCATAGCAGTTTAATTCTTAGTGATTAAAAAAAAACCCACAAATGTCTACCAGCAGAAGAATGGATAAACAGATTGTGGTTCATTAGTACAACGGAATACTACTCAGCAGTAAAAAGTGACAGACTGGTGTATGTAATAACAGAAGAATCTTACAGATATTATGTGAAGTGAATGAAACTAGAAAAAGAAAGAAGATATATGATACTATTTGGTAAAACTGGCGAAACTTATCTATGGTTATAGAAGTCAGAAAGCGATTGCCTCTGTGAAGAGGAGTTTGACTGAAAAAAGTTATGAGAGAACGAAATTACCAGGATGATAGAGATGCTCTTTATCTTGCTTTGGGTGTTGGTAACAGACCGATTACCAGTTGTCAAAGCTCATCAAACAGAAAATATAAGACAAGTACATTTTTTTCTTTCTTTTTATTTTATATTTTGTGGAAATACGCATAACAAACATACACCCATTCAACATTTTCTGGCTGTACAGTTTGATGACATTGGTTACATTCTTCACATTGTAAGACAAATGTGTTTTATTGTATATAATTTAAAACTCAACTCAATTCAAAAAATGAGTTGAATGCTTTTTATTGTTTTGCCTATAAAATACAGGGTCTGCGGCATATACCAGGTCATTATGACCCTCTCCCCGCCAAAAAAGAAGAAAGAAAAATAAAATAAAAAATTACTCATTCCTATATTCTTTTAGTCAACATATATTCATTGAGCGCAAGCATCTACCACATCCTCTGTTCTAGGCACTTACTACCTTCACAAATCTTCTAGTGGGAATGAAAAACAAACAATAAATAAGTGTGTGATATAATGTTGGGTATTCTGTTTGAGCTGAATGAGGGAAAGCCTCGCTGAGAAGACATTTAAGTGGGCTCAGGATGAATAATTGAAGAAGCCATTTGAATTTTGAAGAAAGAGAGATGAATTTAAGAATTATTTTGATACTACAAATGAATTATTTTGCATAGTATAGTCCTTTAGTGTGTTCCTTTATATAGAAATAGTTTGCAAGTAATAAAACTGATTATTGTTTAAAAATTCTAGTGGATCATTACTATTATTTGGAAAGAAACACAGTTTTGGCAGCAGTGTAGAGAGTGGAACATGAGAGGATATCATTATCTAACGTATGAACTAAATTATGCTCTTGCAAAACCAAATGACGCTACTCAGAAACCCTGCGTGCACTGGTCAGTGTTTCTCACACATGTGACAGGATCTAGGATTTCTACTCCCTGCATATGTTTAGTGTGTCACCCTGGACATCTACTAATGTTGAACATCTGTTTTTTGTTTTCATTGAAAGATGTCTCATTTGGACTGCCAAGAAAAGAATGGGGTCATTAGTTATTCTTCAATGTGAAGTTATCCAGCTTATCATCCTAATATGAGGAATAATAATGTCAGTAAAGTCAGAACCATTACAATTAATCCTAAGGTTTGCTTCACACTGAGAACTATTACAGGCGTGATTTCAAAAGAGATTGCCAAACTATCACAAAGCTCCAAATAAAAACAAAAGTGTTTTATTCAGCATTTATTACTTGGGACTCACTATAAACTGGTATTTCTGAAAATTAAAGTAAAACCGTAAGTAACGAACAAGGTACCACACTAAAGTGCCTGCTGAATTACCGATGCTGAAATCACATTTAGTGTAGTTTGAGTTTATTTATATTTGTTGAAAATTAATAATCCATGTAATTTATTAATTTGATTATTTTATTAACTATGATAAGTTATTCTACAGTCATATTGAAAAACTGAAATTTTACTATGTTATGTCGAAGACCATATTCCAGAAGGAAAATAAGCTGTTGTACGTGATGTGTCTTTTAAATTCTTATTATGTGTGGCAACAGTATAAAACCAAATTCACTATCATTTGATTTATTTTGAACACCCATAAGGCCATAAGGTACTATTCTAGGTCTTGATATAAATAGTTGGGGTGCTAAGTGGCACACTGTTTTTTCTGATTGGAAAATCTGTTCTTAAATTCATGCATTTAATCACATCCTTCTGAAATATCTTTTTACATTTGCTAGCTAAAAGCCTCTGTGGGAGATTATTAGTAAGACAGTTAAATTGGTTTGAATTTTTTATATGCATATTATACAAACATTTATTCAACATATATTTAGACTTAACTTATATCCACTCATTATGTTCACGATTTGAATTTAAAAGCAATGAAAACACAAGAGATGATATCCATAGAAGAAGTGGAATAAAATAAACTTTGTGTTATATAGCACCATAGAGATCATCTTGGCCCAATCTTTATTTTGGAGAACAGGTCTGATGTCACCCCGCAATTTCTTTTCTGACTCATAGCGACTGTATAGGACAGAGTAGAACTTCCCCATACAGTTCCTCAGTTTCTTGGTTGTATTCTATTTTGTAAAATGGTAGCATTATTTGATGCAAGAATGCCTGGAAAGACTGTGTGTGTGTGTGTCTCGGCATATGTAAATATAATTCAATTATTTATATATTTGATATTTATTCATTGTAAGTACCAATTAAACTACATTTCCAAATCCAGTTTGCATTGGAAGGTCTAACTCTGTTCTTTATTATATTCAATGCATTGCTCAAATAAATTATCCCATTTTTTCTTACCATGTGTCTAGTCAATCCATCTGCTGTTATTTTCCAGATGTCCACAGTTATATAATACATATTCAAAGTTTGCTTTGATTATAAATTTAGTGGTTGAAATCACAGTGCAGAATACTAAATAATTGAAAAAAAATTGACTCATTTAATCAATCCTATCTTATGTTTTCACATAGGAGGATGTTAAAAATGAATATTTGCAAATGGAACAACAAAAGGAATGGAAAGATTTCAAGGTATAATATACTACTATGTATAGCAATAAGCTACATAGGAATAACTAAACATTCTTACCTTATGATAGACTATATTAAATTAGTAATAATTTCTTCAGAGAGAACGAATATTAAAGGAAATTAAATATTTAAATAAATGAAAAAGAAAATATTTTACTGAAAATTATATTTTTTAGTTCTTTATAGCTTAACACTGCCTTGTAAGAGACATGTAAAATAAATTTAAAGTAACTCCTTTTATTCTCCAAATTTAAAGGAAAGAATATACATTAAGTACCTACCGTGTGCTAAGTAATTTGTATGTGTTGTTTTATTTAACCCCTTTAACTACAATTATTGCTTTTCTTACTTTATTGAAGAAACTAGGACTGGAGAGATTAAGAAACTTGTTCAGGTAATATAGATAATTGATGTAACTGCCAGTAATCTAACTCAGGTTTGCCCAATTCAGATACCTGGACTGTTTATACCTTTATGTTGTTTTCTATGTGGGCTATATAATGTGGTTGTCAGGTGACAATAAACCTATTTTAATTTTAACAATGTGTGTCAGAGGACAAGGTAAGTACTATGGTGATTTCCACACTGTTATGGAGTCAATCCAAATTTTTGTCAGTGAAAAATTGGCTGCCTAAATCATCATAACCATTATCATCATCATCACCATCACTTGTCAAACACCTTCTATAAGATACACAGAATGGGCAAAATCCTAAAGAGATCTTATTTGTGTATATTATTAAATGTGTTTAGAAATAAAAAGGAGACAACTGTGGAGATTTTGGCACATCTGAGAAGAATAGTCTCTAATATGTGTAGAAAATGCAAAAAGAACAGAGCAAAAATATCTAAGACAATACAGTAGCATCTAGAGTAGCAACCTCTATTTTTCTGGCTAATTTACTATAGATTAATGTGGTGTGAGACACCACATCATTGATAAAGAGTAAAACTGGCACGCATAAATTTTGAATAGGGCATTTTATTATTTTTCTTAAACACAAATACTCCAACAAAAAAACCCTCATCCACTGGTGGGGATATAAAATGGTGTAGCCACTGTGAAAAACAGTTTGGTAGTTCCTAAAGAAGTTAAACATAGAATTACCATATGGCCTAGCAATTTCACTCCTGGGTAATCCAAAGAATTGAAAGCAGGGACTCAAACAGATACTTGCACACAAGTGTTCAGTGTGGTATTATTCACAATAGTCAAAGGTGGGAACAATCCAAGTATCCATCAACAGATGAATGGATAAACAAAATGCGGTATATGCACAGAAATAGTATTAACCCATAATGAAAAATGAAGTTCTGATACATGTTACCACAGGGATGAGCCTTGAAGACATTATGCTAAGTGAAATAACTCTGACACAAGACAAATATTGTATGATTCCACTTATATGAAATATCTAGAATAGGTAAATGTATAGAGACCAAAGTTTATTAGTGGTTGCCAAGGATTGTGAGAAGTGGGAAATGGGGAGTTATTGCTTATTACTTAATGGGTTCTCATTTTCTATTTGAAGTGATGAAAATATTTTAGAAATAGTAATGATGGTTGCACAACATTGTGAATGCAATTAATGTCACTGAATTAATTGTATATTTGCAATGGTTGAAATGACAAATTTTGTGTTTTATATATATTTTACCATAATTTAAAAAAAATACTCCAACCGACTCCTTAGATAAATAGAAGAAAGTGTAATAGTTTTTCAAACAGGCCCACTTTGGGCACTGTGGCTGGGACTCTGCAGGTTAAGAGCTACACAAGCACAGCGTGTATTCCCTCCCTTTGTGTTGCAGGTCTGTAGAATAGGGTGGGGACAATGACCCATTTAGTAAGAAGGAGTGTGTCAGAAAAACTTTCCAAATATTTATTTCTGTTTGAAGAAGAACAGTGAAGCAATGAGGGGGACAGATTCCCACGTTACAATGCTACCTCCCACAACCATCTGCAATGATGCAATCTTTGGCAGAATGGGACTGTGCTCTTGCCTTGCTAAATTCCTAATTTTGTGTTGTTGGTAAGCTAATTCTTATGAGTTTGCTTATATTCTTGTCTGTCAATGAGCACTGATTTTGCTTCCATTAGCAATTTGCAATGTTCTAAATATTAGAGTTTACTAAAAAATTAAGGTAAAGTCTACCATTGAAATATGTATTTTTCCTTTTAAATTCTAGTTATTTCTGAAATAAAAATTTCATCATTTATGAATGGTTTTTAATCCCCCCAAAAATAAATAACATTTTAATACTTTCCCATTTCCTTTACGATGAAGTCCAAATCTCATTTTTTTGTTATTGTTCAGTTATATGCATTTTTTGTAGTAACTGTGTCCCTGTCTACCTCTCCTGCTTGACTGAACTTCTTTCAACTCCCTAAAAGGCCATGGTCTCATCTGAAACATCTTTACCTACACTGATTTGTAACTATTTTTAGTTTCTCTAAGACTGTAATTTCAAACAAGGTAGGGATGACAGGCACAGTGCCTGTCACAAAATGGAAACTGCATAATTACATTGAATGTACACATGACTGCATGAACTAATGACATACATACCATCAACAGATGCTATTATGTTGAAGTGACCCAGAATAAAGGTGCCATAATTTTGCTGATGTCACCCCAAATCTGTCTGTGGCTGGATTCCCCTGGCACAACTGGGAACTCAAGGTCCTGCCTTTATTCATGCAGTTGCTCTAAAGATTTCATGCTGTCAGACACTGTCATCACATACTTAGAAAATGATTCAAAGAGTTTCTAGCTGGATAAATAAGATGTTCAGAGGTAGTACATTTATTGTAGATGCAGTTTAAGTAGAAAGATTCACAGAGTTTTACTTGGTTCTTGTTGGTCCCAAATCCTAAAATCTCGCTTATTTGCCAACTGTGCAAGTTCATCTGCCACATAAACTCTGGTTAAAGATGTCCTAATACTTGCCGTTTGATAATTGGTCCTGGCAGGAAGTCTGTTCTAGTGCCAAGGAGTTATCATGAAACTGAACCTTGATTATTTTTCTTCCTGCAGTGTATCTGTCAGGGAATAATGGAACACCTAAACCAATTGCTGCTGAGTCAATTCCAACTCATAACAATCCAATAGGACAGAGTAGAACTGCTCCCATAGGGTTTCCAAGGAGTGGCTGGTGGATTCAAACAGCTGATCTTTTGGTTAGCCGCCAAGATCTTTAACCACTTTGCCACAAGGGCTCCTAGGCACTTAAAAATTTTTTTGTGGGGGTGAGCACATCAGATTTCATAGAGTAGACATTATACGTGCACTAACAAGAAGTGATTGTGAGCTTTCATATTCATGCTTTCTAGCCTAGCAACCTTAAACAGTATAGGTACACTGTAGACATTTTTCTGATTGATCCATAAAAAGTGGGAACTAAAAACAAATTGATTGGAAAGAGTATGGTAAAATATGTAGATGTACACAAAGGTGTATCAATATTTAACAAACTGCAGAAGAAAAATAAAACAGCAACACTTGATTTGTAGCATTTCCCAATTTTTATGGTATAAATACTGCCACTGTAGCCAATTTGGAGCTCCCAACGTGATGTCACTGAATGTGCAATTGGGAAGAAACGTACACTATCAGCTCTTATGGGACTGTCAGTCTGTTCCAGCATACACTGGTAGTAGTATATCAGTATACACTATATCCACCCTACATTATGCTCAAGAGCATGAATAGAAAATTACAGTAAAACAATTAGGACATGAGAGTTTTGAGTATTTATTACCTTTGTTTTTAATATGTTGTTGTTAACTGTCATTAGTTGCCCCCAACTCAAGGGAACCACATGCACAATGGCATCGGACTGTTGTGATCCATAGGGTTTTCATTGTCTGATTTTTCAGAAGTAGATGGCCAGAACTTTCTTCCTAGTCTGTGTTAGTCTGGAAGCTCCACTGAAACCTGTTATGCATCATAGCAACACACAAGCTCTACTGACAGACGAGTAGTGGCTGCACATGAGGTACATTGGCTAGAAATCAAACTTGGTCTCCTGCATAGAAGGTGAGAATTCTACCACTGAACCACCACTGCCACCTGTTTTTAATATAATTCATTTTAATTCTAAGTGTATATAATTTAGTTTTTAATAATGGCTGGAAAAAAATCCTGAAACTTTACCAGTCATCTCATGAAAGGGTGGAACTTGTTCCAGCATACCACTGGCTCCTGACATCTCTGTAAGATTAGGCACTTACACAAACCTGATTTACCAGTGAGGCACAGAAAATAGTGGCTTTTAATTTAAAACCCTCCAAAGAATAAAGGAAGGGATAGGGAAATGTGGAGCCTTCCACCAGGACTGGTTAGGAGAGGTTAGGTAGCCACTTAGCACTATTATGGAAGATTAAGTAAAAGGTAGAAATTTTTTGTAGGGGGGATCACTTCTCAGTATCTATTGTTAACAAAAAAATAAATAATTTCCTGGATTTGCCATGTTATTTTTCTATATAATCCTGCTGGTTCTCCTAAGTTAACTTTTTTAGCGAACAATGTTTGGTATCCAAGTTTTTGTTTCTTTTATTCATTTAAACTACACAACCTTGAAACCTGGTTTCCTGGCCATTCCTGTCTCTAATAAAACCCGTTGCAATTCTGAGCAAGTTTAACTCCTCTATCAAACATACAGCTTTTTGTGCTTAATTTCCCCTCCTGAGGTTTGGCCTTTATGACCACTCAATTCGGTTTAGTTTCCTCATTCTTCCAGTACAACTTCTACTTTTGGCTTTGTTCTTTATATTTCCCCTGACTCTTCTTAACAAATCTCAGATCCTAATCTTCCTTCAGAAACCCTGGTGATGTAGTGATTAAGAAGCTATGGCTGTTAACCAAAATGTCGGCAGTTTTAATCCACCAGGCGCTCCTTGGAAACCCTATGGGGCAGTTCTACTCCATCCGAAAGGGTTGCTATGAGTTGAAATCAACTCGATGGCAACAGGTTTGGTTTTTGGTTTTAATCTTCCTTCAAATTACAGTACTCAGCACACTCTACCAAACACTCCCTGATTGCCCCTAGCTCCAAATGATTGTTGTTAGTTGCCATCAAGTTGGCTCCAACTCATAACTGATAGTCCTTTCCTTTTTTTAATATAATTTTATTTATTTTGTCATTATTGTTGAGAATATACACAGCAAAGCATATACCAATTCAATAGTTTCTACATGTACCATTTAGTGACATTAATTACATTCTTCGAGTTGTGCAACCATTCTCACCCTCCTTTTCTGAGTTGTTCCTCTTCCATTAACATAAATTTCACTGTCCCCTAAGGTTTCTATCTGATCTTTCTAGTTGCTGTTGTCAATCTAATCCCATATAGATAGTTCTTAAAAGAGCATAATGCTCAGGGCAGACATTTTTTACTAGTTAAACTAAACTATTGCTTGATTCCAAGAAGACTTCAGGGAATATTTTTGGATAAGGTTTAAGTATTTTCTCAGGGCAATAGTTTCAAGGGTTCATCTAACCTTCATAGCTCCAAGAAATCCATAAGAATTTGAAATTCTGTTCTGAATTCTCCCACTTTGATCAGGATTCTCTAAGCAATCTTTGATCAAAATGTTCAGTAATGGTAGCTCTTCTGGTCTCATGGCAAAGGAGGCAGTTGTTCACGGAGGCCACACATTCCATATCTTCCTCCTATTCCTGACTCTCCTTCTTCCTCTATTGTTCCAGGCAAATAGAGATCAATTATTGTGCCTTGGATGACTGCTTGTAACCTTTTAAGACCCCAGGCACTATGCATCGTACTAGGAGGTAGAACAGAGGCACTAAACATGTTACTCGGCCCATCAACTGGGATGTCCCATGAAACCATGCTTTTAAATCTCCAAACCAAGAATTCTTTCTTTTTTTATATATTTTTTATTTATTTATTTTTATTGTACTTCAGGTGAAGGCTTACAGAACAAATATTTTCTCATTAAACAGTCAGGACACATATTGTTTTATGACATTGGTTAATAACCCCACGGCATGTCAACCCTCTCCTTTCTCGACTTTTTTTTTTTTTTTTTTTTGGTGAAAATATACATAGCCAAAGATACACCATTTCAAAAATTTCTACATGCACAGTTCAGTCACATCGATTACGTTCTTCCAGTTGTGCTGCTATTCTCACTTTAGATGAAGGTTTACAGAACAAAATAGTTTCTCATTAAACAGTACACATGTTGCCCTATGACAATGGTTTACAACCCCGCTACAGGACAACACTGTCCTTACTCAACCTTGGGTTTCCTATCACCAGCTTTCCTGTCCCCTTCTGCCTTCTAGTCCTTGTCCCTGGACTGCTATGCCTCATTGGTCCCGTTTTGTTTAATGGGGCTGTCCAATCCCCGGCTGAATGGTAAACCTCAGAAGTGACTTCACCACTGAACTGAAAGGGTGTCTAGGGGCCATACTCTTGGGGTTTCTCCAGTCTCTTTCAGGCCAGTAAATCTGGTCTTTTTTGTGTGTGTTAGAATTTTGTTCTACATCCTGTTAGTTTGAGTATAGAATTGGAAAAAGAATGATTTGAAAAACAAATGCTTTTCTAATAGTTTTATCAGGTTTTGCTTCACAACCCTAACATATTTGAATCCTTCTAATAGTCTGAACTAACAACCGACATGATAAAACTATTTGCAATCTATGTATTTGATTCAGATTTATTCTCAGAATAGGGAATTTTTGTTTTATGGTTAATCTAGTCATCTTTTAATTAAATTTTAAAATATTTATGAGTCAGAATTGAATTGTGAATCAGAGCAGAAATTTGAGCAAAGAGCCAAAACAATACAAACACTAGAAAAGAATGAAAACAGAAATTATTTTTCAAAATATCTGAAGTAATCACTCCATATTAATTTGCAAACTGCATTTAGAAATGTTGATGTAAATATTTAATATATTACAGAAACAAAATTCAAAATCATGGACCCGGCTCTGGGCTATTGCTATGATTTTCTCACAGGTTAAATGAGAATTTGAAAAAGGGTTAAGTGGGTAGTTTTAAGTGGGCATAATATGAAATGATTAATGATATTTGTTATAATTTATTATGTTTATTTTAATTAGTGTTTATACTTACTAAGCATCTTGAATTAGTCTAAGAATATTTTACTACTTATTATTTTCAAGAAGAGATAGAATGGACACAATTTATCACATATCTCTAAATTGTGCTGCAAAAGCACAACTTAAAAACAACAAACACAAAAATACCCAGCAAGAAAGAAAAACAAAATATTCTCATTCACTTCTTATTTCTTCTCCATAAGTCTAGAGCAAAAAATACATAATTCCATGGAAAAAAATTTTAAGTAAACATAAATTGTCCCCAATACCCTAGTTGCATATGCATTTTGATTACAGCACATGTTTAAATCAACATTCACACCAGGTTTTTGGTCCTAACATCATGCCTCTACTATAGTCATGTCCTAGAAAAATTAAATTAAATATTCTTTTAGACTTTTCTTCTTTAGGCTATATTTCACTAGTTTCTTCATTTCCCCTCATATCCTATTTTGCTATTTTTTTAATTACTTTGTTGCTCTCTTATGGAACCTCAAAGATTAACATGAAACCACTAAATTAAATTTCACTTGTTATGCCTAAATCACTATGTATAAAGTTATCAGGCATCAGGCTAAATCTTCATGACTGAAATGAAATATAGTGTTGAACAGAGAAAATCATTTTTTGTAGCCTACTATACCAACTTTAGTTGATCTTCTCATCATAAAATTGGTATTTGATCATTCTTTCCACTGGAATTATTATAAAAATAAATTTACTCAGTACACCATTAAACTGTATCTATAGCTTCTAAATTGAGAATTGAAGCATTTATTTTTTTGCATCTCTCTTTGAGAACATTATCTCAGAGTATAGGAATTGTTCTTCTGTTTGTCTTCTCCTCTAGATTGTAGAATTTTTGAAGGCAAGTTCTCTAGTTTCAAGAGGTATGTCTGGAGGCAAGTACAGGACATAGTATTTACTTAGGTAGGCCTTTAGTGGCAGGCATTTAGTAAGCATGAGTTGGATGATTAAAATGAATAAATATCTGTAGAATTCAAATGACTCACTATCTTGTGAAATTAAAAAAAAAAAAGGAAGGAAGAAAGAAAGGAAAAAATAACAAAAGAAAAGAAAAGAAAATTCATACGATTGCCTACTCTTTATTGAGTACAACTTTGAGGCTGGCTAAGTAATGAAGGATAAACAAAAGTGAACCACTCCCTGTTTTTAAAGATGTTCGGTGTCTTTCTAACAGGAGATACCAAAATTACAGAAGCAAAGACACAAATAAGTACATACATAAATTTATCACATGTGCTCTAAAGCACACTATAAAGAAAAAGAACTAGGTGTATAAAATAGAATAATAGGTTCATCTACTATTTTTCTTTGAATTATCTGAATTTTGCTTTAATATCTTGCCTACAACAAACCATAAATTCCTTAGTTATCTTAAAATAATTTGTGATTTAAAAAAATTATTTATTTTTTGTTGTTCATATTGAGAATATACACAACAAAACACACACTGATTCAACAGTTTCTACATGTACAATTTGGTGAGATTGATTACATTCTTTGAGTTGTAAAACAATTCTCACCTTCCTTTTCTCAGTTTTTCCTCCCCCATTAACATAAATTTACTGCCCACTAACATTCCCATCTGGAGTCCTGGTGGCGCAGTGGTTAAGAGATTGGCTGCTAACCAAAAGGTCGGCAGTTCGAATCCACCAGCAGCTCCTTGGAACCCCTATGGGGCAGTTCTACTCTGTCCTATAGTGTCCCTGAGTAGGATCGACTTGACAGCAATGGCTTAAGGTTCCCATCTAATCTTTTGAGTTGCTGTGGTCAATTTGACCCCTTATAGATAGTTCTTAAAATATCATAATGCACAAGGAAAATTTTTTTTTACTGGTTAAGCTAAACTATAGTTTGGTTTTAAGAAGGCTTCAGGGGATATTTTTGGTTTAAGTTTCAAATATTTTCTCAGGGCAATAGTTTCAGAGGTTCTTCTGGCCTCCATCACTCCACAATGTCTGGAGTCCATGAGAATATGAAATTCTGTCCTTCATTTCCCCTCTTTTAATCAGGACTCTTCTGTAGAATTTTAGATCAAAATGTTCAGTAAAGGTAGCTAGACATCATCCAGTTCTTCCGGTCTCATGAAGACAATTTGTGATTTTTTAAATTATTCTGCTTTAGGTGAAAGTTTACAGCTCAAGTTAGTTTCTCACACAAAAATTTATACATACAAATTTATGTGACCCTAGGTACTATCCCTAAAATGTGACTGCACTTTCCTCATTTCGACCCCAGATATCCCGCATCCATTCAACCAGCTCCTATCCCTTTCTGCCTTCTCATCTCACCACTGGACAGGAGCTGCCCATTTAGTCACGTGTATCTACTTGAACTAAGATGCACACTCCTCATGAGTATCATTTTATGTCTTACAGTCCAATCTATTCGTTGTCTAAATAGGTGGCTTCAGGAATGGCTTCAGTTCTGAGCCAATGGAGAAACCCGGGGCATGTCTTCTGGTGTCCCTCCAGTCTCAGTCAGACCATTAAGTTTGGTCTTTTTACTAGAATTTGAGTTCTGCAACACTTTTCTCCTGCACCATCAAGGACTTTCTGTTGTGTTCACCGTCAGGGCAGTCATTGGTGGTAGCCAGGCACCATCTGGTTCTTCTGGTCTCAGGCTGATGGAGTCTCTGGTTTATGTGGTCCCTTTTGTCTCTTGGGCTGATATTTTCCTTGTGTCTTTGGTAGTCTTCATTCTCTTTCGCTCCAGGTGGGTTGGGACCAATTGATGCATCTTAGATGGCCACTTGCTAGCTTTTAAGACCCCAGACACCACTCACCAAAGTAGGATGCAGAACATTTTCTTAAAATTTATTATGCCAATTGACCTAGATGGCCCCTGAAACCATGGTCCCCAGGCCCCCGTCCTTGGCCACTCTGTCCCTCAAACTGTGTGGTTGTGTTCAGGAAACTTCTTAGCTGTTGGTTTAGTCCAGTTGTGCTGACTTCTCCTGTATTGTGTGTTGTCCTTCCCTTCACCTAAGGTAATTCTTGTCTACTATCTAGTTAGTGAATTCCCCTCTTCCTCCCTCCCCACCCTCATAACCATCAAATAATGTTTTCTTGTGTGTTTAAACCTTTTCTTGAGTTCTTAAAATAGTTATCTCATACAAATTTGTCCTTTTGTGACTTACTAATTTCACTCAGCATAATGTCTTCCAGATTCAACCATGTTATGAGATGTTTCCTGAATTCATCCTTTTTCTTTATTGTTGTGTAGTATTCCATTGTGTAAATGTACCATAATTTGTTTATCCATTCATCCTTTGATGGGCACCTAAGTTTTTTCCATCTTTTTGTTATTGTGAACAGTGCTGCAGTGAACATGGGTGTGCATATATCTATTTGTGTGATGGCTTTTATTTTTCTAGGATATATTCCAAGGAGTGAGATTGCTGGATTGAATGGTACTTCTATTTCTAGCTTTTTAAGGAAGCAACAAATAGATTTCCAAAGTGGTTGTACCATTTTAAATTCCCACCAGCAGTGTATAAGCGTTCCAGTCTCTCCACAACCTCTCCAACATTTATTATTCTGTGTTTTTTGGATTAATGCTAGGCTTGTTGGTGTGAGGTGGTATCTCATTGTACTTTTGATTTGTGTTTATCTAATGGCTAATGATTGTGACCATTTACTCATGTATCTGTTAGCTGCCTGAATGTCTTCTTTGGTGAAGTGCCTGTTCATATCTTTACCCATTTTTTAATTGGGTTATTTGTCTTTGTGTTAGTGAGATTTTGCAGTATCTTGTAGATTTTAGAGATTAGACCCTGATTCGATATGCTGTAGCTAAATTTTTTTTCCCAGTCTGTATGTTGTCATCCTACTCTTTTGGTCTTTTGATGAGCTTAAGTGTTTGATTTTTAGGAGCTTCCAGTTATCTAGTTTCTCTTCGGGTGTTTGTGAATTTTTAGTTATGTTTTGCATTCTGTTTATGCCACATATTAGGGCTTCTAGCATTGTCTCTATTTTTTCCTCTATGATCTTTATCATTTTAGATTTTATATTTAGGTCTTAGATCCATTTTGAGTTAGTTTTTGTGCATGGTGTGAGGTATCGGTCTTGTTTCATTTTTTTGCAGATGGATATCCTGTTATGCCAGCACCATTTGTTAAAGAGACTATCTTTTCCCCATTTAATGGACTTTAAGACTTTTTCAAATGTCAGCTGCTCATAGGTGCATGAATTTATATCTGGATTCTCAATTCTGTTCCATTGGTCTATGTAACTGTTGTTGTACAAGTACCAGGCTGTTTTGACTACCATGGTGATATAACAGGTTCAAAATCAGGTAGCATGAGACCTCCCACTTCGTTCTTCTTCTTGAGTAATGCTTTACTTATCTGGGGCCTGTTCCCTTTCCATATGAAGTTGGTGATTTGTTTCTCCATCTCATTAAAAAATGCCGTTGGAATTTGGATTGGGATTGCATTGTATCTGTTCATTGCTTTGGATAGAATAGACATTTTCACAATGCTGAGTCTTCCTATCCATGAGCAAGGTGTGTTTTTCCACTTATGTAGGTCTTTTTTGGTTTCTTACAGTAGTGTCTTGCAGTTTTCTTTGTATAGGTCTTTTACATCTCTGGTTAGATTTATTCCTAAGTATTTTATCTTCTTGGGAGCTACTGTAAATGGTACTGATTTGGTGATTTCCTCTTTGGAGTTCTCTATGTTGGTGTAGAGGAATCCAACTGATTTTTGTGTGTTTGTCTTATATCCTGATACTTTGCTGAAATCTTCTATTAGTTCTAGTAGTTTTCTTGTGGATTCTTCGGGGTTTTCTGTGTATAAGATCATATCAACTGCAGATAGGGATATTTTACTTCTTCCTTACCAATTTAGATGCCCTTTATTTGTTTTTCCAACCTAATTTCTCTGACTGGGAACTCCAGGACAATGTTGAATAAGAGAGATGATAAAGGGCATCCTTGTCTGGTATGGGTTCTCAGTGAAAATGCTTTCAGACTCTCTCCATTTAGGATGATGTTGGCTGTTAGCTTTGTATAAATGACCTTTATTATGTTGAGGAATTTCCCTTCTGTTCCTATTTTGCTGAGAGTGTTTATCATGGATGGGTGTTAGACTTTGTCAAATGCCTTTTCTGCATCAATTGATAAGACCATGTGGTTCTTATCTTTTGTTTTATTTATGTGATGGATCAGATTGATTATTTTTCTAATGTTCAACCATCCTTGCATACCTGATATGAGTCTCACTTGGTCATGGTGAATTATTTTTTTGATATGTTCTTGACTTCTGTTGGCTAGAACTTTGTTGAGGATTTTTCCATCTATGTTCATGAGGAGTATTGGTCTGTAATTTTCCTTTTTTGTGGTATCTTTCCTAGTTTTGGTATCAGGGTTATGCTGGTTTCATAGAATGAGTTTGGGAGTATTCTATAGTTTTCTATGCTCTGAAATACCTTTAGCAGTCGTGGGTTTAACTCTTCTCTGAAAGTTTGGTAGAACTCTCCAGTAAAGCCATTAGGCGCAGGGATTTTTTTTTTTGTTGTTGTTGTTGTTGGGAGTTTTTTAATTATCTTTTAATTCTCTTCTTCTGTTATGGGTTTATTTAGTTGTTCTACCTCTGTTTGTGTTAGTTTAGGTAGGTAGCAAGTTTCTAGAAATTTGTCCATTTCCTCTAAGTTTTCTAATTTGTGGGAATACATTTTTTCATAGTCTTCTGTTAAGATTCTTTAATTTCACTCAGGTCTGTTGTGATATTGCCCATCTCGTTTCTTATTTGGTTTATTTACTTCCTCTCCTGTTTTTCTTTTGTCAGTTTGGCCAGTGATTTACCCATTTTGTTGATCTTTTCAAGGAACCAGCTTTTGATCTTGTTAACTCTTTCGATTGTTTTTCTACTCTCTTTCATTTAATTCTGCTGTAATTTTTATTATTTCCTTTCTTCAGGTGCCCCAGAGCTTCTTTTGCTGCTCTCTTTCTACTTGTTCTCTTTGTAGTGTTAATGTTTTGATTTTGGCCCTTTCTTCCATTTATATGTGTGCATTTATTGCTGCAAATTGATCTCTGAGCACTGCTTTTGGTCTGTCCCAATAGTTCTGGTAGTATGTGTTTTCATTCTAATTTGATTCTGTGAATGTCTTTATTCCATCCTTAATTTCTTCTATAACCCAGTAGTTTTTCAGCAAGATGTTGTTCAGTTTCCATGTATTTGATTTTTTTTTCCTTGGTTTTTCTGTTATTGGCTTTATTGTCAGAAAAGATGCTTTGTAATATTTCGATGTTTTGAATTCTGTTAATGCTTGCTTAGTGGCCTAATATGTGGTCTATTCTGGAGAATATTCCATGTGTTTTGGAAATAAAGTATACTTGGCTGCTATTGGGTGGAGTATTCTTTATATGTCTATGCATCAAGTTGGTTGATTGTGGCATTAGATCTTCTGTGTCTTTATTGAGCTTTTTTCTGGATGTTCTGTCCTTCACTGAACGTGGTGTGTTGAAGTCTCCTACAATTATTGTGGTACTGTGTGTCTCTCTTTTCAACACTGTTAGAGTTTATATATTTTGGAGCCCTGTCATTGGGTGCATATGGATTTATTATGCCTATGTCTTCCTGGTGTATTGACCCTTTAATCATTATATAGTGTCCTTCCTTATCGTTTGTGGCAGATTTTTCTTTAAGGTCTATCATTTCAGAGATTAATATTGCCACTCCTGCTCTTTTTAATTGTTGTTTGCTTGATATATTTTTTTTTCCATCCTTTGAGTTTTAGTTTGTTTTTGTCTTTAAGCCTAAGATGTGTCTCTTATAGACAGCATATAGACTGAGTGTGTTTTTTTTATCCATTCTGCCACTCTCTGTCTCTTTATTGATGCATTTAGTCATTTACATTCAGCATAATTATTGATAGGTATGAATTTAGTGTGCTCTTATTTTGATATACTTTTGTATGTGTTGTTGACTGTTTCTTTGTTCCACTTAATTTTCTGTGCTAGTTGGTTTTCTTTATGTATTTTCTTTTCATCTTTTTCATTGTTATTATTGACTCTCCTTTGTTGGTGACTTTTTGTTTATCCCTAGCTGCTCTTAAAATTCTCTCCTTATCTTTGGTTTTGGCAAGTTTGATTATAATATGTCTTAGTGACTTTCTTTTGGTATCTACCTTGTGTGGGGTTTGATGAGCTTCTTGGATAGATATCTTGTCATCTTTCACGTTATCAGGGAAGTTTTCTGCCAACAAATCTTCAACAATTCTCTGTATTTTCTGTTCTCCCCCCCTACCCCGTTCTTGTACTACAATCATTTGTAGGTTATTCCTCTTGATAGAGTCCCATATATTTCTCCGAGTTTCTTCATTTTTAAAAATTATTTTATCTAGTTTTTCCTCAAATAAGTTGGTGTCAAGCACTTTACCTTCTGTCTCACTAATTCTGACTTCCATTGCCTCAATTCTGTTCCTATGACTTTCTATTGAGTTGTCTAATTCTAAAGTTTTATTGTTAATCTTCTGGATTTCTCTTTGCTGTCTCTCTGTAGATCTTGCAGCCTGTTAAATCTGTCATTTTTCTCTTGTATAACCTGCCTTCTTAAGTCCCTCTATTGCTTTGTCTATATGTTCCTTGATTGTCCTGCATTTTGACTGATCTGCTTCCTGATAACTTGAAGAGTTCTGTATGTTAGTCTTTTGAATTCTCCCTCTGGTAATTCTAAGAAATTCTCTTCCTCCAGAAAGTTTCTTGATTCTTTGTTTGGTGGCTTGCTGCAGCCTTCATGTTCTGCCTGTTTACGTGATTTGATATTGAGCTGTTACCTCCAAGTCATCAATAAGTTATTATATTTATTCACTTTGTGTTTGCTTACTGTGTCCTAGCTTCTTGTTTTATTATGCCCAGATAGGCTGGTCATGTGCGCTAGTTTGATTATTGGCATTTTTGAAGTTCTAACGTCCTGTCTCCAGGTGGCTAGAGCTGTTAGTAGGTACGTGAGCCCAGGAGTCCATTTACTTTTCTTGTGTGGATTCAGCTCAGGTGTCCAGGTCATTGGTCACCGAGTGTCTCATGCAGGCTCTCACCTACAGTCCTAGATGGGCAAGGGTGATTGGAGTAGGCACAGGTATCTGGTTGCAGTAGGAGGTCATGTGCTGATGAAGGCAGGAGGCTGACTACTGCCCCTGAGTGTCTGGGTGAAAAGAGGGCCCCTGTTCTCTACAGTGTGTAGGTAGGGGGGTTTTGCAGCTGGACTATGGGCACCCAATGATGTTGGCTGTAAGGACTGGGAGTCACCACTTATTTTTGGGCTCCTGTCATGGTTGACTCTGTGGAGTGGGTGGAGCCACCAGTCCTCAGTCCCCTGATGTGGGTAGGTGAGGACCCTGCTTAATTGGAAGGGCAGTATCAAATGTCATGAATCTTCCACTCCCCCATATAGCAGATACAGATGAAAATGGACTTCAGGTATATAGTCTGTTATACTGTGCTAATGATGACCTACGCTGTTGAAATGGGCCCACACAGGTCTACGCAAAAGTCCATGGACCTCTTATGCCTGTGCCTAGAATAAGGGGCTGTGCCTACCCTGAGTTCCTTGCTTAGGGGAGCTGGCAGATTATTTTTTCTGGTTTGTTAATTTGTTCCCTCTCCAAAGCCAGAATAATGGCTCAGGTCATGTGATGAGTCCTAATTCCGGCCCAGGACCAGGGAGCACAGCAATTGCTTAACCCAGACCCAGGACCTGGAGCAGAGTATGGAGGGAGCAGGCAAATGGCAGAGAGGTACTTCCCAAAAGACTTTTTTTTTTTTGATCTGCGAGTTCAGTTAGACGCTTGTACTTATGTTTCACTGACTGAGCGTAGTTTTCTGCTGGCTCTGGAGGTTTGAGCTGACTCTCTGCCACTCAGCATCAGCTGATGTGGAAAATGTCCTGAGCGCCACTGCTTGCCTCACCACTCTGGCCAGCCAATCCAGCCTGCAGAGTGCTAATGCTGGCCAGGACAGGTCTGGCAAATCCTAGATGCTTCTGAACCATCTCTCCTCCTCCCAGTCACTCAGTTCAATTCCTCAACTTTGTCTTTGATGTTCAGGCTCCTAGATTGTCATATATAATCGATTCAATTGTTTCTTCATATCTTTGCTGTAAGAGGGACCAAATGAAGCATCTGACTACTCCACCAACTTGGATCCTCCTCCAATTTGTGATTTTTTAAATTTTATTTTTATTGTACCTTAGATGAAGGTTTACAGAACAAATAGTTTCTCATTAAACGGATAGTACACATGTTGCCCTACGACAATGGTTAACAAACCCACTACACGTCAACACTGTCCTTACTCAACCTTGGGTTCCCTATCACCAGCTTTCCTGTCCCCTTCTGCCTTCTAGTACTTGTCCCTGAACTGCTGTGCCTCATTAGCCTCGTTTTGTTTTATGGGGCTGTCCAATACCCAGGAGAATGGTGAACCTTGGAAGTGACTTCACCACTGAGCTAAAAGAGTGTCAAGGAGGCATAATCTTGAGATTTCTCCAGTCTCTTTTAGGCCAGTAAATCTGGTCTTTTTGTGTGTCTGTGTTAGAAGTTTGTTCTACATCCTTCCCCAGCTCTATCCAGAACCCTCTGTGGTGATCCCAGTCAGAGCAGTCAGTGGTGGTAGCCAGGCACCATCTAGCTGTACTGGACTCAGTCTGGTGGAGGCCTTGATAGCTGTGGTCCATTAGTCCTTTGGACTAATCTTTTTCGTGTATCCTGTTCTCTTCATTCTCCCTTGCCCCCAAAGGGGTGAGACCAGTGGAGTATCTTAGATGGCTTCTCAAAGACTTTTAAGACCCCAGATGCTACTGACCAAGGTAGAATGTAGAACATTGTCTTTATAAACTGTGTTATTCCAACTGAGCTAGGTGTTCCCCTAGACTATAGTCCCCACAGCCCTCCGCACAGCAATTCAGTACCTCAGGGAGTTTGGATGTGTCTGTGGAGCTTCCATGACCTTTCCTTGTACAAGTTGTGCTGGTTTCCCCAGTATTCTGTACTGTCTTACCCTTCACCAAAGATACCACTTATCTATTGCCTATTTAGTATTTCTCCCTCCACCCCTCCCATCCCTCGTAATGAAAAAAGATTGTTACTTTTTGTGTGTAAACTTTTTCATGGGTTTTTACAGTAAAGGTCTCATACAATATTTGTCCTTTTATGATTGACTTAGTTTACTCAGCATAATGTCCTCCAGTTTCATCCATGTTATGAGATGCTTCACAGATTCATCATTGTTCTTTATAGTTTCATAATACTCCATTGTGTGTATGTACCATAGTGTGTTTATCCATTCTTCTGTTGATGGACATCTAGGTTGTTTCCATCTTTTTGCTGTTGTGAACAATGCTGCCATGAACATGGGTCTGCATATGTCTATTCGTGTGGTGGCTGTCATTACTCTAGGATATATACCTAGGAGTTGGAATGCTGGATCTTATGGTATTTCTATTTCTAGCTTTCTAAGGAGGCACCCTATCATTTTCATAAATGGATGTATCATTATGAATTCCCACCAGCAATGCGTAAGAGATCCAATCTTCCCACAGCATCTAACATTTGTTATTTCCAGTGTTTTTGGTTCATTCCAGTAATGCTGGGTGAGATGGTATCTCACTGTGGTTTTAATTTGCATTTCTGTAATGGCTAGTGATCTTGAGCATTTCCTTATGTGTCTGTTAGCTGCTTGAATGTCTGCTTTGGTGAAGTGTCTGTTAATTTCTTTTGGACATTTTTTAATTGTATTATTTGTCTTTTTGTTGTAGAGGTGTTGGATTTTCTTGTAGATTTTAGAGATTAGACATATGTCTGACTTGTAATGGCCAAAAATTTCTTCCTAGTCTGTAGGATCTTTTTGTACTATTTTGATGAAGTATTTTGGTAAGCATAAGTGTGTAATTTTTAAAAAATCCCAGATATCTAGTTTATCTTCTGGAGTTTGCGTGAGGTTGGTTATGGTTTGTATCCTGTTAATGATGTGCATTAGGGCCTCTAGCATTGCTCCTACTTTTTCTTCTATAAGCTTTATAGTATTTGGCTTTATATTTAAGTCTTTGATCCATTTCAAATTAGTTTTTGTGTATGGTGTGTGGTATGTGTCCTGTTTACTTTTTTTGCAGATGGACATCCAATTTTGCAAGCACCATTTGTTCAGAAGACTGTCTTTTTCCCATTTGATGGACTTCAGAACTTAGTTGAAGAACAGGTGACCGAAGGTGGATGGTTTTACTTCTGGGTTCTCAAACCTGTTCCATGGGTCAATGTCTCTGTCATTGTAGCAGTACAAGGCTGTTTAGACTACCGTAGCTGTATAGTAGGTTCTGAGGTCAGGTAGTGTGAGTCCTCCAACTTTATTCTTCTTCTTCAGTAGTGCGTTATTTATTCGGGGCTTCTTCCCTTTCCACATAGAGTTAATTATTAGTTTTTCCATCTCTTTCAAGAATGTTGTTAATATTTGGGTCGGGATTTCATTGTATTTGTAAATTGCTTTGGGTAGAATTGTCATTTTCACAATGTTGAGTCTACCTATCCATGACCATGGTATGTTTTTCCATTTATGTAGATCCCTTGGAGTTTCTTGCAATAGTGTTTTGTAGTTTTCTTTCTATAGGTCTTTTACATCTCTGGTTAGATATATTCCTAAGTATTTTTTTATCTTTTTTTTTTTTTTATTGTACTTCAGGTGAAGACTTACAGAACACATAGTTTCTCATGAAATAGTAGTACACATGTTGTTTATGACATTGGTTAACAACCCCACATCATATCAACCTTCTAACTTCTCAACCTTTGTTTTTTTGGTGAAAATACACATAGCCAAAGATACACCATTTCAAAAATTTCTACATTCACAATTCAGTGACACTGACTATGCTTTTCCAATTGTGCTGTTATTCTCACTTAAGATGAAGGCTTACAGAACAAAATAGTTTCTCATTTAACAGTTACTACAAATGTTACCCTATGACAATGGTTAACAATCTCACAACACATCACCAATAACCTTCCTCAACCTTGGGTTCCCTATCACCAGCTTCCCCGTCCACTTCTGCCTTCTGGCCCCTGTCACTGGACTCCTGTACCTCGTTAGTCTCATTTGGTTTTACAGGGCTGTCCAATCCCAGGCTGAACAGTGAACCTTGGAGTAACTTCACCACTGAGCTAAAAGCGTGTCTGGGGGCCATACCCTTGGTGTTTCTCCAGTCTCCTTTAGGCCAGTAAATCTGGTCTTTTTTCTTGTGAGTTAGAATTATGCTCTACATCCTTCTCCAGCTCCGTCCAGAACCCTCTGTTGTGATCCCGGTCAGAGCAGTCAGTGGTGGTAACAGGGCACCATCCAGCTGCACTGGACACAGACTGGTGGAGGCCTTGGTAGCTGTGGACAATTAGTCCTTTGGACTAATCTTTTCCTTGTATCCTGTTCTCTTCATTCTCCCTTGCTCCCGAAGGGATGAGACCAGTGGAGTATCTTAGATGGCCGCTCACAGGCTTTAAAGACCCCAGAGCCTACTCACCAAGGTAGAATGTAGAGCATTGTCTTTATAAGCTGTGTCATGCCAACTGAGCTAGATGTTCCCTGAGACCATGGTCCCCACAGCCCTCCGCCCAGCAACTCAGTCCCTCGGGGGATTTGGATGTGTCTATGGGGCTTCCATGACCTTTCCTTGTGCAGGTTGTGCTAGTTTCCCCTATATTGTGTACTGTCTCACCCTTCACCCAAGATACCACTTATCTATTGCCTCTTTAGTATTTCGCCCCACCCCTCCCATCCCTGGTAACCAACAAAGATTGTTACATTTTGTGTGTGAACTTTTACATGGGTTTTTACAATAGCGGTCTCATACAATATTTGTCTTTTTGTGATTGACTTATTTCACTCAGCATAGTGTCCTCCGGTTTCATCGATGTTATGAGATGGTTCACAGATTCATTGTTGTTCTTTCTCGTTGCATAGTACTCCATTTTGTGTATGTACCATAGTTTGTGTATCCATTCATCTGTTGATGGACATTGAGGTTGTTTCCATCGTTTTGCTATTGTGAACAATGCTGCCATGAACATAGGTGTGCCTATGTCTATCCGAGTGATGACTCTTATTTCTCTAGGATATATTCCTAGGAGTGGGATTGCTGGATCGAATGGTATGTCTATTTCTAGCTTTCTGAGGAAATGCCATATCATTTTCCAAAATGGTTGTATCATTTTGCATTCCCACCAGCAGTGTATAAGAGTTCCCATGTCCCCGCAGCCCTTCCGACATCTGTTTTTTCCAGTGTTTTTGATCCGTGCCAGTAATGCCGGGGTGAGATGGTATCTCATTGTGGTTTTAATTTGCATTTCTCTAATGGCTAGTGATCGCGAGCATTTCCTCATGTGTCTGGTAGCCATTTGAATGTCTTCTTTGGTGAAGTATCTGTTTATTTCCTTTGCCCATTTTTTTTTTTTTATATTTTATTGTACTTCAGGTGAAAGCTTACAGAGCAAATAGTTTCTCATGAAATAGTGGTACACATGTTGTTCTATGACATTGGTTAACAACCCCACAACATATTAAGCCTCTAAATTCTCAACCCTTTTTTTTTTTTTTGATGAAAATACAGATAGCCAAAGATACACCGTTTCAAAAATTTCTACATTCACAGTTCAATGACATTGAATACGCTCTTCCAACTGTGCTGTTATTCTCACTTAAGATGAAGGCTTACGGAACAAAATAGTTTTTCATTTAATAGTTACTACACATGTTGCCCTATGACAATGGTTAACAATCTCACAGCACATCAAGAATATCCTTACTCCACCTTGTGTTCCCTATCACCAGGGGACTTCCTTGTCCCCTTCTGTCTTCTGGCCCTTGTCACTGGACTACTGTACCTCTTTAGTCTCATTTTGTTTTTTATTATTTTATTTTATTTTAACACCATTTCAAAACTTTTTACTTACACATTTAAGTGATATTGACTATGCTCTTCCAATTGTGCTGCCATTCTCGCCCAAGATGAAGGCTTACAGGACAAAACAGCCTCCCATTTAATAGTTACTACAAATGTTGCCCTATAACAGTGGTCAACAATCTCACAACACATCGACTGTGTCCTTACTCAATTTGTGTTCCTTGTCATCTGTTTCCTACTCCCCCTCTGCCTTCTGGCCCTTGTCACTGGACTCCTGTACCTCGTTAGTCCCATTTAGTTTTAATGGGCTGTCCACTCCCAGGCTTAACATCGAACCTCGAAGGTAACTTCACCTCTGAGCTGAAAGGGTGTCTGGGGGCCACACTCTTGAGGTTTCTCTAGTATTCTTTAGGCCAGTAAATCTGATATTTTTTTTGGGGGGGGGGAGTTAAAATTATGCTCTACATCCTTCTCCAGCTCTGTCCAGAGCCCTCTGTTGTGATCCTGGTCAGAGCAGTGAGTGGTGGTAGCCGGGCACATGTAGCTGTACTGGACTCAGTCCGGTGGAGGCCTTGGTAGATGTGGACAATTAGTCCTTTGGACTAATCTTTTCCTTGTATCCTGTTCTCTTCATTCTCCCTTGCTCCCGAAGGGATGAGACCAGTGGTGTATCTTAGATGACCGCTCATAGGCTTTTAAGACCCCAGACACTGCTCACCAAGGTAGAATGTAGAGCATTATCTTTATAAGTAGTGTCATGCCAATTGAGCTAGATGTTCCCCGAGACCATGGTCCCCAGAACCCTCTGTCCAACAACTCAGTCCCTCGGGGGGTTTGGATGTGTCTATAGGGCCTCCATGACCTTTCTTTGTGCAGGTTGTGTTAGTTTCCCCTATACTGTGTACTATCTCACCTCTCACCCAAGTTACCACTTATCTATTACCTATTTAGTATTCCCCCGCCTCCCCTCCCATCCCTGGTAACCAACAAGGATTGTTACATTTTGCATGTGAATTTTTTCATGGGTTTTTACAATAGAGGTCTCATACAATATTTGTCCTTTTGTGATTGACTTATTTCACTCAGCATAATGTCCTCCAGTTTCATCCATGTTATGAGATGGTTCACAGATTCATTGTTGTTCTTTCTCGTTGCATAGTACTCCATTTTGTGTATGTACCATAGTTTGTGTATCCATTCATCTGTTGATGGACATTGAGGTTGTTTCCATCGTTTTGCTATTGTGAACAATGCTGCCATGAACATAGGTGTGCATATGTCTATCCGAGTGATGACTCTTATTTCTCTAGGATATATTCCTAGGAGTGGGATTGCTGGATCGAATGGTATGTCTATTTCTAGCTTTCTGAGGAAACGCCATATCATTTTCCAAAATGGTTGTATCATTTTGCATTCCCACCAGTAGTGTATAAGAGTTCCCATCTCCCCGCAGCCCCTCCAACATTTGTTATTTCCAGTATTTTTGATTCGTGCCAGTAATGCTGGGGTGATGTGCTATCTCATTGTGGTTTGAATTTGCATTTCTCTAATGGCTAGTGATCGCGAGCATTTCCTCATGTGTCTGTTGGCCATTTGAATGTCTTCCTTGTTGAAGTGTCTATTCCTTTCCTTTGCCCATTTTTTGATAGAATTGTTTGTCTTTTTGTTGTAGAGGTGTTGGATTTTCTTGTAGATTATGGAGATTAGACCTTTGTCTGACTTGTACTGTCCAAAAATTTTTTCCCACTCTGTGGGTTCTCTGTTGACTCTTTTGGTGAAGTCTTTTGAAGAGCATAGATGTTTGATTTTTAGAAGATCCCAGTTATCTAGTTTATCTGTTGGGTTTTTTGTGTTGATGTTTATGCTTTGTATCCTGTTAATGCCATGTATTAAGGCCTGAAGTGTTGGTCCTATTGTTTCTTCTATGAATTTTATAGTTTGAGGCTTTATATTCAGGTCTTTGATCCATTTTGAAGTAGTTTTTGTATATGGTGTGAGGTATGGGTCCTGTTTCATTTTTCTACAAATGGATATCCAGTTTTGCCAGCACCATTTGTTAAAAAGACTGTCTTTTCCCCATTTGATGTATTTTGGGCCCTTGTCAAAGATCAGGTGACCATAGGTGGATGGATTTACATCTGGGTTCTCAATTCTGTTCCATTGGTCAATGTCTCTGTTGTTGTACCAGTACCAGGCTGTTTTGAGTACTGTAGCTGTATAGTAGGTTCTGAAGTCAGGTAGTGTGAGACCTCCAACTTTATTATTCTTCTTCAGTAGTGCTTTACTTATTCGGGGTTTCTTCCCTTTCTATATAAAGTTAATAATTAGTTTTTCCATCTCTTTGAAGAATGTTGTTGGTATTTGTATCGGGATTACATTGTATTTGTAGATTGCTTTAGGTAGAATTGCCATTTTCACAATGTTGAGTCTACCTGTCCATGAGCATGGTATGTTTTTCCATTTATGTAGATCCCTTTGGGTTTCATGCAGCAGTGTTTTGTAGTTTTCTTTGTAGAGGTCTTTTACATTCCTGGTCAGATTTATTCCTATGTATTTTATCTTTTTAGGGGCTATTGAAAATGGTATTGATTTCCTGATCTCCTTTTCATCGTTCTCTTTACTGGTGTATAGGAATCCAACTGATTTTTGAATGTTTATCTTGTATCCTGCTACTCTGCTGAATCTTTCTATTAGTTCCAGTAGATTTCTCGTGGAGTCTTTAGGGTTTTCTATGTATAGTATCATATCATCTGCAAACAGGGAGAATTTAACTTCTTCATTACCAATTTGGATGCCCTTTATTTCTTTCTCTTGCCTTATTGCTCTAGCTAGAACTTCCAGCACAATGTTAAATAGGAGTGGTGATAAAGGGCATCCTTGTCTTGTTCCCATTTTCAAGGGGAATGTTTTCAGCCTCTCTCCATTAAGAATGATGTTGGCTGTTGGTTTTGCATAGATGCCCTTTATTGTGTTGAGAAATTTCCCTTCTATACCTATTTTATTGAGAGCTGTTTTCAGCCTCTCTCCATTAAGAATGATGTTGGCTGTTGGTTTTGCATAGATGCCCTTTATTGTTTTGAGAAATTTCCCTTCTATACCTATTTTATTGAGAGCTTTTATCAGGAATGGTGTTGGACTTTGTCAAATGCCTTTTCTGCGTCAATTGTGATGATCTTGTGATTTTTTTCTTTCCTTCTATTTATGTGGTGGATTACGTTGATGGATTTTCCAATGTTAAACCATCCTTGCATACCTGGTATGAATCCCACTTGGTCATGGTGTAATATTTTTTTGATATGATACTGAATTCTATTGGCTAGAATTTTGTTCAGAATTTTCACATGTATATTCATGAGAGATATTGGTCTGTAATTTTCTTTTTTTGTGATGTCTTTGCCTGGTTTTGGTATCAGCGTTATGCTGGCTTCACAGAATGAATTTGGAAGTGTTGCTTCCTCTTCTATGCTCTGAAATAGCTTGAGTAGAACTGGTACAAGCTCTTCTGTAAATGTTTTGTAGAATTCTCCAGTGAAGCCATCTGGGCCAGGGCTTTTTTTGGTTGGGAGTTTTTTGATTACCTTTTCAATCTCTTCTCCTGTTATGGGTGTGTTCAGATTTTCAATATCACTTTGTGGTAGTTTGGGTAGGCCGTGTTTTTCTAGAAATTTATCCATTTCCTCTAGGTTTTCAAATTTGTTGGAATAAAGTTTTTCATAATATTCTTTTATAATCCTTTTTATTTCGGTTGGGTCTGTTGTCATGTCCCCCATTTCATTTCTTATTTGGGTTATTTGTGCCCTCTGCTGTTTTTCTTTTGTCAGTCTGGCCAGTGGTTTGTCGATTTAGTTAATTCTTTCAAAGAACCAACTTTTGGTTTTGTTGATTCTTTCTATTGTTTTTCTGTTCTCTATTTCATTTATTTCTGCTCTGATCTTTACTATCTCCTTTCTATCGGTGGTTGTAGGCTTTTTTTGCTCTTCTCTTTCTACTTGTTTGAGTTCTGTAGTTAATGTTTTGATTTTGTCCCTTTCTTCTTTTTTGATATGTGCATCTATTGCTATAAATTGTCCTCTGAGTACTGCCTTTGCTGTGTCCCAAAGGTTTTGGTATGATGTGTTTTCATTTTCATTTGATTCTAGGAATTTTTTTATTCCATCTCTGATTTCTTCTATTACCCATTGATGTGTAAGCAGAGTATTATTCAGTTTCCATGTGTTTGTTTTTTTTTCCTTGCGTTTTCTAGTGTTAATTTCTACCTTGATGGCATTGTGGTCAGAGAAGATACTGTGAATTATCTCAGCATTTTGGATCTTGTTGAAGATTGTTCTTTGGCCTAAGATGTGGTCTATTCTGGAGAACGTTCCATGTGCATTGGAAAAGAATGTGTACTTTGCAGTGGTTGGATGGATGTTCTATATATGTCATGAGGTCCAGTTGGCTGATTGTGTCCTTTAGGTCTTCTGTATCTTTGCTGAGTTTCTTTTTAGTTGTTCTGTCCTTTACTGAGAGTGGTGAGTTGAAGTCTCCTACTATTATTGTCAATTTCTGTCAATTTCTCTTTTCAGTGCTGTTAGAGTTTTTTTTATGTATTTTGGATCCCTGTCATTGGGTGCATAGATATTTATTATGGTTATGTCTTCATGATGGATCATCCCCTTAATCATTAAATAGTGTCCTTCTTTGTCTTTTATGGTAGATTTTGTTTTAAAGTCTATTTTATCTGAGATTAGAATTGCCACTCCTGCTCTTTTTTGATAGTTGTTAGCTTGATATATTTTTTTCCAACCTTTGATTTTTAATAAATTCACATCTTTGTTTCTAAGGTGTGTCTCTTGTAGACAGCAAATTGATGGATCCTGTTTTCTTATCCATTCTGCCACTCTCCGTCTCTTTATGGGTGCATTGAGTCCATTTACGTTCAGTGTAATTATTGATAGATGGAAGTTTGTTGCTGTCATTTTGTAGTGCTTTTTTTTGTGATCCTGAAGTTTTCTTTGTTCCTCTTACTCTCTTGTGCTGAGTTACTTTTGTTTGTGGATTTTGTGTTCATTTCTTTTGTTTTTGTAGGTTTTGTTTTTGTTGAGACTTTATGTTTTTCGTCTTTATTTTTATGAGTTGGTTTGTTAACTTTTTTTGTGGTTACCATGAATTTTACCCTTATCTTTATAATTTGAAGCAGTCTACCCTTACTTGGTATCGCCTTGCCTTCCTCTCCTTTAGAAGGTTCTATACCTATGCCCTTTGTTCCCTCTTTCATTGTTTTGATGTTGTTGTCATCCTTTGATTGATTTCTCTGATTCCCTCTTGTATTTCTTTTGTTTTTGGAATGTCCTCTGTAGTTCAGTTCCTAGGATGGTATCTGGTTCATGTGAACCTGCGTCATAGGTCCTAGGTCCTGCCTGAGGGCTGAAGCTGTTTGTCCTCAGATCGAAGAACTCCCTTTAATAATTCTTGTAAGTTTGGTTTGACTTTTGCATATTTCTTTAGTTTCTGTTTATCTGGAAATGACCTAATTTCACCATCAAATTTGAATGAGAGTTTTGCAGGATATATTATTCTTGGCTGACAATTTTTTTTCTTTCAAGATTTTATATATGTCATCCCATTGCCTTCTTGCCTGCATGGTTTCTGCCGAATAATCTGAGCTTAGTCTTATTGTTTCTCCTCTGTATGTGACTTCTTGTTTTTCACGAGCTGCTCTCAGGATTCTTTGTTTGTCTTTAGTTTTAGTGAGTGTGAATATGATATGTCTTGGTGATTTTCTTTTGGGGTCTCTTCTATATGGGGTTCGTTGAGCTTCTTGGATGGCCAGCTTTTCATTTTTCATGATATTGGGAAAGTTTTCTGTCAGCAGTTCGTCAATGATCCTCTCTGTGTTTTCTGTTTTCTCCCCCTGTTCTGGTATGCCAATCACTCGTAAGTTTTTGCTTTTGATTGTGTCCCACATAACTCTCAGGGTCTCTTCATTTTTCTTTGTTCTTTTTTCTGAGTTTTCCTGAAACAAAGTTGTATCCAAGTGTTTGTCTTCAGTTCCACTGATCCTGTCTTCCATGATTTCAAATCTACTTCTCAGCCCTTCTATGACACCGTCCATTTCTGAAATCTTGTTGTTTATCTTTTGGATTTCTAATTGTTGTTTTTGTATAATTTCGAGTTGTGAATTTATTTTGGCATTTTGTTCCTTCATCACCTTCCTGAATTCTTCCAATTTTTTGTCTGTATTTTCCATAAATTTGTCTATTTTTTCCTCGTTTGTCAGCTTTTTGCCTCAGTTCTTGGAAAATTCCGAGTATTAGTGATTTGAGTTCCCTATCAGGTACTTCTAGTGCATTTTCTTCCACAGGAGAGTTATCTGGTGTTTTAATTTGGACGCCTATTGGAGCCATCTTGTCTTGTTTTTGAAAATGTTTTGATATTGTTTGCTGTTTTCGGTGCATTCAGTAGATATTTGTCTCGTTTATTGATTGTAGATTTTTGTTTGTTTGTTTCGTCCTTGTGGTACAGCTGGGTAGATCTAGCTGAGGAGGAGCCACTGGGACGGGTTGCTTGTGGCACTCACTGCAGCCACCAGGACGGTCGGTAGTCAGTGCTGGGCAGGTTCCAATAGGGTGTGCCTGCCAGCTTGGTGGTGTGATGTCTAGTGCACGGTGCAGGTAGGTAGGGTGCAGCGGGAAGATGGTTATATGTGAAGCTAAGCTGGATATGGCAGAGAGGAGAGAGGTGGAGGAGCAAAATGCATACAAACATAAAAGAATGCTAGGGGAGCTTGTCGTTGGAATGTACAGATGAGAGACTATGGGATGGAGGAAACCAGAAGGGGGAAGAGAAAGAAAAGGAAAGAATGAACATGTAAAAATCAGAAAATTTAAAGAACTGCAAAGTTCCCAGGGATCCCACCGATGCAGCTATGAGGTCTGGGGAAGTCGATCTCAGTTTTCACAGCACAGCCTGGCCAGAAGGTGCAGAGGCATACATCGCCTGGTATTCAGGTATCAGAAAGAGAAGGAAGAGATAGAGAGACGAGAAATTAAGCAATGAAGAAAGACAAAAGGGAAAAAGAGGGAAAGGATGACAAAACTAATCAAAAAAAGAAGAAAAATAAAATTAAAAAAAAAAAAAAGCAACACCAGCAGTCAGTGCCAACAAATGGGACCCAGAGAGCCCCCACTCAGGGGCGTGAATTCCAAGAAGCCGGCAGTCTCGGGGTTAAGAGACCGTGGCCACAGGAAGCAGAGGGGTGAATGAACAAAGGCCCCGGGATCTCACCAGCGCGGCAGCCCAGACCTGGAAGCAGCCACACGCCTGAACGCAGCCCCACAGCCCCACAGGAGAGAGCAAAGACGGCATCCGGAACCAGGCACCCAGGCAAAAGGAGTGGGAGGCGGCAGAAAAAGGTTCGCCAGCTGCCAGTAAACGGCTCCCAGAAAGCCGCCACCCTGGGTGCGCAGAATCCAAGCACCGGCGCCCCCCAGCCCAGGGACCCCGGCCACAGAAAGCAGAGGGGTTAACGAACAGAGGCCCCGGGATCTCACCAGCATGGCAGCCCAGACCCGGAAGCAGCCACATGCCCGAACGCAGCCCCACAGCCCCGCAGGAGAGAGCAATGACAGCACTCGGAACAAGGCACCCAGGCAAAAGGAGGGGGAGGCGGCAGAAAAAGCCCCACCAATGGCCAGCAAATGGCTCTCAGAAAGCCGCCAGCCCCGGCACACAGAATCCTAGCACCGGCGCCCCCCAGCCCAGGGACCCTGACCACGGAAAGCCGGGGAGCCCCAGCCGAGGCGGAGAGGGGTAGGGGGTGGGAAAGCACGCACCACAGTTTACCGGTCGTTCTGTCTCCCACCGGATGCTCTGCAAGGCTGCTCTCCCATTTGCTGGTCTCCAATAGGAATCCAAGATGGTGGATCCGCACTGCGTTAGCTGGTAAGGAATCTCCGCATGAGTCTCTCCTCGCTCTCCGTTCTCTTTTAGTATTCTCACTCCGTTTGGTGTTTGGCTGAGTTCTTTATCTCTTCATTTGGTGTTCTAGGGTTTCAGGATTGTTGATTCTCTTTTCGGCTTAGTTTTTTGGATCTTTGCTGCCGAGGGACGGCTTGGTGGTTCTGCCTAGAGCGCCATCTTGCCCCCTAATCTCCCTTTGCCCATTTTTTAATAGGATTGTTTGTCTTTTTGTTGTAGAGGTGTTGGATTTTCTTGAAGATTATGGAGATTAGACCTCTGTCTGACTTATACTGTCCAAAAATTATTTCTCAGTCTGTAGGTTCTCTTTTTACTCTTTTGGTGAGTCTTTGGAAGAGCATAGGTGTTGGATTTTTAGAAGATCCCGGTCATCTAGCTTATCTATTGTTGTTTGTGCTTTGATGGTTATGGTTTGTATCCTGTTAATGCCATGTATTAAGGCCTGAAGTGTTGGTCCTATTTTTTCTTCTATGAACTTTATAGTTTTAGGCTTTATATTCAGGTCTTTGATCCATTTTGAAGTAGTTTTTGTATACGGTGTGAGGTATGGGTCCTGTTTCATATTTTGCAGATGGATATCCAGTTTTGTCAGCACCATTTGTTAAAAAGACTGTCTTTTCCCCATTTGATGGACTTTGGGCCCTTGTTGAAGATCAGGTGACCGTACGTGGATGGATTTACAGCTGGGTTCTCAATTCTGTTCCTTTGGTCAATGTCTCTGTCGTTGTACCAGGATCAGGCTGTTTAGACTACTGTAGCTTTATAGTAGGTTCTGAGGTCAGGTAGTGTGTGTCCTCCAACTTTATTTTTCTTCTTCAGTAGTGTGTTACTTATTCAGGGCTTCTTCCCTTTCCATATAAAGTGAATGATTAGTTTTTCCATCTCTTTCAAGAATGTTGTTGATATTTGGGTCAAGATTGCATTGTATTTGTAAATTGCTTTGGGTAGAATTGTCATTTTCACAATGTTGAGTCTACTTATCCATGAGCATGGTATGTTTTTCCATTTATGTAGATCCCTTTGAGTTTCTTGCAGTAGTATTTTGTAGTTTTCTTTGTATAGGTCTTTTACATCTCTGGTTAGATATATTCCTAAATATTTTATTTTTTTAGGGGCTATTATTAATGGTATTTTTTTCCCAATTTCCTTTTCATCATTCTGTTTATTGGTGTATAGGAATCCAACTGATTTTTGTATGTTTATCTTGTATCCTGCTACTGTGCTGAATCTTTCTATTAGTTCCATTGGATTTCTCGTGGAGACTTTAGGGTTTTCTGTGTATAGTATCATATCATCTGCAAACAGGGAGAGTTTAACTTCTTCATTACCAATTTGGATGCCCTTTATTTCTTTCTCTTGCCTTATTGCTCTAGCTAGGACTTCCAGCACAATGTTAAATAGGAGTGGTGATAAAGGGCATCCTTGTCTTGTTGCTGTTCTAAAGGAGAATGTTTTCAACATCTCTCCATTAAGAATGATTTGGGCTGTTGGTTTTCCATAGATGCCCTTTATTATGTTGACAAATTTCCCTTCTATACCTATCTTATTGAGAGTTTTTGTCAGGAATAGTTGTTGCACTTTGTCAAATGCCTGTTCTGCGTCAATTGAGATGATCATGTGATTCTCTTCTTTCCTTTTATCTATGTAGTGGATTATGTTGTTTGATTTTCTAATGTTGAACCATCCTTGCATAGCTGGTATGAATCCTACTTGGTTGTGGTGTATTATGTTTTTGATATGATGCTGAATTCTATTGGCTATTTGGTTGAGAATTGTTGCATCTATATTCATGTGAGATACTGGTCTGTAATTTTCTTTTTTTGTGGCATCTTTGCCTCGTTTTTGTGTCAGGATTATGCTGGCTTCATAGAATGAATTCAGAAGTGTCACTTCTTTTTCTGTGTTCCAAAATATTTTGAGCAGTACTGGTATAAGCACTTCTGTGAGTGTTTCTTAGAGTTCTTCAGTGAAGCCATGTGAACCAGGGCTTTTTTTATGTTGGGAAGTTTTTATATGACGTTTTCAATCTCTTCCCTTGTTAGGGTCTGTTCAGATTTTCAACAGCACTTTGTGTTAGTTTGGGTAGGTAGTGAGTTTTTAGAAATTTATCCATTTCCTCTAGGTTTTCAATTTTGTTATAGTTTTTCACAATACTCTGTTATGATGCTTTTTATTTCACTTGGGTCTGTTGAAATGTCCCCCATTTAATTTCTTATTTGGGTTATTTGCATCCTCTCCTGTTTTTCTTTTGTCAGTCTGGCCAGTGGTTTGTTGATTTTATTGGTCCTTTCAAAGAACGAACATTTGGTTCTGGTGATTCTTTCTATTGCTTTTCCATTCTCTATTTCATTTATTTCTGCATTGATCTTTATTATTCCTTTCTTCTGGTAGCTGTGGCATTTTTTTTGCTGTTCTCTTTCTGTTTGTTCAAATTCTGTAGTTAATGTTTTGATTTTGTCCCTTTCTTCTTTTTTGCTGTGTGCATCAGTTGCTATAACTCGTCCTCTGCGGAATGTCTCTGCTATGTCTGAAAGATTTTGGTATGATGTGCTTTGAATCTCATTTGATTCTAGGAATTTTTTTATTCCATCTATGATTTCTTTTATTACCCAGTGGTTTGGAAGCGGGGTGTTATTCAGTTTCCATGTAGTTGGTGTTTGTTCCTTGCTCTTCCTTTTGTTAATTTCTACCTTGATGGCCTTTTGGTCAGAGAAGATACTCTGTATTGTCTCAATGTTTTGGATTTTCTTGAGGATTGCTCTGTAGCCTAAGATGTGGTCTATTCTAGAGAAGATTCCATGTGCATTGGAAAAGAAAGTGTACTTTGCAATTATTGGATGGAGTGTTCTATATATGTCTATGAGGTCAAGTTGGCATTTGTGCCCTTTAGGTCTTCTGTATCTTTGTTCAGTTTCTTTCTAGATGTTCTGTTGAATTCTCCTACTATTATTGGGAAACTGTCAATTTCCTTTTCAGTGCTGTTAGAGTTTCTTTTATGTATTTTGGAGTCCTGTCATTGGGTGCGTAGATGTTTATTATGTTTATGTCTTTATGACGGATCTTCACCTTAATCATTATATAGTGTGCTTCTTTGTCTTTTATGGTGAATTTTGTTTTAAATTCTATTTATATGAGATTAGTATTTGCCACTCTTGCTCTTTTTTGATAGTTGTTTGCTTGATATATTTTTTCCCATCATTTGATTTTTAATAAATTTACGTCTTTGTTTCTAAGGTGTGCCTCTTATAGACAGCGTATTGATGAATCCTGCTGTTTTATTCATTCTGTGTCTCCACATCTTTATCAGTGCAATTAGGCCATTTACATTCAGTATAATTAATGATAGGTGTGAGTTTATTGCTGTCATTTTGTAGTTTTCTTTTTTTTTTTCTTTGTGGTGCTGATATTTTCTTTCTTCCTCTTATTCTCCTGTGCTGAATTCTTTTTGTTTGTGGATTTTTTTTCATTTCTTTTGTTTTTGTAGGTTTTGTTTCTACTGTGACTTTCTGTTTTTCTTCTATATTTTGATGAGTAGGTTTGTTAACTTTCTTTGTCTTTACCTTGAAACTTACTGTTATCTTCCTACATTTGAACCAGTACGTTATTACTTGGTATCACTTTGCTTTTTTCTCCATTAGAAGGTTCTATGCCTACACCCTTTTTTCCCTCTTTTATTGTTCTGATGTTGTTGTCGTTTACAGATTAACCTCTCTTTTTCCTCTTGTAATTGTTTTGGTTTGGGATAGTCCTTGAGAGTTAATTTCTTAGGTTGGTATCTGACTGGTACAATCGCCTTGTCTGATGTTGTTTGTTCTCTGATTGAAGGACTCCCTTTAATAATTTTTGTAAGTTTGGTTGGTTTTTACATAGTCCCTTAATTTCTGTTGATCTGAAAATGTCCTAATTTCACCATCGTATTTGAACGAGTGTTTTGCAGGATATATTATTCTTGGCTGCCAATATTTTTTCCAAGGTTTTATATATGTCCCATTGCCTTCTTGCCTGCATGGTTTCTGCCAAATAATTCGAGCTCAGTCTTATATTTTCTCCTCTCTGTGTGACTTTTTTTTTTTTCTTGAGCTGCTCTGAGGAGTCTTTGTTTGTCTTTGGTTTTAGTGAGTGTGATTATGATATGCCTTGGTGATTTTCTTTTGGGGTCTATCCTATATGGGGTTTGTTGAGCTTCTTCGAAGCTCAGCTTTTCATCTTTCATGATATTAGGGAAGATTTCTGTCAGCTGGTCTTCAGTGATCCTCTCTGTGTTTTCTATTTTCTCCCCCTGTTTGGGAACTCCAATCACTTGCAAATTTTTGCTTTTGATTGTATCCCACATATTCTCAGAGTTTCTTTGTTTTTCTTCCTTCTTTTTTCTGACTTTTCTTCAAACAGAGTTGTATCCAAGTATTTGTCTTCAATTTCATTGATCCTGTCTTCCATTGTTTCAAACTGCTCCTCAGCCTTTCTATGACAATGCCCATTTCTGAAATCTTCTTTCTTATCTTTTGGATTTCTAACTGTTGTTTTTGTATGATTTCTAGTTGTGAATTTTTTTTATCATTTTGTTCCTGTGTTATTTTCCTGAATTCTTCCATTTTCTTGTCTGTATTTTCTATGAATTTGTCTATTTTTTCCTCATTTTTGTCTGCTTTTTGCTTCAACTCTTAGATAAGTCTGAGTATTAGAGATTTGAATTCCCTATCAGGTAGTTCTAGTGTCTTCTTCCACTGGAAAGTCATCTGGTGTTTGATTTTGGATGCCTACTGAAACCATCCTGTCCTGTTTTTGTAAATGTTTTGAGATTGTCAGTGGTCTTTGGGGCATTCAGTAGTTATTTCCCTCATTTATTGATTGTAGGTTTGTTTGTTTCATCCTGCTTTTTTGTTTTATTTGGTTACATCATAGCAGGAGGGCTGTGCATTCTTTGTTGTTTCCTTGTCTGTAGGCACAATAGTTTTCACCTCCATCTCCAATAGGCAGGGTCAGTCACTCAGGTATGGTACAGCAGGGTATGTCCAGCTGAAGGGGAGTTCCTGGGATGGGTTGTTTGTGGCACGTACTTGGGCCAAGAATCAGTGCAGGCCAGGTTCTGATAGGCCTTCCCTGTGCTGTTTGTGGTTGTGACGTTCAGCACATGGTGCATGTAGGCAGGAAGAAGGGGGGAGATCGTAATTTATGGAGCTAAGTTGAGTGTAGATTTGTTTGTTTCTTCCTTTTGGAGCTAAGTTGAGTATGGGAAAGAGGAGAGAAGAACAGGACCAAAAACATACACACAAACAAAAAAGAGTGCTAAGGGAGATTTCCTTTGGAGTGGAGAGATAAGAGGCTGACAAATGGGAAAAAAAAGAAACAATAAAAGTGGTAAAAGACAAAAAAAAAATGAAAAAAAAAAAAAAACAAATTTGGGAGGGCAACATGGCACTATAGACAGAAGCACCACGCTGTTCTTCCACAGCAAAGATCTGAAAAACTAAGCCAAACAGAGAAAACAGCAATCCTGAAACCCTAAACATCAAAAGAAGAGATAAAGAACTCAGCCAAACACCAAAGAAGAGAGAGTGAGGAGACATACATGCAGAGGTCCCCATCAGCTCATACAGCACGGATCTGCCATCTTGGATTCCTATAAGAGACCAGTGAACAGGGGGTACAAGAAAGCAGCTTCATGAAGCTTCCATAAGGAGACAGAACAACCGGTAACCAGTGATATACACTTTCCCACCCCTCACCCTTCTTACCCCAATTTGGCCTCCTCTGCTTTAAGTGGCCACAGTCTCTTGGCTTGGGAGCACCGGCTGCTTGGACTCCACCGGCCTGTACTGGCCGACTCCCTGAGTGCTATTTGTTGGCTGCTGGTGTTGCTTTTTTTCCGCTTCTTTTGATTTCTTCCTTACCTCTCACCACCTCTCCCTCCTTTCTCTCAAATACCTGGCTCTGTGTGCCGTCTTTGCTTCTTCCTGAAAGGCTGTGAAACTCTGCTTAAATGTAAAAATGCTTCCCAGTCAGTGCTGCCACACTGGTAGGATCCCAGGGCTTTCTTTCCTGTTAGTTTTGAATTGTTTGCTTGGTTTCTCATTCTTTTCTCAAATAGGGAGCCTGTTCTAGCCAGCCAATACTGCCTGGCTTGGGCCTCACCCCCTCAGTTTGCATAGATGCACAGAGGGAACCCTGGGGGCATTTCTTTATTCATGTTTTTTTTTTTTTTTCTGTTTTGGGGGGGATTTTTCTTATTTTTTTTTTAAATTGTTTTCTTTCCTTTACCTTCTTTGTCCTTTTAATCTTTCTTCATTAATCAGTTTCTCATCTCTCTATACCTTCCTTTGCTTCCTGTCCCATAAATACCTGGTGCTGAGTAACACCTCTATGCCTTCTAGCCAGGCTGTACTTCAACGCCTGGGAGCAAATTCCCCAGACCTCCTAGCCACACTGGTGGGATCCCTGGAAGCTTTTCTTTTTTCTTTCTAATTTTTATTTATTCATTTTTTCTTTTCATTATTTCTTCATCTCCTTTTTGTTTTTCTCCATTTCATAATCTCTCATCTCTCCACTCCAATGGCAAACTCCCCTAGCACTCTTTTTTGTTAGTTTGTGTGTTTTTGTCCTCTGTTCCTCTCTCCTCTCACTCATCTTTTCCATACCCATCTTACCTCCACACATCACAATCTCCACCCCCCATCCTGCCTACGTGCACTGTGCACTTAACATCACACCACCAAGCAACATAGACAAAGCCTACCGGAACCTGCCCTCCACTGATTACCTGCCTGCCCTGTTGGTCGTAGTAAGTGCCACAGAAACCCATCCCAGCAACTCCTCTTCAGCTAGACCTGCCCTTCTGTACCATATCTGAGTGACTGAATTGCCAATGTGAGAAGGTAATGAAAAGTATTGTGTCCACAGACGAGCAAACAACAAAGAACACACAGCCTGCCTGCTCAGACAAAGCCAAATAAAACACTAAAAAGGAAGAAACAAACAAATCTACACTCAGTAAAGGGGAAAAATAAATACTGAATGCCCCAAACACAGAAGAAAATATCAAAACATTTACAAAAACAGAACAGGATGGTTCCAATAGGTGTGCAAAATACAACACTTGATGACATTCCAGTATAAGAAAAGGCACTAGAACTACCTGATCTGGAATTCAAATCTCTAATACTCAGAATTCTCCAAGAGTTAAAGCAAAAAGCAGACGAAAATGAGGAAAAAATAGACAAATTCATGGAAAAGGCAGACACACTCATGGAAAATACAGGCAAAAAACGGAAGAATTCAGGAAAGTAATGCAAGAACAAAATGTCAAAATAAATCCACAACTAGAATTCATACAAAAACAACAGTTAGAAATCTATAAGATAAATAACAAGATTTCAGAAATGGACACTGTCATGGGCTAAGGAGCAAATTTGAAACGGTGGCATACAGGATCAGTGAAATTGAAGACAAACACTTGTATATAACACTGTTTGAGAAAAACTCAGTAAAAAGAACAAAGAAAAATGAAGAGACCCTGAGAATTATGTGGGATACAATCAAAAGAAAAAATTTTCGAGTGATCAGAGTTCCAGAACAGGAGGAGAAAACAGAAAACACAGAGAAGATCATTGAAGAACTGCTGACAGAAAACTTCCCCAACATCATTAAAGATGAAAAGCTGGCCATCCAAGAAGCTCAATGAACCCCAAATAGGATGGACCACAAAACAACATCACCAAGGCATATCATAATCACACTCACCAAAACCAAAGACAAATGAATTCTGAGAGCAACACAATAAAAACAAAAAGTCACTTACAGAGGGGAAACAATAAGACTAAGCTCAGATTATTCGGCAAAAAACATGCAGGCAAGTAGGCAATGGGATGACATATATGAAAACGTGAAAGAAAAAAAAAATGACCACCAAGAATAACATATCCTGCAAAACTCTCGTTCAAATATGATGGTGAAATTAGGAAATTTCAAGATAAGCAGAAATTAAGGGAATATGTAAAAACAAAACCAAACTTTCACTAGTTATTAAAGGGAGAGCTTCGAACTGAGAACAAACAACTTCAGCTCACAGGCTGAATCTAGGACGCAGGATCGTACCAGCCAGATACAAATCTAGGAAATGAATTCTCAAGGACTATACAAAACCAAAAGAAATACAACAGGGAATCATAGAAGTTCATCTGTAAATTGCAACAACATAAGAACAATAAAAGGGGGAATAAACTGTGTAGTTACAGAACCTTCTATTGGAGAAGAAGGCAAGGCATTATGAAGTAATAATACACTGCTTCAAATATATAAAGATAAAGATAAATTTCATGGTAACCACAAAGAAAGTTAACAAACATAAAAATAAAGAGGAAAAACATAAAGACTCAGTAAAAACAAAACCTACAAAAACAAAAGAAATGAAAAAAAAAACCAAAAACCACAAACAAAAAGAATTCAGCGCAGGAGAGTAAGAGGAACAAATAAAATATCAGAACCACAAAAAAAGCACTACAAAATGACAGCAATAAACTTCCATCTATCAATAATTATACTGAATGTAAAAGGCCTCAATGCACCCATAAAGAGACGGAGAGTGACAGAATGGATAAAAAACAGGATCCATCAATATGCTGTCTACAAGAGACACACCTTAGAAACAAAGACATGAATTAATTAAAAATCAAGGGTTGGAAAAAAAATATATCAAGAAAACAACTACCAAAAAAGAGCAGGAGTGGCAATACTAATCTCAGATAATATAGACTTTAAAACAAAATACAACATAACAGATAAAGAAGGACACTATAAATGATTAAGGGGACGATCCATCATGAAGACATAACCATAATAAACATGTATGTTCCCAATGACAGGGCTCCAAAATACATAAAACCTAACAGCACTGACAAGAGAAACTGACAGTTCCACAATAACAGTAGGAGACTTCAACACACCACTCTCAGTTAAGGACAGAACATCTAAAAAGAAAATCAACAAAGATACAGAAGACCTCAAGGGCACAGTCAACCAGCTTGACCTCACAGACATATATACAACACTCCATCCAACTGCTGCAATGTACACATTCTTTTCCAATGCACATGGAACATTCTCCAGAATAGACCATATCTTAGGCCAGAGAGCAATACTCAAAAGATCCAAAACGTTGAGATAATACGAAGTCTCTTCTCTGACCACACTGACATCAAGGTAGAAATTAACAACAAGAAGAGCAAGAAAAAAAGTCAATTACATGGACATTGAATAACACCCTGCTTACAAACCACTGTGTAATAGAAGAAATCAGAGATGGAATCAAAAAATTCCTAGAATCAAATGAGAATGAAAACACATCATACCAAAATCTTTGGAACAGAGCAAAGGTAGTCTTCAGAGGAAAATTTATAGCAATAGATACACACGTCAAAAAACAAGAAAGACACAAAATCAAAACATTAACTACACAAACAAAACAAATAGAAAGACAACACAAAAAAAGCCCACAGCCACCAGAAGAAAGGAAATAATAAACATCAGAACAGAAATAAATGAAATAGAAAAATGATAGAAAGAATCAACAAAACCGAAAGTTAGTTCTTTGAAAGAATCAACAAAATTGACTAACCACTGGCCAGACTGACAAAAGAAAAACAGGAGAGGACACAAATAACCCAAATAAGAAATGAAATGGGTGACAATTACAACAGACCCAACTGAAATAAAAAGATCATACAGAATATTATGAAAAACTATACTCCAACAAATTTTAAAACCTAAAGGGAATGGATATATTTCTAGAAACACAATACCGACCCAAAATACAACAAAGTGATGTTGAAAATCTGAATAAGCCTATAAAAAAAGAAGAGATTGGAAAGGTAATAAAAAAAACTCCCAACAAAAAAAAAAACCCCTTGTGGTGAGACAGTACACAATACAGGGGAAACTAGCACAACTTGTACAAGGAAAGGTCATGGAAGCCCCATAGACACATCCAAACTCCCTGAGGGACTGCACTGCTCTGCGGAGGGCTCTGGGGACCATGGTCTCGGGGAAAATCTAGCTCAATTGGCATGACACAGCTTATGAAGACAATGCTCTACATTCTACCTTGGTGAATAGTGTCTGGAGTCTTAAAAGCCTGTGAGCGGCCATCTAAGCTACTCCACTGGTCTCATCCCTTCAGGAGCAAAGGAGAATGAAGAGAACAGGATACAAGGAAAAGATTAGTCCAAAGGACTAATTGTCCACAGCTACCAAGGCCTCCATCAGAAAGAGTCCAGTAGAGCTACATGGTGCCCGGCTACCACCACTGACTGCTCTGACCAGGATCACAACAGAGGGTTCTGGACAGAGCTGGAGAAGGATGTAGAGCATAATTCTAACTCACAAAAAAAAAAAAAAAAAAAAAAAAAAAAAGACCATATTTACAGGCCTAAAGGAGACTGGAGAAACCTCGAGAGTATGGCTCCCAGACACCCTTTTAGCTCAGTGGTGAAGTTACCTCCGAGGTTCACTGTTCATTTTGGGAGTGGACAGCCCCGTAAAACCAAATGAAACTAATGAGGTACAGGAGTCCAGGGACAAGGACCAGAAGGCAGAAGGGGACAAGGAAGCTGGTGATAGGGAACCCAAGTTTGAGTAAAGATATTGTTGTTCTGTTGTGAGATTGTTAACCATTGTCATAGGGCAACATTTGTAGTAACTGTTAAATGAGAAACTATTTTGTTCTGTAAACCTTCATCTTAAGTGACAATAACAGCACAATTGGAAGAGCGTAGTCAATGTCACCGAACTGTGCATGTAGAAGTTTTTGAAATGGTGTATCTTTGGCTATGTGTATTTTCACCAAAAAAAAAAAAAAAAGGTTGAGAAGTTTGAGGGTTGATATGTTGTGGGGTTGTTAACCAATGTCATAAAACAACATGTGTACTACTGTTTCATGAGAAACTATTTGTTCTGTAAGCCTTCACCTGAAGTACAATTAAAAAAAAAAAATAAAGCCCTTGCCCAGATAGCTTCACTGGAGAATTCTACAGAACATTCAGAGAAGATCTTGTACCAGTATTACTCAAGCTATTTTAGAGCATTGAAAAGGAAGCAACACTTTCAATTCATTCTATGAAACCAGCATAACCCTGATACAAAAACCAGGCAAACATACCACAAAAAAGAAAATTACAGACCTCTCATGAATATAGATGCGAAAATTCTCAACAAAATTCTAGCCAATTGAATTCATCATCATATCAAAAACATAATACACCACAACCAAGTAGGATTCATACCAGCTTTGCAACGATGGCTCAACATTAGAAAATCAATCCACATAATCCACCACATAGATAAAAGGAAAGAAAAGAATCACATGATCATCTCAATTAATGCAAAAAAGGCATTCGACAAAGTGCAACACCCATTCCTGATAAAAAACTCTCAATAAAATAGGTATAGAAAGGAAATTTCTCAACATAATAAAGGGCGTCTATGCAAAACCAACAGCCAACATCATTCTTAATGGAGAGAGGCTGAAAACATTCTCTCTGAGAAGAGGAATAAGACAAGGATGCCCTTTATCACCACTCCTATTTAACATTGTGCTGGATGTCCTAGCTAGAGCAATAAGGCAAGAAAAAGAAATAAAGGGCATCCAAATTGGTAATGAAGAAGTCAAACTGTCCCTGTTAGTGGATGATATGATACTATAGGTAGAAAACCCTAAACAGTCCATGAGAAATCTGCTGGAACTAATAGAAAGATTCAGCACAGGAGCAGGATATAAGATAAATGTAAAAAAATTAGTTGGATTCCTATACACCAATAAAGAGAATGATGAAAAGGAAATCAGGAAAACAATAACATTTATAATAGCCCCTAAAAAATTAAAATACTTAGTAATAAATCTAACCAGGGATGTAAAAGACCTATACAAAGAAAACTACAAAACACTACTGTAAGAAACCCAAAGAGATCTACATAAATTGAAAAACATACCATGCTCATGGATAGGTAGACTCAACATTGTAAAAATGACAGTTCTACCCAAAGCAATTTACAAATACAATGCAATCCCAATCCAAATACCAACAAAATTCTTTAAAGAGATGGAAAAATTAATCATTAACTTTATATGGAAAGGGAAGAAGCCCTGAATAGGTAAAGCACTATTGAAGAAGAAGAATAAAGTCGGAGGACTCACACTACCTGACCTGAGGACCTACTATACAGGTATGGTAGTCAAAACAACCTGGTATGGGTACAGTGACAGATACATTGACCAATGGAACAGAATTGAAAACCCAGATGTATATCCATCCACCTACAGTCATCTGATCTTCGACAAGGGCCCAAAGTCCATCAAATGGGGAAAAGACAGTCTTTTTAACAAATGGTGCTGGCAAAACTGGATATCCATCTGCAAAAAAATGAAACAGGACCCATACCTCACACCATATAAAAAAACTAATTCAAAATGACTCAAAGACCTAAATATTAAACTAAAAACTATAAAGTTCATAGATGAAAAAATAGGACCAATGCTACAGGCCCTAATACACGGCATTAACAACACAGAAACTGTAACCATCAACACACAAACTCCAGAAGATTAACTTGATAACTGGTATCTTCTAAAAATCAAACACCTATGCTCTTCAAAAGACTTCACAAAATTAATAAAAAGAGAAGCTACAGACTGGGAAAAATTGTGGGGCATTACAAGTCAGAGAAAGGTCTAATCTCCATAATCTACAAGAAAATCCAACACCTCTACAACTAAAAGAAAATAATCCGATTGAAAAATAGGCAAAGGAAATGAACAGACACTTCACCAAAGAAGACATTCAAGCAGCTAACAGACACATGAGGAAACGTTCATGTTCACTAGTCATTAGAGAAATGCAAATTAAAACCACAATGAGATACCATCTCACCCCAGCATTACTGGCACAAATCAAAAACACTGGAAATAACAAATGATGGAGAGGCTGCTCAGAGATCGGAACTCTTATGCATTGCTGGTGGGAATGCAAAATGATACAACCATTTTGGAAAATGATATGGCGTTTTCTTGGAAAGCTAGAAATAGAAATACCATACGATCCAGCAATCCCACTCTTAGGAATATATCCTAGACAAGTAAGATCTGTCACACGAATAGATATATGCAGATCCATGTTCATGGCAGCATTGTTCACAATAGCAAGAAGATGGAAACAACCTAGATGCCTGTCTTAGTCATCCAGTGCTGCTATAACAGAAAAACCACAAGTGGATGGTTTTAATGAAGAGAAGTTGATTTCCTCATAGTCAAAGTAGGCTATAAGTCCAAATTCAGGGCATCAGCTCCAGGGGAAGGCTTTGTCTCTCTGTCGGCCTTCTTCTCATCAATGTTGCCCTGGACTTGGAGCTTCTCTGCGCAGAGACCCTGGTCCAAAGTACGCACTGTGCTTCCAGCACTGCTTTATTTATTTATTTAAATTATTATTGTACTTCAGGTAAGGGCTTACAGAACAAATAGTTTCTCATGAAACAGTAGTACACATGTTGTTTTATGCCATTGACTACGCGCTTCCAATTGTGCTGTTATTCTCACTTAAGATGAAGGTTTACAGAACAAAATAGTTTCTCATTTAACAGTTACTACAAAATGTTGCCCTATGACAATGGTTAACAATCTCAAAACACATCAACAGTATCCTTACTCAACCTTGGGTTCCCTATCACCAGCTTCCTTGTCCCCTTCTGCCTTCTGGCCCTTGTCCCTGGACTCCTGTACCTCGTTAGTCTCATTTGGTATTACGAGGCTATACACTCCCAAAATGAACAATGAACCTCGGAGGTAACTTCACCACTGAGCTAAAAGGGTGTCTGGGGGCCATACTCTCAAGGTTTTTCCAGTCTCCTTTAGGCCAGTAAATCTGGTCTTTTTTTTTTTTTTTTGTGAGTTAGAATTATGCTCTACATCCTTCTCCAGCTCCGTCCAGAACCCTCTGTTGTGATCCCGGTCAGAGCAGTCAGTGGTGGTAACAGGGCACCATCCAGCTGCACTGGACACAGAGTGATGGAGGCCTTGGTAGCTGTGGACAATTTGTCCTTCGGACTGACCTTTTCCTTGTATCTTGTTCTCTTCATTCTCCCTTGCTCCCGAAGGGATGAGACCAGTGGAGTATCTTAGATGGCCGCTCACAGGCTTTTAAGATCCCAGACACTACTCACCAAGGCAGAATGTAGAGGATTGTCTTTATAAGCAGTGTAATGCCAACTGAGCTAGATGTTCCCTGAGACCATGGTCCCCACAGCCCTCCATCAAGCAATTCAGTCCCTCAGGGAGTTTGGATGTGTCTATGGGGCTTCCGTGACCTTTCCTTGTACAAGTTGTGCTAGTTTCCCTGTATTGTGTACTATATCACCTTCACCCAAGATACCACTTATCTATTGCCTCTTTAGTATTTCCCTCCTAACCCTCCCATCCCTGGTAACCAACAAAGATTGTTACATTTTGTGTGTGAACTTTTACGTGGGTTTTTACAATGAAGGTCTCATACAATATTTGTCCTTTTGTAATTGACTTATTTCACTCGGCATAATGTCCTCCAGTTTCATCCATGTGATGAGATGCTTCACAGATTCATTGTTGTTATTTCTCATTGCATAGTACTCCTTTGTGTGTATGTACCATAGTTTGTTTACCCATTCATCTGTTGATGGGCATCTAGGTTGTTTCCATCGTTTTGCTATTGTGAACAATGCTGCCATGAAAATAGGTGTGCATATGTCTATTCGAGTGACAAGTCTTATTTCTGTAGGATATATTCCTAGGAGTGGGATTGCTGGATCGAATGGTATGTCTATTTCTAGCTTTCTGAGGAAGCGCCATATCATTTTCCAAAATAGTTGTATCATTTTGCATTCCCACCAGCAGTGCATAAGAGTTCCCATCTCCCCGCAGCCCCTCCAACATTTGTTATTTCCAGTGTTTTTGATTCGTGCCAGTAATGCTGGGGTGAGATGGTATCTCATTGTGGTTTTAATTTGCATTTCTCTAATGGCTAGTGAACATGAACGTTTCCTCATGTGTCTGTTAGCTGCTTGAATGTCTTCTTTGGTGAAGTGTCTGTTCATTTCCTTTGCCCATTTTTTAATCGGATTATTTTCTTTTAGTTGTAGAGGTGTTGGATTTTCTTGTAGATTATGGAGATTAGACCTTTGTCTGACTTGTACTCTCCAAAAATTTTTTCCCAGTCTGTTGGTTCTCTTTTTACTCTTTTTGTGAAGTCTTTTGAAGAGCATAGGTGTTTGATTTTTAGAAGATCCCAGTTATCTAGCTTATCTATTCGGGTTTGTGCATTGATGGTTATGGTTTGTATCCTGTTAATGCCCTGTATTAAGGCCTGAAGTGTTGGTCCTATTTTTTATTCTATGAACTTTATAGTTTTAGGCTTTATATTCAGGTCTTTCATCCATTTTGAAGTAGTTTTTGTATACGGTGTGAGGTATGGGTCCTGTTTCATTTTTTTGTAGTTGGATATCCAGTTTTGCCAGCACCATTTTTTAAAAAGACTGTCTTTTCCCCATTTGATGGACTTTGGGCCCTTGTCGAAGATCAGGTGACCATAGGTGGATGGATTTACATCTGGGTTCTCAATTCTGTTCCATTGGTCAATGTATCTGTCATTGTACCAGTACCAGGCTGTTTTGACTACTGTAGCTGTATAAAAGGTTCTGAAGTCAGGTAGTGTGAGTCTTCCAACTTTATTCTTCTTCTTCAGTAGTGCTTTACTTATTCGGGGCTTCTTCCCTTTCCATATAAAGTGAATGATTAGTTTTTCCATCTCTTTGAAGAATGTTGTTGTTATTTGGATCAGGATTGTATTGTATTTGTAAATGTCTTTGGGTAGAATTGACATTTTCACAATGTTGAGTCTGCCTATCCATGAGCATGGTATGTTTTTCCATTTATGTAGATCCCTTTGGGTTTCTTACAGTAGTGTTTTGTAGTTTTCTTTGTATAGGTCTTTTACATCCCTGGTCAGATTTATTCCTAAGTATTTTATCTTTTTAGGGGCTATTGAAAATGGTATTGTTTTCCTGATTTCCTTTTCATCGTTCTCCTTACGGGTTTATAGGAATCCAACTGATTTTTGAATGTTTATCTTGTATCCTGCTACTCTGCTGAATCTTTCTATTAGTTCCAGTAGATTTCTCGTGGACTCTTTAGGGTTTTCTATGTATAGTATCATATCATCTGCAAACAGGGAGAGTTTAACTTCTTCATTACCAATTTGGATGCCCTTTACTTTTTTTTTCCTGCCTTATTGCTCTAGCTAGAACTTCCAGCGCAATGTTAAATAGGAGTGGTGATGAAGGGCATCCTTGTCTTCTTCCTGTTTTCAAGGGGAATATTTTCAGCCTCTCTCCATTAAGAATGATGTTGGCCGTTGGTTTTGCTTAGATGCCCTTTATTATGTTGAGAGATTTCCCTTCTATACCTATTTTATTGAGAGTTTTTATCAGGAATGGTTGTTGGACTTTGTCAAATGCCTTTTCTTGGTCAATTGAGATGATCATGTGATTCTTTTCTTTCCTTTTATTTATGTGGTGGATTACGTTGGTTGATTTTCTAATGTTGAACCATCCTTGCATACCTGGTATGAACCCTACTTGGTCATGGTGTATTTTTTTTTGATATGATGCTGAATTCTATCAGCTAGAATTTTGTTCAGAATTTTCACATGTATATTCATGAGAGATATTGGTTTGTAATTTTCTTCTTTTGTGACATTTTTGCCTGGTTTTGGTATCAGTGTTATGCTGGCTTCATAGAATGAATTTGGAAATGCTGCTTCCTTTTCTATGCTCTGAAATAGCTTGAGTAGTTCTGGTACAAGCTGTTTTGTAAATGTTTTGTACAATTCTCCAGTGAAGCCATCTAGGCCAGGGCTTTTTTTGGTTGGGAGTTTTTTTAATTACCTTTTCAATCTCTTCTCTTGTTATGGGTCTGTTCAGATTTTCAAGATCACTTTGTTGTAGTTTGGGTAGGCCCTGTGTTTCTAGAAATTTATCCATTTCCTCTAGATTTTCAAATTTATTGGAGGATAGTTTTTCATAATATTCTGTTATAATCCTTTTTATTTCAATTGGGTCTGTAGTAATGTCCCCCATTTCATTTCTTATTTGGGTTATTTGTGTCCTCTCCTGTTTTTCTTTTGTCAGTGTGGCCAGTGGTTTGTCGATTTTGTTGATTCTTTCAAAGAACCAACTTTTCATTTTGTTGATTCTTTCTATTGTTTTTCTGCTCTCTATTTCATTTATTTCTGCTCTCATCTTTACTATTTCCTTTCTTCCTGTGGTTATTGGCTTTTTTTTTTTTTTTTTGCTGTTCTCTTTCTATTTGTTTGTGTTCTGTAGTTAATGTTTTGATTTTGTTCCTCTCTTCTTTTTTGATATGTGCATTTATTGCTATAAATTTTCCTCTGAAGACTGCCTTTGCTGTGTCCCAAAACCTTTTGATGTGTTTTCATTCTCATTTGATTCTAGGACTTTTTGATTCCATCTCTGATTTCTTCTCTTACCCACTGATGTGTAAGCAGGGTATTATTCAGTTTCCATGTAGTTGATTTTTTTTCCTTGCTCTTTCTATTGTTAATTCTCCCTTGATGGCATTGTGGTTAGAGAAGATACTTTGAATTATCTCAACATTTTGGATCTTGTTGACAATTTCTCTGTGGCCAAAGATGTGGTCTATTCTGGAGAATGATCCATGTGCATTGGAAAAGAATGTGTACTTTGCAGTGGTTGGATGGAGTGTTCTATATATGTCTATGAGGTCCAGTTGGCTGATTGTGCCCTTTAGGTCTTCTGTATCTTTGCTGAGTTTTTTCTTAGTTGTTCTGTCCTTTACTGAGAGTAATGTGTTGAAGTCTCCTCCTATTATTGTGGAACTGTCAATTTCTCTTTTCAGTGTTGTTAGAGTTTGTTTGATGTATTTTGGAGCCCTGTCATTGGGAGCGTAGATGTTTATTATGGTTATGTCTTCATGATGGATCATCCTCTTAATCATTATAGAGTGTCCTTCTTTGTCTTTTATAATAGTTTTTGTTTTAAAGTCTATTTCATCTCTGATTAGAATTGCCACTACTGCTCTTTTTTGATAGTTGTGAGCTTGGTATATTTTTTTCCAAACTTTGACTTTTAATAAATTCACATCTTTGTTTCTAAGGTGTGTCTCTTGTAGACAGCATATTGATGGATCCTGTTTTCTTATCCGTTCTGTCACTCTCCTTCTCTTTATGGGTGCATTGAGTCCAGTTACATTCAGTGTAATTATTGATAGATGTGAGTTTGTTGCTGTCATTTTGTAGTGCTTTTTTTTGTGGTGCTGAAGTTTTCTTTGTTCTTCTTACTCTCTTGTGCTGAGTTACTTTATTTTGTGGATTTTTTTTTCACTTCTTTTGTTTTTGTAGGTTTTGTGTTTGCTGAGACTTTATGTTTTTCATCTTTATTTTTATGAGTTGGTTTGTTAACTTTCTTTGTGGTTACCATGAATTTTACCCTTATCTTTCTACATTTAAAGCAGTCTACCATTACTTGGTATCGCCTTGCCTTCCTCTCCATTAGAAGGTTATATACTTATGCCGTTTATTCCCTCTTTCATTGTTTTGATGTTGTTGTCATTTATTAACTGCTCTGATTCTCTGTTGTATTTCTTTTGGTTTTGGATGGTCCTCGAGATTTCATTTCCTAGATTCGTATCTGGCTCATATGATCCTGTGTCCTTTGTTCTGCCTGTGAGCTGAAGCTGTTTGTCCTCAGATTGAAGAAGTACCTTTAATAATTCTTGTAAGTTTGGTTTGAATTTTACATATTCCCTTAATTTCTGTTTATCTTGAAATGACCTAATTTCACCATCAAATTTGAATGAGAGTTTTGCAGAATATATTATTCTTGGCTGACAATTTTTTTCTTTCAAGATTTTATATATGTCATCCCATTGTCTTCTTGCCTGTGTGGTTTCTGCCAAATAATCTGAGCTTAGTCTTATTGTTTCTCCTCTGTATGTGACTTCTTGTTTTTGATGAGCTCATCTCAGGATTCTTTGTGTATCTTTGGTTTTGGCAAGTGTGAATATGATATGCCTTTGTGATTTTCTTTTGGGGCCTCTTCTATATGGGGTTCGTTGAGCTTCTTGGATGGCCAGCTTTTCATCTTTCATGATAATGGGGATGTTTTCTGTTAGCAGTTCCTCACTGATCCTCTCTGTATTTTCTGTTTTCTCCCCCTGTTCTGGAATTCAATCACTCATAAATTTTGCTTTTAATTGTGTCCCACATAGCTCTCACAGTCTCTTCATTTTACTTTGTTGTTCTTCTGAGTTTTCCTGAAACAGAGTTGTATCCAAGTGTTTGTCTTCAATTTCACTGATCCTGTCTTCCACCGTTTCAAATCTGCTTCTCAGCCCTTCTATGACATCATCCATTTCTGAAATCTTGTTGTTTATCTTTTGGATTTCTGATTGTTGTCTGTATAATTTATGGTTGTGGATTTATTTTGACATTTTGTTCCTGCATCATCTTCCTGAATTCTTCCAATTTTTTTCTGTATTTTCCATGAATTTGTGTATTTTTTCCTCATGTTTGTCACCTTTTTGCCTCAGTTCTTGGAGAATTCTGAGTATTAGAGATTTGAATTCCCTACGACGTAGTTCTAGTGTATTTTCTTCCACAAGAGAGTCATCTGGTGTTCTCTTTTGGACCCCTACAGGAACCATCCTGTCCTGTTTTTGTAAATGTATAGATATTGTCTGCTGTTTTTGTGGCATTCAGTAGTTATTTTTCTTGTTTATTGATTGTATATTTGTTTGTTTTGTCCCTTTTTTAAAAAAAGAATTGACTATGTCTGAGCAGGTGGACTGTATGTTCTTTGTTGTTTGTTCATCTGTGCACTCAATACTTTTTGCCTCCTTCTCCAACTGGCAGGGTCAGTGACTCAGATATGGTAAAGCAGGGCAGGTGTAACTTTAGAGGAGTTACTGGGATGGGTTGTTTGTGGCACTTACTACAGCCACCAGAGCAGGTCGGTAATCAGTGAAGGGCAGGTTCCAGTAGGCCGTGCCTGTGCTGCTTGTTGGTGTGATGTCAAGCACAAAGTGCAGGTAGGCAGGATGCAGCGGGGAGATTGTTATGTCTGGAGCTAAGATGGATATGGGAGAGAGGCGAGAGGAACAGGAGCCAAAAACATACAAACAAACAAAAAAGAATGTTAGGGGAGCTTGCCTTTGGAATGGAGAGATGAGAGACTATGAAATGGAGAGAAACAGAAAGGGGAAGAGGAAGAAATGAAAAGAATGAATAAATAAAAATCAGAAAGTTTAAAGAACTGCAAAGTTCCCAGGGATCCCACTGGTGCAGCTATGGGGTCTGGGGAAGTCACTCTCATGTGTTGCAATACAGCCTGGCTAGAAGGCGTAGAGGTATACAAAGCCTGGTATTCAGGGATCAGAAAGAGAAGGAATATATAGAGGGATGAGAAACTGAGCAATGGAGAAAGACAAAAAGGGAAAAAGAGGGAAAAGAAAACAAAACAAATTAACAAAACAAAAAAAGAACAAGAAAGCAACCCCAAAAGAGACAGAAAAATAATAACAACGAAAAAAGAAATGCCCTCACGGATCACTCTGAGCATCTGTGGAAGCTGAAGGGGAGTTCCTTGCCACGCAGCTCAGCCTGGCCAGAAAGGGCTCCCAACTCAAGAAAAGGAAAAGAAAACAAACAAACAATTCAAAACGAACAAATGAACAAAAGCCCTGGGATCCCACCAGCGTGGTAGCTCAGACCAGGAAGCAGCTCCACACTCAAATGGAGCTCCGTAGCCCCTCAGGAAAAAGCAAAGATGGTGCACAGAGCCAGGTACTCTAGCGAAAGGAGGAGGAGGCAGCGAGAGGCAAGCAAGAAATCAAAAGAAGCAGAAGAAGAAAAGCAACACTAGCAGCCAACAAATGGCACTCAGAGAGCCAGCTAATGTGAGCTGGTGTTTCTAGACAAGAGGCTGTGTCCGCAGGAAGCAGAGGAGTCCGAGTATGGGTGAAGAAGGGTAGGGAGTCGGAAAGCGTATATCACAGATTGCCGGTGCTCTGCAGCCCCTAAGGAAGAAGCAAAGATGGCACACAGAGTGAGGCACTCGAGTGAAAGAAGGGGGAGATGGCCAAGGCAAGGAAGAAATCAAAAGAAGTGGAAAAAAGCAACACCAGCAGCCAACAAATGGCACCCAGAGAGCCGCCCGCTTGGTGTGTGGAATCTAAGCAGCTGGCGCTTCCTGGTCAAGAGACCGTGGCTGTGGGAAGCAGAAGAGGCCGAGCCAGGGTGAAGAGGGGTGGGGGGTGGGAAAGCGCACACTGAAAATTACCGGTTATTTTGTTTCCCACTGGACGCTCCGTGAGGCTGCTTTCTCATAACCCCGTTTGCTGGTCTCTTAAAGGAGTCCAAGATGGTGGATCTGCGGTGCCTTAGCTGGTAGGGGACCTCTGCATGAATCTCTCCTCGCTCTGCATTCTCTGTCAGTTTTCTCACCCCATTTGGTGCTTGGCTGTGTTCTTTATCTCTTCATTTGATGTTTTAGGATTTCAGGATTGTTGTATTCTCTGTTTGGCTTAGTTTTTCGGATCTTTGCTGTGGAGGGACGGCATGGTACTTCTGCCTAGGGCGCCATTTTACTGGAACTCTGGCACTGCTTTCTTGATGGTATGAGGTCCCCCTGTCTCACGGCTCACTTCTGTCTTTTATATCTCAAGAGTTTGCCTTAGGATACAATCCAGTGTTGTAGATCTGGTCCTGCCTTACTAACACAACTGCCACCATCCTCCCTCATTAACATCATAGAGGCAGGTTTACAACATACATGAAAATCACAAAGTACCAGGAATCATGGCCTAACCAAATTGATATACACATTTTTTGGGGGACCTAATTCAAACCATGACAATGCCCATCAACAGAGGAATGGATAAACAAACTGTGGTAAATACACACAATGGAGTATTATGCAACGATAAAGAACAATGACGAATCTGTGAAGCATCTCATAACATGGATGAAACTGGAGGACATTATGCTGAATGAAAGAAGTCAATCACAAAAGGACAAATATTGTATGAGACCTCTATTTTAAAAAGTCATGAAAAAGTTTACACACAAAAAGTAACAATCTTTGTTAGTTATGAGGGATGGAAGGGGTGGGGGGAATACTAAATAGAGAATAGATAAGTGGTAACTTTGGTGAAGGGTAAGACAGTACACAATACTGGGGAAGCCAGCACAACTTGTACACGAAAAGTTCGTGGAAGTTCCATAGACGCATCCAAACACCCTGAGGGACTGAAGTGCTGAGCAGAGGGCTCTGGGGACCATGGTCTCGGTGAACATCTATCTCAATTGGCATAACACAGTTTATAAAGACATTGTTCTACATTGTACCTTGGTGAGTAGTGTCTGGGGTCTTAAAAGCTTTTGAGCAGCCATCTAAGATACTCCACTGCTCTCACCCCTTCAGGAACAAAGGAGAATGAAGAGAACAGGATACAAGGAAAAGATTAGTCCAAAGGACTAATGGACCTCAGCTACCAACGCCTCCAACAGAGTGAGTCCAGTACAGTTAGATGATGCCTAGCTACCACAACCGACTGCTCTGACGAGGATCACAGTACAGGGTTCCGTATAGAGCTGGAGAAGTATGTAGAACAAAATTCTAACACACAAAAAAAGACCAGATTTACTGGCCTGAAAGAGACTGGAGAAACCCTGAGAGTGTGGCCCCCGGACACCCTTTTAGCTCATTGATGAAGTCACTCTTGAGATTCACCGTTCAGCAGGGGATTGGACAGCCCCATAAAACAAAACGGGACTAATGAGGCACAGCAGTCCAGGGACAAGGACTAGAAGCCAGAAGGGGACAGGAAAGCTGGTGATAGGGAACCCAAGGTTGATATAGGACAGTGTTGACATGTAGTGGGATTCTTAACCATTGTCATAGGGCAATATGTGTACTAACTGTTTAATGAGAAACTATTTTATCCTATAAACCTTCATCTAAAGTGAGAATAGCAGCACAGCTGTAAGAATGTGATTGACGTAACTGAATTTTAGATGTAGAAAATTTTGAAATTGTATATCTTTGTCTATGTATGTTTTCACCTAAAAAAATGTCCTCCAAGGCCGAGAAGGGATTGTGTTGACATGTCATGGGGTTGTTAACCAATGTCATAAAACAATATGTGTACTGACTGTTTAATGAGAAAATATTTATTCTGTAAACCTTCTCCTAAAGTACAATAGAAGAAAAATTTTTAAAAAATTAGAGCTAAAAAAAATTCTTTTCTTCTATCCCTCTCAGAAAGAGGGGAATCCTGTAACCTTTCACAGAATAAAAATACCCAAAGTGAATCCCTCTCTTGGGAAAAAAAATTAAAAAAAGAGTCCCCAGGGATCCCAGCAGTGTGACTGCGAGTCCTGGGGAAGTTGCTCCCAGGCCGTGAAGTACAGCCTGGATAGAAGGGGTAGAGGTGTCACAAAGTGCCAGGTATTCAGGAGACAAGAAGAGAAGCTAAGTATAGAGTGTGGAGAACTGAGAAATGAAGAAAGACAAAAATGGAAAACGAGAGAGAAGAAAACAAAACAAAGAAACAAACAAAATTTGAAACAAAACCAAGAAAAAAGAAATGCCCACAGAGACGCCACTGTGAGCGTACGCAGAGTAAGGGAGTAGCACTCAAGCAGCGCAGTACTGCCCAGCTAGAAGGGGCTCCCAAGCTGAGAAAATAAAAAGAAACAGACAAATCAAAACAGAACAAACAAACAAAAGCCCTGGGTGTCCCACCAGCGTGGCAGCATGGGCTGGGAATCAGTTTCACAGTGGAGCAGTGTTTCACAACCTTTCAGGAAGAAGCAAAGATGCCACATGGAGCCAGGTATTTGATAGAAAGAAGGGGGAGGTGGTAAGAGGTAAGGAAGAAATCTAATGAAGTGGAAAAAAGCAATACCAGCAGCCAACAAATGGCACTCAGGGAGCCGGCCAGTGCGGCCGTGTGGAATCCAAGCAGCTCCAGGGTGAAACCAGTGCTTCCTGGCCAAGAGACTGTAGCCGCAGGAAGCAGAGGAGGCCGAGTGGGTGTGAAGAAAGGTGAGGGGATGTGAAAGCATATATCACTGGTTATCAGTTGTTCTGTCTCCTGCTGGAAGCTGTGTGAAGCTGCTTTCTCATACCCCTTTTTTGTGGATCTCCAATAGGAGTCCAAGATGGCGAATCTGTGCTGAGTTAGCTGATAGGGGACCTCTGCATGTATCTCTCCTCTCTCTCTGTTCTCTGTCAGTTTCTTATTGCATTTGGTGCTTGGCTGAGTTCTTTATCTCTTCATTTCATGCTTAGGGTTTCAGGATTGATGTGTACCTCTGTTTAACTTAGTTTTTTGGATCTTTGCTGTGGAGGGATGGCATGGTGCTTCTGTCTATAGCGCCATGTTGCCCCTCCAATTTGTGATTTTTTATGTCCTTCTTATTTAGCACTGTTTAGCACTCTTGATAGTTCTTCTTATTTATTTTTTTCATTTGTTTGTATGTTAGTGTGCCCATTGCTGTCAAATTGATTCCAACTCATAGCAACTCTATAGGACAGAGTAGAACTGCCCCATAGTGTTTGCAAGGCTTTAAATCTTTACAGAAGTAGACTGCCACATCGTTTTCCCACAGAGCAGCTTGTGGGTTTGAACCACTGACCTTAAATTATCAGCCAAGCACTTAACCACTGCACCACCATGGCTTTTTGAATATATATTAGGTCCACTAAATTCTTTGTGGAGACAGTTGGACATATAAGCTCCATCCACAGAAAAAATAATTTTAGATTCTTAAATTCACCTATTTTACCATCAAATTAAAATGATTTTTGATATAATACTTAAAGATTTTTTTTTAATAAGAGCTAACTATATGCAAGTTACTTTTCTAGATTCATTCTTTTTTATATTGCAAATCTTCTTAAATGTGAATGTGTCTAGACATTGTGTAACTTCTTCAGAACTTAGATTATTTTTAGTTCTCAATATGTAATGTGAACATGTAGAGTAGTTAAAATTTTAAAATATTCTAAATGAAGCATTATAATTCTCTGATTTTTCTCTTTTCTAGCAAACTTTATAAGTTTAATATAAATTTAATGAATTATATATAGTAATGCCTTATCTTGAATGTATACAGTTTTGTGATTCATCCTTCAGTGTAAAACCCCAGACAACTTCCATGCCTCCTAATACAAAGATATAAGTATTCTTCAGACCATGTGTAATTCAAGGTTTGTTAAAACTATGGTTAATGATATAGCATCCATCTAACTTGTACATAGACCAATTTGTATATATTATATGCAAATGATGAGGGTCCATTTATCAGTAGAAAGAGGATGAAAAATTAATGGATTAGAGTGGGGACAGTGGGGCAGAACATCTAAAGAAGTAACAGCTAGACGGTCACCTCTGTGAAAGAGAGAGTGTGTCAGAATGACAAGTCTTAAAGGGAGAAGCCAGCATATCAAACCCCAATGGAAGAAAAGTTTAGAAATCCACATAGGGATTGTTTTGAATGTAGAAATCCGAACCTGACGTAGACTATAGAAGAAAGATTGACGAAATGGTTATATATAACAGGAATCAGCATAGAAAAGACTAAGTTAAGCCACAAATGGAATCTCTTGATAGACATAGCTTACAGTTTGGAATTCAAGCTCTACACCCCAAACAAAAGATGAGAATGCTTGGTCTCTGAGACTCAAAGCAATTTCTCAGGTACAAGAAAAGACAAGTGGGTTCACAGAATAGCACCAACGGGTTATACATGTGAACTAAAACACAAGGAATTTCTGACCACACCCTGAAAGTGTAAAGAGATAACCATGTAACCAATAAAGATGCAAGGTTGGTAGGTGCTAATTTAGAGTCAATTATGCAGGTACTGGTAATTGCAGAAGGAGACTAAGTCTGATGAGTAGTATAACATTCCAATAAGCCTCCAACTCATAGCGACCCTATGTACAACAGAACAAAACACTGCCCGGTTGTGCCATCCTCATAATAATTGTTATGTTTGAGCCCATTGTTGCTCCACTGTGTCAATACATCTCATTGAAGGTCTTCTTCTTTTTCTCTGACCCTCTACTTTACCAAACATGATGTCCTTCTCCAAGGACTGGTCTCTGGTCCCTCCTGTAACATGTCCAAAGTGTGAGAGATGAAGTCTCACCATCCTTACTTCTAAGGGGCATTCTGGCTGTACTTCCTCCAAGACAGATTTATGTATATGTTTACTGTGTGTGAAGGACTCACAATCATCTATTAAAGAACATGTATATGTATATATAGGTATATACATGTATATATAGGCACAGAAATATCTGTAGATATATTTGGAAGTGTCTGCTCAGTAAGAATAGTTAATATACTCAGTTGTTAACTCAAAGATTGGATGTTCAAGTCCACCCAAGTCACCTTGGAAGAAAAGCCCGGTGATCTTCGAAAAAAATCATCCACTGAAAACCCTATGGAGCACAGTTCTCCTCTGACACACATGGGGTCACCATGTGTTGACATCAGCTTCGTGGTAACCAGTTTTGATCTGTAGCTGTATCTACAGCAATGCACTCTTTCTATATATTTTATTTAGTTCTCAGTACTATGCATTTATTGATGTGTTTGCCTCAGCTATTTCAAAGATTTAGAAAAAAATACACCAAGGTTGTAATTAAAGTGTGTTTAATTCCATGAAGAAAAATGTCATTTGCCATCTGATGATCACTGATTTTTCCCATTTTTGGATGCATGAACTTAATGTTATTCTTGAGAAATCCAACCCAACCACTGTCTGGCTCTCCTCCCTTTCCCACATTTGCCTGCAGGTGAAAACATTCCCCATGGCTGGACTATTTTCTAATGTTGAGCTTTCCCATTCCTCAGTTGCTGTGTTGATGAAAGACACAATCATCTGGGAAAATGTGAACTCAGTTTCTGGAGAGACCTGAACCATGCTGAGAATGAATTGCCTGGTGGGCCAAATTCTATCATCAGAAACTCACAGGCAATTCACACTAGAATAAGTGTCTAAGGGTGTGGGAATATGTGGACAGATTCTGCCCCTTGTGTTTAAATTGGCTGACTCTGTCCTCACTGCTTTGTTTCAGAACACTGATATCTTCTTACATGATTTGCATGACTAGGTTCTTGTCTTAGTTATTTAGTGATGCTGTAACAGGAATACCACAAGTGAGTGTCTTTAACAAACAAATTTATTTTCTCACAGTTTACGAAGCTAGAAGTCCAAATTCTGGGTGCTGGTTCTAGGGGAAGTTTTTCTCTCTCTGTGCGATCTGGAGCAAGGTCCTTGTCTCTTCAGCTTCTGCTTCCTGGTTCCTTGGAGATCTCTGTGTGTCTTGGCATCTATCTTATTCCATCTCTGCTTCCTAGCTGGCTTGTTTAATCTCTGTTATATCTCAAGAGAGATTGACTTAAAAAACACCCTACACTAATCCTGTCTCATCAATTTAACAAAGACAAACTGTTTCCAAATGAGATAATAACCACAGGCATGGAGGTTAGGATTTACAACACATGTTTTTGGGGGACATAATTCAAGCCATAATAGTTGTTAATAGAAAAGCCTGCTGGTTTTTACAAGATTTAGGTAGATGGGGATGGTTAGGGAGGCTGCTAGTCTCTTGTAAAGTTTTTGTCTATTTCCAAAGCAAGTAATAAACCCAAAAAGCTGTGTCTAATGTGAACCACAAATGAAGAAGTGCTGCAAAGTGTTCAAATTAATTTTGAAGTGCAATGGGGGAAAAAGTGCTATAATATCAGCTTCTGCATTTTACCTTTCAGCTATTTACTTTCAACCAGTCTATCTGTCCGTCTGTCTCTCCTAGAACAAAAAGATAGGCATCAATTTGTTGTCCTCTAAGCTTCTTAGGTCCAGTCCCTTTCTCATCTTGTTGCCAAACACAGTCATATTTTTTTAGCTGAAGACAAATAGTATAAGACAGAATTAAGACATAATCAAAGTGAATACATTTTAGACTAATTTCTAAACTTTGGAGAACTTTTTCTCCCCCATTTCCTCTATCTTCAATAATTGTAATGACCTTAATTGGATAAGTCATAACATCCTATAAGGCCAACTCTAACATATTCATAACAACAAATCAACAAAGCATAACTTTAATCAGTCTTAAGACTTAACTTTAAAAAAAAAATGTGTATCTAACAAAGTAAGTTAAAGAGCCTCAGTGGTGCGATGGTTAAGTGCTAGGCAGCTAACTGAAAGACTAGTAGTTTGAACTCACCCAGCAGCTCCACAGGAGAAAGACCTGGCAATCTCGCATAAAGATTATAGCCTAAAATATCTTATGAGGCAGTTCTGCTCTGTCACATGGGGTTGCTATGGGTGAAAATAGACTCAACCACCTAACAACAACAACGAAGTAAGTTAGGAAGAATAAAAAGAATAAATTGAATGACACTAGCATCCCATTCTCCAACTCCCAGCTTCATTGTATGTATAACTGAGCTTTAATGGGAGACTATGTGTGAGCAATCCAGAGGGGGAGGGGATACAGAAAATGTTTTCCACGTGGTTGATGGGAGCTTAAAGAACAGATAAGTCCTTGAAGAGCTTCTCCCAAAATTTCCAAAAAACTGGGATTTTAGGTGTTTCACAAGAAGGGGAACCTGTACCAGCCCCCTCACAACACCACGCTGAGATGACACACTTCAGAGAGAATAACTGTGTGGTACACCTGGAGACACTGGACCACAGACACCAGGGTCTCACAAGTGATGGAACCACCCACAGGTAAGGAAATACAGGATTCAAAGCAGAGCATGCCATCAGTGACCATGCAGAGACCAGATATTCCCCGCTAAGGTTTACATGGCATTAAACCTATGGAATCCACACTACTCTGAAGAGAATGGAAGGGATGTCCAAGAGTGACTAAATCCAATTTCCCATAGGTCTAGACAGTGAATTTTTCGAGTAGATTAAATATAATTTAGAAATATAAAATTAATTTACTTTTTATACTCTATGATAAATTTTAGGACCACTGAATGAGTTTACTTTGTCCTGAAAAGCTATTATAAATTTATGCAATATCTTACCATCAATGATGTCTGACAATACTTTGAAAAATAGTAAACTTATTGTATTAGAAAATGGGAACCATGAAATTTGTGAAATACCTTTTACCTTAGCTGCCTATAAAGTCAACATTATGTTTGGTGTTAACTTGCTGAAATTTTTATTAATCTAGTGTTTTTATTTATTTATTTTTTCTGACCTATGAATTGTCCTTTTATCTGGATTTTTTGGTCTTATTTTCTTTTATTGCATCTTTTATTGTAAGTTACTTCAAATAATTTTTATAAATATATGGGTATAAATAAAATACAAACAAGCAAATATAAAACAGCTTGACACTAATTCCAGTAAAATAGTTTCTGTCGGGGTATATACTTCTGGCACAAGAGAATCCATGATTCATATTCTTCATGTTGATGTGTTTCTCTTACATTCTGCTATCCTTTAGGTCAACAGTTTTCTTCCTTCTTACTTTTCAGTTGTTATTATCAGATCATAACTTTCGTGGGTACCCTCCAACTATTAAATAAGATTCTGTTATATAGATAACATTAATTTGGTTGTAACATGAAGAGAAGACTGAATTAGATTCAAAGCTGGGCTTTAGCACTTCCAAGCTGTATGACTCAATAGGTTTCTTAACATCTCCGCATCTTTAATTGGGGATTTCTCAACTTATTGAACACTGATTTTGTATGTTGCAGATGTTCAGATTGCAATGAAATAACTCATTCATGTATATCATAAATCTCTTATTTTTGTCTTAAATCTATATATTAGTGCTGCTTGTTACTTTCGATATTTATAGAAAATTAATATAAATTATTCTGAACTCTATAGTTTGCCACTTTTAAGTATCTGTGTACTGCCTTGAAATGCATTGCCACTGTTTGTTTATAGTTAGTACTAGGGGTCCCTGAATGGAACAAATAGTTAAGCAGTTGACTACTAACTGAAAGGTTGGTGATTAGAACCTAGAGGTGCCTTGGAAGACAGACCTGGAGATCTGCTTCCAAAAGGTCACAGCATTGAAAACCATATGGAGCAGTCTTACTCTCTCATGTGGGGTTGCCATGAGTTGGAACCAACTTGAGGGCATCTAACAGCAACACTGTTTTAATTATCCAAGTTTTATGGGAAAAATTAATGAATTTATTATAATTTTTTTTCCTTTACATCAAATGAAGGGCAAATAATCTAATGATAGGAAAAAAGATTAACCAGTCCTACATATGAAGAAATGTGATATAAGAAATAAATTAATACACCACACACAATATAAACAATGTGAACTAAAAACAAAAAATTATATTTCAACAATAGGTACCATATTTATTTTTTGTAGCCTAATAAACTTTCAGCTAAACTACATTATTTTTCAAAGTAAATTAATATTAACTTGAATGTAATTGATTTTATAGTTGTTCATGGACATTTGTGTTAGTAATTGCAGAAGTTCTATGTTCTAAAAATGCAATATCCAATTGTATTATTATTTATATTTAAGTAACATTATAGTGTAATTATTTACACCAACTCTAGGAGTCAACTAGGAGTTTTTACTGAAAACTACCTTATTTTTCTCATCTAAAAATCAGTCAAATGCTCTTCATCTTTCACAGTTATTGTGAAGGTTAAATGAGGCATAGTATGAAATCAGAACAAACTGGTTCCCTTTTCTTATTTGTAAATATCACTTATTCCTCATGGCTTTTATTTCATCTTTTATTTTTATAGGTAAAGTCCGTATAAACAAAATCAAATATAGACTAAGATACGTTTTAAAATATGTCATTCTCCAGATTAGGCTAAGTTTTGCCAGGTACAAATGACCACCAAACCCTCAGTGGCTTTCAATAATGAAAGTTCAATTTGTGCTCAATTATCCAGCATAGGTTGACTGTGTAGTGGTGTGAACCAGGACATTCCTCTCACTTGGAGTAAAGAGGGAGCACTACAGGAAACACTCAATGGCTCCTAAAGCTTCTTATAAATGGTACACCTTATGTCTCACCTCATTACATTGGTCAAAACAGTTTACAGGGCCTCTGGCATCAACCAGGAAAAAAGCATAAGTTACCCATAGGGGGAGGTCCCAAAGGGAGGTATCAAATATTTAAATGATAGTACATGCTACCACAGTTAGTATAAGAGTGTATGATCTCGGCAAATAATAAAAACAGGGCAAATAATTCCTTCTTATCTTCTTAATGTCCGTAACAAAAGGATAAACTAACTACCATATACAAAGAGATAAGGATCTCAGAAAGAACTGTGCTTTATAAATCCAAAGTTATATTACAAGTTTTCCCTATATTCTTGTTTTAAAAAAAACTTTTTAAAAAAATTAGCTCCATTGAGAAATAATTTATAGATATAAATATTGAAAATGGTTTTATTTAATGGGAAATTATATAGACATTCTATTTTCTGTAGAATTTGCTTAGGTGAAAATCCTCTCCTCAGAAGTTCGGGAGAGATTCTCGTTTCTTTGTTGTTTTTCTTTCCTATTTGCATTTATATGGAATTCCTGCTATTAATGCTATTATAATGTAATTTTAAAGTTCAGAGAAAGTAGGATTAATTATTCTTAACAACCTTATCTTTCTAGGACAAGACAATCAAAAACTCCTTATATTATAATGGGATTGTACCAGGCTTTGGGAAATGGAATCATAAGTGGACAAGCATTCCCAGGAACCTCAAGAATACTCTAGTCAGTTAATAAAGTTACCAGTTCATACGAAGCTGGGGATTTCAGTATGGATTATTAAATATTTTGTTAGATTTTTATTTTAAATGACTGTAGTTGTGTACCCGAAACTCGTTGCAGTTGAATGAATTCCTGACCCATAGTGACCCTATAGGACAGAGCAGAACTGCCCTATAGGGTTTCCATGGAGCGGGTGGTAGAGTCAAACTGTCGCCCTTTTGGTTAGCAGCCAAGCTCTTAACCCACTGTACCACCAGGGCTCCAATTGTCTACCAAATTTAATTTAGTCCCCTATTTTTTCCTATAGACCAACTTTCTACTAGTTTGTGTATAGAAATAAATTTCTTATTGGACAACTGAATCTTCTTTCTTTTTTTTTCTGGATTTCTATTTATGAGGGTCTTATATTACAAAATGAGATAAAAATATCACTTTCATAAAAACAATTTTTAGAGGCCCAAATATTTTAAAAAATTAAAAAATAAATTCTGACATCTATATCTTAATTAAGGATATGTTGAAAACAAATAAATAAATTCAAAAAACAGCTTACTTCTGTTTTTCAAAACTTGTAAAACAATGCTCTTTCTATTACCATCTGAAACTTATTTGCAAAACTTAATCTATTTACTGTGCATTCTATGGTAAGTGTAAGCAGATATCCTTACTAACCTGCCTAATATCCTTACAAAAAAATATTATTTCCAAAACCAAATCAAACTCATTGCTGTTAAGTTCATTATGACTCATAGCAACCCTAGTATTATTTCATAAAGTCGAAATTGCTAGTAATTCTAAAATATCATACTTAAAAAATATAGCTTTACAGCTCTTCAATCACTATCATCATCATTTTTGACCCTTTTTTTGATGCTTACTCATGAATTATTCCAATTCCTATAACATCTCCTATAGAAGAGTTTACAAAACAATCATGTACCATTAACCAATTCTAACCATTTTGATATTCAAACTTATTATTTTTAATAATAATTGATTTATATTTCACAGCAATAGTTTATCTGTAGAATATCTGAAAAACTTAATATGAGCAGAAATGAAACAGTCTTTTCAAAATATTGGTGGAATTATAAAAATCTCAGTTCCTGATCTCTGGTTAAAAAAACCCGTTGTCATGGAGTCGATTCCGACTCATGGTGACCTCGTGTCAGAGTAAAACTGTGCTTCATAGGGTTTTCAATGGCTGATTTTTCTGAATTAGATCTCCAAATTTTTCTTCCAAAGCGCATCTGGGTGGACTGGAACTTCCACCCTTCTGATTAGCAGCCAAGTGCATTAACCAGTTGCAGCTCCCTGGGATTCGCATCCCTGGTTAGAGGTGAGAAATTGATAGATTTGAAGTTGGTTTTGAAAGTCAGTTCTGTCTCACACTACACATAACTTAGCTAATAGAACATTTTAAAAACACAATTTTGACTATTCCAAAGGTCTTCAAATATAGAATGGTTTCAAATTTTAAAATCTGCCACTCAAACAATCTTAACTTCATCTAAAATAAGTTACGGCTTAGAAATTTCAGATGCAGGGCAAACCCACATTACTGTCTCACAACTTCCAAATATTTAGAATTGTTGTAACATATAAATCATTAATTCATTTATTCAACAAACATTCGAGTGCTTTATACATGGCTAGCACTGAACCAAGAATGAGAGATAAAAGTATACTTAAAATATGGATCCCCTCCTGTGGGGATTAATTCAGACTTAGAAAAAAATAAATAAGTAAAATGTAATTATGTGCTAAATGCCACCATAAGTATACACTAAGTATGATGGTGTCATCCAGAAAGCAGAGGTCAGACTATTTGATTTTTCAGAGAACATTTCACGTATTAAGAGATATGAGGTGAGTCTTCAAAGAAAAAAATCAACATCTTCCAAGTGGATCAGAGAAGGCTTTGTAAACAGAGGGGATGAATGGCATTGTGGAAGTCTGGAAAGGCAAAGCACAATGATGTATCTTAGGATATGTAATTATTTAGGCATTCCTAAACCAGAGGGCACTTATCAGGAAACGTAAGAATATTTTATGGTCAGTAGTAAGAGAGACCGGGACCAGCAACCTGGACATGCTTCCTGGACGTGCTACCTGTGTAGTCAACACAATGCTTACTTTGAGGCTTTGCTGTCACCATTTTGAAATTCTTGATAATTCTATAACTCAGTCAAATACTTCCTTCCCTTGGTTATTCTCTCTCTTTATAATCATCAGCATACAAACTTACAGTATTCTGAATCTTCCCAGCTACTCCCCAAGCCCTGTTTTGCAGATCATTAACCTTCTTCTGACTTTGCTGTTCATAGACCCTCTTCTTTAACACTGTCTCCATTTCCCTATCTCCATTCACTCTTTTATATTATGAAATATTTCAATATGAATAGTGGTGAAAAGAATAATATAACAAATTTAAAAAAAAAGTATAAGCACTCTGGAATCATAGTTAGTTGACTAATGAAAATAGTTGTTTAAATTTAAAAATTACAGAAAAGTAGATGGATGATAGCGATATAGAGCTGTACACATATATATCTTAAACATAATACTAAGATAACTATAGAGATATACACATATATATCTTAAACATAATATTACTTAAAGCATATAATAACTATTCATCAGAATTTGATGTATTGTTTGAGTCCCATGATTGGAAGATTGGAATTCTGTATCTTCTCTCTTGCATAAACTACAACAAAAAGCAACCTCTACAATTTCTAGGCTTTTTCTTAAAACTGGAACAAGAAGTTAAAAAAATTTTCAATGTAATCTAAAAGCAAAATACATATATATTTTAATCCTTTTTTTCATCTAAATGTCTTCTCTAGTTTAACCTACCATTAACACAGTAGCAATATTTTAGGGTTCATCTTTCTCTTCATAAAAATCTCAAAGGTACTCAACAGAAATTCCATATGAACAGCAACATTCTTTTCACACATAACGTTTATTTATAAAGCAATTAAATTACATAATTACAGTGTATACAATATATGTAAAAAGTCTCTAAACAAACACAATTTTGCACTATGCAAATGCATATAAAGAGAGTCCTCTAGTCACATACATGATGGTTTGCTTTGGGTATTAATCACTATGCTTTACTTAGGGAATGGAGAACTTTGGTTAGTTTGATGAGCTTATTAGGTAGTAATCAGTTATGAAAATCTACTATATTAATAATAGTTAACATAGACAAAAGCTGATGAGTTTTTGAAATGATTAACTCATTTAATTTTCTCAACAACCGTATGAGGTACGTTTTATTATTATTATTATTTTACATATAAGGAAATGGAGACATAAACATTAGTACTTTAGTAAATATTAATATGTGTTCATTTGTTGTTTGTTCATTTGTTTGTTTGCCAGTTTGATTTTGAAGAGAAGTATATAGAAAAGCCCAAACCACAGTAAACCAACCAATAGACGGTTACTTTTGCCAAGACCTGAGTATACTCCTAAATGAAAACAAACAGTTTCTGGCTATATCTCGTGATTTCATTAATTATGGCAGAAGAGAAATTTTCTTAGTGGTTGCTGGAAGAGGTCCATCATCCTTTACCACAGCCTCAAAGTATGGACTTGTGTTTGATCTGGAAATACAGTAACAACAGAGGCTTTTACTAGCATTCTATCGCTTTTCTGTTTTAATTTATTTTATGACATGCTGTTTCATACCTTCCCTTTATAAATAATGCAGTCCTGGGTACAGTTCTTTTAAATCTTTCATGCTTACTAAACCATGAAAATAGATCATATACAAACTGCTGTCTGAAGGTGCTTTTCCAGCTCTTGTATTATAAATGAAATAAGATACAGGCATTGATGCCTGTTCATAAAAATGAAGAATATTGACAATATAAAGTGGTTTGAATTACCATGAAATTATAGAATTTTAAGACAATAGATCTATAAGGGCCTTGAGAAGGCTTCTATTCAAACTGTCTGCCTTTAGGCAGGTGAACGTCTGAGAGAGATACTTTGGGAAACTATTTTTATAATCTCATTCTAAAAATCTTCAAGCAGAAAGATTCTAGAACCTATTTCAATAGATCATTTGAATTATTTTTTTGTTAAAAAAGGAAAAAAAAGTAATATGAGCAACCAAAATTCCTTCTACTTTCATTTAAATGACTATTCTTTTTTCCCCCGTTAGACTAAAGAAAAACGTCCTTTAGTGTTTCTTGTTGTTAGGTGCCCTCGAGTCATTTCCTACTCATAGCAATCACATATACAACAGAATGAAACACTGCCCTGTCCTGCACCATCCTCACAATCGTTGCTATGTTTGGGCCCATTGTTGCAGCCACTGTGTCAGTCTGTCTGGTTGAGGTTTTCCTCTTTTTTGCTGACCTTCTATTTTACCAAGCATGATGTCCTTCTCCACGGACTGATCCCTTCTGAAAACATGTCCAAAATATGCGAGACTTAGTCTCTCCATCCTTGCTTCTAAGGAGCATTCTGGTTGTACTTCTTCCAAGACAAATTTGTTGGTTCTTTTGGCAGTCCATGGTATATTCAATATTCTTTGCCAACACAATTCAAAGACGTCAATACGTTTTCAGTCTTAGTTATTTATTGTCTAGCTTTCAGATGCACCTGAGGCAATTGAAAACACCAAGGCTTGGGTCAGGTGCACCTTAGTCTTCAAGGTGATGTCTTTGCTTTTTAACACTTTAAAGAAGTCTTTTGCAGCAGATTTGCCCAATGCACTATGTCGTTTGATTTCTTAACTGCTGCTTCCATGAGCATTGACTGTGGATCTAAGTAAAACAAAATCCTTGACAACTTCAATCTTTTCTCCATTTACCCTGATATTGTTTATTGGTCCAGTTGTGAGTATTTTTGTTTTCTTTATGTTGAGGTGTAATACATACTGAAGGCTGTGATCTTGGGTCTTCATCAGTAAGTGCTTCAAGTTCTCTTCATTTTCAGCAAGCAAGGTTGTGTCATCTGCATAATGCAGGTTGTTAATGAGTCTTCCTCCTATACTAATGCCCTGTTCTTTTTCCTATAGTCCAGTTTGTCGGATTATTTGCTCAGCATACAGATTAAATAAGTATGGTGAAAGGTTACAACCCTGATGCACACCTTTCCTTACTTTAAACCATGTAGTATCTTCTTGTTCTGTTTGAACGACTGCCTCTTGATCTAGGTACAGGTTTCTCATGAGCACTATTAAGTTTTCTGGAATTACCATTCTTCTCAATGTTATCTATAATTTGTTATGATTCACACAGTCGAATGCCTTGGCATAGTCAATTAAACACAAGTAAACATCTTTATGGTATTCTCTGCTTTCAGCCAGGATCCATCTGACATCAGCAATGTTATCCCTGATTCCATGTCTTCTTCTGAAGCCAGCTTGAATTTCTGGAAGTTCCCTGTCGACATACTGCTGCAACTGCTTTTGAATGATCTTCAGCAAAATTTTACTTGCTTGTGATATTAATGATACTGTTTGATAATTTCCGCATTCAGTTCGATCACCTTTCTTTGGCATTGGTACACATATGGACGTATTCTAGTCAGTTGGCCAGATAGCTGTCTTCCAACTTTCTTGGCATAGGTGAGTGAGCACTTCCAGCGCTCCATCCATTTGTTGAAAAATCTCAGCTGGTATTCTGTCAATTCCTGGAGCCTTGTTTTTCGCTAATGCCTTCAGTGCAGCTTGGACTTTGTCCTTCTGTACTATCAGTTCTTGATCATATGCTACCTCCTGAAATGGTTCAACATCAACCAATTCTTTTTGCTATAGTGACTCTGTGTGTTCTCTCCATCTTCTTTTGATGCTTCCTGCATCATTTAATATTTTCCTGTAGAATCCTTCAGTACTGCAACTCAAGGCTTGAATTTTTCTTCAGTTTTTTCAGCTTGAGAAATGCTGAGCATTTTCTTCCTTTTGGTTTTCTATCTTCAGGTCTTTTCACATGCCATAAATACTTAATCTTCTCAAGCTGCCCTTTGAAATCTTCTGTTCAGCTCTTTTACTTCATCATTTCTTCCTTTTGTTTTAACTGCACGATGGTCAAGAGCCAAGTTTCAGAATCTCTTCTGACATCCATTTTGGTCTTTTCTTTCTTTCCTATCTTTTTAATGACCTCTTGCTTTCTTCATGTATGATGTCCTTGATGTCATTCCACAACTCATCTGGTCTTTGGTCATTAGTGTTCGGTGCGTCAAATCTGTTCTTGAGTTGTTCTCTAAATTCAGGGGGATATACTCAAGATCGTACTTTGGCTGTCATGGACTCATTCTAATTTTCTTCAGTTTCAACTTGAACTTGTGTATGAGCAATTGATGGTCTGTTCTGATGTCTGCCCTGTCCTTGTTCCGACTGATGATATTGAACTTTTCCATCACCTCTTTCCACAGATATAATCGATTTGATTCCTGTGTTTCTTGTTGTGTTGTGATCATTTTGTTACTTGTCTCTGTCTCTAACTTTTTAGATTATTTTGAAAATCAGTTAATCAAAACTGAGTATTTTGCTGACCAAACTTTTTAGAACATTGTCACACAGTAATGCTGTTGGAAATCCTTGTGAATTGTGGTGATTTTGAACAAAATCTAATTGACTGTTTTGCCATTTTTCATAAATTTCTTCCCATTTTCTTCTAACCTTAGTGCTCCCACTATACTTGTCATAACTTTAGGGAGGGTCATTTATTTAGAGATCAGGGGAGTGTCCTGTCCTTTGGTCTAAACTTAATTTTTATTATTTTTTCTGTTCACAAAGCAATGAGATGAAGATTTAGCACTTAAAGTGTCAATAACAATAGAAAGGATTTTGTCATTTCTTTCCCAATAAGTTCATTTTATTCTCTACTCATGGTAACACTGAGTAATGATGAAAAGACCTTTCCATAGCATTCTCCTAAGGTTACTTCTTTCAAAATCCAAGATTTTAAGAGCTTCAGTCCTTGGTTTTAGATAGCCAATCCTTATTCACTCACTGACTCTTTCTCTCTTGGATTATGTATTCACACTGGGGAAGCTAGATGGCATGTTGTGAACAGCCCTATGGAGAGAGTCATGTGTCAAAGAATTGAGACCCCTGGCCAACAGCCAGCAAGGAACTGAAACATGCCAAACAACCAAGTAAGTGGTCTGGGAAGTGGATCCTGTGGCCGCATTTGAGCTGTGAGATGACAGCAGCCCTGACCAACAGCTTGACTACAACCTCATGAAAGACCTTGAGCCAAAGCTACCCAGCTAAGCACTCCCAATTACTGACCCTAAGAAGCTGTAAGATAGTATATGTTTGTTGTTGTTTTTTTACTATTTTATTTTTGTGTACATATTTGTTTTAAATCAGGGAGTTTCTAGACCAGATTCAGGTAACTGAAGGGCTTTTATGAGTAGTTTATATTGTCTAGACCCAAGGTATGCTGAAAACACAGTCTGGAGCAAAATGGGAAATAGCATCTGTCTAAAGACAGGCTTAGAAATTCTGATCCAGTAAGTTAAGAAGTTTCGTTTCCCTGGTAGCAGGACTGAGTCATATCTATCTGCTAGGCTACCATTCACAGATATAGCCAAGATAACGGGATTAAAAACACCAAAAACAAGACCAACAAGTCCAGCCCTTGTTACAGTACAATTTTCACAGATCAGATTGCCTGTACTCAAAGGTAAACTTACAAAACCTTTATAAGATACTTGTGCTGTCAAAAATGGAATCACTGCCATTGATAAACTGGCAGCAAGCCGAGCCTGTGTCACATTTAAGATGTGTCAAAAAAGACTGTTAGCTATTAGGCTACAAAGAGCAGCATTAAGTCTGATATACTGATCCATGTTCAAGCATATTGTTTTCTACTTCTGGAAGCTGGTTAATTTTTCTGGTTACAGTACCAAGATTTGTTAAGTTTTCCTCGATAGTATCATCTGGTTCATGATTTTCCATCTTGAAGCCTTATGCTCCCCTTCTTTCCTCAGCCAGTGCCTCCCCTGGTCTTCCTCAGCTATGCCAGGGCTCAAGGCAACCTTTGCTCAACTGTTCGGGGCACAGCCATCTTTGGTTGATACATGACTCCATATATTTGTAATTTTAAGGCACTAAATTTGGAGTAATTTGTTGTAAGGCAATGCTAATAAATGCAGAGGTTCGTCATTGTATTTGCATTTTTAGTTTTAAATGTTCCATAAAATTACATTATAAGTATCCATAATTAATGGCATAAGTATTTTATGATATTGTTCAGTTCTCTGGAAATGAACCCATGTATCTCCATATCATTTATTGCACTTTAAAATAAATTACTTTTATACATTCAATTTCCATTTTTCATTTCAGGAACAACATGTATATATGTATCAAAAATTGCCTGCAGATCAACTGAGTTAGGGTAGTGTCAGTAGGTTGCATAAAAACAATGAAAATAATGAAACAAGAAAGCATTCACTCAACAGATTAATTGGGATACAGGTAATCAGTTATTGCAAAGCTAATAAAATAAAACTTCAGAGGAACAACTCTGTAAAACAGAATTCCTTCAAGACTTCCAGCAAAATGGCTCTCTAGGCAGAAGCACCACACCATCCCTCCAAGGGAAAGATCCAAAAAACTAAGCCAGAGACAACAGCAATCCTGAAACCCTAAAACATCAAATGAAGAGATAAAGACTTAGCCAAGCACCAAATGGAGTGAGAAAACTGACAGAACGGAGAGCCAGGAGACGTTCATGCAGAGGTCCCCTATCAGCTAATGCAGCGTGGATCTGCCATCTTGGACTTCTATCAGAGACCAGCAACTAGGAGGTACTAGAAAGCAGCTTCATGGAGCCTCCAGCAGGAGACAGAAAAACTGGAAATTTATGTTATATGCTTTCCCACCCCCCACCCTTCTACACCCCACTCAGCCTCCTCTGCTTCCCACGGCCACAGTCTCTTGGCTGGGAAGCACCAACTGCTTGGATTCTACCCGCCTGCACTGGCCAGCTCCCAGATTGTGATTTGTTGGCTGCTGGTGTTGCTTTTATCTGCTTCATTGATTTCTTCCTTACCTCTCACCACCTCCCCTCCTTTTTCTCAAATATGTGGTTCCGTGCACCATCTTTGCTTCTTCCTAAGGGGCTGCAGGGCTCTGTTTGAGTGTGGAACTGCTTCCTGGTCTGGGCTGCCACAGTGGTGGGATCCTGGGGATTTTGTTTCTTTGTTTGTTTTGAATTGTTTGTTTTCTTTTCCTTTTCTCGAGTTGGGAGACCATTCTGGCCGGGCAGTGCTACGCAGCTTGGGACCTACCCCATAAGCTTCCACAGACGAGCAGAGGGAACCCTGAGGACATTTTTTTTTGTGTTTTTTTTTTTTCTGTATTTTTGTGGGGGCTTTTCTTGTTCTTTTCTTTTTTGTTTAATTTGTTTTGTTTTCTTTTCCCTCTCCACTCCAACGGCAAGCTCCCCGAGCACTCTTTTTGTTTCTTTGTATGTTTTTGCCTCCTATTCTTCTCTCCTCTCTCCATATCCATCTTAGCTCCACAAATAACAATCTCCTCCCACCTCCATCCTGCCTACCTGCACCATGCGCTTAACATCACACCACCAAACAGCACAGGCACAGTCTACCAGAACCTGACCTGCACTGATTACTTACCCGCCTTGGTGGCTGCGGCAAGTGCCACAAAAAACCAGTCCCAGCAACTCCACTTCAGTTAGACCTGCCCTGCTGTACCATATCTGAGTGACTGACCCCACGAATTGGAGAAGGAGGAGAAAAGTATTGTGCCTACAGACGAGCAAACAACAAAAAACACAGCCCACCTGCTCAGACATAGCCTAATTTAAAAAAACAGATGAAACAAACAAATCTACAATCAACAAACGAGGAAAATAACTACTGAATGCCCTGAAGACAGCAGACAATACCAAAAAATTTACGAAAACAGGACAGGATGGTTCCAGTAGGTGTCCAAAATCAAATACCAGGTGACTTTCCAGTGGAAGAAGACACTGGAACTACCTGATAGGGAATTCAAATCTCTAATACTCAGAATTATCCAAGAGCTGAAGCAAAAAGCAGACAAAAATGATGAAAAACTACGCAAATTCATGGAAAATAGAGACAAAAAAAATGGAAGAATTCAAGAAAATAATGCAGAAGCAAAATGCCAAAATAAATTCACAACTAGAAATCATACAAAAACAACAGTTAGAAATACAAAAGGTAAACAACAAGATTTCAGAAATGGACAGTGTCATAGAAGGGCTAAGGAGCAGATCTGAAATGGTGGAAAACAAGATCAGTGGAACTGAAGACAAACACTTAGACACAACTCTGAGGAAAACTCAGAAAAAAGAACACAGAAAAATGAAGAGAACCGGAGAGTTATGTGGGATACAATCAAAAGCAAAAATCTGTGAGTGATCAGAGTTCCATAACAGGGGGAGAAAACAGAAAATACAGAGAGAATCATTGAAGAACTGCTGACAGAAAACTTCCATCATGAAAGATGAAAAAGTTGGCCATCCAAGAAGCTCAACAAACCCCATATAGGATAGACCCCAAAAGAAAATCACCAAGGCATATCATAATCACACTCACCAAAACCAAAGACAAACAAAGACTCCTGAGAGCAGCTCATGAAATAAAGAAGTCACATACAGAGAAGAAACAATAAGACTAAGCTCAGATTATTCAGCAGAAACCATGCAGGCAAGAAGTCAATGGGATGACATATATAAAACCTTGAAAGAAAAGACTTGCCAGCCAAGAATAATATATCGTGCAAAACTCTCATTCAGATATGATGGTGAAATTAGGACATTTCCAGATAAACAGAAACAAAGGGAATATGTAAAAACCAAACCAAACATACAAAACTTATTAAAGGGAGTCATTCGATCTGTGAACAAACAACTTCACTGAATTCTCAAGGACTATACAAAACTGAAAGAAATACAACAGGGAATCAGAGAAGTTAATCTGTAAATGACAACAACATCAGAAAAATAAAAGAGGCAATAAACAGTGTAAGTATAGAACCCTCTAATGGAGAGGAAGGCAAGGCGATAGCAATTAATAATAGACTGCTTTAAACTTAGAAAGATAAGGGTAAATTTCACGGTAACTGCAAAGAAAGTTAACAAACATACTTATAAAAATAAAAGTCTCAGTAAAAACAAAACCTACAAAAACAAAAGAAATGAAAAAAAATTCACAAACAAAATTAATTCAGCACAGGAGAGTAAGAAGAACAAATAAAACATTGACACCACAGGAAAAAATCACTACAAAGTGACAACAACAAACTCATATCTATCAATAATAACACTGAATGTAAATGGACTCAATGCACCCATAAAGAGATGGAGAGTGACAGAACAGATAAAAAAACAGGGTCTGCCAATATGCTGTCTACAAGAGACACACCTTAGTAACAAAGATGTGAATTTATTAAAAGTCAAAGGTTGGAAACAAATATATATCAAGCTAACAACTACAAAAAAGAGCAGGAGTGGCAATTCTAATCTCAGATAAAATAGACTTGAAAACAAAATTCACCATAAAAGACAAACAAGGACACTATATAATGATTAAGGGGATGACCCATCATGAAGACATAACCATAATAAACATCTATGCACCCAACAATAGGGCTCCAAAATACATAAAAGAAACTCAAACAGCACTGAAAACAGAAAGTGACAGTTCCACAATAATAGTAGGAGACTTCAACACACCACTCTCAGTAAAGGACAGAACAACTAAATAGAAACTCAGCAAAGACACAGAAGACCTAAAAGGCACAATCAGCTAACTTGATCTCATAGACATATATAGAACACTCCATCCAACAGCTGCAAAGTACACATTCTTTTCCAATGCACATGGAATGTTCTCCAGAATAGACCACATCTTAGGCTACAGAGCAATCCTCAACAAGATCCAAAATGTTGAGATAATACAAAGTATCTTCTCTGACCACAGTGCCATCAAACTAGAAATTAACAATAGAAAGAGCAAGGAAAAAAAGCAATTACATGGAAACTGAATAATGCCCTGCAAACACAGAGATAGAATCAAAAAATTCCTAAAATCAAACAAGAATGCAAACACATCATACCAAAACCTTTGGGATACAGCAAAGGCAGTCCTCAGAGGACAACTTATAGCAATAGATGCACACATCAAAAAAGAAGAAAGGGACAAAATCAAAACATTAACTACAAAACTCAAACAGATAGAAAGAGAACATCAAAAAAAGCTCACAGCCACCAGAAGAAAGGAAATAATAAAGACTGGAGTAGAAATAAATGAAACAGAGAAGAGAAAAACAATAGAAAGAATCAACAAAACCAAAAGTTGGTTCTTTGAAAGAATCAACAAAACTGAAAAACCACTGGCCAGGCTGACAAAAGAAAAACAGGAGGGGACTCAAATAACCCAAATAAGAAATGAAATGGGCGACATTATGACAGACCCTACTGAAATAAAAAAGATCATAGCAGAATATTATGAAAAACTATACTCCAACAAATTTGAAACCTATAGGAAATGGGTAAATTTCTAGAATCACACAACCTACCCAAACTACAACAAAGTGATGTTGAAAATCTGAACAGACCATAACAAGAGAAGAGATTGAAAAGGTAATTAAAAAAACTGCCAATGAATAAAAGCCCTTGCGTAGATGACTTCACTGGAGAATTCCACAAAACATTCAGAGAAGAGCTTGTAGCAGTACTACTCAAACTATTTCAGGGCATAGAAAAGGAAGCAGCACTTCCAAATTCATTCTATGAAATCAGCATAATGTTGATACCAAAACAAGGCAAAGACGCCACAAAAAAAGAAAAATTACAGACCAGTATCTCTCATGAATATAGATGCAACAATTCTCAAAAAAATTCTATTCAATAGAATTCAGCATTATATAAAAAAATAATACACCATGACCAAGTAGGATTCATACCAGGTATGCAAGGATGGTTCAACATTAGAAAATCAATCAACATAATCCACCACATAAATAAAAGGAAAGAAAAGAACACATGATCATCTCAACTGATGCAGAAAAGGCTTTCTACAAAGTGCAACACCCATTCCTGACAAAAACTCTTAATAAAATAGGTATAGAAGGGAAATTTCTCAACATAATAAAGGGCATCTATGCAAAACCAACGGCCAACATCATTCTTAATGGAGAGAGGCTAAAAACAGTCCCCTTGAAAATAGGAACAAGACAAGGATGCTCTTTATCGCCACTCCTATTTAACATTGTGCTGGATATCCTAGCTAGAGCAATAAGGCAATAAAAAGAAATCAAGGGCATCCAAATTGGTAATGAAGAAGTTAAACTGTCCCTGTTTGCAGATGATATGATACTATACATAGAAAACCCTAAAGACTCCATGAGAAATCTGTTGGAACTAATAGAAAGATTCCCCAGAGTAGCACGATACAAGAAACATACAAAAATCAGTTGGATTCCTATAGACAAATAAAGAGTATGATGAAAAGGAAATCAGGAATATAATACCATTTATAATAGCCCCTAAAAAAATAAAATACTTAGGAATAAATCTAATGAAGGATGTAATAGACCTATACAAAGAAAACTACAAAACACTACTGCAAGGAACCCAAAGAGATCTACATAAATGGAAAAACATACCATGCTCATGGATAGGTAGACTCAACGTTGTGAAAATGACAATCTACCCAAAGCAATTTACAAACATGATGCAATACCGATCCAAATACCAACAACGTTCTTCAAAGAGATGGAAAACTAATCATTAAATTTACATGGAAAGGGAAGAAGCCCTGAATAAGTAAGCACTACAGAAGAAGAGTAAAGTTGGAGGACTCACACTACCTGACTTCAGAACCTACTATACAGCTACAGTAGTCTAAACAGCCTGGTACTGGTACAATGACAGAGACATTGGCCAAAGGAACAGAATTGAGAACCCAGATGTAAATCCATCCACCTATGGTCACCTGATCTTCGACAAAGGCCCAAAGTCCATCAAATGGGGAAAAGACAGTCTTTTTAACAAATGGTGCTGGCAAAACTGGATACTATCTGCAAAAAATGAAACAGGACCCATACCTTACACCATATATAAAAAGTAATTCAAAATGGGTCAAAGAACTAAATATTAAGCCAAAAACTATAAAGTTCATAGAAGAAAAAATAGACCAATGCTGCAGGCCCTAATACACGGCATTAACAGGATACAAACCATAACCATCAACACACAAACCCCAAAAGATAAGCTAGATAACTGGGATCTTCTAAAAATCAAACACCTATGCTCTTCAAAAGACTTCACTAAAAGAGTAAAAAGAGAACCTACAGATTGGGAAATAATTTTTGGACAGTAAAAGTCAGACAAAGGTCTAATCTCCATAATCTACAAGAAAATCCAACACCTCTACAACAAAAAGACAAATAATCCTATTAAAAAATGGGGAAAGGGAATGAACAGACACTTCACAAAAGAAGACATTCAAATGGCCAACAGACACATGAGGAAATGCTCACGATCACTAGCCATTTGAGAAATGCAAATTAAAACCACAATGAGATACCATCTCACCCCGGCATTACTGGCACAAATCAAAAACACTGGAAATAACAAATGTTGGAGGGGCTGCGGGGAGATTGGAACTCTTATGCACTGCTGATGGGAATGCAAAATGATACAACCATTTCAGAAAATGATTTGGTGCTTCCTTAGAAAGCTAGAAATAGAAATACCATCCGATCCAGCAATCCCACTCCTAGGAATATATCCTAGAGAAATAAGAGTCATCACTCAAATAGACGTATGCACGCCTATGTTCATGGCAGCATTGTTCACAATAGCAAAACAATGGAAACAACCTAGATGCCCATCAACAGATGAATGGATAAACAAACTATGGTACATGCACACAATGGAGTACAATGCAATGATAAAGAACAAGGATGAATCTGTGAAGAATCTCATACCATGGATGAAACTTGAGGACATTATGCTGAGTGAAATAAGTCAATCACAGTAGGACAAATATTGTATGAGACTTCTATTGTAAAAACCCATGAAAAAGTTTACCCACAAAAAGTAAGAATCTTTGTTGGTTACCAGGGATGGGAGGGGTGTGGTGGAAATACTAAATAGGCAATAGATAAGTGGTATCTTTAGTGAAGGATGAGACAGTACACAATACCAGGGAAACCAGCACAACTTGTACAAAAAAGGTCATGGAATCTCCATAGACACATCCAAACTCCCTGAGGGACTGAATTGCTGGGCAGAGGCTGTGGGGACCATGGTCTCTGGGAACATCTAGCTCAATTGCCGTAATACAGTTTATAAAGACAATGTTCTAAATCCTACCTTGGTGAGTAGTGTCTGGGCTCTTAACAGCTTGTGAGCAGCCATTTAAGATACTCCACTGGTCTCATCCCTTCAGGAGCAAGGAGAATGAAGAGAACAGGATACAATGAAAAGATTAGTCCAAAGGACTAATGGACCACAGCTACCAAGGTCTCCACCAGAATAGTCCATTACAGCTATATGGTGCCTGGCTACCACCACTGACTGCTCTGACTGGGATTACAACAGAGGGTTCTGGACAGAGCCGGAGAAGGATGTAGAACAAAATTAAAACAAACACACCTAAAAATACCAGATTTACCGGCTTTTAAGAGACTGGAGAAACCCCAAGAGTATGGCCTCTAGACACCGTTTTAGCTCAGTGGTGACATCACTTCTGAGGTTCACCATTGAGCCAGGGATTGGATAAACCCATAAAACAAAACAGGGCTAATGAGGCACAGCAGTCCAGGCACAAGGGTAGAAGGCAGAAGGTGACAGGAAAGCTGGTGATAGGGAACCCAAGACTGAGTAAGGACAGTGAGGACGTGTAGTGAGGTTGTTAGGGCAACATATGTACTGTTTAATGAGAAACTATTTTGTTCTGTAAACCTTCATCTAAAGTGAGAATAGCAGTACAACTGGAAGACCGTAGTTGATGTCACTGAACTGTGCATGCAGAAATTTTTGAAATGGTGTATCTTTGGCTATGTTTATTTTCACCAAAAAAAAAAAAAAGAAAGGTCAAGAAGGGAGAGGGTTGACATGTCGTGAGGTTGTTAACCAATGTCATAAAACAATATGTGTACTACTGTTTAATGAGAAATTTGTTCTGTAACCTTCACCTGAATTACAATAAAAAAAAAAAACAAACAAACAGAATTCTTTCTTTGAACATTCTTAATTTAACAAATATATGTTTATTGTTGTTAGGTGCCATCAAGTTGGTTCCAACTCAGTAACCCTATGTACAACAGAACAGAATGCTGCCCAGTCCTGTACCACTCTCACAACAATGGCTATGTTTGAGCCCATTGTTAATAGCCATTGTGTCAAAACTTCTTGTAGAGGGTCTTCCTTTTTTTATTGAACCTCACTTTACAAAACATGATGTCTTTCTCCAGGGACTGGTCGCTCCTAATAATTTTTCTAAAGTACATGAGACAAAGTCTCGCTATCCTCACTTCTAAGGAGCACTCTGGCTATACTTTTTACAACAGACTTATTCATACTTCCGGCAGTCCATGAGTACTTCCAGTGTTGCATTTTTTTGTTGAAACATCTAAATTGGTATTCCATCAATTCCTGGAGACTCTTCTTGCCAGTGCCTTCAGTGCAACTTGGACTTCTACCGTCAATACCATAGGTTCTTGATCAAATGCTACCTCCTGAAATGGTGAATGTTGACCAATTCTTTTTGGTGCAGTGAGTGTGTATTCCTTCCATCTTCTTTTGATGTTTTCTGCATCATTCAATATTTTGCACATAGAATCCTTCAATAGTGTAACTCAAGGCTTGAATTTTTTCTTCAGTTATTTCAGTTGGTTTTGTTGATTCTTTCTACTCTTTTTCTATTCTCTATTTCATTTATCTCTGCTCTGATCTTTATTATTCTCTTTTTCTGGTGGCTGTGAGCTTTTTTTGCTGTTCTCTTTCTATTTGTTCAAGTTGTGTGGTTAATGTTTTGATTTTATCCCTTTCTTTTTTTTGACTGTGCATTTATTGTTATAAATTGTCCTCTGAGGACTGCTTTTTCTGTGTCCCAAATGTTTTGATATGATGTGTTTTCATTCTCGTTTGATTCTAGGAATTTTTTGGTTCCATCTCTGATTTCTTCTATTACCCAGTGGTTTGGAATCAGGGTGTTATTCAGTTTCCATGTAATTGATTTTTTTCCTTGCTCTTCCTGTTGTTAATTTCTACATTGATGGCGTTGTGGTCAGAGAAGATATTTTGTATTATCTCAACATTTTGGATTTTGTTGAGGATTGCTCTGTGGCCTAAGATGTGGTCTATTCTGGAGAATGTTCTGTGTGCATTGGAAAAGAATGTGTACTTTGCAGCTGTTGACTGAAGTGTTCTATATATGTCTATGAGGTCAAGTTGACTAATTGTGCCTTTTAGTTCATCTGTATCTTTGTTGAGTTTCTTTCTAGATGTTCTGTCCTTTACCGAGAGTGGTATGTTGAAGTCTCCTACAGTAGTGTCAATTTCACTTTTCAGTGCTGTTAGAGTTTGTTTTATGTATTTTGGAGCCCTGTCATTGGGTGCATAGATGTTTATTATGGTTATGTCTTCATGATGGATCGTCCCTTTAACTACTATATAGTGTCCTTTGTCTTTTATGGTGGATTTTGTTTTAAAGTCTAATTTATCTGAGATTATTATTGCCACTCTTGCTCTTTTTTGGTACCTATTTGCTTGATCTATTTTTTTAAGTCCTTTGATTTTTAATAAACTTATGCTTTTGTTTCTAAGGTGTGTCTCTTTTAGATAGCATATTGATGGATCTTGTTTCTTTCATCCATTCTGTCACTCTCCGTCTTTCTATGGGTGCATTTAGGCCATTTACATTCAGTGTAATTATTGATAGGTGTGAGTTTATTGCTGTCATTTTGTAGTACTTTTTTTTTGTGGTGTTGACATTTTCTTTGTTCCTCTTATTCTCCTGTGCTGAATTCCTTTTGCTTGTGGATTATTTTTCATTCTTTTTGTTTGTAGATTTTGTTTTTACTGAGACCTTATGCTTTTCATCTTTATTTTGATGACTAGGTTTCTTAACTTTCTTTTTGTGTTTACCTTGAAATTTACCCTTATCTTCTTAGGTTTGAAACAGTCTATTATTACTCTCCTGACCTTCCTCTCCATCAGAAGGTTCGAAACCTACACCATTTATTTCCTCTTTTATTGTTCTGATGTTGTTATCATTTACAGATTAACCTCTCTGGTTCCCTGTTTTAATTCTTTTGGTTTTGGATAGTCCTTGAGAGTTCGTTTCCTATTTTGGTATCTGGCTGGTACAATTTTGCATCCTAAATTCAGGCTGTGATCTGAAGTTTTTTTTTCTTAGACTGAAGGACTCCCTTTAATAATTCTTGTAAGTTTGGTTTGGTTTTTACAAAGTCCCTTTATTTCTGTTTATCTGAAAATGTCCTAATTTCACCATCATATTTGAATGAGAGTTTTGCAGGATATATTATTCTTGGCTGGCAATTTTTTTCTTTCAAGATTTTATATATGTCATCCCATTTCCTTCTTGCCTGCATTGTTTCTACAGAATAATCCCTGCTTAGCCTTATTATTTCTCCTCTGTATGTGACTTTTTGGTTTTCTCTAGCTGCTCTCAGGATTCTTTCTTTGTCTTTGGTTTCAGCAAGTGTAATTATGATATGCCTTGGTGATTTTCTTGGGGGGTCGATCCTATATGGGGTTTATTGAGCTTCTTGCATGGTAAGCTTTTCATCTTTCACGATATTGAGGAAGTTTTCTGTCAGTAGTTCTTCAATGATCCTCTCCGTATTTTCTGTTTTCTCCCCCTGTTCTGGAACTCTGATTACACACAGATTTTTGCTTTTGAGTGTATCCCACGTAATTCTCAGGGTTTCTTCATTTTTCTTTGTTCTTTTCTCTGATTTTCCCTCAAACAGAGTTGTATCCAAGTGTTTGTCTTCAATTTCGCTGATATTGCCTTCCATCATTTCAAACCTGCTCTTCATCCCTTCTATGACACTCTCCTTTTCTGAAATCTTGTTATCTTTTGTGTTTCTAATTTTTGTTGTTGTATGATTTCTAGTTATGGGTTTATTTTGGCATTTTGTTCCTGTATTATTTTCCTGAATTCTTCTTTTTTTTCTCTGTATTTTCCATGACTGTGTCAGCCTTTTCCATGAATTTGCGTAGTTTTTCCTCATTTTTGCCTGCTTTTTTGCTTCAACTCTCAGATAGCTCTGAATATTATAAATGTGAATTTCCTACTAGGGAGGTGTAGTGACTTTTCTTCTACTAGAAAGTCATCTAGTGTTTTATTTTGGATGCCTACTGGAACCATCCCGTCCTGTGTTTTTGTTTTTTTTTTAATGTTTTGATATTGTCTGCTGTCCTCTGGATGTTTGGTAGTTATTTTCCTCATTAATTGATAGTAGATTTGTTTGTTTTGTCTTGCTTTTTTGTTTTATTTGGTTATGTCTGAGAAAGTGGGTTGTGCATTCTTTGTTGTTTGCTTGTCTGTGGACATGATGCTTTTCACCTCCTTTCTAATAGGCATGGTCAGTTGGTTAGCTATTGTGCAGCAAGTCATGTCCATCTGAAGGGGAGTTGCTGAGATGGATTGTTTGTGGCATGTACTAGAGTTGACGGGGGGGAGGGCAGGAATCAGTGCAGGGCAGTTTTCAGTGGACCATGCCTGTGCTGTTTGGGGGTATGATGCTCAGCGCACGGTGCAGGTAGACAGGAAAGAAGACAGTAATTGTGATGTGTGGAGCTAAGATGGGTATGGTAAAGTGAAGAGAGAGAGGAGAGAAACAGGAACCTAAAACAAACAAGCAAACAAAGAAAAAAAAGTGTTAAGGATGCTTGCAGTTGGAGTGGAGAGAAGAGAAACAGAGAAATGGAGGGAAAAAAAGGGAAAAAAGAAAAAGGGTAAAAGAAAAAAATACGTACATAACAATTTGGAAAAAAAAAAAGAGAAGAAAAGCCCCTAGGGATCCCGCCGGTGCACTGCAAAGACTGGAGATGTGGCTTGAGGCCATGAAGTACAGCCTGGATAGAAGTGGTAGAAATGTCACACAGCACCAAGTATTCAGCAGACAGGAAGAGAAGGTAAGTATAGAGAGACAGGAAACTGGAAATGAGGAAAAACAAAAAGGAAAAAGGAGAGGGGGAAAAAAAAAAAAAGAATGCCCCCAGGGATCCCACTGCACAGCAGTGCAGATTGGGGATGTAGCTTCCAAGCTGCGCAGTACAGCCTGGCTAGAAGGGGCATCTAAGCTGAGAAAAGAAAAAGAAAACAAACAAACAAGGCAAAACAGAACAACTCAAAATGAACAAAAAAAGCCCAGGTGATCCTGCCAGCATGGTGGCCTGGCCCGGGAAGAAGTTCCGCGGTCAAGAGGCATTTCAAAGTCTTTCAAGAAGAAACAAAGATAGCATATAGAGCCCAGGTATTTGAAAGAAAGGGGTGGGGGTGGTAAGAGCAATGGAAGAAACCAAAAGAAGCAGAAAAAAGCAACACTAGCAACAAACATATGACACTCAGGTTGCTGGCTAGTGCGGGCAGGTGGAATCCAAGCAGCACAGGGCTGAAGCCAGTGCCTTCTGGCCAAGAGACTGTGGACACAGGAAGCAGAGGAGGCATAGTGGGGGTGAAGAATGGTGGAGGGTTGGAAAGCGTATATTGCTGGTTACTGGTTGTTTTGTCTCCTGCTGGGAGCTCCATGAAGCTGCTTTCCCAGTACTTCTTTTTTGCCAATCTCTGACAGGATTCCAAAATGGTGAATCTGTGCTGTGTTGCTTGATAGGAGACCTCTGCACGTAACTCTCCTCACTCTCTGTTGTCTGTCAGTTTCTTATTCCATTCAGTGCTTGGCTGAGTTCTTTATCTCTTCATTTGATGCTTAGGGTTTCAAGACTGACGTGTGTCTCTGTTTGACTTAGTTTTTCAGGTCTTTGCTGTGGAGGGATGGTGTGATGCTTCTGTCTATAGCACCATGTTGCCTGAAAGTCTGAAAAAAGTTATTTGCAATGAATAAGTCATTGGCCTTGTTTCTATTACCAAGGCTGTATTTTCCAACTACTGATCCTTCTTCTTTGTTTCTAACTTTCACATTCCAATAACCAGTAATTATTAATGCATTTTGATTGCATGCTTAATCAATTTCAGATTGCAGAAGTTGGTAAAAATCTTCAATTTCTTCATCTTTGACATTAGCGGTTGGTGCATAAATTTGAATAATAGTTCTATTAATTGGTCTTCTTTGTAGGCATATGGATACTATCCTGTCCCTGATAGTGTTGTACTTCACAATAGATCTTGAAATATTCTTTCTGATGATGAATGCAACACCTTTCCTCTTCAGTTTATCATTCTTGTCATAGTAGACCATATGATTGTCCAATTTAATACGGCCAATACCAGTCCCTTTCAATTTACTAATACTTAAGATATTGATCTTTATGTGTTCCATTTCATTTTGACAAATTCCAATTTTCCTAGATTTATAATTTGTACATTCCATGTTCTGATTACTAATGTATGTTTGCAGCTGTTCTGATTTTTAGTCATGCCACATCAGCAAATTAAGGTCCTGAAAGGTTTACTCCATGTGCATCATTAAGGTTGACTCTATTTTGAGGAGGCAGCTCTTCCCCAGTCATATTTTGATTGTCTTCCAACCTGAGGGGCTCATCTTCCAGCACTATATCAGACAATGTTCTGCTGCTACTCATAATGTTTTCACTGGCCAGTGTTTTTAAAAGTAGATAGCTAGGTCCTTCTTTCTAATCTTAGTGTGAAAGCTCTGCTGGTATTTGAAATATCGTTAGCATAGATTTCAGCATCACAGTAACATGCAAGCCACCACAGAATGACAAACTGAGGGACAAGTGCTACAAATGTATGCTTAATGTCTAGCAATGTGCTTAGCTCTTATCCCTAATAATTGTGGCGCCCTTTTCGTGATGTGTGAAAGACTGAAGGGACAATTAAATGTGGGTGGGAAAGCAAAAGTTCTTTTTAGGACACTGTGTTAGTGTCCAAGGGTTGTAATAAGAAAATGTCATAAGGTGGGTGGCTTTAAAGAACAGAAATTTATTGTCTTATAGTTCTGAAGGCCAGAAATCCCTCTCAGGTATTGGCTGTGTTGATTTCATTTAAGAGCTTTAAGGGAGAGGCTACTCCATGCCTCTCTCCTAGGTTCTGGTAGCTCCTGGAAATCCTTCAATTGCAGCTGCACTGTCACATAGAATTCTTCCTTTTTATCCCTGTCTCTGTGTATCTTATGGCCTTTTATAAGGTCACCAGTCATGGAGGTTTAGGACCCATCCTACTCCAGTATGATCTCATGTTAATCTAACTGATAACATCTTCAAAGATCCAATTTCCTAACAGGGCCACATTCATAGTTATAGGCAGTAGGACTTCAACATATATATGTATGTTTTGAGGCACAGTTCAATCCATAGCAGACACATTAAGTGCAAGATGTTTATAAACATTCAAAAAAACTGTCAGTGTAGCTTTTGGGAATAGATCAAAGCTGAAGAGAGAGATTTGAGAATCATCATTTTGCATATGGTCCTTGAGGATTTGAGACATGATGTGATCAATAAGAAGAGTCAGAATAGAGAGGAGACTAGGGCTGTGGCTTGATCCCTGGAGAGCTCCAATGATTGGAATTTGGGAAGCAGAGGAAAAGACATCAGAGTGGACTGGGAAGGAGTATTAACTGAAGTAGGAGGGGGATAAAAGGAGGCCTGGTGGCAGAATGGTTAAGAGCTTGCCTGCTAACCAAAAAGTCATTGATTTGAACCCACTCAGCAGCTCAGCAGGAGAAAAGACCTGGCCATCTGCTCCCTTAAAGATCACAGCCTAGAAAACCCTATGGGGGAAGTTCTACTCTGTCCTATAGCATTATTGTGAGTCACAATAGACTTGATGGCACACAACAAAAACAGGAGGGAATAAAAGGAGAGTATAGTACTCTGGTAGCCAAATGAAAATAAATTGATGGAAGAAGGAGAGATTATTCATCTGTGTCAAATGCTGCTATTAACAAAATAATGAAACTCATAAAAGTAAAATTGTTCACAATGTTATTTCCTTGATTTTTTTTTTCTTGGATTAAATGTGTCTTTATACTAGAATATTCCACACATTGTATATAAACTTATTTCCTTCAAGGTGTTTTACATTCAATCCTGGCACCTCTCATATTTTATTGTTCCACTGCTTTCCATTATTATCATTTCAGTCTAGTTAATATTTCTATTTTATAACATCAGACATCAGATTTTGAAGAGCTAATATACTTACTCTTCTCTGTCTTTGATGGCTTTTTACATTCTTATTTTTCAGAGTTTTTCATGATCCAATACTTCTGTCTCTAAATCCAGTAAAATTTATTAGTTGCACTTTTCCTGTATTCATTGAATTTGTCAGTTTCAGAATCTTGTTCTTCCTGAAAATCTTCACAAATAGAATATTTCTGTGCACTGTAAGTGACAAAGACTTGTTCTTCCACAGAGGTAAGAAAATAAATTAGGTTTAAAGGTGAGGTAGGTAAAATTTTATTATCTTAATTCTAAGAGGTAGTGGAGAGTCTCCAAAATATAACTGGGAATAAATTGAAGACCTGTATTTGTGCCTATTTGTAACTGTCTGTGGTAAGTGGATTTTCTGATTATGAAATATTTACACAGTTGAAGTACGGTAGTGTTCTTTTGAACTTAAACTTCATAGAAAACCTTTGCAGCACATTATTAAATCTTTAACCTAACAAGGAAGAAAATTGATACTCAATTTTCAGCAACATGTTGAAGTAGGCAATCAAAATTTGTGGGCCTTAAAGTTGGGCTTTGAAGATTCAGTGGATTACTGGAAGCAAATAAAGATCAGAAGTTCTCTGTCTATCTTAATGCAACATGAAACTAGGCTGGAATTCAGAAGTGCTACTCTGAGTGTCTGCCTCTTAAATTCTATTTTAGTTTCTCAAGTGTTCCCTGTACTTTTCAGTTGTGTATTCTGTTCACCTTTTCTTACTTTCCAGTTCTACTTTTACCTCCAATGTGGTCTTCTGGCTTCAACATCCCCAGCTTGGTGGATAGAAAGCAAAAGTTTCTGTCTCATTGCCCTCTCCTTAGTCAGCTCTGAGAGGGCAACATCCTCAGAAATCAAGAGCCATAGCTGGGGGCCTCTAATAGCCCAGTGAAGGGCTGGAGATAAAATTACTGCTGAAGATGGATTACATGGAGAGCAGCATATGCAGCCTATTTTACCAAACAGTAAACAGAAGCAGCCCCGGTCAAACAAATATGGGTCACCCATTAGGGAGATCTGAAATACTCTCTCGGGAAAACTAGGCCTAACTTATTTATGATAAATAGTTCTTGTTGTTAAAACAGAAAGCTGGTTGTCTCATAATTATTTATCTTTACTTACTGACTGTATATTTTAACTGTTCATAAGATGCTAATCTATGGGTTTATTGGAGCATAACATAGAAATTGTTGTAATCCGCACTTGAAAATAATGCAGAAGGGAAAATACTTGCATCACTAAAAGTGATTTTGCTCAACTGGACGTCATTCTAACTTCTGCCAAAAGAATTCAATAACATTCTTACGTTTTATATTTTTTTCTCGTTGTTGTCCCCCCGCCCCCCAGATTCAGCAAGTGACTGATAAATATTTCAACACAGTTTTTATACAGACTCCTCAAACTCAATATATTCAAAACTGAGTTCAAGTTTTGTTTGGTAATTATTCTCTTCATTCTGTTTTGTAGCTCAGGTAATGATATCAACCATTGAAATTTATTACCTTAGAAGGGCTGATTCTTATTCTTTTTGTTTCCAAGTTAAAAATCCTCAAAAAATATTATTTTTAATTTTCATCTAGTATACCTGGAGTCAGCCAAATGTTGACTGTATGAGATGAGCCCTAGAAATGTGAAAACTCCACAAATTTGTTATAGGGGGTGGGACAGTGAATGCTTTTCTCACAAGAAGTTGGGAGTAGTATCAGGATAATAAATCAATTAATATCATCAACATTGGAGTTCTGATAAAGGTAATAGTCAAGAAGATGAAGAAGGCAGGAAGAGGAGCAGGTTTTTTGAAAAGTGGAAAATTTATTCTGGGGTAATAGAAATGGAAATGGACATGTTCACTAGGACACTAGATATTTAGAATCCAAATATCCAAGATGGATATTTGGAAGTTGAATTTGTCAAAGGCCTTTTAGTTGCATGAACTAGTTAGGCAGAAAGCATATATAAGCCCACTGGGAGAATGGGACAGATGTAGCTATGCCTGAGGGACAAGATTACAAAATACAAATGCCATACGAACTCTCCATCTCTCTCTGTATTCCATCTCCTGTTCTTTGTGTATGAAAATCATTCTGCAAAGATGGTTGTACCAATGTAGATTCCATCCCAGGTGGTCTTCTTATAATGTTAAGTGACACTTTCCCATTAAAAGGTAAAGTCTTTCTGAATATGATTGCCCCTTGTAACTGCTGTGACTAATAGAGAGTAGCAGAAGTGACACTGCATAATTACAGAGGATTGCTATGAGTCAGAATTGACTTGACGGTAAGGGGTTTTTTTGGTTTGTTTGTTTTTGTTTTTTTAGGTCATAATTGGTAATAAGACCTCCGAGTGATACTCTTTCTTTCAAGACATGTGTCTTGGGAAATCTGAGTCAACATGCCAGAAGTATTGCTTCCCAGAAGTCATGCTTAAGAGATTTTCCGTGCTGGAGAGAGGTCTGAGTAACCTCAACTATTCAAATCTTCTCACACCAAGCACCAGACATGTGAACCTAGCCATGGCCATCATGTTACTACGACTCATGAGAGATCTCGAGACATCCCTTTTTATTCACTTCCTTGGAAGCAGAGTTCATGTTGTTACCAGTTTCTTCTTCCTGTGAGGTATTCCATTACCCTCGAGTTATGTGTATCTACTGAGGATCTGGGTTGTCTTAGATCATTTCCTACTGGGGCAGGTATAGAAGGTGGTGAGAGTGTCTGAGAAGTTGAACAATCCTAGGTTCCTCTTTGACAGGCACAGGGATTTTTTTTTTTTTAATTGTACTTCAGGTGAAGGCTTACACAACAAATAGTTTCTCATGAAACAGAAGTACACATGTTGTTTTATGACATTGGTTAACAACCCCATAACATATCAACCCTCTAACTTCTCAACCTCTTTTTTTTTTTTTTTTTGGTGAAAATACACATAGCCAAAGATTCACCATTTCAAAAATTTCTACATGCACAGTTCAGTGACACTGACTATGCTCTTCCAATTGTGTTGTTATTCTCACTTAAGATGAAGGCTTACAGAACAAAACAGTCTCGCATTTAACAGTTACTACAAATGTTGCCCTATGACAATGGCTAACAATCTCACAACACATCACCAATATCCTTACTCAACCTTGGGTTCCCTATCACCAGCTTCCTTGTCCCCTTCTGCTTTCTGGCCCTTGTCACTGGACTCCAGGCACAGGGATTTTTTGAAAGTGCAATTATATTAAAAGCTTATTTGTTGAATAATATTTTGGGGAATTCTACTGGATAATATCTCATGTCAGAATTCTTATATGGTACTTAAGTTTGGATTCTGTTTCTCTTCTGGCTTTAAGCAACAGGCCCAGAGGTTCTGTCTTTTCCTCAATATTTAAGTTTAAAAATGTCTTATTTTATTTCTACCTTGGAGTATTGGAAAATAAGAAACTTACATGTGAAATAGGGCCTATTTTTCATGGAAGACTGTCCCTGACTCTTATCAGGAAGGTGTCAGAAGACATCCCCAACTCCTCTGACTCTTCAAAGATATCCACATTTCAATTTCTAATGCACCACAGTTTATTATTCAGTGAACTCAGTTTCTTACTCGACAAGTTTCCCCTTTACAACTCAACAAACATAATCTTTAGACCTGCAGCAATCATGGATATCCAGCCACACACAGAGGTAGGTTTCTTGTCAAAGGTATATAGCCATCCTGCTGCTTTCTATCTTCTTTCAGATGAGTTATCTTATATCATTTATTCTTATTTTTCTGACATTCCACTAAAAGCCTTATAAAGTGGCCAATTCCCATATAGCTTAACCTCAGTAGATGTGCTTAATATCAAAAGATGTCCATTTTACAACTGTTTATTGCATAACAAGAAATACTCTTTTTCCAGCACATGAGAAAAATACTATAATATCTCAGCTAACAATTACTGTCAGACTTAATGTTGAATATAAATAAAATCATATTTAGTTTTGCTTATGACCATGGGACACAAGTATTATCTAGTCCTATGCCAATTTACAAAGAAAGGAATTTTGGTGGAGTCCTAGAGGCACAGTGGTTAAGAGCTACAGCTGCTAACTAAAATGGCTCCTGACCTTTTGAAACCACCAGCTGCTCCTTGGAAACCCTACTGGGCAGTACTGCTCTGTCCTATAAGATTGCTAATCGATTCTAGACAACGGGTAAGACTAGGGTGACAACCATTCTGGGTTGCCTAGAACTGAGAGGTTTCCTGGGATGTGAGGCTTTCAGTGGTAAACCTGAGACTTCCCCGGGCAAACCGGGGAAGTTTATCACTATATTAGCGTAAAAGCAGAGTAAAACCCAGCTTTACTGACTCCAAAGGCCCTTTCTTAGGGATAGAAGGATATCTGCTGCCCCCGCTCACTTTTGACTTACTAATTTCCATAGTTTTGAGTCTCTCATATGAAATTTCCTAATTCTGGAAATCATTTCCTCTCTGAGTCAGGATTTCTTGCTTCTAATAATCAAAATCCAACATTAACTAGTGAAAGTTCAAGAAAAAGATTTCATAGTGATGAATGCTAAAAAGAAATCAAGTAATATAACATCTAAGTTTAATTTTTTTTTTTTTCAACGAGGTAGTTGATAATCACTTTTATAACCTTCTTGGATCAACACATTTCCTTTAGTAGTCAAATAAAAACAATTTGAGCCCCCATTTTAACAATAACTGAAACTGCGTTCCTCTTCTTGCTCAATATTCTGAAGAAATAACCTCCCCATTGTTGTTTTCAATCACAGCTCAGAATCATACTCAGATTTTCTACTCTCCCTTGAAACACTGATGTTTCTTCCATGTTGTTGTAGAGGAGAAAGTAACATGAGGAAGACAAGCTTTGCTACTCCAATCCAAACATTAACAGAGTGTCACTGAAGCTTGGGAAGGAGGAGTATAATAGATGACAATTAGATCTCAGACATCATTGCTCCTACAGTCTATTGGACAAGTCCACTCCAACAGCATTCCCTTCTTAGGCTTCAGCTGTGACCTGCTCCCTCTCAGTTCAGAACCCCTCTGTTACATTCCCTTGTCCCTGAGGTCCAGGGCTTCCAAACACCAGATAAAGATACAAATCAGTTATCACCATGACAATGACATATCCAAGGGAGGCACTCATTTATCATTATTTGGTTATTTGGTGCCTCATCGTCTCCCTTCCAGACTAGGATTATGGGCTTTACCTTCACATAAACAAGATGATCATCAAAGTATATTCCAAATTAAGATCAGACACCATGCAAGGTTAAATTCTGGTTCTCTCCGTAAGTAGAAGCAACTATAAGAAACATTTTAAGATAATGTACTTTTAAAAATATTCTTAAATATTATTTAATATATATTTTAAAAATTAAGAAGAATTGTTATGACTTCAGTGAAAATATCTGTAATAAATAAAGAAACCAGTTTTGGATACACTTTCAGGAAGGTTGGCTTAGATAAAAAATGCATAGATTTGGCCTCAGGTAGCTGGAGACAGATTTTATTTAAGGGTATTTTTTTTCTTTCTTTGTTTGCTTTGGATGATATGGGAGACTTGAATGTGTCTCTTAGATGAAGGGAAGACAGCGATATACAAAAGCAGAGGAAGGAAAGAGGAGCTTTTTGAGAGGCAGTGTCTTGCCATGTCTGTCTGGAAGCCAGTTGTTAATTTTCCCTTCAAGTTCAGTAGTTCAAGTTTAATAAAACCCATTGCCATCAAGTCGATTCTGACTCATAGAGACCCTATAGGACAGAGTAGAACTACCCCATAAGGTTTCCACAGAGTGAGCACCTGGTGGATTTGAACTGCCGACCTTTTTGGTTAGCAGCTGTAGCTCTTAACCACTGTGTCACCAGGGGCTAGTTCAGGTTTAGGACAAGATAATAGGATATTTGATTGACTCAGGCTACAAGATTTATCGAGCACATTCAGCAAAATTATGAGGGGAATTATGGCAATTTGAAAAAGGAAATATTAAAGGCTCACTTAAAGGCTAAAAGTAGAATAAAGAAGAAAACAAGACCAGGGAATGATCTAATAAACAGAGAGAAAATTAAGCTTGAAATCCCAATGCAATCAAAGAGTATATAGTGAAAATATAAAAAATCAAAACAGCTAGAAAAAGAGGAGAGTGAACATATAGTGGAAAATCTAAGTTGAATATTTTAGAAGTAGAGCCTCTAAAGATCATATGCTGAATATTATTCATATTTCATATTTTATTCGTATGTAAATTCCTAGAAAAATGACAAGATAGACAAATGTTTATTGAATAAAATTAAGTTTACCAGATTTTAAAAGAGTAACAAGGATATATTGTCTTTATAGAGTAATGTTTTAGAATGCCAGTTTTGGACTCATTTTAATCAATAAACTTGTGAAATTACATTCAGCCCATCTGAATCAAATATTTTCTAAAAGGTTACAGTTTTACAAATTGACATATCAAACAATAACTGGGCAAGTAAAATTCCCTTGACCCAGAAAAAAATGACCCTGGGTTTCACATGATTACTCTGGAGTGAGAAAACCAAAACCAAACCAGTTACCATAAGTAGATTCCTACTCATGATGACCCCATGTATGTCAGAGTAGAACTGTGCTCTATTGTGTTGTCAATGGCTGATATTTCAGATCTAGATGGCCAGGCCTTTCTTCTGAGGTGACTCTGGGTGGACGCAAACCTCCAACCTTTCATTTAGCATAGCAGCCAAAGGTGTTAAACTTTGTACCACCAGGGATCCATGGACTTAGAACTCCCATCTAAATTCACATATACTATCTCAGTATTTGATTTGGAGGTCAGAAATCTCAGCAGCTTATCAGGTTAATTTCCAAGAATGAGCTATAGTTTTAAAGTGAATTCTTATTTTTACTCACCTTTTTAAAATTACTGGACTAATGAAAATGTTCTCCACTGAGATTACGGCCTATGAATGAAATATAATAACTTGGAAAGGCAAATACAATCAAGTATTTTATTTGTTAGGACCCTTTAGGTTGCAAGGAGCAGAAAACTCCACTAAAGTGTTTAGGAATAAGGGTATTTATTTTTCTCACATAACAAAAACAAGTTTGGGGTCTGGCCTACCATGCTGATCAAAAACACCCCCCTTAGGGAAAAACCTCTCTCCCATTTACCTCCCCACTTCCTGATTTGCACTGGGTCTGGGATGTCAGCAATTGCCAAGTACCCTGGGCCAGAAGTAGGACTTGTCAAGTACCCTGAGCCATTCTCCCGGCCTTGGAGAGTGAAAAAATTAACAAACAGGGGAAAAAAAATAATCTGCCTGCTCCTGTAAGCCAGGAACTCAGGGTAGGCACAGCTCCTTTGCCTAGGCACAGGCATAAGAGATCCACAGACTTTGAGTGACTTTCCCCCTGTAGAGACTTGTATGGGCCCATTTCAACAGCTTAGGCCCTCATTACTGCACTACAACAGGATATATACCTGCAGTCTAACTTCAATCGTTTCAGCTGTGAAGTGGCAGGTTTGTGACATTTAACACTGCTCTGCCCATTAAGCAGGGTCTTCACCTACCCACATTAGGGGCCTGAGGACTGGTGGCTCCACCCACGCCACCTAGCCACCAGGGACAGGGGTCCAAGAACAAGAAGTGCCCCCCAGTCCTTACAGCCAACAGCATTGGGTGCCCATAGTCCTGCTGTAAAACCCACCCACCTACATGCTCTAGGGAACAGGAACACGTTTTCCTCCTGGACACTTGAGGTCGGCCATCGGCCCCCTGCCTTGCTCAGTGTGTGTCCCCCAGCTGCAGCCAATCATCCATGCCTGTCTAGGACTGTAGGTGAGAGCCTTCATCACACACTTGGTGGCTGACTACGTGGATGCCTGAGCTGAATCCATACAGGAGGAGTGGGCAGACTCCTGGGCTCACATACTTAGTGGAAGTTCTGGCCACCTGGTGGCAGTATGTTAGAGCTTCAGGGGTGCCAGTGACTGGGCTAGCTAACAAGAGTAGCTTATTTGGGCATATCAAAACAAAACAAAACAAGAAGCTAGGATATAATAAATAAATATAATAACTTATTGATGGCTTGGAGACAACAGTTAATATCAAATCACATAAAGAGGCAGACCATGACGGCTTCAGCAAGCTCCCAGAATAAAGAATCTAGAAATTTTCCAGAGGAAGAAAATTACTCAGAACTACTGGAGGCAGAATACAGAAGATTAATATACAGAACTCTTCAAGACATCAGGAAGGAAATTAGGCAAAAACACAGACCTTGCAATAGAGGAAATTAAAAAGATTAGAGAAGAGCATAATGACAAATTTAACAGACTTCAAAAATCAATAGAGAGACAGCAATCAGAAATCCAGAAGATTAACAATAAAATTTCAGAATTAGACAACTCAGTAGAAAGTCACAGGAGGAGAACTGAGGCACTGGAAGTCAGAATTAGTGAGATTGAAGATAAAGCACTTGACACCAACTTATTTGAGGAAACATCAGACAAAAGGATTCAAAACAATGAAGAAACCCTAAGAATTATGTGGGAGTCTATCAAGAGGAATAACCTATGAGTGATTGGAGTATCACAATGGGGAGGAAAAGGTGGATAACAGAAAATACAGAGAGGATTGTTGAAGCCTTGTTGGCAGAAAACTTCCCTGATATTGTGAAAGATGAGAAGATGTCTATCCAAGATGCTCATTGAACCCCACATAAGGTAGATCCCAAAAGAAAGTCACCAAGACATATTATAATCAAACTTTCCAAAACCAAAGATAAAGAGAGAATTTGAAGAGCCGCTAGGGATAAACGAGTCATCTACAAAGGAGAGTCAATAAGAATAAGCTCAGACTACTCAGCAGAAACCATGCAGGCAAGAAGGCAATGGGATGACATATATAAAGCCTTGAAGGAAAAAAAATGCCAGTTAAGAATTATCTATCCAGCAAATTTGTCTCTCGAATATGATGGAGAAATTAGGGCATTTCCAGATAAAAAGAAGTTTAAGGAATTTGCAAAAACAAACCCAAAATTACAAGAAATACTAAAGGGAGTCCTCTGGTTAGAAAATCAGTAACATCAGATAACAACCCAAGACTAGAACACAGGACAGAGCAACAAAATATCAACTCAGAGAGAGAAGTCACAAAAATAAATCAAAGCTAAAATAGCGGTGAAGAAAGTCAACAATTAACCTAGTCTTCAAAAGACAAACCTCAGAATGCTCAGGAACTGACAGCTCTAGAGGATCCTGGAACTGGAGGTGAAGAGATACGGGGTGAGTCCTAAAATAAGGATGACTGCTTGAAAGCTATTTAAGAAGTTGAATCCCAAAATCTGTTTCCACAGTTAGGTAGTTGTTTGTCCCTTCACCAGTCCAGTAGAAGTCAGAAAGTTTATTCCCTCAGAAGGGATAAAAGAAGCTGCTGATCTAGGGCACATCAGACTTCTGAGGGCTAGTTAACAGAGGCTACTGAGACATAAACCATTTGACTTTTTATTTCATATGAATTTGATTTTTTTCCCCAATCCTTACGTGTTAATTTTTCTACTGAAAATAAAATAACATCAAAAAACTATTCCATGCCTCTTGTTTGATAAAAAGTTACTCCTGGAGACTCACAAGACTAGATTTTAGAGAGTGAGCAAGTTGAAGCAATAGGCCTTAACATACATTCAGTTCTTATCAATTATTCCACTGATGTGGTAATAGGTTAGTAAAGGTAGAAGAAACATTATTGACCACTTAGTCTGTCTTAGATATCTACTGCTGCTGTAACAGAAATACCAGAAGTGGATGGCTTTAACAAACAGAAATTTATTCTCTCTCCATCTAGGAGGCTAGAAGTCAGAATTCAGGATGTCAGCTCCAAGGGAAGGCTTTCTCTGTCTGTTGGCTCTGGGAGAAGGTCTTTGTCATCAATCTTCCCATTGTCTAGGAGCTTCTCAGTGTAGGAGCCTCAGGTCCAAAGGACACACTCTCCTCCCGGTGTTGCTTTCTTGGTGGTATGAGGTCCCCCCAACTCTCTGCTCACTTCTCTCTTTTATGTCTCAAAAGAGATTAATTTAAGACACAACCTAATTTTGTAGATTGAGTCCTGCCTCATTAACATAACTGCCGATAATTCCACCTCATTAACACCATAGAGGCTGGATTTACAACACATAGGAAAATCACATCAGATGACAGAATGGTGGACAACCACACAATACTGGGAATCATGGCCTAGCCAAGTTGACACACATTTTTGGGAGTCACAATTCAATCCATAATTTAGTCTCATGCTTCTATTTTACAGATAAAGAAGCAGAAAAACAGTCACTAAGTGGGTTTCCTGGCCACCAGATTAAGCATATATGTTCATATCTTTCTCTCATACTACAATTTATGTTGAAGATGTATTTATTCAGACTCATATGTTGTAATGGAATCACATTAATTTGATCCATCCCCCCCTCCAAATTTGCCCATTCCCCCCACCCCCAAAAAAGGCATTTCATTCTCAAATAAGTTTGGGAAATATTGTATAGGGGGGTTTAGATTATTTTTTCATTTCTTAGAGAAAATAAGGGTTCTAAGGAGTCTTCTGTTTAACATCACTTGATGCAGTCATTCTTTATTAACTAACATTATAGAACTAATATTCTTGGGACTACGTACTTTGGGAAGAGCTGGTTTGGCTCATTGCTTAGGATCATTCAACATTTGTTTGTTTATTCATTAGTTTTTATTTTCAGAGATCATGTCTGTCAAGGTTGAGGCGGTACCTATAGTTAGAGATGTTGTTCATTTTTGTCTCAATTTTGCACCTGAAGTTTTGGTCTTGTATAATCTCAGCAATATGAAAAGTCTTTTTGGGCAAACTAAAAGCATTAGTTTTTAAACTTAAATTACAGGTGTTTAAACTTAAAAATTACAGGTTTTTAAACTTACATAACTAGTTTATAATAGCTACAAGACAAAGAAATAATAATTTGAAACAACTTTTTTATTAAAATTAAAACATATGCTCAAAACAGCCATTATTTGCTTTCTGGTGCACTCTCAAAACAAATCTGCTTTCTCTTGGATATATAAGCCAACAATGAAATACTTTTCTTGGTTAGAAGCCTTAAGTAATATTTCAAACTTATTCTGTGTTATACACCCAGCCTTGTTACAACACAACTGTCCTCTTTCTTTCAAAGTCAAGCTCCTCAAATTCTTACTCTGAGAACCATATTTGAAAGCAACTCTGAAAGCTCTAAGAGCTTTGACTGTAGGTAGATTTAGACCTTTTTGGCTTTTAAAGGTTGGACTTGATGTTCTTTTGCAGAAAACATTTACTTCCAGGTTGGTAACACTAAGCCTCCTGTCTTTAATTATGAACAAAATGAAATACCTAGACAAACTCTCTTATCAGTGCTACACTTGAAATGACCCAGGTGTGTGTGTATGTGTGTGTGCCTGTAAGACACAGGTGCACACACACACACATACTCACACACACACATCTAGCCTCCAGTCTAACCATCACACCTCAGTCTTTCCTTGTAATTAGAATAGGTAAAATGACATAAAATGAGTCTGATTCAACATCATGTTTGTCAATCCATTGTCATTTATGTCCCAGTGATATTTAGTTCACCTCTATTCTTCTGGGAACTCCCAGTATTCAGCAATGTTGTGCTTCCACTTCCCAATTTTTGCCAAGCAATATACATTTTACAATTCCTCTGCTTCAAAACATCCATGTTCAGCATAATATCAGACTGGGTTCTCTTACTAATCAAACAAAATGCTTTGTTGATTTTAAAGGACTAAGACTCTTCTAAATAATTAGATATAGTGATTGTACAAATATAAATTATTTATAGAAGACAACTACTTAGTGTACTATTTTGCACAATGTAGCATTGCTAGTTTAATTTTTTATCTACTAGAATATGTATTTGCATCGTGAAGTTAAGAATTTTCTTGTTTTTCCTAGAGGATAAGCCATTAAGAATTAACATAGTTGTTAAAAAAATTAACATAGTTGTACGGCCATTTGAGAAGGCATAGACAATGTAAATTTAAAGGAATCCATGAAATTACTGAGAAAATTTTATCAGTTTCCATAAATAGTCTTGATAATTCAGAGACTTCAAAATACGTCATGATTTTAAATATTGAGGGTGGATAGCTACACAATCTAAATTTACACTTCCCAACACTCTAATTTATATACTGCCTTAGTAAAATTTAAATACGCTTTTTGGTCAACAAGGTGCTTACTATTTCTAGAGCTGTATAAAATTTTTATTTCCAGGAATTTACAGTTTTTTGTTATCCTAAAAAATAGATTCTTATATAATCTGCTAAATTCTTTCTTTTCAAAACAAATTGTTTCATTGCAAAACACTTTGTCGCCTCCTCCCCCTTAATCTATTTTTTTATTGATATTATATATTGGATATATTTCGTCCTGTCATCTTAATAATCATATGTTAATTATTTACATAATTCATCTGCTCAAAGATAAAGGCTGTGTGAAATATGTTAGATATTAAATATTTAATAGTCCTCTTTTTACATTTCATCTACACTTCTAAGTAGAAGAAAAATGAATTCCAAAAGCACATATTTCTGCTGGCCAGATGTGGGGGAGTGGAGGAGATAAACTTGCTGGTATTGTAAGGATTTCCATTATTTTTTCTTCAAATATTTTATTCACCTATTTTACTGGTACTAAATCCTTGAACACTTAATAAGGCAATATTTCAGTTGAACCATATGTAAAAAACACACCTTAGTTAATAAAAAATTCTGACATTGGTCTTAATGTAGACAGTAATTATTAATTCTGCTTTCAAAATGTTACTAGAGTTTCCAGTTAGAAAAAAAAAAAAAATTCGGTTTAGACATTTGGCTCATCCAGTGTTGGAAGTAGTAAAAAATGTGACTGATCATCGATTTTTTTTCTCATGTGTCAATGCTGTTTCTGTAAGACAGTGGCTCTCAAAATGTGGGACCATAATCAGCAATATCAACATCATCTAGAACTCACTAAAATGCAAACTCTTGGGCCCCACCAGACCTACTAAATTAGAAATTCTGGAAGTGGGATCCAGAAATATGTTTACTGAAGAGTCTTTAGGGGATTCTGATGCACACTCATAACTGAGAATGACTATTCTAATAGAATTTGTAAAGTAAATTCTTATTTTCAAAATATTTATTGTAGAGGTAACTGGAAAATATGTACCAAGGAGAAACTGTCACAAAACTAAGTTAATAGATGGTTTTATTACAGAAAATTACTCTATCACCACTGTTGATGTTTCCCAGAAAATAAGAGTATCTATTATTTTAGATATTTTGTTTACAACTCTTGAACTAATTCACTGAAATAGAAGTTGTGGACTTTGGGCCATTATATTTTGAGAGACAATTATGGTGATGAATGATTAGCTAGTAGTTTTTAGATATTGCAAAATGCAGATTGCATTTTACATGCATATGATTTATCAATTTTCCTCAGAACTACAAAGAGGTTAAAAAATACGTTGCCAGTTTCAGTCATCTTGATAAGTGTTTACAGTATAATTTATTAACTACAAAATGTTTTCACCCAAGAATACATTTTATATCAAAAATGAACATGGGAGCCAAATTCTCTACATACTATTTTTCAAAAGCTTGTGCTTTTTCTCCTGTGTATATGTCATGCACGCACCATCCATAATCTATGTAAGCAATGAGTCTATAGCTCTTACATCATTTGTGTCCTTTTCGGGAAAATAAGAAGCTGTTGAAAAGGAAATAAGTTTTCAATATATCAAGATAATTCCATATGGATCTTTAATCTTATGAGGAAGTGAACTGCCATATTGAACTGAACTTAGCTCTAGCAATCTCATTTATTTCTTGAGAACAGATATAAAAAATCTTTTATGTAGATCTACATGTTAAAAGAATTACATCACAGGACAGTACTTTTTTTTTACTACCATATGTTATAAATACTAATTTTAGTGGAATAGTGATTAGTGTAGTTTAGTTTAATATATGTTCTTGCACCAAAGAGTGAAATATTCTTCAAATCATTTTTATGTCGTTATTAGTTTAAAAAGCTGTAATTTCAGTGTATATATCCTAACTTCTCTAAATTTTCTTTTTTCTAAAAGGGACATAACACACACTTCAAAGATTATTATAAAAATAAACTGAGATCCTAGTGTTAAATGAACGTGACTTATGATCTAAGTGTTAAAAATAGCTTGATCAGATCACCTAATTCTGAAAATAGTAAAATAGTGATGAGTGGGCATGTGGAAACGTATAAAATTAGACAGACAAGCTGATAAATGAAGCCAAAAATAAGTATCAAGAAATAAACAATGTATCTGTGAAAGGGAACATATATATTTGATAGTGCTGAATATGTAAGATTAGAGAAGCAGGTCAGTGAAATTTGGAGGGGAAAGCACAAAAGTAAATATGGGATATAGAAATGGAAAGTGGTAAAAGAATATAAATATGAATAACTAACAGACAATTAATCAATATTAATTTATATTGTCAGATGATGTAAAAAATATTTGTCAGATGACTGTCTGGCTAACAAAATGTGAGATTCTGTTGATGTTATGTCTCAGTGAAAAAGGAAACAGTCAAAGGCAACTCAAGTGTTTATTATTTGAGAATGAAAGGCTTACTCAGGTTTTAGCCATTTGTGAGGTATCTATTTTTAAGCTTTCGTTCTTAAAATATTTAAGTTGATGCTTTTTTTTTCTTTTTGATGTCTTAAGAGAATTAAAACAACCACAAAAGGTCAACCTAAAAGTAGGAGACTTACTGAAGTGATTAGAATAAAATACCGTCGTATCAGGAATATATCATTTGTAGTCAAAGTGCTCTAGTTATCCCTGAATATCTGTTTTTCTGCTACTGTTGAAGAATTATTAAGGCTCATGTTTGTTCATTTTTGCAGTGGTCAGTTGAGGATGAGAGATTGAGTCTCTGCTGTTTGGATCTCAGTCCTTTCCATAGTTGACTTCAAAAAGTATTCTTATAAATTCCATTTGAGCAGAATGGGCCTGTCACTTATTCACGAAGTGATTAGAGAAAGTAATGTGGCTGCTCTTCTGATCACTAATAATCAAGGAAGTGCAGTGAAGTCATTTATTATCTGGACAGCAGGCATGAGAAAACATCTAAGATTAGTTGCTGTCTGGCCTTAATCTGCAGCATAGTAGTCCTGGAAATATTGAGTGATCAGAGAGATCACATTAAAATGATTGCTTGTATTGTATCTGTGCCTTTTACCTTGGATCAATAGCAAAATAGCAACCTTGGTCCGAGGAATCAAGAGATTTCCTTTGAAAAGGGCTACTTTGAAAGATTTCCTCCAAAATGGCCTACTTCTTAGGTAACAGGAAGAGCCCATTGCAATAAGAACTCAAGGAGACAGTCCCAGGGAGAGGCAGGAGGTGGTAGGGGGAGGCAGAAGTAAGGGAGGAGGCAAGAAGAACAAAAATAAGCTTTGAAAAAATCTTTTCTTACCATTAGAGAAGGTCTTGGATTAATTGATACTGACTTCTTACCCTGGTGGCACAGTCGTTAAGAGCTAGGGCTGCTAACCAAAAGGTCGGCAGTTCAAATTCAACAGCCGCTCCTTGGAAACCCCATGGGGCAGTTCTACTCTGTCTTATAGGGTCACTATGAGTCGTAATCTACTTGACAGCAATGGGTTTTGTTTTGTTTTGTTTTCTTATACAGTTTAACTTTCTCCATTTCAATATTATGAAGGAAAAGAAAGGAAACAGTTGAAAAAGTAAGCTTCAAATTCCTCCTGGCTATTAAGAACTGGTGGGAAGGCAGTGCTGAACTGAGGGAAAGATACCTTCTGCAGTGTTCAGGAAATTCTCTAATCATCAATTCCTCTTTTGTAAAATAGAGATAATAATACAACCAGCCATATAGGATTCTTGTGGGATCAAATGGGTTAATAATGTAAAGAACTTAGAACAGTGCCCGGCACATTCTAAGTACCTAATCTATGCTACTATTATTATTTTTTCATATACTAATGCATTCATCATTTATTCAACACATATAATGGCATGCTTTTCCAATGTGCCAATACCGTATGTCTGGTTTCCCAGAAAGTCTTATTTGGAAATTTGTGTGTAGGAAGTTTATTGGGGAGTACACTCAAGAAATAATACTTCTGTGTGGGTGAAGGAGGTAGGATTAGGCAGAGAAAACTAAGCTTATTATTCCATGTTCCAACTGTCAGACAGGATCATGTGATTGATCCTGATGATCATGGTCAATTACCTCTGGAAAGGATGGTGACCCCTTTTTTTCCTGCTAGTCTCTTGACACAAGGAGGCTGAAGTGACCAGGTAGCAGCCAGAGCTTAAAGTTTAGTAGGACTTTTCCTGTGTTCCCTGGTGGGACTATTCCCTTTGTGAAGACCAAACCCGTTGCCATCAAGTCGATTCCAATTTCTAGCTACCCTATAGGACAGAGTAGCACTTCCTCATAGGGTTTGCAAGGAACGGCTGTTAGACTTGAACTGCTGACCTTTCGGTTAGTAACCACCCGGGCTCCTTATGAAGACCAGCACCTTTAAACCCAAACAGCCCGTGGTTGCATGTTGTGTTGTTCATTCCTATATCTGGTTATTTTTCAATTGAGAAAATATTTACATTTCATCTTGCTAGATTCAGTGGCCTCTTACAATAGGGGTTACATTAATCCAGTGTTGGAAATTAAATGAGAATGTTTGAAACAGAATTTCACTCCCTGAAAAAGCTATTCATTTTTATGATTTACCCTTATTCCTAAATTAAGCCTGCCAAGGTATGAACTCAAAGTGTGAGGGAGTTTACAGGGATTCCCTTGTCTGCAAGCCCAGACTAAAATTTTTTCCCCTTTAATTCTAAGAGACTGTCAATACCTTTATTTGGTTTCTTGAACCCCAGTCCTAGTTCCAGAATCAGATAAGAAAATGTAGCTCTCTATACCAGGCTTATCTTCTAGTCCTTTCTCCTCTGAAATCTCGACCCTGTAAATCACAGCCAGCATTGTTAGTGACCTGATTTCTTCAAGCAGTCTTCTTTATATTTTGTACAAACAGTGTAGTTCTCAGCAGGGGAGTTGCTCTGGCTTTCCTGTTCTACTATTGTCAGAAGTGGAAGTCCAATGGAGCTTTGTCATACAAATCCTATCAAAATGTCTGCATATGTGTGTATGCATGGAGCAAGGTCAGAGGGTGTGTTTGTATAACATGAGAAAAATAATCATGTGGTTTTATTTCCTTTTATCCTACTCCTACCCCACAGCTCAATTATTAAAGAAACCCTTTGAAAGGCGACTGAAAAATAGATGCCTGTTCAGATATGTTAGTACTCGAATGGCTAAAGAAAAGTCGGTCCTAACCATTCTGAGACGATTCTATTTATGCGATTATATTTAACATTTATTCCAGGCCTACAAGTTATCAGGTGATGACCAGGTATCACCAAGTAAGTGGATAAAATACCTATTATTCTTCTATTTTCATAGTCTTTGAATGAGTTTTCAAAATCACGGTGAGTGCACTTACTTTTGAAGTGATTCAAAATCAACCATTAAACTGTTTGTAAAGCATTATGAAATATAATAATATAAAATATTTTTAAATTTGTCTGATTCAAATTATGATGGACGTTTCTCCCATTTAATTAGCAGTTTGTTTACTACCCATGTAAATTAATTTTAAATAATTATTAATAATTATTAATAGGAGTAATTTTTCTCTTTGCTAAAGTCACATTAATTATAATTTGTCTCTAGCTCTAGTAATTCATTTTACCACTCACATTACAAGTTTTGTATCTCTTTTCTTCTTTTTTTTTTTTAAGCAATTTCAAACTTTAAAAGGCCTCTCTTACCTGTTCAATCTAACTTTAGCCCTTTTTTACTACAATTTTTCTTCTTAATTTTTTTTTTAATGGCATGTGTTTTCAGTATTTGAATGTATGCTTATTAATTGAGTGTGTTTAAATTTTTGGTTGCTAATATGGATTTTGAGAAATATCATCTGGTAATACAAGCCACTAATGAGGTGAGTGGCACTGTGATACCACTGGTCTGTGGTATGACAATACACCAGTGAGAGCTATATAAATAATTTACTGCAGGTGCCTTTTCATTAGGTTACATGGAGAACATCTGGTTTTCCAAATATGACACAGAAAAACTAAAATAAAACCCATCAGGGCTCCCTAACTATCACACAGGACAGCCATAATTATGCTTCAAGCCTTATCTCTCAAAAATAAATGGAAAAAAAGCAAGTTTACAAAACTAACGCATCCAGGAAGCATCACCTAATAGAATGCTCAACCTACACAACAATGAGCCTCCAACTCTGGTCTGCTGAGCTTCATGCATTTCAAGAGGGACCCACTTTGATGCTAAATGCCTTAGAACCAGAATACCACCTTACCTTCGAGGTTCAGAGGCATAAAAATTGGCTGGTTTACCATTAACCCAATAGTAATGAAAGCATTAGTAACTGAATTCCACAGGTTTTTAAAAGACATTTTTAGCTCTATGTTTGCTGTTTTTAATGATTGTTTTTAAATTGGGGCTCTCCATGGAACATTATTCTTACTTGTCACTAAACATTCAAAAATATGAATAGAACATAGTGTAATTTTTTCTTTTTTAATAAATTAAGGCTTTGACAAGACTTGCATGACATTCTGGCCATGTCTACACATAAAGGGAAATGGATAAATTGAGGAATTCTTCTAATAATTCAGATTTACTGTATGCATAAATCAATGAAGGTGTTCTTACTTACTTTGGTTAAATAAACCACCCCCTAGTTGTCCCTATGTTCTGTATCGTCAGGACATTTTAAAATACATGCCTTCTTAACCTCAGTAAGCCAAAACCGATATACTGTTTTATTTTGACATAAAAATAAAATTTCTATACAGTAATTATTTTGTACTTTTCTATAGGAGATTCGTACTTCAATAAAATTTTTATTTAATAAAAAAACAGTAAGAGTAATTCTGGGAAAAATAATTAATTCAGACTTGAAAGTATAACTCTAGTTTGGAAAACTTAACTGTTTTAGTCCCCACATAGTTGATAGAAGTTTTATTTTCCAAATACAAATGTGTTAAGTAAGTACCACTGTTATATCGTATGGAGCCCTAGTGGTACAGTGGTTAAGAGCTCAGCTGCTAACCAAAAGGCTGGCAATTCCAATCCACCAGCCACTCCTTGGAAACCCCATGAGGCAGTTCTACTCTGTCCTACAGAGTTCTGTGAGTCAGAATCAACTTGATGGCAATGAGTTATTATATTGTATAAAGTATTATCATTTAAACAATATTTCACAAAACTAAATGTCATCAAAGCACTCTAATTAGCTGTTAAAAATTCTTCCATGCTTTAATTACTTAGATTTGCACTTTAGCTAATATTTTCCAATAAATTTTAACACTTTTTCTTAGAAAATATATCACATTTAAGAAATCAGATTCTGTCAATTTAGAAATTTAAGTGCTACCAATTGTGCCTCTGAAGCGTCTGTAGAATTCTTCTTCCTCCTTTCATCCCCTTTGTCACCTTTGCCTTAGCTCGTCTCTCACTGGAACACCGGGTTTCTCTAGAAACTGCCCATGTGGTTTCTACCTTCACTTTTTGTCTACTCTAATCCAGGCTTCTTATTTATTTTTTAATACATAAATCTGATCATTTTACTCATGTGAATAAGCTTTCTGATCATTCCCCATACACTTTAAAATAAACCCCAAATTGCTTTATGAGTTTACATGGTCTCCATAATTTAATCCCAATAGCTGTTCACAATCTTTCCCATCACTCCTCTCCCCTGACCCCCTTGCACATATAATTTATCTATACTGCAACTGAGAATCACTGAAGATTACTTAACTACCCTATGCTCTTTCATGTCTCCATACATTTAAAAATACTCTATTTCTCCCTGATTCCTCTTTTCCTTCTTTCTGTCATGTAAAGTCCTTTAGGACCCATTTCAAATACTACCTTCTGACTAATCCAAGTAAAAACGAGTTATTTCTCTTTGTTCCCATTGCACCTTGACTCATATCACATGTTTATTATGTTCCTTTTTCTATATTTGCTATATTTTTCTTCTCTCTTGCATTATGAGCTTTCAAGGACTAGTGCGTGGCTTACTTATGTAAACCTTAAACAATGGATTGTGGCACTATTGTATCATTTATGCTTGTTTCCAGTAACCAGTTTAGCAATACATAATTTAGGATTGTATGTCTTTTGTTATTTTTTGTCTTTGTTTTTGCTTTTTTTTAAATTCAACTAAGAGATAGAACTTTTGTCTACCCAGAACTTACATAATAGAGATCTCAGATACTAAACATAGTGTACTGCTACAAAATGAGGAACATCATATAACCTAACATCTCTACTAGATCAGCGTATAGTTCTTATATCTGAGTAAACTAATTCATGTTTGTAAATACTGTGAAATCAGTAACTGTAACAATCAGCATGATCTGATTTTTTTGTCCTGATGAAATCATGTGTCTTTCATTTAGCTTAGATATTTTGGATAATATGAATAGTGATTTTTCATATACTTTCACCACACTGTGAAATGCGTATTTCCGTAATAATAAATACCTACTTCTTGCCTCTCCATTCCCACTTTTTCTGACTGTGAAACATAATGCTTTAAATGACTGTCTACCTGATATTTTTGCTAAAGAAATGTTCAATGAATATTATGATTTTAAACTCCTTTTGCTTGCATCTCTAGATCTCTCATAGAATGTTTACATCAAAACTTTGGCATAGCACCTCTTAACTGTATCAAAAACAGCACAAAATGTCCAGTGAAATTACACTCACCAAATGGCTTTCAGTGAAAGATATTTTTAATTGTATCTTTCTTTAAAGTGGGTATATTTCCTTCTTGTCATTTTTCTTTGTTAGGAAAACTGAACTCTCTGTCCAAGTGCATGAAGGTAGATGACAATTTGAAGGTATTTGAACAAATCATGTAAATTTAAGCCATGAATCAAATCAATCTGATTGTAACTTCTGGTTATCATAATAACCATTTTTGATTTGAAAAGAATGCATCGTTTTAGAAACAAAAGGTTTAGGAAATTTCCAGTGCTTTTAGATTTTTGAGACTTTGTAGAAAAATTTCTAGGCTGAAGCTACATTTAGTTTCCCAACAGCCTTTTTTCTTCTTTGATTCACTCAGAAACTGTGTATTGAATAGCTATTATGTGTTAGGAACTAAGTATGAGAGGTAAGGCTCCCTGGATGGTACAAAAGGTTAATTCATTCAGTGGCTAACTATTCGAGTCCACCCAGAGGCACCTTTGGAAAAAAGACCTGGTGATCTAGTTTTGAAAAATCAGCCATTGAAAAACTTGTGGAGCACATTTCTACTCTGATATACATAGAGTCACCATAATTTGGAGTCGACCTGAAGTGACAATGAGTTTTTATGAGGGGAACAAAACATATATGGTACCTAATCTAGTAGACCCAGTCTAAAAGGATATACAGACATTACATGACAAAATAAATAAATAAATTATAAATTTTGATTTGGCATCAATAGCCTATAGGAAACATCTAGCTAGAGGTGCTTTTCAAATTTTAAATTAATTTTATAACAACAGTAAATTTGAAGTAATGCCACTGTGTGAAAGTTTTATTTTGAAATTAGATAAGATCAAGAATACAGGTAATATTTCTTATTTAACATTTAATGTTAACATATATTTAATAATTAATTATCATGGAAAAAAACATTTGACTTACTTAAAAAAATTCAAGAAAGTTTCCTGATGTTACTATGTATTTGTCTCAACAAAATTTCTTTAAACTCTATCACAGTGGACCTGAGCTTCAGGGGAATGGCTTTAAAACTATTCTTTCAATAGGACCACTGATAATGGTCTGTTCTAGAAATCAGGTTTGAGCTTTCTTTCACTCTATTAAACAGTCATTTGTTGGGTGGTTACTGTATGTTAGCCATTATGCTAATCAGTGGAAATAAAGTCATCTCTGGAGTTAAACCTTTCCTGGAATTTTATAATTGCATGATTACCACGAGTCGGGATTGACTTGAAGGCAATGGGTTTGTTTGTTTTTTTGGAAGGGCATTTTTTTTCCAGAAGAAAGGCCTGGTGACTTGCTTCCTCAAAGATTACAGCCAAGAAAACCCTATGGAGCAGTTCTACCCTGTAACACATGGGGTCACCATGAATTGGAATTGACTTGAAGGCAATGGGTTTGTTTGTTTTTGATTTAAAAGGACTTTAAGAGATACTTACTAGTACATGTAGGAAATCCTCTAAGGGTTCTCAGAATTAAACAGAGGAGACTACAAGAGCAGCTACAGGACTACAACATTAGGAGGATGTCAGAATCAGCATTTATGGAAATTAAAAAGCAAGGATAGAATGAAAAGGACACTTTGGTGGGAGAATCATTAGGAATCATTAAGCTTGATTATTAGAAGGGAAGAAAAGAAAATAAATTACTATGTTATGAACTCAAGGGACTAGAAATGTGACGGTCTTGCATTTCTATCACATATTGCATTTTTAGCATATAATCTTGAAGACAGAGTTTGGGTTTTTTTTTGTTCTGCATGATTTTCATGAGCCCAAATTGTAATAGAAAAATTTGCAAACACTTCCTTTGTATATATTCAAGTATGAAGAAATGATCTCTCAAAAACAAAATGTTTCTAGAAAAGGCACAGTGCCAAAAAGACAAAGGATCTAGTGGTTTGAGGGCAGCTGGTTATATTTATCAAACCTGGATTTTCTCTTGTGTGGTGGCTTTGCCTGAGAGTTTTCAGTTGTGTGGTTAGCCAATAATATGAAAACAGAATCTAATGGGAGAGCCAAAAATGTTCAGTACTATAGCCAACAAGCTTTATATGTGTGCCAAAAGATATGGCTTTTTTACATCATACATTATAAAAGTATGATATCATTTAAAATAGTGTAGAATAAAAGAATGCCTATTAACTTATCTTGCAGACACCTTATAAAGAATAATTTTTATTAACGGCAGATTGCGCTTGAAAAAAAGAAGAGTAAACCATCCATTGCTTTTAATCACTGAGAACCAGACACAGAAAGAAACAAACTGATTTTCTGTCTACTTATGCATTTTTCCATTATAATTGCGGAGCATATATTGTTGTTTTCACTGGTAGGTTGATTGTAGTCAATGCTTGCAAGGTGCCTTAGAATAATTTTTGTAAGCTCTTTCCTACAAAACTTGAATGTCTTTGAGGGTGAACTCATGGTGATTAACAGTAATTTGGAGGGATCTAAGCAGGAGGAAGCAGGTTCTGAAACTCTAGTCTTTCTTTTAGGCAATGAATTTGATTTCATAAAAGTTACATTGTAGTAAGTCAAATCTTGCCATTCAGAGCAGATGACTCATGACCAGTTTTTTCATACGGCCAGTTTGTAGGTTACATAATTTGCTGCCTTGATATCCATTAATTCCTCCTACTTGCCCTTACACCTGGTTTCTGACATAGCCATTCCTGTTTTGTCACACAGTCTCTCAACAGTTGTCGTCTCTAACTAGCCCTCTCAGTCATGCCCCATACAGTTTCCCATGATAAAAACCTGTTACTATCTTGTAACTCAATATCTTAATGGTGGGAGTTACTCTTTGTGCCTCCTGGCCATGTCCTGTATGATTCCCGGTGATAAAAACCTCTCCTTTTCCCGGATGCACTAGACAACTTGAAACTGACCAATAAGATTTCAGCGACTGCTAACCTCAAAACTTCACCCTGCTTGCCATACGTAAGCCCTTTCCTGCAGTCCCTTGATGCAACCCCCTGTGTGACCCTGCGTCAAGACATACTATAGTTTCTTCTTTCGGACCTGTGGTTACTAAATTCTATTTGTTTTCGGGCCTTCCTGCTTAAGTCTCACTTCCCTGGGCCGCACCTGACAGACCATCCAGGACAACCACAGACCCCTGTTGGGTCAAATTTAAGGTAAGTCAGAACCTCTATAACCCTTGTATGATTTCCTCAGTGTGAGAGACTGAATGTCTATAACTCCATTTCCCAAAATGTTTGCTGCCAGGATTGCACGTACAGTTGAAGTTGCACCATTGAGATGCTCTCATCGAAGATTTGAAAGGCTGAAAAGAAGCCGAAGTCACTTTCTGCTTCCTAAGGCGGCAGGCCTGAGTTTTGCAAGGACCTCTGTATTCCCCTGCCTGTTCATTTACCTCAGGACTGTGGAAAGCTGTGAAGAGCAAACCTCTGACTCTTCTGCAGTAAACCTGAATATGGTCAAAGACTTCCTGACTTGTACAACTTTCGTTTCTCCAGTCCTTGGGATCATTTTGTAAATATCTAATTTCCTGCATTGTATTCCTTTCTGCCTACACACGCAGAGTGCAGTTTCTATAATACAAACTGAACGCTGACCAATACATGGGGCTATAATTTTACATAAAATCATGAGAGAGGGCATTGTTGTACTGAGTTTAACAAGTCCTTTGACATGAGGTTTGACACTCATAAATTCAGGGCAAGTTGGAGTTGAAAAACTGTAAACAGTTTCTAATATCTTAAAATTTTAATAATCATGACAAAAATAAATCATGATAAAAATATAAATATCAGCTTTTTATATGAGTTCTTCTTGATATTATGCCATATAGAAAAGGCATCATACTATAATACATAATGATTTTTCAGTTTGCAGCACATCTTAAGTTATTGCAAGTTATTTTTTAATATTTAAAATGAAGTACAATTAAAATATATTTTACCATTAAAGGATTTTTTTTGCTTTCATAATATTATCTATTTTTTTTTAAATAGATGACTGAAAGCAAAAAATTACAATATTTTCAGTAATAGTAAATGCAAAGTTTGGCTTTAACATCTTCGCACTCTTGAGCATTTAACTAATATAAAAAATATTTGTATGCCAGAGTAAGTTACTCCCAGCGTTAATATAAACAGAATAGCTCTACTTGGAATGGATATGGAACATGCACAATGAATAAAATATTAAATGATGAATAGAACACATTTGAACACAGAAAACAAACACTCCTGTGCCCGAAGGCAACAGTTTAGGGGACATAAATGAAATTACTATGTAACTTACCCCATGTTAGAATAATAATTACATATTTAAAATAAAAATAATATAAATAGCATCTATCCCGAACAAGATATATTATAGCTCATAACTAGCAGGAAGGCAGATCTTCCAGACAAAAAAGAAAGAATTTTACATTTAGAAGCAATTTTTAAACGACATCTCTGTTTATAAAATGATTAGTAAAAAAAAAATATCCATTGCCATCTAGTGGAATCTGACTCACAGCGACCCTATAGAACAGAGTACAACTGCCCCAGAGGATTTCCAAGGCTCTAATCTTTACGGGGTAACCCTGGTGGCATAGTGGTTAAGAGCTACCGCTGCTAACCAAAAGGTTGGCAGTTGGAATCCACCAGGCGCTCCTTGGAAACCCTATGGGGCAGTTCTACTCTGTCCTATAGGGTCACTATGAGTCAAATCGACTGGATGGCAAGGGCTTTTTTTAATCTTTATGAGGAGCCCTCTGGGCGCAGTGGTTAAGAGCTTAACTGCTAACCAAAAGGTCGGCAGTTCGAATCCACCAGCTGTTCCTTGGAAACCCTATTAGTCAGTTCTACTCTGTTCCATAGGGTCGCTGAATCAGAATCCACTCAGCTGCAACCAGTTTGTTTTTTCTGTTTTGTGGAATCTTTAAGAAAGCAGACTGCCACATCCTTCTCCCGTGAAGCAGCTGGTGGGTTTGAACTGACGACCTGACCTTTCAGTTAGCAGCTGAGCTCTTAACCATTGCGCCACCAAGACTCTTTAAAAATGAATAGTAGGTGCAATAATATTTTAGTTTTGTAATATGTGTACCAGAATGTACCTTTACAAATACTGATGCTGTATCAAAGCATCCCTGAGGAATTTGCAAGATGGAGAGGCTGTTAATAATACAACCAGTTGCCATTGAGCCAATTCTTACTCATGGTGACCCCGTGTGTGTCAAAGTAGAACTGACATGTAAGATTTTCAATGGCTGATTTCTTTCAGAATTGAATGCCAGGACTTTCTTCTGTTAAAAATACAAACATATGTTTAACACATACACAAACAGCTGAGCATCTTATAAAGTATGAAGAGGCAATGCATTTGGAAATCAACCACTGATTATAAATTGAGTCCAAAAGAAATATAGAATGTGGAGCCAGTTATAATGTTACCACCTAGCAATGTCCCAATCACATTGCATATCTCCTCGATCTGATTATTTAAGTATATGTTACATCATAAGTAAGTTGTACAACAAATGAAAGAAAGCAAGCTTTGGTAGTTTTCTAGATGATATTTTATTTTTGGTGTTGTATAAAAGGAAATAAACTAGCCATTGTTTTACAAATTTTCTGTTCCCTTTCTTTCAGTCTTCCTTTATCTTGGAATATATGTTGTCTCTGACTCATGGCGACTTTATGTATAACAGATAAAAATGTTGCCCAGTCCTGGGCCATCTTCATAATTGTTGGTATATTTGAGTCCATCGTTTTGACATTTGTGTCAATCCATCTCATTGAGGGTTTCCCTCATTTTCCCTGACCCTCTAATATACCAAACATGATGTCCTTTTCTAGCAATTGGTCTTTCCTGATGATGTGTCCAAAGCAAGTGAGCCAAAGAGTCACCATCCTTACTTGGAAGAGACATTCTGGTTGTATTTCTTCTAAGACTGATTTGTCGTTTTTCTGATAGTCAATATTCTTTACCAACATCACAGTTCAAATGCATCAATTCTTCTTCAGTTTTCCTTTTTCATTGTCCAGTATTAGCATGTAAATGAAGCAATTGGAAAGATGAGGGCTGAGGGCTTAGGTCAGGTGCACCTGAGTCACCTAAGTGACATCTCTGTTTTTTAAAACTTTAAAGAGGTCTTTTGCAGCAGATTTGTCTAATGCAGTATGTTCTTTGATTTTTTGACTGCTGCTTACATGGGTGTTGATTGTTGACTCAAGTAGAATGATACCATTGACAGCTTCAATTTCTTCTCCATTTATCCCAATGTAGTTTATTAGTCCAATTATGAAGATTTGCATTTTCTTCATATTTTGGCATAATCTATACTGAAATCCGTAGTCTTTGACCTTTATCAGTACTTGCTTCAAGTCGTCTTCATTTTCAGCAAGCATGGTTGTGTCATCTGTATATGCTTCCTGAATCCAGATGCTGCATTTTTCGTCACATAGTTTGGTTTCTCAGATTATATGTTCAGCATACAGATTGAGTAGATAAGGTGAAAAGTACAATCCTGCTGCATACTTTTTCCAATTTTGAGAACTGGCACTGCCAATTATTAAATTGTTAATTATTTATTAAATCATTAATTTTAATTAATAATTAATATTAAACTATGGTTATTTCATTTTTAGATGTTACTTTTTTCAAGTTCCCTTGTCACTTTTTTTACAGTCTCTATTTTTATTGATTTTTTTTTCTAATTTGTCCTCTATCTCCTTAAACAGAGTAAGATGTGTTGTTTTATAGTCTGTCCCTGATGATTCCAATATATGAATTCTTTTCTTGTTTGTTTATGCTGTCTGTGGTTTCTATAGTATTACTTACTATGTTTCTTGTTACCTTCATTGGCCATTGACTTGCAAAATTAATGTTAGAATTATTTGACAACTAGGATAAAAGTACCTTCCTCCAGAGAGAATTTGTGCTGCCTTCTTCCAGGCATCTGGGGGCACTACCAGTCTGAGCAACTTTAAAACAAGTACCATGGAAGATCTAGGTTCTTCAAGTCATGTTAAGAACTGCTCCATTTCTCATTCGCCTTCATCATCATATTGTAGGATTTCGGGGATCCAGCTTATTTTGAAAGATTCTGCTGTTTGACACCTTACCTTTTGTGAACACTTGGCATTGATTTCTCAACGCTTCTCGTTATTGGGTTCTGAAAATAAAAATTCAAATTTCCCAGATCAGCAAATACGTTATCGGAAGTGTAGCTTTTTTCCTCATTTATCTCTGAATTTTCATTTCTACCTCAGGATTGGCTTAGTGATTTCTAACAACTGTCTTGTCAAAGTTTACAGGCTTTGAAGAATTTCTCTTAAAAATTATCATCCATGCTTTTGTTTTCAGCATGACTGCCAACTTATTTAGCCTATCATTACAAGAAATAGAAATTCCCCCATTAATTTTTTTTAACAAGCAGTTTAAGTTTATAAGGGAGGAGCTAGGGGTATTTTTACAATTAGGATAGCGCTCTTTGAATAGATATTAAAGATGCAAGTGCTTTGTAGTAAAAGTCTATAATTGGTAAAATTCTCTATTTCTACTAAAGTCATAAGTGATTTTACAGTGGAGAAAATCATTTGTCTTGTATATTTTATACATATCTCTTTTATAATACTTATCAAACTGCAGTGTAATTATTTGCATGCATGTCACTCTGACAAGACATCACATGCCACGTGCAGAGCCTGTCTTATTCTTATACTGAAAGTAAATATAGCATAGTTACTGTTCAGAACCCTGGAGTCACAGTGCTGGAAATCCAACTTTCCCACTAGCTACTCTATGACCTTGGACAAGCTATGACTAAACTCTGGGCCTCAATTTTCTCATTTATAAAATGAAGGTAATATTTACCTTATAATTAGTTGTGAGCTTTAATTGAGCTAATGTTAGTAAAGCAATTAAAAATTACCTACCATATAATAAATATTAATCATTATTATTTTAAATATCTGCTCTAGTAATAAGCACTGTACTTTTGGCAAAATGTTGAATAAGTACTTGATTAATGATTTATCATCCATAGTTATGCTAAGACTGCCAAACAATTGCATGGTGGAAACCCACATGTACATTCTGAATAACAGAAATTTAGCCCTGAAAAATTAGAACTGTCCCCAACAGCTAGTATTGAAAACAATGAACTTCATTTTCAAAGTTGACTGTCTAATAAACAAGTTACAAAAGAACATATTAAAATCCAGTGACACTGGTATAAATTTTATTTAAATTGCTTATGCATATAATTGATGACATGATTTTTGGATTGTATTTTAAAAACTCATTAAAATGTGTTTAACCCCCCTTCGGTGTGTTATGACAATATTCACACAATGCCAGAAAATCTGTTCTACTTAGAACTATGCAGAAAGCTTTGACTTCATGTAGTTAGAGTCCATATCTGATAAGTAGAATTTCATCCAACATCATCCAAAAATTTTAAATGGTCATTTTGTAATTTTCTTAACCTAACACAGATATGTTGAGATCTCAGGGAAGACAAAGAGAAGGCCATTCTCAGAGCAATTGTCAATACTTACCCCTGGCCCTTTGTCCCATACTGAGCACAAGCTGTCCTCTTTTCAAGTCATGTTGTTTTTTGCCAAATAAAAAAGTTTAAATAAAGAAAAACAACCATCATTTATGAACATGCAGCCAGAGGGAAATCTAACCAATGTTTACATTCTGGCAGAGAGAGGCAAAGTAGGAAAGAAAAAAAACAGATCTTTTGGCCCATTTCTTTTATGTTTTATAAAAATATTCCAAACTGATAACACACTTTAACTGTGCTCAAATACAATTTGATTTCAGTTTTTATCCTGCTTAACATAATATCCCAAGAAGGAATATATATTGCAGTATTTCTCAATCTCTTTTAACCTGAACCAATTTGTCCCAACAGAATCTTACTTAAACACATATTAAAAGGGTCCCTGCATGGCACAAACATTTTGCGCTTGACTACTAACCTAAAGGTTGGCAGTTTGAACCTATCCAGCAGCACTGTGGAAGAAAGTCCTGGCGATCTGCTTCTATAAAGATTACAGACAAGAAAACCCTACTCTGTAACACATGGGGTTGCCATGAGTCAGAATCAACTTGACATCAACAGGTTTGTTTTGTTTTGTTTTTATTATTTACTTGAAATAGACTTCCTATTCTCATTCTCAGTTTTCTAAAGGTATTGTCATAGGTTATGATTATTATATGGCTTGTCTTATTTGACTTGCTGCTGTGATTCATTTTGTTAATAAATTGACTAACTCAAATTTTCATTGAGTTGACATTGGGACAAATTGAATTTGGTAATCATAGATTATTATCTTTACATTCAGTTAAATTTAATTTATTATATATTCATAAGCAGGATTGATTTATATCTTTAATTGGGGGCTGATTTTTATTAAAGATACTGTTAATATTAGGAAATGTGTGTAAATACTTTAAAATTTTATCCATGTTCTGGAACCCTTGAAAATCTTATATTTGTTCTTTGAAGATTTTTAGAAAAAATTTTATACTGAATACTTTTTGAGGGCTACTTTATTAATGATCTCTCCAACTCATTCATCACATTGAAGATTTTATTAAACTGTCTTCTGGTTTCTATTGCCATTGTTGAGAAGTTTGCTGTCAGTCTAATTGTAGTGTAGTTTTAGGTGTTTGATCTTCCTTCTTTGACTACTTTTAAGACCTTATCTTTGTCTTGTTTTTCTGATGCTTCAGTAAAATTTGTCTAGCTCTGGATTTACTTTTATATATTTGACTTGAAATTTGTTGTACTTTTGAATCTGAGAATTTATGTTTTCCAAATCTAGAGAATCATCAGCCTTTTCTTCAAATATTATCTTTTTTTGATTCTCTGTATTGTTGCCATCTGGAACTTTTGTATTTTTTTTGATAGTATCATTCTATCTTACATGTTTCTTAGACTCTCATTTTTATTTTCCATATTTTTGTCTTTCTCTGAAATATTTTAGGGTTTTTTTTTATCAGATCTGTCTTGAGTTTTTGCTGATTCTCTCCTTTAACTGTCACATCTGTTGGATTTTTTTTTTAATTTAAATTTTATTTTCATTTCTTATAGTTCTACTTCATTATTGTTTTCAAACTTGTCTCATCGTTTTGGTTACTATCTTGTTTTTTTTTATATTTCTGATTCTAATTCTTAATTCTTTACAAATCTCACTTTGACTTATTTTCTAATATATGCTATATTTTCCATTTTCGAAAGTCCTGTGGCTGTAATTATGCTATTTGTTGTTTTGGCTGTCTATTTCTCACAAGAATTTTCCAAACTTGTTTTTAAATTTTGGTGTAGGCACTCAGGTTTGGGGGTTTTTATCTGTAGTAATCCTGTGGAATGTGAGTTGATAGTAGAGCCTCTGACAGGATTTTGCATCCTGACCCAAGAACTTACTTAAGCTCAATTACTGAAATTAGTACATACTCTAGGTATTAGCTTGCCACTATAATTTTCATCACTATCTTTGTTATTTGTTCTCTGGTGATTTCCTTTACTTTCTTGTGAGTGGAGAACTATATTTAAAAAAAAATTATTTTATCCAAGATATTTAGTTTATTAGAAAAAAGTGATTTTCAGGCTACCATGTCTATATAAATGAATATAGATGCCCTTTTAAATTTTTTTTAGTAAAAATTGAGAAAAATGAAAACAACTACTTAATAACCATTGAGGAAATTATGACTAGTCATATTTTCTAAGTCTTCTTATGTTTATATTAGTAATTTAAGCAAAATAAGTTGTTGTCAAGAACTGTGACTGGTCTGAAATTTTACCTGTTTGGAAGCTAACAAGTTAGCCTGCTACAGTTTCATGCATACTGGAAGAAGACACGAGACTCCAGGGTGAGAGACACAGGATTTCATGACTCATGGCATCGCAGGCAGCATGAGCTTCCTTTTTGTATTGGTTTCCTTTACCCTTCCAGTCCCACAGGAGTAATGTGGAGCAACCCAGATGGATGGATGCCCACAGTGGTCTTGTGTCACAACAGAGGAACTCTGAATTTAGAAAATCCCAATCTATCAAAGGGCTGTTAGCAAACCTGCCCCGTCTTTGCTTCAGAGAGATACAGTATCTATTATTTTGGAAAGCAAACAAATACGCCTTTTGCTCCAGAAAAAGACACTATCTATACCTTCCGTGGCTGTGTGCTATAAAAACATCCCTGAAAAGCTGTCAGTTCTGCAACTTAGAAGCAGCTCAGCAAATGCTCAGAAGACAGGCAGTAAAATAGAAACTATGGAGAATTATCTCCCAGCAGTTGTTTCATCAGTTTTTTTTCCTCAAGTATATGTTACTTTTTTTTTCTGGTGGCAGTGGTTAAGAGCTCAGCTGCTAACCAAGAAGTAGCAGTTCGAATCCACCAGCCACTTCTTGGAAACCCTATGGGGTAGTTTTACTCTGTCCTGTAGGGTCACTATGAGTCAGAATCAACTCAACAGCAATGGGTATAGTTTTTGGTTTTTTGAAATATAATCTACCCTCTACTTGTTTTATATGAGACTTTTGCATTTACAATGTTTTGCTTTATTCCTTTCTATTTTCATGATTACTTTCAATTTAATTTTGCTTGATTGCACAAAATACAATCCTGGATTTAAATGTTCATCACATTACTGAGTATCATATTTTATCTATGCCTGAGATATTTTTTCATATTTTAGAAAGTATATTTTTACCTCTAAAGCATTCTTTTGCTTTTATTATATGGTTATTTTAAATTAAGAGGCAGATTGAATTCCATATATCATTAAAATTAATTTTAAGAAAGCTAAAACCAATTTTTTGGTTCACCTATAGAAAGATAGGTGCCTTTTTGCAATGCTTTTTTAGATTTACATAGAACTGTCTTAGGTATCTAGTGCTGCTGTAACAGAAATACCACAAGTGGATGGTATTTATTCTCTCACAGTCTAGGAAGCTAGAAGTTTGAATTCAGGGTGCCAACTTCAGGGAAGGCTTTTTCTTTCTGTCAGCTCTGGGGAAGGTCCTTGTCATCAATTTTCCCTGGTCGAGGATCTTCTCAGCACAGGGACCCCGGGTCCAAAGGATGCACTCGCCTCCTGGTTCTTCATTCTTGGTAGAGTCAGGGGGCTGTCTCTCTGATCACTTCTTTCTTTTATATCTCAAAAGAGATTGACTCAAGATATAGCCTAATCTTGTAGATTGAGTCCTGTCTCATTTACATAACTGCCTTTAATCTTACATCATTAATATCGTAGAGATAGGATTTATCACACATAGAAAATAACATCAGATGACAAAATGGTGGACAATCACACAATACTGGGAATCATGGCTTAGCCAAGTTGGCACACATTTTTGAGGGACAAAATTCAATCCATAATACCATTTTATCCTTAACGTTTGGTTTCCTTTTCCTTTCTCTTCAACGTGGGTAAGTGTAAATAAATTAATAAGCATTGATATATTGTTTTAGTGCAGTGTAACCAGCTAGTGTTGTTATTATTGTTAGTTGTCATTGAGTCAGTTCCAACTCATGGCAACCTTATATATAACAGACCAAATCATTGCCTGGACCAGTACCACCTTCATGATCATTGCTATGTTTGCACCCATTGTTTTGTCACTGTGTGTTCAACTCATCTCACCAACGGCCTTGCTGGCCTTCTCTGACCCTCCAATTTACAAAGTATGATGTCCTTTTCTAGCAACTGGTCTTTCCTGATGGCATGTCCAAAGTGAGCAAGACAAAAATTAAGTATTTAAAATATGCTTTACATGCCTACTATATTCCAGGGCCTGCAATAGGCAGTGAAGATAGAGTCCCAAACCAGAAAAATCAGGATCATTCCCCTTTTAAAGCTCACACAGTGGTGCTTATTCTTCACAACATTTTTTTTTTTAAATTGCAATTTTATGATATTTTGTAAGGAAATATCTCTCTTGATGCAAGTGTAAGCTTCATGAGAGTACTGACTATATTGCCCATTGATAATAATCTTTTCCACACATTACGATCACCGTCATTCTTCTATATAACTATATAACCCTATAATTCATCATAAAACAGAACTTCCTCTCACTAGTTTTACATTTTTAATCATTAGTGCCTCAAATAAAGTGGCCTTGTTGCTTCAATGTCTCAGCATACTTAAAGTTACACCTTACTTATTTTGTCCAACTTTTGCCATTTTTTCATGACAGAGTCTTGAGGGAATTTTATCAAATTTCTCTGAGGCTAAATCAAATAACAAAACAAATTACCACACATGTGAAAATACAGCCCTCAACAGTCATATTTGCAAGACCAAGTTGTGTATCTTTCCTTTCTCTTAACATATTATGACTTCTCAATTCCCTTGGAGTATGTCTAACAGGACTCTATTTTAGTTTATTTATCACATTGTAGGAGTCCCTGGGTAGCACAAATGGGTAAGTGTGTGACTACTAGTTGAAAGGTTGGTGGTTTGAAACCACCCAGAGGCACCTCAGAAGAAATGCCTAGTGATCTGCTTCCAAAAGGTCATAGCCTTAAAACCCTATGGAGCAGTTCTACTCTGCACACATGGTTATGAGTTGGAATTGACTTGAAGGCAACTAACAAAAACAATAACCATTTTATTTTCCTAAAAATTTTACCTGTAACCTAATAGTCTAGCTTTCAAGCATTGAATTCAATATCTTTCATATTAAACCCCAGGCAGATTTTTAGAATTGAGACACATCCCACAATTCTTCTACCTATGCCCTATACTCTAGACTCTAAAGGTTACTTATACTTTTTTCATAACTTTATATTTATTTCATGCTCCTAAATCTTTATCCAACCCTGGTGGTGCAATAGTTAATCTTCTGGCTGCTAATCAAAAGACTGGCAGTTCAAATCTACCAGCCACTCCTTGGAAACCCTATAGGGAAGTTCTATTCTGTCTTATAGGGTTGTTATGAGTTTGAATCGACTCAATGGCAATGGGTTTGTTTTGGTTTATATCTTTATCCAGACCTTTAACTTTTCCTCTAGTCATAGACTTAGTGATTAGAAGAGATGACAGGAAGAGGAACTGAATCCAAAGTGTATAATTAAGAATTGTAAAGAACAGATAAAGGAGCTCTGGTGGCACAGTGGTTAAAAGCGCTCAACTACTAACAGAAAAGTTGGCAGTCCAAAACTACCAGCGGCTCCTCAGGAGAAAGATGTGGCAGTTGGCTTCCATAGTGATTTACAGCCTTGGAAACCCTGTGGGGTCACTATGAGTTGGAATCAACTCCACGGCAGTGGGTTTAGAGAACAGATAGATTGAGTGGCAGAAGGAAGGACTAAAGGGAATGTACATAGATGGCCTTTGTAAATAAACTTCAGAAAAAAGGAATAAACATTTAAGTTCACAGAAAGAGAGGATCCCAAAAATACTGAATTCCCTGAACTGCTTGGAAATAAAAGAACTAAAGCAATAACAAGAAAGAAAGATAGAGACAATCTAAGTAACAATTATTAGAGTTTTAAAAGAAGCTATTCCCTGAGAGCAATTATGAAAAGAGCAATTTGAAATTTGGCATGAAGCCATGAGACTGGAAGCAAGAGTTCCTAGGCCATTACAGGAATTCTCTATCAAGTTTACAAGATTGCTACTGTACAAGTTGCAAGTTAGGGAAAATGCAAAAGTAGTATTTTTGTGTTAAAAAGAGAAAGAGGTGAGTTCCTGGTAGTGGTTGCCTACATATAGACATTAGTGCCTAGCAATTTAACTCAGCAAATGTCAATGCAAATAAAAAGAATATCGTTACAATGTGATCACAAAGTAGTTGGGAATATTTTCAGCCACAGTATATTGCAACGTTGAAAAGTTAAGGTGGGGAGAATAAAACTTATATATTTCTAAACAAAAGAAATAAACCTATTGCTGTTGAGTCAATTCCAACACAAGGTGGCGCAAATAATTGGCGCTCAATTACTAACCCAAAGATTGGTGGTTCAAACCCAGACAGTGGTGCCATGGATGAAAGGCCTGGAGATCTGGTTCTGTAAAGTATACAGCCAAGAAAACCTTATGGACCAGTTCTGCTCTGTAATACATGGAGTCATGATGGGTACATAATTCTAGGATTTAATACATATGAAATCAAATTAATTTCAGTTCATTTATCTTGGAAAATATCCTAAATGTGTTAAGCCTTAATCACAAGTAGTGAGAATTAAAGCTATCTTTTTTGAAAGGTAAATAAGATATGAATGTGAGGATATAAAAACCAGTCAGAGCACGAAACAGTGAGCTCTCTAAGGATTGGTTAAAGAGTTAATTTAATGATGATCTTCATTAGACATCTGGGAAAAAAAATAATAATTGATTGAAAGGAGTATGTAACACAAATTTAGATCATGTTTCAAAAAACAACCAAAATAAGGAGTTCCAGCAAAATGGCACTCTAGGCAGAAACACCATGCTGTCCCTCCACAGCAAAGATCCGAAAAAACAAGCCAAACAGAGAATGCAACAATCCTGAAACCCTAAAACATCAAATGAAGAGATAAACTGACAGAGAATGGAGAGCGAGGAGAGATTCATGCAGAGGTCCCCTACCAGCTAACTCAGCGTGGATCCACCATCTTGGACTCCTATCGGAGACCAGCAAACAGGGGGTATGAGAAAGCAGCCTCACGGAGCATCCAGCGGGAGACAAAACAACTGGTAATTTGCGATATATGCTTTCCCACCCCCCCACCCTTCTTCACCCCCACTCGGCCTCCTCTGCTTCCCTCGGCCACAATCTCTTGTCCGGGAAACACTAGCTGCTTGGATTCCACACACCCGAACGGGCTAGCTCTCTGAGTGCCATTTGCTGGCTGCTGGTGTTTCTTTTTTCCGCTTCTTTTGATTTCTTCCTTACCTCTCACCACCTCCCCCTCCTTTCTCTCAAATACCAGGCTCCGTGCGCAATCTTTGCGTCTTCCTGAGGGGCTGTAGAGCTCCGTTTGAGTGTGGAGCTGCTCCCCTGTCTGGGCTACCGTGCTGGTGGGATACCGGGGCTTTTGTGCGTTTGTTTGTTTTGAATTGTTTGTTCATTTTCTTTTCCTTTTCTTGGGTTGGCAGCACTTTCTGACCAGGCGGTGCTGCGTGGCAATGAGACTTCCCCCGAGGCTTGCACAGACGTGCAGAGGGATCCCTGAGGTCATTTCTTTTTTTGTTGGGTTCTTTTTTCTGTGTTTTTTGGGGCCTCTCTTGTTCTTTTTTTTGTTTGTTTTAATTTGTTTTGTTTTCTTTTCCTTCTTTTTCCCTTTTAGTCTTTCTTCATTGCTCAGTTTCTCATCTCTCTATATCTTCCTTCTCTTTCTGTTCCCTGAATACCTGGCATTGTATACCTCTAGGCTTTCTAGCCAGGCTGTACTGCAACACCTGAAAGCAACTTCCCCAGACCTCATAGCTGCACCAGTGGGATCCCTGGGAACTTTGCAGTTCTTTAACCTTTCTGATTTTGATTTATTCATTCTTTTATTCTCTTTTCTTCCTCTTCCCCTTTCTGTTTTTCTCCATTTTATAGTCTCTCATCTCTCCACTCCAACGGCAAGCTCCCTAACATTTATTTTTGTTTGTTTGTATATTTCTGATTTCTGTTCCTCTCTCCTCTCTCCCATATCGATCTTAGCTCCACAAATGACAATCTCCCAGCTGCATCCTGCCTACTCACACCATGCGCATGACATCACATTACCAAGCAGCACAGGCACAACCTACTGCCACTTGTCTTGCACTGATTACATACCCACTTTGGTGGCCACAGTAAGTGCCACAAACAACCCATCCCAGTAACTCCTCTTCAGATAGACCTGCCCTGCGGTACCATATCTGAGTGACTGACCCTGCCAATTGGAGAAGGAGGGAAAAAGTATTGTGCCCACAGATGAGCAAACAACAAAGAACACACAGTCTGCCTGCTGAGACATAGTCAAATTTAAACACAAAAAAAGGGACGAAACAAACAAATCTACACTCAATAAATGAGAAAAATAACTACTGAATGCCCCTAAGACAGCAGACAATATCAAAATATTTACAAAAATAGGACAGGATGGTTCCAGTTAGACGTCGAAAATAAAACACCAGATAACTCTCCTCTGGAAAAAAATGCACTAGAACTACCTGATAGGGAATTCAAATCTCTAATACTCAAAATTCTCCAAGAACTGAGGCAAAAAGGTGACAAACATGAGGAAAAAATAGACAAATTCATGGAAAATACAGACAAAAAAGTGGAAGAATTCAGGAAAATAATGCAGGAATAAAATGCCAAAATAAATTTACAACTTGAAATTATACAACAACAAAAATTAGAAATCCAAAAGATAAACAACAAGATTTCAGAAATGGATGATGTCATAGAAGGGCTGAGAAGCAGATGTGAAATGGTGGAAGACAGGATCAGTGGAACTGAAGACAAACACTTGGAGACAACTCTGTTTTAGGAAAACTCAGAAAAAAGAATGAAGAAAAATGAAGTGAGCCTGAGAGTTATGTGGGATACAATCAAAAGCAAAAATTTCCTAGTGATCAGAGTTCCAGAAAAGAGGGAGAAAACAGAAAACACAGACAGGATCATTGAAGAACAGCTGACAGAAAACTTCCCCAATACCATGAAAGATGAAAAGTTGGCCATCCAAGAAGCTCAACGAACACCATATAAGAGATACCCCAAAAGAAAATCACCAAAGCATACATAATCACATTCACCAAAACAAAGACAAACAAAGAATGGTGAGAGAAGCTCATAAAAAACAAGAAGTCACATACAGAGGAGAAACAATAAGACTAAGCTCAGATTATTCAGCAGAAACCATGCAGGCAAGAAGGCAATGGGATGAAATATATAAACACTGGAAAGAAAAAAATTGCCAGCCAAGAATAATATATCCTGCAAAAGTCTTGTTCAAATTTGATGGTGAAATTAGGTCATTTCCAGATAAACAGAAATTAAGGGAATATGTAAAAGTCAAACCAAACTTACAAGAATTATTAAAGGGAGTTCTTTGATCTGAGGACAAACAGCTTCAACTCACAGGCAGAATCTAGGATGCAGGCTCATACCAGCCAGATACCAATCTAGGAAATGAACTCTCAAGGACTAACCAAAACCATAAGAAATACAACAGGGAATCAGAGCAGTTAATCAATAAATGACAAAAACATCAAAACAATAAAAAAGGGAATAAACGGCGTAGGTATAGAACCTTCTAATGGAGAGGAAGGCAAGGCAATACCAAATAATGGTAGACTGCTTCAAACTTAGAAAGATAAGGGTAAAATTCATGGTAACCTCAGAGAAAGTTAACAAACATGCTCATAAAAAAAGAGGAAAAACATAAAGTCTCAGCAAAAACAAAACCTACAAAAACAAAAGAAATAAAAGAAAAATATATAAACAAAAGTAACTCAGCACAAGAGAGTAACAAGAACAAAGAAAACTTCAGCACCACAGAAAAAAGCACTACAAAATGACCGCAACAAACTCACATCTATCAATAATTACACTGAATGTAACTGGACTCAATGCACCCATAAAGAGATGGAGAGTGACAGAATGGATAAGAAAACAGGATCCATCGATATGCTGTCTACAAGAGACACACCTTAGAAACAAAGCTGTGAATTTATTAAAAGTCAAAGGTTGGAAAAAAATACATCAAGCTAACAACTACCAAAAAAGAGGAGGAGTGGCAATTCTAATCTCAGATAAAATAGACTTTAAAACAAAATCTACCATAAAAGACAAAGAAGGACACTATATAATGATTAAGGGGATGATCCATCATGAAGACACAATCATAATAAACATCTATGCACCCAATGACAAGGCTCTAAAATACATAAAACAAACTCTAACAACACTGAAAAGAGAAATTGACAGTTCCACAATAATAGGAGGAGACTTCAACATACTACTCTCAGTAAAGGGCAGAACATCTAGAAAGAAACTCAGCAAAGATACAGAAGACCTAAAGGGCACAATCAGCCAACTTGACCTCATAGACATATATAGAACACTCCATCCAACCGCTGCAAAGTACACATTCTTTTCCAATGCACATGGAATGTTCTCCAGAATAGACCACATCTTAGGCCACAGAGAAATCCTCAACAAGATCCAAAACGTTGAGATAACTCAAAGTATCTTCTCTGACCACAATGCCACCAAGGTGGAAAGTAACAATAGAAAGAGCAAGGAAAAGAAATCAATTACATGGAAACTGAATAATACCCTGAATACACATCACTGGGTAATAGAAGAAATCAGAGATGGAATCAAACAATTCCTAAATTCAAATCAGAATGAAAACATATCATACCAAAACCTTTGGGACACAGCAAAGGCAGTACTCAGAATACAATTTACAGCAATAGATGCACATATCAAAAAAGAAGAAAGGGAAAAAATCAAAACATTAACTACAGAACTCAAACAAATAGAAAGAGAACAGCAAAAAAAAGCCCACAACCACCGGAAGAAAGGAAATAGTAAAGATCAGAGCAGAAATAAATGAAATTAGAGAACAGAAAAATAATAGAAAGAATCAACAAAACCAAAAGTTCGTTCTTTTGAAAGAATCAACAAAATTGACAAACCACTGGCCAGACTGACAAAAGAAAAACAGGAGAGGACACAAATAACCCAAATAAGAAATGAAATGGGGGACATTACAACAGACCCAACTGAAATAAAAAGGATTATAACAGAATATTATGAAAAACTATACTCCAACAAATTTGAAAACCTAGAGGAAATGGATAAATTTCTAGAAACATACAGCCTACCCAAACTACAACAAAGTGATCTTGAAAATCTGAACAGACCCATAACAAGAGAAGAGATTGAATAGGTAATAAAAAAAATCCCTACCAAAAAAAAAAAAAAAAGCCCTGGCCCAGATGGCTTCACTGGAGAATTCTACAAAACATTTACAGAAGATCTTGTACCAGTACTACTTAAGCTATTTCAGAGCATAGAATAGGAAGCAACACTTCCAAATTCATTCTATGAAGCCAGCATAAGCTGATACCAAAACCAGACAAAGACATCACAAAAAAAGAAAATTACAGACCAATATCTCTCATGAATATAGATGCAAAAATTCTGAACAAAATTTTAGCCAATAGAATTCAGCATCCTATCAAAAAAATAATACACCACGACCAAGTAAGATTCATACCAGGTATGCAAGGATGGTTCAACATTAGAAAATCAATCAACGTAATCCACCACATAAAGAAAAGGAAAGAAAAGAATCACATGATCATCTCAATTGATGCAGAAAAGGCATTTGACAAAGTCCAACACTCATTCCTGATGAAAACTCTTAATAAAATAGGTATAGAAGGGAAATTTATCAGCTTAATAAAGGGCATCTATGCAAAACCAAGGGCAACATCATTCTTAATGGAGAGAGGCTGAAAACATTCCCTTTGAAAGCAGGAACAAGACAACAATGCCCTTTATCACCACTCCTATTTAACATTGTGCTGGAAGTTATAGTTAGAGCAATAAGGCAAGAAAAAGAAATAAAGGGCATCCAAATTGGTAATGAAGAAGTTAAACTGTCCCTGTTTGCAGATGATATGATACTATACATAGAAAACCCTAAAGACTCCATGAGAAATCTACTAGAACTAATAGAAAGATTCAGCAGAGTAGCAGGATACAAGATAAACATTCAATAATCAGTTGGATTCCTATACACCAATAAAGAGAACGATGAAAAGGAAATCAGGAAAACAATACCATTTTCAATAGCTCCTAAAAAGATAAAATACTTAGGAATAAATCTGACCAGGGATGTAAAAAACCTATACAAAGAAAAGTACAAAACACTACTGCATGAAACCCAAAGGGATCTACATAAATGGAAAAACATACCATGCTCATGGATAGGCAGACTCAACATCGTGAAAATGGCAATTCTACGAAAGCAATTTACAAATACAACGCAATCCCCATCCAAATACCAGCAACATTCTTCAAAGAGATGGAAAAATTAATCATTAACTTTATATGGAAAGGGAAGAAGCCCCGAATAAGTAAAGCACTACTGAAGAGGAAGAATAAAGTTGGAGGACTCACACTACCTGACTTCAGAACCATTTATACAGCTACAGTAGTCAAAACAGCCTGGTAGTGAGTGGTACAATGACAGATATGTTGACCAATGGAACAGAATTGAGAACCCAGATGTAAATCCATCCACCTACAGTCACCTGATCTTCGACAAGGGCCCAAAGTCCATCAAATGGGGAAAAGACAGTCTTTTTAACAAATGGTGCTGGCAAAACTGGATATCCATCTGCAAAAAAATGAAACAGGACCCATACCTCACGCCGTATACAAAAACTACTTCAAAATGGATCAAAGACCTGAATATAAAGCATAAAGCTATAAATTTCATAAAAGTAAAAATAGGACCAACACTTCAGGCCTTAATACAGGGCATTAACAGGATACAAACCATAACCATCAATGCACAAACCTCAGAATATAAGCTAGATAACTGGGATCTTCTAAAAGTCAAACACCTATCCTCTTCAAAATACTTCACCAAAAGAGTAAAAAGACAACCTACAGGCTGGGAGAAAATTTTTGGACAGTACAAGTCAGACAAAGGTCTAATCTCCGTAATCTACAAGAAAATCCAACACCTCTACAACAAAAAGACAAATAATCCTGTTAAAAAATGGGCAAAGGAAATGAACAGACAGTTCACCCAAGAAGACATTCAAATGTCCAACAGACACATGAGGAAATGCTGGCGATCACTAGCCATTAGAGAAATGCAAATTAAAACCACAATGAGATACCATCTCACCCCGGCATTACTGGCACAAATCAAAAACACTGGAAATAACAAATGTTGGAGGGGCTGCGGGGCGATCGGAACTCTTATACACTGCTGGTGGGAATGAAAAATGATACAGTCATTTTGGAAAATGATATGGTGCTTCCTCAGAAAGCTAGAAATAGACATACCATTTGATCCAGCAATTCCACTCCTAGGAATATATCGTAGAGAAATAAGAGTCATCACTCGAATAGACTTATGCACACCTATGTTCATGGCAGCATTGTTCACAAAAGCAAAATGATGGAAACGACCTAGATGCCCATCAACAGATGAATGGATAAACAAACTATGGTACATACACACAATGGAGTACTATGCAACGAGAAAGAACAACAATGAATCTGTGAAGCATCTCATAACATGGATGAAACTGGAGGACATTATGCTGAGTGAAATAAGTCAATCACAAAAGGACAAATATTGTATGAGACCTCTATTGTAAAAACCCATGAAAAAGTTCACAAACAAACTGTAACAATCTTTGTTGGTTACCAGGGATGGGAGGGGGGGGGAATACTAAATAGGCAATAGGTAAGTGGTATCTTGGGTGAAGGGTGAGACAGTACACAATACAGGGGAAACTAGCACAACTTGTACAAGGAAAGGTCATGGAAACCCCATAGACACATCCAAACTCCCTGAGGGACTGAATTGCTGCACGGAGGGCTCTGGGGACCATGGTCTGGGGGAACATCTGGTTCAATTCGCATGACAGCTCATAAAGTCAATGCTCTACATTCTACCTTGGTGAGTAGTGTCTGGGGTCTTAAAAACCTGTGAGTGGCCATCTAAGATACTCCACTGGTCTCATCCCTTCGGGAGCAAGGGAGAATGAAGAGAACAGGATACAAGGAAAAGATTAGTCCAAAGGACTAACTGTCCACAGCTAACAAGGCCTCCACCGGACTGAGTCCAGTACAGCTAGATGGTGCCTGGCTACCACCACTGACTGCTCTGACCAGGATCACAACAGAGGGTTCTGGACAGAGCTGGAGAAGGATGTAGAGCATAATTTTAACTCCAAAAAAAAGACCAGATTTACTGGCCTAAAGGTGACTGGAGAAACACTGAGAGTATGGCACCCAGACACCCTTTTAGCTCAGTGGTAAAGTTCTCTCTGAGGTTCACCTTTCAGCCTGGGAGTGGACAGCCCCGTAAAACCAAATGTGACTAACGAGGTACAGTAATCCAGTGACAAGGGCCAGAAGGCAGAAGGGGACAAGGAAGCTGGTGATAGGGAACCCAAGGTGGAGTAAGGTTATTGTTGATGTGTTGTGCGATTGTTAACCATTGTCATAGGGCAACTTTTGTAGTAACTGTTAAATGAGAAACTATTTTGTTCTGTAAGCCTTCATCTTAAGTGGGAATAACTGCACACTTGGAAGAGCGTAGTCAATGTCACTAAACTGTGCATGTAGAAATTTTTGAAATGGTGTTATCTTTGGCTATGTGTATTTTCACCAAAAAAAAAAAAAAAATGTCAAGAAGGGAGAGGGTTGACATGTTGTGGGGCTGTTAATAGATGTCATAGAACAATATGTGTACTACTGTTTCATGAGAAACTATTTGTTCTGTAAGCCTTCCCCTGAAGTCCAATTAAAAAAAAAAAAGAACAGACTAAAGATTCAGATAGGACCATGTCTTATTAAGCTCTATGCATCTAGACCTTTGATGCTTAACACAACATATGTCACTTAATAAGTGATCCATAATATCAGAATAAATGTTGCCTGAATATAAAACTCAGACCCATACTCTTATGATTGACAAGCTATTAATTTGGAGTTGGTACATTGAGTGGGTAATATTTGTTGAAAAAATGAGTTCACGATTAGTAATAAGTGGGTTAAGTTTATGTACATTCATAAAAAAAGCACTAGAAAGTGAATTTACAAAAAGAGGGAGTTTTGAAGAAGTGGAGATTCACAAAGATTTCCAGTGTAAGCCTTTGCCCCACTTCTTAATATGAAATCAGATTGTACCCCATCTACTGTAATGTTGCATTATCTGCAATTACCTAAGATTACATGTCACTAGCAAACCAGGAGCAAAATTTACATCTGTAGTTCAAGCAGCTTTTGTTTTACTTAATTAATTAAAGTATATTTTAAAAATAATCTATTAGTCATCAAGTCTGTAAAACAACTTGATTTTAATTTAAAAAAAGCTGAAGCATTTGGTATATCTTCAGAAAATTACTGTTTGAAGAAACATTGAATTGAGTATTTTTATCTTTGGTTACAGCAAACTTCTTTTTTTTGTTGGAGTCTTATTTTTGCATCCTCTCCAACAGTTCTGTTTAAACAGATGTACCCCAGATGTGAAAAAAACATCTGCCAGGTCAACACAATTCTGCCATGACCGTACTCAGGTTAGGATTGTGCATTTTTTGACACCTAGTTGTTAAGCAAGGATCCTTCCTTGGAAGACATTCAGTACATTACATCAAATGACATATTTCCACTTGCTTCTCTCTTCTTTTTAATAAGTATTTTCACATGTGCTCACTGGAAATATTTTGGTGCCCATGGTTACTTTTTATTTGTTGTGGAAAGAGGTATATAATTCTCATTGGCGTTTAAGGAATCACCTACTCTACTGTAAGGAAGAAGTTGAATTAAAATCAATGGATTGATGTCAGTCACTTTCAGTTTTTTTCTTCTCCAAGATGTTTTCCAGGTCCATTCAAATTTCAAGAAGATTGTTTCAGTTATATACATTTAATATACTGACCCATCAACTCCCTGAGTCTTTTTTCTTCACTTTAGTTTCATATGTCTAAGAGATTAGTGAAACTACATTCTTATTACGTATAACCACAGAAGACCCTTCATTTGGATTCTCTCTCATGAGCATAATTATATAGGAGTGGGTATACACATATTGCATTCTGTGAGTGAGTAAGTATATGTGGTTGTTTGTAATTTTAGGGATTTTTTTTGGAAAGATGGAATTAAAAACTAGAAAATTTGAAGATTATAGATTTTGAAATTTTCATTTTATAGTACATTTTCAGAGACCTAATGATAAAAATATGCAATTTTTACTTTAAAGTATCTATCTGTTTTTATGAGCTAGGAAACATTTATGAGACCCATGAAAATATTTTATAAAGCTCGGGATCTGAATATCTATAACATTTACCCAAATCAGAGCAAATTAGTAAGATTTACAGCACTTTATGGAGAGGTTAATAAGTCCTGAGGGGGAAAGAAGATTGTGCCATTTCATTCAGTGCTGGGAATTTGGGTGATGTGTGGTGACAATAAGAGACTTCTCACCGCTGCAGAGACTGAGGCTGTGTGACCCCAGGGATCAACGTGCACCATGGGATGCTAAAAAATCCATCTAATATTTATCAGGATGTGCAATGTAATGAGAACAGCCTGAAATCATACACCACATAAACAGCCTCAGCCTGGGAATAGGATAGCAAAACAAAAAATAGAATGATAAGCTGGGTTCTTATGCTACATTTCTCAGTCCCATTTCTTCAGGTCCATCAGCTGTTTGTTTGTTTATGTTTCTAACAACTTTAGCATTCTTATTGAAGTAGATTTATATTCAAATCCATCATGAAATACCAAAATTGCCTTGTTTTTGCTTGCTTGCTCTTCTTCAAAAAATGCATTTTTCCTGAAGAGTCTACTTTCATTTGTGTTTAAAATGAGCTATTCATCCACATTTTAACCATATCATAATAATCCTAAATATTAACTCTGGCTTAGAAATTCATGACCATCCCACCCCTACTTGGAGGATCAACAAACATAATCCATGAGTTTATACTGTATCACCACAGGACAGAATCACCATGAGGAAAGGTTTGAAGTTGTGGATATTCTAGTCTCCTAAAATTTTCCACTGCAGATATTCCATTGAAAACAGATTTTTTCACAAAACCAGATTATTGCCACTGCGTTGCACTAAACAGGTCCAAAACATTCACAAAGAAGTCTGCATGGCAATCAGCCTGCAATGGGCTTCTTATTCCTTCACCAAGAGGCCAAGTCTTCTTCCAAGTTTCCAAGCAGGATGTTTGAAATGTGCCTCCTCCTTTGACAGCTGTTAAATGCCATTGTGGTTACAATAGCATATGCTAGGGGTACTCCAGATGTCTATAGGACTTTTTTTAGTCTTTTTTTTTTTTTTATTATTGTGCTTTAAGTGAAAGTTTACAGTTCAAGTTAGTTTCTCATACAAAAATTTATACACACATTTTATATGACCCTAGTTGCTCTCCCTATAATGTGACAGCACACTCCTCCTTTCCACCCTGGATTTTCCGTGTCCATTCAGCCAGCTTCTGTCCCTTTTTGTCTTCTTATCTCTCCTCCGGACAGGAGTTGCTCATTTAGTCTCATGTATCTACTTGAGCTAAGAAGCACACTCTTCACAAGTATCATTTTATGTCTTACAGTCCAGTCTAATTGATGTCTGAACAGTTGACTTCAGGAATGGTTTCAGTTCTGGGATAACAGAGAGTCCAGGGTCCATGTCTTCCAGGGTCCCTCCAGTCTCAGTCAGACCCTTAAGTCTGTCTTTTTACTAGACTTTGAGTTCTGCACCCCACTTTTCTCCTGCTCCGTCAGGAACTCTCTGTTGTATTGCCTGTCAGGGCAGTCATTGGTGGTAGCCGGGCACCATCTAGTTCTTCTGGTATCAGTCTGATGGAATCTCTAGTTTATGTGGTCTTTTCTGTTTCATGTGCTAATATTTTCCTTATGTCTTTGGTGTTCTTCATTCTCCTTTTCTCCAGGTGGCTTAAGACCAATTGATTCATCTTAGATGGCCACTTGCAAGCTTTTAAGACCCCAGATACCACTCACCAAAATGGGATGCAGAACATTTTCTTAATAAACTTTGTTATGCCAGTTGACCTACATGTCCCCTGAAACCATGGTCCCCAGAATGCCCCACCTGCTACTTTATCCCTCAAAGTGCTTGGTTGTGTTCAGGAAACTTCTTAGCTTTTAGTTTAGTCCAGTTGTGCTGACTTCCCCTGTATTGTGTGTTGTCCTTCCTCTCACCTAAGATAATTCTTGTCTACTATCTAGTTAGTGACTACCCCTCTTCCTTCCTCCCCACCCTTGTAACCATGAAAGAATGCTTTCTCCTGTGTTAAAACCTTTTCTTGAGTTCTTATAATAGTGTTCTCATACAATATTTGTCCTTTTTTGACTGACTAATTTCACTCCGCATAATGCCTTCCAGATTCATCAGTGTTATCAGATGTTTCGTGGATTCATTGCTCTTTATCATTGCATAGCATTCCATTGTGTGAATATACCATAATTTGTTTATCCACTTGCCTGTTGATGGGCACCTAGGTTGTTTCCATCTTTTTGCTACTGTGAACAGTGCTGCAGTGAACATGGGTGTGCATATACCTATTCGTGTGATGGCTCTTATTTCTCTAGAATATATTCCAAGGAGTGGGATTGCTGGATTGTGTGGTATTTCTATCTTTTAAAGGAAGCAACAAATCAATTTCCAAAGAGGTTGTACCATTTTACATTCCCACTAGCAGTATGTAAGTGTTCCAGTCTCTCTACAATCTCTCCAATATTTATTATTATTTTTTTAATTAATGCTAGCTTTGTTGGGGTGAGATGGTATCTCACTGCAGTTTTGATCTGCATTTCTGTAATGGCTAATGATCATAAAGATTTCCTTATGTATGTGTTAGCTGCCTGAATGTTTTCTTTGGTGAAGTGCCTGGATCATATCCTTTGCCTATTTTTTTAATTGGGTTATTTATCTTTTCTGTTGTTGAGGTTTTTGCAGTATCTTGTAGAGTTTAGAGAGTAGACACTGATCAGATTTGTCATAGCCCAACATTGTTTTCCTAGTCTGTAGGTTGTCTTTTTATTCTTTTGTTGAAGTTTTTTGAAGAGCATAGGTGTTTGATTTCTAGGAGCTCCCGGTTATCTAATTTCTCTTCTGGTGTTCGTGCATTGTTAGTAATGCTTTGTATTCTGTTCATGCCATGTATTAGGGCTCTCTGTAGGAACTTCTTAATCTCTAGTGCATTATAAATGTTTATGGTTCAAGGTGGGGAATCTGGCTGCTTACACACTCAATGTATTTTTTTCGCCTCTGGGTTTAAGCACCAGATTAGATTTAAATACTTACTTCTATTCCTTCTCATTCTGTCTTTCTGTCTCTGTCTCCAGTCTCTAAACCAATCTCTCTCTCACTTTCTCTGTCTCCTTCCCTCTCTCTCTCTGCAAATATTTAGTGAATATACTTTTTCTCAAGGTGCATTTAACTCATCAATGCTTATCACAAGCAAATAAAAGATTTTTCCATCCTTTGGGCCTGTCTATAAGGAACCTTGGTGGCACAGTGGTTAAGCCCTTGGCCACTTACTGAAAGGTTGGCATTGAACCCACCTGCCACTCCTTGGGAGAACAGATGTGGCAGTCTGTTTCCGTAAAGGCAGCCTTGGAAATCCTAGGGGACAGTTCTATTCTGTCCTATAGGGTATCTCTGAGTTGTAATCAACTCGAAGGTGATGGGTTTTGGTTTGGCCCTGTGTATATACCAAAAATGTTCTTTACTGATTCAGTCCAGTATGGACATGCTTTTTAAACTATTAAACCTTATGAAAAGATATCTTACTGAAATACTAAAGTGATTTATTTCCTAAAGAGTGGTTTTCCATTAGTCATATTTGATTTGACTTTGGTCTATCTCTCCTCATTAGTTATAAGAGATGAATGAAGAGAGGACAATTTTAGCCCAAATGTTGAATTCAGAAAGAGGAAATGAAAGAAAATTTGTAAGAAATGCTGAGGAAAACATCACAAATTCTGATGCTGACCTAGTCACAACTTCTTTTGGGGGTAGGTTGAGGGCGTTCTCCCTCTTTTGTAAAAGAAAGGATAGAATTAAACGCTCTTTTTCACGGTTTCTTCCAGTTCTAGAATTGACTAATCTATGGTCCTAACTCTTTTTGAGTTCTCTGGGTTTCTGTTGCTCTCATGAGCATGCCTACCTTGATATCTAATGCCACCTCTCAATGTTTCTTTAAAGGCCCTTTTTGTTGTTTTTAGAAACTCTTTGCTCTTTGACCAAATCAGAAAACCAAAAAAAAAAAAAAAAAAAAAGAGAGAGAGAGAGAGAGAAAACATGATTCAACAGAATAATTTTTGGACCTATCATTCTATTTTCTTGACTGAAGATACTAAAGGACGGGAGTATGTTCTTTGATAACTTTTTCAGAGCTGAACAATTATCTTAATCACTGAGAGTAGAAAAAAGATACTATATGAAAATAAGCAGAGTAAAATTTAATTTTGGCAACTGAATTTGATTAGACAGTTGCAGCAAACAATAGACTAAAAGCAAGATCTAAAACAATAAATCCTATTTATTTATGTGTATTTTGTTTAATATTAACATGCAAATTAATGAATGGAGAGCATCATCATTTAGTTAATGAAACCAATTTCATTTTAAATTTAGACCTATAGTAAGAAATAAATGTTCTTCTCTTGGTGTGCTCATTTGTATACTACTTACCAAAGATTTTTTAATTTGGAGTTGCTGTATAAATTAATAACCTTCCAGTCACAGTTTAATCATTAAGTTTGCTTTGATCATTTGTACTGCAAGCAAATCATCAACAAGATGCTTTAAATTCTTAATGTTCTTTTTCTACCACTTATTTTGATACTTGCTTTGGTCTTATGAATAGTATTTCTGTCCATAGGTAACCTAGGTAACACAATTAAACTCTCTTGTTATGACATTCAAGATAAATGTGCAATTAAGAGAAAAACTAGCATTTCTATTATTTGAAGAGATTTAAGATAGCAGTCGGACTAGTTTAGCTGACTTTGGAGAAGTGTCTCTCATCAGAATCATCAGGAGTGTTAAAACAGATACCTGAGCCAACCCTATGGTTCCTATTCAGAATACAATCAGGAATTTTAACAGGCTTTCCAAATGGTTCGCAGGCACACAAATATCTGTAAACCTCTGAGTTACAGTGAGCAGCCAGGGATCTAAATGGCTTGCCGTTTTTGGATCCAGGATAGAAATGATGCAATTGCCAAAACTACGCAGCAAGTTTAATGATGGGGGGTTCTGGCCTCCCCACCATTATAATTTGTCATTCCCCCTCTTCAAATAATAAAAAAAGGTAATAGTTATTCTTGGGAGGTGATGAACTCTCCCCTGGCCCTTTCCTCAGCTGCAGGAGTAAGTAATCTGAGGTGTTTAATTAACTGCTGATGAGTTAGCCCCCTGCAAGTCTCTATTGACAGATGGGTGGTGGCTGCACATGAGGTGCACTGGCCAGGAATCAAACCAGGGCCTCCCTCATGGAAGGCAAAAATTCTACCACTGAACCACCGTTACCCCCATATTACCAGTAAAACCAGCTGCCATCGAGTTGATTCTGACTCATGATGACCCCATGTGTGTCAGAGCACTGTGCTCCAAAGGGCTTTAAATGGCTAATTTTTCATAAGTAGACCTTAAGCATTTTCTTTTGAGACACCTCTGGATGAACCTGAGCCTTCAGCCTTTCAGTTAGCATCTGAGTGCAGTAACTACACCATCTACGGATTCCATCTGAGATATTACTTCTTGAAAATTCAGCAATAGGTATATCACTGATGAACTCTCTAATGATGACTTCAGTGCTTCTAACTAGCATGGGTATTTAGAAAGGAAAATTCAACCTCTTTGTCAATGAAAAGAAACTCCGAGCTTCCTTCAACAGGCATAAAATAACAGACCTTATCTTCTACCACCATTAATAATTTTTCATTTTGACATAATTTGCTAAATATAAGGGATAAATTCTAATGTTATGGGGTCTTAATAATTAAAATTTATCACTGAATAACATGAAATAAAGTTTAGACTTATTTAAATGTAGTATCTGAGGCTCTGATTTTTAAATAAAAGTGACTTACAGCTTGTACCCTGTGTATTATGTTTTTCCTAGTCATGGTTTCATTAATTTAATCTATTCTAACTAGGTCTTGAGAGAACAAGTACTAAAACCATAAAAATAAACAATTAGTATTAATTTAAAGTTAAATTTATTTTACAGTAACTGAGTTAACATTTCTTGATGAATGCATTAGTCAATCATTAAACTGCATTAAAATTTAGTTCTGACAGTTGTATATTTTAAAGTTTATATTTTCTGATTATTCCTGCTTATGATATATCACAAGATTGAGTTTAATGTTTTAGTTTGAAAGGCAAATAGAATTATATGAACATGACTTTTTCTCTGTCTCTTTCTTTAAACTTCAAATTAATCTTTGCCTTTGGGCTGAGTTCTCTAGAGGAGCAAAACCAGTGCAGCATGTATGTAAATATATATAAAGAGATTTATTTCAAGGAAATGTCTTACATGCCAATTGTGGAGGCTGGCAAGTCCCAAATCTGTGGGTAAGGCAGAAGACTGGAGGCTTCTCCTGACTCATGTGGCTGTAGGGGCTGATGAACTCAAAATTTGCAGGTCAGGCAGCAGGCTGCTGGCTCACATCCCAAGAAACAGAGGTCAGGGGATGATGAAACAGATGCAGGATCAAAAGAGAGAGCAAGCTTTATCAGAACATCCATATATATTGGATGCATGCCACACCCTCGAGGAAACTCCCCTTCCAATTGATTGGCTGCTCACATCAGATCACAAAATGGAGGGTGATTACATAATAACCTGCCAAACCACTGAGAATTATGGCCTAGCCAAGTTGGCACATAACATTAACCATCACAATCTTTAATATTAATCTTTAATGGTTTGCATTGTTGCTTGTTTTTTGGACTATTTTTGACCATATGGTCTAACTTAATAAACAGTTAAATGTTTAACCTGCTTTCTTCTCCACTCCCTTCTCCACTTTATAGGGGCAGAAATTCTAACACGGCTAAAGAACAGAATGAAATACTGAGATCTAGAATCAGATTAGGAGTCCCTGCGGGGCACAAATGGTTAAGCACTGGACTACCAACTGGAAGGTTGGCAGTTCAAACTCCCCCAGAGTTGCCTTGGAAGTAAGGTCTGGCAATCTGCTTCCAAAGGTCACAGCCTTAAAATCCCTATGGAATGCAGTTCAGCTCTGCACACATGGGGTTGCCATGAATTAGAATTGACTTGATGGCATCAGACAACAACAGAATGAGATCATGGCTCACACAAAGGTACACAATTAGTGGAAAGAAAAAGAAAAAAGGATAAAAGTTAGTTTCAAGTGGGAGCTTTGAATAAGTTTTCCTCTGCTCCCCTCTTTTATAGATCTAGGTTGCTTGGCTGTCTGCCCCTTCCAGGCAGCGGCCCCCTGGAGAAGAAATGTAGGAATTTTTTTTTCTTTAAACTTCTATGAACCCACTTTGAGGGGAGGAGGAGGAGGAAAAAACAGCCTATGTTTTTTATGTTACAATAAAGTTGTCAACCACAAAAAGAAAGAAGTTAGTTTCTCTATGAATGCCTTTAAGGGATATGTTTATATCCTCTCTTTCAACAAGATAGACAACAACAACAACATTCAAAGGGATACAGTTTTCTCTCCCTTGATTCCTACACTGTTGTCTGAATAGCAAGGGGTCATTTTGTTTTGTTTGGTTTTTGTTTTGCAATAAGGAGTGCTGGTGGTGCAGTGGTTAAGCACTAGCTCCAAAAGGTCTGCAGTTCAAACCCATCATCTGCTCAACAGGAGAAAAATGTGACAATCTGCTTCTTTAAAGATTACAACCTTGGAAACTCTATGGAGTACTTCCATTCTGTTCTATAGGGTCACTGTGAGTTGGGATCTACCCTACAACAATGACTTTGGCTTGGATTTTTTTGCAATGGGTGTAGATTTTTGTTGTTGTTGTTACTGTCATAGTTTTCCTGTCTCCTCTTGTCATTAAAGTGATAAGACCTGGTCAAGAGTAGGTTGCCTTCCTAAAGGAAAGGAGTAAAGTCTGACCTTGCTTGCCTTTGTTGTTGTTGTTAGTTGCTCTCAAGTTGGCTCCAATTCATGGGACCTTATGTATAACAGAAAGAAAGCTTGTTAATGGGGCTTCCTCTGATCCTGGTGCTGTGTTCTTCTTCATATAGTCCAGCTTCTTGAATTATTTGTTCAACATACAGATTGAATAAGTAAGGTGAAAGAATACAACTCTGCCGCACACTTTTCCAATTTTAAATGATGCAGTGTTCGAATGACTTCCTCTTGATTCATGTACAGATTCTACTTGAGGATAATTAAGTCTGTCCTTAATCCATAGGAGCATAAGGAATCTCCACAGATTACTCATAGACTGTTCGAAGTAAGACAGGACTTAGTGATTTTGGGTTTAATCCACCAGCTGCTCTTTGGAAACCCTATGGAGCAATTCAACTCTGTCCTATAGGGTCTCAGTGAGTCAGAATTGACTTGATTGCAACAGGTTTGATTTTTGGTTTGGTGGTGTACACATTTTGAGAGCTATAATATTGACAGAGAGCTGACTGAAGACGCAGGGATTGATAGCTATCACAAGGAATATCTATATACTCTGTCCCTTCGATTAAATTATAATGCCTTTGAAGACAGGCCTATGTCATAACTTTTTGACTCTCAATATCTAAACTATAACCAAACACAAATTATGTAATACTTAATAGATATTTGCTAATGGAGATTATGCACACAAAGTTTTTTTTTTTTTTAATGACTTCAAAATATCTTTTGGGGTTAACATTCCATTTATTCTATTTTCTACACAAGGATTCCTGCAGTATCAACAAAGGCAGACTTTCTGTAAGGGAGATATGGCAGAGCCTACCTTCTGCCCTGGTGGTACAGTGGTTAAGCGCTCAGCTGCTAATTGAAAGGTTGGTGGTATGTATCCACTGGCAGCTCCTCAGGAGAAAGATGTGACAGTCTACTCCATAAAGATTACCCCCTTGGAAACCCTGTGAGACAGTTCTACTCTGTCCTATAGGGTTGCTATGAGTTGGAATTGACTCAAAGGCAATGGGCTCAGTTTTGGTTACCTTCCGCCAGAATAACTGCACACACATTTAGAGTTCACCATCTTTAAAGACACTTTGTTTAGATATCAACAATACTTAAACTCGCCCCATTTCCATTTTAATCATCTGTTGAAATATATATTTCCATGGTCAGAAGAACATACTTTAATCCTACCAGTCATCTACTAATCTGTTTATGACTACAAGACGCTTCTAACAAAAGGAGTAAGTACCAAACGAGAAAATTGGCCTCCAGAAGGAGTGAAGAAGTTCGAGTAAGGGGAAGAGAAAAAAAAAAATGAAAAAGATTAAGTTTGGAACTCCACACATTAACACTTGCCTGTTCAGAAACTTGGCTGCAGATCCATCCTGAAATCTGTCCAAATAATTGGCTGCCAAATATTTGTTCCATAATTTTTTTTCATATTTGTGGAATTATATCCAATTGCAAGCTCTTGAGTATCTTAACTTTCTTATCTACTTGCATATATGAAATAAAATTGTATAGTATGCTAAAATACCTCATGGGAACGACAGAAAAATAGCAACAGAAAGACTAAGGAAATATTTTGTTTTTCCTACCTTGAGCAGTTGCTTGACGAATTTAACAAAACTCTGTTTTTCTAGGCAGCCTCAGATATCATTATTACAAAGGCTTCTTTCTATTCCTGAGAGTTCAGAACTAATAAAATGACTTTAAAAATATACTTATGCTGCCCTGCACACTTCCTTGAACATATTTTACTCAAATGTTGGCATTTCTCTCATTTTTCTTACAACCCTTATTTCCTTAATTCACCATTTTACTCCTTCTTGCTATTACAAATATTTCTATATTATTAGTAGGTATACCTGTTAATATTATTACACAGAATAATGTCCTATTCAAAAAAAGATCTGTTTTGATGTATTATTATCATATCTGAATTAGTTTTTTGCATAATTCTGCATAATGGGGTTTATTCTCTGCAACAATTTTTTTCCGTTAATTTGTATTTAATAACCCAAAATGAATTCTGTTGTTCTTGTTGTTTTGCATTGCTTGTTTATACTGCAACAAAATAAGATATGAGTTCATTGGAAGTAAGGGTTTCATTGTATGAGGCACTGGTGAGAACAACAGTTCAAGATTTCTTATCAACAGTAAAATAGTTGGTCAAATTAAAGAATCAGACATTTAAATATGGAATAATAATTTTTAAAAAATCCATTACCGTCAAATCAATTCCGACTCACAGCGATCCTATAGGACAGAATACAACTGCTCCATAGAGTTTCCAAGGAGCGGCTGGTGGTTTCGAACTGCCCCTCTTTTGCTTAGCAGCCTTAGCTCTTAACCACTGGGCCACCAGTGCCCCAAATATGTAATACAGGAACCGAAAATGGCTTATAGTTCAACATCCTCACCTTATAAAGTAAGTGCTAAACAATTTCTCTTAAAACCAGTGAGATAATTGCCTTCTGGAAACAATTTCATTTTGTACAATGCTGGAGTTCTTTTAGTAGAATGAATGGCCTGGTTTAGCATCACAATTTCGTTGGTAACCTTAGCACAGTTCCTTACCCTAGTTATGCCTCAGTTTTCTCATCTTTAAAAGAGAGATAACAGCAGTTCCTATTTTGTTGGTTTAAATTTACAATTATTTAATGTAATATATATCAACATCGAAAACAATAAAACTCGATAGGTGTTGGTTATAGTTATTAATTTTATTCAAGTGTATATTCTACTGCTGAATTTTAAAACAATTATTTTAAATACATTTAAATGTAGTTTAAATATTAATGACAAGTAATATAATGTTTATAATTGCTAGTATTTTCATAGTTTAGGTAACAAAATTCTACAAAGCTTACACTTGGCAGAAAACCTAAGATGCATGTATGCAACAGTGAAGAGATGGACAATCATTTTCAGTCTATTTTGATGTATTATTATCATATCTGAATTAAGGGAAAAAATACTTATTTTAATGATATGTTTTAAAATATATACATATATATTTATTTTATGTGGGAAGCTTTCTACCTAAATTTGATCTTAATAAATTTTGAATCCTGGTCAAATTGCATTGGTCATGATAAACTACTGTTATGTTTGCATTGAATTATTTATATGTCTTTCACTAAGGTTTTGTAGCATCCTCCATTTACTTCCAAATTTTGGCTGTTATTTTTTTCATCAACTTAGTAATATGATGATAATTACATTCAAGTTCTTTTTCCATACTCAGAGCAAAAGAAAACAAAAAAAATCATTGTTTTTCAACTCTGTACTCTCGTTCCATTTCTGTATTAAATACAGATGATAACAGTATTCTAAATTTAGATAAGAGCTTATTCTTCAATAGCTTGTCTGTTTACAATGATCTAAATGTTTTCTTTATATTTAAAGTACTTTTACTTTTTTTCCTTAAATCATTCTTTGGGTAAAAACAGAAGAAATTATTTTGCTTCTAGCATCATTTTAAAAATGTCTCTGTAATACACTTCCTAAAATATCTAAACTATCACCATACTTCAAATAATTTCAATTTTAACAATTTTAGGGACGTTTTTATACCATATTAATGAATTATTGAGAGGAAAATATTTGGATGTATGTTATAATTTAAGATTATCACATTATTTCAATTTTTTTATTGTGCTTTAGATGAAGGTTTACAGAACAAATGGTTTCTCATTATACAGTAAGTGCACATATTGTTTAATGACATTGGTTAACAAACCTATGACATGTCAACACTCTCCCTTGTTAACCTTGAGCTCCCTATTACAAGCTTTCCTGTCCCCTCCTGCCTTCTAGTCTTTGTCCCTGGGCTGTCGGGCCCCATTAGTCTCGTTTTGTTTTATAGGCCTGTGTGTTATTTGGCCTTGTAATGATCAAAGATTGTTACTTTTTTTTTTTTTTAAATTGTACTTCAGGTGAAGGCTTACAGAACGAACAGTTTCTCATGAAACAGTAGTACACATGTTGTTTTATGACATTGGTTAACAAACCCACAACATATCAACCTTCTAACTTCTCAACCTTTTTTTTTGGAGAAAATACACATAGCAGAAGATACACCATTTCAAAAATTTCTACATGCACATTTTACTGACATTGACTACGCTCTTCCAATTGTGCTGTTATTCTCACTTAAGATGAAGGCTTACAAAACAAAATAGTTTCTCATTTAACAGTTATACAAATGTTGCCCTATGACAAGGGTTAACAATCTCACAACACATCAACAATATCCATACTCAACCTTGGGTTCCCTATCACCAGCTTCCTTGTCCCCTCCTGCCTTATGTCCCATGTCACTGGACTACTGTACCTTGTAAATCTGATTTGGTTTTACACGGGTGTCCACTCCCAGGCTGAACAGTGAAACTAGGAGGTAACTTCACCACTGAGCTAAAAGGGTGTCTGGGGGCCATACTCTCAGGGTTTCTCCAGCCTCCTTTAGGCCAGTAAATCTGGTCTTTGTTTTAGGAGTAAGAATTATGCTCTACATCCTTCTCCAGCTCTGTCCAGAACCCTCTGTTGCGATCCGGGTCAGAGCAGTCAGTGGTGGTAGCCGGGCACCATTCAGCTGCACTGGGCTCAGTCCGGTGGAGGCCCTGGTAGCTGTGGAAAATTAGTCCTGCGGACTAATCTTTAACTTGTATCCTGTTCTCTTCATTCTCCCTTGCCCCCGATGAGACCAGTGGAGTATCTTGGATGGCCGCTCACAGGCTTTTAAGACCCCAGACACTATCACCAAGGTAGAATGTAGAGCATTGTCTTCATAAGCTGTGTCATGCCAATTGAGCTAGATGTTCCCCAAGACCATGGTCCCCACAGCCTTCCGCCCAGCAATTCAGTCCCTCAGGGAGTTTGGTTGTGTCTGTGGGGTTTCCATGACCTTTCCTTGCACAAGCTGTGCTAGTTTCCCCTGTATTGCGTACTGTCTCACCCTTCACCCAAGATACCACTTATCTATTGCCTATTTAGTGTTTCCCACCCACCCCTCCCATCCCTGGTAACCAACAAAGATTGTTACATTTTGTGTGGGAACTTTTTCATGGGTTTTGACAATAGAGGTCTCATACAATATTTGTCCTTTTGTGATTGACTTATTTCACTCAGCATAATGTCCTCCAGATTCATCCATGTTATGAGATGGTTCACAGATTCATTGTTGTTCTTTCTCGTTGCATAGTACTCCATTGTGTGTATGTACCATAGTTTGTTTATCCATTCATCTGTTGATGGGCATCTAGGTTGTTTCCATCATTTTGCTATTGTGAACAATGCTGCCATGAACATAGGTGTTCATATGTCTATTCGAGTGATGACTCTTATTTCTCTAGGATATGTTCCTAGGAGTGGAATTGCTGGATCAAATGGTGTGTCTATTTTTAGTTTCTGAGGAAGTGCCATATCATTTTCCAAAATGGTTGTATCATTTTGCGTTCCAACCAGCAGTGCATAAGAGATCCGATCTCCCCGCAGCCCCTCCAACATTTGTTATTTCTAGTGTTTTTGATTTGTGCCAGTAATGCTGGGGTGACATGGTATCTCATTGTGGTTTTAATTTGCATTTCTCTAATGGCTAGTGATCGCGAGCATTTCCTCATGTGTCTGTTGGCCATTTGAATGTCTTCTTTGGTGAACTGTCTGTTCATTTCCTTTGCCCATTTTTTAATAGGATTATTTGTCTTTTTGTTGTAGGGGTGTTGGATTTTCTTGTAGATTATGGAGATTAGACCTTTGTCTGACTTGTACTCTCCAAAATTTTTTTCCCAGTCTGTAGGTTCTCTTTTTACTCTTTTGGTGAAGTCTTTTGAAGAGCATAGGTGTTTGATTTTTAGGAGATCGCAGTCATCTAGCTTATCTATTGGGGTTTGTGCATTGATGGTTATGGTTTCTATCCTGTTAATGCCCTGTATTAAGGCCTGAAGTGTTGGTCCTATTTTTTCTTCTATGAACTTTATAGTTTGAGGCTTTATATTCAGGTCTTTGATCCATTTTGAAGTAGTTTTTGTATACGGTGTGAGGTATGGGGCCTGTTTCATTTTTTTGCCGATGGATATCCAGTTTTGCTGGCACCAATTGTTAAAAAGACTGTTTTTTCCCCATTGGATAGACTTTGGGCCCTTGTCGAAGATCAGGTGACCATAGGTGGATTGATTTACATCTGGGTTCTCAATTCTGTTCAGTTGGTCAGTGTATCTGTTGTTGTACCAGTGCCAGGCTGTTTGACTACTGTAGCTGTATAGTAGGTTCTGAGGTCAGGTACTGTGAGTCCTCCAACTTTATTCTTCTTCTTCAGTAGTGCTTTACTTATTCGGGGCTTCTTCCCTTTCCATATAAAGTTAATGATAAGTTTTTCCATCTCTTTGAAGAATGTTGTTGGTATTTGGATCGGGATTGCATTGTATTTGTAAATTGCTTTGGGTAGAATTGACATTTTCACAATGTTGAGTCTCCCTATCCATGAGCATGGTATGTTTTTCCATTTATGTAGACCTTTGGGTTTCATACAGTAGTGTTTTGCAGTTTTCTTTGCATAGGTCTTTTACATTCCTGGTCAGATTAATTCCTAAGTATTTTATCTTTTTAGGGGCTATTGAAAATGGTAATGTTTTCCTGATTTACTTTTCATCATTCTCCTTATTGGTGTATAGGAATCCAACTGATTTTTGAATGTTTATCTTGTATCCTGCTACTCTGCTGAATCTTTCTATTAGTTCCAGTAGATTTCTCATGGAGTCTTTAGGGTTTTCCATGTATAGTATCATATCATCTGCAAACAGGGACAGTTTAACTTCTTCATTATCAATTTGGATGCCCTTTATTTCTTTTTCTTGCCGTATTGCTCTAGCTAGAGCTTCTAGCACAATGTTAAATAAGAGTGGTGATCAAGGGCATCGTTGTCTTGTTCCTGTTTTCAAGGGGAATGTTTTCAGCCTCTCTCCATTAAGAATGATGTTGGCTGTTGGTTTTGCATAGATGCCCTTTATTATGTTGAGAAATTTCCCTTCCATACCTATTTTATTGAGAGTTTTTATCAGGAATGGGTGTTGGACTTTGTTAAATGCCTTTTCTGCATCAATTGAGATGATCATGTGATTCTTTTCTTTCCTTTTATTTATGTGGTGGATTGTGTTGATTGATTTTCTAATGTTGAACCATCCTTGCATACCTGGTATGAATCCTCCTTGGTCGCGGTGTATTATTTTTTTGATAGGATGCTGAATTCTATTGGCTAGAATTTTGTTCAGAATTTTGCATCTATATTCATGAGAGATATTGGTCTGTAATTTTCTTTTTTTGTGATGTCTTTGCCTGGTTTTGGTATCAGCATTATGCTGGCTTCATAGAATGAATTTGGAAGTGTTGCTTCCTCTTCTATGCTCTGAAATAGCTTGAGTAGAACTGGTACAAGCTCTTCTGTAAATGTTTTGTAGAATTCTCCAGTGAAGCCATCTGGCCCAGCGCTGTTTTTCGTTGGGAGTTTTTTTATTAGCTTTTGAATCTCTTCTCTTGTTATGGGTCTGTTCAGATTTTCAACATCACCTTGTTGTAGTTTGGGTAGGCCGTGTGTTTCTAGAAATTTATCCATTTCATTAGGTTTTCAAATTTGGTGGAGTATAGTTTTTCATAATATTCTGTTATAATCCTTTTTATTTCAGTTGGATCTGTTGTAATGTCCCCCATTTCATTTCCTATTTGGTTTATTTGTGTCCTCTCCTGTTTTGCTTTTGTCAGTCTGGCCAGTGCTTTCTCGATTTTGTTGGTTCTTTCAAAGAACCAACTTTTGGTTTTCTTGATTCTTTCTATTGTTTCTCAGTTCTCTATTTCATTGATTTCTGCTCTGATCTTTACTATATCCTTTCCTCCGGTGGTTGTGGGCTTTTTTTGCTGTTCTCTTTCTATTTGTTTGTGTTCTATAGTTAATGTTTGATTTTTTCCCTTTCTTCTTTTTTGATATGTGCATCTATTGCTATAAATTGTCCTCTCAGGACTGCCTTTGCTGTGTAGATGATTTGTTTTCATTCTCATTTGAATTTAGGAATTTTTTGATTCCATCTCTGATTTCTTCTATTACCCACCGATACGTAAGCAGGGTCTATTCAGTTTACATGTAGTTGATTTTTTTTTCCTTGCTCTTTTTGTTGTTAATTCCTACCTTGATGGCATTGTGGTCAGAGAAGATACTTTGAATTATCTCAACGTTTTGGATCTTGTTGAGGATTGCTCTGTGGCCTAAGATGTGGTCTATTCTGGAGAACGTTTCATGTGCACTGGGAAAGAATGTGTACTTTGCAGCGGTTGGATGGAGTGTTCTATATATGTCTATGAGGTCAAGTTGGCTGATTGTGCCCCTTAGGTCTTCTGTATCTTTGCTGAGTTTCTTCTTAGTTGTTCTGTCCTTTACTGAGACGTGGTGTGTTGAAGTTTCCTACTATTATTGTGGAGCTGTCAATTTCTCTTTTCAGTGTTGTTAGAGTTTGTTTTATGTATTTTGGAGCCCTGTCATTGGGTGTGTAGATGTTTATTATGGTTATGTCTTCATGATTGATCGTCCCCTTAATCGTTATATAGTGTCCTTCTTTGTCTTTTATTGTGGATTTTGTTTTAAAGTCTATTTTATCTGAGATTAGTATTCCCACTCCTGCTCTTTTTTGGTAGTTGTTAGCTTGATATATCTTTTTCCAACCTTTGACATTTAATAAATTCACATCTTTGTTGGTAAGGTGTGTCTTTTGTAGACAGCATATTGATGGATCCTGTTTTCTTATCGATTCTGTCACTCTCCGTCTGTTTATGGGTATACTGAGTCCATTTACATTCAGTGTAATTATTGATAGATGTGAGTTTGTTGCTATTATTTTGTAGTGCTTTTTACTGTGGTGCCGAAATCTTCTTTGTTCTTCTTACTCTCTTGTGCTGAGTTACTTTTGTTTGTGGATTTATTTTCATTTCTTTTGTTTTTCTAGGTTTTGTTTTTGCTGAGACTTTATGTTTTTCCTCTTTTTTTTATAAGTATGTCTGTTAACTTTCTTTGTGGTTACCATGAATTTTACCCTTATCTTTCTTAGTTTGAAGCAGTCTACCATTACTTGGTATCGCCTTGCCTTCCTCTCCATTAGAAGGTTCTATACCTATGCCGTTTATTCCCTCTTTTATTCTTCTGATGTTGTTGTCATTTACTGATTAACTGCTCTGATTCCCTGTTGTATTTCTTTTGGTTTTGGATAGTCCTCGAGAGTTCATTTCCTAGATTGGTATCTGGCTGATATGATCCTGCATCCTAGGTTCTGCCCATGAGTTGAAGCTGTTTGTCCTCAGATCAAAGAACTCCCTTTAATAATTCTTGTAAGTTTGGTTTGACTTTTACATGCTCCCTTAATTTCTGTTCATCGGGAAATATCCTACTTTTACCATGATATTTGAATGAGAGTTTTGCAGGATATGTTATTCTTGGTTGGCATTTTTTTTTTCTTTCAAGATTTTATATATGTCATCCCATTGCCTTCTTACTTGCTTGGTTTCTGCCGAATAATCTGAGCTTAGTCTTATTGTTTATCTTCCTTTCTCTCGATCTGCTCTCAGGATTCTTTGTTTGTCTTTGTTTTTGGTGAGTGTAATTATGATATGCCTTGTTTATTTCCTTTGGGGTCTCTTCTATGTGCAGTTATTTGAGCTTCTTGGATGGCCAGCTTTTCATCTTTCATGATATTGGTGAAGTTTTCTGTCAGAAGTCCCTCAATGATCCTTTCTGTGTTTTCTGTTTTCTCCCCCAGTACTGGAATTGCAATCACTCCTAAAATTTGCTTTTGATTGTGTCCTACATAACTCTCAGGGTCTCTTCATTTTTCTTCCTTTTTTCTGATTTTTCCTCAAACAAGGCTGTATCCAAGTTTTTGTCTTCAGTTTTGCTGATCCTGTCTTCCTTCATTTGAAACCTGTTCCTCAGCCCTTCTATGATACTGTCCATTTCTGAAATCTCGTTGTTTATCTTTTGGATATCTAATTCTTGTCTTTGTATAATTTTTGGTTGTGAATTTATTTTGATGTTTTGTTTCTGCATTATTTTCCTGAATTCTTCCAATTTTTTGTCTGTATTTTCCATGAATTTGTCTATTTTCTCCTCATGTTTGTCAGCTTTTTGCCTCAGTTCTTGGAGAATTCTGAGTATTAGAGATTTGAATTCCCTATCAGGTAGTTCTAGTGCTTTTTCTTCCACAGGAGAGTCATCTGGTATTGTATTTTGGACAGCTACTGGAACCATCCTGTCCTGTTTTTGTAAATGTTTTGATATTGTCTGCTGTCTTTGGGGCATTCAATAGTTATTTTTCTCTTTTATTTACTGTAGATTTGTTTGTTTCGTACCTTTTTAAAATTAAATTTGAGTATGTCTGAACAGGTGGACTGTGTGTTCTTTGTTGTTTGCTCATCTGTGGGCACAATATTTTTTGCCTCCTTCTCCAATTGGCACAGTCACTCACTCAGATATGGTATGGTAGGGCAGGTCTAGCTGAAGAGGAGTTACTGGGATGGGTTGTTTATGGCACTTACTACAGCTACCAGAGCGGGTCAGTAGTCAGTCCAGGACAGGTTACAGTAGGCCGTGCCTGTGCTGCTTGGTGTTGTCATTTCAAGTGCATGGTGCTGGTAGGCAGGATGCAGGGGGAGATTGTTATGTGTGGAGCTAAGATGGATATGGGAGAGAGGAGACAGGAACAGGAGCCAAAAACATACAAACAAACAATAAAGAATTCTAGGGGAGCTTGCTGTTGTAGTGGAGAGGTGAGAGACTATGAAATGGAGGAAAACAGAAAGGGGAAGTGGAAGAAAAGAAAATAATGAATAAATCAAAATCAGAAAGGTTAAAGAACTGCAAAGTTCCCAGGGATCCTACCAGTGCAGCTATGAGGTCTGGGAAGTCGCTCTCATGTGTTGCAATACAGCCTGGTTAGAAGGTGTAGAGGTATACGACACCAGGTATCCAGGGAACAGAAAGAGAAGGAAGATACAGAGAGATGAGAAACTGAGCAATGAAGAAAGACAAAAAGGGAAAAAGGGAAAAGAAAACAAAACAAATTAAAAAAAAAAAAAGAACAAGAAAGGCCCCCAGAAAAACAGAAGAAAAAAACCAACAAAAAAAGAAAAGCTCTCAGGGATCCCTCTGCACATCTGTGCAAGTCGAGGGTGAGTCTCCTTGCCACCCCCTGGCCAGAAAGGGCTCCCAACTCAAGAAAACGAAAAGAAAACAAACTAACAATTAAAAACCAACAAACAAACAAAAGCGCTGGGATCCCACCAGTGCGGTAGCCCAGACCGGGAAACAGCCCCACACTTGAACGGAGGTCTGCAGCCCCTCAGGAAGAAGGAAAGATGGTGCAAGGAGCCAGGTACTCGAGCGAAAGGAGGGGTAGGTGGCGAGTGGCAAGGAAGAAATCAAAAGAAGTAGAAAAAAAAAAAAAGCAACACTAGCAGCCAACAAATGGCACTCAGAGAGCCAGCTAGTGTGGGCTGGTGTTTCTGGACGAGAGACTGTGTCCGTGGAAAGCAGCCGGGCCAAGTGTGGGTGAAGAAGTGTAGGGAATGGGAAAGCGTATGTCACAAATTACTGGATCTCTGCAGCCCCTCAGGAAGAAGCAAAGATGGCGCACGGAGCCAGGTACTCAAGCAAAAGGAGGGGGAGGTGGCAAGAGACAAGTAAGAAATCAAAAGAAGTGGAATAAAGCAACACCAGCAAATGGCACTCAGAGAGACGCCTGTTCAGGTGTGTGGAATCCAAGCAGCAGGTGTTTCCCAGTCAAGAGATTGTAGTCATGGGAAACAGAGGAGGCCAAGTCAGGGTGAAGAAGGGTAGGCAGTGGGAAAGCATATATCGCAAATTACTGGTTTTTTTTTCTCCCCCTGGACGCTCCGTGAGGCTGCTTTCTTGTACCTCCATTTGATGGTCTCTGATAGGAGTCCAAGATGGTGGATCTGCGCTGCTTTAGCTGGTAGGGGACCTCTGCATGAATCTCTCACTCTCCGTTCTCTGTCAGTTTTCTCACTCCATTTGGTGCTTGGCTGAGTTCTTTATCTCTTCATTTGATGTTTTAGGGTTTCAGGATTGTTGTAGTCTCTGTTCGGCTTAGTTTTTCAGATGTTTGCTGTGGAGGGATGGCGTGGTGCTTCTCCCTAGAGTGCCATTTTGTCGGAACTCCAACGATTCTTTCTTTTTGTGTGTAAACTATTTCTTATTTTTTACAGTAGTGGTCTCATACAATATTTGTCCTTTTGTGATTGACTTATTTCACTCAGCATAATGCCCTCCAGATTCCTCCATTTTATGAGATGCTTCACAGATTCATCATTGTTCTTTACCACTGCATAATACTCCATTGTGTGTGTGTACCATAGTTTGTTTATCCATTCATCTGTTGATGGACATCTGGGTTGTTTCCACTTTTTTGCTACTGTGAACAATGTTGCAATGAACACAGGTGTGCAGATGTCTATTTGTGTGACTGCTCTTATTTCTCTAGTATATATTCCTAAGAGTGGGATTACTGAATCAAGGTATTTCTATTTCTAGCTTTCAAAGGAAGCGTCGTATGGTGTTCCAAAATGGTTGTATAATTTTGCATTCCCTCCAGCAGCACCTAAGAGTTCCAATCTCCCTGCAGCATCACCAACATTTGTTATTTCCAGTTTTTTTAGAGTCGTGTCAGTAATGCCGAGGTGAGATGGTATCTCACTGTGGTTTTGATTTGCATTTTCTAATGGGTAGTGATCCCGACCATTTCCTCATGTGTTTGTTGGCCACTTGAATGACTTCTTTGGTGAAGTGTCTCTTCATTTCATTTGCCAATTTTTAAATTAGATTATTTATCTTTTTGTTGTAGAGATACTGGCTTTTCTTGTAGGTTTTAGAGATTAGACCTTTGTCTGATTTGTAATGATGTCCGTCTGCAAAAAAATGAAACAGGACCTCACACTATATACAAAAACTAATTCAAAATGGATCAAAGACCTAAATGTAAATCCAAAAGCTATAAAGTTCATAGATGAAAAAGTAGGATCAATGCTAGAGGCCCTAATGCATGGCATTAACAAGATACAAACCGTAACCAATAACACAGAAACTCCAGAAGATAAGCTAACTAATTGGGATCTTCTAAAAATTAAACACTTATGCTCATCAAAATACTTCACCAAAAGAGTAAAAAGAGAACCTACAGACTGGGAAAATATTTTTGGACATTACAAGTCAAAGATCTAATCTCTAAAATCTACAAGAAAATCCAACATCTCTACAAGATACTTCACCAAAGAAGACATTCAAATGGCCAACAGACACATGAGGAAATGGTCGGGATCACTACCCATTAGAAAACGCAGATCAAAACCACAGTTTTGCAATCAAATGCAAATCAAAACCACTCATTACCAGTGTGGATGCCCTTTATCTCTTTTTCTTGCTTTTTTGCTTTAGCTACAACTTCCAGCAAAATGTTGAATAGCAGTGGTGATAAAGGGCATCCTTGTCTTGTTCCTGTTCTCAAGGGGAATGTTTTCAGCCTCTCTCCATTAAGAATGATGTTGGTTGTTGGTTTTGCATAGATGCCCTTTATTATGCTGAGAAATTTCCCTTCTATACCTATTTTATTGAGAGTTTTTGTCAGGAATGGGTGTTGGACTTTGTCGAATGCCTTTTCTGCATTGGTTGAGATGATCATGTGATTCTTTTCTTTCCTTTTATTTATATGGTGGATTACTTTGATTGATTTTCTAATGTTGATCCATGGTTGTAGAGCTGGTATGAATCCTACTTGGTCGTGGTGTATTATTTTTTTGATATGATGCTGAATTCTATTGGCTAGAATTTTTTTTATTGTACTGTAGTTGAAGGTTTAAAGAACAAATAGTTTCTCATTAAACAGTCAGTACACATATTGTTTTATGACATTGGTTAACAACCCCACGACATGTCAACACACTCTCTTCTTGATCTTGGAGAACCTTTTTTTTTTTTTGGTGAAAATATACATAGCCAAAGATACAGAATTTCATAAATTTCTACATGTACAATTTAGTGACATTGATTACATTGTTCCAGTTGTTCTGCTGTTCTCGAGATCGTTTTCCAAATTATTCCATCACCATTATATTCAACTCACTGCCCCTTAGGCTTCCCACCAAACCTTCTGAGTTGCTGTCATCAATTTGATCTCACATAGATAATTCTTCTTTTTCTTTTTTGTACCATAGATGAAGGTTTGCAGAACAAATAGATTCTCATTAAACAGTTAGTACACATGTTGCCCTATGACAATGGTTAACAACCCCATGACATGTCAGCACTGCCCTTTCTCGAACTTGGGTTCCCTATCACCAGCTTTCCTGTCCTCTACTGGCTTCTAGTCCTTGTACCTCTGCTGCTGTGCCTCATTAGTCCTGTTTTGTTTTATGAGGCTGTCCAATTCCCTCCTGAGTAGTGAACTTTGGGAGTGACTTCACCACTGAGCTAAAAGAGTATCTTGGGGCCATACTCTTGGGGTTTCTCCAGTCTGTCAGGCCAGTAAATTTGGTCTTTTTCTTTCTTTCTTTTTTTTTTTTTTTGTGAGTTAGAATTTTGTTCTACATTCTTTTCAAGCTCTGTCCAGGACCCTCTGTTGTGATTTCAGTCAGAGGAGTCAGTGGTGGTAGCCAGGCACCATCTAGCTGTACTTGACTCTGTCTGGTGGCAGCCATGATAGCTGAGGTTCGTTAGTCCTTTGGACTAATCTTTTCCTCTTCATTTTCCCTTGCTCCGTTGGAGTATCTTAGATGGCTGCTCACAGACTTTTATGACCCCAGATGCTACTCACCAGGGTAGAATGTAGAACATTATATTTATAAATTGTGTTATGCCAATTGATCTAGATGTTCCCCAAGAATATTAGCTAGAATTTTTTTGATAATTTTTGCATCTATATTCATGAGAGATATTGGTCTGTAATTTTCCTTTTTTATGGTGTCTTTGCCTGGCTTTGGCATCAGGGTTGTGCTGGCTTCATAGAATGAATTTGGAATTGACGCTGCCTTTTCCACATTCTGAAATAGTTTGAATACTACTGGTATAAGCACTTCTGTGAATGTTTGTTAGAATTCTCCAGTGAAGCCATCTGAGTCGGGGCTTTTGGGGGGAGGATTTTTTTTATTAACTTTTCGATCTCTTGTTATCGGTCTGTTCAGATTTTCAACATCATTTGTGTTAGTTTGGGTAGGTAGTGTGTTTCTAGAAATTTATCCATTTCCTCAAGGTTTTCAAATTTGTTATAGTTTTTTATACTATTCTGTTATGATCCTTTTTATTTCAGTTGAGTCTTTTGTAATGTCCCCCACTTCATTTCATGTTTGAGTTATTTGTGTCCTCTACTGTTTGTCTTTAGTCAGTTTGGCCAGTGGTTTTTCGATTTTGTTGCTCCTTTCAAAGAATGAACTTTTGATTTTGTTGATTCTTTCTATGGTTTTTCTATTCTCTATTTCATTTTTTTCTGCTCTGATCTTTATTATTTCCTTTCTTATGGTGGCTGTGGGCTTTTTTTGCTGTTCTCTTTCTATTTGTTTGAGTTGTGTAGTTAATGTTTTGATTTTGTCCCTTTCTTCTTTTTTGATGTGTGAATCTATTGCTATAAATTGTCCTCTGAGGATTGCCTTTGCTGTGTCCCAAAGGTTTTGGTATGATGTGTTTTCATTATTGTTTGAGTCTAGGAGTTTTTTGATTCCATCTCTATTTCTTCTATTACCCAGTGGTTTGGAAGCAGGGTGTTGTTCAGTTTTCATGTAATTGATTCTTTTTTCCTTGCTCCTATTGTTAATTTCTACCTTGATGGTGTTGTGGTCAGAGAAGATACTCTGTATTATCTCAACGTATGGGATCTTGTTGAGGATTGCTCTATGGCTTCAGATGTGGTCTATTCTGGACAATGTTCCATATGCGTTGGAACAGACTGTAATTTGCAGCTGTAGAGTGGAGTGTTCTATATATGTCTATGAGGTCAAGTTGGCTGATTGTGCCCTTTAGGTCTTCTGTATCTTTGCTGAGTTTCTTTCTAGATGTTCTGCCCTTTACTGAGAGTAGTATGTTGAAGTCTCCTCCTATTATTGTGGAACTGTCAATTTCTCTTTTCAGTGTTGTTAGAGTTTGTTTTATGTATTTTGGAGCCGTGTCATTGGGTGCGTAGATGTTTATTATGGTTATGTCTTCAAGATGATCATCCTCTTAATTGTTGTTTTTGTATGATTTCTAGTTGTGAATTTACTTTGGAATTTTGTTCCTGTTTTATTTTCCTGAATTCTTCCATTTCCTTGCCTGTATTTTCCATGAATGTGTGAGCTTTTTCCATGAATTTGTCTATTTTTTCTTCATTTTTGTCTGCTTTTTGCTTCAACTCTTGGATAGCACTGAATATTGGAGATTTGAATTCCCTGTCAGGTGGTTTTAGTGCCTTTTCTTCTACTGGAAAGTCACTTGGTGTTTTCTTTTGGACACCTGCTGGAACCTTCCTATTCTTTTGTTTTTTTATGTTTTGATATTGTCTGCTCTCCTCCGGACATTCAGTAGTTATTTTCCTCATTTATTGGTTGTAAATTTGTTTGTTTCATCCTGATTTTTTGTTTTTATTGTTTATGTCTGAGCAGGTGGGCTGTGCATTGTTTCTTGTTTGCTCATCTGTAAGCATGATACTTTTCACCTCCTTGTCCAATGGGCTGGGTCAGTTGCTCAACTATGGTGCAGTAGGGCAGGTCCAGTTGAAGGGGAATTGCTGGGTTGGGTTTTTATGGCACATACTAGAGTCAACAGAGCAGGCTGGGAATCAGTGCAAGGCAAGTTCTGGTAGGTCTTTCCTGTCCTGCTTGGGGGTGTGATGTTCAGGTAAGCTTGAAGGAGGAGAGAGATTTCGCTGTGTGGAGCTAAGATGGGTATGGGAAATAGGAGAAAGAAGAGAGAGAAACAGGAACTAAAAGCAAGCAAACAAATGAAAAGAGTGCTAAGGGAGCTTGCCATTGGGTGGAGAGATAAGAAATTGAGAAAAAGAAAAGAAAGAAAAGTTGTAAAGAAAAAAAAATAAGTTAATATTAGAAGAAGAAGAAGAAAAAAAAAAAAAGAAATTCAAATCCCCCAGGGATCCCACTGGTGCAACTGGGAAGACTGGGGAAATGGCATCCAGGCCACAAAGTACATCCTGGCTAGAAGGGCCAGAGGTGTCACACAGCACCAGGTATTCAGGAGACAGGAAGAGAAAGTAAATATAGAGAGGGGAGAAACTGAGAAATGAAGAAATACAAAGAGGAAAAATAGAGAAAAGAAAACAAAAACTAAACAAGATAGAAAAAGAAATGTCCCCAGGGATCCCATAGTGCAGCAGTGTAGACTGGAAAGTAGTTCCCAAGCCACGCAGTACAGCCCAGCTAGAAGGGACTCCCAAGCCATGAAAAGCAAAAGAAAACAAACAAAACAAAACAGAACAAATGAAAACAAAGAAACAAACAAAAAGAAAGCCCCGGGGATCCCACCAGCATGGAAGTGTGGGCCAGGAAGGAGTTCCAAAGTGACGCAGTGTTTCTTGGCATTTCAGAAGAAGCAAAGAAGGCACATGGAGCCAGGTATTTGAGAGAAAGGAGGGGGAGGTGGAGAGAGGTATAGAAGAAACCAAAAGAAGCTGCAAAAAGTAAGACCAGGAGCAAACAAGTGGCAGTAAGGGAGCCGACCACTGTGGGCAGGTGAAATCTAAGTGGCACAGGGCTGAAGCCTGTACCTTCTAGCAAGAGACTGTGGCCGCAGGAAGCAGAGGAGGCTGAGTGGGGGTGAAGAAGGGTAGGGGGTGGAAAAGCATATATCACTGGTTACTGGTTGTTCTGTCTCTTGCTGGGAGCTCCATGAAGCTCCTTTCTTGTGCTCCCTGTTCGCTGATCTCCAACAGGAGTCCAAGATAGCATATTCATGCTGCATTAGCTGATAGGGGACCTCTGCACGTATCTCTCCTTGCTCTCTTTTCTCTATCAGTTTCTTACTCTATTCGGTGCTTGGCTGAGTTCTTTATCTCTTCATTTGATGCTTAGGGTTTCAGGATTGATGTTTGTTTCTGTTTGACTTAGTTTTTTGGGTCATTGCTGTGTAGGGACAGCCTGGTGCTTCTGTCTCTAGCGCCATGGTCCCCAGAAGTCCCTAAGATTATCACTTTAAATTCAACTTCTGTCATTCATCTTCCTGAACCCAGATTGCAATCCTTTCGTTCCACTATGTCATTTGCTGCTATTTCCACCTATTAGGATAACATCCTATTGGATAATCATCAAATAAATTGGTTGCTCATATGCTAACTATTCCACTACATCTTAGCTTATTTATTGTAATTTACATTTTGAGAAATTTGACATGCCATATTTCATGTGATTAATTTCCTCAGAAATTATATTGAATTGATGAAGTCCAATTTAATTGAAAGTCTACTTAAAAAAAATTCTATAAAAATCTATTTTCTTGCCATATAATATTTTTCTCCAAAGCAAATATAAGCTAAGTGAAAAGTCGCTACAGAAACCAGCCTACATATGAATGTTGTTGTTGATGTTATGTGTCACCGGGTGGATTTCTACTCATAGCAACCCCGTGTGACACAGTAGAACTAGGCATTTCTAAGCTGTAATCTGTGTGGGAGCAGTTCACCAAGTCTTTCTCCAGAGGAGCTTCTGGGTGAGTTTGAATCACTAACCTTCCAGAAACAGCTGAGTACTTAACCATTGTTCCACCAGGCCTCCTTTACGTATGAATACTTTTGGTACATAAGGACCCTTCCTGATTAAACTTTAAAGGGTTTGAAGTCAAGACAGGTTTTGAAAGGATAGTGTAAGGGACTCATCAACTAACACTTGAGGATTGAGGAGTACTCTCAGTGGTGCACTTTTTTGAAATCAATCATCTGTGGCCATCGAGACCAGATCATGTAAAAATATGACAGCTCCTCTTGGAACCATGTGGAAATGTGAGGGGAGGCATAGTTCACTGAAAAGAGGTGGTACTGTTCTAGAAGAAGGGGTTGGTAGAAAACAAAAATAAATTGTTTATATTAAGATCCATTGCCCAGCACACACACAGCACACACACAGTCTCTCATAGCATTTCCAAAAATATTCTTGCCTAACACGATGCAGTATATATTACTTTCTCAGGAAGAGATATGTCAAATTCATTCCAAGCTTATATATTAGGCAGACAGTAGGCTGATAACCTAAATTTTCTGACATATGTTTTGTTTTGTTTTAATTTTTTTGGTTGTTCCATCTTGAGCAGTTTCAAATCTTGCTTCTCATAAATACTGCAACTGGTGAGCTAAGATATAAATATAAACATAATCAAAACAGTTAACATACAAACTGGAGAAAAAAATGAAAATAAATGCAAAAAATTCCATTTATGAGTGGGACCAACACTGAACACTAACCCAAGGACTTTATAATATTCTACTAAATAAGTAAAGAATATAATAAGGCAACAAGTTCATGGACAACTGCTTGTTGAGTAAATGCACTGGGCAGTGAAGTGAGCCTGTGGATCAGTCAGTATAACTGCTCCAGGATCTGTTCACTGCTAGTATTACCCTTGTCCAATGCCCTTCATTGTAACCTCTAATAGGGATATTACTGACCATTCCCATTTGTATTTTGTGCTACCAGCGTAGCTACTTGCTTCCCATTTGTCTGGGTGCTTAAACATTAAAATTGAACAATCACAGGCCCTGTTCTACAGGCATGAAAGTATTTTGATAATATAGGTTGTTTAAAATCTAGACAGGTTGCTTATCAATTTCATTTTGTGGGATTATTTTGCTAGTCACCAAGACCTGAATTCTTTGAATTGGGGGTCACTGTTTTATCTATTTCTAGCTCTTCACTGATAATCACAGCAAGAATGGAAAATAGCAGGCTGAGAATGAAGTTTAACCTGGAAGGCTTTTCTCTATAATTTGACCCAAAATATACTCCTGCTTCCCATCCCCTCTGAGGGTGTAGTTACAGCAGAAAGTACTCTGGTGTAGGAATTGACTTCCCTGATTCATGTAGGATTTCCTCTTTATCTCCTCTCTTTTTCCAGGATCCTACCATATCCTATCTTACTCATTAACTTTAGGATGTGATAAAGAATCTCTCTTTTACAGTTGAGTAAGGTGCATGATAGATCACTTAACCATCTCATATTACTGGATTTGGGCATATATGTCCATTTAAAAAGTTTATATGGTTAGTTTCATGTAGTCTTTCTACTTTTAAGCATGTTGGCTTGGATTGGAGCTTGTTTCTCTTTTGCAGCATCTCAAAGGTCACCTGAAGTTTCTTTCAGCTCTCTGCATTCTGGTTTTCATGAAGAGTGGTATTTCCTGAACACTTTTGAACACAACACCCTCCCCTCAACCAAAAAAAAAAAGAAATGGAATGGAAAATCACCACTTGTCCATTTTTCTGTTGGATTGAATTAATCTATCTAATATTTTAAGCCTTGGGGAGTTGATCTTTTTTTCATCCATCTCCATATAGGGAGGCAGTGGCTGAGTAGTGTGTCTATAAACTCAAACTCTTTTTCAAGTAGGTAATTCCAAGGTCAAAATACTGAGGTAAAAGGTGTTAGCAAGTCTCTTCTAGCTGTCGTACTTAACTATATCCTCCTCCCCAGTCTTAATTAGAAACTAAGTTAATATTTTTCTTTCATGACTGATGACTGTCTTGTATTCTCTCCTATTTGGTTCAGACCTCAGGTGGGAAAGAGACATGTTGTTCATTGATCCCTCAAATACCAAAAATACAAGGGAAAATTAGGAAATATTTAAGCAACTTTACCAAGGGCATGGGATATCAATCCCATTAGCTCATCTAATGGAGCCCTGGTGGCGCAGTGGTTAAGAGCTCGGCTGCTAACAAAAAGTTCATCTAATAGATGCTGATCGTCCTTTCCATGCAGCAAATATCCATCAATATATAGAAAAAAATGTGTTTAAAGTTTGTGTATTGTTAAAGTAAGAGTAATATTTTGTGTTCAAAGAGACTTCAGATATACAGGTTCTGGGGGAGTATACACAAGTGAAAAAATTTTGCAAGACTTGGGGTAATTTCAAGTTCATTTCATTCTGAATGGTTGTAAATATTTTGCCATCTATTTTCACTCAGCTTTTTTTCTTATCCAGTGAGTTGGCTGGTACAAGAGTGGATAGAAATAAGTGAGGGTAGAGGAATGAAAACAGAAGAACTATAGCACTATAATCTTGTCCATTTTTATGCCACAAGTAATGATTTAACTTTTTCTTTTCCTCCTCTTTGAGTCTATTTTGGTAATGTGAGGCTATTTTATGCATGAGGATATTTTCTTTTCATTAAAATGAATATAGCACTTGATCCATGCATCAATCCCATCTACAATCATAATTTCTAAGAATATTAGAGAACAGAAGCAATTATTCAAGTAATCTGGAATCACATTTTTATATTCAGTGTCCAGAAAATTGACAAAGGTATTTTGGTCTTTAATTTCCTCAAAAACTACTTTTATTCCCTTCCTCATTTTGAATGTTTCAATATGGACTTTGCATTTAATGTATTTTATCTTTTTTTGAATATGCCATCATCTTTTGTAAATTTTTTGCCTACCCTGCTTTAAAATTTAATAAAGATATATAAAAATAAGTCCATTTTTTGTAAGAATCTTCAAGCTTTTAAATAGATTTACTTTTCTGCAATTAATATTGTGACACTGTTTTTGAAGTTTCTCTTTTTTTTTGGTATCTCATATTTACTCAGATAAGGCAGGGAAGTAAAGAGGCAAAGGAAAATCATCCATAGAGCAACTGTCATAAGAAAAGAAGGATGACAAACCCCCCCTCCCCCAAAAAGGGGGGGATTGTATCAAGATTCCATCTCTATGAATCAGTCAGCAAAAGCGAAAAAACTTAAGAGTAAGAATTTTTGTTTTATTACCATATTTAAAAATCTCATTTCCAATACTCACTATTACCAAATGGATGAAGAGGGAAATGGCTTTGAAATGTAGGTCTTTCAACAGAAAAGATGGGTGGGGGAGATATCTTTTTTTGAGGGCAAAAGGACACAATTTTGCAAGGAAGCAATTACTTCTATTTCAGCTTCTGGGTCTGACACCAGCCTTCCTCCACTGACACAAAGTAGTGATGGTGATAGCAGCAGGCAATATTGAAAATGGCTGTGCTCCAAAAGGCTGTTTCCTTTGAACGCGTGGCATAGAGAGGCACCGGAAAATCTGCTGTTTGGATCACCTCTGCATCTCTCACAAGACTGCCTTGTTGCTACCAGCAGCAGGACTTCTGCTAACCAAATCGAAGAACTCTGGAAGTCTGTCTCTGTATCAGCTGAACATGCAGAATTCTGAGGGTAGTTAATGAGACTTTGCCACATGATTAGTATAACACATCATATTTTTCTCTGGCACTTTACTTAGTAAAAATAGTCTAGACTGTTTGGGCAACAATGAAATCTCTTCTTAGCAACAGTCTACTTTGATTTTTTTTTTTTTTTAACATAGAAATCAAATGGAATCCTACTTTTAGTAATAATTTCCTTTTTATTCTTTTTTTTTTCCTTTTTGTTCTTTTTAATTATATAGGAATAGATTTGTTCACTATGGTGAATAACAAGAAACTGTTTTTTTCTTTTTTCCTGCATTAATGCTTCAAGAGTCAGCATTACTATATACAGGATTTTAGTTGTTGTTATCTCAGTAAATTGGACATAGCCTTAAGTAAATATTTCAATTTGGCAAGATAGAAATCCCAGAACCTAAATTAAATAAGATAATCTTATTAATATAAAAATGATTAATAGCCAAGAAGAAGACTCAAAAAGTCAAAAATTTAAATTGTTTTTTTTTTAACCTTTAGTTTTTGTTTTAAAAAAATTTTTTTTATTGTACTTTAGGTGAAGGTTTACCAAACAAATAGTTTCACATTAAACAGTCAGTACATATATTGTTTTATGACATTGGTTAACAACCCCACGACATGTCAACCCTCTCCCTTCTTGACCTTGGAGGACCTTTTTTTTTTTGTGTGTGAAAATATACATAGCCAAAGATACACCATAACAGAAATTTCTGCATGTACAATTTAGTGACATCGATTACATTCTTCCAGTTGTACTGCTATTCTCATTATCCTTTTCCAAATTATTCCATCACCATTATCTCCAACTCACTGGCCCCTAGGCTTCCCATCAAACCTTTTCAGTTGCTGTTGTCAATTTGATCTCACATAGATAATTCTTTTTTTTTTTCTACCTTAGATGAAGGTTTACAGAACAAATAGTTTCTCATTAAACAGTATACCTATTGCCTTATGACAATGGTTAACAACCCCATAACATGTCAGCACTGTCACTTCTCAATCTTGGATTCCCTAGGCCAGCTTTCCTGTCCCCTCCTGCCTTCTAGTCCTTGTTCCTGGACTGCTATGCCTCATTAGTCCCATTTGTTTTTGTGGGTGTGTCCAATCCCTGGCTGAACGGTGAACCTCGGGAGTGACCTCACCACTGAGCTAAAACGGTGTCTGGGGGCCATACTCTTGGGATTTCTCCAGTCTCTTTCCGGCCACTAAATCTGGTCATTTTTTTGTGCTAGAATTTTGTTCTACATCGTTCTACAGCTCTGTCCAGGACCCTCTGTTGTGATCCCGGTCAGAGCAGTCAGTGGTGGTAGCCGGGAACTGTCTAGCTGAACTGGACTCAGTCTGGTGGAGGCCATGGTAGCTGTGGTCCATTAGTCCTTTGGACTAATCTTTTCCTTGTATCCTCTTCTCTTCATTCTCCCTTGCTTCTGAAGGGGTAAGAACAGTGGAGTATATTAGATGGCTGCTCAGAGACTTTTAAGACCCCAGATGCTACTCACCAAGGTAGGATGTAGAACATTGTCTTTATAAACTGTGTTATGCCAATTGACCTAGACATTCCCTGAGACCATGGTCCCCACAGCCCTCCGCCCAGCAATTCAGTCCCTCAGGGAGTTTGGATGTGTCTATGAAGCTTCCATGACTTTTCCTTGTACAAGTTGTGCTAGCTTCCCCAGTATTGTGTACAGTCTTACCACCAAAGTTACCACTTATCTATTGTCTGTTTAGTATTTGCCCCACCCATCCCATCCCTTGTAACCAACAAAGATTGTTTCTTTTTGTGTGGGAACTTTTTCATGGGTTTTGACAATAGAGGTCTCATACAATATTTGTCCTTTTGTGATTGACTTATTTCACTCAGCATAATGGCCTCCAGTTTCATCCATGTTATGAGATGCTTCACAGATTCATCATTGCTCTTTATCGCTGCATAGTACTCCATTGTGTGTATGTACCATAGTTTGTTTATCCATTCATCTGTTAATGAGCATCTAGGCTGCTTCCATCTGTTTGCTATTGTGAACAATGCTGCAATGAACATAGGTGTGCATATGTCTATTCATGTGACAGCTCTTATTTCTTTAGGATATATTCCTAGGACTGTGATTGCTGGGTAGTGTGGTATTTCTATTTCTAGCTTTCTAAGGCGGTGCCATACCATTTTCCAAAATGGTTGTATCATTTTGCATTCCCACCAGCAGTGCATGAGAGGTGTGATCTCCCCGCAGCTTCTCCAACATTTGTTATTTCCAGTGTTTTTGATTCGTGCCAGTAATGCTGGGTTGAGATGGTATCTCATTATGGTTTTAATTTGCATTTCTCTAATGGCTAGTGATCGCGAGCATTTCCTCATGTGTCTGTTGGCTGCTTGAATGTCTTCTTCGGTGAAGTGTATCTTCATTTCCTTTCCCCGTTTTTTAATTGGATTATTTGTCTTTTTCTTGTAGAGATGTTGGATTTTCTTGTAGATTTTAGAGATTAGATCTTTGTCTCACTTGTAATGTCCAAAAATATTTTCCCAGTCTGTAAGTTCTCTTTTTACTCTTTTGGTGAAGTCTTTTGATGAGCATAAGTCTTTAATTCTTAGAAGATCCCAGTAGTCTAGCTTATCTTCTAGGGTTTGTATGTTGTTGGTTATGGTTTGTATCCAGTTAATACCGGCATTAGGGCCTCTAGCGTTGATCCTATTTTTTCTTCTATGAACTTTATACTTTTTGGCTTTATATTTAGGTCTTTGATCCATTTTGAATTAATTTTTGCCTATGGTATGAGGTATGGGTCCTATTTCATTTTTTTACAGATGGACATCCAGTTTTGCCAGCACCCATTTGTTAAAAAGACTGTCTTTTCCCCATTTGATGGACTTTGGGCCCTTGTCAAAGATCAGGTGACCATAGGTTTATGGATTTACATCTGGCTTCTCAATTTTGTTACTTTGGTCAATGAATCTGTCTTTGTACCAGTACCTGTTTTGACTGTTTTGATTACGGTAGCTGTACAGTAGTTTCTGAAGTCAGGTAGTGCAAGTTTTATTACTTTATTCTTCTTCTTCAATAGAGCTTTACTTATCCAGGGTTTCTTCCCTTTCCATATAAAGTTGATGATTAGTTTTTCCATCTCTTTCAAGAATGTTGTTGATATTTGGTTTGGGATTGCATTGTATTTGTAAATGGCTTTGGGTAGAATTGTCATTTTCACAATGTTGGGTCTACCTATCCATGAGCATGGTATGTTTTTCCATTTATGTAGATCCCCTTAGGTTTCTTGCAGTAATGTCTTGTAGTTTTCTTTGTATAGTCTTTTACATCCCTGGTTAGAATTATTCCTAAGTATTTTTTTTTTAGGGGCTATTATGAATAGTATTGTTTTCCTGATTTCCTTTTCATTGTTCTCTTTATTGGTGTATAGGAATCCAATTGATTTTTGAATGTTTATCTTGTATCCTGCTACACTGCTGAATCTTTCTATTAATTCCAGTAGATTTCTCGTGGAGTCTTTAGGGTTTTCTATGTATAGCATCATATCATCCACAAACAGGGACATTTTAACTTCTTCATTACCAATTTGGATACCCTTTATTTCTTTTTCTTGCCTTATTGCTTTAGCTAGGACTTCCAGCATAATGTTAAAAAGAAGTGGAGATAAAGGGCATCTTTGTCTTGTTCCTGTTCTCAAGGGGAATGTTTTCAGTCTCTCTCTGTTAAGAATGACATTAGCCATTTGTTTCGCAAGGATTCCCTTTATTATATTGAGAAATTTCCCTTCTATACCTATTTTATTGAGAGCTTTTATCAGGAATGGATGTTGGACTTTGTTGAATGCATTTTCTGCATCAGTTGAGATGATCATGTGATTCTTTTCTTTCCTTTTATTTATGTGGTTGATTACGTTGATTTATTTTCTAAGGTTGAACCATCCTTGCATAGCTGGTATGAATCGTACTTTGTCGTGGTGTTTTATTTTTTTTGATAGATGCTGAATTCTATTGGCTAGAATTTTGTTGAGAATTTTTTGCATCTACATTCATGAGAGAGATTGGTCTGTAATTTTCTTTTTTTGTGGTGTCTTTGCCTGGTTTTGGTATCAGAGTTATGCTGGCTTCATGAAATGAATTCAGAAGTATCCCTTCATTTTCTATGTTCTGAAATAGTTTGAGTAATACTTGTATAAGCTCTTCTCTGAATGTTTGGTAGAATTCTGCAATGAAGCCATCTAGGCCGAGGCTTTTTTTGGGGGGAGTTTTTTTTATTACCTTTTAGATCTCTTCTCTTGGTAGCGGGCTGTTCAGATTTTCAACATCAGTTTGTGGTAGTTCAGGTAGGTAGTGTGTTTCTAGAAATTTATCCATTTCCTCTAGGTTTTCAAATTGGTTGGAGTATACGTTTATAAAACTCTGTTATGATGCTTTTTATTTCAGTTGTGTCTGTTGTAATGTCTCTCATTTCATTTCTTTTCTGAGTTATTTGCATCCTCTCCTGTTTTTCTTTTGTCACTCTGGCCAAGGATTTGCCGATTTTGTTGATCCTTTCAATGAACTGACTTTTGGTTTTGCTGATTCTTTCTATCATTTTTCTAGTCTCTATTTCATTTATTTCTGCTCTGATCTTTATTATTTCCTTTCTTCTAGTGGCTGTGGCTTTTTTTTTTTTTTTTTTGCTGTTCTCTTTCTATTTGTTGGCATTCCGTAGTTAATGTTTTGATTTTGTTCCTTTCTTCTTTTTTGATGTTTGCATCTATTGCTATAAATTGTCCTCTGACAATTGCATTTGCTGTGTCCCAAAGGTTTTGGTATGATGTGCTTTCATTCTTTTTGATTCAAGGAATTTTTTGATTCCATCTTTGATTTCTTCTATTACCCAGTAGTTTTTAATCAGGGTGTTATTCAGTTTCCATGTACCTGATGTTTTTTCCTTGCTCTTCCTGTTGATAATTTCTACCTTGATGGTGTTGTGGTAAGAGAAGATAATTTGTATTATCTCAGCATTTTGAATCTTGTTGAGGATTACTCTGTGGCTTAAGATGTGGTGTCTTCTCAAGAATGTTCCATGTGCATTGTAAAAGAATGTGTACTTTGCTGCTGTTTAATGTAGTGTTCTACATATGTCTATGAGGTCAAGTTGGCTGATTGTGCCCTTTAGATCTTCTGTATCTTTGTTGAGTTTCTTTCTAGGTGTTGTGTCCTTTACCGAGAGTGGTGTGTTAAAGTCTCCTGCTATTATTTTGGAACTGTCAATTTCTCTTTTTGGTGCCATTAGAGTTTGTTTTATGTATTTTGGAGCCATGTCATTGGGGTGTAGATGTTTATTATGGTTATGTCTTCATGATGGATCATCCCCTTATCATTAGATACTGGCCTTCTTTGTTTTTTATGGTAGATTTTGTTTTAAAGTCTATTGTATCTGAGATTAGTATTGCCACTCCTGCTCTTTTTTTGTACTTGTTTGCTTGATACATTGTTTCCATCATTTGATTTTTAATAAATTTATGTCTTTTTTTCTAAAGTGTGTCTCTTGTAGACAGTATATGGGTAGATCCTTTCTTTTTCTTTTTTTTTTTATCTGTTCTGTCACTCTGTCTCCTTATGGGTGCATTCAGACCATTTACATTCAGTGTAATTACTGACAGGTAATAGGTGTGAGTTTATTGCTGTCATTTTGTTGTGCTTTTTGTTTTTGTGATGCTGCTGTTTTTTTGTTCCTCTTACTCTCTTGTGCTGAAGTCCTTTCTTGTGGATTTTTTTTTCCATTTCTTTTGTTTTTGTTGGTTTTGTTTTTACCAAGAATTTATGTTTTTCTTCATTTTTTTTTTTAATTGTGCTTCAGGTGAATATTTACAGAACAAATAGTTTCTCATTAAACAATCAGTACACATATTGTTTTATGACATTGGTTAACAACCCCATGACATGTCATCCCTCTCCCTTCTTGACCTTTTCTTTTGTTGTCAGTGAAAATATGCATAGCCAAAGATACACCATTCCAAAAATTTCTACATGCACAGTTCAGCTTCATCGATTATGTTCTTCTAGTTTTGCTGCTATTCTCAATTTAGATGAAGATTTACATAACAAAATAGTTTCTCATTAAACAGTTAGTACACATGTTGCCCTATGACAATGTTAACAACCCCATGACATGTCAACACTGTCCTTACTCAACCTTGGGTTCCCTATCACTAGCATTCCTGTCTCCTTCTGCCTTCTAGTCCTTGTCCCTGGATTGCTGTGCCTCATTAGTCTTGTTTTGTTTTATATGGCTGTCCATTTCTCGGCTGAACAGTAAACCTTGGAAGTGACCTCACCACTGAGCTAAAAGGGTGTCTGGGGGCCATAGTCTCCAGGTTTCTCCAGTGTCTTTCAGGCCAGTAACTCTGGTCTTTTTTGGGTGTGTTACAATTTTGTTCTACATCATTCTACAGCTCTGTCCAGAACCCTCTGTTGTGATCCCAGTCAGAGCAGACAGTGGTGGAAGCCGGGCACCATCTAGCTGTACTGGATTCAGTCTGGTGGATGCCTTGGTAGCTGTGGTCCATTAGTCCTTTGGACTAATCTTTTCCTTGTATCCTCTTCTCTTCATTCTCCCTTGCTCCTGAAGGGGTGAGACCAGTGGAGTATTTTAGATGGCTGCTCACAGGATTTTAAGACCTCAGATGCTACTCACCAAGGTAGGATGTAGAACATTGTCTTTGTAAACTGTGTTATGCCAATTGAGCTAGACATTCCCCGAGACCATGGTCCCCACAGCCCTCTGCCCAGCAATTCAGTCCCTCAGGGAGTTTCAATGTGTCTATGAAGCTTCCATGACTTTTCCTTGTACAAGTTGTGCTAGCTTCCCCAGTATTGTGTACTGTCTTACCACCAAAGTTACCACTTATCTATTGTCTATTTAGTATTTCCCCCACCCATCCCATCCCTCATAACCAACAAAGATTGTTTCTTTTTGTGTGTAAACTTTTACATGAGTTTCTACAGTAGAGGTCTTATACAATATTTGTCCTTTTGTGATTGACTTATTTCACTCAGCATAATGGCCTCCAGTTTCATCCATGTTATGAGATGCTTCACAGATTCATCATTGCTCTTTATCACTGCATAGTACTCCATTGTGTGTACGTACCATAGTATGTTTAGCCATTCATCTGTTGATGGGCATCTAGGTAGTTTCTATCTTTTTTCTATTGTGAACAATGCTGCCATGAACATGGGTGTGCATATGTGTAGTCGAGTGACCACTCTGATTTCTCTAGGATATATTCTTAAGAGTGGGATTGCTGGATTGTATGGTGTTTCTATTTCTAGCTCTCTAAGGAAGCACCATATCATTTTCCAAAATGGTTATGTCATTTTGCTTTCCCACCAACAGTGCATAAGAGTTCTGATCTCCCCGCAACCCCTCCAACATTTATTTCCAGTGTTTTTGATTTGTGCCAGTAATGCCAAGGTGAGATGGTATCTTATTGTGGTTTTAATTTGCATTTCTCTAATCGCTGGTGATCGTTAGAATTTCCTCATGTGTCTGTTAGCCACATGAAGGTCTTCTTTGGTTAAATGTTCATTTCCTTTTCCCATTTTTTAATAGGATTATTTGTCTTTTTGTTGTAGATGTGTGGGATTTTGTTGTAGATTATGGAGATCAGACCTTTGTCTGACATGTACTATCCAAAGATTTTTTCCCAGTCTGTAAGTTCTCTTTTTACTCTTTTGGTGAAGTCTTTTGAAGAGCATACATGTTTAATTTTTAGAAGATCCTAGTTATCTAGCTTATCTTCTGGGATTTGAGTGTTGATAGTTATGGTTTGTGTCCTGTTAATGCCGTGTATTAGGGCCTCTAGCATTGTTCCCAGCTTTTCCTCTATGAACTTTATAGTTTTGGGCTTAATATTTAGGTCTTTGATACATTTTGAAGTAGTTTTTGTACATGGTGTGAAGTATGTGTCCTGTTTCATTTTTTTGCAGATGGATATCCAGTTTTGCCAGCACCATTTGTTAAAAAGACTGTCTTTTCCCCATTTGATGGACTTTGGGCTCTTGTCAAAGATCAGGTGACGGTAGGTGGATGGATTTACAGCTGGGTTCTTAATTCTGTTCCATTGGTCAATGTATCTGTCATTGCACTAGTATCAGCCTGTTTTGACTACCGTAGCTGTATAGTAGGTTCTTGGGTCAAGTAGTGTGAGTCCTCCAACTTTATTCTTCTTCTTCAGTAGTGCTTTACTTATTCGGGGCTTCTTCTCTTTCCATATAAAGTTAATGATTAGTTTTTCCATCTCTTTGAAGAATGTTGTTGGTATTTGGATCGAGATTGCATTGTATTTGTAAATGGCTTTGGGTAGAATTGTCATTTTCACAATGTTGAGTCTACCTATCCATGAGCATGGTATGTTTTTCCATTTATGTAGACTCCTTTGGGTTTCTTGCAGTAGTGTTTGTAGTTTTCTTTGTATTGGTCCTTTAATCCATTGTCAGATTTATTGCTAAGTATTTTATTTTTGTGAGGGCTGTTGTTAATGATGCTGCATTCCTGATTTACTTTTCATAATTCTCTTTATTGGTGTATAGGAATCCAACTGATTTTTGTATGTTTATCTTGTTTCCTGCTATTTGGCTGAATCTTTCTACTAGTTCCAGTAGATTTCTCGTGGATTCTTTAGGGTTTTCTATGTATAGTATCATATCATCTGCAAACACGAACAGTTTAACTTCTTCATTACCAATTTGGATGCCCTTTATTTCTTTTTCTTGCCTTATTGCTCTAGCTAGAACTTCCAGCATAATGTTAAATAGGAGTGGTTATAAAGGGTAACCTTGTCTTGTCCCTGTTTTCAGGGGGACTGTTTTCAGTCTCTCTCTATTAAGGATGATGTTGGCTGTTGGTTTTGCATAGTTGCCCTTTATTATGTTGAGAAATTTCCCTTCTATACTTATTTTGTTGAGAGGTTTTTATCAGGAATGGGTGTTGGACTTTGTCAAATGCCTTTTCTGTGTCAGTTGAGATGATAATGTGTTTTTTTTTCTTTGCTTTTATTTATGTGGTGGTTTACGTTGACTGATTTTCTAAGGTTGAAGCATCCTTGCATAGCTGGTATGAATCGTACTTTGTTGTGGTGTATTATTTTCTTGATATGATGCTGAAATCTATTGGCTAGAATTTTGTTGAGAATTTTTGCATCTATATTCATGATAGATATTGTTCTGTAATTTTCTTTTTTTGTGGTGTCTTTGCCTGCTTTTGGTATCAGGGTTTGCTGGCTTCATAGAATGAATTCAAAAGTGTTTCTTCATTTTCTATGCTCTGAAAAAACTTGAATAATACTGGTACAAGCTCTTCTCTGAATGATACATAGAATTCTCTAGTGAAGCCATCTTGGTCATGGCTTTTTTTGTTGGCAGTTTTTTTTTTTTTTTTTTTTAATATTACCTTTTCAATCTCTTCTCTTGTTATAGGTCTGTTTAGATTTTCAACATCAGTTTGTGGTAGTTTAGGTAGGGTGTGTGTTTCTAGAAATTTATCCATTTCCTCTAGGTTTTCAAATTTGTTGGAGTATAGTTTTTCATAATATTCTGTTATGATCCTTTTTATTTCAGTAGGGTCTGTTGTAATGTCACCCATTTCATTTCTTATTTGGGTTATTTGTGTCCTCTTTTGTTTTTCTTCTATCAATCTGGATAGTGGTGTGTCTATTTTGCTGATTCTTTCAAAGAACCAACTTATGGTTTTGTTGATTCTTTCTGTTGTTTTTCTAGTCTCTATTTCATTATTTCTACTCTGATCTTTATTATTTCCATTCTTCCGGCAGCCATGGGCTTTTTTTTTTTTTTTTGCTGTTGTCTTTCTATTTGTTTGAGTTGTGTAGTTCATGTTGTCATTTTTTCCCTTTCTCTTCTTTTGATGTTTGCATCTATTGCTATAAATTGTCCTCTGAGGACTGCCTTTGCTTTGTCCCAAAGGTTTTGGTATCATGTGTTTTCATTTTCGGTTGAGTCTAGGAATTTTTTATTCCATCTCTGGTTTCTTCTATTATCCACTGGTTTCTAATCAGTTTGTTATTCAGTTTCCATGCAATTGATTTTTTTTCCTTGCTCTTCCTATTGTTAATTTCTACCTTGATGGCATTTTGGTCAGAGAGGATACTTTGTATTATTTGAATGCTTTGGATCTTGTTGAAGATTGCTCTGTGGCCTAATACATGGTCTATTCTGGAGAACGTTCCTTGTGCGTTGTAAAAGAATGTGTACTTTGAAGATGTTGGATAAAGTGTTCCATATATGTCTATGAGGTCAATTTGGCTGATTCTGCCCTTTAGGTCTTCTGTAGCTCTGTTGAGTTTCTTTTTCATTGTTCTGTACTTTACTGGAAGTGGTATGTTGAAGTCTCCCACTATTATTGTGGAACTGTCAGTTTCTCTTTTCAGTGCTGTTTGAGTTAGTTTTATGTATTTTGGAGCCCTGTCATTGGGTGCGTAGACGATTATTATGGCTATGTCTTCATGATGGATTGTCGCAACCCCTTACACGAGGCACCATCTGTCACAGCAGTGATGGTTGTCGGGACGGCGGAGACAGTAACCAAACACAACTCTTACAGAGAATTGGGGCCAGGAGGGTCACTCTGAGGAGTTGACCTCGGCTTCAGTCCCAGGAGTTTATTTATAGTCAATACAGCAAGCAGTGAAGCAAATAACAGAAGAATGGGCTTTGGGTGTGGGCAAGGGAGAAGGAATTCAGGTAAACAAGCCAATCAGTAAAGGGGCTATAGGTTTGGGAAAAACAAGTCGTGACAAGTCTCAACATGCTGGGGACAAGTATTAACATGTTGGGGACAAGTCTCAACATGCTGTACAGCATAGAGGCCTGTGGGGGCTGCAGTTATCAATAGTGCATCCATGTTTAAATTGCATATATCCCCACAATGGATCATCACTTTCATCATTATATAGTGTCCTTTGACTTTTTTGGTGGATTTTGTTTTAAAGTCTTTTTTATCTGAGATTAGTATTGCCACTCCTGCTCTTTTTTGGTAGTTGTTAGCTTGATGTATTTTTTTCCAAACTTTGATTTTTAATAAATTCTCATCTTTGTTTCTAAGGTGTGTCTCTTGTAGACAGCATATTGATGGATCCTGTTTTTTTTGTCCATTCTGTCACTCTTTGTCTCTTTCTGAGTGCATTGAGTCCATTTACATTCAGTGTAATTATTGATAGATGTGAGCTTATTGGTGTCATTTTGTAGTGCTTTTTTTTTGTGGTGCTGACGTTTTCTTTGTTCTTACACTCCTGTGCTGAATTCCTTTTGTTTTTCGATTTTATTTTCATTTCTTTTGTTTTTATAGGTTTTGTTTTTACCGGGACTTTATGTTTTTCCTCTTTATTTTTATGAGTATGCTTGTTAACTTTCTTTGTGGTTACCATGAAATTTACCCTTAACTTTCTAAGTTCAAAGCAGTCTATTATTACCTGGTATCACCTTGCCTTCCTCTCCATTACAAGGTTCTTTACCTTCACCATTTATTCCCTCTTTTATTGTTCTGATGTTGTTGCTATTTTCAGATTAACTGCTCTGATTCCCTGTTGTATTTCTTTTGGTTTTGGATAGTCCTTGAGAGTTTATTTTCTAGATTGGTATCTGGCTGTTACTATCCTTCGTCCTAGATTCATCCTTTGAGCTGAAGTTGTTTGTTCTCAGATTGAAGGACTCCCTTTAATAATTCTTGTAGGTTTGTTTTGGTTTTTATATACTCTCTTAATTTCTGTTTACTCGGAAATGTCCTAATTTCACCATCATATTTGAACGAGAGTTTTGCAGGATATATTATCTTGGCTGGCAATTTTCTTCTTTTAAGGTTTTATGTATGTCATCCCATTGCCTTCTTGCCTGCATGGTTTCTGCCAAATAATCTGAACTTAGTCTTATTGTTTCTCCTCTGTATGCGACTTCTTGTTTATCACGAGGTACTCTCAGGATTCTTTCTTTATCTTTGGTTTTGGCGAATGTGATTATGATATGCCTTGGTGATCTTCTTTTGGGGTCTATCCTATATGGTGCTCATGTAACTTCTTGGATGACCAGATTTTCATCTTTCATGATATTGGGGAAGTTTTCTGTTGGCAGTTCTTCAATGATACTCTGTATTTTCTCCCCCTATTCTGGAAATCCATTCACTCACAAATTTTTGCTTTTGATAGCATCCCACATAATTCTTAGGGTCTCTTCATTTTTCTTTGTTCTTTTTTCTGAGCTTTCCTCAAACAGAGTTGTATCCAAGTGTTTGTCTTCAATTCTGCTAGTCCTGTCTTCTACCATTTCAAATCTGCTCCTCAGCCCTTCTATGACACTGTCCATTTCTGAAATTTTGTTGTTTATCTTTTGGACTTTTAATTGTTGTTTTTGTATAATTTCTAGTAGTGATTTTATTTTGGCATTTTGTTTCTGCATTATTTTCCTGAATTCTTCCTTTTTTTGTCTGTATTTTCCACAAATTTTTCTGCTTTTTCCATGAATTTGTCTATTTGTTTCTCATTTTTGTCTCCTTTTTGCTTAAACTCTTCGATAATTCTGACTATTAGAGATTTGAATTCCCTTCAGGTAGTTCTTGTGTCTTCTTCCACTGGAAAGCCATCTGGTATTTGATTTTGGACGCCTACTGGAAGCATCCCGTCCTGTTTTTGTAGATGTTTTGAGATTGTTGGCTGTCTTTGTGGCATTCAGTAGTTATTTTTGCTTTTTATTGAAAATAGATTTGTTTGTTTCTTCTTTTTTTTTGTTTTAAATTTAGCTGTCCTAGCAGGCCGGCCGTGTTCTTTGTTGTTTCCTTGTCTGTGGACATGATGCTTTTCACTTCCTTCTCCAATTGGCAGGGTCAGTCTCTCTGATATGGACAGGTCTAGCTGAAGAGGAGTTTCTGGGGGTGTTTTTTTTGTGGCACTTACTACAGCCAACAGGGTGGGTCAGTAATCAGTGCATGGCAGGTTTCAATAGGCCATGCTTGTGCTGCTTGGTGGTGTGGTGTTAAGTGCACTGTGCATGTAGGCAGGATGGAGGGGGAGATTGTGATGTGTGGAGTTAAGATGGGTATGGGAGAGAGGAGAGAGGAACAGGAGTCAAATAAACATACAAATAAACAAAAAAGAGTGCTAGGGGAGCTTGCCGTTGGAGTGGAGAGATGAGAGACTATGAAATGGAGAAAAACAAAAAGGGGAGAAGAAGTAAAAAAGAAAAGAATGAATAAATAAAAATTAGAAAAAAGAACAACAAAGCTCCCAGGGATCCCACCAGTGTGGCTACGAGGTTTGGGGAATTTGTTCCCAGGTGTTGAAGTACAGCCTGGCTAGAAAGTGTAGAGCTGAATAGTGCCAGGTATTCAGGGGACAGGAAGAGAAGAAGAGTATGAGAAATGAGAAACTGAATAATGAAGAAACACAAAAAGGCAAAAAGAGGGAAAGGAAAATAAAACAAATAAAAAAAAAGAATAAGAAAAAAAAAAAACCCACGAAGAAAGAAATGCTCTCAGAGATCCCTCTGCATGTCTGCGCAAGCTGAGGCAGTAGGTCCCAAGCCACGTAGCACCGCCCAGCCAGAATGTGCTCCCAACTCGAGAAAAGGAAAAAAAAAAACGAACAGACAATTGAAAGCAAACAAGCAAGACAAAAGCTCCAGGATCCCACCAGCATGGCAGCACAGACCCAGAAGCAGTTCCACACTCAAATGGAGCTCCACAGCCCCTTGGAAAGAAACAAAGATGGTTCACAGAGCCAGGTATTTGAGTGAAAGGAGGGGAAGGTGGTGAGAGGTAAGGAAGAAATCAAAAGAAGTGGAAGAAAGCAACACCAGCAGCCAACACATGGCACTCAGGGAATCAGCTAGGGTAGGCAGGTGGAATCCAAGCAGCTGGTGCTTCCTGGCCAAGAGTCTGTGGCCGCGGGAAACATAGGAGGCCGAGTGGGGGTGAAGAAGTGTGGGGGTGGGAAAGCGTATATCGCCAGTTACCCGTTGTTTTGTCTCCTGCTGGAAGCTCCATGAAGCTGCTTTCTCGTACCCCCTATTTGCTGGTCTCTGATAGGAGTCCAATATGGCAGATCTGCACTGCGTTAGCTGATAGGGCACCTCTTCATGAATCTCTCCTCACTCTCCATTCTCTGTCAGTTTTTTACTCCATTTGTTGCTTGGCTGAGTTCTTTATCTCTTCATTTTATGTTTTATGGTTTCAGGATTGCTGTTTTTCTCTGTTTGACTTAATTTTTTGAATGCTTGCTGTGGAGGGACAGCGTGGTGCTTTTGCCTAGAGCGCCACGTTGCTGAAAGTCCTTCTTTATCTTGATGAGTAGGTTTGTTAAGTTTCTTTGTGGTTACCTTAAAATTTACTCTTATTTTCCTAGGTTTGAACCAGTCTATTATTACTTAGTATTGCCTTGCCTTCCTCTCCATTAGAAGGTTCTATACCTATACCATTTATTCCCTCTTTTATTGTTCTGATTTTGTTGTCATTTACAGATTAACCTCTCAGGTTCCCTGTTGTAATTCTTTTGGTTTTGGATAGTCCTTAAAAGTTCATTTCCTAGTTTGGTATCTGGCTAGTACAATCGTGTGTCCTATGTTCAACCTGTGGTCTGATGTTGTTTGTTCTCAAATTGAAGGACTCCCTTTAATAAGTCTTTTAATTTTGGTTTGGTTTTTACATAGTTGTCTAATTTCTATTTATGTGGAAATGACCTTATTTCACCATCGTAGTTGAATGAGAGTTTTGTGGGATATATTATTATTGTCTGGCAATTTTTTTATTTTAAGGTTTTATGTACGTCATCCCATTGCCTTCTTGCCTGCATGGTTTCTGCAGAATAATCTGAGCTTAGTCTTATTGTTTCTCCTCTGTATGTGAATTGTTTTCTCAAGTTGCTCTCGGAATTCTTTGTGTCTTTGGTTGTAGTAAGTGTGACTATGATATGCCTTGGAGATATTCTTTTGGGGTCTATCATATATGGGGTTCTTTGAGCTTCTTGGATGGTCATCTTTTCATCTTTCATGATATTGAGGAAATTTTCTGTCAGCAATTCTTCAATGATCCTCTCTGTGTTTTCTGTTTTCTCCCCTTGTTCTAGAAATCCAATCACTCACAGATTTTTGCTTTTTATTTGTATCCCACATATTCTCAGGGTTTCTTCACTTTTCTTTGTTCTTTTTTCTGATTTTTCGTCAAACAGGGTTGCATCTAAGTTTTTGTCTTCAATTTTGCTGATGCTATCTTTCATAGTTTCAAACCTGCTCTTCAGCTCTTCTATGACACTGTCCATTTCTGAAATCTTGTTGCTTATCTTTTGGATTTCTAATTGTTGTTTTCATATGATTTCTAGTTGTGAATTTATTTTAGCATTTTGTTCCTGTATTATTTTCCTGAATTCTTCTTTTTGTCTGTATTTTCCATGAATTTGTCTGCCTTTTCCATGAATTTCTCTATTTTTTCCTCGTTTTTGTCTACTTTTCTCTTCAACTCTTTGATAATTCTGAATATTAGAGATTAGAATTTCCTATCACGTAGTTCTAGTGCCTTTTCTTCTACTGAAAAGTCACCTGTTGTTTTATTTTCGGCACATACTGGAGCCTTCCATTCATGTTTTTATATATGTTTTGATATTTTCTGCTGTCTTCTGGACATTCAGTGTTTATTTTCCTAATTTATTGATTGTAGATTTGTTTCATCCTGCTTTTTTGTTTTATTTGGTTATGTCTGAGCAGGTGGGCTGTGTGTTCTTTGTTGTTTGCTTGTCTGTGGGAGTGATGCTTTTCACCTGTCCTCCAATGGGCAGAATGAGTCACTCAGGTATGGTACAGCAGGGCAGGTCCAGCTTAAAGGGAGTTGCTGGGATGGGTTCTTTGTGGCACATACTTGGGCCAAACAAGGCGGGCCAGGAACCAGTGCAGGGAAGGGTCCAGTAGGCCATGCCTGTGCTGCTTGGGGTTGTGATGTTCAGTGCAAAGTGCAGGTAGGCAGAAAGGAGGAGGGAGATTGTGACATGTGGAGCTAAGATGAGTATGGGAAAGAGGAAAGAAATGAGAGAGGAACAGAAGCGAAAACATACACACAAAAAAGAGTGCTAAGGGAACTTGCTATTGGAGTGGAGAGATGAGAGACTGAGAAAAGGATAAAAACAAAAATAAAAAAAAGAAAAATGGTAAGAGAAAAAAATGAATAAATTGAGAAACTGGAAATGAAGAAAAATAAAAAGGGAAAAAGAAAGAAGAAAACAAAACACAGAAACAAAAACAAACACAAAAAACACAAAACTGGAAAAAAAAAATCAGAAAAAATACAAGAAAAAAGAAATGCCCCCAGAGATGTCACTGTGCATCTGTGCAGAGTAAGGGAGTATCTCCCAGGCTGTGGGGCACTTCCTGGCCAGAAGGGGCTCCCAAGAGGAGAAAAGAAAATGAAAACAATCAAACAAATGTAAACATAAATCAGAACAAACAAACAAAAGCCCCGTAGGTCCCACCAGCATGGCGGCATGGACTGGGAAGCAGTTCCTCAGTTAAGCGGCACCTCGAAGCCCCCCAGGAAAAAGCAAAGATGTCCACAGAGCCAGATATTTGAGAGAAAGGAGGGGGAGGTGGTAAGAGGTAAGGAAGAAATCTAATGAAGCAGAAAAAGGCAACACCAGCAGCCAACAAATGGCACTCAGGGAGCCGGCCAGTTCAGGCAGGTGGAATCTAAGTGATACCGGGGTGAAGCTGGTGCTTCCCGGCCAAGAGACGGTGACCGCAGGAAGCAGAGGAACCCAACTGGGGGTGAAGAAAGGGAGCGGGTGAGAAAGCGTATATCATTGGTTACTAGTTGTTTTGTCTCCTGCTGAAAGCTCCATGAAGCTGCTTTCTCATACCCCCTGTTTGCTGATATCTGATAGGAGTCCAATATGGCAGATCTGTGCTGCAGTAGCTGATAGGGGACCTCTGCACGTATCTCTCCTCACTGTCTCTTCTTGGTCAGTTTCATATTCCATTTGGTGCTTAGCTGAGTTCTTTACTCTTCATTTGATGCTTAGGGTTTCACGACTGACATTGGACTCTGTATGACTTAGTTTTTTGGATCTTTGCTGTGAAGGGATGGTGTGGTGCTTCTGACTATAGCACCATGTTGGCCAGAAGTCCTATTTTGGTTTTGATTGTTTTCTCAGGTCTTTTTGGGAAGCAGAAGTCTATCTATAAAACTTTAATCATATTTTCTTTAGCTATGTGGTTCTCTAAAGGGCCTAGTTATCTGTTCATTGGTTTTTATGGAAAACAATAAGAGGTGGATAAATTATAAGGATGTAAACTTAAAATATGTATCTATTGCATGAAATTACAAACTCACTTTACCATGAAAAAAAGAAATCTACCAAACTAAGCATAAACTACTTTTTCTGCAGTTCAACATTTTTTGCATTTGTAATAGGTAAGTTTCTTTTTAAACGGAAAGGTTTTCACAATTAATAACTTTCTACCCATTTTCCTGTGATTTTAGAAAATTGTATTTGATTTTAATAACAAAACATCTTTGTTTAGTTAATGCAATATCAGTTTTATACAGGAATATAGATATGGCTTTAGATAATAATAGGGACATCAGGATTAGGGAAGACTCATTAACAACCTGCAATATGCAGATGATACAACCTTGCTTGCCAGAAGCGAAGAGGACTTGAAGCACTTACTAATGAAGATCAAAGACTACAACCTTCAGTATGGATTGCATCTCAGCACAAAGAAAACAAAAACCCTCACAACTGGACCAGTGAGCAACTTCATGATAAGCGGACAAAAGATTGAAGTTGTCAAGGATTTCTTTTTACTTGGATCCATAATCAACTCCCATGGAAGCAGCAGTCAAGAAATCAAATGATGTATTGCATTGGGCAAATCTGTTGCAAAAGACTCCTTTATAGTGTTAAAAAGCAAAGATGTCACCTTGAGGACTAAGGTGTGCCTGACCCAAGCCATGGTATTTTCAATTGCCTCATGCATAGGAAAGCTGGACAATGAATAAAGAAGACAAAAGAAGAATTGACGCTTCAAATTTTGGTGTAGGTGAAGAATATTGAATATACCATGGACTGCCAGAAGAATGAACAAATCTTCTTGGAAGAAGTACAGCCAGAATCCTCCTTAGAAGCAAGGATGGTGAGACTTCATCTCAAGTACTTTGGACATCTTATCAGAAGGGACCAGTTCCTGGAGAAGGACATCTTGCTTGGTAAAGTAGAAGGTCAGCAATTGGCCAGTGGGATGAGAGGAGACTCCTCATTGGGATCTCTGAGAACATGTTTCTTCACCCTTCAAAAAAATAAGTCAAAAGCTCTTCTTCCTTTGCAGGTTGCTCTGCTGAGGAATAATATCTAGAAGTACTGCAGTTACATTTTAACCTTAAGAATAGTGAAGACAAAGGGCAAGTATTACACACTAATGATGGCAGAGTGGAGAGAAACTAAAAAAAAGTCTGGATTCTTGATGACAACAGTAAACTTCAGATTAAATCAGGATGAGAGTCTTCTTCAATGACATAAAATAATAATAGTTAAAATAATAATTGTATTATTATGTTCTCATTGTTCAATTTGTTTGGCTTGGATTTTCTGTTTCTTGTAGCCAGAAGATTCCTAAAAGATACAATTCCCTATACACCCACAAACTCTATCTGGTGATTAACACAAAATCAAATTAAAAGATCTAAGAACTCACAAAATGAAAGAAAAGATAGATATTGGGACATTTACCCATTATTGCTCGGTTATGGCATAAAAAAAAAAGCATTTCTATACACACCTACTCATACACACACTCTTGCAAGAAAAACATCCAATTTCAGAATCTTTCCCCAAAGGATCCTGTGATTCCAAAATAAACAGTTACTTTGATGAAAATATAAACAGCATTCATATCAATGATTTGGTATTATGTAGACAAGAAAATCAGGTGATTGATTTCATTTTTCAGCCAAGTGTTTTGGCATAATGTGAAATAATCTAAGATAATTATTGAGGTCGGTTTTGGGAACAAAATTTAAATTCTAGTTATTCATTGGAATACATTGCTTGAATACATGTACTACATCCCATGTACTGTGCTAGGGACTAAAATTAGAGAAGTGAATAAAACACAGCCCCAACCCTAAGATCCCAATGGACGTGTGAAGATGTCAGCACCATGAATTTCTCTGGTCTTTCTCCAGGGTGTAGATGAAAAGAAATGGAGTAAATCACATGCATCTACTTCAAATATAACCTGATTTGCCAGAGGATAAATCGACCAATCAAAACAGAAAAAGTTTCTTTAGACTAAATATATTTTAAAATGCAAATTCTTTAGGAACATAGGCAAATATTTTACTCACTACTACTAACCTATAGTTTGGCTGTTCAAACCCACCAATAGTTCATACAAAAATCAGTCAATAGTGTACCAATGTGAATGCTCAAGTTCATAATACATTATTTAATTTTGCTTCATAATTCTTTTTAAATATCTAATATAATAGACATGGAACCCTAGTGGTGCAGTGGTTAAGAGCTTGACTGCTAACCAAAAGGTTGGGAGTTCAAATCCACTAGTGGCTCCTTGGAAACCCTATGGGACAATTCTAATCTGCCCTCTAGAGTCGCTATGAGTGGGAATCTACTCAAAGCCAACAGATTTTTTTTTTTTTTTTGGTTTAATATAATAGACATGAACACCTAATTTAATCATTTGCTTTTATTAATAAAACCCTCTGTCAAAGAAGCTTCTATATTTATATTATCCTATAATGTATGAGGTTACTTTTTGACTCATATAATTATAGCAAGAAGAGCATGAAAAGTATTTTCAAACAGTGTGTCCATAGTATGTTGTAGCTAAAAATGTTACACTATTTATTGTGCTGCACTGGAATTTGAAAAGGACAGCTGATAAAGATGTAATTAAAACCTTGCCTGTTAAGGAATCTTATGAATTATTAAAATCTAGATCCTATTACTTCTTCTTAAATGACTCCTTTTAACTTCTTGTTGCCACATACAACACTCCCCCTTAAATGTTAAGCAATTACCTTTACAGGGTCAAAGAAGCACCTAAACGGCCTATTTGGAGCACTGAGATAAGGCCTATGGTTTAGCTTAAACAGCTGTAGAATTGAGACATTAAGATCAGGCTGGGGAGGAAGCCATTACCTTGAGGTTTTCTGAACAGCTAAAAAGGATTTACTCTAGTGCGCTTTACATCAATTCTTGGATGCCTTTCTCTCTAATTTTATAAAGCTTCGTTCTAATCCAACTTCAAAGTGTTGACTTTGTCTTGATATATATGAAACGCTGAATTGGAAATTGGATACAATTTTGCAGACTAAGAAAAAAAAAGAAGTACTTTTTGAAAGATGGATGTTGTGGTTTTTGAAGGATGAATGTTGTGGTTTGAATTGTGTTCCCCCAAAATATGTGTTGTAAATCATAACCTCTATACCTGTGATTATAATTCCATTTGGGACTGGGTTTTCTTTGTTAATGAGACAGTATTAGTGTAGAGTGTGTCTTAAGTCAACCTCTTTTGAGATATAAAAAAAGATTAAATAAGCAAGCAAGCAGAGATGGGGGAAGAAAGATGCCATGCCACATGAAGATCACCAACGAGCCAAGGAATAGAAGCTGAAGAGACAAGGACCTTCTGCTAGAGCTCACATAGCCAGCAGAGCCTTCCTGTAGAGCTGGCACCCAGATTTCGGACTTCTAGCCTCCAAAACTCTGAGATAATAAATTTCTGTTCATTAAAGCCACCCACTAGTGATATTTCTGTTATAGCAGCACTAGATAACTAAGACAATGGATTAACTGCCTATTCATTTCATTAAAATAAGAATAATTTCTATATACATTATAGGATAATATAAATACAGAAGCAACTTTGACAGAGGGTTTTATTAATAAAAGCAAATGATTAAATTAGATGCTCATGTCTATTATATTAAAATAAAAATAAAACACAAAAAAACAAATCTGTTGCCTTTGAGTCTTATTTGAGCCATCCTCCTTGAGTATTCTTTTGAGGCAAAAGTTCTTTTTTATTTTCTTCAAGGAAACCTCTATTTCCAGAGAAGAGAGAGATTTGTTTAATCCATGGCTGAGTTTTAAAATAAGCATGAACATTCCATCATAGAAATTTGCTGGGTCAATGCTATGACTGGTCTTTCATAGAACCACTGACTCAAACATTTAAATCAACATTATGGCCTACCTTTTCATCTATAACAGTGAATGTTTTCAGGAATAAGTTAAACTTTGGCTTGTGACATGTTTATACAGAGAAAGTTCTGAAAATATTTTCACTGGTGCTGGTTTTTTAGATGCTGAGCTAGATCCTTAGCTGGGGGTGGGGAAGGGAATGGACAATGCCACCATATTAATATAGCAGGTGTCTCTGAAAGTGAACAATTTGCTCTAAAATCAACCTTTCATCAAAATAATTATGAATACATCAGTGACAAGCGGCTTTGATTTTCTTCATGCAGGAGGAGTAGCAAAAAATTTTCTAGGTACTCTGAAATTAAAGCAGATAGAAGCTAAAACACATCACTATGCTTGCAGCTGGGCCTAAGCAGTAAAAGATGTGGCATATAAGATCCTTGATATAAAAATGAAATGTGTTTGCATAGCCATTTGAGCATCGATGTTATGATTTTCTTTTTTTTTAGCTGAAGCCCTGAATTTGCATGGGCTTTTAAACCTCTGTGCCAGAACTTCTCAGGAGTGTGCTACTAAATTTTCATTAGTGAGTATGTTTTATTTAGTTATAGAAATATCTGTCACCTGGGGCATTTCTTTAATGAGGCGTGCTATCCAATAGACAGCAAGATAAAAATTTGCAATAAGGTATATGTTTGTGTGTATGTGTATATATAAATGAATAATATGTGTTAGTTATTATACATATATATGTAGATATGTATGTATAGTAACTAACACATATTATTCATTTACTCTGTGGTGCCAGGCACTGGACTAAGCATTTTCATTATCCCATTTAATACTAGCAAATAATTCAATGATATAATCAATATTATTATTACCATTTTGCAGATGAGGAAATTGGAGACTAGATAGTTTGAATTTGCTTATATAACATTACACAGCTAGTAAGTGGTGAGATTATGATTCTAACCCTTACGTCAGAGAAAAACTGAGTATTTGCTGGACTATGTGACAATTTTGCCTTTTGAGTGTATATAGGTCTGTGATAAAGTGCAACCATATGATCCTGTAATAATTAATAATTCAGTAGACATTTTTTAAAAAGTAATTCACAATTATACCATAACTATTGCTTGCTTACTTTTATTTTCAGTCTTCTAATTCCTTTGAATGTGCTGCCACAATTTGAAAATCTAGAGTGGCCCCTCTTAGTAAATCTGTCTTAAGTCAGGCCCTAGAAGTTCTCTATGCTCTTATTGTAAATTGTTCTCTATAACCAGTCTTTTTTAATGCAGGATCTGCTTCTTTCCTTCAGATTCTTCTCTGGGACCTCGTCTCTACTCCTTCCGCACTGGGCCAATGACACTCTCTCTTCTCATAAGCACTCGCTTTATTTATTTCCTTGTTCACATCAACTGGCAGCTTAACATAAATACCTGAATTCTCATGTAATGCTGAGCATATAAACCAAAAAAACCAAACCTGTTGCCATCGAGTTGATCCGACTCATAGCGACCCTATGAGCAGAGCATATAGACATGAGAAATGAAGTTCTTCTCTGAAGTGGGAGGGAAGGGAGTGGTGTTGAAAATTCTTGGAGAGTCAAGGTTCCGTAAGACAGGATATGAATTCAGACCAGCATATTTATCAGTTCATTCTCCTTACCTATCATCAAGTAGAAAGCCAAGGAACCTTGATTGGGGAAAATAAATGCTGGGATCAGTCAAATTTGAAATTGAAAGTTTTTGGTGTCTTACTGACCACCAAAACTGCCTGTTTTTCATCCTCACGTCCTATGTTTGTTCTCTGAGAGGAAAGAGAAAGAATGAGTTACAAGACCCCTGATGGAAGTTAGCTTGTAAGGCTGTAAAAATAATTATTTAAAGTATGTATAGAAAGGAGAAAAGGAAGAAGGAAGGAAAAAAGGGAGGAAATTTTATATATTATTTCAGATGAGTTTTCTGATAGTAAATAAGAATAATGTTTATTGAATAACTAGTTTATAGAGAGACAGACCTAGATTTTTTAAAAATTTTTTTATTGTACTTTAGATGAAGGTTTTCAGAACAAATAGTTTCTCATTAAACAGTACACATATTGTTTTATGACAATGTTAACAGCCCCATGACATGTCAACACTGTCCCTTCTCAACCTTATTACCAGCTTTCCTATCCCCTCCTTCCTTCTAGTCCTTGTCCCTGAACTGTTGTGCCCCATTAGTCTTGTTTTGTTTTATGGGGCTGTCTAATCTTTGGCTGAATGGTGAATCTCTGGAATGACTTCATTACTGAGCTAGAAGAGTGTCTGGAGGCCATACTCTCAGCGGACAGGCACAGATTTGTGGGGCTTAAAAGTTATAAAATTTGGGGATTTGTTTTAAGGGATAACATGAAAAATAAATATAAAATGACTGATGGTTAATTTTATTTGTTAACTTGGCTAGACTATTGTGACCAACTGTTTGGCAAAACACTAACCTAGTTGGTGTTATGGAGTAGTTACATGTGACTAAATCAGCTGGCCTCAAGTAAAGCAGATTATCTTCCATAATGTGGGTGGGTCTGAATCAATCAGTTAAACGTCTTAAGAGCAAAAAGGGAGTTTCCCTAGGGTGTGTTCTGCCTCCAGACTATAGATATTTTGCTAGAACACTCTTACTCTTCACTCTTCCCATGGCCTGACCTATGGATTTTGGGACACAAGCCTGCAGAAGGATTTTGGACTTCCCAGCCCCCAACATGAGCAACTCCTCTACGTCCTCCTATGAGGATGTTAAGAACATAGCATGGATAGAAAAGGGACATCAGGTTAACACCAGAACTCGCGTTAGCGCTTAAAGGATTGTATTATTTTTCTTTTTTGTCTATCAAGTTCAACTTACAAAGTTTGTTAATTGGCACAATCTAATTGCATACACTCCTGCATTATGTGTTAATGACAAACCTCAAAAAAGGTAGAGTGGAACCAGAAAAGGTCCGGAGAATAATGGGATAATTATCCTAGGAATAGAGAAATTTTCATATTGAGAAGAAACTAAAAACTCAGTATGTATTAGTATACTCATTATTCAGTATGGAAAGATGTAGGCTGGAAAGAGAGCTCATAAACAGCTTTAAGTGTTTAAAGGTACAGATCTGGTAAATAAGTTACTATTCACCCAATTTCAGGCAAATAGAAAGAGGGGGAAAGTAGCAATACTTTGAAGAGATGGGTCCAGAAAAAGAAAAATAAAGTACGGTGGGAGGTAAAATAATGCAATATGTTACCCTTAGAAAGGAGTTTTCAAAATGTTTTCATTGGAGTTCTAGGAATTTGAAGACTTTCCTGGACATTGCCTCTTTACTTCAGATGTATCTACACCTATATCATATATTCTAGACACACATTTTTGAAGGAAAATATAAAAAAGTAAAGGCAGATTATGTTTATAAATGGGCCCCAGGAATCATGTCCTACAGGTATAAATAAGGAAAAATAATAACAGGCTGGTGTTAGGGGTGTATTGACACATGTGGAACCAACTAAAATTAAGTTAACAAAAGTTTTGCTTATACAAATAAATCCCAACTGGCTAAGTACGTAATGTACTTGTAGTTCTGTCAGGAAATCTATCTTCAGATCAACCAGAATAAATAATAGTTCATGCGTCAGACATCCTATTATGATACATATGTTTTGAGTTTAGAAATTGAATAATTAAAAAAATTTCAGAAATTGGTATTAATTTTCTAATATCTTATCATGCTTGAAAGACATGTTCCAACACTCAATGTTTTGCATCAACTCCAATAATTCTAACTAATGTTCTTTTCTCATTCTTTGAATAAAAATATGGAACTTATCTGCTCTGTGAGGCATACGAAAGTTTTTGTTGGCACCTAAATTTTGAAAAATTTAGAAAAAAAGGAAGGAATATTATGCTGCTGCTGGTCATAGTAAAAGCAAAAATGCTAGTACAAAGTAGGGAGCATAGTACATGTTCAATAAATGTTTACTGAAGGAATAAATCAATGGATTAATTAAATTAACCCTACCAATAGGGAAAGAGTATGATGCCTGCCTTGAAAGTCACTGAGAACTCTTAGCAGCTGTGCCCTACATATCTTCATGAATTAATCCTTGAACTTTAAATTTTCTAGTATGCCACCACAGTGCTTTTTAGTTACCTTGTAGAGGCCTGAGGTTACTGGAAGCTTTCTCTCTCTCTCTCTCTCTTTTTTTAAACAGGTTTCATGTATAATTATGCTAAACAAAGATTTAAACTTCTCTAGGAATCCATTTTTTAACGTCATACAAATTTGTGATTTAAGTAAGATTTCAAGATAAAAATATTTCTAATGTTTTAAAAAATAATAACCACAACAAGACTCTACGGTTGAGTACATGTGAGACAGCCCTAAAGAATAACTTTAATGGGGAACAGAGGGAGATTGCAGGGGAAATGAAGGTACTGTGTTAACAAGTAGGGGATTAACCATCAATATTTGAGCACAGATACTAAGAAGACCCCATTTATTCAAAAGGCTAGTAAAGCCTATGGATCTTTAGGTTGAAAAGATAGATTCACTTTCTTTTAAATTTACGAATTTTGAACATCTTATACTGTCTCTCTGAAGCCTGTGGTACTGTGGTAGTTAGGCATTATTGGGCAGGACCTGAGTAAAATATGTCCAATCAAACTTCAAGAACTATTTCTGAAACAAGTTTCAATTATTATATGCTACTATAGTATGAAATTATTAGCTATGTATCTGTAGATTAATTAAGCCATGAGCCCACTCAACCCTGTGTATCTGTGTTTGTGCATGTACGTGTGGTGTGTAAAAGAGAGATGGTGAGAGAGAGCAAGCATAAGAGATCATTATGTACACATTACATAGTATGACTCTGTTAGAATAACCACACATAAACATAAACTGCCTTTTAAATTGTAGTAGGCCTGCTGAACAAGGGGATACTGTGTGATTTAAATTCAGGAAAGGTGTGAGTCAGGGTCACATCTTTTCACCATACTTATTCAATCTGTGTGCTGAGCAAATAATCCAAGAAGTTGGACTATATGAAGAACAACATGGCATCAGGATTGGAGGAAGACTGATTAACAACCTGCGATGTGCAATGACACAACCTTGCTTGCTGAAGCACTTACTGATGAAGATCAAAGACTACAGCCTTCAGTATGGATTATACCTCAGTATAAACAAAACAAAAATTCTCACAACTGGACCAATAAACAACCTCATGATAAATAGAGAAAAGACTGAAGTTGTCAAGGATTTCATTTGACTTGGATCCACAATCAAAGCCCATGGAAATGGCAGTCAAGAAATCAAACAATTTACTGCATTGGGCAAATCTGTTGCAAAAGACTTCTTTAAAGTGTTCAGAAGCAAAGATGTCACCTTGAGGACTAAGGTGCACCTGACGCAAGCTATGGTATTTGCAGTTGCTTCATGTGCATGTGAAAGCTGGACAATGAATAAGGAAGACTGAAGAAGAATTGATGCCTTTGAATTATGGGGTTGGCAAAGAATATTGAATATACTGTTGTCTTAGTTATCTAGTGCTGCTATAATAGAAATACCATAACTTTAACAAAGAAATTTATTCTCTCACAGTCTACGAGATTAGAAGTCCAAATATAGGATGCCAGCTACAGGGGAAGGCTTTCTCTCTCTCTTAGCTCTAGGGAAAGGTCCTTGTCATCCATCTTCCCCTGGTCAAGGAGCTTCTCAGCACAGGGATCCCGGGTCAAAAGGACATGCTATTCTCTTGCTCTTGTTTCTTGGTGGTATGAGGTGCCCATGTCTCTCTGCTTGCTTCTTTCTTTTATATCTCAAAAAAGATTGGCTTAAGATACAACCTAATCCTGTATATTGAGTCCTGCCTCATTAACTGCCTCTAGTCCTGCCTCATTAATATCACAGAGGTACGATTTGCAACATATAGGAAAATCATATTAGATGACAAAATGGTGAACGATCAGACAATACTGGGAATCATGGCCTAGCTAAGTTGACACATATTTTTTAGGGGCACAGTTCAATCCATGACAGTGGTGGACTGCCAAAAAAATGAACAAACTTGTCTTGGAAGAAATACAGCCAGAATGCTCTTTAGAAAAGAGGATGGCAAGATTTCATCTCACATATTTTACACGTTATCAGGAGGGACCAGTCCCTGGTATCATGCTTGATAAAGTAGAGAGTCAGTAAAAAAGAGGAAGACCCTCAACAAGATGGATTGAAACAGTGGCTGCAACAATGGGCTTAAATACAGCAAGATTGTAAGGATGGAGCTGGACGAGACAGTGTTTTATTCTGTTGTACATAGGGTCACTATGAGTTGGAATTGACTCAAGGACACCTAACAACAACAACAGGTCTGCTAATAATTAAGATGTGGAGGGAGAGATATTTTTGTCCCTACACTAACCATAGTTCTGACAACATTCGGCTTGCAATAACAATTAACACACAGTATAAATAAAACCTCTAAAGAATTTTTTGTTTCAAAAAAGTAGTCATATTTTCATTTATTTATTTATTGTGCTTTAGGTGAAAGTTTACAGCTCAAGTTAGTTTCTCATACAAAAATTTACACACACAGTGTTATGTGACCCTAGTTGCTATCCCTGTAATGTGACAGCACACTCTCCCTTTCCACCCTGGATATCCCATGACCCTTCAACCAGCTCCTATCCCTTTCTGCCTTCCCATCTCCCCTCCAGACAGGAGCTGCCCGTTTAGTCTGGTGTATCTACTTGAACTAAGAAGCATACTCTTCACGAATATCATTTTATGTCTTATATTCCAGTCTAATCTTTGTCTGAAGAGTTGGCTTTGGGAATAATTTTAGTTCTGGGTTAACAGAGAGTGCAGGGACTGTTTCTTCTGGGGTCCCTCCATCTCAGTCAGACCATTAATCTAGTCTTTTTATTAGAATTTGAATTCTGCACAGTCAGACCATTAAGTCTGGTCTTTTACTAGAATTTGAGTTCTGCACCCCACTTTTCTCCTGTTCTGTCAGAGACTCTCTGCTGTGTTCCCTGTCAGGGTGGTCATTGGTGGTAGCTGGGCACCATCTAGTTCTTCTGTCTCAGGCTGGTGGAATCTCTGGTTTATGGGGCTCTTTTTGTCTCTTCGGCTAATATTTTCCATGTGTCTTTGGTGTTCTTCATTCTCCTTTGCTCCCGGTGGCTTGGAACCAATTGATGCATCTTAAATGGCCACTTGCAAGCTTTTAAGAGCCCAGATGCCACTCACCAAAGTGGGATGCAGAACATTTTCTTAATAAGTTTTGTTATGCCAATTGACCTAGATGACCCCAAAAACCATGGTCCCCAGACCTCCGTTCCTGCTACTTTGTCCCTCAGAGTGTTTGGTTGTATTCAGAAAACTTCGTAGCTTTTGGTTTAGACCAGTGGTGATGACTTCCCCTGTATTGTGTGTTGTCCTTCCCTTCACCTAAGATAATTCTTGTCTAATATCTAGTTAGTGAATTATACTCTCTCTCCCTCTCCACCCTCGTAACCATCAAAGAATGTTTTCTTCTGTGTTTAAAACTTTTCTTGAGTTCTTATAATAGTGCTCTCATACAATATTTGTCCTTTTTTGACTGACTAATTTAACTCAGAATAATGCATCAATGTTATGAGATATTTTGCGGATTCATCTTTGTTCTCTGTCGTTGCATATTATTCCATTGTGTGAATATACCATAATTTGTTTATCCATTCATCCATTGATGAGCACCTAGGTTGTTTCCATCTTTTTGCTACTGTGAACAGTGCTGCAATGAACATGGGTGTGCATATATCTATTTGTGTGATGGCTCTTATTTTTCTAGGATATACTCCAAGGAGTGGGATTGCTGGATCAAATGATACTTCTATTTCTAGCTTTTTAAGGAAGGACCAAATCAATTTCCAAAGAGGTTTATCATTTTACATTCCCACTAGCAGTGTATAAGTGTTCCAGTCTCTCTTCAACCTTTCCAATGTTTATTATTCTGTGTTTTTTTGGGTTAATGCTAGCCTTGTTGAAATGAGATGGTATCTCATTGTAGTTTTGATTTGCATTTCTCTAATGGCTAATGATCATGAGCATTTCCTCATATATCTGTTAGCCTCCCTAATGTCTTCTTTTGTGAAATGTCTGTTCATATATTTTGCCCATTTTTTAATTGAGTTATTTGTCTTTTTGTTGAAGTTTTGCAGTATCTTGTAGATTTTAGAGGTTAGACCCTATCTGATATGTCTTAGCCTAAATTTTTTCCCAGTCTGTAGGTTGTCTTTTCACTCTTTTGGTGAAGTCTTTTGATGAGCATAAGTGTTTGATTTTTAGGAGCTCCCAGTTATTTAGTTTCTCTTCTGGTGTTGTGCATTGTTACTAACGGTTTGTATACTGTTTATGCCATGTATTAGGGCTCCTAGCATTGTCCATAATGTTTCTTCCATGATCTTGATTGTTTTAGATTTTATATTTACATCTTTGTTCCATTTTGAGTTAGCTTTTGTGCACAGTGTGAGATATGGGTCTTGTTTAATTTTTTGCAGATGGATATCTACTTATGCTATCACCATTTGTTAAAGTGACTATATTCTCCCCATTTAATGGATTTTGGGCCTTTGTCAAATATCAGCTGCTCACAGTCTGGATCCTAAATTCTGTTCCATTGGTCTGTGTATCTGTAGTACCAGTACCAGGCTGTTCTGACTACTGTGGTGGTACAATAGGTTCTAAAATCAGGTAGTGTGAGGCCTCCCACTTTGTTCTTCTTCTTGAGTAATGTTTTACTTATTTGGGGCCTCTTCCCTTTCCATATGAAGTTGGTGATTTGTTTCTCCATCTCATTAAAAAATGCCAGTGGAATTTGGATCGGGATTGCATTGTATCTGTAGATCACTTTGGGTAGAACTGACATGTTGAGTCTACCTATCCATAAGCAAGGTATGTTTTTCCACTTACGTGGTTTCTTTTGGTTTCCTGCCGTAGTGTCTTGTAGTTTGCATCGTGTAGGCCTTTTACGTCTCTGGTTAGGTTTATTGCTAAGTATTTTATCTTCTTGGGGGCTACTGTAAATGGTATTGATTTGGTAATTTCCTCTTCGAGATTCTGTTTGTTGGTGTAAGGGAGTCCAGCTGATTTTTGTAAGTTTATCTCCTATCCTGAAACTTTGCTGAAATCTTCTAATAGTTCCAGTAGTTTTCTTGTGGATTCTTTGGGGTTTTCTGTGTAAGATCATATCACCTACAAATAGGGTTACTTTTACTTCTTCCTTACCAATTCAGATGCCCTTTATTTCTTTTTCTAGCCTAATTGTCTGACCAGGACCTCTAGCACAATGTTCAGTAAGAGTGATAAAGGGAATCCTTGTCTGGTTCTGGTTCTCAAGGGGAATGCTTTCAGACTCTCTCCATTTAGGGTGATGTTGGCTGTTGGCTTTATATAAATGATCTTTACTATATGGAGGAATTTCCCTTCTATTCCTATTTTGCTGAGAGTTTTTATCATAAATGGGTGTTGGACTTTGTCAAATGCCTTTTCTGCAATAAATTGATAAGACCATGTGGTTCTTATCTTTTGTTTTATTTATGTGATGGATCAGATTGGTTATTTTTGTAATGTTGAACTATCCTTGCATACCTTATATGAGTCCCACTTGGTCATGGTGGATTATTTTTTTCTATATATTGCTGAAATCTGTTGGCTAGAATTTTGTTGAGGATTTTTGCATCTGTGTTCATGAAGGATATTGGTTTGTGATTTTTATTTTTTTGTAGTGTCTTTATGTGGTTTTGCTATCAGGGTTATGCTGGCTGGCTTCATAGAATGAGTTTGGGGGTATTTCAAATTTTCTATGCCCTAAAATACCTTTAGTAGTAGTGGTGTTAACTCTTCTCTGAAAGTTTGATAGAATTCTCCAGTGAAGCCGTCAGGGCCAGAGATTTTTTTTTTTTTTTTTTTTTTTTTTTTTTTTTTTTGCTGTTGTTGGGAGTTTTTAAATTACCTCTTCAATCTCTTCTTTTGTTATAGGTTTATTTAGTTGTTCTAACTCTGTGTCTGTAGATAGTATGTTTCTAGAAATTTTTCCATTTCCTTTAGGTTTTCAAATTTGTTGGAGTACAATTTTTCATGTATTCTGTTATGATTCTTTTAATTTCAGTTGGGTCTGTTGTGATATCACCCATCTCATTTCTTATACGGGTTATCTGCTTCCTCTCCTGTTTTTCTTTTGTCAGTTTAGCCAATAGTTTATCAATTTTGTTAATCTTTTCAAAAAACCAGCTTTTGGTCTTGTTAACTCAATTGTTTTTCTATTTCCTATTTCTTATAATTCTACTCTAATTCTTATTTTTTACTTTCTTCTGGTGCCCGAGGGCTTCTTTTGCTGCTCTCTTTCTATTTGTTTGAGTTGTAGGGTTAATGTTTTGATTCTGACCCTTTTTTCTTTTTGGATGTGTGCATTTATTGCTATAAATTGAACTCTGAGTTCTGCTTTTGCTGTGTCCCAGAGGTTCTGGTAGGATGTGTTTTCATTCTCATTGGATTCTGTGAATTTCTTCATTCCATCCTTCATTTCTTCTAAAACCCAGTAGTTTTTGAGCAAGGTGTTGTTCAATTTCCATGTATTTTTTTTTTTCCTTGCTTTTTCTGTTATTGATTTCTAGTTTTATGGCTTTATGGTCAGAAAAGATGCTTTGTAATATTTTGATGCTTTGGATTCTGTTAAAGCTTGCTTTGTGGCCTAATATGTGGTCTATTCTGGAGAATGTTCCATGTGCCTTTGAAAAGAAAATATATGTGGCTGCTGTTGGGTGGAGTGTTCTGTATATGTCTATGAGATAGAGTTGGTTGATTGTGGCATTTAGATCTTCTGTGTCTTTAGTGAGCTTCTTTCTGGATGTTCTGTCCTTCACCGAAAGTGGTGTGTTGAAGTCTCCTACTGCTATTGTGGAGCTATCTATCTCTCTTTTCAGTGCTGTTAGAGTTTGTTTTATGTATTTTGGAGCCCTGTCATTGGGTGCATAAATATTTGTAATGGTTATGTCCTCCTGGTGTACTGACACTTTCATCATTATATAATGTCCTTCCTTATCCTTTGTGTCAGATTTTGCTTTAAAGTATTTTGCCAGGCATTAATGTTGCCATTCCTGCTCTTTTTTGAGTGTTATTTGCTTGATATGTATTTTCCATCCTTTGAGTTTTAGTTTGTGTCTTTAAGCCTAAGGTGTGTCTCTTGTAGGCAGCATATAGACGGATCAGGTTTTTTTATTCATTCTGCCACTCTCTGTCTCTTTATTGATGCATGTAGTCAATTTACATTTGGTGTAATTATTGATAGGTATAAGTTTAGTGCTGTCTATTCATGTCTTTTTTTGTGTGTTGTTGACGGTTTCTCTTTTCCACTTAATTTACTGTGCTGAGTTGTTTTTCTTTATATATTTTCTTTTCATCTTTTTCATTGTTGTTGATTTTGTGTTTGCTGAATCTTTATGTTTTTCTTGATTTTTATTATTATGGGTAGGACTGTTAGTTTCCTTTGTGGTTACCTTATATTTACCTCTATTTTTCCAACTTTAAACCAATCTTTTATTTGTTGATATCACCTTGACTTCCTCTCCATATGAAAGGTCTATGACTACATTATTTTCTCCCTCTTTTTTGTTTTATTGTTGTCATCTTTTATACATTAACATCTCTGTTTCCTATATTCAGTGTTTTATCTTTGATTTATTTTTGTGACTTCCTTATCTGGGTTGATATCTGGTTGTTCTGTCTTGTGTTCTAGTCTTAGGTTTTTATCCAATGTTAACGATTTTCTAACCAGAAGACTCCCTTCAGTATTTCTCGCAATTTTAGTTTGGGTTTTGAAAATTCTCTAAACTTCTGTTTATCTGGAAAAGCTGTGATTTTGCCATCATATTTGAGAGACAGTTTTTCTGGATATATAATTCTTGGCTGGCAATTTTTCCTTCAGAGCTTTATATATGTCATCCCATTGCCTTCTTGCCTGCATGGTTTCTGCTGAGTAGTCTGAGCTTACACTTACTGACTCTTCTTTGTAGATGACTTTTCATTTATCCATAGCTGCTTTTAAAATTCTCTCCTTATCTTTTTTTGGCAAGTTTGATTATAATATGTCTTGGTGACTTTCTTTTGGGAACTGCCCTGTGTGGGGTTCAATGAGCTTCTTGCATAGACATCTTCTCATCTTTCAAGATATCAGGGCAGTTTTCTGCAAACAAAATTTCAACAATTCTCTCTGTATTTTCTGTTATCCTCCCCTGTTCTGGTACTCCAGTCATTCATAGATTACTCCTCTTGATACAGTCCCACATAATTCTTAGGTTTTCTTAATTCTTTAAAATTCTTTTATCTGATTTTTCCTCAGATAAGTTGGTGTCAAGTGCTTTATCTTCAATCTCACTAATTCTGGCTTCCATTGCCTCAATTATGCTCCTATAACTTTCTATTGAGTTGTCTAATTCTGAAATTTTATTGTTAATCTTTTAGATTTCAGTTTTCTGTCTCTCTATGGATTCTTGCAGCCTGTTTAATTTGTCATTATGCTCTTATATAACCTTCTTAAGTTCCTCTGTTACTTTATTTGTGTGTTCCTTGGCTTGGTCTGAGTTTTGCCTGATCTCCTTCCTGATATCTTGAAGAGCTCTTTATAGTAATCTTTTGAATTCTACCTCCAGCAATTCCAAGATGTTCTCTTCCTCCCAAATGTTTCTTGGTTCTTTGTTTTGGTTGCTTGCTGAAACCATTATGGTTTGGCTCTTTATGTGATTTGATATTGACCGTTGTCTCCAAGCCATCAATAAGGTATTATATTTATTTATTTTATGTTTGCTTGCTGTGTCCTAGCTTTTTGCTTTGTTTTGTTTTGATATGCCCAAATAGGCTGGTCGTGTGAGCTAGTTTGATTACTGGCATCTTTGAAGCTCTCACATTCTGTTACCAGGTAGTTGGAGCTGTTAGCATGTATGTGAGCCCAGGCATCCATTTTATTTTTTTGTGTGGATTCAGCTCAGGTGTCCAGGTAGTTAGTCACCAAGTGTGTGTGCAGGCTCTCACCTACAGTCCTAGATGAGCTGGGGTGATTGGAGTAGGCACAGGTATCTGGCTGTGGTAGGGTGTCATGCACTGATCAAGGCAGGAGGCTGACTGCTGCCCCTGAGTTTCTGGGTAGATAGACATGTCATTGTTCCCTAGAGTGCATAGGTTGGTGGGTTTTACAGCTGGACTAGGCTCCCAGTGCTGTTGGCTGTAATGACTGGGAGGCACCATTCATACTTGTACCCCTGTCATGGGTGGCTAGGTGGAGTGGATGGAGCCACCAGTTCTCAGGCCCCTGATGTGGGTGGGTGAGGAACCTGCTTAATGGGCAGGGTGGTGTCAAGTGTCACTAATCTGCCACTCCCCCTTATAGCTGATGCAGTTGAAAATACATATCAAGTGTATACCCTGTTGTACTGTGCTAATGAGGGCCTATGCTGTTGAAATGGGTCCGCACAGGTCTATGCAGGAGTGAAAGGCATTCAAAGTCCATGGACCCCTTATTCCTGTGCCCAGGCAAGAGAGCTGTGCCTGCCCTGAGTTCCTGGTTTAGGGGAACTGGTAGATTATTTTTTCCTGTTTGTTAATTTGTTCCCTCTCCAAAGCCAGAAGAATGGCTCAGGGCATGTGACAGGTCCTACTTCAGGCCCAGGGGATGCAGCAATTGCTGAAGCCAGACTGGGACCTGCAGCAGATTGGGAAGGGGACAGATAAATGGGAGAGTGGTACTACCCAAATTGGGAAAGAGTTTTTTTTGATCCGCTTGGTAGGTTAGCCACTTCTACTTATCTTTTGCCCATTGAGAGCCACTTCTACCTGGTTCTGGAGGCTTGAACAGACTCTCCGCTGCTCAGTTTCTCCCAATGTGGAAAATACGTCCTGAGCACTACTGCTTACCTCAGCCTCGAATGCCAGCCAATCCAGCCTGCAGGGTGCCAGTGCCAGCCAGGTCAGTTCTGGCAAATCCTTGCTGCTTCTGAACATCTCTCCCTCACGCTGCCTCTCAGTCTGACTCCTCAGCTTTGTCTTTGATGTTCAGGGCTCCTAGATTGTCATATATAATTGATTCACCTGTTTTTTCCAGGTCTTTGTTGTAAGAGGGACCACAGGAAGCATCTGAGCACTTCACCATTTGACCTCATCTCCATATTTTCATTTATTTTTAATAAACAAAGCTATTTAATGCTTTATGGATCTCACAAGATTATAGGCAGAACCCTGTAGAGACATTATAATAACTTGTAATTTAAGATTTATTGAGCATGGATAATATGCTGTATATAGACACCTGGCAGAATTAGATGAGCCTTTTGCTTAGAGACATTACAAAACAAAAGACTAATACACATTTTAAAGAAGAGGAAGGACATAAATGTACATGGATTAGCATATTAATTATCTAAATGAAAAATGATTTGTATTTTTACTGTTAAGATCTGTGTTAAAAATAATAAGAAATCAAATTACATTTGGAATGCTATATTAATTCTAATAGCACAAGTTAATAATTGTGAGATAAAATATATCCTAGTCAATATGTAAAGGTGGCCCAGATAAGTAGTGCTTAGTATTCAGTAAATACTCATTGAATACATGTACAAATTGATGAATTAAAATGTTTTATTTATTCTTTTTGTTTAGCATTCCCCCCTGAAAGATTATCGACTCTGCATAAAGTTGCAAAATTTCTGAATGTGTCATTGCACCTTATTTTATAAGTGTAGTGAATCGTAGTGACTGCTTCTGGTGGTGGAAACACAAAAGTTAATTATTTTATGAAGATATTCATAAGATTCAACATTTTAACTGAATTGGTCAGAAAACACTTATGTTGTAACATGCACAAGGCTTCTAACCAATCCATATTGAGACTGTATTTCACACTTTATGAAAATACAAATGCAAAATTCATTGAGCAAATACTATACCCTGAGCATCATATTACACACAAAGAATTCAAGCCATGATAACATACAAATCAACAGCAACCTAAGAATGAGTAAACTGTCTCTTCTGCAAAGAGGATTATAAAGGCCTCTAAGAATTGTGATCTTGAGGTTGGAAGTCTTGAGAAAGAGGTAGGGTGACTTGCTTCCTTTAACAAAAGTATAAAATTTAATAAAGAATTATATTTACTTTAAGACTATATATACATTTATGGACTGTCATGGATTGAATTGTGTCCCCAAAAAATACGTGTAAATTGGGCTAGGCAATTATTCCCAGTATTATGTGATTGTCATCCATTTTGTGATCTGATGTAATTTTCCTATGTGTTGTAAATCCTAATCTCTGCCTATGGTTAATGAGGCAAGTTTAGGTTATGTTAAGGAAAATTAGGGTGGGATAAAACACCTTTACTCAGGTCACATCCCTGATTGTTTCCCTGGGGTATGGCCTGCATCACCTTTTATCTTATAAGAGATAAAAGAAGAGAGAAGCAAGCAGAGAGAGACCTCACACTACCAAGAAAGAAGTTTCAGGAGCAGAGCACTTCCTTTGGACCTGGGGTCCCTGCTCTGAGAAGCTCCCAGAACAGGGGAAGATTGATGACAAGGACCTTCCCACAATGCCAATAGAGAGAGACAGTCTTCCCCTGGAGCTAGTGCCCTGAATTCAGACTTCTAGCCTCCTAGACTGTGAGAGAATAAATTTGTTTGTTAAAGCCATCCACTTGTGGTATTTCTGCATAGCAGCACTAGATAACTAAGGCACTGACCCATATGAAGATTTTTAACTTCTTTGTTTATCAAAATGGAAATTTCTTCAAATATTTTGTAATAAACACTTAAAACATTAAGCAAAATTGAAAGAACTTTATTGGAAATACCATATACCCACCATCTAGATTCTATTCCACTTGCATTATCACATATCTATCAAACTATTAACTTTTCTATATGTCTAGTAATCTGCTTTTTTTAAAAAATGCGCTTCAAAGTAAATTGTAAACAACACAATCTCCCCTAAATACTTAAGCACTATATCATTAATATATACTATATTTGTCTGCAGTGTTTGTGTGTAAATCAAAGTAGAGTGTCATGTACATGTGTATATTCTCTGAGTTTTGATAAATGCATCCATCTGTGTAAACCAAATCTTTTGAAGAAACAGAACATTAATATCACCTCTGAAAATTCCCTCTTCTTCTTCCCAATGAATCTCTGCCCCCACACCCAGAAGCAACTACTATTCTGATTCTCTTCTGGCATAGATTAATTTAGCTTCTTCTAGAATATTATAGAAATAGAACTATAGAATATGACCTCTTCTGTGTATGGATTGATTCAGTTATCATAGTATCTTTTAGATTCATTCATGTTGTTTCTTGTATCAGTAGGTCATAATTTTATTCCCAAGAAGCATTCCATTGTATGAATATACCACAGTTAGTTTATGTGTTATTCTGTTGATGAATATCTGAGCTGATTTCTATTGTGATTATTAGGGATTAAACTACTATGAACATTCTTATTGCTGGAGCAATTGGATATCCATAGGCAAAAAAAAAGAACCTCGACACAAGTTTCATACCTTATACAAAATTTAAGTTCCAAATGAATCACAAGCTTAAATATAAATTGTATAAAAAGTATAGTTTTAGAAAAAAATAACAAGAAAATCTTTAGGATCTAGAGGTATGCAAAGAGTTTTCAGACTTGACACCAAAATCATAATCTGTAAAAGGAAAAATTGACAAATTGAACTCCATGAAAATTAAAATATTTTGCTTTGTTCAAGACACTGTTAAGAAGATGAAAAGTGGAGCTATAGAGTGGGAGAAGATATTTGCAAAACACAATTTGACAAAGAAATAGTATCTAGAATATATATAAACCCATTGCAATCAGGTTGATTCCGACTCATAGCAGCCCTATAGGACAGAGTAAAACTACCCCATAGGATTTCCACGGAGCTACTGATAGATTTGAACTGCCGATCCTTTGGTTAGTAGCCAAGCTCTTACCCACTGTGCCACCAGGGGTCCAGAATAAATATAGAACTCTTAAAACTAAATAGCTAAAACACAAATAATCCAATTAGAAAATGAAAAGACATGAATACATGTTTCATCCAAAAAAAAAAAAAAATACACAAATGACAAACACATGAAAAGATGTTCAACATTATTAGTTATTAAGGAAATGTAAATTAATACCACCATGAGATATCATATCACTGCAATCAACTAAACGGCAATGCGACACACTTACTAATGTCTAAAATAAAAAAATAATGACAACACCAAACGCAGCTGAGGATGCAGAGAAATTGGACCACTCACACATTGCTTGTGGGAATGCAATATTGTACACTAACTCTGTAAAGCAATTCATCTATTTAAAAAAAAAAAAAAAAAAAGACAAACTGAACATGCAACTACTATATGACTCAATAGTTACACTCCAGGCTCTGGTGGGTACTTACTTGGTCACTCTGAATACACTTCTTTCACTCGCTTAATTTTCAAATTTTCTTTTGTACGAACATAAAATGATATAGTTGAATAGATAGAGAGCTGAGTAGATAGAGATGATTGTTCCATTATTTGGTCAATTAATCTATTTGTTAAAGTGATTTCCTCTAAACTAACATGAAAACTAATACCATTGCAATTGATGGAAGATAGACATTTAATAAATTATATAAATAATGTACTTATGCGTTTTTTAAGTGCAATGAGTTATGGTCATTATTAGGACCTCTTCATTGCCTCTTGCTTTGTTTCCTCATGTCCAACAATTGCATCCACTAATGATCCCTTCCCTCTCCCTCCTCAAGTTTCAGGCGTACTCTATCTAACCCTGGATTTTAAATCAAGGCTTTATTCTTGCTTCTTCATATGCAGAGGTGATCATGTCATTATCTTACTAGTAGGCATGCTTTAGCTTCCCATTATTTTTATGATAAAGATAAAAATCATCACTCTACCCTACATGTTCTACCCTATGTCTAACCTGCCACCATACTTCCCTTTGCTTCCCTGTTGTCCAGCACCACTGACCATCTTTCTGGTCTTTGCTACTACTCCAGGGACTTTATCCGTACTACTTCCTCACCTTGGATCCTTCAGCATTCCTACACATTGCATTCCTTCTAGACACACATACCTATCCCTTTAACATAGTTCATCCTTCATAGCTTATTTAGGACAAAACACATTCTCTGTCTATGCCCTTAAAGGTCACTTCTTACTATAATATTTTGACCTTTTAGACTATACCCTTATTAAAGGAGAAGGTAGCAGTGTAGTTCCTCCTCCCTTGAGGTATCACTGTTATCTGTTTAACACATACAAGAGTGCAGATGAATGATTCAAACTTCCTTTCTTTTAGGTCAGAACATACATCTAAACCATTACAAAATTCATGAGATGAATTTGAAATTTGGGAGTGGGTCCTTTGTGAAATTCCACTAGCTTCCGTTTCCACTCAGTTTCTCTCTCAGCTTCCATCTCTAGTCAGCTTCTCTCAGTGGTGGTTAAGGTCTCAGTTATAAGTCTTTAGCAAGGTACACATATGACTACTCCTCTCAGTTGGTGGAATAATCTGCTGTACGTGAACCATCATGTCTTCTTTTGTTTACTAAAAGACATCCCTCACCTCAGTCTCCTGGGCTTTTTACCTCATTTGGTTTGAATTTTCTGGGGTTCAATTCATCGCTAAGCATTAAACACGCTTCACGCTGCATACAGTGGTTTACAAGGATTTGAAGAAGACTGAAGGGAAAAAAGGCCTTTGAAGTTGGCTGTCTGCCAGTATTATTTCTAAAAGCTTTGTGACTTTTTACACTGCTCAATTCTATTGGCATATCCAGTGAGTCATGAGTTTGTGAGTATTTGTTCCATTCTATCTTAACCTGGTATGTAGGAGGATCCAAAGGAGAGGAAGTTGTAAGAAAAATAAAAATCCATCATATTACTTAAACTTCCAAAGTACGCCCAGTTTTTCTTTTATAGCACTTTTCAAAGTTTGTACTTATTTATTCTGACATAAAATTAGATAATTTATTTGCTTACCATTTATGTCTGTCAACACCACCAGAGGGCAGAAACCCTGTCTGCTATGTTGTTCCCCACTGTATTGCTTGTGCCTAGCACATTATCAAGAATATAAAAGAAATTAATGAATAGTTGGATGTTAATATACTTTTTAAATGTCTTCATCTTTTGAATAGACAATTTCCCAACTAGTTATTTAAGATAGTAGTTATAGAAATAATTGTTTAAAACTTATGTCATTGAGCATCATGTAACAAATACTTTGAATGGTACATTGGCTTAACTCATTTTTAATAATGTATACAAGAATTAGAAATGCGTTAACTCCCACTGATTTTTCAGTATCAGAGAAATTTCTGTTCTTATTCATAGGGCTTTTTTTTTTTCCTTTAAAAATTTCGAATGAAAGTGAATTTAAAGACAAAAAGTCATATCTTTATTACAAATAAAAATGTCTCCTTTTATAGCTTTGTATTTAATAGCTCTGGTAGAAACCTAAAGGAGTTATTCAACATTCTTTGCTTCAGACACATTACAGATAAATTTCTCCAGTAAAGACCTTAAGTCTATTCTTAAAACTTTTCAAAGAAAATGGTTAAGCCATTCATGTTTCCTCCCCAGTCTTAATATGTGACTGTTAGTTGCAGAATGCTACTCTTTTGTACCTAACCAAAATGCCGATTGATATAACTGAAGCCTATTGTACATACTTGATTCTATCAGTGTCTTATTCATATTTCTTGACCCTATTTCAGTGCATGTTTAGTAAATAACCCTCACCTTCCCTCACCACCCTCGTAACCATCAAAGAATGTTTTCTTCTGTGTTTAAACCTTTTCTTGCATTCTTATAATAGTGGTCTTATGCAATATTTATTCTTCTGTGACTGACTAAATTCACTCAGCATAATGACTTCCAGATTCCTCCACGTTATAAGATATTTCACGGCTTCATCGTTGTTCTTTATCGTTGCGTAGTATTCCATTGTGTGGATATACCATAATTTGTTTATCCATTCGTCCGTGTATGGGCACCTAGGTTGTTTCCATCTTTTTGCTGCTGTGAACAGTGCTGGAATGAACATGAGTGTGCATATATCTATTTGTGTGACGGCTCTTATTTCTCTAGGATACATTCCAAGGAGCAGGATAGCTGGATCATACGGTACTTCAATTTCTAGCTTTTTAAGAGGTGCCAAATCTATTTCCAAAGTGGTTGTACCATTTTACATTCCCACCAACACTGAATAAGTGTTCCAATCTCTCCAAAACATCTTCAGAATTTATTATTTTGTGTTTTTTTGATTAATGCTAGCCTTGTTGGGGTGAGATGATATCTCATTGTAGTTTTGATCTGCATTTCTCTAATGGCTAATATTTCTTCATGTGTCTGTTAGCTACCTGAATATCTTCTTTGGTGAAGTGCCTGTTCATATCCTTTGCCCATTTTTTAATTGGGTTATTTGTCTTTTTGTTGTTGAGGTTTTGCAGTATCTTGTAGATTTTGGAGATTAGACCCTGACTGGATTTGTTGTAGCCAAAAATTTTTTTCCAGTCTGTAGGTTGTCTTTTTACTCTTTTGGTAAAATCTTTTGATGAGCATAAGTGTTTGGTTTTTAGGAGCTCCCATTTATCTAGTCTCTGTTCTGTTGCTTGTGCATTGTAACTTATGCTTCGTATTGTGTTTATGCCATGTATTAGGGCTCCTAGTGTTGTCCCTATTTTTTCTTCCATGATCTTTATCGTTTTCGATTTTATATTTAAGTCTTTGATCAATTTTGAGTTAGTTTTTGTGCATGGTGTGAGGTATGGGTCTTGTTTCAGTTTTTTGCAGATGGATATCCAGTTATGCCAGCACCATTTGTTAAAGAGACTGTCTTTTCTCCAATTAATGGACTTTGGGCCTTTGTCAAGTATCAGCTTCTCATAGGTGGATGAATTTATGTATGAATTCTCAATTCTGTGTATTGGTCTGCCCATTGATCTGTGTATCTGTTGTTGTACCAGTACCAGGCTGTTTTGACCACCATGGCAGTATAATAGGTTCTAAAATCAGGTAGTGTGAGGCCTCTCACTTTGTTCTTCTTCTTGAGTAATGCTTTACTTATTTGGGGCCTCTTCCCTTTCCATATAAAGTTGGTGATTTGTTTCTCTATCTCATTAAAAAATACCAGTGGAATTTGGATCAGGATTGCATTGTATCTGTAGATCACTTTGGGTAGAATTGACGTCTTCACAATGCTGAGTCTACCTATCCATGAGCAAGTTATGTTTTTCTATTTATGTGGTCTCTTTTGGTTTCTTGCAGTAGTGTCTTGTAGTTTTCATTGTATAGGTCTTTTATGTCTCTGGTTGGATTTATTCCAAAGTATTTTATCTTCCTGGGGGCTATTGTAAATGGTATTGATTTGGTGATTTCCTCTTCGAGGTTCTCTTTGTTGGTGTAAAGGACTCCAACTGATTTTTGTTTACCTTGTATCCTGAAACTTTGCTGAAGTCATCTATTAGTTTCAGCAGTTTTCTTGTGGATTCTTTGTGGTTTTCTGTGTATAAGATCATATCATCTGCAAAAAGAGATACTTTGACTTCTTCCCTACCAGTTTGGATGCCGTTTCTTTTTCTAGTCTAATTGCTCTGGCTAGGACTTCCAGCACAATGTTAAATAAGCGTGGTGATAAAGGACATCCTTGTCTGGTTCCCGTTCTCAAGGAGAATGCTTTCAAAGTCTCTCCGTTTAGGATGATGTTGGCTGTTGGCTTTGTATAAATGCCCTTAATGCTATTGAGGAATTTCCTTTCTATTCCTGTTTTGTTGAGAGTTTTTATCATGAATGGGTGTTGGCCTTTGTCAAATGCCTTTTCTGCATTGATTGATAAGATCATGTGGTTCTTGTCTTTTGTTTTATTAATGTGATGGATTACACTGATTATTTTTCTAATGTTAAACCATCCCTGCATACCAAGTATAAATTCCACTTGGTCATGGTGAATTTTTTTTTTTTTTTTGGATATGTTGCTGAATTCTATTGGCTAGAATTTTGTTGAGAATTTTTGTGTCAATATTCATGAGGGATATTGGTCTGTAATTTTCTTTATTTGTGGTGTCTTTACCTGGTTTTGGTATCAGGGTTTTGCTGGCCTCATAGAATGAGTTTGGGAGTATTCCATCGTTTTCTATGCTCTGAAATACCTTTAGTAGTAGTGGTGTTAACTCTCTCTGAATGTTTGGTAGAATTCTCCAGTGAAGCCATAAGGGCCAGCGCTTTTTTTGTTGGGAGTTTTTTTTATTACCTTTTCAATCTCTTCTTTTGTTATGGGTTTATTTAGTCTTCTACCTCTGTTTGTGTTAGTTTAGGTAGGTAGTGGGTTTCTAGAAATTTGTCCATTTCCTCTAGGTTTTCAAATTTGTTAAGAGTACAATTTTTTGTAGTATTCTGTTTTGATTCTTTTAATTTCAGTGGGTCTGTTGTGATATCACCCATCTCATTTCTTCCTCTCCTGTTTTTCTTTTGTCAGTTTGGCCAATGGTTTATCAATTTTGTTGATCTTTTCAAACAACTGGCTTTTGGTCTTGTTAACTCTTTCAATTGTTTTTCTGTTCTCTATTTCATTTAATTCTGCTCTAATTCTTATTATTTCCTTCCTTCTGGTGCCTGGGGGTTTGTTTTGCTGCTCTCTTTCTACTTGTTCCTGTAGTAGAATTAGTGTTTTGATTATGACCTTTTCTTCTTTTTGAGTGTGTGCATTTACTGCTATAAACTGACCTCTGAGCACTGCTTTTATTGTGTCCAAAAGGTTCTGGTAAGATGTGTTTTCATTCTCATTTCATTCTATGAATTTCTTTATTCCATCCTTAATTTCTTCTATAACCCAGGAGTTTTTGAGAAAGGTGTGGTTCAGTTTCCATGTGTTTGATTTTTTTTCCCTTGCTTTTTCTGTTGTTAATTTCTACATTTATGGCTTTGTGGTCAGAAAAGATGCTTTGTAATATTTTGGTGCTTTGGATTTTGTTAAGGGTTGCTTTATGGCCTAATATGTGGTCTATTCTGGAGAACGTTCCATGTGCTTTGGAAAAGAAAGTATGCTTGGCTGCTGTTGGGTGGATGTTTAGTATATGTCTATGAGATCAAGTGGGTTGATTGTGGCATTTAGATCTTCCGTGTCTTTGTTGAGCTTATTCTAGATGTTCTGTCCTTCACCGAAAGTGGTGTATTGAAGTCTCCTACTACTATTTTGGAGCTGTCTATCTCTCTTTTCAGTGCCGTTAGTCTGCTTTATGTATTTTTGAGCCCTGTTGTTGGGTGCATAAATATTTATTTTAGTTATGTCCTCCTGGGGTACTGACACTTTAATCCTTATATAGTGTACTTCCTTGTCCTTTGTGGTGAATTTTACTTGAAAGTCTATTTTGTCAGGGATTAATATTGCCACTCCTGCTCTTTGTTGAGTGTTGTTTTCTTGATATATTTTTTTCCATCCTTTGAGTTTTAGTTTGTTTGTGTATTTATATCTAAGGTGTGTCTCTTGTAGGCAGCGTATAGATGAATCATGTTTTTTATTATTCAATCTGCCACTCTTTGTCTCTTTATTGGTGCATTTAGTCCATTTACATTCAGCATAATTATTGATAGGTATGAGTTTAGTGCTGTCATTTTGGTGTCTTATTTTGTGTGTTATTCACAGTGTCTTTTTTCCACTTAATTTTCTGTGCTGAGTCATTTTTCTTTATGTATTTCTTTTTCAAGTTTTTCATTATTGTTGATTTTGTGTTTGCTGAGTCTTTATATTTTTCTAGTCTTTTATTTTGCCTTGTAGGATTGTTAGTTTCTTTTGTGGTTACCTTTATATTTACCCCTATATTTCTAAGTTTATACCACTCTTTTGTTTCTTTATATTGCCTTGACCTCCTCTCCATATGAAAAATCTGTGACTATATTTATTTAAGTCCCTCTTTTTTGTTTTAATGTTGTAATCTTTCACATATTGACATATGTTTCCCTATTTTCACTGTTTTAGCTTGGATTTACTTTCGTAACTTCCCTGTCTGGTTTGATATCTGGTTGCTCAGTCCTGTGTTCTAGTCTTGTGTTGTTTTCGGATATTACTGATATTCTAACCTGAGGACTCCTTTTAGTATTTCTTGCAGTTTTGGTTTGGGTTTTGTAAATTCCCTAGATTTCTGTTTATCTGGAAATGCCCTAATTTCACCACCATATTTGACAGACAGTTTTCCTGGATATATAATTATTGGCTGGCAGTTTTTTTCCTTCAAGGCGTTATATATGTCATTGCATTGCCTTCTTGCCTGCATGGTTTCTGATGAGTAGTCTGAGCTTACTTTGTTTATTTTTATTTTTTTATGTTTTATTGTACTTCAGGTGAAGGCTTACAGAACAAATAGTTTATCATTTAACAGTTACTACAAATGTTGTCCTATGACAAAGTACACATGCTGCTTTATGACATTGGTTTAACAACCCCACAATATATTAATCCTCTAAATTCTCAACCTTTTTTTTTTTTTTTTTTGGTGAAAATAGACATAGCCAAAGATACACCGTTTCAAAAATTTCTAAATACACAGTTCAGTGACATTGACTATGCTCTTCCAATTGTGCTGTTATTCTCACTTAAGATGAAGGCTTGCAGAACAAAATAGTTTCTCATTTAACAGTTACTACAAATGTTGTCCTATGACAATGGTTAACAATCTCACAACACATCAACAATATCCTTACTCAACCTTGTGTTCCCTATCACCAGCTTCCTTGTCCCCTTCTGCCTTCTGGCCCTTGTCACTGGACTCCTGTAACTCATTAGTCTCATTTGGTTTTACTGAGCCACTCCCAGGCTGAACGGTGAATCTCAGAGGTAACTTCACCACTGAGCTAAAAGGGTTGTCGGGGGCCATACTCTCAAGGTTTCTCCAGTTTCCTTTAGGCCAGTAAATCTGGTATTTTTTGTCATGAGTTAGAATTATGCTCTACATCCTTCTCCATCTCTGTCCAAAACCCTCTGTTGTGATCCTGGTCAGAGCAGTCAGTGGTGGTATCCAGGCACCATCTTGCTGTACTGGACTCAGTCCGGTGGAGGCTTTGGTAGCTGTGGACAATTACTCCTTTGGAATAATCCTTTTCTGTATCCAATTCTCTTCATTCTCCTTTGCTCCCGAAGGGATGAGACAAATGGAGTATCTTAGATGGCTGCTTACAGGCTTTTAAGACCCCAGACACTACTCACCAAGGTAGAATGTAGAGCATTAACTTTATGAGCTGTGTCATGCCAATTGAGCCAGATGTTCCCTGAGACCATGGTCCCCAGAGCCCTCCGCCCAGCAATTCAGTCCCTCAGGGAGTTTGGATGTGTCTATGGGGCTTCCATGACCTTTCCTTGTACAAGTTGTGCTAGTTTCCCTTGTATAGTGTACTGTTTAACCCTTCACTCAAGATACCACTTATCTATTGCCGCTTTAGTATTTCCCCCCACACACCCCTCTCATCCCTGGTAACCAACAAAGATTGTTACATTTTGCGTGTGAACTTTTTCTTGGGTTTTTACAATAGAGGTCTCATACAATGTTTGTTCTTTTGTGATTGGGTTATTTCACTCAGCATAATGTCCTCCAGTTTCATCCATGTTATGAGATGCTTCACAGATTCATTGTTGTTTTTTCTCATTGTATAGTACTCCATTGTGTGTATGTACCATAGTCTGTTTATCCATTCATCTGTTGATGGGCACCTAGGTTGTTTCCATCGTTTTGCTATTGTGAACAATGCTGCCATGAACATAGGTGTGCATAAGTCTATTCGAGTGATGACACTTATTTCTCTAGGATATATTACTAGCAGTGGGATTGCTGGATCAAATGGTATGTCTATTTCTAGCTTTCTGAGAAAGCACCATATCACTTTCCAAAATGGTTGTATCATTTTGCATTCCCACCAGCAGTGCATAAGAGTTCCCATCTCCCCGCAGACCCTCCAACATTTGTTATTTCCAGTGTTTTTGATTCATGCCAGTAATGCCGGGGTGAGATGGTATCTCATTGTGGTTTTAATTTGCATTTCTCTAATGGCTAGTTATCGTGAGCATTTCCTCATGTGTCTGTGGCCATTTGAATGTCTTCTTTGGTGAAGTGTCTGTTCATTTCCTTTGCCCATTTTTTAATAAGATTATTTGTCTTTTTGTTGTATAGGTGTTGGATTTTCTTGTAGATTATGGAGATTAGACCTTTGTCTGACTTGTACTGTCCAAAAATTTTCTCCCAGTCTGTAGGTTCTCTTTTTACTCTTTTGGTGAAGTCTTTTGAAGAGCATAGGTGTTTGATTTTTAGAAGATCCCAGTTATCTAGCTTATCTGTTGGGGTTTGTGCGTTGATGGTTATGGTTTGTATCCTGTTAATGCCCTGTATTAAGGCCTGAAGTGTGGGTCTTATTTTTTCTTCTATGAACTTTATACTTTTAGGCTTTATATTTAGGTCTTTGATCCATTTTGAAGTAGTTTTTGTATACTTTGTGAGGTACGGGTCCTCTTTCATTTTTTTGCAAATGGATATCCCGTTTTGCCAGCACCATTTGTTAAAAAGACTGTCTTTTCACCATTTGATGGACTTTGGGCCCTTGTCGAAGATCAGGTGACCATAGGTGGATGGCTTTACATCTGGGTTCTCAATTCTGTTCCATTGGTCAATGTATCTGTCGTTGTACCAAGACCAGACTGTTTTGACTACTGTAGCTGTATGGTAGGTTCTGAAGTCAGGTAGTGTGAGTCCTCCAACTTTATTCTTCTTCTTCAGTAGTGCTTTACTTATTTGGGGCTTCTTCCCTTTCCATATAAAGTTAATGATTAGTTTTTCCATCTCTTTGAAGAATGTTGTTGGTATTTGGATCGGGATTGCATTGTATTTGTAAATTGTTTTGGGTAGAATTGATATTTTCACAATGTTGAGTCTGCCTATCCATGAGCATGGTATGTTTTTCCATTTACGTAGATCCCTTTTGGTTTCATGCAGTAGTGTTTTGTAGTTTTCTTTGTATAGGTCTTTTACATCCCTTGTCAGATATATTCCTAAGTATTTTATCTTTTTATGGGCAATTGAAAATGGTATTGATTTCCTGATTTCCTTTACATCATTCTCCTTACTGGTGTATAGGTATCCAACTGATTTTTGAATGTTTATCTTGTATCCTGCTACTCTGTTGAATCTTTCTATTAGTTCCAGTAGATTTCTCATTGAGTATTTAGGGTTTTCTATGTATAGTATCATGTCATCTGCAAACAGGGATGGTTTAACTTCTTCATTACTAATTTGGATGTCCTTTATTTCTTTTTCTTGCTGTATTGCTCTAGCTAGAACTTCCAGCACAATGTTAACTAGGAGTGGTGATAAAGGGCATCCTTGACGTGTTCTTGTTTTCAAGGGGAATGTTTTCAGCCTCTCTCCATTAAGAATGATGTTGGCTGTTGGTTTTGCATAGATGCCCTTTATTATGTTGAGAAATTTCCCTTCTATACCTATTTGATTGAGAGTTTTTATCAGGAAGGGGTGTTGGACTTTGTCAAATGCCTTTTCTGCATCAGTTGAGATGATCATGTGATTCTTGTCTTTCCTTTTATTTATGTGGTGGATTATGTTGATTGATTTTCTAATGTTGAACCATCCTTGCATACCTGGTATGAATCCTACTTGGTCGTGGTGTATTATTTTTTTGATAGGATGCTGAATTCTATTGGCTAGAATTTTGTTCAGAATTTTTGCATCTATATTAACGAGAGATATTGGTCTGTAGTTTTCTTTTTTTGTGACGTCTTTGCCTGGTTTTGCTATCAGCGTTATGCTGGCTTCATAGAATGAATTTGGAAGTGTTGCTTCCTCTTCTATGCTCTGAAATAGTTTGAGTAGAACTGGTACAAGCTCTTCTGTAAATGTTTTGTAGAATTCTCCAGTGAAGGCATCTGGGCCAGGGCTTCTTTTTGGTTGGGAGTTTTTTTATTAACTTTTCAATCTCTTCTCTTGTTATGGGTCTGTTCAGATTTTCAACATCACTCTGTTGTAGTTTGGGTAGGCCGTGTGTTTCTAGAAATTTATCCATTTCCTCTAGGTTTTCAAATTTGTTGGAGTATTTTTTTTTATAATATTCTGTTATAATCCTTTTTATTACAGTTGGGTCTGTTGTAATGTCCCCCATTTCATTTCTTATTTGGGTTATTTGTGTCTTCTCCTGTTTTTCTTTTGTCAGTCTGGCCAGTGGTTTGTTGATTTTGTTGATTCTTTCAAAGAACCAACTTTTGGTTTTGTTGATTCTTTCTATTGTTTTTCTGGTCTCTATTTCATTTATTTCTGCTCTGATCTTTACTATTTCCTTTCTTCCGGTGGTTGTGGGCTATTTTTTTTTTTTTTTTTTTTTTTGCTGTTCTCTTTCTATTTGTTTGTGTTTGGTAGTTAATGTTTTAATTTTGTCCCTTTCTTCTTTTTTGATATGTGCATCTATTGCTATAAATTGTCCTCTGAGGACTGCCTTTGCTGTGTCCCAAAGGTTTTGGTATGATGTGTTTTCATTATCATTTGATTCTAGGAATTGTTTGATTCCGTCTCTGATTTCTTCTATTACCCAGTGATGTGTATTCAGGGTATTATTCAGTTTCCATGTAGCTGATTTTTTTTCCTTGATCTTTCTATTGTTAATTTCTACCTTGATGTCATTGTGGTCAGAGAAGATACTTTGAATTATCTCAACGTTTTGGATCTTGTTGAGGATTGCTCTGTGGCCTAAGATGTGGTCTATTCTGGAGAATGTTCCATGTGCATTGGAAAACAATGTGTACTTTGCAGCAGTTGGATGGAGTGTTCTATATATGTCTATGAGGTCAAGTTGGCTGCTTGTGCCCTGTAGGTCTTCTGTATCTTTTCTGTATTTCTTCTTAGTTGTTCTCTCCTTTACTGAGAATGGTGTGTTGAAGTCTCCTCCTATTATTGTGGAACTGTCAATTTCTCTTTTCAGTGTTGTTAGAGTTTGTTTTATGTATTTTGGAGCCCCGTCATTGGGTGCGTAGATGTTTATTATGGTTATGTCTTCATGATGGATCGCCCCCTTAGTCATTATATAGTGTCTGTCTTTGTCTTTTATTGTAGATTTTGTTTTAAAGTCTATTTCATCTCTGATTAGAATTGCCACTACTGCTCTTTTTTGATATTTGTTAGCTTGATATATTTTTTTCCAACCTTTGACCTTTAATAAATTCACATCTTTGTTTCTAAGGTGTGTCTCTTGTAGACAGCATATTGATGGGTCCTGTTTTCTTATCCATTCTGTCACTCTCCATCTCTTTATGGGTGCATTGAGTCCAGTTACATTCAGTGTAATTATTGATAGGTGTGAATTTGTTGCTGTCATTTTGTAGTGCTTTTTTTTTTGTGGTGCTGAAGGTTTCTTTGTTCTTGTTACTCTCTTGTGCTGAGTTACTTTTGTTTGTGGATTTTTTTTTTCATTTCTTTTGTTTCTGTAGGTTTTGTGTTTGCTGAGACTTTATGTTTTTCATCTTTATTTTTATGAGTTGGTTTGTTAACTTTCTTTGTGGTTACCATGAATTTTATCCTTATCTTTCTAAGTTTGAAGAGCCTACCATTACTTGGTATCACCTTGCCTTCCTCTCCATTAGAAGGTTATATACTTATGCCTTTTATTCCCTCTTTCATTGTTTTGATGTTGTTGTCATCCATCGATTGACTGCTCTGATTCCCTGTTGTATTTCTTTGGGTTTTGGATAGTCCTCGAGAGTTCATTTCCTCGATTGGTATCTGGCACATACGATCCTGCGTCCTAGGTTCTGCCTGTAGGCTGAAGCTGTTTGTCCTCTGATCGAAGAACTCCCTTTCATAATTCTTGTAAGTTTGGTTTGACTTTTACATATTCCCTTAGTTTCTGCTTATCTGGAAATGACCTAATTTCACCATCAAATTTGAACAAGAGTTTTGCAGGATATATTATTTTTGGCTGACAATTTTTTCCTTTCAAGATTTTATATATGTCATCCCACTGCCTTCTTGTCTGCATGGTTTCTGCCGAATAATCTGAGCTTAGTCTTATTGTTTCTCCTCTGTATGTGACTTCTTGTTTTTCATGAGGTGCTCTCAGGATTCTTTGTCTTTGGTTTTGGCGAGTGTCAATATGATATGCCTTGGTGATTTTCTTTTGGGTCTCTTCTATAAGGGGCTCGTTGAGCTTCTTGGATGGCCAGCTTTTCATCTTTCATGATATTGGGGAAGTTTTCTGTCAGCAGTTCCTCAATGATCCTCTCTGTGTTTTCAGTTTTCTCGCCCTGTTCTGGAATGCCAATCACTCGTAATTTTTGCTTTTAATTGTGTCCTACATAACTCTCAGGGTCTCTTCATTTTTCTTTGTTCTTTTTTCTGAGTTTTCCTGAAACAGTGTTGTATCCAAGTGTTTGTCTTCAGTTCTACTGATCCTGTCTTCCACAGTTTCCAGTCTGCTTCTCAGCCCTTCTATGACATCATCCATTTCTGAAACCTTGTTGTTTATCTTTTGGATTTCTAATTGTTGTTTTTGTATAATTTCTAGTTGTGAATTTATTTTGGCATTTTGTTCCTGCATCATCTTCCTGAATTCTTTGTATTTTTTGTCTGTATTTTCCATGAATTTGTCTATTTTTTCCTCATGTTTGTCAGCTTTTTGCCTCAGTTCTTGGAAAATTCCGTGTATTAGAGATTTGAATTCCCTATCAGGTACTTCTAGTGCATTTTCTTCCACAAGAGAGTCATCTGGTGTTTTAATTTGGACACCTACTGGAACCATCCTGTCCTGTTTTTGTAAATGTTTTGATATTTTTTGCTTTTTTCGGGGCATTCAGTAGTTATTTCTCTCGTTTATTGATTGTAGATTTGTTTGTTTCATCCCTTTTTTAAAAAAGAAAACAACTTGAGCATTTTTGATCAGGCAGACTGCATGATCTTTGTCATTTGCTCATCTGTGTGCTCAATACTTTTCATGTCCTTCTCCAACTGGCAGGTTCAGTTACTCAGATATGGTACAGCAGGGCATGTCTAGCTGAAGAGGAGCCACTGGGTTGGGTTGTTTGTGGCACTCACTACAGCCACCAGGGTGGGTCAGTAATCAGTGCTGGGCAGGTTCCAGTAGGTTGTGCCTGCACTGCTTGGTGGTGTGATGTCAAGCGCACAGTGCGGGTAGGCAGGATGCAGTGGGGAGATGGTAATATGTGGAGCTAAGCTGGATATGGGAGAGAGGAGAGAGGAACAGGAGGCAAAAAACATACAAACAAAAAAGAATGCTAGTGGAGCTTGCTGTTGGAATGGAGAAATGAGAGACTATGAAATGGAGAAAAACAGAAAGGGAAGAGGAAGAAAGAAAAGAATGAACAAATAAAAATCAGAAAGGTTAAAGAACCGCAAAGTTCCCAGGGATCCCACAAATACAGCTATGAGATCTGGGGAAGTCGCTCTTAGGTGTCACAGCACAGCCTGGCCAGAAGGTGCAGAGGTATACAACACCTGGTATTCAGGGATCAGAAAGAGAAGGAAGATATAGAGGGACAAGAAACTGAGCAATGAAGAAAGACAAAAGGGAAAAAGAGGGAAAAGAAAAAAAATCAAAAAAAAAAAAAAAGAAGAAGAAAGTCCCCCCCAAAAAACAGGAAAAAAAAAAAACCCAACAAAAAAGAAATGTCCTCGGGGATCCCTCTGCACGTCTGTGGAAGCCGAAGAGGATTCCTTGCCATGCAGCTCCGCCTGGCCAGAAAGGGCTCCCAACTCAAGAAAAGGAAAAGAAAACAAAGAATTCAAAATGAACAAATGAACAAAAGTCCTGGGATCCCACCAGCACAGCAGCCCAGACCAGGAAGCAGCTGCACACTTGGATGGAGCCCTGCAGCCCCTCAGGAAGAAGCAAAGATGGCGCTCAGAGCCAGGCACTCGAGCAAAAGGAGGGGGAGGCAGCAAGAGGCAGGTGAGAAATCAAAAGAAGCAGAAAATAAAGCAACACTAGCAGCCAACAAATGGCACCCAGAGAGCCACCTGCTTGGGTGTGGAATCCAAGCTGCCGGCGCTTCCCAGTCAAGAGACTGTGGCCACAGGAAGCAGAGCAGGCTGAGCTGGGGTGAAGAGGTGTGGGGGGTGAGAAAGCGCACACCGCAAATTACCGGCTGTTTTGTCTCCCACTGGAAGCTCCATGAGGCTGCTTTCTCATACCCCAGTTTTCTGATCTCCGATAGGAGTCCAAGATGGTGGATCCGTGCTGCGTTAGCTGGTAGGGGACCTCTGCAGGAATCTCTCCTCACTCTCCATTCTCTGTCAGTATTGTCACTCCATTTGGTGCTCGGCTGAGTTCTTTATCTCTTCATTTGATGTTCTACGGTTCCAGGATTGTTGCATTCTCTGTTTGGCTTAGTTTTGCAGATCTTTGCTGTTGAGGGATGGCGTGGTGCTTCTGCCTAGAGTGCAATCTTGCTGGAACTCCTGAGCTTATTTTTATTGACTCTCCTTTCTAGATGACTTTTCTTCTATCCCTAGCGGCCTTTAAAATTTTCTCTTTATCTTTGGTTTTGGCGAGTTTGATTATAATGTGTCTTAATGACTTTCTTCTGGGATCTACCTTATATGGGGTTTGATGAGCATCTCGGATAGATATCTTGTCATCTTCCATGATATCAGGGAAGTTTTCTGCCAACAAATCTTCAACAATTCTCTCTGTATTTTCTGTTATCCCCCCTGTTCTGGTACTCCAAACGCTTGTAGGCTATTCCTCTTGTTAGAATCCCACATAATTCTTAGGGTTTCTTCATTTTTTTAATCCTTTTATCTGATTTTTCCTCAAATAATTTGGTGTCAAGTGCTTTATCTTCAGTCTCACTAATTCTGACTTCTATTGCCTCAGTTCTGCTCCTATGACTTTCTATTGAGTTGTCTAATTCTGAAATTTTGTTGTTAATCTTCTGGATTTCTGATTGCTGTCTCTTCATGGATTCTTGCAGCCTGTTAAATTTGTCATTATGCTCTTCTCTAATCTTTTTAATGTCCTCTATTGCATATTCTGCATTTTGATTAATTTCCTTCCTAATTTCTTGAAGAGTTCTATATATTAATCTTTTGTATTCTGCCTCCAGTGATTCCAGGAAATTTTCCTCCTCTGGAAAATTTCTAGATTCTTTATTTTGGGAGCTTGCTGAAGCCATCATGGATTGCCTCATTATGTGGTTTGATATTGACTATTGTGTCTGAGCCATCAATAAGTTATTATATTTATTTTATGTTTGTTTACTGTGTCCTAACTTCTTGTTTTGTTTTGATATGCCCAAATAGCTGCTCGTATGAGCTGGTTTGATTATTGGCACATTTGAAACTCTAATGTCCTGTCACCATGTGGTTAGATCTGTTCCTAGGTATGTGAGTTCCGGAGTCTGCCCATTCCTTCTGTATGGATTCAACTCTGGTGGCCAGGTGAATAGCCACCAAGTGTGTGGTGTAAGCTCTCACTTACAGTCCTAAACAGGCATGGGTGATTGGTGTAGGCACAGGCTTCTGTCTGCAGCAGGGGGACACACTCTGAGCAAGGCAGGGGGCTGATGGCTGCCCTCTAGGGTCCAGGAGGAAGGCATGTCCGTGTTCTGTAGAGAGCATAGGTGGGTAGGTTTTGCAGCTGAACTATGAGCACCTAATGCTGTTGGCTGTAAGGACTGGGGGGCACCATTTATTCTTGGGACCCTGTTGCACGTGGTTGGGTGGCATGGGTGGAGCCACCAGTTCTCAGGCCCCTGATATGGGTAGGTGAAGACCCTGCTTAACGGGCAGAGCAGTGTCAAATGTCAAGAACCTGCCACTTCACAGCCAAAACAGTTGAAGTTAGACTTCCGGTATATACGCTGTTGTACTGAGGTAATGAGGGCCTACACTGTTGAGATGGGCCCACACAAGTCTGTGCAGGGAGAAAGGCACACAAAATCCATGGATCCCTCATGCCTGTGCCTAGACAAAGAAGTTGTGCTTACCCTGGGTGCCTGGCTTAGGAGAGTTGGCAGTTTTTTTTCCCCCTCTTTGTTAATTTGTTCACTCTCCAAGGCAGGGAGAATGGCTCTGGGCATGTGACGGATCCTACTTCCAGTCCAGGGGACTCGGTAGTTGCTGAAGCTGGTCCGGGACCCAGTGCAGAGCAGGGAGTGTGGAGGTAAACAGGAGAGAGGTTTTCCCCTAAGAGAGGTGTTTTTTGATCTGTGCGGTAAGCCATACGCAAGTACTTATCTTTTGCTGATCCAGGGCTGCTTCTCACTGATTCTGGATGGCTTGGTAGACTCTCTGGCACTGGGTCTGTCCCAGTGTGGAAAACGCGCCTCCTGAGGACCACTGCTTGCCTGCCTACCACTCATCCGCAAGCTGATCAGGCTTGAAGGGCTCAGGCTCTCAACAGGTCAAGACTGGCAACTCCTCACTGCTTCCGAACTATCTATCCCTCCCGCTGCCACTCAGTCTGGTTCCTCAACACTACCTTTGATGTTCAGGGATCCCAGATTGCCATATGTAATCGATTCACTTTTTGGTGGGGTCTTTGTTGTAAGAGTGTCCACTGGAGGTGTCTGACTACTCTGCCATCTTGGCCCCGCCTCCCAGATTTGTTCTTTCAGCAGTTCATGGGGTTAAGCTCTAATAATGAATGGTGTAAACTTGTTTGATAATGAAAACTTTATTGACTTCTTTCTTTTCTTTGTCTTACTTCCCCAACCCGTACTCATGTTCTTTTAGAATTATGTGAAAACTAAACTATGTGCACTCTATTCCTTGTCTTAGTCTCTTCTTCTAGTGAATCCACACTAAGATACAAATTCCTGTTTAAAGTGGGGAAAATGCATGACAATTATTACTTTTCCTTATAATATCATGAATGTAATCCAGTGAGTTTAATGGGGGACTTGGGATTTGTCAGGTACAAATAGAAACAGTGTTTTTACCCACATTCAAATTTAATGAAGAGTCTTATATTTAAGTATTAAGTCCTTGGTCTTTGTAACCCAGATACAGGCTGTTAAGGCTCAGAATCTGCAATGGAGGAAGAGACCAGGTTTCTTTCTTTGCTATTTCTCCACATTACTTCCCTTCCCCAACCCTTCACCTGTCACCCATTTACCCCCTACCACAAGACAGAAAAGATCTCATTAGACTGATTTGATTGGAATGTTATAATATGGAATGCTGTGGCTATTCCACAGGGCTGGTTCTTTCTCTCCTTGTGGGTGGTGGGCCCCTTAGAAATCTTCCCCACCCCATCCTTGATATATACCTTGTTCAGAACTATTGCTTATAACAATAATGTCATCCCCAGCTGGAAGCTTACAGCCTTATCTCCATCCTTGTCCTTTCCTTCTGCATCAGACAGTATACTCCAGCCTCTTTTGGCCAGGGTCATCTTTCCTCAACCAGGAAGACCTTTTGGTGGGGCCATTTTCAAAACAATTCAAGACCAGATAACTTCTAGAGTTCCATATGGCCTCTGGATATACTCATGTATCCCTAGCCTGCAGAAATAGAATTTGCTCCCATTAAAGCCCTCTCAGTTTTTCCTGCTGTCAGGCTAGCTACTGGAAGCCTCTTGGCATCAGACTTCTCTAAGTAAGACTCAGCTCCAAGTCCTGTGCCCCCAACTCCAGGGGACCAGGTCAAACTCTCTGAGATTCTATCCCCCTTGCTCAAGGATAATCTCGCTCTCAGGGATAGATATGGCCATGCTCTGTGAAGGGATTTCTTAGAGCCTTTTCACTTGGCTTGAGGTGTGGGCAAGAGAGGAGAAATGCACAGGCTTCTCCACAGAAACCTGCCCTCAGATTCTTTCTCTTATTGAGCTTCTGATCTCCCCTTATATCCACTGAGACAAATCATAGACAAATGTTTACCTATCCTTTTTTGGGGGTCACCTCTTAGCAAGTTTTGAACTGGCAGTCTGGTATCTCACTTTCAAATTAGAGGGCATTTTGCACGCTTTGTTCTAATCTCTGGGCCCCTGGCTGAAATTCTGAGGCAGCATAAAAAGTTCCGTCTTAACATCAAGCCACAATTATAATTCAGAATCTAAATAAAGAAACTTACATTTATTAAGGTTTACTATCTTCCAAACTTTGTGCTACATTTTGACCATGCATTATCTTGTTAGAATTGTCTTATTTAATTTATCATCTGATAACTTGGGTGTCACTAAAAAAAGTTAGGAATTCAGTTTGTGTTACGTGTATTTGCAAATGATTTTCTGGTTATTGGCAGCAACCCATAAGGATATACTGAGTAAGCATGTTAAAGAAAAAATTTGACCATTTGCGAATATCTTCAAGAAAAGCCCAAAACGTCTTACTATAAAGATGTTGCAAACCCTAAAATGACAAAAAGAAATATTGCATACTGTATTCTGTGTACTCACATTTCCCAAATTAGATTTATGAATTCAACATCAGGTACGATTTTAAAATGTTCCTTCTATGACTTTTTATATTTTCCATTTTTCAATAATGAAACTATATTAAATATGTATGAAATTTATTTTTAGAAATAAAATTAGCTAGATTAGAATGTGGCAGCTGGGCTTAAGAGACCTTCAAAAAGACTGACATTCTTGGAGCCAGCTTTGCGTTAAGAAGATTAGTAGCCCATTAACTTATTTGGCAGTTACTGAATAATTACTGTAATGACTGGGCCAAAGCAGTAGGCCATCTCACTGCTAGTTCATTTCATGTTTTCTCAAACCAATCACACACTTGTAAAGATGTTCACATTTTATTTAAAGCTGAACTATTGATCCGAGCTGTGGTTGTGAAGACACTGAATCCAAAGGCATAGTGTTCTTGCAATGATGTGAAGAATAACAGCTTTTATAGAAACTCTTAAACCAAGCATACATGTACTGTCTTTTCTTCTCTCATCTCAGAGGCTTTCTTAAATTGGAAGGCTTTTTAGGGCCTATATCTCACTGAAAGTCAAAATGATTATTTGCCCAAATGGAATATTGCTTTCTGATAAATAAGCATGGGCTTCAGAGATTTACAGGATTAGAGATGGCATCCGGTGCTGTAGTTTTCCCCCATTTTCTTTGAGATATGTAAAAGATCATCAATTAATTTGTGATAATATGGGTATTTATGACTCTTTTTTTCCTGTAGCAGAGATTAAAATAGCCCTCTTTGTTGTAGAAATTAAATAGTCCTTTTAAAAAATCTCTGTTTAAAAGATGCTGTTACTGTCTTATTTAAAAAAATTAACATGTATTCATTTTCTGGCAAGTAAAATCATATTTATTCCTTGTCAATGTCGCCTTTTCTTCAATATCAGGCAGTAAACTTAACCTGAATTCTGAGAATCACGCTGTGCTCTTTCTCACTCGTGTATCGCCAAGAGTAGTAAGGTTCTGCAATTAGAACTCAGCTGACAATTTGGGTGATGAATGAAGTACAAAAAGACTTTCAATTGCTTTTAAATAACTGCATCATTGGTTTTGCATACTATCAGCAACATTATTATTACTATTTTTTTTTTCAAATAACTTACAAAAATAGAGGAAGCAGCTGAGATCATTATTGCCTCACATTTAAGGTGTGTGCTAACATTCTCAGGTAAATATGCAGTGAGTGAGAGAAGGAAACAATCAGTTAAGAGTGAAAGGCAAGAGTTCCCTTCCCAGGAGCTGAGTAGGGAGGGGTGGCTCATCTGCTAGTAGCATAAGCCTGAACAGTATAACAAAGAGAAAGAAGAAGAGAACCAAGAGCAGCACTGGGATATGTTAGCAACCACTGCACTGCCTCTTCAATAAAATAAAATAAAATAAAATTCTATACTAAGGCTTACATTACTTCTTAAGATTTGTGTATTTTATTGTAAGTTTTAATTGGATGTGTCAGGTGTCAGTAATGGGCTTTAAGGTGGCCGAAGAAAGTGTGGGTTACATATAAAGTACCAACAGAATTAATGTTTTTTTTTGGTCTGGTTTTTAGCAGAGAGCTTAGAGAAATATCAGTAACAGCTAAGATCAATTTACTTTCATAAATAATTAACATTTTATAGACTTTTTTCTTTTTTTATTGTAATTTAGGTGAAGGTTTACAGAACAAATAGTTTCTCATTAAACAGTACACATATTGCTTTATGACATTGGTTAACAACCCCACGACATGTCAACACTCTCCCTTCTCCATCTTTTTTTTTTTTTGGGTGAAAATATATATAGCCAAAGCTACTCCATTCCAAAAATTTCTACATGCACAATTCAGTGACATTGATTACATTCTTCCAGTTGTGCTGCTATACTCACTTTAGATGAAGGGTTACAGAACAAAATAGTTTCTCATTAAACAGTTAGTACACATGTTGCCCTATGACAATGGTTAACAACCCCACGACTTGTCAAAACTGTCCTTACTCAAACTTGGGTTCCCTATCACCAGCTTTCCTGTCCCCTTCTGCCTTCTAGTCCTTGTCCCTGGACTGCTGTACCTCATTAGTCCCGTTTTGTTTTATGGGGCTGTCCAATCCTCAGCTGAACAAAAGTGACTTCAGTCAACCTCAGATATTTTATTCCTGCATTGTCTTCCTGAATTATTCCATTTTTTGTCTGTATTTTCCATGAATCTGTCTGCCTTTTCCATGAATTTCTCTATTTTTTCCTCATTTCTGTCTGCTTTTTTCTTCAATTCTTGGATAATTCTGAGTATTAGAGATTTGAATTCCCTATCAGGTAGTTCTAGTGCCTTTTCTTCTACTGGAAAGTCATCTGGTGTTTTATTTTGGATGCCTACTAGACCAATCCTGTCCTGTTTTTGTAAATATTTTGATATTGTCTCCTGTGTTTGGGGCATTCAGTAGTTATTTTTCTTGTTCATTGATTGTAGATTTGTTTGTTTCATCATTTTTTTGGCTATGTCTGAGCAGTCAGGTTGTGTGTTTTTTGTTGTTTGCTCGTCTGTGCGCTCAATACTTTTCACCTCCTTCTCCAATTGGCAGGGTCAGTCACTCAGATATGGTACAGCAGGGCAGGTCTAGCTGAAGAGGAGTTGCTGGGATGGGTTGTTTGTGGCACTTACTACAGCCACCAGGGTGGGTCGGTAATCAGTGCATGGCAGGTTCCAGTGGTCCGTGCCTGTGCTGCTTGGTGGAGTGATGTTAAGTGCATGGTGCAGGTAGGCAGGATGGAGGGGGGAGATTGTGATATGTGGAGCTAAGATGGGTATGGGAGAGAGGAGAGAGGAACAGGATCTGAAAACATACAAACAAACAAAAAAGTGTGCTGGGGTGCTTGCCATTGGAGTGGAGAGATGAGAGACTATGAAATGGAGAAAGACAAAAAAAGGAAGAAAAAAAGAAAAGAATGAATAAATAAAAATTAGAAAGAAAAAAGAAAAAGAAAAGCTCCCAGGGATCCCACTGGTGTGGCTACAACGTCTGGGAAAGTTGTTCCCAGGTGTTGAAGTACAGCCTGGCTAGAAAGCGTTGAAGTGTCACTCAGCACCAGGTATTCTGGGGACAGGAAGAGAAGGAAAGTATAGAGAGATGAGAAACTGAATAATTAAGAAAGACAAAAAGGGAAAAAGAGGGAAAAGAAAACAAAACAAATTTGAAAAAAGAAAAAGAAAACCCCCCAAAAACCAGAAAAAAAAACCCACAAAAAAAGAAAAGCTCTCAAGGATCCCTCTGCACTTTTGCACAAACTCAGGGATTATATCCCAAGCTGCGCAGCACTTCCTGGCCAGAACGGCTCCCAACTCGAGAAAAGAAAATAAACAAACAATTGTAAACAAACAAACAAAAAGCCTCGGGATCCCACCATTATGGCAGCATGGGCCGGGAAGCAGTTCCACACTAGAGTGGAGCTCCACAGCCCCTCAGGAAGAAGCAAAGATGGCGCATGGAGCCAAGTATTTGAGTGAAATGTGGGGGAGGTGGTGAGAGGTTTTTTAGACATTTTTAAGGTGATAGTCAAAGGAATTTGCTTGCCTACTTGGTTTCTTCACTCCTGGGGTACCCTCTTGACATGTTTATGAGGTTACATATCATCATACTCTCAGGTAACATGCTTGATTTTATGCTATTTTGTGTAAAATTGTACATTAGTTTTCTAGTGACGTCATAACAAATTTTACAAATGTAGTGGCTTAAGAAAATCACAAATTTAGTATTCTATACTTCTGGAGGCCAGAAGTCTGACATGGGTCTCACTGGCTAAAATAAAGCTGTCAACAGCACTAAGTTCCTTTCTGGATGTTCTAAGGTAGAATCCACTCCCTTGCATTTTCCAATTTTTTGAGGCTGCCTGCATTCCTTGGCTCATGGGCCTCTTCCTCTGTCTTCAAAGCCAGCAACATTGCATCTCTCTGTGCTTTTGTTCTATAGTCACATTTCCCATTGACTGACTGTAACTGGGAAAGTCTCTCAGCTTTTAAGGACTCATGATCAAATTGGGTCCTCCTAAATAATTCAGGATAATCTCCCCATCTCAAAGCCAGCTGATTAACAAGCTTAATTGTGTCTTTAACCTTAATTCCTATTTGCCGCTTGAGGTAACATAATCACAGGTTCTGAGAATTATGACATGGACGTCTTTAGGAGGCCATTATTCTTTGCTAATTTCCTGGGTTTTTTTTTTTTTTTTCCCCTCTCTTTTTTTTAATTGTACTTTAGGTGAAGGTTTACAGAACAAATAGTTTCTCATTACATAGTCAGTACGCATATTGTTTTATGACACTTGTTAACAACCCCACAACATGTCAACACTCACCCTTCTCGACCATGGAGGACCTCTTTTCTTTTTTGGTGAAAATATACATAGCCAGAGATACACCATTTTAAAAATTTCTACATGTACAATTCAGTGACATGGATTACATTCTTCCAGTTGTGCTGCTGTTCTCACTATCATTTCCAAATTATTCTATCACCTTTATCTTCAACTCACTGCCCCCTAGGCTGTTGTCAATATGATCTCACATAGGTACTTCTTTTTTATATATATACTTTAGATGAAGTTTTACAGAACAGAATAGTTTCTCATCAAATAGTTAGTACACATATTGCCCTATGACAATGGTTAACAACCCCACGACATGTCAACACTGTCTTTTCTCAAACTTGGGTTGCCTATCACCAGCTTTCCTGTCCCCTCCTGCCTTCTAGTCCTTGTCGCTGGACTGCTGTGCTTCATTAGTCCTGTTTTGTTTTATGGGGCTGTCCAATCCCCGGCCGAATGGTGAACCTCAGCAGCCACTTCACCACTGAGCTAAGAGGGTGTCTGGGGGCCATACTCTCGGGGTTTCTCCAGTCTCTGTCAGGCCAGTAAATCTGCTCTTTTTTTGTGTGTGTTAGAATTTTGTTCTACATCCTTCTCCAGCTCTGTCCAGGACCCTCTGTTGTGATCCTGGTCAGAGCAGTCAGTGGTGGTAGGTGGGCACCATCTAGCTGTACTGGACTCAGTCTGGTGGAGGTCTTGGTAGCTGTGGTCCATTAGTCCTTTGGACTAATCTTTTCCTTGTATCCTATTCTCTTCATTCTCCTTTGCTCCTGAAGGGGTGAGACCAGTACAGTATCTTAGATGGCTGCTCACAGGCTTTTAAGACCCCAGATGCTACTCACCAAGGTAGAGTGTAGAACATTGTCTTTATAAATTGTGTCATGCCTATTGAGCTAGATGTTCACTGAGACCATGGTTCCCATATCCCTCCACCCAGTAATTCAGTTCCTTTGGGAGTTTGGATGTGTCTATGGAGTTTCCCTGACCTTTCCTTGTACAAGATGTGCTGGCTTCCCAAAGTTACCATTTATCTATTGTCTGTTTAGTATTCCCCCCCACCCCATCCTTCCCATCCTTTGTAATGAACAAAGATGGTTACTTTTTGTGTGTAAACTTTTTCATGAGTTTTTACAGTGGAGGTGTCATACAATATTTTTCCTTCTGTGATTAGGAGACCATTATTCTGCCTAGAGTAGCCTGTATCGGCTAGCACTGAGTGCAGCTTTAATAACCCAAACCCACTGCCATCGAGTTATCCCATTCATAGTGACCCTATAAGACAGAGTAGAACTGCCCCATAGCGTTTCCAAGGCTGTAAATCTTTACAGAAGCAGAGTGCCACATCATTCTCCCTTGGAGCAGCTGGTAGCTTTGAACCACAGACCTTTGAGTTATCAGCCAGAGCTCTTAACGACTGCACCGCAAGGGATCATTAGGGTACCAGTAAGATATTTTCTTTATTATGTATACTACCACCCATAATAGCCAAAATATATTCCAAGTTTTATTGACTAAAGTACAAAGTGCAGAATTCCCCTCCTAGTACACTTGCTAAAAGAATATAGCATCACAAAAGTCTGAGAAATAGAATACCTGAGAATAAACATGCCATATATGAGAGTGCCATCCATGCCTTACTCAATAGTTACATAGGAAGGCTTGGTCAAGCAGGCTTACAGGCCATCTGGGGATTGGACCTGAGTCTTCTCTAAAAATGTTCATGGAAAATAAATTCTTAGTTCTTATTGGCACAGTTTTGTGGTGTATCGTTTACTTCCTACAGATGTAGTCTATTCTACTTCCAAAAGCTCAGTTACTAGAAAGACATTGACTTTATATTGAACAAAAACTTTCCTCTCTGGTCTGAGTACTGTCCCTTGAGACTGTCTAAGTCAGGTCTAAATGTCTTTCAACCTGATAGCACCTTTTTTTAGATATTTAAAGACAACTGTCACATTTCCTATATATTTATCTCCACAAGACAGGAAATGCTGGTTTTTAAATGGGCAGAGTGTCTGGACTTTTCACTCTCTGATTTACTCTGTCTTGGAAATGTTCCAGCTTAAACATGTCCTTCTTGCTATTGTGTTCAGACATGTGGTCTGAATAGCCCATGGTGCCGCCTCTCCCACCTTTCTTCAAATATTCTCTAAGCTTTTGTTAGTTGCCATTGAGTCAACCCTCAACTCATGGTTGCCCCATGCAAAATGGAATGAATCACTGCTCAGTCCTGAACCATCCCCATGATTGGTTGTGGATTGGGCTGTTAGCATCCACAGGGTTTTCCCTGGCTGATTTTTGGAAGTAGATCACTAGGCCTTTCTTCTTAGTCCATCTTAGTCTGGAAACTCCACTGAAACCTGTTCAGCATCATTGCAGCATGCAAGACTTCACTGACAAGTGTGTGGGGACTGGTCATGAGGTACATTGGCCAGGAATCAAACCTAGGTCTCCCATATGGAATGTGAGGATTCTACTGTTGAACTACCAACATTTTCTATATACTACAATTAATTTATCGTGAGATGTAATTATCATTTGACTATTTTACTGTTAATACTTCCTAAATCTGCTATCAGTTTAAGAAAATCAAACTGATGTTTCTGCTAAGACACTATATCCATATTCTGTCCCTTTATATTGTTTTAATCAGAGGTTATCCCTATTAAATTTCACTTTCTTAGAATTGGTTCATTATTCCTGCCTATTTAGGTGTTTTAGAAGCCTTAGTTTCTCTTAAACTTTTTAAAAATACATTACCATATTCATGTAGCCACGAACTCTCATTATTTTTAAAAAATCTCCAAGTGTGATTGTTACCATTGCAAGTTGCTGCCCCAAATGCAGCTTGTTGCCTTATGATGTTAATAAAAATGGCTGAAAAGTGATCTTTGCTCTTCTTTGCCCCCTTAGAAATCTCATTTTTTAAAACTAATTTGATAAAAATGACTAGTTATAATGACTTTATATATACATCAGCTTTTAATAAAATTTGTAATCTATGTGATTTATTTTAGTTATTATTATTAGTTCTAACATCTTCTATAATATAAAGACACTAGTCATTTCCTTGGAGCCCTGGTGGTGCAGTGGTTAAGTTAAGAGCTTGGCTGCTAACCAAAAGGCTGGCAGTTCAAATCCACCAGCTGCCTCTTGGAAACTCTATGGGAAAGTTCTACTCACTATGAGTCCTTAGGACATTTACATGAAGGAAAAAAAAGAAACTTTTTTCTTATTTAAATCACTGTTATTTTGCATCTGTATTACAGCTACAAGGATCCCTGCTGGCGCAGTGGTTAATACCAACAATCACAAAGATGGCACAGGATTGGGCAATGTTTCATTCTGTTATACATAAGGTCACCATGAGTCAGAGCTGACTTGATGGCAACAACAACAATGTCCTATATAGTAAGTGTCACTGGGAAAACAAAATTTTAATTATACATGAATATTACTACTGTGTAGGTTGAAAGTTGAGTTGACTTTGACTCATGGTAACCTTATGTACAACAGAATGAAATGTTGTCTGATCCTACATCATCCTCATTATTGCTGGCACTTTTGAGTCCATTGTTGTGGCCAATCCATCTCAAAGAGGGTCTCCCTCCCCATCGTTGGCTCTCTATGAAACATTATGTCCTCCACTGTTGATTGATCCCTCCTGGTGACGTGTCCAAATCAAATGAGTCAGACAATGTTCTGTTGTAATCCATGTTTTCATTGGCTAATTTTTGAAAGTAGATCACCAGACCTTTCTTCCTAGTCTGTCTTAGTCAAAGCTCTGCTGAAAGCTGTCCACCACAGGTTACCCTCATGGTATTTGAAATACCAGTGTCATCACTTCCAGCATCATAGCAACAACAAGCCACTGCAGTACTGGAAATTGACAGACAGGTGGTGGAGGTTTAGAGATACTAATCTTTAAATCTTTTTTTTAACTATGATTAACTATCTAATGATATTATACACACACACACATATATTTACTTAAATGTGTATACATATTTTTACTTGAGATAAATGTCCATTTAATTTTTTATATTAAACCATTAAATGTAAATGAAATTTTCATAGCCCTGTAATGTCAGCTCTTACATTTATGTGAACAGATAATCTAAGTGGCTTAGCCCTGTCAGTGGGGGCAGTGGTGGTTCAGCTGTAGAATTCTCACCTTCCATGTAGGAAATCTAGGTTTGATTTCTGGCCAACGCGCCACATGAACAGCCACCACTCGTCTGTCAGTGGAAGATCGCATATTGCTATGATGTTAAACAGGTGTCAGTGGAGCTTGCAGACTAAGACAGATTAAGAAGAAAAGCCTGGCAATCTATTTCTGAAAATCAGCCAGTGAAAACTCTATTGATCACAATGGTCTGATCTGCAACCAATCACGGGGATGATGCGGAACTGATCAGCATTTCATTCAGTTGTGCGTAGGGTTGCCACGAGTCAGGGGCAATGACAACAGACCTGCCAAAAATTGAGGTTTGTAGACATGTTCATAGGAGAACATATATCATGACTCATTAATATTACATCTGATCATATCATTTTTTGCTTAAAACTCTTAATTTATCTACAGTATCAAGACTGAATTCCTAATCATGATATGTTGACGTGATTTGGTTCATGCCTCTCTTTCCACTTTACCAACTTTTGGCCATGTCATGGCCTTGTGCTTTGCTCTTTATTTGCTGCTCCCTTTGCTTGGTATGTTAACTCCATTCTAAAAAAAAACTATTTATCCTGTGCTGGTCAGCTAAGCAGAACTGCAATTATGAAGTCTTACCCTCTGCCCCAGTCTGAGTTAAAAACTCCCTCCTCTCTTTACTCTTACATAGTTGACATATTTCACAACTCAGTTTATAACCTTTTAGATATATGCTTCCCTGAGTAAAGGTTGAGTCCCTTTAAGTAAAGGTTGCATCCCTTTAAGTAAGAGAATGTGTCTTATTCACCTAACACAGTACATGAGACATAGTTCTATACCCAATATGTGTTGGATGAGTGAAGAAATAAACGGACATTAATAAGGGAAGTCAAAGTTTCACTGGACAAAATCTTTTTACTTTCCTTGATGCAATAAGTACTAGTTACTGTCTAGTAGATTCCAACTCATGGCTATTCCATGTGTGTCAAAGTAGAATTAGGCCCTATAGAGTTTACAATGGATGAGTTTTTGGAAGTAGATCAGCAGGGCTTTCTTCTGAGGCATCTCCGGATGGACTTGAACTTCCAGTGTTCTGGTTAGCAGCTGAGTATGTGAACTGTTTGCACCACCCGGGACTCCTGATGCAATAAATAATTAAATATTAGACATTAACATAGGTAACTGAATTTCATTCAGCTTTCCCACAAAGGAATTCTGTAATAGGTATTACAGAAGAATCGATCATCTTTTGAGTCTGAGGATTGGTAATTGGTGCAATAGTGGCAGCAACATCAGCTTCCTGGGATTGCTCTATCATCAGTGTTGTGGAAAAGAGCTCCCTTTGCTCAGGACAAAAGTGAGAGGAGAGTGATTTCCTCCTCCCATTTCCTTTGTATACAGAAAATTACTGCCACATTAGCAATTTTGGGCTATGTATTGGGTAACCCAGTATTATAAGATAGCAATGAACTCAGGACCACAAGTGAAATTTTGTGAACATGATAGATGCAACATCATTCTCAGAACTCTCAGCAGGATTTCTTTTTTGCTTTGAAGTGAGAGTAACTGACAGTTTAAATAACTCATAGGATCCCTAAAATTATCATAGCAGGGAGGACCCCTAGAAATGAGAAATGTATTTTTTAACAAGTAGGATGTGGGTTTGAAACTATTTAATTTAGATAGCTCCAGCTATATATCCAGAGTAGCTTATATAAGATGAGTGTTTCCACCAAAGAGGACAAATAAAACTCGATAAAAAACATGTTCACATGCACACACACACAAACAACAACCAAATAAGCTGTTTAAAGAGAAACAAAACAGCCAAGACCTAAGGGATCACAACCCTTGGAGGAAATACACTCTGGTGACTCCACTTTTCCCCTCCAGGCATTTCAACCAAGTGGAAAACTACTGCTCAATGCTTTCTTCAGTCTCATAGGGCTGGATAGACAAAATTGGAGTTTAGAGTTACCAAGCCAGCCATCACATTAAAAGACAAGTTCCAAGAGAAAGTAAGCTGTAGAAAAATGAATCTGATGTTTTGGACTATTTGTTTCCATGAGGCATTCTGCCAGTTCCTAATCTGTGGTCAAGATGCTAAGAATTATAGCAGAAATCAACATTTAAGAGGCTAAAAAATTAAGCAGGTATTCAGTAGTCCCACATGGATAAAGAGACAAAAATTGGAGTTCAAACCTAGATTTTCAGCTGAGACATGAAGGGCCACACTCTCGGAATAAGAGCAAATCAAGATAGAGGGGCCCTAAAAAAAGAAAACATACACACACAAAACACAGCCTTTCTTTATTTCAATCACTGACTGGACTAAGGTGATTTCCCATTAATTTAACTGTTTTCCAAAGAAAATGATAACGTGTATCCAAACACTCAATAATTTTTCACATGCAAGGTCTGGAATTTAACTTTAAAAATAATAAGATATGCCAAGAGATAAGATCAAATACCTGGAAACGAAGATAGGGGAAAAAAAAAAAAAGGAAAGTAGAAATAGGTTCATAGGTCATTCAGATATTTGGACTATTAGTCACTGTGCTTATCTGATATTAATATATTTATGACTATGGTGATAAACGTTGAATTTTAGACTTTCTAATGCTACCCAGTAGGCTTAGACTATTATGTGTTTTTTTCCGTATCACTATTACATCTCTTCTTTACCCTTACTATCTCACTAGCATTCATCCCTGAATTGGCAAAGAAGGGCTAAAAACCATCCAATATTCTGCTTTCCTGAATTTTGCTGTTCCATTAATTCATACTCAGCCCTGGTGGTGCAGTGGTTAAATGTCTGGCTGCTAACCAAAAGGTCAGCAGTCCATATCCACCAGGCGCTCCTTGGAAACCCTATGGGGAAGTTCTACTCTATCCTATAGGGTCGCTATGTGTCGGAATCGACTTGATAGCAACAGGTTTGGTTTTTGAGTGGATATTATTTTTCCCTCTGGGTATAAAATAACTTTTTCTCTACCATGTGGGTCATCATGTTTTTTTGCTTTTTCATGTTAAGTCAAACTTTTTCTCTTCTTTCCCAGCTATCACTTTTCCTTCTCTTTCTTATCTTTTTAGTCCACAGTAATTCCTTTTTGAGGGGTTTTTTCTCCATTAAGTATCAAATAAAGATTCATTAGGATCTGAGCTTTTGTTTATTTTTCAGCTGGTTTGGGTCCACCATTTTATACACTTGAATGCCAAAATTCATCCAGCATGCTCTGAAAAGCAACCACATGCCATATAGCCCACATACAACATTTTGTAGCTCAGGAGCTCTAATCCTTTCTCCAATGCTTGGCCCATCCTACTGTGGCTCCCAACTGCAGGAAAAAAAATTAACAATAATTTTTACAAGTTGTGATAATTTTTATTTTCTAATGTTCCCTTAAAGAAGTTAGTAAGTTTAAAGCCCACAAATGCAAAGTTTGCATAGTTACAAATTGGAAGACTTCTTTTTGTATCAAAGATGACTGTTTAAAGAAACTCAAGTTGCAGAGCAAACAACCTCTTAGTTTATACTACTATATAATGTGCAAATAGGTCAGATGTATGAAAAATTTTGGCTTTAACAAAATGAGGAAAATACAATCAAAGCAACAACAAAAGACCAGCCTGTAAGAGTTTACAAGGTTGCATGGACCACCCTAATAAGAAGGATTCATGAGGTTCTCTTACTTGTTATAAAAAGCAACAAAGGCAGGCTTTTTTTTTAAAGACAGAAAAAATACTAGATTTTTCTTTAATTAATTCTGACTTTGATTTGTCTGAGAAATTGAAAGCATCCAGATAATTTTTTAATTGAGGACAGTAATGGACACCTCTCCTCACCCCCCTCATTCAACATTTTTGTTGTAAGTTCAGGAAGATTGGGAAGGCCTCCTAATCACTTTATCATGATAAAAAGTCATTCAATATTATGACCAGATCATACTAGCTTGATTGTTCTTTATTACAGTTCACATATTCTAAGTGAAAAAAAGAGTGTAGGTTATTTTGGCAAACCTCTTGAATGCATGCATATTTCATCCCACTCCACACAACGGAGCCCCTTTTGGTATTTACTAAAACTGTTTACAGTACAGCCTACCTGAAAATCTTAAATTTGACATTCAATATTCTTCACTCAGTTTGATTATATGACTTGCAGTGCCTACTGATTTTGAGCTTTGTGGAAGATTGTGCAAATTCCCAGTGTTTGTCCCTCTCTTTTGATGTCACCTTTATTCAACCATCTAAAAGCTGAGTAGCAAGTGCTAATATTTTTTACATCACTCAGAGACAGTCTTCTCTACAGGAAGTTAGGAGACCATTTAAATGGTATGAACACAGAAATTATTGGAGAGTTATCTAAAAATAGTAATAATAATAATTTCTTAACTTCTATCAGGGGTCAGCAATTTTTTTTTTCTGTAAATAGATAGTAAAATTTTAGGCTTTTCAGGATATATGATCTCGTTTGCAATTCACAGTCATAGATAATATGTTAACACATGGGTGTGGTTGTGTTCCAATAAAACTTTATTCAAAAAAATATGTCTGGTTACGTTTGGGCCATGATTCATAATTGATCCACTCTCTGTTAGAAGATGGCTAAATTTCTACCATTATAACATCATTCCTTTAGATAATGGTGACTCTGTATGTCATAAGACATCATACTCAATTTTGTAGAAATGATCTTTCTGTTCCGAAAAGCAGGTTTCAAAAAAGGCAAAAAAAAACAAAACACAAAAACCAAAAAGAAAAAGCTGAGCGACCCAAGTATACATGACGCTTACAGTTTGCACCAATTATAAGACAATCAGTGAAAAAAATATTGAATGTGAGAATAGAAGTCAACTCTCAATGAAGTTAGAATTTTTCCAATGTTCATTTGAATTCACTCATTCATTTACTTACCTGTTTAGCAAAATTTTATTGAATGCTTACAACATCAAGGAGCACTATACTAGGTACTAAGGATAAAGCAATGAATATAACAGCTAAAATCCAGGCTTTAATGGAGTTTTTTATCTAATAAGATATATAGACACTGAGTAAGTAATGAAAAGTTAATATATGCAGCAGACGTGAAGTAGATTACGCTATGAAAGCAGATGGTGGGGGATCTTACCTAGAAGGCAGGCATGCTGAGAAAGCATCTCTGACTGAGAGAGTGATGTTTAAACCAAGATGTTAAAACTGAGCCACAGTTGGCCAGTGAGAAAATCAGGGTGAAGAGGAGTAAGTTGATTAAGGGTTTTATTATTGGACTTCCTGTCCATGTTGTAAGGTCATACCTTTCACATTTGTACTTAATTATGATATACTGAGGATAACCTTATTGTACTTGGTGCAGTAGAATAAATATTATCCTACTTTGACTACTGAATTGTTATTTCAGATGCTTTGGGACAGAAATGAGGATATGTGCGACCCTTTTGAGTGAACTCTCCCGGAACTTGACCAAGATTTTGCCTGGTTTCATGTTTGACCTTTATCTATGCAGTAAATATAATTTGTTCACTGAGACTAAATCAAAGGCATAAGGGAGAAATATTGGCCAGGGGAAAAGTTTATGTTTAGGGATGAATATCCACCTGATTTAAAAACAAAACAAAAAGAAAAGTGAAAAAAAAAGAAAAAGTCATGTTGTTTAGAGATTCTGAGTAGTGATTCATAGCAGGAAAATATCTTCAGTTTATTTCTGAAGAGCTTTATGCTTAAAATACCATCCAAAAGGCATTTGGGGATTGTTTTGTAAATAAATGTCATATCTGTAAGATGAGAGTCTAATAGACTCTCTGAACTGTAAAGGCCTGGCCTCAGCAAAATATATACTCAGTTTTTATAAGACTTATTCGTAGTGTAATGGCTAAAGCTTTTGTCTCAAAACTAGAATGTCCCTGATAAAAACTGCACTTGTTTATGTTACAATATTTAATACCTTGTATATTGTAGGTGACACACCACAGTTTGACAAGGCTTGGGTCAAGAAAATTGGTATAACTCCAGGCTTGCTTTATGCTAATACCTGACATTTTTATTCAGGAGCTGTCTTAGTCATCTAGTGCTGCTGTAACAGAAATACCACAAGTGAATGGCTTTAACAAACAGAAGTTTATTTCTCACAGTCTAGTAGGCTAGAAGTCCAAATTCAGGGCATCAGCAACAGGGGAAGGCTTTTTCTGTCAGCTCTGGAAGAAGGTCCTTGCCATCAGTCTTCTGCTGAACTCGGAACTTCTCCACACAGAAACCCCAGGTCCAAAGGATGAGCTCTGCTCCCGGTGCTGCTTACTTGGTGGTGTGAGGTCCCCATGTCTCTCTGTTTGCTACTCTCTTTCGTATCTCAAAAGAGATGGACTTAAGACACTATCTAATCTTGTTGATCTCATCAATATAACTACAACTAATCCATCTCATTAACATACAGTGATAGGATTTATAACACATATGTAAATCACATCAGATGATAAAATGGCAGTCAATCATACAGTATTGGGAATCATGACTTAGCCAAGTTGACAGATATTTTTGTGGGACACAATTCAATCCATGAGAGAAGCCATACCTGCAACTGTGTAACTTAAAAGGGAAAACACATTCATACAACTATCCTCACTTTCATCATACATCTTTATGTTTGTGAGGGTCACCAGGGCTCAGTGACCCCACTTTCAATATTTATCCTCCAGTCTTCTGGATGAATTTCAATCTTTCAGATATAGTAGAATAGATCCTGTTATATTAGTGATTTCCTAAATGGAAAATGGTGTATCACCCTTATGGGAAAAATCATTGATAAGTGATTAATACAAGACATTAGTAATTAATACAAGTGTTGGTATCATCATCAAGAAACACACATGAAGGACTAACAGTACAGCACAATAAACTGAAAAAAACTATTTCAAATTGAGTATGTCTCTTTAAGAGCTTAATATTTACAATCAGTCGTAAACATTCAGAGAGATGATTGAATTCTATTTATTTTTCAGATATCAGCTCAGTGGGCACCTGTGTACAGATGCTTTTTCTCATGCTCCAAACAAGGGTGAATCCCTCGGTTAAAACTTCTCAGAGATGAAGGAACTTCTCCCTTTCTGCATCACATACTGCACTGGGATTTTACTCTTGTTTGAGTGGTTATTTGATGAATAGCTGTATTCACAAAATACCATAAGTGATTAGAGTATAGGAATTTTGCCTAGTTTTACTTATCGTTGAATCCCTAAGCAGTGTGTAGAATAGCTCAAGATGGATGCTCAGAACTATTTACTGAATGAATGAATCAATGAATGGGAGACTGAATAAAATAATAACCAATAGATTTATGAAAGGAAACATTTAAATATAGTCAGAGAAGGCAGTCAGCTAAATGATTTGATCTGAGAAGCATACTAAAAGGAATCCTAACAAAAATATATACTTAATCAGCTTGCTAAGGAGCCCTGGTGGCACAGTGGTTAAGTGTTGGCTGTTAACCAGAAGGTGGGCAGTTAGAGTCCATCAACTGCTCAGTGGAAGAAAGATATGGTAGTCTGCTACTGTAAAGATTACAGTCTTGGAAACCCTATGGGGCAGTTCTACTCTCTCCTATAGGGTCACTATGACTTGGAATCAACTCAACAGCAATGGGTTTGGTTTAATCAGCTTGCTTAGTGCATATTAAATCCAAATATTAGAAACTCAGTCATCGATTAGGAATTTTCTGGTAAAATACACTTGTACATGAATGAAGATACTGCACCAGATAATTGCTTCTACAACCTGAGTTTGCTAGAATTTGTCAATGAGTGGGAAAAGTTTCATAGTTCTCCTTTTTCAGAATAGTCATCGTTGTTGTTGTTAGGTGCCGTGGAGTCAGTTCTGACTGGTAGCAACACTATGTTTAATAGAAGGAAATATTGTTTCCCATTGTTGTAGCCACTGTGTCAGTCCACCTCATTGAGGGTCTTCCTCTTTTTTGCTGACCCTCTACTTTACCAAGCATGATGTCTTTCTCCAGGGACTGGTCCCTCCTGATAATACGTCCAAGGTACGTGAGACAAAGTTTTGCCATCCTCCCTTCTAGGGAACATTCTGGCTGTACTTCCTCCAAGACAGATTTGTTTTTCTTCTGGCACTCCATGGTATAGTCAATATTCTTTGCCAACACCATGATTCAAAGGTTAGTATTTAGGGTCTGCTAAATGAAGAGAGGAGCCCTGGTGGCATAGCAGTTAAGAACTTGTCTACTAATGAATCCGCCAGCTGGTCCTTGGAAACCTTGTGGGACAGTTCTACTCCATCCTACCGGGTTGCTGTGAGTTGGAATGGACTCTATGGCAACAGGTTTGGTTTTGGTTTAAATGAAGAGAGTAAGTGAGTGAGTGAGTCAGGGATGGAAGGAGAGAGGGAGGGGAATCTAGAGCTATGCTTTAACATCCATGATACATTCTGTGAAATAGGATGGTATGTGATTTGGACATTGTGCTAACACCATATTATATACAGGAGAGAGGTGTGCAGGATGGTCACTGCAGGCCTGGGACCCGCACCACTGCCGCCATGCCGAGGGACTGCACAAAAACTTTGGCTCTACCATTGGCAGTCCTGCGTGGTCAGCGCCTGGTCTCCCAGAGCTGCGCCCAGCCCTCACCACAGCACTCACTCCTTGTCCAGTCAACCACTTGCAGGTGAGGCGCTGGCTCCCTTTCTTCCCTTCCTCCTGCCTGCCATCCCTGCCTCCCCCTTGGGCTTTAAAGTCCTCCAGCCCGACCTGCCCCTCCTCGACTTCCTCCTCTGCCTCTACAGACTCCCCCAGCTGCCTTTGTTGCTCCTCCTTCCACAGTCTCCACAGCCAGACCACTTGGCAGCTGCCACCATAGGAAGAGCCGAGGCCTCAGGCTGGGGCATGATGCGCAGAGTGCCCTGGCTGGGTGGGGCAGCAGGCAGCAGCTTTTCAGGCCATCCCCTTCAGTGGCTCCAGCAGTGTCTACACGGTCTTTACCTGAGGCGAGCTCAGTGGGACAGGCAGCGGCAGATAAGCACTGGTCCCCCACTACTGCCCAACCCAAGGCTAGGTTGGTTGCGGGATCGGAGCGCTAGTGAGAGACAGATAGGGTCTACAACACTTAGCAAAGCTATATCCCTTTCTCCGACAGGGATTTCTGAACTCTATTCTGAACTCCAACGTTGCCCGAACAAATGTTATGCGGCACAGACCTGTATATTACTTAAAACAGTGCTAGTCACTTTGTAAGTGCTATGCAAATATTAAATATTATTTTTGCACCCTCCTTCTAAATTTAGTATATTTTAGACCCAGAGGCATCTTACTGCTCTTTCAGAATCATAGCCCCTTGGAATGACAGCAATGGGTTTGTTTTGGTAGAAGGTGTTTTGTACATAGATCTGGTTGCATTTCCAGTAGTAAACACTAAAAAGTGGTAGGATGGATAGTGAAACTGAGAAAACCACATAATTTAAATATTTGTTAGTATAAACTCTTTCTATATATGTTATCTTCTTTTTAAAAAGCAAGAATAAAAAAATACGTAAAATGTGAGCGCTGTAGTTCTTAAGACTTCCTGTATCTGCATTATCACCCCTTATGGAAACAGTGGCCACCAGGTGGCACTCAGATTTCAAATTGCAATGCAAATTAGATAAAGTATCAGTTGTTAAAGTTCCAAAATACCTATCACTCCCCAAATGGTGCAATACTGCAGATTAGCACTTTCTTCTACCTTATAATCTTTCTAAATATTTAGAGGTTCCATAAGATACATCTGAATCTTCACTGTACAAACAAATTAATGCTCACTATTTTACAATAGATTTAATAATATATACATATAAGTTCTATTGCCATTCACATAGTATTTTTTTTTCATTCTGTAGTCCAAAATATTTTAAGAAAAGAAACTGCCTTCAAGATATTCTAAAGATATCAGTCTTTCTATACTGAAGCTAGAGTAAAATACCCATTAGAAAAATTAGAAATTTGAAAAGTCAGAGTTAATACTTCATGCATTCATGTCCTGCTTTTTGCACTCCTGGGTTTGTATCATTAGTGGGGGTTTTAAATCTCTATCAATGCTTATACGATTTTCAAAAATACTTACTACCTTTTCAAAACTTGTCAAATTGAAAAGACAAGCAAAGTATGAGAGAAACATGGTTCAGTGAATAAGAAAGGAATTGTAAACTCATAAAACAAACACATTGGGCATTCTGTTTCAGGACTGAATAAATTTGAGGGAATTGAAAGGGAATTTTCAAATGTCGGAAAATGCCAGTATACTTTAGTTTTTAAACAAGGCATGAGCATTAAAAGGATGCTTCAGTTTTAATAAATACTCTACATCAAACTACAGTAAGATTCAGGGCTTAAATTTATTGAAATATGGCTACATTTGAAAACTGGGTACATATATTTGTAGGCTTCCCATTCAGTCTATAAATACTTATTAAAGTCCTACGCAACTAACAGCAACAACTATGCACCAATTGGAGGAGTCACTGTGTGGTGCAAACAGTTAAGCCCTCGTCTACTAGCAGAAAGTGTTGGCGGTTCAATCCCACAAAGAGGTGCCTTGGAAGACAGCCCTGGCAATATGATTCCAAAAGATTACAGCCTTGAAAACCCTATGGAATGCAGTTCTACTCTGCACACATAGGGTTGCCATGAGTCGGAATCAACTTGATGGCAATTAAGAACAACAACATGTGCCAATTGGAGTCCCTGGGTAGCCCAAATGGTTAAGTTCTTGGTTACTAACAGAAAGGGGGCAGTTTGAATCCACCTAGAGATGCCTCAGAAAAAAGCCCTGGTGATCTACTTCCAAAAGATCACAGCCTTTGAAAAGCCTATGGGGTGCAGTATTACTCTGAAACACATGGAGTTGCCATGAGTTAGAAATGACTTGACAGCAATTGTTTTTTTTTTTTTTTTTTTTTTTAATGTGCCAATCCCTGTTCTACATGCTAGAAATTTAAGGGTTAAAAATAGGGCTGAATTCACAGGGGGCTTACATTATATTAGGTTCCATGGACATTAGTTAAGTAGATTAATAAAATAACTTCTGAAAATAATAAGTGTTTTAAAGAAAACAAAACAAAGTGGTCAGAGGAAAGATTTTTAAAGAGCTCATATTTAGGCTAAGATATCCATGACAAGGAAGAGAAAGCTATACAAAATTTTGTAGGGAATAGTTACAGGCAGAAAAATTATCCACTGCAAAAGCCTTGATAAATTAACTAGCTGGGCCTTGCATGTGTGCATGAACCAGCAAGAAGGCCTGAGTGGAGAGAGAGAAGTTGGCAAGGGCTGGATTGTGGAAGCATAGTAAGCAGTGACACAGAGTTTGGATTGTCTTCAATGCATAACATAGTTTTAGGAGCAGGGCAGTGCCATGATATAAGTTATAAAATCACTCTGGCTCCTTTCTAAGCAGTTGAGAAGGGACTTGATGGTAGACTTGAATGGTGGCAGTAAACATGGAGAAATGACAGGATTTTGTTACTGGACTAAATTGAGAGGTAAGGAAAGATAAAATGATCAGGAAAGACGGCAAGTTTTGGTTTGACCAATTGAGTATAGGAGAATGAAATTTACTAAAAGTAGTCTGAAGGGAGAATACATTTAGGGAGAAAAGTAAGACTGTTTTGACCATGTTATGTTTCCAATTCCTATGAGCCCTTCAAATTGAGTTAAGTGGCTACTTGCAAATATACACTCTGGGGAGAGATCTAGAAAGAACATATATATTTGGAGAAGTGTAGACTGGAGATGCATATAGCTGGAACTCAACTGTTGAAGAAGAGATAGGGGTTTTGGAAAAATCTTGTGGCCATTCTGACATTTGTTGCTTGAGCAGAGGATAAGAAACCTGTAAAAAGGAAATGTGGAGTCCCTGAGTGGTGCAAATGGTAAGCACCCAACTACTAGCCTAAAATTTGGAGATTCAAGTCCACCCAGGGACACCTCAAAAGAAAGACCTGGAGATATGCCTCCAAAAACTCAGCCACTGAAAACCCTATGTAGCACAGTTCTGCTCTGATACACATGAGGTCACCATGAGTCAGAGTTGACTCTAGGCAGCAGTTGATGATTACACTGGGCACACCTGGATAATCCAGGATACTCTCCCTATCTCAAAATCAGCTGATTAGCAACCTTAATTCCATCTGCAGCCTTAATTCTCTTTGCCATGTAATATAACATATTCACGGGTCTGGGAATTAGGATACGGACATCTTTTTTTGGAGGGAGGGCATTATTCTGCTTTCCATAGCCATGATTTCCCAAAACCAAGTAGCAGCTGCTCCCTAGAGAGATCGTTATGTGCTCCAGGTCTCCACAATCCTCACACAGCCTTTTTTCAAGACTGCTAGCTTGGTCTTTGTGATCATCTGAGGTTGTGACCCCTGCTATATACATGCATGTGTTTATGAAACATATAAAGGTAATCTTTTAAAAGCTAATTACTTACCCACAGTTTCAAGAGCCCAGGGAATATAGGAAACTCGAGTGACTCCTGGATTTCATTATGAGACTCAGGGTCTTTCTTTTTCCTCTTCTAATTGACCACAGTGGTAAATATGGTTACAGATAAGGAAACTAACTTTTTTTTTATGACCTCCTAGGAATCAGAAACTGTGCTAAGTAGTTGCATGCTTTATCTTGTTTAGTTAGTAAATTTGTTTCACAGGACTGGAGTTCTTGGAGGGCAGGAAGCTATTTGACTCCTCTTTGACTCCTCAGTGTAGCACAGGGATGATGCATGCAGAGTCAAAACTGTTTGGTTGACTTGAACTGGACAGAAATTGCCTTCACAACAAAAATAGCCAAGATTCAATTGAAAGTTGAGCAGTGTTTTGGTTCCAGAGACTGTGAGAAGATATAAAGGTCAGAGAAATGGGAAATATTTCCAAATATAATCCCACCCGTACCATTCAACTGAGAACTTACATAAACAAGTTCTTTGTGGGCAATGGCCTTTGAGGTAGCATGGTGCCTGGCAAAGAGTTTGTGCTTGAAAGATATTTGTTTAATGAATACCACTCTGAAACATTTCTTGAAACAATTTGTGTGTTTTTTTTTTTTTTTTTCTGAAATTGTTTATTTATGTATTTTAGAGACAAAAGAACATTCCCATTCCTTTTTGTGGTTTCTTAAATCTTGGGTTCTGGGAGGAAAAAATGTACCCATATTCAGAGATTTAGAGAAAAGGAGAGAATAAACACTAACTTCTCATGCTCACTCTATCTTGTTAAAATATTAAAAGTTTAAAATGAACACTTATTTTGTTGCAGAGCAGGCAGCCAGATAATTCTCTCAGTGTAAGAAATTTCCAAAGCTGTCAGTACAATACACATGTTCTTTTCAATACCTTTATGCACAGTAGGGATGGAGGGATCCATTGTGGATTCATTAAACTTAAAATTACACATCAGAGTGAAATTCTGCACTAACGTACATTATGCTACCTTAGGGTGGCTTAGCTTCCTTCCCTCATTGAGTTAAACATATACTGGATTTTATTTGGAAACCTGAGGCGGAAAAAGACTGAGGATGCTACCATTTCCATTCAGTTTTGTGCTGGACAGCCTGGATGTATGAAAATTTTTGGAAGTACTTCCTGGGTCTCCTGCCCCTGTACCAACTGTGTAGGCTCTAGGAGGCAGGGGAAGGATGACCTGCTGTCTAGTGCTTGTTTTAAAAGGAAAAACTGAAATGCTATACACTTGAAAAAGGCTTTTCCCCATGATGCCTAATTACAAAGACGACTATATTACTGCATAATACATTAAAGAGTATTATGAATGTATGTGGATTATTTAAAATTTCTAAATAAATGTTCCAGATTTTCTTTCTATATATATCAGCATTGAAGTTTATATGCATGTAATTTCTATTATCCATATATTACAATGAAATACATACTGGAGTCTACATATGTATATTCACCACCCATCTGTCAGTTTGTCATATTGTGGGGTTTGTGTGTTGCTATGATGCTGGAAACTACGCCACTGGTATTTCAAATATCAACAGGGCCACCCACGGTGGACAGGTTTCAGCAGAGCTTCCAGACCAAGACAGATGAGCAAGAAAGGCTGGTGATCTGCTTCTGAAAATTAGCCAATGAAAACCCTATGGATCACAACCGAATATTGTTTAACTCACTTGCTTTGGCCATGTCAACAACAGATCACTGGAGGAAGACATCAAGTTTGGTGAAGTAGTGGACCAGAGAGGACGAGGGACACCCTTGGTGAGATGGACTTGGACATGCTGACAATCATGAGGATAATTCAGGATCCGGCAGTGTTTCATTCTGTTGTAGTTAAGGTCAGCAGGAGTTGGAGATGACTCAACAGTAGCTATCTATCTATCCATTTATACTTGGATAGATACAAAATACCTACATAAAATAGTATATGTTTTGGAGGATTCAACTCTATAGTTACTATTTTTTCCTCATATGGCTTGTGTCTGCATATGTAAATGGAATAAATAATTCTGGCAATACACACAATTTAATCTCAATTTCATTTCATAGGAAAAGCCTGTCCGTTTGTAGGTAACTTTAAAAATGTTCATTTGAATAGTGCCCCAAACTAAATTGCTCAAAAAGAAGTAATTTTAGAATGGAATTAATTTAAATTTTCTATTAAATTATTAAGATTTAATTTTGCCTATTTTCAACTCCTAATATCATCATTCAAAAATTTACTTTTACTAAGAGAAGTGAAGATATGGTTGTAATTTTGTGAGCTTTTTTTTTTAGTATATTTTTTAATATCTCTTCCCAGTTAATTGTTATAGAGCTAATTTCATGTGAATAAAATGAGTGAGAGAGACTATAAGAAAACTGAGTGAAAGAAACAATTAGAATAAATGTTTTTCTTGTCTAATAAAAGTATCTGAAATCATAATTGTATATGTAAAAAATAGTGTTCAGCATATATGAAACTTTTTATAAAATAACAATTATAAAAAACTAAATTTAAAAATGTGTTTACTGAGGTTCCAGCAAGATGGTGCTCTAGGCAGAAGCACCACGCCGTCCCTCCACAGCAAAGATCTGCAAAACTAAGCCAAACAGAGAATGCAACAATCCTGAAACCCTAGAACATCGAATGAAGAGATAAAAAACTCAGCCGAGCACCAGATGGAGTGAGAATACTGAAAGAGAACGGAGAGCGAGGAGAGATTCATGCAGAGGTCCCCTACCAGCTAACACAGCACGGATCCACCATCTTGGACTCCTATCAGAGACCAGCAAATGGGGGTACAAGAAAGCAGCCTCACGGAGCGTGCAGTGGGAGACAAAACAGCTGGTAATTTGTGGTGTGCGCTTTCCCACCCCACAACCCTCTTCCCCCTGGCTGGGGGCCCTCTTCTTCCCGTGGCCACAGTCTCTTGACTGGGAAGCGCCGGAAGCTTGGATTCCACAAACCCAAGCGGGTGGCTCTCTGGGTGCCATTTGTTGGCTGCTAGTGTTGCTTTTTTTTTTTTTCTGCTTCTTTTGATTTCTCACTTGCCTCTCACTGCCTCCCCCTCCTTTTGCTCGAGTGCCTGGCTCCAAGCGCCATCTTTGCTTCTTCCTGAGGTGCTGCGGGGCTCCATCTGAGTGTGCAGCTGCTTCCCAGTCTGGGCTGCTGCGCTGGTGGGATCCCAGGGCTTTTGTTCGTTTGTTCCTCTGCTTCCCGCGGCCACGGTCTATTGATCGGGAGGCGCCGGCTGCTTGGATTCCACACACCCAAGCAGGCAGCTCTCTGGGTGCCATTTGTTGGATGCTAGTGTTGCCTTCTTTTTCTGCTTCTTTTGATTTCTCACTTGCCTCTCGCCACCTCCCCCTCCTTTCACTCAAGTGCCTGGCTCCGTGCACCATCTTTGCTTCTTCCTGAGGGGCTCCAGAGCACCGGCAATTTGTGATATACACTTTCACACTCTCCACCCTTCTTCACCCACACTCGGCCTCCTCTGCTTCCCACGGACACAGTCTCCTGTCCAGAAACACCAGCCCGTACTCCTGGCTCTCTGATTGCCATTTGTTGGATGCTGGTGTTGCTTTATTTATTTTTTTTCTGCTTCTTTGGATTTCTTCCTTGCCTCTCGCCGCCTCCCCCTCCTTTCGCTCGAGTGTCTGGCTCCATGTGCCATCTTTGCTTTTTCCTGAGGGGCTATGGAGCTTCATACGAGTGTGGAGCTGCTTCCCGGTCTCGGTTACCGTGCTGGTGGGATCCCGGGGCTTTTCTTCATTTTGAATTGTTTGTCTCTTTTCCTTTTCTTCAGTTGGGAACTCTTTCTGGCCAGGCAGAGCTGCGTGCCAGGTAGACTACCCTTCGGCTTCCACAGACATGCAGAGGGATCCCTGAGGACATTTCTTTTTTTGCTGGGTTTTTTTTTTTTCCTGTTTTTTTGGGGGGCTTTTCTTGTTCTTTCTTTTCTTTTTTTTTTTACTTGTTTTATTTTCTTTTCCCTATTTTCCCCTTTTGTCTTTCTTCATTTCTAAGTTTCTAGTCTCTCTATATCTTCCTTCTCTTTCTGATCCCTGAATACCAGGCATTGTATGCCTCTGTGCCTTCTGGCCAGGCTGTGCTGCGACACCTGAGAGTGACTTCCCCAGACCTCATAGCTGCATCTGTGGGATCCCTGGGATTCCTTAACCTTTCTGATTATTATTTGTTCGTTTTATTCTTTTCTTCCTCTTCCCCCATCTGTTTTTCTCCATTTCATAGTCTCTCATCTCTCCATTACAATGGCAAGCTCCCCTAACATTCTTTCCTGTTTGTTTGTATGTTTTTTGGCTCCTGTTCCTCTCTCCTCTCTCCCATATCCAGCTTAGCGCCACACATAACCATCTCGCTGCTGCATCCTGCCTACCTGCACCGTGCGCTTGACATCACACCACCAAGCAGTGCAGGCACGGCCTACTGGAACCTGCCCAGAACTGATTGCCGACCCACCCTGGTGGCTGTAGTGAGTGCCACAAACAACCCATCCTAGTGGGTCCTCTTCAGCTAGACCTGTCCTGCTGTACCATATCAGAGTGACTGAACATGCCAGTTCGAGAAGTAGGCAAAAAGTATTGAGCACACAGACAAGCAAACAACAAAGAGCACTCAGTCCGCCTGCTCAGACATAGTCAATTTTTTTTTTTTTAAAAGGGACAAAACAAACAAATCTACAATCAATAAACAAGAGAAATAACTACTGAATGCCCTGAAAACAACAGAAAATATCAAAACGTTTACAAAAACAGGACAGGATGGTTCCAGTAGGTGTCCAAATTAAAACACCAGATGACTCTCCTGTGGGAGAAAATGCACTAGAAGTACCTGATAGGGAATTCAAATCTCTAATACTCGGAATTTTCCAAGAACTGAGGCAAAAAGCTGACAAACATGAGGAAAAAATAGACAAATTCATGGAAAATACAGACAAAAATTTGGAAGAATTCAGGAAGATGATGCAGGAAAAAAAAGCCAAAATAAATTCACAACTAGAAATTATACAAAAACAACAATTAGAAATCCAAAAGATAAACAACAGGATTTCAGAAATGGACAATGTCATAGAAGGGCTGAGAAGCAGATTTGAAACCATGGAAGACAGGATCAGTGGAACTGAAGACAAACACTTGGATACAACTCTGTTTCAGGAAAACTCAGAAAAAATAACAAAGAAAAGTGAAGACACCCTGAGAGTTATGTGGGACACAATTAAAAGCAAAAATTTTTGAGTGATTTGCATTCCAGAACAGGGGGAAAAAACAGAAAACACAGAGAGGATCATTGAGGAACTGCTGACAGAAAACTTCCCCAATATCATGAAAGATGAAAAGCTGGCCATCCAAGAAGCTCAACGAACCCCATATGGAAGAGACACCAAAAGAAAATAACCAAGGCATAACATATTCATACTCGCCAAAACCAAAGACAAACAAAGAATCCTGACAGCAGCTTGTGAGAAACAAGAAGTCACATACAGAGGAGAAACAATAGGACTAAGCTCAGATTATTCGGCAGAAACCCTGCAGGCAAGAAAGCAGTGGGATGACATATATAAAATCTTGAAAGAAAAAAATTGTCAGCCAAGAATAATATATCCTGCAAAACTCTCGTTCAAATTTGATGGTGAAATTAGGTCATTTCCAGATAAACAGAAACTAAGAGAATATGTAAAAGTCAAACCAAACTTACAAGAATTATGAAAGGGAGTTCTTCGATCTGAGGACAAACAGCTTCAGCCCTCAGGCAGTACCTACGACGCAGGATCGTACGAGCTAGATATCAATCTAAGAAATGAACTCTCGAGGATTATCCAAAACCAAAAGAAATACAACAGGGAATCAGAGCAGTCAATTGATGGATGACAACAATATCAAAACAATAAAAGAGGGAATAAACAGTATAGGTATAGAACCTTCTAACAGAGAGGAAGGCAAGGCGATACCAAGTAGTGGTAGACTGCTTCAAACTTAGAAAGATAAGGGTAAAACTCATGGTAACCACAAAGAAAGTTAACAAACCAACTCATAAAAATAAAGACAAAAAACATAAAGTCTCAGCAAAAACAAAATCTACAAAAACAAAAGAAATGAAAAAAAAATCCAAAAACAAAAGTAACTTAGCACAAGAGAGTAACAAAAACAAAGAAAACTTCAGCACCACAAAAAAAAGCACTACAAAATGACCGCAACAAACTCACATCTATCAATAATTACACTGAATGTAAATGGACTCAATGCACCCATAAAGAGACGGAGAGTGACAGAATGGATAAGAAAACAGGATTCATCAATATGCTGTCTACAAGAGACACACCTTAGAAACAAAGATGTGAGTTTATTAAAAGTAAATGGTTGGAAAAAAAATTGTCAAGCTAACAACTACCAAAAAGGAGCAGGAGTAGCAATTCTAATCTCACATAAAATAGACTTTAAAACAAAATCTACCATAAAAGACAAAGAAGGAAACTATATAATGATAAAGGGGACGATCCATCATGAAGACATAACCATAATAAACATCTACGCACCCAATGAGAGGGCTCCAAAATACATAAAACAAACTCTAACAACACTGAAAAGAGAAATTGACAGTTTCACAATAATAGTAGGAGACTTCAACACACCACTGTCAATAAAGGACAGAACAACTAAGAAGAAACTCAGCAAAGATACAGAAGACCTAAAGGGCACAGTAAGCCAAATTGACCTCATAGACATATAGAGAACACTCCATCCAACTGCTGCAAAGTACACATTGTTTTCCAATGCACATGGAACATTCTCCAGAATAAACCACATCTTAGCCCACAGAGCAATCCTCAACTGATCTAAAACATTGAGATAATTCAAAGTATCTTCTCTGACCACAATGCCATCAAGGTAGAAATTAACAATAGAAAGAGCAAGGAAAAAAAAATCAACTACATGGAAACTGAATAATACCCTCCTTACACAACACTGGGTAATAGAAGACATCAGAGATGGAATCAAAAAATGCCTAGAATCAAATGAGAATGAAAACACATCATACCAAAACCTTTGGGACACAGCAAAGGCAGTCCTCAGAGGACAATTTATAGCAATAGATGCATGTATCAAAAAAGAAGAAAGGGACAAAATCAAAACATTAACTACAGAACTCAAACAAATAGAAAGAGAACAGCAAAAAAAAAAAAAAAAAAAAAAAAAAAAAAGCCCACAACCACCGGAAGAAAGGAAATAGTAAAGATCAGAACACAAATCAATGAAATAGAGAACAGAAAAACAATAGAAAGAATCAACAAAACCAAAAGTTGGTTCTTTGAAAGAATCAACAAAATCGACAAACCACTGGCCAGACTGACAAAAAAAAAAACAGGAGAGGACACAAATAACCCAAATAAGAAATGAAATGGGGGACATTACAACAGACCCAACTGAAATAAAAAGGATTGTAAAAGAATGTTATGAAAAACTATACTCCAACAAATTTGAAAACCTAGAGGAAATGGATAAATTTCTGGAAACATATGGCCTACTCAAACTACAACAAAGTGATGCTGAAAATCTGAACAGACCCATAATAAGAGAAGAGATTGAAAAGGTAATAAAAATACTCCCAACCAAAAAAAGCCCTGGCACACATGGCTTCACTGGAGAATTCTACAAAACATTTACAGAAGAGCTTGTACCAGTTCTACTCAAGCTATTTCAGAGTGTAGAAGAGGAAGCAACACTTCCAAATTCATTCTATGAAGCCAGCATAATGCTGATACCAAAACCAGGCAAAGATGTCACAAAAAAAGAAAATTACAGACCAATATCTCTCATGAATATATATGCAAAAATTCTGAATAAAATTCTAGCCAATAGAATTCAGCATCATATCAAAAACATAAACACCACGACCAAGTAGGATTCATACCAGGTATGCAAGGATGGTTGAAGAATAGAAAATCAATCAATGTAATCCACCACATAAATAAAAGGAAACAAAAGAATCACATGATCATCTCAATTGACACAGAAAAGGCATTTGACAAAGTCCAACACCCATTCCTGATAAGAGCTCTCAGTAAAATAGGTATAGAAGGGAAATTTCTCAACATAATAAAGGGCACTATGCAAAACCAATGGCCAACATCATTCTTAATGGAGAGAGGCTGAAAACATTCTCCTTGAAAACAGGAACAAGACAAGGATGCCCTTTATCACCACTCCTATTTAACATTGTGCCAGTAGTTCTAGCTAGAGCAATAAGGCAAGAAAAAGAAATAAAGGGCATCCAAATTGGTAATAAAGAAGTTAAACTGTCCCTGTTTGCAGATGATATGATACTATACATAGAAAACCCTAAAGACTCCATGAGAAATCTACTGGAACTAATAGAAAGATTCAGCACAGTAGCAGGATACAAGATAAACATTCAAAAATCAGTTGGATTCCTATACACCAGTAAGGAGAATGATCAAAAGGAAATCAGGAAATCAATACCGTTTTCTATAGCCCCTAAAAAGATAAAATACTTAGGAATAAATGTGATCAAGGATGTAAAAGACTTATACAAAGAAAACTATAAAACACTACTGCATGAAACCCAAAGGGATCTACATAAATGGAAAAACATACCATGCTCATGGATAGGCAGACTCAACGTTGTGAAAATGGCAATTCTACTCAAAGCAATTTACAAATACAACGCAATCCCGATCCAAATACCAGCAACATTCTTCAAAGAGATGGAAAAACTAATCATTCACTTTATATGGAAAGGGAAGAAGCCCCAGATAAGTAAAGCACCCCTGAAGAAGAAGAATAAAGTTGGAGGACTCACACTATCTGACTTCAGAACCTACTGTACAGCTACACTAGTCAAAACAGGCTGGTACTGGTACAATGACAGATACATTGACCAATGGAACAGAAATGAGAACCCAGATGTAAATCCATCCACCTATGGTCACCTGATCTTCGACAAGGGCCCAAAGTCCATCAAATGGGGAAAAGACAGTCTTTTTAAAAAATGGTACCGGCAAAACTGGATATCCATTTGCAAAAAAAAGGACAGGACCCATACCTCACGCCGTATACAAAAACTACATCAAAATGATCAACAACCTGAATATAAAGCCTAAAACTATAAAGTTCATAGAAGAATAAATAGGACCAACACTTCAGGCCTTAATACAGGTATTAACAGGATACAAACCATAACCATCAATGCACAAACCCCAGAATATAAGCTAGATAACTGGGATCTTCTAAAAGTCAAACACCTATCCTCTTCAAAATACTTCACCAAAAGAGTAAAAAGACAACCTACAGGCTGGGAGAAAATTTTTGGACAGTACAAGTCAGACAAAGGTCTAATCTCCGTAATCTACAAGAAAATCCAACACCTCTACAACAAAAAGACAAATAATCCTGTTAAAAAATGGGCAAAGGAAATGAACAGACAGTTCACCCAAGAAGACATTCAAATGTCCAACAGACACATGAGGAAATGCTGGCGATCACTAGCCATTAGAGAAATGCAAATTAAAACCACAATGAGATACCATCTCACCCCGGCATTACTGGCACAAATCAAAAACACTGGAAATAACAAATGTTGGAGGGGCTGCGGGGCGATCGGAACTCTTATACACTGCTGGTGGGAATGAAAAATGATACAGTCATTTTGGAAAATGATATGGTGCTTCCTCAGAAAGCTTGAAATAGACATACATTTGATCCAGCAATTCCACTCCTAGGAATATATCGTAGAGAAATAAGAGTCATCACTCGAATAGACTTATGCACACCTATGTTCATGGCAGCATTGTTCACAAAAGCAAAATGATGGAAACGACCTAGATGCCCATCAACAGATGAATGGATAAACAAACTATGGTATGTACACACAATGGAGTACTATGCAACGAGAAAGAACAACAATGAATCTGTGAAGCATCTCATAACATGGATGAAACTGGAGGACATTATGCTGAGGGAAATAAGTCAATCAGAAAAGGACAAATATTTTATGAGACCTGTATTGTAAAGACCCATGAAAAAGTTCACACACAAAATGTAACGATCTTTGTTGGTTACCAGGCATGGGAGGGGTGGGGGGGAAATACTAAATAGGAAATAGATAAGTGGTATCTTGAGTGAAGGGTGAGACAGTACACAATATAGGGGAAACTAGCACCCTTACAAGGAAAGGTCATGGAAGCCCCTTAGACACATCCAAATTCCCTGAGGGACTGCGTTGCTGGGCGGAGGGCTGCAGGGACCATGGTCTCGGGGAACATCTAGCTCAATTGGCATGACACAGTTTATAAAGACAATGCTCTACATTCTACCTTGGTGAGTAGTGTCTGGGGTCTTAAAAGCTTGTGAGCAGCCATCTAAGATACTCCACTGGTCTCTTCCCTTCGGGAGCAAGGGAGAATGAAGAGAACAGGATACAAGGAAAAGATTAGTCCAAAGGACTAATTGTCCACAGCTACCAAGGCCTCCACTGGACTGAGTCCAGTACAGCTAGATGGTGCCCAGCTACCACCACTGACTGCTCTGACCGGGATCACAACAGAGGGTTCAGGACAGAGCTGGAGAAGGATGTAGAGCATAATTCTAACTCACAAAAAAAAAAAGACCAGATTTACTGGCCTAAAGGAAACTGGAGAAACCTCGAGAGTATGGCCCTCAGACACCCTTTTAGCTCAGTGGTGAAGTTACCTCTGAGGTTCACTGTTCAGCCTGGGAGTGGACAGCCCCGTAAAGCCAAATGAGACTAATGAGGTACAGCAGTCCAGTGACAAGGGCCAGTAGGCATAAGGGGACAAGGAAGTTGGTGATAGGGAACCCAAGATTGAGTAAGGATATTGTTGATGTGTTGTGAAATTGTTAACCATTGTCATAGGGCAACATGTGTAGTAACTGTTAAATGAGAAACTATTTTGTTCTGTAAGCCTTCATCTTAAGTGAGAATAACAGCACAATTGGAAGAGCGTAGTCAGTGTCACTGAACTGTGTATGTAGAAATTTTTGAAATGGTGTATCTTTGGCTATGTGTATTTTCACCAAAAAAAAAAAAAAGGTTGAGAATTCAGAGGGTTAATATGTTGTGGGGTTCTTAACCAATGTCATAAAACAACATGTGTACTGCTGTTTCATGAGAAACTATTTGTTCTGTAAGCCTTCACCTGAAGTACAATAAAATATATAAAAATAAAATTAAAAAAAAAAACAAAGATGAGAACGTAAGGGAGCAGAGAAAGTAGATTAATGGAAACAGAACAACTAGAATGAAAATTTTAAAAATGTTCGCACATTATGAAGAATGTAAACAATGTCACTAAACAACTTGCATAGACATTGTTGAATGGGAAGCTAAACTGCTGCGTAAACCTTTACCAAAAAGAAAATAAAATATTATTTAAAAAAAAAAATCTTTGTGATTCAAAAAACACAGTGAAGAAAATGAAAAGACAGCTCACAGGATGGCAAAAAAGTTTTGCACATTATATATCTAATAAAAGATCTATGTCTAGAACAAAAGGAGACACAACTCAAGAATAAAATGAAGTGTAACAGACATTAAAAGTGAGCAAACGATTTGAATTGATCTTTCTCCACAGAAGATATATGAATGTCCAATAGTCACAATAAAAGACACTCAATATCATTAGCCATCAGGGAAATGCAAGCCAAAAGAACCATGAGATACCCCTTTACACCACTGTGATGGCCATAATAAAAAGGACAAATAATAAGTGTTGACAAAAATGTGGAGAAATTAGAGCCCACATACACAGCTGATAAGAAGGCAAAATGGCACAACCACTTGGAACATTCTGGCAGTTCCTCAAAATGTTAAAGATGGAGTTACTATATAACACCAGCAATGCCACTCCTAGGTATATACCCAGGAGAAATGAAAATATACATTCACACAAAAACTTGTATACAAACATTAATAGCATTATTTTTCCTAATAATCAAAATACGGTAACAACCCAAATGCCCATCAACTGATGAATGGGTAAACAAAATGTGGTGCATCCATATGCTGCAGTGCTATTCAGCCATAAAAAGGAATGAAGTACTGATGCCTGCTACAACATGAATGGACCTCGGAAATCTTATCCTAAACGAAATAAGCCTGTCACCAAAGACCACATATTATATGAACCCATGTATATTAAATGTCCACAATAGGAAAATCATTAGAGACAGACTGTATATTTTTGGTTTCCTTGGGTTGGGAATCTTGAGGAAATTGGTATCATTGTTAACAAGTATGAAGTTTCTTTTGGGGATGATTAAAAATGTTCTAAAATTGAAAAAAAAAAAGTTTTTACTGTTAACTATAGTCAACAAAGAACCAGAGACCTTTTGCCTTTTGCAGAAATCGATTAAATGTGTAGAGCAAAAGTAAAAACACTTAAATCTGGTCCTTTCTCTGTAACCCAACATCCTTAAAAAGCCCTCTTTAAGCAGTTGGATTATCCAACAAGATTCCCTAACAGTTTTCTCCTTACTACAATTCCTCTTCCATGCTGCCTCCAGAGTTAATTTTGTAAAGATGAACATAATATGCCACACCTTTGCTTTATAACATTAGTTTACCCTCAGAATTTTCATTGACATAAAACAGAACTTAATGGCAAACTTCAGCGTTTATCAAAAAAGCCTTTTGTACCTCTCTTCCTGTCACTAGACAGGCTTGAAGTCATGTAGTCATGTAATATATCAATGAAAACATTTTTGAGAGTGAAAAGGGGCACAATTAATAATTACACTGGACAATAGGAACAAAGTGGAACTGGTAGTTGAAAGATCTATTGTCGTTGCTGTTGAGTTGGCTCCAACTCAGGGTGACCCCATGTACAACAGAACAAAACATTGCCCGGTCCTACACCATCTCCACAATCTGAGTCCACTGTTGTGGCCACTGTGTATTTTGAGTGCTTTCCAATCTAGGGGCTCATCTTCCAGCACTATCCAAAACCGAAAAACCAAAACCCGTTTCCTTTGAATCAATTCTGACCCATAGCCACCCTATAAGCCAGAGTAGAACTGCCCCACAAGGTTTCCAAGGAGTGGCAGGTAGATTTGAACTGCCTATTTTTGGTTAGCAGCAGAGCTCTTAACCACTGCACCACCAGGGCCCCTCCAGCACTGTAGCAGACAATACCCTGCTGTTGAAAGTTTGTTGTTGTTTTTAGGTGCCGTTGAGTCAATATCAACTCATAGCAACCCCATGTTGAAAGTTTACTGACCTGTGAAATCAAAAAAATCTGAAAAACAGAAGCCCTCTTTAGGCAGTTGGAGTATCCGCCCAACAAGAATTCCTAACAACTTTTACTTCCTACAATTCTTCTTTTATGCTGTCTTTTTAAAAATAATTATTATTATTGTACTTTAGATGAAGGTTTATAGAAGAAGTAGTTTCTCATTGAACAGTACACGTTGTTTTATGACAATGGTTAACAACCCCACGACATGTCAACACTGTCCCTTCTCAAACGTGGGTCCCTATTGCAAGATTTCCTGTCCCCTCTTGCTTTCTAGACCTTGTCCCTGGACAGTTGTGCCCCATTAGTCTTGTTTTGTTTTATGGGGCTTTCTAATCTTTGGCTGGACGGTGAATCTTGGGAATGACTTCATTACTGAGCTGAAAGGGTGTCCGGGGGCCATGGCCATATTCTAATGGTTTCTCCAGTCTCTGTCAGGCCAATAAGTCTAGTCTTTTTTTGTGAGTTAGAATTTTGTTCTACATTTCTCTCCAGCTCTGTCAGGGACACTCTGTTCTGACCCCAGTCAGAGCAGTTAGTGGTGGTAACCAGACACCATCTAGTTGTACTGGACTCAGTCTGGTGGAGGCCATGGTAGTTGTGGTCCATTAGTCCTTAGGACTAATCTTTCCCTTGTATCTTGTTTTCTTCATTCTCCCTTGCTCCTGAAGGGGTGAGACCAGTGGAGCATCTTAGATGGCTGGTCACAGGCTTTTAAGACCCCAGACACTACTCACCAAGTTAGAGTAGAGAACATTTTCTTTAGAAACTGTGTTATGCCAATTGAGCAAGATGTTCCCCAAGATTATGGTCCCTATAGCACTCTGCCCAGAAATTCAGTCCCTTGGGGAGTTCGGATGTGTCTGTGGAGCTTCCATAACATTTCCTTGTACAAGTTGTGCTGGTTTCCTCAGTACTGTGTTCTGTCTTACCCTTCATCAAAGTTACCACTTATCTATTGTCTATTTAGTATCCCCCCCCACCTCTCCAATCCCTTGTAACCAACAAAAATTGTTTCTTTTTCTGTGTAAACTATTTCTTGAGTTTTTACAATAGAGGTCTCATACAATATTTGTCCTTTTTGATTCACTTATGTCACTCAGCATAATGTACTCCAGTTTCATCCATGTTATGAAGTGCTTCACAGATTCATCATTGTTCTTTCTCATTGCATAATACTACATTGCATGTATGTACAATAGTTTGTTTATCATTCATCTGTTGATGGGCATCTAAAGTTTTTTCCATCTTTTTACTGTTGTGAACAATGCTGCAAAAAACATGGGTACACATATGTCTATTCATGTGATGGCTCTTATTACTCTGGGATATATTCCTAGGAGTGGGATTACTGGATTGTACGGTATTTCTATTTCTAGCTTTCTAAGGAAGCACCATATCATTTTCCAAAATGGTTATATCATTTTGCATTCTCACCAGTACATAAGAGTTCCAGTCTCCCCACAGCCTCTCCAACATTTGTTATTTCCAGTGTTTTTGATTCTTGCCGGTAATGCCAGGGTGAGATGGTATCTCACAGATGGTATCTCATTATGGTTTTAATTTGCATTTCTCTAATGGCTAGTGATCGCGAGCATTTTCTCATGTGTCTGTTGGCTGCTTGAATGTTTTCTTCAGTGAAGTGTCTGTTCATTTCCTTTGCCCATTTTTTAATTGGACTATTTGTCTTTTTGTTGTAGAGGTGTTGGATTTTCCTGCAGATTTTAGAGATTAGACCTTTGTCAGACTTGTAATGTCCAAAAATTTTTTCCCTGTTTGTAGGTTCTCTTTTTGTTCTTTTGATGAAGTCTTTGAAGAGCATTGGTGCATGATCTTTAGAAGATCCCAGTTACCTAGCTTGTCTTCTGGAGTTTGTGTGTTGTTGGTTATGCTTTGTATCCTGTAATGCCATGTATTAGGGCCTTTAGCATTGATCCTAATTTTTCTTCTATGAACTTTAAAGTTTTTGGCTTTATAGTTAGGTCTTTGATCCATTTTGAATTAGTTTTTGTATATGGTGTGAAGTATGGGTCCTGTTTCATTTTTTAGCAAACGGACATCCAATTTTGCCAGCACCTTTGTTAGAAAGACTTTCTGTTTCCCATTTGATGGACTTTGGGCCCTTGTCGAAGATCAGGTGATCGTAGGTGGATGGACTTACATCTGAATTCTCAATTCTGTTCCATTGGTCAATTGTACTACTCCCAGGCTATTTTGACCACCATAGCTGTACAGTAGGTTCTGAGGTCAAGTAGTGTGAGTCCTCCTTTATTCTTCTTCTTCAGTAGTGCTTTACTTATTTGGAGCTTCTTCCCTTTCCATACAAAGTTACTGATTAGTTTTTCCATCTCTTTAAAGAATGTTGTTGGTATTTGGATTGGGATTTCATTGTATTTGTAGATTGCTTTGGGTAGAATTGTCATCTTCACAGTGTTGAGTCTACCTATAAATGAGCAGGGTATGTTTTTCCATTTATGTAGATCCCTTCGGGTTTCTTGCAGTAGTGTTTTGTAGTTTTCTTTGTATAGGTCTTTTACATCCTTGGTTAGATTTATTCCTAATTATTTTATTTTTTTAGGTGCTATTATAAATGGTATTGTTTTCCTGATTTCTTTTTCATCATTCTCTTTATTTTTGTGTAGGAATCCAACTGATTTTTGTATGTTTATCTTGTATTCTACTACTCTGCTGAATCTTGCTATTAGTTCCAGTAGTTTTCTTGTGGAGTCTTTAGGGTTTTCTATGTATAGTATCAAATCATCTGCAAACAGGGACAGTTTAATTTTTTCATTACCAATTTTGGTGTCCTTTATCTCTTTTTCTTGCCTTATTGCTTCAGCTAGAACTTCCAGCACAATGTTAAATAGAAGTGGAGATGAAAGCCATCTTTGTCTTGTTCCTGTTCTCAAGGGGAATGTTTTCTGAATCTCTCCACTGAGAATAATGTTGGCTATTAGTTTTGCATAGATGCCCTTTATTATGTTGAGAAATTTCCCTTCTATACCTATTTTATTGAGATTTTCTATCAGGAAAGGGTGTTGGAGTGTTTCAAATGCCTTTTGTACATAAATTGAGATGATCATGTAACTCTTTCCTTTTATTTATGTGGTGGATTACTTTGATTGATTTTCTAATATTGAACCATCCTTGTATACCTGGTATGAATCCTACTTGGTCGTGGTGTATTATTTTTTTGATATGATGCTGAATTCTATTGGCTAGAATTTTATTCAGAATTTCTGTATCTTTATTCATGAGAGATATTGATCTTTAATTTTCTTTATTTGCATTTTTTCCTGGTTTTGGTGTCAGGATTATGCTGGTTTCACAGAATGAATTTGGAAGTGTTCTGAAATATTTTGAGTAGTACTGGTATAAGTTCTTCCCTGAATGTTTGATAGAATTCTGCAGTGAAGCCATCTGGGCCAGGGCTTTTGTTTGTTGGGAGGTTTTTTTTTTTTATTACCTTTTCAATCTCTTCTCTTGTTATGGGTCTGTTCAGATTTTCAATGTCACTTTGTGATACTTCGGGTAGATAGCATTTCTAGAAATTCATCCCTTTCTTCTAGGTTGTCAAATTTGTTGGAGTATAGTTTTTCATAATAGTCTGTCACGATCCTTTTTATTTCAGTTGGGTCTGTTTTGTAATGTCCCGCATTTCATTTCTTATTTTGGTTATTTGTGTCCTCTCCTGTTTTTCTTTTGTCAGTCTTTCCAGTGGTTTGTCGATTTTGCTGATTCTTTCAAAGAACCAGCTTTTGATTTTGTTGATTCTTTCTATTGTTTTTCTAGTCTCTATTTCACTTATTTCTGCTCTGATATTTATTATTTCCTTTCTTCTGGTGTCTCTGGGCTTTTTTTGCTGTTTCTTTCTATTTGTTTGAGTCGTGTAGTTAATGTTTTGATTTTGTCCCTTTCTTCTTTTTTAATGTGTGCATCTATTGCTATAAATTGTCAACTGAGGACTGACTGCCTTTTCTGTGTTCCAAAGGTTTTGGTATGATGTATTTTCATTCTCATTTGAGTCTAGGAATTTTTTGATTCCATCTCTTATTTCTTCTATTACCCAGTGGTTTGTAAGCAGGGTGTTATTCAGTTTCCATGTAATTGATTTTTTTTTTCCTTGCTCTGCCTGTTGTTAATTTCTAGCTTGATGGCGTTGTGGCCAGAGAAGATATTCTGTATTATCTCAACGTTTTGGACCTTGTTGAGGATTGCTTTGTGGCCTAAGATTTGGTCTTTTCTGAAGAATGTTCCATGTGCATTGGAAAAGAATGTATACTATGCAGCTGTAGGGTGGAGTGTTCTATATATGTCTATGAGATCAAATTGGCTGATTGTGCCCTTTAGGTCTTCTGTATCTTTGTAGAGTTTCTTCTTAGTTGTTCTGTCTTTTACTGAGAGTGGTGTGTTGAAGTCTCCTACTATTATTGTGGAACTGTCAATTTCTCTTTTCAGCGCTGTTAGAGTTTAAGTATTTTGGAGCCTCTCACTGGGTGCATATGGTTATGTCTTCAAGATGGATCATCCCCTTAGTCATTGTATAGTGTTTTTCTTCGTCTTTTATGGTGGATTTTGTTTTAAAGTCTATTTTATCTTAGATTAGTATTGCCACTCCGGCTCTTTTTTGGTAGTTGTTTGCTTGATATATTTTTTCCATCCTTTGATTTTTAATAAATATATGTCTGTTTTTAAGGTGTGTGTATTGTAGACAGCATATTGATGGATCCTGTTTTTTTTATCCATTCTGTCACTCTCCATCTCTTTATGGGTGCCTGGAGGCTATTTATATTCAGTGTAATTATTGATAGATGTGAGTTTATTGCAGTCATTTTGTAGTGCTTTTGTTTCGTGGTACTGATGTTTTATTTGTTCCTCTTATTCTCCTGTGCTGAATTCCTATTGTTTGTGGATTTTTTTTCATTTATTTTGTCTTTGTTGGTTTTGTTTTTACTGAGTCTTTATGTTTTTCCTCTTTATTTTGATGAGTAAGTTTAATAACTTTCTTTGTGTTTACCTTGAAATTTACCCTTATCGTCCTAAGTTTGAAGCAGTCTATTATTATTTTATATTTCCTTGTCTTCTGCTCCATTGGAAGGTTCTATACCTACACCATTTATTCCCTCTTTTATTGTTCTGATGTTGTTGTCATTTACATATTAACTTCTCTGATATTCTTCAGAGTGTTTCAATACACTCATGTCAATCATGGACATACCACTTTACTTTTTTCTCTAATGTATTAGGGAAAGTAGTACCATAGTATTTCAACTTATCTTCTTTTAATACTTACCGAAATAAAAGACTGTCCATATTTTTATTCCTTTGAATTTACTCCTTATGTTTTCCCTGAGTCAGAATCAACTCCATGGCAACTAACAACATTAAATATTTTTTTTCTTCTTTAATTTGAAATAAGCAAAGTACTATTTTTCTATCTTTTTTTGTTAATGGACACTGGGATATAACGAAAGCTGATTAGAGAGTATAAAATCCTACTCAAGTGATTATTAATTTATTAGAATGTGGAACTGTATGCATATACTTTACTAATACTGTGAAAACATTCACTATTTACCTGAAGTTTTTTTTTTTGGTAAGAGCAAGACAATTTTTCAATAATTAATAATTATCAATTAATAATAATCAATAATCCCTTTAAAGGGATTTTTTTTTTTAGAAGGGTTTTGTTTCATATATGTGGATTTTGTTGAAAAGGTCAATGACCAGCAGACCTTTTCCAAGAGAGAGTATGGAAAAATTCTCATTTGGTTAGTAATGATAATGGAGGTTTATGGGACACACTGGGAAAGATTGCCTTACAGTAGGAAAACCAGTACCTTTAGTGAAAGAAAACCAAACAAACAAAAAAATAAGTAAATAAATATGACCTATTTGATTTCTGGATGACAGGCTGCTCTGTGGCTTTTGTTTTTCAGTATTACAAAAACACGACATTATATTATAAGCTATTGTGTACCATTCTGATATGTCATTGTCTATCATGTCTGCCATTGCCTAAATTCAGCTCATTTCACAACAGCTACTTATGCAAAGTGCTGCTGTCCATGTGCTCACTCATTAAGTGAGCGATTTGGCCCTGAACAAAGCATTGTTTCTGTGGTGATAAATGATTTCATTTCCAAACTACAATGGTATCAGGGATTTCATTTTGCCATACAATTCATACAATTCAGTGAGACTGACGGTGAGTGACACAGCTCTAAGATGGTGGATATAAGTGCTTCCTTGCTACCATACAGAAAGTTAAACTATTAACTTTTTTCTGTTTTCTGTTAGATATAAAATAACATTTATAAAATATGTTTAATTTGTAAAAAATAATATCAATTACCACCTGTATGTCAACTATCCAGTTAAAAAAAAAACTGAATAAAACCATTATCTTTAAAGCCCTCAATCAACACATCACCGGTCTAGCCCCTTCTCTCTCTCCCTTGCTAAAGGAAATTATTCTGGATTTCATATTTACCATGTTTTTCTTTTTAATTGTGTTAGTATATGTCTTTCTGTTATTAAACAATATACTGTGCTTTTGGCTTGTTTGTTAAACATTTTCCTTAACTGAGGTGGCAACTAGCATGAATTTTGCACTCCTTCGCTAGATTGGCTTTTCAGTTTTATTATATACACATCTATATACGTATACTTATATACATACGTGAATGGATATATGTATGGATGGATGGATGTGTGTGCAGCATGTTATCTAGTTTGATGTGATATTTAGTTTTATAAAATAATATTGAACTGTTATGCAACTTGATTTTTCACTCTCTACTATGGTTCTAAGATTCAAACATGTTTGTAACAAAAGTTTGTTCATTTTCACTACTGTTTAATGTTCTGTTGGGTGATTTTATGTGTATGTATACCCATTCTCTTTTGGACTAATTTGTATTCATTCAGTTACTAATAAGGTTGAGCATATTTTAACATAATATAGGGACATCTTTCTCCTGTGGAGAGGCTGGTGGGTTTGAACCATCAATTTTTGGTTAGCAGCCAAGTGCTTAACCACTGTGACACCAGGGCTGCTTAAAAATGTGTAGTGCTTTTCAATTTACAATGTACCTTCATATATGTTATTCTTTTAAATTCTCTTCACAACTCAGTGCAACAAACGTTATTAACTACATTTTTAAAATAATAAAACTCAGTTTTAGATAAGTAAAATGACTTACCCAAGGTCACACTTCTAGGAATTGGAATACCTGAAACTCATATTGATGTCCTCTGATTCCAAATCCCAAGGTAGGATAGTTTGATACTTGGGGTTAGAAGCCTTATCTGTCACCTACTCAAATTATGTCAAGTGCTATTCAGTTTCAATTCCAAGACTAGTCATAAATGTGTAAGCCTTGATAGTGGCAATGGGAAATTAAAACAAAATAGATCATATGAATGATAATAGTAAATGAATCTTCATTTACTGTACTGAACACTATAAAATGTACATTATATTGATAATAAATGGTGCTAAATCATCAAGATCTAATCTCCCAACTCTAGTCCAGAAAACCTGTGGATAATTTCACCTCTTTTAGGTAATATCTCTCAGAATCCCGTGCTATGATCAAAGTTAGAGAAAATCAACTGTGGATCAGAATGACAGTCAGTTGACTGGAAAGTACCGATCTGGTTAGTGAACTGAAAGTAATCCTTTCTACTGAAATCATACTAGGTTGTTGTTGTTAGGTGTTATCAAGTTGGTTCCAACTTATAGTGACCCTATGTCCAACAGAATGAAACATTGCCCTGTCCTGCGCCATCCTCATAATCATTGCTATGTTTGAGCTCATTGTTGCAGTCACTGTGTCAATCCAACTCACTGAGGGTCTTCCTCTTTTTCACTGACCCTTTACACCACTCCTCTGTCAGTTTGTCATACTGTGGTGGCTTGTGTGTTACTGTGATGCAGGAATCTATGCTACCAGTATTTCAAATACCAGCAGGGTCACTCATGGTGGACAGGTTTCAGCAGAGCTTCCAAACAAAGATGGACTAGGAAGAAGGACCTATTAATCTACTTCTAAAAAAAACTGGCCAGTGAAAACCTTATCAATAGCAGCAGAAACCATACTTATCAGGATAAGTATCTATATTGAAAATAAAATCAATATTATAAAGTATATTCTTTGAACAGAGTAACAGACAAAGGATTGGACAGCTTTATGAAGTTGTAAGAGGACATGAGAGTTAATAATTTATCATTAATGATTTATCATTCTTTAGTAAAGAATTACCTGTCAAACTGTATTTTCATCATCTCTGCAAAGCATGGTTTTCCAAAATTAGGTCCTTTGGGATAAACGATGAAAATTTCACTTTTGAAAGTTTTGTTTTTGAATGTTTATAATTTTGATTTTTCTGTTCTATATAGCACGAAACATTTACCATTGTTTTTCTACATTTCTTGTATACTAAATGTTCAAATCTATATAATATCAGTACAACTACTACTGTGCACACTGCTTTCCTCATTATACACACTATCTTAAGCTCCATATACAGAGTGTCTGTGACAGGCCCAGACACACAGTTAATATTCAGTATTTATTGAATTAAATGATGAATAAAGGAAAAGGAAAGAAGTCATAAAATTTTCCAAAATAGTGCTATATAATACAAGATTGAAATAAACTTAAAGTGTATTCTGGGTATTATATATTGCGTTTCGTTCTCTACCTCTTTAATTCTTAATTTCTTCAGATGTTCCTTCTACTCCTCCATACACACACACACACACACATACACAGCAAAAGCAAGAGTAGAAATAGTAGAAAGATAGATCTAAAAACTATCTGTTAAATGCCTTTAAAATAAAAAATGTAAAAACATCATAAGCACTACATTTATTGATTATTTTCTGATTAGAAATGTAGTTAATATTTGTTGTAGGAATCTATTTTATACCTAACAGAGGTAATCATTCTAAACATTTTGTTATATTTTCCCCTTCTTCCTGTTTGCAGACATTCTAAAGAGAAATTTTGAATAGAGGGTAACAAGGTGTTCATCATACAACTGACCATACTTAGAAATCACTTTTGAAGTGTATCTTGTTCAGCCAATCCCATCGTACCAGAATTTTTCCAGTTTCACTGTAGATACAGTGATGTTGTTTATAAAATTATAATGAATTAATACCAGCTCTATCTGTATCCTAAAAATCAGTTTTTAATAATGATGCTCACAGAGGCCATGTTTGTACCTCATAACATTCTAGCAATATTGGCATGAGCACGCATTTATATTGAATTCTTCCAGACCAGCCTTTCTGCATAGTGGAGCCACTGACAGATATGCAGCAACATCTAATGGCAAAATCTCATTATACCTGGATGATAGCACTTGGTTGCAAATGGAGAAATAATTCACAACTTTTCAATGGCTGCTGCTGGCACACAGCAATCAATCAAAAATTTATGCTGAACCAAATCCTTCCAAACAGCATTTATGATGAGCTACTGGTGACAGAGTGAAAGCTGGCATGACCCTGTGTACCTAACATTAAGTAATAATTAGTGTGGCACCAGTAAAGACAACAGCATGAGTGAACTTTTCTGAAGTCCCATCTCACTCAGTGTCTACTAACATAAACATGAATAACAATAAATAATTACCATCTCTATACTGAAATGATCTCCTTAGAAGGGAGGATAGTGAGACCTCATCTCATGTACCTAGGATATGTGATCAGGAGGGACGAGTCTCTGGAGAAGGATGTCATGCTTGGTAAAGCAGTGAGTCAGCAAAAGAGAGGAAGACCCTCAATGAGATGGATTGACACAGTGGCTGCAACAGTGAACTCAAACACAGCAGTGACTGTGAAGATGGTGCAGGACTGGGTAGTGTTTCATTTTGCTGTTCATATGGTTGCTATGAGTCAGAAGTGACTCAATGGCATCTAACAGCATACTAATGCAACTTTAAAGAATATGAGACAATTTTGATAAGTTAAATAAGCTAAGAAATTATTGCCTACGTCATAGCAGAATTCAGTAGAGCATATTGTGATTCCATTGACACCTCCTGGGTTGGTGTAGTGAGAGCTGAAGAGCAGAAACATACTCCAGCTGGGGCAGTGCATATAGCCCCAGTGGGCATAGATTCTTCTTTTTTTATTGTACTTTAGATGAAGTTTTATAGAGCAAACTAGTTTCTCATTAAACAATTACTACGCATATTGTTTTGTGTCATTGGTTACCAACTCCACGACATGTCAGCAGTCTCCCTTCTTAACCTTGGGTTCCCAATAGCCAGCTTTCCTGTCTCCTCCTGCCTTCTAGTCTTTGCCCCTGGGCTGGTGTGCCCATTTAGTCTCATTTTGTTTTATTGGCCTGTCTAATCTTTGGCTGAAGGGTGAAGCCCAGGAGTGACTTTATTACAGAGTTAAAAGGAAGTCAGGAGGTCATACTCTTGGGGTTCCTCCAGTCTCTGTCAGACCAGTAAGTCTGATCTTCTTTTGTGAGTTAAAATTTTCTCCTACATTTTTCTCCAGCTCTGTCCAGGACCCTCTTTTGTGATCCCTGTCAGAGCAGTCGGTGGTGACTCCTTTCTCTTTGTAGCTACAAAATAAAGTGATTGTTTAAAACCCTACACCATAGATTTTATCCTCATTTTTACTTTTTATTGATTTCAAGAACTTCTCTGCAAAAAGTTTTAAACTAATTAACTGGAAAAACCTTCTCTGTTAACAATGGAGTGTCTTATAACATCTTTGTATTTGATGGCCAACTGAAGAAAATTTTGAAGGAAAACTGGGCAATAAACCAATTCTGTTGTTCTTTGCATTCATAGGTACAACCTCTATAGCTTCTACTGATATTGTGCAGCCTTTCCCAAATACTTTCTCATAATAAATATTTGTTTATTGTTTATTTCAGTGGTTAAATAAGTTAAAGAAACACTGGGTTAAACAAAATTAAAGATGCCTCTTTTATAAAGCTTTTAGAGACTTTAAACGTATTGCAAACCTCCAGGAGGATGATAGAACACGTGCACCATTTCCCAAAATAATATGACTAAGAAACTCCTTTTTGTTGTGATAGGGGTGTGAAGATGTGAAGTGAGGGAGTGGGAAAGGCTTTCCTGGGAGACATTGTCTCAGGCAACAATACTCAATAAAATCCACTGCTATCAAGTTGATTCTGACGCGTGGTGACCTTGTAGGATGAAGTAGAGCTGCCTCATATGGTTTCCAAGTCTGTGACTCTTTACGGAAGCAAACTGTCACATCTTTCTACGTCTTGGGTTCAAATGGCTGACCTTTTCGTTTGCAGCCCAGCGCTTAACCACTGTGCCACCAGGGCTCCAATAATATCATGTGCCATCAGGCAACACTAGTATGGACTTTTACTTTGTAAAACACTCATCTGGAAACTGAAGAGTATCCCCAGATGCTTTATGTTACAGGTAGTTATGCTTTAATTTGGATATAGTTACGAAATATTTGTCAGTGTTTTATGCACAGAGAAAGTTTCTTTTTTATGATGAACATGGTTGAAGAATGCTTCCTTGATTATTTTGTGATGATTTAGAAACTTCTAAACAGTTCTCATGTTTTTTAATGCAAGAAAATGGCTCACAGAATGTCTAATATTCAGCAAATTATGGAGTCTTTTTTAAATTTTCCTTTGAAATTATGAAAATCTTCATCCGCAAGTAAAGTCAGCAAACAAGTTTATAAAATTATTTTATGATATTTATTACTGTCATTTAAATGCTACATTTTAATTCTTTGGTGGGTTAAAGAACATACATCCATGCAGCATTTAAAGATCTACTTAGTAGAGTACTCCTACTAAATAAGAACTTGAGATTAAAATTGTAAGTATACATGTGTTAGGCAACTATTCTGCATGGTAAGAGAAGACATTCAATCAAAGGAAGTTTGCCAGAATTACATCTGCTATTAAAAAAAAAAAAAAAAACCCTTCAGGAACAAGAATATAGCTGTATTTAGTAATTATAATAATTTTAATTAGATAATTTACCTTTCAAATGAGTCGTCTGTCATTGCAAACGACAATGAATAGGTAGTTTATTGTGATTTTCTTCTTTTATTTTATCTTGGTAAGATAAAGGTGATGCTGTAAGTCAGCTAAGAATATACCTAGCAAGAAAATATCTAAACAGTTAGCCTCAATAAAATAATAAAACAATATGACTGTGATAGTCACCATTCTACATTCTCAAAACATGTAATTGTGCGATTTTTTTCAAAAAATTAACGGTCCTAATTACTATGCTACTTTATCATCTTTCTATCATACCTAATTTATGTTTCTATGCAGAGCCATAATATTGTGGGTGATCAATGACTTTGTTTGGATGTTCTTAACAACAATAACAAAAAAATTATACTGCTGTCACCCCAAAATTACCATGTTTGAACTACAATTTATTGGTAAGAAATCCACTTTTAGAAAATGATTTCTTTTGTTTTTCTTTTTCAAATCATCCATGCTACTGTATTTATTGTGAATGTATGTCTCTTCTTTTCTGATAGTTTTACAGGCAGTTAGTTAGAATTGAAATTAAATGCCCAGGGAAAATATTAAAAGAGTAAGTCCTGCTAGAAAATAATAATAATTTTAAAAAATCAGCATAGGGTAATTTGTCTATCACTTCAGAGTAGTGTTGAATCTCATTCAAAAATCCTTCTGACAAAATGACCTTTAAGTAATCTACCAGTGTACAATTGATCTCTTCTGTCGACAAGACCTCAAGGGCTTTCTTTGATAGGATTCCACTTCAAAGCATGCACCCTAAATTGCAAACAAAGGGAGCTTACACCTCTTTAGCTTACTGTGCAAGTTGATTTTAAAATTTCCTGATCTGTATTGAATTTTATTGAATTTCTGCTCTGGTTACATTCAGCACAGAGGTACACACGTTAAGATTCAGAGAAGGAAGAAAAAACCTAAAAACGCAATAATAGCAAAAGTATTACCGGCAGTTATCACAGAACAATAATTAATTACATTCCTTGCCCAACAAATAGGTGTAAATACTACATCAAATATAAAATTGTTTGAATACATCTTAAATTTGGGTTGCATTGGGAAAGGACCCTAATAAATTCTTTATTACTGTTATTATAAATGTTCATAGGTTTTCTGGTATTAGACAAGAGAACACAAAATCAAAGACATCAGAACCTTTAAGGCTTGCTAAACTTAGACACAGAATCATTTAAAAATCACCAAAAATCTTTACCTACTCTGATCTTGAATGAGGGTGCTTAATGTTGCACTGCTCTTGCTCTTGATTTTGGATGAATGATAATGATTGTTCTCAAAAATATATCTAAGATGTTTTATTTTGGTAAGAAAAATCACGCTTTTTTTTTAACTTATTCTCTAAAGCAAGGGAATTTGTGTTTTAAGAAGACTTGGCAACTCTAAAGGAAACTGTACTGACTTAAATCTATTACAGATTAATTGTAAAGGCACAGAATAGATTTCATTTGGAAGTAAATTAAGAATATAAAAGAATTTCTTTTAAATAAACAACTTCAGCCAAGTAGTGGTTACCTTTGAGAGTAACATGAAACTTATATACTCTTAGCTCAGGCTAATCGTGTCTATATTCTTTAAAGAATTTCTATACAATGTGTAAGTAAAGATTTACGGTCAATCTTATTGAGCTACTAAGTTGACAAGAGCTGACCTGTATTTCAGTAAAAGTTTTTCTTTTTTTTGTCAAAACATAAGTCACACTGATAACTCCCAAAATTCTGAAAAAAATAAAATACAAGCTATCATATGTAAAAGTGTTAAACACATTTTCAACATGTGAGCAATAAAGTGAGTATGAAAACACCAGCTGGTTCTGTATAGAATGACACTTTGCTATACCACTTTACCCTCAATTTGTTAGGTAATAAGGAAATTATATGTATTTTTTAGAATAGAGATATGTTATTGCTCTTAGACTTTACATTTAGACATACATTTTCTGAAATAAAATCAAATATTCAAATTGTTGCTACATTTAAATATTTTCTACAACATAATATCCCCTATATTTCTCAGTATAGTCAATATAACTCCATTTAGAAAAAAAGCTTAAAATTCATGAAGTCTTTATTACTATTAGAGCTATCTTTTTTGATTATTTTGAAAATCTAAAAATTCTGGGGTTATTTTGGCCTTGGGGATAGAGGATGTAGGTAAATGTAACGACTGAGGGGATAGTAATCAACTATTATTATTACCCTGCCCACCATACATTTCACCCTCCGGCACCTTGATTTTCCTTCAGGTGACCCTTCTCTACTGCAGGGTTAGGCTTATCATTGTAGCCTGGTCAATCAATCCTTGTTGCAACATGATTGGTTAAAAAAATAGAAACTTGACACAAATTAAAGAAACACAGTTTCTGGACTTTTTTGGAGAGAGTTGAGAAAGAGAATCTTTCCTCTGGGCTTACTGAAGAGGCTGATTCATATAATAATATGCTTTATGAAGTAATATAAGATAATGTAATGCTACCAGATAGAAACAAGGGAGAAGTAAGTCTATTTTAGATTGAGTTTTCAGTGGTGTCCTTGCTGAGGAAGTGACATTGTAGCAAAGACCTGAATATAAAAACTAGAAAAGAAATTTTTTGAGCAAAAGCAAAAAAAAAAAAAAAAGTGAAATATTTAAAAATAAATTACAATGAGAAGTCTTATTATTTGGCATGAATAAGAAAGTGGCCTTGAGGAATAATCTTTTCAATGGCAATCAGTGAATTATCTCTGAATTTAAATAAACTTTAAATTCTGATTTTGTTGGTAACAAAAGAAAAATAATTAGAGATCCCATAGTTTATTTTGCCTAATCTTTTCTTAGAATACTAGGATGCTCCAACATTATTTTGAATTGAAAAGAATTCATTACCTTTGCCCTCAAGCCAACAGAGTTACTGTTGACAAGATGTATATCATTGATGCCAAAAAGAAAGTGATAAATAACCAGTTTCAGATTTCCTTGATCAATAACCCTTAAAAGAGTTCTAAAGTGACTCCTTAGTGTTGCAAAAAACAATGATCAAACTTTGTAAGTCTCACCACCTTCACAAAGTACTGCCTTAACCCTGGAAAATCAGTGTCTCATCTTCTTTCTTTAAGATGGCAGTCATGGTCAAAAGAAATCAAAGCTTTACAGTTTATCCTTATGGGGAGTGTATGTAGATAGACAAACCTTTAGTGATTTAGTGATTTTCTTACTATTTTTTCTCTTAATTAATAATAACAACAAAAAAGCAGGATAGGAATGGGTATTAATGAAGGTGTGGGCGGTGTGGGGTGCTCACTGTTCACTCAAAGTAACTCAAGAATTTTCTTTAGAGAAGTCTGTGAATTTCCTTATAAAAAAGGAAGATTTTTATGCTGTGCTCCTTTCTTTACCAAACATCGGGGGGTAGGGGGGAATGGTGTTTTAAGGCTCTGACAATTATGAAGATTTTTTTCAGTACTTAAAATAACCTTTGACATCAACACATACATATCAAAAAACCAATGAGTCACAGTGGCATACAGAAGAACTTTTTTTTTAACCAATGTGCAGTCAAGGATTTCAAATGAGACATCTATGCACAGAGTAGAAATTAGTAGATTTTCTTCTAGGTAAAACTTTGGTTGGCAAAAGTATCTCCAACATTTCAGTGATTTCAGAAATGTTTGGAATTTTAAAGCATTGGAATTATTCCTTGATGACATTGGCATGTATATAATGGATAAAAATGAAGAACTTTCTGCCTTGAAAGATGCTGTCAATTTCATTAAACTGCATTTTCAGAGTAAATTGATTAACTGCTAATTCTTCTATGACACTTTTGAATTTCTAGAAAAAGTCAAGATAATTTTACCATAGGAAAAAAAGTACAGTAGTATGCCATTCTTCCCAATATTTTGAAAATACAATTAAAATCTAATAAGGCAATTTGTATAAAAATTAATATTTTTCACACAATAATTTCAGTCATTTCTAGAAACATAAATTAAATACTTATTCCCAAAATTTATTTGTGTACCTTTGTAATATGTAATTGGATTCTATTTCTTTTCATATTTGTATATAACAAACTTATATCTAACTTACAAACAACAGTATACACATTCAATCAACAAATTATTATCGAGTGCCTACAAAGTGGCTGGCACCATTGTAAGCACTAGCCTTATGTTGCTGGTAGGTGCCATTGAGTTAGTCCCAAGTCACAGTGACCCCGTGTGCAATAGCACAAAACACTGTCTGCTGTGCCATCCTCACAATTTTTGTTATGCTTGAGTCCATTGTTGCAGCCATTGTGTCAATCCATCTCACTGAGGGTCTTTCTCTTTTTCTATGACCCTCTACCAAACGTGATGTCCCTCTCCAGGGACTGATCCCTCCTGATAACATGTCCAAAGTATGTGAGATGAAGTCTTGCCATCCTTGCTTCTAAGGAGCATTCTGGCTTTACTTCTTCCAAGACAGATTTGTTTATTCTTCTGACAGTCTATGATACATTGAATATTCTTTGCCAACTCCATAATTCAAAGACGTCAATTCTTCTTTCGTCTTCCTTATTCATCGTCCAGATTTTACAGGGCAATTGAAAACATCATGTCTTAGGTCAGGCACACATTAGTTCTTAAAGTGACGTCTTTGCTTTTCAACACTTTAAAGAGGTCTTTTGCAGCAGATTTGCCCCATGCAATGCATCTTTTGATTTCTTGACTGCTGCTCCATGGGCTTTGATTGTGGATCCAAGAAAAATGAAATCCTTGACAACTTCAATGTTTTCTCCATTTATCATGATGTTGCTTGTTGGTCCAGTTGTGAAGATTTTTGTTTTCTTTATGTTGAAGTGTAACCCATACTGAAGGCTGTAGTCTTTGATCAGTAAGTACTTCAAGTCCTCTTCGCTTTCAACAAGCAAGGTTGTGTCATCTGCATATTGCAGGTTGTTTATGAGTCTTCCCCCAATCCTGATGTCATGTTCTTCTTCTTATAGTCTAGCTGCTCAGGTTATTTGCTCAGCATAAAGATTGAATAAGTATGGTGAAAGGATACAACCTTGATTTCCCATTTCTTCACAATGTTATCCATAATTTGTTATGATTCACACAGTTGAATTGCCTTTGCATAACAATAAAACACAGGTAAATGTCTTTCTGATATTCTCTGCTTTCAGCCATGATCCATCTGATATCAGCAATGATATCCCTTATTCCATGTCCTCTTTCGAATTCAGCTTGAACTTCTGGGAGTTCCCATCTATGTACTGCTGCAGTTGCTTTTAAATGATCTTCAGCAAAATTTTCCTTGTGTGTGATATTAATAGCATTGTTTGATAATTTTTTGCATTCTGTTGGATCGTCTTTCTTTGGAATGGGTACAAATATGGATAGCTTCTAGTTGGTTAACCAGATAGCTGTCTTCCAAATTTCTTGGTATAGACAAGCGAGTGTTTCCAGGGCTGCATCCGTTTGTTGAAACATCTCAATTGGTATTCCGTAAATTCCTGAAGCCTTGTATTTTACGAATGCCTTCAGTGCAGCTTGGACCTCTTCCTTCAGTTCCATCCGTTCTTGATCATATTCTACTTCCGGAAATGGTCAAACATTGACCAATTCTTTTTGGTATACAGACACTGTGTATTCATTCATCTTCTTTTGATGCTTCCTATGTCGTTTAATATTTTCCCTGTAGAATCCTTCAATATTTCAAAGTAAGACTTGAAATTTTTCTTCAGCTCTTGCAGCTTGAGAAATTATGAGTGTGTTCTTCCCTTTTGGCTTTCTATCTCCAGGTCTTTGCACATTTCATTATAATATCATCCTTTGAAATCTTCTGTTCAGCTCTTTTTACTTCATCCTTTCTTCCTTTCACTTTAGCTCTGCATCCAAGAGCAATTTTCATGTCTCTTCTGACATCCATTTTGGTATTTTCTTTGTTTCTTGTCTTTTTAATGACCTCTTGCTTTCTCATGCATGATGTCCTTGATATCATTCCACAACTCGTCTGGTCTTCTGTCATTAGTGTCCAATACATCAAATCTATTCTTGAGATGGTCTCTAAATTCAGGTGGGATATACTCAAGGTAGTACTTTAGCTCTCATGGACTTGTTCTAATTTTTTTCAGCTTCAGCTTGAACTTCTATATAAACAGTTGGTGGTCTATTCTGCAGTTGGCCCCTGACCTCGTTCTGACTGATAACACTGAGCTTTTCCATTGTCTCTTTGCACAGACGTAGCCGATTTGATTCCTGTGTATTCTGTCTGGTGATGTCCATGTGTATAGTTGCAGTTTACTAGCCTGATAGCAGAGCTCAAATCAGACAAAAATGACAGACCTATGGAGCTTCCATTTCATTTAGAGGGCAGGGGAATGACATTGTAGATGATAGGCATTATATGAATTGAGTAAACATGAAAATACTAAAATGGCAGAAATATTAACTTCTAAAACTCATAGATTTACTTTGTAAGGATAGGGCATTATGATTCAAATCCCATTATTTATAGCATTTTTTAAATTTTACTTCTGAATTTCTTTTAAACATCATTACTTAAAAGAAATGGAAATTTAGAAATTGGTGAAAGAAATTTCTTCAAAAAATTTCTTTCTGTTTGGAGATATTTTATCATCACTGAAAGTGAAAATATGATTCATTTAGAGATCATCCTTCATTTTATAGAAAATCACTATTTTCTAACAATGCAGAGAAGAAAACAGTCTTGACTTTTATAATCCTTGCCTAAGTCACTATTCAGAGGAGAGGTGAAAGAGCAGTTTTATAGCTCTAGGGAGAGAATTATCACATTTTGTTGCATATTCAAATATACTTGCTTTATTTGATTCAAGACCTCAAAATCTCACCCTGCAATGAAATTCAGTGTCCCTGCTGATTTTTCAAGACGTGTGTTTCAAAAATCTGCTTTATAGTGCACAAAAGTTTAATATCACTTTCAACTGTAGTTTTCTCTGGAGGGAAGCTGGAACTATGACCCCTAAAGAATAAATACTTTCAACTTAACTGGTCATTAGATGTCACTCCTCTTCCAAATGGGTACAGCTGAAAACAGTTTCTGTTTTCTTTGGCAGCAAAACCAAATTGCATCCAAAAGGAATAAAAAGGCATTTAAATGGGAACTACAGATGTGTGAACCATTTGGAAAAATAACTTGCACTGAGTTAAACGAAATTTATGCAAGTTTTTGAACTAGCCTGGAACCATTTTAAAAGGTTATATCATATTGGAAGTACCTTATATTTATCTTTTACCGCATAGTTGTATATTGCCCTAGTGGTCGCTTCTTGTTTTCCATGAGTAAATCTAATCCCTATGAAAGTGCCAGAAAGCCGTTCCTGGAGATGAAAGTCTACCCAAAGCACAAGCAATAACATGAAAAATTTTCCTTAATCTGGCCTACTCTTATTTTTTTCTTTCTCAACATAGAGGGAATCACCAAAAGAACTCAGAATATTTAGCTTGGATGGGCAGGAAATCTGCTGGTCTAGTAACAAAAAGTACAGATACCTTTGTTAGGCAGGTCAACATTCTGAATTCATCCTAATGACTCTCTTCTACTTCTTCATTTAAATCCCAGTGTGAGTCCCAACTGGGCCATGGGACAAAATTGTACAGTTGTCACCCAAAACTGTTAGTTAGACTATGTGCATACAGCCTAAAACCTGGCCAAGCCAAGAAGCAAGTTAGGGAAAGCCTATGAGGTCAATACTCTTTCTCCATTTATATTTTGTGGTAAGCACATTATGTTGTGAAAATTAGTTGAACAGGCAAGTGTTAGCACTTATAGCAATGATAGTGTTATTAAGACCAATCAATGACATCAGGAAGAAAACACACAAACAAAAAAGTCGGGTTCCCTTTTATGTTGTTGTTTGTTTTCAAATACTAGTCAATAAGTGAATAAAACTTCTATAATTTATTTTGTTCTTGATGCTTACAATTTGTTTAAGATTTCTGGAGTTATGCTTCATTCTAATAGAATTTTCTTTCCTTTGTCCCTACTAGATACATTTTAGTTCATGTAACATGAAACTATAAAAGATATCATGTTATTTAAATGCTAGACTGCCTTCAGATGAAAAATATATTAATTCCAGCATTGTCTGAGGAACACTGGTGGTGCAAACAGTTAGGTGCTCAGCTGTTAACTGAAAGGTTGACTGTTCGATCTTACCCAGTAGCTCTGCAGGAGAAACACTTGGCGGTCTGCTCCGGTAAAGATTATAGTCAAGAAAACCCTATAGGCAAATCTACTCTGTCACATGGGGTGGCTATGAGTCATTATCTACTTGAAAATACCCAACAACAACAATAAGCATTGTATAAATATTGTATCATACTCCTGCCAATGAACAAATGGCAGCAACAAGTTTCTAGCTCAAATACATTATAGCTATTTTTAAAAGATTGCTTTATAAGTAGCTTAAAAAGCCACAAAAACAGGAAAAGTGTATTCTAAGAAACAAGATTAATTTCCAAACAGGTCTTAAATGATATGGTTGTATGTGTTTTCCTCATTAACCCAGGCAAATTGTTCTGTACTTATAATTTATATTATTATCAGTAGGAAACTTAAAAAAAATCTCGAGTTTAATAAGCAAAACATGATATAAGTGTGCTGGCTTAAAAGGAGAGTTGTTTAGTTACTACAGGTTTAAGTATGTTTTTTCAGCTCCCATACTTTTCTTATGGCCTAGTATTTATGGCATTAAATTTGGAGCTTCACATATTTTAAAATGCTTACGTTCACATTAATGTCACAGTAGTAACTTTGAGGAAAAGATGACCAACAAAACTCCCGGCAGCGAAAATATAATCTGTCACATTACTCTTGGTTCTAATAAGGATTAAGTATAAAAAGGAGTGGAAAGGAAAGTGTCTAAGAGTTTTCAGTCACTTACTTGCCTAACGTTTCTCATAGCCACATTAAGTGTTTACTTCTCTTTTTATGGAGTGAAGGAGCATTTTTAACTTTCCTTGGGGAAGTGGAAAGAGGTCTTGGAGATTTATAGTCACTATTACTTAAAGGCCATCGGGGGTTAGGTGCACTTTGCTGCACTCTGTGTGATTTGCTAAGTTTTCTTTTACCTACAGCTTTGCTTCCTCATTTTTCAAGCAAAGGGAAGAACAACTTTGCTGCCTTATTTCTTGGAAGTCAATTTTAGTCTCTTTTCTTTGTGTATTTATCAAGCTACTTTATGTTCTTTAACTCTTAGATTGATATTTAATTAAGAATATGAAAAGATGATATAAAAACTCCAAGAGAAGAGATTTTAAGTAGTTGAACAATAGCAGAAATGATCATAATAAATATAATAATAGTTGCTAATATTTACACAAAACTTATTATATATTAGGCACATATAGAGTGATCTGTTAACATGTTTAATCCTCCCAAAAACTTATTAGTACAATTTTACCCATTTTATAAGTGAAGAAACTGAGCCATTGAAATGCTAAATAGCTTGCCTGTGGCCACTATCTAATGCATTTACACATCAAAAAGATCTGAGACACAAAGAACCTTAAGGCAGAAATTTTTTTCTCTTCTAAAATTAAAGATTCCACTCAATATTAGACATGTATGATATGTAAGACAGCATTTTAAGTACAAGGAGCTTATAGAAATTCCTTATATTTCAAAAAATTTACAATTTAGTAGAAAAATTTACATACAGAGTTAATAAGAGTCTAATGGGCAAAATGGATAAATAAATACAACAAGGAGACATGATGATGCAGAAATGATGTGTGAACAACATTAGGACTATTGACTGAAAAAACTGAAGCACCATTAAACTTACAAACAAATTCCTATATGGTGAAGAGACAAAAAGAGCAATTACTTCTTGTTAGAAGGATGTTAAGAAAGGCTCCACAAGATGTAGCATTTGAGACGGGCCTTGATAGATACAATCTTAATAGCCAAAATGGCATTCAAAATAAAGTAATACTAAAGAACTTGAGTGGCCAAAACAAGATAAAATTCACAGAATTCAAGTTTAACACATGTAGCATTGGGTACATGGTGGAGAGTCATGGAAAAAAGAACAGGAAAGACAGATTTTAGTCTTATGGGGGAGGAATTTATTGAGCAGTTCATATATAATTTATTAGGCCATGACTTTAAAAGGGAAGATAGTTGAAGGCTTTTATTTGGAGAGTAAAAATACCAAATCTCTAGTTAGGAACTTTGATTGGGACTCAGTATATGATGTGGGTGAAATGGAGAAGAGCTAAAAAATAAAGAGTTATGGTAATTGTTCAGATGAAAGTCAAATACAGACTAACTATGGTGGTGGCAAGGGAAATAAAAAGAAAGATAAGATGAAAGGAATATAAAGATAAAATCTATGTACAAATACTGTAACTGCTGCATTACAAAACTAGAGAGAGAGACAATGTAAGTGCTGAATTTATGAGGGGCAAAAGCCCAAATGACTTATAAAGGGATCTGATAAAAGGGAGACAGGGAGAGGAAGTCCCTAGGGAGATGTTATGGATTGAATTGAAACCTCAAAAAACGATATGTTGAAGTCCTAATCCCTGTACCTGTGAATGTGACCTTGTTTGGAAATAGGGTCTTTCTTTGAACATGGAATCACGTTTACATGATCATACCAGAGTAAGGTGGGTTCTAATCCCTTTAAGTGAGTGACGTCTTATAAAAGTGGAGAACAGACACAAGGGAGAAGATGCCAGCTAAAGATCTATCTAGAAGCCAAGGAATGTCAAAGATTGCCAGGAGTTATCAGAAGCTAGGATAGAGGCATGGAACAGTTTTTCTCTCAGAGCCCTCAGAAAGAATCATCATGGATGATACCCTGATGTGGACTTCTAGTCCTTAAAACTGAGACAATAAATCTTTTGTTCTTTAAAGCCACCCATTTTATGGTATTTTGTTACTACAGCCCTAGAAAACTAAGACAGGAAAAGAATTGGCAAATAAAATATTTATTGTGTAAAGTCTCCTACATTCTCATTCTGAATATTTTTCAGTTCTCTCTTTTTTTATTGCCTTAGATACCCAATACTTTCAGGTTTCCCACCTCTCCAGTCATAAGGAAACTTCAAGAAAGCAATGAATCATTAGCTTTTTCTTCCATTTAACTAGCAAACACTTTTGGAAGCATGCTATGTACTCAATATTATCTTATTTTTTTCTTGCAAGGATCTAAATTTCAAGCTTCCACTCTTTTTATATTAGCTCTTCTGTTAAAATTTTATATAATTCACAAATTAATTGACATCAGCCTTTGTAGATTAGCCAAGATCTTCTTTTGTTCTTTATCCAAACTTAGCCTTTCCTAACTCTTATCCATCATTTGAACTCTTACTAGGTGACCAGGGTAGGAATAGAAAGCCAAATAATCCCTGGAGGCAGTTGATATATGGAAAACTTCCTTTTTATTGATCTTCTAATGTTTCTGCAATGTCACTCCCATCTGAGTCCAAGAAACAGTCCCACATATGTTTAATTGATGACTTCCTTTTTTCTACACTATTTAAAGGTTATTTAGTTTTCTATTGTTAAGAAAAAAATAGCATATACTTAGTGGCTTAAAACAATAACCATTAGCTGACAGATCTGTATATTAAAAGTCTAGGCACAGATTAGCTGAGTCTCACAGGCTGAGATCAAGGTGCTGATCAGGCTGCAGTCCTTTCTGGAGGATTCCAAGCTCATTCATATTGTTGATAGAATTTAGTTCTTTGTGGTTTTAGGACTGAAATTCTCATTTTTTTGCTGGCTTTCAACTGGGGGATGACTTGTCCTTGCTACATGGCTGCTGTCCACGCCATCTTTAATGTCAGTACTGGAGAATTTCCATGAAATCAAATTCTTTTCATGTCTCTTACCTGATTAGACCAGGCCCATCTAGGATAATCCTCCTTTCTTAATGTCACTGTGTCATATACCACAACCTAATCACACCTAATCACACTAGAGTGAAATCCATCATATTCATAGGTATGTACACCAGGGGCAGAGATTCTCAGAGGCCGTCTTAGAATTCTACCTACCACAAAATCCACTCTAAATAATGAATGTTGACCGTACTCACCTCTGTGTTTGTATTAACTTCAAGGGAGTAGACACATCTCATTGGCTCCATTTTTAAAAATAACAATTTTCTCTCTGAAAATTACATATCCAGTAGTTATATTAATATTAATGCCAATGTAGTATATTAAGGTTTAAGTCAGCATTTCTCATAAATGGCTCTTGGGTTTATGGCATGGCCATTCCTTGTGGATAACTATATATAAAATAATTAAAATGGATACATGTATTTCTGGTATAGAAATTAGATTGCCTGACAAACTAAATACATACAGTCTGTATAGTATTGTTATCCAAACAGGAGTAGGTCTAATGGACATGGCACTGCTATCTAATTAATAGTGTAAAAACATGTAATGAGATTTAAAAAAAAAAGATCCTAGGAAGCCCCCTCCCTGCAGATGCACTTCATTATTACCTACAGAATATGTAATAGGAATTTTTATTTAAGCAACAATCAGTATGTAATGAACGAAGAAGTAAAACATAGCTGTCAAGTCGACTCTGATTCATAGTGATCCTGTAGGACAGAGTAGAACTGCCCCATAGGGTTTCCAAGGAGCGACTGGTGGATTCAAACTACCGACCTTTTGGTTAGCAGCCATAGCTCTTAACCATTGTGCACCAGGGCTCTCAGTATATAATAGTGACACTAAATATTTTATGTCAGATAAATATGTCTAAAATCTGGTGTTGTCCTGGACAAAGAAGATTAAGGTGAAGGAAATGCATGAAAGTAAACAAGGAGCATCCAAAGGTCCCTGTGTGCAAATCTGAAGAATACAATATATGGTAGACAAATACGAAAAAAAATAATTGGTCTAATGATAAGGGATCATGGAGTAGCTGGTCAGTTTAACACAGATTTCTCATCTCCCACAGCCCAAGTGAGCAAATGACCATCTGCTGATTCTTCTCCATCTATGTTGTCAAGAACAGAGCATCCTTAGATGATTGTATTCCAAATCACACATGAAGGACAATTGGCAAAGGGAATCTTTCATCAAGCCCAAAGACCTTGATTGAGTCCTAATGTTGCCATGAGAGCTAGGTGGTTAGAATCCATCCAAGTAATACTCCTATAATTGGACACTCTGATTCTGGCATTTAAGGGAATCACATCCCTCTCCACTCACATTGATACCCACAAAACTTGAAGAACAAATTGTTTAATTGGGAAGGTATAATACAAACCCATAAAGAAAACTAAACCCATTGCCCGTCGAGTCGACTCTGACTCATAGCGACCCTATACAACAGTATTTCACAAACACAGACCTTATATTGGTTCTTTACCGATTTTTATTATGATTTACTTGAGTTTCTTGGTTAAACCTATCACATTCTTTTCAGAAAAATTAATTTGACTATGATATATGAAGTAGAAGTTTAGAATGTTAAAAGTTGATTTTTTTAATTTAATTTTGTTATTGTTGTTGAGAATATACACAGGAAAACATATACCAATTCAACAGTTTCTACATGCACCATTTAGTGACACTGATTACATTCTTCAAGTTGTGCAACCATTCTCACCCTTCTTTTCTGAGTTGTTCCTCCCCCATTAACATAAATTCACTGCCCCCTAATGTTACTACCTAATCTTTCAAGTTGTTGTTACCTATTTAATTCCATATAGATAGTTCTTAAGAGAGCATAATGTTCAAGACAGACATGTTTTACTAGTTAAGCTAAACTATTGTGTGATTTTAAGAAGACTTCAGGGTATATTTTTGGCTTAAGATTTAAAGATTATCTCAGGACAATAGTTTCAGTAGTTCATCCAATATTTATGGCTCCAGAAAGTCTGGAGTCCATGATAATATAAAATTCTGTTTTGCATTTCCCCCTTTTGATCAGGATTCTTCTATAGAATCTTTGATCAAAATGTTCCGTAATGGTAGCTGGGCACCATCCAGTTCTTCTGGTCTTATGGCAAAGGAGACAGCTGTTCATGGAGCCAATTAGCCACACATTCCATATCCTCCTTCTATTCCTGATGCTCCATTGCTTCCTCTATTGCTCCAGGCAACTAGAGATCAATTGTCCTGCCTTGGATAGCTGCTTGAAACAAACTAGGAGGTAGAACAGAAGCACTAAACAAGTTATTAGGTCAATTTAACTGCGATGTCCCGTGGAACCATGACCCTAAACCTCTAAACCAAGAAACCAAATTCTATGAGATTTTTTGTTGTATGTAAGCACCCTCAGCAGCTACTCTTGTTTTTTTTTTGTAAATATGTCTATCACACAACTTTTGCCAATTCAAATTTTTACAGTTGTACAACTTATTGACTGCAATTACAATAATCAACTGCAACACTATCCTGAATCAATGTGGTATTTCCATCACGTTAACCACCCCCCCTTTCCTTCTCCCTCCTCCCCTTGGTAACCACTAATAAACTTTGCTCTCTAGACATTTACCTTTTCTTGTCTTTTTTTTTTTTAAGTGAGGTCATAACAATAGTTGTCCTTTTGTGATTGACTTATTTCATTCAGCACAATGTCTTCCAGCTCCAACCATATTGTAGTGTGTATCAAGACTTCATTTCTCTTACTGGCTGAATAGTATTCTACTGTAAGTATGTACCACATTTTGTTTATTCATTCATCTGTTGATGAATATTTAGGTTGTTTCTACCTTTCGACTGTTGTGAACAATGCTGCAATTAACATTGGCATACAAGTCTCTATTTTGAGTCTCTACTTTCAAGTCTTTTGTGTATATACCTAGGAGTGGAATTACTGGGAAAAGCTGACTTTTTAAAATGATTTTGATTTAAAACTTTTTCTCTAATGAGAATCTTCAGCTTGCACCTAAGTGCAAACTCAGCTGATCTCCAACCAGCTATACACATTTGTTCAGTATATATTCATAATAGATTAAATTCTACACATTTGAATGATACAAAACATGTTGTCCATTGCACTTTATAAATGTTGCTGATGCAGATATAGGACTGATTTTTGTATATTAATTTGATATCCAACCATATTGCTATATATTTGTATTGATTCTAATGATTTTTCTGAAGATTGCCTTTGATTTTCTATGTATAATCTGTAAATAATGACTTTTTTCTTTCCTTTAAAATTCTTATTTTAAATTTAAATTTAAAATTTTATTATTAGTACTATTAATATTATGATTTTTTACTAACATGGAGACTGGGGTTTTCAAATCAATGTACGGTAAAAGTGGTGATAGTGAAAACCTTGCAGTTTGTTCCTAATATTAAAGAAGATATGCATCTAAATTTGCTTCCTAAAAACTATGTTTTTAGAGGAGACTAATGGACAGTCTTTATTAAAATAAGAATATTTCCTTGCACTTCTAGACTGCTAAAATTTTTTATCATGAATGGCCGTTACATTTTATTTAAGAAATTCTGCATCTATCAATAAAAGCATAAGATTTTTCACATTTAATGTGTCATTGTGATGAGTTATAGTACATGTTTTCTGATATTAACCTCCTGTGATAAACCCCAATTTTAAATGACATATATATATATATATATATATATATATATATATATATATATATATATATATATATATTTTTTTTTTTTTTTTTTTTTTAACCTCGTTACATTTGCTTTGGCTTCCCCTACCCCATGCCCCTTTTCCAGGATTTTTGTCTTTAGTTTCATGAGTGAGATTGGGCTATAATTTTTTTTTTCCTGTATTGACCTTAATACTAATTTTGGTTCAACTTTATGTTCATAGATGATTTAAGAAATCTTTTTTTTTTTTCCACTCTGAAAAAAATTGTAGAAGATTGGAATAAGCTGTTCTTGGAACGTTGGTGGTGTTGTTAGGTGCTGTTAAGTTAGCTCAGACTCATAGCGACCCTATCAACAACAGAACGAAACACTTCTTGGTCTTGTGCCATCCTCCCAATCATTGTTATGCTTGAGCCCATTGTTGCAGCCACTGTGTCAATCCATCTCCTTGAGGGTCTTCTTTTTCACTCACCCTTTCCTTTACCAAGTATGATGTCCTAAACATTGGTAGAACTCATTTATGTAACTAGCTGCACCTGTAATTTCCTTTATGAGGAGATTTTTACATACTGACATAATTACTTTCATAGTCATTGGATGATAAAATTTCTCTGATTATTCTTTAGGCTATTTTGTTAAGAAGTATTTTAATAGGAGTGTAACAGTTCTATAAATTGTTAAAAATTTATTGCCAAATATTTTCATGTAATGATTTCTCATATTTTAGTATCATTTTACAGTTCTCACTGTACCTTCTATGCTACCACTGTACATAATGTGTGTTCTTAGTGAACTTATATTAACTTGTATTATTTTGATGTGTCTTCTCCTCCACTGAACTATGAACTCGTAAAGGGTAAAATTCATACTGAGTTTCATTGTATACTCTCTGTGTCTATCTACTTCTTGGAATATGGAAAATTTTATTAAATATATGTTAAATTAATAAGATAATTAGAAAATTAATAAATATAGCAAGTGTCTTAGCTGGGTTCTCTAGATAAGCAAAACCAGTAAAGCATATAAATATGTATATAGAGAGATTTATATCAAGGAAATGGCTCATGTGATTGTAGAGGCTGGAATGTCCCAAGTCCATGGGTCAAGATTCACATAACCACAGAGGCTGGCAAATCCAAATTCAGCAGTTCAGACTGCTGTGCTCTTGCTCACAGTCTGCAAAGATCAATGAATCCCAAGATCAGTAGGCAAGATCCCAGGTAAGCTGCTAGCTCAAGTCCCAAGAACTGGAGATCAGAAAAACAGGAGCCAGTTGCAGGATCCAGAGTGAACAAAAGTTCATGAACCTTGCCATAAAATCCAGTTATATTTGATGTCGGCCACACCCCCAAGGAAACTCCCTTTCAACTGATTAGCTACTCACAGCATATCCCATCATGGAGGTGATCACATTATATCAGATCTCATCATGGAAGTGATAACATAAATCATACAACTGCCAAACTACATCATAACTGCCAAACCACTGAGAATCATGGTCCAACCAAGTAGACACACAACCTTAACGCTCACAGCAAGTTTTGGAAATAAAGGGATAGAAGCTCTTTAGACATGACAGAGGGAATGTTGACTTTAGTATTAAAAATAAAAGTTAAAAGAGAATGAATAAAACATAGGAAAAGCTACCTTAGAACTAGACATTTCATAACTTGATGCGTGTTAAAAAGGGTAGCACAAACCATTGATGAAAGAAAAGATTGTTAAGTAGAAGAGCGCTGGGAAATCTGGCTTAATAAATGCAGAAAGACTCCTACCTTACACCCAACAAACATGGACTCCTAGTGGATTAAAGACCTAAATACAAAAGCTAATGCTATAAGATAACAGAACAAAATATGAGAGAGGATAACTTCATGATTTAGTGGTAGATAATACTTCATAGGCAAAACTTCTAAAACATAAACAATGAGGTGAAAAATTCATGGATTAAATTACATCAAATGCAATTTTTAATTTAATTTTTTTGGCAGAGTTAGTAATTGCTATACCACGTATCCACCAAAATTTCTTAGTTTCTCTGTGTAGCTAGACTGACGTTCTGTGTCTTGTTTTAGCCAGTGGGATGTAAGCAAAAGTGATATGTGTTACTTCTGGCAAGAGATACTTAAAGAGAGTATAAAGTTAAACCATGCTGTCTATTGTCCCTTCCCCTGCAACAGTATAGGCCATATTTGAACTGGCAGAGCTAACAGGCAGAAACCTTCAAGATCCCTTGGTCCTCACTCTGAAGGGAGCTGCCCTGGAAAATGTCAATTAGCCCAGCAAACTTTCTATGATATTTTATGTGTTAAGCCACTTAGATTTTGGGGTCATTTGTTACTGCAGCACAGTCTATTCTATCCTGACTTTTATACTCTTCAACAAAGAATACCCATCATAACCAAAAACTGACAAAAGATGATCTCAACGTCTAAACTAAAGGAATTAATAACTAAAATATAAAATGAACTCTTACATTTTATAGGAAATAAAGACAAAGAAATCCTAAGAAAAAGACAAGAAATCTGATAAAACAAATGAGCACAGAACAGGAATATATCATTCAAAACAGGGACTCTGAAATAAATAACAGATGCTCTATTTTGTTAGCAGGCAAGGCAATGTGAATTTAAAAAACGAGAATAGCAAAAATAGAAAAAGTAGATAATATCAAGTGTTGGTGAAGATAATGAAGTATAGGAAGTTTAATACACTTCTGGAAGCCTGTGGGACAGTGGTTAACAGCTTGGCTGCTAACTAAAATGATGGCAGTTTGAATCCACCAGCCGCTCTTTGGAAACAGTATGGGACAATTCTGCTTAATCCTATAGGGTCGTTATGAGTTGGAATTGACTCAACGGCACTTAACAACAACAATATGCTTCTATTGAGAGTTTAAATTGTTATAGCCATTCTAGAAAGTGTTCTTACTGAACTAAGAAAAATAACTGTGTATATCTTTGGACCTAGGAATTCAACTCCTGGATATATATTCTCACTCAGTTCCATAAAGATACATATGCCTTTCATTTGTGGTAGAAGATTGTCCCTTCTGACTGAAACAGATAATTAAAATGTAGTGGACTAAATTAAGGAATCCTGGTGGTGCAGTGGTTAACTGCTTGGCTGCTAAACAAAAGGTCAACTGTTCGAATCCACCAGCCTCTCCGTGGAAACCCTACGGAGTAGTTCTACTCCATCCTATAGGGTCGTTATGAATTTTTGGTTTTTTTGTTTGGACTAAATTAGAGAATATTATGCAGCAGTTAAAAGCAAAAACTAGATGTATATACAGTAAGACAGATCGTAAAAACATAACGTTACTTGAGCAAAAGGAGAAAACATTTAGATACGTAGAATAACAGCTTTAAGGAAATTTTTTAAAGTAATAAGCCCTCAATACAAAACTATATTTTATACCAAGATACAAAAATATTTAAAGATGCATATATAACACATTACTGTGTGTACCTTTGTGGGGCCGGGGCAATGGAAGTATGGCATGATAATGAAGGAGAAGAGTATAAGGAAAGATAGAGTCCTTGATGTAGATAAATATAATAATGGGGTATGAACAAAAGTGTATGATAAACTCTAGAGTTTGTACCTAAGGCTAAAGAAGAAAAGAAATAAAAAGGTAAAATACTGGAAAAACCAAAGTACTAAGAAGAGTAAAGAAATTCCCAACTGGGATCTTAAAACTTTTGATTGTTAAACACACAGAAACAACATGAAAAGGAGCTCATCAAAACAAAATAAAAAAAAAATTAAGTAAGTTTATTTCTCCCAAATATTTATTTTAATATCTGAAGCAAAAAAAGTCACTTATTGCTCTCTGTAATTCTAAGTTCAATATATTTATTGACTTACTCTCCCACACTTATTAGTATAAGCCATCAAAAAATATTTTGGTACTTTGAAATGCTCCTTTTTTTCTTGTATAATTACAAAGCAGCAAGAGAGAGAAAATATATATTTTTTAAATGCCACACAAGATTGACTGGTATTAAGCATAGCTTTCTTTGTCAGGGCTCATTTGTAGTGGATTTTCCTTCCTAAATAAGTTTATTAAAATGGAAGTAAAATAATAAGCAAATCCTAGTGAGACACCCACACAAAATAAACTAGGTTGCATGGTGGCATAAGGAAATATGGTATGAGTCAGTGTGTGGGTATACATAATTTTGTTCAGATATTTGGGGAAATAATAACTACAGAGAACACAGCTGGAGTTGGAGTCCAAGTTCACAGATGCCCAGATTTTCTAATGGTACCTAATCATTCATATTTTTAAATCGTTTGCATATTAAGTAAAAATTATTGGACACAGCCATCTTTTGTAACTTCTTGTACATGTAAGTTGGCTTGTCTGTTACAATAAACTTAGGACAGTTTTTTGAACAATACACAGTGAGATTTGTCATTATAGCCACTAATGAAAGTTTTTTTTTTTTTTTCCTAAACATTTTGCTAACTTTCAAAAGGGACTTTTGAGCATGGAACTACATACAACTATTTCTTTTCAACTTTGGATCAAGAAAAGGTCACTTTGTGGGAGTTATTGTTGATCATATGTTAGCATTCACAAGAAACAGACTATGATATTTTAGGTTCAGGATGACAGCTATACGAAATGATAATGTAGCTATATTGGGAAATGTAATTAAACTACCCTCGTAGTATTGAATGATAATTGCAGTGAGACTGCTCAATAAAGATTTGGTGATGAGGCATGAAGAATTTGAACCCCTACTGACTCCAGCCTTATTTAGGAACACAAAATTCAGCTCAGACTGGTGGAAATATTTGATTCTAAGTAAATGTTAGTAATCAGTAAAAATTGTTCTTCCTTATTAGTCAGCCTTTCCCCAGACTAGGGAAGTGGGTGTCTATGAATAATGCTGAGCGGGCAACACTTCGACCAATTGCCTCACAGACCTCACCATTGTGAGGTACAAAGCAGGAAACTAGAGCTCTGATGCTAAGCAGAGCCCAAAGAGGGCATGGGTAGGATCTCAGAAGACACTCAGGGTTCTTTACAAAGTCTAGGTGTCTCTGAAATCAGAAGAGCCTCCCAGAGTGATGCTCATACCATTTGATTTGTCTCCACTGACCTAGAGATAACTGCACATTACTTTGACAGGGTTCCTAAAGTTAAACACTCTTGCATTCCTGGAAGGAACTGACTTGTAAACCACATATTACCACATTGGTAACAAACAGTTTGGTAGTCCCTGGGTGGTGCAAACATTAATCGGCTTGGCTACTAAAAGAAATTTTGAAATTTCAAGTCCACCCAGAAGCTCCTCAGAAGAAAACCTGGCAATCTACTTGTGAAAAATCAACCATAAAAAACCTTGTTCTTGGTAGATGCTTTCGAGTCAATTCTGACTCATAGCGACCCAACGTACAACAGAACTAAACGTTGCCTGGTCCGGTGTCATTCTCACAGTCTTTGTTAAGCTTGGGCCCATTGTTGCAGCCACTGTATCAGTCCATCTCCTTGAGGATCTTTCTCTTTTTCACTGACCCTCTACTTTACCAAGAATGATGTACTACTCCAGGGACTGATCCCTCCTGATAACATGTCCAAAGTATGTCAGCCATAGTCTCACCATCTTTGCTTCTAAGGAGCATTCTGGCTATACTTCTTCCAAGACAGATTTGTTCGTTCTTTTGGCAGGGCATGGTATAGTCAATATTCTGCACCAACACCATAATTCAAAGGCGTCAATTCTTCTTCAGTCTTCTTATTCATCGTCCAACTTTCATATGCATATGAGGTGACTGAAAACACCATGGCTTGGGTCAGGTGCACCTTAGTCTTCAAAGTGATGTCTTTGCTTTTTAACACTTTAAAGAGGCCTTTTGCAACAGATTTGTCCAAGGCATTGCATCCTTTGATTTCTTGACTGCAGCTTTCATGGGCATTGATTGTTGATCCAAGAAAAATGAAATCCTTGACAACTCCTATCTTTTCTCCACTTATCATGATGTTGCTTATTGGTCCAGTTGTGAAGATTTTTGTTTTCTTTATGCTGAGGTGTAATCCATACTGAAGGCTGTAGTCTTTGATCTTTATCAGTAAGCGCTTCAAGTCCTCTTCACTTTCAGCAAGCAAGGTTGTGTCATCTCCATAACACAGGTTGTTAATGAGTCTTTCTCCAATCCTGATGCTACATTCTTGGTATCAAGAAACACAGTTAGGCATACAACTACTAGCCAAATGCTGGTGGTTCTTACCCACCCAGAGGTGCCTCGGAAGACAAGCCTAGCAATCTGCTTCCAAAGGGTCACAGCCTTGAAAATCCTATGGAACAGCTCTATTTTGCACACATGGAGTCACAATGAGTCAGTCACAACAGACTAGATGGCAACTAGCAACAACAGTAACAACTGTTTTTATTCTTACTCTGTTTCTACAAACTCCTGTTAGTCTCATTCTGTATCTCAATAAGCCAGCTCCATTTTCATCTCTATTTTTTATATTATGTAATCAAGTTTTTATTATGTTATTGTATTGAAGACACACATTTATATACCTATTCATATGTATATTTTGTAGAATTTTTTTATATATTTACATTCTGAGACTTCAGTTCAATGGTTCACTCTTTGTTGTGGCTGTCACCTAAGGGATCCCTCCCCCCTTTATTCATCCTTGAGAGAAAGAAGGACTATATATGTTTAATATGTCACCTAACAGGTGGGTGTAATCCCTATGGACCCCATAACGATCCAACTAGATGTTCATGAGCCAGCCTAGTACATATTTTTTGTTCTAGAATATGTCTGTCCAGTGTAGCTCTCCTTGTTTGAGCAGACATTTCCTTCTGCTACCATTGCCTAGTCTTCAGAGTTTAAAAATGAGAATTGCTTCTTAGATAATTTGGAATAAGTTATAGCTCTTCTCTAGGAACAGTTGATTAAATAATATAATTCTCAAAATATACAGCTATGCAACTCTTTTTTTAACCCTCTGCCTGATATCACATCCCTGGACGCTCTATCTCTTTTTACCCATACAGGAAAGGATCTCAGAGTTTTTTCTTTTAATTCAATATTTTATCACTAGAAATTTTTAATAAAAGGACATATTTAATTTTTTAAATGATACTGGTTCTTTCATAGATTCAGTTTCCAAAATTAAAGAAAAGGGATGTTTTGAAATGTATGACAGACATATTTCTAAAAGCTAAAATAGGAATTCACTCATCCTTGAAGTTTCCCAAAGTCATTATTTGATTTTAAACAATGAATAGTTCTTTGTCTAAGAAAAACAGCATTATTAAATTATCCTCAGTAATTGAAAAGGAAGAATATGAGTTGCAGGAAATCCAGAGTAAAATAAAGTCATATGAAATAAACTAAACTTATAAATACCATATGTGTGGACTCTTCTGACAATGGTTTTTGTTGGTTTAGTATGAAAGTAATAGAACAGCAGCTTGTACTATTATCTTGAACAGAAAATGTCTGCAGAAATTTTCACAATTAGACTTTTTTTTAATACTTCACCATTAAAGTACTCTTCATGTTATTTTTTAATTGTAATGTGATTATAATGATGAGACCTGACCAAAATTTGTGAGTTTTTTTGTTTTTGGAAGAACATTAAAAATTCCTTTAACTGTCTGACAAACTCGGACTTAAACCCTTGGTACATCTCTGCGACGGCCTGCAGCAGGAGTGAAGGTGAGATACTGAAAACAGTCCTCTTTCTTTCATCTGTGGGCAAGTTAGTAAATGGCATTTTCAGGAGCATAGGAAAACTCTGCCTTGAGAATCTGGAGTTATGCTGTGTTTAATATTTTGAGTTTTGAACTATTTCAATGTTCACATTGATTATCTGTTAGAAAGAGCAGTCCTAAGACAATTGGATAATTGGTAATGTTGACAAAATTTATCTCTGAAATCCTTGATCAACTTTTTCTGAGCTCTTCTTTTATTGTATCCACACTCCAGAGAATCAGTATTTCAAAATGTCCACTTCTCCAATTCTCTCAGAGATGAATATAACAATTAGGTCAATGTTAACATCATTATCACTTGCTGATAATTTTCCACATTCTTTACCACCATTCCCCAAGGATCTTAGTGAGAATTAAAGCCTCATACACACATGGAGTAAAGTAGATCTGGATTAAAATTTCACATTTTGTTTTTATTGGACAAAAATTACAAATTACTTAAATTTACCCCTTCTCAATTTTTTTAATTTTAGAATTTCCATATTCATTGTTACAATGATGAAACCACATAGAGAATAATATTTGCTGCTTAAAAAACCAGTTGCCTTGGAGTCAATTCCAACTCTACACAACAGAGTAGAACTGCCGCATAAGATTTCCAAGGATGAAATCTTTGCATGTAATCTGTAACAACCTGTGATATGCAGATAACACAACCTTGCTTGCAGAAAGCAAAGAGGACTTGAAGCACTTGCTGATAACAATCAAAGCCTTCAGTATGGATTATACCGCAACATAAAGAAAACAAAAATCCTCACAGCTGGGCCAATGAGCAACATCATGATAAACGGAGAAAAGATAGAAGTTGTCAAGGATTTTGTTTTACTTGGATCCACAATCGATGCCCACGGAAGCAACAGACAAGAAATCAAACGACGCATTGCACTGGGCAAATCTGCTGCAAAAAAACCTCTTTAAAGTGTTGAAAAGGAAAAATGTCACTTTGAGGACTAAAGTAGGCCTGAACCAAGCCATGATATTTTCAATCTCTTCATATGCATGTGAAAGCTGGACAAAGAAAAAGGAAGACCAAAGAAGAATTGATGCCTTTGGATTATGGTGTTGGCAAAGAGTAGTGAATATACCCTGGACTACCAGAAGAATAAACAAATACGTCTTGGAAGAAGTACATCCAGAATGCTCCTTAGAAGCAACGATGACGAGACTTCATCTCAGGTACTTCTTATCAGAAGGGACCAGACCCTGTAGAAGGATGACATTCTTGGTAAAGTAGAGGTCAACAAAAGAGAGGATGACCCTCAACAAGATGGATTGATATGCTAGCTGCAATGATGGGCTCAAGCATAGCAACAGTTGCAGGACTGGGCAGTGTTTCATTCTGTTGTACGTAGGGTCATTAAGAGCCGATAGCACCTAACAACAACAACAGTCATTACGGAAGCAGACTGCCACATCTTTCTTACTCGGAGATACTGGTACGTTTGAACCACTGATCTTTCAGTTAGCGGTTGAGTGCTTAACCACTACGCCATCAGGGCTCCTTTACTACTTAATAGGTACTTGAAAATATTTATTTACTTCTAAATATGTTATTTTAGAAGTGGAAAACCTGGATAAGAGAATATTTAAGACAAGTAGGTAATTACATCATCTATTCATGTATGGAACAATACTCACTTTTAAGGATTGGGACTCTTAAGCAATTGTTTTGGGGAAAATAATCTTTTCCACTCTCCACTTTCTTAGCTATTCCAAAATAAATACTTCTATAATCTTATAAGTATTTGAAAAGTAGATTCTCCCTTCTGTTATAATTCATTCACTTCTCCCCATGGAAAATAAGTGACTTATGTAGTTGGGGAAATAGAATTCAGTCTTTCAGTATGTACGCATGACTCAGCTCATTCTGCTTTCCCTTTTGGACTAGCCTGAATGCAGTCCAGTCCTCTGTTGCTGCTTCCATATCTCTGGGTCAGCATCTCTGGGTCAGGACCTGAAACTTGATTTCTGAAAAACTGACCTGGCAGACCATCTCTCTTTGTTCCTCTGTCAAGGCTTAATAAGTGTGTGGCAACCCTTCCTCTTGGAGGTGGCTGGGAAGCATCTGTCCTGCAAACCCAAACTCTCTGTGGAGGGGTCCCATTGGTTCATCTCAGGGACATGTATTTTTTTCATGAGACTCCATTTCAACTTTACCAGCACTAAAATCATTATTTTGAATTTCTGTCTTATGACTCTGTATATATCTTATTTATTTTAAACACATAGGAAGGAAAGAAATATGATTGTCAAATGAAAACATAGTTTATTTGAGAAAAAAAATTAAGGGTGACTTAACGACTTCATACTATTTTATGAAAATTTTATACATCCAAATACTTTTGGAATTGGATGTTATCATGCCATGATTATAGAGGATAATTATATATCATAGTCCAAATACCACCCAGAATCCTGAGACCAGCTAGTGAAAAACAAGAAGTCATACAGAGGAGAAACAAAAGACTAAGCTCAGATTATTTGGCAGAAACCATGCAGGCAAAAACGAAATGGGACAACATATATAAAACGTTGAAAGAAAAAAATTGCCAGCCAGGAATAATATATCCTCAAAACTCTCATTCAAATGTAATGGTTAAATTAGGACACTTCCAGATAAATGGAAACTAAGGGAATATGTAAAAACCAAACAAAATTTATAAGAACTATTAAAGGGAGTCCTTCATTCTGAGAACAAACAACATCAGCTTACAGGCTGAATCTAGGACACAGGATCATACCAGACAGATACCAATTTAGGAAATGAACTCTCAAGGACTATCTCAAACCAAGAGAAATACAACAGGGAATCAGAGAAGCTAATCTGTAAATGACAGCAACATCAGAACAATAGAAGAGGGAATAAATAGTGAAGGTACAGACACTTCTAACGGAGAGGACAGCAAGGTGATACCAAGTAATAATAGACTGCTTCAAACTTAGGAAGAGAAGGGTAAATTTCAAAGTAACCACGAAGAAAGTTACCAAACATACTCATCAAAATAAAGAGGAAAAACATAAAGCCTCAGTAAAAACAAAATAAATGTAAAAAAAAAAAAAAAAATCCACAAACAAAAGAAATTCAGCACAGGAGAGTAAGAGGAACAAAGAAAATGTAACCACCACAAAAAAAAAAAACCCTACAAAATGATAGCAATAAAATCACAGCTATCAATAATTACACTGAATGTAAATGACCTAAATGCACCCATAAAGAGAGGGAGAGTGACAGAACAGATAAAAAACAGGATCCATCAATATGCTGTCTACAAGAGACACACCTAAGAAACAAAGACATAAATTTATTAAAAATCATAGGATGGAAAACAATATATCAAGCAAACTACTAACAAAAAAGAGCAGGAATGGCAAGACCATTCTGAGATAAAATAGACTTTAAAACAAAATCCATTATAAAAGACAAAGAAGGACACTACGTAATGATTAAGGGGACAATCCATCATGAAGACATAACCATAATAAACATCTACGCACCCAATGACAGAGCTCCAAAATACATAAAACAAACTCTAACAGCACTGAAAAGAGAAATTGACAGTTCCACATTAATAGTAGGAGAATTCAACACACCACTATCAGTAAAGGACAGAACCTCTAAAAAGAAACTCAACAAAGATACAGCAGACTGAAAGGGCACAGTCAGCCAACTTGACCTCATAGACATATACAGAACACTCCACCCTCCAGCTACAAAATACACATTCTTTTCCAATGCACATGGAACATTCTCCAGAATAGACCACCTCTTAGGCCACAGAGCAATCCTCAACAAGATCCAAAATGCTGAGATAATTCAGAGTAATTTCTCTGACCACAACACTATCAAGTTAGAAATTAACAACAGGAAGAGCAAGGAAAAAAAAAAAAATCAATTACATGGAAACTGAATAACACCCTGCTTACAAACCACTGGGTATATAGAAGAGATCAGAGATGGAATCAAAAATTCCTAGCATCAAATGAGAATGAAAATACATCACACCAAAATCTTTGGGACACAGCAAAGGCAGTCTTCAGAGGAAAATTTATAGCAATAGATGCACACATGAAAAGAAGAAGAAAGGGACAAAAGCAAAACATTTACTACAGAACTCGAACAAATAGAAAGAGAACAGCAAAAAAAAAAAAAAGCCCACGGTCACCAGAAGAAAGGAAATAATAAAGATCAGAGCAGAAATAAATGAAATAGAGACTAGAAAAACAATAGAAAGAATCAATAAAACCAAAAGCTGGCTCTTTGAAAGAGTCAACAAAATCGACAAACCACTGGCCAGATGGACAAAAGAAAAACAGGAGAGAAAGCAAATAATCCAAATAAGAAATGAAAAGGGGGACATTACAACAAATCCAACTGAAATAAAACAGATCATAACAGAGTATTATGAAAAACTATATTCCAACAAATTTGAAAATCTAGAGGAGATGGATAAATTTCAAGAAACACACTACCTACCCAAACTGTCACAAAATGATGTTGAAAATCTGAACAGACCCATAACAAGAGAAGAGATTGAACAGATAATAAAAAAAATTCCAAACAAAAAAAAAAGCCCTGGCCCAGAAGGCTTCACTGGAGAATTCAGAGAAGAGCTTATACCAGTACTACTCAAACTATTTCAGAACACAGAAAAGGAAGCTACACTTCCGAGTTCATTCTATGAACCCAGCATAACCCTGAAACCAAAACCAGACCAAGACACCACAAAAAAAGAAAATTATAGACCAGCATCTCTCATGACTATAGATGCAAAAATTCTCAACAAAATTCTAGCTAATAGAATTTAGCATCATATCAAAAAAAAAAAAAAAAAAAAACACCATGACAAAGTAGGATTCATACTAGGTATGCAAGGATGGTTCAACATTAGAAAATCAATCAACGTAATCCACCACATAAACAAAAGGAAAGAAAAGAATCACATGATCATCTCAATTGATGCAGAAAAGGCATTTGACAAAGTCCAACACCTATTCCTGATAAAAACTCTCAATAAAATAGGTATAGAAGGGAAATTTCTCAACATAATAAAGGGCATCTATGCAAAACCAAGAGCCAACATCATTCTTAATGGAGAGAGGCTGAAAACATTCTCCTTGAAAACAGGAACAAGACAAGGATGTCCTTTATCACCACTCCTATTTAACATTGTGCTGGAAGTTCTAGCTAGAGCAATAAGGCAAGAAAAAGAAATAAAGGGCATCCAAACTGGTAATGAAGAAGTTAAACTGTTCCTGTTTGCATATGATATGATAGTATACATAGAAAACCCTAAAGACTCCATGAGAAATCTACTGGAACTAATAGAAAGATTCAGCAGAGTAGCAGGATACAAGATAAACATTCAAAAATCAGTTGGATTCCTATACACCAATAAGAGAACGATGAAAAGGAAAAAAGGAAAATAATACCATTTATAATAGTCCCTAAAAAATAAAATACTTAGGAATAAATCTAATCTGGGATGGAAAAGACCTATACAAAGAAAACTACAAAACACTACTGCAAGAAACCCAAAGGGATCTACATAAGTGGAAAACATACCATGCTCACAAATTGGTAAATTCAACATTGCAAAAATGACAATTCTACTCAAAGCAATTCATAAATACAATGCAATCCCGATCCAAATACCAATAACATTCTTTAAAGAGATGGAAAAACTAATCATTAACTTTATATGGAAAGGGAAGAAGCCCCGGATAAGTAAAGCACTACTGAAGAAGAAGGATAAAGTAGGAGGACTGACACTACCTGACCTCAAAACAGACTATACAGCTACAGTACTCAAAACAGCCTGGTACTGGTATAGCAACAGACACATTGACCAATGGAACAGAATTGAGAACCCACATGCAAATCCATCCACCTACAGTCACCTGATCTTTGACAAGGGCCCAAAGTCCATCAAATGGGGAAAAGACAGTCTTGTTAATAAGCAGTGCTGGCAAAGCTGGATGTCCATTTGCAAAAAAAATGAAACAGGGCTCATACCTCACACCATATAAAAAACTAATTCAAAATGCAAAAGGTCTAAATATAAAGTCAAAAAGTATAAAGTTCGTAGAAGAAAAAATAGGATCAAACTAGAGGCCCTAATACACAGCATTAATAGGATACAAACCATAACCAACAACACACAAACTCCAGAAGATAAGCCGGATAACTGGGATCTTCTAAAAAGTCAAACACTTATGCTCACCAAAAGACTTCATCAGAAGAGTAAAAAGAGAACCTACAGACTGCGAAAAAAATTTTGGACATTACAAGTCTGACAATGGTCTAATCTCTATAATCCACAAGAAAATCCAACACCTCTACAACAAAAAGACAAATAACCCAATTAAAAATTGGGCAAAGGAAATGAAGAGACAGTTCACCATAGAAGACATTCAATCGGCCAACAGACACATGAGGAAATGCTCGCGATCACTAGCCATTAGAGAAATGCAAATTAAAAGCACAACGAGATACCACCTCACCCCTGCATTACTGGCAAGAATCAAAAACACAAGAAATAACAAATGTTGGAGAGGATGCGGGGAGATCGGAACTCTTATGCACTGCTGGTGGGAATGCATAATGATACAATCATTTTGGAAAATGATATGGCGCTTCCTTAGAAAACTAGAAATAGAAATACCATACAATCCAGCAATCCCACTCCAAGAAATATATCTCAGAGAAATAAGAGCCATCACAAGAACAGGCATACGCACACCCATGTTCATTGCAGCATTGTTCACATTAGCAAAAAGATGGAAACAACCTAGATGCCCATCAACAGACGAATGGATAAACTATGGTACATATAGACAATGGAGTATTATGCAATGGTAAAGAACAATGATGAATCTTTGAAGCATCTCATAACATGGATGAAACTGGAGGACATTATGCTAAGTGAAATAAATCAATCACAAAAGGACAAATATTGTATGAGACCTGTATTGTAAAAAGTCATGAAAAAGTATACACACAGAGAGACAATCTTTGTTGGTTCGGAGGGATGGGAGGGGTGGGGGTGGGGAAATACTAAATAGACAATAGAAAAGTGGCAACTTTGGTGAAGGGTAAAATAGTACACAATACTGGGGAAGCCAGCACTACTTGTACAAGAAAAGATTATGGAAGCTCCATAGACACATCCAAATTCCCTGAGGGACTGAATTGCTGGGCAGAGGGCCATGGGGACCATGGTCTCGGGGAACATCTAGCTCAATTGGCATAACACAGTTTATAAAGAAAATGTTCTATATTCTACATTGGTGAGTAGCATCTGGGGTCTTAAAACCCTGTGAGCAGCCATCTAAGATACTCCACTGGTCTCAGCAAGGAAGAATGAAGAAAACAAGATACAAGGGAAAGATTAGTCCAAAGTACTAATGGACCACATCTACCAAGGCCTCCACCAGACTGAGTACAGTACAGCTAGATGGTGCCCGGCTACCACCATTGACTACTCCTACCAGGATCACAGCAGAGGGTCATGGACACAGATGGAGAAAAATGTAGAACAAAATTCTAACTCACAAAAAAAGATCAGACTTAATGGCCTGACAGAGACTGGAGAAACTGTTTAAGAGTATGGTGCCCGGACACACGTTTAGCTCAGTAGTGAAGTCACTCCCAAGGTTCACCATATAGCCAAAGATTAGACAGCCCAATAAAAGACAAAGAGACTAATGGGGCACAACAGTCCAGAGACAGGGACTAGAAGGCAGGAGGGAACAGGAAAGCTGGTAATAGGGAACCCAAGGTTGAGAAGGGACAGTGTTGATATGTTGTGTAGTTGTTAACCATTGTCTTAAAACAGTATGTATTCTAACTGTTTAATGAGAAAATTTTTGTTCTGTAAACCTTCATCTAAAGTACAATTTAAAAAAAACTAAAAAAAAAAAAAAAAAAGTCTTAAGTATTTTTTTTCCCTGTAAGTTCCTGATCATGAGGAATACAGAGACGAGTGCATTTTGGTGCCATGGCCTTGATTCATGCTTAGGCAACAGCAGTTTTAGCCATCATTATTTTGCATTATTGGAGCAAATGTCAACAGGCAGAGAAAAGACAACAGCTAAATAGTGTCACGAATAGTTAGGTGCTCAGCTACTAACCAAAAGATTGGGAGCTTGAATCCACGCATTGGTGCCTCAGAAAAAAGGCCTGAAGATCTACTTATGAAAAATCAGCCATTGAAAATTGTATGGAGCACAGTTCTACTCTGACACATGTGGGGTCAGCATGAGTTGGTATCAACTCTATGGTAAGTTTTTTTTTTTTTTTTTAACATAAAAATAGTTTTGGGAGTATCTCGGGGATCTCCAGGGCTCCACTAACCACAGTGAGAGAATGCTGATCTGTTCTTTTCCACTATGGAAGAGAAACACCTAGATCGGTTTTATAAACCAACACACACAGCTCTACCAGTAACTTTAATTTTCCAGATCTCCCACACTTCTCAAATATTACAATACTCAAATTTTTGTTCTCCCAGGAATTAACACTTATCTAGGTTTTTTTTTTGGTTTGTTTTGCTTATTTATTTGTTTATTTCAATGAGCTTATTGTTATTTTAGCCCCATACACTCCCTCAGCTGTGTAAACTTCCGGTATAATAGGATTTCTATCAGGTTCATCTCTTTAAGAAATCTCTGTAGAAAAAAATCTTTTCCAAACTTAATTTGTTGAACTCTAGGTTTCACGTACAGTTTGTTGCCCTCTAGTTGCATAATCAGAGGAGCCTAGATGGAGCAAATGGTTTGCAATTGATTGCGAATTCAAAGGTTTGTGGTTTGAACCAACCAAGTGGCTCCAGGGGACAAAGACCTAGGGATCTGTTTCAGTATAAGATTACAGCCAAGAAAATCCTATGGAGCAGTTTTACTCTGCATACATGGGGGTTACCATGAATTAAGGGCTGACTCCAAGGCAGCTACCAACAACTGAATAGCCTTCCCTACTGTCTTCTTTATCCCTCTATTTTCTAGCTCCTACATCTTTTTTCTTAATTTGCTTCTTTGTTTTAATGAAGTCCCCCTCCATTTATACTGGGTGCCAAAAATTATTAGTAGCTCTATGTATGTGAATGGCCCTTGTTGACTGTCAGCTGTACAATAGGATAACCTAGCTGAGCCATTTTTTGTTCGGAGCCACTGGGCTGTTGTCACTGTCTTTAGTGCTTGTCTTTTGGGCTGGTCAAATACTACAGAAAAATCTTTTCCAATTTCCTGCCTTCTGGGTATAATCCTGGCTGCCAGTATCCTGTAAGCCAGATGCAGTAAGAAGGATAAAGAGCTCAATGTTTAGTATGTAAACACTCATTTAATCTCCTTGTTTTCAATAGGGTATATCCAGCTTCAACTATACTTGGTATCCAGTCCCTGAAGAAGGACATCATGGTTGGTAAGTTAAAGGGTCAGCAGAAAAAAGGAAGACTCTGGATGAGATGGACTGGCACAATGGCTACAACAATGGGCTCAAACATAGCAATAATTGTGAAGATGGTGTAGGACCTGGCAGTGTTTCATTCAGGTATATATAGGGTCACTATGAGTCAGAAGGGACTCAATAGCACCTAACAACTACATCCTTCAATATAGGAGCCCTGGTGGCACAATGGTTAAGTGCTAGACTGCTAGCATGAGGGTTGGCCATTGAACCCACCAACTGCTCTGTGGGAGAAAAGACCTGGGGATCTGCTCCTGCAAAGAGTACAACCTAGGAAACCTTATGGGACAGTTCTACTCTGTTCTATAGGGTCGCTATGAGTCAGAATCAGCTCGATGGCACACAACCACAACAACATCCTTCAATATACAGAATATCTCTTTGACCGTCTTCAGAGAATTAACTTCAAGTTTCTTACTAGATAGGTTAGGGTAGGCAGAGTGTAAAAACAAAACAAAATAAAACAAAAAACCCATTGCCCTTGAGTCGATTCCTACTCATAGTGACCTTATAGGGTTTCCAAGGCTATAATCCTTATGGACGCAGACTGCCACACCTTTCTCCTGATGAATGGCTGGTGGGTTTGAGCCGAGGACCCTTCAGTTAGCAGGCCAGTGCTTAAACACAGCACCACCAGGGCTCCTTGGCAGAGTGCAAGGGAATCTGGAAATGTAACTGCTGCCAGGTTGGTGGCTTTTTGGTGTCAATTAGCTTCCTGGTTTACTCCACTGATTTTACGTTGTAGCTTTTAAAAATCTAGTAAGTTACTTATCCTCCATTTATCTGCTTTCCAGTTTCTGAAAATGGATTGTTATGTCTCTTCTATTCTTCTCTTTGTATTTGTAGGTTTAAGTCTTTTGTAAAAATTCCTTTACTGTCACTTTATAAAGGTTTCTGGGGAGAGTGGAAAGTAATGTTTGTGTTAAATCTGCCACTTTATCCAATAGTCAGCTTATATTGTGCATGTATGTGTGTATGTGTGGGTGTGGGCGATGTTTGAATAAACATTTATTAAATGATAATATACATACAGAAGAGTGCCTAAATCATAACTGTGCATCAGTGTAACCAGACAGAAATAAAACATTACTAGCACACCAGTAGTTTCTTTCACATCTCAAATCCAAAGATAACCATTTCTCTGGTAACTATCATCATAAACTGCTATTGCTTAATTTTGAATTTTATATAAATGGATTCATACCATGTGTATGCTATTTCATGTAGTTTCTTTAAAAAAATTATTTTTGTGGGAATCTTTTATATTGTTGGGTGTAACAAAGGTGTGTGCATTTTTCATTGTTATATGGTATTCCTACTGATATAATTTTGAGTTGCAGTCCTAGTGATGGATTTTTGAGTTTTTTCCTGTTGTAGGCTAATAAAAATAATGCTACTATGAAAATTATTATCCATAATATTTGATGCACTGAAATTACATCTCTTTGACTGTAGATTTAGAAGAAAATGTATGCATCATAGGTAACGTACATTTTAGTCCAGTGATTTTATTTAAGGATTTTTCAGTTTACAATAATAAACTGTATTTATAAAACTGTATTTATAATCGCACAATCATAACCCTCAAAGAATTACAAATTCTATGTCTAGTTATGTTTCTCTTTTTTATCCCTTCTTTTCAGTTGACTATATATGGACAAGAAATCATCTAGAGAACAATGGTTTAAAGAAAGAAGACATTAAGCCGATTAGTCTGAGTAAAGCAGAGGATTCTCAAAAGAGTACTTGGAAATGAAATTAGGAAACTAGGTTGAGGTCATATTTGTGAAGTATTTAAATGCTTGCTTGGCTATTCCAGAGAAAGCTAAAGTTTATTGAAGGTTTTTTCCACCTAAAGAGTAGCACAGTAAAAGGTCTATTTTAGAAAAATATTTCTGTATTAGTATGAAAGAGGAATATCGGCAAGAAAATAGTCTGAATTAGAAAACTCAAGTGTAAAAATTCCTGCAAACAGACTAGAAAAATATTTTTTTTTAAGTATTTTATATGGATCAAATTCATAGAATTCTTTACCCATCATTATTTGGAAAAACTCTTCAATAAATAGAAACTGTCATAGCAAATGGAGCCCCCGGGTGGTGCAAATAGAGATCTGCTTTGACAACTCTGTGGAGGTCAGTTCTACTCTGTACGCATCTGGTCGTCACAAGTCAAGATTGATTCCATGGCAACTAACAACAACATCATAGCAAGTGAACATGGTCTTTAGTAATGAGAAATTCCATAAAAGTTAATATGTTAATGTAAACTGCTTTACCAACAAATATTTGTTTTGTGCATTTTGATCAAAGGTTTGGGACTTTTTACTTGAGCTATATAATTATTTTTTCAGTAAAACCTAAAGAAGAATGCAATAAATAAATAGTCACATGGTTTCCCAGTTCTTTTTAATTTATAAGGTACTGAATGATAATGTTTCTTGGTAGACCTACCTCATGTATATACATACAATATACTAGTTGCTGTTGAGTCAATTCCAGTTTATGGAGACTGCATGTCTGCAGAGAAAACCTGCCCTCCATAGGGTTTACATGGCAGTGAACTTTTGGAAGCAGATTGCCAGGCCTTTCTTTTGAAGTACCTCTGGGTGGATTTGAACAGCCAACCTTTTGGTTAGTAGCTGAGCACTTAACTGTACCACTCAGAGACTCCTTTTTTTTTTTTTTAAACAATAGACGCTTTTAAGTAGATTTTAAAAGTTGTTTGTAGTATATTGATGAAAGCCTGTCACCGTGGAGTACACAAGGATGATAGCTACATGAAAGCATGGGTTTTAATCCAACTTTCTTCTGTCTTTGTATTTCAAATTTGGACATTTTATGGAGAATTTAATTTGTAAATGTGTTCTTTGGCTCCAAAACTAAAACTCACTAAATAATTTGCTAAAACATGCTTCAAAAGAGTAGCATAACTGTCTACTGAAAATAGAAGTATCTGGAAAAGTCTCGGTGCTTAACATTGTTGTTGTTAGGTACCATCCAGTCAGTTCCGACTCATAGTAACCCTGTGAACAACAGAATGAAACACTGCCTGGTCCTGCGGCATACTCAGTTGTTGTTACACTTGAGCCCACCGTTGCAGACACTGTGTTACTCCATCTTGTTGAGGGTCTTCCTCTTTTTTGCTGGCCTTCTACTTTACCAAGCATGATGTCCTTCTCCAGGGCCTAATCCTTCCTGATAACATGTCCAAAGTACGTGAGACGTAGTCTCGCTAACCTCTCTTTTAAGAAGCATTCTGGTTGTATTTGTTCCAAGACGGATTTGCTCATTCTTTTGGCGGTCCATGGTATATTCAATATTTTTTGCCAAACCACAATTCAAAGGTGTCAGTTCTTCAGTCTTCCTTATTCATCGTCCAGCTTTCACATGCATATAAGGTGATTGAAAACACCATGGTGTGGGTCAGGCATACCTTAGCCTTCAAGGTGATATCATTGCTTTTCAGCACTTTAAAAAGCTCTTTTGCAGCAGATTTGCCCAGTGCAATGCGTCTTTTGATTTTTTGACTTCTGCTTCCATGGTCGTTGATTGTTGACCCAAATAAAATGAAATCCTTGACAACATAAATCTTTTCTCCGTTTATCATGACGTTGCTTATTGGTCCAGTTGTGAGGACTTTTGTTTTCTTTTTGAAGTGTAATCCATACTGAAGGCTGTAGTCTTTGATCTTCATCAGTAAGTACTTCAAGTCCTCTTCACTTTCAGCAAGCAAGGTTGTGTCATCTGCATAATGCAGGTTGTTAATGAGTCTTCCTTCAATCCTGATGCCCCGTTCTTCTTCATATAGTCCAGCTTCTCAGATTATTTGCTCAGCATACAGATTGAATAAGTATGGTGAAAGGATACAACTCTGATGCACACCTTTCCTGACTTTGAACCACAAAGTATCCCCTTGTTCTGTTCAAACAACTGCCTCTTGATCTATGTACAGGTTCCTCATAAGCACAATTAAGTGTTCTGGAATTCCCATTCTTCCCAATGTTATCCATAATTTATTATGGTCTCCACAGTTGAATGCCTTTGCATAGTCTATTAAACACAGGTAAACATCTTTCTGATATTCTCTGCTTTCAGCCAGGATCCATCTGACATCAGCAATGGTATCCTTGGTTCCACGTCCTCTTCTGAATCTGGCTTGAATTTCTGGCAGTTCCCTGTTGGTATACTACTGCAGCAGCTTTTGAATGATCTTCAGCAAAATTTTACTTGCATGTGATTACTAATGGTATTTTTCAATAATTTCTGCATTCAGTTGGCTCACCTTTCTTGGGAATAGGCATAAATATGGATCTCTTCCAGTTGGTTGCCCAGGTAGCTGTCTTCCAAATTTATTGGCATAGATGAGAGAGCACTCCCAGGGCTGCATCTATTTGTTGAAACATCTCAATTGGTATCTCATAAATTGTTGGAGCCTTGTTTTTTGCCAATGCCTTCAGTGCAGCTTGGACTTCTTCCCTTAGTGCCATCGGTTCCTCATCATATGCTACCTCCTGAAATGGTTGAACTTTAACCAATTTTTTTTTTTTTTTTTTTGGTATAGTGACTCTGTGTATTCCTTCCATCTTCTTTTGATGCTTCCTGTGTCGTTTAATATTTTCCCCATGGAATCCTTTACTATTGCAACTTGAGGCTTGAATTTTTTTCTTCAGTTCTTTCAGCTTGATAAATGCTGAGCATGTTCTTTCCTTTTGGTTTTCTAGCTCCAGGTCTTTGCACAGGCCATTATAATATTTTACTTTGTCTTCTCAAGCCATCCTTTGAAATCTTCTATTCAACTCTTTTACTTCATCATTTCTTCCTTTTGCTTTAGCTACTCGATATTCAAGAGCAAGTTTCAGAGTCTCTTCTGAACTCCATTTCAGTCTTTGCTTTCTTTCTTGTCTTTTTTAATGACCTCTTGCTTTCATCATGTATGATGTCCTTGATGACATTCCACAACCCATCTGGTCTTCAGTGATTAGTTTTCAACTTGTCAAATCTGTTCTTGAGGTGATCTTTAAATTCAGATGGGATATGCTCAAGGTCATACTTTGGCTCTCATGGACTTGTGCTAATATTCTTCAGCTTCAGCTTGAGCTTGCATAGAAGCAATTGATGGTCTGTTCCACAGCTGGACCCTGGCGTTTTTCTGATGATATTGATTTTCCATAGTCTCTTTCCACAGTTGTAGTCAATTTGATTCCTGTGTATTCCATCTGGTGAGGTCCACATGTATAATTGCCATTTATGTTGGTGAAAAAAGGCATCTGCAATGAAGAAGTCATTGGTCTTGCACAATTCTGTCATGTGATCTCCAGCATTGTTTCTATCACCAAGGCCATATTTTCCATCTTAACATTACTTCTTAGCAAAATCTCAGATTTAACATTTCAACTACAAATATCAAGACAGTGAAATTCCAGTTCTCATTTTGGATGTTTCTTGGTGCAAAAAAATGTCAAGCTTTTGAAGTAGAAATACATACTACCATAAGTGTTTTGGAGCCCTGGTGGCCCAGTGGTTAAGAGTACAGCTGCTAACCAAAAGATGGGCAGTTCAAATCCACCAGCTGCTCTTTAGAAACCCTAGGGGCAGTTCTAGTTTATCCTATAGGGTCATTATGAGTCAGAATTGACTTGATGACAACGGGTTTTATAAGTGCTTTGGAAAAATTTTTGGAGAGCCCAAGAAAACAAAATCCTAAAATCTCAAGTAATCTAGAATAAACAAACAAAAAAACTCATAACAATGCCATTGAAATATTAAATAAAGAATTCTAAAAATCCTTCCATAGTAAATCCTCACCATATATATTACATGAAATATAAAATATTTTTTTCATTTTTTTGAAGGAAATCTTTGACACACAAAATTTCCAAATAAAATTACAGAAGAGTGAGCAGGAGTTAAGCAAAACAAAATAAATATCACTCAAATGTCACTAATATAAAATACAGATTAATTAGTATAGGAAACCTCCTATGAAAGGACAAATACTAAAAAGAATCTTCATATTTCAGGATATCGACTGGAATGTATTCAATACCAGTAAATACAAGAATCTCAAGTGGTAAGTAGACCCAGGGTCTGCTCCAAGGAAGCAGAACTCAAACTTAAAAGAGCATTCTCCTTCAAATTTTCCCCATATTTTGATCCCTTTGTCTTTGTTTCCTCTGTTTATAACCACCACCTCCTAGAATGTATCATCCCCAAACTATCAAACCTCTCACACTTATTTTATTTTTTACAACTTTTATTACTCAATACCTAGGAAGAGGAAATTATATTCCAGAAAACTGAATCTAAACTGATAATAAAACCAAAGTATATAAGTTACCACATTCTCTATGAATTTTTATGACCTCAACTTGTATAAGAATACGTATCTCCTTCTAATCCAACCCATTATTTCATTAGGTAAAACCTACTTTTTTCACTTTAATCTTAAAAGGAGTTCACTCATTTCCCCATTGTTCCTGTTATCTTAATATCCCTCTGGTTCCACACTGTCTGCCAACTACCACTCCTCTCATGAAATCCCAAGTAAACCCCCACTTCTTACCCATGTCACAATTATCTACTAACTTCAGAGTCACAACTTGATAAGATTTTAAGATTATTCCACTTGACTAACTTTTCAGACCTATAAGCTACCAATATCAGAATATCATTGCGAATGACTATCACCTCCATATACAGCCTTACAGTGATTGTTGTTGTTTGTTGCCATGGAGTAGATTCTGACTCATGACAATCCTGTGTGTGCAGAGTAGAACTGCTCCATTAAGATCTTGTCATTTAATATTTTTTTACCACCTCTCTAATTTGGTAGACTTTTTATATGGCCACAAACTAGATGAATAGTTTCACACCATCTCCCACATCTCCAACTCTTCTGATCACAAATCCCTTCTTTTATACCTTTCAATTACCCCACTGCATCCAAATTTTGAACCAGGGAAATCCACCAATTCATCACTTCTTTTTAAGCCTCATGGTCTCCCAATTCCTTCATGATTCAATTCCTTTTTTTCAGATATTTTAGCTTTACTTTCACCAGAGTCTCAAGTCTCCAAGGTCTTTCTCTACTCTAGACGTTGACAATTCCCATCTGTGGTTCAAACCAAGGGTCTATTTGCAGTATCTGTATAAAATTGCGTAGCCTGGTAAAATTGATAGTTTCCAACCTCAAATAGACCCTCAACTGTTACTTGGTCATCTTTTCACTAATTTCTAGTTTGTTTAATTTTCTATTTTCCTATGTGGCTAGTCTCAACCACTTGTTTCCACTCAGTCAAACAAATCCAAACAGACCAAACAACATAAACTGCCTCATAAATAATGAAGATGAGACATGCTCAAGTACTGCTGTAGGTTCACAGTTCCTAGTATATTTCCCTATGATCTCAGAGGAAGATGTACTCCGTCTAAAGACAAGGAAATTCTGTCCATTTCTGCTATTGCCCAGAAACCCTTTAATTTACTCTGAATCTTGCTACTTTGTTATCTCCTCCCTTTCTCACCTTCACCATTAGTTCCTCTCAATTATCCTAAAAATAGGTGAAAGTAATCCCCATTCAAAAGAAACTATTAATATCTAAATTTCCTCTTTGAAAGGGAAGAAATAAGAGAGTAACTTTACAGTGGAAATTCTGAAAAATTACTTCAGCCAGGTGATCAAGGTCAAAATCAAGTCATAAATAAGGTTGATAGTATGTACCTTGGTACGACGTTATGAAAATGACACTTTACCTGTGATCTTTTTCCCAAAATCAGTAACCTCAGTCTAAGCGTGAGACAAATTCCGATAGAAAAGCATTCTACAATACATCTGACCAGTATGCCTCAAAACTGTCAAGCCCACCAAAAACAAGGAAAGTCTGAGAAACTGTCACTGCCCAAAGGAACCTAAGGTAAATGCAATATGATATCCTTAGTGAGATCCTGGAGCAGAAAAATAACATTAGGTAAAACTAAGGCAATCTGAATAAAGTATGGATTCAGTTAATAATAATATATCAACACTGGCTCATTTACTCTAATAGATAGGTCCCTGGGTGGCGCAAATGGTTTGCACTGGACTACTAACCTAAAGCATGGCAATTTGAACACATCCAGTGGTGCCAGGGAAGAAAGGCCTGGCAATCTGTTTCCATAAAGATTACAACCAAGAAAACCCTATGGAACAGTTCTACTGTAGCATATGGGCGGCAAGGAGTTCTGATCAACTCAATGACAATGGGTTAATTGTAACAAATGCACGATTCTAATTTTAAAATTTAAAAAAAAAAACAAGCTACTGTTGAGTAGATTCCTAGTTATGGCAATCCCATGTGTGTTAGAATAGGACTGTGCTCCATAAGGTTTTTAATGGCTGATTTTTGGGAAGTAGATCACTAGGTCTTTCTTCTGGGGTGTCTCTGAGTGAACTTGAACTGCTAACCTTTCAATTAGCAGAAAAATGTATTAACCATTTGCACATAATAGTCCATTTATAAGTCTTTGAGAGCTCCTTATTGTCCGTAGGATAAATTCCAAAGTCTTTAGAGTGATTTTCAAGTTCCTTCACAATCTGCTCACCAGTTGCCTCCAAAATCTCATTCCCCTCACTTCAGTCTATGCTGCCACAATTCAGCCATATGATACACTTACTTTTTTATGATGCTTCTGTCTGGAAGCCTTTTTTCCTTTTTTTCTCCCACAGTCAGGTTGCACTTACTCTCTCAATTCTAATTAACCTGTCAAGTCTACTTGAAACCCTTTCTTGCTAAACCTCAGGCCAAGATTTTGAAGAATTTTATTTATAACTCCATCAGAGAACATAAACTCATTTTTAGGTATTTGTATCTGTATCTACCTCCACTATCTTGATATGCTCTAGCAGCATAATCATAACTGATTCACTAGCATCTAGTGGATATAGCACTTGTTTTTAAATGGATATCGTTGTACATAAATAATACAAAAAGAGCATTTGTGTGTACAATCACAGGATCCTAAAGGTATTTCTATCATTCTTATATTAAATTGGATAAATTTTATGAAAAAATGCAATAAAGTAATTAGAATTCTGCAGGATAATTTGATTCTATTATTTTTTAAACATTGAAACTTTATTTTGTAGCTACTTCAACTATCTCTGCAGAGACTAAATCTCTAATATACACAAAATCTTAATCACTCATATATACAGAAATTAACTTTTCAGCTTTTTAACAAAGAAAATAGGTATGATCTAATACTTTCTGTAGGTATTAATTAAGAAAACAATAAACTAAAGACTAGGAAGCAAAGAAAAAAATAAAGCAAGTGGCAAAATAAAAGTTCTATAAATACCAAAAAGATTCAAACAAACCAACAAACGCAATTACCATCCAATATTCAAAACCTCTGCGCGGCAGTGTCATTGATCAGGAAGTAAACAGTTGAGGTTTGGACAAGGGAAGGCAGAGTACAGTGTGAATCTTTCCTGGATTCTGCACTGTCCTGACATACAGTCTTCCTGGATAGAAATAAAGTTAAATGACCTATGTTTGAATGGATGAAGTTGAATGGAAATATTCCCTAGTACATACAAATTTTCCCACTTAAACTATGTCAAGCAAAGTATTCATTCGTTCAGCAAATAAAAATCAAGTGCCTAACATGGACCAAGCACTTTTCTAGGCACTAGGAAAGCAGTCCACCACTCATCTGTCAGTTTGTCATAGTGTGGCAGCTTGTGTGTTGCTGTGGTGCTGGGAGCTATGCCACTTTTATTTCAAAACCAGGAGGGTCACCCATGGTGGACAGGTTTCAGTGGAGCTTTCAGACTAAGACAAACTAGGAACAAGGACTTGGTGATCTACTTCTAAAAAAAAAAAAAAAAAACTGGCCAATGAAAACCCTATGGATAGCAGCGGAACCTTGTCTGGTATAGTGACAAAAGATAAGCCTTTCATGTTGTAAGACAGTCAAAATAAGATTGAGGAAGAGCTTCCATCTCAAAGTAGAGTTGGTCTTAATGACATGTATAGAGTAAAGCTTCAAGAATTCCATTTGCTGAGATGGCACGACTCAAAATGAGAAGAAACAGCTGCAAATATTCATTAATAATCAGAAACTGGAAAGTACGAAGTACGAATGTAGGAAAATTGGAAGTCCTCCAAAGTGAAATGGAATGCATAAACACTGATATCCTAGGCATTAGTGAGCTGAAATGGGCTGGTATTGGCCATTTTGTATCAGAAAATCATATGGTCTACTATGCTGGAATGATAAATTGAGGAGAAATGGCATCACATTCATCCTTAGAAGGAACATTTCAAGATCTGTCCTGAAGTATAATGCTGTCAGTGATACAATAATGCTCGTACGCTCACAAGGAAGACCAGTTAATATGACCATTATTCAAATTTACATATCAACCATAAGGCCAAAGATGAAGAAATTAAAGATTTCTACCAACATCTGAAATCTGAAATTGATAGAACATGCAATCAAGATGCATTGATAGTAACTGGTGATTGAAATGTGAAAGTTAGAACAAAGAAGAAGGATCAGGAGTTGGAACATATGGTATTGGTGATAGAAACACTGTAAAATGCATAATAGAATTTTTCAAGATCAACGATTTATTCATTGCAAATACTTTTTTTCAACAACATAAACGGCGACTATACATATGGACCTTGTCAGATGGAATACACAGGAATCAAATCAACTATATCCTTGGAAAGAGAAAATGGAGAAGCTCAATATTATCAGTTAGAACAAGGCCAGGGACAGACTGTGGATCAGACCATCAACTACTCAAATGAAAATTCAAGTCAAAGCTGAAGAAAATTAAAATAAGTCCACTAGAGCCAAAGTATGACCTTGAGTATATCCCACCTGAATTTAGAGACTATCTCAAGAACAGATTTCACTCGTTGAACACAAATGACTGAAGACCAGATGAGTAGTGGGATGACGTCAAGGATAGCATAGATGGAGAAAGCAAGAGGTCATTAAAAAAGACAGGAAAGAAAGAAAAGACCAAAATGGATGTCTGAAGAGACTCCAAAACTTGCTCCTGAACGTAGAATAGTTAAACCAAATGGCAGTCAAAGAGTAACAGAAGATTTCAAAGGGTAGCTGGAAAAGACAAGGTAAAGTATTATAATGAAATGTGCAAAGACCTGGAGTCAGAAAACCAAAAGGGAAGATCATGCTTGGCCTCTCTTAAGCTGAAAGGACTGAAGAAAAAATTCAATCATTGAGTTACAATGTTGAAGTATTCTATGGGCAAAACATTGAACAATGCAGGAAGTGTCAAAACAAGATGGAAGGAATACACAGAGTCACTGTACCAAATAGCATTGGTTGACATTCAGCCATTTCAGGAGGCAGCATATGATCAATAACAGAGGGTATTGAAGGAAGAATTCCGAGTTGCACTGATGGCATGGTGAAAAACAAGGCTCCATGAATTGATGGAATACCATTTGAGATGTTTCAACAAACAGATACAGTGCTGGAAGTGCTCACTTGTCTATGCCAAGAAATTGGGAAGACAGCTACCTGAACAAGCAGCTGAAGAATTCCATATTAGTGCCCATTCCAAAGAAAGGTGATCCAACAGAATGAGGAATTATAAAACAATGTAATTAATATCACACTCAAGTAAAGTTTTGCTGAAGATAATTCAAAAACAGTTGCAGCAATACATCAATGGGAACTGTCAGAAATTCAAGCCAGATTCAGAAGAGAATGTGGAACGAAGGATATCATTGCTGATGTCAGATGGATCTTGGATGAAGGCAGAGAATACTCGAAAGATGTTTACCTGTGTTTTATTGACTATGCAAAGGCATTTGACCTTTGGATCATAACAAATTATGCATAACATTGAGAAGAATGGGAATTCCACAACACTTAATTGTGCTCATTAGGAACCTGTACATAGACCAAGAGGTAGCCATTCAAAGAGAACAAGAGGGTACTGAGTGGTTTAAAATCAGAAAAGATGTGCATCAGGATTGCATCCTTTCACCACACTTATTCTAACTGTATGCTAAGCAAATAATCTAAGAAGCTGAACTATATGAAGAAGAACATGGCATTGGGATAGGAGGAAGACTTATTAACAACCTGTGATATGCAGATGACACCACCTTGCTTGCTGAAAGTAACGAGGACTTGAAGCACTTACTGATGAAGATCAAAGACTACAGCCTTCAGTATGGATTACACCTCAACATAAAGAAAACAAAAATCCCCACAACTGGGCCAATAAACAACATTATGATAAACTAAGAAAATATTGAAGTTGTCAAGGATTTCATTTTACTTGGATCCACAATCAATGCCCACAGAAGCAACAGTCAAGAAATCAAATGACATATTGCATTGGGCAAATCTGTTGCAAAAGACCTCTTTAAAGTGCTAAAAAGCAAAGATGTTACTTTGAGAACTAAAGTGTGCCTGACCCAAGCCAGGATATTTTCTATCACCTCATATGCATGCCAATGCTGGACAGTGAATAAGGAAAATGAAGAAGAATTGATGCTTTGGAATTATGATTTTGGCAAATAATATTGAATGTATACCATAGACTGACAGAAGAATGAACAAATATGACTTGGAAGAAGTACAGCCAGAAGTCTCCTTAGAAGTGATGATGGTGTGACTTCATCTCATTTACTTTGGACATGTTATCGGGAGGGACTCTCCCTGGAGAAGGACATCATGCTTGATAAAGTAGAGGGTCATTGAAAAAGAGGAAACCCTCAACAACATGGATTGACACAGCGGCTGCAACAATGGGTTCAAACATAACAATGATTTTGGGGTTGTTGCAGGACAAGGCAGTATTTTGTTCTGTTGTACATAGATAGGGTTGCTATGAGTTGGAACTGACATGATGGCACCTAACAACAGGAAAGGAAAGTAGTGCCCTATTCTCATGTACCTTATATTCTTGTGGGGAAAAAATACAAACACGATGAGTAAGTAGAAGATATAGCAAAAATATTTATGGAACATTGTAAGCAGAAAAATAAAGCAGGTTTTCCAGACAGACAATAAAGAAGATGGTGGATTGACACGCTATGTAAGTGTTCAGGGGAAGAATTCATTAAGAAGATTACATTTAATAAGGAAAGACATTAGAGAGTTGAGGAATTAAGCATGTTTAATCCCTCTAGGGAAAGAACATTCCAGCCACAAGGGAAAGCAAGTGCGATGGCAAGGAGTTAGGAATGTAGTTTGCTTGACTGAGGAAAGGACCAGAGGTTAATGTAGCTGGAGTGGAATGAGAGAAAGGGAGAACGAGGGTGAGGTCAGAGAGGCAATGGGGAACTATATTATGTGGATCTTGATGCTACTGTAATGACTTCAGCTTTTACTCATAGGAGATGTGGAGCCTTTGGAGGGTTTGGAGCAAAGAAGTGACACACTGTTTTGACTTTCATTTCAGTAAATTTGTTCTCATTGTTGGTATTGAAAATACATTGAAATAGGTCAAGGGTGGAAACAGGCAGACAAGTTTGGAGTAAAGCAGGTAAAAGATGAGGGGGAATAAATACTTTCCAGTCTTTCCTACAAGATCAACCAAGTGTGTCTCCAGGTGTGTAGTTAAAACTACACTTGGAAATTTGCAACCTTTCATTTGTGGTCAATATTTTTTTTTGTTTTGTTTTGTTTTATCCCATTCAAAAATCCAAGAAGAAAAATCATTCAATTGATCACAATAATTTTAACTAGCTATTTTAAGGGAGAATTCACTTGATGTTTGAAAGCCATATAGATCCACAGGTCTATAATTTATAGGGTTACAGAAGTCCTAAGAACACATTTTGGCATAAGCTCTTACCTCTAAGTAGTTGTCTGTTCAACTCAAGCAGTTTTGAGAAATGGTCCCTTCTTTTTGTTATGTACTTTACCCTGTATTTTGCATTTGACATAAAGAGTATTCATAATGTGTGGAACTTTATAAAAAATGGATTTTATTAAAGAATCACCATTGATGGACCAAAGCTCTTCATAACTTCTTAAATTGTTCTATTTGGCCAGTGGCAATATTTTAAAAACTTATAATATCCTTCTTAATTAAGAATGTTTTCTGAAAACTACTGTCAAAAATAAATTAGAATGGGGAGTCCTATGTACTAATAATCTTTTCTAAATTTCAGTTATTCATATAATACAGTATGTCTCTTACTATATGGCCTAAACTTTTTTCTTCTTTATCGCTAGCACTCTATGAATGCCTTAACATTTTTTTTTTTTTGATTTCTTTCCTGAAATGGCATGTCTTCCTACACTATAGCATTATATGATGTCTACTTTTATCAAAGTCCAATCAATTTCTGTGCCATATCTCTTTCTTCAAAGAGAGGATACTCAGATACTTTCATGAATGCACTATTAAACTTTGAGTTCCCCTTTTTCTATGGGAAATATTTTAGTCACTATTACTAATTTTAAATTTATGTGAATACATAAAACTGTTATAATTCTACCCTTTCCATTACAATTCACCAGTTATTTCAAAATCTTTTTTTTAATATATGAATCTCATTAAACACTTGAACAGGTTATTATTTTCCAAAAAGAAAATAAACTTAAAGTAAAAGTAAAGAGGAGCCTAGGAAAGTAGCACACAACGGAACTAACCAGGTAACACTTAATATTCTTGCTGAAATAGCGTTCTTTGGCATTGGAGGTATCAGTGAAGGTAGAATTAGATACTATGAAGGTTCTTTGGTTGGCATAACGGATGTGGTGACTGCTAGAATGCGTCAATGAATGCACATCCTTTGTCAAGTCATACAGTGTTACTTCTCTCGAAATACATGTTTCTTGGTGCTGGTACAAGATATCACATGCCTGCTAGAAATTGTTGCTACATGGAAATGGATAAAATGACAGCTAACACTTATTGACGGCTAAATAGATCAGGCAAAGTTTGGCTCTGTCATACATAAGGTCACTGTGAGTTTTGCCACTCCTGTGTTTCAGGTGCTAAATCATTTTAAAAACAATGGCAGAAGTGCTACGAACTTCCACAAAGTGTGACCCTTACCCCCCTCTCCAACATCAACTCTTGTTGCAGTCCATTTGTTCTTTGTGTTCCAGGTTATTCTGTCAGTAGTTTAACCATGCCATGCTTTCCATTCCCATAGGGCTTTTGGATATGCTATTCCCTATCTTGAAATCTCCCATTAAGACACACACACTCATGAACATACACATAAACCTGGTAAAATTTTATTCATGTTTCTAATATCAGCTCAATGGTCATTTCTTCAAAGAAACCTTACATGACTCCTTGTGTAAATTTTCTTCACTATACATTCTTTTTTATATATCATGTGCTACTAGTACTAATCACAGTTATAATATTTATGCAATTGTACGAATAATGTCTTTCTTCACTACTGGTCTTAAGCTCCATTACAGCATGGCCACTTTTACTCATCATTTCATTACCAGAATTTAGAATTATCATTCAGTCAGTATTTGCCAATGAATGAATGAATCAGTCAATAAACAAATAATCTCTAAGGTATGAGAATCCTCATTTTCCAGATAAGAAAACTAAAGCTTACAGAAGTGTATTACTTTCCCCAAGATCATATAGTTAGTAAATGACACATTTGAACTCAGATGTGTCTGATTCCAATTCTGTGTCTTTCAACACAAAATGAGGTAAGCAGTGGAGACAGTGATATAAGTGGATGCAGGACAGAACATCTATGAACTCAGTCTACTAGAATCCTTAGAAAAGACTTCTGATCTCTTTTTCACATATACATGCTGTCTTAGTCTCCTAGGGCTGCCATAACAAAATATTGCAAAGTGGGTGGCATTAAAGAACAGAAATTATTTTCTCACAGTTTCAGAAGCTAGAAGTCTGAATTCAGGGTGTTGGCAGAGCTATGCTCTCTCTCTCTCTTTCTCTCTCTCTGTTGGCTCTAGGGAAAGATCCCTCCTTGTCTCTTTCAACTTCTGGCAGCCCCGGGTGTTTCTCGCATTCCCTGGTTTATAGACGAATCCTTTACATGCTATCTTTCCCATATGTGTGACTTTCCGTATCTGTCCTTCTCTTGTATAAAAGGCCACTCAGAAGGGGTTAAGATTAGGACTCACCTTTCTAGGCATGAATTTGTTAATTTAACTGATAACATCTGCAAAGAAAAACCCTATTTCCCCAAACAGGGTCACATTCACTAATACAGCAGTTAGGATTTCAACACACCTTTTGGGGGAACACAATTCATCCATACCAGATGCTATTGCTTACAATGCTGACACAACTAATCCACAAGTCAACAAAGTGAAAACTATCATCAATACATCAGCTTTAGAATACAAAGAACAGGATGGATATAATAGTACATTTTTCCAAATGGACTTTTAAAAAATAAATTCCATTCCTTCTTATTACTCCTAACTAGCTTTTAGGAACTATTAATTGATAGATCAATGGAAACTGATTGTTCTCATTTACCGGTGCAAATTCTTTGACAGCTAATTTAGTTTTTTAACAGAATAGCTGGTTTCATGTCTTGTAGTATTGGCAAGTCATTGTCTCTCCCAGGCATTCCTTTGACTTCCCATTGTCATTGTAATCTAATATAAACTACTTTTCTTGCACTTCAGTGCCTTCTGCATTTCTGAACCAATATAATTTTCTCATCTAATATTTTCTACCATTTTTAAAATTCCCCTGAGCCTATGCTTATAGGACATGAAAAATTATTCTGTCAAACTTGTTACTTGTCACCATTAGGTAAAAAAAGTTTAATACAACTGTATTTATTTTTCCTGCTAAATTTAGTTTATTTGAAGTTGCACAACCTAAGGCTCATCTTCGTCTTCATTTGTGGCTTGCCCAAAGGACTTAACATCTCATATCATGTGTCCCAGTGCACTTTCTAGGGTCTCTTATACTGGCTTTCGTTCAGTTACTGAACACTTGTTACTCCCTGCCACAGAGCCTTTGCATATGATGTTTCCTCTTCCTGAGAAGTTTTCCCTTAACCACTATCACTTACGCTAGATCACTTTATCTTCTTTCTGATCTCAGTTTAACCCCAATGGTTATGTTTGCAGATATACTTTAATAGTTTTATCACACCATTCCATGCCTTCACATGCTCTCAAAGCACCATGAAATTCAGTAATTAATATCTGTTTTCCCAAAAAAGGACCATGGTCCACCATTATTTCTCCAATACCAAGAATAGTGTATGACTAATGAATAAATTAATTGTGACTAAATGTATATTTGTGGTTGTAGTACTCTTTCTAGAATGAGAGTGAGCCATTGTTGAATGGCTGTCACTGATAGATAACTGATATAAGAAAAATAAAAAGCTAGAACTCTATTTTTACACGAAAATGAAACAAAACTTGTTGCCATCCAGTCAACTCCGACTCATAGCAACCCTATATTTTTAGACAGATCTTGACATTTACATTGTTCTTTTTTATTGCTAAGCTATGCTCTCGACAGTCAGAGCATGGAAAATGGAATCCATTCCATTCCAATGCTTATAACCATGACTGAGAATACTGATTATATGCTGTTAAATTTGCCTTCATTCCTGCAATGGATAGTGATAATTTAGTTTCTAGCAAGTAACTGACAAAACATGGAGAAAAAAACTACTTTACACATAGTAGGCTACATTTTGTAATAAAAAGAAAGGTAGGCTACGGAGTAAAGAAAGAACTAAATTTGAATTTTTGGTTCCTTGGTTGGAATGATATGAAGTTCTAGCTGTGTGACCTTGAGTAAATTATGTTACCTGAGTTTATTTCTGTAAAATGAGGATAACTCTATCTTCCAGAACTACTGTAACAAAATAATAAAAATATTAACCACTGGGGTGAGAACAGACTTTACATTCATGGTATTTGCTGCTGTTTCTATTGCTGGGTATTGATATTGATAATGATGATAATACAATAATGAGGATAAGCATCATTATCATAATAGAGCCGGGTTAACCCGATCATCCCATCTATAGACTAAGATTATCCCAAATTCTTCTGTTACCCAAAATGAACAACATAAGATATCACCACTTTTGTCAAGAGCTGATTTTTTAAAATATATTTTCTACTTGGATTTATTTATTTATAACTGACTTGGTTGTTAATTATATATAAAAATTTCCTTTCCTGTTTTTTCCACCAAAGATATTTTCTCTGGATTATGCAGTAATTGCAATCTCATCAGTTTCCTGACTATCCAGGGAAACAAGTGATCAATACTGAATAGCCTGAAGGAAACCAGTTGAGGTCATTGAAATCAATATGTTTAACTTGCAATCATTTATCCTGTATATTTTCAAAAACACAAAACTTGTTTAACTGAAGCTTCATTTGGAGTCAGCAGAAATTATGTGTCGGGATTCTGTAAATTGTATTTTATTTTAAATGTGGAAAATGGACACTTAAATGATTTTTCTATCTTCAGTGAACAAGTTATTCCACTTTCAGTTGGAAATGAATTAAAATACTACTTTGAACATGCTTGCAAAATATTCACATATTAAATGATTTCTGATCTTGGGAATATTTGGATAGACAACAATGTCCTTAAAGGTAGCAGATCATTTGAGTAGTCTTCATTTTTATTTTATAATTTGAAAGTGGGTAAGTATTATCATTCATATAAGCCTTAAATGATATTTTTCTAAAAATATGAGAAAACATTGTTTAACAGAAAAGAATAGTAATTACACTGTCACAACCGATGTAATAACACAGAAAACATCAGGTGAAAATAACCTTCATAAAACCACTTTCAGGAAAGCATTCCTAAGCCAAGAGAAGGTTAGGCGACTTTTTTGAAAAATTTCCCCAAATGAGTATGAAGCAAAAAAAGAAGATTATTATCCCTTTTGTTAGTCATAATACTGTCTTACATTCATATTGCGTTTTAGATACTCCAGAATGCTTTTATGTACATTGACTCATTTGATCTCTCCAATAACCCTGTGAAGTGAGTAAAAGAGCCTAATATTACCGCAAAGAGGTTAAGTAGGATTTTTAAATTGGGCAACTAATAAGTGGGAAAAAGCACAAACACAGTCCCCTTTTTTTCTCACTACCAATCCAGTGCTCTCTTCCATGCTACTACACATTCTTTTCTTAAAAAAAAAAAAAATTATTTTAAGTCCATAGAGGAAACAAACAAAACCCACATAGCATTTTCATGTGTGTGTGTGTGTGTGTGTGTGTGTGTGTGTGGAAGGAGGTGGGTGTTGGGGGGGAACCTGTGAAAAGTGACTTCAAAATTGCTGATCAACTACCTGATGCTGATTTGTAAGTTAGCTGATATAAAGGACTGTTTTAGTTATCTAATGCTGCTGTAGCAGAAATATCACAAGTGGATGGCTTTAACAAACAAATGTTTATTCTCTCACAGTCTAGTAGGCTAGAAGTCCAAATTCAGGATGCCAGCTCTAAGGGAAGGCTTTCTCTCTCGTTGGTTCTGGAGGAAGGTCCTTGTCATCAATCTTCCCATGGTCTAGGAGCTTCTCTGCACAGGAATCTCGGGTCCAAAGGAGATGCTCTGCTGTCAGCATGGCTTTCCTGGTGATATGAGGTCCCCATGTCTCTCTGTTCACTTCTCTCTTTTATATCTCAAAAGAGATTAGCTTAAAACACAATCTAATCTTGTAGCTCTCATCAGCATAACTGCTACTAATCCACCTCATTAGCATCATAGTGATAGGATTTACAACAGGTAGGAAATTCACATCAGATGACAAAATGGTGGACAATCACACAACACTGGGAATCATTGCATAGCCAAATTGATACACATATTTTTGGGGGACACAATTCAATCCATGACAGGGAGCAAGTAGAATGCTCAAGTAAAATGCATACTATTGCCAATACCCACAACTTCCAATAAGAAGCTGGGCTTCCATTTTTCATGGTAGTGGGGGTCAAGAGATGACAATTTTTCTTTTACTGTCAGAGGAGTTGAGCAGTATGAATCTTCCATCTTGTCCCAGTAACCATGCCTGCCCCATGCTCTGGAAAGAGAAACCATCTCTATATTCCAAGCCTGTGAACATATTTTCCCTTTGCTCTAGAAAAAGACACCATCTCTATTTTCCAAGGCTATTTGCTATACAAGCATCTTTGAAAGATTGTCTACAACAAAGTCAATGCCTCTACTCAAAAGATATGCAGAAACACGAGAGTTCTGTGGAGAATTCTCTCTCAACAGACGAATGTTAGTGAAATGATTAGCACCATGTTAGTTAAATATACTGAAGTGGAAGCCAACTACTGCTGCTACCAATTATGCGATTTTTGTTGTTTTGTTATTAAATGTTTCATTTATAGTAAAATTTTACTACTGGCTTGCTTATTCAAACCTATATATTGTTCATGGGCAGTCAGCGAATAACAGCATAGATTTTAAAATACTAATATGCTCTCCCTCAGATTCTGATTTCAACAATTTAAAATTCTATTGATGTTTTTTTCTGAAAGTTTTCTTCTGAAAATAAGACTAGGTGAACATGCAATATAAAAATCTATTTTAAAAACGTAATATGTTACATTGTTGTTAGGTGCTGTTGAGTTGGTTCCAACTCATAGTGACCCTGTGTACAACAGAACAAAACACCCCCCAGTCCTGCGCCATCATCACGATCATTGCTATGCTTGAGCTCATTGTTGCAGCCACTGTGTTAATCCATCTCATTGAGGGTCTCCATCTCTTTTACTGACCCTCTATTTTGCCAAGCATGATGTCCTTCTCCAGGGACTGGTCCTTCCTGATAACATGTCCAAAAATACGTGAGACAAAGTCTCAAAAAACCCCTCCTTCTAAGGAGCATTCTAGCTGTACTTCTTCCAAGACAGATTTGTTCATTCTTCTGGCAGTCCATGGTATATTCAGTATTCTTCGCCAACACCGTAATTAAAAGGTGTCAATTCTTCTTTTGTCTTCTTTATTCATCGTCTAGTTTTTGCATGCCTATGAGGCAATTAAAAATACCTTCGCTGGATCAGGTGCACCTTGAGCCAGTCCTCAAAGTGACATCTCTGCTTTTCGACACTTTAAAGAGGTATTTTGCAGCAAATTTGCCCAAAGCAATATGTCATTTGATTTTTTGACTGCTGCCTCCACGGGCTTTGAATGTGGATTCAAGTAAAATGAAATCCTTGACAACTTCAATCTTTTCCCCGTTTATCATGATGTTGCTTATTGGTCCACTTGTGGGAATTTTTGTTTTCTTGTTATACAGACTACATATTAATGGAGGGTAAATTATTGGTGGAAGCAGCTGATGAATTAGAAAGGACATAGATTTTATCACTTAAAGTTCAGGTCAAATCTCTACACATTAGAAATTACGTAGTCTTGAGAATATTATGCAACTTCCAAACTTTGATTTCCTTACCTAAAAAAAGTGATTTACTACTTATTTCATAGGTTGTTAATAAGAGTACCGCAACAATCATGTAACACACTAGCAAAAGACCAAGAAGACAATAACAATTTAATTGCTTCTCCATTTCTCTCCCTTCATCCATTGTCATAGAGTAACACTCTACTTCCCCAAGTAATTCTCCCAGGAGCTTATAAAGGTTCCTGGGGACATAATAACTTCCCATGAATTATTGATCTCAAACAAAAAACCAAAAACCCACTGCTGTCGAGTCGATTCTGACTTATAGTGACTCTATAGGACAGAGTAGAACTGTCTCATAGGGTTTCCAAGCTTGTAAATCTTTACAGAAGCACACTGCCACATCTTTCTCCTGCAAAGTGGCTGGTGGGTTGGAACTGTCAAACACCTGGTTAGTAGCCGAGTGCTTTAATTACTGTGCCACCAGGTCTCCTTCACTAGTCTCAAAGTATCTTCTAAAATAACAGTAAAAAATCTCAATGTATGTAACTGTAAACTAAAGTATCAAAGAAAAAAAAGATCTTTCCTAGAGTTGAACCTGAGCTTGGCTTCAAGAACAAATAATTATAGTGAGTTTTCCAGTCTTACATTTTTACAGATCTTCATGAATCACTTCTTATACTCTATATCCACAGAAATCATTGGCAAGTTGAATATAAGGAGGACAGTAGATTTGAAGTTGAAAATTTGTTTAGCTTTCTGAGAGAGTATTTTTATTTTCACCAGGCTTATTTTCCCCTGAAAATATATTAATCTTTCAAATTTGTGAATGGACAAATAATCAAACTCTGTGTGTCTCCAACAGTTTCTGAGTTGATTCATGTTTATTAATTGTAAAGAAATAAGCTTCCATCAAACAGTATAAACAACACCACTAATTATTAAATCATAGAATTAGTTCTTGATGTAAGGCATACTTACTTCACTATACATACATACTTTATTTTCTGGGTTTTTAAAACGACCACATTCAGTGTCCAGGAGCCTTCACTAAAGAAGAAATGAGACATCCTGTCATCTTGAGACAATAATTTGATTGATAATGTAGTGTTCCCAAATACCAGAATGACAAATGCTCCTATGACACAGCTTTCTGTAAAAGGATTAAAGAAATCCCTTTGTTGGACAACGGAGTGCTACGAAAAACTAGTCTACAGGAGTGATGTACTTGAGAACTGAATTTAGAGAGTGCTTCAATAAGTAATAGCCAAAGTAGCATTTTATATCTGTTTTAGATATGTAATTTTGTGTCTGTTTATCTTGATAATCATCTCAAAGAACAGTTCAATTTGGCCAGAGTTTGTATTCGCTTCGACAGCACATGTACTCAATTTGGCCAGAGTTTGGAATTTCTTTCTTGTTTAAATGGCCCAGTGAATTGATTCAATTCAGGCAACAACTGGTTTATTTTTTATTTTCCCCTGAATTGACTAGTTGATTTATCTTCATATAAATCTCAGTACCAAAATATTCTGCTTAATCAGCATCAACACTTCCTGCAGCTAGCTAGCAAGCTAATTTCAACAGAGGTTTGAAATTAGGCAAGATGGTAAAGTGAACTATCTGGCCTAATTTATAGTTACAGTTGACTTTGCCCTTGGCCTTGAGACCAGAAAAGCACTGCATGTGTAGACTTATCATTAGGCCAACCAAAAGAATGTAGTTAAATTGCAGCTATATTTGTCCTTGGTATCATTTTCTTTATTTCTCCTTACTGTCCCTCCCTTGCCATGTCCATAGTTTATGCTTCCTATTCATGTGTCAAATCCACACTGGTATGCTGCCCTCCAGGCTGCCCTGCTTTAACCTTGGCTCTGCCCAGGTCTTACCTTCTCCTCCCCCCTCTCACTAAAATATATTTGTTCAAAGAAAATTGCCTTAAATTCCTAATTTTTAAATTTCTGCTTTCTCACTATCATGGACTGACTTCTCCAGATGCAGATGCTGAGATGGAGTTTGGGATGCAAAATGTGAGACTAACACCAATGAAAGGAAGGGGAAAGAAGCAAGATGAGGCATAGAAAGAAGCTGAATTGCAATGGCAACCCAACAAAGCCCTTGGCCAGCCCATCAGGAAGCTGTGAAGCAAGTCTTACCTATTGCAGCTCTCCTGAATTGGGCTGAAATGGCTGAGTCCTTATACCACTGCCTTGCTCAGTCAGAACATTCAGGCTACCCTGGGAATGTGTGAACTCAAGCATAGCGGGAGACAGTTGACTGACCACACTTCCCACAACTGGGAAGCAAATCCTTCTTTGGAGGGGGATATGGACAACATGGTGAGGTGGTTAAAGTGCTCAGCTGCTAACTAAAAGGTCAGTGGTTCAAAATCACCAATGGTTCCATGGAAGAAAGATGTGGCAGTCTGCTTCTGTAAAGATTTACAGCCTTGGAAATCCTATGGGGTTGTTATGAGTTGGAATCGACTCAATAGCAGTGGGTTTGGTTTTTGGTATTTTTATGGACAGCGTATCTCCATATCATCCTGACTCATATAATCAAATAATTCACACCAAAGTTCTGAGTCTAATGGCTTAATTCAGTGTTCTCTCAAATGGGTTTCTTTGAATAGATGTTAAGAGGTGTTCTGGAGGAAAAAATGGTTTGAGCTCAAGTAAGTCTGTGAAATTAGGAGCCCTAGTGGCGCAGTGATTAAGCATTCAGCTGCTAACCAAAAGGTCACTGGTTTGAACCCACAAGCCACTCCACAGGAGAAAGAGGTAGCAGCCTGCTTCCTTAAAGATTTAAGCCTTGGAAGCCCTATAGAGCAATTTTACTCTGTATGAGTCAGAATCGACTCCACAGCAACGGGCTTAAGTTTATGAAACACTATAGTACACAAAGTTAATGAGGTTCCTTTGCTGCACAATTTACCATTCTCAGTAATATAAACATATTAACTACTGTATTAGTTTCCTAGGACTGCCGTAACAAAGTACCACAAGCTGAGTGACTTATAAGAACAGAAATTTATTGTCTCACAATTCCAGAGGCTAGAATTCCCAACTCAGGGTGTGTTGGCAGGGCTATGCTGTCTCCAAAGACTCTAGGGAGAGATCCTTCCTTGTCTCTACCAGCTTCTGGTAGCCTCAGGCATTCCTTGGGGCTTGCAGTTGCAGCATCACACAGCCATCTTCCCTTTGTGTGTCTCTCTTTGAGTCTTCTCTTTTACAAGGAACACCACTCAAATTGGATTAAGACTCACCCTACTCCAGTATGACTCAAACTAACTGATAATATCTTCAAGGATCCTGATTTAAAAGAGGTCATATTCACAAGTACCAGGGTTGAGGAATTCAACATATCTTTAGGGGAGGACATAATTTAATCTCTAAGAGCTAGTATACAGTGAGATGCCAAGAGGAAAGATATACAGTGACTATTTCCCAAACATATTACCCACAGAATCTTTAATTTTCTCCTCATAATATATTTAGTATTTTTCAGGACACTAATGACCCACACAGCACAGAGGAGGGAACTGTCATATTACAGGATACATCTCACAAAAAAAAATTACAGAGTTTTCATTACTTAGGGGCCTTCTCAAAATAGAAAGTCTTAACCTGAGAGATTGATTCATTTGCTATGAATATAAGGAACATGAAGACAAGGATATAATTTTTTTGAAGGCTTCATAAGAAAGATACTGTTTACTCTGCTATGTTTACAACAAAATAAATAAGGATAGAATGGGATTCTTGCTCAAGGGAAATGGAGTGATATTAACACATTCGAAAATTTTAATTAATATCTTTTATGGATTCAATTGTGTCTTCCAAGAAGATACAATGATGTTTTAACCCTTCTACCTATGAATGTGACATTGTTTGAAAATAGAGTTTGTCTTTTGTTATCAGTTAAGTTAAAGAGGTCATAGGGTGGGTTCTAAAATCTACCCCTTCTGAGTAGAGGGAAGAAGTAGACATAAAAACAGAATCATATACAGGGGGAAGATATTGTGTGAAGATCCATCTAACTGCCAAATACTGCCAAGAAATGCCTGGGGCCACCAGGAGATGAAAGAGACAAAGAAGTGTCACAGCTGCGGCGCAGAGGAGACAGTAACCAATGCCACAACTCTTACAGAGAAGTGGGGCCAGGAGGGTCACTCTAAGGAGTCGAACCCAGCTTCAGTCCCAGGAGTTTATTTATAGTCAATACAGCAAGCAGTGAAGCAAATAACAGAACAAGGGGCTTTGGGAAAACAAGTTGTGACAAGTCTCAACATGTTGGGGACAAGTCTCAACATGCTGTGCAGCATAGAGGCCTGTGGGGGCTGCAGTTGTCAATAGTGTAGCCATGTTTAAATGGCATATATCCCCACATTTCCCCCCTTTTGTTTGGTTAATTAAATAAGAATCAAAAGGGTTTCCACTAGTCCAACAAGTGTCCGGTAGGATAAAATAAAATTTTCTCTACGAGATAAAGTCTAAGATTATCTCAGCTATTGTCTCCACACCTCAGGGCCTGGCATCTTAGTGAGTCCCTGTGAGCCCAGCTATGGCTGGGGCACATTCCATATGTTTAAGGAGGAGAAGTAGCATAGCTATGAGTAACACCTGGACTTAGTTGCCTAGATGGCAGCCATAGCAGGCTCTTTAAACTCAGGGTACTGGTTTTCCACTGGATACCATCTGGTTCTTCACCAGGTTACTAAGTAAGAGCGATGCTCTTATCAATTGCATAGCCGGAGTGAGCGGACTCAATGTGCCTTTCAGGTGTGTAAGACAATAGAGGATGATCTTATGAGGATAATATAATCCTCTGCACTAGTAATATCCTGATTGTTGGACCCATGGGTTTCCTATGACTCTCATTTTATCAGGTAAACACTAACTTTTAACATCCACTGAAATTATTATTCTTAAAGGCTCAAAGATTCATTAACAATCAAACAAGCAATGATTTACACAGCTTCACTATTATTTAGAAGGGAATCACCTAACCTAGAAATCTATCTATACAGAAGCATCTAACTAGGAGAAGCAGAAAATATAGAGGAATTTACACATAACAAATTTTCATTGGGAACTTACTGATTAACCAAATACAGGTAATTACTGCTTATCATAATAATAACATAGGAAGGGCCTTCTTAAGAGGACGTCTTTATTTTTCCCGTCTCCTGTTCAGGTAACTGATATCAAATGGTCCAGGCGTAGAAGGCCACTTCTGTTGGTGATGGGAGATCTTCAGGGAGTAGAGACATCAGATGACTATAAGAAGGCACAAGACTATTAAACATCCTATAGCAAAAAGGATCCAGACACGGAGATTGAGTTCAGAGAACCAATGTGTGGGATTGAGCCAGTAGGCAAAATCATTAAGTGTATTAAGTGTACTTTATTAGACTCTGATTGTAATCTCAAGAGTTGTTCTTGTAATTGAAATTGTAATTTTTGAATATCACCTTTCAATGGAGAAGCGAAGCTAGCCAGAAGATTATTTTTTAACATCCTTCCAGGACTCATTATATGGAAGGGCTGTAACACAGAAGCGAGTGTATTCAGCATCACAGGTTAATTGAGAATGTTCCCATAGGGCTTCTTGTCGTTCTCCAAGCCAAAGGACTGAGGCTTCTAAAGCACCCAGATGCTTGAGGATCTCTTGATCAATATGTGCCATAGTTTGCATTTCAGAAGTAACATTTTGCATATAAGTGTTAAACTGCTGGGTGGTCTGAATAGATTGGGAGAGAGCTACGGTGGCAGCTACTGCAATAGCAGGGGCTGTGATAATAGAGGCTATGAGAATTCCAAGAAACCTTTTAGTTCATATTTTCTGTAATGTATTAACAACCTGAGTGAGGCGGGAACTATCTTGTCAAGGGCGTGTAAGGTTAATGGGCAGCCAAAAGTGGCTTTTTTGTTGAAGAACAAATACAGAATTGATGTTAAGAATGGGGACATTTTGTCTGGACAGACATGGAGTAATCCAAGTAGAGCCACTGGATAATGTTAATTGAAAAGAGGCATTTATTTTAACGATATCAGGAGGACTAGAAGTTATAGCAAAAATGTATGGTCGAGACATGCATATAAGCACAGAATCATTATGGTCATGGAGGGTCCATTGTAATTTGGGGAGTGGGTTCTTGGCATCCTTTGTCCGCCTCAGAAAGGTTCCTGAACGGAGAGTTCTTTCATAAAAAGGGAGACCTAATGGCCAAGAAAGGATTTTTAATGGGGAAAAATGAGTAGTTGAATAACGTAAGCAAAGAATGGGTCCCACTAGGCCAGGGTTCCAGGACTTAGAATGTCCTAGGTAATGGTATGGGGTTTCCCACTGCCAAGTAGAGTGATTTGGTAATAAAATTAAATTAAGGGTCCCAATTTTCTAGTGAAATGTTGAAAGGGAGAGAGTATGAAGAAAAGTTAGTAGTTTGACAAGTGACCCAAGTATTATCAATAGAGTCTGTAAGAGATAGCTGTGGGTGTTGACATACAGGGATGGAAGGGGGTGAGTGAGTAATATAGGCACTGAACGTGCCGTTAATGCCTATGGCTTTAACGAAAAATTGCTTAGAATAGGCTGGTTGCTTATAGGTGCCATTGTAGTAAATGTAATTCATATACCATTGTTCTAGTATAGGCACGCATGCAGAAGCAGTGCGTGGATGGGTAGTGAAACACAAAGGAAGGGCGTCAGCATAGAGTGTCCAATTTGTAGACAGTACAAACCATCCCTCTTCAGGGAAATTAGTAAGTGGTTTAGAATAGGCCAAATATTGTCCCCCAGTAACGACAGTATCATTAGAGGAAAGATGGGGCTCTGGTTCTTCCCAAGTAACCGGGTAGAAGACAGGGGGACTAAGAACATGAGTCCAATAGGACGTTGGGGTAGAGGTTGCTGGTATCTGAGAAGGAGGAGGAGAACACATACCCAATTTAGGAATAGATTTTTAGGTATAGGTGGGGCACCTGTAGTTGAGAGGGTATGTTCAGCTTTTGAGGAGAGGGCTTTCAGATCTCCCCATGTTACTGGTATTGCAGAGCTCTGTTGTTCATTGTCCTTCCCCGGGGGAGGGGGTGATGATGTCAGTTGTGGCTCTGGAGTCAGATCGGATGGTGGCTCTGGCAGCCGCAGCAGGGGCGATGGCGGCAGTTCCCAGCAGAAGGGTGGTGGCTGTCGCTGGGTCATGATATGGTTTTACTAATTGGGTGGGAATCCACAGTGGACCTGTGGGAGACAAAATAGCCACATACCCTCGCCCCCAGGTTAATAATTCTACAGGTCCTTGCCAGACAGAGGGATTCTGAGGATCTTTATAGAGGACCTGTGGGCGAGGTCGGGTGTCAGAGGGGATAAAATGTTGTTCTGCAGCAGTGCGACTATCTTTGGCAACCAATAAAAAATTAAAAGTAAAGAGAGCATTGGCAAGTCTTTCATTTTGGTCACATACTCTAGACCTGTCATCTCCCCCCTTTTGTTTATTTAAGAGCTGTTCAATTATGGCTTTCCCTTGAGGGTTATAAGGAATGCCAGTGGAATGAAGAATATTCCAAGTGGCACAAAATTGTTGAAATTTAGCTGAAGTATATGCAGGCCCATTATCAGTTTTAAGAGCTTGGGGACATCCCATAGTCACAATGGCTTGGGTAAAATGATGACAGGCATGAGTATAACATTACCCAGAAAGGGCTGTGGCATAAAGAAACACAGAACATGTTATCTATGGATACATGGAGATATTTAAGTTTCCCAAAGGGAAGATAGTGTGTTACATCCATTTGCCACAATTGATTGGCTATTAGACCACATGGGTTGACGCCAGCAGCAAAGGATGTGGGAGAAAAGCATTGGCAGTCAGGACAGGTGCGAACAATATGTTGTGCTTCAGTAAGGGAGATAGAAAATTGTTTTTGAAGTCCGCGTGCATTTTGATGAAAAAAATTATGAGAAGTTCGTGCATTAGAAAAGGCAGAGCCAGCAAGTAAATCGGCGCAAGAATTGCCATCAGAAAGTGGCCCCGGCAAGGGTGTATGGGAGCGCACATGTACCACAAAAAAGGGAGAGTTACGGCTATTAAGCAAGATTTGAAGCCTTTTGAATAAAGTAAATAACTCATAATTGGGACTAAGTAGAGGAGTTACATTGCTAATATGTTGAATAGTGTGAACAACGTAAGCAGAATCAGCAATTAAATTGAACGGCATTGATTTAAAAATTTCAAAGGCAGCAACAGCTGCCGACAGCTCAGCACGCTGTGTAGTGGAAGCCTTTTGTGTAATGAAATGTTGCCAGGCACCGTCTGTTTGCCAAGTAACTGCTCCTTTTCCAGTCTTTCCTGATCCATCTATAAAGGTGGTGGGAGCGTTAGCAAGAGGTGAAGGAGAGATCATAGTAGAAAATTGTAAAGGAAGAAGCTGTAGGGTAGAGAGTGGCTTTGAAGTGGGATAAGAATAAATTACTTGCCCAGTAAAATCAGCCAAAGTGATCTGGAGCTCTTCAGAAATAAGAAGAGCATGATCAAAAGCTGTTTTCATTACCCCAAAGTATATAAAATGAGGGTCAGAACCCAAAAGCTGTTGAGTGCAGGTGCATCCTTGCATTAATAAATTAATGCACTGAGAGAAACGTGTAAACAACTGTTGCGGAGGGCAGTAAGGAAGAAAAAGCCACTCAGGTGCTTCGAAGTCAGGAGTAAATTGACAGAGCAAGCCTATAAGACTATGAGAAGTATTTAATAGGAGAAGGTAAACAGGATGATTTATCCACAAACAAGTCAAAAATTTTTCTTTAATGGCTTGGTTAACAAGTGTTAATTCATGGCGTGCCTGGGGAGAGAGTGTCTTCATAGAGGTTGGAGCAGGGTCACCCTTAAGGGTCTCAAATAAGTGGGCTAGTTGAGAGGTTGTTATGCCGAGTGAAGGTCACAGCCAGTTAATATGACCAAGGATCTTTTGGAGGTCATTTAGAGTTAAAGCCTTGGGAATTATAATTTCCGGTGTTTTAAGGAGAACGATATGGGTGTCAAGATAGTATCCCAGATACTGCCATGGGGTGAAAGACTAAACCTTTTCAGGGGCTACCTGTAAGCCAAAACCTTGTAACGTGGGTTGAACAGAGACAAGAAGCGAATCAAGTTGTTCTGGTTTGGGATGGGCTAGGAGAATGTCATCCATATAATGATATATAAGACATGAGGGAAAGACCCTTCAGACTGGCTTAAGAGCCTTATCAACACAATATTGACAGACAGTTGGACTATTGACCATTCCCTGTGGGAGAACAGTCCATTCATAACGCTGCATATGACGACAATTATTCATAGAAGGAACTGAGAAGGCAAATTTAGAACAATCATCGGGATGGAGTGAGATGGTAAAAAAGCAATCTTTAAGATCAATAATAATAATATTATATGTTTGAGGAATACAAGCCGGATTGGGAATTCCTGGTTGGAGAGGTCCCATAGGGACAAGATGTTGATTAACAACCCATAAGTCATGAAGGAGCCTCCATTTTTTGGATTTTTGGGAGACACAGAAAATAGGTGTATTCCAAGGGCTGCAGGAAGGCTGGATGTGTCCGGCCTCTAACTGTTCCTGGACAAATTTTTTAAGGTGTTTTAATTTTTCTTCTTTAATGGGCCACTGCTCAACCCAAACAGGAGGGTCAGGTATCCAGGTTAATTTTAGCAGAGGGTCTGTTTGAGCAGTGGCCCCTATGAAAAATCCTGAGGGGTGCCAATTTGAACGTTCCACTGGGAGAGTAAATCTTGTCCCCATAATATAGTAGGTAAAGGAAGGATAAAGGGAGAGATAGAAGCAGGCTGTCCATCAGGGCTATAGCAAACAATGGGAAGTGTACTTTGAAAAGGACACTGTGCTCCTCCAACTCCTGTGAGGGTTTCAGCGGTTTGCTTCTTGGGCCAAGAAGAGGGCCAAGAATCAGAGGAGAAGATAGTTACATCTTCCCCAGAATCCACGAGCCCTTTAAACATGTGATCATTGACCTGAACAGTAAGATATGGTCGGGAAGATTGTAACTTAGTAACCCAAAAAGGGTCAGTACTGCCGAAACCCCCAGCCCGTCTTGGGGTAGTGCGAGCGGAGGGGACTACAAAGGGAAGTAAAATTAGCTGTGCTATCTTATCAGAGGGAGTAATGTTCCAATAAGAGAGACTGGAAACCATAATTTTAATTTGTCCTTTGTAATCAGAATCTATTACACCAGGATGAACAGTTAGACCTTGAGATGTAATACTAGAACGACCCATTAGGAGTCCTAAATATCCTCGAGGCAGGGGTCCGCAAACCTGTGTTGCTATAAGAAAAACTTTTCCTGCCTCATCTATTATAGCCCCTTCTGCTAAGGATAAATCTAGACCTGCACTCCCTTCCGTGGCTGCTTTTAAATCATTGACTTGCAAACGTTGCTGTTTGGAGTCTATGCTGTGGTCTCCACACTCCACAATTGGGGGCCCTCTGGATTTTTTGGGGAGTGAGAGCTCTCGCCCTTCTTCCCGTTTCTGGACATAGGGTTGCCTTGATTGTTAAATTGAGATCTGCCCTGCTTAGCCCAATGACCGCCTTTACCACAGGGGGGACACTTTCAGGTTGGAAATTTAGTGTTGGCATTTTTGTTTTTTAAACTGTGACAGTCTTTCTTAAAATGTCCAGGTTTACCACACCCAAAACAGGTGGCAGTGGATGGATGGAGAGCTACCGCTAATACTTGTGCCTTATGAGTTTCTGTGCCAACATTTTGACATGCTCTAATAATTTCAGCTAAATTAAGATTCTGTGCCTTTAAGGGGGCTAAAACAGCTTGACAGTCAGCATTAGCATTTTTGCAAGCAAGCTGGAGACAAAGAACTTCAGCTGCTTGGTGATTATCTACCTGTCGGGAAATGGCCGTTTGGAGGCGGCTGATAAAATCAATGTAAGGCTCATTTGCTGCTTGGTGAATAGTGGCGAATGAGCTGGTGGGTGTTCTGGAATCAGGGATTTTACTCCAGGCTTTGGTGGCAGCATCGGAGGCTTGACTGAATGCTTGCCTATTCATCTGACTCTGGGCCTGGGGAGTGGAATGATTCCCAACACCCAGGAGAATGTCAAGACTAACAGGGATATTATGGTTAAGATTGTCTGTAGCATAAAGGTTACAATGTTCCTTGTATTCTTGACTCCATACGCTAAATTGAGCAGGGGTTAAGACTGTTCACATTAAAACGTTCCAATCCCAGGGGGTCATCTCATAGTTTTGTCCTATAGCTTCTACATTTCCTTTTGTAAAGGAACACTGTAAAACATTCTCTATCATGCTTTTATGGAGTTCTTTAAAATCCTGAAAGTCAAGGGCATCGTGACGGGGTGGTCCTGATCCCCAAATGACAGGATAAACAGAAAACCCCTCTTTCTCACGGCCCTCCCGCAAACATCTTTCCATAAGAGACTCATGTTGAGAGAAATCAGCCTTGGGAGGCGTGGAAAGAGGAGGATCATAAACATTTTCTTTACTAGGGGAGGGAGCAGAAGGAACTGCCTGTAGGGGCTGTAAAGCGAGGTGGCAGTGATGCCAAGCAATAAGAACTGAAGCTGGGATGTTCATGTCACGAATGATGTTACCGATACATTCCCATGCTTCTACATCAAGGTTTCCCCGCAAGGGATACCAAGGACAGGCAGACTCAATTAAAAGCAGGAGTTGGGTAAAACCTTCTTCTGACACCTTTAACAATCACAACAACTGGGTTTTGTGTTGATGTTGTTCAGGAGAAGGAGAACTCCCCATAGCGAGGAGGAATAGGAAAATGAAGAAAAGAATGATAGGAAAGCTCCCGGCCCGAAGCCTGAAATCCCTTGAGGGAGCATAGGAGAAAGCCCCACCACTCCTGGGGCTATAGCAGCCTGAGATGAGAACATCTGGGAATGTTCCACCCGCGGAAAAACCCCGCCACTTCCAGGCTGTAAGAGCAGCCCGAAATGGACGCATCCTGTACTTACCACCTTCAGGAATGGAGTGCGAGGATGTCTACAGCACCCTCACACGGGGCACCATCTGTCGCAGCCCCTCACACGAGGCACCATCTGTCGCAGCTGCGGCACTGCAGAGACAGTAAGCAATGCCACAACTCTTACAGAGAAGTGGGGCCAGGTGGGTCACTCTGAGGAGTTGAACCCAGCTTCAGTCCCAGGAGTTTATTTATAGTCAATACAGCAAGCAGTGAAGCAAATAACAGAACAATGGGCTTTGGGGAAACAAGCTGTGACAAGTCTCAACATGTTGGGGACAAGTCTCAACATGCTGTGCAGCATAGAGGCCTGTGGGGGCTGCAGTTGTCAATAGTGTAGCCATGTTTAAATGGTATATATCCCCACAAAGAAGGATTGTCACCTCCAGCCAACAGAGAGAGCACAGCAGTAGTGATACCCCAAATTTAGACTTCCAGCCTCTAGAACTGTGAGAAAATAAGTCACTGTTCTTTAAAGCCACCCACTTTGTGGTATTGTGTTATGAAAGGCCTAGGAAACTAGGCAATGTCTATTTTGCTTTAATCGTTTCTTTCAATGAGATTGGTCATCAAACTGGCAAGCTTAAAACAAACACCATAAACAGAAAACTGGAATACCAGGACAGGTAAGGACATACTAAGATTGTGAATTGCTTTTTATAAAAATTAAATTTGCTGATACATCAAGACTGTATTAGTTTCCTAGGGCTGCCATAATAAAATACCACAAACTGGGTGGCTTATAAGAACAGAAATTTATTGTCTCACAGTTATGGAGGCAGTGAGTCTGAGATCAGCTGTGTTAATGTTTTCTGAGATCTTGAGGGAAAATCCGTTCCATGACTCTCTTCTAGCTTCTGGTAGCTCTGGGCCTTCTTTGGCTTGAAACTGTAGCATCAGGTGGCTTCCTTTCTCTGTCTGTTTCTCTGTGTTTCTTCTTCTCTTTTATAGACACAGTCATTAAATTGGGACTTACCCTGTAGGAGTATCACCTCATGTAACTTAGCTCTTCAGACAAGGATTGGACTGGACTGTGGGACATAAAGTGATACTCTTGAGGAGTGTACCTCTTAGCTCAAGTAGATACAAGAGATTAAATGGGCAGCTTCTGTCCGGAGTGAGATGGGAAGGTAGAGAGGGTGAAGAGCTGGTTGAATGGGCACAGGGAATCAAGGGTGGAAAGAAGGCGTGTGCTGTCACAGTATAAGGAGAGCAATTAGGGTCACATAACAATGTGTGTATGAATTTTTGTACAGGAGACTAACTTGAAATGTAAACTTCATCTAAACTACAATAATAAAAAAAAAAATAAGGTCATGTTCACAGGTACCAGGGGTTATGAATTCAACAAAAATTTTTGGAGGACACAATTTAATCCATAAAAAAATACTATTAAGATAGGGTAAAGTTTAAAGAAGAAATAAAGGGTTAATTTTGGAAACTGCAAACACACAAGCAAAATCTTAATTCCTGAGAGAAAAATCTGGAATATCATGTTAACTGTCTGATTTGTAAACTGTGGTAAACATTTAAAACAATAAAATTTCTCCACAAATTAATCATGTCAAAATAATCTCATTTCCTTTTTAAATTTTTATTTGATTGGCAGATTAGTATAATGTTGTAGGCATTGCTAAACTTTTCCTGAACACAAGCTACACGATGCAGTTTATGGTCTTCTGATGGTTTATATTATAAAATATTGGCTAAAATTAATATTATTCTATGAATTCCTTTCTGACTGAATAGTTTCCTAAAGAATAATGATTAATGTGTTGATGTTTACTTGGCAGAAATATTGATAGGCCATGAAACTCTATCTTTGATCATATTTTTATGGACTTGATCTAACCTGCTTGGCATTTCTATCAGCAACTAAGATGAAAACAAAAGTGCATGCTTATCAAATTCTCAAGCAACACAAAATTAGATGACAGGTCTTAAGCACTGGCATTCAAAATCCAAACTGGAAATGATCTTTATAGCTGCAAATACTGTATAACCTCAAACTGATCAATTTAACATGTATTAATATGCACCTATTAATCTGTATATTGGTCCAATAAATTGTTTGCACAAACATATTTTGACTATGACCAGAATTTGATAAAGTTCATGGGAAAATGATTTGGAAGTTTTAGTAGATTACAAATTTAGTATGTTTTAACACTGTAATGAGACTGTTAAAAAGGCTCACATAATGTCAGATAGAAAAATAGAATTCTGTTCAGAGATTAAATTCACATATTTTACTTTGCCTTGGAAACCCTACATCTGGAGTAGTTCAGCCCTGGCTGTGATATATATAACAAGGGGTTGACAAACTACAAATCTTTGAGGTACCAAAGCCAGGATGTAATTATACTACATCAAAAATGTTTGAAGGAACTGTTGATTTTAGCTTGGAGAAGCGCAAACTAGAAGACTAATTTAAGTATTGAATGTGCTATCATGGGAAAGAGAAATAAACTTGAAATGTGATATTCCACAGTATAAGATTTAGAAGGTGTTTGTTTATATGTTTGTATTTCATTTCCTAGGCCTGCTGTAACAAATCAGCACAGAATGGGTGGGTTGAGACAACAGAAATGTATTGTTTCACGGTTCTGGAGGCTAGAAGTCTGAAATCAAGGTGTCAGCAGCACCATACTCTCACTAAAGGCTCTAGGAAAGAATGTTTACTTGCCCCTTCCTAGATTCTGATGGTTGCTGGCAATCCTTGACATTCATTGGCTTGCAGATGTATCACTCCAATGTCTGCCTTTGTCATCATATGGCATCTTCCCTGTGTGTCTTCACATGGTCTTTTTATAAAAGGACACCAGTCGTTGAATTTAGGGCCCACTCTAATTAGGTGTAACCTCATCTTAACCAATTACATCTGCAAAGACCCAGTTTCCAAATAAGGACATGTTCTGAAGTTCCAGATGGACATGAATTTTGGGGGGACACTATTCAACCCAGTCCTGTTTGGTTTGTTTGTTGGTTTTTCAATTTTTTAAAAAAAGTTTGTTATTTTAAGGATAATTCTTCAAATTACTGTCTTAGTTTTCTTGTGCTACCATAACAAAATATGCCACAAGTGGGTGGCTTTAGGGAACAGGAATTTATTTTTCACAATTTTTTTAGGCTAGAAGTCCAAATCAAGGCATCATTTTAGGGAAGAGTTCTTGTCAGTCCCCAGGAGTTCCTTGGCATTCTTTTGTGTTCTTTAGTGTCTGTCCCCTCCTGTATATGCCTGTGCCTATTCTGCTTTTTTTATAACCCAGAAGTGCTTACGTTTAGGACCCGCTCTAGTCTAGAATGAACTTATTAACTTAAAAAAAAAAAAACCCTATTTGCCAACAGGGTCAATTTTTAGTACAGGGACCAGGAATTCAGCACATATTTTGGGCAACACAATTCAGTCCTTAACAATTCTCTTGCTGTCCACAATGGTAATAAGCCCGTCATGAAATAGTGAACTTCTAGTCACTGGATGCATTCAACCAGAAGCTAAAATTCCTAAAAGAGTATCCAGCATGCAGAGATGAATTTCTGAATTTGACATTAGGGGAGAGGTAGAAATGAATTAAGAAATATTTAGATCACTTTCACCATTCCATGAGTTTAATGAAGTAGATTTTACCTTCCAAATGTTCAGCTGAAATTGCTATGATGTGTAAAGATGAAAAAGTAGGGCAAGATTACAATATAAAAAGAAAAACTTCAGTTTTTTGGTTGTTCGTAAGAAAATTGACTGCAAAAAACACAGAGACTTCTTGGCAATTCTATGGCAGACAGGTGGTCCCCATGATTCCTTCTTCCTGGTGCTCATACCCTATATAAACCCCTCCCCTTAACTGTGGGTGGCACCTGTGATTTACTTCTAACAAATAGGTAAAAATAGAAATTTATTCTCTTACCGTTCTGGAGACCAGAAGTCTGAAATCAACAAATTTCTATTTCTATTGTTTTAAGCCACCCCTGTTAACCAGTCACTGCAGAGTTGATTTTGACTCACAGTGACCAGAGTGAGTAGAACTGCCCCATAGGATTTCCAAGGAGCAGCTGGTGAATTTTGACTGCCAATCTTTTGGTTAGCAGCTGAGCTCTTAACCACTGTGCCATCAAGGCTCCTTTAAGCCACCCAATTCATGGTAATTTGTTACAGTAGCAACAAAAAACTAATATAAAAATGAATTTTGTCAACAACCTGAAAGAGCTTGGAAGTGGTTTTTCCCTAGTTGGTTTCTTGAAGAGAACAAAGACTGGATGACATTTTGATTACAACCTGTGAGACCCTGAGTAGAGGTCCTGATTAAGCTGTACCCAGACTTCTGACCTGTGGAAGTCATGAAATAATAAATGTGTGTTGTTTTAAACCTCTAAGTTTGATTCAATTTTTTTACATACCAATAGGAAACTAATACAAATGCTTTTGGTAGTTTTGTCACACGCCTATGTTGATTTCCTTTAAATCTACTATAAATGAAAGATTTACTTGATGCCTCCCCCCTCGTCAGTTCTCATTTCCATTAGTGGCACATATTTAAGGAATTAATTTAAAGCTAATTGTCCAGTCACTGTACTCTGGGTCTAATTAGTACAAAGCTCTAACAAGTTACAGAAAATAACTAAATTACTATGACTTTGCTGTATATTAAATGAAGCAATTGTGGTTTCTTACACTTTCCTGTCATAACAGAAGGAATAATGTCATGATGTTGTCATCAGCCAAATTTTTAATTTTTTGAAACAAACTATAATTGAGCATATTTGTCTGATACCTCTCAGGAAAACTGGAGAATCCCAAAAATTTCTTGAGAATTACTAAAGACTCATCAGAAAGGAACATATTTTTAGTACAGCATTTTTAGAAGATCATTTTCCAGGTCACTAAAACAAAAAGAGAGGAATCATTGCAGAAGGAGGGGCAGGAGTAGATAAGTTTCACAATCATTTTCTTTTCTCTCCTTTTTTTTTAACGTTGAGTTTCCAGATTTAGAGATGGTGGTTGTTATCTGATTTTTCAGAATTATTCCATCAAGATGTTGGTGAATTACTCTGACTGCTCTGACCGGGATCACAGCAGAGTGTTCTGGACAGAGCTGGAGAAGGATGTAGAGCATAATTCTGACTCACAAAAAAAAAGACCAGATTTACCGGCCTAAAGGAGACTGGAGAAGCCCCGAGAGTGTGGCCCCCAGACACCCTTTTAGCTCATTGGTGAAGTTACCTCTGAGGCTCACTGTTCAGCCTGGGAGTGGACAGCCCCGTAAAAGCAAATGAGACTAACGAGGTACAGGAGTCCAGTGACAAGGGCCAGAAGGCAGAAGGGGACAAGGAAGCTGGTGATAGGGAACCCAAGGTTGAGTAAGGATATTGTTGATGTGTTGTGAGATTGTTAACCATTGTCCTAGGGCAACATTTGTAGTAACTGTTAAATGAGAAACTATTTTGTTCTGTAAGCCTTCATCTTAGTGAGAATAACAGCACAATTGGAAGAACGTAGTCAATGTCACTGAACTGTGCATGCAGAAATTTTTGAAATGGTGTATCTTTGGCTATGTGTATTTTCACCAAAAAAAAAAAAAAAAAAGGTTGAGAAGTTAGAGGGTTGATATGTTGTGGGGTTGTTAACCAATGTCATAAAACAACATGTGTACTTCTGTTTCATGAGAAACTATTTGTTCTGTAAGCCTTCACCTGAAGTACAATAAAAAAATAAATAAATAAAAAGGTGTTGGTGAATTATCCACAATGAAATAGCAAGCTGCTGGAATACGGCTTAGAGTCATTTATCTGCATTTTTCTAAAACTATATATTCCTATTAAGAATAGTGAAAAGAAGTTGACAGCTGTTAATGAAGTCTGCCTTTGTGCAGTCAGTATTCAATGAAGGCCCAGCAAGAATAGCTAACTGTCATTATTATAATTTAGTCACAGGGTCTTGGCTGAGAATTGACAATGCCAAAAACACAGAAGGAAAAGAATAAAATCTTCACAATCCATTTTAATACATATTTTGAAATACAGTGATCTCAGACTTTTTTTATTACCCATGGGCAAACATGTTTCTGTAATTTCTGACCAGAAACATAATTTGTACTTCTCATTCCAAGGTGACTTTCACTCTGTATGTTCTGAGCATGTCTGACATTTGAATTGCCACCCTTCTGAAGTATTCTGTTAAGCTTGAGACAAGCAATAATTTCAGAAGTGGATGAAATCACTGACAGAAAAGTGTTCCCAATACAATGGATGTTGAGAATTTATTCCTAAAAGATGCTGGCTTCCTTTCATTAAGTATCATGAGTAGTCAATGTGGAAGATAGACTTCTTAATAGTTCACTATGCCCCCTTAGTTATGTATATAGGTGTCCCTGGATGGTTCAAATGGTTAAGCACTCAACTACTAACTGAAAAGTTGGTAGTTCTAACCCACCAAGAAGCACCTTGGAAGACAGTCCTGGTGATCAGCTTCCAAAAGGTCACAGCCTTGAAACCTTATGGAGTAGTTCTGCTCTGGACGTATGTGGTCTCATGAGTCAAACTGACTCAATTGGCAACGAACAGCAAAATGTTTTGTGTGTATATACATACATATATATATATATATACACACACACACATGTATATATGTATGTATATATAAATATATTGGCAGGAATAAATTGAGATATTGATAAGACTTTTACCTAAAACAGATGGACCGTTCTGTGAAAAGTCTCATGAGCAGAATAATAAGGGGAAGAATAGTTATGAATAACCTCCACTTATCCAGGAGTATATTAATAAAGGGAAAGAGAGAGAAAAGAGAGAAATGCCCTAGCTAGAGAGTGTTATGCAATCCAATAAACCATCAAATTCACCAGTCTTAAAAAGCTAATTTATTTGCATAGGAAAGCATCTATAACCCATATAGCTGAATTTGTTTATGGATTATCTAGATTAAACGCATCAATATTCTATGTTACTTTGACGTTAAGATACATCTCTATTGTATATTAGGCGAGGTACATTACCACCCTGAGGAATATTTAGTTTCCAGAGAAGGATAACTAGGAAGGCTTTAAAACAAGTTCTATGAAAAGCCCTATAACTAACAGACACTATTTGGTTCAGAGAAAAGAAGACTGTAGATGCACACACACACACACACACACACACACACACACTCACACACAAATTATCTTTTAATATCTGACAGATTAACGTATCAAAAAGAATACAAATATGTCTGCTATTGCCCAATAGAGTAGAAAGGAAAAACTCCACAAATATGGGGATCTTTGTTTTGTTCAGTAATATATCCCTAGTACCTAGAACAATAATGAACGCATGATAAACACAAAATAAAATATTTGTTAGATAAATGAATAAAACTATAAGATGACATTTCACCTTAGTATAATGATTTTCTATCAGTATGTTTAAAGTTAGAAGTAAGTTGCCTGCTACTGGAAGATTTCAGTCTAGCATAGCTGAGCATTCGGCTAGAAATATTTAAGTGTTAATTGGGTAGTGGACCAAAATATTCTTTAAAGTACTTTTGAGCAATTGGGAAAGCCTGCAAATTTTTTTTTTTTTTTTTTCTGCACGAACAAAGCTTTATTGAGAAAGTAGCTTGCGAGAGGAGACAAAGAGGGAGAATACTATGCTAGTCTTTGTCTCCCCGAATAAAGGATTGGCTAGGGCTTATGAAGTTTTTAGGCGGAAAGAGGCATCATCTCTATTCATGAAAGAGCCGGGTTATGAAGATTAGGTGCACATGCAGGAGGCAGCTCAAGATGGAACCCATAACAAAAGCTTTTGGGACTGGATAGCAGGACTTATTATGGGGTGTCACGCCCGCGCAATACCCCCTGTGGTGCCCGGCTAGATTCCTGTCACGGGTCTGTCGGTCACCTTGCGGATGTCTGCGCATGCTCCAGGGACAAGATTGGGCCTGTTCTTCTGAAAAATGTCTTATCAAAGAAGTACATTGCGAGCTGGCTGGGTTATTCTTTCATTATTGCATGTTCCAAGATAATGGGTTTTGTGTCATTTGTTACGCAATGATTTTAGTTCAGGGTCCTTTGCCTAGGGGCTCAGTCCCTTTTTCCCTTCCCTTTCTCATTCCCCAGTCAGAGATTTCACACTCACAATTTTTTATGAGGCTGTAGGGCAGAGGTCTCTTCTTCTGTAACTTCTTCAAGCTGACACTGAGTTGTTAGCCTGCCTAGCAGAGTAGAAATCTCTCCCTACTCTATCTAACGGTTGGGATGGCTCTTCACCAGGGAGGGGATGAAATCCCTGCACTACCATTAATTTTAAATGGAACCGTTGGAGTCTAGATGAGACAAATCGGATGAGTAGTTTAAGAAAAGACATGGGCAGAAAAGAAGCAAGAGGAGAAGGGTAACAGTGGGTCCCAGCAGGGGTAAAAACCAAGTTAGCGAAGGTAAAAAGCCTTTAATCTGTTGCCAGATGCTGTTGCTGTCTCTTGGTCCTTGAAGCAGACCCAGCAGTAAGCCTGAGACAGCTATATAAGAGATTTGTTGTCCCACTGGGCCTTCTGCTCAATTAAAGCAAAAAGAGGAGTAAGGAGAAGGAGTACAAGCAAGGGGCTGGCCGTTTTGGGTTAGGGTTTATACCCAGCACAGGCAAAAATGGTTCTTTTTGGGAGGATTTCCTTGACGGCAAAAAGGCAAGCAATACTTACAAGAGCAGAAGAGCAAAGAGTGTTCCTATTAGAGTAGGAAGGTCAGGCATTACTTATCTCTGATCTTTTTCCTTCTAAACAGGAACTTCAGGTCTTCCATGGGCTTGCAGGTGTATTGATGTTTTCCAGCAAGCGTGCCTTCTTCAGGCTGAGCGTCCTGTGGGACATAAGGTTTAACTCGGGAGTTATGTACCCAGGGGGTGATTCCCTATAGCTTTACTGCAGTTGGTGTTGTAAGGACAACCTGGAAGGGCCTGGTCCACTTTCTCTGGAGATGTCTCCCAGGTGCGCTCTCTCTCCAAGTTTTTAAGAGCACTGCATCTCTTGGTTCATAGGCATGACAGCTCCCTTTGTTGGGGGGCAGGTAACACTTTATTCCCATATTTTCTGATGGCTTTTTGGACTTGCCCCAGGTTAATTAAGTACTTTAGAGATTGGTTTAATTCTGTGTCAATATTTAGATCTGTAGTCAGGAAAGAATGCCCATATAGCATCTGTGAGGGCTGAGTTTTAGGTTATTCCTGGGAGCTGATCTTACTCACGACATTGCGATTGGGAGCATTTTTATCCAGGACTCTCGGGTCTCCTGGCAGAGCTTTGAGAGTGTTCTTTTTAAAGTTTGGTTCATTCACTCTACCTTTCCTGACGACTGGGGGTGCCAGGCAGTGTGTAACTTGTAGTTTATTCCCAGGGCACTAGAAAGGTTTTGGGTTATCTTAGCCATGAATGCTGGGCTGTTATCCGATTGTAGGGACTAAGGAAGTCTAAACCTGGGGATTATTTCTTTTAACAAGGCCTTCACTACTTCTGTGGCCTTTTCTCTTCTAGCAGGGAAGGCCTCCATCCATCCAGTAAAAATGTCTACAAAAACCAAAAAGTATTTAAATCCTTGTTTGGGGTGTAATACGGTAAAGTCAACTTGCCAGTCTCCCCACAGGTATGTCCCCCTATGTTGAACTGGGTTAGCTAGCAGGGGAACAACTGGATGAGACTGGGGATTGTTTCTCTGACAGATTTCACAGCCTCTTACTACTTGCTTAACTGTCTTATGCAGGTTGTTTCCCCAGAAGTGGGGTTTGAGAAGGGTCAGGAGAGCATCCCTCCCAAAGTGGGTAGCATCATGGATTCCCTTAACTACTTTCCACTGCATAGACTCAGGGATGAAAACAACCCCTTTTTCATTTACTAGCTATCCACTAGGGTTAAAGGTGAACCCTGCTTCTTCTGCTTTACTCTTTTCCTTACTCAAATACTGGGGATATTCTGGCAAAGGACCATAGGGAATCAAAACTAATGTCTTTTCTGTTTCTAGGCCCTTAACAGCATGTTTGGCTGCTGTTTCTGCCTTATTATTTCCCAAAATGACATGGCTGTCACCCTTTTGATGTCCCTTGCAGTGAATGACTGCTACTTGTTTGGAGAGGTAGATGGCTTCCAATAATTCCAGTATTAGGCCTTTATATTTTATAGGGGAGTTTCTAGCTGTAAGCATTCCTCTTTCCTTCCATATGGCAACATGTGCATGTAAGATTAAATAGGAGAACTTGGAATCTTTATAAATATTTACAGATTTTCCCTCTCCTAGCTGTAGAGCTGTATAAGAGCAATTAATTATGCCTTCTGTGCTGAGGTGTCAGGTGGGAGGCCTTTAACTTCTATGACCTGAGTTAAACTAACAACCGCTTACCTGGCTCTCCAGACCCCTTGATCAACAAACTTACTCCCATCAGTAAACCACTCTTCATCACCATTATCTAAAGTGGTCCCTTGGAAATCAGGTATGCTGGTCTCTACACAATTGCTTTCTAGCTGAGATGTGACTGTTGGCAGGAGAGTGGCTGGATTTGGAGTATTACAAACCTTTAAGGTAATTTCTGGACTATCTAATAAAATAGCCTGATACTGGGTGATTCTTCCCCCCAACAATCAATGTCTCCTTTCACCTCTAGAACAGTTGGGACTTGGTGAGGTGTAAGGACTTTGGTAGGTTGTCCCAGGGTGAGTTTTGAGGCTTCGTTTACCAACAGGGCAGTGGCCGCTACCACCCAGAGGCATCCGGACCACCCTTGGGCTACTGGGTCCAGTTGTTTCAAAAAATAGGCTACCAGCCTAGTGACAGTCCTACATTCTGGGTAAGGACCTCTAAAGCAATCCCTTGTCTCTCATGCACAAACAGCTTAAAAGGCTTTTCTAGATCCAGGAGTCCAATTTTATCTTTCTGAAGGTCTGCTGACACTCAGGGGTCCAATCTAAGGACACCCTCTCCTCCCCTTTTAAAGCCTCGTATAATGGCTTTGCTATAAGCCGAAGGTTTGAGATCCATATTCTACAAAATCCTGCCTTTCCCAGGAAGCCTCTAAGTTGCTTTCTGGTGGTGGGGACAGGGAGGTCAGCAATAACCTGCTTTCAGTCGAGTGCTAATGCTCGGCTTCCTGGGGTTGAGGTGAATCCCAAGTACTGTACCTGACTTTGAGATATCTGGGCTTTCTTGCGGGAGACCCTATAACCATGGTCTCCCAAAAAGTTTAAGAGTATGATGGTATTCCTGTCAGACCCTTCTTTTGTTTCACTAGCTGACAATAGGTTGTCAAAGTACTGAAGCAGTACTCTCCAGGCAAATGAAGCTCCCTCAATTCCTTAGCTAACACATTTCCAAATAAATGGGGGGAATTTCTGAAACCCTGAGGCAACCTTGTCCATGTGTACTGGGTGGTTTCTAGAGTGTCAGGGTCTCTCCACTCAACAGCAAAAAGATATTGGCAGTAAGGATGCAACTGTATGCAAAAGAAAGCATCTTTTAAATCTAAAACTGTAAAGTATTGGGTATTTCCGGTGATTTGGGTTAAGAGGGTGTAAGGGTTGGGAACCATAGGATGTATGGGAATCACTGCTTCATTCACAGCCCTAAGGTCTTGAACAAATCTATAGCTCCTGTTAGGCTTTTTTGACTGGAAGAATAGGGGTATTGCATGGGGACTGGCAGGCTTGAGTTAATCCATTCTTTAAATAATGTTCTAATACTGGTTTTGTTCCTTTCTGAGCTTCTGGTCTCAGAGGGTATTGTCTTCTCCATGGGCAAGGTAAGTTTGGTTTTAGTTTTATAAGTATGAGCTTTACATTTCTTGCTATTCCTGTGGTAAAAATGTCCTATACCTCTGGAGATACTTGTTTTAGAATCTCTTTGGGAGGTGAGACTTTGAATTCAGGGGCTCTTTCTTCCCCTAGTAAGAGGAGGAGCTTTGATTCTTCATCACTCTCTACTTCTAATCTTTTCTCATCAAACCTTACAAAAGCACCCAATTTGGCAAGCAAATCTCTTACAAGTAAGGGAACTGGACATTCAAGGACATAAAGACAGGAGTGGTTTAAAATGTTAGGTCCTATTTCACAATTAAGGGGGAAAGTGAATTTCCTTACTGTAGGCTTCCCAACAACACCAGTGACTGTACATTCGCAGTCAGAGAGTCCTCCGCAAGGTTGGGTCAGGACAGAGTAGGCAGCTCCCGTGTCTAGTAAGAAAGTGGTTGTCCTACCTGCCACGTCAATGGTAACCTGAGGCTCTGCTGGAGTGAAGATGATGGTCATGTGTCTGGGAGCTAAGCAGTCCTCTGGGCCTCATCAATTGGAGCAGTTAATTCCACCTTCCAGGGAAAGTTTGCCCAGGAGAGGTCTCTAGGGTCCTCTGCAGGGCATCTCACTCTGGAGAGCTCTGGACAGTCCTTCTTCCAGTGACCTTCCTTCTGGCAGTTCCTGCACTGATTTGGCTCCAGCTTTTCTAGCTGCCACGATGAGCTACTCGAAAGCCCAGGTCTTCTTGGCCCCTATGGGTTACTGTTGCAAGTATTTGGGCATTCTCAGTGACCATCAATCAGGTCTGCTTACCCATCTTTTTCTCTTCATTCTCCTCTTCTGCTCAGTCCCTGTTATTAAAGACTTTAAAGGCCTTCTCTACCAGCCGAGAAGGTGGAGTCTCAGGTCCTGCCTCTAGCTTTTGTAACTTTGTCCAAATGTCAGGGGCCAACTGGGTGATAAAGTGCATCGCTAGCAGATGCTTCCTTACTGGAGAATCAGGGTCATTGTTAGTATACTTCCTGACTGCTTCAACTAGTCGTTTAAGAAACACTGCCAGGTTTTCTTTCTTCCCTTGTGTTACCTCCTTTACCTTATCATAGTTAACTAGCTTGACAACACACATTTTCATCCCTTCTGACAGGAAAGCCTGAAATTTTTAAAAGCTATTCTTCAGTATGACAAACCACATGTCTGTTAGTTTGTAGTACTTTGATGGCTTGGCATGTTGCTGTGATCCTAGAAGTTATGCCACCAGTATTTCAATACCAACAGGGTCAACTATGGTGGGAAGCGTTCAAAGGAGCTTCCAGACTAAGACAGACTAGGAAGAAGGACCTGGCGGTCTACCTCTGAAAAAACTGGACAGTGAAAACCTAATGAATAGCAGCAGAACATTTTGTGATATAGTGCCAGAAGATAAACCTCTCAGGTTGGAAGGTACTAAAAATACGACTGGGGAAGATCTGCTCTACCTTAATGATGTAGAGTAAAGCTTTCAGGACCTTCATTTCCTGAGGTGGCACTATTCAAATGAGAAGAAACTGCTCAAACATCCACTAATAATCAGAAAATGGAATGCACAAAGTATGAATCTAGGAAAATTGAAAGTCATCGAAAATGAAATGGAACACATAAAAATTGATATTGTAGGCATTAATGAGCTGAAATGGACTGGTATTGGCCATTTTGAATCAGACAATCATATGTTCTACTATGCTGGGAATGACAAATCAAAGAGGAATGGCATTGCATTCATTGTCAAAAAAAGCATTTCAAGATCTATCTTGAAGTACAACACTGTCAGTGATAGTATAACACCCATAAGCCTACAAGGAACACCATTTAATATAATTTATTCAAATTTATACACCAACAAAAGAAGAGGAAATTGATGATTTTTATGAACTTTTGAATTGTGAAATTTATCTAACATGCAATCAAGATACATTGATAATTACTGCTGATAGGAATGCCAAAGATAGAAAGAAAATAGAAGGATTGGTAGTTGGAAAATATGGCCTTGGTGACAGAAATGAAGCTGGAGATCACATGATAGGATTTTACAAGGCCAACAATTTCTACATTGCAAAAAAATTTTTTTCAACAATATAAACAGCAACTACACAAGTGGATATCACTGGATGGAAAACACATAAATCAAATTGACTACATTTGTGAAAAGAGACTATGGAAAAGCTCAATTTCATCAGTCAGACTAGGTCAGGGGCCAACTGCTGAGCAGATCGTCAATGCAAGATCAAACTGAAGCTGAAGAAAATTATAACAAGTCCATGAGAGCCAAAATACAACCTTGAATATATCCAACCTCAATTTGGAGACTATCTCAAGAATAGATTTGACACATTGAACACTAATGACTGAAGTCCAGGTGAGTTGTGGGCTGATATCAAGGATATCATACATGAAGAAAGCAAAAGGTCATTAAAAAGACAAGTAAGAAAGAAAAGACTAAAATCGATGTCAGAAGAGACTGAAAGTTGCTCACGAAAGCCAAGTAGCTAGAGTGAAAGGAAGAAATGATGAAGTAAAAGAGCTGAACAGAAAATTTCAAAGAGTTGCTCAAGAAGACAAAACAAAGTATTATAAAGAAATGTGCAAAATCTGGATTTAGAACACCAAAAGGGAAGAACACTGTCGGTATTTCTCAAGCTGAAAGAACTAAAGAAAAAATTCAAGCCTCAAGTGGTTAAAAGCTATGGCTGCTGACCAAAAGTCAGCAGTTCAAACCCACCAGGCCCTCCTTGGAAACGCTACTTTGTTTTATAGGGTCGCTACAAGTTGGAATCAACTCGATGGCAATAGGGTTGCTTGTTTCTGTTTTTTTTTTTTTATGGGCGAATATTGAACAATGCAAGAAACATCAAAAGAAGATGGAAGGAGTACACAGTCACTGTACCAAAAAGAATTGGTAGACTTTCACCATTTCAGGAGATAGTATGTGATCAAGAACCAATGGTATTGAAGGAAGAAGTCCAAGGTGTACTGAAGGCATTGGAGATATAACAAGGCTCCAGGAATTGATGGAATACCAAGAGAGATTTTTCAACAAACGGATGCAACACTGAAGGTCCTCCCTCATCTACATCAACAAATTTGGAAGGCAGAAAACTGACTGGAAGAGATCTACTTTCATGCCCATTCCAAAGAAAGATGACTCAAAAGAATGTGGAAATTATTGAACAATATCATTAATATCACATGCAAGTAAAATTTTTCTGAAGATAATTCAAAAATGGTTGCAGCAGGTATCATGGCGCTCTAGGCAGAAGCACCATGCCATCCCTCCACAGCAAAGATCTGAAAAACTAAGCCAAACAGAGAAAACAGCAATCCTGAAACCTTAAACATCAAATGAAGAGATAAAGAACTCAACCAAGCACCAAATGGAATAAGAAACCAACAGGGAAGAGTGAGCGAGGAGACATACATGGAGAGGTCCCCTATCAGCTAATGTAGCACAGATCCACCATCTTAGACTGCTATCAGAGACCAACAAATAGGGGGCATGAGAAAGCAGCTTCACAGAGCTTCCAGCAGGAGACAGAACAATCGGTAACTGGAGATATATGCTTTCCCACCCCCCGCCGTTCTTCACACCCACTCGGCCTCCTCTGCTTCCTGCAGCCACAGTCTCTTAGCCAGGAAGCACCAGCTGCTTGGATTCCACCCGCCTGCACTGGCCAACTCCCTGAGTGCTATCTGTTGGCTGCTGGTGTTGCTTGTTTCCACTTCTTATGATTTCTTCCTTACCTCTCACCACCTCCCCCTCCTTTCTCTCAAATACCTGGCTCCGTGCGCCGTCTTTGCCTGTTTTTGAGGGACTGTTGAACTCCATTCAAGTGTGGAACTGCTTCCCAGTCTGTGCTGCCACACTGGTGGGATCCCGGGGCTTTTTTCTGTTTGTTTGTTTTGAATTGTTTGTTTCCTTTTTCTATTTTCGAGTTGGGAGCCCATTCTGCCAGGCAGTGTGGCGCAGCTTGGGACCTACCCCCTCAGCTTGCGCAGATGTACAGAGGGATCCCTGAGCGCATTTGTTTTTTTGTGGGTTTATTTTTTTTTTTCCTGTTTTTTGGGGGGGTTTTCTTGTTTGTTTGTTTTTTCCCTTGTTTTGTTTTCCTTTCCCTCTTTTTCCCTTTTTGTTTTTCTTCAGCACTCAGTTTCTCATCTCTCTATACCTTCTTTCTCATCCTGTCCCCTGAATACCTGGTGCTGAATACCTCTACACCTCCTAGCCAGACAGTACTTAAACACCTGGGAACAGCTTCCCTAGATCTCGTAGCCACACCAGTGGGATCCCTGGGAGATTTGCTGTTACTTTTTCTTCCTAATTTTTATTTATTCATTCTTTTTTTTCTTCTCCTTCCCCTTTTTGTTTTTCTCCCTTTCATAGTATCTCATCTCTCCATTCCAATGGCAATCTCCCCTAGCACTCTTTTTTGTTTGTTTGTATGTTTTTGCTTCCTGTTCCTCTCTCCTCTCTCCCATACCCATCTTAGCTCCACAAATCACAATCTCCACACTCCATCCTGCCTACCTGCACCATGCTCTTAACATCACACCACCAAGCAGCACAGGCACAGTCTACCAGATCCTGCCCTGCACTGATTACCAACCCACCCTGGTGGCTGTAGTAAGTGCCACATAAAACCCATCCCAGCCACTCCTTTTCAGCTAGACATGCCTGGCAGTACAATATCTGAGTGACTGACCCTGCCAATTGGAGAAGGAGGCAAAAAGTATCATGCCCACAGACAAGCAAACAACAAAGAACACACAGCCTGCCTGCTCAGACATAGCCAAATTAAAAAAAAAAAAAAAAACAAAAAAAAAACGATGAAACAAACAAATCTACAATCAATAAACCAGAAAAAATAACTACTGAATTCCCCAAAGACAGCAGACAATATCAAAACATTTACAAAGACAGAACAGTATGGTTTCAGTAGGTGTCCAAAATAAAACACCAGATGACTTTCCAGTAGAAGAAAAGGGGAGAGAACTACCTGATAGGGAATTCAAATCTCTAATAGTCAGAATTATCCAAGAGTTGAAGCAAAAAGCAGACAAAAATGAGGAAAAAATAGACAAATTCATGGAAAATACAGACAAAAAAATAGAAGAATTCAGGAAAATAATGCATTAACAAAATGTCAAAATAAATTCACATCTAGAAATTATACAAAAACAACAGTTAGATATCCAAAAGATAAACAACAAGATTTCAGAAATGGACAGTGTCATAGAAGGGCTGAGGAGCAGATTTGAAACTGTGGAAGACAGGATCAGTGGAATTGAAGACAAACACTTGAATATAACTTTGTTTAAGGAAAACTCAGAAAAAAGAACAAAGAAAAATGAAGACACCCTGAGAACTATGTGGGATACACTTAAAAGCAAAAATTTGCAAGTGATCGGAGTTCCAGAACAGGGGGAGAAAACAAAAAACACGGAGAGGATCATTGAAGAACTGCTGACAGAAAATTTCTCCTATATCGTGAAAGATGAAAATCTGGCCATCCAAGAAGCTCAATGAACCCCATATAGGATAGACCCCAAAAGAAAATCACCAAGGCATAACATAATCATACTCGCCAAAACCAAAGAAAAACAAAGAATCCTGAGAGCAGCTTGTGAAAAACAAGAAGTCACACACAGAGGAGAAACAATAAGACTAATCTCAGATTATTCAGCAGAAACCATGCAGGCAAGAAGGCAATGGGATGACATATATAAAATCTTGAAAGACAAAAATTTCCAGACAAGAATAATATATCCTGCAAAACTCTCATTCAAATATGATGGTGAGATTAGGACATTTCCAGATAAACAGAAATTAAGGAAATATGTAAAAATCAAACCAAACTTACAAGAATTATTAAAAGGAGTTCTTCAAACCAAGAACAAACATCTTCAGCTCACAAGCTGAATCTAGGACACAGGATTGTACCAGCCAGATACCAATCTAGGAAATGAACTCTCAAGGACTATCCAAAACCAAAAGAAACACAACAGGGAATCAGAGCAGTTAATCTGTAAATGACAACAACAACAGAACAATAAAAGAGGGAATAAACAGTGTAGGAATAGAACCTTCTAATGGAGAGAAAGGCAAGGCGATATCAAGTAATAATAGACTGCTTCAAACTTAGAAAGATAAGGGTAAATTTCATGGTAACCACAAAGAAAGTTAACAAATATAAAAATAAAGAGGAAAAATATAAAGTCTCAGTGAAAACAAAACCTACAAAAACAAAAGAAATCAAAGCATCTCATAACATGGATGAAACTAGAGGACATTATGCTGAGTGAAATAAGTCAGTCACAAAAGGACAAATAGTGTATGAGACTTCTTTTGTAAAAACTCATGAAAAGGTTTACACACAAAAAGTAACAATCGTTGGTTACGAGGGATGGGAGGGGTGGTGGAATACTAAATAGGCAATAGATAAGTGGTATCTTCGGTGAAGGGTGAGACAGTACAGAGTACTGGGGAAACCAGCATAACTTGTACAAGGAAAGGTCATGGAAGCTCCATAGACACTTCCAAACTCCCTGAGGGACTGAATCGCTGGGCAGAGGGCTGTGGGGACCATGGTCTCGAGGAACATCTAGCTCAATTGGCATAACACAGTTTATAAAGACAATGTTCTACCTTCTACCTTTTGAGTAGCGTCTGGGGTCTTAAAAGCCTGTGTGCAGCCATCTAAGACACTCCACTCAGGAGCAAGGGAGAAGGAAGAGAACAGGATACAAGGAAAACAGTCCAAAAGACTAATGGGTCACAGCTACCAAGGCCTCCACCAGACTGAGTCCAGTACACCTAGATTTTGCCCAGCTACCACCACTGACTGCTCTGACCGGGATCACAACAGAGGGTCCTGGACAGAGATGGAGAAGGATGTAGAACAAAATTCTAACTCAAAAAAAAAAGACCAGATTTGCTGGCCTGACAGAGACTGGAGAAACCCCGAGAGTATGGCCCCCAGACACCCTTTTAGCTCAGTGGTGGAGTCACTTCCAAGATTCACCGTTCAGCCAGGGATTGGACAGTCCCATAAAACGAAATGGGACTAATGAGGCACAGTAGTCCAGGGACAAGGACTAGAAGGCAGAAGGGGACAGGAAAGCTGGTGATAGGGAACCCAAGGTTGAGTGAGGACAGTGTTGACTTGTAGTGGGGTTGTTAACCATTGTCATAGGGCAATATGTGTACTAACTGTTTAATGAGAAACTATTTTGTTCTGTAAACCTTCATCTAAAATGAGAATAGCAGCATAACTGGAAGAATGTAATCGATGTCACTGAACTGTGCATGTAGAAATTTTTGAAATGGTGTATCTTTGACTATGGATGTTTTCAACAACAACAAAAAAAAAAGGTTGAGAAGGGAGAGGGTTGACATGTCTTGGGGCTGTTAACCAATGTCATAAAACAGTATGTGTACTGATTGTTTAATGAGAGGCTATTCGTTCTGTAAACCTTCACCTAAATTACAATATAAACAAACAAACAAACAAACAAAACATGCTTGCAGCAGCACTTCGAGAGGACCTGCCAGAAATTCAAACCAGATTCAGAAGAGGATTTGGAGTGAGGGATATCACAGCTGATGTCAGATGGATCTTGGCTGAAAGCAGAGAATATCAGAAAGATGTTTACCTGTGTTTTATTGACTATGCAAATGCATTTCACTGTGTGGATCATAACAAATTATGGATAACCTTGCTGTCATGGGTTGAATTATGTCTTCCAAAAAATGTGTGCATCAATTTGTCTGGGTCATGATTCTCAGTATTGTGTGATTGGCCTACATTTTGTGATTGTAATTTTATGTTAAAGAGAATTAGGGTGGAATTGTAACACCCTTAGTAAGGTCACATCCCGGATCCAATGTAAAGGGAGTTTCCTTGAGGTGTGGCCTGCACTACTTTTTATCTTACAAGAGTTTAAAGGAAACAGAGGCAAGCAGGGAGTTGGGGTCCTCATACCACCAAGAAAGCAGTGCCAGAAGCAGAGCTCGTCCTTTGGACCTGGGATTCCTGTGCAGAGAAGCTCCTAGTCCAGGGGAAGATTGATGAGAAGGCCCTCCTCCAGAGCCGACAGAGTGAGAAAGCCTTCCCCTGAAGTTGACTCCCTGAATTTGGACTTCTAACCTACTAGACTGTGAGAAAATAAATTTATCTTTGTTAAAGCCATCCTCTTGTGGTATTCCTGTTACAGCAGCACTAGATGACTAAGACACCTGTGAAGAATAGGAATTCCAGAATGCTAAACTGTGCTCATGAGGAAACTCTACATAGACCAAGAGGCAGTCTTTTGAACAAAACAAGGGGATACTGGGTTGTTTAAAATCAGGAAAGGTGTGTGTCAGGATTGTATCCTTTCACCTTATTCAATCTGAATGTGGAGCAAATAATCTGAGAAGCTGGACTACATGAAGAAGAATGAGGCATTACGGTTGGAGGAAAAGTCATTAACAACCTGTGATATGCAGATGACACAACTTTGCTTGCTGAAAGTAAAGAGGACTTGAAGCACTTACTGATGAAGATCAAAGACTACAACCTTCAGTATGAATTATTTCTCAACATAAAGAAAACAAAAATCCTGACAACTGGACCAATAAGCAATATCATGATAAATAGAGAAAATATTGAAGTTGTCAAGGATTTCATTTTGCTTGGATCCACAATTGATACCCATGGAAGTTTCAGTCAAAAAATCAAACTATGTATTGCAATGAGCAAATCTGCTGGAAAAGACCTTTGAGGACCAAGGTGTGCCTTATCCAAGCCATGGTATTTTTAATCTTGTCATATGCATGTGAAAGTCTGACAGTGAATAAAGAAGACTGTAGAAGAATTGATGCCTTTAAATTATGGTGTTATCAGAGAATATTGAATATACCACTGCCAGAAGAAAGAACAAGTTTGTCTTGGAAGAAGTACAACCAGGTGCCCCCTAGAGCGAGGATAAGGAGACTTTGTCTCACTTACTTTAGGTATGTTATCATGAAGCAGCTCCTGGAGAAGGACATCATGCTTGGTAAGGTGGAGGATCAGTGAAAATGAGGAAGACTCCCAACGAGATGGACTGACACAATGACTGCAACAATGGGCTCAAACATAGCAACAATTTAGAGGATGGCACTGGACTGGGCAGTGTTTTGTTTTGTTGTACATAGGGTCGCTATGAGTTGGAAATGACTCGAGGGCACCTAACAGTAACAACAACATTACTCAGAGTGACATGACAGATGTTATTGTATAGTACAGGCAAGGATCATTGCTAGGAGCTGTCTGCTCTAAGAGGGGAGCATGTAATGAGAAAGAAACAGGTAATCAGTGACCTCTGAGTAAGATGGCATTGAGCCTAAATCTTTAGAGAAAAAAAAAAAAGAAGAAAATGACAGGTTGCTAAGACAAACTGATAGTGGGAAAAGTGTGTAGGTATTGATCCACATAGATCTGAATTGATTTTTATTTCCACTTGTTATCTGTGTAGCCTACAAAAAGCTACCCTTTCTCTCAGTTTCCTCATCCACACGATGGAATGATTTATCAGTCACTGTCTTAGAAGGTTGTTACTCAGATTAAAAGATATGATCTATGTAAAGCATTTAGCAGTGTCCCAAGTATTGAATGAGTCCTCTGTAGCTATTAGCACTCAACATCAGTGTCACCAAGTGCTTTAATTTAGGAAGGTAACTGAATACTAGCATTGCTTTCAGGTAGCAGAAGGCTGAGTGGTTCTTTTGCCCGTCTTTGAAGATACTCTGCCCTCCTGGTTTTGGCAGTCTGTGCTCCTTGGACTGATGGAATACACATCTACTAACTTTTACATGTTATTGGTTTTAATATAGTGGTCAGTACTGCTGTCAGTGTTTCAGTAATTACTTTGTTGCATTGAAAGTGCAAACCACACTGGTTATACTACTACTAATAATAATATAATAGCATTATGGAAAGTACAAGCCACACTGGTTGGTGCTTTTGGTCAGAGTCAAACATTTAAATGGAAAATTTCACTTTTTTTTTTTTTATTACTATACTCATTTAAAAGTTCCATTCTCTTTTGTGCCACTGTATACATGGAGAGATAAGCAAGTCCTTTTGTGTTTGTATCTTCCAAGTATATCATATTGTTCTTTCCCAAGCATCTGAGGTTCTACAAAATGCATGTTGGCATTTTGGAAGTACTTTTAATTAAAAACCTGAGTGTATGTTATAGAAACTTACTTCACATGTGAATGACTCATTTGTACTCAAACTGTCATTTGGTAGAACTGATATTTTAAAACTTTATAAGATTTTATTATGACTTTTTAAAAATAAGAACTTGTATTTTTGCTAGTCAGAAATTAATCTCAACCCTCAAAGCTTATCTTCCCATTTGAATCTCAAGTCCTAAGGTTTGACTTTGGCCTTGGAAACTGCATCTCTCAGTCTCTATCTACTTCATACACACATACTACATGATATGAGAGCCCATACAAGGCAAGATTATTGCTCTCAAGTTCTCAAAAATGTACTCTCAACAAAAGTTGCTTCAGATGCCTCTAAGAATCAATCATGTGCAAAATCCCATAGTAGAAGTCATGGTATTCAATTTTTTTTCCATGACCCAGAGTCATAAACACAATTTGTATTATGTCATACACACACACACACACACACAAATAATCAAAACAAAATTATAGTGAAACAATACCTAAACTGACCATAAGGAATGTGCCCTTATACTTTCTTTTCTTTTCAGTTCTATTCTCCTCTATCCTACTACATTCCATTGAGCTTTATTTGAAATAGAAAGTTTATTGACACAACATTCTATTTTCTCTTGAAGATTCACAATGCAAAGTTGTGTGTCCAATGTTCTGAGAAGTCCTGTAGTAATTTGTTAAATACTATTGACCAGACATATGATTGTATCTATGACTTCTATTAAAAATGTCTGAAATGCATGTTCTACAGAATATATTTTGGAAAATGCTAAAATGCATGATAACTGTCCATTTTGGGTGGTTATTCCACTGTTGCGTTTCATTTACATCTTTGTACATTGTCTGATAAATTTAACCAATAATTACATTCAAGTACTGACAACATCTTCTATAACAAATAAGTTCCTGAGAGAATGAAGTCATGAGTGATGAATTATGCTAGAGATGTAGAAGGATACGTACATTTTATAAATAGCGATACAGAATGACGTGGAACATGAGTGACAGAAACATGGAATGAGAAGTCCAAGGCTAAAGAAATCAAATCTTTTAAATTAGAGAACTAAAAATAAATTTCTCAAGTTCTCAGCAAGACATGCTGTACCTGGCTATTTTGCTGTAGATTAAGCACTGCTTTGTTTAAAAAAAAATTATTTTTGAGCAAAACACTGGCATCTCCATCCTAAGATTTCCAGAACAAAGAAGGCCCTTTGCACTTTTATTGAAAAAATTCTTTCATTTACATATTTTTCTCCACTCTTACATCTTTGATCTATTTTATCTCCAGTCTCTTAGAGTGATAAATGAGTCATGACTGTAAAGAAAGAACAAAAAAATCTAAGAAAGAACTAATTGTACACCAAGTTCATGAAAAGCAGCTACATATGCGGTAGGTTAATATTGTAGTGTAAGTTTCTGTGAAGGCATTGTTAGGAATGCATTATTTGGACAGAGTATTTGTTTTAATGTTAACAAATTATAAACTTTCTCATAAACACAGAACAAAAAGTATAAGCAGTATAAGGCACCAAAACTCAATTTCTGAATTTTGGCAGCTTATAAAAATTATGTGCTTTTTCCCATAAATGTATCTAGTGCCCTCTAGCCAGTTCAATTTTACAAGATGTAAGTTCTCTATTAATAATAGCTGCATTCCAACCATTAATGTTTTCTTTCTATGTGGGATGGATCATCTTCACCTTAATTTCTCTTTTAAAATGTAAATGATCCAAAAACCATGTAATATTTATTAACACTTATTCATTCATTTATTTAACAAACAAAGCAAAACAGATATAAAGGAAATAATGTGGTCTTGAATAACTATTTGATAAGGGAGACAGACACTTTCACACATACATTCAATGTTATCTGCTGTATTTTAGTTAAGCAACAAGCATCGTTAGAACAAAGGAGAAGGAGCATTTTCTTCCTTTGTAAGTAAGACCTAATTAAATTTGTGGATGCGAGTAAAAGATTGCAGTCCAAAGGAAAAAACAAAATCATAAGAATGGTTGGCTGTCATTACTGAGAAAACTTTGCTTACACCAGGTCTACCAGTTATTTGGGAGAAATGATAGTTCAGTGATTCTTTAACATTTTCGTCTCAGGATTAGCCAGCAGAGCAGTCATATCATCATACGTATGTGCCTCTGAAAAACTTCATTGTACACTCAGAGAGAATAACAGTGAAAAAAGCCTGTAACATCTCACTAATGTAACGACAATATTTTTGACATTGCAGACCCCTGAAAAAAGGTCTCAGAAACCTCCCAGGAGTCATCAGCTCACACTTTGAGAACCGCTACTCTAGAACAGTGAAAGGACAAATCTAACCTTGAGAACTTTCACCATATATTATTTTTGTTCTTTACTCTGTACTATTATTTTTTACTGCCTCCCAGAAATCAAGGAATCAAAAATGACAAATCTGTTAACGTATTTTTATGCAAATAATGCACGCCTTCTAAGTTTGCCCATTGCGCACTCCTCCCCAAGGTATTTTAGTAAAGCGCCTCTATGCCAATTTTTGTTAACGTATCGCTGTAAAAAAATTAGCATAGCTTGCTTATGAAAATACCTTGCATGGGGAGGGTGGGACTGGCAAACAAACTTAGATGGGCTGGCATTATTTGCATAAAAATACAGTAACTTATACAGCATATTATTTGGGAAATTATATATCCCAATTTGTATTCAAATAATTACAAACTATCTTTATAATTAGTCATTATTGAGATATTTATAAAGTGAGAGTTGAGGCAATGTGTCATTTTCAAATGCTAAAACTACAGAATCATTAATATTGTGCAAATATAAGTATGACCATAAGAGATAATATCTGTCTAGAAGGAATTATCGCTATAAAACTTGGAATGATTAATGATGTTAGGGGTGTCTGTGTATAAAATACAAAACAAAAAATCGTCTTAGGTGTCAGTGTCAGCAATGTTTGCTGTAACATCAAAACACCTGCCAAAAAGTATAAATTGTATGTTCGGATTTTTAAGGTTTCTTTATATGTCTACACTGACATCAAGTGCTTAACAGATATGCTTCTATGAAGAAGTTTAATGTGTGTGTGTGTGCGCATGTGTATGTGTGTTTAAATATGCCTATAGTATGAATGAATATATATATTCTTAATATAGAATAATATAAGATACAATGCAAATGCCAAAGAGTGCAGTTGCTACTCAGTGTACAACATGATTGATAATTTAGAATCATGTTTCAAAAAGGTGAAAGACATCAAGTTGAAATCTATTAATTATAATTTAATTTACTGAGAATGCAGTGCTCCAGAGATTATTTCTAATTATAGTAAATTTAGTGACAGGTATTGCCATCAAGACTTTTTTACATATAATATTTTTGCTGTAGACATAGAATAATTACCATATGATATTTCTCTTGAAACATCAAAATAAAGTCTCTAACCATACTCATATGAGGATTTGGGATTGTGGTATTGATGTGAGTTTTTCCACATTTGCTTGTCCCCTACAAATATCGGCCAGGATGAAGAGCGATGAAAACGGAAATAGGAATATAAATCTAAAACATATTCCTGTATACAGAGCCAACAGTAATCCAACTTGGTTGGGGTTCTGTCTATATAGGGCCAATTAAATTTAATTCAACCAATGTTTGACTAATATATTCTAGGCAAGTGGAAGTAAAAAGATGAAGAGATATTGCCTCTGCCTAAAAGCTTATATATAGTAGCAGAGACAAACGCAAAAACTCCCACATGCTATGGTAAGACCCAATACTGAGATACACTTAGAGCTCTAGGGAATCTAGTAGAAAGTGTCTTCTCTCAACAGTGGAGGAGGCTGAGAATGGGTAGCATGAGAGCAGTGTGTGTGTGTGTGTGTGTGTGTGTGTGTAACACAGAGGGGTGGTGGTTACCAGAAGACTGTCCAGAGAAGATGAAGTGTGAATTGAGTCTTAAAGGATACCCTCCAGGCAAGTGTGCCTCCTCTTGGTTCTCCCAAGTTGCTTCCATTCAATTTAAACCCCACTCTCCACCCCAGTGTGATGAGAAAAGAGGACTTTTCCTGATCCCACTGGTCATCTAAGCACATCTGGCCACCTTGACCTCTCTCTCTCAGATTTCCATGTATTCTTGAAATTTGCAAATACTTCGAAAGATTGACATTTCAAACTTCCTATCAACCTGTAACTTTTCTCAGACTGATATCTGCATCCTCTTGGCATCTACCCTAGTCATGGTTCAAAACCCTCTTACCTGGTGCTAGGGTGACATTTAATATTAATTTCGTAGGATAAGTACTTTTTCTACAGATATGACTTAGTGATGTGGAACTATATTTTTTTCCAAGAAATAAACCCTAGTTTTGAGGCACACTCTCTGGGAAAACTTTGAACAGTCCCCCTTCCTTTCAACTAAAAGTCTAAAGTTAGCTAAATCCAGGGCTTCTCCCTCAGGTTATGATGACAAAGTTTGAAAAGGTTAAATCTGGGGGATGGAGATATAGGTTTGTAGATTACTTCCTATAGTTCCTCCCTCTTTGTATAGCTTTTGATATACCCTATTTGGGTCAGTACCGAGGAACACTTTACATAGACTGTATATGAGGTAGTCTGCTGCTGATAGATATTCCTCCCATCAACACCATATGGTTTGGATCCATCTCTATTGATTTCACACATCTTAAAAATAAATTTACTGCCACTCTTGATTAGTATTAAAGAGTGGAGAGATATACTTGATTATAGTGTGGAAGTGTTACCATGTCAAATAATACCACTGTTATGAATTGAATTATGTCCCCTAAAAAATATGTGTTGCAAATCCTAACCTCAGTGCCTCTGATTATAATCCCATTTGGAAATGGGATGTCTTTGTTATGTTAATGACACAGGACTAGAGTAGGGTGTATCTTGAGTCAATCTCTTTTGAGATATAAAAGAGCTTAAACAAGGAAGCAGAGGAAATGTGGTATAAGATAGATGCCAAGACACATGGAGAGCTCCAAGGAACCAGGAAACATAAGCTGAGAAAAAGCCTTTGCCTAGAGATGGGGCCCTGAATTCAGACTTCTAGCCTCCTAAACAGTGAGAAAATAAATTTCTGTTTGTTAAAGCCATCCACTTTTGGTATTTCTGTTATAGCTGCACTAGATAACTAAGACAGCCACCTAGGTTGTGCCTAGATTTACAAATTAACAGTATTCAGGACAAGTACTCATCTATTATGGAGGTGAGCAATCACTGTCCTATCTAAGGGAGATTCAGTGTTTGTTCCATTTAACTCCCCAAGAAGTACAAGTGCAGTAGATGTTCCCCACCATCCTCTCCCACCACCACCATCATCCCACTTACTATTCAAGTCTCTACTCTCTTACTCTTTACAGAACACATTATCCATATGCAGTAAGACGGACAGGAACTGAGGAAAGCCTCTGGTTAATCAAAGGTTACAGTGCTCATCTGTGACCAGGTGAAGGAATGTCTGCTCTCCAACTTTTTCCTTCCAGGCTTCGCTAATCTCTGTGCGTTGCTCATCGCCTTCTCCCTCTGTCTTCCTCCAAATTCTGCCCTGGGAAATCTTTTCTAGTCTTGTGGGGATTCTCTCATTTTTGCTCTTTCATAATCTTCCCCTTCACAAATGAATGCAAGATGGCCTAGTTGTTTGAATGGATGTATGTATATGGGAAGAGGTAGAGTAAAAACAGAAGAGTGAGGAATATGAGTGTACTACCTAGACACAAAATACATGCACAATTTGATATCTTTATAACATTATTCTGGGTTTAAGAGAAAGAAAGCTTGTTTTATACAGACATAAAAAATGATCGAAGGTACTTTGTAATGGAACAGATGTTCTATTCAGATTTCTACAGATATCAAGTCATTTTGACTATTGTAGATCATGGCAAGACACTTGAATTTTATTCAAAAAATGTTGGGATATTAGAGAGTTCCAGAAAAATGTCGCTCTAGGCAGAAACACCACGCTGTCCCTCCAGAGCAAAGATCCGAAAAACTAAGCCATACAGAAAACACAACAATCCTGAAACCCTAAAACATCAAATGAAGAGGTAAAGAACTCAGCCAAGCACCAAATGGAGTGAGAAATCTGACAGAGAAGGGAGAGCAAGGAGAGATTCATGCAGAGGTCCCCTACCGGCTAACGCAGCACGGATCCACCATCTTGGACTCCTATCGGAGACCAGCAAATGGGGGTACGAGAGGGCAGCCTCACGGAGCTTCCAGTGGGAAACAAAACAGCCGGCTCCTGTTCCTCTCTCCTCTCTCCCATATCCATCTTAGCTCAACACATAACCATCTCCCTGCTGCATCCTGCCTACCTGCACCATGCGCTTGACATCACACCACCAAGCAGTGCAGGCACGGCCTACTGGAACCTGCCCAGCACTGATTGCCGACCCACCCTGATGGCTGTAGTGAGTGCCACAAACAACCCGTCCTAGTGGCTCCTCTTCAGCTATACCTGTCCTGCCGTACCATATCAGAGTGACTGAACCTGCCAGTTTGTGAAGTAGGCAAAAAGTACTGAGTGCACAGACGAGCAAACAACAAAGAGGACTCAGTCCGCCTACTCAGACATAGTCAAATTTTTTTTAAAAAAAGTGACAAAACAAACAAATCTACAAGCAATAAACAAGAGAAATAACTACTGAATGCCCCCAAAACAACAGACAATATCAAAACGTTTACAAAAACAGGACAGGATGGTTCCAGTAGGTGTCCAAATTAAAACACCAGATGACTCTCCTGTGGGAGAAAATGCACTAGAAGTACCTGATAGGGAATTCAAATCTCTAATACTCAGAATTCTCCAAGAACTGAGGCAAAAAGCTGAAAAACATGAGGAAAAAAAGACAAATTCATGGAAAATACAGACAAAAAATTGGAAGCATTCAGGAAGATGATGCAGGAACTAAATGCCAAAATAAATTCACAACTCGAAATTATACAAAAACAACAATTAGAAATACAAAAGATAAACAACAAGATTTCAGAAATGGATGATGTCATAGAAGGGCTGAGAAGCAGATTTGAAACCGTGAAAGACAGGATCAGTGGAACTGAAGACAAACACTTGGATACAACTCTGTTTCAGGAAAACTCAGAAAAAAGAAGAAAGAAAAATGAAGAGACCCTGAGAGTTATGTGAGACACAATTAAAAGCAAAAATTTACGAGTGATTGTCATTACAGAACAGGGGGAGAAAACAGAAAACACAGAGAGGATGATTGAAGAACTGCTGACAAAAAACCTCCCCAATATCATGAAAGATGAAAAGATGTCCATCCAAGAAGATCAACGAACACCATATAGAAGAGACCCCAAATGAAAATCACCAAGGCATATCATATTCACACTCGCCAAAACCAAAGACAAACAAAGAATCCTGAGAGCAGCTCGTGATAAACAAGAAGTCACATACAGAGGAGAAACAATAAGACTAAGCTCAGATTATTTGGCAGAAACCATGCAGGCAAGAAGGCAGTGGGATGACATATATAAAATCTTGAAAGAAAAAAATTGTCAGCCAAGAATAATATTTCCTGCAAAACTCTCATTCAAAATTGATGGTGAAATTAGGTCATTTCCAGATAAACAGAAACTAAGGGAATATATAAAAGTCAAACCAAACTTACAAGAATTATTAAAGGGAGTTCTTCGATCTGAGGACAAACAGGCAGAACCTAGGACACAGGATCGTACGTGCCAGATACCAATCTAGGAAATGAACTCTCGAGGACTATCCAAAACCAAAAGTAATACAACAGGGAATCAGAGCGGTCAATCAATGGATGACAATAACATCAAAACAACAAAAGAGAGAATAAATGGCATAGGTATAGAACCTTCTAATGGAGAGGAAGGCAGGGCGGTATCAAGTAATGGTAGAGTGCTTCAAACTTAGAAAGATAAGGGTAAAATTCATGGTAACCACAAAGAAATTTAACCAACCAACTCATAAAAATAAAGACGAAAAAAATAAAGTCTCAGCAAAAACAACACCTACAGAAACAAAAGAAATGAAAAAAATCCACAAACAAAAATAACTCTGCACAAAAGAGTAAGAAGAACAAAGAAAACTTCAGCACCACAAAAAAAAGCACTACAAAATGACAGCAACAAACACACATCTATCAATAATTACACCGAATGTAAATGGACTCAATGCACCCATAAACAGACAAAAAGTGACAAAATGGATAAGAAAACAGGATCCATCAATATGCTGTCTACAAGAGACACACCTTAGAAACAAAGATGTGAATTTATTAAAGGTCAAAAGTTGGAAAAAAATATATCAAGCTAACAACTATCAAAAAAGAGTAGGAGTGGCAATTCTAATCTCAGATAAAATAGACTTTAAAACAAAATCTACCATAAAAGACAAAGAAGGACACTATATGATGATTAAGGGGACGATCCATCATGAAGACATAACCATAATGAACATCTACGCACCCAATGACAGGGCTCCAAAATACATAAAACAAACTCTAACAACACTGAAAAGAGAAATTGACAATTCCACAGTAATAGTAGGAGACTTCAACACACCACTCTCAGTAAAGGACAGAACAACTAAGAAGAAACTCAGCAAAGATACAGAAGACCTAAAGGGCACAATCAGCCGACTTGACCTCATAGACATATTTAGAGCACTCCATCCAACCGCTGCAAAGTACATATTCTTTTCCAATGCACATGGAACGTTCTCCAGAGTAGACCACATATTAGGCCACAGAGCGATCCTCAACAACGTTCAAAACGTTTAGATAATTCAAAGTATCTTCTCTGACCACAATGCCATCAAGGTAGATAATCTTCTAAAAATCCAACACCTATGCTCTTCAAAAGACTTCACCAAAAGAGTCAAAAGAGAACCTACAGAATGGGAAAAAAATTTTGGACAGTACAAGTCAGACAAAGGTCTAATCTCCATAATCTACAAGAAAATCCAACACCTTTACAACAAAAAGACAAATAATCCTATTAAAAATGGGCAAAGGAAATGAACAGACACTTCACCAAAGAAGACATTCAAATGGCCAACAGACACATGAGGAAATCCTCGCGATCACTAGCCATTAAAGAAATGCAAATTAAAACCACAGTGAGATACCATCTCACCCCCGCATTACTGGCACGAATCAAAAACACTGGAAATAGCAGGTGTTGGAGGGGCTGCAGGGAGTTGGGAACTCTTATGCACTGCTGGTGGGAATGCAAAATGATACAACCATTTTGGAAATTGATATGGTGCTTCCTCAGAAAACTAGAAATAGACATATCATTTGATCCAGCAATCCCACTCCTAGGAATCTATCCTAGAGAAATAAGAGTCGTCACTCGAATATACATATGAACACCTATGTTCATGGCAGCATTGTTCACAATAGCAAAAGGATGGAAACAACGTAGATGCCCATCAACAGATGAATGGATAAATAAACTATGGTACATACACACAATGGAGTACTATGCAATGAGAAAGAACAACAATGAATCTCTGAACCATCTCATAACAGGTAATCAGTGACCTCTGAGTAAGATGGCATTGAGCCTAAATCTTTGGACATTAGGGGAAACTAGCACAAAGTAAAGGTCATGGAAGCCCCATAGACACATCCAAACTCCCTGAGGGACTGAATTGCTGGGCGGAGGGCTGCGGGGACCATGGTCTCGGGGAACATCTAGCTCAATTGGCATGACACAGCTTATAAAGACAATGCTCTACATTCTACCTTGGTGAGTAGTGTCTGCGGTCTTAAAAGCCTGTGAGCGGTCATCTAAGATACTCCACTGGTCTCATCCCTTCGGGAGCAAGGGAGAATGAAGAGTACAGGATACAAGGAAAAGATTAGTCCAAAGGACTAATTGTCCACAGCTACCAAGGCCTCCACTGGACTGAGTCCAGTACAGCTAGATGGTGCCCGGCTACGACCACTGACTGCTCTGACCAGGATCACAACAGAGGGTTCTGGACAGAGCTGGAGAAGGATGTAGAGCATAATTCTAACTCACACACACACAAAAAAAAGACTAGATTTACTGGCCTGAAGGAGACTGGAGAAGCCCCGAGAGTGTGGCCCCCAGACACCCTTTTAACTCAGTGGTGGAGTTACTTCCGAGGTTCACTGTTCAGCCTGGGAGTGGACAGCCCTGTAAAACCAAATGAGACTAACGATATACAGGAGTCCAGTGACAAGGGCCAGAAGCCAGAAGGGGACAAGGAAGCTGGCGATAGGGTACCCAAGGTTGAGTATGGATATTGTTGATGTGTTGTGAGATTGTTAACCATTGTCATAGGGCAACATTTGTAGTGACTTAAATGAGAAACCATATTGTTCTGTAAGCCTTCATCTTAAGTGAGAATAACAGCACAATTGGAAGAGCGTAGTCAATGTCACTGAACTGTGTATGTAGAAATTTTTGAAACGGTGTATCTTTGGCTATGTGTATTTTCATCAAAAAAAAAAAAAGTTTGAGAATTTAGAGGGTTAATATGTTGTGGGGTTGTTAACCAATGTCATAAAACAACATGTGTACTACTGTTTCATGAGAAACTATTTGTTCTGTAAGCCTTCACCTGAAGTACAATAAAATATAAAATAAATAAAGTTGGGATATTAATAAATGTTTTAAGCCAAAGAATGATTTATGTTCTAGAAATATCCCCCTGATTACTGAGGGGGGTTGGACTCTAGCAGGTAAGATAGTGGCAATATATCAATAAGGAGGCTATTACAGTAAACTGTGACAGAAAATGGTAGCTTGTCCAAGGTCTGTGGTAGTGGATATGAAGAGGTATGCTCATATTTGGATATTATATTGATACCTAAATCTAAAAGGGCTTGTTTGATGGATTGGGTAGAAGATATAAGGAAGAGACAGGAATGAAGAATAATTATTTTTCCTGATGAACTAGGTAGAAGATAGAAATGGAGTACTTGCAAGGGAATAGATTTGAATTTTGAAATTAAAGGTTCCGCTTTGGACATAAAATATTTGAGTTATAACTGAACACTCAAATGAAGATGCCGAGAATAAAGGTTGTTATTGATACAGAAGATACAAATGTGAGAAACATCAGCGTATAGATGTAGATACTATTCAAAACCAAAAAATTGAGTGAGTTCACCTAGGGAGAGATCATAGATATAGAAAAGGACCAACAACAAAGCTCTGGGACATTCCAGAATTTAAAGTTTTGGTAGAAAAGTAGACAGTGAAAGAGCCTGAAAAGTAAAAAGAAAACCAGAGGGATCTGATGATACCAGTAAAACCTGATGATGAAATTATATATTTCAAAGAAGTGGGGATTCGTCAAATTGTCAAAATTGCAAAGATTTCAAGTAAGGAAAGGACAAGTAATTGTCATTTTGGCAAGATGCAGCTCATTGGTGAGTGTTTTCAGAAGCGGAGGGAGTAGGATAGCCTGATTTGAATAAAAAACAAAAAACCTAACCCATTTCTGTAGAGTCAATTCCAACTCATAGTGTATAGGACAGAGCAGAACTGCCCCATAGGGTTTCCAAGGAGCAGCTGGTGGATTCAAACTGCTGACCTTTTTGTTAGCAGCCAATCTCATAACAACTGTGCCACCAGGGCTCTCTGCTGAATAGGGTAGAGGAAAAAAAATGAGATGTGAGAAGTATGCAAAAACAATTCATTCTAGGAATTTCTTTGAAGGGAAAAGAGAAATGGAGCAGTAACTGAAAGAGATGTAAGGTCAAGTGAAGGTTTAATGTTTTTAAATTTTAGAGATGGATAATTTTAAGGCAGGATTTTAAAGTGGTAAAAATGATCTGGAAAGTGGGGAAATTGCTGAGGCAGGAAAAGCAAAGTGGGCTAATTTTTCTGCTTCCAGATAGTAGTCTTCTGAAACTGAAATTAATTCAGACCCAAAAAAAGAAAAAAAATGAAAAAGACTCTCAAGAATGAAACTTTTACATGTCCCTTAGTGAACTTTTGGCTAAGTACTATTTCATGTAGTATTTTATAACATTTTACAACTGAAGAGACGTGATGGAAAGAGGAGAGAAGACTTAACAGTACATTTGTCACTTTAAATATTGCTAGAATATTTCCTTAAAAATCAAGTCTTGTAAAGAACTCTGAGAGCCTCTAAGCTAATAAAATATGGCAGCCACTTCAGAAAGGTGAGGTGAATTCAACGTCTATTGCTTTAAAAGAGAAGTAGCCAATGAATGTATTTGAAAATCCCAGAATATGAATGTAACAAAATTGGACAGTGAAATATAAAAATTTTACAATAAGCTAGGAAAGACCTAACCTTGGAAGTTAGAAAAACTTTACTTGGATGGCAGATTATTAGTGTGTGGAATAGGCTACTGAAGAAAACAATACACTCTTTAATGATGAACACATTGGAAATGATTTAAGCATTTTGACTGTAGAGTTTACAACCTTTAAACACTAGCTGTGTAAGTGGCGAGATCGTTAAGCACCATATGGACTCTATCTTTGAAAAATTACCATTCAGCAGAGTGGAGGGTGGAAGGGATTCAGGGTTTTTATTTTTAATCCCAAAATGTTTTCTTTTTTAAAATATACGATTAAAAGATTAAACAAGTAAAATCCATTTTTATAATAAGATCATAGAAATTAGTCAAACTGAAGAAATTTCATAGTATCCTGGATTAGGAAACCAGCACTTGTCCAGGACTATTGAAGACCAAGGAAGAAAAAAATAATCAGAATTATTCAGGAGATTGAAGTATTATGGAGCTGCAGCAATGTACACTGATAATATATATTAGCTCCATTTAACTATTTACCAATTTGATCATGAGGCACTTCTATTTGTCATAGACGCTTGGAGGCATGACAACACAGAATATTGACAAAACCTGCTTAGACGCTTGCAAAGTGAAGAAGAATATGAAGGAAAATATTTCATCATTGCAAGGCCAACAGTATTCCATGAGCTCCCAAATTATCTAGGTCCCTGAGCTAAACTAAGCTTTATTTACCTGTCCTTTTGTAATCATTTGGTTGATAACTGTCATATTGCCTAATTTTCCTGGATATTCTTCATTCAGAACACTTCGTCCCCATGTCTCTTTGCCTATACAAGGTCCTAACTCCCTGTTAGACACAGGCCAATCAGAACACCGTAACCAAAGCATTGTATTCATCTAGTGGCAAATATCAGTTCCAAAATCAGAAGGCTTTCCTGAAAAGTTGAATGTTCAAAGTCAAGAGATTGCATAATTTAGATGTCTCTGAAATCTTGTTAATGCTCTGATTTTTGTTGTTCTATGAAGAAATTTTTTTTAAAAAATCAATTTTTATTATAGTAGGAGAACAGAGTATTTTCCCCTTACCTTCAGTGAAATAGAATTACCGGCATTAAGAAAGGGCTTACAACCTTGTTTCTAAAGAGTTCATCTGATTTAAGCACAGACCACAATCTCTGTTATAAAAGTCTAAGAAGGACATGGACAGGAGTCAGGGTCAGATTATCAGGAAGTAAGCAAGATCTAATCAAGGCCTGTAGAGAGGCAGAGTGAAAGGAGTCAATGCAATTTAGGTGTCTAGGCAAGAGCAATAGTGTAAAAAATAGACTTTCTGCTAGAAGATGTTTCTGATATGCAAATTAGCTCACACGCATAAATCAGGAAGTGATGTCAAAGTAAGGTGGAAGTTGCTTTGCTTCACATGCATTTTTTTCCAGTTAGGGTTTTGCCTCCATTGAATAACAGAAACTGAGCAGAAAGAATTTTAACTAAGCTAAATACAACAAGCCATGCAAGTATAATATGTCCACAGAAGCCCATTCACCTTCAGTCTTCTTGGCTCAGTTCAGTCAGGTGCTCTGAGAAATTTTCTCTCCCACTGTCCTACATATTCCATGGTTTCCATAACTTAATAACTTAAACCCTTCATTTTACTCCTTTACAGTGAGCTACCACCACATTCTGTTTTTGTATTTTTTAAGATAAATTCTTATATTTATTGTAGTATTTCTTTATTTATTTGAAATTTAACTTGTTTTTTTTTACTGAGCTAGTATTTTTATTGGGGTTGGTATTATTTTAGTTGGAGCTCTATTTATAACATTACATAGGTTTTTTGTGGTCTGTTCTTAACTTTGTTTTTCCCATAAGTCCTATTATTTTTAGTGTATATTTTGCAAATATGAAGTTTTTAGGAAGGCATATATTACAATATAACAAAAATGCATGTAATATGATTCAGGCATATAAGCTGGAACATGATAGAGCCCAAAAAGTTAAAACACCAAAGAGAAAAATAAAAAACAAAATAACCCTTTTAATGCTCCCTCTTAGCTGAGTCTTGTTGGAAGGGCAATGAACAGGAACTCCAGGGTTTCCACAGGCCTCTAATAAGTCTTTGATTTGTGTGTGTATGTGTGTGTGTGTGTGTGTGTGTGTGTGTGTATTTGTGAGAGAGAGAGAGACAGAGAGACAGCTGTTTCAAAGAGCCAGCAGCTAAAATGCGTAATGGCAGTAGCCCTTGTTATTTTAAGTAGATCATTCTCTGTTCAATCAACACTCAAATATTATAAACATTCACAAAGGAGTCAACATTTCAAAAATTGGGAAATAAGACCATATTCAGATATTAAAATATGGTCTCACATTCAACCTACTTGTTTGAGCAACATAGGTAAGATATGTGAATTTATTTTTATGAAGATATTTATGTGGTTTATCAACAGTGTGAACATGCAATTCAGCTACACAAGAATCAAGAAGGTAGCTTTGTCTCATAGGGTTATAGCAATGTTCTTTTTATTCTTTGTGTCTAGCTTTGACTTTCACTGAAGTAGCATGGAATAAATATCTTCTTAGTGTCTTCTTCTCATAGGGGATTCTGAACTATTTCAGAACAGAGAACAGATCTTTGTATCTGTAACACAAGGCTTAGAACTCAGATGTTTGTTGAATGAGTTGATCATATGAATGAACAAATAAAAAAGCAAATATTGTTTCTATGCAAATACTGATCTTTATCTCACAATTTGTCAACTGCTAGTATCTTAAGGACCTAATATACTATCCTAAAATGTCATCCATAATCCATAATATTTTATTACTAAAATTTTTCATATTTTTCACGTCTAAGTTGTTCAAAATATTCTCTGAATTTAATGTTTTACTTACAGATATTAGAGGCAGTCACTTATAAAAAAGAGTGAAAGTTTCACTTCTTTTAGAATCCAGAAATCCTTTTCTACTGGATCATTTTAGTGAGGAATTTCTGTATGTAAAATAAAGACAAACCTTAAAGGATAAAAATATCTTTTAAATCATCAGGTACTCATTCATTTATATTATTAGTCATCATTTATAAAACTAATATTTGATTTCAACTATTTTATGATTAAAAAACTTCATACCATAATTCTGTTAAGACAGCTTGCAATCTAAAAGAGCAAGAAATACAATTTCTGACATGTCATTTTTTTTCAGGGACTAAATTCTCAGAGGTTAAAATTACTGAATCATGCTTATGAAATAAAAAGAAGCAATGGAAATATAGAAATGAGGAGAAATCTCTGTATAGAAAAGCAAGGTTTATTCTGTATGCCATGAGATGCTGTGATTCAGTATTATGCAATATTTCTGTTGGTTTTCCCTTTGTGTTCCCCTCTGCTCCTTCTCTCTTCATCCTTGTAATTATATGCTTCAATGATTTATGATGGTGGTATCAAATCATATATTTTGAAACAATAAAAGTACTGCATTACAAAGTATTAATCTTCTGGTGATGGAGAAGTAACATTGTCAAAAACAAACAAACAAAAGCTTTTCAAAAGCACCCTCAATGCAAATGACTAACTGATTGACTCATCCTATACCCTGTAATCCAACAGACTCTAACCTTAAAATGACATTTTGCAGCATATTGACAAGTTTGAAGTCACTCATTTTGCTTCTTGAAAGATTCATCTGCAAAAATATTTTTATTCTATCTTGAAACAAACCAAACAGAAGACTCCACTGAGAATTGTGTTGTGCTCCTGGCCATCTGAGGGATTAAAATAAAAGCCATCATCAACTTCTTTACCTCTTAAGCTTCAGTGTTATTTAAGATACTTGTTGATGGCATCTGACAATATGTTTAGAGATTCACATTTACCAGATAAAATCAGCATTCCGGTGAGACATCGATTTTATATTGAAGAGCCAATTTGATGTGAAAAGTCAATAATAAATGGATCTCAAACACCACTGTGCATACAAATCTACTGAGGAGATTTTTTAGAAAATATAGGTTCCTTGTCCCATCCTATGATTCCACATCAATTGGTTGAGGCTGGGTGAAAGTATAAGTACTTTTTAAAGATGCTCCAGTGATTCTAATGTAAAGTCTTGTCTGAGAACCAGTCCAACAGAGTAACAGAAAAAAAAAAAAAGAAGAACTCAGAGGCCCTACGATCTGTAGCCATTACAGACTTTTATTAGTTATGACTGAGAAAACTCCTGCAATTAATATCTTTTAAATATGTTGGTTTTACTAAAGGTTTCTATCAACTGTAATGACCCTATTACTCTAGTATTACATTAAGCAAGTTACCTCAAAACTGCAAAGATGCCTGAGAGTAAATAAAATTTGATAATGTTAATGGCCTATCAATATGTGTGTAACTTCAAATGTAAATGTCATCTATAACTCTAACAGTGGGAACTGCTCTTAAAAATATTTAAGAAAACACCAGGAAGACCTATACCACAATATCTATATATCAACTCAGAAGAGGAAAGTTGTTAAGGGAATCCTTGCCTGCTGGCTTCCATGAGATTGTTAGTGATTACACAGTATTATTTAAATGTGTATGCCAAGAAATACTATGACACTTTTCTAGAAAAAAAATTGGAATAAATTAATTCCTAGATCTACATAAAACTGCTTGATTATAAGGAAAAATAAATGGATGCAATTACTACATAATCATTTAACATGAAAATGCAATTTTGCTTAAAAGAAAAAAGTATTAAAGAACAATTTCAGAAGGCAATGAAATGCTTCTCCTAGAATGTTACAGATACTCCACTAATTATAGTAATTATACTCCACCAGGACGTGGTACCCTTGTAAAGAAGGATTTGTGGAAAACAGAAGACCCTCAAACAGCTGCCATTACCCAGAGACAAAGTCAGTTAGCCTTTGAGAGAGTAAAATCTTGCTAAACTTGGATTTGGGGAATTACTGAATCAATTCTGTAGGTATAAGTATGTTAGGGTACACACTAACTCTATAAACTGAAGCTGAGCTTTGATCCCATCTGTTATTGTTGTTAGGTGCCATCAAGTCAGTTCCGACTTGTAGCAACCCTATGTACAACAGAACGGAACAGTGCCCAGTCCTGTGTCATCCTCACAATTGTTGTTATGCTTAAGACCATTGTTGCAGTCACTGTGCCAATCCATCTGGTTGAGGGTCTTCCTCTTTTTTGCTGACCTTCTACTTTACCAAGCATGGTGTCCTTCTCCAGGAACTGGTCCCTCCTGATAACATGTCCAAAGTATGAGACATAGTCTTGCCATCCTTGCTTTCAAGCAGCATTCTGGTTGTACTTCTTCTAAGACAGATTTGCTCTTTCTTTTGGCAATCCATGGTATATTCAATATTCTTCACCAATGCCACAATTCGAACGCATCAGTTTTTCTTCAGTCTTCCTTATTCATTGTCCAGCTTTTGCATGCATATGAGGTGACTGAAAACACCATGGCTTGGGTCAAGTGCACCTTAGTCTTCAAGGTGACATCTTTGCTTTTCAAAACTTTGACAAGGCCTTTTGCAGCAGATTTGCCCAATGCAGTGCATCTTTTTATTTCTTGTCTGCTGCTTCCATGGGTGTTGATTGTAGATCCAAGTAAAATGAAATCCTTGACAACTTCAATCTTTTCTCCATTTATCATGATGTTGCTTATTGGCCCAGTTGTGAGATTTTTCTTTTCTTTAGGTTGAGGTGTAATCCATACTGAAGGCTGTGGTCTTTGATCTTCATCAGTAAAGGCCTCAAGTCCTCTTCACTTTCAGCAAGCAAGACTGTGTCATCTGCATAAAGCAGGTTGTTTTGAATCTTCCTCCAATCCTGATGCCATGTTCTTCTTCATACAGTACAACTTCTCGGATTATTTGCGCAACATACAGATTGAATAGGTGTGGTGAAAGTATGCAACCTTGACGCACACCTTTCCTGATTTTAAACCACACAGTAACCCCTTGTTCTCTTTGAACAACTGCCTCTGGATCTATGTACAGGTTCCTCATAAGCACAATTAAGTGTTCTGGAATTCCCATTCTTTGCAAAGTTATCCATAATTTGTTATGATCCACACAGTTGAATGCCTTTGCATAGTCAATAAAACACAGGTAAACATCTTTCTGGTATTCTCTGCTCTCAGCCAGGATCCATCTGACATCAGCAGTGATATCCCTGGTTCCATGTCCTCTTCTGAATCTGGCTTGAATTTCTGGCAGTTCCCTGTTGATATACTTCTGCAGTTGCTTTTGAATGATCTTCAGCAAAATTTTACTTGTGTGTGGTATTAATGACATTGTTCGATAATTTCTGAATTCAGTTGGATCACCTTTCTTGGGAATAAGCATAAATATGGATCTGTTCCAGTAAGTTGGCCAGGGAGCTGTCTTCCAAATTTCTTGGCATAGACAAATGTGCACTTCCAGTGCTGCATCCAACTGGGGTCAAGGAAAATATGGCCTTGATTTCATCTAGGGCTGCCCAATTTGTATCATTTGCTTTTCAAGAAAGAGGCCAATTTGTCACCTACTAGATAAGAATATTCCATAAATCTGTATTTTTCATTGTGAAGATGTAATGGGTAAAGCCAAGCAGCTATTTATGGACTTAGAATTACATACTGGTGTATTGCAATAAACAAAAACCACTCTTTCTTAGTTCAAATACTTTAAGTTATTGGTGCAACTTAAAAACAGAATGCTGAAAGACAGTGAAAAACCAGTTGTTTTTTAATACATAAAGGGAAGAAACAAAACAAAACTATACACGTAGGCTAAGAACGAAATAAAATGTTATTAAAGAAGAAACCAAAATGTTCTAGAACTGCCACATATTGCTGGTACTTTTATGGATTATGCTGATTTCCAGCCGTTTTTCCTTAAGGCAATACTTTCCAACTTTGATTGCACATTAGAATCACCTGGGAATTTTTTTTAAAGTGGCAATTTCCAAGTTTCATGCTCAGAGAGTCAGCTTCAGTTGGTCTAGGGTAGACATTGGCATATTTTAAATGCTCCCCATATTTTAAATTCTAATATGTAGTTAGGGAGAGACCATTGCCAATATTTCCTACAATCTGAAAAAGCAATATTAACCCAATAACCAAAAAGCTAAAAGAAACCCACTGCTGTTGAGTCAATTTCTCATGGTGACCCCAAATGGCCTGCATTAAAAATATTTTAAGAGGTCACTGAATGCTATAAGATTGCTTGGTAGAAGACCTCCCCAATCTATTTTTGCAGACTCATTAAATCTACAAGTACCCATATGACTAGGTAGGTTCCTAATTCAGTGCCAGGGTACCTGTAGTCTCTACAAGACCTCTTCTAATCAAAAGACTTTCAGGGGCTTATATGTGTGTGGGTGGAACAAATTTTAATTGAGGTTAGAGGACATCCTATGTTCTATACACGTTATAAATCATTTGGTTGATATAAAGGACTGTCCTTTAGAAAAAGAATGAATAATTCAAATCCTACCTACCTCATCGAAAGGATGGGCAAAACTTTTGTCATGTAAAAATGTCAAAGGTTTCTACTATTCCCCATGCTAACTACAAGATTAAGTCTTATTGGATAGCAAGAAGGTTCTATACGGGACATTCAAAGTTCTATCATTCAAAATCAGTGAGATATACTGTGTTCTTCTTTCTTGTTTTGCTTCTTATCTTTTTTTTTTTTTTTTTCTTGTAGACCTATGCTGTGGTTATAAGGGAAGAAGTGAAGAGGAAAAGGAGAAGAGAAAAGGAAGGGAAAAGAATACACTATTATTTCAGAATAATTTTATAGCAATTACGAACTCTTGTGGAAGGGTTTTTCCTGAGGGTTGTATTTTTTTTTTTTTTTTTTGGTTTGTTTAAAAACAAAACAAGGACATCACATAGAAGTTAGTTTCCTGCACTGTAGGTTTGGTCAACATGAAATTCTAAAATATTTTGTAAATGTAAATAATGAAGGTTGCTTTAGTGGTATTTTGAATGGATAAAGCACACCTGTTAATCATTGCCCAAATACATTTTTTCCAGTTATGCTGAGAGCTACCCCAGTTTGTGCTTCCCCTCTCCTTTCCTTGCCGCTCTCCACCAACCAAAGTTCTGTGCTTGCACCAGAAGAGAAAATGTCTAGAGCTACTTGACTGGTGTGATTAAAGCTGCCTCCCACCCAATCCCTCAACACACCCAACATTTGTAAATGCAGCTGAACACAATGTCAACATAACATTTAACCTTGTTTGTTCTTTGACAGTCTCTGTTAAACATTGATTACATCTTCTCCAGGGGTCCACAACTTAATCCACAAATAGAAAAAATGTTCTATTAAAAAAATATTCAGCAAATAGTTCTGGGAGGATGATGTAGTCATTCAAATAATAAGAGCAACCATTCCATTTGATATTTCTCCAGCATTCTATAATTTTAAATAAATTCTCAGATATTAAAAAAGTTATTACTAATCCTCTCATTGCATATATGGCCACAGAATCTTCTTGTAAATGACTTGCCCAAATTCACCAGGTTCAGAGCCAGTTTTTATTCTGACTTTACTCCATTTGTATGTTTTAAGCTGCTTTCCTGAGATCATATTTGAAAGCTTTTTTGTTTTTAATTTACGTATTCAAAAAACATTTCCTAAATACTTATCATGAGCTAGGTAACGTGTTAGATATTAGGGATTCAACGATGCATAAGAATCAAGTCTCCACTTCAAGGAAAGATAGTCCAATAAAGAAATAAAAATCACAAAATAATATAGTAAGTGTTGTGATAAAGGTTGTTGTGTGCAATTGAGTCATTTCCTACTCATAGCGACCCAATGTGGCAAAGTAGAAATGCCCCCTAGGCTGTAATCTTCTTTTTTTTTTAATTTTTTTTATTGTACTTTAGATGAAGTTTTACAGAACAAATAGTTTCTCATTAAACAGTCAGTACACATATTGTTTTATGACATTGGTTAACAACCCCACGACATGTCAACACTCTCCCTTCTTGACCTAGGAGGAATTTTTTTTTTTGGTGAAAATACACATAGCAAGTTACACCATTTCAAAAATTTCTACATGTACAATTCTGTGACATCGATTACATTCTTCCAGTTATGCTGCTATTCTCACTATCCTTTTCCAAATTATTCCATAGCATTTATCTTCAACTCACTACCCCCTAGGCTTCCCATCAAACCTTTTGAGTTGCTGTTGTCAAGTTGATCTCACATAAATAATTCTTTTTTTTTTTTTTTTGGACCTTAGATGCAGGTTTGCAGAACAAATAGTTTCTCATTAAACAGTTAGTACATATCGCCCTATGACAATGGTTAACAAACCCACGACATGTCACCACTGTCCCTTCTCAAACTTGGGTTCCCTATCACCAGCTTTCCTGTCCCCTCCAGCCTTCTAGTCCTTGTCCCTGGACTGCTGTGCCTCATTGGTCCTGTTTTGTTTTATGAAGCTGTCTAATCTCTGGCTGAACGGTGAACTTTGGGAGGGGCTTCACCACTGAGCTAAAAGGCTGTCCAGGTGCCATACTCTCAGGGTTTCTCCAGTCTGTCAGGCCAGTGAATATGGTCTCTATTTTGTGAGTTAGAATTTTGTTCTACATCCTTTTCCAGCTCTGTCCAGTACCCTCTGTTGTGATCCCGGTCAGAGCAGTCAGTGCTGGTAGCCGGGCAACTTCTAGCTGTAATGGACTCAATCTGATGGAGGCCATGGTAGCTGTGGTCCATTAGTCCTTTGGACTAATCTTTTCCTTGTATCTTGTTCTCTTCATTCTCCCTTGCTTCAGAAGTGTTGAGACCAGTAGAGTATCTTAGATGGCTGCTCACAGGCTTTTAAGACCCCAGTCACTACTCATTAAGGTAGAATGTAGAACATTGTCTTTATAAACTGTGTTATGCCAGTTGAGCTAGATCTTTGCATAATACTCCATTGTGTGTATGTACCATAGTTTGTTTATCTGTTCATCTGTTGATGGGCATCTAGGTTGTTCCCATTTTATGCTACTGTGAACAGTGCTGCAATGTATATGAGTGTATATATGTCTATTCATGTGACGGCTCTTATTTCTCTAGGATATATTCCTAGAGTGGATTGCATTGCTTTTTTTTTTTTTTTTTTTGTGGTGCTGACGTTTTCTGTGTTCCTCTTACTCTCCTGTGCCGAGTTCCTTTTGTTCATGGATGTTTTTTTTCCATTTCTTTTGTTTTTGTAGGTTTTGTTTTTACTGAGACTTTATATTTTTCTTCTTTATTTTGATGAGTAGGTTTGTTAACTTCCTTTGTGTTTACCTTGAAATTTACCCTTATCTTCCTAGATTTGAAACAGTCTGTTATTACTTGGTATTGCCTTGCTTTCCTCCATTAGAAGGTTCTATACCTACAGAGTTTTTTCCCTCTTTTATTGTTCTGATGCTGTTGTCATTTACATTTTCACCTCTCTGGTTCCCTGTTGTAATTTTTTTATTTTGCATAGTCCTTAAGAGTTCATTTCCTAGGTTGATATCTGGCTAGTACAATCCTGTGTACTATATTCAGCTTGTGGTCTGATGTTTGTTCTCAGATCAAAGGACTCCCTTTAGTAAGTGTTGTAAGTTTGGTTTGGTTTTACATAGTCCCTTAATTTCTGTTTATCTGGAAATGATCTAATTTCACCATCATATTTGAACGAGAGTTTTGCAGAATATATTATTCTTGGCTGGCAATTTTTTTCTTTCAAGGTTTGATATATGTCATCCTATTGCCTTCTTGACTGCATGGCTTCTGCCAAATAATCCGAGCTTAGTCTTATTGTTTCTCCTCTGTATGTGACTTTTTGTTTTTCTCGAGCTGCTCTCAGGATTCTTTGTCTGTCTTTGGTTTTAGTGAGTGTGATTATGAAATGCCTTGGTGATTTTCTTTTGGGGTCTATCCTATATGGGGTTCGTTGAGCCTCTTGAATGGTCAGCTTTTCATCGTTCATGACATTGGGGAAGTTTTCTGTCAGCAGTTCTTCAATGATCCTCTCTGCGTTTTCTGTTTTTTCCCCCTGTTCTGGAACTCTAATCACTCGCAGATTTTTGCTTTTGATTGTATCCCACATAATTCTCAGGGTTTCTTCCTTTTTCTTTGTTCTTTTTTCTAATATTTCCTAAAAAGTGTTGTATCCAAGTGTTTGCCTTCAATTTCGCTGATCCTATCTTCCATCATTTCAAACCTGCTCCCCAGCCCTTCTATGATACTGTCCATTTCTGAAATCTTATTGTTTCTCTTTTGGATTTCTAATTGTTGTTTTTGTATGATTTCTAGTTGTGAATTTATTTTAGCATTTTGTTCCTGTATTATTTTCTTGAATTCTTTGATTTTTTTGGTCTGTATTTTCCATGAATTTATTTGCCTTTTCCATGAATTTGTCTATTTTTTCCTCATTTTGGTCTGTCTTTTGCTTCAACTCTTGGATAATTCTGAATATTAGAGGTTTGAATTCCCTATCAGTTATGTCTAGTGCCTTTTCTTCTACTGGAAGGTCATCTGATGTTTTATTTTGGATGTCTACTGGAACCCTCCTGTCCTGTTTCTGTAAATGTTTTGATATTGTCTGCTGTCTTCAGGACATTCAGTGGTTATTTTCCTCATTTATTGATTGTAGATTTGTTTGTTTCAACCCACTTTTTTGTTTTGTTTGGTTATGTCTGCGCAGGTGGTCTGTGCATTCTTTGTTGTTTGCACGATACTTTCACTTCCTTCTCCAATGGGCAGGGTCAGTCACTTAGGTATGCTACATTAGGTCAGGTCCAGATGAAGGGGCGTTGCTGGAATGGGTTGTTTGTGGCATGTACCAGGGCTGACAGTGCAGACTGGGAATCAGTGCAGGGCAGGTTCCAGTAGACCATGCCTGTGCTACTTGGGAGTGTGATGTTCAGTGCATGGTTCAGGTAGGCAGGAAGGAGGGGATTGATTTTGATGTGTGGAGGTAAGATGGTTATGGGAAAGATTAGAGAGAGGAGAGAGGAGCAGGAACCAAAAACATACACACAAACAGAAAAGAGTGCTAAGGGAGCTTACTATTGGAATGGAGAGATGAGAAACTGAGAAATGGGGAAAAACAAAAATGAGGAAAAAAAAGAAAAAGGGTAAAAGAAAAAAATGAATGAATCTTGAAACTGGAAATGAAGAAAGACAAAAAGAGAATAATAAGAGAGAAGAAAACAAAACAAAGAAACAAATAAAAACAAAAAACAATAAAAAAGAAATGTGGACTCGGACAGACATGGCTGTGGCAGCATGTCTGTCTGTTTTCCCATTCTTGCCTATTCTGTAACCTTCTTTGGTCTCGGGAAGACATGGCTGTGGCAGCATGCTTGTCTGTTTTCCGATTCTTGCCTATTCTGTAATATTCTTTGGACTCGGGCAGACATGGCTCTAGCAGCATGCTTGTCTGCTTCCCACTTCTGCCCTTTTGAATATATGCTGAATAAAACTTTCTTTTTGCTTTATTAAACTTTGTGATGTTTTTCCCCTACAATAGTTAATGGCATAGTCGGCAGGAATCTGAAGCTACGAATCCAGTCAACTTTGAAGAGACCTGGACTGCAGAGCAGAAGCCGGGAAAGAAAGGTCCTATCTTCTGGACCCACATGTTCCCACTCTGTGTCCCTTCAGCATTGATGGGTGAGTGCTCTCGGAAAATGAACACTTGCTTATTCTTTGTTGTTCTCTTTCTCATGTTTTCTTAAGCTTTGTTTGGCATATTTGTTTGAAAAACCGGTTAATTGATTAAAGAGAATCTTTCTTAGATTTTTGTTTAATTATTTTGTTAAGAGAGATATTTAGTACTCTTTAAGTGAACTGCAGTTAAGGCCTGGATTTGGTCATCTGAAGAGGTAATTCTATTTTCAAAGAGCTGTGAGTCACTATAAGCTACAAAATTGGGACCTTTTTATGGCTCAGAGAAAACCAGGAAAATAGTGCTCTGTTTTGCCAAATTCGCAGGGAGAGGTGGCAGCTCTTGCCTGTTTTGCCAAATTCTCAGGGGGATGTGGCAGCTCCTGACCTGCGTTTTGATGTTTAAGGGAGGACTGGTAGTTCCGTACCTGTTTTTTCTATTGAATTGAGTTGATCTTACCAAAAATTGCTATATACACTTTTAGAAACTAAGATCCCCATATCCTTGTTTTGTGTGGTATTATCTGGTGAGTTTATGTGGTCTTTTTGTTTCCTTTTGTTCTAAGAGCTTGCTTCTGGTCTAGAGCATTGTGTCTAAGTTTGTCTTAGATTGGTGGCTATGGCTAAGAATCGCTGTTTTTTGTAAGGCTAGTCATAGAACCTCAATTCCTTCTTCATCCAGAAAAAAACAGCATCTTGCATCTGTCTTGTGATTTAGATTTTTAATAGCTACTTGGAGAAACTTTGATATAAATTGGTGTATTTGAAAAGTACAGTAAGATCTTTATGTTTTATACTATGTCAATCTTAAAAGTAAAACCTTTTTAAGTAACTTAAGCTGGATATGAAATGTTTTATTTAAGGAAAAAGGATAGTTTTGTCTTAAAGTAGCAGTTCCAGAACAGTAAAAAAGAAAGAAATTAGCTATCTTTTGTCTTTCAAAACGCCTCCATCAATTTCAACATATGTAAATGTCTTCCATGAGTCAAGAGAATGAGGGTGGGGCACAATCAGGCCTCCCCACCTCCCAGTCTCCAAGGTCCTGTAGCTCCAGGGACGCTTTTGAAAGACCCCTTTCCAGCTAGGCAGAGACTCTTTTAAGACAAAAGATGAAGAAAAATTGCTGCTTTGCTATAGTTATCAGAAATCGGGTAGATCCTAATCATAGAACTGTAAACAAGTTCTCTCTATTATAGGAGAACTTTAAGAAGTCAAAAAAAAAGTAGAAATCACGATGAGACACACCTGAAGTGGCCTGGAAAAATGTTTCCAGCAGTACCAAACACTTAAGTTTATATCTATATCAATGAATTGGTCAGGTGAGCAAAGACTTTGTGATTTCCAAAGCCAGTTGATAAAATCTTTAAGGGCTAAAATTAGATTGGGAAAAATACCATAAGTAGTAAAACTTGAATGAAATCTTAGAATGTTTAAATAGACTTTTCTTTCAATAACAGTTATGTTTTATGATATATAGGCTTAAAATAATTTCAACATTTTGGGTAACTTATTGATGTTATTAAGTTAATAGATACTTGTCATAATTTATCTGTTTTTGCTTTTTATGCCACAAGAGAAAGGATAGACATATATATATATTTAAGTCTGCTAATGAGTGTTTGCCATTTAAAGGGATGCACTGTAAGAGATAAACAACAAAGTCAACCTTTAAGAGAGAGGTTTATTTAAAAAGAAATTTATTTGATATGGTCAAGTTTCATCTGACTAAAGTTTAATCGTTTAATTCATGAGATTTTTAGGGGTTTTTATGTTAAGTAGCATATAAAACAAAGAATTGGGTTTCTCGCAGTTAAAATAACAAAATTTTCTTTAATTTCTCAGTTAAACCGTTAATTTATTCTTTGTTCAATCTGCCTGGAAGACAAAGGTTTGGCCTCTCATTAGACTAAGATTCCTGAGTCTGAATACTAAGCCTCATGGCTTTTAGAAAAGAAAGCTAAGGGTTTTACTTTAAGATCTTTGGTTAAATAACTTTAAGTATTGTTTCACAATGACCTATATTATCTCTTTATTGCTAACTTGGTCGCAACTTTATCTGTTTAAATCTAGCATTATCAAAGCCAATGGTTTGATTAGAGAATTCACATCATTTACCTATAAAGTTTTTTTTTATTACTATTCAGGTATTTACAGATTTGATAATCTTGGTATATTCTTAGTATATCCTGACTATATGGTATTTTGTCTCAAAATTATTATGCATTATATCTGAAGCTCTTTGAATATGGTTAATGGCTATATTTAGAAATATTTTTATCTAAAGTTTTTTTAACTGATTTTATTTGGCCTTTACATTATGCTTATAATTAATTTCTATCAGGTCTTTCACTATTAACAATATTATGTTTATCAATTAATCATGGCCATATTAAGTTTTGTCATCTGCAGACAAGTTTTTACTTTGCTGATTTGCTGAAAAAGTTTGACCAAAATATCTCAACAAAAAGATGGAGTATATTGGACTTGCTAAAAAGACTGTGACTAGACTGAATAAAATTTCCAGAGCTCCTAGGCAGAAGCTGATGAGTTTGCAGACTGTGGCTGATACAGAATCACATGGAAGAGAAATTAACTACATAAGACTGAGTAAACTAAAGGAAACTATGTTTTTTTTTAATATTGCTGATATTTTAAGGTCCTAATTTCTGGATATAAGAAATCATTCTCCTTTCTCCTAAATTATCTAACTAATGGGTTTAGATATTGTAACTCTTGAATTAGAAATTCCTGTTGGTAAACTTAGCCAACTTGTAGATATCATAACCAGAGAACTGTCTGAAATTTGAGCTATGATTTTAAAAATAGAACAGCATTAGATTTCCTGTTAGTTTCTTAAGAAACAGTTTGTGCCTCAATAGATAAATGTTGCTGTATTTATATTAATACTCAGTCTGAGGTTTTGCAGAATGTAGCTGTTGTTGAGGCACATGAAAAGCAGTTACTGGTGCTGCTTATTTAGAGACAATCACCTCATGAGATTTGTTTCCTTGGTTCAAAGAACTTAGGGTCATGGTTTCATTGGTTATTTCAGACAATTGTCCTAATATAATTGTTAGTGTTTCTGTTTTATTTCCTTGTTTGCTGTATGGTGCCTGGGATCTTAAAAACCAGATGATGCCCAATTACAATTTGTTGAGCATTTTTGATAAAAGATTCTATAACAAGATCATGAGCCAAAAGAAAGAATGATGAGTGAGTTGTATGTAATTCTCCTGGAATCCAGATTTCTGGTTTTCATGGAGGTTGAGGCAACCCACACAGGACATCACCTTTGGGTGTCTTTTTGAACCTCGATCTTTGAGAAAAAAACTGGTTCCTGAAGATACTTTGAATCAAACTATGGTCCAGATAAACTAGTAAGACCATTTTGCTCTAGGTATAGAGCTTTTTTTTTTGAAGAATTCAGTCTGTTTTAGGAAACTAACTTCAAAGATCAGACAGAGTCATGTTTAGGGTAAATTAGTAATTAGTTTAAGCAGTCTTTAAGACAATGTCATATGAAATATTTATCTAATGTTTGTAATCAAACTGTCACCCTCTTACGATGCAGAAAATTATGTATCTTAAAGAAACCAGATTTTCAGAGGAGATTGACCTCATGGCTCAGACTCCATTTGGTCTTTTGTTCCATTTCTGCTTCTGAGAAAGTGACTCATGACTGTTAATAGGTAAAGCAAGGAGGGGCAGCTTGCCCTTAGGAAGAACACTTAGTATGCTTTAAACAGACTAACTGAAGACCTGTTACAGGAAAGGTCCATCCTGTATTATCTTGCTAATCATTAGTTTTCTAATGAAAACTTGTCACATGTAAATTTTTCTATATTTTCTGTTTCTTCTAGACAAACTTTGTGTGCTCCTTATGGATATATGTTTCTGTGTAGATATGTTTCTAATTTAGATGATTCCTTTCCAACTAATAGTGAATTTGTGTGGGCAATCTCTTGTTTAGATTCCTGATGAATGTGTGGACAATGCACTTTGGAAACTTTAGGATTATCTTTAAGTATTTGTAGTAACAATGCTAGTAAATACTGGAAAGCTAATGTTAAATTGTTACACATTGTAAAATGAAAGTCAGAAGAAAACACATTGGTCCAACACTCAGGATATGGTTGGTAGCTTTATTTTCTACTTGTGGTGTAGTTGAATTGGAGAAATCGTTAAGAAAATTTGTCAGTCACTATGGGAAAAATAACAGATGAGACATAAGCACAACAGTGATCTCTGATCTCATAAGCCAAGGTGACATGAGATAACAAAATAACCTTAGATTTTTTTTATTAGTCCAAGAAAGTGTAGTCTGCTGTAGAAAAGATATACATAGAATTAGACAGCAAGCTACTTTATTACACATTGTCACACCCTTACAAACACCAGATCTATTTGGTTGGTTACCATCAGGATTAAGTACATGGGCTAGATCACTACTGCAAGGGATAGTAATATTCTTAATCTACATCCTGATACTATTAGCCACAATCAGATTTATCCTCTATTGTCTTACACACCTAAAAGGCAAAAGAAGGCCTCAGGCTAAAATGGTGATGTACCTTGAGTCTGCTTACTCCAGCAATGCCATTGATGGGAACATCGCTCTTACTTAATACCCTGGTGAAGAACCAGATGGTATCCGGTGGAAAATCAGCACCGTGAGTTTAAAGAGCCTGCAATGGCCGCCATCTAGGAGCTCGACTAAGTACATGTATTGATCATCGATGTTATCTCCAATCTCCAATCAAAAGGAGGGACTGATTTAGAAAATAATATTGGAGTTATTATTCCTTCTCCTTGAGCATGGAGAATTGTGACCCAGCTGGGGCTGAGCCCTCACAGACTCACAAAGACACATCAACTGGGCCCTGAGATAAGACAACAGATGGGACAATCTCAGAAATTATCTTAAGAAAGTTCTCACAAAAGGGCAATAAAACCTAACCCAAAGCACTTCTCACCTTTTGTCTTTTTCTATTAACATTTAGTGAATAGGAGTTTGTTGGACCAGTGAAGACCCTCCTGACTTTTGTAACTGAAACCCGTACCAATGATTGTTAAAAAAGATGATTCAAAATGTAAGATTACAATTTCTAGCCAATCAGTGAAAAAGTGACACTTTCAATGATTCTACCCATTTTGTGATGTTGATATATACTGATGACTCTGTACTATTCTTTGGACTTGGACAGACATGGCTGTGGCAGCATGCTTGTCTATTTTCCCATTCTTGCCTATTCTGTAATATTCTTTGGATTCAGACAGACATGGTTGTGGCAGCATACTTGTTCATTTTCACATTCTTGCCTATTCTGTAAACTTCTTTGGACTCGGGCAGACATGGCTCTGGCAGCATGCTTGTCTGCTTTCCACTTGTGCCCTTTTGAATATATGCCAAATAAAACTTTCTTTTTGCTTTAAAAAAAAAAAAAAAGAAATGTCCCCAGGGATGTCCCTGTGCATCTGTGCAGAGTAACGGAGTAGCTTCCAAGCCGTGCAGTACTGCGTCTTTAGAAGGGGCTCCCAAGCCAAGTAAACAAACAAACAAATGAAAACAAAACAAATCAGAGCAAACAAACAAACAAAAAAAACCCGGAGTCCCACCAGCATGGTGGCACAGGCCAGGAAGCAGTTACACAGTAGAGTGGTGTTTCGTAGACTTTCAGGAAAAAGCAAAGATGGAACACGGAGCCAGGTATTTGATAGGAAGGAGGGGATGGTGGTGAGAGGTAAGGAAGAAATCTAAAGAAGTGGAAAAGCAACACCAGCAGCCAACAAAAGGCACTCAGGGAGTCAGCCAGTGCAGGCAGGTGGAATCCAAGTGACACCAGGTTGAAGCTGGTGCTTTCTGGCCAAGAGACTGTGGCTGCAGGAAGCAGAGGAGGCTAATTGGGGGGTGAAGAAGGATGGGGGGTTGGAAATCCTATATTGCTGGTTACTGATTGTTCTGTCTTTTGCTGGACGCTCCGTGAAGCTGCTTTCGCATACCCTCTGTTTGCTGATCTCCGATAGGAGTCCAAGATAGCAGATTCATGCTGTGGTAGCTGATAGGGGACCTCTGCATGGGTGTCTCCTCTCTCTCCATTCTCAGTCAGTTTCTTATTCCATCCAGTGCTTGGCTGAGTTCTTTATCTCTTCATTTGATTCTTAGGGTTTCATGATTGATGTATGACTCTGTTTGACTTAGTTTTTCTGATCTTTGCTGCAGAGGGACGGCGTGGTGCTTCTGACTATAGTACAATGTTTCCCGGAAATAGGCTGTAATCTTTAAGGGAGCAGACCACCAGGTCTTTTCTCCTGCTGAGTGGCTGGTGAGTTCCCAATAGCTTGTGGGTCTGAACTGTCTATTTGTGTAGCAGCCAATCGCTTAACCATTGTGTCACCAGGATTCCTTGTGACAAAAGTTAGCAAGGATAATTTGATAGAATATAGAAGGAGCTATAAATCAGTTGCCATGGGTCAAAACAGACTGGATGAAAAAGTTTTTACAGGTTGTGGAGCTAAAGGATGGCCTCATAGAAGATGAGACACCTCATTTGAATTATAAATGATTGTATGTGTGTAGATTTGAGTGAATTGGTGGAGAGAGTGCATATAAGTACAAAGAAGACATTCCAGGAATAGAGGTTCTGGGAGAAAAAAGCATTGTCTTTCTAGACACTACCAATGGAAAAGTGACTACGGCATAGAGAGTGAGAGGGGGACAATGGAAAATAGGAAATGGAAATGTCATAGAGCAGGTCATGAAGCAACTCTATATCCTCAGATGAAGAAAACAGAAAGAGGAAGGGTTGGATTGAATTATTTTCAATTACTTGCAAAATATGCTGATGCCAAGGTTCTTGGTGACATCCATAGAAGCTGTTAGATGGGTTTTAAGGGTTGGAATACCAAAATAAACACAAAAAATAGAATCTCAAGATTTGTTCAAAGAATTGCCAGTATGTAAATGGAAGTTGAGGTTTGGGACTTAATAATATTGAGAGTTTTGAGATGAAAATTGGACACCTGAGAAAGGAGGAGTGTGATTCATAAAGAGAAATTAAGCAGGTAGAGGAATGATATGAAGACACATTTTGCTACCTTATAGATTTGAATTTGGCTGATCCTAATAAGAGCACTGTACTCTAGATTTACAATGAGCTTTGAAAATGTGCACTCTTTAACAAGCTTCAGCCAAGTAGAGTCCAAGGGAGATTGAAATGTAAGGGCCTAAGTGTCCAGAGATGAAACATTGCTACTTTAGACTAAGTCCTGTCTTGTCACACATAAGGCATCACACCTTGGCTCTCAGTGATATAGCTAGATTTAACTTATCTAAGTCTGAACTATTTGGCACTTAATTAATGCTTAATATTAAATACAAGTAAAACATTGTATAAAGTAATGCTGATTTGTTATACCATTGGAAATAATGGGTATTTTTTTTTTTTTTTGGTCTCTATTTTTTTGTTTATTATTGTAGTTTAAGTAAAGTTAACATTTCAAGTTAGTCTCCCATACAAAAATTTATACATACATTGTTATGTGACCCTAATTGCTCTCTCTATACTGTGACAGCACACTCTTCCTTTCCACCCCTGATTTCTGTGTCCATTCAAGGAGCTCGTAACCCTTTCTCCCTTCTCATCTCACCTCTGGAGAGAAGCTGCCCATTTAGTCGCATGTATCTACTTGAGCTTAGAAGCACACTCTTCACAAGTATCATTTTATGTCCCACAGTCCACTCCAATCTTTGTCTGAAGAGTTGGCCTCAGGAATTGTTTTAATTCTGGGTTGACAGAGAATATTGGGGCTGTGCTTTTTGGGGTTCCTCCGGTCTCAGTCAGACCATTAAGTCTGGTCTTTTAACTAGAATTTGAGTTCTGCACCCCACATTTCTCATGCTCCATCAGGGGATCTCTGTTATGATCCCTGTAAGGGTGGTCATTGGTAGTAGCCAGGCACCATCCAGTTCTTATGGTCTCAGGATGATGAAGTCTCTGGTTTATGTGACCCTTTCTGTCTCTTGGGCTAATACTTTCCCTGTGACTTTGATGTTCTTCATTCTCCTTTACTCCAGGTGGTTGGGACCAATTGATGCATCTTAGATGGCTGCTTGCTAGCTTTTAAGACCCAAGACACCACTCACCAAAGCAGGATGAAGAACATTTTCTTAACAAACTTTGTTACGCCAGTTGACCTAGATGTCCCCTGAAAGCATGGTCCCCAGACCCTCCCTCCTACTACTCTGTCCCTCAAAGTGTTTGTATTCAGGAAACTTCTTAGATTTGGTTTAATCCAGTTGTGCTGATTTCCCCTGTAGTGTGTGCTGTCCTTCCCTTCACCTAAGGTAATTCTTATCTACTATCTAGTTAGTAAATAACCCTCACTGTCCCTCCACACCCTCGTAACCATCAAATAATGTTTTCTTCTGTGTTTAATTTATACCTTTTCTTGGTTCTTATTATTGTGGTCATATACAATATTTGTCCACCTGTAACTGACTAAATTCACTTAGCATAAAGCCCTCCAAATCCCTCCATGTTATAAGATGTTTCATGGATTCATTACTGTTCTTTATCGTTGCATAGTATTCCATTGTGTGAATATACCATAGTTTGTTTATCCATTCATCCGTTGGTGAGCATCTAGGTTGTTTCCATTTTTGCTATCGTGAACAATGCTGCAAAGAACATGGGTGTGCGTATATCTCTTTGTGTGAAGGCTCTTATTTCTCTAGGATATATTCCAAGTAGTGGGATTGCTAGATAGTACGGTACTTCTATTTCTAGCTTTTTAAGGAAGCATCAGCTAGATTTCCAAAGTAGTTGTACCATTTAACATTCCCACCAACACTGTATAAGTGTTCCAGTCTCTCCACAACCTAGCTAACATTTATTATGTTGTGTTTTTTGGGTTAATGCTAGCCTTGTTGGGGTGAGATGGCATCTCATTGTAGTTTTGATTTGCATTTCTCTAATGGCTGATGATCATGAGCATTTCTCCATGTGTCGGCTGGCCGCCTGAATGTCTTATTTGGTGAAGTGCCATTTTTTAATTAGGTTATTTGTCTTTTTGTTGTTGAGGTTTGGCAGTACCTTGCAGATTTTAGAGATGACACACTGATCGGATTTGTCATAGCCAAAATTTTTTTCCCAGTCTGTAGGTTGTCTTTTGACTATTTTGGTGAATCTTTTGATGAGCATAAGTGTTTGATTTTTAGGAACTTTAAGTGATCTAGTCTCTCTTCTGCTGCTTGTGCATTGTTACTTAAGGTTTGTATTCTGTTTATGCTATGTATTAGGGCTCCTAACCTTGTCTCTATTTTTTCTTCCATGATCTTTGTTGTTCTCGATTTGATATTTAGGTCTTTGATTCATTTTGAGTTAGTTTTTGTGCATGGTGTGAGGTAGGGGTCTTGTTTCAGTTTTTTGCAGATTCATAGGTAGATGAATTTATGTCTGGATTCTCAATTCTGTTCCATTGGTTTATATATCTGTTGTTGTCCAGTACTAGGCTGTTTTGACTACCATGGCGGTATAATACATTCTAAAATCAGGTAGTGTGAGACCTCTCACTTTGTTCTTCTTCTTGAGTAATGCTTTACTTATCCAGGGCTTCTTCCTTTTACATATGAAGTTGATGATTTGTTTCTCCATCTCATTAAAAAATGCCGTTGGAATTTGGATTGGGTTTGCACTGTATCTGTAGATCGCTTTGGGTAGAATTGACATTTTCACAATGTTGATTCTTCCTATCCATGAGCAAGGTGTGTTTTTCCACTTATGCAGCTCTCTTTTGGTTTTTTGCAGTAGTGTCTTGTAGTTTTCAGTGTATAGGTCTATTATGTCTCCAGTTAGATTTATTCCTAAGTATTTTATCTTCTTGGAGGCTATTGTAAATGATATTGATTTGGTGATTTCCTGTTCAAAGTTGTCTTTGTTGGTGTAGAGGAATCCAACTGATTTTTGTATGTTTATCTTGTATCCTGATACTTTGCTGAAATCTTCTCTTAGATCCAGTAGTTTTCTTGTGGATTCTTTGGGATTTTCTGTGTATAAGAGCATATCATTGGCAAATAGAGATACTTTGACTTCTTCCCTACCAATTTGGATGCCGTTTATTTCTTTTTCTAGCCTAATTGCTCTGGCTAGGACCTCCAGCACAATGTTGAATAAGATTGGTGATAAAGGGCATCCTTGTCTGGTTCCCGTTCTCAAGGGGAATGCTTTCAAAGTCTCTCCATTTAGTATGTTGGCTGTTGGCTTTGTATAAATGCCCTTAATTATGTTGAGGAATTTCCCTTCTATTCCTGTTTTGTTGAGAATTTTTATCAAGAATGGGTGTTGGACTTAGCATCAATTGATGAGATCATGTGGTTCTTGTCTTTTGTTTTATTAATGAGATGGATTACATTGATTGTTTTTCTAATGTTGAACCATCCTTGCATACTTGGTGTAAATCCCACTTGATCATGGTGAATAATTTTTTTTGATATGTTGCCAAATTCTATTGGCAAGAATTTTATTGAGATTTTTTTTACGTCAATATTAATGAGCGATATTGGTCTGTAATTTTCTTTATTTGTGGTGTTTTTACCTGGTTTTGGTATCAGGGTTATGCTGGCTTCATAGAATGAGTTTGGGAGTATTCCATTGTTTTTTATGCTCTGAAATATCTTTAGTGGTAGTGATGTTAACTCTTCTCTGAACGTTTGGTAGGATTCTCCAGTGAAGACATCGGGGCCAGGGCTTTTGTTTGTTGGGAGTTTTTTAATTACCTTTTCAATTTCCTCTTTTGTTATTGGTTTATTTAGTCTTCTACCTGCGTTTGTGTTAGTTTAGGTAGGTGGTGAGTTTCTAGAAATTTGTCCATTTCTTCTAGGTTTTCAAATTTGTTAGAATACAATTTTTCATAGTATTCTGATCCTTTTAATTTTAGTTGGGTCTGTTGTGATATCACCCATCTCGTTTCTTATACAGGTTATTTGCTTCCTCTCCTGTTTTTCTTTTGTCAGTTTCGCCAATGGTTTATCAATTTTGTTGATCTTTTCAAAGAACTATCTTTTGGTCTTGTTAACTCTTTCAATTTTTTATATTCTCTATTTGATTTAATTCTGCTCTAACTCTTATTATTTCCTTTCTTCTGGTGCCTGAGGGCTTCTTTTGCTGCTCTCTTTCTACTTGTTCCAGTTGTAAAGTTAATGCTTTGATTTTGGCCCTTTCTTCTTTTTGGATGTGTGAATTTCTTGCTCTAAACCGACGTCTGAGCACTGCTTTTGCTGTGTTCCAAAGTTTCTGTAGGATGTGTTTAGGTTCTCATTAGATTCTATGAATTTCTGTATTCCACCCTTAATTTCTTCTAAAATGCAGTAGTTTTTGAGCAAGATGTTGTTCAGTTTCCATGTTTTTTGTTTTTTGCTTTTTTCCTCACTTTTTCTGTTATTGATTTCTACTTTTATGGCTTTATGGTCAGAAAAGATGCTTTTTAATATTTTGATGCTTTAGATTCTGTTAAGGCTTGTTTTATGGCCTAATATGTGATCTATTCTGGAGAATGTTCCATGTGCATTGGAAAAGAGAGTATACTTGGCTGCTGTTGGGTGAAGTGTTCATTATATGTCTATGAGATCAAGTTGGTTGACTGTAGCGTTTAGATCATTGGTGTCCTTATTAAACTTCTTTCTGGATGTTCTGTCCTTCACCAAAAGTGGTGTGTTGAAGTCTCCTACTACTGTCATGGAGCTATCTCTCTTTTCAATGCTGTTAGAGTTTGTTTTATGTATTTTGCAGCCCTGTCTTTGAGTGTGTAAATATTTATTATAGTTATGTCCTCCTCGTGTACTGACCCTTTAATCATTACATAGTGTCTTTACTTATCCTTTGTGGTGGATTTCACTTCAAAGTCTATTTTGTCAAAGATTAATATTGCCACTCCTGCTCTTCTTTGAGTGTTGTTTGCTTGATATATTTTTTTCCATCTTTTAAGTTTTAGTTTGTTTGTGTCTTTAAGTCTAAGATGTGTCTCTTGTAGGCGGCATATAGATGTATCATTTTTTTTATCCATTCTACCACTCTCTGTCTCTTTATTGGTGCATTTAGTCCGTTTATATTCAGCATAATTATTGATAGGTTTGAGTTTAGTGCTGTCATTTTGATGTCTTTTTTTGTGTGTTATTGACAGCTTCTTTGTTCCACTTAATTTTCTGTGCTGAGTCGTTTTTCCTTATGTATTTTCTTTTCATCTTTTTCATTGTTGTTGATTTTGTCTTTGCTGAGTCTTTGTATTTGTCTAGTTTTTTATTTTGCCTTGTAGGATTGCTAGTTTCCTTTGTGGTTACCTTAATATTTACCCCTGTTTTTCCAAGTTTAAACCAGTCTTTTATTTCTTTATATCTCCTTGATTTCCTCTCCCTATGAAAAATCTATGTCTACATTTTTTAGTCCCTCTTTTTTGTTTTAATGTTGTCATCTTTTACATATTGACATCTGTTTCCCTATATTCAGTGTTTTAGCTTTAATTTATTTTTGTGAATTCCCTATCTGTGGTGATACCTGGTTGCTGGAAATACTGTTTTTCAATTGTTATTTCTCAGTGAATTTTAAGAAGAAGTATTAGGGAAGAATATGAAGTATTGTGAAAGATGTTTGGGTATATTGAGGTCTTTGTCTAAGTGTGTCAAATTCCATTTTATATTTGTTATTAAGGCTCATTTCACAACAGTTTCTAAATTCAAAATTAATAACATTGAAAGTTAGGTTGTTTTTCCTATGTACAAGGCTGCTTTTACATAATGAAGATGTCTTAGATTCTCAGCCATTTTCTTTCCTTCCCTTCTTATCCCACATGGGAGGAAATTCTTTTAGCATAGTAATACATGTTAAGGAAAAAACAGAAAGAAAGATAATCAATAATTAGCAAGAGAAAATATGCTCTCCTCTGAGGGATCTGAACCATATAAGCTAACTTCTAAGGAAAACTGTAAAAGCTAATGGACTGTAAGGATTGATCTTTGCCTTCACAGAATGGTATAAACTTGCCAAGCTCTTCTAGAATATGCAGGCAAAAAGGTGGAGTTGCAGATGTAAACTCATAGTCATTCCAGTATAGCGCAGAAATTACAAAGTTAAGAAAGAAGACAAGGGAAATACCAGCCCATTGCCTCTCACTGACTGCCTTATTACCTGGAAAGTGCTTTTCTCTATATGACTAATGAAATTCCTCTGAGAACACAAAAATTAAGCTTCTGCCTCTTATGAAAATAGAAACACATCTACTAAATAATAAGCAATTACAAAATATTTCTATTTTGATATAAACATTTAGGGTCTATCCATTGTCACAGTCTTCAAACTTCATATTTATCTTTGAAATGATGACATCATTGATCAATTAAAAATACCTGAACCAAAATATGTATTGTAGAACATGCAATTAAACCATTCTTCTGTTGTTTTCCTTACATCTATATAATACACCTGTACAGACTAAGCTCAATTTTTTCTTCTTCAGAGACTGAGAGTATCCAAAAGCACATTTAAGTTTAGGATAGAAGTAATAGAAAGTTCTTCCTTGTATTGAACAGAAGCATTTCTCCACATAGTCCTTACCCTAGTACTAGGTTTTTTTTTTGTTTTTGTTTTTTTACATTTGAAATCTTACAATATAACCTGAAACTCATTTTAACATAACAGTCAATTAAATAACTGAAGAGAGCTATTATATCTCATACACAAGATAACTCTTTCCAAACTAAACAATTATATTTCCTACATAGGTCAACGAATTGTGCAACAGTTATTATATCAACATCAAAATTTTGGCTCAGAACTTTTTTGTTCTAATATTTTTTCTATAACATTCGTTTCTGTAATAAAGTATTTCTCTCAGATTAAAACTATTCATGTAGAAAGAAAAGAACAACTTCTAGCTCCCAGGGAATAATCAAGACAGGAATACCACAGAAGAGAAAGCCTAGTGGAGATCAATAAGACCTGTGGAAATTAAAGTTCAATCTAAGTAATCTCTGAAAATAGAGATGTAAAACTATATGAAAATATTAAAACTTATTCTGAAAGTAAAGTTACATAATGAAAAAATCTAAATTAAAAACTAACATAAGCCAGCATTTCAATTTTTTTAAAAAAGACTAAGATGTAGGTGAGAAAAAAGGGATATAACAATCTGCCAAATTTATTACGTTACATAGCGGGAATAAAGAGAGATGATTTAGTTTAATTTTAACTTCATTAATGGCTAAAATATAGACTAAAGAGTGTTTTGAAGGAATAAATGTATTCTCTAGTTGTATTTAAACCGAGTTGCATTTCTTTCAAAGCACAAAAGAAGATTGAAACAAGCACAGAATACTAAGAAAAGCAGAGGGAAAAAAAAGACAGTGAAAATTTTTTTAATAAATTAACAAATATATAAAAATAAGTGAAAGCATAAAAGCATGACCTATACATATATAAATGTTTCTATAACAAATGTAAATGCTTTAAATTGTTCCTTAAATAAATGACAATTTTGGGAGGTTAACGTATACTTCTATTTATCCTCCACATCGTTTGTGCTATTATTGGTCTATATATATCGTTATACATTATAAAACCAGCAGTAGAATGCTTTAATTTTTATTTTAATCATTAATGTATTTTGAAGAAATTAAGATATGAAATAAAAAATGCTGTTGTGTACCATTGAGTCGATTATGACACACACACATATATGTAAACGAATTTGATAATAATACTAACTTATAGGGCTGCTGTGAGGATTGACTGAGACAATGCACAGTTCCTTGATTATCAAGTTTGGCTATTATAATAGTTAATACTAATATTAAAGGTTAATATTTATTGGTAAAGATAACTCAAGTGAATACCACATTCTATTGCTAAGGCTTAGACTCTATGCCTTTTCACTTCCCAACCAGGTGGTCAGGGATATACCCTTAACTGGTCAAGTTAAGGGTAATACTGGCCTGAGTGCCCGATCCAAATTAATGCAGCCTAATGTGCTCAGCCTGATATGGAGGATGATGACAAGTGACATCCCCAATTGCAGGGTAAAGGAAATCTGCTGCAAATGCCTCACCTGATTTTGAGAGGCAGCACTTGGAGGAGAAAGAAGGTTGGGAAAGAAAAAGTGGAAAGAGTTGTGGCATATTGAAAGGAGCAGGGTTCCCCCACAAGCACAGATTTCCTTCTTCCAGGTAGGTCAAACGTCAGGAAGTAGCTTCTCCATAGGTTCACACCTTCTTTCATTTTCTGCCATGCTTTCTTTTGCAAAGAGTGCCTTCCCCCATCTTGGTTGAATAGTAAATTCCCACTCAGTCTACATGGCCAAGTCTCATGTCTCTCCATTTTGAAACCATTCCTAACTCCTCTCCTCAGATAAAAGTAATCACTCCCCACCCCCATACTTTTGACTATCACAGTCTTTCCTTCAAAAACATTTTTTGAGTGTTTCCTATAATGATCACATGGGTCTGTCTCCCATGCCAGACTGAAAATTCCTTGAGGACAGCAACCACATCATATTAGTATTGTTTTTGTTTTTAAAATAGCCTTATTGAGGTGTAATTGACAAAAAAATGAACTACACATATTTAAAAGTACAAAGTGATAAGTCTTGACATATAAATATAGACAGTATAGAGTATAGATATAGATATAAATGATCTAGATATGGATATAAATTCAGATATGGATACAGATACATAACCCAGAAATCATCACCACCATCAATATAGTGGGCAAAGTTTTCCTGTGACCCTTTGCAATCTCTCCTCCTACCCCTCCCCAACTCCCATCACTATCTCCTCTATTTTCTGTCACTATAGATTTGTTTGCATTTTCTAAAAATTCAATAAGTGACACTTTTTAAATTTTTTATCTGGCTTCTGTCACTCATCATAATTCTTTTGAGATTCATCCATGTTGTTGCATGTATCAATAGTTTGGTCTGTTTTGTTGCTGAGTAGTTCTGTTGTAGGAGTCCCTGGGTAGTGCAGATAGTTAATCATTGGACTACTAATGAAAGGCTGGCAGTTTAAACCTACCCAGAGGCCCCTACACATGAGGTCGACATGAGTCGGAACCAATTTGATGACAACCAATACCAACAACAATTCCATTGAATGGATATACCATAATTTGTTCACCTTTTGATGGGCATTTGACGTGTTTTCATGTTGGCTATTGCAAATAAAGCTGCTATAAACATTAAAAAAGAGAGAGAGAGAAATAGAGATTGTGAGAGATGGAGATTATTCAGCAAGTATATAATAGTGATATCTAAGGTATTGCAGCAGCCCTGGGCTCATAGCACCACTGAGCAGTTTCTATTAGCCTAGTACAGCTCGATGTCCTTCCTCAAGCACGACAAGGTGTTAATTTAAAGATTAACGAGCTTGAGTTGTATTTCTGAGCTGATATTATAGTAAATTTATCTAAAGGAGGGATGTCAAATGTTTGGACAGGGGTACAATTTCAGTTCTTGTCATAGGCACCCTTTTCTGTAGATACGCCCTGGCCATACTGGGTTAATAAAAACTGCTCAGTAGTGCCACCAGCCAGGGCTACAGCAATACCTGTCATAGCTGCTATACCTTAGTTAGCCTCTGACTAACTCTTTTGAGGAGGTTTCTATAAAACAGAGTAGAGAAACTAGACAATATTTGGAGAAAAATGTGAGAACGAAGGAGGTGGTTTATGTTGTTTTGTTTTGTTTCAGATGGAAGTTATTACAATATGGGATGATGGAAAGGATTTTGTAGAGAGGGGGGAATTTATGTTAAATGAGAATGTGAGACACTTGCATAAGTAAGAGTAGATAGGATCCAGTGTAAAAATAAGTGATTTGGTTTTTCACAGGAGCAAAGACAATTCATCCATCCTAATAGCAAAGAGGACCTGAAGCACTTACTGATGAAGATCAAAGACTACAGCCTTCACTACAGATTACATCTCAACACAAAGAAAACAAAAATCCCCACAACTGGACCAATAAGCAACATCATGATAAACGGAGAAAAGATTGAAGTTGTCAAGATTTCATTTTACTTGGATCCACAATCAACATTCATGGAAGCAGCAGTCAAGAAATCAAGAGATGCATTGCATTGGGCAAATCTATTGCAAAAAAACCTCTTTAAAGTGTTGAAAAGCAAAGATATCACTTTGAGGACTAAGGTCTATCTGACCCAACCCATAGTATTTTCAATCCCCTCATATGCACGTGAAAGCTGGACAATTAATAAGGAAGACTGAAGAAGAATTGACGCCTTTGAATTATGGTGCTGGTGAAGAATATTGAATATACTATGAACTTCCATAAGAATGAACAAATCTGTCTTGGAAGAAGCACAGCCAGAATTCTCCTTAGAAGCAAGCAAGGATGGCAACGTACTTTGGACTTGTTATCAGAGGGACCAGTCTCTGGTGAAAGTCATCACGCTTGGTAGAGGGTCAGGGAAAAAGAAGAAGACTCTCAAGAAGATGGACTGACACAGTGGCTGCAACAATGGGCTCAAACATAGCAACAATTGTGAGGATGGAGCAAGACTGGGCACTGTTTCATTTTGCTGTACATACACTCCCAATGAGTTGGAACCGACTTGACAGCACCTAACATCAACAACAATAGAAGATTGTTAATGTGATATATTAATGAATTTTATAATGTAAAATAATCCTGGGTTAAACCCAAATTGGCCATTATACTTTATGCCCTTTATATATTGCTGGATTTGGAGTCTAAATTCTTACTTAGAAATTTTGAATAGATGGCTATGAAATAAAATGGCTTGTAATTTCCTTGTTGTTAGGTTTGGTAGTCAAGTTATGCCAAGTATGGCTTTTCTTGGAAGATTTGGTGTTGAACTGAAATTATTTCTACGTTGATTGTCTGGTAGATTTTACTGATGAAGCCATCTGAGCCTGGAGTTTTCTTTGAAGAAAGGCTTTTAATCATGGACTTGATTCCTTTAATATTTACAGGACAATTCACGTGTTCTGTTTCTTGTGACAGTTTCAATAAAGTTGTCATTTTTCTGGGAATTGGCTCATTTCATACACATTTTCAAATTTTTTGACATAACAATTCATAACACCCTCTAGTAATCTTCTTACTATATGCAGATTCTATATGATTGCCCATTTTTCTTTCCTGATATTAATTAATTTCTATTCTTTACTGTTTCCTTCTTTTATTTTCATTGAAATTATTCTTTTCCTCATTTCTAAAGTGCTTAGCTCATTCATTTTCAATAATATATATCTTAATATACATGTTTTCAACTATTGCTTTCTTTTTATTCCATCATCTGCATCACACAAGTTTTGATATGTAGTGTTTTCTTTTTTATTTAATCCAGTGTCCATTAATTTCTAATGCATGAAGCTTTTCTAGTTTTCTTCTGTTATTTCTCTCTAGCATAATTACATTGTTGTTGGAGATTTTGAAATATGTGGACATTTATTTTTGTTCTTGTTGTTCAATGTAAGGTAAAACATTTTAACTATTTTGTTTGAGGTTTGAAAAAAAAAGTATTCCAGAGATTTTGTGTGGCACTTGCCATATGCATCCATTAGGACAAATATTAATCATGATGTTCAAACTCAGGCAGGTATGTTAAAAATTTTCCAATATAATTATTGACGAGTGTATCATTTCTTATAACTCTGTCATTTTTAGATTTGGTCTTTTGAGGCCATGTTCATAAATGCATTCAAATTGTGATATCATTTTGGTGAACTGTATCTTTTATCATTATGAAGTTTGTTGTACTGTGGTGGCTTTCATGTTTCTATGATTCTGGAAGCTATGCCAATGGTATTTCAAATATCAGCGGTCACCCATGGTGGACAGGTTTCAGCAGATTCCAGCCTAGGAAGAAATGCCTGGCAATATACTCCCAAAAATTAGTCTATAAAAACCCTATGGATCACAACAGAATATTGCCCTATATAGTGCTAGAAGATAAACCTCCTAGGTTGAGAGGCACTCAAAATACACAATGGCCACAACCATGGACTCTAGTATACCAATAATGGTGAAGATGGTGCAGACTGGACAACGTTTCAATCTGTTATATATGGGGTCTCCATGAGTTGGAGCCAACTAAATGGCAACTAACAACATCATTACCAAAGGACGCTGTTCAAATCTAGTAATGTAGTACACCTCAAAAACAATCTTAACTAGAATTAATATAGTTCTCTCAGCTTTGTTTGTCTAGTATTTACATGTGTTATCTTTCTTTTCAGTGTACTTTAGATGAAGGTTTACAGAACAAACTAGCTTCTCATTAAAATTAGTACACATATTGTTCTAGGACTCTAGTCCTTGCCCCTGGGCTGGTGTGCCTGTTTAGTGTCATTTTGTTTTATGGGCCTGTCTAATTTTTGGATGAAGGGTGAACCTCAGGAGTGACTTCATTACTGAGCTAAAACAGTGTCTGGGAGCTATACTCTCAGGGTACATGCGCTATCTTTTAATTTGTTTACTTTTAACCTTTCTTTATTCTTACATTTTTATTTTTTCTCTTATAAAAAGCTTATGGCAGAATTACTTTAAATACACTATGGCAATCTTTTAAACAGGTATCATCAATTTACTTTCGTTGTAATTACTTACATACTTGCATTTACATCTATCACTTTTATTTGTACTTTTAATTTGTATCATTTTTCTGTGATTCTTTTCCTTTTGCCATCTTTTCAATGGTGTCTTTTTATCACTCAATTTTTCTTTCTTATGTTGGAATTTATAAACTATTTGTATTTTTTTTAATTGCAGTTGGGATAATTTCCTCTGATCTATGTCTTCATCGGTGTCTTATCTCCAAGTACACACATTCATTGTGTTTTAATTTTCGTTTTTATATTTTTCATTTTACTGACTTCTATTTGGTACTTAAATTTTTTTTCTTGTTGCCTGTAGATATTTTCAAACTTTATTTCTATTTCTTTAAAGTTAGTAAACATAATTATTTTATTGTCTACATTTGAGAATTCTAACATATGAAAGGCTTGAGCATCACTTTATATTTTCTCTTAAGTCATTATGACTTTTTATATTTCTAGTAACTTTTAATGTATGCTAATCTTTTTTTTGAAAATATATTTGTGGAAAATATTTAGGCCTAAGATGAAGGTGGGTTTCTTCACAATAGATACATTTTTGTTTTTACCAGATGTCTAAACATATTGCAAGTTTAAGACCACTTTAAAGTGTGTCATTAGCATATGATTTTCTGGTATATCCAACTAGTTTAATTAAGCCTAGAAATCTGTGTGAGGAATCAGTTGTGGCTAAAAATTTTATGGGTGTTTCCCTTGCTTTGCTCAGTGCCAAAGATTGAAACAAGCAAATTCAATCAATCCTGAGGGAGTCTTATTTCTAATCCAAAATTACACTGAGGATACAACACTTTTGCGGACACAGTATTATTATGAGAGTCTTTTGTTAAGTTTACTAGAGGGTGTTATGAATTGTTATGTCAAAAAATTTGAAAATGTGTATGAAATGAGCCAATTCCCAGAAAAATGACAACTTTATTGAAACTGTCACAAGAAACAGAACACGTGAATTGTCCTGTAAATATTAAAGGAATCAAGTCCATGATTAAAAGCCTTTCTTCAAAGAAAACTCCAGGCTCAGATGGCTTCATCAGTAAAATCTACCAGACAATCAACGTAGAAATAATTTCAGTTCAACACCAAATCCAGCAATATATAAAGGGCATAAAGTATAATGGCCAATTTGGGTTTAACCCAGGATTATTTTACATTATAAAATTCATTAATATATCACATTAACAATCTTCTATTGTTGTTGATGTTAGGTGCTGTCAACACCAAATCTTCCAAGAAAAGCCATACTTGGCATAACTTGACTACCAAACCTAACAACAAGGAAATTACAAGCCATTTTATTTCATAGCCATCTATTCAAAATTTCTAAGTAAGAATTTAGACTCCAAATCCAGTCCCTCAGGGAGTTTGGATGTGTCTATGGGGTTTCCATGACCTTTCCTTGTACAAGTTGTGCTAGTTTCCCCTGTATTGTGTACTGTCTCACCCTTCACCCAAGATACCACTTACCTATTGCCTATTTAGTATTCCCCCCCCACCCCTCCCATCCCTGGTAACCAACAAAGATTGTTACAGTTTGTTTGTGAACTTTTTCATGGGTTTTTACAATAGAGGTCTCATACAATATTTGTCCTTTTGTGATTGACTTATTTCACTCAGCATAACATCCTCCAGTTTCATCCATGTTATGAGATGCTTCACAGATTCATCATTGTTCTTTATTGTTGTATAATACTCCATTGTGTGTTTATGCCATAGTTTGTTTATCCATTCATCTGTTGATGGGCATCTAGGTTGTTTCCATCTTTTTGCTATTGTGAACAATGCTGCCATGAACATGGGTGTGCATATGTCTATTCGTGTGACATCTCTTATTTTTCTAGGATATATTCCTAGGAGTGGGATTGCTGGATCGTATGGTATTTCTATTTCTACCTTTCTAAAGAAGCGCCATATTCTTTTCCAAAATGGTTATATCATTATCCATTCCCACGAGCACTGTATAAGAGTTCCGATCTCCCCACAGCCTCTCCAACATTTGTTATTTCCAGTGTTTTTGATTTGTGCCAGTAATGCCGGGGTGAGATGGTATCTCATTGTGGTTTTAATTTGCATTTCTCTAATGGCTAGTGAACACGAGGTTTTCCTCATGTACCTGTTGGCAGCTTGCATGTCTTCTTTGGTGAAGTGTCTGTTCATTTCGTTTGCCCATTTTTTAATAGGATTATTTGTCTTTTTGTTGTAGAGGTGTTGGATTTTCTTGTAGATTATGGAGATTAGACATTTGTCTGACTTGTAATGTCCAAAATTTTTTTCCCAGTCTATAGGTTCTCTTTTCACCCTTTTGGTGAAGTCTTTTGAAGCGCATAGGTGTTTGATTTTTAGAAGATCCTTATGTAGCTTATCTTCTGGAGTTTGTGTGTTGATGGTTATGATTTGTATCCTGTTAATGCCATGTATTAGGGCTGTAGCATTGGTCCTATTTTTTCTTCTATGAATTTTATAGTTTTTGGCTTTATATTTAGGTCTTTGATCCATTTTGAATTAGTATTTGTATACGGTGTGAGGTATGGGTCCTGTTTTCATTTTTTTGCAGATGGATATCCAGTTTTACCAGCACCATTTGTTAAAAAGACTGTCTTTTCCCCATTAGATGGGCTTTGGGCCCTTGCTGAAGATCAGGTGACCGTAGGTGGCTAGATTTGCATCTGGGTTCTCAATTCTGTTCCATTGATCAATGTATCTGTCGTTGTACCAGTACCAGGTTGTTTTGACTACTGTAGCAGTATAGTAGGTTCTGAGGTCAGGTAGTGTGAGTCCTCCTACTTTATTCTCCTTCTTCAATAGTGCTTTACTTATTCGGAGTTTCTTCCTTTTCCACATAAAGTTAGTAATTAGTTTTTCCACCTCTTTGAAGAATGTGGTTGATATTTGGATTGGGATTGCATAGTATTTGTAAATTGTGAAGCAGAGTATATTTTTTGCTGTGCTCTGACCAAACTAAGACATTAAAGACTAAACTTTACACTGGGAAATTCTGTGGAATTATGATGGGGTACACATACTAGCTTAGGATTTGCATCAATGATTGTTTTTGTTCCTTTTATTCGCATACATTCTTAAGCAAGGCCAACTCCTGAGGCAGGACCGCAGGTTTCAGTGAATGTGTAGGTGAACTATCTCTGGGTGTATAGTAAGGACTTGAGTAGACTTGTAATGTTTCCTGTGCACACACAAACTCCTAAATCTACCAGTTTATGGTTTTTGTTACCTATGAATAAAGGGTCTAGGAAATGTGCAAGCTTTCTATATACCACCAAGGGCACTCTCACTGATCTACTCCTCTTTCTGTCTGATGAGTACTCCATAGAGGCAGATAGTCATTTTGCCTGTCCCTTCCAGGGATTCTGAACTGTTATGCTAGTCTTTAGTTTACCTTTAAGAATGTGTTAAAATTGCATTTATTTTTTTCTTATCTGTTTTTGTGGTTGGTCCACAGAGGTGCTTGTCACCTCTTAAAATTTTGTTCATATGAGATCTAACCACTCTAATGAGCTCAAAAAATTATGAGTTTATAGATTATCTGGATTTTTCTTATTGTTAGGGTGTAGTGATGTTCTCTTTCAGCTTTCTGTATCCCATGTGAGAGCCAAACCACACATCTAGTAATTTTTATTTTTGAGAGAGACATTGTGACGATGCCTGATAGAGATTCCAGTTTCTGTGTTGGTTTTTGTTCTGACAGGAGGTTAAATTGCTACATGATCATCTTGCATTTATAAGGATTTTTTTTGTAATCCTTTCTTGGAGTAAATATTTGGAAAGCCTGAGGTGTTCACCAAGACCTTCTAACTTGGAAGGGCTTCTAACTCTAAATACTATCTCTTCTATGGAAGCAGCAACTGAAAACTTCTCTTAGTTCTTTTACCCTTCAAGCTATTGCTTTCTGCTGGGATCCTTGGAGTCTGTTCATGTGTTCTTCAGGATCAGCTAAAGATTTGGAGAGAGTATATAAGCAGACCCTAAGTCTCAATTTCTATTGTCTCTGGAAGTCCTGAACTCCATCCTCTGATACTTCAGTAAGACTGCAACTCTTTACTTGAGTTCAGGTGACTTCACATAGTATGCACTGCAGAGTGCCCTCAGATCAAGATCTTGATGAACCAGAATCTCACACAGTGAGATTCAAATCCCTTCCTTCAACAGTCAGATTGAATCTAGTTCAACTAACAACAACAATATAATATCAGATATATAATACTAATATTTACTCATTGCTCACATCTTCTCAAAGGAATAATGTAAACTTATTATTATTAATAAGTATGGCACCAAGAATATGTTCATAGCAGAAGTGGAAATACAGGAAACTGTTTCTCTTACATTAGCCTACACATACTTGAAAAAATGAATTTAGTCAGTGAAAAAATATCAATGAAGGTTTTGGAATATTATTTGAATATTAATATGAAAAACTCTTTATCCTAAGTGGACACCAGGGGGAAAAACAATTATTTCCAAATTTGCTTTTATATATCAATAAAAAAAATGCCACAAAATTTTTTTTATTGTGCTTTAGGTGAAATTTTACAGCTCATGTTAATTTCTCATACAAAATTTTATACACATATTGATTGTTATGTGACCCCACTTGCAATCCCTATAATCTGACAGCACACTCCCTCTTTCAACCTGCATTCAACAAGCTCCTTTCCCCTTCTGCTTTGTTGTCCCACCTCCAGACAGGAGTTCCCATTTAGTCTTGTGTATCTACTTGAACTAAGAGGCACACTCTTCATAAGTATCATTTTATGTCTTATAGTCCAGTCTATCTTTTGTCTGAAGAGTTGGCTTCGGGAATGGTTTTAGTTCTGGTTTAGTACAGAGTCTGTGGGCCATGTCTTCTGGGGTTCCTCTAGTCTCAGTCAGACCATTAAGTCTGGTCTTTTTATGTGAATTTAAGTTCTGCACCCCACTTTTCTCTTGCTCTGTCAGGAACTCTCTTTTGTGTTCCCTGTCAGGGCGGTCATTGGTGGCAGCCAGCACCATCTAGTTCTTCTGGTCTCAGGCTGATGCAGTCTCTGGTTTATGTGGCCCTTTTGTCTCTTGAGCTAATATTTTCCTTGGGTCTTTCGTGTTCGTCAGTCTCCTTTGCTCCAGGTGGGTTGGGACAAATTGATACATCTTAGATGGCCACTCACAAGCTTTTAAGACTCCAGATGCCACTCACCAAAGTGGGATGCATAACATTTTCTTTATAAACTTTGTTATGCCAATAGACCTAGAAGTGCCTGAAACCATGGTCCCCAGACCCTGCCCCTACTATTCTGTCCCTTGATGTGTTTGGTTATGTCCAGGAAACTTTTTAGCTTTTGGTTTAGTCTAGTTGTGCTGACTTCCCCTGTATTATGTGTTGTCCTTTCCTTTACCTAAGATAATTCTTGCCTACTATCTAGCAAGTGAATTCCCTTCTTCTTCCCTCCCCGTCCTCGTAACCATCAAAGAATGTTTTCTTCTGTGTTTAAATCTTTTCTTGAGTTCTTATAATAATGGTCTCGTGCAGTATTTGTCCTTCTGTGACTGATTAATTTCACTCAGCATAATGCCTTCCAGATTCGTACATGTTGTGAGATGTTTCACGGATTCATCATTATTCTTTATTGTTGTGTAGTATTCCATTGTGTGAATATACCATAATTTGTTTATCCATTCGTCTGTTGATGGGCACCTAGGTTGTTTCCATCTTTTTGCTATTATGAACAGTGTTGCAATGAACATGGGTGTGCATTTATCTACTCGTGTGACTGCCCTTATTTCTCTAGGATATATTCCAAGGAGTGGGATTCCTGGAGCCTATGGTATTTCTATTTCTAGCATTTCAAGGAAGCTCCAAATTGATTTTCAGAGTGTTTGTACCATTTTACATTCCCGCCAGCAGTGTATCAGTGTTCCAGTCTCTCCACAATCTCTCCAACATTTATTATTTTGTGTTTTTTGGATTAATGTTAGCCTTGTTGGTGTGAGATGGTATCTTATTGTAGTTTTGATTTGCGTTTCTCTAATGGCTAATGATCATGAGCATTTCCTCATTAGTTGTCTGAATGTCTTCTTTGATAAAGTGCTTGTTCATATACTTTGCCCATTTTTTAATTGGGTTATTTGTCTTTTCGTTGTTAAGGTTTTGCAGTATCTTACAGATTTTAGAGATTAGACCCTGATCGATATGTCGTAGCCAAAATTTTTTTTCCCAGTCTATAGGTTGTCTTTTTACTCTTTTGGTGAAGTCTTTTGATGAGCATAAGTGTTTGGTTTTTAGGAGCTCCCAGTTATCTAGTTTCTCTTCTGGTGTTTGTACATTTTTACTTATGGTTTGTATGCTGTTTAGGCCATGTGTTAGGGCTCCTAGCATTGTCCCTATTTTTTCTTCCATGATCTTTATCTTTTTAGATTTTATATTTAGATCTCTTGTACATTTTGAGTTATTTTTTTTTTACATGGTGTGGGTATGGGTCTTGTTTCATTTTTTTGCAGATGGATTTCCAGTTATACCAGCATCATTTGTTAAAAAGACTGTCTTTTCCCCAATTAACAGATTTTGGGCCTTTGTCACATATCAGCTGCTCATAGGTTGATGAATTTATATTTTGATTCTCAATTCTGTTCCATTGCTTTATGTATCTGTTGTTGTACCACTACCAGGGGGTTTTGACTAGCATGGCAGTATAATAGGTTCTAAAATCAGGTAGAGGCCTCCCACTTTGTTCTTCGTCTTGAGTAATGCTTTACTTGTCTGGGGCCTTTTCCCTTTCCATATGAAGTTGGTGATTTTTTTTCTCCATCTCATTAAAACATGTTGTTGGAAATTGGACCGGGATTGCATTGTATCTGTAGATCACTTTGGGTACAATTGACATTTTCACAACGTTGAGTCTTCCTACCCATGATCAAGGTATGTTTTTCCACTTATGCAGCTCTCTTTTGGTTTCTTGCAGTAGTGTCTTGTAGTTTTCTTTGAATAGGTCTTTTACATCTCTGGTTAGATTTATTCCTAAGTATTTTAACTTCTTGGAGGTTATTAGTATTGATTTGGTGATTTCCTGTTCGAAGTTCTCTTTGTTGGTGTAGAGGAATCCAACTGAGTTTTGTATGTTTGTCTTGTAGCCTGATATTTCGCTGAAATCTATTAGTTAGAGTAGTTTTCTTGTGAATTCTTTGGGGATTGCCCTTTATGTCTTTTTCTTGCCTTACTGCTCTGGCTAGGACAACCAGCACAATGTTGAATAAGAGTGGTGTAAAGAGCATCCTTGTCTGGTTCCCATTCTCCAGGGGAATAATTTTAGACTCTCTCAATTTAGGATGATGTTGGCTGTTGGCTTTGTATAAATGGCCTTTAGTATGTTGAGGAATTTCGCTTCTATTCCTAATTTGCTGAGAGGTTTTATCATGAATGGGTGTTGGACTTTGTCAAATGCTTTTCCAGCATCAGTTGAAAAGACCATGTGGTTCTTATCCTTTGTTTTAATTATGTAATGGATTACATTGATCGTTTTTCTAATATGGAACCATCCCTGCATACCTAATATGAATTCCACTTGGTCATTGTCTTAGTCATCTAGTGCTGCTTTAACAGAAGTACCACAAGTGGATGGTTTTAACAAAGAGAAGTTTATTTCCTTACAGTAAAGTAGGCTAAAAGTCCAAATTCAGGGTGTCAGCTCCAGGGGAAGGCTTTCTCTCTTGCAGCCTTCTCATCAGTGTTCCCCCAGACTAGAAGCTTCTCAGTCCAAGGACGCGCTCTGCTCTCGGCACTGCTTTCTTTATGGTTTGAGGTCCCCCTGTCTTACTGCTCACTTCTGTCTTTTATATCTCAAGAGATTGCCTCAAGACACAATCCAGTCTTGTAGATCCAGTCCTGCCTTACTAACACAACTGCCACCCATCCTCCCTCATTAACATCATAGAGGCAAGATTTACAACATATAGGAAAATCACACAGTACCAGGAATCATGGCCAAGCCATACTGATATACACGTTTTTGGGGGAACATATTCAAACCATGACAGTCATGGTGAATTTTTTCTTTTGATATATTGTTGAATTCTATTGGCTAGAATTTTGTTGAGGATTTTTGTGTCTATGTTCACGAGGGATATTGGTCTGCAATTTTCTTTTTTTGTGGTGTCATTACCAGGTTTTGATATCAAGTTTATGCTGGCTTCATAGAATGAGTTTGGGAGTATTCCACCCTTTTCTATGTTCTGAAATACCTTTAGTAGTACTAGTGTTAACTCTTCTCTGAAAGTTTGATAGAATTATCCAGTGAAACCGTCTGGGTCAGGGCTTCTTTTTTTGTTGGGAGTTTTTTAATTACCTCTTTGATCTCTTCTTTTGTTATAGGTTTATTTAGTTGTTCTACCTCTGTTTGTGTTACTTTAGGCAGGTATTGTGTTTGTGGAAACTTATTCATTTCCTCTAGGTTTTCAAATTTGTTGGAGTACAATTTTTCATAGTATTCTGTTATGATTCTGTTAATTTCAGTTGAGTCTGTTGTGATATCACCCATCTCATTTCTTTTTTGGGTTATCTGCTTCCTCTCCTGTTTTTCTTTTGTCAGTTTGGCCAATGGTTTATCAATTTTGTTGATCTTTTCAAAGAACCAGCTTTTGGTCTTGTTAACTTTTTCAATTTTTTCTATTCTCTATTTCATTTATTTCTGCTCTAATTTTTATTATTTCCTTTCTTCTGGTATCTGAGGGCTTCTTTTGCTGCTCTCTTTCTACTTGTTCCAGTTGTAAGGTTAATGCTTTGATTTTGGCCCTTTCTTCTTTTTGGCTGTGTGCAATTATTGCTATAAACTGACCTCTGAGTACTGCTTTTGCTGTGTTCTGGTAGGATGTGTTTTCATTTTCATTAGATTCTGTGAATTTCTGTATTCCATCCTTGATTTCTTCTATAACCCAGTAGTTTTTGAGCAAGATGTTGTTCAGTTTCCATGTATTTGATTTTTTTTCTCTGCTTTTTCTGTTATTGATGTTTACTTTTATGTCTTTATGGTCAGAAAAGATGCTTTGTAATATTTTGATGTTTTGGATTCTGTTAAGGCTTGCTTTGTAACCTAATATATGGTCTATTCTGGAGAATGTTCCACATGCTTTGGAAAAGAAAGTATACTTGGTTGGTGTTGGGTGGAGTGTTCTGTATATGTCTATAAGATAAAGTTGGTAGATTGTGGCATTTAGATATTCCATGTCTTTTGTGAGCTTCTTTCTGGATGTTCTGCCCTTCAGTGAAAATGGTGTGTTGACGTCTTCTATTATTATTTTGGAGGTGTCTATCTCTCTTTTCGATGCTGTTAGAGTTTGTTTTATGTATTTTGGAGCCCTGTCATTGAGTGTGTAAATATTTATTATGGTTATGTCCTCCTAGTGTATTGATGCTTTAATTATTATATAGTGTCCTGTCTTATCCTTTGTGGCAGATTTTGCTATAAAGTGTATTTTGTTAGAGATTATTATTGCCCTCTCCTGCTCTTTTTTGATTGCTGTTTGTGTCTCTTGTAGGTAGCATATAGACCAACTGTGTTTTTTTTTTTTTTCCATTCTGTCACTCTCTGTCTCTTTATTGTTGCATTTATCCCATTTATGTTCAGTGTAATTATTGATAAACATGAGTTTAGTGCTGTCGTGTTGATGTCTTTTTGTGTATGTGTTGTTGATGGTTTCTTTGTTCCACTTAATTTTCTGCACTGATTCTTTTTTTTATATAGTTTCTTTTCATCTTTTTCACTGTTGTTAATTTGGTATTTGCTCAGTGTTTATGTTTTTCCTGTTTTTTATTTTGATGTGTAGGATTGTTAGTTTCCTTTATGATTACCTTAATATTGACATCTATTTTTCTAAGTTTAAACCAGTCTTTTATTTCTTGATATCGCCTTGACATCCTCTCTATATGAAAGTTCTGTGACTACATTATTTAGTCCCTCTTTTTTGTTTTAACATTGTCATCATTTTCATATTAACATCTCTGTTTCCCTATTTTCAATGTTTTAGCTTTGATTTATTTTTGTGACTTCCATTTCTGGGTTGATATCTGGTTGCCTGTCTTGTGGTCTAGTCTTGGGTTGTCATCTGATGTTATTGATTTTCTAAACAGAGGACTCCCTTTAGTATTTCTTGTAATTTTGGTTTGCTTTTTACATATTCCCTTTATTTCTATTTATCTGGAAATGCCCTAATTTCACCATCATATTTGAGAGAAAATTTTGCTAGATATATAATTCTAGGCTGGCAATTTTTTTCCTTCAAGGCTTTGTATATATCATTCCATTGCTTATTGGCCTGCATAATTTGTGCTGTGTAGTCAGAGTTTAGTCTTATTGACTCTCCTTTATAAATTACTTTTCATTTATCCCTGGCTACTCTTAAAATTCTCTCTTTATCTTTGCTTTTGGCAAGTTTGATTATAATAAGTCTTAGTGACTTTCTTTTGTGATCTACATTGTGTGGGGTTGATTAGATTTTTGGATAGATATCTTCTCATTTTTCACAATATCAGGGAAGTTTTCTGCAGAGAAATCATCAGCAATTCTCTCTGTATTTTCTGTTATCCCCCTGATCTGGTACTCCAGTCACTCATGATTTATCCCTCTTGATAGAGTCCCACATAATTTTTAGTGTGTCCTTGTTTTTTTAAATTATTTTACCTGATTTTTCCTCAAATAAATTGGTGTTAAGTGTTTTATCTCCATCTCACTAATTCTGACTTCCATTGCCTCAATTCTGCTCCTATGACTTGTTATTGAGTTGTCTAATTCTGAAATTTTATTGTTAATCTTTTGGATTTCTTTTTGCTATCTCTGTATGGATCCTTGAAGCCTGTTAAATTTGTCATTATGCTCTTGTATAACCTTTTCAAGTTCCTGTCTTGCTTTGTCTGTGTGTTCCTTGGCTTGGGTTGTGTTTTGCTTCATCTCCTTCCTGATATGTTGAAGAGTTCTGTATATTAATCTTTTGAATTCTACCTCCGGTAATTCCAAGCCTACTCTTCCTCTGGGAGTTTTCCTGGTTCTTTGTTTTGGTTGCTTGCTGAAGTTATCATGGTCTGCTTCTTTATGTGATTTGATATTGACTGTTATCTTCAAGCCATCAGTTATTATGTTTATTTTATGTTTGCTTACTGTGTCCTAGCTTCTTGTTTTGTTTTGTTTTGTTTTGATATGACCAAATTGCCTGTTTGTGTGAACTACTTTGATTATTGGTGTCTTTGAAGATTTCATGTCCTGTCACCAGGTGGTTAGAGCTGCTACTAGGTATGTGAGCCCAGGAGTCTGTTTACTTTCCTTGTGTGGATTCAGCTCAGGTGTCCAGGTCATTGGTCACCGAGGAGACTATCATCTACAGTCCTAGACAAGCAGGGGTGACTGGCACAGGTATCTGGCTGCAGTAGGAGGTTATATACTGAGCAAGGTAGTGGGCTGCTGGCTGCCCCTGAGTCCCTGGGTGGAAGGCATGACTTTATTCCCTAGAGCGCATAAGTGGGTGGGTTTTGCAGCTGGACGTTGGGCACCCAGTGCTGTTGGCTGTAAGGACTGGGAGGCTCCACTTATTCTTGGACCCCTGTTGTGGGTGGCTAGGTTGAGTGGGTGGAGCCACCAGTCCTCAAGCATCTGATGTGGGTAGGTGAGGACCCTGCTTAATGGGCAGAGCAGCATCAATGTCACGAATCTGCCACTCTCCCTTAGCTGTTGCAGTTGAAAATAAGCTTCAGATACATACCTTGTTGTACTGTGCTAATGAGGGCCTGTGCTGTTGAAATGGGCCCACACAGGTCTAGGTAGTGGTGAAAGGCATTCAAAGTCCATGGACCCCTTTTGCCTGTGTCTAGGCAAAGAGATGTGCCTTCCCTGAGTTCCTGGCTTAGGGGAGCTGGCAGATTATCTTTTCCTGTTTGTTAATTTGTTCCCTCTTCAAAGCCAGGAGAATGGCTCGGGACATGAGATGGTTCTCACTTCTGGCCTAGGGAGTGTGGCAATCACTGAAGCTGCACCAGGACCAGAGCTGAGTGGAGAGGAAGCAAGTAAATGGGAGAGAGGTACTTCCCATAAAGGAGAAGGTTTTTTTGATCCCACACAGTAGGTTAGATGCTTGCATTTAACTTCCTAGATTCAGCGCCATTTTCCCCTACTTCCACAGGCTTATGCAGACTCTCCTCAGCTCAGTTTCTCCCGGTGTGGAATATATGTCCCGAGTGCTACTGCTTGTCTCAGCCCATGTGTGCTGGCTGATCCAGCTTGCAGGGTGCCATTCAGGTCAGGTCTGGCAAGTCCTCATTGCTTCTGAACTGTGTCTCCCTCCACCTGCCACTCAGTGAGACTCCTCAACATTGTCTTTGATGTTCAGGGTGCCTAGATTGTCATATATAATCAAATCACTTGTCTTTTGGGTCTTTGTTGTAAAAGGGACCAGAGGAAGCATCTGACTACTCCTCCATCTTGGCCCCTGCCTACCACAAAAACTTTGAAAGCTATTTTTAACTTTTCCCATCCTCATTCCTAAAAAACTTATATATTCATAGAATCAGCTTAAACATGATTTGATTTCTACTTCTAATGGACAGTTCAATAAACTTCAATGAACATGGTTCATTTGTTTGTAGAGATTTATGACATGACTCTAGGACTTTTTGTATCAGGAGGCATAATACAATAGTATTCCAAAGATAATCACACCTGTAAGCAACATGGCACATAGAACAAGAGTGGCCTGGTAACATTGTTTAAATTTTACTCTTGTTTGCTTTTGTTTTCATTGGGTGTGGATAAGACATGAAAACTAGATGTATCCTTTCATACGGTGAATACTTCTAATTACAAAGCCTGAGACTCAAATTTTGAATATGCTGTCTTCCTATGAAATAACATTTACCTTATTTTTCCTATGTTTTTTGTTTTACCTGCATTTTTCCATAGGAGATCAAAGTAACCACTAAGACAAGATAAGAGTGCCCTCTAATTTAACTGAAAGGAGAACTGAACTCCAGAAACAAGCTGTGTATGCTTCCCAGGAGGTAAATAATATGTCATATGTCATGACCCAGGCAAGATCAATATTTTGAATTTAGACCTTTGGGCAAGCAACTTTACCACTTTTTCACAACATTGAAGAACTTGAAATTAAGAGCATAAATCATGCATTATAGCTTAGAGCTAATGTGTGATTTGATCTCTAAATGTTTTACTGGAACTAGAGCCAAGCAATAGTAATTCAGTGTAGTTACACTAAAGTGCTGAGAGCAGCCTGTCTGAACAATAAAGACCTATTCTTTAATTCACAGAAGACGCAGCCCATCTTTAATGAGGATATAAGTGACTTCCTTGTTAAAGAAGGGTAACTCAAACTGTCAAGTGCCAGGTCTAGTACAGTTCCTGAAGCACACACACAGAAGTCAGGAACTGGTTGGTTTGACCCCTTTCGATATTACAGATATATCATCATGACTGTTGTGTTTATGTAGATTTTGAATTTGTAGGCTAGCTTTACCATTTGGAGATCCATTATAGAATAAATATACACTATTAGTAATTTAGGTTTTTCACATTAGTTTGGTTTTAAGAAGTTACAAATCTCCATCCATAACAATCCATTAAAGAATAGACTTGAAGTTAAAGAATGATATATCTCAAAATATAAGTCAACTCTTTTATCTACTTCATAAATATTTTGTTTTGATTTTTTTCTTTTTTTTTTTAGTATTTTCCTTGAGACTAGACAAATCTTAATTTATTTTGATCTGAATTCATGGAAAATGATCCATAACATCTATAAATTTTCCAAAAGTTTTCTAGTACCTGTAACTCCTTCAAATATGAATTGGGTGACTTTTTTCCTGCCAGTACCTTCTGCTTTCCTCTAATATAGAACTTCTAATCCTTCATTGTAATTGACATAAGTGATCCTTAAAACTGAACAGAACCCATGATCTATCTCCACAGCACCAAATATTTCTTACTTACATTCTTTATATTTACAATTGGAGCCTTGTTGGCACAGTGGTTAAGAGCTCGGCCTCTAGCCAAAAGGTTGGCAGTTTGAATCCACCAGCCACTCCTTGGAAACCCTGTGGGGCAGTTCTATTCTAACCTACAGGGTTGCTATGAGTCAGAATTGACTCGATGGCAATGGGTTTGGTTTTGGTTTACAATTGTTTATCTGTCATCATGTGCCTAAAGTCTGTCATTCCCATTAAATTGGAAATCTGTAATCGCAAGGACCACTAATCAATTAATATTGATTATTGACTGGATAGCTATTTGAATTTCTACTTTGCTGTTGAATTTAAAAAATGAACATGCTGAGAATGTGTTTCCATGTCTGGAACATAGTGAATACTCAGTAAACTTTGTTGAATGTTCACCAATAACCCTTCTCCCTTAATGTCTAATTGGGGTATTATATCACAGATTAATGTATAAAATATAAATCCTAATTCTGTTCTTATAAATGACCTGCCATCTGCCCTCCCCTATATGACCCTGGGAACCACAGGAGTTAAATGTTAAAATTAGATGATTTAATTGTAAAACCATTGCAAAAAGAATGTTGCCACATAATATTTTGTTAAAAAAAAAAAAAAGAGAGAGAGAGAAATCACTTATTGAACATTTAGTATGTGCCAAGGTCATTCATTCTTCAACTCACTGCAATTTGGTTTCCACTCTGAATAATAACCTAAATTTACTAATGACTTTTATTTTCAATCCAGTGGAAAGGTTTCAATCTTTCTTCATATCTCAGCACTCAGCATGGTCAATAAATCTTCTGTTTTATCACACTCTTTTCCCTTGAATTCCTTGCCTCCATGATCTCCAGGTTTTCCGTGTACCTCTTTGGTAAATTTTTTACCACTGTATTTTCTGCAGCCTCATCTTCTTCTAACAAACTGCTAATGGTTACAGTTTCACTGGCTTACTAGTAGGCTTTCAACTCATTCCATAAATTTTTGCTTAACAATCCATGCCAAGACTTCAATTAGTATCTACACGCAGATGATTCAGAAGTTGGCATTTCTAGTCCAGTCTCTTCCTTGAGCTCCAAACACACGTATACAGCTGTCACCTTGACTTCTCTACTTTAACATTTCAAAAGCAACTCAAACTCAACCTGCCCATACCTAAAAACAACTAAAAATCTCTTTTTCTTTAGTCCTACCCAAAGTAGCCTTTCTCCAATCCTAGTGAATAGATCAACAATTTATCTCATTTCACAAGGCCAGTACAGTGAGTCGTCCCTGAGATCAACCTCTCAACCTCACTCAGCGCCTTTCCAATTTATCTCAGGATCCTGGGGACTCTACCTTTACTTCCTTAATATTTCTCAAAACTATTCACTCCTCTCCATCCCCACAACTTCCATCTCCAAACTGCATTCAGAAATAGTATTTTCAAAATAAAACACCCATACACACTCTTGTCATTTTATGGCTAAAGACGTGAAATAAAGAGTTCACACACACTGTCTTACTATATACCCATTACCCAGAAGCAACAGAAACTGGATTATTTAACTGATTGAATAGTTGAATGGCTTGTTGCTGGCTCAACGAAGGTACCAGCTTAGGGACAAAACCCTGGAGAGCTGTACACTGTCTGCCAGGAGGTGGTGCATGTACTGAACCAAAGGCTCATGTGTGGCCATGTATCCCTAATAGCTGAAATATATGGACCCAGAACCACGGGTAAAAGTAAGAATCATCCCTTCTCATCTTCACCCCAAGTGACCCATTTACAGAATTTGGGCTTCCAGTCTATGCACCCTTAAGTTCACAATTTATGGGTTTAAATTTCTGGTACTATGGCACAGTGGTTAAGAGCTATGGCTGCTGACATAAAGGCCAGCAATTTGAATCCACCAGCTGCTCTTTGGAAACCCTATGGGGCAGTTCTGCTCTGTCCTATGGGGTCATAATGAGTCGGAATCTACTTGACGGCAATGAGTTTTTTGGTTAGGGGAGAAACTTGGAGCCCTGGTGGTGCAATGGTTAAGCGCTTGGCAAAAGGTCAACAGTTTGAACCCACCAGAAACCCCATGGAAGAAAAGACCTGGAAATCTGTTCCATAAAACTTACAGCCTGGGAAACCCTGTGGGGCAATTCTACTCTGTCGTATAGGGTTATTACCAGTTGGAATTGAATTCATGGCATAGAACAGCTACAAGAGGGAAACAGTTCTTCCAGTCGACATAACAAGGGTTCAAATGAACTAGGCCTGTAACTACGACCTGGCCACGTGGAACTCTTAATCCTGTATATCAGCAAGTATAGAACAGACTAGGATAATCGACCTTGGGACAGGGAGAAATGTGTCTGGAACAAAGGGGATTCAATTGGCATCTCTTGTTGCTTTATGCCTAGTAATAACTGTGAATGGAGAATTGAAACAACCATGACTTCTTAAGAGAAAAGTAGTTAAGGGCCCATACCCCTTGGGGAATAAAGGTCTGGGTCACCTTTCTAAACAACCTAAGTGCAGGAGAAGTGTTAATAAAAAGAGGTTCTAAGAACAGCTGCAACAGTGTTGATTGCATCTCCGTTTGCTTGATTTAACTAACTAACTAACTTCTTTAAGTATTTTTTTTTTTGATGATTATAGTTGAACCCCACCTTTAAAGATTCAACTTGCATCACCTTTTCAGAGAAGAAGGAATAACTTGTTTTGACTTGTGATGTAGATATTGTAAGGGTGTGAATTGATCTGAGTCACTCAAGCTATGTACTATACCAGATTCAGTTTCTGTGACTCCACAGATTGACTCAGGGAAACCTGCTCCCTGGGCCACTGTCCCTAAAAAATGGAACAATATAGATCAAATCATAAGCCCTGGTCACCACTCATCTCTTAACATAACATATTATCTTAACCTTCCCCAGGAACCTGGACTAACCTTCACCAAGATCTCCCATCACAAACAGTCCAAGAGAACAGACTCATGGTGGCTTAATATTCCTCAGAAGCTGCCTAAAAAAAAATGCTGAGTAACACAACCTGGAATTTGGGAAGTTAACATACTATGGGAAAATTTCTGACAACGAAGAAACAGGAGACAGGAAGGAGTCTGCAGACAAACTTCTCATTAATTTTCCCCAGCCTGACAGCATTGGTTCTATTTGCTCTGGACTTGAAGCATGTTCACCTAGGTTTCTTATAAGGATGTGACCAGTATGGTATCTGTATGGAAGTAAACTGCCACTGTCTCCCCCAGAGGGACTGGTGGGTTCAAACGGCTGACCTTTTGGTTAGCAGATAAACAGTTTAACCACTGCACCACCAGGCCTCCTTCCTTTTGCTCCTATTCTGCCACATATCTCTTTTTTCTCTCTCTTAACCTTCCTGGATTATAATCTCCAATAAAGCATTAAAAAGTAAGCATGGGAAGAAGAGTGGGGCCAAGATGGCAGAGTAGTCAAACACTTCCAGTGGACCCTCTAACAACAAAGACCTGAAAAAACAAGTGATTTGATTATATATGGCAATCTGGGAGCCCTAAACATCAAAGGCAGAGTTGAGGAACTGGACTGAGTGGCAGGGGGAGGGAGAGACAGTTCGGAAGCAGAGAGGAGTTGCCAGACCTGACCTGGTGAGAGCCTGAGCCCTTCAGGCCTGAGTAGCTTGTGGGTGAATGGTGAGGCAGGCAAGCGGCAGTGCTTGGGAGGCACATTTTCTGCACCGGGAGAGATCCAGCATCAGAGAGTCTACACGGTCACCCAGCACCATTGAGAAGCAGCCCTCACTGGCGAAAGATAAGTACTTGCATACAGCTTACCACGTGGATCAAAAACAACTGCCTTAGGGAAAAACCTCTCTCCCATTTACCTCCTATCTCCTTGTTCTGCACTGGGTCCCAGACTGGCTTCAGCAATTGCCAAGTACCCTGGGCTGGAAGTAGGATCCATCACATGCCTGGAGCCATTCTCCCTGCCTTGGAGAGTGAACAAATTAACAAACGGGGGAAAAAATAAACTGCTGGCTCCCCTAAGCCAGGAACTCAGGGTAGGTACAGCTCTTTTCCCCCTGCATAGACTTGTGTGGGCCCATCTCAACAGCATAGGCCCTCATTACCACCTTACAACAAGGTATATACCGGAAGACTAACTTCAACTCTTTCAGCTGTGAAGTGGCAAGTTTTTGACATTTGCCACTGCTCTGCCCATTAAGCAGGGTCTTCACCTACCCACATCAGGGGTCTGAGGACTGGGGGCTCCACCCACCACCTAGCCACCTGTGATAGGGGCCCATGAATAAGGGGTGCCCCCCAGTCCTTACAGCCAACAACATTAGGTGCTCATAGTCTGGCTGCAAAAACCACCCACCTATGTGCTCTAGGGAACAGGGACACATCTTCTTCCTGGACACTCAAGGGAGGCCATCAGCCCCCTGCCTTGCTCATAGTGTGTCCCTCTGATGCAGACATATGCCTATGCCTACACCAATCACCCATGCTTGTCTAGGACAGTAAGTGAGACCCTACACCACACACTTGGTGGCTATCTACTTGGGCACCTGAGCTGAATCCATACAGGAGGAGTGGGCGGACTCCTGAGCTAACATACCTAGCAACAGATTTAACCACATGGTGACAGGAAATTAGAACTCTAAAGTACCAATAATCAAACTACCTCATATGAACAGCCTATTTGAACATATCAAAACAAAATAAGAAGCTAGGACACAGTAAGAAAACATAAAATAAATAAATATAATAACTTACTGATGGCTCGGAGACAACAGTCAATATCAAATCACATAAAGAGGCAGTCAGTGATGGCTTCAGCAAGCTCCCAAAATAAAGAATCTAGAAATTTTCCAGAGGAGGAAAATTTCTTGGAATTACTGCAGGCAGAATATAAAAGATTAATATACAGAACTCTTCAAGAAATTAGGAAGGAAATTAAGCAAAATGCAGAACACACAATAAAGGAAATTAAAAAGATTAGAGAAGAAAATGATGACAAATTAAACAGGATGCAAGAATCCATAGAGAGACAGCAATCAGAAATCCAGAAGATTAACAATAAAATTTCAGAATTAGACAACTCGACTGAAAGTCATAGGAGCAGAATTGAGGCAATGGAAGTCAGAATTAGTAAGACTGATGAGAAAATGCTTGACACCAACTTATTTGAGGAAAAATCAGAGAAAAAGATTAAAAAAATGAAGAAACCCTAAGAATTATGTGGGACTCTATCAAGAGGAATAAGCTACAAGTGATTGGAGTACCAGAATAGCGAGGGATAACAGAAAATACAGAGAGAATTGTTGAAGATTTGTTGGCAGAAAACTTCCCTGATTTCATGAAAGATGACAAGATATCTATCCAAGATGCTCATAAAACCCCATATAAGGTAGATCCCAAAAGAAAGTCAGCAAGAAATATTATAATCAAACTTGACAAAACCAAAGATAAAGAGAGAATTTTAAGAGCAACTAGGGATAAACAAAAAGTCATCTACAAAGGAGAGTCAATAAGAATAAGCTAAGACTATACAGCAGAAACCATGCAGGCAAGAAGGCAATGAGATGACATATATACAGCCTTGAAGGAAAAAAACTGCCAGCCAAGAATTATATATCCATCAAAACTGTCTTTCAAATATAAGGGTGAAATTAGGGCTTTTCCAGATAAACAGAAGTTTTGGAAATTTGCAGAAACCAAACCAAAATTACAAGAAATAGTAAAGGGAGTCCTCTGGTTAGAAAAACAATAGCATCAGATATCAACCCAAGACTAAAACAAAGGACAGAGCAACCAGATATCAACCAAGATAGGGAAGTCACAAAAGTAAATTAAAGTGAAAATAAGGAAACAGAGATGTCAATATGTAAAAGATGACAACATAAAAACAAAAAAGAGGGACTTAAAAAATGTAGACATAGATTATTCATATGGAGAGGAAGTCAAGGGATATGAAGAAATAAAAGACTGGTATAAACTTAGAAAAATAGGGGTAAATATTAAGTTAACCACAAAGGAAACTAACAATCCTACAAGTCAAAATAAAACACTAGAAAAATATAAAGACTCAGCCACTACAAAATCAACAACAATGAAAAAGATGAAAAAAAAATACATAAAGAAAAACGACTCAGCACAAAAAGTTAAGTGGAACACAGAAACTTGAACAACACACAAAAAAAGACATTAAAATAACAGCACTAAACTCATACCTATCAATAATTATGCTGAATGTAAATGGACTAAATGCACCAATAAAGAGACAGATAGTGGAAGATTGGATTAAAAAAACACAATCTGGACTTCCAGGCAACATGGCACTACAGGCAGAAGCACCATGCCATCCCTCTGCCGCAAAGATCAGAAAAACTAAGTCAAACAGAGTCACACATCAATCTTGAAACCCTAAGCAAGAAATGAAGAGATAAAGAACTCAGCCAAGCACCGAATGGAATAAGAAACTGACAGAGAACAGAGAACGAGGAGAGATACGTGCAGAGGTCCCCTATCAGCTAACGCAGCACAAAGCCACCATCTTGGACTCCTATCAGAGACCAGCAAACAGGGAGTATGAGAAAGCAGCTTCACAGAGCTTCCAGCAGAAGACAGAACAACTGGTAACCAGCAATGCATGTTTTCCCACCCCACACCCTTCCTCACCCCCACTAGGCCTCCTCTGCTTCCTGTGGCCTCAGTCTGTTGTCCAGGAAGCACTGGCTTCACCCAGGTGTCCCTTGGATTCCACCTGCCCACACTGACTGGCTCCCTAAGTGCCATTTGTTGGCTGCTGTTGTTGCTTTTTTCCACTTCTTTAGATTTTTTCCTTACCACTCACCACCTCCTCCTTCTTTCTCTCAAATACCTGGATCCCGTGCATCATCTTTCCTTCTTTCTGAAAGTCTGTGAAATGCCGCTCGGATGTGAGACTGCTTCCTGGCCCGTGCTGCTACAATGGTGGGATCCTGGGGGTGGTTTTTGGTTGTTTTGAATTGTTTGTTTTCTATTTTCTTTTCTCGAATTGGGAGCTCATTCTAGCAGGGCACCACTGCGCAGCTTAGGACCTACCCCCTCACTTTGCACAGACATGCAGAGGGATCCCTGAGGGCATTTCTTTTTTCTTGTTATTTTTTTCTTTCTTCTTACTATGTTTTTTTTTTTTGGGGGGGGGAGTTTTATTGTTCTTTTCTTTTTATTTGTTTTGTTTTCTCTTCCCTCTTTTTTACCCTTTTGTCTTTTTTCATTAATGAGTTTCTTGTTTCTGTATACTTTCCTCTCTTCCTGTCCTGTGAATACTTGGCACTAAGTGACACCTCTAACCCTTCTAGCCATGCTGTACTTCACGGCCTGGGAGCAACATCCCCAGACCTCGAAGCCGCACCAGTGTGATCCCTGGGAGCTTTGTTTTCCTTTTTTCTTTGTAATTTTTCTTTATTCTTTTTTTCTTATTATTCTCCTTTTTGTTTTTCTCCACTTCATAGTTTCCCATCTCTCTATTTTAACAGCAAGCTCCCCTAGCACTCTTTTGGTTGTTTGTATGTTTTTGGCTCCTGTTTCTCTCTCCTCTGTCTCCTCACTACCATACCCATCATAGCTCCACACATCCCAATCTCCCCACACCAGCATGCCTACCTGTACCATGCATTGAACGAACATCACACCGCCAAGCAGCCCAGGCACAGCAAACCAGAAACTATCCTTCAGTGATTACCAGTACATCCTGGTGGCCATAGTAAGTGCCACAAACAACCCATCCCAGCAACTCCTCTTCACTTAGATCTGTCCTGCTATACCATATCTGAGCAAATGGCCTGCCAATTGGCCAAATAAAACAAAAAAGCAGGAAGAAACACAAATCTGCAATCAACAAATTAGAAAAATAACTATTGAATATCTTGAAGACAACAGACAATATCAAAACATTGACAAAAACATATCAGGATGGTTCCAGTAGACATCCAAAATAAAATACCAGATGACTTCCCAGTATAAGAAATGGCACTAGAACTACCTGATAGGGAATTCAAATCTCTAATACTCAGAGACAGACTAGAGTTGAAGCAAAAAGCAGACAAAAATGAGCAAAAAATAGATAAATTCAGGGAAAAGACAGACAAATTCATGGAAAATACAGACAAAAAAATGGAAGAATTCAGGAAAATAATGCAGGAACAAATTGCCAAAATAAATCCACTACTAGAAATCATCCAAAAACAACAATTAGAAATTCAAAAGATAAATAAGATTTCAGAAACGGACAGTGTCACAAAAAGGCTGAGGAGCAGGTTTGAAACAGTGAGAGACAGAATCAGTGAAATTGAAGACAAATACTTAGATACAACTCTATTTGAGGAAAAAATCAGAAAAAAGAATGAAGAAAAATGAAGAGACCCTGAGAATTATGTGGGAAAAAAAAATCAAAAGAAAAATTTTCAAGGGATCAGGGATCAAGAACACAGGGAGAAAACAAAACACATAGTGGATCATTAAAGAACTGCTGACAGAAAACTTCCCCAATATCATGAAAGATGAAAAGCTGGCCATCAAAGAAGCTCAACAAACCCCATATAGGATAGACCCCAAAGGAAAATCACCAAGGCGTATAATAGTCACACTCACCAAAACCAAAGACAAAGAACACTGAGAGCAGCTTGAGAAAAACAAGAAGTCACATACAGAGGAGAAACAATAAGACTAAGCTCAGATTATTCAGGAGAAACCATGCTGGCAAGAAGGCAATGGGATGACATATATAAAACTTTGAAAGAAAAAATTGCCAGTCAAGAATAATACAGCCTACAAAACTCTTGTTAAAATATGATGGTGAAATTAGGAAATTTCCAGGTAAACAGAAATTTAGAAAATATGTAAAAATCAAACCAAACTTACAAGAATAATTAAAGGGAGTCCTTCGATCTGAGAACAAACAACTTCAGCTCACAGGCTGAATCTAAGATGCAGGATCATACCAGCCAGATACCAATCTAGGAAACGAACTCTCAAGGACCATCCAAAACCAAAAGAAATACAACAGGAAATCAGAGCAGTTAATCTATTCATGACAACAAATATCAGAACAATAAAAAATGGAATGAACAGTGAAGATATAGAACCTTCTAATAGAGAGGAAGGCAAGGCGATACCAAGTAATAATAGACTGCTTCAAACCTTAGAAAGATAAGGGTAAATTTCATGGTAAACACAAAGGAAGTAAACAAACCTACTCATAAAAATAAAGAGGAAAAACATAAAGTCTCAGTAAAAACAAAACCTACAAAAAAAAAGAAATGAAAAAATCCACAAACGGAAATTCAGAACAGGAAAGTAAGAGGAACAAAGAAAAAGTCAGCACCACAAAAAAAAAAAAAAAAAAAAAAAGGCACTACAAAATGACAGCAATAAACTCACACCTATCAATAATTACACTGAAACTAAATGCCATAAATATACCCATAAAGAGAGGGAGAGTGACAGAATGGATTAAAAAAAAAACAGACTCCATCAATATGCTGTCTACAAGAGACACACCTTAGAAACAAAGACGTAAATTTATTAAAAATCAAAAGTTGGAAAAAATACATCAAGCAAACAACTACCAAGAAAAGCAAGAGTGGCAATATAATTCTCAGATAAAATAGACTTTAAAAGAAAATCTACCATAAAAGATACAGTACGACATTATATAATGATTAAGGGGACGAACCATCATAAAGACATAACCTTAATAAACATCTATGCACCTAATGATAGGGATTCAAAATACATAAAACAAACTCTAACAGCACTGAAGAAAGAAACTGATAGTTCCACAATAATAGTAGAAGACTTCAACACACCACTCTCAGTATAGGACAGAACAAATAAGAAGAAACTCAGCAAAGATACAGAAGACATGAAGAGCACAATAAGACAACTTGACCACATAGACATATATAGAACACTCCTCCCTACAACTGCAAAGTACACATTCTTTACCAATGCACATGAAACATTCTCCAGAATAGACCACATCTTAGGCCACAGAGCAATCCTCAAGAAGATCAAAAATGGTGAGCTAATACAAAGTATCTTCTCTGGCCAACAAAAAGAGCAAGGAAAAAAAAACAAAAACAACTACTTGGAAACTGAATAACACCCTGCTTACAAACCACTAACATAAGAAATAAGAGATAGAATCAAAAAATTCCTAGAAGCAAACAAGAATGAAAACACATCATACCAAAACCTTTCAGACACAACAAAGAGACAGTCCTCAGAAGAAATTCATAGCAATAGATGCTCACATCAAAAAAGAAGAAGGGGACAAAATCAAAATATTAACTACACAACTCAAACAAATGAAATGGAGAAGAGCATTCTTTCCTTTTCTTTCTCTTCCCCCTTCTGGTTTCCTCCATTCCATAGTCTCTCATCTGTACATTCCAACGACAAGCTCCCCTAGAATTCTTTTATGTTTGTATGCTTTTTGCTCCTCCTCCTCTCTCCTCTCTCCCATATCCAGCTTAGCTTCGCACATAACCATCTTCCCGCTGCACCCTACCTAACTGCACCATGCACTAGACATCACACTACCAAGATGTGCAGGCACGCCCTATTGGAACCTGCCCAGCACTGACTGCCGACTGTCCTGGTGGCTCCGGTGAGTGCCGCAGGCAGCCGGTCCCGGTGGCTCCTCCTCAGCTAGATCTGCCCAGCTGTACCACAAGGACGAAACAAAAAAAAAAAAAAAAAAAAAATCTACAATCAATAAACGAGAGAAATATCTACTGAATGCCCCGAAAACAGAAAACAATATTAAAGCATTTACAAAAACAAGACAAGATGGCTCCAACAGGCGTCCAAATTAAAACACCAGATAACTCTCCTGTGGAAGATAATACACTAGAATTACCTGATAGGGAACTCAAATCACTAATACTCGGAATTTTCTAAGAATTGAGGCAAAAAGCTGACAAACATGAGGAAGAAATAGACAAATTTATGGAAAACACAGACAAAAAATTGGAAGAATTAAGGAAGATGATACAGGAACAAAACGCCAAAATACATTCACAACTCGAAATTATACAAAAACAACAATTAGAAATCCAAAAGATAAACAACAAGATTTCAGAAATGGACAGTGTCATAGAAGGGCTGAGAAGTAGATTTGAAACCATGGAAGACAGGATCAGTGGAACTGAAGACAAACACTTGGATACAACTCTGTTTCAGGAAAACTCAGAAAAAAGAACAAAGAAAAATGAAGAGACCCTGAGAATTATGTGGGACACAAAAAAAGCAAAAACTTACAAATGATTGGCATACCAGAACAGGGGGAGAAAACAGAAAACACAGAGAGGATCATTGATGAACTGCTGACAGAAAACTTTCCCAATATCATGAAAAATGAAAAGCTGGCCATCCAAGAAGCTCAACGAACCCCATATAGAAGAGACCCCAAAAGAAAATCTCCACGACATATCATATTCACACTCACTATAACTAAAGACAAACAACGAATCCTGAGAGCAGCTCGTGAAAAACAAGAAGTCACATACAGAGGAGAAACAATAAGACTAAGCTCAGATTATTCGACAGAAACCATGCAGGCAAGAAGGCAATGGGATGACATATATAAAATCTTGAAAGAAAAAAATTGTCAGCCAAGAATAATATATCCTGCAAAACTCTCATTCAAATTAGATGGTGAAATTAGGTCATTTCCAGATAAACAGAAACTAAAGGAATATGCAAAAGTCAAACCAAACTTACAAGAATTATTAAAGGGAGTTCTTCTATCTAAGGACAAACATCTTCAGCCCTCAGGCAGGACCTAGGACCTAGGACGCAGGTTCACATGAACCAGATACCATTCTAGGAACTGAACTACAGAGGACTTTCCAAAAACAAAAGAAATACAACAGGGAATCAGAGAAATCAATCAAAAGATGACAACAACATCAAAACAATGAAAGAGGGAACAAAGGGCATAGGTATAGAACCTTCTAAAGGAGAAGAAGGCAAGGCGACACCAAGTAAGGGTAGACTGCTTCAAAATTATAAAGATAAGGGTAAAATTCATGGTAACCACAAAAAAAGTTAACAAACCAACTCATAAAAATAAAGATGAAAAACAAAGTCTCAACAAAACAAAAACTATAAATACAAAAGAAATGAACACAAAATCCACAAACAAAAGTGACCCAGCACAAGAGAGTAAGAAGAACAAAGAAAACTTCAGCATCACAAAAAAAAGAACTACAAAATGACAGCAACAAACTTCTATCTATCAATAATTACACAGAACGTAAATGGACTCAATGCACCCACAAAGAGACGGAAAGTGGCAGAATGGATAAGAAAACAGGATCCATCAATTTGCTGTCTACAAGAGACACATCTTAGAAACAAAGATGTGAATTTATTAAAAATCAAAGGTTGGAAAAAAATATATCAAGCTAAGAACTATCAAAAAAGAGCAGGAGTGGCAATTCTAATCACAGATAAAATAGACTTTAAAACAAAATCTACCATAAAAGACAAAGAAGGACACTAAATAATGATTAAGGGGATGATTCATCATGAATACATAACCAATAAATATCTATGCACCCAATGACAGGGCTCCAAAATACATAAAAAAAACTCTAACAGCACTGAAAAGAGAAATTGATGGTTCCACAATAATAGTAGGAGACTTCAACACACCTCTCTCAGTAAAGGACAGAACAACTAAAAAGAAACTCAGCAAAGATACAGAAGACCTAAAGGACACAATCAGCCAACTGGACCTAATAGACATATATAGAACAATCCATCCAACCGCTGCAAAATACACATTCTTTTCCAATGCACACGGAACGTTCTCCAGAATAGACCACATCTTAGGCCACAGAGCAATCCTCAACAAGATCCAAAATGCTGAGATAATTCAAAGTATCTTCTCTGACCACAATGCCATCAAGGTAGAAATTAACACTAGAAAGAGCAAGGAAAAAAAATCAAACACATGGAAACTGAATAATAATCCGCTTACACATCAATGGGTAATAGAAGAAATAAGAGATGGAATTAAAAAATTTCTAGAATCAAATGAAAATGAAAACACATCATACCAAAACCTTTGGGACACAGCAAAGGCAGTCCTCAGAGGACAATTTATAGCAATAGATGCACATATCAAAAAAGAAGAAAGGGACAAAATCAAAACATTAACTACAGAAATCAAACAAATAGAAAGAGAACAGCAAAAAAAAAAAAAAAAAAAAAAAAGCCCACAACCAACGGAAGAAAGGAAATAGTAAAGATCAAAACAGAAATCAATGAAATAGAGAACAGAAAAACAATAGAAAGAATCAACAAAACCAAAAGTTGGTTCTTTGAAAGAATCAACAAAATCGACAAACCACTGGCCAGACTGACAAAAGAAAAACAGCAGAGGGCACAAATAACCCAAATAAGAAATGAAATGGGTGACATTACAACAGACCCAACCGAAATAAAAAGGATTATAACAGAATATTATGAAAAACTATATTCCAACAAATTTGAAAGCCTAGAGGAAATGGATAAATTTCTAGGAACACAGTACCTACCCAAACTACAACAAAGTGATATTGAAAATCTAAACAGACCCATAACAAGGGAAGAGATTGAAAAGGAAATAAAAAAACTCCTAAACAAAAAAAGCCCTGGCCCAGATGGCTTCACTGGAGAATTCTACAAAACATTTACAGAAGAGCTTGTACCAGTTCTACTCAAGCTATTTCAGAGCATAGAAGAGGAAGCAACACTTCCAAATACATTCTATGAAGCCAGCATAACGCTGATACCAAAACCAGGCAAAGACAACACAAAAAAAGAAAATTACAGACCAATATCTCTCATGAATATAGATGCAAAAATTCTGAACACAATTCTAGCCAATAGACTTCAGCATCGTATCAAAAAAATAATTCACCACGACCAAGTAGGATTCATACCAGGTATGCAAGGATGGTTCAACATTAGAAAATCAATCAACATAATCCACCACATAAATAAAGGAAAGAAAAGAATCACATGATCATCTCAATTGACGCAGAAAAGGCATTTGACAAAGTCCAAAACCCATTCCTGATAAAAGCTCTCAATAAAATAGGTATAGAAGGGAAATTTCTCAACATAATAAAGGGCTTCTATGCAAAACCAACAGCCAACATCATTCTTAATGGAGAGAGGCTGAAAACATTCCCCTTGAAAACAGGAACAAGACAAGGATGCCCTTTATCACCACTCCTATTTAACATTGTGCTGGAAGTTCTAGCTAGAGCAATAAGGCAAGAGAAAGAAATAAAGGGCATCCAAATTGGTAATGAAGAAGTTAAACTCTCCCTGTTTGCAGATGATATGATACTATACATAGAAAACCCTAAAGACTCCACGAGAAATCTACTGGAACTAATAGAAAGATTCAGCAGAGTAGCAGGATACAAGATAAACATTCAAAAATCAGTTGGATTCCTATACAACAGTAAGGAGAACGATGAAAAGGAGATCAGGAAATCAATACCATTTTCAATAGCCCCTAAAAAGATAAAATACTTAGGAATAAATCTGACCAGGAATGTAAAAGACCTATACAAAGAAAACTACAAAACACTGCTGCATGAAACCCAAAGGGATCTACATAAATGGAAAAACATACCATACTCATGGATAGGCAGACTCAACATTGTGAAAATGACAATTCTACCTAAAGCAGTCTACAAATGCAATGCAATCCCGATACAAATACCAACAATATTCTTCAAAGTGATGGAAAAACTAATTATTAACTTTATATGGAAAGGGAAGAAACCCCGAATAAGTAAAGCACTACTGAAGAAGAAGAATAAAGTTGGAGGACTCACACTACCTGACTTGAGAACCTACTGTACAGCTACAGTACTCAAAACAGCCTGGTACTGGTACAACAACAGAGACATTGACCAATGGAACAGAATTGAGAACCCAGATGTAAATCCACCCACCTACGGTCACCTGATCTTCGACAAGGGCCCAAAATACATCAAATGGGGAAAAGACAGTCTTTTTAACAAATGGTGCTGGAAAAACTGGATATCCATTTGTAGAAAAATGAAACAGGACCCATACCTCACACCATATACAAAAACTACTTCAAAATGGATCAAAGACCTGAATATAAAGCCTCAAACTATAAAATTCATAGAAGAAAAAATAGGACCAACACTTCAGGCCTTAATACGTGGCATTAACAGGATACAAACAATAAACATCAACACAAAATACCCAACAGATAAACTAGATAATTGGGATCTTCTAAAAATCAAACATCTATGCTCTTCAAAAGACTTCAACAAAAGAGTCAAAAGAGAACCCACAGACTGGGAAAAAATTTTTGGACAGTACAAGTCAGACAAAGGTCTAATCTCCATAATCTACAAGAAAATCCAGCACCTCTACAACAAAAAGACAAACAATCCTATCAAAAAATGGGCAAAGGAAATGAACAGACACTTCACCAAGGAAGACATTCAAATGGCCAACAGACACATGAGGAAATGCTCGCGATCAGTAGCCATTAGAGAAATGCAAATTAAAACCACAATGAGATACCACCTCACCCCGGCATCACTGGCACGAATCAAAAATACTGGACATAACAAATGTTGGAGGGGCTGCGGGGAGATGGGAACTCTTATACACTGCTGGTGGGAATGCAAAATGATACAACCATTTTGGAAAATGATATGGCGTTTCCTCAGAAAGCTCGAAATAGACATACCATTTGATCCAGCAATCCTACTCCTAGGAATATATCCTAGAGAAATAATGGTCATCACTCGAATAGACATATGTACACCTATGTTCATGGCAGCATTGTTCACAATAGCAAAACGATGGAAACAACCTCGATGTCCATCAACAGATGAATGGATACACAAACTATGGTACATACACACAATGGAGTACTATGCAACGAGAAAGAACAACAATGAATCTGTGAACCATCTCATAACATGGATGAAACTGGAGGACATTATGCTGAGTGAAATAAGTCAATCACAAAAGGACAAATATTGTATGAGACCTCTATTGTAAAAACCCATGAAAAAATTCACATGCAATATGTAACAATCCTTGTTGGTTACCAGGGATGGGGGGGGGGGATACTAAATAGGTAATAGATAAGTGGTAACTTGGGTGAGAGGTGAGATAGTACACAGTACAGGGGAAACTAACACAACCTGCACAAGGAAAGGTCATGGAGGCCCTATAGACACATCCAAACCCCCCAAGGGATTGAGTTGTTGGACGGAGGGCTCTGGGGACCATGGTCTCAGGGAACATCTAGCTCAATTGGCATGACAGTACTTATAAAGATAATGCTGTACATTCTACCTTGGTGAGTAGTGTCTGGGGTCTTAAAAGCCTATGAGCGGCCATCTAAGATACTCCACTGGTCTCATCCCTTTGGGAGCAAGGGAGAATGAAGAGAACAGGATTCATCGAAAAGATTAGTCCAAAGGACTAATTGTCCACAGCTACCAAGGCCTCCACCAGACTGAGTCCAGTACAGCTAGATGGTGCCCGGCTACCACCACCGACTGCTCTGACCAGGATCACAACAGAGGGTTCTGGACAGAGCTGGAGAAGGATGCAGAGCATAATTTTAACTCCCCCCCCCCCCAAAAAAAAAAATACCAGATTTACTGGCCTAAAGAATACTAGAGAAATCTCGAGAGTGTGGCCCCCAGACACCCTTTCAGCTCAAAGGTGAAGTTACCTTTAAGGTTCGATGTTAAGCCTAGGAGTGGACAGCCCAGTAAAACTAAATGGGACTGATGAGGTACAGGAGTCCGGTGACAAGGGCCAGAAGGCAGAGGGGGAGTAGGAAACTGATGATAAGGAACACAAATTGAATAAGGACACTGTCTATGTATTGTGAGATTGTTGACCACTGCTATAGGGAAACATTTGTAGTAACTATTAAATGGGAGGCTGTTTTGTCCTGTAAGCCTTCATCTTGGGTGAGAATGGCAGCACAATTGGAAGAGCATAGTCAATATCACCTAAATGTGTAAGTAAAAAGTTTTGAAATGGTGTTAAAATAAAATAAAATAATAATAATAAAAAAAATGAGACTAAAGAGGTACAGTAGTCCAGTGACAAGGGCCAGAAGACAGAAGGGGACAAGGAAGTCCCCTGATGATAGGGAACACAAGGTGGAGTAAGGATATTCTTGATGTGCTGTGAGATTGTTAACCATTGTCATAGGGCAACATGTGTAGTTACGGTTAAATGAAAAACTGTTTTATTCTGTAAGCCATCATCTTAAGTGAGAATAATAGCACAGTTGGAAGAGCGTAGTCAATGTCACTGAACTATGAATGCAGAAATTTTTGAAACGGTGTATCTTTGGCTATCTGTATCTTAATCAAAAAAAAAAAAAAAAAGGTTGAGAATTTAGAGGCTTAATATGTTGTGGGGTTGTTAACCAATGTCATAGAACAACATGTGTACTACTATTTCATGAGAAACTATTTGCTCTGTAAGCTTTCACCTGAAGTACAATAAAATATAATAAAAAAAAATCAAAAAAAAAAGAAGAAAGTGACAAAATCAAAATATTAACTACACAACTCAAACAAATGAAATGGAGAAGAGCAAAAAAAAAAAAAAAACACAGTCATCAGAAGAAAGGAAATAATAAAGATCAGAGCAGAAATAAATAGAGAACAGAAAAACAATAGAAAGAATCAATAAAATCTAAAGTTGGTTCTTTGAAAGAATCAATAAAATCGACAAACCTCTGGCCACACTGCCAAAAGAAAAACAGGAGAGGATGCAAATAACCAAAATAAGAAATGAAATGGGGCACATTACAACAGACCCTACTGAAATAAAAAGGATCATAACAGAGTGTTATGAAAAACTATACTCCAAAAAATTTGAAAACCTAGAGGAAATGGATAAATTTCTAGAAACACACTAACTACCCAAACTAAAACAAAGTGATGTTGAAAATCTGAACAGACCCATAACAAAAGAAGAGACTAGAAAAGTAATACAAAAACTCCCAACCAAAAAAAGCCCTGGCCCAGATGGCTTAACTGGAGAATTCTACAAAACATTCAGAGAAGAGCTTATACCAGTACTACTCAAACTATTTCAGAGCAGAGAAAAGGAAGTAACACTTCCGAATTCATTCTATGAAGCCAGCATAATCCTGATACCAAAACCAGGCAAAGATGCCACAAAAAAAAAAAAAAAAATTACAAACCAATATCTCTCATGAATATAGATGCAAAAATTCTCAACAAAATTCTAGCCAATAGAATTCAGCATCATATCAAAGAAATAATTAACCATGACCAAGTAGGATTCCTACCAGGTATGCAAGCATGGTTCAACATTAGAAAATCAATCAATGTAATTCACCACATTAAAAAAAAAGAAAGAAAAGAATCACATGATCATCTCAATTGATGGAGAAAAGGCATGCGACAAAGTCCTACACAATTCTTTTTTTTTTTTTTTGAAATTTTATATTATATTTTATTTTCATTTATTTATTTATTTAATTTATTTATTTATTTTTATTGTACTTCAGGTGAAGGATACAGAACAAATAGTTTCTCATGAAACAGGTACACATGTTGTTTTATGACATTGGTTAACAACCCCACAACATATCAACCCTCGAACTTCTCAATCTTCTTTTTTTTTTGGTGAAAATACACATAGCCAAAGATACACCATTTCAAAAATTTCTACATGCACAGTTCAGTGACATTGACTACGCTCTTCCAATTGTGCTGTTATTCTCACTTAAGATGAAGGCTTACAAAACAAAATAGTTTCTCATTTAACAGTTACTACAAATGTTGCCCTATGACAAGGATTAACAATCTCACAACACATCAACAATATCCTTACTCAACCTTGGGTTCCCTATCACCAGCTTCCTTGTCCCCTTATTCTTTCTGGCCCCTGTCACTGGACTCCTTTACCTCTTTAGTCTCATTTGGTTTAACCAGGCTGTCCACTCCCAGGTGGAACAGTGAACCTCGGAGGTAACTTCACCACTGTGCTAAAAGGGTGTCTGGGGGCCATACTCTAGGGGTTTCTCCAGTCTCCTTTAGACCAGTAAATCTGGTCATTTTTTTGTGGGTTAGAATTATGCTCTAAATCTTCTCCAGCTCTGTCAAGAACCTTCTGTTGTGATCCTGGTTAGAGCAGTCAGTGGTGGTAGCCGGGCACCATCTAGCTGTACCGGACTCAGTCTGGTGGAAGCCTTGGTAGCTGAGAACAATTAGTCCTTTGGACTAATCTTTTCCTTGTATCCTGTTTTCTTCATTATCCCTTGCTCCCGAAGGGATGAGACCAGTGGAGTATCTTAGATGCCCGCTCACAGGCTTTTAAGACCCCAGACACTACTCACCAAGGTAGAATGTACAGCAATGTCTTTATAAACTGTGTCATGCCAGTTCAGCTAGATGTTCCCTGAGACCATGGCCCCAACAGCCCTCCGCGCAGCAATTCAGTCCCTCAGGGAGTTTGGATGTGTCTATGGGGCTTCCATGACCTTTCCTTGTACAAGTTGTGCCAGTATCTCTTGTATTGTGTACTGTCTCACCCTTCACCCAAGATACCACTTATCTATTGTCTATTTAATATTCCCCCCCACCCCTCCCATCTCTGGTAACCAACAAAGATTGTTATGTTTTTTGTGTATGTTATTACCTTTCTTTGTGGTTACCATAAATTCTACTCATATCTTTCTAAGTTTGAAGCAGTCTACCATTACTTGGTATTGCCTTGCCTTCCTCTTCATTGGAAGGTTCTATACCTATGCCGTTTATTCCCTCTTTTATTGTTTTGATGTTGTTGTCATTTACTGATTAACTGCTCTGATTCCCTGTTGTATTTCTTTGGGTTTTGGATAGTCTTCGAGAGTTCATGTCCTAGATTGGTATCTGGCTGGTACTATCCTGCAACCTAGATTCTGCCTGTCAGCTGAAGCTGTTTGTACTCAGATCAAAGAACTCACTTTAATAATTCTTGTAAGTTTGGTTTGACTTTTACATATTCCCTTAATTTCTGTTTATCTGGAAATGACCTAATTTTACCATCAAATTTGAATGAGAGTTTTGCAGGATATTTTATTCTTGGCTGACAATTTTTTTTCTTTCAAGATTTTATATATGTTCATCCCACTGCCTTCGTGCCTGCATGGTTTCTACCAAATATTCTGAGCTTAGTCTTCTTGTTTCTCCTCTGTATGTAACTTCTTGTTTTTCATGAGCTGCTCTCAGGATTCTTTGTTTGTCTTTGGTTTTGGTGAGTGCGAATATGATATGCCTTGGTGATTTTCTTTTGGGGTCTCTTCTATATGGCGTTCGTTGAGCTTCTTGGATGGCCAGCTTTTCATCATTCATGATATTGTGGAAGTTTTCTGTCAACAGTTCCTCAATGATACTCTGTGTTTTCTGTTTTCTCCTGCTGTTCTGGAATGCCAATCACTCAAAAATTTTTGCTTTTGATTCTGTCCCCCATAACTCTCAGGGTCTCTTCATTTTTCTTTTTCTTTTTTCTGAGTTTTCCTGAAACAAAGTAATATCCAAGTGTTTCTCTTCAATTCCACTGATCCTGTCTTCCAGCATTTCAGATCTGCTTCTCAGCCCTTCTATGACACTGTCCATTTCTGAAATCTTGTTGTTTATCTTTTGGATTTCAAATTGCTGTCTTTGTATAATTTATACTTGTGAATTTATTTTGGCATCTTCTACCTGCATCATCTTCCTGAATTCTTCCAATTTTTTGTCCATATTTTCCAAGAATTTGTCTATTTTTTCCTCATGTTTGTCAGCTTTTTGCCTCAGTTTTTGGAGCATTCTGAGTATTAGAAATTTGAATTCCCTATCAGGTAGTTTGAGTGCATTTTCTTCCAGAGGAGAGTCATCTGGTTTTTTATTTTGGATGCCTACTGGAACCATCCTGTCTTGTTTTTGTAAATGTTTTGTTATTATCTGCTGTCTTCGGGGCATTCAGTAGTTATTTTTCTTGTTTATTGATTGTAGATTTGTTTGTTTCGTCCCTTTTCTTAAAAAAAAGTTGACTATGTCTGACCAGGCAGACTGTGTGTTCTTTGTTGTTTGCTTGTCTATGGGCACAATACTTTTCACCTCCTTCTCCAACTGGCAGGGTCAGTCATTCAGATATGGTATGGCAGGGCAGGTCTAGCTGAAGAGGAGTTACTGGGATGGGTTGTTTGTGGCACTTACTACAGCCAACAGAACGGGTTGGTAATCAGTGCTGGGCAGGTTCTAGTAGGCCGTGCCTGTGCTCCTTGGTGGTGTGATGTCAAGCGCACAGTGCAGGTAGGCAGAATGCAGCAGGGAGAATGTTATGTTTGGAGCTAAGATGGATATGGGAGAGAGGAGAGAGAAACAGGAGCCAAACACATACAAACAAACAAAAAGGAATGCCAGGGGTGCTTGCCGTTGGAGTGGAGAGATGAGAGACTATGAAATGGAGAAAAACAGAAAGGGGAGGAGAAAGAAAAGACAAGAATGAATATATAAGAATCAGAAAGGTTAAAGAACCACAAAGTTCCCAGGGATCCCAGTGGTGCAGCTATGAGGTCTGGGGAAGTCACTCTCAGGTATTGCAGTACAGCCTGGCTAGAAGGCGTAGAGGTATGCAACACCAGGTATTCAGGGAACAGAAAGAGAGGGAAGATATAGAGAGATGAGAAACTGAGCATTGAAGAAAGACAAAAAGGGAATAAGAGGAAAAACAAAACAAAACAAATTAAAAAAAAAAAAAAAAAGCATGGTCCCCAAAGAAACAGAAAAAAAAAATCATAAAAAGAAATGCCCTCAGGGATCCCTCTGCATGTCTGTAGAAGCCAAAGGGGAGTCTCCCTGCCACGCAGTTCAGCCTGGCCTGAAAGGGCTCCCAACTCAAAAAAAGGAAAATAAAAGAAAGAATTCAAAACCAACAAATGAACAACAGCTCCGGGATCCCACCAGCACTGCAGCCCAAACTGGGAAGCAGCTCCACTCGAACAGGGCTCCGCAGCACTCAGGAAGAAGCAAAGATGGCGCACAGAGCCAGGTACTTAAGCAAAGGGAGGGGGAGGTGGTGAGAGGCAAGTAAGAAATCAAAAGAAGCAGAAAAAAAAAAAAAAAGCAACACTAGCAGCCAACAAATGGCACTCAGAAAGCCAGCTAGTGCGGGCTGATGTTTCTGGACAAGAGACTGTGTCCGTGGGAAACAGAGGGGGCCAAGTGTGGGTGAAGAAGGGTAGAGAGTGGGAAAGCATATATCACAAATTACTGGAGCTCTGCAGCCCCTCAGGAAGAAGCAAGGATGGTGCACAGAGCGAGGTACATGGGCAAAAGGAGGAGGAGGTGGGGAGAGGCAAGGAAGAAATAAAAAGAAGCAGAAAAAAAGCAACACCAGTAGCCAGCAGATGGCACTCAGAGAGCCACTCATTCGTGTGTGTGGAATCCAAGCAGCTGCTGTTTCCCAGTCAAGAGACTGTGGCTGCAGGAAGCAGAGGAGGCCGACTCAGGGTGAAGAAGGGTGGGGGGTGGGAAAGGGTATATCACCAGTTACTGGTTGTTTTGTCTCCCTCTGGAAGCTCCATGAGGCTGCTTTCTTGTACCCCCTGTTTGCTGGTCTCCGATAGGAGTCCAAGATGGCGGATCCGCCCTGTGTTAGCTGGTAGGGGACCTCTGCATGAATCTCTCCTCGCTCTCCATTCTCTGTCAGTTTTCTCACTCCATTTGGTGCTTGGCTGAGTTCTTTATCTCTTCATTTGTTGTTTTAGGGTTTCAGGATTGTTGTAGTCTCTGTTCGGCTTAGTTTTTGGGATCTTTGCTGTGGAGGGATGGCGTGGTGCTTCTACCTAGAGCGCCATTTTGCCGGAACCTCCCCAACACAATTCTTGATAAAACCTCTCAATAAAATAGGTATAGAAGGGAAATTTCTCAACAAAATAAAGGGCATCTATGCAAAACAAACAGCGCACATCATTCTTAATGGAGAGAGGCTGAAAACATTCCCCTTGAGAACAGGAACAAGACAAGGATGCCCTTTATCACCACTCTTATTTAACATTGTTCTGGAAGTTCTAGCTAGAGCAATAAGGGAAGAAAAAGAAATAAAGGGCATCCAAAATGGTATTGAAAAAGTTAAACTGTCCCTGTGTGCAGATGATATGATACTATACATAGAGAACCCTAAGACTCCACGAGAAATCTACCGGAACTAATAGAAAGATTCAGCAGAGTAGCAGGATACAAGATAAACACAGAAAACTCAGTTAGATTCCTATACAAGAATAAAGAGAATGATGAAAAGGAAATCAGGAAAACAATACCATTTATAATAGCCCCTAAAAAATAAAATACTTAGGAATAAATCTAACCAGGGATGTAACAGACTTATAAAAAGAAAACTACAAAACACTACTGCAGGAAACCCTAAGGGATCTCCACAAATGGAAAAACATACCACGCTTATGGATAGGTAGACTCAACATTGTGAAAATGACAATTCTCCTTAAAGAAATTTACAAATACAATGCAATCCCTATCCAAATACCAATAACATTCTTCAAAGAGATGGAAAAACCAATCATTAACTTTATATGGAAAGGGAAGAATCCCTGGATAAGTAAAGCACTACTGAAGAAGAAGTAGAAAGTTATAGGACTCACACTACCTGACCTCAAAACCTACTATACAGCTATGGTAGTCAAACAGCCCAGTACTGGTACAAGGACAGATGCATTGACCTATGGAACAGAATTGAGAACCCAGATGTAAATCTATCCATCTATCATTACTTGATCTTCAAAAAGGGCTCAAAGTCCATCAAATGGGGAAAAGACAGTCTTTTTAACAAATGGTACTGGCAAAACTGGATGACTATCAGCAAAAAAATGAAACAGGACCCATACCTCACACCATGTACAAAAACTAATTCAAAATGGATCAAAGACCTAAATATAAAGCCAAAAACTGTAAACTTCATAGAAAAAAAAAATAGGACCAATGCTACAAGCCTTAATACACGGCATTAACAGGATACAAACCATAACCAACTACACACAAACCCCAGTAGATAAGCTAGATTACTGGGATCTTCTAGAAATCAAACACCTATGCTCTTCAAAAGACTTCACCAAAACAGTGAAAAGAGAAACTACAGATTGAGAAAAAATTTTTAGACAGTACAAGTCAGACAAAGGTCTAATCTCCACAGTCTACAAGAAAATCCAACACCTTTACAACAAAAAGACAAATAATCCTATTAAAAAAAGGGCAAAGGAAATGAACAGACACTTCACCAAAGAAGACGTTCAAATGGCCAACAAACACATGAGGAAATGCTCGCAATCACTAGCCATTAGAGAAGTGCAAATTGAAACCACAGTGAGATACCATTTCTCCCCAGCATTACTGGCACGAATCAAAAACACTGTAAATAAAAAATGTTGGAGTGGCTGCGGGGAGATTGGAACTCTTATGCACTGCTGGTGGGAATGCAAAATGATACAACCATTTTGGAAAATGATATGGTGCTTCCTTAGAAAGCTAGAAATAGAAATACCATATGATCCAGCAATCCCACTCCTAGGACTATATCCTAGAGAAATAAGAGCCATCACTTGAATAGACATATGCACATCCATGTTCATGGCAACATTGCTCACAATAGCAAAAAGATGGAAACAACCTAGATGTCCATCAACAGATGAACAGATAAACAAACTATGGTACATACACACAATGGAGTACTACGCAACGATAAAGAACAATGATGATCTGTAAAGTATCTCATAATACGGAGGAAACTGGAGGACATTATGCTGAGTGAAATAAGTCAATCACAAAAGGACATACACTGTATGAGACCTCTATTGTAAAATCCCATGAAAAATTTCATACACAAGAAGTCACAATCTTTGTTGGTTACCAGGAATGGGACGGGTAGGGGGGAAATACTAAATAGGCACTAGATAAGTGGTACCTTTGGTGAAGGGTGAGACAGTACACAATACCGGGGAAGCCAGCACAGCTTGTACAAGGAAAGGTCATGGAAGCTCCATCACACATCCAAACTCCCTGGGGGACTGCATTGCTGGGCAGAGTGCTGTCAGGAACATGGTCTCTGGGAAAATCTAGCTCAATTGGCATAACACAGTTTATAAAGACAGTGTTCTACATTCTACCTTGGTAAGTAGCATCTGGGGTCTTAAAAGCCTTTGAGCTGCCATCTAAGATAGTCCTCTGATCTCACCCCTTCAGGAGCAAGGGAGAATGAAGAAAACACGATTCAAAGAAAAGATTAGTCCAAAGGACTAATGGACCACATCTACCAAGGCGTCCACCAGACTGAGTCCAGTACAGCTAGATGTTGCCTGGCTACCACCACTGACTGCTCTGACCGGGATCACAACAGAGGGTTCTCGACAGAGCTGGAAAAGGATGTAGAACAAAATTCTAACACATAAAAAAAAGACCAGATTTACTGGTCTGAAAGAGCCTGGAGACACCCCGAGAGTATGGCCTACAGACACCATTTTAGCTCAGTGGTGAAGTCACCTCCAAGGTTGACCATTCAGCCAGGGTTTGGACAGCCCCATAAAACAAACCAGGACTAATGAGGCACAGCAGTCCAGAGAGAAGGACTAGAAGGCAGAAGGGGACAGGAAAGCTGGTGTTAGGGAACCCAAGGTTGAGTGAGGACAGTGTTGACATGTAGTGGGGTTGTTAACCATTGTCTTAGGGCAACATGTGTACTAACTGTTTAATGAGAAACTAATTTGTTCTGTAAACCTTCATCTAAAGTGAGAATAGCAGCACAACTGGAAGAAAGTAATTGATGTCACATAATTGTGCATGTATAAATTTTTGAAATGGTGTATCTTTGGCTATGTATATTTTCACCAAAAAAAAAAAAAAAAAAAAAAAAGGTTGAGAAGGGAGAGGCTTGACATATCGTGGGATTGTTAACCAGTGTCATAAAACAGTATTTGTACTGACTGTTTCATGAGAAACTATTTGTTCTGTAAACCTTCACCTAAAGTACAATAAAAAAAAAAAAAAGGGACAATGCTAGGAGCCATAATACATGGGAGAAACACAATATGAACCATAAGTAATTATGCTCAGGCACCAGAAGAGAGACTAGATAACTGGGAGCTCCTAAAAATCAAACACTTAAGCTCATCAGAAGACTTTACCAAAAGAGTAAAAAGATAATCTGCAGACTGGGAAAAAATATTTTGGCTATGACAAATCCGATCAGCATCTAATCTCTAAAATCTACAAGATACTGCAAAACCTCAACAACAAAAAGACATACTACCCAATTAAAAAATTTGCAAAGGACATGAACAGACACTTCGCCAAAGTTATTCAGGCTGCTAATAGACACATGAAGAAATGCTCACGATCATTACCCATTAGAGAAATGCAGATCAAAACTAAAATGAGTTATCATCTCACTCCGACAAAGCTAGCATTAATCCAAAAAACACAAAATAATAAAAGCTGTAGAGGTTGTGGAGAGACTGCAACACTTATACATTGTTGATGGGAATGTAAAATGTTACAACCACTTTGGAAATTGATTTGGCACTTCCTTAAAAAGCTAGAAATAGAAGTACCATGCTATCCAGTTATTCCACTCCTTGTTATATATCCTAGAGAAATAAGAGCCATCACAGGAATAGATATATGCATACCCATGATCATTGCAGCACTGTTCACAATAGCAAAAAGATGGAAACAACCTAGGTGCCCATCAATGGACAAATGGATAAACAAATTATGGTATATCCACACAATGGAATACTACACAAAGATAAAGAACAATGATAAATCTGTGAAACATCTTATAACATGGAGGAAGCTGGAGGTCATTAGGCTGAGCGAATTTAGTCAGTTATGGAAGGACAAATATTGTATAAGACCACTATTGTTAGAACTGAAGAAAAGGTTTAAACACAGAAGGAAACATTCTTTGATGGCTACGAGGGTGAAGAGCCAGGGTGAGGGTTATGTACTAACTAGATAGTAGATAAGAATTATCTTAGGTGAAGGGAAGGACAGCACACACTACAGGGGAAGTCAGAACAACTGGACTAAACAATAGCTAAAAAGTTTTCTGAATACAATCAAACATTTTGAGGGACAGGGTAGCAGGGGTGGGGGTCTGGAGACCAGGCTTTCAGGGGACATCTAGGTCAAACGGCATAACAAAGCTTATTAAGAAAGTGTTCTGCATCCTACTGTGGTGAGTGGCATCTGGGGTCTTAAAAGCTTGCAAGCAGCCATCTAAGATGCATCAATTGGTCCCAACCACCTGGAGTAAAGGAGAATGAAGAACACCAAAGACACAAGAAAAGTATTAGCCCAAGAGACAGAAAAAGCCACGTAAACCAGAGACTTCATCAGCCTGAGACCAGAAGAACTAGATGGTACCCGGCTACTACCAATGACTGCCCTGACAGGGAACACAACAGAGGGTCCCTGATGGAGCAGGAGAAAGGTGGGGTGCAGAACTCAAATTCTAGTAAGAAGTCCAGACTTAATGGTTTGACTGAGGCCCCTGGATTCTCTATCAGCCCAGAACTAAAACAATTTCTGAGGCCAACTCTTCAGGCAGGGATTGGACTGGACTAGGGGACATAAAGTGATACTCATGAAGAGTGTGCGTCTTAGCTCAAGTAGATACAAGAGACTAAATGGGCAGCTTCTGTCCAGAGGTGAGATGGGAAGGCAGAGAGAGTTAGGAGTTGGTTGAATGGACATGGGCATGGGGAATCAGGGGTGGAAAGGAGGAGTGTGCTGTCACAGTATGGGGAGAGCAATTAGAGTCACATAACAATGTATGTGTAAGTTTTTGTATGGAAAAAAATAAAAAAGCAAGCACTGCCTCCGTCTGTTTTATAGGGAACCCAGGCTCAGAAATCCTACTCTGCACACAAAAGTTTAGCTCAAATTTTATGTCCTCTGACACCCATCCCAAACCCCCAGCTCCGACACTGAACTTCAAGGAAAACATTTACTAAAATCATTTATTCTGTTTGTTTCTCAAACAACACTATAATCTTCCTGAGGATGGAAACCGTGCAAATTCTCTACTCCCCTACTTACAGGGTTTAATGGAACTTAGTAGTCCCACAAAGGAAAAAAAAAACTCAAATATTACAAAATAATATGCAGATATGGCATATGAGTTTTTCCAAAAATTAAAGCATTAATAGGAGAAAATAAGACAAAAAGTAGGCTTGTTGCTATCATTGTAATACCATAGTAAACACGATTAAGCCTTGCAGATAATGGGAACAACAGAAGGACTTTCACTATGAAATACACATCCATCATTTGAGGAAAATAAAGCTGTGAAAGAAAGGGAACAAAGTATGTACTTCTGATAAGTTTTGACAGAACATTGTCAGGTACAAAAAGCAAGAAAGATAAAGAGAAGGAAAAATGTAGTCTAATGATGTGCATCAAAACATTTAGAATAGATTCTTAAAAATAATATATAAAAAGTGTTTAACAATTCATCAGCTTGTTTTTTGTATTTTTTTCCTCAAGCCTAAGTTTCATAGATCCTCACTTTTTACCCATAAAATTCATAAATTTAGAAGTTGTTTTATATGGAATCTGCTCTTCCAAGCAAGTTTCTCTCTTTATAGTCATTATTGTCAAAGCTATCATTTCTTACATTTAGTCTTAATAAAACTCAAAAATATATGCCAATCATTTTTAATATACATTTATTAAGACCTTAGCCCTTTGACAAGTGTGCTATTTTACAAGCCTTCATTTTGGCAAAAGAGAAACATGAAGTCAAGGAATCTTGTCTTACCTGCTAAAAATACACAACCAAATAGAGATCATGGGTCTACTCAGAGGTCTTACTTGACAGTTAAACTGCCATTACAAATTTCACATGTCTTATCTTACCAGGTTGGTGACCAACCCACAGCTGTTACTTATTCTCAGTTTTAAATATAAATGCATTAAATTCCTCCTCCCCAAATCAACAACATCTATCACAACAGGAGCACCAAAAACCAATCTTGTCACCAGCTTCTCCCATCCCTGCACTCTTGTTATCGCAGAGAAGAGGATTTATAAAAACAACAGCACCTCACCCCAAAATGAAAACGTTAAGAAGTAAAATCTTTAGGGTAATAATTTTTTAGCAGAAATAATACAAAACTAACATTTTTAAAGGAAAATGCCTTTGTACTTTTAAAAAGTATAACTTTACTAGCGGAACTATTAGGCAATGTATTTATTGGCTTTCTATCAGCATCAACTATAGATGCTAAGATTTTAACGTATGTGACTTGTCTTTTTTTTGGAAATCTCTTTTTATATTTTATTTTATTTTTTGTTGCTGTTGACAATATACACAGCAGATCATACACCAATTCAACAACTTCTACATGTACAATTCAGTACATGATATTGATTACTTTCTTCAAGTTGTGCCACCATTCTCACCCTCCTTTTCCGAATAAAATATCTGACTACCTTTAATTGTTTATTCATTAACTTCAGATGCTTAAGTGCCTGTTAGGTATTAGAATTATACTTGGTGCTGAGGTTATAGTTGAAAGTAAAACAGCCTTTTTGCCTCCCCTCATGGAACCTACAGTCTAGAGGATTATATCAGGTTAATCTGTTAAAGAAGAACCAGCTGTAATGGCCAAAATTTCATAATTGTTATGAACTTAGAGCTCTGATTTTATCCCTTTTGAGAAAAAGATAATAATTTATGAAAATGTTTCAAAACTGGACTTTGAACAATTTTATTTAATAGTCATAACAAGCCATTTGAGTAGCTGAAGTTTTAAGAGAGGCAGTTCAAAATGCCAGTAACCTGGTAAAACAATATGTAAGAAGTCCCTGAGTGGCACAGACAGTTAACACGCTCTGCTGCTGACCAAAAGGTTGGAGGTTTGAATCTACCCAGAGGCACCTCAGAAGAAAGACTTGGTAATCTACTTAAAAAAATTAGCCATTGATGCCCCTACGGAGCTCAGTTCTACTGTAACACACTTGGGGTCATCATGAGTCAGAATTGACTTGATGGCCATTGGCGTGGTGGTGGAATGTAACTAGAGTACAGTGTCTCATTGGCCCAAACAAGGAGCTTACCTATGTACAGCTGAGGATTTGTCCCATGGTACACTGACTAGTCCCAGCTGCTTTTAAGACTACTGTTAATGTGTTCAGGATGTAATATTAATTAAGAAACATTGGGAAGGTTAATTCATTACCTCCTAAAGAATTAGAGATCATGAAGGAAAAATATTATGATCTTATGCCAAACATTTTTGATCCATTTCTAGTAGTGACTTAATAGAAAGAAAAATTACGGATTTGACTCTGATAGGAATTACATCTATTAAAATTTATCTAGGTCTTTTACCTTTGATTGACTAGGGTTGAGCTTGAAGTACTTGATAGTTTATCCTGTCTTAATTTGTCTACTCTCATCAGTGAACACCTACAGAACTCTTGCCCATGCCTTCAGACGGGGATTTTAACCCCCTTACCAGTCCAGCTTCTTAAAGGCCTTACAAATGGCAGATTCAAGGACACTGAGCCTTACCTCTTAGCATTGTCAAGCTGCTTTAGCTCCTGCATATCCAAGCCTCTCTTATCCTTAATTCTGGAGACTATTTGACTTTATTTTAAATTAAATTTATTTTCATTCTTACTTTTGTATTGCTCTCATTGGCCTATGAATACCTTCCAGTAGTTAATGGTTTTATTGCTTTAGCACCCTTATAATTCTTTTTGGGGGCTAATATTTTACAATTCTCTTTGTTCTAACAATTGTTTTGTTTTTCATTTCTTTGTGGTATTAGAATCATACTGATTTATTATGACTAGATTGCTTACTTGTTTTATCTCATTTTTGTTTTCACTATATATATAATTCTAATTACTTTTAATACTTTATGATTTATTAATTTGGTTTTAAATATTTTTGTTCTGGATTCTTTCCATATTAAATAATAACACTTTTGATATTAAATAAGAATGAAGCAGCAGACAAAGGGTCAGGAAGAAAAGATCAAAGAAGCCAACAGACAAAACACATCAACAACAAAAAATATTACCATAATCCTTGGCTTCTTAATTCTCTGTGAAAAAAGGAGAGAGTACCATACTAATGATAAATATATGACTGCCTAAATATAGACAATCAGAACTCTCACAGCAGAAAGTAAGCTATTTCCAGCCCACTTCCCATTTCCACTGCCACCTCACTGGTTGAGCCTCATATCATCCTCTCTCCAACTAACTGAAATCTTGAAATTGCCTTCTGACTCTTATCCCTGACTAACTAGTCTCTTACAACTGGAATTCATTTTATATGACATGACCTATCATATATTTTCCAGTAATATTTAATTATTAAATTACAAAAGCTGAATGATACTACATTCTCTTAAAAAAAAAAAAAAGAAGGGAGAAAAAGAAAAGCAAAGATAGAAAAGAAAAATTCTTGCATTTCTTCCTCAGTATCCTGACTTGTTACTATTCAGGCAAAGTTTGATGTCTGATTAATTAGAGCCTGTGTTTTTGAAGCCATAATCCAAATTTAAAGAAAATTGAAGTTTCCCATCTGTCAAAAGTACACTGTCTGGCTATAGAAATGTGATTGGTTTTAAAAATAGTGTTGGCAATTTTGTTTCAAACAAATGGCATTCTTTCAGAATCAAACATTATTTCTCAAGTTGGCAATCTTTATTATTTAGGTCATATTTTAATTTCTATATTATGTTAGGCAAGCTGGGTATTTTAAAGTAGTTTTATAAGGAGTTTAATATAAATAAAAGTAAAATCAGTAAGTTATTCTAACTATTTTATACATCCTTCTTCTGGAAGACTTCTTATCTCAAATTTTTTTTTTAAATACTGTAATTAATTTAAAAATTTCCCAATAATTCCTTACTTTAAAGAATATGCATGTAATGCAAATATTTTAAAGCCCTCATATAAATTTGCTTCTTCTGGAGACTATTTGAACCCAAAAGTGCTAAGTTAAGAGCAATATTGCATGATTTTGGTGGTAGGAAGATGAGAATAATTGTGCAACAATACAAAAAGGTTTCTGAAGGTTCAGTTCAAATTCTATTAAATAACTGAAAGAAAAGACAAGTAGTCTGTCATGGACTGGATTGTGTCCCCCAAAAATATGTGTCAGCTTAGTTGGGCCTTGATTCTCAGTACTGTGTGGTTGTCCTCCATTTTGTGATTGATATAATTTTCTTATGTGTTGTAAATCCTAATCTCTGCCTGTGGTTAATGAGGCAAGATCAGATTATGTTCAAGAGGATTAGGGTGGGATATAACACCCTTGCTCAGGTCACATACCTGATCCAATATAAAGAGAGTTTCCCTGGGTGTGGTCTGCACCACCTTTTATCTTAAAAGAGTTAAAAGGAAAGGGAAGCCAGTAGAGAGTGGGGGACCTTATATTACCAAGAAAGCAATGCTGGGAGCAGAGCACATCTTTTGGACCCGAGGTTCCTGCACAGAGAAGCTCCTAGACGACGGAAAGATGGAAGACAAGGACCTTCTCTTAGAGCCAACAGAGAGAAAGACTTCCACTGGAGATGATGCCCTGAATTTGGGCTTCTAGCCTACTAGACTGTGAGAGAATAAATTTCTAGTTTTTAAAGCCATCCACTTGTGGCATTTCTGTTATAGAAGCACTACAGGACTAAAACACAGTCTCAATTTGAACTAAGTTGTATACATTTATGGATCTTAATTTTTTTTTGGAAGTCATAAAAAATGAAATAGAATGCATAAAGATCGATATCCTAGGCATCAGTGAGATGAAATGGACTAGTACTGGCCATTTTGGATCAGACAATCATATACTCTACTATGCCAGGAATGACAAATTGAAGAGGAATGTCATCATGTTCATTGTCAAAAAGAATATTTGAAGATCTATCCTGAAGTACAATGCTGTCAGCATTGGATAACATCCATATGCCTACAAAGAAGACCAGTTAATACAACTATTATTAAAATTTACACACAACTGCTAATGTCAAAGATGAAGGAATTGAAGATATTTACCAACTTCTGCAGTCTGAAATTGATCAAACATGCAATCAAGATGCATTGATACTTACTGGAGATTGGAATGCAAAAGTTGGAAACAAAGAAGGATTGGTAGTTGGATAATAAGGCCTGGTGACAGAAACAATGGTGGAGATCACGTGACAGAATTTTGCAAGATCAATGAATTATTCATTGCAAATATCTTTTTTCAACAACATAAACGGAGACTGTACATGTGGACCTCACTGGTTGGAAAACAGGAATCAAATCAACTACATCTGTGGAAAAAGATGAAAGAAAACATCAATATTATCTGTCAGAATAAGGCCAAGTTCTGACTGTAGAACAGACCACCAGTTACTCACATGCATGTTTAACTTGAAGCTGAAGAAAATTTTTTCAAAAGTCTGCAAGAGCCAAAATATGAACTTGAATATATCCCATATGAATTTGAAAACTATCTCAAGAATAGATTTGATGCACTGAATACTAATGACTGAAGACCAGATGAGTTGTTGGATAATGTAAAGGACCTCATACACGAAGAAAGCAAGAGGTCATTAAAAAGACAAGAAAGGAAAGACCAAAATGGATGTCAGAAGAGACTCTGAAAGTTGCTCTTGAACATACAGTAGCTAAAGCAAAAGGAAGAAATGATGAAGTAAAACAGCTGAACAGTTGATTTCAAAGGACAGCTCAAGAAGATAAAGTATTATAATGAAACGTGCAAAGACCTGGAGATAAAATACCAAAAGGAAAGAACATGCCTGGCATTTCTCAAGCTGAAAGAACTGAAGACAAAATTCAAGCCTAGAGCCACAATATCAAAGGATTCTATGGGCAAAATATTAAATGATGAAGGAAGCATCAAAAGAAGATGGAAGGAATAAACAGAATCACTGTACCAAAAAGAATTGGTGGATGTTCAACCACTTCAGGAGGTAGCATATGATCAAGAACTGATAGTATGGAAGGAAGAAGTCCAAGTTGCACTAAAGATATTGGTGAAAAACAAGGCTCCAGGAATTGACTAGACACCAATTGAAATGTTTCAACAAAGAGATGCAACACAGGAGGTGCTTACTTTATGCTAAGAAATTTGGTAGACAGCTACCTGGACAACCCACTGGAAGAGAACCATATTTGTGCCCATTCCAAAGAAAGGTGATGCAATAGAACGTGGAAATTATCAAACAATATTATTAATATCATATGCAAGCAAAATTTTGCTGAAGATCATTCAAATGTGGTCACAGCAGTACATCAACATGGAACTGCCAGAAATTCAAACTGGATTTAGAAGAGGATGTGGAACAAATGATATCATTGCTGATGTCAGATGGATCTTGGCTGAAAGCAAAGAATACCAGAAAAATGTTTACCTCTGTTATATTGACTATGCAAAGGCATTCGACTGTGTGGATCATAACAGATTATGAATAAGATTACGAAGAATGGGAATTCCAGAACACTTAATTGTGCTCATGAAGAACCTAGACATAGATCAAGAGGCAGTCATTCTAACAGATCAAGGGGATACTGCATGGTTAAAATCAGGGTTGTATCATTTCACCATACTTATTCAATATGTATGCTGAGCAAATAATCTGAGGAGCCAGACTATATGAAAAAGAATGTAGCATCAGGATTGGTGGAAGACTCATTAACAACTTGCGATATACAGATGACACAACCTTGCTTGCTGAAAGTGAAGAGGACTTGAAGCACTTACTGATGAAAATCAAAGACTACAGTCTTTAGTATGAGTTAGACCTCAATATAAAGAAAACAAAAATCCTCACAACTAGACCAATAAGCAATGTCTTGATAAACAGAAAAAAGACTGAAGTTGTCAAGGATTTCGTTTTACTTGGATCCCAAATCAGTGCCCATGGAAGCCACAGTTAAGAAATCAAATGACATACTGCTCTGGGCAAATCTCCTACAAAAAAACCTTTTTAAAGTGTTAAAAAGAAAAGATTTTTAGTCCACTTTGAGGAACTAAGTTGCTCCTGACCCAAGCCATATTTTCAATTGCCTCATATGCATGCAAAAGCTGGACAATGAATAAGGAAGACTGAAGAAGAATTGATGTCTTTGAATTATGGTGTTGGCAAAGAATATTGAATATATCATGGATTTCCAGAAGAATGAACAAATCCGTCTTCAAAGAAAGACAGCCAGTGTGCTCCTAAGAAGTGAGGATGGTGAAACTTTGTCTCACATACTTTGGACATGTTATTAGCAAGGACCAGTCCCTGGAGAAGGACGTCATTCTTGGTAAAGCACAGGATCAGTGAAAAAGAGGAAGACCCTCGGCAAGATGGATTGACAAAGTGGCTGCAAGAAAGGACTCTAACATAGCAATGGTTTTGAGGATGGCACAGGACCAGACAGTGTTTTGCTCTGTTCTACATAGGGTTGCCATGGGTTGGAATCCACTTAATGGCACCTAACAACAACAACAATCTTACACATCCTAAAGTGTTATTTTTTTTCTCTCAGAAATTTACATCTAAAGAACACTCATACAACAGCCATCTAAGATACAATTGTTGGTCTCTTCCTGTCTGGAGTTAAAGAGTGTGGAGAAAACTGAAGACTCAAGGAAGTAATTAGTCCAATGGACTCATGGCCCACACAAACCACAACCTCCACTAGCCTGAGACCAGAAGAAATAGATGGTGCCCCTCTACCACTACTGCCTGCCAGGATCACATTAGACGGCCCCGCACAGAGTGGGAGAAAAATGGAGAACAAAATCCAAATTCATAAAAAAGATCAGCTTACTGGTCTGACAGAGACTGGAGGAACCCCTGAGACTATGGCACTTATCTACCCTTCTAACTTGGATCTGAAGCTCCTCCTGGCGATCGCCTTTCAGAGGAACAATAGACAGGCCTATAAAATAAACTATAGCACATATGAGGAAAGTGCTCCTTAGAACAATCAACTATACAAAACCAAAAGGGCAACATTTGCTCAAAGGCAAAGATGAGAAGGCAGGAAGGGGCAGGAAAGCTGGATGAATGGAAACGGGGAACTCGGGGTGGGCATGGGGAGAGTGCTGACACATTGCAGGGATTGCAACCAATGTCACGGAACACTTTGTGTATAAATTATTGAATGGAAAACTAATTTGTTCTGTAAACTTTCACCTAAAGCCCAATAAAAAATAAAGGAAGAATACCCATACAAAAGAGTTACAATTAACTACCTTTGCTCAATTAAATGGAACCAGCTGATTTTTTTAATTAAAGGAACTTCTACATTGTACATAAAACTGTTACTGAAAGTTCTTGGATTAATTTCACTAATAACTAGACATAAAAACAAGAGAAGAAAAAGGTTTATTATGTATTGTCCTGAAGAAACATGTTTATATTTTTCCAACATTGAGTATTTAAAATGAATGAGAAAGTATCTTTGTCAAGACAATAAAGATGTTCAATGAAGGGTAAATAATCCCAAAAGTAGGAAAATTCAGAACCAAGTCTTTGAGTTTTAACAGAGTTTTCTTAAAGATATTTTCTAAAATATGTGTCTCAATTTTCTATAAGCAAAATGTGGCTAAAATGCACTTCTCCTTTATAAGTAAACTCTTCCAAAAAGTTAATTCTCCTGTATTTCTCTGAATGTCTTACCTTTTGATTTAAGTTAATGGCAAACACAGAACAAACTCCAACTAAAAATTAAAGAACTGAACTGAGATTGTGCTGCTACCCAAGGGGCAGAGCTTGCATTTGAGTCTAACCAAGTTAATTAATTGTTAGAAAACAAGACTCCGTAGAAGAACATAATAGAGTCAGTAGTCTCTACATCACAATACACAACTGCTTGATATACGAAGAAGCAGAAATATGTGTCCTATTATCAAGATAATAGACAATCAATAAGGCTCATGGTAACCCAAATATTGGAATCGACAGACAAGGATTTTAAAGCAGTTGTTATAAGTATGCTCAAAGATATAAAGTAAAATATGCTTGCAATGAATGAAAGTATAGGAAATAAGAATATAAAAATATAGACTAAGATAACCAAATGAAAATCTTAGAGCTAAAAAATAAAATATTTAAAACTAAAATCAATTCACTGGACAAGCTCAACAGTAGAATGAAGATGACAGAGGAAAGTCAGCAAACTTAAAGATAGGTCCATATCAACGATAAAATCTGAACAAAAGGGAGAGAAAAAAAAGATTGAATTAAAATTATAAGTAGCCTATAAAATGTCTAGATCCATGTAATTGGATTCCCAGAAGAAGAGAGAGTAATAGGGTAGAAAAAATATATATATTTTAAATGGATGAGAACTTCCCATTTGGTGATAGACATAAACTTACCAATTTAACAAATTCAGTAAACTCCAAGACAAATATAATGATGAAACCTAGGCCCAGGCACATAGCAGGCAAAGTGCTGAAAATGAATAAAAGAAAATACAGAAAGCTGCCAGAAAAAAGTAACATATTTCATACAGAAAAATAACAATTTGAAAACCCCTGACTTTACATCAGGAAGAACGGAGTGAACCAGCATCTTAAAGTGCTTAAAGGAGGAAAAAAATATCAGCCCAGAATTCAGATTTATGCTGTGACGTATGAGTTCAGTTATGTACTCAATTGTATACTTATACATATTCATATGCATAATGTGCATATAATAGGGATATATATGTATATACACGCATATATATTAATGCATGTGTATTATATGCATATTTATATTCATATTCATGGAGTCCCTGGGTGGTGAAAATGGTTAAGTGCTCAGCTAGAGCCCACCCAGAGGCATCTTGAAAGATAGGCCTGGCGATCTCCTTCTGAAACGTCATAGCCTATAAAAGGAACATAGTTTTACTCTGACACGCATAGGGGTCACCATAAGTCAAAATCAAACCAACAGCAGCTAACAATAAACAACACATTCGTATCCAAGTCATTCCAAGCCAAACCAAACCCATTGCGGTCGAGTCATCCAACTCATAGTGACTCTATAGAATAGAGTAGAAATGCCCCCATAGACTTTTCTAGGCTGTAAATCTTTACCAAAGCAGACTGCCACATCCCTCTCCTGTGGAGTGTCTGGTGGGTTTGACCTGCCAACCTCTCAGTTAACAGCCGACCTCTTAAACACTGCTTCACCAGGCTCCTTATTTAAGTTATTAGGGGGAGACTTATGAGAAACACTCCTTGCTCTGCCCTCAAACACCTTTCAGTTTAGATGTGAGGGGCTTGGATCATGTGGTAGCATGAATAGCTGATGGCCCAGGCCAGTAACATCTCCACCAGAATGAACCCATTCTGGGGAACAGAAACCAGAAGAAAAGGTGTCTAGTGCAAATATAAGTGAGTATACCCAGTGAAAGTATACTAAGCTGAGAGGCAAGCACAGAACATACTGCATTGCTCAAAGCATAGACATAGCTGTGAGGTATCAGGACAGAAAAGAGCCCATCTCCAACACTTGGAGACAGAGTGAGATGGAAAGACTTTAATGCTTTTTAGGATTAAGCAGCTTATAAAAAGTATCTGGGGGTTGGAGGGGGGAGAAAGGCAGGGCTAGCCAGGAAGAAGGGGTTAACTTCATATTATATTTATATTATATCTTTAAATAAAAAGAACTCACTTCACCTGCTAGAGTCAACATATTCTGACAAATTTTCTTAGGCCTTCTCGTTGGGTAATACCTCCCTAGCCCAGAACTACAGTTCTAGTCTTTCCATTCCTGCCCTGTGGATGTTACCCCAACCTTGTCTATATTCACCAAGTTCACAACCTACACTTGAATTGGGGTCCCAGCACATACCCACTCCACTTGGTGATGAAGTCTTCATCTTATCCCTTGACCCTGTCCTCCTATCACATGGCTTCAAGCAGAGAAATATTAACATTATGAATTTTTGAATAAGGATATAATGAATGGCAAGTAAGTTGTTAAATAAAATCCAAAGAAAATATATAACACTAGTGTTTTAGTTGCATTAGGACTCCTCTGAGCTCTAATTAATTATCTTTGGAATTTGAAAATATGTTTATATTAAATCTAGACTTTATGGTAGAATATTAGCAATTCCAGAGCAAACCTACCAATTCTCCTTCTTTATCTTTTGCCCAAAGCTTTCTCTATACTCTCGTTGATTTTGCTGTCAACTTCTTTCTCTTTCTCCACTGTTCCCATCCCCACCTGCATTATCCTATCAGCATTTTAAACTCCTCACATCTCTGATTTTAAAAATGAACAGACAACAAACCTGTTCCATAAATACATCTAACCATTAAAAAATAAATGAACAAAATTATTTTATATCTAGTGTGTATCAAGCATGGATCTGGAAAAAAACAGCAATAAACATGAATGATGTGGCCCTCATGACTGCGCTGGCTAATGGGAAAAAACTAAAATCATAAAAATATTTGCCAACATGATAAGTGCTAGAAGACATGAAATACAAGATGCAATGGAAACGTTTCATATGGTTACCCTATGATGTTTCTCTGGGCATTTTCTGTTATTGCAGTGGGGTTTCTTTAAGTAATACAACTTCTGTAATGCTTTTCTGACCTAAATTCTACCTTGTCTGATATAATTATCCTTGCTTTCTTTTTTTTTATTGTTTTTGTTTTTTTCTACCTCCTTTTCCTCCTTCTCTTCCTTGTCCTCTACCTACTTCTCTCTCTCGTTAGCTATTTAATTTACCTGCTATGACTTTATTTTCAACTTTTTAAAATCTTGTTTTAGTGTATCTGGTGTGTATAGCAAAGAGCTGGCTTTTTCTTCTGTGATCTGATCTGAAACTCTTTAATAGATGAATTTAGACCATTTACATTTTCGTTTGGTGTGATAGCTATTTTATTTTGATTTCTCCTGTATTTTTTTTTCCTTTAACTATAGCATTTTCATAATGCATTTTACTATGTGCTATGTTTTCTGCATTTGCCTCATCTGATCTTTAGGAACATAGCCTTTTCATTTTAAGGTTACCTTTATAATTAAAACTTAATTATTTTTGTAATTTCCTTAATTCTTTATTTCTATAAATAGTACCAATAATTTTCCTATTAACAGCAATAGTAAAATTCACACATCTCCTCTTCCTTCCCACCCTCACCTAATTTTTCTCTGCCATAGGAGTTCAGGCAATAAATTACTTTATTTTGTCTTTATCCTTGTATCATTAAACATTTTTGTTAGAAGTATGAGACCAACCTGACATTTTTCCCTTTATAAGCGACTTGACCTTTTCTGCGTAGCTGCCGAAAATATTCTTTCTATATATTTGAAGACTTTTAATTTTACTAGTGTATACTTCTGCTGCCCATTTTAGGTCAACGTATCCTGGCATTCGGTGTACCATTTAAATATCTTCTTACAAGTCATACTTTATTTCAGGAATTTTTCTGGAAATATATTCAATGATATTAATTTTGCTCTATTATTTATTGTTATTTTAAGGTTCCATTGAGTTGTTTCCAACTCATAGTGATCCTGCATACAACAGAACAAAACACTGCCTCGTCCTGCACCATCCTCACAAATGTTGCTATGTTTGAGCCCATTGTTGCAGTCAATGTGTCAATCCATATCATTGAGGGTCTTCCTCTTTTTTGCTGACCCTTTACTTTGTCAGCATGATGTCCTTCTCCAGGGACTGGTCCCTCCTGATAACATGACCAAAGTATATGAGACACAGTTTTGCCATCCTTGTTACTAAGGAGCATTCTGGCTGTACTTCTTCAAGACAGACCTGTTCATTCTTCTGTTAGTCTATAGTATATTCAATATTCTTTGCCAACACCATAATTCAAGTGAATCAATTCTTCTTTGATCTTCCTTATTTATTGTCCAGATTTCACATGCATATGAAAATACCATGGCTTGGGTCAGGCGCACCTTAGTCCTCAAGGTGACATCTTTGCTTTTTAGCACTTTGTAGAGGTCTTTTGCAGCAGATTTGTCCAATGCAAATTTATTAATAACTTTTATTTTGAGATACGTATGTGGTGGTTCTTTTTAGTTTACTGTTCTAGCTATTGTTTTCTCTCCTAAAAATTTTAATACTTTGTATATAACTTATTTTTTCAATTTTCTTATTTCCCTCATCTATATTCCTTGTTGAGTTTTCTGCAATATCTGCTATCTAATGCTTCTTCCACTTTCTTAATTTCTTTATTTATTTTGTTCTTTTTAAGTTTTGCCAATTCACATACCATTCCCTAATATTGTAACATTATCTGTTATCTATTTCTTGGATTTCTGTTTCATAGATTTCTTTCAAGGAGTGATTGTTTTATGAAAGTTTTCTATTTTTCAATCATGGCAATGTATTTGATCACAATTTTCATTGCTCAAGGACATTTTTCTGATGAATACGTGATAATAACCAATCATTCTCTTCTTTCATTTATTTCTACTATCTTTTTTATTTATACTCTTCAAGAACATTTTCATTTACTTACCCATGAATGCCACTACTCATCTGTCAGTCTCTTGTACTATAGTGGCTTGTGTGTTGCTGTGAAACTGGAAGCTATGCCAACAATATTTCAAATACCAGTATTTCACCATATTTATTCAATCTGTATGCTGAGCAAATAATCCAAGAAGTCAGACTATGTGAAAAAGAAGGTAGCATCAGGATTGGAGGAAGACTTATTAACAACCTGCCATAGGCAGATTACACAACCTTGTCTGCTGAACGTGAAGAGGACTTGAAGCACTTACTGATGAAGATCAAAGGCTACAGACTTCAGTATGGATTACACCTCAACATAATGAAAACAAAAATCCTCACAACTAGACCAATAAGCAACATCATGATAAATGGAGAAAAGATTGAAGTTGTCAAGGGTTTCATTTTACTTGTGTCCACAGTCAATGCCCATGGAAGCAACAGTCAAGAAATCAAATGATATATTCTGTTGGGTAAATCTGCTGCAAAATATTTCTTTAAAGTGTTAAAAAGCAAAGATGTCACTTTAAGGACTAAGGTGCACCTGATCCAAGCCATAGTATTTTCAATTGCCTCATATGCATGTGAAAGCTAGACAATTATATAAGGAAGACTGAAGAAGAACTGATGCATTTGAATTATGGTGTTGGCGAAGAATATTGAATATACCATGGTCTTCCAGAAGAACAAACAAATCTGTCTTGTAAGAATGCTCCTTAGAAGTGAAGATGGCAAGACTTCATCTAACATACTTTGGACATGTTATCAGGAGGGACCAGTCCCTGGAGAAGGACTTCATGCTTGGTAAAGTAGCAAGTCAGCCAAAAATAGGAAAACTGTCATTGAGTAGGATTAACACAGTGGCTGCAACAGTGGGCTCAAATTTAGCAATGGTTGTGAGGATGGTGCAGGACTGGGTAGTGTTTCGTTCTGTTGTACATAGGGATGCTATGAGTGCGAACTGACTCAGTGACACATAACAACAGCATAAGAATCCATAAATGATCAGGGTTTCCTGAACCAGAAATTTGCAAGAGTTTTGGAGGAAGGGTACAAGGGGTAAGACCAAGGAAATGTTTCCAACTAACTGGTCCCATAACAAAAAATTGCTGTTTTTCTCTCTTTCTCCTAAGAGACAAACTGTATCTTGCAAAGATAGTTTTTCAGGACTATTTTATTATAATTTCACCTGCTTAGCTTCTCAAAATCACAGTAAGTCTTAGGGAGCGTCTTGTGCCAGCTCAGCTCACTCCAGTTTTCACCTCAATGATAGAAAACACAGAGTATAGATTTTGTACTTCCCGGTGTGTCCTTCATTTTCAAGATGCTACTTTCTGGGCTTCACTGCTTCTAGCCCTTCTCACTACTGTGATTTCTCTCCATGGCTTCTAAGTTCGTTTCCTTCCACACAGCTTCTGCCTAATTTCAGCTGTTTTGTTAGCCCTCACCGCTAACACAAAATCTAAAAATTAGATTTTCTCCTTGTTTTGCTGAATATGGAGTTGGATAGGTTTTGTCTTTGAATAACTTCCAGGAGAAGGAAGGATAGTTGCTGATTTGCACAGTTATATTCCTACTGGAAGTCTACTCCATATTTTAAAACAATTCACTTTGATTGAAATTTATTGATATTTTATTTTTAGAATTTTTTTTTAAAATTTCTTACAGGGGAAGAACAGATTGAAATATTCTTTATCACTAAGCCCAAACAAAGGTAAACATGCTCCCTTTCTCTCATCTTCCCAGGACAGCTAAATTTTAATTTTAAAATCAATCAATAGTTAGTATCTACGTAAGTATTATTAAGTGATAATTAAACAAGTGAGACCTATGAATGCATTTCATTTGTTGTATTCCTTCCCCCTTCTACCTCCCGGACTTTTCTCACTCTTTTTTGTTTTGATTTTTATGTTGTTTGCTTGCTTAGTTTACTACACACCTATCGTTAATTCACTCCCAAATTCTTACTGTGTTTCTCCTCTCAGTACATAGATACATAAATTTTATTTTTTCATGGAGGCATCCCTTCTGGACACGTCTATCTTTCTGCTCCAATACCATCTGTATAAAATCAACGCCTATGCTATCGCTTTCATTCTAGGATTTCCCCTTGACCTTCACTCAGGGAATTTCCTGAACTGTCTTCTGATTGAATCCTCATGTATTCCTCTTATTAGTTATATATATATACACACACAGTAGCTATCAAGAAAAGGTATGTGAGTGATTTTTTTGAAGAACTTGCATTTTCAGAAAATATTTAATTTTATCCTGATTGATACATTGGCCAGTGTAGCAGGCAGAATTTAAGATGGCTCCCCAAATTCCAGCTCCCTGGTGTACAATCCATGGATAACCCCTCCCACTGAGCGGCAGAGAGAGACTTGTGAATATCATGACATAATACCCTGTGATTAGGCTACATCATATGGCAGAAGGGATTTTGCAGATGCTTTAAGATCCTTAATCAGTTGGATTTGAGTTAATCAAAAAAGGAGATGTCCAGAAATTTCAAAGCAGGGACTTCAGTCCTACAGTGAAAAGTACTGAATTTTGCCAACAACCAGTGAGTTTGGAAGAAGATTCCAAGCCTCAAGTGAGATCACAGCACCACTGACACCTTGATTTCAGCCTGGCAAGACCCTGAGCAGAGAAGCCAGGGAAAACATGAAATGAATGTTATGTAAAATCACTAAATTTTGGTAATTTATTATGCAGCAGTAGAAAACGAATACAGCCAGCTCTTCTAGACTGAAAACTATTTGCCCTCAGAAACTTTAAGCTTTGTATTGCCTCAGTTTTGTTCATCTTACGGTATTGCAATTGGTAAATATGATACAATTCTGGCTCCTGATCTTTTTCTATGTGACCTGTTGCTTGTTTCATCTCTGGAAATTTTCAGAATTTTCTTTTTAAACCAAGTGGTCAAAAATATAATGATTATATATGTTTAAAAAGTATTTGTTAGTTATTAATACTAGGCACATGATGCTAGGTCCTTTTAACCCGCAAACGCATATCCTCAATGTTAAGAAATCCCCTCCTCCTTCTCTTTCCTATCCCTCTCCTCCTTTTTCTTTCATCTTTTCCTTCTGAATCTCGTATTAATATTTAGATGTTGAAACTCTACAACTGCTTATCCCATTTTCTTTTACACTTTTTTGTCTCTTTGTGTTATGGTTCTACATCCTTTGAGAGAGCCTTACTTTATTTTCTAACTTTTCTATTGATTTTGTTAAATTTCTCTTACGTTTTAATTTATTTAACTCTTCTTTATTCTCTTCCCACTGTCATTTTATATTATCCAGCTTTTGAATTAAATATGTGGTATCACCTCTTATGTGAGAACATCAAACGTAATTTTTGTGTTATCCTGCTCTCTGCATTGTTATTTTTTCCAAGTTCTTTTGTTTGCTTTTTATAGTTTATATATCACATTTACCAGTTTAACATTTTTTATATGTACAATTTATTGACATCAATTACATTAATCACGTTGTGCAAACATCATCATTATTCATTACTAAATTTTCCATCATTTCGGTTGTTTGATGGGTCTTTTTTTTTACATTAGAGACTTTCTTCAGTAAGTGATAATCCTTGACTCTCCATTTACGCTTAATGATAAAGTGCTAAAATGTTTATTAGAAGTTCCTGTATTCGGGCAGATCCTCTCTGGGGTTGAGCTTTACTGTAGGATGATCAAGCAGTGACGGTCTCTTTATTGAGTACTCAATATCTGTCATTACCCATGGATCATTTTTCTTGGCCTGGTCAGTTTTCCCAGAGAGGAATCCTTTAGTCTCCTGATAATTTTGGCTTCTATGTTCTATGAAACACTTGGGGATGAGCTAGAGGGTCTTTTTTTTTATATGGAATATCACAAATTCTCCCTATTTTCAATATGGCACCTTCTCACCTAACCATGTCTATTGTTTGCAAAGACAGGAAACTCTTGGATTCCAATGTTCCAGAGAGTAAACATTTTGCCTTTTGCAGAGGAGGAAAATTTGCTTCAGTTGTTGGGAGAAAAGAGATCTAGATGTCCAACTACCTCTTAAACAAACTTTCAATCAACTGTCCTACTTTAAAACTGCTGAGTCTCACCTTCAGAGTTTCCTAATGTTTCCAATTCCTGGAATTTGTAGCACATCTACAGAGATGAAATTTGGGGCCTCTTGGAATCCTACACTGTGGACACTTATCTTTCATCTTTCTCCATCAACTAATTTAGACGCCACTTGTCCATCAGCTGTTAGCTTACAGAACGTGTGTATACCTCTCAACAATTACCACCTCCAGGTCCATACTCAGTATTTTTGTTAAGATTCTGATCTTTTCAATCTTTGTGCTATTAGTTTTGTAGGTTATTTTAAGCAGCCATTTTGTTTTATGTAGTTTGTATTTCCATCATGCAGACTTTTATTTAATATAATGTAGAAAATAGATTCTCAATTTTCTAACAGAAAAAAAATTAATTAAAAATATAAAAGAAGTCAAAGAAGATGCATTTCAACCAAAATAATTGAAGTGCTGTTGATACTACCATCTTGGTAAAATTAAGAAATTGAAATGAAAGATCCATGAATTGTCCTGAAAAAATGATGATTCAGTTCAATATTAATATGAAATTTTTGTTAAGTTAAAACAAACCATTCTTTCTATAATTTTGTTTTGTTTTACAGTAAAGAGGCATGCAGTTCCTTTGCTATTGTAACTTCAATTATTGAGAGATCAAGTTTTTAAAATGTTGAAATTTCACTGCTAAAAATACATTCCTTTTTTGACAGACAAGACTAAAATTGTACCTTGATTGCTACACTGTTAAAAAAAAATTGTATGAGTCTGATTCTTAGTCTTCTGCTTAGTCAAGTATTTTTGAATTGTATGTGTTGTGCAAAGATGTTTTAACAAGAATTCCCCATTCTTGAAATAATTTCTACCTTGAGTATAGTATACATATGTAATGTGACCTTTAAACACTTGTTTGATATCATTAAAGATAATCAAGGTTCTCTGTTGAGTGAATGAGTAATTGAATAAACAAATGTGGACTAAAGATTTAAGATTTCATCATTGAAATCTGCATAAAAGCTCTGATATTGCAAAGATATATTAAATCCTTTGGGGGTAATTTTTACACTGATGACTTCATTTTCTTCAGTTTGTGCCTATTAAATATATGTTCCATTTGATTAATCTATTCTACATACATAAACAAATGTTTTCACAGCATAAAAACTTTGGAGGGAATGCAGAGAGAGAGAATTCTAAGAAATAGTTGGGACTGAGAGAGATAAAGTTCAGTGTCATTGTTGTTGTTATTAGGTGCTCCTGAGCTGATTCTGACTCATAGCCACTCTATGTACAACAGAATGAAACACTGCCTGGTCCTGCACCATCCTCACAATCCTTGCTATGTTTGAGCCCATTGTTACTGCCACTGTGTTAATCCATCTCGTTGAGGGTCTTCCTCTTTTTCACTGACCCTCTATCTTACCAAGCATGATGTTCTTGTCCAGGGACAGGTCCTTCCTGATAATATCTCCAAAGTACCTGAGATGAAGTATTACCATCCTTACTTCCAAGGAACATTCTGGCTGTACTTCTTCCAAGACACATTTGTTTATTCTTCTGGTAGTCCATGGTGTATTCAATATTCTTTGCCCACACCATAATCCAAAGACATCACTTCTTCTTTGGTCTTCCTTATACATTGTCCAGCCTTCACATTCATATGAGGTGATTGAAAATATCATAGCTTAGGTCAGGCACAGCTTAGCCTTCAAGGTGGACTAAAAATCTTTTCTTTTTAACACTTCAAAGAAGTCTTCTGTAGAAGATTTTCCCAAGGTAGTACCTTGTTTGATTTCTTGAGTGCTGCTTCCATGGGCATTGATTGTGAATCCAAGTAAAATGAAATCCTTGACAACTTCAATCTTTCATCTATTTATCAAGATGTTGCTTATTGGTCCAATTGTGAGGATTTTTGTTTTCTTTATGTTGAGGTGTAATCCATACTGAAGGCTATAGTCTTTGATCTTCATCAGTAAGTGCTTCACATCCTCTTCGCTTTCAGCAAGCAAAGTTGTGTCATCTGCATATTGTTGATGAATCTTCCTCCAATCCTAACTCAGATGCACTTATTTATCATAAAACATTGATCCTAAATTTCAGAATGACAAACCAACCAAATTTTGTCTAATAGCTGCTAATGCTCTGATAAAATGAGGCTGATAATAAAACCATCTCTATTGAAGGACTAATATATCCCAGGTAGGACATTTCATATTTTACACATATTATTAAGACTTAGAAATTGACAAAGTAAGAACAAGCACTCACTACCATCAGAAATAAACTTTATGATAAAAAATTATAGAAATGTTTGAAAAATCAAAAAGGAGATGATAGGTGAGATAAATGTTGAAAACTTCAAAAAAAGCATGTTATAACATGGATTTTGTTATTTTCCTCTCTTTCTCTCTCTCTTTTTTTTTCTTAATTCCCATTTGGTTTCTGTCCTAGTCTGAGAAACAAAATTCTATTAGAAAACTACCAAGACAATTCTACACATTGATATATTTAGTTTTGATATATTTATCAAAAACAGGAAATACCACCCATTGTAGGAAAATCTCCACCCCAAAGAATATGGAAACAAATTACTTCTAGAAATTTCTAGAAAAAATATTGTCTAATTTTGCCATATTAGAAATAAGTAAGAATTTACTTAATGGTTAAGAAGCCAACGTAAGAAAATAAAGTATTACATAGATCTATCTTTTGAATAATATTAGGAATAATATTCTGTTTTTGTCTCCTTCCACTCATCTTGACACATTCACTAGAAATAATATATATTAATAAATTACTCCCTAAACAACTACAATCCTTCCTGTAATCTTTACAGGAGCAGATTGCCAGGTTTTTCTTCCATGGAGTCACTAGGTACGTTTGAACTGCCAATATTTTGGTGAGCACACGAATGCTTAATCATTGTGCCACCAGGACTCCTAAGATGAGCATAGCATACTATAAATGTATGAATTTCATTTTAAGAAAAATGTTTAATAAGAGTTAGTTAAAATTCTAAAATTTTTCAATTTTATTTCAAAATTTGATATTCATTAATTACACTTATATTTTAACTTTTAATTTTAATAATTAAAAAAAAAATTTCTTGTATTTTAGATGAAGTTTTACAGAACAAATACTTTCTCATTAAATAGTTATTGCCCTATGACAACGGTACAACAACACACGACATGACAACACTGTCCCTTCTCAAACTTGGGTTCCATATCACCAGCTTTCCTGTCCCATCCTGCCTTCGAGTCCTTGTCCCTGGACTGCTGTGCCTCATTAGTCATGTTTTGTTTTATGGGGCTGACCAATGCCCGACTGAATGGTGAGCCTCAGGAGTGACTTCACCACTGAGCTAAAAGGATGTCCGGCAGCCATACTCTCGGGGTTTCTCCAGTCTCTGTCAGGCCAGTAAATCTGGTCTTTTTTTTTGTGTGTTAGAATTTTGTTCTACATCCTTCTCCAGCTCTGTCCAGGACCTTCTGTTGTGATCTCTGTCAGAGCAATCAGTGTTGGTAGCCAGGCACCATCTAGCTGTACTGGACTCAGTCTGATGGAGGCCATGGTGGTTGTGATAAATGAGTCCTTTGGACTAATCTTTTCCTTGTATCCTGTTCTCTTCATTCTCCCTTGCTCCTGAAGGAGTGAGACAAGTGGAGTATCTTAGATGGCTGCTCACAGGCTTTTAAGACCCCACGTGCTAATCACTAAGGTAGAATGTAGAATATTTTCTTTATAAACTGTATTATGCCTATTGAGCTAGAAGTTCCCTGAGACCATGGTCCCCATAGCCCTCCACCCAGCAATTCAGTCCCTCAGGGAGTTTGGATCTGTCTATGGCGCTTCCATGACCTTTCCTTGTACAAGCTGTCCTGGCTTCCCCAGTATTGTGTACTGTCTTACCCTTCACCAAACTTACCACTTATCTATTGTGTATTTAGTTTTCCCCTCCCATCCCTCTCATCCTGGAAACCAACAAAGATTGTTTCTTTTTGTGTGTAAACATGTTTTTTAATGAGTTTTTACAGTAGAGGTCTCATAAACAATATTTTTCTATTTGTGATTGACTTATTTCACTCAGCATAATGTCTTCCAGTTTGATCCATGTTATGAGATGCTTCACAGATTCATCATTGTTCTTTCTTGTTGCATAGTACTCCATTGTGTGTATGTACTATAGTTTGTTTATCCATTCATCTGTTGATGGGCATCTAGGTTGTTTCCAAATTTTTGCTATTGTGAACAATGCTGTAATGAATATGGGTGTGCGTATGTCTATTCGTGTGACAGCTTCTATTTCTCTAGGATATATTCCTAGGAGTGGGATCGTTGAATCCTATAGTATTTGTATTTCTAACTTTCTAATGAAGTGCCATATCATTTTCCAAAATGGTTGTATCATTATGCATTCCTACCAGTATGGCATAAGAGGTCAGATCTCCCTTGCAGCCTCTCCAACATTTGTTATTTCCAGTGTTTTTGATTCAAGCCAGTAATGCCGGGGTGAGACGGTATCTCACTGTGGTTTTAATTTGCATTTCTCTAATGGCTAGTGAACGTGAGTGTTTCCTCATGTGTCTATTGGCTGCTTGAATGTCTTCTTTGGTGAATTGTCTGTTCATTTCCTTTGCCCATTTTTTAGTTGGATTATTTGTATTTTTGTTGTAGAGGTGTTGGATTTTCTTGTAGATTTTGGAGATTATACCTTTGTCAGACTGGTAATGTCCAAAATTTTTTTCCCAGTTTGTAGGTTCTGTTTTTACTCTCTTGGTGAAGTCTTTTGATAAGCATATGTGTTTAATTTTTAGAAGATCCCGTTTATCTAGCTTATCTTCTGGAGTTTGTGTATTGTATAGTTTTTCACAATACTCTGTTATTATCCTTTTTATTTCAGTTGGGTCTGTTGTAATGTCACCCATTTCATTTCTTATTTAGGTTATTTGCTTCTTCTCCTGGTTTTTTTTTTTTTTTTTTTTTTGTTAGTCTTTCCAGTGGTTTGTCGATTTTGTTGATCCTTTCAAAGAAATAACTTTTGGTTTTGTTGATTCTTCCTATTGTTTTTCGATTCTCTATTTCATTTATTTCTGCTTTGATCTTTATTATTTCCTTTCTTCTGGTGGCTGTGGCTTTTTTTGCTGCTCTCTTTCTATTTATCTGAGTTGTGTAGCTAATGTTTTGATTTTGTCCCTTTTCCTTTTTATCTGTGCATCTGTTGCTGTAAATTGTCCTCTGAGGACTACCTTTGCTGTGTCCCAAAGGTTTTGGTATGATGTGTTTTCATTCTTGTTTGATACTAGTAATTTTTTGATACCATCCCTGTTGTCTTCTCTTACTCATTGATGTGTAAGCAAGGTGTTATTCAGTTTGAATGTAATTGATTTTTTCTCCTTGCTCTTTCTGTTGTTAATTTCTACCTTGATGGCACTGTGATCAGAGAAGAGACTTTGTATTATCTCAGTGGTCTGGATCTTGCTTAGGATTGCTCTGTGGCCTAAGATGTGGTCTATTCTGAAGAACATTTCATGTGCATTGGGAAAGAATGTGTACTTTGCAGCTGTTGGGTGTCTATATATGTCTATGAGGTCAAGTTGGCTGATTGTGCCCTTTAGGTCTTCTGTATCTTTGTTGTGTTTCTTTCTAGATGTTCTGTGCTTTACCGAGAGTTGTGTGTTGAAGTCTCCTACTAGTATTGTGGAACTGTCACTTTCTTTTTTCAGTGCTGTTAACATTTGTTTTATGTATTTTGGAGCCCTGTCATTGGGTGTATGGATGTTTATTATGGTTGTGTCTTCAGGATGGATCTTGCCCTTATCATTATATAGTGTCCTTTGTCTTTTATGGTGGGTTTTGTTTTAAAGTCTATTTTATCTGAGATTAGTATTGCCACTCCTGCTCTTTTTTGGTAGCTGTTGGCTTGATTTTTTTTTTCCACCATTAGATTTTTAATAAATTTATATCTTTGTTTCTAAGGTGTGTCTCCTGTAGACTGCGTATTGATGGATCCTGTCTTTTTATCCATTCAGTCACTCTCCATCTCTTTATGGGAGCATTTAGGCCATTTACATTCAGTGTAATTACTGATAGGTGTGAGTTTATTGCTGTCATTTGGTAGTGCTTTTTTTTGCGGTGCTGACATTTTGTTTGTTCCTCTTAATCTCCTGTGCTGAATTCCCTTTGTTTGTGGATTGTTTTTTCATTTCTTTTGTTTTTGTAGGTTGTATTTTTACTGAGACTTTGTTTTTCTTGTTTATTTTGATGAGTAGATTTGTTAACTTTCTTTGTGGTTCCCTTGAATTTTACTCTTATTTCCCTAGGTTTGAACCAATCTATTATTACTTGGTATCACCTTGCCTTCCTCTCCATTAGAAGGTTCTATACCTACACCTTTTATTTCCTCACTTATTGTTCTGATGCTGTTGTCATTTACAGATTAACCTGTTTGGTTCTGTGTTGTAATTCTTCTGGTTTTGGATAGTCCTTGAGAGTTCATTTCCTAGTTTTGTATCTGGCTGGTACAATCCTCTGTCCTAGATTAAGCCTGTGGTCTGGTGTTGTTTATTCTCAGATCGAAGGACTCCCTTTAATAATTCTCTTAAGTTTGGTTTGGTTTTTACATAGTTCCTTAATTTCTGTTTATCTGGAAATGAACTAATTTCACCATCATATTTGAACGAGAGTTTTGCTGGCTATATTATTCTTGGCTAGCAATTTTTTTCTTTCAAGGTTTTATATATGGCATCCCATTACCTTCTTGCCTGCATGGTTTCTGCCTAATAATACGAGCTTGGTCTTATAGTTTCTCCTCTGTATGTGACTTTTTGTTTTTCTCGAGCTGCTCTCAGTATTCTTTGTTTTTAGCGAGTGTGGTTATTATATGCCTTGGTGATTTTATTTTGGGATCTATCCTATATGGGGTTCATTGAGCATCTTGGATGGTCAGCTTTTCATGTTTCATGATATTGGGTTAGTTTTCTGTCAGCAATTCTTCAATGATCCTCTCTGTGTTTTCTGTTTTCTTCCCCTGTTCTGGAATTCTGATCATTCTCATATTTTTGCTTTTGATTGTATCGCACATAATTCTTAGGGTTTCTCATTTTTTTTTTTTTTTTTTTGGTTCTTTATTCTGACTTTTCCTCAAACAGAGTTGTATCCAAGTGTTTGTCTTAAATTTCTCTGATCCTGTCTTCCATCTTTTCTAACCTGTTCCTCAGCCCTTCTATGACACTGTCCATTTCTGAAATCTTGTTCTTTCTCTTCTGGATTTCTAATTGTTGTTTTTGTGTGATTTCTAGTTGTGAATTTATTTAACATTTTGTTCCTGTATTATTTTCTTGAATTCTTCTATTTTTTGTCTGTATTTTCCATGTATTTGTCAGTCTTTTCCATTAATTTATCTGTTTTCCTTAATTTTTGTCTGCTTTTTGCTTCAACTTTTGGATAATTCTGAATATTAGAGATTTGAATTCCCTATCAGGTGTTTCCATTGCCTTTTCTTCTACTGGAAAGTCATCTGGTGTTTTATTTTGGACACCTACTGGAACTATCCTGTCCTGTTTTTGTAAATGTTTTGATATTGTCTGCTCTCTTCAGGGCCTTCAGTAGGTATTTTCCTCATTTGATGATTGTAGATTTGGTTCATCCTGCTTTTTTATTTTATTTGGTTATGTCTGAGTAGATGGGCTGTGTGTTCTTTGTTGTTTACTCATCTGTGGGCACGATACTTTTCAATTCCTTCTCCAATGGGCAGGTCTGTCACTCAGGTACTTTACAGCATGGCAGGTCCAGATGAAGGCTGAAGGAGGGTTGCTGGGATGGGTTGTTTGTGGCATGTTCTAGGGCCATCAGGGCAGCCCATGAATCAGTGCAGGGCAAGTTCAGATAGGCCATGTCTGTGATGCTTGGGAGTGTGATGTTCAGTACATGGTGCAGGTAGGCAGAAGGAGGGGCTGGATTGTGACATGTGGAGCTAAGATCGGCATGAGAAAGAAGAGGGAGACGAGAGAGGAACAGGAGTCAAAAAATACACACAAACAAAAAAAACTGATAAGGGGGCTTGCTGTTGGAGTGGAGAGATGAGAGACTGAGAAATGGGGAAAAACAAAAAGGAAGAAAAAAAGAAAAAGAAAATAATAAAAATGAGAGGAAAAAATAATAAAGTAAAGCTCCCAGGGATCCCACTTGTGCAGCTGCTAGGACTCAGGAAGTTGCTCCCAGGCCGTGAAGTATGGCCTGGCTAGAAGGGGTAGAGGTGTCACACAGCACAAGGTATTCAGGAGTCCAGAAGAGAAGGTAAATATAGAGAGATGAGAAACTCAGAAATGAAGAAAGACCAAAAGGGAAAAAGAGAGAGAGGAAAACAAAACAAAGAAACAAACGAACCAAAAGAAAAAAGAAATCTCCCCCGGGATGTCACTGTACATCTGCACAGTGTAAGGGAATAGCTCCCAAGCTGCGCAGTACTGCCCAGCTAGAAGGGGCTCCCAAGCAAAGAAAAGAAAAAGAAAACAAACAAACAAGCAAAGAAATCAAAACAGAAGAAATCAGAACAAACAAAAATTAAGCCCCAGGGGTCCCACCAGTGTGACAGCACGGGCTGAGAATCACTTTCACAGTTGAGCGGTGTTTTGCAGCCTTTCAGGAAGCAGTAAAGATGGCACACAGAGTGAGGTGTTTGAGAGAAAGTAGGGGGAGTTGGTGAGAGGTAAAGAAGGAATCTAAAGAAGCAGAAAAAAGCAACACCAGCAGCCAACAAATGGCACTCAGGGAGCCAGCCAGTGAGGGTAAGTGGAACCCAAGGGACACTGGGGTGAAGCCAGTGCTTCCCAGCCAAGATACTATGGCCGCAGGAAGCAGAGGAAGTTGACTGGGGGTGAAGAAGGGTCGGGGGTGGGAAAGCATATATCACTGGTTACCAGTTGTTCTGTCTCCTGCTGGAAACTTTGTGAAGCTGCTTTCTCATACCCACTGTTCTTCGATCTCTGATAGGAGTCCAAGATGGCAGATCTAAGCTGCAGTAGCTAATAGGGGACCCCGGCACGTATCTTTCCTCACTCTCTGTTCTTGGTCAGTTTCTATTCCGTTCAGTGCTTTGCTGAAATCTTTATCTCTTCATTTCATGCTTAGGGTTTCAGGATTGACTTATGTCTCTGTTGGGCTTAGTTTTTTGGATTGTTGCTGTGGAGGGACAGCGTGATGCTTCTGTCTATAGCGTCATGTTTCTGAGAAGTCTAATTTTAATAATTTTGATTATTTAATAAAAACTAATTTAAAAACTAACATTTTATATTTGCATTTATTTTAATTTATATTTTTGATGAATAAATATTCAAATTATATACAATTTGAATAAAATTATCTTTTGTTTTCAATCATCTAAATTACTGAGTATAATCAACATCATTGTGTAATAAAAAATACAAAAGCATAAAGCTGGAAAGAAAAATAAAATATATAAAAGAAAAATGAAAATTTTTTCAGGATAAGGCATGTTTTTCAAGTTAGGATTATACAACATATTTTTTTCATAGTTTATCGATTTAACTTATAACTGTAAATATTTAGAAATATGGAATGGGGGCCTCCATTTGTATTCTTGTCCTAAGTGCTACAAATATTAGGGGTAGGTCTTCTCAAATTTTTTGTGTCCACAGCCCAGCTTAATATCTTCTTCTAAATCTTCTTTGTGTCATAAATTTTCTGACTTGATGTATGGCAAAAACTTACCCAATTACTTAAGCCATAAACAGAAGTGTCACTCTAATTGTTTTGCACATCTAACATCTACTCACCAAGGGTTTTTGTTTGCATGTTTTTTTAGCCTATTTTCAAAATACATTCAGAACCTATTCGTTCCTTAGAGCTATTTCCTGGCCAGTCTCTATAAGGCAGTCTCTTCCACTCTTCTATCTAATAGTACCCCTTACCTAATTTCTTTTATATACTTATTAATTTGGAAATGATTGTATTTATGCATTTATTTATCCATGATTAATTTTTACTCAGATAGTGGAGTGTAAGCTCTAAGATGGTTTATCTTGCTTATCACTGTATTCGTGGGGCCAAGACCGGTGGTTGGCACATGATGGCAACTTAATCAATAGTTAAATGAATGAATGAGTTTTCCATGTATACGCAGAGGTCTAGGGTTGAAAAAAGTATGTTTTACTACATTCCTCTTTAAAGAGCAAACTATTTACTGTGTCTGTGCAGCCATTTTGTCATTAGTTGTACAGCTGTATTTAGAATCTTCTTTCACTGCATGTTCAGAGAAGCATTCAGTTAAATATCTGGCTATTCTTAGCTGTGGTACTGATTAATGACTCACTGTGCAAGTAAACTGCAGTGACGAAAGATGCTTGAATCCTGTAAGAATTCCCTGTTCCTCTGACAATCCTCTGGATTCACTTCATCCTTGAAAAGCACCCATTCTTTTAGTAACATAATGATCATTATTTTTAATAGGCTTTTGATTTTTCAGGTTTATTTTGACCTATAAGGTAGCTTTTATTAATTATAGGAAAATAATTAATCTATAAATTTTGCAAATAAAAGTTTTTTTTAATCTCACATATGGTTTTCCAAATTATTTGGCCTACGTGATCAAAGTTTTTTTTTTTTTTTTCATTTGTGTATTTTATACCCCAGTGTTTCTTGACATTGGTAAAATAAATATAGTAAGTCAAAGAGAGTGCAAGTTACTTCTTACATTAAACACAACCTGGAAATGATTAATGTATGTGGTTGTAGACATATGTGTTGTGTTTCTCCAATTAGATTCTTTTCCAGAAGTAAGGGTTCTCAACATTTCCAGTGGAACTGCATTACTTTTATCGAGTTTTCTCTTTCCCATTGGGAGAGTACAGGTTAATTCTCAATTCCTTGCTTGGGCTGTATTATTTTAGTCTATGAAACAGAGGGCTTTCAAATTATTGAGTTTGCTCTTGAGAAATGCCTTGGGAAATTCAAACTAAGGCAAGAAAACCTTTAAGCAATTTTTCACATGGTTTTCATACAATTAGTCCTTGGGACTGAGTTTTGAAAAAGGATAAATAACATGATTCATAATTAAGATAGTATAAATTCAACTTCATCTATATTTTTCTTAATGAGCAAAATACTTCAAAAGCAACTGAAAAGGTTTAACTACGCTAATGATATATCAGTGAAAATAAGGAAAACTTGAAAATAAATTTAAATTAGTTTAAGGAAGCAGAATTCTCATCAATAAGTCATTCATTTTCTCCTAGTTTCTTAAAAATTGCTTTATGTTTCTTGGAATGCGTTTGCCATATCTACATCTGAATACTCACATAGTCTCTCTGGCCCAAGCCTTAGCTTAACCATCTTCTGGACATTCTCTACAATGCACACCACCCTATCTTTCAAAAACAAAGTATGTCACTTTCTTGATTAAAAATCTTCAAAGACCCCAGACTCCAAGGAAGACACAAGACCTTCAAGGTTTGAGCTCAACCTACCTCCAGCCTCACTGCTCATCACTGCTCAGGGACCACATCCAACTTCAGATTGTCCTCAGAGCATGTGCCCTTGGGGACTTCCATGCCTTTCCACTTGCTCCTCTGTTTTCTTCTATTGTTCTTTTCACTTTTGACTAAGCTATCTCAAAGGCTCATTTAAATTGCTGGCAGAAATAATTGTCCGCTCTTCTTTTTCTCCTGTCTTGGGTAAGCGATTGAGAAGTAATCCTAATAAAAATATGTTAATTATAAAATTATATAAGTCACATAGTCATGTTACAGAACTATTGGAAAAGAAGCGGAAAAATAGTCTGTAATTATCCCATCACCCTAAGACATTTATTATCATTTTGATGTATTTCTTCAAGCCATTTTAAAAATACCTACTATTTTTAAATAGCAAAATAGCAATTAAAATCTAACTACAATCTTTGTTCTTATTCCCTCCAATGTCATATAACTAATATGTTTTAATTACATCATAATAACTTACAGTGAAGTAATATAATTTTCTAAGCCATATTGATAAACATTTATTGTTTAAAATTTTGCTATTTTATATGTCTGTATTTGCTGTGTATATCTTAATCTGCCTGCATGGGGGTGGGGGAAAGGTAACAGTGATGAGCATATGTACAGTGTATGAGCCAGAAACTGAGCTCAGGATATTTATTTGACAAACCAAGAACTTCATATATTACCAGACAGTGAATGTGGAAACAAACAAAAAACTGGAAATGTTAAAATATACAAAATTATTGAGGAGTGAGTATAGGGCTATTAGGAGCAGTAGTGATTCAGTGGTAGAATTCTCACCTCCCATGCAGGAGACTTGGGTTTGATTCCTAACCAATGCATCTCAAGTGCAGCCATCACCTGTCAGTGGAGGTTTGTGTGTTTTTATAATGCTGAACAGGTTTCAGCAGAGCTTCCAGACTAAGAGAGACTAGGAAGAAAGGTCTGATGCTGATAATCTATTTCCAAAAAATCAGCCAATTAAAAACATATGGATCACAACACTGTGCATAGGATTGCCATGAGTTGGGGGGTCACCATGAGTCAGGGGTCACCATGGGTGGGACACTGACTTGTTCCCAGCTAATAACAACATAGGGCTCATAGATCTATCCGTATTCTTGGGTCTACATCTGGACTGTGAGAGTTTTTAGATATTTCTTTCTCTGTCTAGATATTTTCTTTCAGTTTCCAAGCTTTGCTTCTCTATAAGAATATCTGGTTCTGTGAAGATATCCTGGAGGACTGTTTCTTAACATTACAAAGTCAACTACCAAACCCCCTTTTCACTCATCCTTATTCCTCCAGTGTTGGTTTCCTGCATAAACACTGAGGCATACCTCAGGTATAAACTACAAACAATTATTTTGCTGATGAAAGCCCCCTTTAAAACTTCCCTTTGAGTTAGAACCAGATATAGCTTAACAAAGAACTAACAGGAACAAGAAGTTGTGTATAACAAACCTTAAAAAGTCAAAGAACAAGAAACAAATGTTTCCTGTATAGAATATGACAGTACACCTACAAAATAAAACACAATCTTATTATTTCATAAGAAACAGAAAGGAAATAAAAAATATTCTAACCATAGTCTAAGGAATCTGCATTTCTCATTCTATTGTTAAAACTTATGCACACAGCCATTTTCTTGACACGTGGAAGTTATTACATAAAGATGTTGACTGGGAGAAATTGAAAGAAGTGTACCCAGGTACAGTAAGAGAGATTTAGACTAGCAATAATAGTTCATTTTCTTTTTCTTAAGCACTCTTATTACTATAGGAAGGTTATGAATTTCCCTTTATCTGGGATCATAGGTGTGGTCCTACCTAAAAGCAAGATAAATAACCTACTGACTTTTAATCCCTCTAGTCAGCCAAAATTTCTATACATATACACACACACACACACACACACACACATATACTTAGTAGCTGTTTATTTAAGCTTTGCTTTTAGGAAAAAAAACAGTTTTGCCATAGTTTTAAGATAGCTAACTGTTGAAGCAGTACATGGAAGTGAGGGCAAAGTTTTATTCTATGCTACGCATGACTTGATAAAATGGCTATGTTCTCTATTAGGATGATTTTTCATACCAGTTGAGAGAATTATACAAATGTCAAGCAAATACAAGTAGGAATGTGTTTATGATTAATATTCTGTGGCAAAGTAGGTTTTACTGTTGCTGCCTTAAATGTTAGATATTTTTCAATTTAATATGTAACCTTTTCTTTCTCATTTTCTTATTATGGTCTACTAGTTCTCCTCTTTGTTATTTATAAACACAGGCTTTCCTCAAACACCCTGCATTCACTGAAACTGCTTTCACTGAAACTCTCTTGGCGAACTGGGTGAGATGGCAAGTCATTCAAGTAGGTGATCTGGATGATATATATGTGACCTGTGCACTTCAGTCAAAAATCAAGGGCTTAGTTAGGCTTTTGTCTTGATTTGACAGCTTGTCAAAGTTTCCAGGTATTCACATGTTTTAAACCAAAAACTATGTAACATCCATGGAATGAAAAAGTGAAAAAAAAAAAAAAAGCACAAAATATTCAATCATAAAAAAAAAATGACAAAGATATTGATATTAATTAGTGCCTGAGACCAACTTGGACCCATAATGGCATAATGGTTAAGACCTTGGCTGCTAACCAAAAAGTGGGCAGTTCAAAATCATCAGTTGCTCCTTGGAAACCCTATGGGGGCAGTTCTACTCTGTCCTATAAGGTCGCTATGAGTTGAAATCAACTCGACAGTAATGGTTTTGGTTTTGCTTTGGAGACCATCTTGAAGTTCCTAGGTATGCAAATGGTTAACATGCTCAGCTGCTAACCAAAAGGTGAGAGGTTCAAGTCTACCCAGAGGCACCTCATAAGAAAGGCCTGGTGACTTACTTTCAAAGATCAGACATTGAAAACCCTATGGAGCACAATTCTACTCTGACACACATGGGATCGCCATGAATAGGAGTCTACTTGATGCCTGCTGACTAGAGACAACCTCACCAATATAAACAAGTAAGTTAGAACTTAAAAATGAATACAGGTCAGGAGGGAGGAGAGGAAAGAGGGTTATTGTTTATGGAGTACTGAGTTTTGGTTTACAGTGATGGAAAAATCACATTGATTAAGGGTAGAGTTGCATAGCCGATAACTGTAAGTGCTGTCAATAATTTGTACAACTGTAAAAAGTTGAATTGGAAAAAGTTGTGTGATAGTGATATTTACAACAATGCCCTCCCCTTCCCCCTACAAAAAAAAGGGCAGTTGCTGAGGCTGCTTATATACAGTCAAATACCTCATGGGATTTGTTTCCTTGGTTTAGAGGTTTAGGGTCATGGTTTCATGGGACATGCCAGTTAATTGGCCTAATAAAGGACAAGTTTAGTGCTTCTGTTCTACCTCCTAATTCGTTGCATAGTGCTTGGGGTCTTAAAAGCTTGCAAGTGGCCATCCAAGGCACAACAATTGGTCTCTACTCTCCTGGAGCAACAAAGGAAGAAAGTCAGGAATAGGAGGAGGAAACGGAATGTGTGGCTAATTGACTCCATGAACAACTGCCTCCTTGGCCACGAGACCAGAAGAACTGGATGGTTCCCGGCTACCATTACTGAACATTTTGATCAAAGATTCTATAGAAAAATCTTGATCAAAAATGGGAAAATGCAGAACAGAATTTTGAGTTCTCACGGACTGCAGACTTTCTGGAGCCATGGAGGTTGGATGAGCCCCTGAAACTATTACCCTGAGATAATCTTTAAACCTTAAACCAAAAATATTCCCTAAAATTTTCTTAAAACCAAACAATAGTTTAGCTTAACTAATAAAAAATGTCTACCTTGAGCATTACTCTCTTTTAAGAGCTATCTATATAGGATCAAAGTGACAACAACTTGAAAGATTAGATAGGAACCTCAGGGGAAGTGAATTTATGTTAATGGGGGAGGAACAACTCAGAAAAGGAAGGTGGAATGGTTGCACAATTTGAAGAATATAATCAGTGTCATTGAATTATGTATGTAGAAACTGTTGGTTTGGCATATGTTTTGCTGCGTACATTCTAAATAAAAACAAGAAAAAATAAATAAGATCTTTAAAAAATAAATGAAAATTGAGAGGAATCTTGATTAATTTTAAACCCTGAGGAATGTGCTTAGTAACTTCATTTTATCTATAATCTTCAGGTAGAGTAGGGTGAAGTGAGATCATAGACCATTGTGTGTACACGTTCGAGGTGGAGGAGCCCCAGTAGGAGAGGGATGGGAAAAAGGGCTTGACACTACTTGAGCCATACCTTTTCCACTCATGATTATTACAACGGGTTATTGGGGAAGGATGTAAATTGTTTAATTTTCCATGCCCCAAATACTTTCTTTTTGGCTTTATTTCTGTTATTACCTTTATTACCATCAGTTCCCAATATGGAGGTCACTACTGCTCCCTAAGGCAGGTTGGTGTAGAAATGAGTGGCTCATACATTATAGCAGAAAAAGGCCAGGGTTGGAATCTTACTCAAGCACTTTCTACCTGTATATCCTTTGGCAAGCTAACTAAACCTCCTAATATTTTGTTTAAAAAATGAGAGAACAGTGTGTACCTCATAGAATTGTTGGGCATATTCGAGTGAGTTAAAACACTTAAAGAATCTAATTGAGTGTGTTGCAACTGTTAGATGTACAGTAACACTGATTTTCTTCTCCCCGAGGCTACCATTGCCTTTTCCGAAGATAAGATGCCATTTCTCCCCCTTGTAGAATCTCTTCCATTTTATCAGTCTAGTCACCTGGGATGCCTTATCCTCTCTATGTTCAGGTCTTTTTAATTTCATGCCTGAGCTATTTCAATAGAATCTTAACATGTCTCTGATCTCCAGGTTCCTCCCCCTCCTAGCTCTCTTGTTCACTGTTGCCAGACTAGTCTTTTGAAAACATTTTTCTGACTTCGTCATTCTGCTGTTTAGAAATATTTAAAGAATTTCTAACAAATACAAGAAAATTTAAAACTGCTTCACGACATGCTAGAACTAGGCCTCACTTGAATAAAAACTAGCTGCCATTTGTTTCTCATGTATCTGTTATGTACTGGGTGCTTTGCAAATATTTTCTCTAGTCCTTGAAATTTAGTAGGATAAGCATCATTATTTCTTTATTACAAACAGAAAAAGGAGGATCAGCCAGGTTTGGGTACTCGCCAAAATTCAGCAGTTAGAAAGTAGAAGAGTCTGAACTCTATTCCGGTTTTATTTTACTATAAAGTCTGTGTCCCTAATCACCACACGTTACTTCCCAAGTAAACTGTACCTTCATCCTACAATGTCTATATAATTATATTTCATGTATTTCTGAGCATTTGGTTCCATGTTGGCATCTACTATGACACTATGGGTTCCTTGCACGGAGGGTCTGTGTCTTTTCTTCTCAGTATCTCTTAGCACCTGCCTGGCACACAAGGGACACTCAGTAAAGAATATATATTAAATGAAGGGATCAATAAATTAAAGACAAAGAGAGGAGATTAGTAGCAACTCAGGGTAGGCTTTGCAGGCAAGGAGCAACCTGCATGCAGTATGGTTATCATTATGTTGAAGACAGGGAAGATTTTAAAAGGTGTGGAAGTGGAATGTGAAAATCAGATGAGAGGAAAAGGACAAAAAACTGTGCTCACATTTTCAACTATAACTTGTTTCTCTTTTTCTTGCATGGCAACGACTTCTTGTATACAGTGGTCTACCCTTTATTTCACATGTAAAACTATAAATTGTACTTTTTGTACTCACATAAGTTATGAATTTTGCAACCCCTAATGTTATGTCAAGAAATCAAAAGACTTATTGCATCAGGCAAATCTACTGCAAAAAAACCTCTGTAAAGTGTTGAAAAGCAAAGCTGTCACTTTGAGGACTAGGGTGCACCTGACCCAAGATATGGTATTTTCAATCATTTCATACTCATGAAAAACCTGGACAATGAACAAGGAATACCAAAGAATTGATGCCTTTGAATCATGGTGTTAGTGAAGAATATTGAATATAATATGGAGTGTTGGAAGAACTAACAAATTTGTCATGGAAGAAGTACAGCAACAGTACTAAATGGAAGCAAGGATGGTGAGACTTCATTTCATGTCCTTTGGACATTTTATCAGGAGGGACCAGTCCCTGAAGAAGGACATCATGTTTGGTAAAGTAGAGGGTCAGTGAAAAAGAGGAAGATCCTCAGCCAAATGGATTGGCACAGTAGCTTCAACAATGGATGTAACTGGAAGACATTATGCTGAGTGAAATAAGTCAATCACAAAAAGACAAGTATTGTATGAGACCTCTATTGTAAAAACTCATGAGAATGTTTACACACAAAAAGTAACCATCTTTGTTGGTTATGAAGGATGGGAGTGGTGGGGGCAAATACTAAATAGACAATAGATAAGTGGTAACTTTGGTGAAGGTAAGACAGTATCCAATGCTGGGGAAACCAGCACAACTTGTACAAGGAAAGGTCATGGAAGCTCCAAAGACACATCCAAACTCCATGAGGGACTGAATTGCTGGGTGGAGGGGCTGTGGGGACCATGATCTCGGGGAACATCTAGCTCAACTGGCATAACACAGTTTATAAAGACAGTGTTCTACATTCTACGTTGGTGACTAGCTTCTCGGGTCTTAAAAGCCTGGAAGCAGCCATCTAAGATACTCTTCTGGTCTCACCCCTTCAGGAGCAAGGGAGAATGAAGAGAACAGGATACAAGGAAAAGATCAGTTCAAAGGACTAATGGACCACAGCTACCAAGACCTCCACCAGACTTAGTCCAGTTCAGCTAGATGATGCCTGACTACCAACACTGACTGCTCTGACAGGGATCACAACAGAGGGTTCTGGACAGAGCTGGAGAAGGATGTAAAACAAAATTCCAACACAAAAAAACCGACCATATTTACTGGCTTGACAGATACTGGAGAAACCCCGAGAGTATGGCCACTAGACACCCTTTTAGCTCAGTGGTGAAGTCACCCCCGAGGTTCACTGTTCAGCGGGGGATTGGACAGCCCCATAAAACAAGGGACAAGGTCTAGAAGGCAGGATGGGACAGGAAAGCTGGTGATAGGAAACCCAACGATGACTAAGGACAGTGTGGACATGTAGTGGGGTTCTTAACCATTGTCATAGGGCAATATGTGTACTGTTTAATGAGAAACTATTTTGTTCTGTAAAACTTCATCTAAAGTGAGAATGGCAGCACAACTGGAAGAACGTAATTTATGTAACTGAATTGTACATGGAGAAATTTTTGAAAAGGTGTATCTTTGGCTATGTATATTTTCACCAAAAAAAGAAAAAGTTCCTCCAAGGCTGAGAAGGGGGCATGTTGACATGTCATGGAGTTGTTAACCAATGTCATAAAACAATATGTGTACTTACTGTTTCATGAGAAACTATTTGTTCTATAAACCTTCACCTAAAGTACAATAAAAAAAATTTAAAAAAAGAATAATTGTATATCAGAAAGCAAGCCAATGAAAAACAAAATTTTCAAGCAAATTAATTTCAGACAACCCAACGATCATGAAGATGGCACCAATGATTCAGAGCCAACATGATGGCAACTACCAACAACAAAGCAAATGAACTGAAGCACTCTGTGGAGTCTCAAATTTGAAAGTAAAGAATAGCTAGACCAAAAGGGGTTTTCCACCTAACCATTAATAAAAGACAATTGTTTGATAGGCTTAGTTAACACTTTACACTTTACAGTGAATTGCTGTAGTTGAGCAGTTTCTTGACAGATGCCTATATTTTTACATTTATCAAAGATATGAGTTTCCCTTGCAGTAGAGAACTGTCAGTAAACCCTCTCACTATTCTTTGCCTGTTCAGCAGCACAATGATTTGTGAAATAAGTAAGGCACAACTGCCCTTGGAAAACAATTAATACTAGTTAAATAGAGAAATGTTGGCATTAAACTTAACTCAAAAGCAGTTCCTGGCCTTGTTGACATGTTTGATGATAAATAAAGGCCAAAGAATGACAAATGTAAAGAAAACCAGGTAGTGACAGAAACAGCAATACTAGAAGTAAACAATGAATTCAGCTTTCATTGGGACTTGGTAATTCAATTTCAGTCAGTGGAGTTTAGATTATTGATTATTTTAAATCAATAAGAGCGAATAACAAAGGCAAAAGCACCATGAAGCAATAATGGTTATTTATCATGATTGTAAAAATGATTTTCTTTATTTTATTAGTCAGGTTTCCATTCTCTTCATGAGCGGTAGTACATGTCTGCATTGCTACGTAATTGGTTTCGGCTGCTAGCCATCTGAGAAAGTTAATTATTACTTGTCTCTGTTCTGGTCCTAGGAGAGGATCCAATATCTACAGAATTTAGTTTGAAGCAGCTCTATCATGCAGTAGGAGGGAGAATGAAATCTTTATGCTTCCCTTATGCAAGAAATATGATCAATTTCCATTATGGGCAGAGTGAAACTTATCTTTCCACTTAAAATGTTTCCATTTAAACTTCCTCTAAAAAGATAGGTAATAATTAAGACATATTTATGAACTGCAAATTAAGATAAAGGATTTTTAAATAAATCCACTTTAAAAAATATATTTTTGTTACTGGCCTGAAAACTTATATTTTATGGGGGAAGAATTTGACTTTCATTCTTGGTACCTACTCTCAATACAGTTTGTGCACTTGTGTGTGCACGTGTGTGTGTGTGTGTATTTCAGTAAGAAAAATGTTTCTAAATGTAATAATTCAAGGCTGCCAATTAGAAAGAAATAAGAAAAATTATTGTCAAACAACTCTGGGAAAATAATAATACCATAGCTATTTACTTAGGGTGACCCTATAATTTCTCATTCCAAACCCAGACATTTTGGAAAGTAAAAGGAGATAGATACTATCAACATCAGGTTAAACAACATTACAATTGCTATATATGTATGTCAAAAGTGGTCAAATATTGACAGTTTCATGTGGATCAACCTATGCTTAAACCAGTTACCATCAAGTCAATTATAACTCATGTTGACTACATGTGTGTCAGAGTAGAACTGTGTTCCATAGGGTTTTCAATGTCTTATTATTTGGAAACAGATTGCCAGCCCTTTCTTCCTAGGAGCTTCTGGGTGGACTCAAAACTCCAACCTTTTGGTTAGCAGCTGAGTGCATTTAACCTTTCACTTGGGGACAAAAGGAATAAACAAAGAATGTCCTAAGCAAACTGGGATGTATGCAAACATACCTTATATTTCCAACTAGCTATCAAAAACACCTTGGCACAGTGATTAAGAGCTATGGCGGCTAACCAAAAGGTTGGCAGTTCGAATCCACCAGCTGCTCCTTGGAAACCCTATGGGGCAGTTCTTCTCTGTCCTCTAGGGTCACTATGAGTCAGAATCGACTTGATGGCAATGGGTTTCATTTTTTTTTTTAAAACAAGTGCACCATCATACGAGGCTGGATGTTATGAACTAACGTATGCCCACTATGCACTTGAGAGATGTCTATCATTATTGGCCACCTCTCTGCATTTACTTTCAATATATAAATAGCAAGCTTGCCCACATTTATTGTCATAGTTTATGTGACACCAGGTCCGGGTTGAAGCGAATTAGTTGTCTTCCTTTGTGAGCTGTATCTCTCTATGCATAACCATTTCTTCTTTTAATAGTCCCTTCCTCTGCCCATAGCCTCCCCTAGTACACTGTACTGGGCCTTCAGCCGTCTCCCGTTAAAACTTACATGTCCATTTGCCAAAGGTACAGGCTAAGTGATTGGCTAAACAGTCTATTACACTAATTTATACTACAATATTAATGAATAATTCAAGTTTAATTTGCTGTTCTACCTAGGTGACAAATTTGCATATTAACAGAACTCTCTAATAGCTTAAGGCAAAGTAGTGGTGAGCACAAGGATGTTGAACACTTTGTCTGCCAATAAGGTATCTTAGGGTGAAATATTTTTTTCTACTATCTTCAGGTCAAATCTTATAAACATCTGACCACCAATACATAATATCAGGTTTATAATTAATTGTTACTTCATGTTCTTAACAACATAGCCCACAGACTATATTTTATCCAACCTAATTATAGAGGGACTCTAAACACATTGCATCTAGAGTGTTTATTTAATACCCCATCACAAATACAACTGTTTATAATCATTGGGAGTCCCTGGGTAGTGCAAACGATTAAGTGCGTGGTTGCTAACTGAAAGGCTAGAAGTTCAAGTTTACCCAGAGGCTCCTAGGAAGACAGCACTGGAGATCTACTTCTGAAAAATCAGCCATTGAAAACTCTGTGGAACAGAGTTCTACTCTGGCACACATGGAGTTGCCATGAGTCAGAATCGACTCAAGGGTAACAAATACTGGCATGGTACTGGTATGGTACTGGTATAATCATTTCATGTTTTAGGTAACTAATTATATTTCTCCTTCCACATCTTATTATGGAAGATTTCTAAATCTTATAAATGATTTCCAAATGGAACTGCTTGAAGATGTGAGCCAGAAAAACTCACTTCCTGGAGTATTAACTATGATAGTCTGGAGGCTTAACTACCCTTTCCAATGAACTATGTGATTTGCTTTGAAAACTCTGTTAGGTTTATTCTCAAATGTAGTTTTCAGAAACCAGTCCTCTCTGCATTATTAACGAGCAGGATTATTTTAAGGCAGAAAGCACCATCAGTCAATTCTTTGAGACTGGAAACAGCATAAGGCATTTAAAATTCTGTTTGGACTTGCAGGCACAGAAATTGTTTCTCTGCAAAAAATTATTCTAATAAACCAGTAGAAATTCTAAATACTCAATACATTTTACAGTTGACATTTGACTCAGGGCAAGCAAGATAGCAAGATAAAACAGAAAGAACTTTGGTAAAAGAGATTCCTGGATTTGAAGGCATTATTAGCTGTAGCTTGACCTATAACTGACTGTTTTTGATTCCTTATTGATAAAATAGGGATAATTGTTCCTACTTCAGAAGATTATTGTGAGAATTAAATTAAATGAACTGAAATTTTGATGTTGCAGGTAGTCAAATAATGCTGGCCCCAGCACTTATTTATTGCAGTTTGGTTGGGCATCAATTGATCCTCATGTACTGAAAACCCAAACAGCTTCCAAAGGTACCTCCTTAAAACAAGCTATAACACAGGCCTTGGGAGAATATGGCTCAGCATACATAACAGTAATATTCTGTAATATAGAGAACGTAAATGTATTTTATCGTTTCTCCTTCTGAAACGTCAAAAGCATTGCCTGTTTTTATGTATAAAATCTGAGAGGAAAAAAACTCAAGGTCAGAACACACTTTCCTACAGGTTACCAACAGGGAAAGTAAATACAATGGAATTACAGTTTGACAGGATCACCCAGGAACGACAAATAAAGGCGATGAGCCCACTGGAATGTTGACAATCACACAAAATCTCCCGAAAGTTATGTGGCCAAAATACTTACCGAAATTGTTGCTGTTTCTGCTTATTAACAAATGGATAAGTGGGCCTTTATGGGAGGTGTCCCTGTCATGGAGTCCCTGCTGTTGTTAGGTGCCATCGAATCACTTCTGACTCATAGTGACCCTATGTACAGTAGAACGAAACATGGAGCCCCTGTGTGGCACAAATGGTTAACCAGCTCAGCTGTTAACTGAAAGGTTGGAGGTTCAAGTCCACCCAGAGCTGCCTCATAATAAAGAAGTGTTGATCTGCTTCTGAAAAACCAGCCTTTGAAAACTCTATGGAGCGCCATTCTACTCTGGCACATATGGGGTAGCCATGAATCGGAATCTACTCGACAGTAACCTTTTTTTTTTTTTTAAACTGGTCCCTGCCATGTCACATGCTCAACAGATTCAGTTTCTGAGTTGCTGATGAAAAGGTACCTGTGATGCAGTGATTCATGCCCACGTCCATCTCTGAGGATCAATACAAAATCTAGTGCCAAGGAAGTGTGGGAACACACCCTTGAACTTCATCTCTGCTTTTCGCTTTTACTCTGGAAGATCTAGCCTGTGATTGCGACAGAGTTGTCAGAAAGATGCTGAGCAGAAAGTAAAAACATAGTTCAAGCTAGAATCTAAAATCTGACTACACTATGTTGTCTAGATAAAAAAAATTGAGAGAAAGATTAAGGTTTTCTTACATTTCTGTTCATCCATAATCATCCTACACAGTGATTTTTATCTATAAACATTTGAAATCTGACTATTACAGTTAGTTAATGGTTAAAATTACACATAATGTGACCAAAAACATATCTAAATAACTCACCAAGTTAAGTTCTCTATTTGAATGATGCTGTACAACATGGTTTTATGTAAGGCTCCTTTTTTGTTTTTTAGTCTTTTAGTTTGCTGTCAGTAAAGACTGTTATAAAGGCACATAGGGATTTCAAAACAAAGAAACTTTTGAAACGAAAGAAAATGTGCTACTTATTTCAGAAAAGCAAACAGAACTTCTCTAAGTTGAAAACAATCCATTCGTCCCTTTTAAACATGTTTTTAAAACAAGACTTTTGCATTTAGTCCCTACTGAAGCAAATAAAAATCATTCAAACTTGATAAAATCTAGAAAAATACTTTAAGTTATGTAGAAGTTGCTGAAGGGCAACAGTCTTTTATCTTTAATTTCCTAGAGTCTAACAAGGTATCTGGAATATACATAGTGTTTGATGTTTGTTAATTTTTATAATCCAATGTTACATTAAAAATAAGAGATCATTTAAGTTTCTACCGCAGTACATAATCTGATAAGCACAGTAAAAAAAAAAAAAAAGATTTAATAATTATTGACCTTTTTTTAACATTTCCTAAAAGTAGAAAAATATTAAGCAACTAGTGCCTTGAAATTAACAGTGTGCTAGGTCCTTCAGTTATAAATCAACTAATAAATGACATAACATTGCAAGCTAGAAATAATTTACAAGAGAGGGTCAGTAGCATTTCACTATTCAAATTCAAGACAATAATATGTTTCTTATAAAAATGCTTGAAAGGCCATTTTGCTGTTCAAGTGTGACAGCATTTTACTGAAAACATTTCTTGTTGTCCACCCTTTGATTAATCCTATACTGGGACAGAAGCAGTTGCAAATGCCCTTCATAATTAATAGGTAACCCAAATCGGGGAAATGTTTAAGTATTAAAAAACATTTGATATCTGTTGTTGCTTCAGCTATTAGCACAATAAGATTATTGATTTTTTTAAAATGCAAGACTGATAAAAGAGACCCCTAAAGCCTAGAAAACATGAAGCATGATTAGAGATCAATTAGTACAGTGTCTCCCTTTGCATCTTCCTCTTGTTCATTGATTACAGAGACAATTGCAGCAAATCTTTTTTGATCCATTACTTTACCTTTTGGGAGTTTCCTTTTATTTAATTCTATTTTGGTATTCTAAGAGAATACTTAACTCCATATTGATTATGAATTCATGCTTTAGAATATTTTATTTCTGGTAACTACTCTTGGGCTTGCAGAGCTACAATTTATGGGTAAAAAAGGTAATTGTTTCAGATAGAATTATACCATGGAAACATAAATATTTAAATTCCTTGTTCAGTTTTTCCTCCTTCCAAAGTGCCTGAGGAAAATATATTAATAGGTAATAAGGCAAAATAGTCTTCTTACTAGTAAGGTCTTTGGTCTTAAACCATGATAGATCCCATATAGAGCCATGTCCCACATAGAACCCCTTTCCCTAAACTAGATGGATCTGAAAGGTTTAGACTCAAAGCAGGGCAAATGATTTTCTGTTTTCATATCTAAACCCATGTGAACCCAAGTCTTAGCTGTCTGGGGAGATCAAGGCCAGTCTCCCTAGAGAAAAGCCACCTGGGGAAAGAGTCATAGAAGAGGCTTGAGAGTGCTAGATACAGAACAAGTTATTTTCCCTAACACCTAGAAAGGAGTTATCTAAGGCTGCCTGACCAAAGCCTTAGTAGGTGGAGAGAAAGAAAGGTTGTTCTCTTCAAGTAAATTTACGTGGGAAAAGTGAGAAACACCATAAGGACCATAATGATCTTCAGATTAGCTCAGTGACTGCATCCAGTGTCCTGTGGCCAATAATATCCTTAAATCTTACCAATCCATAGCTGTTTACTCTTCCTTGGTAGTGGTGAGTGCTGGAAAGCAGCAAGAGATGAAGAGCCTTGAGCTTCTCCTCTCCTGGGATCCAGCAACTACCAAAGTCCTAGTAGTAAGCAGAGAAGATGGCATAAATTCAGTAAATAATTTAAGCTACTCACTTTCTTTAAGATTTTTTTATAGATCTACAATTCCTTAGAAATGTATACCTCAAGTAGAATTTGATTTTCTTCAAGATGTATTGCTTGCATATGATGTAATAATTTAACATTTCCTCATGAATTTTGGAGATTATTCAGAACCTCTCACACCTTCCAGGCAGGGTAAATAAAATATATGATAGTGTTCTGTGTAAAGTTGAAAAGCTGAGGGCCAAAACCTTCTATATATTAAAAAAACACACTTCAATACCCGCCTGAAACTATTCTGTTGTTGTCATACGCCATCCAGTCAGTTCTGACTTCTAGTGATTCTATAGGACAGAGTAGAACCACCCCCATAGGGTTTCCAAGGAGCAGTTGGTGGATTAGAACTGCCGACCTTTTTGTTGGCATCCAAGCTCTTAACCACTTGCCGCCAGAGCTCCTGAAGCTATTCTAGTCACTTATAATTTAAATACTCCCATTAGATTCTGAATTTTATGGTTTAAGATAACAAATTAGTTTCAACACAAAAACAATTTTCAATTATCACTGATAACAAGGGACTTTATATGAGATATTCCCTTTTAAAACGTAGTCTCCTAAAAGCGTATCTCCAAGATGATCAATTCGTATCACCATATCTTTATGCCTGCTAAGTTTCTTTACCAACGTCTCTCCTCCCTGCCCCAGGGACATTTTTGAAAGCATGCTATGGTAATTTTTACAGCAACATATTAAAAAAAATTACCATAGCTACATTTTTGAAAATACCCTGTGAGAGGAGGGAGCCGTTGGCAAACAAATGTAGAAGATGCATGTTATTTGTGTAAAAACGTGGTACTTTCATTCCTATGTTAAGTCAAGCCTCCATAATCTCTTATCTGGTCTCACTCTTTTTACTCTTGCTATTTCAAAATCTATTCTGCACCCAACTGCCAAAGTGACATATTTTAAATGTAAATTAAGTAGGATCATCTTCCTGCTCAAAACCCTCCAATGACCTGCCATCCTATTTAGAATAAAATACAAACTTGATGAACTACCAGACTCATGTGATCTAACCTCTGTTTATTTCTCTGACTTTATTTCCTAATTTTCTCCTTCTCACTCACTCTGCCCAAACTCTGATGTTCTTAATGTTTCTTTAATATGTGTGATTTGTTCTCATCTTAAGATTTTTGATGTAGTCATTTCCTCTGCCTGGAGCTCTGTTCCATCAGATCTCCACATGTCTCACTCCCTCATATTATTTAAGTTTTTATTTTCTCAGTGAAACCTGGCTGCATTATAAAATTACCTCCCCACATACACCCTAACAATTCTCACCTTACCTTGTTTTATGTTTCTTCATAGCACTTCATTGCTGTTTTGAACTTACCTAAGGCAACCTTTGTCATGCAAACACTTACATTCATTGCCGTAAATAATGGTAGCCACTACTTAGAGGGAGATGATGATTGGCTATTCCACCATAATCTTGCTATTGCATTACAATGAATGCAGTTTTCAAACTAAATTCTGCCATTCATCTGCAGATTTATTAAACAAATATTCACTAACAAGCAAACAAAAAACCAGTTTATGAACTTTTGTATAAATGATGTCCCACTTCTCTGTTCTTTTGGGTAATCTGACAACAATTTTTTATTAAAGGTTCATAGGAGGCAGTCAAAACAATTTCTCAGGCAAGATTCAGTTACTCTTACTATTGGCATCAGGCAACTAGAAATCCACCTAATCAGTGGCTAGACAGAGGACAATTTAAGGATCAAGTCTTTGTCACTATCTCTAAGGGCAAGGATATAGGCTTTGCTGGATTCTTATACCTAGAGTTTACAGATGTAGGAGTTTCTAAAATATTTTAGCCAATTAATACATCTTGAATGCCTTTAATTTCATCAGTAAGAGTTCATCACGGTCATACTAAAGCATTGAATATTTACGAAGGTATCAAAGAGAAAACCTCTGTTAGTAACTGCCCTAGAGTTGGTCTTTCTGCCTTTCTCACTATCCTTAGAGTATAACTTGCCAGAGCATCCAATTGCTCTTAGAGTTGAGGCTTGAATTAACTAGCACACCCATAAAATCACATTGTTCATTCCAACTTTAAAAAACTACAGGCATTGTAGCAACTATGTAAAATTACGCGTTTATTCATTTCCCTGTTCAGTTACTTACACTAGAATAAAAGCTCCAGCTCTGGGAGAGCAGGGACTTTGGCTGCCCTGTTATCTTTATTCTTCAGCATCTAGAACAGTGTCTTGCACCCAGTGACTCTACTCAAATTCTGCAAGAATGAAAGGAAGAAAGAGAGAGAGAGAAAGGAAGGAAGGAAGAAGGAAAGACAAGAGCAAAGAAGGAAAACAAACAGAAAAAAGACAAAATAGATAAGCAAAGATATATCGTTCAGGTTAGATTTAAATAAATTTAATAATTTCATTCCACAAATAATTCTTGAGTCGACCTTGACAGTTATCAATCACCACTTGGGTAAACTCTGATTACGTGTTTTCAAGATTTTGTTTTTTACTTTATATGAAAAAGATCCAGAAATTAAAGTACACTCCTGGAAAGTCTTTGTGTGTTTATTTTTTTTTTAAATCTATGATAATTGTTTTTGCCACCTTCAGATTTAAACAGTTGCTCTCAAATCTGTACTTACTTTTAGGAGTGTCATATTTATCTCTGGTATTTAAAATTCAGAAAAGAATTTGCTTTTTTTAATATTATTATTTTCTTTTGTAAGGTTCTATATAGTTTAAACTGTTGCCACTGAGGAGGGATGCTTAGAAATAAAATTGCATAAACAATAACATCTCTTGATATGATAGTCTCTGGATCAGTAAAATACTGTCTCTGTAAACATCTGCCCATCACAACTCTACCTCGCTCTAATTTCATTCCCAAAATTCAGCTAAGATGGACATAGATTCTAATAACAAGGTTCTATTTCAAAACGTGACTATGCTCAAAATCTGTGCAAGTTACCAAGAGACTAAATTTTTCTCCCCATCACTTGTTTGGAACATTACCAATACAATTTATACATAGCAAAAGAGTACAAGTATAGATATAGACTAGTTTTCTTACACTATCACTTAGTATTTACTTATTTTAAGTTCAGGATTTTCCTCTTTTAACATTACCACAAAAAAAGAAAAACATTGCTATGTATTTAATAATCAGACAATCTGAATACATTCCAAAAATAAAATGGATATTTGTGTTTTTCTTAGTGTCTTGTGACTTCCCCTTGCAAATAATTTTATCACATTTTAATCATGTCATGAAAACCATATGTGCTTAACCGTTTTAAATGGCAGGACCATTTCCAATACCTTTAATGATAACTTCCTCTTGTTTCACATCGTTTATTGAACTTGGAACTTGGTGTCCAGGAAGTACTCTTACCTTCCTTTTAAACACACAGATTCTAATCCTTGTCCATTCCATGGTCCAACAGAGCAAAGAATATTGCTCAACCAGCTTCCCTAATACGAGCTATCAAGTTCTAGTGGGTTTTAAGATGGTGGTAACTACATCTCTGTGTACTTAAGTGCTTTGATGGCCTTTAAAACCATTAAATCCACTGCCGTTGAGTCAATTCCAACTCATAGCAATCCCATAGGTTTTCCAAGGCTGTAAATCTCTACCCAAGCAGACTGCCGCATCTTTCTCCCTTGAAGTTGCTGGTGGTTTCAAACGCCAACATTTCGGTTAGCAGTCAGTTGCTTTAATTAAAACCATTAGCACTGCGAAATTATGGGCTTCCTCAAGGCTTGGTGAACTTTTCATCAGTTTGGTGCAGAGCTTACCATTTTTCTCAGTTGCAGTAAAAATGATTCTTTTGCTGAGCCATGAACACCAAAGCTACCCAGGCTTATAAAGGGTCATTCTCAATTCTATACCAGAAATTAAAACTACCTAATGTTTTGCTATTTTAGTATATAATAGCTGGAGTTAGTTAAAGCTGAAATGAAATGATTGGTACAGGATTAGTATGAGTGATGGATGTCTCACATGTAATAAGAATTTCTACAAAACTTAAAGAAAATTGATGTGTACACAAAATAGCTTTAATTTTTCCAAAATACAGAAATGTTAAGGGAACTGTGTCCTTAAGACATATTAACAAACTGATTAGCAGCAGCAGTAATAATAGTAGTAGTATTATTTTTTTTTCAAGATAACCTGACTTTTCAAGTTTTACTTAACCCTTATTATTCTTAAGCTGATTACTTTATACAAGGGACCCTGGTGGCGAAGTAGTTGAGCGTTTGGCTGCTAACCAAAAGGTCCACAGTGGAATCCCCCAGTCACTTCTTGGAAACCCTTCGGGGAAGTTCTACTTTGCTCTATAGAGTCACTATGAGTCACAATCGACTCGACGGCAAAAGTCTTTTGTTGTTGTTTTCTTTTTTAAGGGCACTTTATATAATGCACAGAAAGAGATGCTCCTATTTATATTAAAATTGAGTTCTAAAAAGGATAAGACTATGAAGTTAAGACAATATGAATTTATGCATGCAAAAAGATTGATGAATCTCAAATATAACCTTGAACCAAAGAAGTCAGGTGCAAAAAAGCATATACTCTATGATCCCATTTATATCAAGTTCATATATGTGCAAAACTAATCTGAGGTGTTACAAGTCAGGACAGTGCTACCCTGGGTGGGGAGCAGTGAGTGGATGGGGTCAAAAGAGAGGTTTCCAAGATAAGCGTAATGCTTTTTTCTTGACCTGACTGCAGGTTGCACGATGTGTTCACTTTGTGAAAAATCGTTGAACTCTTCACTTATGATTTGTGCACATTTTTTAGTATCTGTTATACTCTAATAAAATACTTACTTTTAGGTTTTTTTTTAATGAAAACTTGACCAAGAATCTGAAGAAAAAAATAGGAATGCGTTTAAGGTCTCTTTAATCATTGGAAAATGCACAAAAGATCCTTAGGAAGTAATTACAGATTTAAAGAGCACAATCGTTTTCCCAGTACAGAAATTTAGGAAACCTATATAATCTGATAAAGTAAAATCAAGGATATGCTCTTAAATGTACTTTTTTAGCTTTCTGCTTCAGTCTTTTTACTTTGTTATAGTTTTCATTTATATAGATACATCTTTAAGAATTGACTGATGTCCACAGTTAGCTTTGGTTTTCTACATTACACTGTGCAAAGGAGTCGTTCTGGCTATCAAAGCTACATTTCTCTGTCTCTCTGATCTGGTATTTGTGTCTTTATTCTCTGAGAACTCCAGCTTTCCTAGGAGATCAGTGTTTTTTCATTCTGTGTCAAAAGAAATAGAGATTTTGAAGGTCTAATATTGGAAAGTGTTTCTTATTTGGTGTTTGAGCTGAAATATTTCCTCTTGGGGCTGACAGTGGGACACCATCACATTTTCAGAATAAAACACTATTTGACATTTTCCCTATTTACCCTCATGCTCCAATATTGTCCTCCAAATTAATAGCAGATAGGTGACTAATTATTTAAATACTTGATGCCTGATACTATGTGGAATGCATTTACATGCCAGAGAGTAATTTGCTCAATAAATCTCATTTTTAAGATCCTCAGAGTTTCAATTACAATAAATTCTTCCTACATGTAAGTACATATCTCAAGGTATAAAAAGGAGGATGTGTAGAACAGAAGCAGCCTACTCACTAACTGGATCATGGTTATGGGTTTAAAATGGAGCTGTGCAACTCATTGAGGTCATGAAAAAATCCCTAGTCCGTGTTCTAACATAGAGAAACCTGTAATCATAATCAAAGCGTTGAAAAGGATGTGTTCAAATGGAAGTCTCTATAGCACATACACCACATAGCCACTCTTCCTTCGCCTTTCTCAAGAGAGTTTAGTTGTGCTGTCTGGACTAACAAAATAGTATCAGAAAAACCTCAAGAACTCTTTTGCCTTGAAAAAAAATGTACAGGACTAGAACTCAACTTCACTCAAAAGCACATCTGGAAAACTTGTATTAATTATTTAAGGCTCAGTTCCTGCGTCTTCTTCGTGAAGCTCTTTTCAATTACCCAAGCACAAAGGGAGTAACAGCTTCCTGAGCTTAAGTAGTTCCTTCCTTGCTATGTATATGCACCCTGGAACTATCTACATTTTTCATAATTATTTCTTTGCATGTCTGTCTGCCCTTGTGGGTTCTGAGTTCACATAAAATAGTGACCACAGATGTTTAATTTGTGCATAATCAGTGCCTACCAAGTGGTTAAAAAAAGGTTGAATGAGTGAAGAAGTGAATGAATAACACCAATGTTAGTTTTCAGGAAAAGAGTATCACAGAGTTCAAGACCTAATGGTATCAAACAGTTCATTTAACATAAATAATCCAAAGCAAATAAAGGAAAACAAGAATCATCTTTGTCTTTGATCCATTTAAATGTAGACAATGACTACATCTCCATTTTTAAAGTTTATTTAAAGATAATTATATTTTCCACATTCACAAAAAAGGAAATTTTATTTTTAGGTCTTATCCACTTGAGAATCACTCGAACTTGCAAGAAGAGGTTGTCAGCAACCATTGTCCAAGCTTTACGTGCCCACGACCAGGAAAGGACATCCCAGCATATAAAAACGCACTGGAGGGAGGTGTCAGTGCAAAGTAACACGTATTTTCCAAATCTGGTTTCACATCAGGGAAGTGAGACAATTAGGAAAATGGAAATATAAATTATCTGATTTTTTTTTAAATAAACAACTGTAAAATTGTTTAAATTTCTAATTGATTTTTTGAAGTTTATTTCCTCTTGAAACTAACTCCCTCTTTACAAATCTAGAGTAGAACAGAAGGTCACTTAGAAGTCATATCATCCAATCAAATGTGACACAATTGTCCAATTTCTGGCAGCATCTATTCCTTTGTCTTTTTCATTCCATTTCTTCTTTGCTGCTATCCAATTGTTTGGAATTTTCTAGCTATATTATTTAGCACACATTCATTTTTAATGCCTTGACAATGTAACTATTACATTCTCTATAACTAATTTTGTGTATAATATTTATTATGTGGTACTTAAAAAGCATATGTGTGGGTGTGTGTATACACATACACACACACATTATGTATTATACATTAGGTATTATTTAGAGGTTGTCTTTAAATATAAGAAATAACAAGGAAGTCTTACACAAAGTAAATTTTCTAAAAAGAAAAAAGCAAAACTCATCCATAATATGATTTGTGGGAATCTTGTACCTCAACCAAAATCTAATATCTGGCAGAACTATCAATATACATAAAACACAGTAACAGAATAGTCAGAATCCACTAAGAACTCATTCTATTTAATGAAGTGAAGCTAATTTTTTCCAATAAAAAAAAATTTCCCAAGCTTTCATAAAATAAATAAAGAATAATATAGTTTTTTTTCACTGTCTTCATGGTTTAGGTGCACCATCACTATATGGATTGCATCTAAGTTGTTAAGACAATATATATGATAAAACTTTGACCAAAGAAGGATTTTATTCATAGTATTTAATCTACAAATGCTTTCTCATTACATAAAAGCACCATTTAAAATATTAGGAAGTTCAGAGGATTGGGTGGCAATTCTGAATTTAAAAAAAGGAAAGAGATAGATGGCGTGTGACTCTGATAGACAACACAGGATTATACCACATACTAATTTGCAACTCCAGAACAAAGATTTTGAAGTCAATTCAACTATAGAAGAAGTTTAGATTACAGGAATATCAGATAAACTTTCCCATATCATATACTATGCTCCGTGTCACGTGACCTGAGAGTACAATTAAAATAGAAAACACAAACACACATATTTCTTTCCTCTGCTGTTTTCCATTTTAAAAAGATATAAACATTGTCTTCTATGAGACAAGATTGAACTCTTTAACGAATTAATACAACTTTAATCCTTAAAATGCTTTCTCTTGTCCCAGTTTTCATTCTCCTCTTCTTTTTTGACTCTCCTTTAATATTTTATCACATGTGCTTCCTCTGATTTAAAAGTATCTGCCTAGGGAATAGGTTTTCCCCTATCAGCCATGCTTCAATTTATGCTAAGACGATTCTAAATGTCTTTTAACTGTCAGCTGCCAGCAATATCAAAACGAGAAAATTAATGCTGTTAGTGTGGGAGGTATGACATACTCAAGATGGGTTTGTTGTTAGGTGCCATCAAGTTGGTTCCAACTCATAGAAACCCTATGTGCAAAAGAACAAAACACCACCCAGTCCTACGCCTCCTCAAAATCATTGCTGTTTGGGTCCACTGTTGCAGCCACTGTGTCAATCAATCCCCTTGAGGGTCTTCCTCTTTTTTGCTGACCCTCTACTTTACCAAGCATGATGTACTTCTCCAGGGACTGGTCCCTCCTGATAACATGCCTAAAGTACATGAGATGAAGTCTGGCCATCCTCGCTTCCAAGGAGCATTCTGGCTGTACTTCTGCCAAGACAGATCTGTTCATTCTTCTGGCAGTCTGTGCTATATTCAAAATTCTTCACCAACACCATAATTCAAAGGCACCAATTCTTCTTTGGTCTTCCTTCTTTATTGTCCAGCTTTTGCATGAATATGAGGCAATTTAAAGCACCATGGCTTGGGTCAGGACCACCTTAGTCCTCTAAGTGACGTCTTTGCTTTTCAACACTTTTAAAGAGATCTTTTGCAGCTGATTTGCCCAATACAGTATGTCATTTGATTTCTTGACTGCTGCTTCCATGAGCATTGATCGTAGATCCAAGTAAAATGAAATCCTTGACAACTTCAATATTTTCTCCTTTTATCATGATGTTACTTATTGGTCCAGTTGTGAGAAGCGCATGCAAATAGGTAAATTATAATACCAGGAGATAACTGTTGTATCGAGATATAAACAGAATAGTACAAGATCCCAGTGGAAGTCACTGCTAACTCTTCTGGGAGTGTTAGCTTAGCCTTAACAAAAAAGGAGCCATTTGAGTTGAACTACCACTTTGGAATATGAGTTTGCCAAGTAAAGAAAAAATAAAACACAGAGAAAACCTTTTAGGCAAACAAAAACCATTAAAAAAAAAGCAATCTGATAGTGGGTAGAGTTAATGGCAAAATATGGATCTAGTGAGAGAGACATAGTCCAAGGAAAACCTCACTAATTAATTTATTATAGCTGGAGAAAATTTTTGTCAACAACCATGTAACACTGAATCTTGAAACTTGAGTTTCATTACTTCCTTTTTCTTCCATCCATAAAAACTGTAGAAATTGTACACAGTCATCCTTACTTCTAAATGTGACTTTCCATAAATTTAGAATGTTTTCCAAGAATATTAACTCCCAACCCCATTCCCACCCCAGGGCCCTAAAGATACATTTGTATAACCTCTTTTAAAAGTAAGCAATCCCCTGCTAGATTCCAGAAAACATTTACCAGACAATTGCTTTCCCAATTACTTGGATAAAAATGAATCCCATTATGTATATCAGAATTATAATTCTTCCTCTGGTAAACCAACAGAACAGGTTGTATAGCTGATAAAAGGTACAGTGATATAAGTATTTATCTTTAAAAACTTACTGAAGTTCCCAAAGAACATTTTTGCAATTACCAAAATCCTGTAAGAAATTTTCCTTAGGAAAATAATAATAAAAAAGTAGTTTTGACTGGATTTTATATTTATTTATTTATTGTCTGTTGTTGTTGTTAGGTGCCTTTGAGTTGATTCCAACTCATAGAGACCCTATGTACAAGAAAATGAAAAACTGCCTGGTCCTCAGCCATCCTCACAATGCTTGCTGTTTCAGCCCATGGTTACAGTGACTGTGTCAATCCATCTTGTTGAGGATCTTACTCTTTTTCACTAATCTTCTACTTTACCAAGCATGATGTCCTTCTCTAGGGACTGATTCCGCCTGATAACATGTCCAAAGTATGTAAGACGAAGTCCCGCCATCCTTGTTTCTAAAGAGAATTCTTGCTCTTCTTCTTCCAAGACAGATTTGTTCATTTTTCTGGAAGTCCGTTGTATTTCCAATATTCTTTGCCAACACCATAATTCCAATGCATCAATTCTTCTTCGGTCTTCGTTTTTCATTGTCTAGCTTTTGAAAGCTTATCAGGCGATTGAAAATACCATGGCTTGGGTTAGGTGTGTGTTAGTTCTCAAAGTGACTTCTTTGCTTTTCAACACTATAAAGAGGTCTTTTGTAGCAGTTTTAACCAATGCAATATGTCGTTTGCTTTCTTGACTGCTGCTTCATTGGCATTGATTGTGGATCCAAGTAAAATGAAATCCTTGATAACTTCAATATTTTCTCCATTTATCATGATGTTGCCTATTGGTCCACTTTTGAGGATTTTTGTTTTCTTTCTGTTAAGGTGTAATCCATACTGAAGGCTGTGGTCTTCGATCTTCATCAGTAAGTGCTTCAAGTCTTCTTAACTCAGTAAGCAAGCTTGTGTCATCTGTAGATAGCAGATATATTGTTAATGAGTCTTCCTCCAATCCTGATGCCTCGTTCTTCTTCATATGGTCCAGGAGCGTTGTCTCATGGGGCTTCTAGATGGGTGCCAATATAGTCTTCAGATCTGCATTATCAAATCCAAAAAGGATAAATACAGAAGGAAAGCCATTATGAGAAGTCAAATGTTTAGGGGCTTTGAGAGAAAGGATTGAATTTTTCAAAGCTATTTGAACCAGGGAGCAAGGCAAGGCCTGCAGGCATTACCTACTACAGTATCAGGTGTATGTTATAACTTTTTAGACTGTCTGGACATTTGAGTTCAAGGACATCCTTGGAGGAAGTAAAGGAATCAACTTGTACTGGAATATTCTAGCTTTATAATACTTCCCAAACACTGAACTCTTTACTGTTTCTTGTATAACCCTTGAATTTTTTCTACTTGTGATTTGGCACTCCAAATTTACCCCAATCTCAATATCCACACCCTACTTACTTAAAAACTCAACTTAAATTCTATCTTCTGCCTGAAGATAATCCAGAATGCCTTAATTTGGCAATAATTTATTTTGCCTTTGTAATCCCAAGACTCTGGTGACACTTGTGAGTTTACTACACATATTTTAAAAAATATATTTGGACACTATAATAATACATACGTGTGTGTGTGCTTGTGTGTACACTAAACAGCTCCTCTTCTGTGTCTGTAATGGCTTTCAGGGCTCTTCCATCTTTACAAGCTCTTACTTACTGTCTATCATTGTTTTTTCACTTAATAGATGCATAGCATGAATTTGTTGAGTAAATGAATGAAGGAAGAAAGTGAGGAGTGAGGAAAGGAAGAAAGAAATACAAATGTCCAGGTAAACTATCGGTCTTTGAAACCCAGTAACTCACTTCTGCCATGTGAAATTCCTTTAAATTCTCTCTCTCCTCTTCCTTCTTCAGTCAGTTGCCAAAAAAATATAAGGTAAAATAGACAGGATAATTTAATTATATAAATAAGTTTCAAAGATTTGCCTATGTTTTCCCTTTATTGCAATCAGTAATAAGTTTCTAGGATGGTTTCCAGGATAAGAACTTAATGAAAAAGCTGTGAATTTACAAATGTATTAGAATGTAAAGCTGTGGCTAAAGGCAAAAGATGATTGTATTGAAAAGAGATAACCAGAGAAGAAAAACAACCATCAATGAAGGCATGTACAACCTCACTCTCTGCTCCTGAAGGAAAAGTAAGACAAAGAGGGTCCTAAAACTCCCTGCAAGACAGGGAGGTGGATCTTTTTCCCTCCCACAAATTAGAAATCTAGATTTTCTACATAGAAACCAACAATAGCACTGATAAAGTACTTCAATTGAATTATAAGTTAAATAATATTTTTGTGATCTGATCTGGGAACATCTTCATCCTGTACAATGTTGTTCCTAAGGGAAATATTTTACAAGCATTAAACAATTTATTAATGATATTATTCAGAAGACTTCATGTTTGACTGGTGGAGGCTGTCCTAGGCTAGGTTTCTAGAAATGCGCAACACTTTGTGAGAATGTGATGTTACTGCCCTCTAATGGGTGGAATGTAACAGAATTAGCTCAAGTTATGATGTATAAGAAATTACCCAGTGGTGATGATATTAAAAGCTATACTTTGCTACCTTTACATAAATATCTTTAATCTACAAAACATGCATTTTGTACCCTGTAAAGGTAAATGGAAGAGATATTATTAATCTTATTTTTAATAGAGGATAAAAATTTTAAAGAAAGAAAAGCCAGTGGTCACAACAGCATCTCAATTATCAATAGAGTATTTTTACGGGTTTTTCTTGTAAATATGATCTACTACTTAAAAGTTAAACTTTAAAAATTTACTCTGATATTTCATATTTGAAGAACACATACTCACTTCAGATCAATATTTATACTTCAAATTGTACATTAAAATAAAAAAAAACAAACCTGTTGCTGTCGAGTCGATTCTGACTCAAAGCGACCCTGTAGGACAGAGTAGAGCTGCCCCATAGGGTTTCCAAGGAGTGGCTGGTGGATTTGAACTGCTGACCTTTTGGTCAGCAGCCAAGCTTTTAACCACTGCGCCAAAAGGGCACCGTACATTAAAATAGTGTAATAAAATAAATTGAATTGTCTTTGTATTGTATTAAAACATGCTAAGTGAATGTGATTTGTTTTCAAATGAATTATTTGTTTTTAACTCCTTCATCTCTATAACATTAAATGTTTATGATAATTTTGAGTCATGTGCATAGAATTAAAGCATTTTAGTACTGGATGTGAGCTTCAGGTCCAAATCTTAACTTAGTAGATGAGGACATTCAGTCAGAAAGAAGTTACATGAATTATACAAAGGCTCTTACCTTATTATGTGAGACTACATAGGGATTGGAATGTTTTTTTCTACTATCTCAATGTTTCCCAAGCTGTGTTCTTAAATATAATCTCAACTGTCCTCAACATACAGATATACAGATATAGATATGACTCCATTTCAATTTTTTACATGATAAATTTAAAAAATGTCCATCAGCATAAGTTGAATCATTTAGATGACCACCTTTGTAATCATATGCCACCACGTTATTTGGTGACTACATTTATGTTTGTGCTTAAAGTCACACATGTCATACAAAGTCAAAATGATGTCACTTTGCTCTGTAGGAACCAAACTTTCAAGTAATTCTATTAAAGAAAACTGATGGCAAAAGTAAGTCAATACACAACATGCTAACCATGTCAATAATGGTGTCAAACTCAAAAGTACCTGTTTCATAAATATTTCTTACAGCCTATTACAAGATTTGCCTTATTTAAACTAACAAACAAATTCTGAAGTACCAGCAGTCTCCGGATTATGAATTAGATCTATTCCTAAATCTGTCTTGAAGTCAAATTTGTAGGTACGTCGGAACAAGTAATACAGTTCTTATTTATCATCAGTTAGTCAAATGTTTGTCTTAGTATATAGTATATATTTTACCTAGCTATGCATATAGAAAGCCCTGGTGGCATAGTGGTTAAGAGATTGGCTGCTAACCTAAAGGTCAGCGGTTCAAATCTACCAGCTGCTCCTTGGAAACTCTATGGGGCACTCCTACTCTGTCCTATAGGGTGGCTATAAGTAGGAATTGACTCAAAGGCACCTAAAAACAACCACATGCATATAAAACACTTAAGAAACATTTCCAAATTGTTCAGAGTTTTCATGAGGGTCACAAAGTAGTGCACATGTTTGTTATTATGAACTATTATATTTAACTCAAATTTTTAATATAATAGGCTTTATGGCAGTCTATTCTTAAGCAAGAGTTGTCGGTAAGTCAGACATTTGTAACTCGGGGACTGCCTGTAATTAATATCATTTATTTCGTGAACAGTCACTTTCTCCATTAGTATTACTAAAGTAAAAAAAAAAAAAAAAACAGAAACAGAGTAAATGTAAAACAAGAATTTATGCTTTATGCTTCTACTTTAAATTAGCAAAACAATATCTAATGCGTGTTTGTATTTTAACTTTTGCTTTCCTATTTTTTTGTACTTTATTTGTAAATGTCTTTTGGTGTATAGTTCCAAAAAAGTTCTAAAAAATAAGGAATCTAAATCTAGTTTTATATTTGTAGATACTTTTAAGTAACTTCATAATAAAATAATTTAGGTCAACTTTGAGTACCTAAGAGATTTTTTTTTTCCCTTTGAAAGAGATCCACATTTTTTAAGTTTGAGAAAATCTGTGTTATAACAAGATTGAAATTTTGTGCCAGGAAAGACACGTTGGAAAAGATGAGCAAAGAGAAGTTTAAAGACAGAGAAAACAACTAGGTTAGGGTGACTTTGCAAAGGGTTGTAAAATTGCTTCTTAAAAATATTCTGTTGACTATCACAATAGCCTGAGAAAATGGAAGAAGGATATTAGGAAAAACTCAAATTATAAATGCATTACTTGATCATGTCTCTAGTCCTGGCTACAGCCCTGCATTTAATGCATTCTAATTATCAACATGTGATGATAAGTAGGCACTTCAGCAAGGAATGTAAAAAATTTAGATAAACATAGTCTATCCTCTCCAAGATCTTTACATCTAAACAAAAACATTGACAGATGAAAGGGTCTACCAACACATGAAATTTTAACCACAGATCAAATATGTGTCAGCTGGACAAACTCAATAAGACTTGAAATTTAATGTTTACGTATATTACAAGATTTACTTTTTGTGGAATATGTGATTTGATAATATGGAAGAATAATTTCTCTCTTTTATTTCACTAATTCAGTTAGTTATTCAGCATTGATTTATTGAGCACTTTCACATGCAAGGCACTATTCTGGGACAACTTTTCTATTTTAAATGTCAAGCTTGCTGTCATTTTTTTCTCCCTCAAGATTTAAAAAAAGAAAGAAAAGTTCTTCTAAGCCCTTTCCTTGTCTCTACTTGTTAGTTTTCTGTTACAAATGAAATGGAGATTTTGTTTGTCAAGATGTGGAAACTTATTCATTCATTCACTGATTAAAACCTTGATCAGGCAAGAGTAAGAATTTGAAAAGCTAAATATATATATGAAATGCAACAAAAATTATCTTGAGCCAATACATTTTTTATCATATAAAGAACAAACAAGAAATGTTTAATTTCTTGAGATCTAAGAAAATATTTTTATATGTTAATATATGTACTTTGCTATCCATAAGGTTTTCACTAGGTGATTTTTTTTTCAGAAGTAGATCGCCAGGTCCTTCTTCCTAGCCTGTTTTAGTCGAGAAGCTACATTGAAATCTGTCCACCATGGGTGATTCTGCTGGAATTTGAAATACTGGTGGCATAGCTTCCAGCATCAGAGTAATACACAGCCACTATACTACGACAAATGACATTAGAAAACTGAAAGGGAAGAGCATACTCGGCATTTCTCACGCTGAAAGAATTGAAGAAAAAATTCAAGCCTCAAGTTGCAATATTGAAGAATCTATAGGCAAAATGTTGGATGATCCAGGAAGCATCAAAAAAAAGATGGAAGGAATACTCAGAGTCACCATACCAAAAAGAATTGGTTGATGTTCAACTATTTCAGAAGTAGCATATGATCAAGAGCCAATGGTACTGAAGGAAGAAGTTCAAGCTGCACTGAAGCCATTGGGCAAAAAACAAGGTTCCAGGAGTAGAGAGGTACAAACTGATATGTTTCAACAAATGGATGCAAAGCTGGAAGTTCTCACTCATCCATGCCAAGAAATTCAGAAGACAGCTACCTAGCCAGCCAACTGGAGGAGAACCATGTATGTGCCCATTCCAAAGAAAGGTGATCCCATGGAATGCAGAAATTATCAAACAATGTCATTAATATCACACACAAATAAAATTTTGCTGAAGATCATTCAAAAGTGGTTGCAGCAGTGCGTTGAGAGGGAACTGCCAGAAATTCAGGATGCATTCAGAAGAAGAGGTGGAACAAGGGATATCATTGTTGATGTCAGATGGATTATGGCTGAAAGCAGAGAATACCAGAAAAATGTTTACTTGTGTTTTATTGAGTACACAAAGCAATCAACTGTGTGGGTCATAACAAATTCTGAATAAACTTCTGAAGAATGGCAACTCAAGAACACACAGTTGTGCTCACATGGAACATGTACATAGACCAAGAGGCAGTTGTTTGAACAGACAAGGGGATACTGCATGGTTTAGAGTCAGGAAAGGTGTGCATCAGGGTTGTATCCTTTCACCATACTTATGCAAACTGTATGCTGAGCAAATAATCTGAGAAGCTGGACTATATGAAGAAGAACTGGGCGTCAGGATTGGAGGAACACTCATTAACAACCTACAATATGCAGATGGCACAACTTCGCTTGCTGCAAGTGAAGAGGACTTGAAGCACTTACTAATGAAGATCAAAGACCACAGCCTTCAGTATGGATTATACCTCAACATAAAGAAAACAAAAATCCTCACAAGTGGACCAATAATCAACATCATGATAAACAGAGAAAATAAAGAAGTTGCCAAGGATTTCATTTTACTTGGCTCCACAATCAATGCCCATGGAAACAGCAGTGAAGAAATCATACAATGTATTGCACTGGGCACATCTGCTGCAAAAGATCTCTTTAAAGTGTTAAAAAGCAAAGATGTCACTTTGAGGATTAAGGTGCACCTGACCCAAGCCATGGTGTTTTCAATCTCATATGTGTGCGAAAGCTGGAAAATGAATAAGGAAGACTGAAGAAGAACTGATGCCTTTGAATTATGACGTTGTTGAAGAATATTAAATATACTATGGACTGCCAGACAGAACAAATCTATCTTGGAGGAGATGTGGCAAGAATGCTCCTTAGAGGCAAGGCTGGGGAGATTTTGTCTCATGTACTTTGGACATGTTATCAGGAGGGACCAGTCCCTGGAGAAGGACATCATGTTTGGCAAAGTAAAGGGTCAGCGAAAAAAAGGAAGACCCTCAATGAGATGGATTAACACAGTGACTGCAACAGTGGGCTCAAACATAGCAATTATTGTTGAGGATGGCACAGGACCTGGCAGCAATTCTTTCTGTTGTACATAGGGTTGCTATGGCACTTAATTACAATGTCAACAGAATTTATACTTTGAAGTTTCCTCTTTAATTTGGATATAGTATTCATCTACCCTCTAAAATAGTGATTGAACTTCTAAAGAGTTCTTTTGCCTATGAAATTAACACTATTAATCTCTTACAGCAGGTTTCTAAATATACTTGGTTGCTGTTCATTTTCTGAATATTTTTAAAAAGACAGTAGGAAAAAAATAGCTCAAACTTGAACTAGAAGTTGTTGTTAGATAACTCAACATTCAAAATGCAAATTTGTTGATTCTAGTCAGAGCTCAATGTTTATTGGGAGTCTGAATCAGAAGCACATGAATTTAGGGCACCAAATTCAGGTAAACTAAAAAACTCCACAAAAGTCATTTTATTGGTTCCCTCTTTGTCATCTTTGATCATATTTCTAACATGGTGAGATTACATGAAAATTTGTAGCCATGGTTCCAGATAGTCAGCTAGGCATGACTTTATAGTTTAAAAGAAATTTGAAAGCAATCTACTTAAAAGTTTATGAAAACTAACTAAATGGAGTATGTGAAAAACGTATTAGTTTTATGCAGTGAAACCTGTGACAGCCTGAGATCAACAGAACTGCCTTGTTTTCCCAGGTCTCCCAAGCTTTGCTCCTTTGACAGGGTGCAGTCTTACCACTCTTCTACTGCTTGTTTTAGTGGAAAATATTTGAGTTATCCTTCTCTGACAAGTTTCTGCCTTACACAGATTCAGGCTTTCACAGGTTTTACTGTATATACAAGTGTATATGTATATACGCAGTGATGGTTAAAATTTAAAGAATTAATGAATGTAATGAGTGCTTTGGTCAGTCAATGGGTATATACATATATACTTATTTAGATAAAATTAATATGCTAAGGTATTTTCCCAAGACTAATACTTATAAAATTTTCATGTAATGAATATGGCAACAAAAAAAGAAACTATGTCCATTTTATCTGTATAAAATGTTGAAGTACTAAATTTTTCCAAAAGCTCATAGGTGATAATTTAAACAGATGGCAATGTGATCATTGGAAAAGCATTCATCCATACTGTCGTTTAATAAGTTTGACAGCCTTGAAATTAGACAAGCTATCAATGGCTGTCGGGGTTGACAGTCAGAGACAGTCATCATCCCCACTATAATTTTAAAAATCAAGTCAATATTTTCTTAGGAATTTCTTTTTAGTCTACACAAAAATTTATACAACTGATTATTATTTTAGTGTGGTATGGTGATTTCTCACAAGCATGCTATAACAACTAATATTTCAGATTTTCAATATTTCACATTATTAAGCATTGCTTTTATTTTGTTTTACGTTTAGATCTTACCACCTGAAGAGTAATGTACATCTGTACAAAATGATGAGTTAGCTATTTATCAGCCTTTTGGAGGGACTCAAGAAAGGAGATGTGTATTGAGGTATTTTATAACCCCGCTAATTCATACCTAGTCAAGAATCGTTGCCCCTAATTGCCTGTCATTTCACAGTAAACATATATTTTACTAGAGTAAGAGTGTTAAGTTCCTGAGTAGACCACTTAAAGTTTGCATTCCATTTTCTTTATTTTTCCTTACTTTAGCTAACATATTTTAAGTGGAATTAGATGAATTTGTTCCCCTATACCACATCAGAACCAAATAAGACCATGGGGGAAGGTGTAATGTGCATCTGAGTTCCCCTAACTTTAATGTCTTTATGAGCAACCAGTAACTGAATACCCCTCAGCACCTTGTGAAATTAACAGACTGCCATTTACACAGGATAACATATCAGTAGTATATTTGTCTAATTATTGAAGCTTCCAGTTCCCACATGAATAAAACAGGAGTAATGAACCATTTTAAATAATGTAACAGTAATGTTATACTATCCCAGTGCTTCACAGAGAGTCACTTTTTCCAAGTGGGAAATATAATCTTAGCATGTATGAAAGACATGAAGAATCACAGATGTTTGTCACTCTTTGCAGATGTGTTGGATGCAGGGGCGGGTTATCCAGTAAGCATGGTAAGCATGGTGCTTACCTTGCTTACCAGATCATCTGTAGCAAACAATTTCCAAGATGTGGTGAAACCCCTGTGAAATTGTTCACTACAGATTAGTAAGTAAGCACAAGTAAACCCTTGCTTGCCTTGTTTACTGGGTCATCCAACCCTGTCAGGGATTGCAAATTTAAAAAGAGGCTTCGATTCTCTAGAAAGGTGCTGTGGGGTTGGGAGAGAGACAGATGCCAGTCATTCCTAGAGGCAGAAACTTTGATGTGGTGAAAAAATGTAAAATTGTTCACTACAGATGATCTAGTAAACAAGGTAAGCACCATGCTTAACTTACCAATTGGATAACCTTCCCCTGGTTGCATGACATTTCATAATGCTGAGAAATGTTCCAAACTTTTCTTTTTTATTGTTGTACTTTAAGTGAAGGTTTACAATTCAAGTTAGTCTCTCATACAAAACTTTATACATAATATTATTATGTGACCCTAATTGCTGTCCCTATACCATGACAACACACTCCTCCTTTTCATCCCTGATTTCCTGTGTCCATTCAGCCAGCTCCTGACTCTCTCTGCCTTCTCATCTCACCTCCGGCTGGGAGCTGCCCGTTTAGTCTCATGTATCTACTTCAGCTAAGAAGAACACTCTTCACGAGTATCATTTTTTCTGTCCCACAGTACAGTCTAATCTTTTTCTGAAGAGTTGGCCTCAGGAATGGTTTTAGTTCCGGGTTGACAGAGAGTCTGGGGGCCATGCTTTCTGGGTTTCCTCAAGTCTCAGTCAGACCATTAAGTCTGGATCTTTTTACTAGACTTTGAGTTTGGCACCCCACTTTTCTCATGCTTCATCAGGGACTCTCTGTTGTGTTCCTTGTCAGGACGGTCATTGGTGGCAGCCGGGCACCATCTAGTTCTTCTGGTCTCAAGCTGATGCAGTCTCTGGTTTATGTGGCCCTTTCTGTCTCTTGGACTAATACTTTCCTTGTCTTTGGTGTTCTTCATTCTCCTTTACTCTAGGTGAGTTGGGACCAATTGATGTGTCTCAGATGGCCACTTGCTAGCTTTTAAGACCCCATATTCTAATCACCAAAGTAGGATGCAGAACATTTTCTTAATAAACTTTGTTATGCCAATTGACCTAGTTGAACCCTGAAAGCATGGTCCTGAGACCCCTGCCCCTGCTACTCTATCCCTTGAAGTGTTTGGTTATGTCCAGGAAACTTCTTAGCTTTGGTTTAGTCCAGTTGTGCTGACTTCCCCTATAGTGTGTGCTGTCCTTCCCTTCACCTAAGATAATTCTTGTCTACTATCTAGTTAGTGAATAACCCTCTCTCTCCCTCCCCACCCTCGTAACCATCAAAGAAAGATTTCTTCTGTATTTAAACCTTTTCTTGAGTTCTTATAATAGTGGTCTTATATGATATTTCTCCATTTATGACTGACTAAATTCACTCAGCATAATGCCTTCCAGATTCTGCCATGTTATAAGATGTATCATGGATTCATCATTGTTCTTTACTATTGGGTAGTACTCCATTGTGTGAATATACCATAATTTGTTTATCCATTCATCCATTGATGGGTACCTAGGTTGTTTCCATCTTTTTGCTATTGTGAACAGTGCTGCAATGAACGTGGGTGTGCATATATCTATTCGTGGAATGGCTCTTACTTCTCTAGGATGTATTCCAAGGAGCTGATTTCTGGATCTCATCGTATTTCTATTTTTAGCTTTTTAAGAAAGTGCAAAATTGATTTCCAAAGTGGTTGTACCATTTTACGTTCCCACCAACAGTGTATAAGTGTTCCAGTCTCTCTACATCCTCTCCAGCATTTATTATTTTATGTTTTTTGGATTAATGCTAGCCTTGTTGGGGTGAGATGGTATCTCATTGTAGTTTTGATTTGCATTTCTGTAATGGCTAATGATCGTGAGCATTTCTTCATGTGTCTGTTAGCCATATAAATGTCTTCTTTGGTGAAGTACTTGTTCATATCCTTTGCCCATTTTTTAATTGGGTTATTTGTCTTTTTGTTGTTGAGGTTTTGCAGTATCTTGTAGATTTTAGAGATTATACATTAATCGGATTTGTCATAGCCAAAGATTTTTTCCCAGTCTTTAGGTTGTCTTTTTATTCTTTTCATGAAGTCTTCTGATGAGCATAAGTGTTTGATTTTTAGGAGCTCCCAGTTATCTAGTTTTTCTTCTGGTATTTGTGCACTGTTACTTATTGTTCCTATTCTCCTTATGCCATGTATTAGGGCTCCTAGCATGGTCCCTCTTTTTTCTTCCATTATCTTTATTATTTTTGATTTTATATTTAGGTCTTTGATCCATTTTGAGTTAGTTTTTGTGCATGGTGTGAGGTATGAGTCTTGTTTCAGTTTTTTGCAGATGGATATCCAGTTATTCCAGCACCATTTGTTAAAGAGACTGTCTTTTCCCCAATTAATGGACTTTGGGCCTTTGTCAAATATCAGCTGCTCATAGGTGGATGAATTTATGTACGAATTCTCAAGTCTCTTCCATTGGTCTATGTATCTGTTGTACCAGTTCCAGGCTGTTTTGACTACCATGGTGGTATAATAGGTTCTAAAATCAGGTAGTGTGAGGCCTCCCACTTTGTTCTTCTTTTAGAGTAATGCTTTACTTATCCAGGGCCTCTTCTCTTTCAGTATGAAGTTTGCTATTTGTTTTTCCGTCTCATTAAAAAATGCCATTGTAATTTGGATAGGGATTGCATTATATCTGTAGCTTGCTTTGGGTAGAACTGATATTTTCACAATGTTGAGACTTCCTATCCATGAGCAAGCCATGTTTTTACAATTAATCATGACGCTTTTGGTTTCTTGCAGTAGTGTCTTATAGTTTTCAATGTATAGGACTTTTGCTTATCTGGTCAGATTTATTCCTAAGTATTTTATCTTCTTGGAGCCTATTGTAAATGGTATTGATTCGGTGATTTCCACTTCAAAGTTCTCTTTGCTGGTGTAGAGGAATCCAACTGATTTTTGTATGTTTATCTTGTATCCTGTTACTTTGCTGAAATCTTCTATTACTTCCAGCAGTTTTCTTGTGGATTCCTTGGGGTTTTCTGTGTATAAGATCATATCATCTGGAAATAGATATACTTTGACTTCTTCCCTACCAATCTGGATTCCTTTTATTTCTTTTTCTAGCCTAACTGCTCTGGCTAGGACCTCCAGCACAGTGTTGAATAAGAGTGGTGATAAAGGGCATCCTTATCTGGTTCCCGTTCTCAAGGGGAATGCTTTCAAAGCCTCTACATTTAGGATGATGTTGGCTGTTGGTTTTGTATAAATGCCCTTAATTATGTTGAGGAATTTCCTTCTATTCCTATTTTGTTGAGAGTTTTTATCATGAATGGGTGTTGGACTTTGTCAAATGCCTTTTCTGCATCGACTGATAAGATCATGTGGCTCCTGTCTTGTTTTATTAATGTGATGGATTACATTGATTGTTTTTCTAATGTTGAACCATCCCTGCACACCTGATATAAATCCCACTTGATCATGGTGAATTATTTTTTTGATATGTTGCTGAACTCTGTTGACTAGAATTTTGCTGAGGATTTTTGCATCGATGTTCATGACAGATATTGGTCTGTAATTTTCTTTTTTTGTGTAATTTTCTTTCCCTGGTTTTGGTATCAGGGTTATGCTGGCTCAACAGAATGAGTTTGAGAGCATTCCATCCTTTTCTATGTTCTGAAATACCTTTAGTAGTAGTGGTGTTAACTCTTCTCTGAAAGTTTGGTAGAATTCTCCAATGAAGCCATCAGGGCCTCTGTTTTCTTAATGTTGTTGTTGGGAGTTTTTTAATTACCTTCTCAATCTCTTCTTTTGTTATAGGCTTATTTAGTTTTTCTGCCTCTATTTGTGTTAATATAGGTAGGTATTGAGTTTCTAGAAATTTGTCCATTTCCTCTAGGTTTTCAAATTTGTTAGAGTACAATGTTTGCATAGTTTTCTTTTTTTTAATGAAAGTAGAGAATATTCTCTTTTATTGTACTTTAGATAACAGCTTACAGAACAAATACTTTCTTATTAAACAGCTAGTGCACAAATTGTTTTATGATAATGGTTAACAACCTCACAACACGTCAACACTGTCCCTTCTCAACCTTGGGTTCACTATTAACAGCTTTCCTGTCCCCTCCTGCCTTCTAGTCCTTGTCCTTGGACTGTTGTGCCCCATTAGTCTCGTTTTGTTTTATGGGGCTGTTTAATCTTTAGCTGAATGGTGAACCTCAGGAGGGACTTCACTACTGAGCTAAAAGGGTGTCTGGGGGCCATAACTCTCAGGGTTCCTCCCGTCTCTATCAGGCCAGTAAATCTGGTCTTTTTTTGTGAGTTAGAATTTTGTTCTACATTTTTCTCCAGCTTTGTCTTGGACCCTCTGTTGTGATCCCCATCAGAGCAGTCAGTGGTGGTAGCTAGGCACCATCTATTTGTACTGGACTCAATCAGGTGGAGGCTGTGATAGTTGTAGTCCGTTAGTCCTTTGGACGAAACTTTTCCTTGTATCTTATTTTCTTCATTCTCCCTTGCTCCCAAAGGGGTGAGACCAGTGGAGTATTTTAGATGGCTGCTCACAGGCGTTTAAGACCCCGGACACTACTCACCAAGGTAGAATGTAGAACATTTTCTTTATCAACGTGTTATTCCAATTGAGCTAGATGTTCCCTGAGACCATGGTCCCCACAGCCTTCCGCCCAGCAATTCAGTCCCTCAGGAGTTTGGATGTGTGTATACAGCTTCCATGACCTTGCCTTGTACAACTTGTGCTGCTTTCCCCAGTATTGTGTACTGTCTTACCCTTCACCAAAGTTACCACTTATCTATTGTCTATTTAGTTCCCTTCCCACCCCTCCCATCCCTCGTAACCATCAAAGATTGTTTCTTTTTGTGTGTAAACTTTTACATGAGTTTTTACAGTAGAGGTCTCATACAATATTTGTCCTTTTGTGATTGACTTATTTCACTCAGCATAATGTCCTCCAGTTTCAACCATGTTATGAGATGCTTCACAGATTCATTATTGTTCTTTATCTTCACATAATACTCCACTGTGTGTATCTACCATAGTTTGTTTATCCATTCATCTGTTGATGGGCATCTAGGTTGTTTTCATCTTTTTCTATTGTGAACAATGCTGCAATGAACATGGGTGCCTATATGTCTATTCGTGTGATGGCTCTTATTTCTCTAGGATATATTCCTAGGAGTGCGATTGCTGGAATGTATGGTATTTCTATTTCTAGCTTTCTAAGGAAGTGCCATATCATTTTCCAAAATGGTTGCATCATTATGTATTCCAGCCATCAGTGCATAAGAGTTCCAATCTCCCCATAGCCTTTCCAACATTTGTTATTTCCAGTGTTTTTGATTCGTGCCAATAATGCCGGGGTGAGATGGTATCTCACTGTTGTTTTGATTTGCATTTCTCTAATGGCTAGTGAACGCAAACATTTCTCATGTGTCTATTGGCTGCTTGAAAGTCTTCTTTGATGAAGTGTTTGTTCATTTCCTTTGCCCATTTTTTAATTGGATTTTTTGTCTTTTTGTTGTAGTGGTGTTGGATTTTCTTGTGGATTTTAGAGATTATACCTTTGTCTTACTTGTAAGGTCCAAAATTTTTTTCCCAGTCTGTAGGTTCTCCTTTAACTCTTTTGGTGAAGGCTTTTGATGTGTGTAAGTGTTTAATTTTCAGAAGACCCCAGTTATCTAGGTTATCTTTTACAGTTTGTGTTTTATTGGTTATGGTTTGTATCCTGTTAATGCAGTGCTTTAGGGTCACTAGCGTTGATCCTATTTTTTCTTCTATGAACTTTATAGTTTTTGGCTTTATATTCAGGTCTTTGATCATTTTGAAGTAGTTTTTGTATATGGCGTGAAGTATGGGTCCTGTTTCATTTGTTTGCAGATGGATATCCAGTTTTGTCAGCACCATTTGTTAAAAAGACTGTCTTTTCCTCATTTGATGGACTTTGGGCCCTTGTCGAAGATCAGGTGACCATAGGTGGATGGATTTACATCTGGGATCTCAATTTTGCTCCATTGGTCAATGTATCTGTCATTGTACCAGTACCAGGCTGTTTTGACAATCATAGCTATATAGTAGGTTTTGAGGTCAGGTAGTGCGAGTCCTCCTACTTTTTTCTTCTTCTTCGATAGAGTTTTACTTATCCAAGGCTTCTTCCCTTTCCATATAAAGTTAGTGATTACTTTTTCCATCTCTTTAAAGAATGTTGTTGGTATTTGGATCAGGATTGCATTGTATTTGTAAATTGCTTTGGGTAGAATTGTCATTTTCACAATGTTGAGTCTACCTATCTATGAGCATAGTATGTTTTTCCATTTAAGTAGATCCCTTTGGGTTTGTTGCAGTAGTGTTTTGTAGTTTCCTTTGCATAGGTATTTTACATCCCTGGTTAGAATTATTCCTAAGTATTATTTTTTTTTAGGGGATTCTATAAATGTTATCATTTTCCTGATTTCCTTTTCATCATTCTCTTTATTGGTGTATAGGAATAGAGGTTTTTTTTTATGTTTATCTTGTATCCTGTTACTCTCCTGAATCTTTCTATTAGTTCCAGTAGTTTTCTTATGGAGTCTTTAGGGTTTTCTATGTATAGCATCATATCGTCTGCAAACAGGGACAGTTTAACTTCTTCATTACCAATTTGGATGCCCTATATTTCTTTTTCTTGTCTTATTGCTCTAGCTAGGACTTCTAGCACAATTTAAACAGGAGTGGTGATAAAGGGCATCTTTGTATTGTTCTTGTTCTCAAGGGGAATGTTTTCAGCCTCTCCCCGTTAAGAATGATGTTGGCTGTTGGTTTTGCACAGAAACCCTTTATGTTGAGAAATTTCCCTTCTATACCTATTTTATTGAGAGTTTTTATCAGGAATCGGTATTGGACTGTGTCGAATGACTTTTCTGCATCAGTTGAGAAGATCATGTGACTCTTTTGTTTCCCTTTATTTATGTGGTGGATTACTTTGATTGATATCCTTAGAGGATAGTGTGTCCCTGTTCCTTAGGGTGCTTGGGTAGATGGCTTTAGCAGCCAGACTATGAGCACCCAGTGCTGTTGGCTCTAAGGACTGAGAGGCACCACTTCCTCTTGGGCCCCTACTGCAGGTAGCTAGGAGGAGTGGGTGGGGCCACCAGTCCTCATGCCCTGATTTGGGTAGGTGAAGACCCTGCTTAATAGGCAGAGAAGCATCAAATGTCAGGAAGCTGCCACTTCACAACTGAAACAGTTGAAGTTAAACTTTAGGTATATACCCCATTGTACTGTGTTAATGTGGGCCTACGCTGTTGAAATGGGCCCACACAAGTCTATGCAGGGGGAAAGGCACTCAAAGTCCGTGGACCCCTTATGCCTGTGCCTAAGCAGAGGAGCTGTACCAACCCTGACTTCCGGGCTTAGGGGAGCGTAACATTTTTTCCCCCTGTTTGTTACTTTGTCCACTCTCCAAAGCTGGAAGAATAGCTCAGGGCATGTGATGGGTTCTACTTCCAGCCCAGGGGAACTGGCAATTGTTGAAGTCAGTCCCAGACCCAGTGCAGAGCAGGGAGCAGGGAGGTAAATGGGAGAGAGGCTTTTCCCAAAGGGAGGTGTTTTTGATCCATGTGGTAGGCCAGACACAAGTAACTATCTTTTGCAGATTGAGAGCTGCTTCTCAGTGGTTCTGAATGGCCAAGTAAATTCTCTGCTGCTGGGTCTCTCCTGGTGTGGAAATCACCTCCCAAGCCCTGCTGCTTGCCTGCCTCACCACTTATCATAAGCTTATCTGGACTGAAGGGCTCTGGCTCCCACCAGATCAGGTCTGGCAACTCTTCGCTGCTTCTGAACCATCTCTCCCTCCCCCGCCACTCAGTCCGATTTCTCAACTTTGCCTTTGAGGTTCAGGGCTCCTAGACAGTCATATATAATCGATTCACTTGTTTTTTCAGGTCTTTGTTGTAAGAGGGACCACCAGAAGCATCTGACTACTCCAACATCTTAGCCCCACCTCCCCAACCTATTTTAAGAAGAAAATAAAACACACGTATCCAGACATGGCATTAAAATAATGCAGCCATAACTGTTTCAAAATCTTGCTAGGATGCCAAATAGATCCAAAGAGGAAAAAATTTTTTTAAAAAAGTACAGCAATTTTAGCTGCTATGTGGTCTTCTGCTTAACGGATAAATTCAACAAGTAGCTGCCATAGTCTAGGTTCTCTACAGGAGCAAAACCAGTGAAGTGTGTATATATATATATATATATATAGAGAGAGAGAGAGAGAGAGAGAAATTTACTTCAAGGAAATTGCTCCTACAATTCTAAGAAAATGGCTCACATATCTGTGGGGGCTGGCAAGTCACAAATTCGTGGGTCAGGCAACAAACTGAAGAACTCTGCTGACTCACTTGGTTGCAGGGGCTGATGAACCCAAAATCTGCAGGTCAGGCCACAGGCTAGAGACTTCAGCAGGCTTACGTCCCAAGAACCCGAGGCTAGGCAGCTAGAAGAACACAGGGTAGAGAAAGAGAGTGAGCTTTGCCAGAACATCCATTTATATATTGGAGGCAGGCCACACCACAAAGGAAACTCCCCTTTCATCTGACTGGCTGTTCACATCAGATCACAAAATGAAAGCTAATTGGTGTCTGACAAACCACTGAGAATCATAACATTAACCTTCACAGTAGCTAAAGAAAGCTACATAAGTACTGTTCATAATACTGACATTTTCATAGGTATCAAGCCCTAAGACCTGCATGTATACATTATTTTGAACCTTAAAACACACAGTTTAACATGACATTATGATCTGAAATCTTGACTAATAATATAGCTATGCTGCTAAACCATCACAAAGGTTATCTTCCTTGAATTATTTAATGAAGTATTTGTTTTAAAATTTATTCTTGCTCATAAAAATCCAGATAATGAGAAATAGGGAAAATTTGTGACCATGAGGAGAATCTAAAAAAATCTAAGAAAATAGAAATTTTAAAATCATTGTTATTTCTACAGTACAGGTAGTTCCAATCTATGACGTATTCAAGTAAGGACAAATCGTACTTACAACCGTTTTGTTTTTTTTTTTTTTGCTTACATAACGTGCACATACCTGGAGAAGCAAGAGGCACTAATGTTGAAGCTGTAAGTTTATATGTTATGTTTCCAACCACCAAAAACAAATAAAGGTCAGATTTATAAAGATACTGCTAATAAAAAAACCAACCCAAATCAAATCTGTTGCCGTCGAGTCAATTCTGCCTCATAGCAACCCTATAGAACAGAGTAGAACTATCCCCATAGGATTTCTAAGGGATGGATGGTGGATTTGAACTGCCAGTCTTTCAATCTGCAGCCCAGCTCTTAACCGCTGTGCCCCACCAGGGCTCCAAAACAGAGGCTGAAGCATGTAAAACGGCAAAATAATAATGGGATCTACCACCACGCGTCTGTTACTTCGCTGTTCTGTGGTGGCTTGCATGTTGCTGTGATACTGGAAGCTTTGCCACTGGTATTTCAAACACCAGCAGGGTCACCGTTTGTGGACAAGTTTCAGCAGAGCTTCCAAACTAAGACAGACTAAAAAGAAGGATATAGAAAAGAAAGACATAGGAAGAAGGACTAGGAAAGCAAAGACGTCACTTTGAGGATTAAAGTGCACCTGACCCAAGCCGTTGTATTTTCAATAGCTTCATATAGATGTGAAAGCTGGACAATGAATAAGAAAGACCGAAAAAGAATCGATGCCTTTGAATTATGGTGTTGGCGAAGAATATTGAATATACCATGGACTGCCAGAAAAATGAACAAAGCTGTCTTAAAGAAGTACAGCTGGAATGCTCCTTGGAAGCAAGGATAGCGAGACTTCATTTTGGACATGGTATCAGGAAAGATCAGTCCCTGGAGAAGGATATCATGCTTAGAAAATTAAAGGGTCAGCAAAAAAAAAAAAAAAAGATCCTCAAAGAGATAGATTGACACAGTGGCTGCAATGATGGGCTCAAGCATAATAACGATTGTGAGGATGGTGCAGGACCAGGCAGTGTTTCCTTCTGCTGTGTGTAGGCTTGCTATGAGTTGGAACCAACTTGACTGTGCCTAATAACAACAACAACAATGGGATCAATATTAATCTGAGAGAATATTGCCTAAAAATACACAGTCTTGGGAACTTTATTTAAATTATTTATTAAATGTACATCATTTCCTCTGGTTATGCATCAGCCTATTGCCTAAGTCTATAAAGATGACTGTTAAGTCTGTTTCCTAAAAAATGTAAAGAAAACTTTTCCAGCCTTTTCTCTAGCACTGAACTTTATTCTTCTGAAAGTCATTATCTTGTATTGATCTTTCCCCTTTCTACCTTCCAAAAAGTAAAATGCCTTACTTCTTCGGAAACTTCTCTACGTTTATCATATACAACGTATATATCATATACCACGGCACTCATTTTAATACTGTAGTTTTTTAAATAACATGCAGCTCTACATTTGTTTGCCAACCAGCCCTCTCCCTCGAGGTATTTTCATAAGTGAATTATTATTTTACATATTGCTGAAAAAAATTAGCATAGTGTGCTTACAAATATACCTCGCTGGGGGAGGACATCGTTTGCAAACAAATGTAGAAGGCACACGTTATTTGTGTAAAACTATGGTAATGATCTTACCTGTTTATAGAGTTAGCACAATAATTTTGGCAATTATAACAAAATATATTTCAATTTATTCATAGAAGTATCTTGTTTTTTAAAGTGAAACAAAACAAAATAATACAGCTGTGTTCCTGGCCCATATTCAGCTTATTAAAAGTAGCTTCCATTTTGTCTGTTAGAAAACGTATGTTAATGTTTTGATATATTAGATGAGAAGGTAAAATGACAGTGGAAAAAGTAATCCTGAAGAAAATTGGCCTTGAAATAAATTAAAAGTAGAACAGAAAAACAAAAAAAGCATCATTGGCATAAGAGTCTTAGGATTTATTTACAGGTAAATCCTGCATCAGGAAACGTCACATGAGTGAACAACTATTAGCAGAAATCACTACCAAAGGGAACAGAGATTTATTATCCCACTTTTAGGTGATCTTCATTTTATGGTAGATTCTCAGGTGGATCTATAAGTAAATTAATCTGTACTGTGTTTTCCACACACAATGAGTGCTGCCATGGAATTCTAAACTGGTCCTATGTCACTAACTCTAAAATACTGAATACTCAAGGGCTTTTGCCATTCTTTTTCTCCAAATTTAATTAATTATTTAATTTCAAGAACTTCTGCCTTATCTGATAATTTAATTTGATGATTTTTTTGGATCCAAATTAAAATTGAGAGATCTGGAAAACATATTGTAAACTTTTGAGTCTGTAAGAGTATATTAGTAATGGTAATAGTATCACCCTAATATACATAATTACATTTCTAAAATATTTTCTTTCATAAACCTCTAGAAAAACCAGGTTCTTAAATTTATATAGTGCAATAAGTTTACTGATTTACAATTAATAAGAATTATTTGAAAACTACACTTAATATTCCTGGGAGGCAATTACCTATAAAGGGTAGATGGTGGTTCCAGTTATGGTGTTTAATTACAGATATTTCACACTTGGTCAGTGATCAATTCCTAAAACCAGACATTCAATGCAAAATGTTAGCTAGGAGCCTATATCCCATTATTGTAAACAACTTTACATGTCAATACCAAATCCTTAATCGGCAACTATTTATGAATAATAAACTCATGTTAATATGTAAAGAAAAAGTTTAAAATATGTACATTGTTTAAAATTTGGGTTTTAAAAACCAAGAGGCATTCTACTGGGAAAATTTTGACCAGGAGACCTTCTACAGAGTGTGCCTGTTATTCTTACTAGGCTATCAACTATTAAAGGTCAAGAACACCACCTATTAGTTTAATCATGGTATAGATTACAAAAAAAATAAATAATAAGATTAAAACTGACTATAGCTACTTTTATTTTCTAAAAGTTTATTCTATTATAAGGCATGTCTGTGGGATTCTAAATTTTTATGCTTTTACAATTACTAGGATGTAAAAGAGTGAGTAAATGGGAAGTGTTATGGATTGAACTGCGTCCCCCGTGCCCTCAAAAAGAAACTATGTTGAAATCCTAACTCCTAGTATCTATGAATGTGATTTTATTTGGAAATTGGGTCTTTCAGGCATAATTAGTTAACATGAGGTCATACTGAGTAGGACCTTACTTCAATATGACTGGTGCTTATAAACAAGGAGCAGGGACACAGAGACAGATGCAGAGGGGAGATGGCCACGTGAAGATGGAGGCAGAGATTAGTATTTGCTACCACAGTCCAGGAACATCTGGGCCTACCAGAAGCTAGAAGAGACCAGGAAGGATCTTCCCCTAGAGCCTTTGGAAAGAACATGGCCCTTGTGTCACCCTAACTTTGGACTGCTAAACTCCAGAACTATGAGAGGATACATTTCTTTTTTTATTTTATAAATTTTTTTTATCATACTTTAGATGAAGCTTTATAGAACAAATAGTTTCTCATTAAACAGTCAGTATACATATTATTTTATGACATTGGTTAACAACCCTATGAGATGTAAACACTCTCCTTTCTCAACCTTGGAGGACCTTTTTTTCTTCTGGTGAAAATATACACAGCCTAAGTTACATCATTTCAAAAGTTTTGGGACTTCTGGCAACATGGCGCTATAGTCAGAAGCACAACGCCTTCCCTCCACAGCAGAGATCTAAAAAACTAAGTCAAACAGAGTCACATATCAATCCTGAAACCCTAAGCATCAAATGAAGAGATAAAGAACTCAGCCAAGCACCGAATGCAATAAGAAACTGACCGAGAACAGTGAGGAGAGATACATGCAGAGGTCCCCTATCAGCTACTGCAGCACAGATCAGCCATCTTGGACTCCTATCAGAGATCAACAAACAGGAGGTATGAGAAAGCAGCTTCACGGAGTTTCCAGCAGGAGACAGAACAACCAGTAACCCATGATATAGGCTTTCCCAACCCCAACACATCTTCACCCCCAATTAACCTCCTCTAGTTCCTGCAGCCACAGTCTATTGGCCGGGAAGCAGGAGCTTCCCCCCAATGCCACTTGGATTCCACATGCCCGCACTGGCCAGCTCCCTGACTGCCATTTATTGGCTGCTGGTGTTGCTTTTTTCCACTTCTTTAGATTTCTTCCTTACCTCTTACCACCTCCCCATCCTTTCTCTCAAATACCTGGCTCTGTGCACCATCTTTGCTTCTTCCTGAAAGGCTTTGAAACACTGCTCGACTGTGAGACTGCTTCCAGGCACGTGCAGCCATGCTGGTAGGACCACTGGGGCTTTTTTGTTTGTTTGTTTGCTGTGATTTGTTCTGTTTTGATTTCTTTATTTGTTTTCTTTTTCTTTTCTCGGCTTCGGAGCCCATTCTACCTGGGCAGTGTGGTGCAGCTTGGAAGACAGTCCTTTACTCTGTGCAGATGCACAGGACATCCCTGGGGGTGTTTCTTTTGTTTGTTTGTTGTTTAGGTTTTTTTTTTTCATTTCTTTGTTTACTTTTCTTCTCTCTCTTATTCCCTTTTTGTCTTCTTCATTTCCAGTTTCCTGATTTATTCATTTTTTTCTTTTATACTTTTTCTTTTTTTTCATTTTTGTTTTTCCCCATTTCTCAGTCTCTCATCTCTCCACTCCAATAGCAAGCTCACTCAGCACTCTTTTTTGTTTGTGTGTATGTTTTTGGCTCCTGTGCCTCTCTCTTCTCTCTCATCTTTCCCATACCCAACTAAGCTCCAGACATCACAATCTATCCTCTCCTTCCTGCCTACCTGCACTGTGCATTGAACATCACACTCTGAAGCAGCACAGGCATAGCCTACTGGAATCTGCCCTGCACTGATTCCTGGTCCTCACTGTCAGCCCTGGTACGTGCCACAAAAAACCTATCCCAGCAACTCCCCTTCAGCTTGACCTGCCCTGCTGTACCATACTTGAGTGACTGACCCTGCCCACTGGAGAGGAGGTGAAAATTATCATGCCCACAGACAAGCAAACAACAAAGAATGCCCAGCTCGCCTGCTCAGACATAAAGAAATAAAACAAAAAAGCAGGATGAAACAAATGAATCTGCAATCAATAAATGATGAAAATAACCACCGAATGCCCCGAAGACAGCAGACAATATCAAAACATTTACAAAAACAGGACAGGATGGTTCTGGTAGGCATCCAAAATATAAAATACCAGATGACCTTCCAGTAGAAGAAAAGGCACTAGACCTAACTGATAGAGAATTCGAATCTCTAATATTCGGAATTATCCAAGAGTTGAAGCAAAAAACAGACAAAAATGAGGAAAAAAAGAGACAAATTCATGGAAAAGGCAGACAAATTCATGGAAAATACAGACAAAAAAAAGGAAGAATTCAAGAAAATAATACAGGAACAAAATGCTAAAATAAATTCACAACTAGAAATCATACAAAAACAACAATTAGAAATCCATAAGATAAACAACAAGATTTCAGAAATGGACAGTGTCATAGAAGGGCTGAGGAACAGGTTTGAAACTATGGAAAATAAGATCAGCCAAATTGAAGACAAACACTTGGATACAACTCTGTTTGAGGAAAAATCAGAAAAAAGAATGAATAAAAATGAAGAAACCCTGAGAATTATGTGGGATACAATCAAAAGCAAAAATCTGAGAGTGATTGGAGTTCCAGAACAGGGGGAGAAAATGGAAAACACAGAGAGGATCACTGAAGAACTGCTGACAGAAAACATGCCCAATCTCATGAAAGATGAAAAGCTGACCATCCAAGAAGCTCAACAAACCCCATATAGGATAGACCCCAAAAGAAAATCACCAAGGCATATAATAATCACACTCACTAAAACCAAAGACAAAGAATCCTAAGAGCAGCTCGAGAAAAACAAAAATTCACATACAGAGGAGAAACAGTAAGACTAAGCTCAGATTGTTAGGCAGAAACCATGCAAGCAAGAAAGCAATGGGATGACATATATAAAATCTTGAAAGAAAAAAATTTCCAGCCAAGAATAATCTATCCTGCAAAACTCTCATTCAGATATGATGGTGAAATTAGGTCATTTCCAGATAAACAGAAATTAAGGGACTATGTAAAAACCAAACCAAACTTACAACACTTATTAAAGGATGTCCTTTGATCTGAGAACAAACAATATCAGACCACAGGCTGAATATAGAACACAGGATTGTACTAGCCAGATACCAACCTAGGAAATGAACTCTTAAGGACTATGCAAAACCAAAAGAATTATAAAAGGGAACCAGAGAGGTTAATCTGTAAATGGCAACAGCATCAGAACAATAAAAGAGGGAATAAACTGTGTAGGTATAGAACCTTCTAATGGAGAGGAAGTCAAGCCATATCAAGTAATAATAGACTGATTCAAATTTAGGAAAATAACCACAAAGCAAGTTAACAAACCTACTCATTAAAATAAAGAAGAAAAACATAAAGTTTCAGTAAATCAAAACCTACAGAAACAGAAGAAATTAGAAAAATCCACAAACAAAAGGAACTCAGCACAGGAGAGTAAGAGGAACAAAGAAAATATTAGCACCACAAAAAAAAAAAAAAAAAAAAAAAAAACACTACAAAATGCAATCCCACTCCTAGGAATATATCCTAGAGAAATAAGAGCTGTAACACAATCAGACATATGCACACCCATATTCATTGCAGCAGTGTTCACAATAGCAGAAAGATGGAAACAACCTAGATGCCCATTAACAGATGAATGGATAAACAAACTGTGGTACATACACACAATGGAATATTATTCAAAGATAAAGAACAATGATGAATCTATGAAGCATCTCAAAACATGGATGAAACTGGAAGACACTATGCTGAGTGAAATAAGTCAATCACAAAAGGACAAATATTGCATGAGACCTCTACTGTACAATTCATGTAAAAGTTTACACACAAAAAGAAACAGTCTTTGTTGGTTAGGTGGTATGTGAAGGGTCGTGGTGGGGACTAAAGAGATAAGTGGTAACTTTGGTGAAGGGTAAGAAAGTACACATTACTGGGGAGGACAGCACAACTTGTACAAGGAAAGGTCATGGAAGCTACTTTGACACATCCCAACTCCCTAAGGGACTGTATTGCTGGACAGAGGGCTGTGGGGACCATGGTCTTGGGGAACATCTAGCTCAACTGACATAACACAGTTTATAAACACAATGTTATACATTCTACCTTGGTGAGTAGTGTCTGGAGTCTTTAAAAGCCGGTGAGAAGCTATCTAAGATACTCCACTGGTCTCACCCCTTCAGGAGTAAGGGAGAATGAAGAGAACAAGATGCAAGGAAAAGATTAGTCCAAAGGACTAATGGACCACAGCTACCACAGCCTCCAGCAGATTGAGTCCAGTACAGCCAGATGGTGCTCCGCTACCACACTGACTGCTCTGACCAGGATCACAATAGAGGGTCCTGGACAGAGCTGGAAAAGGATGTAGAGCAGAATTCTAACTCACAAAAAAATAAAAGACCAGATTTACTGGCCTGACAGACTGGAGAAATCCCGAGAGTACGGCACCCAGACACCCTTTTAGCTCAGTGGTGAAGCTCCTTCTGAAGTTAACTGTTCAGCAGGGGATTGGACAGCCTCATAAAACAAAATGGGACTAATGAGGCACAGCAGTCCAGGGACAAGGGTTAGAAGGCAGGAGAGGACAGGAAAGCTGGTGATAGGGAACCAAAGGTTGAAAAGGGACAGTGTTGACATGTCATGGGGTTGTTAACCATTGTCATAGGGGAATATGTGTACTAACTGTTTAATGAGAAACTATTTGTTCTGCAAACCTTCATCTAACCTGGAAGAATGTAATCGATGTCACTGAATTGTAGTTAGAAACTTTTGAAATGGTGTAAATTTGACTATGTATATTTTCATCAAAAAAAAAGGCCCCCAAGGTCCAGAAGGGAGAGTGTTGACATGTCATGGGGTTGTTAACCAATGTCATAAAACAATATGTGTACTGACTGTTTAATGAGAAACTATTTGTTCTATAAACCTTCATCTAAAGTACAATAAAATAATTTTAAAAGAAGCTTTTACATGTACAGTTTAGGGACATTGATTACATTCTTCTAGTTGTGCTGCTATTCTCACTATCCTTTTCCAAATTATTCCATCACCACTATCTTCAACTCACTGCCCCCAGGCTTCCCATCAAATCTTTTGAGTTTCTGTTGTCTATTTGATCTCACATAGATAATTCTTTTTTTTTTTTTTTTGTACCTCAGATGAAGGTTTACAGAACAAATAGTTTCTCATTGAACAGTTAGTACACATATTGCCCTATGACAATGGCTAACAACCCCACAACATGTCAACACTATCCCTTCTCAACTTTGGGTTCCCTATCACCAGATTTCCTGTACCCACCTGCCTTCTAGTCCTTGTGTCTGGACTGCTGTGCTTCTTTAACTCTGTTTTGCTTTATGGGGCTGTCCAATCGCAGGCTGAACGGTGAAACTCAGGAGTAACTTCACCACTGAGCCAAATGGGTGTCAGGGGGTGAGAGACTACATTTCTGTTGTTTATACCATCCAGGTTGTGGTACTTTGTTATGGTAGTTCTAGGAAACTAACACAGGGGAGATTACAATTTTGAGTTTTTTGCTGGTTCTTGATAGAAATTTAAAAAAAACAAACAAAAAACTCTTCTATGTATTTTACTTAGGGCTGAGACCTTGGAATAGATGAAATATTATTTGGCTTATCATATGAATGGGTCTTTGTTGTGTATAGGAAGCCAAGATGCCAATAGGGAAAGAGAACCTAAAATAACTTTTATAAACAAGTTTAGTAGGAGAACAGAAAAATTATCTGCCTAACTACTCATATAAGACTAGCCTGATCCAAGGGTTTTTGGGGTTGTTTTTTGTTTTCTTTAAATCTTTAGCTTATAACTTCACTGAGATAGAGTGTAGTTAAAGCAAATTTGCTTACTACTACAAGCAGGTGAACAAAGCCTTGTCTTTTATTCTATATTACAATATGGCAAGAAATACTGTTTTGCTTTTTTCTCTTATTCAACTAATAGATACATATTGTTAAACTATTTTACATACTTAAAACAATAGAAAGAAAATACTTTTACATTGTTGGTAGTATTATTATCACTATAGCAGTTATCCCAATCACTAAACTCTCTTCAATCACACAATTTTCTAATTCATTAGGAAAAAAAAGTGTTAAAAGATAATTTTCAGGAAAAGGTATACTCATGACTTGCATATAGATATAAAAATGAACACATGCTAAAGAGTTTATTTTACTCATATGATATGAGGTATCCAGGCAGATGCTATAATGGACTCAAAGAACAGTCAAAAAAGCACAAATGTATATGGATTAAAGGAATATTGAGACGAGTTGCAAATGAAAACAAAAGTATTTTTTCCACAAGGAAGAGGAAATAAAGTAAAATCACTACTAGACAGAACAGAGTTTACATCTCCTTCAGTTACCTACAATTTATGAAAAGTTGTAAAATAGTCAAAAACCATGAACAGAGCTAAAATCTGACAAATCTGAAAGGGCATGCTATAGAGGATACATAGTCTTCCACTGAGACTTTTTTTTGGGTACTGTATCTCCTTTTGCATGAAAAATAATCTCAAAGAAAGATCATTCTTGATGACATAATAAGATTGGTCTCCTTACATTTGGTCTGATTATTTACATAGGTGAAGCAAGAATATTTATTTTATATATGGACCTTCTTAAGTTTGCCTTGTTCAGAGTTTTCATAAGGAAGGTCAGATTGGACCTTTAAAAGTCTCCTGAGACCAGGAAGTTAGGCCAAGAACTCTCCACCAGATTTTGCCTGCCATACTTGTTAATATGAGTAAATTCCTCTCTTCTCTATGTTTCCAAAATATTCTAAGTTCCCTGGATCTTCCAGAAAGTGACCTTCCATACACACATCTAAGGCTGGGAATCCTAGAAGCTAAGTTCCTGGTCAGTTTTCCCAAGAGGCCTTGTAAGAAATGGATACATAAAGTCAATCTTAGTTCTTTTAAAGTGTCTGGTCTTGAGGACTTCAGGCAAAATGGCACTCTAGGCAGAAGCACCACACCATCCCTAGACAGCAAAGATCCAAAAACTAAGCTGAACAGAGAAAACAACAATCCTGGAACCATAAAACATCAAATGAAGAGATAAAGAACTCAGCCAAGTACCAAATGGAGTGAGAAAACTGACAGAGAATGGAGAGTGAGGAGAGATTCAAGCAGAGGTCCCCTATCAGCTAACACATCATGGATCCGCCATCTTGGACTCCTATCAGAGACCAGCAAACAGGGGGTACAAGAAAATGGCTTCACGGAGCATCCAGCAGGAGACAAAACAACTGGTAATTTGTGATATATGCTTTCCCACCCCCCACCCTTCTTCACCCCACTTGGCCTCCTCTGCTTCTCACGGCCACAATCTTTTCTCTGGGAAGCTCCGGCTGCTTGGATTCCACCCATCTGAACAGGCTGGCTCTCTGAGTGCCATTTGTTGGCTGCTGGTGTTGCTTTTTTCTGCTTCTTTTGATTTCTTCCTTACCTCTCACCACCTCCCCATCCTTTCACTCAAATACCTGGTTCCGTGCACCATCTTTACTTCTTCCTGAGGGGCTGTGGAGCTCCGTTTGAGTGTGGAGCTGCTTCCCGGTCTGGGCTGCCATGCGGGTGGGATCCTGGGGCCTTTGTTTGTTTGTTTTGAATTGTTTGTTTGTTTTCTTTTCCTTTTCTTGAGTTGGGAGACTGCTCTGGCAAGGCGGTGCTGTGTTGCTTGGAACCTACCCCCTTGGCTTGCACAGATGTACAGACAGATCCCTGAGGGCATTTATTTTCTCGTTGGTTTTATTTTTCTGTTTTTTTGGGGGGGCTTTTCTTCTTCTTTTTTTTTTAAATTTCTTTTGTTTTCTTTTCCCTCTTTTTCCCTTTTTGTATTTCTTCATTACTCAGTTTCTCATCTCTCTGTATCTTCCTTCTCTTTCTGTTCCCTGAATACCTGGCATTGTATGCCTCTATACCTTCTAGCCAGGCTGTACTGCAACCACCTGAGAACAACTTCACCAGACCTCATACCCACACCAGTGGGATCCCTGGGAAATTTGCTGTTTTTTCCCTTTCCAATTTTTATTTATTCATACTTTTCTTTTCTTTTCTTTTTTTTCTCCTATTCCCCTTTTTGTTTCTCTCCATTTCATAGTTTCTTATCTCTCCACCCCAAAGGCAAGCTCCCCTAGTATTCTTTTTTGTTTGTTTGTATATTTTTGGCTCCTGTTCCTCTCTCCTCTATCTCATATCCATCTTAGCTCCACACATAACAATCTCCCCGCTACATCCTGCTTAACTGCACCATGCACTTAACATCACACCACCAAGCAGCACAGACACGGCCTACTGGAACCTGCCCTGCACTGATTACCCACCCACCCTGGTGGCTTTGTAAGGGCAACAAACAACCCGTCCCAGTAACTCCTGTTCAGCTAGACCTACCCTGCCATACCATATCTAAGTGACTGACCCTACCAATTGGAGAAGGAGGCAAAAAGTGTTGTGCCCAGAGATGAGCAAGCAACAAAGAACACACAGCCCGCCTGCTCATACATAGCCAAATTTTAAAAAAAGGGATGAAATAAATGACTCTAAAATCAATAAATGAGAAAAATAACTACTGAATGCCCCGGAGACAGGAAACAATAACAAAACATTTACAAAAACAGGACAGGAAGGTTCCAGAAGGCATCCGAAATAAAATATGAGATGACCTTACAGTGGAAGAAAAGGCACTAGAACTACCTGATAGGGAATTCAAATCTCCAATACTCAGAATTCTCCAAGAGCTGAGGCAAAAAGGAGACAAAAATGAGGAAAAATAGACAAATTCATGGAAAATACAGACAAAAAATAGGAAGAATTCAAGAAAATAATGCAGGAACAAAATGCCAAAACAAATTCAGAACTAGAAATTATACAAAAACAACAATTAGAAATCCAAACTATAAACAACAAGATTTCAGAAATGGACCATGTCATAGAAGGGCTGAGAGGCAGATTTGAAACGGTGGAAGACAGGATCAGTAGAAATGAAGACAAACACTTGGATGGATACAACTCTGTTTGAAGTAAACTCAGAAAAAAGAACAAAGAAAAATGGAGAGATTCTGAGAGTTATGTGGGATACATTCAAAAGCAAAAATTTTCGAGTGACTGGAGTTCCAGAACAGGGGGAGAAAACAGAAAACACAGAGAGGACCACTGAAGAACTTCTGACAGAAAACTTCCCCAATATCATAAAGGATGAAAAGCTGGCCATACAAGAAGCTCAACAAACCCCATATAGAAGAGACCCCAAAAGAAAATCACCAAGGCGTATCATATTCACACTCGCCAAAACCAAAGACAAACAAAGAATCCTGAAAGCAGCTCATGAAAAACAAGAAGTCACATACAAAGGAGAAACAATAAGACTAAGCTTGGATTATTTGGCAGAAACCATGCAGGCAAGAAGGCAATGGGATGACATATATAAAATCTTGAAAGAAAAAATTGTCAGCCAAGAATAATATATCCTGCAAAACTCTTGTTCAAATTTGATGGTGAAATTAGGTCATTTCCAGATAAACAGAAATTAAGGGAATAGGGAAAAGCCAAACCAAACTTACAAGAATTGTTAAAGAGAGTTCTTCGATCAGAGAACAAACAACTTCAGCTCACAGGCAGAATCTAGGATGCGGGATTGTACCAGCCAGTTACTGATCTAGTAAATTAACTCTCAAGGACTATCCAAAACCAAAAGTAGTACAACAGGGAATCAGAGCAGTTAATCAATAAATTACAACATCAAAACAATGAAAGAGGGAATAAATGGCATAGGTATAGAACCTTCTAATGGAGAGGAAGGCAACGCAATACCAAATAATAATAGACTGCTTCAGACTTAGAAAGATAAGGCTAAAATTCATGGTAACCACAAAGAAAGTTAACAAACATACTCATAAAAATAAAGAGGTAAAACTTAAAGTCTCAGAAAAAAAACCCTACAAAAACAAAACAAATGAAAAAAAAAAAGAAATCCACAAACAAAAGGAATTCAGCACAGGACAGTAAGAATAACGAAAACGTCAGCACCACAAAAATAAGCACTACAAAATGACCTCAACAAACTCACATCTATCAATAATTACACTAAATGTAAATGGACTCAATGCACCCAAAAAGACGGGGAGTGACAGAACGGATAGGAAAACAGGATCCATCAATATGCTGTCTACAAGAGACACACCTTAGAAACAAAGATGTGAATTTATTAAAAATCAAAAGTTGGAAAAAACTATATCAAGCTAACAACTACCAAAAAAGAGCAGGAGTGGCAATTCTAATCTCAGATAAAATACACTTTAAAACAAAATCCACAATAAGAGACAAAGAAGGACACTATATAATGAGAAAGGGGATGATCCATCATGAAGACATCACCCTAATAAACATCTACACAAACAATGACAGGGCTCCAAAATACATAAAACAAACTCAAACAACACTAAAAAGAGAAACTGACAGTTCCACAATAATAGTAGGAGACTTCAACACACTACTCTCGGTAAAGGACAGAACAACTAAGAAGAAACTCAGCAAAGATACAGAAGACCTAAAGGGCACAGTCAGCCAACTTGACCTCATAGACATATATAGAACACTCCATCCAACCGCTGCAAAGTACACATTGTTTTCCAATGCTCATTGAATGTTCTCCAGAATATACCACATCTTAAGCCACAGAGCAATCCTCAACAAGATCCAAAACATTGAGATAATACAAAGTATCTTCTCTGACCACAATGCCATCAAAGTAGACAGTAACAACAGAAAGACCAAGGACTACAAAGCAATTACATGGAAACTGAATAACACTCTGCTTCCACATTACTGGGTAATAGAAGAAATCAGAGGTGGAATAAAAAAATTCATAGAATCAAACAAGAATGAAAACACATCATACCAAAACATTTGGGACACAGCAAAGGCAGTCCTCAGAGGACAATTTATAGTAATAGATGCACACATTAAAAAAGAAGAAAGGGACAAAATCAAAACTTTAACTACAGAACACAAACAAATAGAAAAAGAACAGCAAAAAAAGCCCACAGCCACCAGAAGAAAGAAAATACTAAAGATCAGAGCAGAAATCAATGAAATAGAGAACAAAAAAACAATAGAAAGAACCAACAAAACCAAAAGTTGGTTCTTTGAAAGAATCAACAAAATCAACAAACCACGGCCAGACTGACAAAAGAAAAACAGGACAGGACACAAATAACCCAAATAAGAAATGAAATGGGGGACATTACAACAAACCCAACTGAAATAAAAAGGATTATAACAGAATATTATGAAAAACTATACTCCAACAAATTTGAAAAGCTAGAGGAAATGGTAAATTTCTAGAAACACTCTACCTACCTAAAATACAAAAAAATGATGTTGTAAATCTGAACAGACCCATAACAAGAGAAGAGATTGAAAAAGTAATAAAAAAAACTCCCATCCAAAAAAAGCCCTGGCCCAGATGGCTTCACTGGAGAATTCTACAAAACATTTACAGAAGAGCTTATACCAGTACTACTCAAACTATTTCAGACCATGGAAAAGGAAACAACACTTCCAAATTCATTCTATGAAGCCAGCATAACACTGATACCAAAACAGGCAAAGATGTCACAAAAAAAGAAAATTACAGATCAATATCTCTCATGAATATAGATGCAAAAATTCTGAACAAAATTCTAGCCAATAGAATTCAGCATCGTATCAAAAAAATAATACACCACAACCAAGTAGGATTCATACCAGGTATGCAAGGATGGTTCAACATTAGAAAATCAATCAACGTAATCCACCACATAAATAAAAAGAAAGAAAAGAATCACATGATCACCCCAATTGATGCAGAAAAGGCAATTGACAAAGTCCAACACCGATTCCTGATAAAAAATCTCAATCAAATAGGTATAGAAGGGAAATTTCTCAACATAATAAAGGGCATCTATGAAAAACCAATGGCCAACGTCATTCTTAATGGAGAGAGTCTGAAAACATTCCCGTTGAAAACAGAAACAAGACAAGAATTCCCTTTATCACCACTCCTATTTAACATTGTGCTGGAAGTGCTAGCTAGAGCAATAAGGCAAGAAAAAGAAATAAAGAGCATCCAAATTGGTAATGAAGAAGTCAAACTGTCACTGTTTGAAGATGAGATGATACTATGCACAAAAAACCCTAAAGTCTCCCTGAGAAATCTACTGGAACTAATAGAAAGATTCACCAGAGTAGCAGGATACAAGATAAACATACAAAAATTAGTTGGATTCCTATAGACCAGTAAGGAGAATGATGAAATCAGGAAAACAATAGCATTTATAATAGCCCCTGAAAAGATAAAATACTTAGGAATAAATCTAACCAGGGATGTAAAAGACCTATACAAAGAAAACTACTAAACACTACTGCAAGAAACCCAAAGGGATCTACATAAATGGAAAAACATACCATGCTCATGGATAGGTAGACAGAACATTGTGAAAAATGACAATTTTACCCAAAGCAATTTACAAATAGAATGCAATCCCGATTCAAATTATAACAGCGTTCTTGAAAGGGTTGGAAAAGATAATCATTAACTTTACATGGAAAGGTAAGAAGCCCCAAATAGGTAAAGCACTACTGAAGAAGAAGAATAAAGTTAGAGGACTCACACTACCTGACTTCAGAACCTACTATACAGCTATGGTAGTCAAAACAGCCTGGTACTTTTACAGCGACAGATACATTGACCAATGGAACAGAATAGAGAACCCAGATGTAAATCCTCCCACCTACTGTCACCTGATCTTCAACAAGGGCCGAAAGTCCATCAAATGGGGAAAAGACAGTCTTTTTAACAAATGGTCCTGGCAAAACTGGATATCCATCTGCAAAAAAATGAAACAGGACCCATACCTCACGCCATATACAAAAACTACTTCAAAATGATCAAAGACCTGAATATAAAGCCAAAAACTATAAAGTTCATAGAAGAAAAAATAAGACCTATACTACAGGCCTTAATACATTGCATTAACAAGATACTAACCATAACCATCAAAGCACAAACCCCAAGAGATAACCTAGAACTGGGATCTTCTAAAAATCAAACACCTATGCTCTTCAAAAGACCTCACCAAAAGATTAAAAAGAGAACCTACAGACTGAGAAATAATTTTTGGACAGTACAAGTCAGACAAAGGTGTAACCTCCATAATCCACAAGAAAATCCAACACCTCTACAACAAAAAGATAAATAATCCTATTAAAAAATGGGCAAAGGAAATGAACAGACACTTCACCAAAGAAGACATTCAAATGGCCAACAGACACATGAGGAAATCCTAGCGATCATTAGCCATTAGAGAAATGCAAATTAAAACCACAATGAGATACCATCTCACCCTGGTATTACTTGCACAAATCAAAAACACTGGAAATAACAAATGTTGGAGGGGCTGCGGGGAGATCGGAACTCTTATGTACTGCTGGTGGGAATGCAAAATGATACAACCATTTTGGAAAATGATATGGCCCTTCCTCAGAAAGCTAGAAATAGACATACCATTCGATCCAGCAATCTCACTCCTAGGAATATATCCTAGAGAAATAAGAGTTGTCACTCGAATAGACATATGCACACCTATGGTCATGGCAGCATTGTTCAGAATAGCAAAATGTTGGAAACAATGTAGGTGCCCATCAACAGATGAATGGATAAACAAACTATGGTACATACACAAAATGGAGTACTATGCCACAAGAAAGAACAATGATGAATCTGTGAAGCATCTCATAACATGGATGAAACTGGAGGACAGTATCCTGAGTGAAATAAGTCAATCACAAAAGGACAAATATTGTATGAGACCTCTATTTAAAAACCCATGGAAAAGTTCACACACAAAATGTAACAATCTTTGTTTGTTACCAGGGATGGGAGTGGTTGGGGGGAAATACTAAATAAGCAATAGGTAAGTAGTATCTTGGGTGAAGGGTGAGACAATACACAATACAGAGGAAACCAGCACAGCTTGTACAAGGAAAGGTCATGGAAGCTCCATAGACACATCCAAAATCCCTGAGGGACTGAATTTCTGGGTGGATGGCTGTGGGGACCATGGTCTCAGGGAACATCTAGCTCAATTGGCACAACACAGTTTATAAAGACAATGTTCTACATTCTACCTTGTGAGTAGTGTCTGGGGTCTTAAAAGCCTGTGAGCGGCCATCTAAGATCCTCCACTGGTCTCATCCCTTCTGGAGGAAGGGAGAATGAAGAGAACAGGATACAAGGAAAAGATTAGTCCAAAGGACTAACGGACTGTAGCTATCAAGGCCTCCACCAGATTGAGCCCAGTACAGCTAGATGGTGCCCAGCTACCACCACTGACTGCTCTGACCAGGATCACAACAGAGGGTTCTGGACAAAGCTGGAGAAGGATGTAGAACAAAATTCTAACTCACAAAAAAAAAAGACCAGATTTACTAGCCTAAAGGAGACTGGAAACCCCAAGAGTATGGCTCCAGACACCCATTTAGCTCAATGGTGAAGTCATGCCCGTGGTTCACTTTTCAGCCGTGGAGTGGACAGCCCCATAAAACCAAATGGGACTAATGAGGCACAGGAGTCCAGGGACAAGGGTCAGAAGGCAGAAGGGGACAGGAAAGCTGGTGATAGGGAACCCAAGGTTGAGTAAGGATGGTGTTGATGTGTTGTGAGGTTGTTAACCATTGTTATAGGGCAACATGTGTACTAACTGTTAAATGAGAAATTATTTTGTTCTGTAAGCCTTCATCTAAAGTGAGAATAGCAGCAAAATTGGAAGAACATAGTCAATGTCACTGTACTGTGCATGTGGAAATTTTTGAAATGGTGTATCTTTGGCTATGTATATTTTCACCAATAAATAAAATAATATAAAAAGGCCAAGAAGGGAGATGGTTGACATGTTGTGGGTTTGTTAACCAATGTCATAAAACAATATGTGTACTACTTTTTCACGAGAAACTGTTTGTTCTGTAAGCCTTCACCTGAAGTACAATTAAAAAAAAAAAAGTGTCTGGTCTTATCTGATTAAATGAGCAATAATCTCAAATATGATATTCCAGGCAAGGCCTTGGTATCATAACCCATGCTTCAATTATCCCCTAAGAAAAAAGAAGGACAGATTCTTTAACCTATGCAAATAATTATATTTCTATGAACATAAGAATATTTAATAATAATTTTGAAAGTTTTTACGGGTCATGCAGGATGAATATCATTTACAAATCTTTCGTTTCAGTTTAGAAAAGCAGAGTCTACTAAATTGTTAAACGAGATAGCTTAAGATAGAATGGTTTCTGCATATACCTAGAAAACTGAACATTAGAAGAACATCAACACTATTCCAAACGAAAACTATAATCATCCCTTATCAGTTTATGCAGTCCGTAATTCTTGAATTGGTGGATGTTGTGTTAGCAGTGTCATGAAACCTATCCAGTTCGTGATTAAACTTCTGGAAATCTTCACTCAGTTCCACCGTTATGGGCTCAAGGTTGTTTAAGTAATGCCATCAAAAGCCAACATCCAAAAGTACCTTGCATATTCCTTTTGCATGGAGCTCTGAGATAGTCCTTTGTTGAAGATGATGCCCCTGGCTAATTGTAGAGTTTTCTGGAAAGCATCACAACAAAATAAAACAACTATGCATAAAAGACATGAAAGACATAAAATTGTTGTGAATAACTTATTACTAACAATTTTCAAAAGTGAAGCAACTGATGAGAGTTCATAACAAGAATAATACAACTCACAAGGAAATTTGGTTGTTTATATGGCTTGTTTATATAAACTTTCAAAAGTGTTAAAAAGCAAAGACATCACTTTGAGGACTAAGATGCACTTGACCTAAGCCATGGTTTTTTTAATCACCTCATACGCACGCAAAAGCTGGGCAATGAGTAAGGAAGACCGAAAAAGAATTGATGCATTTGAATCATGGTATTGGCAAAGAGTATTGAATATACCATGGACAGTCAAAAGAACGAACAAATCTGTCTTGAAAGTATAGCCAGAATGCTCCTTAGAAGGGAGGATGGAAAGACTTTGTCTCACGTACTTTGGACATGTTATCAGGAGGGACCAGTCCCTGGAGAAGGACATCATGCTTAGTGAAGTAGAGGGTAAGTGAAAGAGAATAAGACCCTCAATGAGAGGGATTGACACAGTGGCTGCAACAATGGGCTCAAACATAGCAACAATTGTGAAGATGGCACAGGAGCAGGCAGTATTTCATTCTGTTATGTATAGGGTTGCTATGAGTTGGAACCGACTCGAAGGCACCTAACGACAGCAACAATATGGCTTGCAAAATGACAATAAAATAAATCTAAAAAATAATTTTTAGATAAAATAATTATAAACATAATTATAGTCCTATTTTCAAAAAAAGTAGTGAATATTTCATCAATTTATAAAAATGGATGAAAATAATCTTTACCAAGAATAAGACCTTGGTATAACAGATAATAATCCTCGCATAACATACCATTAATATAGCAAGCATATAAAGTTGTTGTCAGGTACTGTCGAATAAGTATGGTAAAAGGATTCAACCCCAATACACACATTTTCTGATTTTAAACTATACAGTATCCCTTTGTTTTGTTCAAACAATTGCCTCTTGGTCTGTATACAAGTACCTCATGAGCACAATTAAGTGTTCTGGAATGTCCATTTTTGCAATGTTATCCATAATTTGTTATGATCCACACAGTCAAATGTCTTTGCATAGTCAATAAAACACAGGTAAACATCTTTGTGGTATTCTCTGCTTTCAGCCAAGATCAATCGGACGTCAGCAATAATGTCCTTCATCCTACGTCCTGTTCTAAATCTGGCTTGAATTTCTGGCAGTTTCCTGTCGATGTACTGTTGCAACTGTTTTTGAATTATCTTCTGCAAAATTTTCCTTGCTTGTGATATTAATGATATTGTTTGATAATTTCCACTTTCCATTGGATCACCTTTCTTTGAAATGGGCATGTATATGGATTGCTTCAAGTCCATTGGCCAGGTAGCTGTCTTCCAAATTTCTTGGCATAGACGAGTGAGCACTTCCAGTGTTGCATCTGTTTGTTGAAGCATCTCAACTGGTATTCCATCAATTCTTAGAGCCTTGTTTTTCCACCAATGCCTTCAGTACAGCTTGGACTTCTTCAGTGTTATTGGTTCTTGATCACATACTATCTACTGAAATGGTTGAACATCGACCACTTCTTTTTGATACAGTGACTCTGTGTATTCCTTCCATCTTCTTTCAATGCTTCCAGCATTGTTCGCAGTTTTGCCCATAGAATCCTTCAAAATTGCAACTCAAGGTTTGAATTTTTTCTTCAGTTCTTTCAGCTTGAGAAATGCTGAGAGTATTCTTCCCTTTAGATGTTCTAACTCCAGGTCTTTGTGCATTTCATTATAATATTTACATTTGTCTTCCTTTAACATCTTCTGTTCAGCTCTTTTACTTCATCATTTCTTCTGTTCAGTTTAGTTAAAATTCTAAAATTTTAGTATAGGTCAAGAGTAAACACAGAATTACAAAACTCACAGGTCTGTATGAAAGTTGTTCTCTTCCTAGTGTACACTAATTCTTTGAGCTCAAAACAGACAAATAAACGAATTGAAAAGATTAACACACCAGATTCTCTATCATTTCTCACCCAAGAGAGACATGATCTTTATAAACCATTAACCCATTAACAGAGATCATCAAATGGTCAGACGGTGAATTCCCAATGAGGATTAACAAAACAAAATTAATAGAGAACAAAAATAAAGTTACAAAAACAAAAGAGTCAGCCAAGACTTTGGCTTCTCCTCGGGGGCTTAAACCACTCAGGAGGTGCACTTCTTTAGTGATGACGTTTACCTGGTTCTAGTAGTTGAACCCGTTGGACATCTGGGTGGAAAACCTCCAGAAGTGTTATAATATAATTTTCAGAAAAAGATAAAATCATGACTTTTATGCAGATAAAAAAACGAGTGCACACTAAAGAACTTTTTTAATCATAACATAAGAGGGAAAAAGGCAGGTATGATAACCAATGCAAAGTCAAAACAGTGTAAATATATATTAAGTAAAGGAAAGTTGATATGAATTGCAAATGGGGACAAAATACTTTTAATTACACGGGGAAGAAGTGAATTAAAATCACTACCAAATAGAACAGAATTTACGTAAAACTTACAAAGAGTTTCAAAATTGCTCAAAGACAATGAACAAGGCTGGAATCTCATAAATTTGGAAGACTGCGCTATAAATGATGCATGATTTTTCACTGAAAATTTTTTCTATAAAAGTAACTCTTTGTGTTATAATATCATTGCTAAAATGTCATAAAAAGCATTGACTTACAAAAGCATGTAAATTGACTGTGTAAAACAGGACAGCTTTGGTTTTCCTCCATTGATTTAGACGCACTAAGAGTTAAGAAGTTCCCTTAGGAAATCGGCAGAAAGATTCACAGTTACAGAGACCACCTTAAATCCTTTATTCAATAAGGGTAGACATTAATTAGGAGTTCCTGCGTGACACAAATAGTTAAGAACTTGACTTCTAACTGAAAGGTTGGCTGTTTGTGAGCCACCTTGGAAGGAAGGTGAAAGGTCACATCTTCTGAAAGTTCATAGCCATGAAAACTCAACGGAGCATGGTTCTACTTTGCCACCCATGGGGTTGCCGTGAGTTGGAATCAACTCCAAAGTAACTGGTTCCTTAATTCCATAGATGTTAATTCATAATGTAGAAAAGAAAATACTCTGCCTTTTTTTCATACTTTGTAAATACCTAGTGGAGAGGTGAGGAAAAAAATTCTTATACACAGTATATTTACCAAATGACTCTTACTCCAAGATAATGCAAATCGAGACACAACAGTAACTGGGAAGGTCAAGTTCAGTGCCTGCAGTGGGTATTACTTCTCCTCTTCGTTTCATTGTGTATCCTTCTCTTGATGAATATGGCAAGGACAAGAATTATCACCTGACTTCCAAGAGTACCCATCTGATACAAATTAGCAGACTTCTTTTTTTTTTCAGTCTAAAACCTCAGATATGTCCCTGTAATAAATGTACTTCTCCTCAGAATCGGTCTATTCTAGCCTGTAAATTAAAGTTCCCTGTCTTCCATAGACCTGAGACTTGCTCCCTGGTTAAGGTGACTGTACCATATAATGAGTTCCTGCAAAGTTTGCTCTTCGTCTAGGTTTCTTATAGACCATGAACTGAATAGGTGAGTGTACCAGAGAGAGTAGCCAGAGAACAGGGAGCCGTCTGGGGACAATCTTGCAAAATCTTATGATGTTGATGTTGAGCAAATATCTAGGAAATTTGCGTCGTAGTGACTAAGTTACTTTGGCAAAGCAGATGTCAATCTGTTAGCTGAGCCCTGACCTTCAGTGACTAAGAAGGTTGTGCTAACTGGTTCTGGCACTATTAACACTGTTAGTGAGTTTTTTGTTTTTTTTTTTTTTAAATGTGCCTGTTTACCAATTTAAGTTACTATCTTCCAATTTTTCCAGGAATAATGAGGGAGTGCATATCATTTGTTATTAATGGAGGGCAGAAAAAAAAAAAAAAAAAGATGAAGAAGCACAATTTAGTTTAGCTCTGCTTGTCTCTGTTTCATGACAACTCCATTTTCCCTTATCAGGGGACCAGCCTGTTACCCAGGCCCGGTGCAGCAACCCCCGCCTCCCCACTACCACCACACCACAAGCTGTATAATATATGCAGCACCACCAGATGCACATACCCTGTAAACTGGGGATAAAGCACTATCTGCCCACCTATGAGTTTCTGTTTTTCAGGAAGGAAGCTGTGACTCAGCTATCTTTTAGCCCTTGGTTTTACTCATGCGCATGGCTGGTGACAAATTTACAGATGCTAATTCAATGACACACAGGTTGAAGCAGGTAAACAAAGGAAACATTTGAAAATAACGGACAGACAGACTAGAGCCTTTCATCCTGGAAAGGTTTTTGTTAAAATAGCTCACAAAAATCACTATGACATTTTAAAAATTAAAATGTTTTCTATTTCTTATAAAATTAGCATAGTCTATTGTAACAGAGAATTTTTTTAAAGGACAATTTGTATACTCAAACATAAAATGTTGGTGTAGTTCCTTCCAGTATAGATTAATATGTAAATAGATAAATGGGTAGAGAGACAAATAGATATAAAATGACAAAATTAGGGTCATGCAGTCTATTTTTATATCCTTTTAAAAATATAATACATTATGTGTATATACTTTATTTTTGCCAGGCACTCTTCTTAGTGTCATATATAATAGCTTACTTAAGGAGACTATGAAGTAAGTACTATTCCCATTTTACTCAGGTTAATTGATATACAGAGAGTTTAAATAACTTGTCTAAGTTCACTTTATCCATTCATTGTGGAGCTGGGATTTAACCAGTGCTTAAGTACCTCCCAAGGTCTCTGGGTAGCACAAATGGGTCTACTAACTGAAAGGTTGGTGGTTCGAAGTAAGATTACAGCCAAGAAAACCGTATGGAGCTCAGTTCTACTCTGTAACACATGGGGTCTCCATGAGTCCTCATTGACTCAATGGCAATGGGTTATTTTTTGTTTTGTTTGTTTTCTAAGCACTTCACTACGCTATATATATGTCGTGACATGCATAGGTAAGATCACTTTAAAAAATTCACAGTGTTTCCTAGTATGAACAAACAATACTTAAGCCAGTCCCCTATTATAAGGTGTGTTAAAAGATAATCTTCAGAAAAAGAAAACCATAACTCTCACACAGATATAAAAGTAAAAATGTGTTAAGATTTTATTTTATTCATTAAGGGAGAAAGTAGTGAGGTGTTAGAACCGTTCAAATGAGAATAAAAAAAACAAAAAAGACAGTTATAGATCAATAATATTGAAATGAGTGTGCAAATGGAGGCAAAACTGGTCTTTTCCAAGATGGAGGAGGGTAGTCAATCTAACCCTACAAAGGATAGAATTTACATGTCTATAGACAAGAATTATTTTGCTTCACTATGAGTTATCTACAGCTCACCAAAAAAAAAACCAAACTTGTTGCCATGGACTCAATTCCAACTCATAGTGACCCTATAGGACATAGTATAGGATAGAGTTTCCAAGGAACAGCTAGTGGATTCAAGTTGCTGACCTGGTTAGCAGCCAAGCTTTTTAACCACTGAGCCATTAGGACTCCCTAGAGCTCACAGAGTTCTGGAATACCTTCCATGAATCAGGTAATGTTGACGAGTATGCTATAGACAATGCATAGTTTCCCACTGAAACACAAATTTTCCCTACATACACTTAGATTGTTTTCAGTTTCTTATTACTATAAATAATGCTTAAGTGAACAGTTTATATATAAATTTTGCACATATTTATTACTTTCTTAGTGGTAAATTCCTATATGTAAATTCCCTTTTCTCAAGTTACGGATACATACTGTCAAAAAGTCTTAACAAGATTATTCAATTGACTCTTCCAACAATGAGACTGTGTGTGTGTATTTCCCCCACCCATAAAGATACTAGATATTAAATTCTATGACTTTTTCATCTCCAAATTCACATTCCATTTCAACAGTGACTAAAGGTGTATTTTATACATCAGAGCAGAATTAAAGTTACTTTATCTTGCAAGCTGAAAACTTGAAAAACATTGTCCCTGGATAAAGTGACCTCTATGCTTGAGGCATTAAATGAATTTATTATAGAAGCATGTTCTTAAGAGAGACACTAAAAGAGCCATTACATGTTTTTAAGAAAGCTTATATGAAAATTTTCCATATGGGTGTATATGTATACCTATGTGTGTATGTGTGTGGATAGATAAATACATATGAACATAGACATAGATAAAAATTTCAGGGTATAACTAAGAGGAAGAGATAGTAATATGAATGAATCTAGATGAATACAGATACTATAAAACAATAATAAAGTCTTGCTGGGCTTAAAATATACATATGAAATTAAAAGACACAGAAAAAATACTATATATGTTAAGAGGGTAAAAGAAATTAAAATGTTCTAAGGTCTTTGTAATATTCAAAAAAACACTGCTATTATTTATCTTGCACCCAAAACTCCTGATCAACTTATTATCTTAGAGTATGTCTGTCTATGTGTGTGTGTTATTAAAAAAAAATCCTATCTATCAATCTGGCACTTCCTTAAAAAGCTACAAACAGAAGTATCATATGATCTAGCAACTCCACTCCTTGAAATATATCCTAGAGAAATAAAAGCCATCACACGAATAGATATATGCACACACATGTTCATCGCAGTGCTGCTCACAATAGCAAAAAGATGGAAACAACCTAGGTGTCCATCAACACCATGAATGGATAAACAAATTATGGTATATTCACACAATGGAATACCACACAACACTAAAGATCAAGGATGAATCGGTGAAATATCTCATAACATGGATGAATCTGGAAGGCATTATGCTAAGTGAAATTAGTCAATTGCAAAAGGACAAATATTGTATGAGACAACTATTACAAGAACTCAGGAAAAGGTTTAAACACAGAAGAAAGCATTCGTTGATAGTTATGAGGGTGGGGAGGGAGGGAGAGGGTTATTCACTAACTACACAGTAGACAAGAATTATCTTAGGTGAAGGGAAGGACAGCACACAATACAGGGGAAGTCAGCACCACTGGACTAAACCAAAAGCTAAGAAGTTTCCTGAACACAACCAGACACTCTGAGGGACAGCGTAGCAGGAACATGGGTCTGGGTACCATGGTTTCAGGGGACATCTAGGCCAATTGGCATAACAAAGTTTATTAAGAAAATGTTCTGCATCCTACTTTGGTGAGTGGCGTCTGGGATCTTAACAGTTAGCAATCGGCCATCTAAGATGCATCAATTGCTCCCAACCCACCTGGAGTAAAGAAGAATGAAGAACACCAAAGACACAAGGAAAATATTAACCCAAGACACAAAAGGGACCACATAAACCAGAGATTCCATCAGCCTGAGACCCGAAGAACTAGATGGTGCCCAGCTATCACTAATGACCGCCCTGACAGGAAAAACAACAGAGAATCCCTGATAGCACAGGAGAAGAGTGGGGTGCAGAACTCAAATTCTAGTAAAAAGACCAGACTTAATGTTCTGACTGAGACTGGAGGAACCCCAGAAGACATGGCCCTTGGACTCTCTGTTAACCCAGAACTAAAACCATTCCCAAAGCTATCTCTTCAGACAAAGAAGAGACTGGACTATAAGACATAAAACGATACTCATGAAGAGTATGCTTCTCAGTTCAAGTAGATAACACAAGACTAAATGGGCAGCTCCTGTCCGGAGGCGAGATGAGAAGGCAGAAAGGGATAGGAGCTGGTTGAATTGACATGGAAATTCGGGATGGAAAGAAGGACTGTGCTGCCACATTATAGGGATAGCAACTAGGGTCACATAGCAATATGTGTATAAATGTTTGTATGAGAAACTAACTTGAGCTGTAAACTTTCACCTAAAGCACAATAAAAAAAAAAAAAAAGCCTATTCTAATCACTAGTGTTAAAGTCAATCACAGGCTAAATTATTCTGTTATGTTGTCTCTAAATTTGCTACCCCATTCCTTTCCTTCCAATCCTTTCTAGTACTTTCTAAGATGTAGGCTCAATAGGCTATAAAGGAAAATAATTAGCATAATTCAAATCAGAACAAATCCATACAGTTGAGGTTTCACTTATGTCAACATTATCTACACTCTCAATTTCCATTTATTTTCATCAACCAAACTTCTCAGAGCATCAGCATTACGTTCACAACACAAGTGACAGTAGGTCTCCCACAATTAAACATATCCTTTAAATAATTTCCTATTTTGATTTTGCTGAATATACTGCTGACCTTCAGATCCATAATAGAAGAACCATTTGTTTAATCAGGATTCTGTCAGACAGGATGAGGGAAGTATCTAGAAGTCAACTACCTGATATCTTAATAAGATCAACAATATAAATATACAGGAGCTCAGAAGCCCAGCCAATCAACATATCATAGGCTTTGTTAAGAATATTTGTAGAAAACCAAGAAAGAATGTAGAACAGATAAAACAATATATTTGATTTTTTCCTTTATTTATGTGACATAATTTATGCTGCATCATGTTTGAGATTTTCTATAAAAGCACATTTTAATCTCTTTGCGGCAGAAATAAGAATCTCATAAAACTTCTCATGATACTATTGGAAAAAGTAAATTGACACTTAGATTTGGCATGTTTAGTCAGTTTCTACTTCAATGCTTAGAAAGAATGGTGTGATTCTCTATTTTCTTGTCACTGCATCTATATCAGGAACAACCAAATTGCTTGTATAAAGTTCAAACTAAATATAAAAGCATTTTGTTCAGAACATGCCTTTACCCAGGAGTTAGGTGGCATTTTCTAAATGAGCCCTCTAAAGAGTAGTGGAGAAATTTCCGTCGAAAGGTCATTTTCTACCACTTGAAATGTCATTTTATCTTAAGAATTTTTCTATGTCGTACTCCTGAAGGCATTATTTACCTGCAATAGGGCTTTTTGACCTCCACTTAAACAGACTTTTTTTTTTTTTTTGGTCTTAACTTAAATATGCTACCATTATCAAAGGGTGTCTATTAACATAGTCAATTTTATACTAAAGGCATTTGAGAAAAATGAGTAAAAATTTAAGATATTAAGTGGCTATAAGAGCACTTTTGATGCCCTAGAATAGAGTCCTTCTATACAACTTTTTTCCATTGTAAGCAAGAAAAATAAAGCAATGACTGAAAGAGTCTAAAGAACACAACAAACCAAAATGGCAGTGAGCATCTAAAGCAGTGGTTCTCAATCCCGGCTGCAGACTGAAATCACTTAGGAAGCTTTTAAAAAATACTGTGTCCTACACTTAGAAATTGTGATTTAATTGATCTGAGGTGGGGCCTAGACATCGGTGTTTTGAAAAGTTTCATAGGTGATACTAAAATACAGACAGGTTTCAGACCCACTTTCTAGACTAGACATGATCCTTAAACTTTCCTTTATCACTGACATCTTTAAGAATTTGTTGAAAACTCTGGTCGTCTTCTCAGAAATAATGCCTATAAATGAAGGAGGTTTATGGACACCCTTTTCTTAAGCCTTTTCCATGGTTGCATTTAAAAGAACTTGGCATGGACCAAAGTTCCCCATTAAGAACTTCTAGTTTAACAGAAAAAATAACAGTGTAAGGACTACTGTGGCAGTCTGGATCCATTCAGGAGCTAGAAACACACAGTGATTTGAATAGGGGTAGGTTAATATGAAAAATTATTAAACTGGACCTCACTGGAGAACGTTTAGTTGAACTACTTAATGGCACAGCATGTTGCTGGTTTTTCAGGCCAGATGATCTGCAGTCACGAGGCAGACAGGAAGGAACACTTCTGAAGGCAAGCAGGGCAGGTGAGCATCAGCTGGTGGTGGAATGTTGGTATGTAGCAGGAATGAGGACACAAGTGGGGACAGGAAGCCTAGAGCACAGAATGTCCACAGTGGACTGGCCACGGGAAGATGATTACCAAGTCAGGCTAAGGCAGTATGTTAATAAGGGACTGTGCATTATGGACATGTGGCCATGGCAGAACACTACCAGGTGTCCTCATACTCACATCGCCAACCCTGCCTGTCATACCAGGACATGGCAGGAGAAGTCTTTTCCTCCTGCAGTGCCTCTCCAGAGCCCTCTCCTATGAAAACTTAACAATCATGTTCCCTTTTAAGAAATAAGGTTTAAAGGAATTCTATCCATTATTGCAGATCATATATTAAAGGGTGACTTTGGACCTGAGAGGCGATAAATTGATAACTGACAAAAATACTTCCCTGAGTTTATTTAAAAGACACTTGATTGGTTCCTTTTAGTTAAAAATATTTGCCATTGATTAAAATGTACTGAGTATAGTATTAAAACATGTATTTCCAAAGAGACCTTGATCACATGAGAGGATAGAATAAAAATAGAGTTTGACATCAACAAAATAAACACCAAGAAAAATTATGAAAACTCTTTGACACTGAGTCAACTCATACAGACCCTACAACACAGAGTGTTGTTGTTTTTGTTAGGTGTGTTGAGTCGGCTCCAACTCATAGCAACCTTATGTACAACAGAAGGAAACACTACCCAGTCCTGTGCCACCCTCACAATCTTTGTTATGCTTGTGTCCATTGTTACAGCCACTGTGTCAATCCATCTCATTGAGGGATTTCCTCTTTTTCGGTGATCCTCCATTTTATCAAGCATGATGTCTTTCTCCAGGGACTGGTCCCTACTAACAACATGTGCAAAGTACGTAAGATGAAGTCGCATCATCCTTGCTTCTGAGGAGCATTCTGGATGTACTTATTCTAAGACAAATTTGTTCATTATTTTGGCAGACCATGGTATATTCAATATTCTTCACCAACACCATAATTCAAAAGCGTCAATTCTTCTTCAGTCTGCTCTATTCATTGTCCAGCTTTCACATGCATATAAGACGATTGAAAACACCATGGCTTGGGTCAGGTGCAACTTAGTGTTCAAGGTGATGTCTTTGCTTTTGCAGCAGATTTGCCCAATGCAATGTGTCTTTTGATTTCTTGACTGCTGCTTCCTTGGGTGTTTGTGGATCCAAGTAAAATGAAATCCATGACAACTTCGGTCTTCTCTCCATTTATCGTGATGTTGCTTATTGGTCCACTTGTGAGGATTTTTGTTGTCTTTATGTTGAGGTGTAATCCATACTGAAGGCTGTGGTCTTCATCAGTAAGTGTTTCAAGTCCTCTTCACTTTCAGCAAACAAGGTTGTGTCATCTGCATAACCCAGGTTGTTAATGAGTCTTCCTCTAATCCTGATGTCTCATTCTTCTTCATATTGTCCAGCTTCTTGGATTATTTGCTCAGCATACAGATTGAATACACAGCTGACACACAGCTTTCCTAACTTTAAACCACGCAGTAACTGCTTGTTCTTTTTGAATGACTGCCTCTGGATCTATGTACAGGTTCCTAATCAACACAACTAAGTGTTCTGGAATTCCCATTCTTTTCAGTGTTATTCATAATTTGTTATGATCCACACAGTCGAATGCCTTTGCATAGTCAATAAAGTGCAGATAAACATCTTTCTGGTATTCTCTACTTTCAGCCAGGATCCATCTGACATCAGCAATGTTATCCCCGGTTCCACATCCTCTTCTGAATCTGGCTTGAATTTCTGGCAGTTCCCTGTCAGTATATTGCCGCAGCCACTTTTGAATGCTCTTCAGCGAAATTTTACTTGCGTGTGATATTAATGATATTGTTAGATAACTTCTGCATTTGGTTGGATCACCTTTCTTTGGAATAGGCATAAATCTGGAACTTTTCCAGTCAGTTGGCCAGGTAGCCATCTTCGAAATTTCTTGGCATAGACAAGAGGGACTTCCAGCCCTGCATCCGTTTGTTGAAACACCTCAGTTGATATTCCATCAATTCCTGAAGCCTTGTGTTTCGCCAATGCCTTCAGTGCAGCTTGGACTTCTTCCTTCAGTACCATTGGTTCCTGATCATATGCTACCTTCTGAAATGGTTGAACATCAACCAATTTCTTTTTGGTATAGTGACTTTGTGTATTCCTTCCATCTTCTTTTGATGCATCATTTAATATTTTCCTCACAGAATTCTTCAATATTGCAGCTCAAGGCTAGAAATTTTTCTTCAGTTCCTTCAGCTTGGGAAAGGCCGTGTGTTCTTCCCTTTTGGTTTTCTATCTCCAGGGCTTTGCTCATGTCATCATAATACTTTACTTTGTCTTCTTGAGCCGCCCTTTGAAATCTTCTGTTCAGCTCTTTTATTTCATCATTTCTTCCTTTTGCTTTAGCTACTCAGCTTTCAAGGGCAAGTTTCAGAGTCTCTGCTGACATCCATTTTGGTCTTTTCTTTCTTTCCTGTCTTTTTTATGACCTTTTGCTTTCTTCACGTATGATGTTCTCTATGTCATTCCACAACTCATCTCGTCTTTCATTATTAGCGTTCAATACGTTAAATCTATTCTTTCTTTTTTTTTTAAATTTTTTTTTTTTTATTGTACTTCAGGTGAAGGTTTACAGAACAAATAGTTTCTCATTAATCAGTAGTACACATATTGTTTTATGACATTGGTTAACAACCCCATGACATGTCAACCCTCTCCCTTCTCAACTTTTTTTTTTTTTTTGGTGAAAATATACGTAGTCAAAGATTCACCATTACAAAAATTTCTGCATGCACAGTTCAGTGACATCAACTACACTCTTCGAGTTGTGCTGCTATTCTCACTTTAGATGAACAGTTAAAGAATAAAATAGTTTCTCATTAAACAGTTAGTAAACATGTTGCCCTATGACAATGGTTAACAACCCCACTACACGTCAACACTACCCTTGCTCAACCTTGGTTTCCTATCACAGCTTTCCTGTCCCCTTCTGCCCTCCATTCCTTGTCCCTGGTAAATCTATTCTTGAGATGGTCTCTAAATTCAGATGGGATATACTCAAGGTCATACTTTGGCTCTCGTGAACTTGTTCTAATTTTCTTCAGTTTCAGCTTGAACTTGCATATGAGCAATTGATGGTCTGTTCCACAGTAGGCCTCTGTATAGTCACCATTTACTTTGGTGAAAAAACACGGTGCAATGATGAAGTCATTGGTCTTGAAATTTCTATCATGTAATCTCCAGCATCATTTCTATCACCAAGGCTGTATTTTCCAGCTACTAATCCTTCTTCTTTATTTCCAACTTTTGAATTCCAGTCACCAGTAATTATCAATGCACCCTGATTGCACATAGGACAGAGTAGAACTGCCCAGTAGGGTTTCCAAGGCTGTCATCTTTATGGAAGCAGACTGTGACACCTTTCTACCTTGGAGCAGCTGGTGGGTTCGAACTACCTACCTTATGAAGTAGATAAGATTTTTCAGGTTCTCCTTTCTCCGTTTTGGCATTTCCCCTTTGTCCATAAGTTTTCTCTTTTTGCTTCCTTACTGCATGAAATGCTCTATTCTGTCACTTCTTGAAGTGTTCCTCTTGGCTTTTCATTTTTTTTCTTTTTTCTTGCTCTGAATCAAATTCCATCTGGTCTATGTGCCATTCTAATAGGACCTCACTAATTGGATATGCTATTTTTACCCAGGTGTTAATAGCTAAAATAATTATTTCCCTATTGGCATAGTAATTTTAATTTGATGTACTGCCTTAACACAAAGAAGAACTATGATGGGCATTTCAAACATTGATAAATGAGGTATCTGGGGACAAAAAAAAAAAAAAATACTTAGCAATTTTCAAATAAAATCATTAACTATCTGCTTTCTTAGGGGGATCCCAAGCATTGAGGTCTAAATCAAGCTTAGGGATAACAGAAGCAATGATTAAATCTCACCTCCCACCCAGCTGTAAAATTTGCTCTTCCCAAATAGTACTTCTGGATTCTAAGGAGTTGTCAAAATAATGACCTCGGGCTCCACATTAAATAAAAAATCATCAACCTACAACCTCAAGGTGCAGTCTGACCACCTGTTGAATCAAATCATGTCTGTTTTAAAGCTAAGGATGAATAAACCTGGGACATCCAAGTTGTGTCAGTTAGGTGAGCTGAATGGAGTCAATCTGAAATTTGACTGGCAGTGGAAGCAGTCTCAGACTGTGTTGCAATAGGTTTTAAAATGTGATATGTACCATTAAGCTGCTGTATAACATCAGTAGCAGAACCCAGACCAGCCTAAAGAGTACTCTAAAGGAACTACCCCTACTGTACCTCACTAAAATACTACCTAAAATTGTTCCTGGCTAAGAGGCACGTGCTTCTCTATGTTTTTTCTAAGAATGACTAATTCAGAATCTAAAGTAATCAGCACATATAATTTTTTTTTTCAGATTTACTTCAGATCTGATATAAAACAGAAGTAATCCCATTCAATCTCATTTTCTAGGTGAGTTCTTTGTGTCTTTCTAAGTGTTTTTTTCTTTCCTTAAAGCATCATTTTGAATTTATTTCCATTAAAGAGAAGGAATTATGGCATATATATCCTATAATTTTTTAATTAAATGCATTCAAATTAGGTTTTGAAAAACAAATGCAAATCTTCCTATGATTTAGAGAATAGATTTATTTTTTGGATTCATTTTTACATGTTTTTTGATATATAATTCACATAAAATTCACCCATATAGATTATATACAGTTCAGTGACTTTTAGTATGTTCACAGAGTTTTGCAACCATCACTATTAACTAATTTTAGAACATTTCCATCATCTCAAAAAGGACTCAAACCCATTAGCAGTTATTCCCTATTTCTACCTCCTAAACAAGCCCCAACGAACTACTTTCTATTTCTTTGGGTTTGCCTATTCTGGACACTTCATATAATGGACTCATAGAATATGTGGTCTTTCTTTCACTTAGTATAATGTTTTCAAGGTTCATCCATAGTGTACCAAGCGTCAGAATTTCATTCCTTTTTATAGATAAATAATATTCCATGGCATGGATATACCATAATTTATCTGTTCATCAGTTGATGGACATTTTCACTTTTTTGGCTATTACGAATAGTGCTACTATGAGCATTCTTGTACAAGTTTTTGTATAAACATATATTTTTGTCTTTCTTGGAGAGATAACTAGGAATGGAATTGTTGGGTCATAGAGTAATTCTCTAACATTTTTAGGAACTGAAAATTGCTTTCTAAAGCAACTGCCTCGTTTTACATTTCAACCAGCAATGTAGGAGGGTTCCACATCCTTGTCAACATTTATCACTATCTGAATATTTTATTAGAGCCATCCTAGTGGGTGTAGTGGTATTTCATTGGGAATATGATTTCCATTTCCCTAATGACTAATGATTTGAGCATCTTTTCACCTGTTTATTGGTCACTTAAATATCATCATTGAAGAAATGTCTTTTAAAATCCTTTGCTGATTTTTTAATTAGGTTATTTGGGTTATATTATGTTCTAAGGGTTCTTTATAGATTCTGGGTATAAGTCCCTTATTAGGTATGTAATTTAAAAATATTTTTTCCCATTCTGTGGGTTGTGTTTTCACTGTCTTAATGGTGTTTTTTTCAAGCACAGCAGTTTTTAATTTTGATGAAGTCCAATTTATCTGTTTCTCCTTTGCTGCTTAAGCTTTTGTGTCATGCCTAAGAAAAAATTGTCTAACCCACAGTCACGAAGATTTATTCCTTTCATTTTTTCTAGAAGTGTTATAGTTTTAGCCCCCATGTTTAGGCCTATAATTTATTTTAAGTTAACTTTTGTGTATGGTGTGAAGTAGGAGTCCACATTTATTCTTTTGCATATGGATATCCTGTTAACTCAGCACCATTCATTGAAAAAGACAATTCTTTCCCAATTGAATTGCTTAGCATCCTTATGAAAAATTAATAAGTAGTAAATATGAGGCTGAATTTCTGTATAAATAAGTTCAAAAATAGACTATACTAAAATTAAAATTTTCTGTCCATCAACAGACATCTGTAAAAAACAGAGAGATGTAAACCACATCATAGGGGAAGATACCTGTCACGCATATACTAACAAGAGATTAGTACTCATAATATATTTTAAAAAGAAAGCAACTTCTTCAAAGAACAAAAAAAGAAAAAGAAGAAAGAAGACCAACAATGCAAAAGAAAATGTGCAATGGAATGGAAAGGTAAGTCCTATAAGCAGAAACTTCACTAAACCATATGAAAAGATGCGTCCAGCTTCCTAATATTTGGGGGGAAATACAAAGTCAAACCACATTGAGATGTCATTTCTCACACTTATATGGGCCAAAAAATATAAAGTCTGACAATACCAAGTGTTGATGATGGTGTGCAACAGTGTGTTTCTCACATCTGCAGCTTGTGGAACTGTAAACTGATACAGTCTAGAAAGACATCTGGCAGAATAAAAAGCTATGAAAACTGAAAGTGTTTTTATAAGTTTTTTACAAACATATTTGATGGCAAAACTTGACCTGAATTTAGTTACAAGTCATTTTTCTACCCAGTGTGATTATTTTTAATTTCACTGCTTATGTGTGTGTGTGTGCTTGTTTATTATAGGATTACCACAGACCTCCCCCCCAACAATGTTTTATAATATATTTTATATGAACCCAACTAATCTTTCTAAAATTTTTGAAAAACATTTATTCTCAAACACATCTGAACCCAACAGTTTCAGATAAGGAATTTTGGACTTGTATTTAGTTAAGCTGAATGTGAATTATGTTGAAAGTGAATTAGTTTTGTTGAATTCTTATGGCCTTGAACTTCCATCCATATACAGAGACAGAAAGATAGAGAGATCTAGAAAAACTCTTGACATTAGCACAAGTAGTCATAAAAGGGTATTTGTAACAGCATTTTTAAGTAGTAAAATACTGAAACAAATGGATAAATAAATTGAGACATTGTGGTATGTTTCAGACAATGGAATTCCTATATAGCAGTAAAATGGACAAGCTAGATTAGCTATATGTGACTGAATAAATACTATCACAAAATTAAGATTGAAGAAGAAAGCAACATAGATGAATGCACACTCTGTGACAGTTTATACAGTGTAAGGTGTAAGAACATGCAAAGCCAGCCTACATATTATTTTATGGATACAAACATGTTAAAGTATAAAGAAATGCAAGAAAATAATAAACATCAAATTGGTACAATGATTACCTGTATAGGGAAGGAAAAGGAAAGCAAAAGTTAAGGGATGAAGGAGGGTACAGAAGGGCTTCAATTCTGCCATTGGTATACAAGTGTATATAATAGAATATAGGGGTTTGGGACTGCTGGCTTGCCACAAAATGACAATCTCCTCTTCTTCCATAGAAATAGAGTTTTAGCCTGGCAGATGAATAGATTACGTTTGTCTGCTTATTTCCATTTAGATGTAGCCATGTGACTAAGGTCTAGTCAATAATGTGATGTGTATCTGTTCTAGCTCTAAACATTAAAAGACCAGGTATGTCTCTTCAAACTTCCATTTTTGTTTTGTTTTCCTATAGGCTTCAAAGAACACATGGCATTAACTCAGATTCAAATATGAAGACTGAGGTAATACTATAAGAGATGGTAACCGGTGACCAGTTGCCATTGAATTGGTTCCGACTCATGGAGACCCCATGTTGTCAGAGTAGAACTGTGCTCCACGAGGTTTTCAGTGGCTGATTTTTCAGTTCATTTTGGGTTATCTTTAGGGCACTTCTGGGTAGACTTGAACTGCCACCTTTCCCATTAGCAGCTGAGCATGTTAACTGTCAGCACCACCTAGGGACTCTATAAGAGATGTTAGAGACACAAAATGGAAGGAATCCGGGTATCTGCAATTTTGGAACAGTTACTTTGAAATAGTAATAGTAATACAAGAGAAACAAATTTCTATCTTGTTTACACTGTTCATTTTGGTGTCTCTTTGTTTAGCTTTTACCCTGACGTTATTACTGATGAATTTTGTATGTCTAATATATTTTATTATATAAACAGAGAAGTATCACAGCACACCTAATAATCTATTACTTCTCAGTTTTTAAGTAATTTAATATATTAAGCTTTTAAAATTCAAAATTTATAAAAGACAAAGAAAATACATCATGTTTGTAATATGTTCATTATTTCTGTAAATAAAAGGAAATTGTGGAATTGAAATTGCTTTTATATCAGTTGCCAAGATGAAAACAGATTTCAAAAAACTTTGTTAGAGAAATGAATGATTACATTCTTATTTTTAACTTATATGATGTTTCTCACCTTTCACTGATCTCTCAGTGAATTGAAAGTCAGATTTAATTTAGTAAAATAGATTGAGGCATAATTGCTATTTGCTAAAGATAAATACTAATAGAGTTTCCAAATCTCTGCTTTCAATAAGTAGTATATATTTTCATTGGATAATACAATTTACTCCACTTATGATAAAAGATGAAAACAAAAATACTTAGTCACATAGCTACTCTGAGTTGATCAGAAGAACACTGTTCTGGTTGTCTTGCTCTTTTAATATGACTTTTATTCCTTTCTAGTAGAAACTCCCACTTTTCCATTGCTTGTGACTCTTTTCTCTGACAATCAAGGGACCCCACCATCTGTGATGAAAATATAGGCAACTGCCTAGGGCTGAACCTAAACATGGTGATTATTTTCAGAGGTGGGCAAATAAACTTAAAAACTGATGTTTATTTGGGGAAATTGATATGGATACTGAAAGAGAATCTTTCCTTTATTCTTTGAAAACAACAGCTATCAGGAGTTAGTGTGCTTATTGTATCCATCGGTTTTATGTCAGGAAAAGAGAAGCTGCCCTAGGCAATTCAAGCAGGAAGGGATCTAACTTAGGATATGAGAGGCTTACACAATCTTCTAAAGGGCTGGGAAGTAAGGCAAAGAGGTCATCGATAGGTTTCAGGAAATCCAGAAGTGCAGGATTTGCAGGGAAGCTTTCCAGTGGTTTCAGATGCCAGCACAGCAATGTGGGTGATTCTTACAGGACGCCTGGAAGTTGATGGCAAAAAGCCCACACGCCTGCACACAGCTGGAGAATAATGACTTCTCCTCTTTGGCTTTTCAAACCTCCTGAATGTGCTACTCATTGCTTGAATCTAACAGGAAAATCTGCTGACAAGGAACTCAGGAAAATGTAGCTCCCCGGCATCTCCCTTGTGATGTGGGGAAAAATATAAAGGGCAGCAGGGATGATACTGCTTTAGCAACAGGAAATCTGGCACAGACTCTAGGCTGGAAAATGCCAGTGCCCATCTAGCATCCATGCAGAAAATTTTGTCTACAAGTGTAAATCATTAGTCATACCGAGTTCAAAGATGGAGAGATGGAGTTCTAATAATATTGTCTGAACCCCATGATCCAGAGATCCCTGAGATTTCCCAGCTGCTTAAGGTAATTGATCCACTTTTTTTGCATTGGCTTTTTTTGTGTTCGGTTTCTGTCTTTAAGAACCAAGAGAGTCCTGAATAATAGAAGCAGAAACAGAACAGTGCATCAGACTATGGAATTCAATCAATAGCTTCTTCCTCTGATTATGAGAAGATAATTTCATAGTAGAATAAGCTGTCTCAGAAATAGATGGTTTTAACAGATAGGACTATTCATGCACAGTTTCTACCAGAAATATCTAGATAAATCTTAATTTGAAGAAGACTTGATTATCTCTATAGAAGTTCTGTTGAAATATAGAAAAAACAGGTACTAGAACTTATACATGATTTTAGCAAGGTTGTAAGATACAAGATCAATACATGAAAACAGTTGTCTTTCTTTTTTAGCAACAAAGAATTGGAAATTGAAATATAAAAACAATATAATCTATAAAAGTATCAAAATATAAAATATTTTAAAATAAATCTGACAAAGTAACCTAAGGTCTATACACTGAAAACATAAAATATTGCTGAGAGTAATTAAAGAATACCTGAAGTATTGGTCGGCATTCAGACATTTCAGGAGGTAGCATATGATTAAGAACCGATGGTATTAAAGGAAGAAGTCCAAGCTACACTCAAGGCATTGACAAAAAATACAGCTCCAGGAATTGACGGAATACTGATGGAGATGTTTCAAAAAACAGATGCAGTGCTGGAGGTGCCCACTCATCTATGCCAAGAAATTTGGAAGACAGCTATCTGGCCAACTGACTGAAAGAGATCCATATTTGTATCCATTCCAAAGAAAGGTGATTCAACATGCAATCAAAAAGAACATTTCAAGATCTATCCTGAAGTACAATGCTGTAGTGATAGGATAGTATCCATACACCTTCAAGGAAGACCAGTTGTTATGAATATTATTCAAACTTACGTACCTACCACTAATACTAAACATGAAGAAATTGAAGATTTTTACCAACTTCTGAAGTCAGAAACTGATGAGATATGCAATCAAGATGCATTGATAGTTACTGGTCATTGGAATGAGAAACTTGGAAATAAGGAAGAAGAATCAGTAGTTGGAAAATATTTCCTTGGTGATAGAAACAACACCAGAGATCACATGACACATTTTGCAAGACCAACAACTTATTCATTGCGAATACCTTTTTTCAACAACATAATAATGGCAACTGTACACGTGGTCCTCACCAGATGGAATATACAGGAATCAGATTGATTATATCTGTGGGAAGAGAAGATGGAGAAGCTAAAAATCAACAGTCAGGACAAGACCAGGGGCCAACTGTGGAACAGACCATCAATTGCTCATATGCAAGTTCAAGTTGAAGCTGAAGAAAATTAAAACAAGACCATGAGAACCCTGAGTATATCCCACCTGAATTTAGAGACCATGTTAAAAATAGATTTGTCACATTGAACACTAATGACCTAAGATGAGAAGAATTATGGAATGACATCCAAGACGTCATACATGAAGAAAGCTAGACGTCATTACAAGGACAAGAAAGAAAGAAAAGACCAAAATGGATGTCAGAAGAGACTCTGAAATTTGCTCTTTGCTATTGCAACTTGAGGCTTGAATTTTTTCTTCAGTTCTTTCAGCTTGAGAAATGCCGAGGCTGTACTTCCCTTTCGGTTTTCTAACTCCAGGTCTTTGCGGGTATCATTATAATACTTTACTTTGTCTTCTCGAGTTGCCCTTTGAAATCTTCTTTTCAGCTCTTTTATTTTATCATTTCTTCCTCTTGCCTTAGCACTCGACTTTCAAGAGCAAATTCCAGAGTCTCTTCTGACATCCATTTTGGTCTTTTCTTTCTTTCCTGTCTTTTCTAATGACGTTTTGCATCCTTCATGTATATTGTCCTTGATGTCAGTCCATGATTCGTCTGGTCTTTGGTCATTAGTGTTCAACATGACAAATCTATTCTTGAGATGGTCTGTAAATTCAGGTGGGATATACTCAAGGTTGTACTTTTGTTCTTATGGACTTGTTCTAATTTTCTTCAGCTTCAACTTGAACTTGCATAGGAGCAATTGATGGACTATTCCACAGTTGGCCCCTGTCCTTGTTCTGACTGATGATATTCAGCTTCTCCATCATCTCTTTCCACAGATGTACTTGATTTGATTCCTGTGTATTCCACCATGAGGTCCACGTGTATAGTCACCGTTTATGTTGGTGAAAAAAGGTATTTGCAGTGAACAAGGCATTGGTCTTGAAAAATTCTATTATGTGATCTCTGGTATCATTTCTATCACCAAGGCCATATTTTCCAACTACTGGTTCTTTTTCTTTATTTCCAGTTTTCACATTCCAATCACCAGTAATTATCAATGCATCCTGATTGCATGCTTGATCAACTTCAGACTGAAGAAGTTGGTAAAATTCTTCAATTTCTTCATCTTTGGCCTTAGTGGTTGGTTCATAAATTTGAATAATAGTCGTATTAACTGGTCTTCCTTGTAGGCACATGGATATTATCCTATCACTGAAAGCATTGTATTTCAGGATAGATCTTTTTGACGATGAATGCAATGCCATTCCTCTTCAAGTTGTCTTTCCAGGCATAGTAGACCATATGATTGTCCAATTCAAAATAGCCACTACTAGACCATTTCAGCGCACTAATGTCTAGGATATCGATGTTTATGCATTCCATTTCATTTTTGATGATTTCCAACTTTCCGACATTCATACTTCATACATTCCACATTCTGATTATTAATGGATGTTTCCAGCTGTTTCTTCTCATTATGAGACTTTCCACATCAGCAAATAAAGATCCCAAAAGCTTGACTCCATCCACATCATTAAGTTAACTTTACTCTGAGGAGGCAGCTCTTCCCCAGTCTTATTTTGAGTGCCTTCCAACCTGAGGGGCTCAACTTCAGGCACTATATTAGACAACGTTTTGCTGCTATTCATAACGTTTTCACCGGCTAATTCCTTTCAGAATTAGACTGTCACGTCCTTCTTCCTAGTTGTCTTAGTCTGGAAGCTTAACTGAAACTTGTCCACCATGGGTGACCCTGCTGGTATTTGAATACGGGTAGCATAGCTTCCAGCAACTCAGCAACACGGAAGCCTCCACAGTAAGATAAACTGACAGACGTGTGGGAGTAAATAAAATGCACCTGGAATAGCTAAAAAATTTTAAAAAGCAAGAATAAAGTTGAATAGTTAACGCTACCTGATTTCAAAATGTATTATAAAACATAGCAATCAATACTGTGTGGTATTTGCATCAAAATAGACAAATAGATCAATGGAATTGAATATAGAGACTAGAAATAGATCCACACCTACATGGACAAATGATTTTTGAGAAGGTAAAGGCAATTAAGTGGAGAATTGAATAACCGTATACAAAAAATTGAAATTTGATCCATATCTTGCACCATATGAACAAACTAACTCTAAATTGATCATTGACCTAAATATAAAACCTAAAACTATAAGATTTCCAGAAAAAAGGATTAGAGAAAATATTCGTGGCCTTAGATTAGGAAAAAAAATTACTAGCTATTACATCAAAAGTAAAATTCATAAAAGGAAAAAAATAAATTGGAATTTATCAAAATTAAAAACTTTTTGAAAGACACTGGTAGGTGAATGAAAAGTTAAGCCACAAACTGGGTAAAACTATTTGCAAAGCATAACTCTGATAAAGAACTGGTATCCAGAATGTATACAGAACACTCAAAACCTAAGTAAACAAATAAACAACTGGGCCAAAGATTTGAATAGACACTTCACCAAAGAAGATATACTGTATATTCTGAACAACAGTAACAAAATAAAATTAAAAAAATAAAAAAGACCACAACCTGGGAATATAAAGTAATAATATTATAAATAGCAAAAAAAAAAAAAAAAAAAAAGAATGGATTTGGATTCAGACGTTAACTAGGGTTTAAACTCCTTTTTCAGGTGTGCTCACATATAACCACTTAACTCTGATGAATTTCTCAGAAATTGTTGGCCTGACTAGCCTTTCAATTCACTTCCCGATTCTGTCATTAAAATTATAAAAAAAACAAAAACAAGAAAGAAAAAGAAGATATACTGGTGTCAAATAGGTTCATGAAAAGATACTCATCATCATTAGTGATTAGAGAAAAGCAAATTAAAACAACAGTGAGATAGCACTACAAACCTATCGGAATGCCTGAAATTACAAAGACTGACTATATACCAAGTGTTGGCAAGGGTATGAGGGAAACAGAACTCTCATACAGCTGGTCCTATTTAAAATGGTTCAACCACTCTGGAAAGTAGTTTGACAGGTTCTTAAAATGCTAAGCACACACCTACCATATTATCTTGTCATTTTACTGCTAGGTGTACTTCCAAGAAGGAAGAAAGAAGACTTGTACACAAATATTTCTAATAGCTTTATTTATAATAGTAAAGAACTGTAAACAACACAAACATCCACCAACAGGTGAATAGATAAATTATGGCATACCCATATAATGGAATACTACTCAGCAATAACAAGGAATAAACTGACATCATAGATGAATCTCAAAATAATTATGTTGAGTGGAAGAAACTAGATTCAAATTTTTAAAAAGAACATACTCTATGAATCAATTTACACAAAACTCTAAAATATGAAAATTAACATATAGTGACAGAAAGCTGATCATTGATTGCCTGGGATGGGAGGAAGGTTTACAAAAGGACATTAGGAACTTTGGGTGTGATGTGTAAGTTCATTATCTTGATAGTGGTGACGGTTTTGCGGGTGTACACAGATGCCAAAGCTTATTAAGTGGTAAACTTTAAATATGTGCATGTATTGTATGTCAATTAAACTTCAATGAGGAAATGAGGAGTACAAGACAATTTAGAAAGGAGGATGGGGACTAAATCAAGCAGGCCTAGAAGGGGTTGTAAGGATTTTTAAATTTTACGTAGAAGGTGAAACCTTTTAAATGTTTTATGAGGGAACAATTAACATTGTAATTTTTTTTTTTTTTTTAATAAAATTAGGAGTCAAAATGTGATCTAGGAAAGGTCATTTTTCTTTAGTAACCATGTTGATGGAAGAAGGGTACAGTCCAGCAAGAAAAGGTGATGTTTCCCCAGTGGTTTGGGTCTCTCAGGCAGTTATAAGAGAGCATTAACTACCTGCAAGATGATTGAACCAAAATTGTGCCTGTTTTTTGTAGGGAAGAATAAAGAATATGTTTAAAAAAAAAATTATTAGGCTGGAGTGTAGATAGATGAATCTGCCTACCTCATAATTTTGTTAATGTCCCTCTCACAAGTTCCCCACAATTCCAATTATATCAAATTGGTCCAATCATATTCCAGTAAGTTCACTTTGGACAAATATTTTTATGGAAAGGGAGACTTAGTATTGTATAAATTTTACCAAATTACCAACCATATTTCTTAATAAAAAAGCCAAATTTGTTGCCATCTAGTCAATTCCAATTCATAGCAACTCTAGAGGACAGAGTAGAACTGCCCCATAGGGTTTCCAAGGAGCAGCTGGTGGATTTGACCTGCTGACCTTTTGGTTCGCAGCCGTGCTCTTGACCACTGTGCCACCAGGGCCCCTATTTCTTAACACTGTCCTTTAAATTTAGAGTATGAGATGTTGTAGTGTGAAAACATAAGATAGTGATTTTTCCCCCTCTATTAAGAACTACATATGAGAAGTTTAAATTAGCAGTGAACCACAAGGAAGACACAGGGCTCCAGTACAAACACAGCTTAGCTAAAGAAGAGTTTCTATAACTAATGATAACCAGGATATTAAAGGTTCTTGTCTTGTTTTGAAGTGCTAATGTAAATCAATACATAAAGCCAAAATCTTGACTCATCCACAAATACAAGTTTTCCATGTTCTCCTTCTGCCAATTTACTGAGAGTAGTCTTTTTTTTCCAAGAACAGAAGGTAAAAAGGACACATCTCCTAATGAAAGTCGTTTGTAACAAGAAACAATCTTCAATTAAGAAGGAAGTTAAGAATTCAATAAAGTAATTAGGAAGCTAAAAATGCTCTTTAAATTGCACCTGTTGAAGCCTTCACTTGATGTAGTTTGCATCCAAAGTTCGTCGTTTATATCCTAGACACGTGGAATCAATTTCTATCCTCCGGATATAAGTGTAAGGTCCTACTTGTTCTTCAGACCTAGGAATTTGCCGGATTTGACAGACAGAATAAAATCTACAATGTTAATCCTATTGCCACCCCCTCCGTGACTGCAAAAATTTACATTTTCCAGCCATGAATCTAGAAATGTTATTTAGTAATGATTTTTATGTAAAACAAAGCACATTTGCTAATTAGCAAACAAGACCCTACTGAAAAAATCGTGATTCTGTTTAAAAAGTAAAAATGTCCATTAGATTTGTTAATAAAATCTAAAAACTGCCTTTAGGGAAAGTTTTTTAGTTACATTAACTATGTTTAAAATTAATAACTTTTTTAATGTTTTGACTTGAAATGGCTTTAATACATTTATTTTTTAATCACTTTTTAAAATCCTATTAAAAGTTCTTTTAGAATTAACTTTTGTGAAATGCTGGCTCTCCAAAATATCATTAGAACAATTTGTTGATAAGATAAAACTGAGTTTATTGCTTACCACAGTTAGGGAGAACGCTGTTTTACGAGTCTGATAGTGTTTCTGTTGGAAAAGCCAAGGTGGGTATTTATTGAAGATGTAAATTCGGATTTATGGTAGGTTACTACAGTGGAAGTAGAACTGATCAAAATCTCTTTAAAATGTTTATTTAATAATGTAGTAACATCAACTTTTCAATGCAAATTTCAGTGTTTTAAATTTCCCCTACTTGGTGATAAGGATTTACTGTCTCATGAATTTTTGAATATCCTACAGCACTTGTCTCATTGGCCTTGCTCATAGTAGATGATCAAAAAAAAAAAAAACATGTTTTGCAGTAAGTATGGATTAAAAATAAGAGGTTTTGATTTCCCTCTTCTCTGACTTGAAACATCACCATCAAAAAATATTTATTATCCCTAATAATGCCTAAAATAAATTTCAAACTTGTTCTATTTCTCTTCTTAAGACCATCAGTTGGAGTACAAGCAATTATCTTGACTTGGTAATTATGTTTATAATCTCCACTGAATTCTAGGCAGGACAGTTCAACAATGGCCTACATTAAGAGACAATAAAACATTTCCACCAAAAGTCTTTAGGAGTAAATATAATGAGATGTTCCTGGTGTTATTAGCTGAAACTGTCCAAATTCTTAGTATTAAAAAATGGATAGTTGTGAAGCAATTCCAAATGGCATGTAAAATCAAATGAAACACATGCAAAATCAAATGAGGGTTTTCTTTTTATGGAATTTTCCACTTGAGAGTAATTTAACTCCTCTTTAAAATCTCAATTAAACCTCAGTTTTAATCTTTGCTGCCTGGGTAGTAGGCTTCAGGACTGAGGGAGAGCTCTTGTTTATCAAACCTATATAAGGGACAAGAGCCACTCTTCAGTAGCCACTTGAGAATACCTATTATTACTAGGCATTCTGAGTAACTCTTAAACATCCAGCTCTTTCTGTATTTAAGACCACAAAGAGTTACAATTGCCATTTGGAATAACTTTCCACATAGGATTTTTTCCATCCTTCCTTTGGAAGACTTTGAGGCATTTCAGAGGAAAAGAGAATGCGTATGTGACAGAGAAAGTTACATGTTTATCTCCATCCTTCTAATACTAGGAGGAGAATTTGTCCAAGCCTTCGTGATAGGGATAAGGATTCACTCAGTTTGCATAAATTCAAAATTATCTTAGTTACAACTTCCTCACTGGACTTTTAGCAAGCTTCTTAACTACTTCAAGCCTCTATTTACTCTCTTGTAAGGGAAGAGATTGGACAAGATCTAAGTTTCCCAAACTCTTATCTGGCACAACACCTTCAACAGATGAGCTTTCCTCCCACAACATAGTGCCTTGGTTGTGCTGTACGCAAGGTTATATGAAATTCCTGAAATGCTATCTGTCATTGTGTTTCTTTTTTACTCAAAGAAAGTATAATGAATGGCAGTGTCACTATTATAAAAATATCATTGAGTCCACTCAGCTACATGAGAAAGTAATTTGTTCCAGAACTGCAGATTTATTGTGACACACATTATAACCAATTATGACACACTGTTGTTATTGTTGGGTGCCGTCGAGTGAAAGTATGACACACTCGGATGTTATATTTTGGTTGAGAAACAAAGGATTAAGTGATCTCTTAAATTCTTTCCAGTATCTATGAAATCCAATATGATATGACATGGTGACATGTCTTATATAAGACAGGTATTATGTCTGACAATACAATATAGCTATCATAAGCACACCCCAAGATGTGGGCACTGTAATAAACAGGACACATGGAAAGTTATTGAGAGGTAGAGAAAGGGAGAATTAAAATAGCAAGCCAGCTGTGCTATGCTCTCCTCTAGTACCTGACTGCCCTCGTACCCACTGAAGACAGGCTGAAGACAAAGTACTGGTTTCAAATGAAAACGGTTTTCCCCTGTCTCAAGAAGCCTTATAATTACTAAACAGACAATAGATAAGTGGTAACTTTGGTGAAGGGTAAGACAGTACACAATACTGGTGAAGCCAGCACAGCTTGTATAAGGAAAGGTCATGGACGCTCCATAGTTCTCTGACGGAACGAGTTGCTGGGCTGAAGGCTGTGGGGACCATGGTCTCTGGGAACATCTAGCTCAATTGGCATAACATGGTTTATAAAGAAAGTGTTCTACATTCTGCCTTGCTGAGTAGTGACTGGGGTCTTAAAAGCCTGTGAGCAGCCATCTAAGATACTCTACTGGTCTCACCCCTTCAAGAGCAAGGGAGAATGAAGAAAACAAGATATAAGGGAAAGATTAGTCCAAAAGACTAATGGACCACAACTCCCTTGGCCTCCACCAGACTGAGTCCAATACAACTAGATGGTGTCTGCCTACCACCACTGACTATTCTGACAGGGATCACAAGAGAGGGTCTCGGACAGAGCCAGAAAAAAATGTAGAATCAAAATTCTACTTCCAAAAATACAGATCACAGAATATTACCTGAGACTTTGACTTGCTTAATTTGGATGGGCCATTAGGAGGGACCAGTTACTGGAGAAGGACTTCATGTTTGGTAAAGTAGAAGGGAACTGAAGGTGAGGGAAATCTTCAATGAGATAGATTGACACAATGGTCACAACGAAGGACTCAAACATACCAACAATCACAAAGATGGTGCAGGACTGGGCAATATTTTGTTCTGTTATACATGGGGCTGCCATGAGTCGGATCCTACTCAAGGCAACTAACAACAACAAAATTTTAAATAATCCATGAAGATCATGGTAAAGCTTGTGATGGAACTGATGGCTATAAAATGTCTTAAAACTGTCATTCTGCCCTAACAAGAGAATGCTCTAGTATAAGCCATATTTCTGTGGCTCCGAAAATGGCAAAAAATTATGATCTCATAAAGTTCCAAAATTCTTCTGTGGAACACTTCGACACATCCTCCATGGTCTAAATCCCTCCTTAATAAAACCAAAGGGAAATGAGTTGTTGGGAACAAGAGCTTCCCAGACATTAATCTGTTTCTGATTTTTTAACAACTCCTTTTAGGAAAAACCAGAACTTAATTCTAGAACAGGAAAAAATGGAACAGATTATGAAAACAGTCTAAGGTACTCCTCTCCATTTGGAATCATTAGCTAGCTTATACTGTTCCCTGTCAAGAAAGGACACTATGCTTTTTAACATCTTTTTTAACAAAAGGAGAAGTACACTTCAGAAGACCCGACAGCAACTCAAAGAACATCACATCAAACTTGATTTACTACTCAAAATCATGAGAACAAGCCTGGTTTCTGGTCTGCATGAAGATATGATTTCAACTTAGAAATAAGTTGATTATTTTTTCTTTTCTGTAGGCCTTTTATAGTTTATTCATCTCTATTTTTTTTTGTTTTCTTCTACTTTAAGATATTATGCTACATATGTCCACATTTTAAAATAATAATTACTGACTTTTCAAAGTTAGAAATAAATACATATGTATTTTAGAAAATCCTGAAAAGATACAAAAATAAAAGAAAATTAAATAACTTGACTCCCACTTTCCTCCGCCCAGAGATAAGTACCTGAACTTTTGTATGTTTTTTGTTGTTGTTGTTCCCATCTGATTTTCTCCTTATCCTCCTTTTCCATCCTTAACTATTCTTTTTTTTTTATTTTGTTGTTGTTGCAAAACATATGCCAAATCAACAATCTTTACGTGTACAATTCAGTGACATTGATTACACACTTCATGCTGTACAACCACTCTCACCCTCCTTTTCTGAGTTGTTCCTCCCCCATTAACATAAACTAACTGTCCCCTAAGTTTCCTACTTAATCTTTCAAGTTGCTGTTGTCACTTTGATCCCATATGGATAGTTCTTAAAAGAGCACAATGCTCAAGGCAGATATTTTTTGCTAGCTAAACTAAACTTTGTTTGGTTTTAAAAAGACTTCAGGGGAAATTTTTGGTTTAAGATTTAAAGATCTCAGGGCATTAGTTTCAGGGTTCATTCAGCCTTCATGGTTCCAGAAAGTTTGGAGTCCATGAGGATTTGAAAATCTGTTCTGCATTTTCTCCCTTGTGATCAGGATTCTTCTACAGAATCAAATGTTCTATACATATATAAAACATTATATTTGTATATATATGTATATAAATGTTATATTGAGAGAGACCAAAATGTTCAGTAATGGTAGCTAGGTACTATCTCATTCTGGTCTCATGGCAAAGGAGGCAGTTGTTCATGGAGGCAATTAGCCACATATTCCATTACCTCCTTCTATTCCTGACTCTCCTTCTTCCTCTGTTGCTCCAGGTAACTAGAGACTAATTATTGTGTCTTGGATGCCCATTTGTAAGCTTTTAAGAACCCAAGAACTATGCAATGAAGTAGGAGGTAGAACAGAAGCACTAAACATGCTATTAGACCAATTAACTGGGATATCCCATGAAACCATGATCCTAAACCTCAGTTGCTCAGATCCTCTTTTGAGGACCATGTCACTGATTCTCAACCACACTATCACACAGGACTGTTGGCTATGTGTCAAAACTGAGCCCTCTCTGGGAAATACAGTGAGCCAAAAAGTCTAAATTTGCCATGTCTAAGGCTACTCCCTTTGCCTGGAGGCAGCCTTCTCCCAATGACTAGTTAATGTGGGATTACGAATTCCTGGATATTTTTTGCTTCAGTTCCAGGCAAATGTAATGCTCCAGAGTTCACTGTGAAATTGGAAATAGGCTGACACCTCTGTTGTAACTACATCACAGTTGAACTTTTCCCTTTGCCCAAACTTTGCCCACCCTTGCTTACAAGGGTGGATACTGAATGCACTTAAATTCTTGCATGCAATACTCCATCTTTGAATCTATTTCTGAAAGATATAACCCACGACAGTGGGTGCAAAGAGTGATCCTGGGAAACAGGCTTTAAAATGGAACATTGCAGCTGGATCACCAGCTAACTGGCTGATACTAAGGACCCCCTCACTTGAAGGAGATGGAGCAATGGCAGCCCCAAACATGCTACAATAGTGCAATTGTTAAAAATTTCACCTGTGGTGAGCAGAGATGGGTTATGGAAGTTAATGTACTATCTAGTGCATATTTCAGGCTCTTGAGAGCTAGAGGGGAACTATAACTTTAAGCAATCTTACAGAATTTTGGAATCAGATGGCTCTTCCTGGGGATTATCAGTGCTTTGGAGAAAGACAAAGGCTGAGGGTGATTACTCACCAACTGAAGACAAAAAATGTTAGAGTCAGAGGCCTTCCTTGGTAGCATATAAAGTGATTGCTTTCTTCTGTAGTCAGAGGGCAGGAAAAGCTGCAAATACATGTATGATTCATAAGCAGCATGCCCAAATATCCGTGGTGTTCATAGCCACTAAACCAGAGCCTGTACTTCAGCTCACACTTACAGTGCCATGAGGATTCCTTTATGAACAACTGATAAAGATAGGAAAAGGAGTAGTTTGATTCATGGATAGTTTGCTTCAGTATGTGGGTGTAAGCTAAAAGTGCGTCATAGCTCCTTTAGGAGAGGTGCTGTAAGAACATGGTGAGGGGAAATGCCCAAAATAGACAGAACTTTGGGTAATGCACCTATACACTTTGTGTTAAAGGAGAAGTGTCCCAAGGTAAGAACATGCATAGGTTCATGAACAGTGGCAAAGAACTTGGTTGGTGGGTAACAGAACAGGAAGAAAGACTGGAAGATGGGTGGGATGAGATATCTGGATGCACCAATGTAGGTATAAAATTATGTAGTAGTAGTAATTGAAACAGAAACTGTCCAACTTTATGGAAAGAAACAAGAATCTTCCAGTTTGTCAGTTTGTGTCTGTTGGTTTGTCATACTGTGGAGACTTGTGTGTTGCTGTGATGCTGACACTATGTCACTGGTATTCAAATACCAGCCGAGCTTCCAGACTAAGACAAAGTAGGAAGAAGGAACTGGTGGTCTACTTCTGAAAAAAAAATTAGCCAGTGAAAACCTTATGAATAGCAACACAATATTGTCTGATATAGTGAAGGAAGAAGAGCCCCTCAGATGGGAAGGCACCCAAAAGATGATGGGGGAAGAGCTACCTCCTCAAAGTAGAGTCAATCTTAATGATGTGGACGGAGTCAAGATTTCAAGACCTTCATTTGCTGATCTGGCATGACTTAAAATGAAAAGAAACAGCTGCAAACCTCCATTAATAATCGGAACATAGAATGTATGCAGTATGAATGTAGGAAAATTGGAAATCACAAAAAATGAAATGGAATGCATAAACATCAATCTCCTAGGCATTAGTGAGCTGAAAAGGACTGGTATTGACCATTCTGAATCAGACAATCATATGGTGTACTATGCCGGCAATGATAACTTGAAGAGGAATGGAATTGCATTCATCATCAAAAAGAACATTTCAAGATCTATCCTGAGGCACAAACCTGTCAGTGATAGGATAATATCCATGTGCCTACAAGGAAGACCAGTTAATATGACTATTATTCAAATTTACACACCAAACACTAAGGCCAAACCTGAAGAAATTGAAGATTTCTACCAACTTCTTCAGTCTGAAATTGATAGAACATGAATCAGGATACATTGATAACTACTGGTGATTGGAAAGCAAAAGTTGGAAACAAAAAAGGATCAGTAGAGGGAAAATATGGCCTTGGTGATAGAAATGATGTAGGAGATCCCATGATATAATTTTGCAAGACCACCAATGTCTTCACTGCAAATACCTTTTTTCACCAACATAAATGGCATGGACGTCACCAGACAGAATACAGGAATCAGATGGACTACATCTGTGGAAAGAGACAATGGAAAAGCTGAACATCATCAGTCAGAACAAGGACAGGGGCCGACTGCAGAACAGGCCATCAACTGTTCATATGCAAGTTCAAGTTGAAGCTGAAGAAAATTAGAAGAAGTCTATAAGAGCCAAAGTACAACTTTAAGTATATTCCCACCTCAGTAGGGTTAATCCATGTTAAGAATAGATTTGCGGCATTGAACACAAATGACCTAAGACCAGAAGAGTTGTGGAATAACACCCAGGACATCATACATGAAGAAAGCAAGAGGTCATTACAAGGACAAGAAAGAAAGAAAAGACCAAAATGGATGTCAGAAGAGACTCTAAAATATGTTCTTGAATGTCAAGTAGTTAAAGCAAATGGAAGAAATGATGATGTCATTTGAAAGAAGGTTTCAAAGGGCAGCTCAAGAAGACAAAGTAAAGAATTATAATGGCATTTACAAAGACCTGGAGTTAGAAAACCAAAAGGGAAGAACTGCTCAGCATTTCTCAAACTGAAAGAACTGAAGAAAAAATTCAAGCCTCGAATTGCAATAGTGAAGGATACTACAGGGAAAATATTAAACAATGCAGGATACATCAAAAGAAGATGGAAGGAATACACAGTGTCACTATACCAAAAAGAACTGGTCATTTCAGGAGGTAGATATGATCAGGAACCAATGGTACTAAAGGAAGACGTCTAAGCTGCAATGAAGACATTGGTGAAAAACAAGGCTCCGGGAACTGATGGAATACCAATTGAGATGTTTCAACAAACAGATGGAGCCCTGGAAGTGCTCACTCATCTATGCCAAGAAATTTGGAAGACAGTTACCTGGCCAAATGACTGGAAGAGATCCATATTCACGTGTATTCCAAAGAAAGGTGATCCAACAAAATGTAGAAATTATCTAACAATATCATTAATATCACACGCAAACAACATTTTGCTGAAGATTATTCAAAAGTGGTTGTAGCAGTACATCAACAGGGAACTGCCAGAAATACAAGCCGGATTCAGAAAAGGATGTAGAACCAGGAATAACATTGCTGATGTCAAATGGATCCTGGCTGAAAGAAGAGAATACCAGAAAGATGTTTACCTGTGGTTTATTGACTATGCAAAGGCATTCAACTGTGTGGATCATAAAAAATTATGGATAACATTGCAAAGAATGGGAATTCCAGAACACATAATTGTCCTATGAGGAACCTGTACACAGATCAAGAGGCAGTCATTCAAACAGAACAAGGGGATACTGCACGGTTTAAAGTCAGGAAAGGTGTGTGTTAGGGTTGTACTCTTTCACCATATTTATTCAGTCTGTATGCTGAGCAAATAATCCAAGACGCTGGTCTATATGAAGAAGAACAGGGCATCAGGACTGGAGGAAGATTCATCAACAACCTGCATTATGCAGTTAATACAAACCGGCTTGCTGAAAGTGAAGGGGACTTGAAGCACTTACGGACGAAGATCAAAGACCACTCCCTTCAGTATGTATTACACCTCAACATAAAGAGAACAAAAATCTTCACAACTGGACCAGTAAGCAACATCATGATAAACAGAGAAAAGAGTGAAGTTGTCAAGGATTTCATTTTGCTTGGATCCACAGTCAACACCCATGGAAGCAGCAGTCAAGAAATCAAATGATGCATTGCATTGGGCAAATCTGCTGGAAAAGACATTTTTAAAGCATTGAAAAGCAAAGACGTCACCTTGAAGACTAAGGTGCGCCTGGCCCAAACCATGGTGTTTTTAATCACCTCATATGCATGTGAAAGCTGGACAATGAATAAGGAAGATCAAAGAATTGACGCCTTTGAAATGTGGTATTGGTGAAGAATACTGAATTATTGAATATACCTTGGACTGCCAAAAGAATGAAAAACCTGTCTTGGAAGAAATACAGCCAGAATGCTCCTTCTCCTTAGAAGTGAGGATGACAATATTTCATTCCACATATTTTGGATGTATTATTAGGAGGGACCAGTCCCTGGAGAAGGACATCATACTTGGTAAAATGGAAGACCATCAGAAAAGAGGAGGACCCTCAATACAATGAATTGACACAGTGACTGCAACACTGGACTCAAGCACAACAACTATCATGAGGACGGCACAGGACTGGACAATGTTTCGTTCTGTTGTATATAGGGTCGCTATGAGTCAGAACTGTTTCAACGTACCTAACAACAACGAGAATCACCATCAGCACAAAGCTGAATCCCATGAGAAGGAGGTCAAACACACCTCCACTCTCCAACCTTTTTACCAATTCTGACACTAGCCGTCCTTACCAGGGCACTCTCTATTTCTCTTTTGGTTTTGATAATGCATTGTAATGGCCACACAGAACTCACTGACCGTACTTAACAGTTTAGTGGTTTATTAAGGAAACAACAGGGTACAACTCACGATCAGGATCAACAGACATTTTTAACTTCCAGCTCAATGGAATCAGTGCTGTGTCTCCAGGTAGGAGCATACCTCCCTTTGGAACTAAGACTGGCAGAGCATAGTTCACAGGGACAGGAAGCAACAATTTTCTGAGTAGGTCATTAGGAATAATAGTGAGTGGTGCCACTCCCATATCCACCCCTTGATTCCTGAACCCATGAATCCTGACTATGGGAGAAATAGCACCATATATTGGACGTTGGTTTAGAGAATATACAGCCTCCTGGGGAACACTGGCCCAATCCTGCAAGGTATTGCCACCTAGCTAGTGTCATTAATGTGTCTTTAGAAGGCCATTCCAATGTTCTATCAAGCCAGCTGCTTCAGGATGACGGGGAACATGGTAAGACCAGTGAATTCCATGAGCATGGGCCCATTGCTGTACTACATTTGCTGTGAAGTGAGTTCCTCCATCTGAGGCAATGCTATGTGGGATACCATGAGAGTGGATAAGGCATTCTGTAAGTCCATGGATGGCAGTTTTGGCAGAAGCATTGCATGCAGGGAAGGCAAATCTGTAATCAGGATCAGGAAGCAAATAGGCAAAGTCTCCCTTCTTCAGTGCAGGACAGCTCTCTCAGCTTCTCTCAGCCTTGTAGGCCTCCTCTCAGCTCCCACAAGACAGGCTTCTGTTGACTCTGCTGTCTGTTACCACTGACTCTGCCGCTGGGCCCCTTCTGGGCCTCTTGCTGTTTTCAGTGTTACAGTCCTTGACTCATGTTACAGCTCTTTTAGGATGTTCCTTGCTTCCTTTATCTCTCTGCTTCTCCTTTCTCTCTTCTTTCTTTCTTCTGCTTCTTCCTGCTGTTTCTTCTCCTACTTCTTTCTGTCTGTCTAACCTCTGTGGAGTTGGCTGCATATATACACAAACTCCTTTGGCTGCATATATACTCAAACTCCTTGTAAATTTCATGGCCATGAACTGACCAGACACCTCTCGGTAGGCCATAGACACTTCATTTGTATAGTATGTGACAGATCTTCATTTGCATAGTCTATTGACCATTCCCTGTGGGGGAGGGGAGGAACAAAACCCATTGCCGTCAAGTTGATTCTGACTCACAGCTACCCTATAGGACAGAGTAGAACTGCCCCATAGGATTTCCAAGGAGTGTCTGGTGGATTCAAACTGCTGACCTTTTGGTTTCATCACTTGGTTTTTGTCTTAACCACTGTCCAACCAGGGCTTCAGTCCCTGCAAGGTGCATACCAATCACAGGGCAAGCTGTAGCCCAGGACCAAACAAAAAGTATCAAACCACAATTTGTTGACAGCTTACCCAGGAAGTGTTCATCAACCTGGACAAAAGTAACAAATCTTCTGGGGTAGAAAACTAGGGCAAAGGTAACTCCTCAAGGCTTAGAGGAAAAACCTCTCAAGCAATTTTTCCAAAGAACCAAGGCAAAAGGCCATATAAAGGAACTCATTTCACCACAGTGGGTGAGCACCAAGTGTAAGGGTCTTTGAATTACATGTCAATTCCCAATAGAGAGCAACCATCATGTGACAGGCACTAAACAACTGAATAGGCAAGATGATTCAGTCAGCCAAACATAGCTAGTCTTTGCTATCAACCACTCCATTATTGGCACAATGAGCTCCTGTAAGTATGGTGGCAAGGATGAAGGCTCTGCATGGGCTCAATAACATAGGGTCCCTCTCATAAGGCCAGTCTAGGTCCTATAACCAATGTACATACAATCTGCTAGTCACAGAGACAGAAGTTGAACCTCATATACGGCACCATCACTCAAGTCAAGTAGCAGAGTATTGGTGGCAAGTTGACTATGTTGGATGTATTCTACCCTGGAGGAACAGGGATTCATCTTGACTGGAAACAACACATATTCCATGTATGGGTATACCTTCTTAGATCCACCTACAAAGGAATTAAAATATTACCTTGGACCTAGAGATCTACTTTATGGCAAAGGAGATGTAGCAGTGGGCATGTGACCATTAATAGCGAGATAGATCAGTTGAATAATCTTTTGACAGCACTCCTGATGTACCGTCTTGGAGATAAGATCCTGCAATGATAGGGAACCATCCCCTGGTATGCAATATACACCTTAAATCATAACCATTATTTGGTGCTATATCCTCAATAAGGGTCCAGGAACCAAAGGGTAGAAGCACAAGTGGTCAAGCATACTGTCACTCTCTGTGATGCAATTGATGAATTTGTGATTCTTCCTTGCAAATTTCATTCTGTGGGTTTGGAGGTCTTTATTCTCAGAAAGAAAATGAATTCATGATGGGACAGAGCAATATTCTCTTTCAGTGTAAAGCTACAGCTGCTGCCCTGTCACTTCAGGCTTTGCATGTCAAGAGACCAGCAGGCAGCAATGTGCGGGAGCTGTCTAATACTGACTGCCAGAGACAATTGCATGCATCACACAGCGTAACATCACATTGGTCGATTGAAATTGGCCAAAGTTGGAGTAGTTGCACCATGGAAATTGCAAATGCTATAATCAAGACTCCCTGCACTGCCCCTAGAGTTGGCATACCACTAAGAGCAGGCAAGGAAAAGTGTTTCCTTCATAGAAGGGGCAATTGACCTTAATAATCAGGAAGAGGTCGACATTTCACTGCCAATGGCAGTGGTTCCTCTTTGAACTCTAAGAACCTTGACCCAGACTGAGGGTCACTGCACTTCTCCTGATCACTTCCATGTGTCAGAGAATGGGTTATTACTCCCACACATGTTAAAGAGAATCTCTGGGCCCATTCACTACAGAGGCTCTCAACATTTTGGCCCCAGAGTGTGGAAAGGGTTTTTTCTCTCCCTATTTTCCAAAAATCATCCATTCTTTCCACCGCAGGAAGGACAGTGGGGAGAGTCATTTCCTCCTGGGGAAGCTCACACCCTCACCACAGGATGTGGTCAGATTTTTTTTGCATAGACAAAGCAATTCCAACAGTATTCAATATATTTCCTGAAATATCTGTTTTTCACTCTAAAATAAAACCGTGTGGGGAAAGACAACACAACAGTCAAAATTAACATGTAGAAGAATATTTTATCTAATTCATCAAGGACATAGTTTGACTGAAGATAAACTCAATTTATATTGCACTTTGCATCTAACTCCATAGTGTCTGTATTTGAAATTACGGTGATTTTGCATTGTTCCTAAATTAGGAGCTCTCTTATTTTCATACAGCTATCTTGATAAGTTTTCTAAAACAAAGGACATCTGTTTCAAAAGTAACTGACTTCTTGACCTTCAGAGACAGAATTTGGCCTCAATCATTAGTTTGCTTGTTTAAATTTTGAAATACAAAAAAAAAAAAAATTGTTGTTGAGTCATAGCGACCATATAGAACAGAGTAGAACTGCCCCTTAGGGTTTCCAAGGCTGTAAATTTTAGAATAGCTTCCTCTGTATGGGTATACTGCTATACACACACACCCTCCATATACAAACTTTTTCCTCAACAAAATCAGTGTATTTTTAAAAATATATGTTTAGAAATCTTAGAGCATATTGCAATACTTACACTTAAAAAGCTCTTTCTTTGTTGTTGTTGTTCCCACAAGATGTTCTTATATTGACAAGTGGAATATATATGAGCTATGTAACAATTTGGTCATCAGCAACTGGTTCTTATTGAATGTTTATAATGAAAACGTGGCTATGTATGTCTCCTTTCATCATTCTGTTGCCACAGAGTCAAATGTTACTCATGGAGTTTTCATGGTTGTAATCTTAATGAAAGCCAGTCACCAGGCCTTTCTTCTGCAGTACTTCAGGTTAGTGGTCAAGCACAAACCATTTGCACCACCCAAGGACCTTCCTTTAATCTTATAACAACCTTATGAGATAGATTCTATTATTTATCCATATTTTACAAACATCTAATGCATTTAACAATGAGCCCTGATGGCACAACAGTTAAGCATTTGGCTGCTAACCAAAAGGTTGGTGGTTCAAACATACCCAGCAACTCTGCAGGAGAAAAGACCAGGCAATTTGCTCCCATAAAGATTACAGCCTAGAAAACTCTGTGAGGAAATTCTACTCTGTTATGTTGTGTTGCTATGAGTCAGAATCAGCTCGATGGCACATAACAACAACAAAAACACATTTACCAAGTAAGGGAATTAAATCTTGGAAAACTTAGGAAATTTTCCCATATCACTCAACTAGTGAATGCAGAAGACAGATTAAAATAAGTTTCTGATTCCAAAATTTGTTCCCTAACCATTATTGATCTACTCACCTTTTATCAATATTTAGTTATGTTATTAACCTCATCTTTGACATGTATTTGTAGACCTATTCCATGGTTTTCAACTCTCTGTCTTGAAGTTATCAAATTTATATCACCAGCCCTGACATCACCTCTAAGCTCTAGCACATTTCATATATCCAACCGGAGGTCTAATAAAAAAAAACTCATTGCAGTTAAGTCGATTCCAACTCATAGTGGCCCTATAAGACAGAGTAGAACTGTCCCACAGGGTTTCCAAGGAGAGACTAGTGGATTTGAACGGCTGACTTTTTGGTTAGCAGCCCAAGCTCTTAACCACTGCACCACCAGGGCTCCAGAGGTCTAATAGATATCTAAAACTCAACATTACTCCCTTCCACTGAAACCTTTTCTCCTCCAATCCTCCCCCATTTTAATAAAAGGCAACACTATCTACCAGTTCTAAAGTAAAAAAGGTACATTGACTGCTGTCTTTCCCTCACTTTCTAGATTATATCCATCCGTTAGTCTTATTGACACTACTTTCATAATATTTTCAAAGACAATCATTACCTCTCAAAATCAGATCAAAGGCCATAACCATCCCTTGCCTAGTCAATAGCAGTAGTGCTCTTATTGTCTTCATATTTTTATTTTTTGCATTGTAATATGCATAAAGTACAAATATCTGAAGTGTTTAGGTAGGTATCAAGGATAAAGTAATAGAAAATGTTTAGCATGGCAGAAAGCTACTTTGCATCACTTCCCAAACAATATCCTTCCTCCAACAGAATTACCCATTATTCTTACTCCAGTCACCATAGATGAGTTTTGACAATTATTGAACTCAGGAAGGAATCATATAGCTTGTATTCTTTTCTGTCTAATTTTAATCCTGTTGAGATTCATCCATATTGTTGCATATAGCAGTTGTTCATTGTATTTTATTGCTATGCAGTATTCCATTATGATTATAGCACAATTTTTCCACTCTACCATTGATATAAATTCAGATGATTTCCACTTTTTGACTATTTAGAGATATAACAACAAAAATTTGTTATACATGCCTTATGAAGACCATATACATAGATTTTCTTGGCTATTTACCAAGAAGTGGAGTTGGAGGGTTATTAGGTAGGCATATACTGAGCTTTGGTAGATACTGACAAATAGCACTTATATTCCCACCAAAAATGTGCAAACTCCTTTAAGTCAGCTCTTTTACGTTGTAGACATTGGGGCAAGGGCGCGTTGCTTGGTTATTGTGATTTTTATTTGTATTTTCTAGAGGAGTAATGAAATTGAACAGCCCTTCATATGCTTATTGACCAATTGTACATCCTTTTTTTTGAAATTGTGTTCAAGAATTTTACACACTTTTTTTTTTTTTTATCAATTGGCCTGTTTGTCTTTTTCCTTTTTTAATTAGTAAGAACTCTTTCTATATTCTTGATATAAGTCATTTATCAGATATATGTTTTGAGAATTTCTTCTCCCTTGTGTGGTTGGCCTTTACATTCTTTTAGTCATATCTTTGATAACAGAAGTTTCCAATTTAAATCAAGTTGAATTCACTGTTGGTGTCCTGTTCAAGAAGTATTTGCCTAACACAAGGTCATTGAGGTATTTCCACATGGTTTCTTCTAGAAATCTTATTGTTTTATCTTTCACAATTAGGGCTATCATCCATCACAAATTAAGTTTGTGTATAGTTTGAGATAGGAAATCAACGTTCTTTTATATATATATATATATATATATATATATATATATATATATATATATATACATATATATATATATATATATATATATATACATATATATCCACCCAATTGCACTATTGCCACTTATTGAAATGTCCATACTTTCCTCACTAAATTGCAGTGGCACCATTGTCCAAAATTAGGTGCCCTTGGACATGAGGATCCATTTCTTTATTCTCTATTCTCTTGCATTGATCCATCTGCCTGTCTTTGTACCAACACTTCACTGGATGTCTTAGTTATCTAGTGCTGCTATAGCATAAATACCACACGAAGTTGGCTTTAACAAGCAGAAGTTTATTCTCGCACAGTCTAGGAGACTAGAAGTCCAAATTCAGGGTGCCAAATCAGGGGAATGCTCTCTCTCTCTGACAGCTCTGGAGGAAGGTCCTTGTCATCAATTTTTCCCCTGGTCTAGGAGCTTCGCAGCACAGGGATCCTGGGTCCAAAGGATTAGCTCTGCTCCTGGCATTACTTTCTTGATGGTATGAGGTTCCCTGTCTCTCTGCTGGCTTCTCTATTTTAAATCTCGAAAGAGAATGACTCAAGATACAACCTAATCCTGTAGATTGAGTCCTGCCTTGTTAACATATCTGCCTCTAATCCTACCTCATTAACATCATAGAGGTAGGATTTACAACACATAAGAAAATCACATCATTTGACAAAATTGTGGACTATCGCACAATACTAGGAATCATGGCCTAGCCAGGTTGACACACATTGTTGGGGGACACAATTCAATCCATAATACTAGGTTAATTAGTGTAGTCTTATAGTATGTTTGATACTTGGAGGTTTAATTCCTACAACGTTTTTCTTCTTATTCAGGCATTTCTGAACTATTCTGATTTCTTGGCCTTTTCTTATGCATTTTAGAAACAGTTTGTCAATTTCTACAAACAAACAAACAAAAATTCCATCCTGTATTTTAGATTCCAATTTCATTGAATCTAGAGATCAATATAGGGAGGGAACAATTCACATCTTGCAGGTATTGACTACCAATCCATGTAAATTGTACTTAATACCACTTATTTAGGTCTTCTATAATCAGCAATGCTTTGTAGTTTTTTGTTTCCTTTTTAAATATTTTATTGTACATCAGGTGAAGGCTTGCAGAACAAATAGTTTCTCATGAAACAATAGTACACATGTTGTTTTATGACATTGGTTAACAACCCAACAACATATAAACCCTCTAACTTCTCAACTTTTTTTTTTTTGATGAAAATACACATAGCCAAAGATACACCATTTCAAAAATTTATACATACACAGTTCAGTGAAATTGATTATGCTCTTCCAAGTGTGCTGTTATTCTCACTTAAGATGAAGGCTTACAGAGCAAAGGAGTTTCTCATTTAACAGTTACTATACATGTTGCCCTATGACAATGGTTAACAATCTCACAACACATCAACAATATCCTTACTCAACCTTGGGTTCCCTATTACCAGCTTCCTTCTGGCCCTTGTCACTGAACTCCTGTACCTCATTAGTCTCATTTGGTTTTACGGGGCTGAACAGTGAAAATCGGAGGTAACTTCACCACTGAGCTAAAAGGGTGTCTGGGGCCATACTCTCGAGGTTTCTCCAGTCTCCTTTAGGCCAGTAAATCTGGTCTTTTTTTGTGAGTTGGAATTATCCTCTACATCCTTCTCCAGCTCTGTCCAGAACCCTCTGTTGTGATCCCGGTCAGAGCAGTCAGTGGTGGTAGCCCGGCACCATCTAGTTGTACTGGACTCAGGCTGGTGGAGGCCTTGGTAGCTGTGGACAATTAGTCCTTCAGACTAATCTTTTTCTTGTATCCTGTTCTCTTCATTCTCCCTTGCTCCCAAAGGGATGAGACCAGTGGAGTACCTTAGATGGCTGCTCACAGGCTTTTAAGACCCCAGACACTACTGGCCAAGGTAGAATGTAGCACATTGTCTTTATAAGGTGTGTCATGCCACTTGAGCTAGATGTTCCCCGAGACCATGGTCCCCACAACCCTCCGCCCAGCAATTCAGTCCCTCAGGGAGTTTGGATGTGTCTACGGAGCTCCCATGTAGTTGTTTTTTGATGATTGTTCTCTCCAATGTAAATTCCACTCTTTCATTCTGATTTTTCTTCTTGTTTTATTTTGTTTTCTTAACTAGTTTTGCCAAATATTCATCAATCTTATTAATATTTTCAAATGACTACCTTTTGGTTTTATTAGTTTTTTTTCTGTGGTTATTGTTCTCTATTTTATTGATTTCTTGTTAATATTTGACATGTTGTCCTTTCTTATTTTTTCAAATCAAAGTTGCTATGAGTCAGAATATACTCAATAGCAATGGGTTTGGTTTTTATCCACACAGGTAGTCCCTGACTTACAATGTATTCAAGTTACAACAAAGCACACTTATGACTGTGCTTTTTTGTGTGTGTGTGTGTTTGTGTGCATCTTATTGTTAGTAATATTAACTACATTCATGTTGCAGTGTGTAATTTGCTGATGTTATCGTTCTCAGATGCTCACTTGCAGATATTCAATGTTATGATTTACTATTCAAACACTGCCATATAGGGGGCTATGGTCTGGTAAACAGTGAAGTTCATGTCAGTGCCAGGAGTCATAACACATAGAAAGTTGGGCAATGTTCAACTCTGACGACATATGACAATTGAACTGTGCACATACCTGACAGCCATTACTTGATAATGCCCCAGGACATCCTCTTCACATAGATGATTTAAATCAAGATGTGAAAGTGGTATATCTACCATCCATTATGACAGCTGTGAGTCAGCCTCTGGATTAAGGTGCAATCACCTCCTTCAAGGCATAATATGTACGGACTATGTTTGCTCAGGAATTAGTTGCAACAAATGGAGGTATGGCAACAATTTCTAGAAGAATTACAATATTCTTCAGTATATCCAGAACATTGCATCTTCCTGGGAAGAAGTTACAGAAAAATGCATGCAAGGGATATGGGAAAAAATTGCTGAACTCTGTGAACACTCTCCAAGTATTTCATCAGGATAATATGATGGAAGAGAACAGTGGAAAACAGTCAGGATAGCAAGAATGCTTGGCATTGCCAATGTGAGACAGCTCATAGATCACGAAAAAGGGAAATTCACAGATCCATACTCAATGGATTTTGAAGAGGAAAGAGATGCTGAAGAAGAAAGAAACATGTAATGAGGAAGAAGAAAGAGAGAAGTGGTCAAAAATTTTTACACTGAAAGGATCAGCTGAAGTTTTTTCTAAACTAAATCAGAGGCTTCAGTTGCTTGAAAACACAGACCCACACACTGATTGCTTTGCTAGATTAGACAATAGGCAGATTTGGGAAGCAGTGAGATATTCCTGAGAAATATATGAAGAAAAAAAGAAAAGGACCATCAGAAAACTCTCACTAATCTTCTGACTAGAAAAGCCATCCCCATTCCCAGGGATAATCCAGCTGCTCCAGAACCTTCCACATGTGGAGTTATTACTGAAACTCACAAAATGCCAACATCATCCAACTCTTCTTCATCTTCAGAGTAAATTTTTATGATTTGTGTATTTTTTATGTGTGTATGCATTAAAATATACCTGTAAGTTTATATGTAATGTTTCCAACCCTTAAAGGTAAACAAAGATCTGATTTATAATGACACTGATAATAAAAGTCAATAATAATGAAAACTAAAAAATAAAGAAGGTATTCGACTTATGTCAGAACTCATTTACAACGGAGTTGTCAGAACGGAACCCCTGTCGTAAGTCGAGGACTACTTGTAATGGTATATTTTTGAATTTCCAAACATAATTTTTTAATTATTCTTTTTTTTGTATTTAAAATTTTATTTTATTATCATTAAAGAACAACACAGCCAATGTAATTTTTTTTCTTAATTGAGGATTTCTTTATGGCTTAGTGCAGTTTTTATTCATTAAATGTAAAGTTCTGTATATCTGTTCCAGCTTATCAATTGTGTCATTTAAGCCTTTTATACCTGTATGGTTATTGTATTAACAAATGTCATTGGTAACCTCAGATTGAAGGAAACATTAGATACAAGCAATACTTGAATATATCAAACAGGATTTACCAAAGATTTTCAAATGAGTTCAATACACTCAGGATATGTGACAGAGAAATCTGTAACATTATTCAGCACATAAGGAGTTGGCAGCTTCTAAACCCTCATTGTGGAGATACATAGCTACTGAAGGTAGTATCTGAGACAGGAAAGGCCACATCAGTCCTTGTAGACTTAACTCTCCTTTTGGGTCTTGTGTTGTAAATTTGAGGCAGTTTTGCTAAAGACTGACGTAGATATGTGCCAGGAACCAATTCCTCTGGGTCTGATTCACATCATCAATCATGGAATTATTCAATATTCAAGATGATTATGTTTATATGTTTTTCTAGTCCACTAATTCTGCTTCGGAGCCACGATGGCACAGTAGTTAAGAGCTATGGCTGCTAATGAAAAGGTCGGCCGTTTCAATCCACCCTACGGGGCAGTTCTACTCTGTCCTATAGGGTCGCTCTGAGTCAGAATCGACTCACTGGCAACGGGTTTGGTTTTAGGTTTCCATTCTGCTTTATTCAGTCTTTATATTCTCAAATGTCTCCTTGTATTTCTCAGCTTGGTTCGTTTGGATACTTGGCAAGAGGAGAGAACACTTACGTGTTAGTGAATGCTCCTCCTAGGGAATTTGCGGCGGGTGGGGATATTTCTCAGGGCGGAAGCACTTTGGATTTACCACCAGGGCTATTCACCTCCTTCTTCCCAGCCAGACTCCCCTGCTAAAGCCTTCTCCTGCTCCTTTTCACGACCTGCGCTCCGTGTGACAAAGTGATGGGAAAAGGTGGAAAGCAACAAACCACTGAATCCAGGCGCTGCCTAAATTTCCTGTTGCCTCCTCTTAGCAAGGGCTCACTGCTGTTTTCTGCCTCACAGTGCCCACGGGGCAGGCAAAGAAACGTCTAAGGCATTGTGAGAGATGAAAGAACAAAATGAAAAAAAAGTTGTCTCCTTGGCACCTAATCCTCTTTTTATTTCTTTAATGCATTTTTGATTTTTGAATGATTTTAGATTTATAGGAAAGTTGCAAAGATAGTACTAAGAGTTTACCTTATGTCCAGCTTCCCCTAATTTTAACATCTTAAATTTGTCAAAATTAAGAGATTAATATTTGTACATTACTATGTTCTAAACTCTAAACTTTATTCAAGTTTCACCAGTTTTTCCAGTAATGTCCTTTTTCAGAAAGTTCCAAGATCCGGTCCAGGTACTACATTGCATTTAGATGTGAATTTTTTCAGTTCAAGCAGGCCACCATTTGCAAGCTATTGTGTGAGAGAAAGTCCAGGCACTTACCGAGGACTTTTATAAATTTCGTATTTCAAATATTCCTTCTCTACATCATACAATTTGGAGCTCCCAATTTGGTTGCTTTCTGTGTTTTCTTATGCTACTTTGTCTCCCTCAAATGCCCTTTCTGTGCATTGTTAACATTATTATCCAGTCAAGGACTGGTTCAAAAAAATTTCTTTCTTTCAAAGCCTCCCTGAATTTACCCTACATACCATAAAAGAACTAATCATTCTCTTCTCTGAGACACATTATGCTTCTTTCACATCCTATCACAGAATTCAGTAGTCTGAATTGTACTTGAGGTGACTGTCTATGGTCATTGTTTCCTGATAGAGAGAATCTCTATTTTCTTTCCTTCTCAACCTTTCTTTTCCTGCCTCAAAATATCCACATTGAGAATCATGACTCAGGAGGAGTTCCAGCAAAATGGTGCTCTAGGCAGAAGCACCATGCAGTCCCTCCACAGCAAAGATCCGAAAAACTAAGCCAAACAGAGAATACAACAATCCTGAAACCCTAAAATATCAAATTAAGAGATAAAGAACTCAGCCAAGCACCAAATGGAGTGAGAAAACTGACAGAGAAAGGAGACCGAGGAGAGATTCATGCAGAGGTCCCCTACCAACAAGCGCAGTGAGGATCCATCATCTTGGACTCCTATCAGAGACCAGCAAACAGGGGTGCGAGAAAGCAGCCTCACAGAGCATCCAGCAGGAGACAAAACAACCATCTCTCATCTCTCCATTCCAACAGCAAGCTCCCCTAGCATTCTTTTTTTCCCCTGCCTACCTGCACCGTGCGCTTCACATCACGCCACCAAGCAGTACGGGCACCGCCTACTGGAGCCTGCCCTGCACTGATTGCCGACCCACCTTGGTGGCTGTAATAAGTGCCAAAAACAACCCATCCCAGTAACTCTTCTTCAGCTAGACCTGCCCTGCTGTACCGTATCTGAGTGTCTGACCCTGCCAGTTGGAGAAGGAGGCGAAAAGTGTTGAGCACACAGACGAGCAATGAAGAGCACACACTCCGCCTGCTCAGACATAGTCAATTTTTTTTTTTAAAGGGGATGAGACAAACGGATCTGCAGTCAAACAAAGAGAGAAATAACTACTGAATGCCCCGGAAACAACAGGCAATATCACGACATTTACAAAGACAGGACAGGATGGTCCCAGTAGGTGTCCAAAATAAAACACCAGATGAGTCTTCTGTGGAAGAAAATGCACTACAACTACTTAATAAGGAATTCAAATCTCTAATACTAGGAATTCCACAAGAACTGAAGCAAAAAGCTGACAAACATGAGGAAAAAATAAACAAATTCAAAGAAAATGCAGACAAAAAATACAAAGAATTCAGGAAGAAGATGGAGGAAAAAAATACCAAAAAATTCACAACTAGAAATTATACAAACACAACAATTAGAAATCCAAAAGATAAACAACAAGATTTAAGAAATGGATGATGTCATAGAAGGGCTGAGAAGCAGACTTGAAACCGTGGAAGACAGGATCAGTGGAACTGAAGAAAAACACTTGGATACAACACTGTTTCAGGAAAACTCAGAAAAAAGAACAAAGAAAAATGAAGAGACCATGAGAGTTACGTGGGACACAATTAAAAGCAAAAATTTTCGAGTGATTGGAATTCCAGAACAGGGGGAGAAAACAAAAACACAGAGAAGATCATTGAGGAACTGCTAACAGAAAACTTCCCTAATATCATGAAAGATGAAAAGCTGGCCATCCAAGAAGCTCAACGAACCCCATATAGAAGAGACCCCAAAAGAAAATCACCAAGGCATATCATAGTCACACTCGCCAAAACCAAAGACAAACAAAGAATCCTGAGAGCAGCGCGTGAAAAACAAGAAGTCACATACAGAGGAGAAACACTAAGACTAAGCTCAGATTATTCAGCAGAAACCATGCAGGCAAGAAGGCAATGGGATGACATATATAAAATCTTGAAAAAAAAAATTGCTAGCCAAGAATAATATATCCTGCAAAACTCTTCTTCAAATTTGATGGTGAAATTAGGTCATTTCCAGATAAACAGAAATTAAGGGAATATGTAAAAGTCAAACCAAACTTACAAGAATTATTAAAGGGACTTCTTCAAATGAAGACAAACAACTTCAGCTCACAGGCAGAACATAGGATGCAGGATCGTACGTGCCAGATACCAATCTAGGAAACGAACTCTCGAGGACTATCCAAAACCAAAAGAAATACAACAGGGAATCAGAGTAGTTAATCAATAAATGACAACAACGTCAAAACAATAAAAGAGGGAATAAACAGCATAGGTATAAAACCTTCTAATGGAGAGGAAGGCAAGGCGATACCAAGCAATGGTAGACTGCTTCAAACTTAGAAATATAAGGGTAAAATTCATGGTAACCACAAAGAAAGTTAACAAACCAACTCATAAGAATAAAGACGAAAAACAAAGTCTCGGCAAAAACAAAACCTATAAAAACTAAAGAAAGAAAAAAAAAATCCACAAACAAAAGTAACTCAGTGCAAGAGAGTAAGAATAACATAGAAAACTTCAGAACCACCAAAAACAGCACTACAAAATGACAGCAACAAACTCACATCTATCAATAATTACACTGAATGTAAATGGATTCAATGCACCCATAAAGAGACGGAGAGTGACAGAATGGATAAGAAAACAGGATCCATCAATATGCTGTCTACAAGAGACACACTTTAGAAACAAAGATGTGAATTTATTAAAAGTCAAAGGTTGGAAAAAAATATATCAAGCCAACAACTACCAAAAAAGAGGAGGAGTGGCAATTCTAATCTCAGATAAAATAGACTTTAAAATGAAATCTACCATAAAAGACAAAGAAAGACACGATATAATGAATAAGGGGATGACCCATTATGAAGACATAACCATGGTAAATATCTACGCACCCAATGACAGGGCTCCAAAATACATAAAACAAACTCTAACAACACGGAAAAGAGAAATTGACAGTTCCACAATAATAGTAGGAGACTTCCACACAATACTCTCAGTAAAGGACAGAACAACTAAGAAGAAACTCAGAAAAGATACAGAAGACCTAAAGGGCACAATCAGCCAACTTGACCTCATAGACATATATAGAACACTCCATCCAACCACTGCAAAGTAAACATTCTTTTCCAATGCACATGGAATGTTCTCCAGAATAGACCACATCTTAGGCCACAGAGTAATCTTCAACAAGATCCAAAACGTTGAGATAATTCAAAGTATCTTCCCTGACCACAATGCCATCAAGGTAGAAATTAACACTAGAAAGAGCAAGGAAAACAAATCAACTGCATGGAAACTGAATAATTCCCTGCTTACACATCACTAGGGAATAGAAGAAATCAGAGATGGAATCAAAAAATTCCTAGAATCAAATGAGAATGAAAACACATCATACCAAAACCATTGGGACACAGCAAAGGCAGTCCTCAGAGGACAACTGATAGCAATAGATGCACATATCAAAAAAAAGAAAGGGACAAAATCAAAACATTAACTACACAACTCAAACAAATAGAAAGAGAAGAGCAAAAAAAGCCCACAACCACCGGAAGAAAGGAAATAGTAAAGATCAGAGCAGAAATCAATGAAATAGAGAACAGAAAAACAATAGAAAGAATCAACAAAACCAAAAGTTGGTTCTTTGAAAGAATCAACAAAATCGACAAACCACTGGCTAGACTGACAAAAGAAAAACAGGACAGGACACAAATAACCCAAATAAATGAAATGTGGGACATTACAACAGACCCAACTGAAATAAAAAGGAATATAACAGAATATTAGGAAAAACCATACTCCAACAAATTTGAAAACCTAGAGGAAATGGACAAATTTCTAGAAACACACAGCCTACCCAAACTACAACAAAGTGATCTTGAAAATCTGAACAGACCCATAACAAGAGAAGAGATTGAAAAGGTAATAAAAAAAAAACTCCCAAATAAAAAAAGGCCTGGCCCAGAGACCTTCACTGGAGAATTCTACAAAACATTTACAGAAGAGCTTGTACCAGCACTACTCAGGCTATTTCAGAACATAGAAGAGGAAGCAACACTTCCAAATTCATTCTATGAACCACCATAACGCTGATACCAAAACCAGGCAAAGACGTCACAAAAAAAAAAAAGAAAATTAGAGGCTAATATCTCTCATGAATATAGATGCAAAAATTCTGAACAAAATTCTATCCAATAGAATTCAACATCATATCAAAAAAATAATACACCACAACCAAGTAGGATTCATACCAGGTATGCAGGGATGGTTCAACATTAGAAAATCAATCAACATAATCCACCACATAAAAAAAAGGAAAGAAAAGAATCACATGATCATCTCAATTGACGCAGAAAAGGCATTTGACAAAGTCCAACACCTATTCCTGATAAAAACTCTCAATAAAATAGGTATAGAAGGGAAATTTCTCAATATAATAAAGGGCATCTATGGAAAACCAAGAGCCAACATCATTCTTAATGAAGAGAGGCTGAAAACATTCCCCTTGAAAACAGGAACAAGACAAGGATGTCCTTTATCACCACTCCTATTTAACATTGTGCTGGAAGTTCTAGCTAGAGCAATAAGGCAAGAAAAGGAAATAAAGGGCATCCAAATTGGTAATGAAGAAGTTAAACAGTCCCTGTTTGCAGATGATATGATACTATACATAGAAAAATCTAAAGACTCCACGAGAAATCTACTGGAACTAATAGAAAGATTCAGCAGAGTAGCAGGATACAAGATAAACATTCAAAAATCAGTTGGATTCCTATACACCAGTAAGGAGAACGATGAAAAGGAAATCGGGAAAACAATACCATTTTCAATAGCCCCTAAAAAGATAAAATACTTAGGAATAAGTCTGACTAGGGATGTAAAAGACCTATACAAAGAAAACTACAAAACACTACTGCATGAAACCCAAATGGATCTACATAAATGAAAAAACATGCCATGCTCATGGATAGGCAGACTCAACATTGTGAAAATGGCAATTCTACCCAAAGCAATTTACAAATACAATGCAATCCCGATGAAAATACCAACAACATTCGTCAAAGAGGTGGAAAAACTAATCATTAACTTTATATAGAAAGGGAAGAAGCCCCGAATAAGGAAAGCACTACTGAAGAAGAAGAATAAAGTTGGAGGACTCATACTACCTGACTTCAGAACCTACTATACAGCTACAGTAGTCAAAACAGCCTGGGAGTGGTACAACGACAGATACATTGACCAATGGAACAGAATTGAGAACCCAGATCTAAATCCATCCACCTACGGTCACCTGATCTTCAACAAGGGCCGAAAGTCCATCAAATGGGGAAAAGACAGTCTTTTTAACAAATGGTGCTGGCAAAACTGGATAACCATCTGCAAAAAAATGAAACAGGACCTACAGTCATGCCGTATACAAAAACTACTTCAAAATGGATCAAAGCCCTGAATATAAAGCCTAAAACTATAAAGTTCATAGAAGGAAAAATAGGACCAACACTCCAGGCCTTAATACACGGTATTAACATGATACAAATGATAACCATCAATGCACAAAACACAACAGATAAGCTAGAAAACTGGGATCTTCTAAAAATCAAACACCTATGCTCTTCCAAAGACTTCACCAAAAGAATAAAAAGAGAACCTACATACTGGGAGAAAATTTTTGGATAGTACAAGTCAGACAAAGGTCTAATCTCCATAATCTACAAGAAAATCCAACACCTCTACAACAAAAAGACAAATAATCCTATTAAAAAATGGGGAAAGGAAATGAACAGACACTTCACCCAAGAAGACATTCAAATGGCCAACAGACACATGAGGAAATGCTGGCGATCACTAGCCATTAGAGAAATGCAAATTAAAACCACAATGAGATACCCTCTCACCCCAGCATTACTGGCAGGAATCAAAAACACTGGAAATAACAAATGGTGGAGGGGCTGGGAGGAGATCGGAACTCTTATGCACTGCTGGTGGAAATGCAAAATGATACAACCATTTTGGAAAATGATATGGCACTTCCTCAGAAAGCTAGAAATAGACATACCATTCGATCCAGCAATCCCACTCCTAGTAATATATCCTAGAGGAATAAGAGTCGTCACTCGAATAAACATATGCACACCTATGTTAATGGCAGCATTGTTCACAATAGCAAAACGATGGAAACAACCTACATGCCCATCAACAGATGAATGGATAAACAAACTATGGTATATACACACAATGGAGTACTATGCAACGAGAAAGAACAATGATGAATCTGTGAATCATCTCATAACATGGATGAAACTGGAGGACATTGTGCTGAGTGAAATAAGTCAATCACAAAAGGACAAATATTGTATGAGACCTCTAGTGTAAAAACCCATTAAAAAGTTCACACACAAAATGTAACAATCTTTGTTGGTTACCAGAGATGGGAGGGGTGGGGGGAAAATACTAAATAGGCAATAGATAAGTGGTATCTTGCATGAAGGGTGAGACAGTACACATTACAGGGGAAACTAGCACAACCTGTACAAGGAAAGGTCATGGAAGCCCCATAGACACATCCAAACTCCCTGAGGGACTGAATTGCTGGGCAGAGGGTTGTGGGAACCATGGTCTTGGGGAACATCTAGCTCAATTGACATGACACAGCCTATATAGACAATGCTCTACATTCTACCTTGGTGAGTAGTGTCTGGGGTCTTAAAAGCCGGTGAGAGGCCATCTAAGATACTCCACTGGTCTCATCCCTTTGGGAGCAAGGGAGAATGAAGAGAACAGGATGCAAGTAAAAGATTAGTCCGAAGGACTAGTTGTCCACAGCTACCAAGGCCTCCACCGGACTGAGTCCAGTACAGCTAGATGGTGCCCGGCTACCACCACTGACTTCTCTGACCAGTATCACAACAGAGAGTTCTGGACAGAGCTGGAGAAGGATGTAGAGCATAATTCTAACTCACAAAAAAAAAAGACCAGATTTACTGGCCTAAAGGAGACTGGAGAAACCTCGAGAGTATGGCCCCCAGACACCCTTTTAGCTCAGTGGTGAAGTTACCTCTGAGGTTCAGTGTTCAGCCTGGGAGTGGACAGCCCCATAAAACCAAATGAGACTAACGAGGTACAGGAGTCCAGTGACATGGGCCAGAAAGCGGAAGGTGACAAGGAAGCTGGTGATAGGGAACCCAAGGTTGAATAAGGATATTGTTGATGTGTTGTGAGATTGTTAATCATTGTCATAGGCCAACATCTGTAGTAACTGTTAAATGAGAAACTATTTTGTTCTTTAAGCCTTCATCTTAAGTGAGAATAACAGCACAATTGGAAGAGCGTAGTCAGTGTCACTGAACTGTGTATGTAGGAACTTTTGAAATGGTATATCTTTGGCTATGTGTATTTTCACCAAAAAAAAAAAAAAGTTGAGAAGTTAGAGGGTTAATATGTTGTGGGGTTGTTAACCAATGTCATGAAACAACATGTGTACTACTGTTTCATGAGAAACTATTTGTTCTGTAAGCCCTCACCTGAAGTACAATAAAATATTTAAAAAAAAAAAAATCATGACTCAGCACTGTGTGTTTCTCAACAGAAAACTCACATGAATCTTGTTCTAAAGTTATATTCTTGTCTATCCCCAAACATAAACTTGTGATGAAATATACACATACATATATATATATGTGCATATATATATGTGTATATATATATATATATGTATATATATATTTGAAGGCAGGTGCTATCACAGTCAATATTTTAACCTCTGTGCCTTGCTTATAACATGAGTTGAAAATACATTTTTTCTAAAGAGGTTAAAATTTTGTGAGACCAAAACAATTCATGTGAAAACCAATAAAAATTAGATTGGGTGCCTTTTAGTGTCATGTCCTAAAGTTTGGGTGATGGAGTCTGACAGATTTGGGTTTAAATCTCAGATCTGTACTTTCACTGTGACCTAGAACAATTTACTTAAGTGCTCTGTCTCAATTTACTCATCTCTAAAATGAAGATAATGATAATAATACCTATCTTACAGGGTTTAAGGATTAAATAACATTATGTAAGCCTCTTGGTATATGGTAAGTGGTGTATAAATGTTAGTTATAGTGATATTGATGAGGACAAAAAGGAGGAGAAGGATGGTGTATTAGTCAGGGTTCCCCAGGGAAATAGAACCAAAAAGATGGATGGATGGAGAGATAGACAGTTTGCTTTTCTATATATGCATGCATATATATATATATAGAGAGAGAGACTTTAAGGAATTGGCTCATACAATTACGGAGTTTGGCAAATCCAAAATTCATTGAACAGGCAGGGGTTTATGTAATCTTATGTCTGAAATCTATAGGTCAGATGGGCAGGCTGGAAATTCAGGCAGAGTATCTATGTTACAGTTTTGAGGCAGAGTTCCTTCTTCTCCCAGAAACCTCAGTTTTTGCTCTTAAGGCCTTCACCTGATTAGATGACACTCATCCACATTATCAAGGGCATTCTCCTTTACTTAAAGTAAATGTTAATCATATCTGCAAAACACCTTGACAGCAACATCTGAACTAGTGTTTGACCAAACTACTGGGAACCCCACCCTAGGTTGACACATAAAATCAGCCATCATAGATGGAATGTAAAGAGAGATAAAAAATGAACATATTTTGTGAAAAATTAGTTGACAGTGCCAAATATTTAGACACAGGTTACCCTTGGCAGTAGATGTAGGGACTGAATAGTGAGCAAGGTGGAAGTTTTGGGGCTGGAAATATTCTGTTTCTTGTTCCAAGTTCTGATTATGTGAGTTTCTTCAGTTTTCAAAAATCCATCAAGCTGTGCAATTATGGTTTGAGCACTTTTCTATATGTATGCTATAATTCAATAAAAATATTATTTAAAAAAATATTCTTGACACTCCCACCATCAACTGCTCTGTGCCTTACACATAATATTTACTTTACTTAACACTTTTACATAGCACTGCTCACCAGTCTTCTTTAGACTTTTTAAAATTTCTTATATTTAAAAACAGATTGTTCTCATGATTCATTTTCTCAGACTCTGTCTCTTGAAATATTTTCTTCCAATTTCTTCAAATTTTAACCTAGCAAATATTTCTTTGTCAAATATCCACTTGTCTTAGGCTGAGTTCTCCAGAACAGTAAAACCACTCAAGTATGTGTGTGTATATATATATATATATATATATACTTACATATATATGGATACTTATATATATATATGTACATATATATGCATACTTACATATATATGTATATGCTTACATATATATATTTATACACTCACTCCTCACTTGTGGACATGGTTCATGGTTAGGTTCTCCAAAGACCAGGTCGTTATGTGAAAATCAGCATTATGCAAAAATGAAGGATAACGGTATCAGATAATAAAATATTATATGAGTCACATATGTCCCTCTTGATCCGAGAAGTGGAAAATGTAGGTGGGCCCTATGTGTCCCACTGGTCATGAAAGAGTTACTGTCAGATAGACATTGTCAGGTAATAGTCCAATAGTAGATTTTTTTACCATTGTCATAAATGTGAAATGTCAGATAACTAGACAGTCAATAAGTAAGGAGTAGGTGTATAGAGAGATTTATTTCAAGGAAATGGCTCACACAGTTGTGGAGGCTGGCAAGTCCCAAATCCATGGGTCAGGCATCAGGCTGGAGGTTTCTCCTGACTCACTTGGTTTCAGGGGCTGACGAACCCAAAATTGGTAGGTCAGATGTCAGGCTACTGGCTCACTGGGCTGCAAGAACTGGCAAATCCCAAAATCTGCAGGTCAGACATCAGGATGCTCACTCACATACCAAAAACTGGAGATCAGAGGATGGTGAATCAGATAAAGGCTCAAGAGAGAGAGCCAGCTTTGCCAGATCATCCATATACATTGGATGCAGGCCACACCCCCATGTAAATTCCCCTTCCAACTGATTGGCTGCTCATGTCAGATCACAAAATGAGGGATGATTACATAATACCTGCCAAACCACTGAGACTCATAGCCTAGCCAAGTTCACACATAACCTTAATTATCACAGGTCACCCTTTGTCATCTTGGCAACTGTACGCATCTCCTTAAATCATACATAATCTTTAAATAAAGACAATTATAAAGTCATACTTGCACCTAACATGATACAATTAACATGGGTACAACCAAAAACACACTAACCCCTTTACAGCTTATATTTTATAATAAGTAACAGATTAAGGGAGGGAAGAAAACAAAGATATTTGTTATATACATATATATGTATGTGTATGTATATATATATATATATATATATATACACATACGTATATACATATATGCACATATATATACACACACGTATATAACAAAACAAGAAAGAAATACTCATAACAACTACAGTCCTCATTTCTGAAATTGGTCACATGATAACAGCTGGTATTTAGAACTACCTTCTTGCACTGATCATTCTGTATTCCCTTTGCCCTCGACAAACACCTCAATTGGTTGTGGTTCTTTGCCTGGTGTGGTGACCCAAACCTTCATACTTGAAGGTTCTACGTTATTAGTAGTCATGTAGGAATTGTATTGCTGTAGTTTTCCATTGGCTTTAATCACAGGGCATAGTAGTACTAACAGACTTCCTAAGGGATCTCCTGTATTCCAGACATACTCTTCTTTACCTCCATTATGTAATATCAGTCTGATTTCCCTTTGGTAATCAGTATCAGTCACACCAGCCAATATAGTAACTCCCTTCTTTGCTTGTGGATCCAGAGGCATGAGGAGCCCAAGATGGCTTGGTGGCATTCTTAACTTTTAGTTCATTGGGATCAGTGTTGTGTCTTCTGATGGGAGCATACCTCCCTTTGGAACTAAGGCCTCTAGACCTGCAGAGCATAGGGTCGTGGGGACAGGAAACAAAAATTTTGGGACTGGGTCACTAGGGGTAATAGTGAGTGGTGCCACTCCCATTTCCACCTTTTGATTCCTAGAACCATGAATCCTGGCTAAGGGAGAAACAGCAACATATATTGGATCCTGGTTTAGAGCATATACAGCCTTCTGGAGAACATAGCCCCAACCCAGCAAGGTATTGCTACCCAGCAGGCATAGTAATTGTGTCTTTAGAAGGCCATTCCATTGTTCTATCAAGCCAGCTGCTTCAGGATTATGGGGAACATGGTAAGACCAGTGAATTCCATGAGCATAGGCCCATCGCTGAACTTTATTTTCTATGAAGGGAGTCCCTTGATCTGAGGCAATGCTGTGTGGGATACCATGATGGCGGATAAGGCATTCTGTAACTCCACTGATGGTAGTTTTGGCAGAAGCATTGCATGCAGGAAAGACAAATGTGCATTAGAGTGTGTGTCTATCCTGGGAAATACAAAATGCAGCCCTTTCCATGATGGAAGTGGTTCAGTGTAATCAACCTGCCACCAAGTTGCTGGCTGATCATCCCAAGTAATTGTGCCATATGAGGGAATCAGTGTTGGACTCTGCTGCTGTCAGATTGGGTACCCAGCAGTGGCTGTAACCAAGCTGGCCTTGAATGGAATTCCATGTTGCTGAGTCCATGCATAACTTCCATCCTTGCCACCATGACCGCTTTGTTCATGAGCCAATTTCATAACAACAGGAGTGGCTATGGAAAGAGGTCAACTGATATCCACAGAACACATCATCCTATCCATTTGATTGTTAAAATCCTCCTCTGCTGATGTGACCTTCTGGTGAGCGTTCACATGAGACACAAATATCTTCACTTCTTTGGCCCATTCAGAGAGGTCTATCCACATTCCTCTTTCCTATACCTTCTTGTCACCAATTTTTCAATCATGTTCCTTCCAAGTCAATGACCATCCAGCCAAACCATTGGCCACAGTACATGAATCAGTATACAGTTGCACATCTGGCCATCTCTCCTTCCAAGCAAAATGAACAACTAGGTGCACTGCTTGAAGTTCTGCCCAGTGGGAGGATTTCCTTCCACCATTGTCCTTCAGGGATATCCCAGAAAGGGGCTACAGCACTGCCGTTGTCCACTTCCAAGTGGTGCCGTATATCATGCAGAACCATCTGTGAACCAGGCAAACTGCTTCTGGTGTTCCTTTGAAACTAGAATTGAGAAAAAGACATTGGCCATTTCATTGCCTACATACTAGGTACTAGGAGATATATTAACTTGCTCAAGCAATGAAACATCTGGAACAGCAGCTGCAAGTGAATCACCAAGTGGTTAAGTTTACAATAATCCATTGTGATTATCCAAGATCTATCTGTTTTTTGCTTTTGTTTTTGTTTTTGTTTTTTGTGCAGGCCAAATGGTCAAGTTCAATGGAAATGTGGTGGGAATCACCACCCCTCCATCCTTCAAGACCTTGATGGTCTCTGTAATTCCTCCAGGAATGCAGTATTGCTTTTAGCTTACTAGGTAGGGGCAGTTCTAATGGTTTCTACCTGACTTTTCCTACTATAATAACCCTTACTCCACATGTCAGGGATTCAATGTGGGTGTTCGGCAGGTTGCTGAGTATGTCTATTCCAATTATGCATTCTGGAACTGGGGAAATCAGTACAGGATGGGTTCAGGGACCCACTGGACCTATTGTGAGATGGACTTGAGCTAACACTCCATTAATAACCTGACCTCCATATGCCTCCACTCTGACTGGTGGGCCACAGTGATGTTTTGGGTCTCCTGGAATTAATGTCAGTTCAGAGCTAGTATGCAGTTATACTCAGAAATCTGATTATTCCCTTTTCCCCAATGAAGCAGCCACTCTCATAAAAGGCAGTAGACCCCTTTGGGAAAGGCTGGGAGAAATATTAACTGTATACGTTTTAGGCAGTGTAGTGGGTTCCTTCCACAAGGGGACCTGGCCTCTCCTTCATTCAAGGGGTTGTGGGTCTGTAAACCAGCTCAAGTCTGGGATTTGATTGAGGGGCCATGACTCTCTATTCTGGTGATTTGAGTTAGGCTGCTGTTCACATGACCTAAAATTCTTCTGCTTGTACAGAGCAAGTAAATATTTAGTAGATTTCATTTCCGGGCAAGATGGTGCTACAGTTAGACGTGCCACGCCATCTCTCCGCAGCAAAGATCAGAAAAACTAAGTCAAACACAGTCAAACATCAGTCCTGAAACCATAAGCATCAAAAGAAGAGATAAAGAACTCAGCCAAGCACTGAATGGAGTAAGAAACTGACCAAGAACAGAGAGAGAGGAGAAATACATGCAGAGGTCCCCTATCAGCTACTGCAGCATGGATCCTCCATCTTGAACTCATATTGGAGATCAGCTAAGAGGGGGTATGAGAAAGCAGCTTCACAGAGTTTCCAGCAGGAGACAGAACAAGCAATAACCAGCAATATACGCTTTCCCACCCCCACCTTTCTTTACCCCCTCTTAACCTCCTCTGCTTCCTGCAGCCACAGTCTCATGGCTGGTAAGCACCCCGGTGTTGCTTGGATTCCACCCGCCCACACAGGCTGGCTCCCTGAGTGCCTTTTGTTGGCTGCTGGTGTTGCGTTTTTCCACTTCTTTAGATTTCTTCCTTACCTCTCACCAGCTCCCCCTCCTTTCTTTCAAATACCTGGCTCTGTGCGCCTGCTTTGCTTCTTCTTTAAAGACTGCAAAACACCACTCGACCGTGAAACTGCTTCACAGCCCATGCCGCCATGCGGGTGGGACCCGTGGGGATTTTTTGTTTGTTTGTTTGCACTGATTTGTTCTGTTTTGATATGTTTGTTTGTTTTCTTTTTCTTTTCTCAGCTTGAGAGCCCCTTCTAGCCAGGCAGTACTGTGTGGCTTAGAAGCTACTCCCTTATTCCGCACAGATGCACAGGGACATCCCTGGAGACATTTTTCTTTTTTGTTTTTTGGGCTTTTTTTTGTTCCTTGTTTTGTTTTCTTCTTTCTCTTATTCCTTTTTGTCTTCTTCATTTCCAGTTTCTTCATTTATTCATTTTTTTCTTTTACCCTTTTTCTTTTTTTTTTATTTTTATTTTTCCCCATTTCTCAGTCTCTCATCTCTCCACTCCAATAGCAAGCTCCCTTAGCACTCTTTTTTGTTCGTATGTATGATTCTGGCTCCTATTCCTCTCTCTTCTCTTTCCCATACCAATCTTAACTCCACACATCACAATCTGCCCTCTCCTTCCTTCCTACCTGCACTGAACATCACACTCCTAAGTAGCACAGGCTTGGCCTACTGGAACCTGCCCTGCACTGATTCCCGGTCCAGACTGTCAGCCCTGGTACATGCCACAAAAAACCCATCCCAGCAACTCCCCTTCAACTGGACCTGCCCTGACCATACAGAGTGAATGACCCTGCCCATTGGAGAAGGAGATGAAAAGTGTCATGCCCACAGACGAGCAAACAACAAGGAACACACAGCCTGCCTGCTCAGACATAACCAAATAAAACCAAAAAGCAGGATTAAACAAACAAATCTACAGTCAATAAACGAGGAAAATAACTGCTGAATGCCCCAAAGACAGCAGACAATATCACAACATTTACAAAAACAAGACAGGATGGTTCCAGCAGGCATCCAAAAAAAAAAAACACCAAATGACCTTCCAGTAGAAGAAAAGGCACTAGTCCTAACTGATAAGGGAATTCAAATCTCTAATATTCAGAATTACCCAAGAGTTGAAGCAAAAAGCAGACAAAAATGAGGAAAAAATAGACAAATTCATGGAAAAGGCAGACAAATTCATGGAAAATACAGACCAAAAAATGGAAGAATTCAAGAAAATAATATGGGAACAAAATGCTAAAATAAATTCACAACTAGAAATCATACAAAAACAACAGTTAGAAATCCAAAAGGTAAACAACAAGATTTCAGAAATGGACAGTGTCATAGAAGGGCTGAGGAACAGGTTTGAAATGATGGAAGATAGGATCATTGACACTGAAGACAAACACTTGGCTACAACTCTATTTGAGGAAAAATCAGAAAAAAGAATGAAGAAAAATGAAGAGACTCAGAATTATGTGGGATACAATCAAAAGCAAAACTCTGCGAGTGATCAGAGTTCCAGAATGGGGAGAAAACAGAAAACATAGAGAGGATCATTGAAGAACTGCTGACAGAAAACTTACCCAGTATCAGGAAAGATGAAAAGCTGACCATCCAAGAAGCTCAACAATCCCCATATAGGATAGACCCCAAAAGAAAATTACCAAGGCATATCATAATCACACTCGCTAAAACCAAAGACAAAGAATACTGAGAGCAGCTCAAGAAAAGTGAAAAGTCACATACAGAGGAGAAACAATAAGACTAAGCTTGGATTATTTGGCAGAAACCATGCAGGCAAGAAGGCAATGGCACGACATATATAAAACCTTGAAAGAAAAAAATTTCCAGCCATGAATAATATATCCTGCAAAACTCTCGTTCAAATATGATGGTGAAATTAAGTCATTTCCAGATAAAGAGAAATTAAGGGACTATGTAAAGACCAAACCAAACTTACAAGACTTATTAAAGGGAGTCCTTCAATCTGAGAATGAACAACATCAGACCACAGGCTGAATATAGGACACAGAATTGTACTAGCCAGATATCAACCTAGGAAATGAACTCTTAAGGACTATGCAAAACCAAAAGAATTACAACAGGAAACCAGAGAGGTTAATCTGTAAATCACAACAGCATCAGAATAATACAAGAGGGAATAAACAGTGTAGATATAGAACCTTCTAATGGAGAGGAAGGCAAGGCTTTACCAAGTAATAATAGACTCATTCAAATCTAGGAAGATAAGGGTCAATTTCACGGTAACCACAAAGAAACTTAACAAACCTACTCATCAAAAGAAAGCAGAAAAACATAAAGTCTCAGTAAAGGCAAAACCTACAAAAACAGAGGAAATGAAAAAAAAATCCACAAACAAAAGGAACTCAGCACAGGAGAGTAAGAGGAACAAAGAAAACATCAGCACCACAAAAAAAAAAAAAAAAAAAAACACTACTAAATGCAATCCCACTCCTAGGAATATATCCTAGAGAAATAAGAGCCATCACACGAATAGACATATGCTTACCCATATTCACTGAAGCATGTTCACAGTAGCAAAAAGATGGAAAAAACCTAGATGCCCATCAACAGACGAATGGATAAACAACCTATGGTACATACACACAATGGAGTAGCAAAGATAAAGAACAATAATGCATCTGTCAAACATCTCATAACATGGATGAAACTGGAGGACATTCACTGAGTGAAATAAGTCAATCACAAAAGGACAAATATTGTATGAGACCTCTACTGTAAAAACTCATGTAAAAGTTTACATACAAAAAGAAACAATCTTTGTTGGTTACGAAGGATGGGAGGGGTGGAGAGGGAACTAAATAGACAGTAGATAAGTGGTAATTTTGGTGAAGCGTAAGACAGCACACAGTACTGGGGAAGCCAGCACCACTTGTACAAGGAAAAATCATGGAAGTGCCATAGACACTTCCAAACTCCCTGAGGGACTGAACTGATGGGCAGAGGACTATGGAGACCATGGTATCAGGGAACATCTAGCTCAATTTGCATAATACAGTTTATAAAGAAAATGTTCTACATTCTACCTCGGCGAGTAGCATCTAGGGTCTTAAAAAGCCTGTGAGCAGCCACCTAAGGTACTCCACTGGTCTCAGTGCTTTGAGAGCAAGGGAGAAGGAAGACAACAAGACACAAGGAGAAGATTAGTCCAAAGGACTAATGGAGCACAGCTACCATGGCCTCTACCAGACTGAGTCCAGTACAGCTGGATGGTACCCGGCTACCACCACTGACAGCTCTGAACCAGGATCAGAATAGAGGGTGCTGGACAGAGCTGGAAAAGGATGTAGAACAAAATTCTAACTCACAAAAAAAAGACCAGATTTACTGGCCTGACAAAGACTGGAGAAACCCTGAGTGTATGGCCGCTGGATACCATTTTAGCTCAGTGGTGAAGTCACACAGGGATTAGACAGCCTCATAAAACAAAACAGGACTAATGAGGCACAGCATTTCAGAGACAAGGACTAGAAGGCAGGAGGGTACAGGAAACCTGATGATAGGGAACCCAAGGTTGAGATGGGACAGTGTTGACATGTTGTTGGGTTGTTAACCATTGTCATAGGGCAATATGCATACTGTTTAATGAGAAACTGTTTGTTCTGCAAACCTTCCTCTAAGGTATATATAAAAAAAGAATTATCTATGTGAGATCAAATTAACAACAACAAATCAAACGGTTTATTGAGAAGCCTGGGGGGCAGTGAGTTGAAGATAATGGTGATGGGATAATTTGGAAAAGGATAGCGAGAATAGCAGCACAACTGGAAGAATGTAATCCACGTCACTGAACTGTACATGTAGAAACTTTTGAAATTGTGTAACTTTGGCTATATATGTTTTCACCAAAATAAAAGGTCCTCCAAATTCGAGAAGGGAGAGTGTTGACATTTCATGGGGTTGTTAACCAATGTCATAAAACAATATGTGTACTGACTATTTAATGAGAAACTATTAGTTCTGTAAAACTTCACTTAAAGTACAATAAAAAATGTAAAAAAATATATATTTATTAGATTTCTTATTCACTCCTAGGGACATAACTCAATAGCCAATGCCATAAGCCCATATGAGTTAGACTATTCTGATCACTGCTTTGACTTCGCTGTCCATTACAATAACCACTCCCACCTTGTCTTTAAAGATTGAACGCAGCTACTTGGCCCCTACCACCACCGAGTCCAATGAGCCCCATTGTAGTTAGATGCCTTAATTCAGTTAGGGAAGTTTCTATTGTCAAATCTGACTTAAACATAAAATAGCAATCACAGCAGTCTTCAAGGATGCTGGGGCTCCCTTCCCAAATTTGTTCTTCACCATTGTGGTAAAATGTATGTGCTCTAGGCACTCCATGGATGGGTCTGTGGGTCCAGCCTGATAAATACACTCTAACATGCTAATTTCCCTAAGCCTTTGGATACCTTCTACAGTATACAAATGCAGGTCTTATATTTCAGTTTGATTTAGTGTAGGCCACCGCTTAATACCTGCTTCAGAGAACCAACCAAGTAAACTATTAGATCCTTTTCTAACCTCTTGAGCGGAAGCATTGAATGAAGAATCCGTGCTTAGTGGGCTCATTTCAATAAACCCAGACTGATCCAACTTTATGTTCCTTGCACTATCATCCCATACCCTTAATAGCCATTCCTCACCTATTGCCAGGTTTCTGTTTGTATATATTAGAGAAATCAAGCTGTTCTTTTGGAGAGTAGCATACCTCTTCATGGGTCACGCTTTGTAATTCACCTCTTGAGGCTTGCTTGGACTTAAGTCTAGTTATAGGTCTAGAAGCAAAAATGGGAGCTAGGGGTAGGTTCTGGAGACATTCAGCAATGCCTTGTAAGGCATCTGTCACAGGCGATGCCCCAGGCAATGTCCCAGCTGATATCTCAGACAAAGACTTTCCAGGCACAGCTGGGTTAATCTCATCATATGGGGGTGGAAGGGATAATCATTTTACTGGGGGGGATGGCTTAGCAGACAAATATGGACTAATATTTTCAGATGGGAGTAAGAGGGCTTGTTCTTTTGGCAGGAGTGATTCAACAGCATTTAGGGGCGCAATGTTCCCAGCTTCCTGATCATCTGCCTATGTGTCCCATCCCAAGTTTCAGGATCTCATTTCTTCCCAGTTGGTGCCCTCAGTTTAATTTCAGACACCATTCAAGGTTGGGAATTCAATTGGTGTTGTAATTCAGCCACTCTTTTAATAAGACTCTGGGTTTAGTTTTGGCTATATCACCTCTGTTACTACAAGAAATAAGGCTTTCTTTTAGGGCTGAAGTGGCAACTTTCAGGTCTTGTATGCGTGTTTGAGCTGTGATTCTGGAGGCTTTAGCTCATTCATTTCTTTTACCACTTTGTCTAGCAAAAGTAAGACCAACTAACCAACTTATTTATACTTCGCATTCTGATAAAATTGTAGAAAAATATCATATATGCAATTACTCAGAGCCTTGTCTCTCACAAATACTTGATCCATTGGTGGTGATATTTTGAGTATTGCTATTGCCACCCCACTCTATGAATTAGCAATTCCTTCTTTACTACTGGAGGCAGAGTCATCAGCACCTTTATGACTAGCCAGACTTGAGAACCAATTCAGAAAACTCATCTTCATGATTTTGTTCCTCTAGAACCACTCTTGGTACCAAGTGTCTTAGGCTGGGTTGTCTAGAGGAGCAAAAGCAGTGAGGCGTATATATATAGATAGATAGATAGATACAGATATATTCACACAGATGTATATATGTATATTTATAAATATATATAGAGAGAGAGATTTATTTCAAGGAAATGGCTCACACAGTTATGGAAGCTTGCAAGTTCTGAACCTCTGGGTCAAGTGTCAGGCTAGAAGCTTCATCTGACACATAGTTGCAGGGACTGATGAAGCCCAAATCTGCATGTCAGAGGGCAGGCTGCTGGTGAATCCTAAAATCTATAGGTCAAATGGCAGGCTGCTGTCTCACATCCCAAGAACCGGAGGACGGAGGATGACAAGTCAGATGCAGGATGGAGAAAGGATGAGCTTTGCCAGAACATTCATACATATCAGATACAGGCCACACCACCAAGGAAACGCCCTTTTCAACTGATTGGCTGCTCATACCAGATCACAAAATGGAGGATGATTACATAATATCTGCCAAACCACTGAGAATCATGGCCTAGCCAAGTTGACACATAACCTTAATCACCACACCACCTAAGAGATAAAAAGCATATAGATGTCCATCAATGGTTGTTTTATTTTGATTTTTTTTTTAATCAGGGGTTTCTGATGAACAGAATCATAATATAACTAAAGATCTAGCTGTCAAATGGGAGAAAAAATTATCTGAGTGAGATATTGATGATTTCATGCTTTTTAAATTAAATTATATTGCTAAATGATTTGAGTCTAAAATATTTTAAAAATGGAAACTTTTAAAATTTTTATTCAATTGTTGCAATGCATCCTGAAATAAATCTCACATCTCCATCTGTAGTTTAAAAAGTCAATTATGTGCTAAATTATGCCAAAAGTACATCTGCCACTAAAACTGTACTGGAGTTATGTTGTGTAAGCCTGTGTACTAGTGAATATTATGCTTTGATTAGCCTTATATTTTAGAAAGGGAAAGATTAATACACACAAATATGATTGGAGGGAACAACTAGATGATTAGACTGACACAGGCCACCTGCCTTCTTATTCCCTTTCTCACTCACATCATTCCTTAACACACACCACCGAAACCAGGTGCAAACGAGTCGATTCCAAGTCATCAGGCACACCCAAAAGAACAAGCACAAAAGGACAATTAACACATTTCAGTTCCACATTCCTCCTCATTTTTGCATATAGATATACACATATAAAAGGGTTCAGCATGCCCACATGCCATATGTTAAGCAATCTTGGCTTTCAGGAGTCTGTGGAGCGTTTGGTAGAACTCATAGATGTGCATTTCTTTAAGGCTTTGCAGATTTTTATGGCTTTACAAAGTTCCTTGGGATTGTCACTGCATTGTCATTGCAATAAGAATGTGACTACCACTCTTTTTGACATATTTTATGACTCAGTCCCAATCTCAACCTCTTCTGATATTTTCAGACCCATTATTTTTATATTAAGCAGGTATCTTTTGTTTCCAACCCCAATATGTTGACTTATCTATTTCTCTGAGCAGTTCCATCCTCAGGCTCAAGCATGAATTTATTCTGGTTTAGTGATATTATCCTCCCATCATCAAGTCATCTCACATCCTCTGCACCATCTGTTTGTGGTATATCTTCACTATAGCATTTGGCTACCAGGAGGAAAGTATTCAAACTTGAGTTATTTCTTCCCTTGATAAGCACATTATTATAACTTCAAGAAACCTTTTGAGTTACTGTCTATGTTCAGGGATCTTAATTTTTTAGAAAAGCTTCTGGGTTAATGTAGTTAAGTGAGGAATCATCTGCTTTTCTTTCTCTGGTAGGTAATGTTTCAATAGTAAGCATTAATACTAAGATTTCTGACTAATATTTGTTTTCCTGTCTCTTCTAACAGTTTAATCTCTGCACATAGTCCTTCAAGTGATTGATTCAGCAGTAGTGCTCTTTCTAACTATTAAATTCCTAAGGGGAGAAAACAAAACAAACAATCTAGATTTGATTCAGTAAAAACTGAAGAAGAAATAAGGCAGCTGTGAATACTGCATTATATTTTCTTGGTGATAAAGATTAAGTAGAGTCCCCTCTTCTCAATTTTCCCTGTAGTTCACTCAAGTGAGCAAAGTTTACCAAATAAGCGTCAGTGATTTCACTTGTTAGGGAATTCTCCCATTTCATTGTGCTTCATCCCAAATTCCACCAGAACTCTTTTTCTAGCCAGAAAAGAGCAGTGGAATTTTCATTAACAGGCAACTCCATGACTTCCTTTTAATATTTCTCTCTCTCTCTCTCTCTCTCTCACACACACACACACACACACACACACACACACACACACACACACTTAAGATGTTACTTTCACTTTAAAATATCTGATAATTTATGTAATTAATAGCATTGGTCATATATGAGTTAGGGACTCATGTTGGTAAATGTTTAACCTCTTACGGTTGGGGGAAGAGTGGGGACAAAAAAAACCGATTTGCAGCATGTGCAGATTTCTTTGTGGGAAAATTCTCCCAACACAATCAAACTAGAATATCACTGACCGTGGTGTTGGGATGTCTTCCATTGAGGATAGTTTCCTAGGGCAGAAAGCAGGGTGAAGAAGGGTGGAGTGTGCATCTGGAGGGGCAAGCAGAAAGTACCTGAACCACCATATTAAACAATGAATTTTAAAAGACAGTCAGTTGAAGTTTTTGTTGTGTTTAGCATGTATGTTTGTCTAAAATATTCATATTTAATGACTGTACTCTAAACATACTTGCCTTCTCTGTCTTATAAGCATGCCAAGTTCTTTCCTCTAGAGCCATATATCATTTTCTGAACAAAGTAAGGAAATTAAAAAATAATTTTATCATTTGTGTAGAGTATTTGAGAAATGTGATTTAAAGTTACAATATTATTTAAATTAGAATATTTGTAAAATTATATTAGAATTAATTTGTAAAATTCATAGTGTATAACATTTTTCCCATTTTATAAATAGTTAACACTATTTTATTAACTTTGAGTTAGTTATACAAGATTAATAATTTAAATTGATAATTAATTGATAATAATTAAATTGATAATTTAAAAAAATATAGGTTGGGTTTTATGTATTGAGCAAAGGTATAGTAAAGTGTTTATTGAAGTTAAAACTCATGGAATTGAAAATAAAATTTTTTTTCATGGACTAATAATTGAAATTCATATATTTTATAGTTTAAAAATACAAACCAGTTTGATTTTATAGTTTTTGGGATTTGATTTAAATGATGAGATGAAGCAGAAGCTTCCATGCTGCTCTTTGCAAGCATTTTCCACAAAACACTCCCATAGTGGTATAAATAGCCTTTATTCCCAATAAAGGGAAATCAAACTTTATATAATTGTTACCAGATTTGCTCCTAATATTGGCATTTGAAATGCTAGTGATACCTTGATGTGCTACATCAACCATTTTGATTAGAAATATATAAATCATGTTCCTGATGAAGATAATTTTATTTATGAAATAATCTGTTTTCATTTTTTTGTTTATTTTTAACATTTCTTTAAACACTATGTTCATAACCATACTGGACTGTGAAGGGGATCTAAGAGAGGATCTGAGTTATCGTATCTTTGTTATTACTAATCTTTTAAAAATACAGGAAAAAATAACAATCTTATATTCTCTGTGTCATATGATAATATTGTGCTCCACATCAATGTTTACTAAAAATGTTAAAAAGTTAGCATATTCTAAATATTTGAAATATAAAATAGCACATGTACAATTTACACAAATAATATCAAAAATTTGGAAAAGCCTAAAGCAAAAAAAAAAAAAAAATTTGTAACAACCGATAATCTTACTTTTTAGTTTCAATCCCTTTTATGGATTGAATTATGTCCCCAAAAAAGATATGTTGAAGTACTAACCCCTGTACTCGTGAATGTGACCTGGTTTAGGGAAATAGGGTTTCTCGTTGGATATGTTATCAGTTAATATAACAATGTCTTACTGGAGTAGGGTTGGTCCTTATAAAGAGAAGAGGACAGATGCAGAAATAGAGTCACAACTGGAGGAAGACAGTATGTGAAAATCCTTCTACAAGCAAAAGAACACTAAGGATTTCTAGCAGCCACCAGAAACTAGAAGAGAGGAATGAAACAGTTTCTTTCTCAAAGCTCCCAGAAGGAATTAACATGATCAAGATACTGATTTGAACTTCTAGCCTCCAAAAGGGTAAGAAAAATAAATTTCTGTACTTTAAAGTCACTCACTTTGTTGTATTTTGTTATGGTAGCCCTACAAGACTAAGACAATCACCATTAACATGAACATTTTAGTATACAATTTTTCAATAATTATATATTATGTACCTACATACACACAAATATATGTACTTCCTTTTTCAAACACATTGTTAGATTGAGCACACTGCTTTGTAGTCTCTAGCCTTATACTGTGGTAATAAGAATTTTTCCATAACATGGTTCTTATTGTATATATTGTAGTTTATCACACGAGTGAACTATAATTTGTTTAAGCCATTACCCTTTTATTCATGATTTAGATGGGTTCTAATTTCTTGTTTTATCAAAACATGGCTAATAAATATTGCTTTCTTGGTCCATATCTGTACTGATTTCTTTCGGAAAAAAAAATCTAGAAAATGGATCGCCTACATTTTAAGACTTTGAAACATAACAATTTCACCTGTTGAAAAATGTGCCACATTATACAACTACCAGCTGCATGAGAGTGCCTTAGTCTCCACACTCTCACCAACACTGGGCATTGCTACTTAATCTTTGCTAATTTTATCATAGTAATTTTAGGTTAATTACATTTTTGTGTATCAATTGTCTTTGCTTAAGATGAAAATAGTATGCAATCATACCCCAGAGGGCATAAAGGCATGCCTCTATTCGTACTTAAAAACAGGACCACGTTTACTAGTATTTGTTGGGAGACAATTCTCCAAGGGTCTCTCACATTTCTACAGCTTTTGTTCTGCATTATTTTGTCAAGGATCTTTATACATCAAATATTTATAGAAGTTAGAGACGAGTTCTCACCCTGCAGCAGAAGGTAGATTTGTTTGCTCTTCAGGGTAATAAAGATATGTTTCTTTCTGTGACAAATGTTGAGCAGTTTTCCTAGCAGACCCTTTAAAAGAGTGGAACTTGGCTAACTTGGAGTTCCTTAGCTGTGACAACCCACTGAGTGTACAGCATCCTCCTGGGCCCTTCTTATCACCCTTATGGGACTTGAATGGCATGATGTTTACGCTGTCTTATCTGTTGTGAGTAATGATGTCCTTTATCTCTGTTCAGGAGTCTCATGTCTTCTTTCAACATCTATGTAACTGTTGCAGGTAAACTTGAAAGCTTGCAAGAAGGGTAAAATCCCAGGCCCTTTAGAGATTTTTTTTTATTTTTTTATTGTACTTTAGGTGAAGTTCAAGTTAATCTCTCATACAAAATTCTATACACATATTGTCATGTGACACTAGTTGCAATCCCTACAACGTGACAGCACACTCCACCTTTCCACCCTGGGTTTCCCGTGTTTATCCAACCAGCTCCTGTCCCTTTCTGCCTTCTCATCCTGCCTTCAGACAGGAGCCGCCCCTTTAGTCTTGCACATCTACTTGAACTCAGAAGCACACTCTTCACGAGCATTATTTTATGTTTTATAGTCCAGTGTAATCTTTTTCTGAAGAGTGGTCTTTAGGAATGGTTTTAGTTCTGTGTTAACATAGCATCTGGGGACCCTGGTTTCGGGGGTTCCTCCAGTCTCAGTCAGACCATTAAGTCTGGTCTTTTTATATGAATTTGAGTTCTGTTCCACACTTTTCTCCTGCTCTGTCAGGGACTCTGTTGTGTTCCTTTTCAGGGCCGTCACTGGTGGTAGCTGGGCACCATCTAGTTCTTCTGATCTCAGGCTGATGGAGTCTGTGGTTTATGTGGCCCTTCTTTAGAGATTTTGACACTATTTAAACTACCTATGTCTTAAAGATAGACTTGATGGAATGTATATATACTTCTAATAACAATTTAAGCTACAGCACCATGTTAATCAAACAAGTAATCCAATCTTTGGATGAGCTAAGTGGCTTGGAAAACATACAGGGAAGGAGAGAAGGAGAAAGGAAATAGAAATAAAATATAACCTGCATGTATGTTTTGTGTTCTTAGATAAATATTTAGCTTTAGTCAGAAATTTTTCAACATTTTACAAGGTACAAGACAACCATCTGCTCTCCTATGGAAACAAACAAAGCATTGAACTACCTTAATTTCTGTTTTGGAAAAGAGACAGGTGAAAATTTATCAGTGACTGAGATAGATGGTGGTGATATGTGAAAAAGGCTATATTTGTATATAAAGCATTGGTTTAAAAATGTATTAAAATTTAAAAATTATAAATATGTGTTAAAATCACCAGGAGGGCTATAAATAGACCTCTTAGAAAAAAAAAAAAAACTTTAAAAATATTTCTCTAAAAAATCTAACTTCTGATCGAAAACTAGTTCTAGTTTATTGTAACAGTGGTAAGATGAAGTAGTAGGTGTTTGTTTAGTATATTAATTTATAAAATGTATTGAGAACTTACTATATATATGAAGAACCTGTACCAAAAGCTTCCCCCTTCATCCAGAAAAATAAGGTTCTAAATGTTTACCATAGCAATTTGGGTTTACTTATTCCCTTACTTTGGCTTTGTTGTCTGTTTGGTTGGTTGGTTTTGCTGTAAAAAAAGCATTTGCAAAAGCACATGAATAAAATATACGTTGAATATCTTAAAGTTAAAAATTACAATCATTTATCTTTTCCCTACACAGCAAAATAATTCAAATAGTTGCTTACTTCATTAGCAATTTTTGGGATTAAATTTCCTTTCCTTCTGTACCTCAGAGTCTTCTCACAAAACACAAGAGATTCTAGTTCTACTTCTCAGAAGAAGGGACAGCTTATTCCAAATGGAAGATTTAGAAAACACTCATGGGAATCTGGCAGTTGACCTGGACCATGAAGGAAAGCTAGACTGTCCATAAGCAGAGATGATGAAAAGGAGTATTTCATGTAGAGAGAAAAATATGAACCATGCAGAAAGATAGTTCTGAAACTCAGACCTGTTCAGAGAACACTGAATTGCTGAGTATGTCACTGAAATACAAGATTTATGTGTTAGAGAGTGAAGAAAAACATAGGCTGAAATCCACTTATTGAGATGGTTGCTAGAGATTTGCACTTTATTCTATGGGCAATGGGGCACAATCAAAGTTCCTGAGGAGAACAACACCATGGTAGGTGATCCCTAAACCAGCCTCTTAATTCACCATCTTTGTGCATGTTGCTTCATCTCCTGAGTGTGTTTTCTCATCTGTAAATAGTAAACACACTAATTTTATGTTGGAGACAAGATTTAAATGGTACAGCATATGCCAAATCCTAGCATAAACACAGACACAGTAAATGTTATTTCCCTACCTGCAAATATGTGCGAAAAACTTAAAAAAAAAAAAAAAACATTGCCTTTGAATCGATTCTGACTCATAGCAACCCTATAGAATGGACTAGAACTTCCCCATAGGATTTCCAAGGCTGTGATCTTTATCAAAGCAGACTGCCACATCTTTCTCCTATGAAGTGGCTGGTGGGTTCGAACTGCTGACTTTTTGGTTAGCAGTCGAGTGCTTTAACCACTGTGCCACCAGAGTTCCTTTGTGAAAAATTTCATTGGGATTTCAACTTAGCTGTACATAATACGAGCCTTTCAATCAAGGAAAAATAAATCATTACAATGCTGATATTTGTGTTCAATATCATTGTTGAAAAATGAGTAACACATGAGCAACATTTTTTTTCATAATATAAGGTAACTTTTTCTTTACAAAACTCTTTTATAAAAGAGAATAATCTATACTCTGGCTATGCTACATAGCGTTTATGCACAATGTGTTCAACTAGAATGACCATCTGTCCAGATAAATGACTCCAATTTTAGAAAACAAGAATATGTATTTGCTACAGAATTTGTAGTCCAAAGTTAAGTTCTACGTAAAGTTCATTGAGACAAGAAAATGAGAATATGTGAATAATAGAAAATAGGTTTTGGAGTTCTGAGAAAGAAGAGCAGTAGTGTACAAATCAGTGCTGGTAGTAAATTGAGTTTGTGCTATGAGTCCATTATTTTTACTCATAAGAAAGCAGTGCTATTTTTTCATATCATAGGCTTTGCAAGAGTATACCTTGTATGTTACAATAACAACTCAGCCCAAGCTAGCTAAACAAAGCTTGTGTTAGATATCTCCTTCTTTTTATAGCTCATTACCTTTCAAGCTGCTAACAGTTTAAGGGAAAAAGGGCTATCTTCTTTCAATCAAAGTTCACAGTAAAAGTATATTTGATACACTTGCTTCCTATAGGAATTTCACTTGTTGCTTAATTTTTGGTTGTCTTTATGAATTCAGAATTAAAAAAAACAAACACATAACCACAATCAATAATACACAAAAGGTGTGTACATTTTAATTATCAAAGAAGACCTGATTTCCATCAAAGAAGAGAATACAATTTTTGGCAGATTACACCTTTCAGCAAATAGATTTTGTTTCTTCACTATAAATAGGACTAGCCTAAGGACTTTTCTAAAGTGAGAGTGTTCCTGATTTGCTCTTCCTATTTTCCCCCTCTACTGATTTTCTGCAGCATGTAAGAAGACTCGCGGCTGCCCACCCAACACCTGCAACCAGCCGAGCTGGCATTCCATGCACACACACTCAGATCGCTTGCTCGTATTCCTCCTAACATCTCAAAGTGTACTTTTAGACCTGTGTTATCAGCTTTTATCAGCATATTTTATAAAATAAAACATGCTATTATTACCCAAATACCACTTCATTTCTCATTATATAGACACAGTTTTAAGGAAGACAATACTTTTAAACTAGGTAAGAGCAGATAAAATGTAAACTACATACACAAAACAAGGCAAAAATAATTGCTGTTTATGCATTTGCTTCTAAAGTTTTAGAACTTAAATTGGGTTCAATTTAGAGGGAAAAAATATTCAAAATTACCTCATTTATCTAAACCTCAGGAGTTTGGAAACCAGATGAAAAAAATCATGAGACTGCATTTGCTCTTGAGATTTCTGGCATTTTTGCCTGTCTCCAGAGTTAGTAATGCACAGGAGAATAATGACTCTTTCAGAAGGTGGCACTGTAGAGTCCCAGGGCTACCAGCAAACAAAACTGCTGGTGAAAATTCCAACGTGGAGGTGAAGGCTCCCAAAAGGCAGCAATCAGTTGGCATTGTTAAAAAAAGGGAGTGCCCATGCAAACCATTCCTTCTTTTCCTCACATGAGCTCAGCTGATATTATGGGCTGAGTTTTATATAATCACTGGCACCGTATTATGTAAATACCATAACTTTGAATGACAAGTCTTGTTTCAGTTATTTTTGCAAAGAAATCCAGTTCTAAAACTGAAGATATCTCTGAAAAGCCTAACACTGGAATGCTTTTAAACAACTGACTGCACTGAAAGAATTTTTTTAATTGTTTCTTCTAGATTTACAATTGCTCACTCTGTAGGCTCCTCTCGCTCTCCTTTTTTGTGGCCTCCAGCAGGAAAACAGATCGAGCTGTGAGCTAATGAAAATCAGGTAGGAACGTGGAACCAAGTTCAGATTTCAATAAGGGTGTAGTGGAGTTTTCCTTCAGACCTTGTAAACCTTATGATACTTCCGCCTTCTTCACACATAAAACTTTTATAGACTCCCTTCCACACACAAATTTTTCTTAGCAGTAGAATTTAAGACTTTGTCAAAGAGATAAAGAACAATGGAACCATAATGGCATTCTCCTTGGTTTACCATTTTTTGAAGAATTTCAGCAGCAGTTAATATTTATTTGGGAGTTAGAGAACAGGGAACTTTGTGCTGAAATTACACTACAAAAGGGGAAATCCTGAACTGCGTTTTCCAATGTTATCAGGGAAGTCTTTAATGAACAGAAATAATGTGTAACAATCTGCACATTGCTGTTTCTGAGGCATAGATTCCTCTTACATGCTTGTGTGAATCAATTCCTTTTTTAAGAAAATATGGATATCCAGGCAAATTTCCTCATTTGTAATCTATATTTTTGACACCATGGATTCCCATCAAAAGATATAGTTGAACTTCAAAAATATTGTTAAATAGAAAATAATTGGGCTGCTTCATTAAATCATAAAGATAAATTTTAAGAGATGTACAAACAATCCCTGAAATTCATTTCTACAGGAAATCAGTAAAATATTTTTAAGCTTCAAAAAGGGGGTTTACATGCATATAAATAAAACTGGCATTTGCTGTAACATTAAACAGATAAAAAGTGCCAAGAATTATGTATACTTGTGCTTTATGAAATAAATTTAACATATGCCAGATGGGAAAACCCTTCTTCTTTTCATGAAAAACATTGCCTAGTATTTTGTGGAATAAAATCTAGAGAATTATTTGTGTGTGTGTGTGTGTGTGTGTGTGTGTGTGTGTGTGTAGGGTTGTATTTGCTTTTTTCTTTTTTAATTTGGATATTGTGGTTAAAAAGAATCCCTTGATATTAAAAAATAATTTAAAATATACCTTTTTGTATCTCTTCCTTTGTGCAAATTATCTTGCCATTGGGAAATAGTTGCCTACCCAGGAAACAAAGTGTTTATCAGCCATCACTCATACAAAGCTTAACAACAGATGATGGAAACTGCAAGATTATAATTGGAAAAGGTATTTCTCAATGAGGAACTATGTATAGGGATATGGAGTATGTCAGTAATATTCCTGCTGATTCTTCATGTTATATCCCTTCCAAAGCACTGTAGAAACCAACGCCATTTTCACTGAAATAATAATAATAATATTAATCCTGATGTGCTCTTATTCCTGTCATGTTTTGATAGACTGTTAGGCACTATCAACTCAGAATGCTGTTTTAATGATATATTAAAATGTTACCCTAGTGCCTTAAAGTTAATATCCTCCATGGGCATCCTAATGCTGAACTAACCTCTTCACAATTACTTTTCTAATTAGCACTGCCCTATTGTTCCTTCATTCAAAATATCCATAGTGTGTGTGTATGTATATGTTACATTATCATTCACTTGTTATGTACCATTTACATCAATGTATACTTCTTCCTCCGAATTTCTCATTTTTCCTCATATTCTCAGCTTAGTATTCAAACACATTATTAAAAATGAAAGACAATTGAAATGAAATATTTTTCTAATGGAAAGGTTCTAGGTCAATGTAATGTCAATATCAAATATTTACTTCATATGTTCCAATGGCATTTTTAAGAAGAAAATTAGTTAAAGCTGGTTATAATCATCTCTATTTTACATAAAGGAAACTGAGTCATTGAGGGGAAAATGTGCTATTGCAATCTGAGTTCGAAAGATAGGTATAGAAATGTGGACTCCTAGAAAGTGATTTCAGTGTGGAACCTTGTACACTTGTATCACTTACATGACTGAGGATTCAGTTTGGCTACAAGTTTTGGAGGAACCTGATTAGAGAGGATTAAATAAATCAGAAGCTGTTTGTCTATCATGTGGAACTCCTGCTAGGCAATCCAAAGTAAGCATGGTGCCTCACATGTCAGGACCAGATCCTTTATATCTGTATGGCCCCATTCTCTAGGTCTATGTTCTATACATATGTATGTTCTATACATCCTATTCATCTTCCATTCACAGGAAAGAAAGAACAGCCAATCGGTCTCCACCACGTCACATAGGACAATACTGTTTAAAACTCCTTGACCAGAAGTCACAACAGCTTGGTAGGTTGAGAAATGCAGTCTCTATCCTGAGCTTCTAGGAGTCTAATCAAAAATCAAGTGTTATATCATCATGAAAAACAGAGAGAATAAGTCTCAGGGGGGAGGTTAAGGGGCAAAGAGCAGTCTTTAAGATAATGTATACCATGCACACATAGGGCAATGTAAATAAATTTTGTCACTTTTTTGCAAAAATAAAGGAAACAATTTCCTTTTGCATGTCATCTTAATGAGACAGTTATTTCATATTTTATCAATAAGATAACTTATTATTATTTTTACAGAGTAATGTTTGTGCATATACATGTTTTAAGGGTCTCTAAGTTATACGTATACTGGAAGATTAAGCTATCATTATGTGTTACAAGGAAATAGCCTATTTTTTCAGTTATTTTTTGTTTTTTATTGTACTTCAGGTGAAGGCTTACAGAAGAGTTTCTCATGAAACAGTAGTACACATATTGTTTTATGACATTGGTTAACAACTCCACAACATGTCAAACCTCTAACTTCTCAAACTTTTTTTTTTTTTTTGGTGAAAATACACATAGCCAAAGATACACCATTTCAAAAATTTCTACATGCACAGTTCAGTGACATTGACTACACTCTTCCAATAGTGCTGTTATTCTCACTTAAGATGAAGGCTTACAGAACAAAACAGTTTCTCATTTAACAGTTACTACAAATGTTGCCCTATGATAATGGTTAACAATCTCACAACTCATCAACAATATCTTTACCCAACCTTGGGTTCCCTATCACCAGCTTCCTTGTCCCATTCTGCCTTCTGGCCCTTGTCACTGGACTACTGTACCTCACTGGTCTCATTTGGTTTTACAGGGCTGTCCACTCCCAGGCTGAATGGTGAACCTCGGATGTAACTTCACCACTGAGCTAAAAGGGTGTCTGGGGGCCATAGTCTCGGGGTTTCTCCAGTCTCCTTTAGGCCAGTAAATCTGGTCTTTTTTTGTGAGTTATAATTATGCTCTACATCCTTCTCCAGCTCTATCCAGAACTCTCTGTTGTGATCCTGGTTAAAGCAGTCAGTGGTGGTAGCCCGGCACCATCTAGCTGCACTGGACTCAGTCCGGTGGAGGCCTTGGTAGCTGTGGACAATTAGTCCTTCGGACTAATCTTTTTCTTGTATCCTGTTCTCTTGTTCTCCCTTGCTCCCGAAGGGATGAGACCACTGGAGTATCTAAGATGGCCGCTCACAGGCTTGTAAGACCCCAGACACTACTCACCAAGTTAGAATATAGAGCATTGTCTTTATAAGCTGTGTTATGCCAACTGAGCTAGATGTACCCTTAGACCATGGTCCCAACAGCCCTCCGCCCAGCAATTCAGTCCCTCAGGGAGTTTGGATGTGTCCATGGGGCCTCCGTGACCTTTCCTTGTACAAGTTGTGCTAGTTTCCCCTGTAATGTGTACTGTCTCACCCTTCACCCAAGATACCACATATCTATTCCCTAGTTAGTATTTCGCCCCCACCCCTCCCATCCCTGGTAACCAACAAAGATTGTTACATTTTGTGTGTGAACTTTTCCATGGGTTTTTACAATAGAGGTCTCATAAAATATTTGTCCTTTTGTGATTGACATATTTCACTCAGCATACTGTCCTCCAGTTTCATCCATGTTATGAGATGATTCACAGATTCATTATTGTTCTTTCTTGTTGCATATTACTCCATTGTGTGTATGTACCATAGTTTGTTTATCCATTCATCTGCTGATGGGCATCTAGGTTGTTTCCATTGTTTTGTTATTGTGAACAACGCTGCCATGAACATATATATGTCTATTCAAGTGACGACTTTTATTTCTCTAGGATGTATTCCTAGGAGTGGAATTGCTGGATCCAACGGTATATCTGTTTCTAGCTTTCTGAGGAAGCACATATCATTTTCCAAAATGGTTGTATCATTTTGCATTCCCACCAGCAGTGTATAGGAGTTCTGGTCTCCTGGGAGCCTCTCCATCATTTTTTATTTCCAGTGTTTTTGATTCGTGCAAGTAATGCCAGGGTGAAACAGTATCTCATTGTGGTTTTAATTTGCATTTCTCTAATGGCTAGTGATCAGGAGCATTTCCTCATGTGTCTGTTGGCCATTTGAATGTCTTCTTTGGTGAAGTGTCTATTCATTTCCTGTGCCCATTTTTTAATAGGATTATTTGTCTTTTTGTTGTAGAGGTGTTGGATTTTCTTGTAGATTATAGAGATTAGACCTTTGTCTGACTTGTACTGTCCAAAAATTTTTTCCCATTATGTAGGTTCTCTTTTTACTCTTTTGGTGAAGTCTTTGGAAGAGCATAGGTGTTTGATTTTTAGAAGATCCCAGTTATCTAGCTCATCTGTTGGGGTTTGTGTGTTGATGGTTATAATTTTTATTCTGTTAATGTTAAGTATCAAGGCCTGAAGTGTTGGTCCCATTTTTTCTGTTATGAACTTTATAGTTTTAGGCTTTATATTCAGGTCTTTAATCCATTTTGAAGTAGTTTTTGTATACAGTGTGAGGTATGGGTCCTGTTTCATTTTTTTGCAGATGGATATCCATTTTTGCCAGCATCATTTGTTAAAAAGAATGTCTTTTCCCCGTTTGATGGACTTTGGGCCCTAGTCGAAGATCAGGCGACCGTAGGTGGATGGATTTACAGCTGGGTTCTCAATGCAGTTCCATTGGTCAATGTATCTGTTGTTGTAAAAGTACCAGGCTGTTTTGACTACTGTAGCTGTATAGTAGGTTCTGAGTTCAGGTAGTGTGAGTCCTCCAACTTTATTCTTCTTCTTTAGTAGTGCTTTCCTTATTCGGGGCTTTTTCCCTTTCCATATAAAGTTAATAATTAGTTTTTCCATCTCTTTGAAGAATGTTGTTGGTATTTGGATCAGGATTGCATTGTATTTATAAATTGCTTTGGGTAGAACTGTCATTTTCACAATGTTGAGTCTACCTATCCATGAGCACGGTATGTTTTTCCACTTATGTAGATCCCTTTGGGTTTCATGCAGTAGTCTTTTGTAGTTTTCTTTGAATAGGTCTTTCACATACCTGGTCAGATTTATTCCTAAGTATTTTATCTTTTTAGATGCTATTATAAATGATATTGTTTTCCTGATTTCCTTTTCATTGTTCTCCTTACTGGTGTATAGGAATCCAACTGATTTTTGAATGTTTATCTTGTATCCTGCTACTCTGCTGAATCATTCTATTAGTTCCAGTAGATTTCTCTCGGAGTCTTTAGGGTTTTCTATGTATAGTATCATATCATTTGCTAACAAGGATAGTTTAACTTATTCATTACTAATTTAGATGCCCTTTATTTCTTTTTCTTGCCTTATAGCTCTAGCTAGAACTTCTAGCACAATGTTAAATAGGAGTGGTGAGAAAGGACATCCTTGTCTTGTTCCTGTTTTCAAGGGGTATGTTTTCAGCCTCTCTCCATTGAGAATGATGTTGGCCATTGGTTTGGCATAGATGCCCTTTATTATGTTGAGAAATTTCCCTTCTATACCTATTGGATTGAGAGTTTTTATCAGGAATGGGTGTTGGATTTTGTCAAATGCCTTTTCTGCATAAATTGAGATGATCATGTGATTCTTTTCTTTCCTTTTATTTATGTGGTGGATTACACTGATTGATTTTCTAATGTTGAACCAAGCTTGTATACCTGATATGAATCCTACTTGGTCGTGGTGTATTATTTTTCTGATATGATGCTGAATTCTATTGGCTAGAATTTTGTTCAGAATTTTTGCATCTATATTCATGAGTGATATTGGTCTGTAATTTTCTTTTTTTGTGACATCTTTGCCTGGTTTTGATATAGGGGTTATGTTGGTTTCGTAGAATGAATTCAGAAGTGTTGCTTCCTTTTCTCTGCTCTGAAATAGTTTGAGTAGTGCTGGTACAAGCTCTTCTGTAAATGTTTTATAAAATTCTCCAGTGAAGCCATCTGAGCCAGGGCTTTTTTTGGTTGGGAGTTTTTTTATTACCTTTTCAATCTCTTCTCTTTTTATGGGTCTCTTCAGATTTTCAACATCACTTTGTTGTAGTTTGGGTAGGCCGTGTGTTTCTAGAAATTTATCCATTTCCTCTAAGTTTTCAAATTTGTTGGAGTATAGTTTTTCATAATATTCTGTTATAATCCTTTTTATTTCAGTTGGGTCTGTTGTAATGTCCCCCATTTCATTTCTTGTTTGGGTTATTTGTGTCCTCTCCTGTTTTTCTTTTGTCAGTCTGGCCAGCGGTTTGTTGATTTTGTTGATTCTTTCAAAGAACCAACTTTTGGTTTTGTTGATTCTTTCTATTGTTTTTCTGTTCTCTATTTCATTGATTTCTGCTCTGATCTTTACTATTTCCTTTCTTCTGGTGGTTGTGGGCTTTTTTTGCTGTTGTCTTTCTATTTGTTTGAGTTGTGTAGTTAATGTTTTGATTTTGTCCCTTTTTTTTTTTTGATATGTGCATCTATTGCTGTCAATTGTCTTCTGAGGACTGCCTTTGCTGTGTCCCAAACGTTTTGGTATGATGTGTTTTCATTCTCAATTGATTTTAGGAATTTTTTCATTCCATCTCTGATTTCTTCTATTACCCAGTGATGTGTAAGAAGGGTATTATTCAGTTTCCATGAAATTGATTTTTTTTCCTCGCTCTTTCTATTGTTAATTTTTACCTTAATGGCATTGTGATCAAAGAAAATACTTTGAATTATCTCAGCGTTTTGGATCTTGTTGAGGATTGCTCTGTGGCCTAAGATGTGGTCTATTCTGAAGAACGTTCCATGTGCATTGGAAAAGAATGTGTACTTTGCAGAGGTTGGATGGAGTGTTCTATATATGTCTATGAAGTCAAGTTGGCTGATTGTGCCCTTTAGGTCTTCTGTATCTTTGCAGAGTTTCTTCTTAGTTGTTCTGTGCTTTACTGAGAGTGGTGTGCTGAAGTTTCCTACTATTATTGTGGAACTGGCAGCTTCTCTTTTCACTGTTAGAGTTTGTTTTATGAATTTTGGAGCCCTGTCATTGGGTGTGTAGATGTTTATTATGGTTATGTCTTCATCATGGATCATCCCCTTAATCATTATATAGTGTCCTTCTTTCTCTTTTATGGTATATTTCATTTTAAAGTCTATTTTATATGAGATTAGAATTGCCACTCCTGCTCTTTTTTGGTAGTTGTTAGCTTGATATATTTTTTCCCAACCTTTGACTTTTAATATAATAATAATAATCTTTGTTTCTACTGTGTGTCTCTTTGTGACACCATATTGATGGATCCTGTCTTCTTATCAAATCTGTCACTCTCCGTCTCTTATGGGTGCATTGAGTCCATTTACATTCAGTGTAATTATTGATAGATGTGAGTTTGTTGCTGTCATTCTGTAGTGATTTTTTTTTGTGGTGCTGAAGTTTTCTTTGTTCTTCTTACTCTCTTGTACTGAGTTATTTTTTTTGTGGATTTTTTTCATTTCTTTTGTTTTTGTAGGTTTTGTTTTTGCTGCGACTCTATGTTTTTCCTCTTTTTTTTATGATTGTTAAGTTTCTTTGTAGTTACCATGAGTTTTACCATTATCTTTCTTAGTTTGAAGCAGTCTACCATAACTTGGTATCACCTTGCCTTCCTCTCCATTAGAAGGTTTTATACCTATACCGTTTATTCCCTCTTTTATTGTTTTGATGTTGTTGTCATTTACTGAATAATTGCTCTAATTCCCTGCTGTATTTCTTGTGGTTTTGGATAGTCCTCAAGAGTTCATTTCTTAAATTGGTATCTGGCTGGTACGATCCTGCATCCTAGCTTCTGCCTGTGAGGTGAAGCTGTATGTCCTCAGATTGAAGAACTCCCTTTTATAATTCTTGTAAATTTGGTTTGACTTTTACAAATTCCCTTAATTTCTGTTTATCTGGAAATGACCTAATTTCAGCATCAAATTTGAACTAGAATTTTGCAGGATATATTATTCTTGGCTAGCAATCTTTTTCATTCAAGGTTTTATATATGTCACCCCATTGCCTACTTGCCTGCATGGTTTCTGCTGAATAATCTGAGCTTAGTCTTATTGTTTCTCCTGTGTATGTGACTTCTTGTTTTATCACGAGCTGCTGTCAGGATTGTTTGCTTGTCTTTGCTTTTGGCGAGTGTGATTATGATATGCCTTGGTGATTTTCTGCTGGGGTCTCTCCTATATGGGGTTCGTTGAGCTTCTTGGATGGCCAGCTTTTCATCTTTCATGATATTGGGGAAGTTTTCTGTCAGGAGATCCTCAATGATCCTCTCTGTGTTTTCTGGTTTCTCTCCCTGTTCTGGAATTCCAATCACTCACAGTTTTTTGCTTTTGATTGTATCCCACATAACTCTCAGGGTCTCTTCATTTTTCTTTGTTCTTTTTTCTGGGTTTTCCTGAAACAGAGTTGTATCCAAGTGCTTTTCTTCAGTTCCACTGATCCTGTCTTCCACCGTTTCAGATATGCTTCTCAGCCCTTCTATGACACCATCCATTTCTGTGATCTTGGTGTTTATCTTTTGGATTTTTAATTGTTGTCTTTGTATAATTTCTAGTTGTTAATTTATTTTGGCATTTTGTTCCTGCATCATCTTTCTGAATTCTTCCAATTTTTTGTCTGTATTTTCCATGAATTTGTCTATTTTTTCCTCATGTTTGTCAGCTTTTTGCCTCAGCTCTTGGAGAATTCTGAGTATTAGAGATTTGAATTCCCTATCAGGTAGCTCTAGTGCCTTTTCTTCTACTGGAGAGTCATCTGGTGTTTTATTTTGGAAGCCTACTGGAACCATCCTGTCCTGTTTTTGTAATTGTTTTGATATCGTCTGCTGTCTTCAGGGCATTCAGTAATAATTTTTCTCATTTATTGTTTGTAGATTTGTTTGTTTTGTCCTTTTTAAAAAAAAATTTGACCTTGTCTGAGCAGGCAGACTGTGTGTTCTTTGCTGTTTGCTCATCTGTGGGCACAATACTTTTCACCTCCTTCTCTAATTGGCAGGGTCACTCACTCAAATATGGTACAGCAGGGCAGGTCTAGCTGAAGAGGAGTTACTGGGACGGGTTGTTTGTGGCACTTACTACAGCCATCAGAGCAGGTCGGTAATCAGTGCAGGGCAGGTTCCAGTAGGCCGTGCCTGTGCTGCTTGGTGGTGTGATGTCAAGTGCACAGTGCAGGTAGGCAGGATGCAGCGAGAAGATTGTTATGTGTGGAGCTAAGATGGATATGGGAGAGAGGAGACAGGAACAGGAGCCAAAAACATACAAACAAACAAAAAAGAATAGTAGGGGAGCCTGTTGTTGGAGTGGAGAGATGAGAGACTATGAAATGGAGAAAAACAGAAAGGGGAAGAGGAAGAAAAGAAAAGAATGAATAAATAAAAATCAGAAAGGTTAAAGAACCGCAAAGTTCATGGGGATCTCACCGGTGCAGCTATGAGGTCTGGGGAAGTCACTCTCAGGTATTGCAGTACAGCCTGGCTAGAAGGTGTAGAGGTATACAACACCAGGTATTCAGGGAACAGAAAGAGAAGGAAGATATAGACAGATGAGAAACTGAGCAATGAAGAAAGACAAAAAGGGAAAAAGAGGGAAAAGAAAACAAAACAAATTAAAAAAAAAAAAAAAAGAAAGTCCCCCCCAAAAAAACAGAAAAGAAATCAATGAGAAAAGAAATGCCCTCAGGGATCCCTCTGCATGTCTGTGCAAACCGAGTGGGAGGTCTCCTTGCCACGCAGCACCTCCTGGCCGGAAAGAGCTCCCAACTCAAGAAAAGGAAAAGAAAACAAAAACAACTCAAAACAAACAAGCGAACAAAAGCCCCAGTATCCCACCAGCACGGCAGCCCAGACCAGGCAGCAGGTTCACACTTGAAAGGAGCTGCACAGCCCCTCAGGAAGAAGCAGAGATGGTACACAGAGCCAGGTATTTGAGCGAAAGGAGGGGAAGGTGGCGAGAGGTACGGAAGAAATCAAAAGAAGCAGAAAAAAAAGCAACACCAGCAGCCAACAAATGGCACTCAGAGAGCCAGTTAGTGTAGGCTGGTGTTTTTCAGACAAAAGACTGTGTCCATGGGAAGCAGAGGGGGCCGAGTGTGGGTGAAGAAGGGTAGGGAGTGGGAAAGTGTCTATCACATATTACCGGAGCTCTGCTGTCCCTCAGGAAGAAGCAAAGATGGCACACGGAGCCAGGTATTTGAGCCAAAGGAGGGGGAGGTGGTGAGAGGTAAGGAAGAAATCAAAAGAAGCAGAAAAAAGCAACACCAGCAGCCAACAAATGGCACTCAGAGAGCCGGCCAGTTCAGGTGTGTGGAATCCAAGCAGCCGGTGTTTTCCAGTCAAGAGATTGTGGCCGTAGGAAGCAGAGGAAGCTGAGTCAGGGTGAAGAAGAGTTGGGGGTGGGAAAGCGTATATAGCAAATTACCTGTTGTTTTGTCTCCTGCTGGACACTCTGTGAGGCTGCTTTCTCGTACCCCCTGTTTGCTGGTCTCTGATAGGAGTCCAAGATGGTGGATCCGTGCTGCGTTAGCTGGTAGGGGACCTCTGCATGAATCTCTCCTCACTCTCCATTCTTTGTCAGTTTTCTCACTCCATTTGGTGCTTGGCTGAGTTCTTTATCTCTTCATTTGATGTTTTAGGGTTTCAGGATTGTTGTATTCTCTGTTCAGCTTAGTTTTTTGGATCTTTGCTGTGGAGGAATGGCATGGTACTTGTGCCTAGAGCGCGGTTTTTCCAAATTCCTCTATTTTTTCAGTTATATACTTGCTGAGTAACAAACAATCCCATATTTAGTAACTCAAAATAACAACCCTTCTATTATCTCTCACAAGACTGTGAGTGCTTGAGCTGACGATAGTTCTGCTCCATGTGATATTGTCTGTGGCTGCAGTCATTTGGAGCCTCAGTTATGCTGGTGTGTCAAGATGGGTCATTTACATGGCTGGTAATCAGCACTGGCTGTCATCCTGGAGTTCAGCTGGGACTGACCACCAGAGCCCCTCAACATCCTCTATGTGGCCTATCCACGTGTCAGATTGTTTTGGTCAAAACCAGTCACTGGGTCATTCCAGCATTAAGATCTGAGTGGTTTCAAATTCCACCTTTTGCTGTGGGCAAACATGTGTGTATAAAGTGATGGAAGAAAGTGTCAGGGGCCATCTTTAAGACTAGCTACTAAGTATATTTAATAGCAAAAATAATATAAGTAACATAGAAATTCAACAATTCACTGAAAAATATGTAATCTAAAATTCTACCTGAAATCATTGCTTGACAAATATTAAGGTCATTGGACATGTCCTTAGTATGCCCCTTTTAGGGTCATCCACACAGTAAAGATGATCTATCTCTCTTGTCTTATCAAATAGATCAATTTCTGTAAAGACAATGAAATTGCAGCCTGTCCTCGCTTACAAAAATTAATTTTTTGTCTTCATTAAATAAGCATTTATTGGGTTCCTGTCATGTTCCAGGCATATACTGTGTTAGGCTTACATAATTAAGGCCATACTTGACCTTAAGGAGGTCTTCGTCTACTTATAGGAGACTTTGAGGCCATGTTATAGCAGAAAGCACACAGGTTGTTATTTGAGCAAAAAAGGACACCAATTTTTGAATGGACACCAGTGCGGGAAAAGGAAGAAATGGCCTTCTTTAGGAGGTCTTCTTAGAGGAGACCAGGCAAATAAAATATGTGACTTTGACTTTCTTTCTTTTTTCTTTTTTTTTTTTTTTAATCTTTGGGACACTGAACTAATTACAAGAGAGAAAAGAAACACAACCCCCTTGGAAGACTGATTTAGATATGTTTAAATCAAATGGTCCTGAAAGGTTTGTAGCTAATTCTAAGATCTGTATTCTATAACAGAATTCAAGAATCCAAGGCACTGGCACAAATTTTAGTTAAGTGAGTTTATTACCTTTCTTTCCACATGTCAAATTCCCCACATCTTACACTGTCTTAGTCATCTAGTGCTGCTATAACAGAAATACCACAAGTGGATGGCTTTAACAAAGAGAAGTTTATGCTCTCACAGTCCAGTAGGCTACAGTCCAGATTCAGGGCATCAGCTCCAGAGGAAGGCTTTCTCTCTCTGTCGGCTCTGGAGGAAGGTCATTGTGATGCATCAGTCTTTCCTTGGTCTGCGAGCATCTCAGCGCAGGAACCTCAGGTCTAAAGAATGCACTCTGCTCCCAGCACTGCTTTCTTGGTGGTATGAGGTTCCCCTGTGCCTCTGCTTACTTCTCTCTTTTATATCTCAAAAGATATTGGCTCAAGACACTGTCCGATCTTGTATACCTCATCAGTATAACTGCCACTAATCCATTTTATTAGATCACAGTGATTGGATTTACAACACATAAGGAAATCACATCAGATTACAAAACAGTACATAATTATACAATATTGGGTGTCGTGACACAGCCAAGTTGACAGATATTTTGGGGGAACACAATTCAATCCATGACAACCGCTTATGCTATATTTCCATTACCTGCAAAGATGTGCTAAATTAAGAGCTGCCAATTTGGTTTTTTTTTTGTTGTTGTTGTTTGTTTGTTGGTTTGATTTGTTATGATTTTTCAATGATAGATTTTTTTTAAAATCTAAGTTCTTAAAAACAATTTGAAAGAAAAAGTCCAAACCCTTTATAGCCAAATATAAAATTAATTTCACATTTTGCCCCAGGAGTACTTTGTTTTAAAGAAATAAATTTATCTACACTGTTACACAGGACATGTATCTAGATATTCAGTTTTAGTTCAACATATTTTAAAATCTATGAATAATCCTGCAAGGAAAAATAATCTGGCAAGCAAAATATTGAGTTGTCTACTGTGATATCGTTGGGAAAATTTATTATTTAATGTAAGAAAAAATAAAATAAAATCTTATAAATACGGTCAATACAATATTTGTAATGCAACTGAATCAACAGAAAAATTACCCTTCCCTGATGCTTAGATAACATGTGCAGAGTTATCAAATAAAGGGTAAGGCATAACCTCTTAGTGGAGATGTTGCCCAAAATGAAAAGAAGACACTGAAATGGAAAAATCATTTGCTTAGCTCCAATCCCAGGAAGATGCCAATTTCCAGTGTCAGTAAAGTTTACCTTTGTTTCATGTAGCCTATAAATGCTATAGAATGGAAGTAATTTTAATTGATTTTGTTGTTTAAAGGACTGTTCCTTATTCTTTTACTGCTATGTTTTCAGGTATAAGCACTGCAAATTACAGGGTCAATAGTAAACATTCAATTTAAAAAGGCTTCTTTGACCTAAAGTGGCTTTTAGGCTGAAGTTTTAGTGTGAACTGAGCTCTTGTCCTATACATATTTCTAACTTCATTAATTTTCAAGTTTCAACTTAGTATATGTTGTAGAATTATTCCTTGAGTTATCTCATATGAATAATAAATACCTATCTATGTTAATAACAATTATGGTTAAGATTGTGTGCCAATTTGGCTGGGACATGATTCACACTGTTTTACTGTGATCACTCCCATGACTGAATATACTAGGAGTAGCCAATCAGATGAAAGGGAGTCTCCTTGGGGGTGTGGCCTGTATCTGAATATAAGCAGACGTTCTGGCTTTTTGCTCTCTCTGGACCCTGCGGCCGCCTCCTGATGTCTCATCTCTGGTTCGTGGGACTTGAGCTGTCAGCTTATCTGTCGAACTTGGGATTCATTGATCTGCACAGCCTGTGAGTGGAACCCTGCTCTCTGACCTACCGATCTTAGGCTTGCCAGCTTCTGCAGCTGCATGACTTGGGAGGGGCCTCTACCCTGATCCACGGACTTGGGACGTTCCATCCTCTACAATTGTGTGAGCTGTTTCCTTGATATAAGTCTCTCTCTATGTATATATTTATACAATTTACTGGTTTTGCTTCTCTAGAGAACCCAGCCTAAGACAATACCCATTTCTTTACTTTTTCCCCCTCTTTTCCACTTTCTTGGCAATGACCAAGTTATCTTAGGCAAACACTATGAACTGAATCATTCTAGATCTTGTCCCCACTACATTTCTTCTGTTTCAATGGACTCAAGCATTTTCACTACCCTCTTTTTCCACTTCTACCTGCTTTTCACATTTAGAAAAAATTAATTCTTTCTCTAGCAAAACTTCTCTACTTTTACTCAACCATATCTGTACCATTTCTCAAACCATTTAATATATACCCTGTCTCAACCAAATTAACTATTGACAGCTTCATGCTTTAGAAATTCTTTCTCCACTACAGTGTAATTTACTGTAATTTCAACCTTGCATATTTCATTTTTTTCCATTTGAAACCACACAAAATAAATGAATTCCATTTTTCTGGATAGCATGGTAATTAAGAACATAGGGTCTAGAACCAGACTGCATTGGGCAAATCCCATCTCCCACTTGTGGTTGTAAGAACTTGGAGCAAGTTATTTAACTCTCTGTGCCTCAATTTCTTTTGTAGGAAAAATAATAAGGGTATCTAGCTTCTATAATTATTCTAAAAATGAAGAATAAGGTTGAAGAATAAAACTGAGCATGTAGCATTTTAAAAATTAGCAACTAGGACTTCCAGGCAACATGGTGCTATAGACAGAAGTGCCATGCCATCCCTTCAGAGCAAAGATCTAAAAAACTAAGCCAGAGAAAACAGCAATCCTGAAACCCTAAGCATCAAATGAAGAGACAAAGAACTCAGACAAGCACCAAATGGAAGAAACTAATGGAGAACAGAGAGAGAGGAGAGATACATGCAGAAGTCCAATATCAGCTAACACAGCAGGGATCCACCACCTTGGACTCCTATCAGAGACCAGCGAACAGGGGGTATGAGAAAGCAGCTTCATGGAGCTTTCAGCAGGAGACAGAACAACTGGCAACCAGAAATATACGCTTCCCACCCCCCCCCACATTTCTTAACCCCCACTCGGCCTGCTCTGCAACCTGAAGCCACAGTATCTTACCAGAAAGCACCAGCTACTTGGATTCTACTTGCACACACTGGCCGACTCCCTGAGTGTCATTTGTTAGCTACTGGAGTTGATTTTTTCTGCTTCTTTTGATTTTTTCCTGACCTCTCACCACTTACCTCTCCTTTCTCTCAAATACCTAGCTCCATGCACCATCTTTGCTTCTTCCTGAAAGGCTATGAAACTCCACTCGAAGGTGAAACTTCTTCCCAGTCTGTGCTCCCATGCTGGTGGCATCCAAGGGCTTTTGTTTGTTTGTTCAATTCTTTGTTTGTTTTCTTTTTCTTTTCTCGAATTGGGAACCCATTCTAGCCAGACAGTTCTGCGTGGCCTGGGACCTACTCCCTCAGTTTGTGCAGACACACAGAGGGATCCCTGAGGAAATTTCTCTTTTCTTGTTTTTTTTGTTTCTGTTTTTTTGGGGGAGTTTCTTCTTCTTTTCTTTTAATTTGTTTTCTTTTCTTTTCCCTCTTTTGTCTTTAATCAGTACTCATCTTCTCATCTCTCTATACCTTCTTTGTCTTCCTGTCACCTGAATACCTGTCTCTGAGTTACACCTCTATACCTTCTAGCCAGGCTGTACTTCACCACATGGCAGCAGCTTCCCCAGACCTCGTAGCCACACTGGTGGAATCCATGGGAGATGTGCTTTCCTTTTTTCTTTCTAATTTTTATTTATTCATTTTTTTCTTTTCGTGTCTTGTCTTTCTTCTTCCCCGTTTTGTTTTTTTCCATTTCATAGTCTCTCATCTCTCCACTCCAACAGCAAGCTCCCTTAGCACTCTTTTTTGTTTGTTTGTATGTTTTGGGCTCCTGTTCCTCTCTCTTCTCTTCCATACCCATCTTAACTCCACACATCACAATCTCCCCCCTCCCTCCTGCCTACCTGCACTGTGCGCTTAACATCACACCACCAAGCAGCCCAGCCATGGCCTACCGGAACCTGCCCTGCACTGATTACCAGCTCTCCCTGGTGGCCATAGTAAGCACCACAAACAACCCATCCCAGAAACTCTTCTTCAGTTAGACCCTCCCTGCTGTACCATATCTGTGTGACTGACCCTGCCCATTGGAGAAGGAGGTGAAAAGTATCGTGCCCACAGATGAGCAAACAACAAAGAACAGACAGCACCACTGTTCACACGTAGCCAAATAAACCAAGAAAAACAGGATAAAACAAACAAATCTACAATTAATAAGTGAGAAAAATATCCATTGAATGCTCCGAAGACAGCAGACAATATCAAAACATTTACAAAAATAGGACCGGATGGTTCCAATAGGCTTCCAAAATAAATTCCAGATGACTTTCTAATAGAAGAAAAGGCACTAGAACTACCTGATCGGGAATTCAAGTCTTTAACATTCAGAATTACCAAAAAGTTGAAGCAAAAACCAGAAGAAATGAGGAAAAGATAGACAAATTCATGGAAAAGGCAGACAAATTCATGGAAAATACAGACAAACAATGGAAGAATTCAGAAAAATAACACAGGAACAAAAAACCAAAATAAATTCACAACTAGAAATCATACAAAAACAACAATTAGAATTCCAAAAGATAAACAACAAGATTTCAGAAATGGACACTGTCGTAGAAAGGCTGAGGAAGAAGGTTTGAAATGGTGGAAGCCAGGATCAGCCAAATTGAAGACAACAACTTGGATACAACTCTGAACAAAAATCAGAAAAAACAATGAAGAAACCCTGAGAATTATGTGGGACACAATCAAAAGCAAAAATTTACGACTGATCAGAGTTCCAGAACACAAGGAGAAAACAGAAAACACTGAGAGGATCACTGAAGAATGGCTGACAGAAAACTTCCCCACTCTCATGAAAGATGAAAAGCTGACCATCCAAGAAGCTCAACAATCCCCATATAGGATAGACCCCAAAATAATATCACCAAGGCATATCATAATCACACTCGCCAAAACAAAAGACAAACAAAGAATCCTGAGAGCAGCTTGAGAAAAACAAAAAGTCACATACAGAGGAGAAACAATAAGACTAAGCCCAGATTATTCAGCAGAAACCATGCAGACAAGAAGGCAATGGGATGACATCTATAAAACCTTGAAAGAAAAAAATTCTCAGCCAAGAATAATAGATCCTGCAAAACTCTAATTCAAATATAATGCTGAAATTAGGACATTTTTAGATAAACAGAAATTAAGGGAATATGTACAAACCAAACCAAACTTACAAGAATTATTAAAGGGAGTCCTTTGATCTGAGAACAAACAACTTTTGCTTACAGGCTGAACCTAGGATGCAGGATCATACCATCCAGATACCAATCTAGGAAATGAACTCTCAAGGACTATCCAAAACCAAAAGAAATACAACAGAGGATCAGAGCAGTTAATCTGTAAATGACAACAACCTCAGAAGAATAAAAGAATGATAAACAGTGTAGGTGTAGAACCTTCTAATGGAGAGGAAGGCAAAGCGATACCAAGTAAAAATAGACTGCTTTTAACTTAGAAAGATAAGGGTAAATTTCAAGGTAACCACATTAAAGTTAACAAACATACTTATAAAAATAAGGAGAAAAAATGTAAAGTCTCAAAAAAATAAAACCTACAAAAAAAAAGAAATGAAAAAAAGATCTATAAACAAAAGGAATTCAGCATAGGAGAATAAGAAGAACAATGAAAACTTTCAGCACCACCAAAAAAAAAAAAAAACAAACTACAAAATGACAACAATAAGCTCACATCTATCAATAATTACACCGAATGTAAATGGCCTCAATGCACCCATAAAGAGATGGAGAATTACAGAATAGATTAAAAAAACAGGATCCATCAATATGTTGTCAACAAGAGACACACCTTAGAAACAAAGATGTAAATTTATAAAAATCAAGATTGGAAAAAAATACATAAAGTGAACAGCTACCAAAAAAAATCAGGAGTGGCAATACTAATCTCTGATAAAATAGACTTTAAACCAAAATCCACCATAAAAGACAAAGTAGGACACTATATAATGATTAAGAGGATGATCCGTCATGAAGATATAACCATAATACAAATCTATCTGCTCAATGACAGGGCTTCAAAATACACAAAACAAACTCTAACAGCACTGAAAAGAGAAATAGACAGTTCCACAACAATAGTAGCAGACTTCAACACACCACTCTCAGTAAAGGACAAAACAACTAAGAAGAAGCTCAGCAAAGATACAGAAGACCTAAAAGACACAATCAGCCTACTTGACCCCATGCACATATATAGAACACTGCATCCAACAGCTGCAAGGTACACATTCTTTTCCAATGCACATGGAACGTTCTCGAGAATAGACCACATCTTAGGCCACAGAGCAATCCTCAACAAGATCCAAAACACTGAAATAATACAAAGTAACTTCTCTGACCACAATGCCATCAAGGCATAAGTTAACAACAGAAAGAGCAAGAAAAAAAAATCAATTACATGGAAACTGAATAACACCCTGCTTACAAACCACTGGGTAATACAAGAAATCAGAGAAGGAATCAAAATATTCCTAAAATCAAACTAGAATGAAAACACATCATACCAAAACTTCTGGGACACAGCAAAGGTAGTCCTCAGAGGACAATTTATAACAATAGATGAACACATCAAAAAAGAAGAAAGGGGGTAGACTTCCATCAAAATGGCACTCTAGGCAGAAGTACCAAGCTGTCCCTCCACAGCAAAGATCCAACAAACTGTGCCAAACAGAGAAAACAACAATCCTGAAATCCTAAAACATCCGATGAAGAGATAAAGAACTCAGCCAAGCACCAAATGGAGTGAGAAAACTGACAGAGAATGGAGAGTGAGGAGAGAGTCATGCAGAGGTCCCCTACCAGCTAATGCAGCATGGATCCGCCATCTTGGACTCCTATCAGAGACCAGCAAACAGGGGGTACGAGAAAGCAGCTTCACGGAGCCTCCAGCGGGAGATAAAACAACCAGTAATTTGCAATATACATTTTCCCACCCCCCACACTTCTTCACCCCCACTCGGCCTCCTCTACTTCCCACAGCCACAATCTCTTGACTGGGATACACCGGCTGCTTGGATTCCACACACCTGAACAGGCCGACTGTCTAAGTGCCATTTGTTGGCTGCTGGTGTTGTTTTTTCAGCTTCTTTTGATTTCTTCCTTACCTCTCACCACCTCCCCCTCCTTTGGCTAAAATGCCTGGCTCCGTGCACCATCTTTGCTTCTTCCTGAGAGGGTGCAGAGCTCTGCTAATTTGTGATAGACACTTTCCCACTCCCTACCCTTCTTCACCGACACTCAGCCCCCTCTGCTTCCCATGGACACAGTCTCTTGTCCAAGAAACACAAGCCCACAAGTTGGGTCTCTGAGTGCCGTTTGTTGGCTGCTGGTGTTGCTTTTTTTTTCTGCTTTTTTTGATTTCTTCCTTACCTCTCACAACCTCCCCCTCCTTTCGCTCAAATACCTGGCTCCGTACGCCATATTTGCTTCTCCCTGAGGGGCTGTTGAGCTCCGTTCAACTGTGGAGATGCTTCCTGGTCTGGGATGCCGTGCTGGTGGGATCCCGGGGCTTTGCTCGTTTGTTTGTTTTGAATTGTTTGTTTGTTTTCTTTTCATTTTCTTGAGTTGGGGACCCTTTCTTGCCAGGTTGTGCTGCGTGGCAAGGAGACTACCCCCTCGGCTTGCACAGATGTACGGATGGTTTGCTGAGAGCATTTCTTTCTTTTCTTTTTTTTAATTTTTTTTTCTGTTTTTTTGAGGGCTTTTTTGTTCTTTTCTTTTTTTTTTTTTAAATGTGTTTTGTTTTCTTTTCCCTCGATTTCCCTCTTTGTCTTTCTTCATTACTCAGTTTCTTGTCTCTCTAAATCTTCTTTCCCTTTCTGTTACCTGAATACCTGCTGTTGTATACCTCTATGCCTTTTAGCCAGGCTGCACTGCAACACCTGAGAGCGACTTCACCAGACCTCATAGCTGCACCGGTGGGATCCCTGGGAACTTTGTGGTTCTTTAACCTTTCAGATTTCTATTTATTCATTCTTTTCTTCCTCTTCCCCATTCTGTTTTTCTCCATTTCATAGTCTCTCATCTCTCCACTCCAATGGTAAGCTCCCTTACCATTCTTTTTTGTTTGTTTGTATGTTTTTGGCTTCTGTTGCTGTCTCCTCTCTCCCATATCCATCTTAGCTCCACAGATAACAATCTCCCTGCTACATCCTGCCTACCTGCACCGTGCACTTGACATCACACCACCAAGCAGCACAGGCACGGCCTACTGGAACCTTCCCTGCACTGATTACTGACCCACCCTGGTGGCTGTAGTAAGTGCCACAATAAACCTGTCCCAGTAAGTCCTCTTCAGCTAGACCTGCCCTGCCGTACCATATCTGAGTGACTGACCCTGCCAATTGGAGAAGGAGGTAAAAACTATTTTGCGCACAAATGAGGAAACAACAAAGAACACACACTCCACCTGCTCAGACATAGTCATATTTTAAAAAAAAAAGGGACAAAACAAATAAATCTACAATCAGTAAATGATAAAAATAACTACTGAATGCCCCGAAGACAGCAGACAATATCAAAACATTTACAAAAGCAGGACAGGATGGTTCTAGTAGAAGTCCAAAATAAAACACCAGATGACTCTCCAGTGGAAGAAAAGGCACTAGAACTACCTGAAAAGGAATTCAAAACTCTAAAGCTCAGAATTCTCCAAGAGCTGAGGCAAACAGCTGACAAACATGAGGAAAAAATAGACAAAATCATTGAAAATACAGACAAAAAATTGGAAGAATTCAGGAAAATAATGCAGGAACAAAATACCAAAGTTAATTCACAACTAGAAATTATACAAAGACAACGGTTAGAAATCCAGAAGAAAAACAACAAGATTTCAGAAATGGGTGGTGTCATAGACAGGCTGAGAAGCAGATATGAAATGGTGGAAGACAGGGTCAGTGGAACTGAAGACAAACACTTGGATACAACTCTGTTTCAGGAAAACCCAGAAAAAGAACAAAGAAAAATGAAGAGACACTGAGAGTTATGTGGGACACAATCAAAAGCAAAAATGTGTGAATGATTGGAATTCCAGAACAGGGGGAGAAAACAGAAAACACAAAGAGGATCATTGAACAACTGCTGACAGAAAACTTTCCCAATATCATGAAAGATGAAAAGCTGGCCATCCAAGAAGCTCAACGAACCCCATATAGAAGAGACCCCAAAAGAAAATCACCAAGGTATATCATAATCACACTCGCCAAAACCAAAGTCAGACAAAGAATCCTGAGAGCATCTCATGAAAAACAAGAAGTCACATACAGAGGAGAAACACTAAGACTAAGCTCAGATTATTCAGCAGAAACCATGCAGACAAGAAGGCAATGGGATGACATATATAAAATCTTGAAAGAAAAACATTGCCAGCCAAGAATAATATATCCTGCAAAACTCTTGTTCAAATTTGATGGTGAAATTAGGTCATTTCCAGATAAACAGAAATTAAGGGAATATGTAAAAGTCAAACCAAACTTACAAGAATTATTAAAGGGAGTTCTTCAAACTGAGGACAAATAGCTTCACCTCACAGGCAGAAGCTAGGATGAAGGAACATAACAGCCAGATCCCAGTCTAGGAAATGAACTCTCGAGGACTATCCAAAACCACAAGAAATACCGCAGGGAATTACAACAGTTAATCGGAAAATGACAACAACATCAAAACAATAAAAGAGGGTATAAACGGTATAGGTATAGAACCTTCTAATGAAGAGGAAGGCAAGGTGATACCAAGTAATGGTAGACTGCTTCAAATTTAGAAAGATAAGGGTAAAATTCATTGTAACCACAAAGAAAGTTAACAAACAAACTCATGAAAAAAAAGAGTAAAAACATAGTCTCAGCAAAAACAAAACCTACAAAAACAAAAGAAAAGAAAAAAATCCACAAACAAAAGTAACTCAGCACAAGAGAGTAAGAAGAACAAAGAAAACTTCAGCACCACAAAAAAAGCACTACATAGGGACAGCAACAAACTCACATCTATCAATAATTACACTGAATGTAAACGTACTCAATGCACCCATAAAGAGAAGGAGAGTGACAGAATGCATAAGAAAACAGGATCCATCAATATGTTGTCTACAAGAGACAAAACTTAGAAAGAAATACATGAATTTATTCAAAGTCAAAGGTTGGAAACAAATATATCGAGCTAACAACTACCAAAAAAGAACAGGAGTGGCAATACTAATCTCAGATAAACTGGACTTTAAAATGATATCTGCCATAAAAGACAAAGAAGGACTCTATATAATGATTAAGGGGATGAGCCATCATGAAGACAGAACCATAATAAACATCTACGCACCCAATGACAGGGCTCCAAAATACATAAAACAAACTCTAACGACACTGAAAAGAGAAATTGACAGTTCCACAATAATAGTAGGAGACTGCAGCACACCACTCTCAGTAAAGGACAGAACAAGTAAGAAGAAACTCAACAAAGATACAGAAGACCTAAAGGGCACAATCAGCCAACTTGACCTCATAGACATATATAGAACACTCCATCCAACCTCTGCAAAGTACACATTCTTTTCCAATGCACATGGAACGTTCTCCAGAATAGACCACATCTTAGGCCACAGAGCAATCCTCAACAAGATCCAAAACGTTGAGATAATTCAAAGTATCTTCTCTGATGACAATGCCATTAAGGTAGAAATTAACACTAGAAAGAGCGAGGAAAAAAAATCAACTACATGGAAACTGAATAATACCCTGCTTTCACATCACTGGGTAATAGAAGAAATCAGAGATGGAATGAAACAATTCCTAGAATTAAATGAGAATGAAAACACATCATACCAAAACCTTTGGGACACAGCAAAGGCAGTCCTCAGAGGATAATTGATAGCAATAGATGTACATATCAAAAAAGAAAAAAGGGACAAAATCAAAACATTAACTACACAACTCAAACAAATAGAAAGACAACAGCAAAAAAAGCCCACAACCACCAGAAGAAAGGAAATAGTAAAGATCAGAGCAGAAATCAATGAAATAGAGAACAGAAAAACAATAGAAAGAATCAACAAAACGAAAAGTTGGTTCTTTGAAGAATCAACAAAATCGACAAACCACTGGCCAGACTGACAAAAGAAAAACAGGAGAGGACACAAATAACCCAAATAAGAAATGAAATGGGGGACATGACAACAGACCCAACCGAAATAAAAAGGATTATAACAGAATATTATGAAAAACTATACTCCAACAAATTTGAAAACCTAGAAGAAATGGATAAATTTCTAGAAACACACGGTCTACCCAAATTACAACAAAGTGATGTTGAAAATCTGAACAGACCCATAACAAGAGAAGAGATTGAAAAGGTAATAAAAAAACTCCAAACCAAAAAAAAACCCTGACTTAGATGGTTTCACTGGAGAATTCTACAAAACATTTACAGAAGAGCTTATACCAGTACTACTCAAGCTATTTCAGAACATAGAAGAGGAAGCAACACTTCCAAATTCATTCTATGAAGCCAGCATAACGCTGATACCAAAACCAGGCAAAGACATCACAAAAAAATAAAATTACAGACCAATATCTCTCATGAATATAGATGCAAAAATTCTCAACAAAATTCTAGCCAATAGAATTCAGCATCATATCAAAAAATAATTCACCACGACCAAGTAGGATTCATACCAGCTATGCAAGGATGGTTCAACATTAGAAAATCAATCAAAATAATCCACCACATAAATAAAAGGAAAGAAAAGAATGGCATGAAAAGGCATTTGACAAAGTCCAACACCCATTCCTGATAAAAACTCCCAATAAAATAGATATAGAAGGGAAATTTCTCAACATAATAAAGGGCATCTATGCCAAACCAATGGCCAACATCATTCTTAATGGAGAGAGGCTGAAAACATTCCCCTTGAAAACAGGAACAACAAGGATGCCCTTTATCTCCACTCCTATTTAACATTGTGCTAGAAGTCCTAGCTAGATCAATAACGCAAGAAAAAGAAACAAAGGGCATCCAAATTGGTAATGAAGAAGTTAAACTGTCCTTGTTTGTAGGTTATATGATACTATACATAGAAAACCCTAAAGACTCCAAGAGAAATCTACTGGAACTAATAGAGAGATTCAGCAGAGTAGCAGGATACAAGATAAACATTCAAAAATCAGTTGGATTCCATTAAACCAATAAGAAGAATGATGAAAAAGATATCAGGAAAACAAGACCATTTATAATAGCCCCTAAAAACATGAAATACTTACAAATAAATCTGACAAAGTATGTAAATGACCTATACAAAGAAAACTATAAAACACTACTGCATGAAACCCAAAGAGATCTACATAAATGGAAAAACATACCATGCTCATAGATAGGTAGATTCAATATTGTGAAAATGACAATTCTACCCAAAGCAATTTACAAATACAATGCAATCCCGATCCAAATACCAACAACATTCTTCAAAGAGATGGAAAAACTAATCATTCACTTTATACGGAAAGGGAAGAAGCCCTGAATAAGTAAAGCACTACTGAAGAAGAAGAATAAAGTTGGAGGACTCACACTACCTGACTTCAGAACCTACTATACAGCTACAGTAGTCAAAACAGCCTGGTATTGGTACAACGACAGATACACTGACTCATGGAACAGAATTGAGAACCCAGCTGTAAATCCATCCACCTACAGTCACCTGATCTTCGACTAGGGCCCAAAGTCCATCAAATGGGGAAAAGACAGTCTTTTTAACAAATGGTGCTGGGAAAACTGGATATCCATCTGCAAAAAAATGAAACAGGACCCATACCTCATGCCGTATACAAAAATTACTTTGAAAAGGATCAAAGACCTGAATACAAAGCCTAAAACTACAAAGTTCATAGAAGAAAAAATAGGACGAACACTTCAGGCCTCAATATATGTGATTAACAGGATACAAACCATTACCATCAAAGCACAAACCCCAATAGATAAGCTAGATAACTGGGATCTTCTAAAAATCAAACACCTATGCTCTTCAAAAGACTTCACCAAAAGAGTAAAAAGAGAACCTACAGATTGGGAAAATATTTTTGGACAGTACAAGTTAGGCAAATGTCTAATCTCCATAACCTACAAGAAAATCCAACACCTCTACAACAAAAAGACAAATAATCCTATTAAAAAATGGGCACAGGAAATGAGCAGACACTTCACCAAAGAAGACATTCAAATGGCCGACAGATACATGAGGAAATGCTCGCAATCACTAGCCATTAGAGAAATGCAAATTAAAACCACAATGAGATACCATCTCACCCCGGCCTTACTGGCATGAATGAAAAACACTGGAAATAACAAATGTTGGAGGGGCTGCGGGGAGATGGGAACTCTTATGCACTGCTGGTGGGAATGCAAAATGATACTACCATTTTGGAACATGATATGGCGCTTCCTCAGATAGCTAGAAATAGACATACCATTCAATCCAGCAATCCCACTCCTAGGAATATATCCTAGGGAAATAAAAGCCATCACACAAATAGACATACGCACACCCATGTCCATGGCAGCATTGTTCACAACAGCAAAAAGAGCGAAACAACCTAAATGCCCATCAACAGGTGAATGGATAAACAAACTATGGTACATACACACAATGGAGTATTATGCAACAATAAAAAGCAATGATGAATCTGTGAAGCATATCATAACATGGATTAAACTGAGGACATTATGCTGAGTGAAATAAGTCAATCACAAAAGGACAAATATTGTATGAGACCTCTACTGTAAAAACTCATGAAAAATTTACACACAAAAAGAAACAATCTTTGTTGGTAACGAGGGACAGGTGAGTGGGAAGGGGAAATACTAAATAGACAATAGATAAGTGTTAACTTTGGTGAAGGGCAAGACAGTGCACAATATTGGGGAAGCCAGCACAGCTTGTACAAGGAAAGGTCATTGAAGCTCCATAGACACATCCAATCTCCCTGAGGGACTGAATTGCTGGGCAGAGGACTGTGGAGACCATGGTCTCAGGGAACACCTAGCTCAATTGGCATAACACAGTTTATAAAGACAATGTTCTACATTCTGCCTTGGTGAGTAGCTTCTGGGGTCTTAAAAGCCTCTGAGCAGCCATCTAAGATACTTCATTGGTCTCACCCTTTCGAGAGCAAGAGAGAATGAAGAAAAAAAGATACAAGGGAAAGATTAGTCCAAATGACTAATGGAGCACATCTACAACGACCTCCACCAGACTGAGTCCAGTATAACAAGATGGTGACCGACTACCACCACTGACTGCTCTCATAGGGATCACAACAGAGGGTCCCGGAAAAGGCTGGAGAAAAATACAGAACAAAATTCTAACTGACAGAATAAGACCAAAGTTACTGGCCTTACAGAGACTGGAGAAACCCCAAGAGTATGGCCCCTGGATACCTTTTTAGCTCAGTAATGAAGTCACTCCCAAGGTTCACCCTTCAGCCAAAGATTATACGGTCCCATAAAACAAAATGAGACTAATGGGGCACAGCAGTCCCAGGACAAGGACTAGAAGGCAGCAGGGGACAGAAAAGCTGATACTAGGGAACCCAAGGTTGAGAAGGGGCATTGTCGATGTGTTGTGGGGTTGTAAACAATTGTCATAAAACAACAGTGTACTGTTTAATGATAAACTGTTCTATAAACCTTCATCTAAAATACAATAAAAAAAGAAAAACTATATAAAAATAAAAACTAGAATTAGTGAACTAAAAAACATAAAAATTAGTAAAGTTCTTGGAGCAAAGCTTCAAGTCAGAAAATGATGAAAGATAAGAGAGCATTGGTAAAGTGAGGCCAGATTATATATGCTTTTGAATGCCAAGTTGAAAAGATTATACACAGTATTGTAGTCATAACCAATCTAGTGTTTAGGTGAGTATACTCTCTTCTTTTTAAAAGCAAATACTCCCGGAGGTGGCAGAGACGGGCTTAAGAGGGATGAGAGAACACCGTTAAGACAGTAGCACTGAATGAAAATTACAAAATAATGTTTTGCAGTTATACCATGAAAGCACTGAGGATATAATTTCTCATCATTCTTTTCCACGTCAGTACCAAAAACACACACACCAAAGGCTTGTAAAGAAGATATTTTCCCGGGACCTGCAGAAAAACAAAATATTCAAGTGAAAGAGAGAAAAGTATAATTCCTTTGATAATATCTCCAAATTGTTCAAATGAGATCAGCAATTTGAGATAAATTTTAAGTCCAAGGTATATTAAAAATTAAAGTAACTTTTTTAGGATTAAAAACTTAAGAAAACATACTACAGGAGCACTGAGGGTCACTCAATCTCCAGCTATGCCCATGTCAAACATTAATGTCCACCATGGCCTTCTTTCCTTTTCTGCCAAACACAGTCTTTATTACTTCTCTCAAAACAATACTCTTAACATCACTCACAATTTATAAGACTTCAGCCAACAGATAAAAATCTAATATTTGTTTTGCTAAGTCTTATGGGAGACACTTTCACATATTATATCACTTTTTAATTCACACAACAATCCTGTGGAGCCCTGGTGGTGTAGTGGTTAACCACTCAGCTTCTAAATACGATGCGATTTTACAAATAAAAATTATGGATCCTTGATAGTCTATATTAGTAAGCTTTACTTGAGTCAAATATCTGAAAAATGTCAGTGTTATGGATTGAATTGTGTCCCCCAAAATATGAGTTGTCAATATTAGCCCCTATAAATGTGGATGTAATCCCATTTGGGAATAGAGTTTTCTTTGTTATGCTAATGAGGTCATATCAGTGTAGGGTATGTGTTAAGCCAGTTACTTTCGAGATATAAAAGAGCAGATTAGGCACAGAAGCAAGCAAGCAAGAAAGGCGGAAGATAGATGTCCTTTGGAGATCTCCCAGGAATGCCAAGAAGAATGTTAGAGAAGCTGGGAAATGGATTTTATCCAGAGCAGACAGAGACAGCCTTCCCCTAGAACGGGCGCCCTGAATTTAGGTTTCTGGCCTCCTAAACTTTGAGAAAACAAATTTCTGTTCATTAAAGCCATCCACTTGTGGTATCTCTGTTATAGCAGCAGTAGATAGCTAAGACAGTACATTGGGGCTTCCGTGTATGTGCATATACAAATTGGGCAATAGTAGTGGTGATGCAAAGGAGCCCTGGTGGCACAGCTGTTAAGCAGTTGGCTATTACAAACCCATCCAGCAGCTCCGCAGGAGAAAGACCTAACAATCTGCCCCTGTAAAGATTGTTGTTGTTGTTAGGTGCCATCAAGTTGGTTCTGACTCACAGCAACCCCATGTACAACCGAACAAAACACTGCCCAGTCCTGTGCCATCTCACTGTCTTTGTTATGCTTGAGCCCATTGTTGCAGCCTCTGTGTCAATTCATCTCATTGAAGGATTACACCCTAGAAAACCCTATGGGACAATTCTACTCTGTCAGAGTGGATCCCTGTGAGTCAAAATCAACTCAGCAACACCTAACAACCACACCACTGGTGATGCAAATTCTCCTAGAAACCTAAGTCAGTGATTTTCCCAGATGTTTTCTCTGCTAAACCAAAAAAACTAAACCCATTGCCGTCAAGTCGATTCCTACTCATAGTGACCCTATTGGATGGAGTAGAACTGCCCAGAGTTTCCAAGGAGCACGTGATGGACTCAAACTGCAGACCTTTTGGTTAGCAGGTGTAGCTCTTAACCACTATACCACCAGGGTTTCCATTTTCTCTGCTACCAGATATCAATTAGGCTGTGTATAAAAATCTTGATATTTGTTTTTTTAGCATATCCTCAAATGGACAAAAGACACAAGGCTACAGCCTGTTGACAGAAATCTAGTGACTTTTCCCTATTTGTTTATTCTCCTTTACAGATTGTTCATTCTAAGGCTTGCAAAATTCCAGTTATTTACTGCTGACTTCAAACTTAGGAAGCAGCTACAAGGTAGGGCACGTTGAACCTTTCTAATGATATTAGCAAAAATACCTATACATTTATATATATACACTAAAAAACCTGTTGCCATCGAGTCGATTCTGACTCATAGTGACCCTATAAGATAGGGTAAAACTGGTAGAACTGCCCCCATAGGGTTTCCAAGGAGTGGCTGGTAGATTCAAACTGCCGACCTTTTGGTTTGCAGCCGTAGCTCTTAACCGCTACGCCACCAGGGCTTCAATATGTATATATATTTTGCTTCTGTAATTTGTCATCCAAAATGCATCTTTATTTGAGAGTGAAAGGGGGCATGATTAATTCTTACAGAGACAAAAAGAGTAAGCTAAGACTGTCCAGGGCAAAGTTAAACATACAATCAGCCTATGTATAACCAGTGTGCAATCTGTAGGGGTGGAAATCAGATGATTGAGTGTACTTTCACACATTTGGTGGAATCTCAAACTGCTGATTACTATGAATTAGTAATTCATATATAAAGGGAAGGACAGGAAGGCAGACAAATGTATTTTTGATAATTCCATGAATACTATGATGACCTTGATCTGATTTACTACTTTCAGATGCCAGGGAAAAAATACAATAAATTTAAAAAGCAAATATATATTGGTCCTATGTTGTTGATGGGGCCCTGGTAGCACAGTGGTTAGGAGCTCAGCTGCTAACCAAAAGGTTGGCAGTTCGAATCCACCAGCTGCTCCTTGGGAACCCTACGCGGCAGGTTCTACTCTGTCCTATAGAGTTGGAATCGACTTGACGGCAATGGTTTTTGTTTATTGGTTTTTTTTTTGTTTGTTTTTATGTAGCTGATGTTGGAGTACAGAGGGAAAATATCACATAAAATATCTGTAATAAGCTTCAAGTTCAAGAATGTGTGCTATGGGGGCATGTCTTGAGAAGCAAAGATTTTGGAAGAAAGTGAGCGTAGGAGAACTTGCCAGAGAAAAAGGCAGAGGAAATACAATGCACAGGGAGTGAAGAGGTCGCAGACTGTTTTTGATAGTGCTGGAAGGATGCACAAGCTCCTGAAAAAAGCCTGGAGGAGAACATGGGAAAGGAAAATCAGCATCATGCCCTTAGAATGGGTAAATTTCATGGTGTATAAATTACATCCTAATAAAGCTATTAAAAAGAAAAGAATTTTAAAACTCCTGACATTATATTGTGTGTTTTTATTTCTTCACAACATCTTTATTTTCAGTAACCTTATTATTGTAAACAATTTTTTTTCCTCAACTTCCATCAAGTCAACTCCTACTCATGGGGACCCCATGCTTTAAATCATGGATATATCTTTTACATAACTCTTACCTGGTTGAGCAACAGTGCCAAAGAATAGTGATTAATGACTCTTTTCATGTTAAAACCTATAGGGACATGATAGAGGACTCAGCCATTGACCCAGTCATAATCAGTATTTGTAGTCATTATTTGGATTAAGATATCTAAGTCTATTTATAAAATGTTCAAGTGACCCCAAACAAAACATTGCTAAAGTGATGACAGAATCAAGATACAAAGTATCTTGACAAGATAGAAAGTTGGACCAAAACCAGTATGGAGAGATTTAGCAAGAATATACGTAAAATTCTACCTTTCCATTAAAAAAAAGATATGGTATATCTATTGTGATCAGTGAGGTTTTCCCGTGATATCAAAAATGAGAATTAGTGATTTCAAATAACAAAGGTTATTTCTTCTCACAACACAGTCCCTCACGGTTGGCAGCAGGGCTCTGTGCATCACAATTGTCCAGACTTAAGAGCAAAGCAGCCCCATCTCAGTAATCACTGGTTGCTCTGCCAGAGAGAAAGTGAAAACCAAAAGCCCATTTCAGTCAAGTTGATTCCAACTCATGGCGATCTCTTGTGTTACAGAGTAGAACTGCTCCATAGGCAATGGCATCACTAGGGTTAGTGTCACCCAGTGCAGTAACTCATGATGTCACCTTTCGCATTGGCTTCCTCCTGTACCAGACCATACAGAATCCTTAGTAATGTTTATTATCAATTTTAATCATAGAATAATATGTGATAAATATAGTTGTAAATTGCTTAAGTGTAATGTTCAAGAAAGTTGGAATATGAACATAAATGGATCCTATTAAATTCTACTTAATTTTTTTTTTTTTTGCTGAAGATAATTAAAAAATGACTGCAGCCATACATCAACTGGGAACTGACAGAAATTCAAGATGGATTCAAAAGAGTACGTGGAACAAGGGATAGCATTGTTGACGTCAGATGGATCTTGGATGAAAGCAGAGACTACCAGAAAGATGTTTACCTGTCTCTTATTGAATATGGAAAGCCATTTGACTGTTGGATCATAACAAATTATGGATAACATTACAAAGAATGAGAATTCCAGAACACTTATTTGTGTTCATGTGGAACTTGTACACAGACCAAGAGGCAGTCATTCAAACAGAACAAGGAGATACTGTGTGGTTTACAATTGGAAAAGATGGGTGCCAGGGTTGTATCTTTCCACCATACTTATTCAATCTATACGCTGAGCAAATAATCTGAGAAGCTGGTCTATATGAAGAAGAACAGGGCATCAGCACTGGAGGAAGATTCAATAACAACCTGCGTTATGCAGTTAATACAAACTTGCTGAAAGTGAAAGGACTTGAAGCACTTACTGATGAAGATCCAAGACCACAGCCTTCAGTATGGATTACACCTCAACATAAAGAAAACAAAAACCCTCACAACTGGACCAATAAGCAACATCATGATAAATGGAGAAAAGATTGAAGTTGTCAAGGATTTCATTTTACTTGGATCCACCATCAATTCCCATGGAAGCAGCAGTCAAGAAATCAAACAATGTATTGCACTGGGCAAATATACTGCAAAAGACTTCTTTTAAATCTTAAAAAGCAAAGATGTCACATTGATAGCTAAGGTACTCTGACCCACACCATAGTATTTTCAGTTGCCTCATATCCATGTGAAAGCTGGACAATGAAAAAGGAACACTGAAGAACCGATGCCTTTGGATTATGGTGTTGGCAAAGAATATTGAACATACCATGGACTGCCAGAAGGAAAAACAAACCTGCCTTGGTAGAAGTACAACCAAAATGCGCCTTAGAAGTAAGGACAGCATGACTTCATCTCGCTTACTTTGGACATGTTATCAGGAGGGAGAAATCCATGGAGAAGAACATCATGCTTGGTAAAGTAGAGGATCAGGGAAAAAGAGGAAGACACTCACTGAGGTGGATTGACGACAGTGGCTGCAACAGTGGTCATTGTGACGATGACACAGGACATACCACTTTTCATTCTGTTATACATAGGGTCGCTATCAAGAGGAACCTACTTAACGGCAGCTCACAATAGTCACAATTAATGTCTCAAATCAGTTGAATTCCAGTAAATCAAAAGGTAGATTATCTTGGGTGGGCCTAACCTAAACAATTTAGCCTTTTTAAGGAACTGAGTCCTTCCTGACAGAAGAGATTTAAAGCATTAGAGGTATTATCCTGCTGAATTTGAAGAATTAAGCTGTCATGAGAGACAGCTACGTGGTTAGAACTTAAGGACAACCTCTTGGATCTGACAGTGATCCTCAGCTGACAGCCAGAGAGAAAATGGGATCTTTGCCCTACAACCACAAGAAACTAAATTTTGCTAATGACCTGAATGAGCTTGGAAAATGAAATCGAGCTCCAGATGACAATGCAGCCTGTCTGATATGTTGATGTCAGCCTGAGATCCTGAGAAGATAACACTTACACCAAGCCCAGACCCAGATGCAAGGACTGTGTGATAATGAATGTAGGCCCTTTTAAGTCACTGTTTTGTAGTAATTTGATAGGCTGCATAGAAAATGAATCTAATTACAAAAGAACAAGTCCATGATATGTTATATTTTAAAAACCAACCACACAATACAAAAGAGAATGATAAATTTTTTAGCAAAAATGAAAGTATGTATATATCTGCGTAGGAAAATAATTGTCAGGTATACACAGTCAATGTTAACAAAGTGGGTAACCCTGGAAGCCACTTTGTTCAATATATGTTGTCCTATATATAAAATCTTATCTTGATAATATACTCAAGATTATTGTTATTATCATCATTTATGTGACTATACATTAGGTGAATTTCTTTTTAGACTTTCATTTATTTTCCATATTTAACATAGTGAATATGTATTATTTTGTAGTTAGACTAAAAATAAAGAATTCACAAATTTACAGAAGAGTAGGGAGCAGTTTAATTTGAAGAAACAAACTTTGACATGGCCATAAACCTAATATAATCTAACACTTAAATGAAGCCATCTTAGTCTAATGTAAGGCGTCTTGGCTGTGCAGTTGTTAAGCACTCGGCTGCTCACCAAAAGGTCAGTGGTTCAAATCCACAAGCGCCTCTATGGGAGAAAGATGTGGCAATCTGCTTCCATAAAGATTACAGCCTAGGAAACCATATGGAGTAGTTCTACTCTATCCTGTCGGGTCTCTATGAGACAGAATCGACTTGATGGCAATTGGTTTGGGTTTTTGTTTTTAGTCTAATTCTTGTACTAAACTGGATAGTGTAGTAAGTTTTATCAAATTCCATTCTTTCTCTTTTCTATTTCACTCAGCTAAACCAATCTCTCTTGAGGTTTGGCATGACCTTAAGAGTTGTAACCTGTGGAGTGTGAGCAGAAGCAACATGTGCCAATTCCATGTATTTCACTAAAAGCCTCCCAAGCTTGCTCCTCCATCATGTGCTACCTCTTTTCTGGGTGACTGGATGGTGGTACCCGTGGTGATCTTGGAAGCCATTTCTCTTTTTTTTTTTAATTTTTCTTATTGTATTTTAGGTGAAGGTTTACAGAACAAATAGTTTCTCATTAAACAATCAGTACACATATTCTTTTATGACATTGATTAACAATCTCACAACATGTCAACACTCTCCCTTCTTGACCTTGGAGGACCTTTTTTTTTTTGGTGAAAATATACGTAGCCAAAGATACACCATTTCAAAAATTTCTACATGTACAATATAGTGAGATCAATTATGTTCTTCCAGTTGTGCTGCTATTTTCACTGTAGATGAAGGTTTACAGAACAAAATAGTTTCTCATTAAACAGTTAGTACCCATGTTTCCCTATGACAATGGTTAACAATCCCATGACATGTCAACACTGTCCTTACTCAACCTTGAGTTCCCTATCACAAGCTTTCCTGTCCACTTTTGCATTCTAGTCTATGTCCCTGAACTGCTGTGCCTCTTTAGTCCCATTTTGTTTTATGGGGCTGTCTAATCTTTGGCTGAATGGTGAATCTTGTGAGTGGCTTCACCACTGAGCTAAAAAGTGTCTGGGGACCATACTGTCTTGGTTTCTCCAGTCTTTGTCAGGCCAGTAAATCTGGTCTTTTTTGTGTGTGTTAGAATTTGTTCTACATCCTTCTCCACCTCTGTCCAGAGCCCTCTGTTGTGATCCTGGTCAGAGCAGTCAGTGGTGGCAGCCGGCCACCATCTAGCTGTAGTGGACTCAGTCTGGTGGAGGCCTTAGTAGGTGTGGTCCATTAGTCCCTTGGACTAATCTTTTCCTTGTATTCTATTCTCTTCATTCTCCCTTGCTCCCAAAGGGGTAAGACCAGTGGAGTATCTCAGATGGCTGCTCGTAGGCTTTTAAGACCCCAGACTCCACTCACAAAGGTAGAATGTAGAACATTGTCTTTATAAACTGTGTTGTTCCAATTGAGCCAGATGTTCCCTGAGACCATGGTCCCCACAGCCCTCTTCCCAGCAGTTCAGTCCCTCAGGGAGTTTGGATGTGTCTATGGAGCTTCCATGACCTTTCCTTGTACAGGTTATGCTGGCTTCCCCAGTATTGTGTACTGTTTTACCCTTCACCAAAGTTACTACTTATCTATTATTACTTGATATCGCTTTGCCTTCCTCTCCATTAAAGGGTTCTATACCTACACCATTTATTTCATCTTTTATTGTTCTGATGTTGTTGTCATTTACAGATTAACAGCTCTGATTCCCTGTTGTATTTCTTTTGGTTTTGGATAGTCCTTGAGAGTTCATTTCCTAGATTGGTATCTGGCTGGTAAGCTCCTGCATCCTAGATTCAGCCTGTGAGCTGATGTTGTTTGTTCTCAGATTGAAGGACTCCCTTTAATAATTCTTGTAAGTTTGGCTTGCTTTTTACATATTCCCTTAATTTCTGATTATCTGGAAAAGTCGTAATTTTACCATCATATTTGAATAAGAGTTTTGTAGGACATATTATTCTTGGCTGGCTATTTTTTTCTTTCAAGGTTTTATATATGTCATCCCATTGCCTTCTTGCCTGCATGGTTTCTGCCAAATAATCTGAGCTTAGTCTTATTATTTCTCCTCTGTATGTGACTTTTTTGTTTTTCACGAGCTGCTCTTAGGATTATTTGTTTGTCTTTGTCTTTGGCAAGTGCAATTATCATATGCCTTGGTGATATTTTTGGGGGGGATCTATCCTATATGGGGTTTGTTGAGCTTCTTGGATGGTCAGCCTTTCATCTTTGATGATATTGGAGAAGTTTTCTGTCAGCAGTTCTTCAATGATCCTCTCTGTGTTTTCTGTTTTCTCCCCCTGTTCTGGAACTACAGTCACCCACAGATTTTTGCTTTTTATTGTATCCCACATAATTCTCAGGGTTTCTTCATTTTTATTCGTTCTTTTTTCTGATTTTTCCTCAAACAGAGTTGTATCCAAGTGTTTGTCTTCGATTTCACTGATCCTGTCTTCCACCATTTCAAATCTGCTCCTCAGCCCTTCTGTGACACTGTCCATTTCTGAAATCTTGGTGTTTATCTTTTGTATTGTTAATTGTTGTTTTTGTATGATTTCTAGTTGTGAATTTATTTTGGCATTTTGTTCCTCCATTGTTTTCCTGAATTCTTCCATTTATTGTTCTGCATTTTCCATGAATTTGTCTGCCTTTTCCATGAATTTGTCTATTTTTCCTCATTTTTGTCTGCTTTTAGCTTCAACTCTTACTTAATTCTGAATATTAGAGATTTGAATTCCTTATCAGGTAGGTCTAGTGCCTTTTCTTGTACTGGAAAGTCATCTGATGTTCTATTTTGGAGTCTACTGGAACCATCCTGTCCTGTTATTGTAAATGTTTTGATGTTGCCTGCTGTCTTTGGGGCATTCAGTGTTTGTTTCATCCTGCTTTTTTGTTTTATTTGGCTATGTCTCAGCAGGGGGGCTGTGAGTTCTTTGTTGTTTGCTCATCTATGGGCACGATACTTTTCACCTTCTCCAATTGGCAGGGTCAGTCACACAGATATGTTACAGCAGGGTATGTCAAGCTGAAGAGGAGTTGCTGGGATGGGTTGTTTGTGGCACTTACTATGGCCACCTGTGCAGGCTGGTAATCAGTGCAGGGCAGGTTCCAGTAGGCCATGTTTGTACTGCTTGGTGTGTGATGTTCAGTGCACAGTGCAGGTAGGAAGGATGGAGGGCGGAGATTGTGATGTGTGGAGCTAGTTGGGTATGGGAGAGAGGAGAGAGGAACAGGAGCCCAAAATATACAAACAAACAAAAAAGAGTACTAGGGGAGCTTGCTGTTGGAGTGGAGAGATGAGAGACTATGAAAAGGAGAAAAACAAGAAGGAAAAGAAGAAAAAAAAATTAGGAAAATAAAATAAAAGAGAAGCTCCCAGGTATCCCATCGGTGTGGCTACGAGGTCTGGGGAAGTTGCTCCCAGGTGGTGAAGTACAGCATGGCTAGAAAGGGTAGAAGTGTCACTCAGCACCTGGTATTCAGGGGACAGGAAGAGGAGTATAGAGAGATGAGAAACTGAGTAGTGAAGAAAGAAAAAAAGGGGAAAAGAGAACAAAACAAACAAATTAAAAAAAAGAACAAGAACCACACAACCTAAAAAAAAAAAAGAAAAAAGAAGTTCCCTCAGGGATTCCTCCGTAAGTCTGTACAAACTGAGGGGGTAGGTCCCAAGCCACGCAGTACTGCCCAGCTAGAATGGGCTCCCAATTTCAGAAAAGAAGAAGAAAACAAACGATGAAACAATTCAAAACAAACATAAAAAAGCCCCAGGATCCCACCAGCATGGAAGCTCTGGCTAGGAAGCAGTCTCACAGTTAAGCAGCATTTCACAGCCTTTCAAGAAGAAGCAAAGATGGCACATGGAGGAAGGTATTTGAGAGAAAGGAGGGGGAGGTGGTGAGAGGTAAGGAAGAAATCTAAGAGTGGAAAAAAAGCAACACCAGCGGCCAACAAATGGCACTTAGGGAGCCAGCCAGTGCGGGCTAGTGGAATCGAAGCGATACCAGGGTGAAGCCGGTGCTTCCCGGCCAAGAGACTATGGCTGCAGGAAGCAGAGGAGGCCAAGTGGGGTGAAGAATGATGAGGGGTGGGAAAGCATACATCGGTGGTTAGCAGTTGTTCTGTCTCCTGCTGGAAGCTCCGTGAAGCTGCTTTCTCATACCCCCTGTTTGCTGGTCTCTGATAGGGGTCCAAGATGGCGGATCCATGCTGTGTTAGCTGATAGTGGACCTCTGCATGTATCTTTCCTCACTCTCTGTTCTCTGTCAGTTTCTTATTCCACTCAGTGCTTGGCTGAGTTCTTTATCTCTTCTTTTGGTGCTTAGGGTTTCAGGATTGCTGTTTTTTCTGTTTGACTTAGTTTTTTGGATCTTTGCTGTGGCGGGATGGTATGGTGCTTCTGCTTATAGTGCCATGTTGCCCAGACTTCGGAAGCCACTTCTTAAAGATATCAGAGCGTCCATCAATCTAGGTCTCTGAAAGACTATTGTAGTTCAGTCCCCCAACCCCACCCTACCCATCTGGAACTGCCCTGGACAGTTATGCAAATGACACATATATTTCTTTTTACTGGGTTACTACATATTAGATGTGTTTATTACATCAGTTAATTGAACACTTACTCTATTCTAGACCCTCTGCTGAGATTCTATGTACATTAGTTACTACCATCACTATCATCCCAATTTTAGACATGTGGAAACAAAACCTCAGACAGTTTTAGTCAATCAACTGAGATTGCACTTATAGCTAATTAAGCAAAGACTTCAACCCAGGTCTTTCTTTATTCAAATCTATTTGCACAGCTCCTGCACTGCACTCCCAGAATTTGAGGGGGAGGGGAATAAATTTGAATAAATAAAAAGATTTGAAAGGAGATACTCCAACAAATACATGTACATACATGTTCATAACGGCACTATTCAGTATAGTCAAAAGTTAGAAACAGCCCAAATGCCCTTCAACAGATGAATGGATTAAAAGATGCAGTGTATACACACAATGGAATATTATTCACCTGTAAAAAAGTACTAATACATTTTACAATATGAATAAGCCTTGAAAACATTATGCTAAGTGAAAGAAGCCAGACACAAAAGGTTACATTCTTGCACGACTTCATTTATATAAAATATTCACCACTACCACCAGTTGCCATCAAGTCATTTCTAACTCATGGTGACCCCATGTGTATCAGAGTAGAACTATAGTCCATAAGGTTTTCAATGGCTGATTTTTAGGAAGTAGATCACCAGGCCTTTCTTCCAAGGTACCTTGGGGTATACTTGAACCTTGATTTTGGTTAGCAACTGTGCATGTTAACTATGACATATTCAGAATAAGTAAATCCACAGAGACAGAACACAGATTGATACTTGTCAGAGGGAGGTGGGGGTGTGGGTAGAATGGGGAGAAACTGCTTAAATGAGGTGTTGTTGTTGTTGCGTGCCCTTGAGTCAATTCTGACTCATAGCAGCCCTATAGGACAGAGTAGAACTGCCCCATAGGGTTTCCAAGGAGTGGCTGGTGCCGACCTTTCAGTTAGCAGCAAAACTCTTAACAACTGTGCCACCAGGGCTCCTTGCTTAACGGGTATGGGGTTTTAATTTAGGATCATGGAAATATTTAGAAACTAGATAGAAGTGGTGGTTGAACAACATTGTCAATGTACCAAATGTCACTGAATTGTTCACTTTAAAATGACTTTGTTATGAGAATTTCATTTCAATAAATTTTTAAAAATTAAGATTAAACTTGATCAAATTGAATAAGAAGGAACAGAGAGTTGAGAATGATCTAAAATGTTCATACCTAGAATATTGGAAAGAACTGGAGTTGTATGGCATAAAGAAAAAAAGATCAACTTTAAGTATTTGAAGGCTTGGTATTTAGGAGTTAGAATAGAGTTGTTCTTTTCAGCCAAGCTCAGAGATTTGGAAAGAATTTCAGTTCAGCATAAAAAATTTTCTGACGAAAGCTGTCCAACTGTGGGATGTATTGTCTTCATTTACTAAATCTTCCATTTATTCAAGCAGTATTGTATTCATATTAGATGCTAGCATTCCATTAGGTGCAGATGATTCTAAGGTGACTAAGACTTAGTTTATGTCATTAGTAATTTACTTTCTAGAAGAGGAGACAGTATACAAACACATACCCGCAGAAAAGAACAATGACTGTAATGATCACCTGGAGTAGAAAGCAATTGACCCAGTTTGGCACTGCCAGGGACAACGTGCTAAAATACTGCTCTGTGGAGTAGTGCCTGTCTAATGAAGTTTCCATCAGTTCAGAATAAAATGAGACAAACAAGAAACATAGAATGATATTTTCAAAAGGCTAATTTGTTTTTTATTGAGTTTATGTGCATGCTTCCTTCTTTTTCAGATCCTGACAATAACATTTATTCAGAGAGCACCACCAACTATGTTAAATGCTTTTTAAACACATGGTAATTACTAACATAACGATTTACACCCACATTATGTCATAGAGGGCTCTTCACAACAATGTGGTAGGCATTTAATTGTGCCCATTTGCCAGGTGAGGAAATAGAGCCTCTGACAGGGCATTTGGCTCTCCCAAGATCACACCGCAGGGAGTGATAGCAGAAATCAAGTTTTGGTAACTCTTCTTAAGAGACTTGATGACCAGCTTCCTCTCTTTTCTGGAACAAAATTTTACCACCACTCTTCTTCACAGTGCGGGTAGAGAATCTGGAGTGGGACAGGGAATGAGGTAACAAGAGAGTTGTTAACAGGTGAGGAAGGGCAGGAGTCGGAGAAGGAGAATAGATGGTAAAGAAGGCATTGGGGGTGTGGATCAGTTAAATCCGGACGTATTTGCAGATCTGGGTGTAGACAGCTGGATGCCAGGCAGAGCCACAGAGGTAAATGCCCCATGAAAGAATGCTCTGTAGGGTCTTATCACAAATCAGGGGGCCACCTGACTCCCTCTGTCAAGGGTCCTGGCCCTGGTCCAGTCCAGCACACATTATGTTGTTGGTGACCAGGCCGAGGTAGAAGACCTCACTCTCCTTAAGACTCAGGACAATGACCTCGGGACAATGACCCTGGGGCAGCGCACTTCACTCTTCCGTTACTTCACTCTTCCTGTGGCTGATGTACCCAGCCAGCAGCCTGCCACTATCTACAGCCTGGATACACTGGTAGGGCAGGCTCAGGGTCTGGTTGCGAGACCCCAGCACAGCGGGCCTGGCCAGCTTCAGCATCGTGAGGACGTGTTCCTCTCTGCGCCAGGGAAGGATGGTGCCTGAGCTCTGCCGGCACTTGGGATGTATGACAGAGCCAGTGGTGCTGCGGAGCTGCTCGCCCTGGAGGAGCAGCAGGTGGTCATCCCAGATACAAGACCACACCGGTTTGTTGTAATGGCAGTGAGCGGCCAGGAGAACCCAACCCTTGTCCACCAGGAAGCCGGCGCAGTGGAACTAGAGGCAGTAAAAGATGGAGACGTGCCAGGCCTGTGAGCTGTGCGCCCACGGGGCGCTGAAGGTCGCGGTGTCAGCTGCAGTGTGGTTTTCTGGCGGGCAGAGCCGCTCCGCAGCTGGAGAAAGCGGAGTCAGACCAGTCAGGGCAGGGCACGGGCTGGGTTTGGCGTCAGGGGAGAGCAATGGGGTGGGACTGCGAAGGGCAGCATCAGAACCGGGCGAGCATTTGGTGAAAATTGTGGGATCGCGGGGGAAACACATGGCAGGGCGGAGAAGAACAGCATGAAAAGTGCATGCTTCCTTTTTGTTGTTAAAATGTTCTTTTTTATGAAACGATATGGGTATAGCTGGTGGCTTGTTTGTTACTTGTGAATTGTTTGATGCTGTCTTAGTCATCTAGTACCGCTATAACAGAAATACCACAAGTGGATGGTTCTAATGAAGAGAAGTTTATTTCCTCACAGTCAAAGTAGGCTAAAAGTCCAATTTCAGGGTGTCAGCTCCAGGGGAAGGCTTTTCTTCTTTGTCAGCCTTCTCTTCGGTGTTCCCCCGGGGCCAGGAGCTTCTCGGCGCAGGGCCCCCTGTCCAAAGGACGTGCTCTGCTCCTGGCACTGCTTTCTTGATGGTATGAGGTCCGCCTGTCTCACTGCTCACTTCTGTGTTTTATATCTCAAGAGATTGCCTCAAGACGCGATCCTGTCTTGTAGATCCAGTCCTGCTTTACTAACACAACTGCCATCCATCCTCCCTCATTAACATCATAGAGGCAGGATTTACAACATATAAGAAAATCACACAGTACCAGGAATCATGGCCCAGCCAAACTGATATACACATTTTTGGGGGGACATAATTCAATCCATGACAGATGCTAATGTCTTTAGTTTGAAAAATAAAACTTTGGCAACCCTCTCTTGCCCCACAAATATTTTAAATAAATTTTTGCTAGCCCATTACAAACTCTACTCCGGTAACCTAAAAACATTTGAACTGGGCATTGAAAGATAAGTAGGCATTTACCAGATAGATGTAGGCTTTCCAGGTAAAGACACTGTAATTGCCAAAGCACAGGGATTTGAAAACTGCCTGGCTTCTTGGAGACTCTTAAAGTAATTTGGTATTGCTGGAACATTGAGTATATCAGGAAAAGTGGGAAAAGATAAGGCTGCAGGAATTGAAAGAGGTCAAATTGCAGATGTCCATTTGTACCATGCTAAGTGATTTTGATGTGATCCTGTAGGCAATAGGAACCTATCGAAAGTCTTCAGGCTGTCAGTACAACAGTACTTTTAATATAGATCCTCAGACTGCTATTCAGTGCTCTTTTCATCTGTTAACTTGGGTTTTAGGATCTGCGATTGTTGACTTTTTAGACCTGGCAGATCTACACAATTAAAAAAAAAAAACACTCATGTTAGAGCCATACTCCAAAAACAGAACCTTTTTAGGATGCTTCTTTCTAATTTATTTCTAAGTAGAAACAATGAAAATGGCATAATCCCTTTATGCTTTAGAAAAAGCATGGCCTGATATGGAGGCTGAGTTGGAAGTGAACAGTAGCATGCTGGGCCAGGAAGGTGAATTAAAAGCCTGATACAGTAGTGAGTTGCCTGATATTGGGGGTATTGACAGCATTAAATATATCATAAGGGCTCACACTAGCTGCATTGGAACAGTCTTTTCAACTCTTAAGAGGAGACATTAATTTCCTTTTGCAAAAGAACATAGACATGAAAAAATAGTATATGTAAGAATGACCATTGTGAGAAACACAGAAAGATTGCATTTCAATCTTTGTCACTGCTTTCCTGTTTTCTCCAGTCTAACAGACTCCACATTTTCCTGTTTTCCCCCTAATCTGAACCTTTAGAAGAGGAGCATAGAAAACTTCCCTGACATCATCTCTTTAAAATGTATAGTATCTTCCTAAGATAAAATACTACATATTATGTAGCTATTTTTGTGCAAGAATGGCTACAGACTACTGATGGATAGACGTTCTTGTCCCAGCTTTTACACTCCAGGAAAATCCTGTAGTTACAGTTTACTAAAATTCCAACAGCAAAGTAAATTTATAAAATAAAATAAAACCCAGAATCACCACAAACTGTCATTTCAAAAAGCCTTGTTAAATCAATACTTCAAAATAACACTCACATTTAAATCTTTGAAAGGATGTAATTTGAAAGGAATCAAGCATAACATGGCTATTCCAGCTGAGACTCATATTTAATCAATATTTTAATATTCCTTTGCTTACATATCAATTACATTAAAATCAAAAACCAAAACCATCGCCATCGAGTCGATTCCAACTATAGCAGCCCTGTAGGACACAGAAGTTCTCCCATAGGATTTCCAACGAGCAGCTGATGAACTTGAACTCCAACCCTTTGGTTATCAGCCTAGTTCTCTAAAAGTCCTAATACAACTAAGCTTAGCTGCTCTACTTTATATAAATAGCTTTTATTTGTAAATTCACTGTGGTAATGATATGAAGTAACACATAGAGCCTACAAGGTCACTTTCCACCCATAATCAGATACCATAAACAGCTTAACCTTCCCCAACAAATTACTTCTTGATTTCTACTACTAAGAGTCAAGAAGATATGGCAATTATTTTTTAAAAAAAACAACTAATACCTTATTTGCTAGAGATTGCTGCTAATTTTCAAATTCTAAAATAACGAACATTAATTTCTTGTCATTTAATCTGCTGTTAATTTCTTTCACTGAGATATGTAGAAACTAGAGTTTACCTTGTGATATACTACAAATTTATTTTTCAACATAATGAATCAAGCTTTCAAAGTTACAAAAAATAAATATTTGTAAATTTGTTATTCTCAGTCAATGCATCAGTACTTTTAATATGAATCCTTAGACAGCAGTTCAGTGCTCATTTCATTTGTAGTTTGGGTTTTACAGTCTGTGATTATTACCTTTTTAAACTGGCAGGTCTACACAACGAAAATTAGCACTTGTGTTAGGTATGTCTCCCATCCATGCTTCAGAAGCAATACTTTTTCAGGGTTTCTTTTTGACTTATACCTAAATAGAAAACTGATAGAAATTGTATGACAACAATAAAAAAAAAAAAAAAGGATGCATCTGCAAAAGAAGGTACAACTCAGTTCTATATTGTGCTTAATCTCTTGAAGATCTTAGCAATCATCTTGACAAAATTTCATGAACTTTGAAAGTTATAAAAGCATAGCAAAACTAAAATGCTACGTGGCAAGTTCACTAGAATTTCACATTGTGATTCTGCTCAGTCAGTGAATGTTACTTTGCTTGGTGCTTAATTTGGTTAAATAAGATAGAAATTTCACAACGTTTGGTACCACATCTGTCACGGATTGAATTGTATCCCCCAAAAATATCTGTCAACTTGGCTAGATCATGATTCCCAGTATTGTATGATTGTGTACCATTTTGTAATCTGCTGTGATTTCCTTATGTGTTGTAAACTCTATCTCTATGATGTAATAAGATGGATTAGTGGCAGTTATACTGATGAGGTCTACAACATTAGGTAGTGTCTTAAGCCAATCTCTTTTGAGATATAAAAGAGAGAAGTCAGCAGAGAGATATGGAACCTCATACCACCAAGAAAGCAGTGCTGGGAGCAGAGCACATCCTTTGGACCTGAGGTTCCTGCACAGAGAAGCTCCCAGACCAAGGCAAAATTGATGACATGGACCTTCCTCCAGAGCCAACAGAGAAAGCATTCCCTTGGAGCTGATGCCCTGAATTTGGACTTGTAGTCTACTGGACTATGAGAGAATAAACTTCTCTTTGTTAAAGCCAACCACTTGTGGTATTTCTGTTATAGCAGCACTAGATGACTAAGACAACATCCAAAACCAGCTTTTTTATATGAGCACAAACATTGAGTCAAATGCTTTACAGGTCCTGAAATTTAGGATGTGGACTGAAACTACTGTGTTTTAGTATTCAGTGTTTGCTGTGTTTCAGTGTTTATGTATCAGAAGAAACACCAGCAACTGTACGACATGTTGGATAAGCAAGGTATTAAGTTGAAGTCAAAGCTTTATAATCATTTGTGGGGAGGGGGGAAATATCATTTAAATTTAAATTAAACAGGGAAAATATACATATGTGATCTCAGGTACGTACACAAAGAGGCTCCACTACCAAATAAATGTCTACAGCTGAGCTTAGCTGCTCTATATAAACAGGTTTAATTTCTAAATTAACTATGGTAATAATATGAGGCAACATATGTAGCCTACAGGGTCACGTTCCACCTATAATCCAACCACTCTTGTGGCACCATGGTGGCAAGCTATACATTGTTTGTTTTTAACTTAATGACCACATTTTATGCCACTCTGTGAGACACAAGGTTCATTAGACCGTCTGTTCAAGTGCCTTAAGGCCACAACTCATTCTGGTTTTGCAATTACCGGTGACAATTTTTATACGCAGCCAAATTTTTCAATCACAGTAGGAAGGTCTGCATAATTTGTGGCTTTTTGCTCTTCTCTCTGATAATCCCACATTGGGAAAAAGCATTAAAGATGCAACCTGGAAAAGAATCAATGCTGCACACACCATTTTACTATTTTTCAAGATAGAACTCTAAGAAAGGGAATATGGGAAAACAAAAGCTATTAGCACATCTGTTTATTTATAAACAGATTGTTTTCACTTGTAATAGATCATAAACTCCAGGAGGGAGGGAGAGATAGTTGGTGATCTTCATTCTCAGTCATATCATGTAAAAGCACCATTTTTCAAAGATGTTTAATTCTTTGAAATCTGCTCACTATAAGTGACACCTGTATTTGGACTCTCCTAAGCCTATAGTGCTTTTGAAATTAATCTTGAAAACAGCAATTGCATTTTTAGATCAATAGGTACTGTCACTGTGTCTCTTATACCAATTTAAGAAATGCTTAATGGAAATCACTCAGGCAAGAATTTAAATCACTCCTGGCCAAAAACTTGGAGTGAATCCTTTGCAAACCGGTTGGTATGCAGAGACTCTAATTGGAGAACAAATAAAGAGAGAGCTATCCTATGCAGGATCCTGGGATTTGATTTACAGGTTATCAGTACATGCTGACCTAGACCAGATTTTACAAGACAGAAGGAGTCTGTGCATTTAAGTAAACAAATGTGAAATCATGGCAACTGATCATTATTATCAAAGGTTAGAGGCTGAAACCAATTCAACAAAAAAACTCAAGAGTGATCATTTCCATCAAAGAGTCTTGTTGATATTTGGGTAGGCTGGAAGTACTTGAAGACCAGAGAGGAGTTTGGAAAAAAAAGTTGTTTAGAGGTCACAGTATTAAACCAAAGTTGAAAGAGAAAGAGAGAGAAACTCAGCAATATCTCAGCAAGAATAAAAGCTTTCCTCAAGAACTGGAGTAAACTAAGTTTGAACAAAGCATATACACACTTTAGCCTGGAGGAGGAATCGTAAATTAATAACCCAGAATTCTGTTGACCTGCAAACCCAAAGATGAATGGAACTGATTTATACTGCAAACACCATATTCATCTTTACTCTTCAGCAGCATTTGGCAGCTATATTGCTGGAACATATACCGGAGACCTGGGTTTGAGTCCCAGATAGGCTAGTGACTATATATGCCTTTTGAGAAAATCATTGTCTTCATGAGCATCAGCTTCCCCAGCTATAAAATGTGGGTAGTAATCTATTTTCAAAGATTGTGGAAAGATTTAAACAATATAACCTATGTGAATGTTCTGGCTTTATAGTAAATATTCAATATACATTTGTCACATATTTGTTAAGTTAGGATGGAAACCAACTTTTCTGTGAAGAAACAATAGTAACCAAAACTCTAGTAATCATACTTTCATTGGAGGAAACAAAATGGAACAAATGCTATCTGACATATAATAATTATAATCTCTCTTCCCTGGCCTGGCAATTTTCCCATCTCAACACTGGCTAGTGCTGCATATTCCTGGATTTGATTCAGTTTGTATGTCGTTGTTTGCAAGACCCTAAGTAAGTTGCTAGGATACCACTGAGGCCTTTTAACACTTTATTTTCCTTTTCTCAGTATACTGCTTTTGAGAGGTAGGTCCATTTAAAAATTTGAACATAATTTATTTCTCAACTTGACACATAGCAATCTACAGGACTGAATTGTACATAACTAGTGTATTAAATTTAACAATGCTAAGCCTGTTGTAGATAATTGTTGCAAACTTTAGACATGTATTTAACAGTTCAACCTCTAGTACATGCTTCAAATACTTCATTATATGCTGCAAACGTTTCCTCAAGCACTGATAATTAGTGAATGCAAAAATATGGTAAAAGAAAGAAAACTTCTGGATAAAATTGGCAAAATCTTCATGCATGTGGCCTCTGAATATTTTAACTATGTTTTTTTAAAAAAGATGTATGATATTATACAGTTGGATTTACAATGAAGATATTTAATATCTTTCTATCAAACTAAATGAATAACCATCTATGGAATATCCAGGCACCAACCTACTCCACTTCCTATGAAGAGAAAGAAAGGGGAGTGAACATGTTACTTGGTTTTTGAACAAGTGTGTTGCTTAGCAACAAGAAAAAGGTTCAAAAGATTAAGTCAGCAATGCCCAACTGAATCCAGTACAGCTGAAAAATATACCCTTGGGTGTCAGACTCCAAACTGCTTCTCAGAGAAAACTGGCTTCTAGAATTTAGATATGTGGTCTTTACTATGTACTTTCAATAATACCAATTTTATTTAAAAATGAGTTAAAAAAAAAAAAAGTCATGTCAAAATTACGAAACTAGTATAACCCGTGATAAATTTATTTCCTTGGAATCTCTGTGTTATATACTCCCCAAATTTCAGGTCCAAATTGACCAAGATCTGTTTCTGGCCTACTTACCACTACAAGAAAAGGATTTTGCAGTACATGAATTGGAACAGTTCCTTACTTTTTTCTAGAGTCAGCTGTTTTCCCATCTAGGTAGGGTGAATCTTTCTCAGCTTGGATAATTTGGTATACAAAATCTCATGAATTTTGTCTGAGTTTACCAGAAGGAGTTACGGACAAGAAAAGGAAATGGTTCAAATCTTACACTCCACAGTAATTGTACTAAGAAATCTTCTGTTCAGTTTTGTTTCCTCAGATTATTCCTGTGTTCTCAAGTTACTGGTCCTCCAGTGCCCTCCCAGATACCCTCTTAGCCTCTGATGTGCTGTGTGCTAAGTCATTTGATTGTCACACAATTCCTCTGCCTACGCATCTAGGGATTGGACAAAACAAAAGGCAGCAAATCCTTACCTGTGCGACTCTATATGATCTAAGGAGGTGAGGGAAGATCATGCCCATCATTCCAAAAGGAATTTTAGTTAGTACTGTTTCTTCACAGAAAAGTCTCAAGTCTTATTTAATGTGTCACCTGAACCAAATACTGGGGTGAAAAAAAAAATTGAGGTTTGAAGAACAGCTGCTGTTCACTAAAACATCAAAGCTCAAGACAACTGTTTTCTACAAAAGCTGACTCCCAGTGTCTAGTATAGCATCTCTTAAGATTTACTTACAATCTAATATGAACACAAATTCAAACAGAAGGAAACTTTTTAATTAGTACAAAAAAGAATATTCTACGAACAACAGAGGAGTTGTCTACATTCCATGAGGAAACCATTCAACTACCTTGGAATCGTCCTTTCTCCTCTAATGACATACTCTCCTCTCCCCACCCCCAACCACAGTGAAAAGGCAATAGAAGCTAGGAAATAAGAGCCAGGTTACTTCTACAGTTGGTTGAATTCATGAGGTTTTCTTATTCTAGAAGGAGTTCTGGGTTAAAGGACAGTTAGAGGAAACAGAGCATCTGATATTGTATAGAATTTCTGCTTTCAAAGGCAGAGAATTGAACTGATTCCAATAATGAGTGGATTGGGAAATGTCAGATTGATATTGCTGATGCTTTCTTTCCCTAATCCACACTACTTTCACACTGAGTCCAGCCTGAACAATAAAGCTGCTTTTCTGTATTTTTTTTTTTTTTACCTTTTTCTCTAATTTAAAGAAAAAGAGCAGAGCATTTGAAAGGAACTCGACAGATTAACCATGATTATAAATTGCAACAGAGTTAAACAGCCAAGTTCATATTCGCTGCTATTCTGGTCACATCTACTAGCAACCTGTCCCTGGGAACACCAGGCAGGGAGTGCTACATGCACTCTTCTTATTTCTCAGAAGCTTTTGGTCCACAACACTACTTCTTTCCTATCCTCAGAAGCTGGACTGGATCACATAGGTCTCTTGACCTACACTTTATTCTTATCCCATAAAGCAAGGTTGAAGTCAGACTTGAGGAAATAGATCCCTTTGCTTCTTCCCCAAAACCATAGCCCCAAGGTTTTGCTCAGGCTCCTCAGCCAATATATTTCACTGACTTCCTGGTTTGCAGCAGGTTTATCTCACAAATGGTCTAATATAAATTAACAAGCCAAGTTCCACAAAACACTTTAATCGCAGCAACTTGCAGGAAAAGGCATTATCTCCAGTTTTTCCCTAACTTCATATAACAGCACTCTACATAGATAAGAAAACTAAAAAGATATAAGATTGACTTTGCATTGTTCTGCTTTATTTTAAAACAAGGATGTCAGAATTTCCATAACAAAACAAGCTCTGACCTTCAAGATGGTCATGTACAGATGTTGAGCACTTTTTCCAACAAAGCTCCCGTTATTCAACATGTTCTTTGAAACTTCTGTTTTGGAGTTAGCTTCACTGCCATTTCATAAGCAATATAAGGAAAATCTTACTGTTTTATGACAATACCTCAGTAAGGTCATAATTTTCTTGAAGAAAATAAAATGTTGTATTATAGACATAGACAAAGTTGCAAGCCTATGTGGGAAATAATCCAGTAGAACTATTCACGACAAAGCCTATGGAAATCTTAGAAGCAAAGCTTTGAGTCGAAACAAAAACAAAGCAAGCCGTGACGTCTATATATGCTTGAGGCTATATCTGCAAGAACTTCCAGCTAAGAGTTAGATATTCAGTCAATTAGTTCCTTATGTGCTGCCAAAAGTCTGATTTGATATGGTTATTTATTTTATTATTTACTTTTCTTTATGACCAGTTGCTTAAAGAACTGACCCAGTTAACCAGTTATAATAACTTCTATCTGGACTCAGTTTCAGAGACAACCCTGCTTCAGGCTCATGCTATAATCATTAAGCTATTAACATTAATCAAAATCCTTTCAAGACTCTTTATGACTTAAGATAATTGTTCTTTAAAAAAATCATTCATATTCAAGATTGTTTATCTTACTTCTCTACAAATACTGCAATAAGTAATATGACTTTAAACTTCAGATGCTTCAGCACCTAATATAAGTAGAATTCTCTATGATAAAGACATATGAAAAGTTGACTCTTTTTTTCAAGTGTTTAAACGCTCAAGTGTTTGGTTACAGCAATATAAATGATCATGTTCAACTAAGGGGACTTAAGATAAAATACTCTGTAGAAAAGCCAGGAGGATATAGAGTTGAATGTCAAGGTCTAGGTTTTATGTGAATTAAATGGAGCACTGTGTATTGGAATGCCTTGAGGAGCACAAGATGGCAGTAAAAAGTCTCAACAGAAAAAGTGGCCCATTTGTTATCTGAATTTCAGGGTCATTGCACTGTTCTCAATGGCAACTATGAAATTAATTACCTTTTATTTCAGGTTTAACAATAAGAAGACAATAAAGCAGAAGTGGATATAAAAGTATGAAATTCAGTACAATGGTGCTATGAGAAATTGTAACATGATCATGGTTGACTGTAGCATTAACAATTCAACCATACAAATCCATATACACATAAAGTATATGTGCACCACATATAAAATATTGGTAGTATACAGGCAGTCCCCAGTTTACGAACAAGATCTGTTCCTGAGTGTGTCTAAGAATTTATAGGTAAGTCAGAACATGTGTATATGGTTCTTATTTAGCCTTACTTGAGTGCAAGAAAAGACTCAAAGCCTTTTCAATGACATAAAAGCTGCACATGCAGCAGGAGAAAGAGTTGTGATGAGAATTTTTTGTGAGTAGGGATTGGTCCAGTCTTTTCAAAGTGAGGACAAATTTACATAACATCAAAGGGCAAGACTGAATAGTAAGTCGGAAGTTCCTCACCTGGGGACTGCCTGGAGTTCAGAACCTGAGCAGAGTGTTTATATGTCATGTTTCTTTGAGAAAGATGAACTAAAAAACACCTTCAGATGTAAGATAACCCTCCACATTTCAAAAAAATTTTCTCACAAAGGGAAAAGATGAAATTCAGACATATGAAAAAAAATTAAGCATTTAAATCTTACTAGTTAGGCCAGGCCAAAGATTATCGATAGTGATTTGTAGAAACCATTTATAGTGAACACTATAAATTTTTCTGGCTTGAGTAGTGCAATGTATTATATCACTATTGTTGTTTTGTTATGTGCTGTCATGTTTGACTCATTGCCACCCCATGTGACAGAGAACTGCCCCATAGGGTTTTCTAGGCTATACTTTTTACAGGAGCAGATTGCCAGGTCTTTCTCCTGTGGAGCTGATGGGTGGGTGTTTTATCCTCGTTTCTATAGAAAATGATATCTGATGTCCTTTTAAAATTAATTGAAAGAGTGAGGTCAGCAAGATGGTGGTGTAAGCAATTCCATGCTCCCTCCATCCTCCCACAGAAACACACACACACACGCACACACACACACACACACACACACACACAAACAGCAGTAACTGACAGAACCAACTTTGTCAGATGTCTGGAACCCAGTCAAAAGTTTACAGCAACAAATCAAACACTGTATCAAGAAAAAGAGGACTTCAAAATGGAGGAAAGTTTTGGTTTTCTACATCCTGAACTCCTTGCTCTCTCCAGCTTGGCGGCCCTCTTAAGGCAGTGGCAGCAGCTTCCCTAGAGAGGGACCCTGGTCTCAGGCCTCGGAGAGAGCAAAGCAGATTCTATTCACAAATTATTGTATGTGTCTATTCTAACCTGTCTGGAACTACATGAAGGATTGATGCAAACGTTTTTTGTTTTTGTTTTTGTTTTTAATTTATTTATTATTTATTATGGCTTAATGGGTACAGAGTTGCTGTTTGGGGTGATTAAAAAAAAAATTCAGAATTAGGGGTAATTGTGCCACAATGTGAATATAATTAATACCACTGAAAAGTACATTTTAAAATGGAAATTTTTATGTTCTATATATTTTACCACAATAAAAGAAAATGGTGGGAAAAGAAAGTATCCACATTAATAAATTTCATGCCATAGAATTGTTTACCAAAAAAAAAAAAACTACACTTGCAATCAGATGATTTTGATTCAAAATCCAACTTGGCAGCTTAATAGTTTGTGTCCAAGCCATTTAACCTGTCTAATCCATGATCTGTTACAAATCAGACTGTTGTGATCTGTCATAGGATTTTCACTGGCTGATTTTTGGAAGATCACCAGGACTTTCCTCCTTGTCTGTCTTAGTCTGGAAGCTCCACTGAAACCTGTTTGGCATCATAGCAACATGCTTCCATTGACAGGCGGATGGTGACTGCACTTGAGGTGCACTGGCAGGGAATCAAGCCCGTGTCTCCTGCATAAATTTCTGTCAAGGGTCTTTGATCGATTAGTACCATGTCAAATGAGAAAAGGGGGAATGAAACAAAAGAAGATAATGGAAAACAATTTAAAGATAAAATTAGCTTTCAGAAATCAAAGGAAATAATTTAATTTTTAGTTATAAAATATCTGGAAAATACATAACTTTAAATTAATAAAAGCGAAATGTCATTATCTCATAAAAGTGTTGTCTCATGTATATACGAAATGAATTAGCAAACAAACTTTAACGCACTGGTAAAATTACAAATCTCTTATGCATTGGAAAACAGTGGTTTTAGATGTTTGTATAAGATGAACCCATATTTTCTTTGAGAAGAAGTAAATTCAAAACATTAAAAATAATGTTTTCAATTCTACTTTTTGTTCTCTTTTAAAGTTTTTTTTTTTAACTGTGATAGGTGGAGGCATGTGTTTGCTTTTAATCTGTGCATCTTAACAATAAACACTTAACAATCATTGTATTACTGATACATATACTGGATATATGTGATTTCTTCTTCAATAATAGATATGAAATTTTATAAGATTGTGAACATAAAACACTAAGCAGAAGCAGTCTTCCCAGCCTAAAACACTGAACAGAAGCAGTCTGCCTGAAGAACAGTACACTCACCATTATAGGAAGATGAGTTCTAATGTTTAAACAACTAAAAAAATTTAATTTTTTAAATTTGGTCACCCGATTGATTTGTCTATTTGGTGACTCATACCAATCACACACAACGAATACATTATTTGGTTCACTGAGAAGTGTTTTAACTAAAATTCAGCAGATGTTGGCAATCACTCACTCCCAACCCACATCTTACCTCACCAGTGAAAGAGGAGAATCCCACAGCCCCTCAGCCATTCATTAACCAGTCAAACAGCTCTCCATAGAGACAAGCTCTTCCTGATCTCTATTATCCTTGTTTCTATTGTAACATTTGTCCATTTTCTTTCAGTGGTTATGAGAAGAGAATCGGTCATAGCCCTTCTGAACATATCAGGTACTTACAACCTTTCCAAATGGGAACACGTGGTTTCTGTTCCTGTTTCTGTTACATCCTCATTTCTGTTGAGATGTTCACAGTTCCTTCACTGTTCAGGGGCCAAGTCACAGTTACCTTTGATAACTTTCACATCCTAAGTTCCCACAGCCAATTGTACTATCATTCCACCCTCTGCAGATGCTCAGATGTGTTCCTTCTTTTGAATTCCTTGTTACCTGTCACCTGAGTTACTGAAAGAGGGTGCTATGATTTATTTGATTCTCGCTGTTTTATAGAGTTCTATGATACATCTGGAATTAATTTTGGGGTTTGTTATAAGGTAGGCTTTGAAGTTTATTATTTTCCACAGGGCTACCAGTTGATCCAGCATAATTTAGCAAAAAGACTTTCCATCCCTCATTGGATTGCTATCATTATAATGAAATGAACTGTGTAAGTGTGAGTCTACTTCTAGGCCCTGTCTCCAATCAATCCTTATTTTAATATCACAATATGTTGACTACTGAATTTTGACTACTGAATCGTATATTCAGTCTTGAGGACAGAAAGTGTTAAGTCCACCAATTCTGTTCTCTTACAAAATTTTAGATCCTTGCCTTGTCCATATAAATTTTAGGATTGTTGTCCAATTAGTGGATATATATGTATATAAAACTTATCAAACTGTAATTTATATTGTACATAATGCTGTTTAAAACTTTTTACAGGCTTTCACTTCTGGAAAGATGGAACAGATATACTTTTCTCTATTTCTCTCACTAAATACAGGTAAAGATCCTGGAAGTTATATATAAAACAAATATAAGAAAACTATGAAAGGTGGAAAGAGGAAGGCAGATCAGGTAGAGACCTTGAAGCCTAAGAAACAACATAATGATGAGTTCCCTGAGTTTTCTTTTGGCTCCATATATCCCAGACTTGGAGATGAAGAATCCGGTAACCTAGAAACATCAATGGGCACAGACAATACCAACAAAAGCCAGTTCTGTCTAGCCAAATAACCAGAAAGGAGCAGCCCAGCAAGACAGAAAACTTTATGACAACAACCATTCCACTGGAGCCAAACACCACAGAAAAAAAACTATGGTCCCACACCACCCATGCTGGCAAAGGCTGACTGAGGAGCTTAGACTTTTACTTTTGTTAGACTGTAACAAGGCACCTCTAAAGCCCCACCACTGTGGTTCAGAGAACACCACAAAGGTAGCTATGACTTTTATACCCAACAGGCAGTAACAAGGAGCCCCTACAACCCCCACTGAAGCAGTATGAGAGGAGGTCAATTGGAGAGTCAGGACTTTCAACACCATCCAAAAGTAAGAAATTTACCTCATGGATGTGGTGTCACTGGGGCCACATGGGTAGTGGAAATAAGATACTAATACCCCTTCCCAGCTGGGAGGTATAAGTGGAGGCCTACTGGGGACTGGAAACTCCCATCTCCACTCACCAGTGATGAGAAGCACCCTCTGTTACTAAAAGAAGTGGGAAACCAGGACTTCCACCTATACCTGGCAGTAAAGAGGCAGCGACTCCCTTTCCCTGCCACAGTGATGTCAGAAGAAGCAATCTAGGAGAGAGGGGCAAGATGGCGCTCTAGGCAGAAACACCACGCCGTCCCTCCACAGCAAAGATCCGAAAAACTAAGCCTAACAGAGAATCAACAATCCTGAAACCCTAGAACACCAAATGAAGAGATAAAGAACTCAGCCAAACACCAAACGGAGTGAGAATACTAAAAGAGAACGGAGAGCGAGGAGAGACTCAGGCAGAGATTCCTTACCAGCTAACGCAGCGCGGATCCACCATCTTGGATTCCTATCGGAGACCAGCAAACGGGAGAGCAGCCTTGCAGAGCATCTGGTCGGAGACAGAACGACCGGTAAACTGCGGTGCGCGCTCTCCCACCACCCACCCCTCTCCGCCTCAGCTGGGGATCCCCTGCTTTCCGTGGCCAGGGTCTCTGGGCTGGGGGGTGCTGGTGCTTGGATTCCGCGCGCCTGGGCTGGCGGCTTTCTGGGAGCCGTTTGCTGGCAGCTAGCGAACCTTTCTCTGCCGCCTCCCCCTCCTTTTGCCTGGGTGCCTGGTTCCGAGTGCCGTCTCTGCTCTCTCCTGCGGGGCTGTAGGGCTGCGTGCGGGCGTGTGGCTGTTTCTGGGTCTGGGCTCCCGCGTGGGTGGGATCCCGGGGCCTTTGTTCGTTCGCCCCTCTGCTTTCCGTGGCCGGGGTCCCTGGGCGGGGGGGCGCCGGTGCTTGGGTTCCGCGCGCCCGGGCTGGGGGCTTTCTGGGAGCCGTTTGCTGGCACCTAGCGGACCTTTTTCTGCCGCCTCCCCCTCCTTTTGCCTGGGTGCCTGGGTCCGGGTGCTGTCTCTGCTCTCTCCTGCGGGGCTGTGGAGCTGCGTGCGGGCGTGTGGCTGTTTCTGGGTCTGGGCTCCCGCGTGGGTGGGATCCCGGGGCCTTTGTTCGTTCACCCCTCTGCTTTCCGTGGCCGGGGTCCCTGGGCGGGGGGGCGCCGGTGCTTGGGTTCCGCGCGCCCGGGCTGGGGGCTTTCTGGGAGCCGTTTGCTGGCACCTAGCGGACCTTTTTCTGCCGCCTCCCCCTCCTTTTGCCTGGGTGCCTGGTTCCGAGGGCCGTCTCTGCTCTCTCCTGCGGGGCTGTAGGGCTGCGTTCGGGTGTGTGGCTGTTTCCAGGTCTGGGCTCCCGCGCGGGTGGGATCCTGGGGCCTTTGTTCGTTGGCCCCTCTGCTTCCCGTGGCCACGGTCACTTAACCCCGAGACTATCGGCTTCTTGGAATTCGCGCCCCTGAGTGGGGGCTCTCTGGGTCCCATTTGTAGGCACTGACTGCTGGTGTTGCCCTTTTTTTTTTTTTCTCAATTTTATTTTTCTTCCTTTTTTGATTAGTTTTGTCATATTTTACCTCTTTTTCTCTTTTGTCTTTCTTCATTGCTTAATTTCTTGTCCCTCTATCTCTTCCTTCTCTTTCTGATCCCTGAATACCAGGCGATGTATGCCTCTGTACCTTCTGGCCAGGCTGAGCTGTGAAAATTGAGACCGACTCCCCCAGACCTCATAGCTGCATCGGTGCGATCCCTGGGAACTTTGCAGTTTTTTAACTTTTCTGATTTTCATTTGGTCATTCTTTCCTTTTCTTTCTCTTCCCCCTTCTGGTTTCCTCCATCCCATAGTCTCTCATCTGTACATTCCAACGACAAACTCCTCTAGCATTCTTTTATGTTTGTACGCTTTTTGCTCCTCCTCCTCTCTCCTCTCTCCCATATCCAGCTTAGCTTCACACATAACCATCTTCCCGCTGCACCCTACCTACCTGCACCGTGCACTAGACATCACATCACCAAGCGGTGCAGGCACGCCCTATTGGAACCTGCCCAGCACTGACTACCGACCGTCCTGGTGGCTGCGATGAGTGCCACAAGCATCCCATCCCAGTGGCTCCTCCTCAACTAGATCTGCCCAGCTGTACCACAAGAACGAAAAAAAAAAAAATCTACAATCAATAAACGAGAGAAATATCTACTGAATGCCCCGAAAACAGCAAACAATATCAAAACATTTACAAAAACAAGACAAGATGGCTCCAATAGGCGTCCAAATTAAAACACCAGATAACTCTCCTGTGGAAGAAAATGCACTAGAAGTACCTGATACGGAACTCAAATCACTAATACTCGGAATTTTCCAAGAACTGAGGCAAAAAGCTGACAAACATGAGGAAAAAATAGACAAATTTATGGAAAATACAGACAAAAAATTGGAAGAATTCAGGAAGATGATGCAAGAACAAAATGCCAAAATAAATTCACAACTCGAAATTATACAAAAACAACAATTAGAAATCCAAAAGATAAACAACAAGATTTCAGAAATGGACGGTGTCATAGAAGGGCTGAGAAGTAGATTTGAAACCATGGAAGACAGGATCAGTGGAACTGAAGACAAACACTTGGATACAACTCTGTTTCAGGAAAACTCAGAAAAAAGAACAAAGAAAAATGAAGAGACCCTGAGAGTTATGTGGGACACAATTAAAAGCAAAAACTTACGAGTGATTGGCATACCAGAACAGGGGAAGAAAACAGAAAACACAGAGAGGATCATTGAGGAACTGCTGACAGAAAACTTTCCCAATATCATGAAAGATGAAAAGCTGGTCATCCAAGAAGCTCAACGAACCCCATATAGAATAGACCCCAAAAGAAAATCACCAAGACATATCATATTCACACTCGCTAAAACTAAAGACAAACAAAGAATCCTGAGAGCAGCTCGGGAAAAACAAGAAGTCACATACAGAGGAGAAACAATAAGACTAAGCTCAGATTATTCAGCAGAAACCATGCAGGCAAGAAGGCAATGGGATGACATATATAAAATCTTGAAAGAAAAAAATTGTCAGCCAAGAATAATATATCCTGCAAAACTCTCATTCAGATTTGATGGTGAAATTAGGTCATTTCCAGATAAACAGAAACTAAAGGAATATGCAAAAGTCAAACCAAACTTACAAGAATTATTAAAGGGAGTTCTTCGATCTGAGGACAAACAGCTTAAGCCCTCAGGCAGGACCTAGGACCTAGGATGCAGGTTAACATGAACCAGATACCATTCTAGGAACTGAACTACAGACGACTTTCCAAAAACAAAAGATATACAACAGGGAATCAGAGAAATCAATCAAAGGATGACAACAACATCAAAACAATGAAAGAGGGAACAAACGGCATAGGTATAGAACCTTCTAAAGGAGAAGAAGGCAAGGCGATACCAAGTAACGGTAGACTGCTTCAAAATTATAAAGATAAGGGTAAAATTCATGGTAACCACAAAAAAAGTTAACAAACCAACTCATAAAAATAAAGACGAAAAACATAAAGTCTCAACAAAAACAAAACCTACAAAAACAAAAGAAATGAACACAAAATCCACAAACAAAAGGAACTCAGCACAAGAGAGTAAGAAGAACAAAGAAAACTTCAGCATCACAAAAAAAAGCACTACAAAATGACAGCAACAAACTCACATCTATCAATAATTACACTGAACGTAAATGGACTCAATGCACCCATAAAGCGACGGAGGGTGGCAGAATGGATAAGAAAACAGGATCCATCTATTTGCTGTCTACAAGAGACACATCTTAGAAACAAAGACGTGAATTTATTAAAAATCAAAGGTTGGAAAAAAATATATCAAGCTAACAACTATCAAAAAAGAGCAGGAGTGGCAATTCTAATCTCAGATAAAATAGACTTTAAAACAAAATCTACCATAAAAGACAAAGAAGGACACTATATAATGATTAAGGGGATGATCCATCATGAAGACATAACCATAATAAATATCTATGCACCCAATGACAGGGCTCCAATATACATAAAAAAAACTCTAACAGCACTGAAAAGAGAAATTGACAGTTCCACAATAATAGTAGGAGACTTCAACACACCACTCTCAGTAAAGGACAGAACAACTAAAAAGAAACTTAGCAAAGATACAGAAGACCTAAAGGACACAATCAGCCAACTGGACCTCATAGACATATATAGAACACTCCATCCAACCGCTGCAAAGTACACATTCTTTTCCAATGCACATGGAACGTTCTCCAGAATAGACCACATCTTAGGCCACAGAGCAATCCTCAACAAGATCCAAAATGCTGAGATAATTCACAGTATCTTCTCTGACCACAATGCCATCAAGGTAGAAATTAACACTAGAAAGAGCAAGGAAAAAAAATCAAACACATGGAAACTGAATAATAATCTGCTTACACATCAATGGGTAATAGAAGAAATCAGAGATGGAATTAAAAAATTCCTAGAATCAAATGAAAATGAAAACACATCATACCAAAACGTTTGGGACACAGCAAAGGCAGTCCTCAGAGGACAATTTATAGCAATAGATGCACATATCAAAAAAGAAGAAAGGGACAAAATCAAAACATTAACTACAGAACTCAAACAAATAGAAAGAGAACAACAAAAAAAGCCTACAACCACCGGAAGAAAGGAAATAGTAAAGATCAGAGCAGAAATCAATGAAATAGAGAACAGAAAAACAATAGAAAGAATCAACAAAACCAAAAGTTGGTTCTTTGAAAGAATCAACAAAATCGACAAACCACTGGCCAGACTGACAAAAGAAAAACAGCAGAGGGCACAAATAACCCAAATAAGAAATGAAATGGGGGACATTACAACAGACCCAACTGAAATAAAAAGGATTATAACAGAATATTATGAAAAACTATATTCCAACAAATTTGAAAACCTAGAGGAAATGGATAAATTTCTAGAAACATACGGCCTACCCAAACTACAACAAAGTGATATTGAAAATCTGAACAGACCCATAACAAGAGAAGAGATTGAAAAGGTAATAAAAAAACTCCCAACCAAAAAAAGCCCTGGCCCAGATGGCTTCACTGGAGAATTCTACAAAACATTTACAGAAGAGCTCGTACCAGTTCTACTCAAGCTATTTCAGAGCATAGAAGAGGAAGCAACACTTCCAAATTCATTCTATGAAGCCAGCATAACGCTGATACCAAAACCAGGCAAAGACATCACAAAAAAAGAAAATTACAGAACAATATCTCTCATGAATATAGATGCAAAAATTCTGAACAAAATTTTAGCCAATAGAATTCAGTATCATATCAAAAAAATAATACACCACGACCAAGTAGGATTCATACCAGGTATGCAAGGATGGTTTAACATTAGAAAATCCATCAACGTAATCCACCACATAAATAAAAGGAAAGAAAAAAATCACATGATTATCTCAATTGATGCAGAAAAGGCATTTGACAAAGTCCAACACCCATTCCTGATAAAAGCTCTCAATAAAATAGGTATAGAAGGGAAATTTCTCAACATCATAAAGGGCATCTATGCAAAACCAACAGCCAACATCATTCTTAATGGAGAAAGGCTGAAAACATTCCCCCTGAAAACAGGAACAAGACAAGGATGCCCTTTATCACCACTCCTATTTAACATTGTGCTGGAAGTTCTCGCTAGAGCAGTAAGGCAAGAGAAAGAAATAAAGGGCATCCAAATTGGTAATGAAGAAGTTAAACTCTCCCTGTTTGCAGATGATATGATACTATATATAGAAAACCCTAAAGACTCCACGAGAAATTTACTGGAACTAATAGAAAGATTCAGCAGAGTAGCAGGATACAAGATAAACATTCAAAAATCAGTTGGATTCCTATACACCAGTAAAGAGAACGATGAAAAGGAGATCAGGAAATCAATACCATTTTCAATAGCCCCTAAAAAGATAAAATACTTGGGAATAAATCTGACCAGGAATATAAAAGACCTATACAAAGAAAACTACAAAACACTGCTGCATGAAACCCAAAGGGATCTACATAAATGGAAAAACATACCATGCTCATGGATAGGCAGACTCAACATTGTGAAAATGGCAATTCTACCTAAAGCAATTTACAAATACAATGCAATTCCGATACAAATACCAACAACATTCTTCAAAGAGATGGAAAAACTAATTATTAACTTTATATGGAAAGGGAAGAAACCCCGAATAAGTAAAGCACTACTGAAGAAGAAGAATAAAGTTGGAGGACTCACACTACCTGACTTGAGAACCTACTATACAGCTACAGTACTCAAAACAGCCTGGTACTGGTACAACAACAGAGACATTGACCAATGGAACAGAATTGAGAACTCAGATGTAAATCCATCCACCTATGGTCACCTGATTTTTGACAAGGGCCCAAAATACATCAAATGGGGAAAAGACAGTCTTTTTAACAAATGGTGCTGGCAAAACTGGATATCCATTTGTAGAAAAATGAAACAGGACCCATACCTCACACCATATACAAAAACTACTTCAAAATGGATCAAAGACCTGAATATAAAGCCTCAAACTATAAAATTCATAGAAGAAAAAATAGGACCAACACTTCAGACCTTAATACATGGCATTAACAGGATACAAACCATAAACATCAACACAAAAAACCCAACAGATAAACTAGATAATTGGGATCTTCTAAAAATCAAACATCTATGCTCTTCAAAAGATTTCACCAAAAGAGTTAAAAGAGAACCTACAGACTGGGAAAAAATTTTTGGACAGTACAAGTCAGACAAAGGTCTAATCTCCATAATCTACAAGAAAATCCAACACCTCTACAACAAAAAGACAACCAATCCTATCAAAAAATGGGCAAAGGAAATGAACAGACACTTCACCAAGGAAGACATTCAAATGGCCAACAGACACATGAGGAAATGCTCGCGATCACTAGCCATTAGAGAAATGCAAATTAAAACCACAATGAGATACCATCTCACCCCGGCATTACTGGCACGAATCAAAAACACTGGAAATAACAAATGTTGGAGGGGCTGCGGGGAGACGGGAACTCTTATACACTGCTGGTGGGAATGCAAAATGATACAGCCATTTTGGAAAATGATATGGCGTTTCCTCAGAAAGCTAGAAATAGACGTACCATTCGATCCAGCAATCCCACTCCTAGGAATATATCCTAGAGAAATAAGAGTCATCACTCGAATAGACATATGCACACCTATGTTCATGGCAGCATTATTCACAATAGCAAAACGATGGAAACAACCTCGATGTCCATCAACAGATGAATGGATACACAAACTATGGTACATACACACAATGGAGTACTATGCAACGAGAAAGAACAATGAATCGGTGAACCATCTCATAACATGGATGAAACTGGAGGACATCATGCTGAGTGAAATAAGTCAATCACAAAAGGACAAATATTGTATGAGACCTCTATTGTAAAAACCCATGAAAAAATTCACATGCAAAATGTAACAATCCTTGTTGGTTACCAGGGATGGGGGGGGGGAATACTAAATAGGTAATAGGTAAGTGGTAACTTGGGTGAGAGATGAGATAGTACATAGTACAGGGGAAACTAACACAACCTGCACAAGGAAAGGTCATGGAGGCCCTATAGACACATCCAAACCCCCCGAGGGACTGAGTTGTTGGACGGAGGGCTCTGGGGACCATGATCTCGGGGAACATCTAGCTCAATTGGCATGACACTACTTATAAAGATAATGCTCTACATTCTACCTTGGTGAGTAGTGTCTGGGGTCTTAAAAGCCTATGAGCGGCCATCTAAGATACTCCACTGATCTCATCCCTTCGGGAACAAGGGAGAACGAAGAGAACAGGATACAAGGAAAAGATTAGTCCGAAGGACTAATGGTCCACAGCTACCAAGGCCTCCACGGGACTGAGCCCAGTACAGCTGGATGGTGCCCGGCTACCACCAATGACTCCTCTGACCAGGATCACAACAGAGGGTTCTGGGCAGAGCTGGAGTAGGATGTAGAGTATAATTTTAACTCCCCAAAAAAAAAAAAAAAAAGAAGACCAGATATACTGGCCTAAAGAATACTAGAGAAACCTCGAGAGTGTGGCCCCCAGACACCCTCTCAGCTCAGAGGGGAAGTTACCTTCAAGGTTCGATGTTAAGCCTGGGAATGGACACCCCAGTAAAACTAAATGGGACTAACGATGTACAGGAGTCCGGTGACAAGGGCCAGAAGGCAGAGGGAGAGTAGGAAACTGATGATAAGGAACACAAATTGAATAAGGACACTGTCGATGTATTGTGAGATTGTTGACCACTGCTATAGGGCAACATTTGTAGTAACTATTAAATGGGAGGCTGTTTTGTCCTGTAAGCCTTCATCTTGGGTGAGAATGGCAGCACAATTGGAAGAGCATAGTCAATATCACTTAAATGTGTAAGTAAAAAGTTTTGAAATGGTGTTTAAATAAAATAAAAATAAATAAATAAATAAATAAACAAATGAGACTAAAGAGGTACAATAGTCCACTGACGAGGTCCAGAAGACAGAAGGGGACAAGGAAGCCCCCTGGTGATAGGGAACACAAGGTGGAGTAAGGATATTCTTGATGTGCTGTGAGATTGTTAACCATTGTCATAGGGCAACATGTGTAGTAACTGTTAAATGAATAACTATTTTTTCTGTAAGCCTTCATCTTAAGTGAGAATAACAGCACAGTTGGAAGAGCGTAGTCAATGTCACTGAACTGTGAATGTAGAAATTTTTGAAACGGTGTATCTTTGGCCATCTGTAATTTTCATCAAAAAAAAAGGTTGAGAATTTAGAGGCTTAATACTTTGTGGGGTTGTTAACCAATGTCAAAAAACAACATGTGTACTACTATTTCATGAGAAACTATTTGCTCTGTAAGCTTTCACCTGAAGTACAATAAAATATATATTAAAAAAAAAAAAAAAAAGAAGAAGCAATCTAAACAGAAAGTTTAAATAAGTTCAAGAGTCTCATAATACCCAAAATATCCACGCTTCATTGGAAAGCACTTACTGCTTAAAGTATAATTTCTTACAAATGTATGGGAAATTACAATTATCTCAAAATAAAAAGTCAATTTAAAAAAAAAAAGGAATATCACACCAGATAATATTGTAGTACTTCATGTGAAATCTAGAAACCCTGCAATTGTATAGGTGCATTCACTCTCTCCCATCCTTTATGCTGCAGTTGTGATGTGAATCACATTACATACTTTACAAACCGCACAAAACCATGCTATAATGTTTGCTTAAAACAGTCGTAAGTATTTTGAAGAACTTAACAGGAAAATATTGACTTTTATATATACCCACATATTCACCGTTTCCAGTGCTCTTTTTTTGTCCCTAAAGATCTGACTTTCCATCTGGTATAATTTCCCTTCTGCCCCAAATACTTCCCTTTACCATTTCTTGTAGTGCAGGTCCACTGGAATCAAGTCTAATGTTTTTAGTTTGGGGTTTTTTTTTTGGTGTTGTTTGTTTTGTAATCTGAAGATATCTTCATTGTTCCTACATAACCAAACTGAACCAGCTGCTGTTGAGTCACTTTCAATTTATGGTGACTTCATGTGTGTCAGAGTAGAATAGTACTCCTTAGGGTTTTCAAAGAATGACTTTTCGGAAGTAGATCCTGACCTTTCTTCCAAGCTGACTCTGGGTGAACTGGAACCGCCAACCTTTCAGTTAGCAGCTAAGCACATTAACCATTAGATCACCCAGGGACTCCATTTTTTTTAATTACTTCTACATACCTGAAGGATATTTTCACTGGATGTAGAATTTTGGGTTGCCAAGTTTTCTTTCATTTTTGCTATCAGCATTTTAAACATATTGTTACACTGTCTTGTGTTCACTATTGTTTCTGATGAGAGTTAGGGGACATCCTCCTCCTTCATTAATGTGCGATTTTTCTCTGCTCCACTCTGCATCTAAGTCGCTAAAATTTTGGAGTTATTCAAACGTGTTTCTATTCTGTTCTTTGAGGTCCAAGACAATGTTTGTTACTCACATTTTAATCAGATTTTGACTATGATTGATTTTGCATTTCTGATTTGTATATATTTTCTGTTATTGTTTTAAAATTGCATGAAATTTATGGCTTTGGAATTAACATATTGTGTCCTATTGCAATAGTGCCATATTAAGAAACTGAGCTATAGAGACTAAAGTAGGTGAAAAGACTATTCTTTTGCTGAATATACATAATTATCAAATAAAATACTTGAAGTGATTTCTGGTCTGAATAGAAAAGTATAAATCCAAAATTATTATTAATGAGACAAGGTCTTATTTTATGATTCAGACCAAACTCCATATCAGTGGTAGCAAGATTATGTAACATTTTCTACTAGCCAGTAGCCATGCACTCTATTTCAGTAGAGTGTGAAGGGACTCTATTTTTAATGAGGAAAAATAACAAATATAAGATATAGATAACTACCCTTTCAAACTTTTAAGACATCCTGAAAAATTTAATTAAACGTTTCTTTGGCCTCAGATGTTAAAATCATGGACGAAAGCAAAATAATTTATTCTCTAACCAATTAAATTGTATTTAATGAGACCACTAATAGCAATTATTCTCAGTCTACCAAATAGAAATATTAAACTGAAACAAATAAAATGTTTGATTACATATTTATATTAGAAAAATGATACTTGAAGAAAACAATCTATACATGCCCCCTTGCCTCAGTGCAATATACATACCAAAGATTTTGGCCTCAGGAAAAAATATCCCAAGAGGGAACTGAAATTGTTTCATTTAGTAGCAAATTAATATAATAGTTTGTACTGGTACAGGGGTAAACTCAAGACATTTTCTGTCAATAAAAAATCAACCTGTAAACATAGAATTTATCATATGACCCGGAAATTCTGCTCTTATGTATATAACCAAAAGACTTGAAAGCAAGGACTTAAACAGATACCTATACACCAATCTTCATGGCATTATTTACAATATTCATGGCATTATTTACAATAGCCAAAAGGCAGAAACAATCCAAGTATCTATCAACTGATGAATGGATAAATAAAATGTATATATCCATACAATGGCATATTATTCATCCATAAAGAGAAATGAAGTTCTGATACATGCTATGACATGGATGAACCTTGAAAAACTTAGCTGAGTGAAATAAGTCAGACACAAAAGGACAAAGACTGTATGATTCCATTTATATGAAATATCGAGAACATGAAAATACATAATGACAAAAGTTTTTATTCATGGTTACCAGCAGTTGGTAGAAGGGTGAATGAGGAGATAAACAGTATGAGTTTCTATCTGGAGTGATGAAAAACTTTTGGAAAATGATAGTGGTGATGGTTATACAACATGGTGAAAGTAATCAATGTCACTGGAAAATACACTTAAAAATGGTAAGAGACTTCCAGGAAACATGGCATTACAAACAGAAGAACCATGTCATCCCTCCACTACAAAGACCCCAAAAAATAAGGCAGAGACAAACATCATTCCTGAAACCCTAAGCATCAAATGAAGAGATAAAGAATTCAGCCAAGCACCGAATGGAATAAGAAACTGACAGAGAACAGAGACCAAGGAGAGTTATGAGCAGAGGTCCCCTATCAGATAACCCAGCACAGATTCTCCATCATGTACTCCTGTCAGAGATCGACGAACAGGGAGTACGGAAAAGAAGCTTCACAGAGCTCCCAGCGGGAGACAGAACAACCAGTAACCAGAAATATACACTTTCCCACCCCCCACCCTTCTTCACCTCCACTCGGCCTCCTCTACTTCCTGAGGCCACAGTCTCTTGGCCAGGAGGCACTGGCTTCAGCCTTGTGCTGCTTGGATTCCACCTGCCAACACTGGCTGGCACCCTGAGAGTCATTTGTTTGTTGCTGGTGTTGCTTTTTACCACTTCTTTGGGTTTCTTCCATACCTCTCACCATCTCCCCCTCCTTTATCTAAAATATCTTGCTCCATGTGGCATCTTTGCTTCTTTCTGAAAGGCTGTGAATTGCTACTCAACTGTGGAATGCTTCCCAGACAACACCGCCACACTGGTGGTTTTCCTGGAGCTTTTTGTTGCTGTTGTTGTTTTGATACGTTTCACTTGTTTGTTTTCTTTTTATTTTCTAGGCTTGGAAACCTCTTCTAGCTGGGATGTACTGCGCAGCTTGGGAGGTACTTCCCCAGTCTGCACAGCAGTTTGGTGGGATCCCTGGAGGCATCTCTTTTTTCTTTATATCTTTTTGTTTTTTTCTTTTCTCTCTTTCTTCCTTCTTGTATTTCTTCATTTCTCAGTTTCTGACTCTATACTTACCCTCTCTTCCTGTCTCCTAAATACCTGGTTCTATGTGACACCTCTACCCCTTCCTGCCAGGCTGTACTTCGTGGCTTGGGACCCACTTCCCAAGTCTTTGCAGCTGCACTGGTGGGATCCCTGAGAGCTTTACTTTTCTTTTTTGTTTTTCTAATTTTTACTCATTTATCTTTTTTTTTGTCTCTGTTCCTATTTCTTTCTCTCCATGTCTCAGTTTCTCATCTCTCCACTCCAATGACAAGCTCCCTTAGCACTCTTTTTTTGTTTGTTTCTTTTTTTTTGGCTCCTATTTCTCTCTCCCCTCTCTCCTCTTTCCCATACACATCTTAGCTCCACACATCACAATCCCCCCCCCTTCTTCCTGCCTAACTGCACCATGCACTGAACATCATATCCCAAAGCAGCACATGCATGGCCTGCCAGAACCTGCCCTGAACTGATTCATGGCCCACGCTTTTGGCCCTAGTATGTGCCACAAACAACACATCCTAGCAACTCCACTTCAGCTGGGCCTGCCCTGCTGCACTATAGCTGAGCAACTGATCCTGCATATTGGACAAGGAGGTGAAAAGTGTCGTGCATACAGACAAACAACAAAGAATGCACAGCCTGACTGCTCAGCTGTAACCAAACAGAACAAAAAAGCAAGACGAAACAAACAAATCTACAATCAATAAATGAGGAAAATAACTACTGAATGTCCAGAAGACAGCAGAAAATATCAAAATATATTTTTTAAAAAAGGACAGGATGGTTCCAGTAGGTGTCCAAAATAAAACACCAGACATCTTTCCAGTAGAAGAAAAGGCACTAGAACTACACTATAAGGAATTCAAATCTACAATATTCAGAGCTATCCAAGAGATGAAGAAAAAATCAGACAAAAAATGAGGAAAAAATACACAAATTCATGGAAAAGGCAGACGAATTCATGGAAACTACAGACAAAAATATGGAAGAATTCAGGAAAATAGTACAGGAACAAAATGCCAAAATAAATTCACAACTAGAAATCATGCAAAAACAATTAGAAATCCAAAAGATAAACATCAAGATTTCAGAAATTGACAGTGTCATAGAAAGGTTGAGAACCAGGTTTGAAATGATTGAAGACAGGATCAGCAAAATTGAAGACAAATACTTGGATACAACCCTGTCTGAGGAAAAATCAGAAAGAGAAACAAAGAAGAAAAATGAAGAAACCCTGAGAATTATGTGGGATACAATCAAAATTAAAAATTTGCAAGTGATCAGAGTTCCAGAACAGAGGGAGAAAACAGAAAACACGGAGAGGATAATTGAAGAACTGCTGACAGAAAACTTCCCCACTACCATGAAAGATGAAAAGCTTACCATCCAAGAAGCTCAACGAACCCCATATAGGATAGATCCCCAAAAGAAAATCACTAAAGCATATCGTAATCACACTCACTAAAACCAAAGACAAACAAAGAATCCTGAGAGCAGCTCAAGAAAAACAAAAAGTCACACACAGAGGAGAAACAATAAGACTAAGCTCAGATTATTTGGTAGAAACCATGCAGGCAAGAACGCAATGGGATGACATATATAAAACCTTGAAAGAAAAAAATTGCCAGCCAATAATCTACACACTGCAAAACTCTCAGTCAAATATGATGGTGAAATTAGGACATTTTCAGATAAACAGAAATTAAAGGACTATGTAAAAACTAAAACAAACATACAAGAATTATTAAAGGAAGACCTTCAATCTGAGAACAAACAACATCAGACCACAGCCTAAATCTAGGATGTGAGATCATACCAGCCAGACACAAACCTAGGAAATGAACTCTCAAGGACTAGCCAAAACAAAAAAAAAACTACAACAGGGAACCAGACAGATTAATCTTTAAAGGACAACAACAGCAGAGCAATACAAGAGGGAATAAATGGTGTAGGTAAAGAACCTACTAGTGGCATGGAAGGCAAGGTGATACCAAGTAATAATAGACTGGTTCAAACCTAAGAAGATAAGGGTAAATTTCAAAGTAACCACAAAGAAAGTTAACAAACATACTTATCAAAATAAAGAAGAAAAACATAAAGCCTCAGTAAAAACAATATCTACAAAAACAAAAGAAATGAAAAAAAAATCCACAGGCAAAAGGAATTCAGCACAGGAGAATAAGAGGAACAAAGACAGCATCAGCACCACAAAAAAAGCACTACAAAATGACAGCAATAAACTCACACCTATCAATAATTACACTGAATGTACATGGCCTAAATGGACCCATAAAGAGTCAGAGAGTGACAAAATGGATAAAAAGACAAGATCCATCAATATGCTAGCTACAAGAGACACACCTTAGGAATGTAGACATAAATTTATTAAAAATCAAAAGATGGAAAAAAATATATTAAGTAAACAGCTACCAAAAAAGAGCAAGAGGTATGGCAACATGGCACTCTAGGCAAAAGCACCATGCCATCCCTCCACAGCGAAGATCCGAAAAACTAAGCAAAACAGAGAAAACAGCAATCCTGAAACCTTAAACATCAAATGAAAAGATAAAGAACTCAGCCAAGCACCGAATGGAACAAGAAACTTATGGAGAACAGAGAGCAAGGGGACATATATGCAGAGGTCCCCTATCAGCTAATGCAGCACAGATCCGCCATCTGTACTCCTATCAGAGACCAGCAAATAGGGGGTAAGAGAAAGCAGCTTCACGGAGCTTCCAGCAGGAGACAGAACAACCAGTAACCAGCGATATTTGCTTTCACACCCCCAACCTTTCTTCACCCCAACTCGGCCTCCTCCACTTCCAGCGGTCACAGTCTCTTGGCCGGGAAGCACTGGCTGCTTGGATTCCACCTGCCCTCACTGACCAACTCCCCAAGTGCCATTTGTTGGCTGCTGGTGCTGCATTTTTCCGGTTCTTTTGATTTCTTCCTTACCTCTCACCACCTTCCCCTTCTTTCCCTCAAATACCTGGCTCCGTGCACCATCTTAGCTTCTTCCTCAGGGGCTGTGGAGCTCCCCTCCAGTATGGAACTGCTTTCTGGTCTGTGCTGTCATGCTGGTGGGATTCTGGGGCTTTTTTTGTTTGCTTTGAATTGTTTCTTTGTTTTCCTTCTCTTTTCTCGAGTTGGGAGCCCATTCTGCCTGGCAGTGCTGCATGGCTTGGAACCTTTACCCTCAGCATGTGCAGACATGCTGATGGATCCCTGAGGGCATTTCTTTTTTTGTGGGTTTTCTTTTTCTATTTTTTTTTTTGGGGGGGGGGTTTCTTGTTCTTTTGTTTTTAATTTGTTTTGTTTTCTTTTCCCTCTTTTTCCCTTTTTGTCTTTCTTCATGACTCAGTTTCTCATCTCACTACACCTCCCTTCTCTTCCTGTCCCCTGAATACCTGCTGCTGAGTGACACCTCAACCACTTCTATCCAGGCTGTACTTCAAAACTTGGGAACAACTTCCCCAGACCTCGTAGCCAAACCAGTGGGATCCCTGAGAGCTTTGCTGTTCTTTTCTCTTTCTAATTTTTATTTATTCACTCTTTTCTTTTTTTTTTCCTTCTTCCTCATTTGTTTTTCTCCATGTTATAGTCTCTCATCTCTCCACTCCAACGGAAAGCTCCCCCAGCACTCTTTTTTGTTTGTATGATTTTGGCTCCTGTTCCTCTCTCCTCTCTCCCATATCCATCTTATCTCCACACATAACAATCTCACCCCTACATCCTGCCTACCTGCAACTTGCACTTAACATCACACCACCAAGCAGCACAGGCACGGCCTACTAAAACCTGCTCTGCACTGATTACCGACCCGCCCTGGTGGCGGTAGTAAGTGTCACAAACAACCCGTCCCAGTAACTCCTCTTCAGCTATACTTGCCCTGCTGTACCATATCTTAGTGACTGGAGAAGGAGGTGAAAAGTATCATGCCCACAGACAAGCAAACTACAAAGATCAAACAGCCCACCTGCTCAGACATAGCCATATTTTTAAAAAAGGATGAAGCACACAAATCTGCAATCAATAATCGAGAAAAATATCCATTGACTGTCCCGAAGACAGCAGACAACATTTACAAAAACAGGACAGGAAGGTTCCAGTAGACGTCCAAAATAAAACACCAGATGACATTCCAGTGGAAGAAAAGACACTAGAACTACTTGATAAGGAATTCAAATCTCTAATACTCAGAATTATCCAGGAGATGAACCAAAAAGCAGACCAAAATGAGGAAAAAATAAACTAATTCATGGAAACTACAGACAAAAAAATGGAAGAATTCAGGAAAACAATACAGTAACAAAATGCCAACATAAATTCACAACTAGAAATCATACAGAAACAACAATTAGAAATCCAAAAGATAAGCATCAAGATTTCAGAAATGGACAGTGTCATAGAAGGGCTGAGGAGCAAATTTGAAACGGTGGAAGACAGGATCAGTGGAATTGAAGACAAACACTTGGATACAACTCTCACGGAGGAAAACTCAGAAAAAAGAATGAAGAAAAATGAAGAGACCCTGAGAATTATCTGGGATACAATCAAAAGCAAAAATTTCCAAGTGATCAGAGTTCCAGAACAGGGGGAAAGAATACAAAACACGGAGAGAATCATTGAAGACACCTCAACCTTCTGCTGACAGAAAACATCCCCAATATCATGAAAGATGAAAAGCTGGCCATCAAAGAAGCTCCAAAAACCCCATATAGGATAGACCCCAAAAGAAAATCACCAAGGCATATCATATTCACACTTGCTAAAACCAAAGACAAACAAAGAATCCTGAGAGCAGCTCATGAAAAACAAGAAGTCACATACACAGGAGAAACAATAAGACTAAGCACGGATTATTCAGTAGAAACAATGCAGGCAAGAAGGCAATTGGATGACATAAAGAAAACCTTGAAAGAAAAAAATTGCCATCCAAGTATAATATATCCTGCAAAACTGTAGTTCAAAAATGATGGTGAAATTAGGACATTTCCAGATAAACAGAAATTAAGGGAATATGTAAAAACCAAATGAAACTTACAAGAGTTATTAAAGGGAGTCCTTCAATTTGAGAACAAATTACTTCAGCTCACAGACTGAATCTAGGATGCAGGATCATACCAGCCAGATACCAATCTAGGAAATGAACTCTCAGGGACTATCCAAAACCAAAAGAAATACAACAGAGAATCAGAGAGGTTAATCTGTAAATGACAACAACATCAGAACAATAAAAGTGGGACTAAATGGTGTAGGTATAGAACCTTCTAATGGAGAGGAAGACAAGGCGATACCAAGTAATAATAGACTGCTTCAAACTTAGAAAGATAAGGGTAAACTTCACGGTAACCACAAAGAAACTTTACGAACATAGTCATAAAAATAAAGAAGAAAAACATAAAATCTCAGTAAAAACAAAACCTACAAAAACAAAAGACATGAAAAAAAATCCACAAACAAAAGGAATTCAGCACAAGAGAGTAAGAAGAACAAAGAAATTGTAACCACAAATATAGCACTACAAAATGACAGCTATAAACTCACATCTATCAATAGTTACACTGAAAGTAGGTGGAATCAATGCACCTATAAAGAGACGGAGAGTGACAGAATTGATTAAAAAATAGAGCCATCAGTATGCTGTCTACAAGAGACACACCTTAGAAACAAAAATGGGAATTTATTAAAAATCAAAGCTTGGAAAAAAAATACATCAAGCTAACAACTACCAAAAAAAAAAAAAAAAAACCAACAGGAGTAGCAATACTAAGCTCAGATAAAATAGACTTTAAAACAAAATCCACCATAAAAGTCAAAGAAGAACACTACATAATGATTAACGGGATGATCCATCATGAAGACATAACCATAATAAACATCTACACAACCAATGACAGGGCTCCAAAATACATAAAACAAACTCTAACAACACTGAAAAGAGAAATTGACAGTTCCACAATAATAGTAGGAGACTTCAACACACCACTCTCGGTAAAGGACAGAGCATCTAAAAAGAAACTCAGCAAAGATACAGAAGACTAATGGGAACAATCAGCCAACATGACCTCATAGACATATATAGAACACTACATCCAACAGCTGCAAAGTACACGTTCTTTTCCAATGCACATGGAACATTCTCCAGAATAGACCACATCTTAGGCCACAGAATAATCCTCAACAAGATACAAAACGTTGAGATAATACAAAGTCTCTTCTCCGACCACAATGCCATCAAGATAGAAACTAACAACAAAAAGAACAAGGAAAAAAATCAATTACATAGAAACTAAATAGCACCTTGCTTACAAACCAATGAGTAATAGAAGAAATCAGAGATGGAATCAAAAAATTCCTAGAGCCAAAAATGAATGAAAACACATCATACCAAAACCTTTGGGACACAGCAAAGGCAGTCCTCAGAGAACAATTCATAACAACAATTTATAACACATCAGAAAAGAAGACAGGTACAAAATCAAAACATTAACTACACAACTTGAACAAATAGAAAAAGAATAGCAAAAAAAAAAGCCCACAGCCACCAGAAGACAAGAAATAATAAAGATCAGAGCTGAAATCAATGAGAGAGAGAATAGAAAAACAATAGAAAGAATCAACAAAACCAAAAATTGGTTCTTTGAAAGGATCAACAAAATTGACAAACAACTGGCCAAACTAACAAAAGAAAAATGGAAGATTATGCAAACGACCCAAATAAGAAACAGAATGGGGGAAATAAATAAATAAAATAGGTATAGAAGAGAAATTTCTCAACATAATAAAGGGCATCTATGCAAAACCAACAGCAACATCATTCTTAATGGAGAGAGGCTAAAAACATTCCCCTTGAGAACAGAAACAAGACAAGGATGCCCTTTGTCACCACTCCTATTTAACATTGTGCAGGAAGTCCTAGCTAGAACAAGGTAAGAAAAAGAAATAAAGGGCATCCAAACTGATAATGAAGAAGTTAAACTGTCCCTATCTACAGATGATAAGATACTGTACATAGAAAACCCGAAAGACTCCACGAGAAAACTACTGGAACTAATAGAAAGATTCAGCAGAGTAGCAGGATACAAGATAGACATACAAAAATCTGTTGGATTCCTATACACCAATAAAGAGAATGATGAAAAGGATATCAAGAAAACAACACATTTATAATAGCCCCCCAAAAAATAAAATGCTTAGTAATAAATCTAACTGGGGGTGTAAAAGACCTATTCAAAGCAACTACAAAACACTACTGCAAGAAACCCAAAGAGATCTTCATAAACAGAAAAACATACCACGCTTATGGATAGGTAGACTCAACATCGTGAAAATGACGATTCTACCCAAAGAAAATGTACAAATACAATGCAATCCCGATCCAAACACCAACAACATTCTTTAAACTGATGGAAAAACTAATCATTAAATGTATATGGAAAGGGAAGAAGCCATGGATAAGTAAAGCACTATTGAAGAAGAATAAAGTAGGAGGACTCGCACTACCTGACCTCAGAAACTACTATACAACTACAGTAGTCAAAACAGCCTGATACGGGAACAATGACAGACACATTGTCCAATGGAAAAGAATTGAGAACCCAGGTGTAACTCTTTCCACCCACAGTCACCTGATCTTTGACAAGGGCCCAAAGTCCATCAAATGGGGAAATGATAGTCTTTTTAACAAATGGTGCTGGCAAAACTAGATGTCCATTTGCAAAAAAATGAAGCAGGACCCATAACTCACACCGTATACAAAAACTGACTCAAAATGGATCACACACCTAAATATAAAGCCCAAAACTATACATTTCATAGAAGAAAAAATAGGATCAATTCTAGAGGCCTCTATGCACAGAATTAACAGAATATAAATAATAACCAACAACACACAAACTCCAGAAGATAAGCTAGATAACTGGGATTTTCTAAAAATTAAACACTAATGCTCATCAAAAGACTTTACCAAAAGACTAAAAAGAGAACCTACAGACTGGGAAAAAATTTTTGGACATTACAAATCAGACAAAAGTCTCCATAATCTACAAGAAAACCCGACACCTCTACAACAAAAAGACAAATAATCCAATCGAAAAATGGGCAAAAGAACTGAACAGACACTTCACCATGAAGACATTCAAGTGGCCAAGAGACACATGGGAAATAGTCGCGATCTCTACCCATTAGAGAAATGCAAATCAAAACCACAATGAGATACCATCTCAGTCCCGCATTACTGGCATAAATCAAAAAAACTGGAAACAGTAAACTTTGCAAAGGCTGTGGGGAGATTGGAAGCCTTATGTACTGCTGATAGGAATGCAAAATGATACAACCATTTTGGAAAATGATATGATGCTTCCTTAGAAAGCTAGAAATAGAAATAACATATGATCCAGAAATTCCACTCCTAGGAATATATCCTAGAGAAATAAGAGCCCGTCACACGAGTAGACTTACTTACACCCATGTTCATTGTCACATTGTTCACAATAGCAAAAGATGAAACAGCCTAGATGACCATCAGCAGATGAATGGATAAACAAACTACGGTACATATACACAATGGAGTATTATGCAATAAGAAAGAACAATGATAAACCTGCAAAGCATCTTATAACATGGATGAATCTGGAGGCCATTACGCTGAATGAAGTAAGTCAATCACAAAAGGACAAATATTTTATGAGACCACTACTGTAAAAACTGATGAAAAGATTTACACACAAAAAGAAACAACTTTTGATGATTACAAGGGAGGGGAGGGGTGGGAAGGGAAACACTAAATAGACAATAGATCAGTGGTAACTTTGGTGAAGGGTAAGTAAGTATACAATACTGGGGAAGCCAGCACAATTTGTACAATAAAAGGTCATGGAAGCTCCATAGACACATCAAAACTCCCTTAGGGACCGAATTACTGGGCTGAGGCCTGTGGGGACTGTGGTCTTGGGTAACAAGTAGCTCAATTGGCATGGCATAGTTTATAAAGAAAATGTTCTACATTCTACCTTGGTGAGTAGTGTCTGGGGTCTTAAAACCCTGTGAGCAGCCATCTAAGATACTCCACTAGTCTCACCCTTTTGGGAGCAAGGGAGAATGAATAAAACAAGATACAAGGGAAAGGTTAGCTCAAAGGACTAATAGACCACAACTACCACGGCCTCCACCAGACTGAGTCCAGTACAAGTAGATGGTGCCTGGCTGCAACCACTGACTACTCTGACAGGGATCACTACAGAGGGTCCTGGACAGAGCGAGAGAAAAATGTAGTACAAAATTCTAACCCACAAAAAAAGACCAGAATTACTGGTTTGACAGAGACTGAATAAACCCTGAGAGTATGGTCCCCAGACACCCTTTTAGCTCAGTAATGTACTCACTCTCAAGGTTCACCCTTCAGCCAACGATGAGACAGCCCCATAAAACAAAACAAGACTAATGGGGCACAACAGCCCAGGACAAGGATTAGAAAGCAGGAGGGGACAGGAAAGTTGGTGATAGGGAATGCAAGGTCCAGAAGGGAGAGTGTTGACATGTCATGGGGTTGTTAACCAATGTCATAAAACAATATGTGTACTAATTGTTTAATGAGAAACCATTTGTTCTGAAAACCTTTATCTAAAGTACAACAAAAAAAAATTTTTAATTGCTAGAATGGCAATTTTTGTTGTTTTATGTATTTTTTTTTTAAAAAGCAACCAAGTGAGTGGGCACATAAGGACTTTACGGTGCTAGTTTTCATAACATTCCACTTAGCTACAAATCATAAGCAAATGTGTCCAAATGTATCTTCTTCTAATACATGATGTAGCCAATTAAGTCAGGAAAAATACTTCTCCATTTGGATGATAAGGAAGCAATTAAAATTTTGGAATATTGTGGAATTTTGCTGACAATGATACAGGCTCATGAAATATCTGTAAATCACATTTAAGAGATAACTTCAAATTTCAAGTAATGAAATAAACCAATATATAATACTATTCTGAAAAAAAGACATTGTAAAAGGAGTAAGTGTCCAATAATCTGTTTTCTAACTTCTGTTTTTATTATTGGATTTGGTTCAAAGAGGAACACACCTATGGTAAAAATTCCAAAAGTATGAATTAGAAACCTTGATTTCTAATTGTTATTCTCCTTTTTGACTTAGAAACATGATTCACTTTATGAGATAAAAATAAATTTAAGTGTGATATAATCTGTTTGAGAAAATGGACTATATCTTGACTTTAAATAATCCTTTATATAAACACAAAGTTTTGCTGTATGAATTCAACAAGGAGTGCTAAAGATATAAACAGTCGGTTATTGTTGTATAGACAGTTGGTTATTGTTTGCAATGCCAAAAGTAACCTAAAATATTTCTACACATACTGATATTTGGTTTTTCATAGAATATGAAGTAGAATTTAGACTTTGAAAAAATAGACTGCAGTGTCATCTGAGAACAAGCATGTGAAAATTCCACAGAATATATTCTTCCAACCCTCATAATTATCTATGAAGAGTGATTTGTGGAACTTTCTTATATCCAGGCTTAATAACAGCACATAAAAATGGTGTAAATTAAGGAGAATGCTTCCATCCTGGTAAACACTAGAGTATAAAATGAAACCAACTGCCAAAGTTTGTGTTGCCTTTCTGGGTCATTCCTCAGGAAAAATTTTGAAATTAATTGGTTACTAACCTCAGATTTCAAGGTCTTTTACAACATTTTAAAAACCATCATCCTCTATGCTCCTGCCATTATAGGAAGATCTAAAATATGAAATTATTTTAACACATAAAGTTGCAAGGATAAGAAATCCAGATTCAGAAATGCAAAGGATAAGAAACACAGAGTAGAAAGATTATTGTGTTTAGAACTGCCAAATTGGGTTTTTTGGCTTGGCACTTATTAGTGTCCTAAAGGTGAAAAAGTCCTCTTACCTGTACAGGTTTCAATATCCTCATATTAAGATTCCATTTGGTAGCTAGACTTGTGAGACATATAAAGAATGTTGTAAATCCTATTAAAACTTTTCTAACTGTTAAGAGTTTTAAGTATACATCCATCTCCTGCTGACTCTACACGGCATTCACACAGCAGAATAGGGGTGTTGGTTGCATATGCAAAGATTTTTAGGAACAATATGTTAGCACTATGTCACCTGGGTCAAGAAGCTATATAGTACATGCAAGGTACATGTATCTCAAATATAGGAAATTCTGTAATGTTACTCATTATGATCACTTTATCTCTAAAATAATATCCATTGAGTGCTCTTTTCTCTCCTCTCCAGAACTTCTGGCTACCTCTTAAATTGCCCCTTTGACATTACATGATACTTCCTGAGGCATATTCAGTGTGCTTTGAGGCATATGTGGTACTGAATGTTCCCTTCAGGCTCTGTCTTAGGCTGGGTTCTCTAGAGAAACAAAACTAGTGAAGTGTGTAAATACATATATAAAGAGAGAGATTCATATGAAGGAAACAGCTCATATGATTGTAGAGGCTGGAACATCACAAGTCCATGGATCAGGACAGAGGCTTCTCCTGATTGACATAGTCGCAGGGACTGGCAAACTCAAGATCAGCAGGTCAGAGAGCAGGGTTCTTTCTCACAGGCTCTGAAGGTCAATGAATCCCAAGACTGGCAGGAAAGACCACAAGGCTTCTTCTGATTCACATAGCTGCAAGGGCTGGTGCACCCAAGATCAGCAGGTCAGAGAGCAAGAATCTTGCTCACAGTCTGTGAAGATAGACTAAGCCCACTATCAACAGGTAAGCTACTAGCTCAAGTCCCAAGAATGGAGGTCAGACGAACAAGAGACAGTTGCAGGATGCAGAACAAGCCAAGAACCTTGGCGAGGCAAGCAAGAAGGAAGTAGGTGGTGGAGAGTGGTGAGATGAAGGCTGAGGGGGCGGTGAGCTGCCACGGGCCCTGCATCTGCTGATACTACTCAGCAGATTCCATCATGGGGCTGATCACATATCAAATTTCAATAGGGAAGTGATTACAACACTATAGAACTGCCAAAACACTGAGAATCAGGCCCAGCCTAGTTGACACACAATCTTAACCATCACTGCCCACCCCTTGTCAACTTGGCACCTGTACACATCTCCTTAAGTCATACATAATCTCTGAATAAAGACCATCACAAAGTCAATTTTGCACCTAACATGATACAACTTACACGCTTACAACTGAAAACGCACTAGCCCCGTTTACATCTTATATTTTATAAGTGAAGGAAACAAAAATATTTCATGCACACATACAGAGCAAAAATACTCATAACAACTACAGTCCTTGTTTTTGCAACTGGTCATGTGGCTGTTACTGGTATTTAGAACTACCTTCTTCCACCATCCATTCCATATTCCCTTCACCCTCAGCAAGCACCACAGCTGGTTGTTCTTTGCCAGGTCAGGTGACCCAAACCTTCATTCCTGAAGGATCTGGGCCATTAGTAGTCATGTCGGAATTGGGTTGCTGTAGTTTTCCATTGACTTGAATCACAGGACATAGTAGTACTAAGAGACATCCTAAGGTATCTCCTGAATTCCAGACATACTTTTCTTTACCTCCATTATGTAATATTAATCCGATTTCCTTTTGGTAATCAGGATTGATCACACCAGCCAGTATAGTAACTCCCTTCTTTACCTGTTGATCCAGAGGCATAAGTAGCCCAAAGTGGCCAGGTGGCATTCTTAGCTTCCAGTTCAATGAAATCATGATGTGTCTCCAGGTGAGAGCATTTCTCCCTTTGGAACTAAGACCTCTAGACTGGCAGAGCATAAGGTCATGGGGACAGGAAGCAAAAATCTTGCGAGTGGGTCACTAGGGGTAATAGTGAGTGGTGCCACTTCCATTTCCACCCCTTGATTCCTGGACCCATGAATCCTGGCTATGGGAGAAAAAGCACCATATATTGGACACTGGTTTAGAGCATACACAGCCTCCTGGAGAACATTGCCCCTACCCTGCAAGATATTGCCACCTATCTGGCACTGTGATTGTGTCTTTAGGAGGCCAGTCCATGGTTCTATCAATCCAGCTGCTTCAGGATGATGGGAAACATGATAAGACCAGTGAATTCCAAGAGCACGGGCCCACTGCCACACTTCATTTGCTGTGAAATGAGTCCAGTGATCAGAGGAATGCTGTGTGGGATACCATGACGGTGGATAAGACATTCCGTAAGTCCACGAATGGTAGTTTTGGCAGAAGCATTGCGTGCAGGGAAGGCAAATCCATATCTAGCATAAGTTTCTTTTCCAGCAAGGACAAAATGCTGTCCTTTCCATGATGGAAATGGTCCAAATTAATCAACTTGTCTTCAGGTTGCTGGCTGATCACCTCCAGGGATGGTGCCATATAGGGGACTCAGTGTTGGTATCTACTGCTGGCAGATAAGGCACTCAGCAGTGTCTGTAGCCAAGTCAGACTTGGTGAGTGGAATTCCATGTTGTTGGGCTCATGCATCACCTCCATCCTTGCCACCATGGCCACTTTGTTCATGAGGTCATTGAACAATGATGGGAGTAGCTGGGGAAAGAGGATGAGTGGTTTCCAAAGAATGCATCATCCTATCCACTTGATTGTTAAAATCATTCTCTGCTGAGGTCACCATGTGTTGAACATTCACATGAGACACAAATGTCTTCACTTCTTTGGCCCATTCAGAGAAGTCTATCCACATACATCTTCCCCATAAATCCTTGCCTCCAATTTCCAATCATGTTCCTTCCAAGTCCCTGACCATCCAGCCAAATCATTGGCCACAGCTCATGAATCAGTATACAATCACACATCTGGCCATTTCTCCTTCCAAGGAACATGAACAACCAGGTGCACTTCTGGACGTTTTGCCCATTGGGAGGATTTACCTTCACCACTGTCCTTCAAGGAGGTCCCAGAAAGGGGCTGTAGTGCTGTCACTGTCCACTTACGAGTGGTGCCTGCGTATCATGCAGAACCATCTGTAAACCGGGCACAAGTTTTCTCTTCTTCAGTCAACTGATCATAAGGAACTCCCCAAGAGGCGGAACACAGGAAGTTGAGCTGCCTCAGTCTCAAAAGGTATGGGCATGATCTCTTGGGTTTCTAAGTGTGGAGCCATAGCCTCTGGTGTTTCTAAGGGTGGAGTTGCCATTCAGGTGGACTAGGAGAATGGTGCGCCTAAAGCTGAGGGAGCAGAGTTGTTGTCCCAGTGGGCTTGGAAGGTGGAGCTGAAAACCAAGAGCCGAGGGGCCTCCACTCAGAAATCAGAGAGTGTGGCCAATACCTAGAGTCTAGAGGGCAGGGCTGTTGAGTAATGGTCTCAGAGAACTGAGGATTATTTTCTAGCCTTGAGGGCTAATGTAATGTGTTCTGCTGACTTGCTTGGTGCCTGTTATGCCTTCTTTCCCTCCAATTTCTCCAATTTGTAACGGAAATGTCTAGCTAGTGCCTGTTCTGCTATAGTACTTTGGAAGCAGATAACCTGTATTCTAGATTTCACAGATGAAGAGGAAATTTTGGATTTGGACTTGGAGTTGATTTAATACTTTTGCTATGATATGATGGGGCGAATGTGTCTTACATGTAGCAAGGACATGAATTTTTGGGGTCCAGAGGATGGAATGTCATGGATTGAATTGTATCTCCCTAAAATATGTGTCAACTTGGTTAGGCCATGATTCCCAGTATTGTGTGGTTGTCCTTCATTTTGTGATTGTAATTTTATGTTAAAGAAGATTAGGGTGAGATAGTAACACCCTTTCTAAGGTCACATCCCTGATCCAATGTAAAAGGAGTTTCCCTGGAGTATGGCCTGCACCACCTTTTATCTTACAAGACATAAAAGGAAAGGGAAGCAAGTAGAGAGTGGGGATCTCATACCACCAAGAGAGAAGCACTGGGAGCAGAGTGCATCCTTTGGACCTGGGGTTCCTGCGCAGAGAAGCTCCTAGTCCAGGGGAAAATTGACGAGAAGGACCTTCCTCCAGAGCCGACAGAAGGAGAAAGCTTTCCCCTGGAGCTGACTTGTAGTCCTGAATTTGGACTTGCAGCCTGCTGGACTGTGAGAGAATAAATTTCTCTTTGTTAAAGCCACGCACTTGTGGTATTTCTGTTATAGCAGCCCTTTGTGCACTGTAAGGTAAGTAGTCCCTTACTACCTGTGAACCGGAGGCTTCCTGCCTTAGGCTGGATTCTCTTAACCATCACAATTCCTATTAGCCTTTTCCTTTTGGTTGCAAAGATAGAATAATTTAGCTGTAATGGTGTCAGGGAGTGTGAGGAGAAGAGGGGAGAAATCATAAGATGGAACTTTAAGAGAGATGATAGTGCTGAATCAGAAGTTTTCACCTATTTTATATTTTGTTCAGAGCTTTCTACAGTTGAACAATATTTAGAGATAACCTATTTTCATGTCTGTTCTCATGAAGGTATACACTTAAAATATTTAAGAGACTGGCAAAAGTTCTTACTAAGTCTTCTCCAAGACAATTCTGATGAGGTCACCAAATGCATGAGTATGTCTGCTCTCTCCAGTGAATTCAAGTAAGGAATGTCAATTCTCAAAAATGTCAGATACTCTCCCAGGTCAACTAATATCTCATCTAGCCAAACAAGTGTGCCCGGGTGTATTTTAACATGAAAATAACACTTTATTTCATTTATTTTTCTCTTCTCTATGAAGTTGGCAAAGTGGCAGCAAATAAACAATAAACATAACATCAAATATCTGAGTCCATTTGTGACTTCAGCTATAAAAATTTGAATTCAATTCATCCCTGATATTTGTACAATATTCCTAGTTATGTTTTCCACAAGACTGGAACAAATGAAAACACACATACACAACCATGAACTATTTCATAAGTGACATATGATCAAAAGTTGCACGAATTTGATTTCATCTTTAAAATTAAATATTTATGGGAAATTTAAACGTGATGTCGGTTGGCTTTTAATGCTTACATCAACTCCTTTTTTTTTTGTGCTTTAAGTGAGAGTTTATGGCTCAAGTTTGTTTCTCATACAAAAATTTATACACACATTATTAAGGGACCCCAGTTGTCATCCCTATAACGTGACAGCACACTCTTCCTTTCCACCCCTGATTTCCTGTGTTCATTCAGTCAGCTCCTATCCCTTTCTGCCTTCTCATCTCACCTCCAAACAGGAGCTGCTCATTTAGTCTCATGTACCTACTTGAACTAAGAAGCACACTCTTCACGAGTATCATTTTATGTCTTATAGTCCAGTCTAATCTTTGTCTGAAGAGTCGGCTTCGGGAATGATTTTAGTTCTGTGTTAACAGAGAGTCTGGGGGCCATGTCTTCTGGGGTTCCTCTAGTCTCAGTCAGACCATTAAGTCTGGTCTTTCCACTAGAATTTGAGTTCTGCACCCTACTTTTCTACTGCTCCGTCAGGGACTCTCTGTTGTATTCTCTGTCAGGGTGGTCATTGGTGGCACCATCTAGTTCTTGTGGTCTCATGCTGATAGAGTCTCTGGTTTACATGACCCTTTTTGTCTCTTGGGCTAATATTTTCCTTGTGTCTTTGGTGTTCTTCATTCTCCTTTGCTCCAGGTGGCTTGAGACCAATTGATGCATCTTAGACGGCTGCTCGGTAGCTTTTTAAGATGCCAGAAACCACTCACCAAAGTGAGATGCAGAATATTTTCTTAATAAACTTTGTTATACCAACTGACCTAGATGTCCCCCAAAACCATTATCCCCAGAACCCAGCCCCTGCTACTCTGTCCCTCAAAGTGTTTGGTTGTGTTCAGGAAACTTCTTAGCTTTTGGTTTAGTCCAGTGGTGCTAACTTCGCCTGTAATGTGTGTTGTCCTTCCCTTCACCTAGGATGACTCTTGTCTACTATCTAGTTAGTGAATTCCCCTCTCTCTCCCTCCCCACCCTCGTAACCATCAAAGAATGATTTCTTCTATGTTTAAACCTTTTCCTGAGTTCTTATAATAGTAGTCTCACACAATATTTGTCCTTTTTTGACTGAATAGTTTCACTCAGCATAATGCCTTCCAGATTCATCCATGTTGTGAGATGTTTTGTGGATCCATCATTGTTCTTTATCATTACATAGTATTCCATTGCGTGAATATATCATAATTTGTTTATCCATTCATCCATTGATGGGCATCTAAGTTGTTTCCTTTGTTTTGCTATTGTGAACAGTGCTGCAATGAACATGGGTGTGCGTATATCTATTCATGTGGCGGCTCTTATTTCTCTAGGTTATATTCCAAGGAGTAGGGTTGCTGAATCTCATGGTACTTCTATTTATAGCTTTCTAAGGAAGGGCCAAATTGATTTCCAAAGTGGTTGTAACATTTTACATTCCCATCAGTAGTGTGTAAGTGTTCCAGTCTCTCCACAACCTCTCCAACATTTATTATTTTGTGTTTTTTGGATTAATGTTAGCCTTGTTGGGGTGCGATGATATCTTATTGTAGTTTTAATTTGCATTTCTCTAGTGGCTAATGCTCATGAGCATTTCTTCATGTGTATGTTAGCCGCCTGAATATCTTCTTTGGTGAAGGGTCTGTTCCTATCCTTTGCCCATTTTTTAACTGGATTATTTGTCTTTTTGTTGTTGAGATTTTGCAGTATCTTGTAGATTTTAGACATTAGTCCCTGATCGGATTTGTCGTAGCCAAAACTTTTTTCCCAGTATGTAGGTTATCTTTTTACTTTTTTGGTGAAGTCTTTTGATGAACATAAGCGTTTTGTCTTTAGGAGCTCCCCATTATCTAGTCTCTCGTCTGTGCTTGTGCATTGTTACTTATGGTTAATATTGTTTTATGCCATGTATTAGGGCTCCTAGCATTGTCCCTATTTTTTCTTCCATGATCTTTATCATTTTCGATTTTATATTTAGGTCTTTGATCCATTTTGAGTCAGTTTTTGTGAATTATGTGAGGTATAGGTCTTGCTTCGGTTTTTTGCAGATGGATATCTAGTTATGCCAGCACCATTTGTTAAAGAGACTGTCTTCTCCCCAGTTAATGGACTTTGGCCCTTTGCCAAATATGAGCTGCTCTTGGCTGAATGAATTTATGTCTGGATTCTCAATTCTGTTCCATTGGTCTATGTATCTGTTGTTGTACCAGTACTAGTCAGTTTTGACTACTGTGGCAGTATAATAGGTTCTAAAATCAGGTAGTGTGAGGCTTCCCGCTTTGTTCTTCAGTTATGCTTTACTTATCTGGGGCCCCTCCCCTTTCCATATGAAGTTAGTGATTTCTTTCTCCATCTCATTAAAAAATGCCAGTGGAATTTGGATTGAGGTTGCATGTATCTGTAGATCGCTTTGGGTAGAACTGACTTTTTCACAATGTAGAGTCTACCTATCCATGAGCAAGGTATGTTTTTCCACTTATGCAGGTTTCTTTTGGTTTCTTGCAGTAGCGTCTTGTAGTTTTCATTGTATAGATCTTTTACGTCTCTAGTTAGATTTATTCCTAAGTATTTTATCTTCTTCGGGGCTATTGTAAGTGGTATTGATTTGGTGATTTCCTCTTCCAAGTTCTCTTTGTTAGTGTAGAGGAATCCAAATGATTTTTGTATGTTTATCTTGTACTCTGATACTTTACTGAAGTCTTCTATTAGTTCCAGTAGTTTCTTGTGTATTCTTTGGAGTTCTCTGTGTATAAGATCATATCATCTGCAAACAGACATACTTTTACTTCTTACTTACCAATTTGGATGCACTTTATTTCTTTTTATTGCCTAATCGCTCTGGCTAGAGCCTCGGGCACAATATTGAGTAAGAGTGGTGATAAAGGGCATCCCTGTCTCGTTCCCATTCTCAAGGGGAATGGTTTCAGATGCTCTCCATTTAGGATGATGTTGGCTATTGGCTTTGTATAACTGCCATTTCTTATGTTGAGGAATTTCCCTTCTATTCCTATTTTGTTGAGAGTTTTTTTAATCAAGAATGGGTGTCGGACTTTGTCAAATGCCTTTTCTGCATCAATTGATAAGATCACGTGGTTCTTGTCTTCTATTTTATTTATGTGATAGATTACATTGGTTGTTTTCCTAATGTTGAACCATGCCTGCATACTTGGTGTGAATCCCATTTGGTCATGGTGAATTAATTTTTTGATTTAGTGTTTAATTCTATTGGCTAGTATTTTGTTGAGGATTTTTACGTCTATGTTTATGAGGGATATTGGTTTGTAATTTTCTTTTTTTGTGGTGTCTTTACCTAGTTTTGGAATCAGGGCTATGCTGGCTTCATAGAATGAGTTCAAGAGTATTCCATCCTTTTCTATGCTCTGAAATAAAATACCTTTAGTAGTAGGGGTGTTAACTCTTCTCTGAAAGTTTGGTAGAATTCTCCAGTGAAGTTCTCAGGGCGAGGGCTTTATTTTTGGGGGGGTTTTTAAATTACGTCTTTAATCTCTTCTTTTGTTACAGGTTTATTTAGTTGTTTCATCTCTGTTTGCGTTAGTTTAGGGAGGTAGCGTGTTTCTAGAAACTTGTCCATTTCCTCTAGGTTTTCAATTTTTTTGGAATACAACTTTTGATAGTATTCTGTTATGATTCTTTTAATCTCAGTCAGATCTGTTGTGATATTGCCAATCTCATTTCTTATTTGGGTTATTTGCTTCCTTTCCTGTTTTTCTTTTGTCAGTTTGCCCAATGGTTTATCAATTTTGTTGATTTTTTTCAAAGAACCAGCTTTTGGTCTTGTTAACTCTTTCAGTTGTTTTTCTAGTCTCTATTTCATTTAATTCTGCTCTAATTTGTAGTATCTCCTTTCTTCTGGTGTCAGAAGGCTTCTTTTGCTTCTCTCTTTCTATAAGTTTGAGTTGTAGGGTTAATGTTTTGATCTTGGCCCTTTCTTCTTTTTGGATGTGTGCATTCATTGCTATAAATTGACCTCTGAACACTGCTTTTTCTGTGTCCCAAAGGTTGCGGTTGGATGTGTTTTCATTCTCATTGGATTCTATGAATTTCTTTCCTCCATCCCTAATTTCTTCTATAATGAAGTAGTTTTCGAGAAAAGTGTAGTTCAATTTCTATGCATTTGATTTTTTTTTCCTTGCTTTTTGTGTTGTTGATTTCTACTTTTATGGCTTTATGGTCAGAAAAGATGCTTTGTAATATTTTGATGCCTTGGATTCTGTTAAGGCTTGTTTTGTGGCCTCACATGTGATCTATTCTGGAGAATGTTCCATGTGCATTGGAAAAGAAAGTATACTTGACTGCTGTTGGGTGGAGTGTTCTATATATGTCTATAAGATCAAGTTAGTTGATTAGGGCATTTAGATCTTCCGTGTCTTTATTGAGCTTCTTTCTGGATGTTGTGTCCCTTACTGAAAGTGGTATGTTGAAGTCTCCTACTATTATTTTGGAGCTGTCTATCTCTCTTTTCAATGATGTTAGAGTTTGTTTTATCTATTTTGGAGCCATGTCATTGCGTGTGTAAAACATTTATTATGGTTATGTCTCCTTGGTGTATTGACCCTTTAACCATTATATAGTGTCCTTCCTTATCCTTTATGGTGTATTTACTTTAAAGTCTATTTTGTCAGAGATTAGTATTGCCATTCCTGCTCTTTTTTGAGTGTTGTTTGCTTTATTTTTTTTTCTCCACCCTTTGAGTTTTAGTTTGCTTGTGCCTTTAAGCCTAAAGTGTGTCTCTTGTAGGCAGCATATAGATGGGTAGCGTTTTTTTTACCCATTTTGCCACTCTCTGTCTCTTTATTGCTGAATTTAGTCCATTTACATTCAGTGTAATTATTGTTAGATATGAGTTTAGTGCCATCCTTTTGAAGTATTTTTTTTGTGTGTTGTTGACAGTTTCTTTTTTCCACTTAATTGTCTGTGCTGAGTTGTTTTTATTTATGTATTTTCTTTTCATTTTTTTCATTGTTGTTTATTTTGTATTTGCTGAGTCTTTAGGTTTTTCTTGTTTTTTATTTTGATGTGTAAGATTGTTAGTTCCCTTAGTGGTTATTTTAATATTTACCTCTATTTTTCTAAGTTTAAACCAGTCTTTTATTTCTTGATATCACCTTGACCTCTTCTCTATATGAAAGTTCTATGACTACTTTATTTAGTCCCTATTTTTTGTTGTCATCTTTTACATATTGACATGTCTGTTTCCCTATTTTTAGTTTTTTAGCTTTGATTTATTTTTGTAACTTCCCTATCTTGGTATATATCTGGTTGTTCTGTCCTGTGTTCTAGTCTTGTGTTGTTAGCTGATGTTTTTGATTTTCTAATCAGAGAACTTCTCTTAGTATTTCTTGTAATTTTTGGTTTGATTTTTACAAATTCCCTAAACTTCTGTTTCTCTGGAAATGCCCTAATTTCGTCATCATATTTGAGAGACAGTTTTGCCTGATATATAATTCTTGGCTGGCAATTTTTTTCCTTCAAGGCTTTATATATGTCATCCCATTGCCTTTTTGCCTGCATGGTTTCTGCTGAGTAGTCCAAGCTTAGTCTTATTGATTCTCCTTTGTAGATGACTTTTCCTTTATCTCTAGCTGCTCTTAAAATTCTCTCTTTATCTTTGGTTTTGACAAGTTTGATTGTAATATGTCTTGGTGACTTTCTTTTGGGATCTACCTGTGTGGGGCTAGATGAGCTTCTTGGAGAGATATCTTCTCATCTTTCACGGTCAGGGAAGTTTTCTGTCAACAAATCTTCAACAATTCTTTCTGTATTTTGTGTTATCCCCACCTGTTCTGATACTCCAATCACTTGTAGGTTATTCCTCTTAATAGAGTCCTGGATAATTCCTAGGGTTTCTCCATTTTTTTTTATTGTTTTATCTGATTTTTCTTCAAATAAGATAGTGTCAAGTGCTTTATCTTCATCCTCGCTAGTTTTGACTTCCATTGCCTCAATTTTGCTCCTATGACTTTCTACTGAGTTGTCTAATTCTGAAATTTTATTGTTAATCTTTTGGATTTCATTTTGCTGTTTGTCTATGGATACTTTCAGCCTGCTAAATTTATTGTTATGCTTTTGTATAACCTTCTTAAGTTCTTCTGTTGGTTTGTCTGTGTGTTCCTTGGCTTGGTATGCATTTTGCATGATCTCCTTCCTGATTTCTTAAAGAACTCTGTATATTAATCTTTTGAATACTACCTCTAGTAATTCCAAGAAGTTCTCTTCCTCTGGGAGGTTTCTCGGTGCTTTGTTTTGGTTGCTTGCTGAAGCCATCATGGTCTGCCTCTTTATATGATTTGATATTAACTGTTGTCTCCAAGTCATCAGCAAGTTATTACATTTATTTATTTTATGTTTGTTTACTGTGTCCTAACTTCTTGTTTTATTTTGTTTTGATATGTCCAAGTAGGCTAGTCATGTGAGCTACATGATTATTGGTGTCTTTGAAGCTCTCAGGTCCTGTCAGCAAGTGGCTAGAGCTGTTACTAAGTATGTTAGCTCAGGAGTCCGTTTACATTTCTTGTGTGGATTACACTCAAGTGTCCAGGTCATCGGTTACCGAGTGTGTGGTGCAGGCTCTCACCTACTGTCCTAGATGGACAGGGGTGATTGGAGTAGACACAGGTATCTGGCTTCAGTAAGGGATCATGTGCTGAGCAAGGCAGGGGGCTGACAGCTGTCCCTGAGTTTCTGGGTGGAAGCCATGCTCCTGTTCCCTAGAGTACATAGGTGGGTGAGTTTTTCAGTTGGACTTTGGGCACCCAGTGCTGTTGGCTGTAAGGACCAGGACGCACCACTAGTTCTTGGACCTCTGTTGTGGGTGGCTAGGTGAAGTGGGTGGAGCCACCAGTCCTCACGTTCCTGACATGGGTAGGTGAAGACCCTGCTTAATGGACAGGGAGGTGTCAAATATCATGAATCTGCCACTCCCCCTTATAGCGTTGCAGTTCAAAATAAGCTTCAGGAATTATACCCTGTTGTATTGTGCTAATGAGGGTACACTATTGAAATGGGCCCACACAAGTCTATGCAGGGGTGAAAGGCATTCAAAGTCCAAGGACTCCTTATCCCTGTGCCTAGGCAAAGGGGGTGTCTGCCCTGAGTTCCTGGCTTAGGGGAGCTGACAGATTATTTTTTCCTGTTTAATATGTTCCCTTTCCAAAGCCAGAAGAATGGCTCAGGGTGCGCGATGGGTCCTACTTCTGGCCTAGGGGCACAGCAATCTTTGAAGCCAGACCAGGACCTGGAGCAGAGTGGAGAGGGGGCAGGTAAATGGGAGAGAGGTACTTCTTAAAGGGAAAAAGGGTTTTTTTTATCTATGCGGTAGGTTATATGTTTGTACTTATCTTTTGTCATCTGAGTACTGTTTCTCTCTGGTTTCGGAGGCTTGAGTAGACTCTCCAACGCTTGCTTTCTCCTAATGTGGAAAATTTGTCCTGAATGCTTCTGCTTGCCTCAGCCTGCATGCACCAGCCGATCCAGCCTGCAGTGCACAGGCCAGGTCAGGTTTGGCAAATCCTCGCTGCTTCTGAGCTGTCTTTCCCTCCCCCTGCCACTCAGTCTGACTCCTCAACTTTGTCTTTGTTGTTCAAGGCTCCTAGATTGTCATAGATAATCGATTTACTTGTTTTTTTGGGACTTTGTTGTAAAAGGGACCACAGGAAGTGTCTAACTACTCTGCCATCTTGGTCCTGCCTCCATCAACTCCTTTTACATCATTCGTTTTACCTGTTTTTCTGTTAGTGAAGTAGACAAAAGTTACTACTAACTTCTACAGATGCAGGAGGTAAGCGACTACAAGGCCAATTGACCACAGTATTTTAAATATTTATTCTGAAAATAGCACAATAGAGCTTTAGTCTTGGTATAAAAAGGAAAGAGAAGACAGTGGCTGAACATAGACAGCATGAACTATATAGACAGCCAGAGGACACACACGGGCAAAAGAGCACTAAGAGAACCATGTATCTACTCAAATTGATATGTCATAGAGTTAGTAAGAAGGACCTTTTAACAAATGAATAAATTATCTCCTGAGATAGTGAGTTCCCTAAAAGTCCCTGGAAGTGAAAGTGCAGAAGTTTTATTATCAACTCCCTGGACTTTTTATTTTGAGATATTGAACTATGAGCTCACTAAGGTCTCTAGCAACTCCATGAGCCAGTGACTGAAAAAGAGTACATTAAGATTAATGGTTCAGGATACTAGAAATACAATTTTAACTGTTTAATTTTTCACCACCCTTCTTAATCACATGAAAGCTGGCTTTCACTGCTATAGTTGTACTGAAACTGCTCTCTTGGCTGACACCAATGATCTCGTTTAAAATTCAGTACTTATTTCTCGACTCCATCCTCCTTGACCTTTCTTCTGCATTTGTTACTACTGATCATCCATTCTTCTTGAAACCTACTTCCCTAGACATCCCCATTATACATTCTCTTTTTTCTCTTTCAGTCTTTAATGGATCCTTCTGAGCTGCTTTCTTCAGTTCATGTTCTCATTCTCTCTTAGGTGTGGGTATATGCCACCAAAATGCTGTCATTATATTATCTCCTTTTCTCATTCATTAACACAGTTTCAACTTTGCTGATGTGCTGTTAAATTCGTAAACTTAAAACCCTACCCTAACTTATTACATAGGATTCCTGGTGGCACAGTTGTTAAAGAGCTAGGCCGCTAACTGAAAGGTCGGTGGTTTGAAACCACCAGTCACTCTGTGACAGAAAGCTGTGGCTTTCTTCTTAGGCAAAGATTTACAGCCTCGGAAACCCTGTGGGGCAGTTCTACTCTGTCCTATAAGCAGTCTATAGGTTGGAATTGACTTGATAGCAACCGATTTGGTTTTCTAACTCATTACATGTGTTCTAATCACGTATGTCCAGCTAACAACAACAACAGCCCTAGTTTGAGTATTTTACTCAGTCTGGTTTCTCAGCTGAGTAGTTTTTTCAGTCTAATACCTATCTGCAGAAGTTTGAGGTTCCAAAGGCCTCCTTTCATTTTGTACCTTTTCTATCCTTTTTAGTCCAAGATAATAAACTTGTGTGGACCTTTTATATTTCAATTTACAATACATTCATTAGAGAAAAGTCACACCTATAAATCTCTTTGAAATAAGCCTTTCTCTACACTGGATCCTCTTGAGGCCGCTGAGACAATGCCCTTATGAGTCTTAAAAGCCTGATTATTTAACCTAGGGGATCTGCAAGGCATATCTTTAAGACCTTTAGAAGGTCTTTAGCTTTTATCTATCTGAAAGGATCTATGAGGCACCAATTTAAATCTTCCTGAAGCATTAACAAAGAGTTTTATAGTTACACCTTCAACTCCATCTTTGACCTGCCCTGAGGCCACATTTTCCTAAGAGTATACTAGATTTGATCTTTGCCCTGAGGCTTTTTCTTAGTTTAAGAATCTTTTACTGGGAGAGACAGAGAATAAGATATAGTTCTAGTTTCAATTTCAGCAAGTTTTGGATCCTTACCTATCTTCTTATTTTTTCTTGAACACTGAGTATTTTCTTTCTTAGCTTATCTTTCTGTATTTGTAATTTATGATCCACAACTTTCTAAAAAATTGACACTTTCAACATTCTGCCTTGAAATTCCTTAATTAGCTCCATCAGTTCATTAGGAATGTTTTCTATTTTCAACATTACAGCAGGTAACAATTTTGCTAAATTTTCAACCACTGTATAAAGTTCTCCTTTCCTTCAATTTCCAATAATATTTTTCTCAATTCTTCTCATTGCTTAGTCCCAAATCTAATGCCATATGCTTAGCTACTTGTTACAGGGACACCTTATTTCTGTTACCAATTTATCTATCAGTCGGGTTTCAATCATTAAAGTAGAATCACAGGAACTGACATAAAATGAAAGATCTAGTAATAGAAAATAAACCTTGCAAAATTCTAGTTGCTGAAGGAGTAGTCTATGAAAGATTTTTGCTTCTGCATTTAATATTGGGTCTGAAGTGGCTACAGATCAGCTAGGCCAAGAGTCAGGAAAGAAAGAAGGACATAAAATTGGGCAGGAGGAGGCAATGGCAAACTGGAACACACAAGGCAAAATAGAATCTGTGAGCACAAACCTGACCCCCTAAGCACAATGTATAACCATTTCCAATCTCAGTGATGTAGAAAACATGTAGAAGTTGGCACCCTTTACCACATAGATGCAAATACACCTGGTCCAGGACTTAGTAAGAGAACCTGAAGGAGGACAGCAGGTGGTAGCTGGCAGAACTGCAGACACAGGTACCACCCAAGCCAACAAGTTAGTCAGCAGATCAGTGACAACTTGTTTGAGCTGCCATGCCTGGCACCCTACACAGACCTTCAGATCAGAGCCTAAAAGTGGCTGCTGCTTCATTTCCACCTTCCAAATCTCACAGAAATTTCCCTTCTGCTCAAGTCTATCTTGCAACAATACAGGGAATGGAATTCTAGAAAATATTGTGCCAGCTCATTAAGTTGATAGAATGTAAAGCCCCCATTGAAGACTTCCTGGAAGACATGTTAAGTTGCATCTTTAAAACCTGAGAAGGACTTGGCCAATGAAGTTGAGAAAGGGAAAGAAGTTATCATGAATGAAGACATGGATTCAAGGAATGAGCACAGGGAACAAAGGGCACTGGAATATGCACACAACAGGGCAGAGACTGTGTATGCCACTCTTAGAAGGTGGTCCATAAATATTTGTTGAATGAATAAATATGTTGCTTAAAAAGAATTTGTGAGACAGGGAATGGCAGAATTTAAAGTGGCAAATTTGAAGAGGACCGAATCACGTAGTATCTTGTATATTGTTGTCGTTAGAAGCTGTCAAATTTTTTTTTATTGTACTTCAGGTGAAGGCTTACAGAACAAATAGTTTCTCATGAAACAGTAGTACACATATTGTTTTATGACATTGGTTAACAACCCCACCACATGTCAACCCTCTCACTTCTCAACCTTTTTTTTTTTTTTTTTTTGGTGAAAATCTACATAGCCAAAGATACACCATTTCAAAAATTTCTACATGCACAGTTCAGTGACATCGACTACACTCTTCCAGTTGTGCTGCTATTCTCACTTTAGATGAAGGCTTACAGAACAAAATAGTTTCTCATTTAACAGTACACATGTTGCCCTATGACAATGGTTCACAACCTCACAACACATCAACAGTATCCTTACTCAACCTTGGGTTCCCTATCACCAACTTTCCTGTCCCCTTTTACCTTCTGGACCTTGTCCCTGGATGGCTGTGCCTCATTAGTCTCATTTGGTTTTATGGGGCTGTCCACTCTCCGGCTGAATGGTGAACCTTGGAAATGACTTCACCACTGAGCTAAAAGGGTGTCTCGGGATATACTCTCGGGGTTGCCCCAGTCTCTTTTAGGCCAGTAAATCTGGTCTTTTTTGGGAGTTAGAATTTGTTCTACATCCTTCTCCAGCTCTGTCCAGAACCCTCTGTTGTGATCCTGGTAAGAGCACTCAGTAGTGGTAGCTGGGCACCATCTAGCTGTACTGGACTCAGTCCGGTGGAGGCCTTGGTAGCTGTGGACAATTAATCCTTTGGACTAATCTTTTCCTTGTATCCTGTTCTCTTCATTCATCCTTTCTCCCAAAGGGATGAGACCAGTGGAGTAGCTTAGATGGCCGCTCACAGGCTTTTAAGACCCCAGACACTACTCACCAAGGGAGAATGTACAGCATTGTCTTTATAAGCTGTGTCATGCCAATTGAGCTAGATGTTCCCCGAGACCCCACAGCCCTCCGCCCAGCAATTCAGTCCCTCAGGGAATTTGGATGTGTCTATGGGGCTTCCATGACCTTTCCTTGTACATGTTGTGCTAGTTTCCCCTGTATTGTGTACTGTCTCACCCTTCACCCAAGGTACCACTTATCTATTGCCTATTTAGTACCCCCCCCCCACTCCTCCCATCCCTGGTAACCAACAAAGATTGTTACATTTTGTGTGTGAACTTTTTCATGGGTTTTTACAATAGAGGTCTCATACAATATTTGTCCTTTTGTGATTGACTTATTTCACTCAGCATAATGTCCTCCAGTTTCATCCATGTTATGAGATGCTTCACAGATTCATTGCTGTTCTTTCTCGTTGCATAGTACTCCATTGTGTGTATGTACCATAGTTTGTTCATCCATTCATCTGTTGATGGGCATCTAGGTTGTTTCCATCGTTTTGCTATTGTGAACAACGCTGCCATGAACACAGGTGTTGGTGAAGCCTTTTGATGAGCATAAGTGTTTAATTTTTAGGAGCTCCCATTTGTGTAGTCTTTATTCTGTTGCCTGTGCATTACTTATGGTTCGTATTGTGTTTATGCCATGTATTAGGGCTCCTAGCATTGTCCTTATTTTTTCTTCCATGATCTTAATCATTTTCAATTTTATATTCAAGTCTTTGATCCATTTTGAGTTAGTTTTTGTGCATGGTGTGAGGTATGGGTCTTGTTTCAGTTTTTTGCAGATAGATATCCAGTTATGCCAACATTTGTTAAAGAGACTGTCGTTTACCCAGTTAACGGACTTTCGGCTTTTGTCAATTATTAGCTGCTCGTAGATGGAAGAATTTATGTCTGGATTCTCAGTTCTGTTCCATTGGTTTATGTATCTGTTGTTGTACCAGTACCAGGCTGTTTCGACTACCGTGGCAGTATAATAGGTTCTAAGATCAGGTAGTGTGAGGCCTCTCACATTGTTCTTCTTCTTGCATAATGATTTACTTATTTGGGGCTTCTTTACTTTCCTTATGAAGTTGGTGATTTGTTTCTCCATCTCGTTAAAAAATGCCAGTGGAATTTGAATCCGGAAAGCATTGTATCTGTAGATCGCTTTGGGTAGAATTGATACTTTCACAATGTTGAGTCTACCTATCCATGAACAAGCTACGTTTTTTCACTTATGCTGGTCTCTTTTAGTTTCTTGCAGTAGTGTCTTGTAGTTTTCTATGTAAAGATCTTTTACATCTCTGGTTAGATTTATTCCTAAGTTTTTAATCATCTTGGGGGCTATTGTAAATGGTATTGATTTGGTGATTTCCTCTTCGAGGTTCTCTTTGCTGATGTAAAGGAATCCAACTGATTTTTGTATGTTTAATCTTGTATCCTGAAACTTGGCTGAAGTCTCCTATTAGTTCCAGTACTTTTCTTGTGGATTCTTTGAGGCTTTCTGTGTATAAGATCATATCATCTGAAAACAGAGATACTTTGACTTCTTCCCTCCCAAGTTGGATGCCCTTCATTTATTTTCCTAACCTAACTGCTCTGGCTACTACCTCCAGCACAATGTTGAATAAGAGTTGTGATAAAGGGCATCCTTGTCTGGTTCCCATTCTCAAGTGGAATGCTTTCAAAGTCTCTCCATTTAGGATGATGTTGGCTGTTGGCTGTTGGCTTTGTATAAATGCCCTTAATTATATTGAGGAAATTCCCTTCTATTTCTCTTTCGTTGAGAGTTTTTAATCATGAATGGGTGTTGGACTTTGTCAAATGCCTTTTCTGCATCGATTGATAAGACCATGTGGTTTTTATCTTTTGTTTTATTAATGTGATTGATTACATTGATTGTTTTTCTAATGTTGAACCATCCCTGCATACCTGGTATAAATCCCACTTTATCATGGTGAATTATTTTTTTCATATGTTACTGAATTCTATCGTCTAGAATTTTGTTGAAGATTTTTGTGTCAATGTTCATGATGGATATTGGTCTGTAATTTTCATTTTTTGTGGTGTCTTTACCTGGTTTTGGTATCAGCGTTATGCTGGCTTATAGAATGAATTTGGAAATATTCCATCCTTTTCTATGTTCTGAAATACCTTTAGTATTAGTCATGTTAACTCTTCTCTGGAAGTTTTGTAGAATTCTCCAGTGAAGCCATCTGGGCCAGGGCCTTTTTTTGTTGGGAGTTTTTAATTACCTTTTCAATCTCTTCTTTTGTTATTAGTTTATTTATTTGTTCTACCTCTGTTTGTGTAAGTTTGGGTAGGTAGTTAGTTTCTAGAAATTTGTCCATCTCCTCTAGGTTTTCAAAATTGTTAGAATATAATTTTTCTTAGTATTCTGTTATGATTCTTTTAATTTCAGTTGAGTCTGTTAGGATATCATCCATCTCATTTCTTATATGGGTTATCTGCTTCCTCTCTTGTTTTTCTTTTGTCAGTTTAGCCAATGTTTATAGATTTTGTTGATCTTTTCAAAGAACCAGATTTGGGTCTTGTTAACTCTTTCAATTGTTTTTCTACTCTCTATTTCATTTAATTCTGCTCTAATTCTTATTATTTCCTTTCTTCTGGCACCTGAAGTCTTCTTTTGCTGCTCTCTTTCTACTTGTACCAGTTGTAGGGTTAATGTTTTGATTATGGCCCTTCCTTCTTTTTGGATGTGTGCATTCATTGCTATAAACTGACCTCTGAGCACTGCTTTTGCTGTGTCCCAAAGATTGTGGTTGGATGTGTTTTTATTCTCGTTGGATTCTATGAATTTCTTTCTTCAGTCCTTAATTTCTTCTATAACGAAGTGGTTTTTGAGAAAGGTGTGGTTCATTTTCCACATATTTGATTTTTTTTCCCTTGCTTTTTGTGTTGTTGATTTCTACTTTTATGGCTTTATGGTCAGAAAAGATGCTTTGTAATATTTCATTGCTTTGGATTTTGTTAAGGCTTGCTTTATGGCCTAATATGTGGTCTATTCTGGAGAATGTTCCATGTGCGTTGGGAAAGAAAGTATACTTAGTTTGTGTTGGGTGAGGTGTTCAGTATATGTCTTTGTGATCAAGTTGGTTGATTGTAGCATTTAGCTCTTCCATGTCTTTTTTGAGCCTTTTCTGGATTTCCTGTCCTTCATCAAAAGTGTGTGTTGAAGTCACCTAATACTATTGTGGAGCTGTCTATCTCTCTTTTCAGTGCTGTTAGAGTTTGTTTTATGTATTTTGGAGCCCTGTTGTTGGGTGCATAAATATTTATTATAGTTATATCCTCCTGGTGTATTGACTCTTTAATCATTTTATAGTGTCCTTCCTTATCCTTTGTGGTGGATTTTACTTTAAAGTCTATTTTGTCAGAGATTAATATTGCTACTCCTGTTCTTTTTTGAGTGTTATTTGTTTGATATATTTTTTTCCATTTTTTGAGTTTTAGTTTGTTTTTGTCTTTAAGTTTAAGATGTGTCTCTTGTAGGCAGCGTATGGATGGATCATGTTTTTTTAATCCAATCTGACACTCTCTGTCTCTTTATTGGTGCATTTAGTCCATTTACAGTCAGTGTAATTATTGGTAGGTATGAGTTTAGTTCTGTCATGTTGATGTCTGTTTTTATGTGTTGTTCACAGTTTCTTTATTCCACTTAATTTTCTGCGCCAAGACATTTTTCTTTATGTATTTTCTTTTCATCTTTTTCATTGTTGTTGATTTTGTGTTTGCTGAGTCTTTATATTTTTCTAGTAATTTACTTTGACTTGTAGGATTGTTAGTTTCCTTTGTGGTTACCTTAATAATGACCCCCTATTTTTCTAATTTATACCAGTCTTTTATTTCTTTATATAGCCTTGACTTCCTCTTTTTTGTTTTATATCACCGTAAGTCCCTCTTTTTTGTTTTAAAGTTGTCATCTTTTACATATTGACATCTGTTTCCCTATATTCAATGTTTTAATTTTGCTTTACTTTTGTGACTTCCCTATATGGGTTGATATCTGGTTGCTCTGTTCTGTGTTCTAGTCTTGGGTTGTTATCTGATTTTCTAAGTGGAGGACTCCCTTTAGTATTTCTTGTAATTTTGGTTTGGTTTTTGCAAGTTCCCTAAACTTCTGTTTATCTGGAAATGCCCAATTTTACCATTATATTTGAGAAACAGTTTTGCTGGATATATAATTCTTGGATGACAGCTTTTTTTTTCCTTCAAGGCTTTGTATATCTCATCCCAATGACTTCTTGCCTACATGGTTTCTGCTGAGTAGTCCGAGCTTATTCTTATTGACTCTCCTTTGTAGAAGACTTTTCATTTTTCCCTAGCTGCTCTTAAAATTCTCTGTTTGTCTTTGATTTTGACAAGTTTAATTATAATATGTCTTGGTGACTTTCTTTTGGGATCTGCCTTACATGGGATTTGATGAGCATCTTTGGTAGATATTTTCTCATCTTTCATGATATCAGTGTAGTTTTCTGCCAACAAACCTTCAAAAATTCTCCCTGTATTTTCTGTTATCCCCCATTCTGGTACTCCAATCATTCATAGGTTATTCCTCTTGATAGAATCCCACATAATTCTTAGGGTTTCTTCATTTTTTTAAAACCTTTTACCTTATTTTTCCTTAAATAATTTGGTGTCAAGTGCTGTATCTTCAATCTCACTAATTCTGACTTCCATTGCCTCCATTCTGTTCCTATGACTTTCTATTGAGTTGTCTAATTCTGACATTTTGTTGTTAATCTTCTGGATTTCTGATTCTATCTCTCTATGGATTCTTGCAGCCTGTTAAATTTGTCATTATGCTCTTCTCTGATCTTTTTAATTTCCTCTATTGTGTGTTCTGCGTTTTGCATAATTTCCTTCTTAATTTCTTTAAGAGTTCTGTATATTAATCTTTTGTATTTTGTCTCCACTAATTCCAAGAAATTTTCCTCCTCTGGAAAATTTCTGGATTATTTATTTTGGCAGCTTGCTGAAGCCATCTTGGATTGCCTCTGTAGGTGATTTGATATTAACTGTTGTCTCTGAGCTATCAATAAGTTATTATATTTATTTTTTTTATGTTTGCTTTCTGTGTCCTAGCTTCTTGTTTTGTTTTGATATGCCCAAATAGGCTGCTCATATGAGCTAGTTTGATTATTGGCACCTCTGAAGCTCTAATGTCCTGTCACTACATGGTTAGATCTGTTTCTAGGTATGTGAGCTCAGGAATCTGCCCGCTCCCCCTGTATAGATTCAGCTCAGGTGCCCAGGTAGATAACCATCAAGTGTGTGGTGTAAGCTCTCACTTACAGTCTTAGACAGGCATAGGTGATTGGTGTAGGAACAAGCATCTGGCTGCAGCAGGGGGACACACTCTGAGCAAGGTAGGGAGCTGATGGCTGCCCCCAAGTGTCCAGGAGGAAGGTGTGTCCCTGTTCCCTAGAGCACTTAGGTGGGTGGGTTTTGCAGCCAGACTATGAGCACCTAATGATGTTGGCTGTAAGGACTGGGGGGGGCACCTCTTATTCATGGGCCCCTATCCCAGGTGGCTAGGTGGTGTGGGTGGAGCCACCAGTCCTCAGGCCCTTGATGTGGGTAGGTGAAGACCCTGCTTAATGGGCAGAACAGTGTCAAATGTCAAGAACCTGTCACCTCACAGCTGAAACAGTTGAAGTTAGAGTTCTGATATATACCCTGTTGTACTGCAGTAATGAGGGCCTACGCTACTGAGATGGGCCCACACAAGTCTATGCAGGTGGAAAGGCACTCAAAGTCCATGGATCCCTTATGCCTGTGCCTAGGCAAAGGAGCTATGCCTATACTGGGTTCCTGGCTTAGGGAAGTCGGCCATTTATTTTTTCCCCATTTTTTAATTTGTTTACTCTCCAAGGCAGGGAGAACAGCTCCGGGTGTGTGATGGATCCTACTTCCAGCCCAGGGGACTCAGAAATTGCTGAAGCCAATCCAGGACCCAGTGCAGAGCAGGAGTGGGGAGGTAAATGGGAGAGAGGTTTTTCCCTAAGGGGGATGTTTTTGATGCACGTAGTGGCCATATGCAATTACTTATCTTTTGTAGATGAGGGCTGCTTCTCACTGGTTCTGAGTGGCCTTGTAGACTCTCTGGTTCAGGGTCTCTCCCAGTGCAGAAAACGTGCCTCCAAAGCACTGCCGCTTGCCTGCCTCACTGCTCACCCACAAGCTGCTCAGGCCTGAAGGGCTCAGGCTCTTGCTGGGTCAGGTCTGGCAACTCCTCACTGCTTCTAAACCACCTCTCCCTCCTTCTGCCACTCAGTCCAGTTCCTCAACTCTGCCTTTGATGTTCAGGGCTCCCAGATTGCCATATATAATCAAATCACTTGTTTTTTGGGTCTTTGTTGTAAGCAGGTCCAATAGAATTGTCTAACTACTCTGCCATATTGGTCCCACCTCCATTTCCTATTAGTTTTGATTCTACTTTCATAGTACAGGCAAGAGGAAAAATTAGAAATAAAGGATAATATGTGCCCAATATAATTCATCAGCCATTTCATCATTTATTACCTTCAGCAGTTTGATCTGTTCCTCTGCTGTTCCTATTGCCTCTGTTTGGGAACCAGCTCCCAACCCAAAGACACACACCCACACACATATTCCAAGTCTCTCTTTCTAGAACTACCAGCTGAATTTGCATCTCATCACCATAATCCAATTGTCATGGAGTGACTTAAGGCTGATTTTCTTTTTGGAGTCAGAATTTCTGATAACATTTATTGTTTTCCCATATATATTTTCATTTATCAAAGTCCAATGCTCCGTTGGTGAAGGTGAAATTTTAACATCAAGGACAAATTGTGAGGTATCATTTTAAGTAACAGTTTTCTTCAATTATTCTAACGAAGGCTGAAAACTTTTATTGAATATCAACTCTCAGCAATGCAGTGTGCTGACAACTGAAAGACAAATGACAAATAATATGTTTCCTGTCTTATGGAGCTCATGATATATGATGAGATATACAAGGTAGAATGAAGAAAGTGCTAATTACTAGTGTGCATCACAGTGTGGGAGAGTAGAGGAAGGAGACATGGCTGCTAGTGGGATTATTCACTGAAAGCTCCATTAAGCCATTATGGAGGAGGTGGCATTTGAAGTGAACATTGAAGCATGCGCTACTGCCTGACTAATGGAGAATGGAACAAAGAGCACTAGAGGCTGAGCCTGAACAGAAGTATATGCTAAACAACCCTTTGTCTCTTCCATTAAATCTGTTATCCTCAAAGGTAAGTCTCAGGTGTTTAATATTCTTTTTAACTTTCTTAAATATTCTGTATGGACGGACTCAGTATCTTTAGAAAATAAAACTCGTTAAACAATGAACTGAAACTTATCACTACAGCATTCTAGTGTATCTCCACAGCCACAACTCTGGGACGGCCTCTTGTTTCACACAAGATGTGATGTTTTCTTGTGTGAATGCCCACACACACATTTGAAACAATCATATCTACAGGGGAAACTGTGTTTTTTAATGCTGGAAAACTTGCTTTCCTTGACTTCCTGTCACATGTGAAAAACGTTGCTCAGAAAAGCCCAACCTTGCTAATGTGTAAAGAGGCCCTAGTGAATTGGAGTCTGAAAGGTAAGTTCTGTTAAACATTACAACCAAGAAATGTGAGTTTTCCCTGGAGCAATTCTGTGTCAGAGCCTGTTGGCATTTACCATCCCTCAGCCCTGGCCAGTTGGAGATGCATCTGTTCTTTCACTCTATTTTTCAGTCATTATCACTTCAGTCTCTATCTCGACAGACTTACTGGCTGGGGTCCCATCCAGCTTGGGGAACTGGACTGTATCTGAACAAGAAAACAATAGGATAACTGTCATAGAGATAGGCCCAAAATGTGCAATATTTGAAGACAATACTTTGCCTTTTATGGGTTTCTTTCTTGAAATATCTACCTCACACTCAGCCATGAAATCTGGATAAAACAGTGAGAGGAAAACAGAAAAAAAAGGGGTTGTTGTTTTGTTTTTGTTTTAAGTGTAGAAATTTCCATATAACAGTCTTTATTCAAATTTAAAAAAAGGAGAAACTCAAGTATATTTTCAGAATTTTTCCCCATTTTCTTTTCTTCTTGATGTTTTTGGCAGATTTTTCTTTTGGTTGAACACTAATGACCATATCTATTTTTTTTTAATTACATATAAAGTCACACAAACCTGTTCTATATTAAAACAGAGAATTGATCTAGGAAGGATGTTGAAAATTGTTTCCACATTCCACGCAACTGTCCCTTAGCATTGTTAGACAATTAATGCACTCTCCAAAGAGAAATATGAACTGCTCTGAAAACAGAGAAGGAAATTGAAGCATTTGTTTTAATACTTTGAAAAAATACTTTTCCAGTTTGGTTTGGAGCATGAATAAGGTGTGGAATATTGTTCATGTAGACAGATATCTTAAAATAAACCTCACAAGAAATAGTACACCTTCCTAAGAATAATTTGAACTCCTTTGTCTGTTTTTCATGCTGACACCAAAGAGTAAAATGATGATCAGAAATGATGATTATTTCAATATTTATTTTTAAATAATTTTATACAAAGCAGACATTTAAACTAGGATACCTTACTTTTTTTCTGTTTATTCCTGTAACATATTTTTAACTTTGTTGTAATAGAGACAAGCTTTTCTATCCAATGTGAGCAAAATAAAGTTTCCTCAGCTGGAATTTGATGCTCTGCCACTTTGTAGAACAGCAACAGGCTTTGCATTTCTGGATGAAATGTTCCATTTCGCTTTGTTATACTTTATCCAATAAAAGAGTAACTTCTTTGAACGAAATTCACAAAACTTCTTCCTTAAAAATATTTTTCCATTGTAACAATTGAACTGTAATAAATGCTCTGTGCCTCCATAAATCTGAGTGGCCATTTCTTTTATTTCCAAATGTTATTTTGTTGTTGCTGTTGAGAATGTACACAGCAAAACTTTCAAGTTGTTGTTGTCAATTTGATCCCATATAAATGGTTCTTAAAAGAGCATAATGCTCAAGGAAGACCTTTTTTACTAGCAAAGCTAAACTATTGATCAATTTTAAGAAGACTTCAGGGGTTACTTTTGGTTTAAGATTTAAAGATTATCTCAGGGCAATAGTTTCAGGGGTTCTTCCACCCTCTACGGCTCCAGAACATCTAGAATCCATGAGAATTTACAAATCTGTTTTACATTTTCCCCTTTTTGATCAGGATTCTTCTGTGAAATCTTTGATCAAAATGTTCAGTAATGGTTGCTAGGGGAGGTCTGTGGAGACCATGGTCTCAGGTAACATCTAGCTCAATTGGCATAATGAAGTTTATAAAGAAAATGTTCTATATTCCACCTTGATGAGTAGCATATGGGGTCTTAAAAGCCTGTGAGCAGCCATCTAGGATACTTCACTGATCTCACCCCTTCGGGAGCAAGGGAGAATGATGTAAACAGGATACAAGTAAAAGATTATCCAAAGGACTAATGGACCACAGCTACCAAGGCCCCCACCAGACTGAGTCCAGTACAGCTAGGTTGTGCCTGGCTACCACCACTGACTGCTCTGACCAGGATCACAACTGAAGGTCCCAGACAGAACTGGATAAGGGTGTAAAACAAAATTCTAACTCACATAAAAAGACCAGATTTACTGGCCTGACATAGACTGGAGAAACCCCGAGAGTATGGCCCCTGGACACCCTTTTAGCTCAGTGGTGAAGTCACTCCCAAGGTTCACCATTTGGCCAGGGATTGGACAGCCCCATAAAACAAAGCAAGACTAATGAAGCACAGCAGTCCGGGGACAAAGGACTAGAAGGCAAGAAGGGACAGAAAAGCTGGTGACAGGGAACCCAAGGTTGAGAAAGGACAGTGTTGACATGTCATGGGGTTGTTAACCATTGGCATAGAGCAATATGTATACTAACTGATTAATGAGAAACTATTTGTTCTGTAAACCTTCATCTAAAGTTAAAAAAAAGAAAAGAAAGAATTATCTGTGTGAGATCAAATTGATAACAGCAATTCAAAATGTTTGATGGGAAGCCTAGGGGGCAGTGAGTTGAAGATAATGGTGATGGAATAATTTGGAAAAGGATAGTGAGAATAGCAGCACAACTGGAAGAATGTAATCAATGTCACTGAATTGTACATATAGAAATTTTTGAAATGGTGTATCTTTGGCTATGTATATTTTCACCAAAAGTAAAGGTTCTCCAAGGTTGAGATGGGAGAGTGTTGACATGTCGTGAGGTTGTTAACCAATGTCATAAAACAATATGTGTACTGACTGTTTAATGAGAAACTGTTTGTTCTGTAAACCTTCATCTAAAGTACAATAAAAAAATTTAAGAAAAAAATGTTAAGTAATGGTAGGTGGGCACCATCCAGTTCTTCTGGTCTCATAGAAAAGGGGACAGCTGTTCATGGAAGCAATTAGCCACATATTTCGTATCCTCGCCCTATTCCTGACTCTCCTTTTTCCTCTGTTGCTCCATATGAATACTGAGTGGCCATTTCTTAATTAAGAGCACACAAACAATTTCACAGATTTTCCAGGAATTCATATTGAATTTGTATACTCCTAGTTGCTACCATCCAACTAAGCTGAGTCAATCCAATTCAATATCAGTTCCAGTATCATTCCACTTCTGTTCCAATGAAGTAAAATCAATTCAGTTCAATTCTCTTCGCTTCTGACATCAACTGCAAATGCAGTATTTCTTCCTCAGATCCTAACCACCAGAGGTAGGTCAGAGCTCAAAAGTTAAGGGGCATATTCCTCCAGACTTCCAAGTTAGCCCAAGACTTCAGATGCCAGCCATAAGCTTGGGGGTCCCCAAACCCCCTCACTTCTGATCTTGTGGTTTACACTACCTCTTGGTTTTGATAATTCGCTAAAAATAAAATCACAGAACTCAGGGAAGCACTATACTTTTATTACAGTTTTATTGTAGCAGAAAAGATATAAATGAGGTGATACATAGGTCAAAGTCTGGGAAAATTCCCAATGCAAAGCTTTCATGTTCTAAAGGATATGTTACCCTCCTAAACACTCATGTCTTTTACCAACCAGGAAGCCCACGGAGCTTCCATAGCCAGAGCATTTATTGGGGCCTCATTACTTAGATATGATTGATTAAATAAAGACCCACATGGCTGAACTTAATGTCTCACTCCCTGAGGCTAGCCCTTACTTAAGGGATACCTCATTAGCATAACCTGTTAGGTAGGTGTGGTTTGGAGTACTCATCAAAGACACTTCAATCACTTGGGAAATCTTGAAATTTTAGAGATTATCTCTCAGGAACAAAGGACAAAGACAAAATTCTTTCGGTAAAGTTTAATTGCAAACCCCAAACCAACAAAAATGAAAACAAAAAACAATGTATGGTCAACCATTATTAGGTAAGCATAATCGGGAAGGGGCTGATAAGAGAAGTAAAAACATAATCTAAAATTATAGTGAAAATAAATTTAATCCACTTGCTATTATCCAAGGCATATTAACCTATTGGTGGATTATTAGAGGCCAAGACTCAGCAGCAATCAGGGATGGGGACTTGCGACTGGGTAATGAGAATATTCTGTGGGCTGAATAATACAGATTTGACTTTGGGGCTAGCCTACTGGGGTAGGGAGGTGTGGGGAGGGAAGCAGCACACCACAGGAAAGTGCATCAGAAACCAAGGCTCTCCTTCCTCTCCAACAGAAAATTTCGTCTCTCAGTTTTCCTCCTCTCCCTCACCTCCCCACACTCCTCCACCCAACCACACACCCTGTGATCAGCGCTAATTAGCTGATTTCATATTACCAAGCAGTGGTTAAGAGCTCGGCGCTAATCAAAAGGTCAGCAGTTCAAATCCACCAGCCGCTCTTTGGAAACCCTATGGGGGCAGTTCTACTCTGTTCTATAAGGTCACTATGAGTCAGAATCTACTCCTCGGCAATGGGTTTATCATGTCATATCATAGTTTATCTGATCAGCTCAGATGTCCTCCAAAAGGAAGCTTCAACTCTACCCAAAAACGAAAGCCCATTACCGTGGAGTCGATTTCGGCTCACAGCGACCCTATAGGACAGAGAAGAACTGCCCCATGGGGTTTCCAAGGCTGTAATCTTCAAGCAAGCAAACTGTCATAGCTTTCTCCCACAGAGTGGCTGGTGAATTCAAAACAGAAAACTTTCAGTTAGCAGCCGAGTTCTTAACCATTGCACCACCAAGTCTCCTTTAACTCTTACCAGTGTTTCTAACACTTAAGTATATATTGGAATCTTCAGGACAGCCTTTATAAATACCAATGCTCAGGCTGCCCCATTCTCATTAAATCATAAAACTAGGGGTGGAACAGCAGTGATTTTTAAAACGGCCTTGGTGATCATGTACACCCATGTTTGAAAACTAGTGGTTTATACTATGAGATGTGTAGCCTAGAGGCATGGTAGGAGGATGGAAACAGTCATGGGTTGGTTGACAGGAGCTATGAGCTCTAATTTTCATTTGAATCAGCTATTTGATCTAGCCCAGGGAAAATTACTTTAACCTCTCTGTCATTCTTTCCTTTCTGCATTCTAAAATCGTACTTGAGCACTTTTGCAAACTTACCTTTCAACAATAGTATATTCATCGTTCAGTGTAAAACCGTTTAGTTTTGTGTATATTCTGATATATAGTTATTATATTCATTCATTCAACAAATATTTATTATCTACTATGTGCCACATAGTGTTATAAGAACTAAGGATATAGCTGTGAGCAAAATGGGCAACACCATCTACATTTGTGGAGCTTTTGTTTCAGTTCAGGGATTTTGTAGAAACTAATTGAATTAACTCTAAACTCTAAATCAGTGGTTCTCAAAGTGTTACCCTCAGATCAGCAGCAGCAACACCAGAGAACTTGAAATGTAAATTATCAGGTCCCACCTCAGACGTACTGTCATGGATTGAATTGTGTTCCCCCAAAAACGTGTGCATCAACTTGGCGAGGTTATGGTTCCCAGTATTGCATGATTGTGTAATCTGATGTGATTTCCTTATGTGTTGTAAACTTGATCACTATGATGAGGTTATACCGATGAGGTATACAAGATTGGATAGTGTCTTAATCCAATCTCTTTTGAGATATAAAAGAGGGAAGTGAACAGAAACACATGGGAACCTCATACCACCAGGAAAGCAGTGCTGGGAGCAGAGTGCGTCCTTTGAACCTGAGGTTCCTGTGCTGAGATGCTCACGGACCAAAGGAAGACTGATGCATCACAAGGGCCTTCCTCCAGAGCCAGCAGAGAGAGAAAGCCTTCTCCTGGAGGTGATGCCTTGAATTTGGATTTGTAGCCTACTGGACTGTGAAGAAATAAACTTCTCTTTGTTAAAGACATCCACTTGTGGTATTTCTGTTGGAGCAGCACTAGATGACTAAGACCTACTGAATCAGAAACTCTGAGGCTGGGGCCCAACAATCTATGTTTTAACAAAGCTTCCAGGTTATTCTGATGCATGCTAAAGCTTGAGAACCATGGCTTTGAAATCAATGTAAAATCAGATTACTGTTTAGACTGTTTAGAGTATGAATGGTACTTTGGGAAATGGAATATATGCCCTAAACAAGATGCAGAAAATTCTGATTGAAAGCAAAAGAGACAAGAAATGTAAAACAGATTCACTTATCATCCCATGTGAATTCAGTCAGTGACGTATAAAAATCACCTACAATTATTTCCTTCCATTGTAGCATAGTGTAGTATAGCAAAGTGACTGTGCCCCTGTACTTTAGATTTTCACTTTATGCATGAATGCCAGATATGCTACATTGTTCTCAGCACTATACTAGTTAAAAACCAGTTGCAAAATACAACTAACATCGTGATACTAATTTCAGGAAGCTAGTACTGACAGCTATGATTCTCATTCATTTATTCATTCGCCTTGTACAGATCATCTATTATGTGCTAAATATAGATGTCAAGCATGAAAACATGAATAAGAATCTGTTCTTGCTGTAGAAATGTTAACAGATCGTGGGGTAGGCAGTGAAGTGAGAATTGCTAACAGAACCTTGTAGAACTTGCAAAGGAAACCCAGAAGAAATGTGAAGTAGCTATTGCTGATGGAAGCTATGCAGACTTTATTGAGAAGATAATATTTAAAACTTTCATCAGGCAAACAAAAGAAGGAAGAGTATTCCACTGATAGGAAAGACATTGGGTTGTGAAAGACCTTGTCCTATTAAGGAAACTGAAACTTGTTAGTTGTTGTTGTTAGGTGCCGTAGTGTTGGTTCCAACTCATAACGACCCTGGGTACAACAGAACAAAACACTGCCTGGTCCTGTGCCATCCTCACAATCATTATGCTTTAGCCCATTGTTGCAACCACTGTGTCAATCCATCTCATTGATAGGCTTCCTCTGTTTTCACTGACCCTTTACTTTACCAAGCACGATGTCCTTCTCCAGGGACTGATCCCAGCTGATAACATGCCCAAAGTATATGAGACGAGGTCTCATCATCCTCATTTCTAAGGAGCATTCTGGCTGTACTTCTTCCAAGACAGATTTGTTCATTCTTCTGGCAGTCCATAGTATAGTCAATATTCTTTGCTGACACCATAATTCAAAGGCATCAGTTCTTCTTCCATCTTCCTTATTCAGTGTCTAGATTTCACGTACATATGAGATAACTGAAAATACCATGGCTTAGGTCAGGTACATCTTAAGCCTCATCATGACATCTTTGCTTTTTAACACTGTAAGGAGGTCTTTTGCAGCAGATTTGCCCAGTGCAATATGTCATTTAATTTCTTGACTGCTGTGACCATGGGCACAACTTCAATATTTTCTCCATTTATCACGCTGTTGCTTTTTGGTCCATTTGTGAGGATTTTTGTTTTCTTTAGGCTGAGGTATACTCCATACTGAAGGTTGTAGTCTATGCTCTTCATCAGTAAGTGCTTTTAGTTCTCTTCACTTTCTGCAGGTGAGGTTGTGTCATCTGCATAACACACATTGTTAATAGTCCTCCTCCAATCCTGATGCTGTGTCCTTCTCAGATTATTTGCTCAGCATATGGATTGAATAAGTATGGTGAATGGATACAGCCTTGACACACACCTTTCCTGACTCTTGTGCTAAGTACAGGTTCCTCATGAGCACAATTAAGTTTTCGGGAATTGCCATTCTTCATAATGTTATCCATAGTTTGTTATGATCCACAGGGTCAAATGCCTTTGCACAGTCAATAAAACATAAGTAAACATCTTTCTGATATTCTCTGCTTTTAGTCAAGATCCATCTGACATCATCAAAGATATCCTTCATTCCATGCCCTCTCTGAACCCAGATTGAATTTCTGGCAGTTCACTGTTGATGAACTGCAGCAACTGTTTTTGAATTATCTTTAGCAAAATTTTGCTTGTGTGTGATATTGATGATATTTTTTGATAATTTCCACATTATGTTGGGTCACCTTTCTTTGGAATGGGTACAAATATGGATGTCTTCCAGTTTAGTACCCCCAAAAAAGCACAGGCTACATAGTCAGGGAAAGATTAACCAGTATGCAAGGTATACATGCGATTACAGTTAGCAAGGTACACATGGGCATACTTGTGCTTACTTACTAATCTGTAGTGTACAGTTTCACCTATTTTCCATCACATCACTACAGATTAGTAAGTAAGCACAAGTTAACCCATGTGTGCCTTGCTCGTCGGGTAACCTGTCCTTGTAATTATAATACTTGCTTGGGACTAAGTTATGAAATGCTCTTAAAAACACATAAAGATATTTTTACTTAGTTCAAACCGTATTTGGGAGATATCTGGTGACTTTCAGCAGTGGAGTCGCAATATATGATTATGCTTCACTAGAGCATAAGCTACAAGAGGGCTTTGATCAAGTATGTTGATCATACTCTTATGCCTAATACTTAACAGAAAGTGTTATTGAATTTATAAAGATAAATCTGCTGGCAGCATAGAAGAAGCTAGAAGGAGAAAACAAAAGATAATATGAGAGATGAGGAAGGCCTGGCCTAAACTGGTGGCAGTGGGGTAAAGAGAAATGAATAAAAAAAAGAAATCTTCATGTTCTAAGCTTAGCTTCCAAACTAAGACAGACTAGGAAGAAAGGCCTGGGGATCTACTTTTGAAAATTAGCCAATGAAAACCCTGTAGTTTACAATAGAAATTTATTATAGCAGAGGTATTCTATATGTGTTTCCATAAAAGTATGCTTAATAATTTTTAAAATAATGATCATATTAACTGTATAAGCAAAACACTTTTATAAGCTCCAAACAGTGAAGATATGGAAGATTAAAAAGTTGTGTCACTTATGAGAAGGTATCTTGATTTAATCTGAGCCTTGAAGGTCAAGTTAGTGTGATGGTTAGAAGTACAAGCTTTAGACACTGAAAGGCACAGCTTCGTCATTAGTAAAACAGATACAACATCATTGTCACAGGATTATAGTGATGATTAAAAATATATACTTTATTTTGGAACATATCAAGAGTTCAATAAACATTAGTTTAAAAAAAGATTTGAAATTTATATGTGTAAAATAAGTTTTTTCTAAAATACATCAGTCAATATTTAGACTGTTACTTGATAGCAGTTGAATGTTTTTCTAATCTAAAGAGATTTACAAGTGACTCAAGGGATTTGCAATCAGCTGCATACTGAAGGTTGGCAGTTTAAATCCACCCAGCAGCTCCTCAAAGAAGAGGCCTGATGATCTGCTTCCGTAAAGATTATACCCAAGAAAACCCTACAGAGCAGTTCTACTCTGTAACACATAGGGTTGCCATGAATCAGGGTCCAGCTCCACAGCAGCTAACAGACAATAATAACCATACAACATTGTATACAGTATGATGATACCAACACACAGATGTTTTTGTTTAATGTGAGTTTGATTTCTGAGGCTGGGTCATTATTGATGGAGTCCCTACGACCAGTAAGTCATGTCTGATATACTTATAAGTCCAAAGGACTTATATAGAAGTATTTCAAAATAAATTTGTTATAATAAAGCTTTGCAAGTTATAAATTTAGTTCAAGTGTACTTTTTTTTTTTAGAAATGTTTATACTCTTTTGCAAGCATGTATTAGTTTCTATAGCTGCTGTAACAAATTACCACAAACACGGTGGCTTAAAACAATGCAAAGTTATTCATTACTGTTCTGGAGGCCAGAAGTCCAAAATCAGCTTCACTGGCCTAAAGTCAAGGTGTTGGGGAGGGTTGGTAACTTCTGGAGACGCCAAGGGAAATCTATTTCTTTGCATTTTCTAGCTTCTTGTAGCCACCTGCATTCCTTGTCTTGTCCTTTCCTAGAATCAATCTGACCTATTGCTTCCTACTTCTTCCTTTGACCTTCTTGCCTTCCTTTTGTAAGACCCTAATGATTACATTTAGGGCCCACAAGATAATACAGGATAATCTTTCTATTTCAAGATCCTTAACTCAATCACATCTGCAAAATCTGCTTTGCCATATAAGGTTACATTCCACGGATTTGGACCTGGATATGTCCCATCTGTCAGTTTGTAGTACAGTGGTCCTTTGAGTGTTGTTGTGATGTTGGAAGCTATGCCACCAGTATTTCAAATATCACTCGGGGTCACTCATGATGCACAGGTTTCAGTAGAGCTTCCAAACTAAATGACACTAGGAAGAAAGGCCTGGTGATCTACTTTGGGAAATTAATCAGTGAGAACCCTGTGGTTCACAATAGAATACTGTCCAATACAGTGTTAGAAGATGCGCCCCCTCGGTTAGAAGGCATTCAAAATATACCGTGGCCTCAACAATGGACTTGAGCATAACTCAACATGAAGATGATGCAGGACCAGGCAATGTTTCATTCTGTTGTACATGGAGTTACCACGAGTTGGAACTGACTCAACAGCAACTAACAACAAGAAGAAAATCTTTTGGAAGGGCATTATTCTTCCTACAACAAAGCATCACATTACCAAATAAATTATTATGTGGGTTTGGACAATGATGCATAATACCTGTCTCCTCTTTTACAGGTAGCAAAGAAGCCCCTTGAATTCCTCTATAACCCTAATGAAAGTGACTGGCCACCTAATAACAACTGAGATAGGATTTTCTATCAGTCCAGTGGGAAAAGGCTGGAGGAAAATTTCACTTAGTTTACAGTGTGACATTTCTTTGCCTTTGTGGAGTGAATGTCATATCTATCACAGCTACACTGACTCCCTCAGATGGAGGTTTTCTCTCCTCTGTGCTCTTTTAGAGCCGTCTCCATATTCTACACACTCTACAGCTTACTATATTTATTAAAATATTGAATTCAAACATGTATTAAAATACTAAAATTTTAAAATTGTGTTGGTTTCTATCTTTCCTGCCCTTTATTTCACTTATATTAAGTACTTTGGTAAAACAGCAATGCATTCTGTTGCCACAATTGTTATGTTAAGAAAAACAGAGAAAGGGAGAAAGAAGGCAAATGCTTTCTTAGAAGGGAAACACACACACACACACACACAGACATACACACACATACACACCGCAAAAAAACTGATCACAAGAAAAAAACGAGGAGCTGGAAAATAAAAAACTAAGACACTCCTCAAATTCAACAGATCTCAAAGGAAAGCTGAAGAGCTGGTAGGGAGTAAAGGGAGGGCAACGGATTGGTGCAGAAGCTAAGGCCAATCTTGTTTCTGAGGAGGAGGGCATGGTTTCCCCAAGGCAATAAAACATCCTTACTCTTGCTCTACGGAGAAAGTTGCACAGGGAAAGAACTTCAACTTCCTTCCTAAGAGACCTAGAGAGCCATTTTAGTTCCTTCACTTCTAAAAATGATGTACTGGGCATTTTGAGGGGGAGTGCTTGGGTGCTGCAAATGGTTAACATGCTCAGCTGCCCAGAGGCACCTTGGAAGAAAGGCCTGGTGATCTACTTCCAAAAATTAGCCATTGAAAACCTAAGGAGCACAGTTTTACTCTGACACACATAAAGTCGCCATGAGTCAAAATTGACTCAACAGCAGCTGGTTAGTGAATGCTAGAAAAGGAAGGCCAAAACGTGGGCATATTTCAGTATCACAGGGACGAAAGCCACCCCTGGAAAAGGAAGAGAATTGAGTCCTAAGTAGAAGGTAAGCTCTGTCCCAAGCACATTAAATAACTACTGAACTGAGTGAATAAGTAAGTACATAAAATTGCAGGATAAGAGTTTGCAAGATAAGGTGTTCTAAAGCAGGAACCCTGATGTAAACTATGGACTTCACTTAGCAATAATATATCAATATCCGTTCATCAGTTGTAGCAAATATACCATATTAATGCTCTATAGGGCAAAGTGTATGTGGGAGTATAAGGGTATATGGGAGTTCTCTGCATATTCTGCTCAAGTTTTCTACAAAACCTAAAACTGCTCTAAAAAAATAAAGTCTACTAATTATTTAGAAATACTCTAATTATTTTGCTTTTTTATTTTTCATTGTCATACCTCACGGAAGAAAGAAGGGGAAAGGAAAATTGATGGGCCGGAAAAAATCAGTGGGAAGCACTTATTTATTTTATTTTATTTTAATCTCATTTCACCTTCAAAGCAACCTTCTGTAACGGTTGTTAGAGTTTTTACAGATAAAAATTGTGGCTCAGAAATTATGTGATTTATCTCAGTATTTAGCCAGTAAGCAGTAAGTTGGATTTCCAGTCATTATTATCTGATTCTTAAGATCATATTCCTTTGACATTGCATCCTTTCCTATGTATTTACCATATCATATTTATGTAGAATTTGTTCATCACATTTTTTTTTTTCTAGATTCCTATCACTTGGTCAAAGCATAGCTCTGTTTGCTGAGAATAGGGAGTACTCTCCCTCCTGTTTTTTTTTTTTTTCTTTCCCCCCAAACTCTCACTGCTCCTTCAGGGATGAAGCACAGTTACTTCCTGGGGCCAAGTGGAATCCTGTGGTGCTTGAACACAGGAAAAAAGCTGTGTTTCTTCCTCTCCACACTCCATCCCCTGCATAAATCCTCGCTGCTTCAGCAAGTGTTTATTCAGGCATGCTTTTCCGCCCCACAGGAGAGAAAACCAGGCTCATTCAATCCTGAATAGTACTTATTATTGCTTGGATAAATTTTTTTTTAAGAGAATTTAGTCCTTACTATTAGAAAAAAAGAAAGTATATACAAGCACAAGAAAAGATCTCCTCAGGTAAGTGTTGAAATTCCTATAATTTGAGTTACAAATGTTAAAAAGCAAATCAAACAAGTAGGTGCTGGCTAAAGACAATATCTATACATAAGGTCGATCCCCATTTCTGGTGATTTTACAATTCACCCCTATTTCTCATTTTAAAGTGTACACTTTGTTGAACTTCTCTATCAGATTCTTGTTACAAACACAAATATTCTCTCAGACCCCTGCCTATTTCCCATGTAGACAGAACAAGCTTCCTTGTCAAGGCATAGAGAGAACTCTCACTGACGTGTAAAGTGCATATTGTTAATTGTTTCATTTCAAAATAACACACTTTATTATCTTGAAATAACCAAGGTGTCAAATGCAGTCCACTGTCTGTCACAGAGCAACAATTGCAGAATAAATGGAAGGAGTGACCTTGGCAAACCTCAAAAATCTCTCACTTGTGAGGAACTCAAGGTGATATAAAGAAATAAAAGACTGGTTTAAACTTAGAAAAATAGGGGTAAATATTAAGCTAACCACAAACAAAACTAACAATCCTACACATCAAAATAAAAAACAAGAAAAATATAAAGACTCCGCAAATACAAAATCAACAACAATGAAAAAGATGAAAAGGAAATACATAAAGAAAAGCTACTCAGCACAGAAAATTAAGTGGAACAAAGACACTGTCAACAACACAAAAAAAAAGATATCAAAATGACAGCACTAAACTCATACCTATCAATCATTACATTGAATGTAAATGGACTAAATGACCAAAAAAGAGACAGAAAGTCGCAGAATGGATTAAAAACACTATCAATCTATATGCAGCCTACAAGAGACAAACTTAGACACAAAGGCAAAAACAAACAAACTAAAACTCAAAGGATGCAAAAAAATACATCAAGCAAATAATACTCAAAAAAGAGCAGCAGTGGGAATATTAATCTCTGACAAAACAGACTTTAAAGAAAAATCCATTACAAAGGATAATATATGATGATATATATATGATAATATATAATGATTAAAGGGTCAATACACCAGGAGGACATAACTCTAATAAATATTTATGCATCCAACAACAGGGCTTCAAAATACATAAAACAAACTCCAACAGCATTGAAAAGAGAGATAGACTGCTCCACAATAATAGTAGGAGACTTCAACACACTACTTTCGGTGAAGGACAGAACATCCAGAGAGCAGCTCAAAAAAGACTTGGAAGATCTGAATGCTACAATCAACCAACTTGATCTCATGGACATATACCGGACACTGCACCCAACAACAGCCAACTATACATTCTTTTCCAATGCACATGGAACATTCTCCAGAATAGACCGAATATTAGGCCACAAAGCAGGCCTTAACAGAATCCAAAGCATCAAAATATTACAAAGCATCTTTTCTGACCAGAAAGCCATAAAAGCAGAAAAAAGTAACAGAAAAAGCAAGGAAAAAAAATCAAACACATGGAAACTGAACAAAACTTTGCTCAAAAACTACTGCGTAAGAGAATAAATTAAGGTTGGAATAAATAAATTCATACAACCCAATGGGAATAAAAACACATCCTACCAGAACCATTGGGATATAGCAAAAGCAGTGCTCAGAGGTCAGCTATAACAGTAAATGCACACATCCAGAAAGAAGGAAGGGCCAAAATCAAAACATTAACCCTACAACTGGAACAAATAGAAAGAGAACAGCAAAAGAAGCCCATGGGAGGACTTCTGGAAACATGGCGCTCTAGGCAGAAGCACCACACCGTGCCTCCACAGCAAAGATTAAAAAAACTAAACCAAACAGAAAAAACAGCAACCCTGAAACCCTAAAATATCAAATGAAGAGATAAAGAACTCAGCCAAGCACCAAACGGAGTAATAAAACTGACAGAGAATGGAGAGAGAGGAGAGGTTCATGCAGAGGTCCCCTATCAGCTAACACAGTGTGGATCCACCATCTTGGACTCCTATCAGAGACCAGCAAATAGGGGGTTGAGAAAGCAGGTTCATGGAGCTGCCAGAGGGAGACAGAAAAACCAGTAACTGGCAATATACACTTTCCCACCCGCCACACTTCTTCATCCACACTCGGCCACCTCTGCTTCCCACAACCACAGTCTCTTGGCCAAGAAAAAACGGCTACTTAGATTCCACCCACCTGCACTGGCCAATTCCCTGAGTGCCATTTGTTGGCTGCTGGTGTTGCTTTTTCCCACTTCTTTTGATTTATTCCTTACCTCTCACCACCTCCACCTCTTTTCACTCAAATACCTGGCTCCGTGCACCATCTTTGCTTCTTCCTGAGGGGCTGCAGAGCTCCAGTCGAGCGTGGAACTTCTTCCTGGTCTGGGCAGCCATGCTGGTGGGATCCCGGGGCATTTGTTTCCTTGTTTGTTTTGAATTGTTTGTTTGTTTTCTTTTCCTTTCTCGAGTTGGGAGCCCGTTCTGGCCAGGCACTGCTATCCAGGTTGGGACCTACCCCCTCAGCTTGTGCAGACTTGCAGAGGGATCCCTGAGAGCACTTCTTTTTTTGTGGTTTTTTTTCTGGTTTTGGGGGGGCTTTTCTTGTTCTTTTTTTTCTTTTACTTTGTTTTATTTTATTTTCCCTCTTTTTCCCTTTTTGTCTTTTTTCATTATTCAGTTTATAGTCTTTCTATACCTTTCTTCTCTTCCTATTCCCTGAATACCTGGTGCTCAATACCTCTATCCCTTCTAGCCAGGCTGTACTGAAACACTTAGGAACAACCTCCCCATAACTCGTAGCTGCACCAGTGGGATCCCTGGGAGATTTACTGTTCATTTCTCTTTCTAATTTTTATTTATTCATTCTTTTTTTCTTTTTTTTCTTCTTCTTCCTCTTTGTATTTTTCTCCATTTAATAATCTCTCATCTCTCCACTCCAGTGGCAAGCTCCCCTAACACTCTTCTTTGTTTGTGTGTATGTTTTTGGCTCCTGTTCCTCTCTCCTCACTCCCATATCCATCTCAGCTCCACACATAACAATCTCCCTCCTCCATCCTGCCTATCTGCACCATGTGCTTAACATCACATCACCAAGCAGCACAGGCAAGGCCTACCAGAATCTGCCCTGCACTGATTAACGACCACCTGGTGGCTGTAGTAAGTGCCACAAGCAACCCACACCAGCAACTCCTCTGCAGCTAGACCTGCCGTGCTGTACCATATCGGAGCAACTGACCCTGCAAATTGGAGAAGGAGGCAAAAAGTATCAGGCCCACGGACAAGCAAACAAAAAAAGAACACACAACATGACTGCTCAGACATAGCCAAATTTAAAAAAAGGATGAAACAAACAAATCCACCATCAATAAATGAGAAAAATAACTACTGAATGCCCCGAAGACAGCAGACAAGATCAAAACATTTACAAAAACATGACAGGATGGATCCAGCACGCATCCAAAATAAAACACCAGATGACTTTCCAGAGGAAGAAAAGGTACTAGAACTACCTGATACGAATTCAAATCTCTAATACTCAGAATTATCCAAGAGATGAAGCATAAAAACAGACAAAAATGAGGAATAAATAGACAAATTCATGGAAAAGGCAGACAAGTTCATGGAAAATACAGGCAAAAAAATGGAAGAATTCAGGAAAATAATGTAGAAACAAAATGTCAAAATAAATTCATGAGTATAAATTATACAAAAACAACAATTAGAAATCCAAAAAATAAACAACAAGATTTAAGAAAAGGACAGTGTCATAGAAGGGCTGAGGAACAGATTTGAAACAGTGGAAGACAAGATCAGTGGAATTGAAGACAAACACTTGGATACTACTCTGTTCAAGGAAAACTCAGAAAAAAGAACAAGAAAAGTAAAGAAACCCTGAGAATTATGTGGAATATAATCAAAAGCAAAAATTTTCGAGTGATTGGAGTTCCAGAACAGGGGGAGAAAACAGAAAACACAGAGAGGATTATTGAAAAACTGCTGACAGAAAACTTCCCCAATATCACGAAAGATGAAAAGCTGGCCATCCAAGAAGCTCAACGAACCCCAAAAGAAAATCACTAAGGCATATCATAATCACACTCACCAAAACCAAACAGAAATAAAGAATCTTGAGAGCATGTTGTGAAAAACAAGACGTCACATACAGAGGAGAAACAATAAGACTAAGGTCGGATTATTTTGCAGAAATGATGCAGGAGAGAAGGCAATGGGATGACATACATAAAACCTTGAAAGAAAGAACTTTCCAGCAAAGAATAATATATCCTGCAAAACTCTTGTTCAAATATGATGGTGAAATTAGAACATTTCCAGATAAACGGAAATTAGGAAAATATGTACAAACCAAACCAAAGTTACAAGAATTATTAATGGGAGTCCTTCGATCTGAGAACAAACAACTATAGCTCACAGGATGAATCTAGGAAGCAGGATCATACCAGCCAGATACCAATCTAGGAAATGAACCCTTAAGGACTCTTCAAACCAAATGAAATATAACAGGGAATCAGAGCAGTTAATCTGTTAATGACAACAACAGCAAAACAATAAAAGAGGGAATAAATGGTGTAGGTATAAAACCTTCTAATAGCGAGGAAGGCAAGGCGATACCAAATAATACTAGACAGCTTCAAACTTACAAGGATAAGGGTAAATTTCATAGTAACCACAAGGACAGTTAACAAACATACTCATAAAAATAAAGAGGAAAAATATAAACTCTCAGTAAAAACAAAACCTACAAAAACAAAAGAAATGAAAAAAAATCTATAAACAAAAGGAATTCAGCACAGGAGAGTAAGAAGAACAAGGAAAACGTCAGCAACACAAAAAAAAAGCACTACAAAATGACAGCAATAAACTCACATCTATCAATAATTACACTGAATGTAAATGGACACAATGCACCCATAAAAAGACTGAGAGTCACAGAATGGATTAAAAAACAGTATCCATCAATATGCTGTCTACAAGAGACATACCTTAGAAACAAAGATGTGAATTTATTAAAAATCAAAGACTGTTAAAAAGGAATATCAAGCTAACAACTACCAAAAAAAGACCAGGAGGGGCAATACTAATCTCTGATAAAATAGACTTTATAAAAAATCCACCATAAAACACAAAGAAGGACACTATATAATGATTAAGGGGACGATCCATCATTAAGACATACACAAAATAAACATCTATGCACACAATGACAGGCCTCCAAAATACATAAAACAAACTTTATCAACACTGAAAAGAGAAACTGACAGTTCCACAATAATAGTAGGAAACTTCAACACACCACTCTCAGTAAAGGACAGAACAACTAACAAGAAACTCAGCAAAGATACAGAAGACCTAAAGAGTACAATCAGCCAACTTGACCTCATAGACTTATATAGAACACTCCATCCAACCACTACAAAGTACACATTCTATACCAAGGCACATGGAACGTTCTCTAGAATAGACCATATCTTAGGCCACACAACAATCCTCAACAAGATCAAAAACGTTGAGTTAATGCAAAGTATCTTCTCTGATCACAATGCCATCAAGGTAGAAATCAACAACAGAAAGAGCAAGGAAAAAAAATCAATTACATGGAAACCGAATAACACCTGGCTTACACATCACTGGGTAATAGAAGAAATCAGAGATGGAATCAAAAAATTCCTAGAATCAAACAAGAATGAAAACACATCATACCAAAACCTTTGGGACACAGCAAAGGCAGTCCTCAGAGGACACCTTATAGCAGTAGATGCACACATCAAAAAAGAAGAAAGGGACAAAATCAAAACATTAACTACAGAACTCAAACAAATAGAAAGAGAACAGCAAAAAAAAGCCTACAATCACCGGAAGAAAGGAGATAGTAAAGATCAGAGCAGAAATAAATGAAATAGAGAACAGAAAAACAATAGAAAGAATCAACAAAACCAAAAGCTGGTTCTTTGAAAGAATCTACAAAATCGACAAACCACTGGCCAGACTGACAAAAGAAAAACAGGAGAGGATGCAAGTAACTCAAATAAGAAATGAAGCGCGCGATATTACAACAGACCCAACTGAAATAAAACGGATCATAACAGAATATTATGAAAAACTATATTCCAACAAATTTGAAGCCTAGAGGAAATGGATAAATTTCTAGAAACACACTACCTACCCAAACTACAACAAAGTGATGTTGAAAATCTGAACAGACCCATAACAAGACAAGAAATTGAAAAGGTAATAGAAAAACTCCTAACAAAAAAAAGCACTGGCCCAGATGGCTTCACTGGAGAATTCTACAATATATTCACAGAAGAGCTAGTACCAGTACTACTCAAGCTATTTCAGAGCATAGAAGAGGAACCAATGCTTCCAGATTCATTCTGTGAAGCCAGCATAACCCTGATACCAAAACCAGGCAAAGATGTCACAAAAAAAGAAATTTGCAGACCAATATCTTTCATGAATATAGATGCAAAAATTCTTAACAAAATTCTAATCAATATAATTCAGCATCATATAAAAAAATAATAAACTGCAACCAAGTAGGAGTCAAACAAGGTATACAAGGATCGTTCAATATTAGAATATCAATCAATGTAATCAACCACACAAATAAATGGAAAGAAAAAAATCACATGATCATCTCAATTGACTCAGAAAAGGCATTTGATAGTGTCCAGCACACATTCCTGATAAAAACTCTCAATAAAATAGGTATAGAAGGGAAATTTCTCAACATACTAAAGGGCATCTATGCAAAACCAACAGCCAATATCATTCTTAATGGAGAGAGGCTGAAAACATTCCCCTTGAGAACAGGAACAAGATAAGGATGCCCTTTATCACCACTCCTATTTAACATTGTGCTAGAAGTTCTAGCTAGAGCATATGGCAAGGAAAAGAAATAAAGGGCATCCAAATTGGTAATGAAGTTAAAATGTCCCTGTTTGCAGATGATATGATAGTATACACAGAAAACCCTAAAGACTCCACGAGAAATCTACTGGAACTAATAGAGAGATTCAGCAGAGTAGCAGGATACAAGATAAACAAGCAAAAATCAGTTGGATTCCTATACATCAATAAACAGAATGATGAAAAGGAAATCAGGAAAACAATGCCATTTATAATAGCCCTAAAAAAATAAAATACTTAGGAATAAATCGAACCGAGATGTAAAAGTCCTATACAAAGAAAACTACAAACAAGAAACCCAAAGGGATCTACATAAATGGAAAAACATACCATGCTCATGGATAGGAAGACTCAACATGGTGAAAATGACAATTCTACCCAAAGCAATTTACAAATAGAACACAATCCCATTCCAAATACCAATAACATTCTTCAAAGATATGGAAAAACTAATCATTATCTTTATACGGAAAGGGAAGAAGCTCCGAATAAGTAAAACACTACTGAGGAAGAAGAATAAAATTGGAGGACTCACACTACCTGACCTCAAAACCTACTCTACAACTACAGTAGTCAAAACAGCCTGGGACTGGTACAACGACAAATACATTGACCCATGGAACAGAATTGAGAACCCAGATGTAAATCCGTCCACCTATGGTCACCTGTTCTTTGACAAGGGCCCAAAGTCCATCAAATGGGGAAAAGACAGTCTTTTTAACAAATGGTGCTGGCAAAACTGGATATCCATCTGCAAAAAACTGAAACAGGACACATGCCTCACACAATATACAAAAACTAATTCAAAATCAATCAAGGACCTAAATATAAAGCCAAAAACTATAAAGTTCATAGAAGAAAAAATAGGACCAACAATACAGGCCCTAATAAATGGCATTAATAGGATACAAACCATAACCATCAACACACAAAGCCCAGAAGATAAGCTAGATAACTGGGATCTTCTAAAAATCAAACATCTATGCTCTTCAAAAGACTTCACCAAAACAGTAAAAAAGAGAACCTACAGACTGAGAAAAAATTTTTGGATAGTACCAGTCAGACAAAGGTCTAATCTCCATAACCTACAAGAAAATCCAACACCTCTACAACAAAAAGACAAGTAATCCTATTAAAAAATGGGCAAAAGAAATGACCAGACACTTCACCAAAGACGACATTCAAGCAGCCAAAAGACACGAGGAAATGCTCACGATCACTAGCCATTAGAGAAATGCAAATTAAAACCACAATGACATACCATCTCACCCCAGCATTACTGGCAGAAATCAAAAACACTGGAAATAACAAATGTTGGAGGGGCTGGGAGGAGATCGGAACTCTTATGCACTGCTGGTGGGGATGCAAAATGATATAACCATTTTGGAAAATGATACGGCACTTCCTTAGAAAGCAAGAAATAGAAATACCATATGATCAGCAATCCCACTTCTAGGAATATATCCTAGAGAAATAAGAGTCATCACTCAAATAGGCATATGCACACCTATGTTCATGGCAGCATTGTTCACAATAGCAAAATGATGGAAACAACCTAGATGCCCATCAACAGATGAATGGATAAACAAACTATGGTACATACACACAATGGATTACTACGCAACGAGAAAGAACAACGATGAATCTGTGAAGCATCTCATAAGATGGATGAAACTGGAAGACATTATGCTGCGTGAAATAAGTCAATCACAAAAGGACAAATATCATATGAGACCTATATTGTAAAAACCCATGAAAAAGTTTACACACGAAAAGTAACACTTTATTGGTTACCAGGGATGGGAGGGGTGGGGGAGGAAATACCAAATAGGCAATAGATAAGTGGTATCTTTGGTGAAGGGTGAGACAGTACACAATACTGAGGCAACCAGCATAACTTGTACAAGAAAAGGTCATAGCAGCTCCATAGACACATCCAAACTCCCTGAAGGACTGAATTGCTGGCAGAGGGCTGTGGGGACCATGGTCTTGGGGAATATCTAGCTTAACTGGCATAACACAGTTTATAAAGACAATGTTGTACATTCTACCTTGATGAGTAGTTTGGGGTCTTAAAAGCCTGTAAGCAGCCATCTAAGATACTCCACTGGTCTCACCCCTTCGGGAGCAAGGGAGAATGAAGAGAACAGGATACAAGGAAAAGATTAGTCCAAAGGACTAAAGGGCCACAGCTACCAAGGCCTCCACTAGACTGAGTCCAGTACGGCTACCACCACTCACTGCTCTGACCAGAATCACAACAGAGGGTTCTGGACAGAGCTAGAGAAGGATGTAGAACACAACTCTAATGCACACACACAAAAAAGACCAGATTTACTGGCCTGAAAAAGACTGGAGGAACCCCGAGAGTATGGCCCCCAGACACCCTTTTAGCTCAGTGGTGAAGTCACTTTTGAAGTTCACCGTTCAGCTGGGGATCGGACAGCCCCATATAACCAAATGGGAGTAATGAGGCATAGCAGTCGAGGGACAAGGACTGGATGGCAGAAGGGGACAGGAAAGCTGGTGATAGGGAACCCAAGGTTGAGTAAGGATAGTGTTGATGTGTAGTGGGGTTGTTAACCATTGTCATAGGGCAACACGTGTACTAACTGTTCAATGAGAAACTATTTTGTTCTGTAAACGTTCATCTAAAGTGAGAACAGCAGCACAACTGGAAGAGTGTAGTCGATGTCACTGAACTGTGCATGTAGAAATTTTTGAAATGGCGTATCTTTGACTAGGTATATTTACATCAAAAAAAAAAAATGTTAAGAAGGGAGTGGGTTGACGTGTCTTGGCACTGTTAACCAATGTCATAAAACAATATGTGTACTACTGTTTAATGAGAAACTATTTGTTCAGTAAACCTTCACCTGAAGTACAATATAAATAAATAAATAAATAAAAAGAAGTCCTCGGACAAAAGAAGAAAGGAAATAATAAGAATTAGAGAAGAATTAAATGAAATAGAGAATAGAAAAACACCTGAAATAGTTAAGAAGACGAAAAGCTGGTTCTTTGAAAAGATAAACAGTGTTGATAAGCCATTGGTCAGAGTGACAAAAGAAAAACAGGAGAGGAAGCAAATAACCCGTATAAGAAATTAGATGGGTGATGTCACAACAGACCCAACTGAAATTAAAAGAATCATAAGAGAATACTATGAAAAATTGTACTCTAACAAATTTGAAAACATAGAGGAAATGAACAAATTTCTAAAAATTCACTACCTACCTAAACTAACAGGTAGAACAACTAAATAAACCTGTAACAAAAGAAGAGATTGAAAAGGTAATTAAACAACTCCCAACAAAAAAAAGCCCTGGCTGAGACAGTTTCACTGGAGACGTCTACAAAACTTTCAGAGAAGAGTTAACACCACCACTACTAAAGGTATTTTAGAGCATAGAAAAAGGTTGAAATACTCCCAAACTCATTCTATGAAGCCAGCATAGCCTTGATACCAAAAACGGGTAAAGACACCACAAGAAAAGAAAATTACAGACCAATATCCCTCATGAACATTGACACAAAAATCCTCAACAGAATTCTCGCTGATAGAATTCAGCAACATATCAAAAAAATAATTCACCATGATCAAGGGGGATTTATACCAGGTATGCAGGAATGGTTCAACATTAGAAAAACAATCAATGTAATCCATCACATTAATAAAACAAAAGACAAGAAACACATGATAGTATCAATCGATGCAGAAAAGGCATTTGACAAAGTACAACACCCATTCATGATAAAAATTCTCAATAAAATAGGAATAGAAGGGAAATTCCTCAACATAATTCAGGGCATTATAAGAAGCCAACAGCCAACGTCATCCTAAACAGAGAGAGTTTGAAAGCATTCCTCTTGAAAAAGGAACCAGATAAGGATGCCCTTTATCACCACTCTCATTGAACATTGTGCTGGAGGTCCTAGCCAGAGCAATTAGGCTAGAAAAAGAAATAAATTGGTAGGGAAGAGGTCAAAGTATCTCTATTGGCAGATGATATGATCTTATACACAGAAAACCTCAAAGAACCCAGAAGAAAACTACTGGATCTAAGAGAAGTTTTCGGTAAAGTATCAGGGTACAAGATAAAAATACAAAAATCAGTTGGATTCCTCTACACCAACAAAGAGAACTTCGAAGAGGAAATCACCAAATCAATACCATTTACAATAGCCCCCGAGAAGATAAAATACTTAGGAATAAATTTAACCAGAAACATACAAGACCTATACAATGAAAACTACAAGACACTACTGCAAGAAACCAAAAGAGACCTGCATAAGTGGAAGAACATACTTTGCTCATGGATAGGAAGACTCAACATTGTGAAAATATCAGTTCTATCCAAAGTGATCTACAGATATACTGCAATACAGATCCAAATTCCAACGGCATTTTTTAATGAGATGGAAAAACAAATCACCAGCTTCACATGGAAAGGGAAGAGGCCCCAGATAAGCAAAGTATTACTGAAGAAGAAGAACAAAGTACGAGGCCTCACACTACCTGATTTTAGAACCTATTTTACTGCCATGATAGTCAATACAGCTTGGTACTGGTACAACAAATACATAGACCAATGGAACAGAATTGAAAATCCAGATATAAATTCATCCACCTATGAGCAGCTGATATTTGACAAAGGCCCAAAGTCCGTTAGTTAGGGAAAAGACCATCTCTTTAACAAATGGTGCTGGCATAACTGGATACCCATCTGCAAAAGAATGAAACAAGACCCATACCTCACACCATGCATAAAAATTAACTCAAAAAGGATCAAAGACCTAAATATAAAATCAAAAACGATAAAAATCATGGAATAAAAAATAGGGACAATGCTAGAAGCCCTAATACATCGCATAAACACAATACGAACCATAAGTAACAATGCCCAAGCACAAGAAGAGAGACTAGATAACGGGGAGCTCCTAAAAATCAAGCACTTATGCTCATCAAAAGACTTCATCAAAAGAATAAAAAGAAAACCTACAGACTGGGAAAAAATGTTTTCCTATGAGAAATACGATCAGTGTCTAATCTCTAAAATCTACAAGATATTGCAAAACCTGAACCACTAAAAGACAAATAACTCAATTAAAAAATGGGCAAAGGATATACAGGCACTTTGCCAGAGAAGACATTCAGGCGGCTAACAGACACTTTGAGAAATGCTCACAACCATTAACCATTAGAGAAATGCAAATCAAAACTACAATGAGATACCATCTCACCCCATCAAGGCTAGCATTAATCCAAAAAACACAAAATAATAAATGTTGGAGAGGTTGTGAAGAAACTGGAACACTTATACACTCTTGGTGGGAATGTCAAATGGTATAATCACTTTGGAAATCAATTTGGCACATCCTTAAAAAGCTAGAAATAGAAGTACCATATGATCCAGCAATCCACTCATTGGAATATATCCTAGAGAAATAAGAGCCGTCACACAAAGAGATATATGCAGACCCGTATTCATTGCAGCACTGTTCACAATAGCAAAAAGATGGAAACAACCTAGGTGCCCATCAATGGACGAATGGATAAACAAATTATGGTATATTCACACAATGGAATACTACACAATGATAAAGAACAATGATGAATCTGTGAAACATCTTATAACATGAAGGAATCTGGAAGGTATTATGCTGAGTAAATTTAATCAGTCACAAATGGACAAATATTGTATAAGACCACTATTATCAGAACTCAAGAAAAGGTTTAAACACAGAGGAAAATATTTTTTGATAGTTATGAGGGTGGGGAGGGAGGGAGAGGGTTATTCACTAACTAGATACCAGACAAGAGTTATCTCAGATGAAGGGAAGGACAGCACGCACTACAGTGGAAATCAGCACAGCTGGACTAAACCAAAGCTAAGAAGTTTCCTGAATACAACCAAACACTTCAAGGGAAAGACTAGGAGCGGCAGTGGTCTGGGCACCATGTTTGCAGGGGACATCTAGGTCAATTGGCATAACAAAGTTTATTAAGAAAATGTTCTGCATCCTGCTTTGGTGAGTGGCATCTGGGGTCTTAAAAGCTAGCAAGCAGCCTTCTAAGATGCATCAATTGGTCTGAACCACCTGTAGTAAAGGAGAATGAAGAACACCAAAGACACAAGGAAAGTTTTAGTCCTAGAGACAGAAAGGGTCACATAAACCAGAGACTTCATCAGCCTGAGACCAGAAGAACTAGATGGTGCCTGGCTACCACAAATGACTGCCCAGACAGGGAACAAAATAGAGTGTCCCTGATGGAACAGGAGAAAAGTGGGGTGCAGAACTCAAGTTCTAGTGAAAAGACCAGACTTAATGGTCTGACTGAGACTGGAGGAACCCCAGAAGACATGGACCCCACAATCTGTCAACCCAGAACTGAAACCATTCCCGAGGCCAACTCTTCAGACAAAGATTAGACTGGACCTTGGGACTTAAAATGATACTCGTGAAGACTGTGATTTAGCTCAAATAGAAAAGTGAGACTAAATGAGCAGCTCCTATCCGGAGGTGAGATGACAAGGTGGACAGGGTCAGGAGCTGGTTGAATGGACACAGAAAATCCAGGGTGGAAAGGAGGAGTGTGCTGTCACAGTATAGGGAGAGCAATTAGGGTCACATAACAATGTATGTATAAATTTTTGTATGAGAAACTTGTTTGAATTGTAAATTTTCACTTGAAGTACAACAATAAATTTTTTTTAAAAATCTCTCACTTGTAACTACTGAACAGCTGGCAGTAAATAGGAAGTACATCAAGATCTTGTTTGGATGTCAAACATTCTTAGGTTCGAAACACTGAGAAATTTTCCTCTTGAAGGATTCTTTAAAGTCTATTTTTAAAATGTTTGTGTCATAATAACGAATGTGTGTTGAGGATGTCTTTTTTCCTTTGGTACTTTCCTATTTTTTTTATACTCATCATTCTGTCTGAATTGAAGATGATATGTCATAGATATAGTCTTACATTATCCTAGAATTTTTCTTCATGAAATTTTTAGGTAGCTTTTAATTCATCTTCACAAGATGTGAAGAATTTTCTAACAGAATATTTTTTTGGAAAGGGTCATGGGCTAAGTGGAATTAAATAAAAATTCAATACAGTGCTTAAATACTATTTTGTTTAATATTAGAAATGTTAGTTATTATTTAAGTTCAGATGACATGTAACTTATAAAGGTCTAAAAAGTCTATTAATATTGTAATTATGTTATAATCCTATCTCTATTATTCTACTTCAAATTATTATTTAATATATGCTGGTTCAAAAATATTGTTCATAAAATTATTGAGCTAATATACTCTCATATGATGAATATATTAACTGTTACTCTTTTTCAGCTCTTAACTATTTGGAAGTTCTTCACAACTGTTTACATCCATAAGGTTAAAATTGTCCACAATCTTGCAATAATAAATATAATTTATACTTCATATGACTGATAGAATTTCACCATAAAAAACATAAAAGAAGACTTTCACTCCAAATTACTTCTAGGATGCTTACCAGTATTTGAAGGTAAATATTCAGATATTAAAAATGAATGTAAATATTTAAATAACATGCATTGTTCATAATATCGATGTTGTTGTGCTTCTAGACATGTTGTCATGAATACTGATTATATACACTTTCAATGTTACCAGGTGTCATGGATTGCACTGTGTCCCCTCAAAACGTGTGTCAGCTTGGCAAGCCTATGATTCCCAGTATTGTGTTGATTGTCCACCATTTTGTAATCTGATGTGATTTTCCTATGTGTTGTAAATTCTACTTCTATCATGTTAATGAGGTGACATTGGTGGCAGTTATGTTAATGAGGCAGGACTGAATCTACAAGATTAGGTTTTCTCCTAAGTAAATCTTTTTCAAGATATAAAAGAGAAAAGCGAGCAGAGAGACAGGGGAGCTCATACCACCAAGAAACAAGAGCCAGGAGAATAGCACGTCCTTTGGACCTGGGATCCCTGTGCTGAGAAACTCCTAGACCAGGGAAGATTAATGACAAGGACCTTCCCCAGAGCCGACAGACAGAGAAAGACTTCCCTTGGAGCTGGCACCCTGAATTTGCACTTCTAGCCTTCTAGACTGTGAGAGAATAAATTTCTCTTTATTAAGGCCATCCATGTGGTATTTCTGTTATAGTAGTGCTAGATACTGAGACACCAGGAATGATCATTAAAGAAGGCATTTAGTTATTTGACCTTCCAAATACTGGAATTGTAGTTGAAAAGCAGATTTTGACCAGAAAGTAAATAACAGGATATTGAGGTCAAACCCAAAATGGTGCATCCTAAATAATTCTAGTTAAGCAATAAGATGAGGAAGACAATCAAGAAAATTGATATTAGACTGTGTAAAGCTATTAATAAAAACTTAGGATGTCTTTAGTGCTAAACCTTAGAAATTCAATCAGGATGCAAAGACAGCCATGCAAATCTGGAGTCCAATGGTGGTTTTCCACTTGTCTTTTCTTACAGTAGTGACTTCACCTCAATTCATCTGAGCTTCATGTGCAAAATGAAAATAATGAAACTCATGTTGCAGGTTTGCTATAAGGAGTTATGATAGCAAAAGTTCCTGACATATAATAGGCATTAAAAAAGAAAAAAAAAAGCAAGTAATTTGTTATAGGGTCTCTAACACTAGTTAACCAATGAACAAGAAATGATAGCCAAAATCCAGAGTGCTTATTATATGCCAGGCACATTTCTAAACAGTCTGTATATATTAAATAGTATAATCCTGAAAATCATCTTTTGAAATAGGTTTTATTATTACAATGATTTTTCAGATGAAGAAACTGAGGCAGAGAAATTTTAATTGTCCAAGGTCACCAAGCTGGTGAGTGGCAGAACTGAGTTTTGAATAAAGATAGTCTGGCTTGGGCTTTGTGCTTTTGACTTCTATCCTATACTATCACATGAATGAAACCGAACCATAGCTTCTACCCTATAAGTCAAGCATTTACTACCTTTATATATGTATTAAAAAAATAATTAGCACACTGAATAGGTCTGACCTGTATAATAAATAGGATTGTTGCAAGAATTATAGTGTGAGAATTGTGAGGATAGGTCATTAAAGACACTGCTACTTCTGCCTTGCTCTTTCTTGGACCACTTACTGTAGATGAAAGTCTCCATAATGTGAGAACACTTAAGAATCCCTACAAAGTGGCCCATGTGGCAAGAACTGACTTCCTGTCAAATGGTAGCACCAACCAGACAACCACATCAGGGAACCATATTGAAAGCAAATCCTCCAGCCCCGGTCAGAGACCTTCAGATAACTGCAGTCCTGGCTGACATCTTGACTGCATTTTCATGACAGACCCCAAGCTAGAATCATCCTGCTAAGCCACTCCCTAACTTATGACCCACAAAAACCATGTGAGCTAATAAATGTTCATTGTTATTGTAGGCTGCTAAATTTTAGAGTTATTTGTTTTACAAAATCAAAACCAAAAACCAAACTCATTGCCATCGAGTCGATTCTGACTCATAAAAATAAATAACACAATCCATCTGATTCTGAAAAATGAGGCCTAAATAAGTTATTGGCCCTCCAAAAGCTAGCCCCTCAAAAAATAAAATAAATCAAGATGAGAGTCTTCAAAAAGTTCTTATAAACCACAACTGATGGCTTGCCATTTTCAATATTGTTTTATGAACTTTTTCCCTTTTCTTTATTTTGGTATTGGACCTTCTACAATAACATGAAAGGAGCCCTGGTGGTGCAGTACTTAAACGCTTGGCTGCTAACCAAAAGGTTGGTGTTTCGAACTCACCGGCCCCTCCATGGGAGAAGATGTGGCAGTTTGATTCCATAAAGATTCACAACCTTGGAAACCCTATGGGGCAGTTCTGTTCTGTCCTATAGGGCCACGAGGAGTCAGAATCAACTCGACAGCAATGGGTTATAACAATGTTGCTTTAATGTCATTTTTTTTAAATGACAGGTTTAGATTACAGAATATGAAGACATTTTAGTATTTTTACTATGGGTGCTAGCATCATGGGGTTAGTGATATCACATTTTAGTACTAGTTCAAAAAGGACAAACTGGAATACAAATTGTGTTGGTCAAGTGTTCCCTGTATTTTGCATCGTTTTTCTCAATCTCCTTTATGTTCAACCTCCCTCCTAACATTCCAACACCTGCATTCTATAAGAAGCAAAGGAATTTCTTAGAAAAATCCAGGAACAACTGGGTACTACATTGTACAACTGTATATGCTGCCATACATATAGAAGATTTCCCAATGTTTAAAAGTGGCTACTAAAGATGAAAGGTAAACTCTGACATCTGTGTCTACATAGTAGAACAAATTGGACTTTACAGTAGTCATGAAAATATATGTATATATAATTTCTATTATGGACACAACCAGCAGTGCTCTGGAGTTGGTTCTTATAGACTCACAAGAGATAATTGTCAAAAATCAGGAATTTTGTGAGAAATTGTGTCATGGTTTGAATTATGCCCCCCAAAAAATTTATCAGTTTGGCTGGGCCATGATTCCCAGAATTGTGTGGTTGGCCTCCAATTTGTGATTGTAATTTTATGTTAAAGAGGATTAGGGTGGGATTTTAACACCACCCTTACCCAGGTCACATCCCTAATCCAATGTAAAGGGAGTTTCCCTGGGGTGTGCCCTGTACCACCTTTTATCTCTCAAGAGATAAAAGGAAAGAGAAGCAAGCAGAGAGTTGGGGACCTCATACTACCAAGAAAGAAGCACAGGGAGCAGAGCGTGTCCTTTGGACCCAAGGTTCCTGCACAGAGAAGCTCCTAGTCCAGGGGAAGACTGATGACAGCGATGACCTTCCTCCAGAGTCAACAGAGAGAGAAAGCCTTCCCCTGGAGGTGACACCCTGAATTTGGACTTCTAGCCTACTAGACTGTGAGAAAATAAATTTCTCTTTGTGAAAGCCACCCACTTGTGGTATTTCTTTTAGAGCAGCGCTAGATGACTAGGACAAATTGTTAAGCCACTGGTAACTTCAAATCAGCCACGGAGGGAATATTTATACCACAGAAGTTGTTAATACTACTACAAATCAAGGAAGCCTGGTTGCACAGTGGTTAAAGCCCTCAACTGCTAACCAAAAGGTCAGCAGTTCTAAACCGCCAGAGGCTCCATGGGAGAAAGATGTGGCAGTCTGCGTCCATAAAGATTTACAACCCTGGAAACCCTATGTGGTAGCTATGAGTTGTAACTGACTCCACGGCAGTGGGTTTGGTTTTGCTTTTGACTACAAATGAAGGCTTGTTTTTTTTTTTTTTTTTTTATTTGTTTGGGTTTTTTTTTTTTCCTTTCCAGAAAATAATTTTACTAGCACACCATTGGCTACAACCTACAACCTGCACTGAATTCAAACATTTAAAAACTAGACAGAAAATTGGTCTTGGGTTCATGTTTTCACAGTTCTATAAAACTCATAGATTTCAATTTAGATTCCATTTCTTTAAATTTTTGCATTTGTAATTCTATTAGCTCCCCATCAAAAGAGCCAGATATAGCTTTCTGCTTTTAAGTATGAATAGCATGAGATTTTTCTGTGGTTTAACAAAGACAAAAAGCAGTTTTTGACCAGAGAAAAACATTTTAATGCTCAATACAACAGATGTTCAAAGACAGATTTGAGTAAACATCAGTAGCATCTGGATGGCCTGTCAGTATACGCAGATACGAAATTGTTACTTAATAGTTATTGTGAGGACAGTGCAAAATATCATAGCTTCTAAAATTAAATGATACTTGCATACCTAAAGTAGATAACATTTTCAAATGTTCCACAATTCACTAATTATTATGATGTATGCCAGAAATTGTTTAAAAGAAAATTTCTATTCATAAAAGTAAATTATTTATTAAGAAAACCTAAAGGTTTGCTAGTTACTGAAAATTGCCATGCAGTCACATATAATTTTCTCTTTTAAAAATATGTAAAATATGCATATATATGTCTAGAACAAACAAAACATAAAGGACTTCATCAACATCTCTAGTAAGATATTTACTTGAAGTGTCACTTAGTTTTCACTAAAATCTCCTTCAGATCTGGGTTCTGAAAGTTGTAGTGATTATTATTATTATTAGCTGTTGATGATGATAGTTTTCAGAGAGAAAATTCCCTATTTCAATATTCAGCAGTCCATTTTACCACTTTTGACTTCTTCTTCATTTTTGCTTTTACCAAGAAACAAATTCTTTTTCAAAAAAGATGGTATTTTATTGTGTTTTTAGTGAAGTTTTACACAGCAGTTTAATTTCCCATTCAACAATTTCTACAAATTGTTCAGTGAGATTGGTTACATTCTTTACAATGCATGAACAGTCTCATTTCTATTCTGGTTGTTCTGTTTCCATTTATCTAGTTTCCCTATTCCCTTACATTCTCCTCTTTGTTTTAAAGTAATTGTTGAATGTTTTGTCTCATATAGATGATTTTTTAAAGGAGCACAGTACTCATGGGTGATATTCTTTATTTTTTGAGCCAATCTATTATTTATATAGGTGACCTCATGGATTTGTTTTGGTTCAGGGTTTAAAGTGTATCTCAGGGCAATAGTCTCGGAGAGTCTTCCAGTCTCAACAAGTCCAGTAAGTCTGGATTTTTTAAGAATTTAAGGTTCTGTTTCCCATTTTTCTCTCACTCTATCAAGATCGATCTATAGTGGCCCGATCAGAACGGTTGTCACACCATCTAATTCTAGTCTCAAGGTAGTCAAGGCCGTGGTTCATATAGAATATTAGTCCTATAGACAAACTTCTTCTTTGAGTCTTTAGTTCCCTTCTCTCTCTTTTGTTCCAGATGAGTAGAGACCTATAGTGTTCTTTTAGATGGCTGCTTGCAAGCTTTTAAGACTCCAGACACTACTCACCAAACTAGGATGTAGAACATAAACTTTATGAACTATAATACACCAATTGACCTAGTTGTCCCACAAGACTATGGTCCTAAACCTTCAGATCCAGAAAATCAGTCCCATGAGGTATTTCTTATGTCTAAGAAGTATCCAAAACTGTGCCCCCTATGATTTTTATTATATATATGAATGTACATGCATGCACACACATACATGCATATACATATGCATAGCCTATATAAACACAGAGCCCTGGTGGCACAGTGGTTAAGAGCTAAGGCTACTAACCAAAAGGTTGGCAGCTCAAAGCCACCAGCCACTCCTTGGAAACCCTATGGGGCAGTTCTACTTTGTCCTATAGAGTCGATATGTGTCAGAATTGACTAGATGACAATGGGTTTTTAGCATATAAACACACAAGTATACCCCCATCTATGTACCTATACAAATATATGCCTACATATATAGATATATTTTCACATATATTTTTTATTTCTTGTTACTGTTGTTGCAAGAAATAAATTCTTAATGATGACAAAGGATTTTTTATATTGGAAAAATATTTGATAGGAAGGAGATTCAGTATAACAGGAGATTCAGTAAATTACTTATACAATACGCATTCAGAGATCAAGAAGAAATAACAAAAAATGGCAAATATTAATTATTTTACATGTGATTTATATCTTAAAATAAACTATCTGCAGAAAGTACTCAATTAGTTTGATACTGTTGTTGTTAGGTACCATCGGTTTGGTTCCAACTCATAGCGACTGTATGTACAGCAGAACGAAACACTGCTCGGTCCTGCGCCATCCTCACAATCTTTGCTATGCTTGAGCCCATTGTTGCAGCCACTGTGTTAACCATATTGTTGAGGATCTTCCTCTTTTTCGCTGACCAAGCACGATGTCCTTCTCCAAGGACTGGTTCCTCCTAATAATATGTCCAAAGCATGTGAGATGTAATCTGGCCATCCTTACTTCTAAGGAGTATTCTGGTTGTACTTTTTCCAAGACATATTTGTTTGTTCTTTTGGAAGTCAATGGTATATTCAATACTCTTGTCCAACACCAAAATTCAAAGGTGTCAATTCTTCTTCAGTCTTCCTTATTCATTGTCCAGCTTTTGCATGCATATGAAGCAACTGAAAACACCATGGCTTGGGTCAGGTGCATCTTAGTCTTCAAGGTGATATCTTCAATTTTAGCACTTTAAAGAGGACTTTTGCTGCAGATTTGCCCAATGTAATGTGCCTTTTGGTTTCTTGACTGTTGCTTCCATGGGTGCTGATTGTGGATCCAAATAAAATGAAATCCTTGACAACTTTAATCTTTTCTCCGTTTATCATGATGTTGCTTATTGGTCCAGTTGTGAGGATTTCTGTTTTCTTTATATTGAGGTGTAACCCATACAGAGGGCTATGGTCTTTGATCTTCGTCATTAACTGCTTCAAGTCCTCTTCACTTTCAGCAAGCAAGGTTGTGTCATCTGCATATCCCAGATTGTTAATGAGACTTTCTCCAATCCTGATGACCCGTTCTTCTTCATATAGTCCAACTTCTCAGATATTTGCTCAGCATACAGATTGAATAAGTATGGTGAAGGGATACAACCCTGACACACACCTTTCCTGATTTTAAACAGCGTAGTATCCCCTTGTTCTCTTCGAAAGATTGCTTCTTGATCCATGTACAGGTTCCTCATGAGCACAATTAAGTATTTTAGAATTCTCAATCTTCACGATATCGTCCATAATTTGTTATGATCCGCACAGTTGAATGCCTTTGCATAGTCAATAAAGCACAGGTAAACATCTTTTTGGTATTCTCTGCTTTCAGCCAAGATTCAGCTGACATAAACAATGATATCCCTGGTTCCATGTCGTATTCTCAATCGGGCTTGAATTTCTGGCAGTTCCCTGTCGATGTACTGCTGCAACCACTTTTGAATGATTTTCGGCAAAATTTTACTTGCGTGTGCTATTAATGATATTGTTAGATAATCTCCACATCCTGTTGGATCGCCTTTCTTGGGAATAGGCATAAATACGGATCTCTTCCAGTCAGTTGGTCAGGTAGCTGTCTTCCAAATTTCTTGGCATAGATGAGTGAGCACTTCTAGCACTGCATCCATTTGTTGAAATATCTCAATTGGTATTCCATCAATTCCTGGAGGCTTGTTTTTTGTCAATGCCCTCAGTGCAGCTTGGACTTCTTCCTTCAGTACCATTGATTCTTGATCATATGCTACCTCTTGAAAGGGTTGAATGTCAACCAATTCTTTTTTGTATAGTGACTGTGTGTATTTGTTCCATCTTCTTTTGATGCATGGTGCATCATTTAATATTTTTCCTGTAGAATCCTTCAATACTGCAACTTGAGGCTTGAATTATTTCTTCAGTTCTTTCAGCTTGAGAAGTGCCACGTGTGTTCGTTGTCCCTTTTGGTTTTCTAACTCCAGGTCTTTGCACATGTCATTATAATATTTTAGTTTGTCTTCTTGAGCCTCCCTTTGAAATCTCTGTTCAGCTCTTTTACTTCATCATTTCTTCCTTTTGCTTTGCTATTCGACATTCAAGAGCAAGTTTCAGAGTCTCTTCTGACATTCATTTTAGTCTTTTCTTCCTTTCCTGTCTTTTTAATGACTTTCTGCTTTCTTCACGTATGATGTCCTTGATATCATTCCACAATTTGTCTGGTTTTCAGTCATTAGTGTTCAATATGTCAAATGTATTCTTGAGATGGTCTCTAAATTCAGTTGGGATATACTCAAGATCGTACTTTGGCTCTCATGGACTTGTTCTAATATTCTTCAGTTTCAACTTCAACTTGCATATGACCAATTGACGTTCTATTCCACAGTCGGCCCCTGGCCTTGTTCTGACTGATGATATTGAGCTTTTCCATTGTCTCTTTCCACAGATGTAGTCAATTTGATTCCGGTGTACTCCATCTGGTGAGGTACACATGTACAGGCACCGTTTATGTTATTTAAAAAAGATATTTGCAATGAAGAAGTTGTTGGTCTTGCAAAATTCTATGATGCGTTCTCCAGCATGATTTCTATCACAAAGGCCATATTTTTCCAATTACTGATCCTTCTTCTTTGTTTCCAACTTTCCCATTCCAATCATCAGTAATTATCAATACATCCTGATTGCATGGTGGATCAATTTCAGACTGCAGAAGTTGGTAAAAATCTTCAGTTTCTTCATGTTACATAAATTTATTAGCTGGTCTCCTTGTAGGTCTATGGATATTACCCTATCACTGACAGCTTTGTACTTCAGGATAGATCTTGAAATGCTCTTTTTGACATTGAATGCATCACCATTCCTCTTCAAGCTGACATTCTCAGCATAGTAGACCATATGACTGTCCAATTCATAATGGCCAATACCACTCCATTTCAGCTCAGTAATGCCTAGGATATTGATATTTATTCATTCCATTTCATTTTTGATGATTTCCAATTTTCCCAGATTCATGCTTCATACATCCCATGTTCTGATTATTAATGGACATTTGCATCTGTTTCTTCTCATTTTGAGTTGTGCCACATCAGCAAATGAAGGTCTCAAAAGATTAACTCCATCCATGTCAAGGTCAACCCTAATTTGAGGAGGCAGCTCTTCCGCAGTCATGTTTTCACTGACTTCCAACCTGAGGGGCTCATCTTCTGGCACTATATCAGACAATGTTCCACTGCTATTCATAAGGTTTTCACTGGCTAATTCTTTTCAGAAGTAGACCACTGGTTCCTTCTTCCTAGTCTGTCTTGTCTGGAAGCTCAGCCAAAACCTGTCCCCCCGGGTGACCATGCTGGTATTTCAATACTGGTGGCATAAATAACTTCAAGCATGACAGCAACATGCAAGCCCCCACAGTATGACCAACTTATGGACATGTGGAGGATTTACTTTGATAGGAGTTGGTAAATGATTTTGAATGTTGAAAAATATTTAATCTCTGAACATTTGTTTCTCTATTATATTAACATAAAAAATGGCATTTAAGACCATTTAAAGGGGAGTTTAGGTTCACTTTATAACAAATAATTGATATGAAGTTAATATGTGTGGATAATACAGACAATATGCAATGAGTACATATGTACATATGTACAGAAAAACAATAGAAAAATCACCATGTGTAAGCTCCCTTTAAATTGTAAGCATTTGAGAGAAGAGCTATATCTGGTATCCTCAAGCCCTTCTCTTCACCTCCCACCTCCCTCACTCCCACCCACACTCAATGGTTTGCACTTAAGGGTCTTTCATTAATCATTTTATGAAAGAAAGAAGAAGTGAATAAATGAATGAACAGTAAATGAAGACCTATTCAGAGTTTGAGTTTTACCATTAAAACCCCCCCACACACATGTAAACTATCTATTACAAATTTTCCATAGAATTTCATGTTTTAAAGTGCTTCTCTAACTCAAGGATAGCATCAATGGCTACATTCATAAAGTTAAATAACCAAAAAGTAGTTTGTAGAAAAAATGATTTATTATGTTGTGCTTTACTACCCTTACACTGGAATGTATCTCACTAAGGATTAGTTCTACTTAGAAGCAAGTCATCTAAAATACCATCACTTAGTACCCTGGCCTCTAACTATTGTGAGATGAGATGGCTAAACTACTCTTTTGCTGTGAAGCATTATCCTCTATGGGATGAAAGAAATCTTAGTGTTACAACTCGAACAGGGCTTTCTTGTAAAGCCTGTGGAAATACTTTATGTTCTGTAGAAGCAGAATCAAAATCTCCTTTTGAGACCACAGGATGTCATTTTAGTGAACTACATGTCTCTTTCAGTGGATTATACACTATTTAACCATAGTCTTCAGATACACAAAGGAAGCTGTATGAGTAAGAGCATCCTTGTTTTCTCGTGAACAGATCCAAAGGACTCTTTCCTCAAATGAGACTGGAAGTATTTAGGTTAACCAGTCAGTAGGTCATCCTGTCAAAATATTTCTTATCTTGTGTTTATAATTGGTGACTATACTCAGATAAGAAAAATAAATGAAAATATGCTGATTTAAAGAGATTAAACTAAACTAGAGACATACAGGTTACACAGGTAAAAATAATTAGAGATAGTTATTTAGCTAAATTATACTTCTGCAGTAGTAATATGCCTCTTGACACAGTAGCTGCAATAACGGGTTCAAACATAGCAAAGGTTGTGAAGATGGCACAGGACCAGGCAGTGTTTCGTTCTGTTGTACATTGGGTTGCCATGAGTCAGAACCAACTCGATGGTACCTAAAAACAACAACAACAACAATATGCCTATGCCATATCTTGTCTAAACCAAAATGCTTCTTTAAGCCACCAAACATTTACACATGCTATCTCCTGTAGTTAAGGTTCTTTCTTACCTTTTGTCTTCCTTTTATTCTGTTTATTCTTGCTTCAAAACCCAGTTCAGATGTCACTCGCTCTGGAAAATCCTCATTTATCAACACTTTCTTAAGATTTGATTATTCATTGAATCAACACATATGCATTGAGTGTCTAGTCCCCGGAAAGCACTGTGGGACATATTGCAATACTTATGACATTTGCTCTGACACTGGTATAGTCTTTGAGAAGATAAAGTATGGAACCTCACCATAAAACACCATCACAACACCTCACACCAAACCACCACAACACCATCACAACAAAAATAACACAACAATTATAACACTAATACAGTATTCTATTCTTGTATGCTAGATACATTGCTAAACGCTTGACATGTGTATGATATTTCATTCAATTACAAGGCAATCTCAAAACTCATCAAGCCTACCCATGGATATTCGATGGAAAAGAAAATTTCAAACAGAAAAAACAGGTCAACATTATAAATACCACTGAGAGGTCAAAAAGAAAAGTACTAAAAAAAATTTTTATTGAATTTTGTAATTGGCAGCTTATTGGTAAGCTTATCAAGAATACTTAAATAGAGGGCTGATAACAGACAGCTGGCTACAGCAGGTTTAAAAGTGAAATGAAACCGGAAAAATAAAATCTAAAGACAGCTATCTTAAGAATCTTATAATAAGTATAATAGCAATAAAAATACTAAGCACAGCAAACATTTATTGAATGCTTATTATTTTCTAGGAACTGTTTCTGGATGGATGATATTATTCCAACCATTTTACATCTAATAAGTGATTTAATTTTCACAATAAAACTAAAAGGAACGGTTGTCATTATTCCCAAATTGCAGATGAAAAACTACACTGAAGCACAAAAAGGTTAAACAATCTCCCTACAGAGCACAACTGGTAATGGTTGAAGCCAAGATATAAACTCAGGCAGTCTGACTCAAGCAGTGAGCTCCAGGGCCTCATACCACTTTGCTACTTTACCTGTAGGTGGAAATTGCTCACATTACATCAAGGGCATCCTAATGGAGTCTTGATTTAACATTATCTTCTAACTCAATTTTATTCTAATTATTTTCTTGCCTTTTCAACACTTCAAATATTTGTTTATGCTTCCTCACTAAGAATTTTTCTAACCAATTCAGCCCTAATTTACTTTAAGCCATTCCTCTGAACCATATATAGATACTATGTAATCTAACTGTATTTTTTCTACTAGAAGTATTGCTATTATAATTAATACAGCTACTGAAATTACAGCAAGATTCCTTTGGTGTTTTTAAAACAAATATTCTATTGAGAGAACCCAAATGGGCCTATTTTATACTGGATGTCTCCTTATAAGAGATTATTTTTATTTGAATCATGCTTCATAAGTATGAAATTGTATGGTGTAAAGGTTAGTGCTGGCTTTGGAGTCAGATATACCCTAACACCATCACTTCCTAAGGGATTTCCGATGGATTTTACCCAATCTGACCACGTGTTCTTTATTTTTAAAATCATCCCTTGCATACTTCATAAGGAGGGCTGTAAATACCATAAAATGTAAATTACCCAGAACAGGATTTGCAGCTTTATACACTGTTCCATTTATAATGGAGTTAAATAAATATGTTATCTCTGCTTTCTACAAAGAGCATTCAGGGGCATTATCTTAACAGATCAGTACAATAGTCTGATAAACTTAGTCCCATTGTACACTTGAAGATATTGATACTCAGAGAAGTTAAGTGACTTTCTACATTTTAGAGAGCTAGAATCTAACCTTGAATGACTCTCATATTAAACAATGTCAGAGTGAGATTCAGAAACAAATAAAAGCAAACAAGCAAATAAACATACATATGAGTATATATATGTACATATACATATATTTGAAATATTTGGTTTTGCTTTTAAGTGCCGTCAAGTCGGTTCCGACTCATAGCGACCCTACGCACCACAAAAGAAAACACTGCCCCGTCCTGGGCCGTGCTCACAATCCTTGCTATGTTTGAGCCCATTGTTGCAGCCACTGCGTCAATCCATCTCATTGAAGGTTTTCCTCTTTTTCGCTGACCCTGTACTTTACCAAGCATGATGTCTTTCTCCAGGGACTGATCCCTCCTGACAACGTATCCAAAGTATGTAAGATGTAGTCTCGCCATCCTTCCTTATAAGGAGCATTCTGGTTGAAATATTTGGCTTTACTAATCTTTAATTCATTATATTTATACAGCTTTCATTTTTCTCTATAGCTACTAACCTGTACCTGCTCTGAAAATCCACTTAAAAATAAATATTTCAAACATTTTTCTGTAAATAACACTTATCTAAACTGTACTTATAAAATGCTTTGCATTTTTTCTTGAATACCTACATTGTGTAGTGTTTCTTTCAATGTGCTGATCTTCCATATATTTTAAAATTAATATTAGTAAGGAAGCCTCAAATGTACATTGCAACTCTACATCCTTAATTGTCTATTTGTTTTCATGTGACCAGTCACAAAGGGTTTTTGCTGATTAACTTTAATGTTCATTACTAGCCACTGAAGCAAAACAGATTTTATTTTATTTGAATAAAGTAGAATTCTAATTGTTGAGGCTTTGTAGATGCAGTTTATGATACTTGAATACTTTATTCGTTAGTATATTCTGGTTTTTGCTGTTTCTCATTGCTTAGGGAAAGCACTTTTCATTGCTGAGATAGAGAAAATGTTTATATATATGTAATAGAAGTAATAATCATAAAGCTGCCATAAAACAAATTTCACCCAAAGAGCTTTAAACTTCCATTAATATTACTATTATGTGTAGCATTTATACCCAAAAAAACCATGTAGATAAAAATGTAATCATCTTAATTAGCAACAATTTTAATTTGCATTAATCACATTAAGTCTAAATAAAGGAAACAAAATCTTTGACTCATTTTGAATGTAAAAGGTTTAGAAGTTATACCAAATTTGTAGACAAATAATAAACAACACTAAATAATTATGTCCTAAATATTTTTCTCCCCTCATATGAAGCTTATTTTTAAAGGGAATTTAATTTCTTTATATAGCTGAATATCTTGAATTTTTCAAATCACATCTTTTTTATACTTTTGTTTTTCTGTATACTATATAGTTGCGTGGTTTAAAGTCAGAAAAGGTATGCATCAGGGTTGTATCCTTTCACCATACCTATTCAAACTGTAATGCTGAACAAATAATCCAAGAAGCTGGACTGTATGAAGAGGAATGGGGTATCAAGATCGGAGGAAGACTCATTAACAACCTTCAGTATCCAGATGACATAACCTTGCTTGCTGAAAGTGAAGAGGACTTGAAGCACTTACTGATGAAGATCAAAGACCACAGCCTTCAGTGTGGATTATACCTCAACATAAAGAAAACACAACAGACAAGTGGTAACTTTGGTGAAGTGTAAGACAATACACAATACTGGAGAAGCCAGCACAACTTGTACACAGCAAGGTCATGGAAGTTCCATAGATACATCCAAACTCCCCGAATTGCTGGGATGAGGGTTGTGGGGACCATAATCTTGGGGAATATCTAGCTCAATTGGTATAGCATAGTTTATAAAGACAATGTTCTACATTCTACCTTGGTGAGTAGAGTCTGGGGTCTTAAAACCCTGTGAGCAGCCATCTAAGATACTCCACTAGTCTCACCGCTTTGAGAGCAAGGGAGAATGAAGAAAACAAGATACAAAGGAAAGATTAGTCCAAAGGATAATGGACCACAACTACCACGGCCTCCACCAGACTGAGGCCAGTACAACTAGATGGTGCCCAGCTACCACCACTGACTGCTCTGGCAGGGATCACAACAGAGGGTCCTGGACAGAGCCAGAGAAAAATGTAGAACACAATTCTAACTAACAAAAAAAACTCAGACTTACTGGCCTGACAGAGACTGGAGAAACTCAGAGAGTATGGCCTCCAGACACCCTTTTAGCTCAGTAATGAAGTCACTCCCGAAGTTCACCCTTCAGCCAAAGATTAGATAGGCCCATAAAACAAAGCGAGACTAATGGGGCACAACAGCCCAGGGAGAAGGACTAGAAGCCAAGAGAGGACAGGAAAGCTCGTAATAGGGAACCCAAGGTCAAGAAGGGAGAGTGTTGACATGTTGTGGGGTTGTTAACCAATGTCATAAAACAATATGTGTCCTAACTGTTTAATGAGAAACTACTTGTTCTGTAAACCTTCATCTAAAGTACAATAAAAAAATTAAAAGAAAAATTATAATCTTATATTTTACTTGGATTCACAAAAAAAAGAAAAAGGAAAACAAAAGTCCTGACAACTGGACCAATAAGCAACATCATGATAAACAGGGAGAAAAATTGAAGTTCTCAAGGATTTCATTTTACTTGGATCCACAATCAACACCCATGGAAGTAGAAATCAAGAAATCAAAAGACACATTGCACTGGGCAAGTCTGCTGCAAAAGGCCTCTTTAAATTGTTGAAAAGCAAAGATGCCACCTTGAAGACTAAGGTGCACGCTTTCCAAGCCATGGTGTTTTCAATTGCCTCCTATGCATGGGAAAGCTGAATGATGAATAAAGAAGACCAAAAAGAATTGACGCCTTTAAATTGTGGTGTTGGAGGAGAATATTAAATATACCATGGACTGCCAAAAGAGTGAACAAAACTGTCTTGGAAGAAGTACAACCAGAATGCTCCTTAGAAGCAAGGATGACCAGATTACATCTCACGTACTTTGGACATATTATTAGGAGGGATCAGTCCTTGGAGAAGGACATCATGCTTGGTAAAGTAGAGGGTCAGTGAAAAAAAGGAAGACCCTAAATGAGATGGGTTGACACAGTGGCTACAACAGTGGGCTGAAGCATAACAACGATTGTGAGGTTGGTGCAGGACCAGGCAGTGCTTCATTCTGTTGTACATAGGGTCACTATGAGTGGGAATGGACTTGATGGCACCTAAAAACAACAACCTACATTTGAGAAGGAGCCCTGGTGGTGCGATGGTTAAGCACGCGGCTGCTAACCAAAAGGTCTGTGGTTTAAACTCACCAGTGGCTCTGTGGGAGAAAAGACCTATAGATCTGCTCCTGTGGAGATTTCAGCCTAGGAAATCCTATGGGGCAGTCTACTCTGTCCTATAGGGTCACTGTGGGTTGGAATTGATTTGACAGCATACAACCACCACAACAACCATACATTTGAGAGGACTGTTTCATGGTCCCTCTCAGGGAAAAAAAGTTAACTCAGCCACACTATTTCCTAGCAGTATTTTCTCCTAAATGGCTTGCTAGGGAAGACACTTTCTTTCGAATTAATATGTTTATGCATGATTCACAGCAGGAGTTTTGGAGAGTACATACTAGTTTCTATTTCAAGGGGGGAACTGATTTAATAGGCAGTGTCATGTTTAAACTTTAAAAACTCTGTTTAATTATTAAGATCTGGTTGACACAGTTTGGCTGCCTTTCATATTGGGCCTTATGCTATCATGATGACATGTAGGTCTGTTTTCAAGAGAGAAGTCTGCATCCTAGATAGAACCACTGCTAGCCTTTGTGCAAAATAGAAAAAGGCATTTTCTCTGGGTAGAACAAACTGGAAAATGTGTCTCCTCTGGGTGAGGGGAATGAGAGGAAGCAGTCCTTCAGATGACCCAAATGGCTATAATTACTCCTTCTTTCCCTCCTGCTAGCATTTTTTGGGCTTTGGAATAAACCATTGCCCTCCCCCTTTGAAGTTTAACAGTTTGTTTAAATAAGCAGGAAGGAAAAAGAGATATAATGCTGGGCTAACAATTCCAGGCTGGTGCCCCCATTTCTAACTACCCCCCTTTTTGGAGGCTCAGGTGGAAAAACTTGCTTTGCAGTCAGTGCGATGAAATATATAATGCCTGGAATACAAAACCAGGCTGGGGAAGATCCTCAGGGTTCCTCATCCATGGTGCAAAGAGAGGGGACACCTGTGGAAATTTCCCATCCCGGTCTGGACAGCTTTCGAGCCAGGGAGGACTGCTGGTGGTGGAATTTTTCCTGTTGTACACTGTCTGTTATCTGTGAGTAATTAAAACAGCTTTCACTATTGCCAACACTGTGTACGCGTCTCTTGCGTACTATTTGATCAGGATGAATGGACATAACACCCATCGGGTGGTTGGTACCACTGGGTGGAATACTCATCCAAGTGCTCCGGTGGGTACTTTGAAACTAGAGACTGCCTTTAAGGCAACCTGCATGTGCAAAGCACGGAACAATTAGAAAATGGTACCCTCTGAACTCATGGCCTTGTGAAAGAGTACAAGCTGGGTGTCGGCTGTATTCATCCTCTTAGCTAGGTGACTTTGTACCGTGAACAAACTGTACAACCGCACATGGACTTTCAAAATTATATTACTTTGTCACAAATGCCTTTTTCAAAAACAGGAAAGTGATAGTTTTTTTTTTTTTTCCTAAAACATTATTAATTCTAAGTACCTTCTTTTTACAAACCATTTGTTTTGATCAATTAGACTGTATATCCAAATGTTCTTTGTAAGGTGGTAGGTGGTTTTTTGGACCTTAAGTCATATTTTCCCATATAAACACCATTGTACACTGACATCAGAATTCCGTTCAAGTTCTGTATGCAATATTACTCATTGTGTGACCCTGGGCACTTTACATCCGTGATCCAAGAGAGTAATAATATTAACCACACAGGGTTATTTTGAAGGTTAAGTGAGATTAGGTTGGTAAACTACCTAGCACAGTGCCTGAATTGTGAGGTGGCAACATAACCAGGTTCTAATATCTGGAGCCCTGGTAGTGGAGTGGTTAAGAGCTATGGTGAGGGATGACTGCTAACCAAAAGGCTGGCAGTTTCAATCCACCAGCTGCTCCTTGAAAACCCTATGGGGCAGTTCTACTCTGTCCCATAGGGTCACTATGAGTCTGACTCGATGGCAACAGATTTATTGTTGTTTTTTCTGTTTTTTTTTTTTTTTGGTAACATCTGGAGGCTTACTTGGGGAAATGGGTTTTTGAAAGCACCTTTTCTTTCACACTTCTGATGGTAATATTTTATTGTTACTGTAATCTTCACATCAATTTAGCATAAATCCTTTTTAATATATATTTTAGTATCTATCCTTTGAAACTAGATTCTCAACAAGTGGTCTTTATTGTTTTCAAGGAAGATGACTTAAGTAAAGGAAAGAAAAATGAGGAATAGGAAAAGGAGAAAACAAAGAAAAAATTAAGAAAACTTCCTCTTTCTTCCTGGTAATACGGCCTGTTGTAGCCCTTTTGCAAACTGTGTTTCTCAGGAAGCCCTGACCTACTACATGCAAAAGTTAAATTTTTTTTTAAAAAAAGCATTTTTCTTGGCTTTCTTTTTTCATCTCTTTCTAACTTCCTATATGCTCTTAGAAAGGAGCCCTGGTAGTGCAGTTGTTAAGCACTTGGCTGCTAACCAAGAGGTCTGCAGTTAGAACCTACCAGCCCTTCCAAGGGAGAAAGATGTGGCAGTCTGCTTCCATAAAGATTTATAGCCTTGGAAACACTACAGGGCAGTTCTACCCTATCCTATAGGGTTGGTATGATTCAGAATTGACTCAGCGACGATGGGATATGCTCTTTTTCCTAACTCTTGAGTTCACAGAGCCTTGGTGCTACTCCAAGCCTGGCAGTAAAAATTCCCAAAGAAGCCTCTCCCCAAAATCTGATCTATCCTCCAATTCTTCAAAAATTATCTCCTTCACTCCTTTCCTCATCCCAATAAAGGTTCCTGTTTTATCAAAAGGTTGGTTTCAAGGAGGCATCACAAAGTAAATCATTTATTGAACTCATTTACATGAATGTATGAATGACCCTTGCTCCTTAATCCTGCTTAAGGTTATATTAGAAAGAGGAGAAAGAGATATACAAAGATATTGTTAATTGATAGACTTTTAAGAGGTTTATAATACAACAAACAAAGAAAACACCTACCATTTCAGAGAGAAACCTTGAATGAGGGCAAGGAAAAGAGTCACCTTTAAGCAGCCAGCCACATCTGGAAATCTGCCCCACTCCCCAGATGAGATGCTTGAGCATTTCTTACTTTTCAAATTAAAATAATAATAATAATAACAATAATCTATTTCTAAACCTTCAGCTTTTATTTAACAGCTCTGAGTGGTTGTTTTTTATACTCCGGCTCCCACTAAGCAAGCCCAGGAGTTTCCACAGATAAAAGGGAGTATAATGTTGGGCGAGAGCCATTTGTTTGCCTGTGTTGTTTCTGAAGTGTATACACCAAAGATCTCTGCTCTGTTGAAAAGCTCTGTTCAATAATGGCATAAGGAATATAGGAACAGATTATATCGTATGAAACAAAGGCATCATCTAACACCTCTGTTATGGAAAGGTGTGTAGCATTTTTAAGGCTTCTTGCTTATACATTTCTGATTTCTGGAAAATTTAGTGATACTTCCAGCCTCATTGCTAGGCCAGTTTAAATGTTCACCAAAGGATTTTGCTAGAAAAAGGAAACTAAACATCTTGGATATGATGTTCAATTAGTAGAGATGATTCATGAATTTGGTGAAGATACAAAAAAGAGTAATTGAAGCTATAAGACTATGGTCAAAGGATGTTTTTACTAGCCCACGCTTAATTGGATTAGTAAATTGACTTTCAATAAGGATCTCAACTAAAAGGGAAAATGCCATGATTGAATATGACTACAGCTTAGCAGTTGCTTCCTTAATTTCTTTTCCCTGAAGAACAACTATGCCTAGTGAATTGTTGAATCTCCTTTGATTTGCTGGGCAAAATGCGCATTCCTGACCATCTGATCCAAAAACAGTCAACTGGAAAAAAAAAAAAGAAATGACTTTTAACAGACTGGCATTTTTAGCTGGTGTACAAAGTTGGGTAGATTACAGCAATTCATTTAAATTCCTTGGTTCCACGTGCATGTTAATGATGTCTGCAAAGCACCCTCTTATACTTACAGTGCGTCAGTCACATTGGGATTCATTCACTCAATTCCACGAGCAAGGCAGCTTGTCAAGAGTGGGCCACTGAACAGGGGAAGCTTTGTGAGTGCCTAGACTCCTCTGCCGGCCACCTGCTTTCTCTTCTTGGCTTCCACATAAGTCACTTTGTTCCAGGGATGTTGGCATGTGCTCAATACTAGTTAGGACAAGATTAATAGCATGAACTGATATGGCTTTCCTGGCAGCCTTTGTTTTGCCTTTTCTCTAACACACTCAACTCACTTCCCATAACGTTTAATATCACTGCTCACACAACACGGGCAAAAAGTCTCACTTTCTATATTTGTGTAACATTTTAACTGAAAATCATACAATTACTTCAAGTTACATCATTTTTGAGGTACATATAATAACTAATACATTTATGAAAAGCTGGGACAAAGAGGAAATTTTTTATTGCCTGTTTGTTTTTGAGTTCTTTTTTAATTGTACTTTAGATGAAGGTTTACAGAACAAATAGTTTCTCATTAAACAGTTAGTACACATATTGTTTTATGACATTGGTTAACACAACCCCACGACATGTGATTACTCTCCCTTCTCAATCTTGGGTTCCCTATTACCAGCTTTCCTGTCTCCTCTTGCCTTCTAATCCTTGTCCTGGGCTGTTGTGCTCCAGTAGTCTCGTTTTGTTTTATGGGCCTGACTAAGCTTTGGCTTAAGGGTAAACCATGGGAGTGACTTCATTATTGAGCTAAAAGGGTGTCCGGGGACCATATTCATGGGGTTTCTCCAGTCTCTGTCAGGCCAGTAAGTCTGGCCTTTTTTGTGAGTTAGAATTTTTTCTACATTTTTTTCCAGCTCTGTCTGGGACCCTCTATTGTGATCCTGGTCAGAGCAGTTGGTGGTGGTAGCTGGGCACCATATAGTTGTACTGAACTCAGTCTGGGGAAGGCGGTGGTAGTTGTGGTCCATTAATCCTTTGGACTAATCTTTCCCTTGTATCTTGTTTTCTTCATTCTCCTTTGCTCCCAAAGAAATGAGACCAGGGGAGTACCTTAGATGGCTGCTCACAGGCTTTTAAGACCCCAGATGCTACTCACCAAGGTAGAATGTAGAACATTTTCATTATAAACTGTTAAGCCAATTGAGCTAAATGTTCTCTAGGATGATAGTCCCCGCAGCCCTCAGCCCAGCAATTCAGTCCCTCAGGGAGTTTGGATGTGTCCATGGAGCTTCCAAAACCTTTTCTTGTACAAGTTGTGCTGGCTTCCCCAGTATTGTGTACTGTCTTACCCTTCACCAAAGTTACCACTTGTCTATTGTCTATTTATTGTTTATCCCCCCATCCCTCCCATCCCTCGTAACCATCAAAGATTGTTTCTTTTTGTGTGCAAATCTTTTCATGAGTTTTTACAGTAGAGGTCTCATACAATAGTCATCCTTTTGTGATTGACTTATTTCACTCAGCAGAAAGCCCTCCAGATTCATCCAGGTTATCAGATGATTCACAGATTCATTACTGTTCTTTATGGTTGTGTAATAATTCATTGTGTGTTTGAAGCACGGTTTGTTTATCCATTCATCTGTTGATGGGCATCTAGGTTTGTTCGCATCTTTTTGCTATTGTGAACAATGTTGCAATGAGCATGGGTATGCATATGTCTATTCATGTGATGGCTCTTATTTCTCTAGGATATATTCCTAGGAGTGGGATTGCTGGATCCTCTATTCCTATTTCTAGCTTTCTAAGGAAGCGCCATATCATTTTCAAAATGGTTGTAACATTTTGCATTCCCATCAGCAATGCGTAAGAGTTCCGATCTCCCCACAACCTCTCCAACATTTTTCATTTCCAGTTTTTTTGATTCTTGTCAGTAATGCCGGGGTGAGATGGTACTCATTGTGGTTTCAATTTGCGTTTCTCTAATGGCTAGTGATTGCAAGCTTTTCCTCATGTTTCTGTTGGCCTCTTGAATGTCTTCTTTGGCAAAGTGTTCATTTCCTTTGCCCATTTTTTTAAATTGGATTATTTGTCTTTTTGTTGTAGAGGTGTTGGATTTTCTTGTAGATTTTAGAGATTAAAACTTTGTCTGATTTGTAATGGCCAAAATTTTTTTCCCAGTCTGATGGTCCTCTTTTTTCTCTTTTGCTGAAGTCTTGTGATGAGCACATGTGTTTAATTTTTAGAAGATCCCAGTTATCTAGCTTATCTTCTGGAGTTTGCGGGCTGTTCGTTAAGGTTTGTATCCTGTTACTGCCCTGTATTAGGGCCTCTATAGTTGATCCTATTTTTTCTTCTCTGAACTTTATAGTTTTTGGCTTTGTATTTAGTACTTTGATCCATTTTGAATTAGTTTTTGTATATGGTGTGAGGTATGGGTCCTGTTTTCATTTTTTTGCAGACGGACATCCAGTTTTGCCAACAGCATTTGTAAAAAAGGTGGTCTGTTCCCCATTTGATGGACTTTGGGCTCTTGTCAAAGATCAGGTGACTGTGAGTGGATGGATTTAAATCTGGGTTCTCAATTCTATTCCATTGGTCAGTGTGTCTGTCCTTGTACCAGTACCAGGCTGTTTTGACTACCGTGACTGTATAGTAGGTTCGGAGGTCAGGTAGTACTAGTTCTCCCACTTTATTCTTCTTCTTCAGTAGTGCTTTACTTATCCAGGGCTTCTTCCCTTTCCATATAAAGTTAATGATTAGTTTTTCCATCTCTCTATGGAATGTTGCTCGTATTTGGATCAGGATTGCATTGTATTTGTAAATTGATTTGTCATTTTCACAATGTTGAGCTACCTGTCCATGAGCATGGTATCTTTTTCCATTTATATAGATCTCTTTTAGTTCCTTGCAGTAGTGTTTTGTAGTTTTCTTTGTATAGATCTATTACACTCCTGGTTAGATTTATTCCTAAGTATTTAATTTTTTTTAGGGGCTATTATAAATGTTATTGTTATCCTGATTTCATCGTTCTCTTTATTGGTGTATAGGAACCCAACTGATTTTTGTATATTTATCTGTATCCTGCTACTCTGCTGGATCTTTCTATTAGTACCAGTAGTTTTGTCATGGAGTCTTTTGGGTTTTCTATGTATAGTATCATATCATCCACAAATAGGAAAGTTTAAATTATTCATTACCAATTTCGATGCCCTTTGTTTCTTTTTCTTGCCTTATTGCTCTAGCTAGAACTTCCAGCACAATGTTAAACAGAAGTGGTGATAAAGGGCATCCTTATCTTGTTCTGGTTCATAAGGGGAATGTTTTCAGCCTCTCTCCATTAAGAATGATGTTGGTCATTGGTTTTGTATTGATGCCCGTTACTATGTTGAGAAATTTCCCTTCTATACCTATTTTATTGAGAGTTTTTATCAAGAATGAGTGTTGGACTTTGTCGAATGCCTTTTCTGTGTCAGTTGAGATTATCATGTGATTCTTTTCTTTCCTTTTATTTCTGTTGTGGATTATGTTGATTGATTTTCTAATGTTGAACCATCCTTGCATACCTAGTATGAATTGTATGTGCTCATGGTGTATTTTTTTTTTATATGATGCTGAATTTTATTGGCTAGAATTTTGTTGAGAATTTTTGCATCTATATTCATGAAAGATATTGGTCTGTGATTTTCTTCTTTTATGGTGTCTTTGCTTGGTTTTTTGTATCAGAGTTATGCTGCCTTCATAGAATGAATTTGGAAGTGTCGCTTTCTTTTCTATGTTCTGAAATAGTCTGAGTAGTACTAGTGTAAGCTCTTCTCTGAATGTTTGGTAGAATTCTCCAGTGAAGGCAACTGGGACAGGGCTTTTTCTGTTGGAAATATTTTTATTACCTTTTCAGTCTCTTCTTTTGTTATGGGTCTGTTCAGATTTTCAGCATCACTTTATTGTAGTTTGGGTAGGCCGTGTGTTTCTAGAAATTTATCCATTTCCTCTAGGTTTTTAAATTCGTTGGAGTATAGTTTTTCATAATACTCTGTTATAATCCTTTTTATTTCAATTGGGTCTGTTGTAATGTCCCCCATTTCATTTCTTATTTGGGTTATTTGTGTCCTCTCCTTTTTTTGTTTTTTGTTTTTTTCTCTCAGTTTTGCCAGTGGTTTGTTGATTTTGTCAATCCTTTTAAAGAAGAAACTTTTGATTTTGTTGATTCTTTCTACTGTTTTTCTATTCTCTATTTCATTTATGTCTGCTATGATTTTATTATTGCCTTTCTTCTGGTGGCTGTGGGCTTTTTTTTTTGCTATTCTATTCTTTTGATTTGTGTAGTTAATAGTTTGATTTTATCCCTTTCTTCTTTTTTGATGTGTGCATCTATTGCTATAAGTTGTCCACTGAGGACTGCCTTTGCTATGTTCCAAAGGTTTTGGAATGATGTGTTTTCATTCTCGTTTGATTCTAGAAATTCTTTTATTTCATCTCTGATTTCCTCTATTACCCAGTGGCTTGGAAGCTGGGTGTTATTCTGTTCCCATGTAATTGATTTTTTTTTTTAATGTTGCTCTTCCTGTTGTTAATTTATACCTTGATGGCCTTGTGGTCAGAGTAGATACTTTGTATTATCTCAGTGTTTTGGATATTGTTGAGAGTTGCTCTGTGGCCTAAGATGTGGTCTATTCTGGAGAACGTTCCATGTGCATTGAAAAGGAATGTGTACTTTGCAGATGTTGAGTGGAGTGTTCTATATATGACTAAGAGGCCAGGTTGGCTGATTGTGCTCCTTAGGTCTTCTGTATCTTTACTGAGTTTCTTTCTAGATGTTCTGTCCTTTACTGAGAGTGGTGTATTGAAGTCTCTTACTATTATTGTGGAACTGTTAATTTCTCTTTTCAATACTGTTAGAGTTAGTTTCATGTATTTTAGAGCCCTGTCATTTGGTGGATAGATATTTATTATGGTTATGTCTGCATGATGAATCGTCCCTTTAATCATGATATGGTAGATTTTGTTTCAAAGTCTATTTTATCTGAGATTAGTATTGCCAATCTTGCTCTTTTTTGGTAGCTGTTTGCTTGATATATTTTTTTCCATCCTTTGATTTTTAACAAATTTATGTCTCTGTCTCTAAGATGTATCTCTTGTAGACAGCATATTGATGGATCCTGTTTTTTCATCCATTATGTCACTCTCTGTCTCTTTATTGGTGCATTTAGGCCATTTACATTCAGTGTAATTATTGATAGATGTGAGTTTATTGCTGTCATTTTGTTGTGCTTTTTCTGTGGTGCTAATTTTTCTTTCTTCCTCTTACTCTCTTGTGTTGAATTCCTTTTGTTTGTCAATTTTTTTTTATTTCTTTTGTTTTGCAGGTTTTGTTTTTAGTGAGACTTTCTTTTTCTTCTTTATTTTGATGAGTAGTTTTGTTAACTTTCTTTGTGGTTACCTTGAAATTTATCCTTATCTTCTAGGTTTGAACCCATCTATTATTACTTGGTATTGGTTTGTCTTCCTCTCCATTAGAAGGTTCTATGCCTACATCGTTTATTCCCTCTTTTATTGCTCTGACACTGTTGTCATTTACCGATTAACCTCTCTGGTTCCCTCTTGTAATTCTTTTGGTTTTAGACAGTCCTTGAGAGTTCATTTCCTAGGTTGGTATCTGGCTTGTATGATCTTGTGTCCCAGATTCAAAAGTGGTCTCATGTAGTTTGTTCTCAGACCAAAGGACTCCCTTTAATAGTTATTGTAAGTTTGGTTTGGTTTTTACATAGTGCCTTAATTTCTGTTTATCGAGAAATGTCCTAATTTCACCATCATATTTGAATGAGAGTTTTGCAGGATATATTATTCTTGGCTGGCAAATTTTTTCTTTCAAGGTTTTATATATGTCATCCCTTTGCCTTCTCGCCTGCATTTTTTTGCCAAATAATCCAAGTTTAGTCTTGTTTCTCCTCTGTATGTAACTTTTGGTTTTTCTTGAGCTGCTCTCAGGATTCTTTCCTGTCTTTGTTTTTAGCAAGTATGATTATGATATGCCTTGGTGACTTTCTTTTGGGATCTATCCTATATGGGGTTTGGTCACCTTCTTAGATGGTCAACTTTTCATCTTTCATGACATTGGGGAAGTTTTCTGTCTGCAGTTCTTCAATGATCCTCCCTGTGTTTTCTGTTCTTTCCCCCTGTTCTGGAACTCCGATCACTTGCAAATTTTTGCTTTTGATTTTATCCCACATGATTCTGAGGATTTCTTCATTCTTTTTTTTTTTTCCTTCAGAGTTGTGTCCAAGAGTTAGTCTTCAATTTCACTGATCCTGTTTTCCATTGTTTCCAATCTGCCCCCAACCCTTCTATGACACTTTCCATTTCTGAAATCTTGTTGTTTATCTTTTGCATTTCTTTAATTTTTTTTCCTTTTATTGTACTTTAGGTGAAGTTTTATGGAGTTTTTTACAGATTTTTCTCAATGTTGACTCTACCTATCCATGAGCATTGTATGTTTTTCCATTTATGTAGATCCCTTTGGGTTTCTTGCAGCAGTGTTTTGTAGTTTTCTTTGTACAGGTTTTTTACATCCCTGGTTAGATTTATTTGTATTTTATTTTTTTAGGGGCTATTATAAATGGTACTGTTTTCCAGATTTCCTTTTCATCATTCTCTTTCTCTTTATTGGTGTATAGGAATCCAACTGATTTTTGTATGTTTATCTTGTACCCTGCTACTCTGCTGAATCTTTCTATTAGTTCCAGTAGATTTCTCGTGGAGTCTTTAGGGTTTTCTATGTATAGTATCATGTCATCCACAAACAAGGACAGTTTAACTTCTTCATTACCAATTTGGATGCCCTTTATTTCTTTTTCTTGCCTTATTGTTCTAGCTATTACTTCCAGCACAATGTTAAACAGGAGTGGTGATAAAGGGCATCCTTGTCTTGTTCCTGTTCTCAAAGGGAATGTTTTCAGCCTCTCTCCATTGAGAATGATGTTGGCTGTTTGTTTTGCATAGATGCCCTTTATTATGTTGAGAAATTTCCCTTCTATACTTATTTTATTGAGAGTCTTTAGCAGGAATAGGTGCTGGACTTTGTCGAATGCCTTTTCTGTGTCAATTGAGATGATCACGTGATTCTTTTCTTTCCTTTTATTTATGTGGCAGATTACTTTGATTGATTTTCTAACATTGAATTATCCTTGCATACCTGGTATGAATCCTACTTGGTCGTGGTGTATTACTTTTTTGATATGATGTTGAATTCTATTGGCTAGAATTTTGTTGAGAATTTTTGCATCTATATTCATAAGAGATACTGATCTGTAATTTTCTTTTTTTGGTGTCTTTGCCTGGTTTTGGTATCAGGGTTATGCTGGTTTCATACAATGAATTCAGAAGTGTTGCTTCCTTTTCTATGCTTTGAAATAGTTTGAGTAGTACTGGTACAAGCTCTTCTCTGAAAGTTTTGTAGAATTCTCCAGTGAAGCCATCTGGGCCAAGGCTTTTTTTGTTGGGAGTTTTTTGTTGTTGTTGTTACCTTTTCAATCTCTTCTCTTGTTATCAGTGTGTTCAGATTTTGAACATCACTTTGTTGTAGTTTGGGTAGGTAGTGTGTTTCTAGAAATTTTTCCATTTTCTCTAGGTTTTCAAATCTTTTGGAGTATAGTCTTTCATAATATTCTGTTATCATCCTTTTTATTTCAGTTGGACCTGTTGTAATGTCCCCCATTTCATTTGTTAGTTGGGTTTTTTGTTTCCTCTCCTGTTTTTGTTTTGTCAGCCTGGCCAGTGGTTTGTCAACTTTGTTGATTCTTTCAAACAACCAACTTTTGGTTTTGTTGATTCCTTCTATTGTTTTTCTATTCTCTGTTTCATTTATTTCTGCTCTGATCTCTCTTATTTCCTTTCTTCTGGTGGCTGTGGGCTTTTTTGCTGTTCTGTTTCTATTTCCATGAGTTGTGTAGTTAATGTTTTGATTTTATCGCTTTTTTCTTTTTTGATGTGTGCATATATTGCTGTAAGTTGTCCACTGTGGACTGCCTTTGCTGTGTCCCAAAGGTTTTGGTATGATGTGTTTTCATTCTCATTTGATTCTAGGAATTTTTTTATTCCATCTCTGATTTCTTCTATTACCCAGTGGTTTGGAAGCAGGGTGTTATTCTGTTCCCATGTAATTGATTTTTTTTCCTTGCTCTTTCTGTTGTTAATTTCTGCCTTGATGGTTTTTGGTCAGAGAAGATACTTTGTATTATCTCAACGTTTTGGATCTTGTTGAGGATTGCTCTGTGGCCTAAGATGTTGTCTGTTCTGGAGAACATTCCATGTGCATTGGAAAATAATGTGTACTTTGCATCTGTTGGATGGAGTTTTCTGTATACATCTATGAGGTCAAGTTAGCTGATTGTGCCCTTTAGGTCTTCTGTATATTGGTGAGTTTCTTTTTAGATGTTCTGTCCTTTACTGAGAGTGGTGTGTTGAAGTCTCCTGCTATTACTGTGGAACCATCAATTTCTCTTTTCAGTGCTGTTAGAGTTTTTGTTATGTATTTTGGAACCCTGTCATTAGCTGCATAGATGTTTATTATGCTTATGTCTTCATGATGGATTGTCCCCTTTATCATTATATAGTGTCCTTCTTTGTCTTCTATGGTGGATTTTGTTTTAAAGTCTGTTTTATCAGAGATTACTATTGCCACTCCTGCTCTTTTTTGGTAGCTATTAGCTTGATATAATTTTTTCCCACCTTTGATTTTTAATAAATTCACATCTTTATTTCTAAGGTGTGCTTCTTGCAGACAGCGTATTGATGGATCCTGTTTTTTTACCCATTCTGTCACTTTCTGTCTCTTTATGGGTGCATTGAGACCATTTATATTCAGTATAATTATTGATAGATGTGAGTTTATTGCTGTCATTTTGTAGTGCTTCTTTTTTATGATGCTGACATTTTCTCTGTTCTTATTCTGCTGTGCTGAATTACTTTTGTTTGTGGATTTTTTTATTCATTTCTTTTGTTTTTGTAGGTTTTGTTTTTACTGAGACTTTATGTTTTTTCTCTTTATTTTTATATTTTTTGACTTTCTTTGTGGTTACCATGAAATTTACCCTTATCTTTCTAAGTTTGAAGCAGTCTAGTATTACATTTTTGTCTGCTTTTTGTTTCAAATCTTGGATAGCTCTGAATATTAGAGATTTATTCCTTATCAGGTAGTTCTATTGCCTTTTTTTCTACTGGAAAGTCATCTGGTGTTTTATTTTGGATGCCTACTGGAACTTCCTGTCCTGTTTTTTTATGTTTTGATATTTTCTGTTGTCTTCAGGACATTCAGTAGTTTATTTTCCTCATTTATTGATTTTAGATTTGTCTGTTTCATCCTGCTTTTTTTTTTATTTGCTTATGTCTGAGCAAGTGGGCTGTGCGTTCTTTGTTGTTTGCTCATCTGTGGGCATGATACGTTTCGCCTCCTTGTCCAAAGGGCAGGGCCAGTCACTCAGCTATGATTCAGCAGGGCAATTCCAGCTGAAGGGGAGTTGCTTGGATTGGTTTTTTGTTGTACATACTTGGGCTGACAGGGTTGGTTGGGAATTAGTGCAAGGCAAGTTCCAGTAGGTCTTGCCTGTGCTACTTGGGGGTGTGATGTTCAGAGCACAGTGCAGGTAGGCATGAAGGAGTGTGGAGACTGTGATGCTTGCAGCTAAGATGCGTATGGGAAAGAGGAGAGAGAGGAGAGATAACAGGGATCAAAAACAAACAAACAAAAAAGTGCTAAGGGAGCTTGCTGTTGGAGTGGAGAGATGAGAGACCAAGAAATGGAGAAGAAAAAAAAGAAGAAAAAGTGTAAAATAAAATTAATTAATTAAAATTAGAAAATAAAAAAGAAAAGCAAAACCCCCAGGGATCCTACCAGTGCAGCTGAAAAGACTGGGGAAGTGGCTCTCCGGCCACTAAGTACATCCTGGCTAGAAGGGGTACACGTGTCACACAGCACCAGGTATTCTGAAGACAGGAAAAGAAGATAAGTATAGAGAGATGAGAAACTGAGAAATGAAGAAAGACAAAAAGGAAAAATGAGAGAAAAGAAAACAAAAACAAAAAAAGAATTGCCCCCCAGGGATCCTACAGTGCAAGTGTGCAGACTGGTGAAGTAGCTCCCAAGCCCCTCAGTACAGCCTGGCTAGAAGGGACTCCCAAGCCGAGAAAAGAAAAAGAAAACAAAGAAACAAAACAAAACAGAACAAATCAAAACAAACAAACAAAAAGCCCCGGGGATCCCACCAGCATGGCAGCGAGAGCCGGGAAGCAGTTCCACAGTTGAGAGGCGTTTCCAGCCTTTCAAAAAGAAGCAAAGATGGCACACAAATCCAGGTGTTTTAGAGAAAGGAGGGGGAGGTTCTGAGAGGTATGGAAGGAACCAAAAGAAGTGGAAAAAAGCAACACCAGCAATAAACAAGTGGCATTCAGGGAGCTGGTCAGTGTGGGTGGGTGGAATCCAAGTGGCAGAGAGCTGAAGCCAGAGCTTCCCGCTGAGAAACTGTGGCCACAAGAAGCAGAAGAGCCTGAGTGGGAGTGAAGAATGGTGGGGTTTGGAAAGTGTATATCACTTTTTACCCATTGTTCTTTCTCCTGCTGGGAGCTCCGTGAAGCTGCTTTCCCGTACTCCCTGTTTGGTGATCTCCGAGAGAAGTCCACGATGGCGAATCCATGCTGCGTTAGTTGATAGGGGACCTCGGTTCATAATTCTCCTCACTTTCTGTTCTCTGTCAGTTTCTTTTTCCATTCAGTGTTTGGCTGAGTTTTTTATTTCTTCATTTGATGCTTAGGGTTCACCAGGATTGACGTTTGTCTCTGTTTAACTTATGTTTTCAGGTCTTTGCTGTGGAGGGACAGCATGGTGCTTCTGTCTATAGCACCATGTTGCCTGGAAGTCCACAAAGAGGAAATTTAACAACAACATTGGAGAAAATAGCCTGGATCTCATAAGCCTTTTTTCCTGGCCCCAAATACTCTTCTTTACCACTCTGCAACATGTTAGATTCTTAATTTGGCAGGCTGGTCTTTTAATTAAAAATAAAATAAAATTTGTTCATTAGACTATCTTAACCTGTGAAAACTCAAGGTGTAATGTTATGGCTAATGGAAGTGATTTGTGGGTTTGATCGGGATTATTCTGTTGTCTTTGTTGTTGTTGTTGGGTGTCATCAAGTCAATTCCAACTCATAGTGACCCTAGGTACATTAGAACTAACCATTACCCAGTCCTGCATCATCCCCACAATTGTTGTTATTCCTGAGCACATTGTTGCAACCACTCTGTCTTTTGAGTGTCTTCCAACCTGAGGGGCTCATCTTCCGGCACTATATCAGACAATGTTCTGCTGCTACTCATAAGGTTTTCACTGGCTAATTATTTTCAGAAGTAACTGCCGGGTCCTTCTTCCTAGTCTGTCTTAGCCTGGAAGCTCAGCTGAAACCTGTCTGCCATGGGTGACCCTGCTGGTATTTGAATACCAGTGGCATAGCTTCCAACATCATAGCAACATGCAAGCCCCAACAGTACTAGAAACTGACGGACGCATAGGGTAGTTATCTTTAGAAGGAGCTTATATGGACTGTGTCAGTTCTCCAAGGGGCTTAAGATAAGTTCTCACTATAAGAGGGAACAGTTGAATGCGGAGACTTGGCAAACATGTTTCAATAAATTCTCTACTAAAAAAGGGTATTTAAAAATCAAACAAACACTTAGTTGATACTCAGCTGATTGAGTAGAAGTAAGAAAGACAAAAATCTTTTAGTTACAGTGGCCTCAAGTGGAGAAAATGGATGATGCCGATATTGGGTTTATTTTGGGTGTAGTGAAAGTTAGCTCAGCTCAAAAGAGCATGGAGGAAGAAAGGCTGCCTCGTTAGCAAATAACAGTAATTCGTCAGCAAACCTAGCGATTCATGGGGAGTTTCAATATACATGCATATATTCATTCTTCTCTCAGAAATTCAGACTTAACTGGAATGGACCTTTTTTGGTGGCACTGATATAGGTATGCTGTGGTTGTTGTGTGCTGTCAATTTCGACTCATAGCAACCCTGTATGAAAGAGTAGAACTGCCCCATAGGTTTTCCTAGGCCATAAATGAAAATATATCTCCAGATCTTTTCTCCTGTGGAGACGCTGGGTGAGTTCGAAGGGCCAACTTTTCAGAAACCAGCCTAGCACTTAACCATTGCACCACCAGGGCTTCTTCTCAAATGTAGGTTGTTGTTTTTAGGTGCCATCGAGTCAATTCCGAATCATAGTGACCCTATATACAACAGAAAGAAACACTGCCCAGTCCTGCACCATCTTCACAATCATTGTTATACTTCAGCCCATTGTTGCAGCTACTGTGTCAATCCATCTCCTTGAGGATCATCCTCTTTTTTGCTGACCCTCTACTTTTACCAGGCATGATGTCCTTCTCCAGGGACTGATCCCTCCTGATAACATGTCCCAAGTATGTGAGAAGTCTTGCCACCCTGGCTCCTGAGGACCATTCTGGCTGTACTTCTTCCAAGACAGATTTGTTTGTTCTTTTGTCAGTCCATGGTATATTCAATATTCTTCTCCAACATCACAATTTAAAGGTATCAGTTCTTCTAAGATTCTAATGTGCAGCCATGGTTGAAAACTAAAGATTGAGCCTATTCATTTGTCCTCTTTAAAGGCTGTTAATAATTGTTTCAATTAGTAGATATGCTTTGTGCAAAATGGCCCGGCTTTTGCATGTGTAAGCGGTGATTGAAAACACTATGGCTGCGTCAGGTCCACCTTAGTCTTTAAAGTGGCATGTTTGCTTTTTAACACTTTAAAGAGGTCTTTTGCAACAGATTTGCCCAATGCAGTATGTCTTTTGATTTCTTGACTGCTGCTTCCATGGGCGTTATTGTGGATCCAAGTAAAATGAAATCCTTGACAACTTCAATCTTTTCTGTTTATCATGATGTTGCTTATTGGTCCAGTTGTGAGGCTTTTTCTTTTCTTTATGGTGATGTATAATCCAGACTGAAGGCTGTAGTCTTTGATCTTCCTCAGTAAGTGCTTTAAGTCCTCTTCACTTTCAGCAAGCAAGGTTGTATCATCTGCATGTCGCAGGTTGTTAATGAGTCTTCCTCCAACCCTGATGACCCATTCTTGTTCATATAGGTGTAGATACTTTTAAAATCATCCCAGCAGATTCTAAGGTGCAGCCATGGTTGAAAGCTAAAGATTGAGCCTGTTCATTGGGCCTCCTAAAGGCTGTTAATAATTGTTTCAATTGGTAGATATGCACTTGTGCAAAATTTCCCAATCAAAACATTGATGATCAGGAATGGATTCAGGCATGTGAGGGCCCTAAACACTGATAATGTGTAGTGCCCCTTCCTCTGCTTACTCATGCATTCGAACAGAATATGTGAGTTAGATGTATACATGCATATATATGTGTGTGTGTGTGTGTGTGTGTGTGAGCTATCCATGATGTAACTTTTTTTTAAATGCAACTATACTAGGGATTGAATGCTAAAGTGGCATATGCCATTCTAGCAGACTGCGAAAAACTGGATTATAAAATTTTTAGTGGATGCGAGGTACCAAGATTTTTACTATATACCACATTTTCTACAAAAAGAATATTCCACATGTTCTCCAACAAAGAAAATGAGTCAGTGAACTTACTTGTTTCAACAGTCAATATAAAATTCTGCTGATCTCCCACAGAGAAAAATTGACTTTCAATAAATTTGCTTTAAAAGCTCGTACTTCAATTTTGATGTTTGTTTTGTAATACATGCTATATAAATAAACAAAAGAAAAATGTCATAAAAGAAAATCTAATAAACAGAAGACAAATATTACAACAAATTACTAAATTTTGTTTTTAGATAGCTTTCTCATCTCTAACATGTTATAATTAAAAAATTTCTATTCTTTGCTCTCACAAATTCTTCAGTGATGTCTTCACAGTGAAACTGCCAAAAAATATCTACTTCCATACATAGTAAGGATAATGAACTGTGTTTTTCTTAAATCATTATTGTACACTGAGAATTTTTTTTAGTTTTTTTAGGGATGAAAGTGAGCATTCTGTCATGTAGTTTGTGATCATTAGATTTAGGAATATGCATAAAGCAATTTCAACACTGGGAAATACACTTTGTATATTATCTTCATTACGGAATTATACAAGCTTACATCAGTAAAATTTGTCTTTCCTGAATCTGTAAACTTAGTTCTCATGTAAGAATGAAATTTTCGCACTTTTCCATAAAGATTCGTATTTAAATCATCAGGATAAGCCTGCACTAATTTATCAGATGCCTTCATGCATTCTTCATCAGGTAGACCCACATTGTTTTAGAAGGAAAATCTATTTAAAAGAACTTCATACACTTTTGATCTTCTTTTCATGCAAGATTCGAGCATGTCACTGCTGGTGTAAAATGTGGTTATGAGAAATTCATCTCTGGCACACAATAATTCTGGAGCACTTCCATCATATACTTGTTTCTTTCTAATGATTCTGTGACAGTGAACTGCCTGATAATCAATATTTGGCAGCATTTGTTTTGTTGTATTTTCTAAATTTTCAAAATCTTCTTTTAAATTATGTACATATCCTGTTAACGACTCGTAGAGATCCGTGCAAGTCTTTAAATTTACTTCTGAATCTTGGAGAGATTGACTCATTCAATGAAAATGCTCCAAGATATCATTCCACATAACTAACATAAACACATACTCTAGTGTTTGCATTTTGTGGGCAGTGTTTTCAGTTTCTCTTTTGGTATCTCCTTTTTGCTCTGGTCTTCAGCAATATTTTCTAAGGCATCTAGAATCTGAGTGCATAATTCCAGAATTGCATTCATTGCCATAGCATGTGTTTCCCAACTTATATTAGAAAGATATTTTAATACTCGATCATTGCCTAATATGTTTTAAGAACTGCCCATCTGTGAGTAGAACAGCAAAACATGGGTAAAGTGACTGAACAGTTAAAAAAAAAAACACTTCTGGATAACAATCTACTGTGTTACTTCCTACAAGATTAGGTGAATGCAAAGCACGTAGCATGAAAATGGCATATTCAGTATGTTCTAAAACGTTCTGTTGCATGCCTTTATAATGCCCTGACATATTGGCATCATTGTCATAGGACTGGCCTCTTCACTTAGAAAAATCAGTTTTGCAAATTTCACATAAATAGTGAAGTATTTGATTTGCAATTTCTTCATTGGTATGACTTTTTAAGCTAGTAAATGTGGTATATCTGTAGACAGGTTTTCCATTTGTTGGTGATACATATCTTAATACTTAGCTGATCTGTATGAGAACAGTCAGAAGTGGGATCTGCAAACTAAAATATAGAGCTATACTTATTTCACTGAAAATAGTTGATCAAACTTGATCATTTATTAAGCTTATTAATTCTTTGCACATTGTTTTAGACATAGATGATGGGTTTCCCTTTCTTGTGTTACCATATTTTGAAATGAGGCCTGCTAAAAATAGATAAAATTGAGCAACAAGTTCAAGTAAACCCCCAAAATTTCCATTTTGTGGGGACCCAAATGCTTCATTTCTTCCTCGAAGAGATAGCCCACATTCAGCAATTATTATAATGACAGCAACAACACTTTGCAAAATGGCTTTTCAGTACTGACATTCTTAATTAATTTGTGTTTCCAGTTCATTAGTTAAGCAAAAACCCTGTCTTTGGTTTAAATATGACAACATACAATCTCTTCAAATTAAATTGTTTTCATGTTTATCGATCATATTCGAGTTGTGCCAATCGCTTAATCCATCCATAGTAAATTGAGAATTAAATGATTTAGGACTGAATAGTTTGCAAACAAAACAATATACAGAGCCCACTGATAGAGAATGCAGTAGCTACTCCTTATAATTTTCACCATTATCTTTGCACCCTAGAAATATACTCTGGCTACAGAATCTTGTCTGTTTACCATTCAGAAATTTTCGAGCCGAGTTTTCAAATGGTCCACTGTGATGTTGACAATCACTTGGAACTCTTTCATTCTGATAATCTACATCATTAAAAGAAAAATTATTACAAGATCTGTATATATATAGCAGATCTGTATTTGCCGTTTATGGGGTTACAGATGGGATAATTTCAGATTCTAAAATATTTTCACTTTCTACACCTTTTTTTTTTTTTTTTACTATAGCAAGGAATGGTTGCAGAATTTGGAACAAATTCTGTTTTATTTGTATTTCTATTGCTAATTTCAACACTAGCAGTACTAGTACAACAATTTCCACCCATTCAACTAGAATATTCAACAGAAGAAGTCTCTTCTGATTCATTACATTTTAAAAAGGAAATTAATTTTGGAATTGTCTTTAGGGATTCACAAATCTTCTTCTTTTTAACTTCTGTAAGCTTTGATTTTTGTGCTCCATTTAGTTGTTGCCGTTTCATTTCACCTGGATATAAAATTATGTCACTTTTTAAATTTGGTTCTACCGTAGCAAATAAATTTGAATTAATTGAATATAAATATAATTTATAAAACAAGTAAAATTTATACAAGAAAATTTTCATTTGAATTTGGACATTAACACAAAATTTAGATTTGAAAATTAGTAAGTAAAAAAAATTTATTTGGAGCATGTTATTTTGTCCTTCAGGTCTGAGACAGTCAAAAGAACTAATACTTACAAGGCAGCTGGAAATAATTTCAGTTGATTGTTGTACAATGTTTGTTGGTGGGCCCTTTGCAGATCTCAGAGGGTGTTTTTTGTCTTGAAATAGTACTTAAAAACTTGCACAATCACTTCCTGTCCTTTGATACTGCATCTTAAGAGTTCATTGGACTACTGTTGATACCCAGCTGGATCAGGAGCAATCACAAAGAGCATGATACAAATACAAGGGTATGCTCAATCTGAAGACATGTTTTAGTTCGCTTTGCATAGGACAGGACCAGATACATCCAAAGTCACATGATCATAGTGCCACTGGCATGTTCTTATATGTTAGAAAAGAAGAAGAATTGAAGGTGAGGTTATACCAGATTGGCCTGAAATGAAAAGAAAATATAATTGTTATTGTATACAAAATTTATAAAATGTACATTTTATTTCTTTGTGGAATTGTTCAACTCTCAAATTCGGACATATATACGAAATTGATGTAACAATAGCACAACTTCTCGATGAGCAGGTTTGTTTTGCAAGTCATGACAATATCAATCAATTTCTTAAAAGAAAGTCAGTCTGAAGGGAAATGGAAAATAAAATGCTTTTATATAATTTTTATTATCTAAATATTCATTTATTTCCTCAAGGAATTGTTCAATTTCCTTACTTGGAGATACATAAATATTCTGATAAGATATAAATGTAATGTTCTGACAAATGTCTTTTGTTGCTTTCTTGGAAGATAAATTTAGAAACACACTCATTGTTGCAAAACAGAAATGTATTTTGCATGATAAATGAATATGGAATTTTGGGTCCTCTTAATGTGCCTAATACCTCACTTCTTAGCATATATAGATTAATATCAAGCACTGTGTCCCTCACAATAGACAATAAAAAATGAAACTCAGTTGATACATAAATTAACACTTTTCATGTTAGATAAATATTAATATTTCCAATATTTTTTGGACGTTTGCTATGTTAGTATTATATCAAATCATTACTCAAGTTAACATTATATTGAACGTATGTTAGATTGTGTTGACATGTATGCCAACATATTTTAAAGTTATAAATATTATTGTTTACAAAACTTAGGACATAACTTTGTACATAAATGCTGTACAGTTAAAAAGTAACTTGATTGAATTCATTGTAGTGATCGACTTATTCGAGCTCCTTCACTTTTGTGCATCATCTGGAACTGGAGTTCCCATTGGTTGTTCACTAGGACGTGCACAAGAGCATATCCTTTGTATCAGAGCAAAGAGCATTGCTGGCTCTCCTGGTCGAAGTTGCTGGATCAGCAGACATGGATGTACAAGACTGTTCTCTCAAAATGGATCAGAGACCTGTTATCTATTAATCAGTAACCATTCATGTTAGATCCGGTTGCACATAGGACGAATGTAGCAAGAGTTAGACTTGACAGACCACCTGTACCTCTTGCTTGTTGGGAAGAAATAGTATATTCCCAAGAGACCTGCCAAAATAAAAAGTATCAATTACATGGGAGGGGATCGTAACAGACAGATGTCAACGAAGGTGCTGAAGTGGTAGGGGCCTCATAGCTTAAACGACCTTGCACATAGGTCTCCTTGGGACCCTGAATGAACATTCTCATGCACTGGAGCTGGTATCAGTTTAATTTAGCGCCCTGTCAGTTCCCTTCCACTGTGGTGTTTGCTTTTCCTTGTGCCCTATCTGCTTAGCGTATATGCATTTTCTCTTTGGAGAACTGGTGCCCCTGTTTTGTTGATGCCCTAAGCACGTGCTTACCTTGCTTATTGGGTAATCCGTTCCTGCTGTGACAGATATGTGTTAAGTAAATGAATGAATGAATAAGCAAGTAAATGAAAGCAGTAGTTGAGGATTTTTTTTTTTTTTTTTTTTTTTTGAGAAACAGTTAACACCATATGGCAACCTTCTTAAATTGGCTGCATAGATAATGACACTATCCTATCTGCAGATTTAAGGCAGCCAAAAATTTGTCACTTGAATTAGAAAACTAAACTTCTGACTCCTCCGAGATTTTTCTTTCAATATATAAGTCAAAAACAAGAATAAGTGCAAGTTGTTTATCCCAGGAAATTGCCTTCTCAATCCTATAATCGTCTTTTTGGTAAAAAGCCTTGATTACATTATCCTTCCTAAAATACAAGCTTTCCATTTCAATATCTGTAGCTGAATTGCCACTTAAGAAAATAGATACCCAATTTTTTCTCTTTCCATGGTGGAGATCCACAAGTTGCATTTACAATACAGGTTTCCATACATTATTTAAAAGATTTGTCATTGGATAAAAGTTTGTTTAGGAGCCAACAACTAACCCCAAGAGGAAATACATTCCAGTATACGTGGTGAGGAAACCCTGGTGGCATAGTGGTTAAGTGCTACGACTGCTAACCAAAAAGTCGGCAGTTCTAATCCACCAGGCACTCCTTGGAAACTCTATGGGGAAGTTCTGCTCTGCTCTGTAGGTTGGCTATGAGTCAGAATCAACTTGACAGCAACAGGATTGGTTTGTTTATTTTTTCAATATATGGTGAGATTCTAAAATGCCCTGCACAGGCATCATCCTTTGCCTCTCTCCAAAGGTAATTTTTAAATCCATATATCCTTTTAAAACTTTTTTTTTTTTTTTTTTTTTTTTTGGTGCTGGAGCTACAGATATAAACAACAAAGACAGAGACCTTGGCTTCCGTAAGTTCATGTTCAACTGGAAGAGACGGGTAATAAAGATGATAAATAAGCTAATCACTAAAAAATGAATAGAAATAATCTGATTTAAAACGGTGGTGTCCCTTTCTCCATATTCTTTTATTTTCAACATATACATTCTTTCCTTTTCCAGGACTGTTGACAAGACTCTCTTCACAATGATAATACCCTATTTTAGTCAGTTGGGGTTTGTTTTTTGAGTTTTTTGTTTGTTTTTGTTTTAGTTTTAATTGCAAGAAGCATGCATTAGCTGCTATTACTCAAAGAGGGTTTTTGTTTGTTGGCTTGTTTCTTCCTTCTGAAAGTATACATGCAGAATGAAACTGGAACTTTTGCAAATCATTGCTACTCTAAGAACCAACCGCTTTCTCTATCCCTCCTAAAATAGCTCTGGCTCCTGCTCCCACTCCCGCCCCTGCTCCCCTTACCGCTCCTCCTCCCTCTCAGTATGCCCTCATTCAACAAATCAGTTTTCTTTGCTTACACCTTAATTAATTCAGCATGTATTTGTTGGGTGTGTCTTAAGCGCAAAGCACTACAGTATGTGCTAAAACAAATACGTGTGGCCTCTGCCCATATGACCTTCCAATTCACAAAGGAGACAAGTAACCGTAACAGTAAACACACACTTAGGAAATGTGGTTAAGTACTATGAAAGTTGCTATAAGACAGTAACAGGGAAAGCTAATTCGGACTGGACAGTAAAGGAAGGACTACTTAATGAACTGACCTTTCAGAACTGAAGGGTGGTTGGGTGGAGAAATGCTCTGGGAAAGGCCCTGATGTGTAAAAGAGCTTAGCATGTTTGAAGAACTGAGAGGTAGGCAGTGAAAGTTGACCGAGTGAGTGAGGGGGTCAGGGCATGACATAAGATTTCAGAGGTAGATAGGCAGGAGTTTATTGACAGTTTCAGAGCTTGTATTTTATTCTAAGAACAATGGAAAGCCTGCAACATATTTTAAGCAGGTAAGCAACTTGGGACTACTAACACTTTAAAAAAATCATTCAGTTTACTTTATGGAAAATGGATGGAAAGGAGACAAAAGTAGAAATAGGAAACCACTTAGACTGGTTGAAGGTCTTGTCAAATGGAGAGATGACAGGAACTTGGGTAAGGGAGAGATAGAAAAAAGGTAGACATGGGTGAAATATATTTGCTAAGTAGGATTTATAGGGCTTGGTGATAGTTTGGACCTGGGGACAAGGGAGTGGGCAGATTCATGAATGATACCTAGGCTTGTCACTTGGGCAACCACACATATTCACAGTACAGACCTTAAACATGTCATTACCAAAGTTCATTGTGCTACAGGCAAGGAGACTTAATACAGCGTAAGTGGTAAAGAAAGGCCCCCCTCAGAAAGTTCAAGTTTAAACTGAAATTTGCATGATGAGAAAGAGCTAGGCAAAGAAGTTGCCTTTCTCTTTATACCATGACTTTCTTTCTTTAGTTCCTATTGTTAAATGGTTCATTTGCTTCATATTTCTTCATTCAGAGTCTTAAGAGAAAGAACATCTGATTGACCCATCTTATCCTTTACAATCCAGGCCATAAACCACAGGTAGGTGGTCAGCCTATGTTTAGTTTCTGTTAGATTAAATGCTTACAGTAAGAGCCACAGTCAAGATTTCATTTAGAAGTGAGGTATATATTGTGGTAGAGTCAGATGGACAGCTACAGAAAAGAAGCTACCTGTTTCCATGTCCTATTTCATACTCAATGTGTCTCGAAATAATTTACTTATAGAGTTCTATTTCTCACTTGGCCCAGTTGAGAGCAGTATTACTTTTTTTCTCATGATTAAGAAGGGCTTGGAGGGAAGGTGTGGTCCTTTTCAAATTGTTTTATGTTTGAAGTGCAGACAGAAATCATTAGTCATGGAAACATAGACATCTCTGAGAAGCCAGTCCAGGGTGGTCGGTTTGGAAAGTAATACTTGGAGTTATCATTCCCTTGCGGAGATGACTCGGTGGGTGGGGCCTCTGGGGCTTCATCTTCCGGTTTACCAACCCACTTTTAGTGTGTTTCTTAACATCTGTGAATGGTTTAGTGTTCCAAACAAGTAGTCATTAAGTCAGCTCTGTTTATTATAGATACCAGGATTCTCAGATCCTGTATAAATTCAAAAAGTAAGCAGAAGTTTTCTCATGCTCTTGTTCCAAGGAGCTATATTAAATATTTTTGCAAGAGGTTTCTTATCTGCAATTCTTGTTAATTTTAACGACTCTGCGTTTATTTTTTAAGTCATAATAGCACTGTTCCAAGAAAACAATAGATGTGTTAGGCCAGATTACTGAGGCTGACATACATGTTCAGGAATAGGCAAAAATGACTGCTTGGAATTTGCTGATATTGCTTTCCCTTGAGGGATATGTTGGCCCCAGGAAGCTGGGCTAAGAACACATCCAATGAAGTGTACTTAGTGTTCCAGGTGATGTAGATCCCAGGTGCCTCTTTGTTTCCCACTGAGGTACACCCCAAGCTGGATGCTATCAATATCTGTAATGAATTGAGGCAGACACCAGGTGAGGAGGGCCCAGAGCTACAACTTGCTTTCCATCCTCTCAGGCTGAGGGCTTGGGGATGAGAGGATATATCACATTACTATAAAAGGAAATTCTGCTTGCTAGTAGTTGCGTAGCCTACTTACTTCTGTGTTTTATTTCTTGCTACTTTATTGGACATACACAAGGATTCAGTGCAGCAGGCTATTGTTGTTCGCTGCTGTTGAGTTGGCCCCGATTCATAGAGACCCCATGCATAATGGAATAAATTGCTGCCTGGTTCTGTGCTAGCTATGGCCTAAAATAATAGGACACTGTATTAATTAAGACACTGTTTCCTAATCTTTTTATGTCATGACATACATGGAAAATTTATATTTATAGAGTACACTGGAATAAACAGGAAAGACTCCTTGAGAAGGTGATGACTAGCCTGGGGATTCTAGCAGCTTCAGGCTGTAACCAGCCACCCCAAAGGCTCAGGAGATCAATATCTTGGTGCTCATGAAATTCATTTTGGCACGCCAGTATTTTATTGTGTACCACCAAATTAAAATCAATTAAACAAGATAGTAGTTTATTTCTCTTAAAAGACAAGATGGTGGTCCAGGGCTTGTATGGCAGCCAGTAAATCATGCCAGTTCTATCTTGCAATTCCAGTCTCCCCAGAGCATTTCCATTGTCCACAAGACCCTATATGCCTCATCACCAATTTTGTGTTTCAGGAAGCAGGATAAAGGACTGAAAGAAGGAAGGTATACACCTCCTTTTAGGGGTATAACCTGAAAGTGAGCATACATCACTTCCTCACGTTGCTAAGCTTAGTCAAATGGCCAGGCCTAACTCCAAGCGGGGGGCTAGGAAATGCACTCTCCAGTTGGGAAATAGTTTTATTTTCATATAAATTATATTATGGAAGAGTCTTTCAGTTGTCTGCTCCCTATGATCATCTAAACACATGTATGTACAATTCTGTGCACACATAAACTATGCTCATCTCCTCTCCAAAGGAAAAAAAAAAATCCCAAATTTCCATTCAGTTATTGAATTCAGCTCAAACTGTAGGATCTTGATGATACCGAACTGCCTCTATGAGGTCCAGAAAACCTTTGGGGTCTGGTGACCGCTACGTCAAAAAAATGAAAACCAAAAAAACAGGTGACTTAAGCTGCATCTACCCCCTGCCCTACAGGCACAAAATAACCTGTATACAATTATGGAGTCAGAACAATATAACATCACTAAAAATTTATATTCATAAAATGAAGTAGAATGGGAAATGCACAGCAGTCACATGTCTATTATAATTATCAGAAGCCACTGGATGGAAATTGCAAACATGTCCCCAACTCAACAGTGAAATAAGTTCCTCATTTGTTCCATCTCACAACCCCTGGTTCTGTTCTCTTGGAAGAACACCCTTATACATTGTTCTCAGTTGTCCCAGAATTTTTCCCTGGAAGGTTCTTCCTTTCCATTGTCCTTGATGATCACATCTGAAGTGAGCAATGAAGGGTTTGCCATTCTTGGTGGTTCACAGCTTTTATAGTCCTGTTCCAGCTGCTGCATTTCTGAGGGCACAGACATTGTTTTAGATCACATACTCTTTGTCAGCCAGTTAGAAGTATCATTGGCAATACCACCCGCTTGAACCTTAGTAAGCTTCCAACAAATTTCGTGTGCGTGTAACCACCAGGAAAGACCTCATTTATTTATATTTTTAGGCTTGAATACTTTAGCCTTTCATGCACTAGTCTTTTAACTCATCTCTACTTTCTTAACTTACTGGAGGCTACCTTAAAGCAATCTGAGATAATAGTCTCTACCCAGCCTAGGAGTAGACATATTAAGACAATTCCCTTAATATGATTTCCATCACCAAGATAGGTTCCTTTTTCAGGCATAAAAACCTTAAATGGAAAGTTTTTGAGAAATATTCGGGGGCATATCCCTTGCTAATATTATCTGTTCGGAGCCTCTTTATACAAATAGTTTAGTTTAAGGCACAAAAGTAGTTTTTATTTTCTGTTTTCACTTTTAAGGTGCCTAGATACCAGCCACTCAGCCAACTAGGATTGCTGGGTGCAGGCAGCATGAGCTTCCATGCCTAGATAGCTAACTCGACAACTAGTTAGATAGACAGACAGACAGATAGATAGGATAGGATAGAGGAACTAGTTAGCAATAGCCTGAGTTCCTTTTTCTTTTGTAAGATTTGCTAAAAGCATCACTACATACCAATTGTCTTAGTCATCTAGTGCTGCTATAACAGAAATACCACAAGTGGATGACTTTAACAAAGAGAAATTTATTCTCTCACGGTCTAGGAGGCTAGAAGTCTGAATTCAGGGTGCCAGCTCCAAGGGAAGGCTTTCTCTCTCTGTTGGCTCAGGGAGAAGGTCCTCGTCATCAGTCTTCCTCGATCAAGGAGCTTCACAGCAAAAGGATCCCAGGTCCAAAGGATGCACTATTCTGGCTCTTATTTCTTGGTGTTATGAGGTCTCTATGTCTCTCTGCTCGCTTCTCTCTTTTATCTCTCAGAAGAGATTGACTTAACACACAACATAATCTTGTAGATTGAGTCCTGCCTCATTAACATAATAGAGGTAGAATTTATGACACGTAGGAAAAATCACATCAGATGAAAAAATGGTGGACAATCACACAATACTGGGACTCATGGACCACCCAAGTTGACACACATTTTTTAGGAGGATACAATTCAATCCTTTACACTAATGTATACCAGTATTCAGGATTTTTTTTTCCAGCTATTTTCCCTAGAGTTACAATCTCAGTAGAGTTCCTGAGTGACTCAAATAGTTAAGCACTAGATTTCTAGTCGAAAGGTTGGTGTTTCAACATCCTCCCTCCGCCCCCCACCCCCATCCCCAGCAGAGGCACCTCAGAAGACAGGCCTGGTGATCTGCTTCCAAAAGGTCGTATCCTTGAAAACCCCATGGAGCAGTTCTTCTTGGATACACATGGGCTTACCATGAATCGAATCAACTGGAGGGTAACTAACAACAATAAACAATCCCAGTCAGCATATTGTCTGATTTCCAAGATATCACAGACAACAATTTTACCAAATACACTGTAATAGCATAATAAGAGTTACCTCTTTCCAGCCTGCAATACTGGTATTTTTGCTGTCCATCTCCTGATAACTTAGTCAACAAATGTTACATATTTCAGGATGCGTTATATGATGACATCACTTTCAAGTGCCAAATTTGTGGCAGTTAAGATATATTTAATTCTTTATCACAGAAACCAAAAATAAAAGTACTGAAACAGGATGAAATTGTAGTTCTCTCTTAACATTGTTATTGTGTGCTGTCAAGTTGATTTTTTACTCATAATGACCTTGTATGACAGAGCGGAACTGCCCAATAGGGTTTTCTAGGATGAGTCGGAATCGACTAGAGGACAAGGGGTTTGGAATCTTTATGAGCGCGGATCACCAGGTCTTACTCCCATGGAGCCACCGGGTATTTTCAAGCTGCCAACTTTTCAGTTAACAGCCCAGCACTTAACCATTTAGCCACCAGGGTTCCTTAACAATAATCTGCCTATGGGTTATCCAGAGTTGCTTCAGCAGCTCCACTTTACAATAGCACCAAAAGACCCTGGCTCTTTCCAGATTGTTGCTTTACCTATCCTAGCAAGTTGGCCTTGAACACATGGTATAAGCTGGCTGGTCATTGTATCCACATGTTAGGAATAGAATAGAGAAAGAAGAAAAGAAAGGTATGGTCCTTTAAGATTATGACTAGAAGTGACTCCTACTACTGTCTTTCACAGATATCTTAGCTAAAATTTAGTAACAGAGCCAAAACTAGTTACAAAGGATGCTGGGAAATGTAGTTTTTGGCTTGGCAGTCATGTGCTCACTTTGAATTTCTATTATGTGGAAGAGGAGGAGAACCTGAAATGGAGAAAAAAATGTCAGTTTCTGTCACAAATTCCTTCATTCTTAAGACTCCCTTACAACAGAACAATTAATTTTGTTTCCTTTAGAGGACAGGATATATACCTCCATAATCCATGACCGCTAGAAATGGAATTTCTGAAAACAGAAAAAGTTGAGAGAAGATTCCGATTGTAGTCTTCTTTGTTTTATCAATGATTTATTAATAGTAATAGGTAATTATTAGAAGCCTAAGTTACTTGAAGCAGCCTTTGAAAAAGAGAATCTTTTTTTCATTAATACAAATTTTTTTTTTTACTTCTTGCTACTAAATATATTTGATTTTTTAGCTTAATGGAAGTTGAAGTTTTGTCATGTTTCCAAGTCAGAGTAAGAGCTACCATTATATGTTGAATTTTTCTGAAAACTTGTTCAGAATATAAATTATGCCACCTATTAAAGAAGCAGAGAAAGGAGCTACAGTGAATGAGTTTTTCCTGGGTATTTGACATGTTTATGTAACTTCTGAATTTAAAATCTGAAAAATTCTGTTACTGTTCAGCATGTAGTCACTACTATTTAGACTATATAACTGTGGGAAAAAAAGGAGTTTCTTATACTGATTTATAAAATATTGTGTCATATTGTTAATTGTTCAGCTAATATAATTTTGTATATTGCCAGCAATATTTATCAGCAAACTAGGAAATTGAAAATGGACTCCTTCCATAAATAAAGGTATCTCTCATACACCTACTCACATTTTGACGTGATAATATTTCTAGTATAGAGAGCTGTAGCAATTGTTTGAGAATTCAGCTTTGAAGGTAAATAGATCTGAGTTTAGAATCTGAGTTCCACCACTTACAATTGCATGTTATGGGAAGATTATTTACCATGCTAACCCTTAGTTTTCAAATCAATAAAATTCAGATAATAGTACTACCTACTCTTTGGTAATGTGATTATTAAATGAGATTATGCATGTAAAATGTATTTATACAAACTGTAGCATAAGGTAAATACTTAGTCATAACTCCAACATGGGTAAAAATCAAAACCAGTTGCCCTTGAATTGATTACAACTCAGAGTAGAACTGCTCTACATAGGGTTTTTTTAAAAAAAATATTTTTATTGTACTTTAGATGAAGGTTTACAGAACAAATAGTTTCTCATTAAACAGTCAGTACAGATATCGTTTTATGACATTTAACAACCCCAAGACATGTCATCACTCTCCCTTCTCAACCTTGGAGGACCTTTATTTTTGGTGAAAATATACATAGCCAAAGACACACCGTTTCAAAAATTTCTACCTGTACACTTCAGTGACATCGATTACATTCTTCCAGTTGTGCTGCTATTCTCGCCATCCTTTTCCAAATTATTCCATCACCATTATCTTCAACTCACTGCTCCCTAGGCTTCCCATCAAACCTTTTGAGTTGCTGTTATCAATTTGATCTCACATAGATAACTCTTTTTTTTTTTATACTTTTTATACTTTAAATGAAGGTTTACAGAACAAATAGTTTCTCTTTAAATAGTACACATATTGCCCTACGACAATGGTTAACAACCCCATTACATGTCAACACTTTCCCTTCTCAGTCTTGGGTTCCCTATCACCAGCTTTCCTGTCCTTTCCTGCCTTCTGATCCTTGTCTCTAGACTGCTGTGCCTCATTAGTCCTGTTTTGCTTAATGGGGCTGTCTAATCTTTGGCCGAATGGTGAACCGGAGGAGTGACTTCATTACTGAGCTAAAAGGGTGTCCAGGGGCCATACTCTCTGGGTTTTTCCAGCGTCTGTGAGGTCATTTTTGTGAGTTAGAATTTTGTTCTATGTCCTCCTCCAGCTCTGTCCAGGACCCTCTGTTGTGATCCTGGTCAGAGCAGTCAGTGGTGGTAGCTGGGTACCATCTAACTGTACTGGACTCAGTCTGGTGGAGGCTGTGGTGCTGTGGTGCTGTGGTCCATTAGTCCTTTGGACTGATCTTTTCCTTGTATCCTGTTCTCTTCATTTTCCCTTGCTCCCGAAGGGGTGAGACCAGTGGAGTACCTTAGACAACTGCTCACACACAGGCTTTTAAGACCCCAGATACCACTCACCAAAGTAGAATGTAGAACATTGTCTTTATAAACTGTGTTAGGCAAGTTGAGCTAGATGTTCCCTGAGACCATGGTCCCCACAGTGCTCTGCCCAGCAATTTAGTCCCTCAGGGAGTTTGGATGGGTCTATGGAGCTGCCATGACCTTTCCTTGTACAAGCTGTGCTGGCTTCCCCAGTATTGTGTACTGCCTCACCCTTCACCAAAGTTACCACTAATATATTGTCTGTTTAGTTTCCCCTCCCACCTGTCCCATCCCTTGTAACCAACAAAGAGTTTCTGTTTATGTGTAAACTTTTTCATGAGTTTTTATAGTAGAGTTCTCATATAATATTTGTCCTTTTGTGATTGACTTATTTCACTCAGCAGAATGTCCTCCAGTTTCATCCATCTTATGAGATGCTTCACAGACTCATCATTGTTCTTTATCATTGCATAATACTCCATTGTGTGTATGTACCATAGTTTGTTTATCCATTCATCTGTTGAAGGGCGTCTATGTTGTTTCCATCTTTTTTGCAATTATGAATAATGTTGCAATGAACATGGGTGTGCATATATCTATTCTTGTGACTGCTCTTATTTCTCTAGGATATATACATAGGAGTGGAATTGCTGGAACATATGGTATTTTGATCTCTAGCTTTGTAAGGAAGCACCATATCATTTTCCTAAATGGTTGTCTCATAATCCATTCCCACCAGCAGTGCATAAGAGCTCCGATCACCCCACAGCCCCTCCAATATTTGTGTTTTCCAGTGTTTTTGATTCTTGCCAGTAATTCCAGAGTGAGATGGTATCTCATTGAGGTTTTAATTTGCATTTCACTAATGGCTAGTGATCAGGAGCATTTCCTCATGTGTCTGTTGGCTGCTTGAATGTCTTCTTGGTGAAGTGTCTGTTCATTTCCTTTGCAGATTTTTTAACTGGATTATTTGTCTTTTTGTTGTAGAGGTGTTGGATTTTCTTGTAGATTTTAGAGATAAGACCTTTGTCTGACTTGTAATGTCCAACAATTTTTTCCCAGTCTGTAGCTTCTCTTTTGACTCTTTTGGTGAAGTCTTTCAATGAGCGTGTTTAGTTTTTAAAAGATCCCAATAATCTAGCTTATCTTCTGGAGTATGTGTGTTGTTGGTTGTGGTTTATATCCTGTTAATGTCGTGCATTATGGCCTCTCGTGTAGATCCTATTTTTTTTTCTATGAACTTTATAGTTTTTGGCTTTATATTTAGGTCTTTGATCCATTTTGAATTAGTTTTTGTGTATGGTGTGAGGTATGGGTCCAGTTTCATTTTTTTACAAATGGACATCCAGTTTTGCCAGCACCATTTGAAAAAAAGATTGTCTGTTCCCCGTTTGATGGACTTTGGGCCCTTGTCAAAGATCAGGTGACCACAGGTGGATGGATTTACATCTGGGTTCTCAATTGTGTTTCATTGGTCCATGCGTCTGTTGTTGTTCCAGTACTAGGCTGTTTTGACTACTGTACCTGTATAGTAGTTTCTGAGGTCAGGCAGTGCAAGTCCTCCTACTTTATTCTTCTTCTTCAGTAGAGCTTTACTCATCCAGGGCTTCTTCCTTTTCCATATAAAGTTATTGATTAGTTTTTCCATCTCCTTGAAGTTGTTGGTATTTGGATCGGGATTGCATTGTATTTGTAAATAGCTCTGGGTAGAATTGTCATTTTCACAATCTTGAGTCTACCTATCCATGAACATGGTATGTTTTTCCGTTTATGTAGATCCCTTTGGGTTTCTTGTAGTAGTGTTTTGTAGTTTTCTTTGTATAGGTCTTTCACATCCCTGGTTAGATTTATTAAGTATTTTATTTTTTTAGAAGCTATTACAAATAGTATTGTTTTCCTAAATTTCCTTTTCATCATTCTCTTTATTGGTGTATAGGAATCCAATTGATTTTTGTATGTTTATGTTGCATCCTGCTACTCTGCTGAATTCTGTTAGTTTCAGTAGTTTTCTTGTGGAGTCTTTAGGGTTTTCTATGTATAGTATAATATCACCCACAAACAGCGACAGTTTTTTTCATTACCAATTTAGATGCTCTTTATTCCTTTTTCTTGCCTTATTGCTCTAGCTAGAACTTCCAGCACAATGTTAGAGTGGTGATAAAGGGCATCCTTGTCTTGTTCCTGTTCTCAAGGGGAATGTTTTCAGCCTCTCTCCATTAAGAATGATGTTGGCCGTTGGTTTTGCATAGATGCCCTTTATTATGTTAAGAAATTGCCTTTCTATACCTATTTTATTGAGAGGTTTTATCAGGAATGTGTGTTGGACTTTGTCAAATGCCTTTTCTGTGTCAACTGAGACAATCCTGTGATTGTTTTCTTTCCTATTAGTTATGTGGTGGATTATGTTGATTGATTTTCTAATCTTGAAATATTCTTGCATACCTGGTTTGAATCCTACTTGGTCATGTTGTATTATTTTTTGATATGATTCTGAATTCTATGGGCTAGAAATTTGTTTCGAGTTTTTGCATCCATATTCATGAGAGAGATTTGGTCTGTAATCTTCATTTTTTGTGGCATCTTTGCCTGGTTTTGGTATCAGGGTTACGGTGGCTTCATAGAATGAATTTGGAAGTATCTCTTCCTTTTCTATGTTCTGAAGTAGTTTGAGTAGTACTGGTATAAGCTTTTCTCTGAATGTTCTCCAGTGAAGCCATCTGGGCCAGGACTTTTTTTTTGTTGGGAGTTTTTTTTTTTTTTTACCTTTTCAATCTCTTCTCTTGTTATGGATCTGTTCAGATTTTCAACATCACTTTGTGGTAGTTTGGGTAGGTGGTGTGTTTCTAGAAATTTATCCATTTCCTCTAGGTTTTCAAATTTGTTGGAGTATAGTTTTTCATAATATTTTGTTATAATCCTTTTTATTTCAGTTGGGTCTGTTGCAATGTCCTCTATTTCATTTCTTATTTGGGTTATTTGCGTCCTCTCCTGTTTTTCTTTTGACAGTCTGGCCAGTGGCTTGTCAATTTGGTGAATCTTTCAAAGAACCAACTTTTGGTTTTATTGATTCTTTCTGTTGTTTTTCTATTCTCTATTTCATTTATTTCTGCTCTGATCTTTATAATTTCCTTTCTTCTAGTGGCTGTGGCCTTTTTTTCTGTTCTCTCTCTGTTTGTTCAAGTTGTGTAGTTAATGTTTTGATTTTGTCCCTTTCTTCCTTTTTGATGTGTGCATCTATTGCTATAAATTGTCTTCTGAAGACTGCCTTTGCTGTGTCCTAAATGTTTTCTCATTCTCATTTGATTCTAGGAATTTTTTTTTGTTCAATCTCTGATTTCTTCTATTACCCAGAGATGTGTAAGCAGGGTATTAATCAGTTTCCATGTAATTGATTTTTTTACCTTGCTCTTCCTGTCGTTAATTTCTACCTTGCTGGCATTGTGGTCAGAGAAGATACTTTGTATTATCTCAACGTTTTGGATCTTGTTGAGGATTGCTCTGTGGCCTAAGATGTGATCTGTTCTTGAGAACGTTCCATATGCGTTGGAAAAGAATGTGTACTTTCCAGATTTTGGGTGGAATGTTCTATATATGTCTATGAGGTCAAGTTGGCTGATTGTGCTCCTTAGTTTCTGTATCTTTGCTGACTTTCTTTCTAGATGTTCTGTGTTTTACTGAGAATGGTGTGTTGAAGTGTCCTGCTAATATTGTAGAGCTGTCAATTTCTCTTTTCAGTGCTGTTAGAGCTTGTATCGTGTATTCTGAAGCCCTGTCTTTAGGTGTGGAGATACTTATTTTGGTTATGTCTTCATGCTGGATCGTCCCTTTAATCATGATTAGTGCCGTTCTTTGTCTTTTATGTTGGATTTTGTTTTAAAGTCTATTTTGTCTGAGATTAATATTGCCACTCCCGCTCTTTTCTGGCAGCTGTTTGCTTAATATATTTTTTTCCAACCTTTGACTTTTAATAAATTTATGTCTTCATTTCTAAGGTGTGTCTCTTGTAGATAGCATACTGATGGATCCTGTTTTTCTATTCATTCTGTCACTCTTCATCTCTTTATGGGTGCATTTAGGCCATTTATATTCACTGTAATTATTGATAGATGTGAGTTTATTGCTGTTATTTTGTAGTGATTTTTTTTGTGATGCTTACGTTTTCTTTGTTCTTCTTACTCTCATGTGCTGAATTCCTTTTGTTTGTGGATTTTTTTATTTCTTTTGTTTTTGTAGGTTTTGTTTTTACCGAAACTTTATGTTTTTCTTCTTTATTTTGATGAGTAAGTTTGTTGACTTTCTTTGTGGTTACCTTGATGTTTACTCTTATCTTCTTATGTTTGAACCAGTCTATTATTACTTGTTATTGCCTTGCTTTCCTCTCCATTAGAAGGTTCTATACCTACACTGTTTATTCTGTCTTGTATTGTTCTGATGCGGTTGTCATTTACAAATTAACCTCTCTTGTTCCCTGTTGTAGTTCTTTTGATTTTGGATAGTCCTTGAGAGTTCATTTCCTAGGTTGGTATCTGGCTAGTACAATCCTGTGTCCTAGATTTAGCTTGTGGTCTGATGTCGTTTGTTCTCAGATCGAAGGACTCCCTTTAATAGTTCTTGTAAGCTTGGTTTGGTTTTTATATAGTCCCTTAATTTTTCTTTATCTGGAAATGTCCTAATTTCACCAACAAATTTGAATGAGAGTTTTGCAGTATATATTATTCTTGGTTGGCAATTTTTTCTTTCAAGATTTTATATATTTCATCCCATTGCCTTCTTGCCTGCATGGTTTCTGCCAAATAATCCAAGCTGATTATTACTGTTTCTCCTCTGTATGTGACTTTTTGTTTTTCTTGAGGTACTCTCAGGATTCTGTTTGTCTTTGGTTTTATGATATGCCTTGTGATTATGATATGCCTTGGTGATTTTCTTCTGGTGTCTATCCTATATTGGGTTTGTTGAGCTTCTTGGATGGTCAGCTTTTCATCTTTCATGATATTGGAAACGTTTTCTGTCAGCAATTCTTCAATGATCCTCTCTGTTTTTTGTTTTCTCCCCAACTCTGGAACTCTAATCACTTGCAGATTTTTGCTTTTGATGTATCCACATAATTCGCAGAGTTTCTTCATTTCTTTTTTTTATTTTTCCTCGAACAGAGTTGTACCCAAGTGTTTGTCTTCAGTTTCACTGATCCTATCTTCACTCATTTCAAACCTGCTCCTCAGGCCTTCTATGACACTGTCCATTTCTGAAATCTTGTTGTTTATCATTTGGATTTCTAATTGTTGATTTTGTATGATTTCTAGTTCTAAATTTATTTTAGCATATTTTTCCTGTATTATTTTCTTGAATTCTTCCATATTTTTGTCTGTATTTTCCATGAATATGTCTTTTTTTTTTTCATTTTTGTCTCCTTTTTGCTTCAACTCTTGGATAATTTTGAATATTAGAGATTTGAATTCCCTGTCAGATGGTTCTAGTGAATTTTCTTCTACTGGAAAGTCATCTGGTGTTTTATTTTGTACACCTACTGGAATCATCCTTTCTGTATATGTTTTGATATTATCTGCTGTCTTTGGGGCATTCAGTAGTTATTTTCCTCATTTATTGATTGTAGATTGGTTTGTTTCTTCCTGCTTTTTTGTTTTATTTGGTTGTGACTGAGCAGGCTGTTTGTGAGTTCTTTGTTGTTTGCTCGTCCGTGGGCATGATACTTTTCACTTCCTTCTCTAATAGGCAGGGTCAGTCACTCAAATATGGTACAGCAGGGCAGGTCCAGCTGAAGGGGAGTTGCTGGGATAGGTAGTTTGTGGCACATAGTAGGGCTGACAAAGGAGGCTGGGAATCAGTGCAAGGCAGGTTCTGGTAGGCCATGCCTGTGCTTCTTAGGGGTGTGATGTTCAGCACACTGAGCAGGCAGGCAGGAAGAAGAGGGGAGACTGTGATGTTTGGAGCTAAGATGGGTATGAGAATGAGGAGAGAGGAAAAGGGACTAAAAGCATACATACAAACAAAGAGGGCTTAGGGAGCTTGCAGTTGGAGTCGAGAGATGAGAGACTGAGAAATGGAGAAAAACAAAAAGAAAAAAAAGATTAAAGAAAAAAAATAATAAAAATTAGAGAGAAAAGAAAAGCCCCAAGAGATCCCACTGGTGCAGCTGCTAGGACTTGGGATGTTGCTCCCAGGCAGTGAATGCCACCTGGCTAGAAGGGGTAGAGATGTCACACAGTCCTGGGTATTTAGGAGACAGTAAGAGAAAGTAAGTATAGAGAGATGAGAAACTGTAAATGAAGAAAGACAAAAAGGGAAAAAGAAAGTGAAGAAAACATAACAAAGAAACAAAGAAAAAAAAAAACAAGAAAAAAGAAATGGCCCCCAGGATGTCACTGTGCATCTGCACAGAGTAAGGGAGTAGCTCCCAAGCTATGCAGTACAGCCCAGCTAGAAGGGGCTCCCAAGCTGAGAAAAGAAAATAAACAAACAAATAAAAACAGAACAAATCAGAACAAACCAACAAAAAAGACTCAGGGGTACCACCAGTGTGGCAGCACAGGACTGGAGGCAGTTTCACAGTCAAGCAATATTTTTCAGCCTTTCAGGAATAAGCAAAGATGGCACACAGAGCCAGGTATTTGAGAGAAAGGAGGAGGAGGTGGTGAGAGGTAAGGAAGAAATCTAAAGACATGGAAAAAAGCAACACCAGCAGCTAACAAATGGCACTCTGGGAGCCAGCCAATGTGGGCAGGTAGAATTCTAGTGACACCAGGGTGAAGCCAGTGCATCCCAACCAAGAAACTGTGGTCTCAGGAAGTAGAGGAGGCTGAGTGGGGGGGAAGAAGTGTGGGGGGGTGGGAACAGGTATATCACTGGTTACTAGTTGTTCTGTCTCCTGCTAGAAACTCCATGATGGATCCTTGCTGAGGTAGCTGACAGGGGACCTCTGCATGTATCTCTTCTCAATCTCTGTTCTTGGTATGTTTCTTATTCCATTTGGTGCTTGGCTGAGTTCTTTATCTCTTCATTTGATGCATAGGGTTTCAGCATTGACTTGTGTCTCTGTTTGACTTAGTTTTTCAGATCTTTGCTGTGGAGAGACAGCTTGGTGCTTCTGTCTATAGCACCATTTTCCTGGAATTTCCACAAGGTTTTCAATGGCTGATTTTTCAGAAATAGATCACCAGGCCTTTCTTCTGAAGTGCTTCCGGGTGAACTCCAATCTCCTACCTGTCAGTTAGCAGTCAAACACATTACCGTTTTCACAACCCAAGGACTCCCCAAGGTGGGTAGTCTCATATATATTCTTTTTTGTTTGTTTTTTAATTTTTTTATTGTACTTTAGATGAAGGTTTACAGAACAAATAGTTTCTCATTAAACAGTCAGTACACATATCATTTTAGGACCTTGGTTAACAACCCACAGCATGTCAAGACTCTCTCTTCTAGAACTTGGAGGAATTTTTTTGGTGAAAATATACATAGTCAAAGTTACACCATTTCAAAAGTTTCTATATGTACAATTTAGTGACATCAATTCCATTCTTCCAGTTGTGCTGCTATTCTCACTATCCTTTTCCAAATTATTCCATTACCATTATCTTTAACTCACTGCTCCCTAAGATTCCCATCAAACCTTTTGAGTTGCTGTTGTCAATTTGATCTCACACAGATAATTCTTCTTTTTTTTTTTTGGTACCTTAGATGAAAGTTTGCAGAACAAAAAGTTTCTCCTTAAACAGTTAGTACACATATTGCCCTATGACAATGGTTGACAACCCCATGACAGGTCATCACTGTCCCTTCTCAACCTTGGGTTCCCTATCACCAGCTTTGCTGTCCCCTCTTGCCTTCTAGTCCTTGTCCCTGGACTGCTGTGCCTCATTAGTACTGTTTTGTTTTATGGGGCTGTCCAATCCCCGGGGCTGAATGGTGAACTTCGGGAGTGACTTCACCACTGAGCTAAAAGGGTGTCCGGGGGCCATACTCTCAGGGTTTCTCCAGTCTGTCAGGCCAGTAAATCTGGTCTTTTTTTCTGTGCGTTAGAATTTTGTTCTATATCCTTTTCCAGCTCTGTCCAGGAATCTCTGTTGTGTTCCCGGTCAAAGCAGTCAGTGATGTAGCCGGACACCATCTAGCTGTACTGTACTCAGTCTGGTGGAGGCCGTGGTAGCTGTGGTCTATTAGTCCTAATCTTTTCCTTTTATCTTGTTCTCTTCATTCTCCCTTGCTCCTGAAGGGGTGAGACCAGTGCAGTATCTTAGATGGCTGCTCACAAGTTTTTAAGACTCCAGACGCTACTCACCAAGACAGAATAGAGAACATTGTGTTTATATACTGTGTTTTGCCAATTGACCTAGATGTTTCCAGAGACCATGGTCCCCACAGCCCTCCGCCCAGCATTTCAGTCCCTCAGGGAGTTTGGAAGTGTCTATGGAGCTGCCATGACCTTTCCTTGTACAAGTTGTGCTGGCTTCCCCAATGTGTACTGTCTTACCCTTCACCAAAGTTACCACTTATCTATTGTCTATTTAATTCTTCCCCCCCAACCCCTCCGATCTCTCATAATCAACAATGATTGTTTCTTTTTGTGTGTAAACTTTTACATGAGTTTTTACAGTAGAGGTCTCATATAATATTTGTCCTTTTGTGATTGACTTATTTCACTCAGCATAATGTCTTTCAGTTTCATCCATGTTATGAGATATTTCACAGATTCATTATTGTTCTTTATCTTTGCATAATACTCCATTGTGTGTATGTACCATAGTTTGTTTATCCATTCATCTGTTGACAGGCATCTAGGTTGTTTCCTTTTTTTTGCTATTGTAAACAGTGTTGCAATGAATATGGGTGTGCATATGTCTATTCGTGTGATGGCTCTTATTTCTCTAGAATATATTCCTAGGAGTAGGATTGCATTTTGTGGTGCTTTTTTTTTTTTTTTTTTTTTTTTTTTTGTGGTACTGACGTTTTGTTGGTTCTTCTTACTCTCCTGTGCTGAGTTCCTTTTATTTGTGGGTTTTTTTTTTTTTTTTCATTTCCTGTGTTTTTTTAGGTTTTGTTTTTACTAAGACTTTATGTTTTTCTTGTTTATTTTGATGAGTAAGTTTATTAACTTTTTTTGTGGTTACCTTGGAATTTACCCTTATCTTTCTAGATTTGAACCAGTCTATTATTATTTGGTATCACTTGACTTCCTCTCCATTAGAAGGTTCTATACCTACACCATTTATTCCCTCTTTTATTGTTCTGATGCTATTGTCATATACAGATTAACCTCTCTGGTTCCCTCTTGTAATTCTTTTGGTTTTGCGTAGTTCTTAAGAGTTCGTTTCCTAGGTTGGTATCTGGCTAGTACAATCCTGTGTCCTAGATTCAGCCTGTGGTCTGATTTTGTTTGTTCTCAGATCAAAGGACTCGCTTCAATAAGTCTTGTACATTTGGTTTGGTTTTTACATAGTCCCTTAATTTCTGTTTGTCTGGAAATGACCTAATTTCACCATCATAGTGGAACGAGAGTTTTGCAGGATATATTATTCTTGGCTGGCAATTTTTTTCTTTCAAGGTTTTAAATATGTCATCCCATTGCCCTCTTGCTTGCATGGTGTCTGCCGACTAATCCAAGCTTAGTCTTATTGTTTCTTCTCTGTATGTGACTTTTTGTTTTTTTCAAGCTGCTCTCAGGATTCTTTGTTTGTCTTTGGTTTTAGCGAGTGTGATTACGATATGCCTTGGTGATTTTCTTCCTATATGGGGTTCGTTGAGGTTGTTGGATGATCAGCTTTTCATCTTTCATGATATTGGGGAAGTTTTCTGTCAGTAGTTCTTCAATAATCCCCTCTGTGTTTTCTGTTTTCTTTCCCAGTTCTGGAACTCCAATCACTCGAAGATTTTTGCTTTTGATTGTGTCCCACATAATTCTCAGGGTTTCTTAATTTTTCTTTGTTCTTTTTTCTGATTTTTTTCTCAGAGTTGTAGCCAAGTGTTTATCTTCAATTTTGCTGGTCCTATCTTCCATCATTTCAAACCTGCTCCTTAGCCCTTCTATGACACTGTCCATTTCTGAAATCTTGTTTATTTTTTGGATTCTAATTGTTGTTTTTTTATGTTTTCTAGTTGTGAGTTTATTTTGGCATTTTGTTCCTGTATTATTTTCTTGAATTCTTCCATTTTTTTTTGGTCTGTATTTTCCATGAATTTGTCTGCCTTTTCCATGAATTTGCCTTTTTTTCCCTAATTTTTGTCTGCTTTTTGCTTCAACTCTTGGATAAGTCTGAATATTAGAAATTTGAATTCTCTATCAGTTAGGTCTAGTGCCTTTTCTTCTACTGGAAAGTCATCTGGTGTTTTATTTTGGACGCCTACTGGAGCCACCTGTACTGTTTTTGTAAATGTTTTGGTATTGTCTGCTGTCTTCGGGGCATTCAGTGGTTATTTTTATCTTTTATTGCTTGTAGATTTGTTTGTTTCATCTTGCATTTTTGTTTTATGTGGGTATGTCTGAGCAGGTGGGCTGTGCCTTCTTTGTTGTTTGCTCATCTGTGGGCACGATACTTTTCACCTCCTTCTCCAAAGGGCAGGGTCAGTCACTCAGTTATGGTATAGCAGGGCAGGTCCAGCTGAAGGGGAGTTGCTGGGATGGCTTGTTTGTGGAAGGCACCAGGGCTGACAGTGCAGACTAGAAATCAGTGCAGGGCTGGTTCCAGTAGATCATGCCTGTGCTGATTGGGAGTGTGATGTTCAGCGCATGGTGCAGGTATGCAGGAAGGAAGGGGTAGATTGTGATGGGTAGAGGCAAGATGGGTATGGGAAAGATGAGAGAGAGGAGAGAGGAACAGGAGCAAAAAACATATACACAAAAAAGCGAACTAAGGGAGCTTGCTATTGGAGTGGAGGGATGAGAAACTGAGAAATGATGAAAAACAAAAATGAAAGAAAAATAGAAAAAGGGTAAAAGAAAAAAATGAATAAATTGAGAAACTGGAAATGAAGAAAGACAAAAAGGGAATAAGAGAAAGAAGAAAACAAAACAAAGAAACAAAAAAAAAAAAAAAACAAGAAAAAATAAATGCCTCTAGGGATGTCCCTCTGTGTCTGCACAGAGTAATGGAGTAGCTTCCAAGCCACTTGGTACTGCCCAGCTAAATGGGGCCCCCAAGCCAAGAAAAGAAAAAGAAAACAAACAAACAAATCAAGACAGAAAAAATCAGCGCAAACAAAGAAACAAAAAAGCCCCAGGGGTCTTACCAGCATGGCGGCATGGTCCAGGAAGCAGTTTTACTGTCAAGTGGGCCTTCACAGCCTTTCAGGAAGAAGCAAAGATGGCACACGGAGCCAGGTGTTTGAGAGAAAGGAGGGGGAGGTGGTGAGAGGTAAGGAAGAAATCTAAAGAACAGGGAAAAAGCAATACCAGCAGCCAACAAAAGGCACTCAGTGAGCCAGCCAGTGTGGGTGTGTGGAATCCAAGTGACACCAGGGTTCTCACCAGCCAAGAGACTGTGGCTGCAGGAAGCAGAGGAGGCTAAGTGGAGGTAAAGAAGGATAGGGAGTGGGAAAACCTATATCGCTGGTCACCAGTTGTTCTGTCTCCTGCTGGAAGCTCCGTGAAGCTGCTTTCTCATATCCCATGTTTGCTGATCTCCAGTAGGAGTCCAAGATGTTGGATCCATGCTGTGGTAGCTGACAGGGGACCTGTGCATGTATCTCTCCTCGCTCTCTGTTCTCGTTCAGTTTCTTATTCCATTCAGTGCTTGGCTGAGTTCTTTATCTCTTCATTTGATGTATAGGGTTTCAGGATTGACGTGTGACTCTGTCTGACTTAGTTTTTCTGATCCTTGCTGTGGAGGGACGGCGTGGTGCTTCTGACTATAGCACCATGTTGCCTGGAAATCCTCATATATATTCTTACGGAGAAAAAAAATTTAAACAGAAACTGGATGATTTTAAGCTACACACAAAAGAATGCATACTGAATGACTATATGTAGTCTAAAAACAAGCAAAGCTAATCAATTGTGTTAGACATTAAGATAAAGGCTACTCTGTAGTGGGTAGTGGTCTGGCTGGGGGCATAAGGAGTGGGGCTTCTAAAGGTCTGGTAATATTCTGATTCTTGGTGAGTGTGCTGATTAAATTGGTGTGTTAAGTTTTCAAAAATTCAACAGGCAGTAGCCTTGCAGTTTGTTTGCTTTTCTGTGTGTGTAATATACTTCAGTGAAAAAGATTTTTTATAAAGACTTCTGATAAAAGATAATAACCATTGACCCAAAATTCTTTCAGTCTATAATTTGACACAAGTAACTTGACTTCCAAACAAAAGCAAAAGAACAGGCAATAAAATTCTTTTAATAATTATTTATCGTGTTTTAGGTGAACATTTACACAGTAAATTAGATTCCCTTTTAACAATTTTTATATAAATTGTTCCATGCTGTTGGTTACAATTTTTACAATGTGTCAGCACTCTCATTATTTCCATTCTGTATGTTCTGTTTCCTTTGATCTAGCTTCCCTTCCCCTCCTTGCCTTCTCACCTTTGCTTTTGGATGAATGTTGACCTTTTGGTCTCGTACAGTTAATTGTTTAAGGGAGCACTTTACTCACCAATGACATTGTTTATTTTATAAGCCAACCTGTTATTTGGCTGAAAGGTGACCTACAGAAATAGCTTCAAATCCAAGTTCAAAAGTTATCTTAGGGTGATAGTCTCAGGGGTTTCTGTAGTTTCTATCCATCCAGTAGGTCTGGTCTTCGTTAAGAATTGAGTTTTGTTCTACATTTTTCTCCCATTCTATCTGAGACCTCCTATTGTATCCCTGTCCGAACAGTGGGTAGTGATAGCCAGGCACCATCTAGTTCTTCTGGTCTCAGGTTAGAGGAGGCTATTGTTTGTGTTGGCTATTAGTCTTGTAGACTAATTTCTTTTTTGAGCCTTTGAGTTCCTTCATTCTCTTTTAATCAATATGAGTAGAGACTAAAATTGTATCTTAGATGGCCAATTGCAAGCTTTTAAGACCCCAGACAGTACTCACCACTCTAGGACGTAGAACATTATCTTTGTGAACAATGTCATGCCAATTCACTAAGTTGTTCCCTGAGACTATGGTCCCAAGACTTCTAACCCAATAAATCAATCCCATGAGTTATTTGGATATGTCTAGGAAGCCTCCATAACTATGCCCTCTATGTGGTTTGTTATATATGTGGATATATACATAGCACACACAAACATGTATATACATATGCCTACAAATATTCCTATACATACACATGTATTCACTTGCAGATGCCATTCTATACACATATATGCATCCATATCTATCTACATAACTGCACACGTATTTTTGGGTTCTTTTTACTGTTGTTGCAAAATTGTGTATGTTATAACATTTACCTAATTGTCCTTTTCTCATGTACTTCTTAGTGTTTTTATTTACCTTGGTCAAATTGTGCTGACTTCATTCATATTTGGTCTTGTCTTTCCCATCACCAAAAGTAACAAGTGTCTACTATCTAGAAAGTGATTCCTCTTCCCTCTCCCTTCCATCCTTGGTAACCATCTGTCATGGTTTGAATTATGTCCCCCCAAAAACGTGTGTATCAATTTGGCTAGGCCATGATTCCTGGTACTGTGTGATTTTCCTGTATTTTGTAAACCTGCCTCTATGATGTTAATGAGGAAGGATGGGTAGCAGTTGTGTTAGTAAGGCAGACCTGATCTGCAAGACTGGAATTGTGTCCTGAGGCAATCTCTTGAGATATAAAAGACAGAAGTGAGCAGTGAGACAGGGGGACCTCATACCATCAAGAAAGCAGTGCCAGGAGCAGAGCACGTCCTTTGGACCAGGGTCCCTGCACAAAGAAGCTCCTAGTCTGGGGGAACATTGATGAGAAGGCCAACAGAGAGAGAAAGCATTCCCCTGGAGCTGACACCCTGAATTTGGACTTTTAGCCTACTTTGACTATGAGGAAATAAACTTCTCTTCTTTAAAACCATCCACTTGTGGTATTTCTGTTGTAGCAGCACTAGATAACTAAGACACCATCAAATAATTTTGCTTTCTTGTATGTCTGTTCTTGATTTTTTATAATAGTGGAACCATACAGTATTTGTCTTTTTGTGATTGACTTATTTCACTCAGCATAGTGTCCTCCAGATTATCCATGTTAAAAGATGTTTCACAGAATCTTCATTTTTCTTTATAGTTGCATAGCATTCCATTGTATGTGTGCACAGTTTCTTTATCCATTAATCCACTGATGGGCACTTAGATTGTTTCTATATTTTTGCTATTGTGAATAATGCAATGATGAACATAGGTGTGCACATATCTATTCATGTCACTGCTCTTCTATCTCTAGGATATATACCTAGGAGTGGGATTGCTGAATCATAAGGTACTTCTATTTCTAGCTTTTTGAAGATGCTCCAAACTGTTTTCCATAGTGGTAGTACCATTTTACAATTCCATCAGCAATGTTATAAGAGTTCCAATGTCCCCCACAACCTCGCCAACATTTCTGGTTTTCTGGGTTTTTTTTTTTTTTTCCTTTTGATCATTGCCATTCTTATAGGGGTGAGAAGGTATCTTATTGTAGTTTTGATTTATATCTCTCTAATGCTAATTATCGCATTTCACGTATTTGTTGGCTGCCTGAATGTCATTTTTGGTGAAGTGTCCGTTCATGTCCTTTGCTCATTTTTTGATTCGATTGTTGTTGGGGCACTAACGTTTTTACGTAAAGCATGTATTCTTGAAGTCTTTGTATAATTAAAAAAATCACCTAATCCAAGAGTAATTTTCTCATATCAATAAATGCAAATAAACATTTGTATTCTTGAAAATACAGTTCATAAAATGAGACTGCACTAATATTTTATGCTGTACTATTTTAAACTAGTACAACCTGAATTAACGTAAAGTATACAGTATTTATAGTCATCAAGATTTCACTAATAGCTAAAAAAAGATTACGTATGCATCTTACCCTTTCTTTGGAGGTTTGGAGATATCTTAAGTATCCTTGTGTCTAACAGAATATTTAGTAAATGTTCAATAAATATATACTGAAGGACTGATTTTTGTAAAGTGATTGAATTCCCATATTTACATGAGGGTGTTGTTTTTCAAACTTTTGTAACCGTAACATGAAGAAGCAAAGAGAACTCAACAGGATGTTAAGATCAATAGGCAGTTAATCCTTTACAGTTCTTCTAAATTTTCTTGGATGTAACAACTGATGCAAATGAAAGCTAAATTGTACTGAGTACTTATGTGCTCAGGACAGTCTAAGGAATTTACATGTATTTTCACTGTTAGTTGTCACATTGAATCTATCAGAGGTATTAATCTCCTCATTTTTCAGATAATGAAGCTGAGGCATAGAAAGACTAAGGAACTTGGCCAAGAACGCCAGTGGGAGCTGGAGTAAAGTTTGAGTCTAAGCAGGATATATCCAGAGAGAGGGCACATAATTTACACTGCTTTACTGCCAGAGATGGAGTCCTAGGTGTCACAAACGGTTAAGCTTTCCACTACTAATTGAAAGGCTGGTGGTTTAAACCCACCCAGAGGCACCTTGGAAGAAATGCCTGGTGATCTGCTTCTGAAAAGCTACAGTCTTAAAAACATTATGGAGCAGTTATTCCCTGTAACGCGTATGATCACCATGAGTTGAAACAACTCAATGGCAAAAGGTTTAGGGTTTTGTGTGTGCGTGTGTTTATTTTAAATTCTCTGTCATGTGGGAACAAGAAGTGTTTGATTTGAAAATTGATAAAGAAAAGGATAAATTTTCAAAGAATATCTTTTCCATTTAGTTGTAAAAATATTTCTGCTGAGACTTAAGTTAACCTGCTTAACTTTAAATCAATTAACCAATCAACAGTGAACCTACAATGTGTCTAACCCTCTGAATTGTTTTAGAGGTTATTTCATTCTGTGCACCCTAAGGGAAAAAAATCTAGTTAATAAAATTTAAAAATATGAATCAATTGACAGTGAGAAAAAAAATTAAATCCAACGTTCTTTTTTTCTATCATGTAGACAAAACAGCTGGTTGGCTGACTGATAACAATTTTTCATTTTGTAAATGGCTATTTCAGCATTGACTTGACAGTGCCTATAACTAATTACATTACTAGCTGATATCCCCTGGGTTTCCTACACCAGCTCTGAGATCCACAATCTACCCTCTGAAAGGTTCATTTGTCTATTGCAAATAAAAGGAATGTGGTCGTTTTCAGTTTAAATTTTCTTTCCTCTGCCACTGTTAATTACTGTTCTCACTTCCCAAATATACCAGCTGCTGCCACTACAATGAATAAACAAATCAACTTTGTAAGATACTTAGAGAGATTCCCAAGAAGATGCCCTCACAAAGCCGAGGCAGCAAACTCTGAACAAAGATATCTTCATGCCTAATACAAATACCTGGTTCAGATTTTTAGAAACAAAGGAGAAAATGCATAAATCCATTAAGATACATCAGCTAAAGAATTAGTGGTATCATTTAAAAATCTGAAGAAAAGAATTTTTTTTTAGTTCTGAGCTCTGCTTAATTTGTGTATATATAATTATGAAAATATTACTTAAAATGAGAACAATTATATAAATTATATTATATTATAATATATTATAAATTATTCACTGTGATGTGAAATAATTTGTAGATCTGGAAACTTTGGAGAAGTATTTCACATTTTGTAATATTTTATGCCAATATTTAACAATATGTTTAAGATAGAACATATAAATCATAAATATTAGTAAACATGATGCACTTATATTTAATCAAGTAACCATAAAAACTTTCCATACTTCATATATCTAATAGCCAATAAATTAAGTTCTGGGTCAAATTGAAATAATAGACATTATTATGAAACATATGTTTATCTGTGCAGTTTTAAGCAGATACTATGTTCTTAAAATATTTTAAAATGATAATTGAATTTATTTTCTGCATACCAAATTATTTAAAATATGGGGTCCCTGGGTGATACAAACAGCTAACCCAACTTGGAGGCCTGGTGATCTACTTCAGAAAGGTCACAGCCTTGAAAACCCTGTGGAGCAGTTCTACTTTTCCCACGTGGGGTCACCATGAGTCAGAATCAACTGGCAGGGAAACTAAAATTAAAATCAACAGCAACAATTATTTAAAGTAACTTTGTTCCATGCCAAGAAGGATAGACAAAGAGAACTTTATTTTGGCTGTGTTTAAAGAACCATCTAAAAATAAAACTCAAAAAATCAATAAATACTTCTTCAAATACGTGTCAGAGCACCTTACACACTTGCCCCTTCTCTTCTTTTTCACAATAAAACTGAGATGCCAGTATTAGCCTTCCCTGTTTTGCTTATGAGGAAACTAAAAATAAAAACTTATTTAAGTCACACAAGTTCTGGAAACTCTAAAATGTGAGTATTATTGTTAGTCCCTGGGTGACCCAAAAGGCTTTCCCTTGACATGAAGTTAGCATTTCCTACCCAGCAAGAAAGGCCCAGCGATCTGCTTTCAAGACAATAAAATCCTCTGGAGCAGCTTGATGCCAAGGCAACGGGTTTGGTTTTTGAGGGTATCGTTAGAACCTAGGGCTCTTAATCACCATTGTCCATCTAGAGACTACGTATCTGTGGCACACAAACAGCCACAGCCTTCCCTGAGCACATGACAGACACTGCCAATCAATCACAGCATTCCTTTGCTCCAAGCTTCCACACAGCTCCAGAATCCTTTTTCGCCTAGCCCTTCAAGAAGCCGTTACCAATCAATTGGCGTTGGCGTACAAAACAAAATCTGTTTTCTTCCCCTGGTCCTTGCATATTTTACTACAACAGGCTTCCTCTTGAGAAGTCATAAAATAGCGGCTACTTCCCAGATGAGCTGAGGTTTAAAATGTAAAAACTCAGATTATCATGTAGCTGATTAATGTTTTCAAAGTCTTCTGTGAGAGAATATTAAATAGATTCTGTTCAGTGCATCAGCTACTCTCTGGGAGTAGCTCTCTTTGGAAAGCTGCTTTGGGACAGTTCATTAACATGACACATTAAATTAATTTTGCAAGCTAAAGAGCACTTTAGTGCATTTAAGTGCCCTAAAATAATGCAGACTCCCGAATTGCTCTCAGGGAGTCAGTTACACATCTGTATAGTTAATCTAAGAACTGAAAAAGATAGAGGAGCAGGATTGTTAACTTTACTTTAAAGCTTCAAGAAGGATGAGATTAGGAAACAAAGAGTGTCCAAGGAAAACTTCTAGAGCTTGAACAGTTTTCTTACCCTTCTCTGGTTGGCATGCCTTGAGATTCCAGGAAGTTCAGCTAAGAAATTTTTAAAAATACAAGAAATCAGTGGTATCATAAGGAGTCCCTGGGTAGTGCAAACAATTAAGTAAGTACTGGGCTACTAACCAAGAAGTTGGAAATCTACTTCCAATAAATCACAGCTACTGAAAGCCTTATGAAGCACAGTTCTACTCTGAAACACATGAGGTCACCATGAGTCAGGGTCAATTCTAGGGCAACTTTTTTTTTTTTTTTATGGTATCTAGGAAAAATAAAATAAAATTTTCAGATACATCATTCCAACTTTTGTCTCACATATTTTGGAAATGTTATCAGGAGGGACCAGTCCCTGGAAAAGGGCATCATGCTTGGTAAAGTAGAGGGTCAGCCAAAAGAGGAAGACCCCAATGAGCTGGACTGACACAGTGGCTGCAACAATGGACTCAAACATAGCAATGATTGTGAGGATGGCGCAGGATCAGGCAGTGTTTCTTTCTGTTGTACGTAGGGTTGCTATGACTTGTAACCAACTCCACGGCACCTAACAACAACAACAACAACCATATACATAATTTCTAAATACTTTCTTCCATTCTTTAGATTGTCTTTTCACTTTCTTGATAATCTCTTTTGATGCACAGAAGTGTTTTATTTTGATAAATTCCAATTTATTTTTTCCTTTGTTGTTTGTGCTTTTGGTGTCATTTCCAACAATCCATTGCCGGATACAATGTCTCCAATTGTATTTTGCTGATAGTCACAAAAACAACTGTAGTTAAGATTGTCAGAAATTCTAAATATTTCATGTGCCTTACTACAGCACTGCATCTGTGCTTGTCTCATTTCTCCCTGTTGCTTTTGTACTTCTTGCCATATCTTTGTATTTAAATTTTTTAAAAGAGAAAAATCCCATAAACCTCAAGTCATATTTCCTCTAAGACTGGAAAGAGGAAACCACCAAATAAGCTGCAGCAGCCCAATAGTCAATCACATCAAGAAACTTCATTATGAAAACCACGGAATCGGTGGGAGGATTTATTGAGCTGCCCAGATTTGTGTGTGTGCGTGTGTGTGTGTGTGTGAAGGCAAAGTAGGCAATTAGAAGCCTTATTATGCATTTTGTTCAGGCAAATTATCCTTGACTTACACGCACCTAACTTTTCCACAAAGTTTTACAGGTCATGAAAAGACAGCAATTGAAAGGATGCAAAGAAACAAAGTACATAAGACAAAGTCTTGCCGTCCTCCCTTTTAAGGCACATTCTGGCTGTATTTCTTCCAAGACAGATTTGTTCGTTCTTCTGGCAGCCCACGGTATATTCAATATTCTTCACCAACACAATAATTCAAAGGCATCAGTTCTTCTTCTGTCTGTTTTATTCATTGCCCAGCTTTTGCATGCATGTGAGGCAATTGAAAATATGGCTTGAGTCAGGCACTCCTTAGTCCTCAAGGTGACATCTTTGCTTTTTAGCACTTTAAAAAGGTCTTTTGCAGCAGATTTGTCCAGTGCGGTATGTCACTTGATTTCTTGACTGCTGCTTCCATGGGCATTGATTGTGGATCTATGTAAAATGAAATCTTTGACAACTTCAATATTTTCTTTGTTTATCATGATGTTGCTTATTGGTCTAGTCGTGAGATGAATGGATAAACAAAATGTGGTGTATATATACATATATATATACATATATACACATATGTACATATATATATATACACATATATATAATATATGAATAGATAAATAAAATGTGGTATATACATACAATAGCATAATATTTTATGAAAAAAAGGAATGAAGTTGTGATTCATGCTATGACATGGATAAATCTTGAAAACATCATGCTAAGTGAAATAAGCCAGACATAAAAGGATAAATATTGTATGGTTCCATTTATATGAAATATCTGGAATAGACAAGTACATAGAGACAGAAAGTAGATTAGTGATTACCATGGGCTAGGGAAAAAAGGAAAATTGGGGGGGGTGATTTTTTTAAAGAGTACAAAGTTTTGGGATAATTTTTTTTAATGAGTATTAATTTTGGAAATTAATAGTGGGAATGGTTGCACAACATGGTGAATGTAATTAATTCCACTGGATTATACACTTGGAAATGGGTAAAATGTAAATTTTTGTTACGTATATTTTAGCACAATAAAACAAATGCAGTTGGATATCTTCAGGATGTGCATATTGATCATATTTGATTTTATAAAAACTTAAATCATTTTCAAATGGTTCTTTTCATGCAATACAAGAATAAATGATGTCCTCAACTGCCAACCACATTTTAAAGGTACAGACTTCCCTTCAGATCTTCAAGTTCCTGTGCCTTTACGTAAGGAGATGCCAATTTCCCACCCTGGAGAGATGAGTTCCTAAGGAATCTATTCAAGCTCTTTTGAGGATGGGTAACACTCTGCTTGACTGTAGTACAAGTGTTTGCATTTGTTTGATGTCTTATATCCTCTACCTTTACCTTCACTAGAGTTCTCTTTTTGCACAGGCCAGACTTTGCCTTTAGGTAGCGGAGAAATGAGGATGCTCTCTTCCCAGGCAAGTCATACAAGTTTTGTTTTAAAAACTGTGTTCTTAGCTAGGGTCAGTCTGTGCTTCTCCACACTAAATAATCTAAAGGTTTACCAATTATCACTCTTCACAGCATATTATTCTAACTGGCAAGTATTTCTGGATTATTTTGTCAAATATGGGGCTGCAAATATTTGGAGCTGTCCTCTTTAATTTCACCAGTAACACCATTTTTTTCAACGTCCAGAAAATGAATGTAATTTTCCTTACACTTAGGCACACACATCTGCACAAAAGCATGAAAGAGGATCAGAAATAAAGGAACAATATGTTTAAGTTCATGCTGGTACTCATTAATTCATAAATACATGCGTTTTGTCATTTTCTCTGTAAATCAGGAATCAGTAATAAACTCTTAGACAGTCACAGGAATGTCATCCTTCTCGTCTGAACATGTTTACTATCTATAAACTGTAAAGCAACCCAGCAGTTTATAGCCCAGAAATTAACTAATACTGTGTTTAAGATTGATCCAGGATGACTTTTCATCATCTCTCAAAAGATCACAAGGGTCTTAGGTTTATTGAGTCCCTGATGTGTGCCAGGCACTGCCCTCAGTTTTCTTTTTCCCCTCATTTCATTCTAACAGCAACCACATGAAATAGATGCTATTGTCCTCTCTTTTCTCAATAAGGAAGAGGAAAATAACCAAGCTGATAGATTTGAACTCTGGTATGTCTAATTCCAAAGGATAGACTTTTGACTACAGCATTTGGTTTAGAGGGTGGAGTGAATTGCTCTAATTCATCTGATGTACTCATTTTTCTAAATGACTAATTTAATAAATGAATTTACTTTTAGTTATGTTCAGAAATGAAATCCTCTGGGACCTGCCTTACTATTCCCCCTCATTCATATGACATGCTTTAATGTAAAAACATCTAGTAAACTATGTATTAACAAATGCAGATGAACACTAGGTACATAATTTCTTCCAAGGCAAACATGTCAAGAAATGAACAAATAGAAATATAAAATTATTGACAACTACTTAATTCTAAGACATTTATCATAATGAAAGTTTTCCAAAGAAGAAAGGATGTTTAAGAAGGTATGAATTACAAGTTTTGCATTGTTTTGTTTTTTATAATTCCAGAGAAAAAAAGAAAAACCAACTATCTAGCAAGAGGAGATTGATCTGCCAAATAAATTTCTATCAGCTTAATAAAATATTTCTCTGCAATTAAAATATGAAAGATGTGAATATTATACAAATATGAGGTAGAAGGGTATAATACAAATATTTCTACCTTATAATTATTTAAAATTATATACACATTTCAACAAGGAAAGTATTAAAAATTATACTGAAATAATGAAATAGTCAATTTGTTATAGTGATGTAGAGAGGTGAGATACTTTTTTTCTTTAAACATTTTCCTTTAAACTGTCAAATTTTTCAAAAGTATTGTTTAAGAAATAGTTACTGACAGCTAACCTTCCACGTAGCAAATGGCATGTGCAAAATTTTAATGCCTTTTTGCAAGTGCTTGCAATGTAGTCCTGAGCATGTAATGTATGCTAAAAAACATGCGGGAATTAGAAGCAATGTCTCTTCTATACTATAACTTATCTGCTATCTTAGAAGTTATACTAACCCCCAAAAATCTCAGAAGGATTTGTACAGTTAGAGAGATCACTTGCTCCCCTGCAACATTATCCACCTCTCAGACTTAAAAGAAGAAACACCCATATTCAAATAAACGCATTCTCCATTATGTAAACTGCATCATTATGAACATTTCTGTTGTAATCTTTTACTCTGAATCAAATTATTGTTTAAAAAATCTATTTTAAGTAAGGGTTTTCTTTTGTCCCTACATATAGAGTCAGTAAATAACATATTCTTCTTGTGATCAGATATACAAAATCCCAAAAAACTAAATAAAATATACCAAAAGTAAAGGTACACTGGAATTCATTATAAAAGGATTTTTTTATTTTCTGGAGAAATCTAAAAACATTTTTTGTTATGGATTGAATTGTGTCACCCCAAAATATATGTTGGAATCCTAATCCCTATACCTATGGTTTTAATGTAATCACTTTCCATATGCAATCTAAAAAAAGAAAACCATTGCCATTGAGTTGACTCCAACTCCTAGCAACCCTATAGGAAAGAGTAGAACTGCCCCATAAGGTTTTCAAGGCTGCAATCCCACAGAGCAGCTGTTGGGTTCGAACCACCAACCTTTTGGTTAACATCTGAGCACTTAACTACTGTGCCACCAGGGCTCCTTAATGTGATCTCCTATTAAAGAAAAAAACTCACTGCCATGGAGTGGATTCTGATTCTTAGTGACCCTATAGACAGAGTAGAACTGTGTAATCTAATGCTATATGGTCAATCAATCAGTTGAGGTCACACCAGTGTAGGGTGAAACATAAACCTAATCACTTCTGAGTTACAAGAAGAGCAGAATGGACACAGAGACACACATACACACAAGGGGGAAGTCAAATGCCATGTGAAGATTGCCAAGGAACCAAGAAGGACCTGGGGCTACTGACAAGGAAAGAATCGACTGGGCCAAGACCCCAGTTTGGACTTTTAGCCTCCCATACTGTGAGAAAATAAATATCTGTTCTTTAAAGCCATTCACTTGTGGTATTTTTGTTATAGCAGCACAAGGAAACTAAGAGACCAGAGATTCTCCCCTCCCCCATATCTTTCCTCAGCCTTCTTTCTTATTAGTATTCAACTTGGAAATTTAAAATTTTACAATTGTCTCTTATTTCTGCATTCAAAGGTGACAAATTTACATTTACTTCTCCATAGTAGCTCATGGAGTTCTATCTTCCATGCAGCCTAATTCTCTCTTCTTATTTTTCTCTACTGTCTACCTTGGTTATCACTGATTTTCTAATACTCAGCTACCACAGAAAGCCTTTAGAATATAATTCTTGGGCTCATGGCAGACTTTCTGGAATCTCAAGAAAAACCGTCATTTTAAATTGTAGGAATATAGGTCCTGGGGATATCACACACAAGTAAAATTTTACTGAAGATCATTCAAAAGCAGTTGCAGCAGTACATCGACAGGGAACTGCCAGAAATTCAAACCGGATTCAGAAAAGGATGTGGATGGAACAAGGGATATCGTTGCTGATGTCAGATGGATCATGGTTGAAAGCAGAGAATATCAGAAATATGTTTACCTGTGTTTTATTGACTATTCAAAGGCATTTGATTGTGTGGATCATAACAAATTATGGATAACACTGAGAAGAATGGGAATTCCAGAACACTTAATTTCACTCATGACGAACCTATACTTGGGCCAAGAGGCAGTCATTCGATCAGAACAAGGGAATATGGTGTGGTTAAAATCAGGAAAGTTGTGCGTCAGGGTTATATCCTTTCACTATACTTATTCAATCTGTATGCTGAGCAAATAATCTGAGAAGCTGGACTATACAAAGAAGAATGTGGCATCAGACTGGAGGAAGATTCGTTAACAACCTGAGATATGCAGATAACACAACCTTGCTTGCTTAAAGTGAAGAGGACTTGAAGCATTACTTATGAAGATCAAAGACTATACAGTCTTCAGTATGGTTTACACCTCAACATAAAGAAAACAAAAATCCTCACAACAGGACCAGTAAGGAACATCATGATAAACGCAGAAAATATTGAAGTTGTCAAGGATTTCATTTTACTTGGATCCACAATCAACACCCATGGAAGCAACAGTCAAGAAATCAACATACGCATTGCACTGGGCAAATCTTCTGCAATAGATCTCTTTAAAGTGTTAAAAAGCGAAGATGGCACTTAAAGAATTAAGTTACACCTGACTCAAGCCATGGTGTTTCCAATAGCCTCATAAGCATGTGAAAGCTGGACAATGAATAAGGAAAACTGAAGAAGAATTGATGCATTTGAATTATGGTATTAGAAAAGAATATTGAACATACTGTGGGCTGCCAGAAGAATAAACAAATCTGTCTTGGAAGAAGTACAGGCAGAATGCTCCTTAGAAGTGAGGATGGCGAGACTTCATCTCACATACTTTGGATGTGTTATCAGGAAGGACCAGTTCCTGGAGAAGAACATCATGCTTGGTAAAGGAGAGGGTCAGCAAAAAAGAGAACAACCCCTAACGAGATGGACTGACACAGTGGCTGCAAGAATGGGCTCAGGCATAACAACGATCATGAGGATGGTACAAGACCAGGTAGTGTTTCATTCTGTTGTACATAGGGTCACTATGAGTTGGAACCAACTGGATGGCACCTAATAACAGCAACAAATTTGGGCCAGTGAGCTCTCTCTAATGGACTCCCCTAACTGGATTTTGTAAACATTATTACTTAAAAAATATTAGACAGGGGAATGTAAATAAAGCAGTGAAAGTCCAACTTAATACTGATACTGAGTAAATTTAAGTAAAGACCATATCACTATACATCAATGTGTATTTTTCCCTTAACTAGTTTACATGTTCCCTGAAAATGGAAAACATGTATTCTTGTTCAATCTCATAGATCATAGTATAGTATTATGCTTGTCTCAGAAGTAGAACAAATAGGTCCATAAGGATGATCATAACTTACCGCAAAGACCCTCTAGCTATGCCTTTATTGAATGCCCAGGTAGACATAACAACTAGGCTGCAGAAATCTTATGTGAAGCAGATGATGGAATACCATACAACAATTTTGAAGTTGAGAGCTTTATGACCAAATATTAACAACCAGACAGTTACACAATAAGTCATTTAGGTATAATAGCATCAAGACATGGATTGGATAGAAAATGTTAAAGTATATGCACAGCATGGACTATATGTTCACCTGTATTTTCTTTGGTATTAACTTATCACCAAGATCATGATATACTGAAATATTAGCAATGCAGAAGCAAAGAAGATAAGGAGCTAGATCCTGTGAAATTACAAAATGAAGAAATACCCACTATATGCATACTATACACATATTCATTGACAGAATCGTTTTGATTCTCCTGGAATTTAAATTTCTGAGTTCATGGAATTGGGGTGACCTACTCAGGCCATCCACTCTTAGGTGTTCTTTTTAACCTTAAAGGAACGGGTTCCAGGGACTTATCTTCAGGTCAAACAATAGCTTAGTAAGCAACTTAGCAGAGACATTTGACCTTAGGTATTGGGTTCTTTTGGAAAATTATACGCAGCCAGTTTCAAGAAGCAGGAACTCCGTATGGTATGTCTTTGGTGATTCTGTTTCTGTAACCAATGGACCCTGAAACCTTGCTTGTGATTTGATATTATCTCCTGAGATATTAATATAACAATGACCTATATAACCCATTTTCACTGTCTCCTCTCCCCTCTTCAGGGTATCTTCCCTATATGTTTGGGTGATATTACCGGATTCAAATCATATTGATCACAATAAATATATTCTGTTACACTAACTTCTGGTGTTTCTCTAAGCAATTTAGGTTTTTTACAACATGCACACACACACATACGTATACATGCATATAGACAGACATGTATGTATATAAACTATGTATATGCATATATGTGCATGCATCTCTATATATATTTATCCATCCATGTACTCTTTAAATTTGCTTATTTTCCTCCTTACATACAGAACTTCAGATGTCTCCATACATGACATTTCTTGCAGCATTATAAAATCACTTAATGTTGATCAGGTACCATTTTTTCTTGAATCCTTTGATCCCTAAACTGTATTGGCACCAAGATATGACAGTTAATCCAATATTAAATCCATAAAATATTTACATAGCACATTAACATTTAGAGTCTTGGCAATATAAAAATGGAACAAGACTACCATTATAGAATATCTACGGGTCTCTAATACGGTGTTTGTACACAGGTCCTAAAAGGAAGAGAGGCAAAAGGAGGACATTGAGCATTGTGATTCTAGACACGTACTGTTTTGTTACCCTAAGTGCCAAGTACCACCTCAACTTTCTACAAGGTTATCTCATTTACTAAAACGTCAAAACCAGCTGATAAAGAAATGAAAACACACAACACAAGATTTGCTTTGTGTATATATCCTACTCATACTATGCATTCACTGTGATCAGGTAGCTAATTTGTACCACAAACTTGCCATGGTCATCTTGCTTTTTTGATTGGATGATCCATCCCTCTTGTATTTTCCTGTCACATATTCCTGGCATCAGCCAGTTAGCATCAAGTTGCAGATACCTCACATGCAGATTGTTTACCCCTATAATATGGGAATTATTTGAAATCTATAGTTTAATCCTGAGGATAAATACTTGAATTTGCCTTGTCTTCTTCCTTCGAAGGACACATTATCGTTGGTTTTCCTTGAGGCATTAATTATTCTGTTCATTTTCACAAGAATACAAACGTTTCCTGTGGAATAGCCAAAATCAGGATCAATGGTACAATGTCAATCTCAAAGTACATAAACTGGGTGACATGTGTTAAAAACTGAGCCCTTCTATTCAAAAAAGTACTCCATTAGGACACACTGTGAAATTCTTCTGTTCTTCTAAATTAGGTGACTTGGGAACATCTTTAAGGTCTGCAGTGTACCTATTAGACATACAGAATGTAAATTCCAATGCACTCATTTGTTTTGGGGGAAAAAATAAATCTTGAATTAGGAGTTTGATCATGATACTTTGGAAACTCAATCTCTGAGAGTCTGAAATCTAGCTCACATTATAAATTAGATGGCTGTAGCCAGGAACCCCTAGAAGACTAAGGAAAAGTACAAGAACCAATTCCTTCCCTCCCTTCCACTAGCAGTCCTGAAAAAGCTGTCTTCCTCTGGATAAGAGTCAGTATGTGCTCTAACTGCCATCACCACACTTACCTTTGTCGATAGCCCTCTCCCCAGTGGTCAGACACCCAATAGGGAATTGAGAGTCTGCTGTCTCAAGCAGAGCATTTACTCAACTTGACCTAGCAGGAGAAGGCAGTGACTGTTAAGGTTATGTATCAACTTGGCTGTGCGATGATTCTCAGTGGTTTGGAAGATATTATGTAATCATTCTCCATTTTGTGATCTGATGTGAGCAGCCAATCAGTTGAAAGGCCAGTCAGTTGAAAGCCAATCAGTTGAAAGCTAATCAGTTTCTGTAGGGGCGTGGCCTGCATCCAATAAATATAAGGGTGCTCTGGCAAAGCTTTCTCTGAATCCTGCATCTGACTCATCATCCTCTGACCTCCAGTTCTTGGAACATAAACCAGTAGTCTGCCTCCTGACCTTCATATCTTGGGATTCACTAGCGCCTGCAACCCTGTGAGCCAGCAGCCTTTCACCTGACCTGCTGATTTTGGGTTCATCAGTCTCTGCAACCACATGAGTTAGGAGAAGCCTCCAGCCTGACACCTGACCCATGGTGTCATGGTTTGAATTATGTCCCTCCAAAAATGTGTGTATCAGTTTGGCTAGGCTGTGTGGTACTGTGTGATTTTCCTGTATGTTGTAAACCTGCCTCTATGATGTTAATGAGGGAGGATGGGTGGCAGTTGTGTTAGTAATGCAGGACTGGATCTATAAGACTGGACTGTGTCCTGAGGCAATCTCTTGAGATATAAAAGAGAAGTGAGCAGAGAGACAGGGGGACCTCACACCATCAAGAAAACAGTGCCAGGAGCAGAGCATGTCCTTTGGACCAGGGTCCCCGTGCAGAGAAGCATCTAGTCCAGGGGAACACTGACGAGAAGAAGGTCAACAGAGAGAAAAAGCCTTCCCCTGGAGCTGATGCCCTGAATTTGGATTTTTAGCCTACTTTGACTATGAAGAAATAAACTTTTCTTCATTAAAACCATTGACTTGTGGTATTTCTGTTGTAGCAGCACTAGATGACTAAGACACATGGATTTGGGACATTTCCTTGAAATAAATTTCTCTCTATATATTTATATATATAGATACAACGTCACTGGTTTTGCTTCTCTAGAGAACCCAGCCTAAGACACAAGTGGTACTGAGGAAATATCATTTCGTCCACGGAGTGCCTCAGAAGTTTTCACTGACTGGTATGAAGATGAAGCCTTCTTATTGAGCAGGCACTGGTTAAAGAACAATTGGTTCTTCCTTGTCTTAGGTTTACTGAGGTGAGAGAGCAGCTGTGAGGTGGATCTGGAAAGGAGGGGAAGCTCCCCATAACATTTTGAAATATTTTAATTTCTGTTTCTTTGAAAAAGGGAAATGGACTCAATGACTTCAAACTCCTTGCCTTTCCTATTTCTTTGACTAAAAGCTCTTTTTTCCATTATACTTGTATATAGCACTGTATGGAGTTTCCCCTCACAGAGAGGCATTATGCTAAAAATGAGACAAGACAGTCATATATATTCTTTCCAATCTTTGAAATCAATCATCAAAAGAAATCTTTACTTTCCCCCTCATTTTCTAAGGAATAACAAAACAATAAATGGCAACCTCAAAGGGAAAACACATCAGATGTAAAACCTAAAAGTTTGTGAAGAAGACCAGAGTTGAAGAGATTACTTGATTTCCTAATGGTAGTATTCATAAATGAAATGAGAGCCAGTTTTGTCAAACACTCCATGGTCAAGACCAATTTATATTGGTAGATTATTATGTGCCTCTTCTCAAATAGTAGATTTTTCAAATATAACAGATATTTAGTTAGCTTTTAGTGTATGGGCAAGATTTCATTTTACTTGGATCCACAATGGAAAAAGCAGTCAAGAAATCAAATAACATTGCTTTGGGCAAATCTGCTGCAAAAGACCTCTTTAAAGTGTTAAAAATCAAAAATATCACTTTGAGGACTAAAGTGCGCTTGACCCAAGTGATGGATTTTCAATTGCATCATACGCATGCGAAAGCTGGACAATGAATAAAGAAGATCAAAGAAGAATTGGTGCCTTTGAATTATGGTGTTGGTGAAGAATATTGAACACACCATGGACTGCCAAAAGAATGAACAAATCTGTCTTGGAAGAAGTACACCCAGAATGCCACTTAGAGGGGACCAGTGCCTGGAGAAGGACATCATGCTTGGTAAAGCAGAGAGTCAGCAAAAGAGAAGAATACCCTCAATGAGATGGATTGACACAGTGGCTGCAACAATGGGCTCAAACATAGCAACGATTGTGAGGATGATGTGGGACTGGGCAGTGTTTCATTCTGCTGTACATAGGGTCGCTCTGAGTTGGAACTGACTCATCAGCACCTAATAACAAAGTGTGTGGGCTTTTTTTTTTTCCTCTAAGTAAATGATTAATATGCATCTATTAAGGTCTGAAATTAAAATATTCCATATATGAAAACAATAAATTTAAGCACACACATTTGTGCCTGCCTAATAGAAAATTAATTTACAGTAGGAATGTTGTTAAATTCTTTCTCAAGATCTACAGTAGACCATGAATATTTCATTAGTGAATTAAATATAAAAATAATTGCCAATAAAAGAATAGAATTTTTCATGAGCGCATAAGAACAAAAACTTGGATAAGTAGAAGAACTCTCATTTTGCCCAAAACATAAAAAAAGTTTTCAAATCACTTCTTTCCAGAAACAAAACTAAGCCATTTCAAATAACATTCTGTGAGCTGATCCAACTTCTCTGTGTGAAGAGTACATTTAGGGCTGCAGCCACATATAGTCAAACCTCTATTTAGTCTTCCCTTTGGTGTTATTTATCACCACATAAATATGTACACTTGAAAGTGATAATACAGAATGATTCCCCAGAATCAGGATAAAATTCCTTTCAAACTCAAAGCAAAGCGATTCACTTGTATTTACCTAATTTTTTTTCACAAATAAAACAAGGGAAATGTTAACCTACTAATTGCATATGCCTTGTGGTTCAAAGCTATACTTAAAAAAAAAAAAAAAAAAAAGTTTGTTGTGGCTAGAACCAAATTTTGAGCTTTACGTGCAGTTATTTGAGATGATGCCTCAATCTTTTTATGTTTGTAGAATTCAAACAAGGAACCAGACCTTTTTTTTTTTAATTTCAAACTTACATTGCTATAAATAAAGTACCCTGAACTAGATAAATCTGTAAATATGTTCCTCATTTTAGAACAAATTTTTAAGACCAGGAATCTGATTGTAAGCAAAGGATGACAATTTTCATTGAAAGACAATTTATTTTTATCTGATAGTAGTGATACATATTCATATGGACTAACATGTTTATATGATACATGTTTATATGTATACACATTTAAGAGGTGTTAACAAATATCCTCATGTTCCAGAATCACAATATTTTAGAACTAGCAGATCATGTGGTCCGTTTGAATCACTTTCATTTTACAGGTGATGTGAGGCAGTAGAGAGTAATGGTTAAGAACACAGATTCAGGGTTCAGACAATGAAATAACAGCATATTGGCTCTGTCACTTATTGGCACCTAGTATTCCTAGGCAAATTATTATAATTATTATTGATAGTATATGGCTAATATTTATTAAATATTTCTTACATGTGAAACACTGTGCTAAGCACCTTATATGCATTCTCTACTTTAAATCTCACAACCCTATAAGGCAAGTAGTATTAATATCCCCAATTTATGGAAGAGGAAATGAGGCTCGGGAAGCTTGAATAAATTGCTTAAAGTTGGTGGAAGCAAAGCCTGTGGGGACCATGGTCTCAGGGAACATCTAGCTCAATTGACATAACATAGTTTATAAAGAAAATGGTTGACATTCTACTTTGGCGAGTAGTGTCTGGGGTCTTAAAAACCTGTGAGTGACCCTCTAAGATACTCCACAGGTCTCACCCCTTAGGGAGCAAGGGAGAATGAAGAAAAATAAAGATACAAGGGAAAGATTAGTCCAAAGGACTAACGGACCACAACTAACACGGTCTCCACCAAACTGAGTCCAGTACAACTAGATGGTGTCCGGCTACCACCACTGACTGCTCTGACAGGGATCACGATACAGGGTCCTGGACAGAGCTGGAGAAAAACGTAGAACAAAATTCTAACTTACAAAAAAGACCAGACTTACTGGCCTGACAGAGACTGGAGAAACCCCAAGAGTATGCCCCCTGGAAACCCTTTCAGCTCAGTAATGAAGTCACTCCTGAGGTTCACCCTTCGGCCAAAGATTGGACAGGCCCATAAAACAAAACAAGACTAAAGGGGCACACTAGCCCAGGGGCAAGGACGAGAAGGCAGGAGGGGACAGGAAAGCTGGTAATAGGGAACCCAAGGTCAAGAAGGGAGAGTGTTGACACGTCGTGGGGTTATTAACCAATGTCATAAAACAATACGTGTATTAGCTGTTGAATGAGAAGCTAGTTTGTTCTGTAAACCTTCATCTAAAGTGCAATAAAAAAAATAAAAGTTGGTAGAAGCTGTGGTACTAAAATCATACTGGTCTGACACTAAAGACTATGCTAATAAGTGCCACCCTATCCTATACCGTTGGTCTTAAATACCTGTGGCCTCGATTCTCCCAATGTAACATGTAACATTAGAAATTGTTATGATAATGAGATGAATAAATACGTGAATGTTGTTGTTGTTGTTGTTAGGTGCCATCAAGTTGGTTCCGACTCATTAAATATGTGAAGTACTTGGAAATAGTAAACTATAAATCTCAAGGATTGAAACTCTTATTTCTCAGTATCCAACCCAATGATTATTGTTTTCATTATACACCATGTATCATTTGGACATCATTACTTCAGGCTAATCAGGGTCACTATGAGTCAGGATCATCTCAATGGGTTTGGTTTGGTTGGGTGAAATCAGCATATAATCATGAGTTTTATCTGTTGATAACGCATTGCGTCAGAATTCTTCTACCTTATGCCATTTCTCAGGGCCCACAAAACTAGTTTTAAACAGCTTCATATTGTCTAAGAAAATAAGATAATTTGAAACACTTAGAAAGAAAATAGCCTGTTTTTGTAAACTAGATAAATTGGAAGTCAAGAAAATTAAACTTTGTTGAACCAAATGGGAACATAATTTTACTGAACATGATTCGTTCATGGAAACAATCTTATTTTGTTTTTCTGACAGCTGTAATTTGGAATTTTCAGCAGGAATTCTCTAACTGATGAAAGCTGGGAAATTAGAGCATACTAAAGTCTTGTTATATTAAATGATTAAAGACTCCATAATCATACTATTTGGTAGTATTCCATAAATAGCTGCATTTGAACTTGCTGTTTGTATAGATAATGATGCAGGCACTGACGAAGAAGCCAAATGACACTGTGAGCTCATCATAGTTGGGGCGTGCAAGGAATGAGCACCGTTTCTGACATGATTGGGCATGGCTTTGAACAAGGCATTTAACATCTCACAATGAAATAATATGCAGGAAAGTTGTAAAGTGCTGTTCAGCTGAGAGTCATTATGGTTCACACTGATCCAATCCCATCTCTTCTGCTCGAAATGAAAAGTAGGATTGAGAAGCACTTTGTACACATACAGTGACTTATGAATGTATAATTATAAAGTAATGAATTCTGCATTGTTCATTTTCATTTCATAAATGTATTCAGCAAACATTTACTGAATGCCTAAATGTTCTATGGCACAAAAATATTTCTTTACATGCCAAATTAAGCATTTCAGGGAGAATAGGAACCACTGAATGTTTATCCAATATATCCACTAACTCTGGAGTTATTGTCCTAATCTCTGTCCTGGGCTTATACCTCCATTCTCCCTTAGAATTCTCAGAAAGCCTGGAGTTATTGCTGTACAACTAGCCACAAGCTGCGCCCTGCTTTCTACTGCCAACTGCATCTAACAGACCTGTTTGCCTCATATTTAGAAATGAGTGACTAGACAGAGTTGTGGAAAAGTATTTTTAAAATTACTCTGAGATTAAAATATCATAACCGTCTCAAAAAAAAAAAAAAAAAGGTTTTTAAAGAGTTTTCTGAGCTTGTTAGGATCATTCTCTGATAAGAATCGAAGAATGGAAAGGAATGGAAGGCAAGTCTTCCAGTCTGCTTGAACTTCATTTTTTTAAGTTTAGCACTACTCTCAGATACTTACAGCCTTTCTTTTTAGAACTTTCTTTTCATTGCCAACCTTGAAAAGAATTAGAGTTTTGTTTAACTGCTTTTGCATAGTTATTATTAGCACAGCCCATTAAAGCTCTGTGTTCACTTTCTCTGAGAGAGTGAAGCAACGGGGTTGAAGTGTTCACTTGAGTTGAATTGAAAGATTGCAAAGCAATTAAGGCATAGTGTGTTTAGTTGGAGTCTGAAGCATCTGTATGAGCATTCATTCTGTACAATGTCATTCGTAATTGAAATGAGAACCATTTAACTCTAATGCTTTTTTAGGGTTCGTTACTGAAATTGTAACACTAATGTCGGTTCATGAATAAGGCTTTGAAATACAGGACAGGAGAATCTGCTTCCTAATTGGCAAAGTTTTGGGTAAGGAAGGATACTGACACATTCACATCCATAGACTAAAACTGCAACTGAGTTGTCATTTAGTGTTAGCAATCCAAGAGAGTCGTGTGTGCTGACAGTGGACTCATTAGAACCTCTCTTTCCTACTGCCAACAGGCACAGGAAAAAATGAAAATTTTCTGGCAAGTTCCCAGTGTTGATGGAGGAATCAAAGTGGCCTTCAATGGGCCTGTGGTAAAAGGAGAGCTTTGTTTTGTGCTCCAATAGGCCTGAAAACGGTCATTTTGAAACTCAATAAAGGTGTGTGTTCTAGGAAGTCAGAGGGGTTGTTTGTTAATACACTGGGCTCCAACCAAGTAAGTTGGGTTAAATATGTCACTAGGAAATTTATGATGCATGCAGGACACATCATGACTTTAGTTCCCTGAGGTATTCTGAATTAACAGAGAAAAATCAGAGGGAAACGTCTTTAGTGTGAGCCACAAAATAAGATGACTCTACGAGCTTTACAATTCATTTTGGGTGAATTTTCCTATAACGAAATTTACTGGCTCTTATTGGAATGTTTCCGTGATTCAGATAGTAACTTACTGAAAGTAAATCCTGAAAAATGTGTGTGTTTGTGTGTATGTGTGTGTATTTATAACCAGTCCTGTTATTAATACTGTTTGTTGAGCTCAAACAGTACCCTCAGCATGGGCGGAAGCTATACATCGTCACCACTGCAGTACGTATTATTTCCATGTTTCCACAACATATTACATGACAGTGATTTCCAACACTCATCACTGTATCTTTTGGTTCTGGCGGCACAGTGGTTGAGAGCTCGGCTGCTAACCAAAAGATTGGCAGTTTGAATTCACCAGCCGCTTCTTGAAAACTCAATGGGGCAGTTCTACTCTGTCCTATAGGGTACTATGACTGGGAATCGACTTAGTTTAATCTGTTTTGCTTTGTTTTTTCCTTTTAATTAAAAAAATTGCTGATGTTTCGAGAAGTCTAGAGGAAGATCTATCACATCATAATATATACACCTAGAGGCTGCTGGTACATAAGAACTTTCCCTCTAGGGTACTCATCCCCACATAGTCATCATTAAAAGAAAGCATTGAAGGTTGTATTGAATATTTTGCAGAATAGTAAGAAAAGGATTAAATTTGTTAAGAATTAAATTTATCGGTAAAGTTCAAAGTGAAATTATTGCAAGGTCTAAAGATATTCATACAATCAATTTCAATTAACTCCACTAATTTATAATAAGAATTAAAATTATTCATGTATAACTTTCCAGCACTAAAAAAGTATATGATGTATATTTTTAAGAACTAACCAGTCTAAAGATAAAAGATAAAGTCTGAATAGTAGTAATATCTCAAATATTATCTTACTTGGGCTCACAAAAGGCACTCTTCCTAGGTGCTGAAAATGTACACCTGAGTATCCTCAAGGTACTAACGTGTATATCAGGCATCCATGTTATATTTTTAACTGTAGGCACCAGTCAGGACACCAAAGCTGCTCCATTTTCTACTGCAAAGTAAAGAATTCTCCTGTACCCTTTGTTTGATATTAAATTTGAGAGGTCCAAAGTCAGTGCTGCTTCTGACTGAATTTTAGTGGAAGAGCCTTTTATATATGATAAATATGACTCTGCATAATTCAAAATAAACTCATTCTGTTTTTTACCCATTATCTACCTTAATTCTTGGGTTTGAGAATTTCAGCAGTTTTAAAACATTATCAATATAATTAAATACCACTTTTGTCTTAAAAAAGCTGTCAAGACTAATTTAAGTACATATATCCATAAACAAACTCCGATTCTCCATTTAAAAAACTTCTCTTTCCACAATGTTTTTTCCTAGTAAAAGATAACAATATCCTTCCAGTTGCTCCAGCCAGAATCCTTGGGAATCATCCTTGACTCTAGTCTTTCTCTCACACCACATCCCCAAAATATATCCAGAATCTGACCACTTATTTATTACCTCCACTGCTATCACTTGGTTCCAAACAATCACAACCTCAGCACAGATCATTACAAGAGCCTCCTAAATGGTTTCCTTGCTTCAGCCCTGTGAATCTAGAATCTGGAAAAAGGAGTGATCCTCTTAATATACAAGTTAGATCCTGCCACTCCTTTGTTTAAAATTCTTCAATGAATTTTCACCCCACTCAAAGCAAATGTCAAAGACTTTGCATTCTCCCAGCTCCACCTCCCCCCTCAAAATGAATCTTTTACATTTCTCTTCCTCACTCGGTCCACAGCAGCCACTTGGCCCTCTTACCAGTTCATGTTGTGCTCAAGGTGTCTGCTCATATCACGTTAGCATTGAGCCCGTCTTGAAATACCTTGTACAAACTAGCAAACGCCCCACCCAGCAAACATTCCTATCTTCTTAGCCTGCTTTCTTTATTTTATTCATTTCTTATGTCATTCATCAATACTCAGTGAGTACCTACCATGTTCCAGGCACTATTCTAGGTACTGGGGACACAGCAGTCGACAATAATAGTCAAAAAACTCTGTTCTCATGAAGTCTACATGCTGATGGAGTTTACATTTTCCAGAGAAGTTATCACAGTGTGCCACACGATATATTTAGTAGCTGGGCTTTTTGTTTATTTATTGATTGTTTTTTGCCCCAAAAGAATAAAAGCTCCATGACAGCAGGGGGATTGCTTTGTTCACTGCTAAGTCCCCAGAGTTTAGTATACCACTTGCCACGTGGTAAGCACTAAATATTTTGTAACTGCAAAAGTAAATGAATACATTTAAACCAAAAATGAGTTCTACCATCAATTTTCCTACTGCTCAGGATTTGAAAACAGCCCCTGCAACAACCTGCTTTCAAGACAACAAACTATGATTCTCAATAATCATCTGCATTTTGAGGTCTAAATTTAAAGGTGTTTTTCAATGAAATATCAATCTCACTAATATAATTTATAACACTAACAATAATTTTTAATTCATAAAACTAGCTGATGTGTATTAAATGATAATATTAAGTATTGGAAAGAGTGCCATCAAACGGGCACTTACACAAGGTTGGTGGGAGGATAAGTTGATAATAACATCCTGTGAAGCAAATTTGGCTTTGCACATCCATTTACCCAGAAATTCAACACCTACTAATTTATCCTAAATAAATAATCAGAGAAGCCTACTAGTTATGTACAAGGGTTGTCATTCAGTTGTTATTTATACTAGTGAAAACTTAGAATATAAATAACAAAAAATAGAGTTAAACTGTGGCTCATACATGTGCTTGAATACTATGTAAATACTAAAACCATTTGTTTTAAGAATTTAGTGATATTGAAAAATACTGATTATTCAAAATTAAGAGAAAAAACACTATATAAAATTGTGTAAGTAATATGAGTTCAATGTTCTGATTATCTCATATGACATACACTGAAATAATGATGGTAGTTGGACATAGGTGGTGGAACAAAGGATATTTTTATTTTCTCTTTTATGTTCTTTATGTTTCTAAATATTCTACAATGAGCACACATTATTTTGACAACTAAAAAAAGTTACAAAAATTACTGAATTTTTGAACTAACTGAAAAGGGAGATTAAACGTCACCTCTTCAGAAAGGTCATCCCTGTTATCCTACGTAAAATAGTGCTCCTCCACGCCAATCATTTTGTTTATCACTTTATCCTTTTTCATTCTTCTTCATGACACTTACTGCCTCCTGACATACTACATAATTGTTAATTTGTGTTTTGTTTTTCTGTCAAACGACTTCCACTAAAACATAAACAATTCCTGAGAGCAAAAGTTTTAAGTAATTTGTTCATTGTTACAGCTCCCCAGTACCTAACACTGTGTCTCAAGCATAACAGGTACATAGTAAATAATTGTAGATTGAATAAATAAACGAATGGATGAATTACTTAATAAGTGAATCACTTTCCAGCCACATAATGTCTCTTAATCCCTTTAAGTCTCAATTTCCTCATATTGAAAATAAGGATAATGATGGTATCTGTCTCATAAAAGCATGATAAGAAGTGAGAAAATGAATGTAAAGCACACCGTAAAACCGAAAACCAAAATCGTTGCCACCGAGTCAATTCTGACTCATAGTGACCCTACAGGACGGAGTAAAACATCCCTATAGAGTTTTCAAGGCTGTAATCATTACAGGAGCAGATTGCCACATCTTTCTTCCTCTGAGTGGACCTTTTATTTAGCAGCCAATCACTGGACCACCAGGACTCCTCCAGCACACAGTAACTGCTCTAAAATGTTAGTTTTGCTGTTTATTAACCATGATTTGTCCATTGTTATTTATATGACTCTGTCTCCCACTCCCTGTTTTCTTTGCTGGGTTGTGAATATCTTCAGGGTTAAGTGCTTCAATCATTTTCATGTTTTTCACAGCTTTTACAGAGTTTCATACGCAGTAGCTAGTATAGAGCTATTTATTATTGTAAATATAAAATATACTGATTGTCTGAATACTTAATTTCCTAACATGCTTTTGAATTTTTCTGGATAATTTCCTCCATTATCTAATACACTTCAGTGCTATGGTCACAGTATTAGACTAAAAGAGGTGGCCTTTACAACACACACACACACACACACACACACACACACACACACACACACAATGTACACATCACCATTTAGACTATACTCAATGAGAGATTACTACTGTGAAGAAATGGTGAAAGGCTGCTTTCATAAGTTAGCCGAAGCTACCAAATGTGATGCAGTGTCTAGTCATCCCTAGGACATCTATATTAGGTGCAGAGATCTTGGCAACTTTCAGCATGCTGTATGAAGAGGTAAGAAACTGGATGAGGTTTGAAATTAAACTTGCCAGGACAAATAATGAAAATATTATTAGGGCTTAAAAGTGCTGTCCCCTGAATTTCCTTCAAGCCAATGAGCCAGCTGAAGGTGTGCCTGGCTTTGAAGGTTGACTGTGGCCTGATTTCCCAATCACCTTGTCCAGCTGAGCTAACGATCACTCCCAATTCTACTCTTTAAAATTCCAGCACAATGGCTACACACCATTTCCCTTCTCTAGTGACGATGTACTTAATTATATAGACTTGTGGAGGATGTTTCAACCTGCTTTTACAAAATATGCAACTTTAATACCTCTACTTGCAGATAGCATTGAAATCCTGGTCTAATTCACAAAAGACGTGTCCTAGAATCCAATGCTTGTTTTACCATAAGCTACATGTTGATGACTCCATGATCAGCTGGTTACCTACTCCACTGGAGTTCAGTAAACCTGTACAAAAACTCTTAGTTTATGTCTCCCAAATTCAAGAAGTTGATTAGCCTTCGATGCTTTGTTTCTCTTGTTTTCATTTTCAGAGAGAATCACAGGGAAAGAGATAGGAAAAAACACAAATATTGCATTTCCATTTTGATGTGATTTTTTTTTCATTGCTATTTTATTTTGTATAACACATAGTTCTGCTGACAGAACCAATTTTTATTGTTTTCATTCACACTTTTGGCAAAACCCATGACAACACCAGGCTATATTCTTTAGATTTCATTGAAATAAGTTCTCTTAGCTGTTCTTCTTCTTATTATTATTTTTTTCACTTTTCTAACTTTGTTGACAAAGTCCATTTCTTCAGAACTAAAAATATGCCGTTTAGCACCTGGGTCTCTTCTTATCTGTGCCTAGTATTATGAGAGAAATTTTAAACTAAATAACATGAAATAGCATTTAACTATATGAGGCCAGTTGTCAAATTAAACTTGATCCAGTACACTGATGAAAAGTGAATTTTTAGATTTCACCTTCAAAGCAAGAGCAGCTGGTACTAGTGCTGCTTTCCTTCTAATAAAGATAAATCCTATTATAAACAATTCTAGAGGACACCTGAGTTGTTCTCTGTCAGTGGAATTTTACTAAAAGCCATACAAGTCTATTGGAAAATGATATGGAGCCTCCTCAGAAAGCTAGAAATAGACATACCATATGATCCAGCAATCCCACTCCAAGGAATATATCCTAGAGAAATAAGAGTCATCACTTGAATAGACATATGCATACCTATGTTCATGGCAGCATCGTTCACTATAGCAAAACAATGGAAACAACCTAGATGCCCATCAGCAGATGAATGGATAAACAAACTATGGTACATACACACAATGGAGTACTATGCAACAAGAAAGAACAATGATGAATATGTGAAGCATCTCATAACATGGATGAAACTGGAGGACATTATGCTGAGTGAAATAAGTCAATCACAAAAGGGCAAATATTGTATGAGACCTCTATTGTAAAAACCCATGAAAAAGCTCCCACACAAAATGTAACAATCTTTGTTGGTTACCAGGGATGGGAAGGGTGGGTGGGAAATACTACATAGGCAATAGATAAGTGGTATCTTGGGTGGAGGGTGAGACAGTACACAGTACTGGGGAAACCAGCACAACTTGTACAAGGAAAGGTCATGGAAGCTCCATAGACACATCCAAACTCCCTGAGGGACTGAATTGCTGGGTGGAGGGCTGTGGGGAGCATGGTCTTGGGGAACATCTAGCTCAACTGGCATAACACAGTTTATAAGGACAATGTTCTACATTCTACCTTGGTGAGTAGCGTCTGGGGTCTTAAAAGCCTGTGAGCAGTCATCTAAGATACTCCACTGGTCTCATCCCTTCAGGAGCAAGGGAGAATGAAGAGAACAGAATACAAGGAAAAGATTAGTCCGAAGGACTAATGGACCACAGCTACCAAGGCCTCCACCAGACTGAGTACAGTACACCTAGATGGTACGTGGCTACCACCACTGACTGCTCCGACCGGGGTCACAACAGAGGGTTCTGGACAGAACTGGAGAAGGATATAGAACAAAATTCTAACTCACAAAAAAAAGAGCAGATTTACTGGCCTAAAGGAGACTGGAGAAACCCCAAGAGTATGGCCCCCAGACACCCTCTTAGCTCAGTGGTGAAGTCACTTCTGAGGTTCACCGTTCAGCTGGGGAGTGGACAGCCCCACAAAACCAAATGGGACTAATGAGGAACAGCAGTCCAGGGACAAGGGCCAGAAGGCAGAGGGGATAGGAAAGCTGGTGATAGGGAACCCAAGGTTGAGTAAGGATAGTGTTGATGTGTTGTGAGGTTGTTAACCACTGTCATAGGGCAACATGTGTACTAACTGTTTAACGAGAAACTATTTTGTTCTGTAAACCTTCATCTAAAGTGAGAACAGCAGCACAATTGGAAGAGCGTAGTCGATGCCACTGAACTATGCACATAGAAATCTTTGAAATGGTGTATCTTTAGCTATGTATATTTTCACCAAAAAAAAAAGGTTGAGAAGTGACAGGGTTGACATGTGGTGGGGTTGTTAACCAATGTCATAAAACAATATGTGTACTACTGTTTCATGAGAAACTATTTGTTCTGTAAGCCTTCACCTGAAGTACAATTAAAAAAAAAAAATGAAAAGCCATAAGAGTCTATAAATCACTTTCTAGTCTGCACTAATAGAATACGAAAGAGAGCAGGGTACCGTCTCTCTCACTAGTGAGTTAACACTAGCAAAGAGAAGTTTTGAAACATTAGGAAAGAAGGATTGTGTCCAATACCCACTCTACTCCTTTCCCTCTGGATCTTTGCCTTCTTGGCTGATTTTTGGTGAGTGGTTGGGTAATGCTTAGAATTCAGGTTGATGGAATATTCAAGATGAGGAGGAATGGGCAGAAATCATTGATACCTGATGAAAGAGGAAAGGAAAAGCTTAACTACAAGAGAATCAGTTCCCTATCGTTTCCACTATGCAGTTAACTATTGAATGAAGCAATTTGGTTAGAACAGGGTCTGTCATTTAGGGAGGAAATCAGATAAAGCACAGGCTATTCTTTGCAAGGAAACAATGTGATTGGTTTAACAAAATACTACTGTTTTCATGGGCCATCAGTCAGGACACAGGTCTAATTTGGTTGTATAAAAAAGGTTTTTGTGCTGGTATTGTTGGACTGGGATTTTACCTGCAATTTTTCTGGCCTTGCATAAAATGCAACACTCGTTTGTCTAAGACCTTAAAAACAAAGGAAAGCAAGTTCTTTGTCAACACAAGCATTGGTATCGTTGTAGATTGTCAGTTCATTTTCACAGGTTTATTGCAAAGAAGTCAGAGCATAGAAGAGGAAGGTAGATTCCTGCCCACTCTGTGCCTCTATTACCTATTTTTCATATCTCTACCATAACACCTTTTGTGTTGTGTTATGATTTGTCTTCTCTGAAACTGTGTGGACCTTCAGAACTATGCCCAGTATAGTGGTTGGCACATAGCAAGATCTCAGTATAAGTTTATCTACTAAGAGAGAAAAATCTTATATCTTTATCCCCATCAGTCCCATTGCCATATACTCCTCAAATTGTCAGACTGAAAAGTCTGAATATGTTTGTTTAAAATGGAATTTGACTAAATGTCCATCAACGTATGAGTGGATAAATATAAAGTATATCCATATTTATATGGCCGAATAACACTCAACCATAAAAAGGAATGAAGTATTGATACACGTAACAACATACTACAACACAGATGAAACTTGAATACAATATGCTAAGTGAAAGAAGCCAGACCAAGGACCATCTATTATATGTAAGTCTGAAACATCCAGACTTACAAAACAGTGAAGTCAGAACACAGAGATTAGTGGTTGGCAGGGGCTGGGGGGAGGGGGAAATGGGGACTGACTGCTTAATGGGCATGGAATTTCCTTTTAGGGTGATGAAAATGTTCTGGAAATAGTGGTTATGGTTACACAACATTGTAAATGTACTCAATGTCACTGAATTGTACACTTTAAAATAGTCAAAATGGTGAATTTTAAAAAATGTGCAAATGAAAAAAATAATGAATTTGAGGAGCAGATTTCCTGAGAGGCATGTACTCCAGGTTTATTTTTGTTTTTACTCACATTTAATATGTGCCAGGTAGTCTTCATGTGTAAACTCGTTTAAGCCCCACAAAACTCTACGAAGCAAGGATTATTGTGCCCACTTTAGAGATATAAAAATTGAGGCTCAGAGAATATGTTGTTTGCCTAAGTTCTCTCTACTGGTAAATGGCCAAGTCAGGACTAATATCTGATGCCTCGGTTGGGAAGTAGGGAAAAAGTGAGAGAAGAATGCATATCCTCCCCACCACCACCACATCCCCACTCCTACATTCATTCTCCAGTGTAGGGACTTTTAAATATGTTTAAGGCAGTATGTTTACAGGAAGTTTCTTAGGCCCGAGGAAAAAAATATTTCAGGAAGTAGTATGAAATAAAGTCTTGAAAAATCACAGTCACGAGACTTGAGAATTTTTTTTTTTTTCCTGCACGAACAAAGCTTTATTGAGAAAAGTAGCTCGTGAGCGGAGAAAAAGAGGCACAATAAAATGCTAGCCTTTGTCTCCCCCAGTAAAGGATTGGCTAGGGCTTATAAAGGTTTTTAGGTGGGAAAAGGCATCATTTTTATTCATGAAAGAGGCGGTGTTATGAAGATTAGCAACAGGTAATTCAGAGACTTGAGAATTGATTTAAGGATGGTGGTGCCTCTCTGTTGTTTTGTTTTATCTTGCCTGCACACCCAGAAATGTGACCCCTTCCCCAGATTTACTCAACCAGTACACCGTCTGATTAGAATTCACATCTTTCTACCACAAAATCCCTGCTCCGATGGACTGCATTATAGTGCTTCCCTAGTTCTCCATTCCAATTGAGATGTGCCCTTAAGGTCTACTTTTTGTCTCAGTAGCCACTTGTAAATTCAGCTATTCTAATTTGAAGACTGCAAAGGGAAGAAAGAGTGGATATTCTCCATCTTCCTCCCTATGTATGATTTGAGAAGTGTGGTAGGCTGTATAATAGCCCCTAAAGATGTCTATATCCTAATCCCTGGAACCTGTGAATATATTACCTTCACAGCAAAAGAGAATTTGCAAGTGTGATCAAGATAAGGCTCTTGAGATGGGGAGAGTATCTTGAATTATCCAGGCGGGCTGGATAATCGCAAGGGTTCTTATAAGAGAAGGAAGTAGGGTTAGAGTTAGTAAAGAGATGTGTCCATGTTATGCTGCTGGCTTTGAATATGGAAGAAGGGGCCACAATCTAAGGAATATAAGTAACTCTGGGAAGCTGGCAAAGGCAAGGAAATGGATTCTCCCCTAGAACCTCCAGAAGAAATCAACCCTGCTTGCCACCTTGATCTTAGGACTTCTGGCCTCTGGAACTGTAAGAGCATATGTTTTTGTTGTTTTAAGTCATGAAGTTGGTGATAATTTGTTAGAATGATAATAGAAAACTTATACAAGAGGTCACTGTAAAACAACCTCTTCCTGCCCTCTTTTGTGAGCTGTTGAAAAAATACACAAAAAGAGAGAGAGCTAGCTAGGCTTAATTTCTTCCCACATGTTATATTCCCAACAACTGTCAAATGATCTGGATGAGGTTTATTTTGCAAACAATAGCTTGAACATTCTAGACATGGTTCTAGAACCTATAGAAGTTAAGTGTGTGACCTACTTTTGCCTATTACTGTGACACTTGAGATCCAAGTCTTCTATTTATTTGTGTGCAAAGGAAGGTAATACAATGCACTTACCCACCTTTTAGAAGGGCTGTTTAGCTTCATTTGTTAAAGCTTTTAAAACGCTGTGAAGATAATCAACACTGATCTTTATTTAATCAACTAGGCAAGAAAACACTTAAATGAAAGACCAGGAGTGTGCCTTGCAGCACGATATCTGATGGAGTTCTTACAGCCGAAACCTACAGAGACCTATATTTAAAATACAATTTCCATAATCTGCCCTATCAAAGTAATAAATTAAAGTTTAGAGTTTCCAATTCCTTGTTTATCTCAATTGCTTAAATTCAATTGCTTTAATTAAAATTGCATTGAAAATGCATTTTCAAATTTAGACTTTCAAAGGCCACTGGGGATTTTGTTCCATTACATTCTTTTCATGCTATAATGTTTGAAAAATCATCACTTAATTTTCTCAACAATAAAAGGAAATTTTCCTGAAGGGTGAGACAGTACACAATACAGGGGAAACTAGCACAACCTGTACAAAGAAAGGTCATGGAAGCCCCATAGACACATCCAAACTTCCTGAGGGACTGAATTGCTGGGTGGAGGGCTGTGGGGACCATGGTCTCGAGGAACATCTAGCTCAATTAGCATGACACAGCTTATAAAGACAATGCTCTACCTTCTACCCTGGTGAGTATTGTCTGGGGTCTTAAAAGCCTGTGAGCGGCCATCTAAGATACACCACTGGTCTCATCCCTTCGGGAGCAAGGGACAATGAAGAGAACAGGATACAAGGAAAAGATTATTCCAAAGGACTAATTGTCCACAGCTACCAAGGCCTCCACCAGACTGAGTCCAGTACAGCTAGATGGTGCCCGGCTACCACCACTGACTGCTCTGACCAGGATCACAACAGAGGGCTCTGGACAGAGCTGGAGAAGGATGTAGAGCATAAATTCTAACTCACAAAAAAAAGAGCAGATTTACTGGCCTAAAGGAGACTGGAGAAACCTCGAGAGTATGGACCCCAGACACCCTTTTAGCTCAGTGGTGAAGTTACCTCCGATTTTCACTGTTCAGCCTGGGAGTGGACAGCCCCATAAAACCAAATGAGACTAACGAGGTACAGGAGTCCAGTAACAAGGGCCAGAAGGCAGAAGGGGACAAGGAAGCTGGTGATAGGGAACCCAAGGTTCAGTAAGGATAGTGTTGATGTGTTGTGAGATTGTTAACCATTGTCATAGGGCAACATTAGTAGTAACTGTTAAATGAGAAACTGTTTTGTTCTGTAAGCCTTCATCTTAAGTGAGAATAACAGCACAATTGGAAGAGCATAGTCAATGTCACTGAACTGTGCATGTAGAAATTTTTGAAATGGTGTATCTTTGGCTATGTGTATTTTCACCAAAAAATAAAGGTTGAGAAGTTAGAGGGTTAATATGTTGTGGGTTGTTAACCGATGCCATAAAACAACATGTGTACCACTGTTTCATGAGAAACTATTTGTTCTGTAAGCCTTTACCTGAAGTACAATTAAAAAAACAAAAAAAAAGGAAATTTTCCTTCTTGAATTAATAGTTACTGTTTCAACTACCGAGTCACAGAACAGGTCACAAAATTGGCAGTCACTCTATTAGTCAGAATCAACTTGACAGCAATGGGTTTGATTTTTTTTTTTTTTTAAGTTAGCAATAGGTAGGGATAGAAGGTACTCTGACAAAGAAATCTGAAGAGAACATAGAAACCACTTGAACATGTCAAGAATTTACAATTAAATTGTGTCCTGAGAGTCAGTTGCTTAGAATTTGACTTTTCTTTAAGAGAGAGTTTTATGAATGAAGGTTAGATTCTCTGCCCAATAGCGGGTGGAGGGATGGGAAGGGATGTGGAAAGAGAAGATAAAGTGCTTCTAATTTGTTATAAAATAGGGGAAAACAATACTGTTAGGAGAGTCTTACTAAAAATAGAGAAGAATGTAGATTTAATTGAAAAGTATGATGAAGGATGTATTCTGCAAAGCTTACAGAGATTCTGAAGGGAACCACAGGTCACTTACACAAGTCTTTATAATAATAATATATTTCATAAACCATATTTTTTGCTCTATCTCTTTGTATGATAACCCCCAAAAAAACAAATCTTTTCCCATCGACTTGATTCCAACTCATAGCGACCCCATAGGGTTTCCAAGGCTAAAAATCTTTACAGAAGCAGACTGCCACATCTTTCTCCCAAGGAGAGTTGGGATCGACTCGGCGGCACACAGCAACAACAACCTTTCAGTTAGCAGTGGATCACTTTAACCACTGCACCACCAGAGCTCGTTCTCTGTATGATAGTGCTGCTAATTTATGATCTCTTATTTCAGAAATTTATGAGTTTTTCTTCCCACACTGGAAGGAAGCTATAGGAATGAAAGAAAATAGGAAAGTTTAAACTGAATGAGTATATTTGGAACTAGACTGCTTCAGTATGAATCCTGACTCTATGACATTTCTCTGTATGTCTTTGGCTAAATGAGGGCCTCAGTTTACTCATTTGTAAGGTAGAGATAACAGTAATACCAAGTGCTCTTTTAAACATTTTGTATGATTGACTTAATTAAAATTGTTACAACAATCATGCTGTTGATGTGTGCCGTCAAGTTGACACTGACTCACAGCAACCATATAGGACAGAGAGGAACTGCCCCGTATGTTTTTCTAGGCTGTAATCTTTACAGGAGCAGATCACCACCAGGTCTTTTCTCCTGTGGTGCCGCTGATGGGTTGGTGCCACTGACCTTACTTAGCAGCCGAGTGCTTAACTGCTGCAGTACTGGAGCTCTTTATAACAATCATATGAGACATATATATCTCACATATACACATGCAGACATATATGTAAATATATTTATAATCAATAGCAACTATTATGACTAATATCGATAAGCGATTGACTGAAGTCACAGCTCATTAAATTGCAAATTGTGAAATAGTTGGGAGTGCAGTATAAGCCCCCAATAAAGAAAAAACATGATAAGGAAGAAACGTGAATCTGGTGTGCTGCTCCTGTGCCGGAAGTGCTTGTTTTTGAAGAAGAACTTTCTTAGGGGCGGAAGCTGAACATTGATGAGATAGAATGCAATAACATATGATCAATTGTGCATGAGAAGCATTTCAAAGAGTCACAGAACTTTCAGGGTGAAAGATTCCTCTCAGAAGCTATAAAACAAAAACTCATCCCTTTGGTGAGTGAATATCACCTCTACACATCTCTGCCAAAAATGTAGTGTGTCTCCCTCTAACACACTCCTTAAACTTTGACAACGTTGGATTATTAAAAGACTATTCCTCTTACTGAGCTGAAATTGATTTTTCTCAAGTTTGTCCATTTGTTCCTGTTTCTATCCATGGGAACCATACAGTATAAATCTAGTGCCCCTTCCGCATGTCATGCCTTTATTTCCTTTATGTTTCAGATAATAGACACACACACACACTCTGAGTCCCTAGGGCTAATTACCTCTGGATGTTTCAGCTGATATACTACTGGCATGGTTTCAATCTTTTACTTTTGGGCCACTCTCCTCAGAGGACCTAGGGATTTGATCTAGTCTTAAGCTATTGTGTACAGAGCTATGGGTATTACCTTCTTAGAGGCATAGTCTGAGCAGAGTAATGTAGAAGACTGTCTCCTTCACCTTAGATCCCAAGTCTCAATTAGCACAGCTTAATTCACATTACCTTTTGCATCCCTACCACAGTGAAGGCTCTTTAGGTTGGTGATTGTTCAAATATGAGGTTTAAAGAAAGAAATGAATCCAGGAACTGAGATTCTAATTTCAAAGACTTCCAAGATAAGGTGCCAGTAATGATATAAGAAATACATACGGTTGGGTGGGGGTGGAGGGAAGGGGAGATAATTTGTCCAGTTCGGTGCAAGCTGACAGAGAAAGTTCACATAGAAATAAACTGGAGGAACATATATGTGGTGATGCCCAAAAGTTACTGGGATAGACCTAGATCAGAATCTGTATATTTTATTCTGAAGCTCAGAAGCAAAGTTAAAGCTGGTGATACATTTTTGGAAAATCATCTGCACATAGGTGTTAGTCAGAAGTGGCTTTATCAAGAATCTAACAGAATTTAACCTTTAGGTTCCCTCACTTGTCCAGCACCTTCCAAGGCTAAGCTGTTCTCCCCTGTAGGATTCAGAAAGGGAGTGGTGGCAGCCCCAACCCCATGTCTGAGGCATGCAGCACTGTGTGAGTCTGCAATCACTCTCTAGGCCCTGGTGAATCTCAATGAGCATCTAGACCCCTTATCCCAGAAGAAGGATCTGAATGAGATGCTTCTCCATTTCCTGTGGAGAAACATGATGACCCAGGTGTTATGGCCCAAGAGGACCAGACCTGTGGGAGCTGGCAGGGGAACTGGGGCCAGGAGGTCTAGTCAACCCAGGAGGGCTTTGAGGCCATGCCCAGTAAGCGCCAAGGGTTGGGATTCCTTGAGGGCTTGACTCAGGCATAAAGCTGAAGCGCTGCTTGAGCAAAAGAGTGAATGGGATGTTTCAGACCTGGCATTACTCCCAAATAAAGAAAACAAGTTGGGAAGCAGAAAAAAACATTTCTTAACTATCATTTATATATGTATCTATATGTGTGTGTGTGTATATATATACACACATATATACATACAGATATTTTTAGTCAACAGTGTTTCAGGGAAAACTGAATTATCTTTCTATTTTCTATATACAAAGTGATACGGAAAAATATGTCTCAAATAAAAAGACAAAAAACAATCAGACATGTAGGGAGAAAATTATTATAGAAGAATGCCAGGTGGTAAATTAATAATTATAATAAGAAGTTATTTTTGCCTGGATTTTATGAACCTAGTGATACTACTATATTTTGTTTAATGTATTTTTTTCTAATTTTTCTCTATTCTAAACAAGTATCAACTACCATAATTAACTTCATATTTGTAAATTTTCTAAGACCAGAACTCTGAGGAAATTAATGTTTAACACCTGGGCTGAGAAAGAAAAATACAAAATGAAAACCAAGGTAGAGCATTCAGAGAGTTAGAAGTAGAACAAGAGGAAGAATCACTTAATGTAGTTGCTATTCTTCCCAACTTTCTCTGAATCTAGACATCCGAATTCTAAATCACTGAGATAAAAATCTACTGCCCAAACCCCATCCACTCTACAGATATATTTTCTACCCCTATCTGCCCAGTATCAATTATATTCCTATGTGCCCCCACCACTCACTATTAATTCTTTACTAAGGCAAAGAGATGATTAAGACAAAGGTTGTTTTGTATGCTAATATCTGATAACGGATTGCAGTTCATGTTATTTTCTAGATCAAAAAAAAAAAAAGGCTAACAATATTACTTTCTTATTCATTTCTTGACTCTGATGAGAGGTACAGATAGCAGATGCAGAACTGAATTTGCTCTCTAGTCTACTTCCAGCAACTCTAATATGATGTCACACAGTATCCCTTCCACATATATATTCCACAGTCATATTTGATGTCCTTCCCCCACTTTCTGTAGACCATATATGCTCTCTTCTAAAATGGGAACTGTGTAAATAGAGTTAACACACACCAGACTGTCTCTCTTGTTTTCATTTCATCTGCAACACACCAGAATATATTCTTCACACCTGTTTCAACAAAGTTTCACTGGACTAATTGAATGAAGCAGCATGTGTGGCTCTGTTTCCTTAAATCCTGAGAAGACTGTGGAAAACCATGAGTGAACATAAACCATTTATCACAGTTTAACTTCAACACATGGAGATTATTTTAGGGCTTCCAGAGGCTCTTAAATGTGCCTGACATCGTCTCCTAGATGTTGTCTTATTTGTGCAAATCATCAACACAACTCAGTATTTACATCTAGATTTCAGAAGCTTTTCATAACTAATAGCTTTATTTGCTTAGGAGGCTGTTACAAGGGTATATTTGAATCCAATACCAGCAAAGCCATCTAGGAGAACTCTGGGGAGATAGAGACTACAAGTACGGAAATTCAAACTGAAATTGAGTAGAGAAGGTTGCCAAAGGAACAGCACTGTATAAACCCTCCCACAGTGAGGAACAGAGAGAAAAATGACTCCGATATCTGGCTGTGTGGCAGATATTTGCAGAGGTTATGATTCTATATAGCAAGCCAGCCTGTGATTAAGCATTCCATGTAGCAGTAATGTAGAAAAGAGGAAAAAGAATAGTTATAAACTTACAGGATATTTAAGATCAGCTACAGATATTTGAGGAGAGATAGAGAGAGAGAGATGGAGATCTTTGCCATTAGAATAAAAGCTCTGAGACAAGGAAAAGAATATTCTGTTGCATTCTATCATGATCAGTGGAGAAAAAAAAATGGATTGGTGGGCAGCGTAGAAGCATAGTGAAAGTATAAAAAAACAGACAAAACAAAAAACATTTGCCGTCAAGTTGACTCCGACTCATGGTGACCCCATGTGTGTCAGCGTAGAACTACTGTGTTCCATAGGGTTTTAAATGGCTGTTTTTTGGAAGCAGATTGCCAAGGCTTTCTTCCAAGGCACCTCTGGGTGGACTCGAACTACCAAACTTTAGGTTAGAAACCAAGTACATTAACCACTTGCACCACCCAAGGGCTCCAAATGAAAGTATATGAGTATTCAAATAGGGCTAGGGATGGAAAGAGTAATGGGCAGTCATAGGCCAGGCTTCATGGGTTGGTTCTCCTCATGCTACCCGAGTCTGGAGGAGAATTCTGAGAAATCTGAGAATTCTAAATTTAAGCCTAACTTCCAGGCTGTTGTGAAAGAATATTTGCCAAGATAAAAGAATAGAACACATTTTATCTTGACTTGATTTAAAACTTTTAATATTTATAAATTTGGTATGTGATCCTCTTTTATCACTCTTGCCTAGATGTTGGGAGGGGGGTGTGACTCACAAAATCTGATGTTTAGTTTCACTAACCCCCTAAAGAGAAGGAATTTTTTAAATACCAGGACAAGCTATAAATCATTTGTAGTCTGGTATATATGTATATCTTTTTGTTTTGGTCTTGAGTGTCTTTGAATAATCGCTTAAGTCAACTTCTCATTAACACTACATGCTTTCTTCCAGAAAGGAATTTGCTTACTCTCAATGAATTATTTTTGTTGTTATTATAAAATCTACTACCTATTGTCAAATATGGGTGCTAGAACCAAATAGATTCAAATGTCAAATACCGTCAAGGCCCTAAACCATATCAAAACCAAACCTATTGCCGTCAAGTTGATTCCAATTCATAGCAACCCTATAGAACAGAGTAGAACTACCCCATAGGGTTTCCAAGGAGCGGCTGGTGGATTCAAACTGCTGACCCTTGGGTTAGCAGCTGAGCTCTTAACCACTGTGCCACCAGAGCTCCAAGGCCTTTGTCCCTCAATTATACAGACCAGAGGGTAAGTCCCCTTTTGCAAACTGGAGATGAGTAAGGCCCAGTTCTGCGTGACCATGTCCCACATAACCCAAGAAAAAGCAAATTTGCTTTCTTAAGATCTTAAAATTCTGGCACTGGAAGTGACTGAATAATCTACTTCAATATTTCCATTTTATAAGAAACTGAGGCCCAGAGAGGCATCATTTAACACTATACTGAAAACCTCGCCTATGTCAAAATAAAAGTAACTTACTTGACCTGAAAGATAGAAACCTTTTAAAAAGTACTAGAGTTTTTAAACAGTGATTAAAAAATGTATATATACTTCATAAATATGCCCTAGTTTTTGAGGCTGAATCTGTATTGGTTTTCAAGGTTCCTATCAAAATGCAGAGGTTTATAGGAGATTAGAGCCGTACACATTTTAAGGTAAGCTGGCAGATAGCTGAGTTCTTGGAAACTGAACATAATCCAAAAGTCTACCGTATGAAAGGCAGGTAGAAGGGGCAGGTTGAGGAGGTGTGCTGAAGGAGGTGTGCTGGAGGTGAGCTGGAGGAAACCCATAAAGCTTTGCTTACTAGACAATTTTGCTTAAGGCCAGCCCTATATGCAGGGAGATGCTGACTAGAAAAAGAGTGGCCCAGTTGTTGAAACTTCAGCATATAACATGCTTTGTGGTAAACAGGATGTGACAAAAATAACTACATTTTCAAAACACAAGCAGCAGATTTAAATGGTGCACAATGAATTTTTCATCTGTCCATTAGATTGCAAGCTAGAAAATCATGGATAATAAGGATGCCCCCGTATGTCACTTCAGGGGACTGTTTAAAAATAGAAGACTGCCGGAAAACAGGAGAAGCATAATCAATACTGTGATTAATGGCAGTAATTTCACACAAACATCTGGACAATTAAATATGCTCTTCAGGAGGCGTTTCTCCTAGCGACTAGTGAAGGAATGAATGAGTTTCAAATCAAACATCACTGTCAATATATTGAATAATTCACAGCCACAAACAAATTCAAATTGGAATATTTCCAGCTGTCAAACCTATAAAAAGTCATTTTTTATTTAGAAGAAAATGTGCTTTGGGTCACCTCTTTCAGCAATCTTTGTTCATTGAATTAAAGGCACCCTAACAAGTATGTACATACACACTGTCTACTGTGTACCCAAGCTTTGGCTGTGCACTACGGGAAATGATAGGAATATGTTGCATGTCTCCTGCTCCCAGACGAGTTAAGATTTTTGTTGGATAAGCAAAGAATATTTTCAGGAAATAACTAGCAGGTAATGACAAATGACTATATTTTCAGACCTTGGCCAATCATCAAAAATATTTTGAGTGTTTATTAAATTTAATTCAGCAAGTCTGGGGTACAACTAAAGAATCTCTATGGCTACTTAATGCCTTAGATATTTATGATAATTTCTTACTTTTGAGAAACATTGTTATATTGTATTTAAGGAAATGTGATATAAAATCAATATCTAAATTATATGATCCAAGAGATGAAACTATTTTACCCCAAGTAGTCCCAAAATTAACTGACATATTAATATCTTATTTTGAGTAAGTTACTAAGATCCACATTACCATATTAATTTTTTATGTTATTTATGAAAATTTGTCACCCTAAAAATCCTCTCATTTCAGTCTTCTGTAGAATCCTGGAACAATAATTTCTATAGATGGGGAACAAGATGGTCAGAGAAATTATCTGACTGTTCGCTTGTTTCCTATTCAGTTCTAATCATCACGCTACACTACCCTGTCAATTTAAAAGTGCCACCATTAAACTTTAAACTTTAAACCAAAACTATCCCCTGAAGTCTTCTTTGAACCAAAAAAATAGTTTATCATAATAAGTAAGGTATGTCTACCATGAGCATCATGTTCTTTTATGTGAGATCAAATTGACAATAGCAACTCAAAAGATTAAATGAGAAATTTAGGGGCAGTAAGTCTAAGTTAATGGTGGTGGAATAATTCAGAGAAGAATGACAAGAATGTTTGCACAACCTGAAGAATTTAATCAATGTCAATGAGTCATACATGCAGAAATTGTTGAAATGGTGTATGAAATGTGTATATTTTCAACAACAACAAAAAGTGCCACCTTTAGTTAGAAAATTTAAGTACATTTGTTACTGATTTAAATACTTGGAGATCTATTAAGAAACCAGCTGACAATGTCATATATGTTTTCAGAAAAAACAGCCCTTACTTTTAAAGTATCATAATATTTTATAGCCAGAAAATTCAAACCATGAGCAATGTTATCAGTTAAGTGCATATTGACTTTAGTCATGAGAAAATATTGTTGTGAACAGAGTCTATTCAGTTTCTAAAACCAGAGATAATGAAGAATGTCCACCGGCAAATTGGTTACTGTGATTCCAATCTTGTCCTTTTCCACTCCCAGGTTATCCAGCCAAGCCATTAGCCACAATCTATGCATCAGTGTAGACGCTTACCTCAGACCATCTTTCCTTTCAGGCAAAGTAGAAATTTGTCACTTGAATGATTTTTTTCCACACTCTCCTTCAGAGCCACCCCTGAGTTGAACGGGTGCACTGCAACAGTTTTCTCAGTTGGTGTCAGTATTTCAAGCAACCTGTAAAACAGGCTTGAAAGTTTTCCTCCTCAGGCTACTGCTGTGCCTTGAGGGAGAGGTGGACTTGTGGCAGGTTCAGGTACCTTGAGAATGTGCAGTACTTGTTTGTTCAATTCTATAGTGGATCAGGCCCAAGTTGATCTTCTGAATTCAGGATCTGTTTGGGCCTGATCCACTATATACCACTTCCACTGGATAACGGAGTCCTACTGGCATGCCTAATTTTTGGCACGGTAGATCAGCTATCATTCAGTTTATTGGAAGTGTAGGCATCTCATGGTTCAATACAAAATAGGGCATAGTAGGCAGCCAAGAACTATTTTTCATAATGAGAACAGTTACTTCCTCAAAAGGGCATGGTTCTTACTCCAGAACACTGACAATTTCCCTGTCATGGAATGCTGTGTGTTAAGTCTACCACAGGTAGTTTGAACCTTAGTAGATACACTGGGTAAAGAAAGCCAAGTGGAAGAATTGTTTACACAACAGAGAAACATCTCTTTCTCTGTACCGTACTCATTTACCAGTTCTTCACATTATCAAGTAAATGACTGGAGGAACCATATCCAAATGTAGTACACGTGCTTCTTTCTTGATGGTAGTATCTGCAAGGTGAAGCAACTTACTTTTCAATTTAGGAGAATATTCTGGCATGCCCTAAATGATTGAACACCTAGACACTTCTTCGGATGAGGCAGACATCCTTGTGACTTTCACTTCCCATCTTTTGGCTTGTATGCAACTGCATCTCCTAGTTCATCCTATCCAGGTCCATTGACATGGTGTCATCAGTCTATTTGCAAAGCCTTAATTCTATGGAAAGGTAAGAATGATTAATTTCCCTTTGAACTACATTATAAAACAGATTTGACATAACATAGTGACAATAAGATAAAGGTGTACTATCCTTGCCAGGTAAGAAAACTGACTCTGATATTCTGTACTTATTGGAATAAACAATAAAATCATATGTCAGATCAGTAGCTGCAAGTCAAATGACGGGGACCATGAAATTTATTTCAGTAGAGCAATCACATCTGGAATATATGTGGCAATTTAAATCACCATCTCATTATCATTATGATAATCCATCATCATTCTCCAAGACCCATTCATATTTTGCACTGGCTTAAGCTGAGAGTTAAATGGTGGTGTGAGAGAAATCATAATCCTTGAATTTTTCAAATTTTTGACGTTGGCCCTAATTTTGCTGCAATTACTCCAGGTGGTAACAGTTCTGGGTAGTGCAAACGTTAAGAGCTCAGCTGTTAGCCAAACGGTTGGAATCTCAACTCCACCTAAAGGCACCTCAAAAGAAAGGTCTCCTGGTGATATACTTTTGAAAAATCAGTCATTGATGTCCCTATGGAGTAGAGTTCTACCCTGAAACGCATAGGGTCACGATGAGTTGGAATCGACTCAATGGCAACTGGTTTGGTTTTTAACTTTACTCCAGGGAGGTTGTTTAATTTTGGTGTGGAGAAGGAACCCTGATATTTTCCATTTGTTGTTGTTGTAAAGTGCCCTCCAATTGATTCCAACTCAGAGTGACCCCATGTACAACAGAATGAAACACTGCCTGGTCCTGCATCACCCTCACAATCACTGTTATTCTTGGGCCCATTGTTGAAACCATTGTCTCAGTCCATCTCATTGAGGGTCTTTCTCTTTTTTGCTGACCCTCTACCCTACCAAGCATCATGTTCTTCTCCAGGGACAGGGCCCTCCTGATAACATTTCCAAAGTATGTGAGACGAAGTCTTGCCATCCTAGCTTCTAATGACCATTCTGACTGTACTTATCCCAAGACAGATTTGTTTCTTTTCTGGCAGTCAATGGTATATTCAATATTCTTCACCAAGACCATAATCCAAAGCCGTCAATTCTTCTTCAGTCTTCCTTATTCATTGTCCAGCTTTCACATGCATATGAGGAAATTGAAAACACCATGGCTTGGGTCAGGTGTACCTTAGTCCTCAATTTAACTTTTAGGAAATGTGAAGAGAAAGATTCACAGTCACAATTGTGATAATATTGAAATATTCTTCCTGAAGGGTAGCCAGACCCTTCTTTTTTTCTTTCAACAGATGCTGGGACTATGAACAGATTCAGGTCTGAAAACTGTACCTTGCCCAGGAATGTAAACTTGTGCCCATCAATTGAGTGTGGAGCTGCTTCCCGGTATGGGCTACTACACACTGGTGGGATCCCGGGGCTTTTGTTTTTTTTGAGTTGTTTGTCTGTTTTCTTTTCCTTTGCTTGAGTTGGAAGCCCTTTCTGGCCAGGCGGAGCTGCGTGGCAAGGAACTCCCCTCCAGCTTCCACAGATGTGCAGATGGATCCCTGAGAGCATTTCTTTTTTCTGGTTTTTTGAGGGGGCCTTTCTTGTTCTTTTTTTTTTTTCAATTTGTTTTGTTTTCTTTTCCCTCTTTTTCCCTTTTTGTCTTTCTTCCTTGCTCAGTTTCTCATCTCTCTAATCTTCCTTCTCTTTCTGTTCCCTGAATACCTGGTGTTGTATACCTCCATGCCTTCTAGCCAGGCTGTACTGCAACACCTGAGAGCGACTTCCCCAGACCTCATAGCTGCACCGCTGGGATCCCTGGGAACTTTGCGGTTCTTATCCTTTCTGACTCTTATTTATTCATTCTTTTCTTTTCTTCCTCCTCCTCTTTCGGTTTTTCTCCAATTCATAGTCTCTCATCTCTCCATTCCAATGGCAAACACTCCTAGCATTCTTTTTTGTTTGTATGTATGTTTTTGGCACCTGTTCCTCTCTCCTCTCTCCCATATCCATCTTAGCTCCACACATAACAATCTCTCCACTGCATCCTGCCTAACTGCACTGTGCACTTGACATCACACCACCAAGCAGTACAGGCACGGCCTACTGGAACCTGCCCTGCACTGATTACCAACCCGCCCTGCTGGCTGTAGTAAGTGCCACAAACAACCCATCCCAGTAAATCCTCTTCAGCTAGACCAGCCCTGCTGTACCATATCTGAGTGACTGACCCTGCCAGTTGGAGAAGGAGGCAAAAAGTATTGCGTGCACAGATGAGCAAACAACAAAGAACACACAGTCCACCTACGCAGACATTGTCAATTTTTTTTTTTAAAAAAGGGATGAAACAAACAAATCTACAATCAATAAATGAGAAAAATAATTACTAAATGCCTGGAAGACAGCAGACAATATCAAAACATTTACAAAAACAGGACAGGATGGTTCCAGTAGGCATCCAAAATAAAACACCAGATGACTCTCCTCTGGAAGAAAATGCACTAGAACTACCTAATAGGGAATTCAAATCTCTAATACTCTTAATTCTCCAAGAACTGAAGCAAAAAGCTAACAAACGTGAGGAAAAAAATAGACAAATTCATGGAAAATACAGACAAAAAATTGAAAGAATTCAGAATGATGCAGGAACAAAATGCCAAAATAAATTCACATCTAGAAATTATACAAAAACAACAACTAGAAATCCAAAAGATAAACAACAAGATTTCAGAAATGGATGATGTCATAGAAGGGCTGAGAAGCAATTCTGAAATGCTGGAAGACAGGATCAGTGGAATTGAAGACAAACACTTAAATACAACTTGTTTCAGGAAAACTCAGAAAAAAGAACAAAGAAAAAGGAAGAGACTCTGAGAGTTATGTGGGAAACAATTAAAAGTAAAAGCTTATGAGTGATTGGAATTCCAGAACAGGGGGAGAAATCAGAAAACACAGAGAGGATCATTGAGGAAATGCTGACAGAAAACTTCCCAATATCATGAAAGATGAAAAGCTGGCCATCCAAGAAGCTCAACAAACCCCATATAGAAGAGACCCCAAAAGAAAATCACCAAGGCATACCATATTCACACTCGCGAAAACCAAAGACAAACAAAGAATCCTGAAAGCAGCTCATGAAAAACAAGAAGTCACATACAAAGGTGAAATACTAAGACTACCCTCAGATTATTTGGCAGAAACCATGCAGGCAAGAAGGCAATGGGATGACATATATAAAATCTTGAAAGAAAAAGTTGTCAGCCAAGAATAATATATCCTGCAAAACTCTTGTTCAAACTTGGTGGTGAAATTAGGTCATTACCAGATAAACAGAAATTAAGGGAATATGTAAAAGTCAAACCAAACTTACAAGAATTATTAAAGGGCGTTCTTCGATCTGAGGACAAACAGCTTCAGCTCACAGGCAGAACCTAGGACACAGAATCATATGAGGCAGATACCAATCTAGGAAATGAACTCTCGAGGACTATTCAAAACCAAAAGAAACACAACAGGGAATCAGAGCAGTTAATCAATAAATGACAACAACATCAAAACAATCAAAGAGGGAATAAACTGCAGAGGTATAGAACCTTCTAATGGAGAGGAAGGCAAGGCGATACCGAGTAACGGTAGATTGCTTCAAATGTAGAAAGATAAGGGTAAAATTCATGGTAACCACAAAGAAAGTTAACAAACCAACTCATAAAAATAAAGAGGAAAAACATGTAGTCTCAGCAAAAACAAAACCTACAAAAACAAAAGAAATGAAAAAAAATCCACAAACAAAAGTAACTCAGCAAAAGAGTGTAAGAAGAACAAAGAACACTACAGCACCACAGAAGCAAGCACTACAAAATGACAGCAACAAACCTACATCTATCAATAATTACACTGAATGTAAATGGACTCAATGCACCCATAAAGACACGTAGAGTGACAGAATGGATAAGAAAACAGGATCCATCAATATGCTGTCTACAAGAGACACACTTTAGAAACAAAGATGTGAATTTATTAAAAGTCAAAGGTTGGAAAAAAAATATCAAGTTAACAACTACCAAAAAAGAGCAGGAGTGGCAATTATAATCTCAGATAAAATAGGCTTTAAAACAAAATCTACCATAAAAAACAAAGAAGGACACTCTATAATGATTAAGGGGATGACCCATCATGAAGACATAACCATAATAAACATCTATGCACCCAATGATAGGGCTCCAAAATACGTAAAACAAACTCTAACAACACTGGAAAGAGAAATTGCACTTCCACAATAATAGTAGGAGACTTCAACACACCACTCTAAGTAAAGGACAGAACAATTAAGAAGAAACTCAGCAAAGATACAGAAGACCTAAAGAGCACAATCAGCCAACTTGACCTAATAGACATATAGAGAACACTCCATCCCACCTCTGCAAAGAACACATTATTTTCCATTGCACATGGAACGTTCTCCTGAATAGACCACATCTTAGACCACAGAGCAATCCTCAACAGGATCCAAAACGTTGAGATAATTAAAAGTATCTTCTCTGACCACAATGCCATCAAGGTACAAATTAACACTAGAAAGAGCAAGGAAAAAAAATCAACTAGATGGAAATTGAATAATACCCTGCTTACACATCACTGGGTAACAGAAGAAATCAGAGAGGGAATCAAAAAATTCCTAGAATCCAATGAGAATGAAAACACATCATACCAAAACCTTTGGTACACAGCAAAGGCAGTCCTCAGAGGACAATTGATAGCAATAGATGCACATATCAAAAAAGAAGAAAGGGACAAAATCAAAATATTAACTACAGAACTCAAACAAATAGAAAGAGAACAGCAAAAAAAGCCCACAACCACCAGAAGAAAGGAAATAGTAAAGATCAGAGCAGAAATAAATGAAATGGAGAACAGAAAAACAATAGAAAGAATCAAGAAAACCAAAAGTTGGTTCTTTGAAAGAATCAACAAAATCAACAAACCACTGGCCAGACTGACAAACGAAAAACAGGAGAAGACACAAATAACCCAAATAAGAAATGAAATGGGGGACATTACAATAGACCCAACTGAAATAAAAAGGATTATAACAGAATATTATGAAAAACTATACTCCAACAAATTTCAAAATGTAGAGGAAATGGATAAATTTCTAGAAACACACGGCCTACGCAAACTACAACAAAGTGATCTTGAAAATCTGAACAGACCCATAACAAGAGAAGAGATTGAAAAGGTAATGAAAAAACCTCCAACCAAAAAAAGCCCTGGCCCAGATGGCTTCACTGGAGAATTCTACAAAACATTTACAGAAGAGCTTGTACCAGTACTACTGAAGCTATTTCAGAACATAGAAGAGGAACAAACACTTCCAAATTCATTCTCTGAAGCCAGCATAACGCTGACATCAAAACCAGGCAAAGTCGTCACAAGAAAAGAAAATTACAGACCAATATCTCTCATGAATATAGATGCAAAAATTCTCAACAAAATTCTAGTCAATAGAATTCGGCAACCTATCAAAAAAATAATACACCACGACCAAGTAGGATTCATATCAGGTATGCAAGGATGGTTCAACATTAGAAAATCAATCAACGTAATCCACCAAGTAAATAAAAGGAAAGAAAAGAATCACATGATCATCTCAATTGATGCAGAAAAGGCATTTGACAAAGTCCAACACCCATTCCTGATAACAACTCTCAATTAAATAGGTATAGAAGGGAAATTTCTCAACATAATAAAGAACATCTATGCAAAACCAAAGGCCAACATCATTCTTAATGGAGAGAGGCTGAAAACATTCCTCTTGAAAACAGGAACAAGACAAGGATGCCCTTTATCACCACTCCTATTTAACATTGTGCTAGAAGTTCTAGCTAGAGCTATAAGGCAAGAAAAAGAAATAAAAGGCATCCAAATTGGTAATGAAGAAGTTAAACGGTCCCTGTTTGCAGATGATATGCTACTGTACATAGAAAACCCTAAAGACTCCACAAGAAATCTACTGAACCTAACAGAAAGATTCAACAGAGTAGCAGGATACAATATAAACATTCAAAAATCAGCTGGATTCCTATGCACCAGTAAGGAGAACGATGAAAAGGAAATCAGGAAAACAGTACCATTTTCAACAGCACCTAAAAAGATAAAATACTTTGGAATAAATCTGACCAGTGATGTAAAAGACCTATACAAAGAAAACTACAAAACACTACTGCATGAAACCCAAAGGGATCTACACAAATGCAAAAACATACCATGCTCATGGATAGGCAGACTCAACATTGTGAAAATGTCAATTTTACCCAAACCAATTTACACATACAACACAATCCCAATCCAAATACCAACAACATTCTTCAAAGAGACAGAAAAACTAATTATTAACTTTATATGGAAAGGGAAGAAGCCCCAAATAAGTAAAGCACTGCTGAAGAAGAAGAATAAAGTTGGAGGACTCACACTACCTGACTTCAGAACTTACTATACAGCTACAGTAGTCAAAACAGCGTGGTACTGGTACAACGACAGAAACATTGACCAATGGAATAGAATTGAGAACCCAGGTGTAAATCCATCCACCTACCGTCACCTGATCTTCGATAAGGGCCCAAAGTCCATCAAATGGGGAAAAGACAGTCTTTTTAACAAATGGTGCTAGCAAAACTGGATATCCATTTGCAAAAAAATGAAACATGACCCATACCTCACACCGTATACAAAAACTACTTCAAAATGGATCAAAGACCTGAATATAAAGCCTAAAACTATAAACTTCATAGAAGAAAAAATATGACTAACACTACAGACCTTAATACATGGCATTAACAGGATACAAACCATAACCATCAATGCACAAAACCCAACAAATAAGCTAGATAACTGAGATCTTCTAAAAATCAAACACCTATGCTCTTCAAAAGACTTCACCAAAAGAGTAAAAAGAGAACCTATAGACTGGGAAAAAATTTTTGGACAGTACAAGTCAGACAAAGGTCTAATCTCCATAATCTAGAAGAAAATCCAACACCTCTACAACAAAAAGACAAATAATCCTGTTAAAAAATGGGCAAAGGAAATGAACAGACATTTCACCAGAGAAGACATTCAAATGGCCAACAGACACATGAGGAAATGCTCCTGATCACTAGCCATTAGAGAAATGCAAATTAAAACCACAATGAGATACCATCTAACCCCGGCATTGCTGGCACGAATCAAAAACACTGGAAATAACAAATGTTGGAGTGGCTGTGGGGAGATGGGAACTCTTATGCACTGCTGGTGGGAATGCAAAATGATACAACCATTTTGGAAAATGATATGTGCTTCCTTAGAAAGCTAGAACTAGACATACCATACGATCCAGCAATCCCACTCCTAGGAATATATCCTAGAGAAATAAGAGTCATCACTCGAATAGACATATGCACACCTATGTTCTTGGCAGCATTGTTCACAATAGCAAAACAATGGAAACAACCTAGATGCCCGTCAACAGACAAATGGAGAAACAAACTACGGTGCGTACACACAATAGAGTACTATGCAATGAGAAAGAACAACAATGAATCTGTGAAGCATCTCATAACATGGATGAAACTGGAGGACATTATGCTGAGTGAAATAAGTCAATCACAAAAGGGCAAATATTGTATGAGACCTCTATTGTAAAAACCCATGAAAAAGTTCACACACAAAATGTAACAATCTTTGTTGGTTAGCAGGAATGGGTGGGGTGGGGGGGAAATACTAAATAGGCAATAGATAAGTGGTATCTTGGGTGAAGGGTGAGATAGTACACAATAGAGGGGAAACTAGCTCAACCTGTACAAGGAAAGGTCATGGAAGCTCCACAGACATATCCAAACTCCCTGAGGGACTGAATTGCTGGGCGGAGGGCTGTGGGGACCATGGTCTCGGGGAATATCTAGCTCAGTTGGCATGACACAGCTTATAAAGACAATGCTCTACATTCTACCTTGGTGAGTAGTGTCTGGGGTCTTAAAAGTCTGTGAGCAGCCATCTAAGATACTCCACTGGTCTCATCCCTTCGGGAGCAAGGGAGAATGAAGAGAACAGGATACATGGAAAAGATTATTCTGAAGGACTAATTGTCCACAGCTACCAAGGCCTCCACCGGCCTGAGTCCAGTACAGCTAGATGGTGCCCGGCTACCACCACTGACTGCTCTGACCAGGATCACAACAGAGGGCTCTGGACAGAGCTGGAGAAGGATGTAGAGCATAATTCTAACTCAAAAAAAAAAAAGACCAGATTTACTGGCCTAAAGGACACTGGGGAAACCTCGAGAGTATGGCCCCCAGACACCCTTTTAGCTCAGTGGTGAAGTTACCTCCGAGGTTCAGTGTTCAGCCTGGGAGTGGACAGCCCCATAAAACCAAATGAGACTAACGAGGTACAGGAGTCCAGTGTCAAGGGCCAGAAGGCAAAAGGGGACAAGAAAGCTGGTGATAGGGAACCCAAGGTTGAGTAAGGATATTGTTGATGTGTTGTGAGATTGTTAACCATTGTCCTAGGGCAACATTTGTAGTAACTGTTAAATGAGAAACTATTTTGTTCTGTAAGCCTTCATCTTAAGTGAGAATAACAGCACAATTGGAAGAGCGTAGTCAATGTCACTGAACTGTGTATGTAGAAATTTTTGAAATGGTGTATCTTTGGCTATGTGTATTTTCACCAAAAAAAAAAAAAAGTTGAGAAGTTAGAGGGTTACTGTGTTGTGGGGTTGTTAACCAATGTCATAAAACAACATGTGTACTACCGTTTCATGAGAAACTATTTGTTCTGTAAGCCTTCACCTGAAGTACAATAAAACATAAGAAAAAAAAAAAGAGAGAAAAAATGTTTTAAATATACATAACGTCAAAAAAAAAAAAAATCATGTAATACAAAAGCAGTGCTAGAGCAAAATATAACCATTCCCAAAACAACCATTCCCAGCCCCATACCCCGCTTCCATAGTCCTTCTCCCCAGAACCACTTTTGATATTTGTGGATAATATTTTTTGCCCATATTTATACATGTCAGCCTTTCTAAGTATTTTATATATACTTTTAGTTTAAATCAATCAATTTTGGGTATTATCTCTTGATTTCACATTATGTTAGATGAGGAGTCAGCTTTCTGTGCTATCTCCTCTGCCTCCTTTCTCTCATCCTCTCAATATAGTTTTTTAAAATTTTTTCCCATACAAAAATTTATACATACATTGTTATGTGACTCTAATTGCTCTCCCCATACTGTGACAGCACCCTCCTCTTTTCTACCCGATTCCCCATGTCCATTCAACCAACTCCTAACCCTCTCTGCCTTCCCATCTCATCTCCAGACAGAAGCTGCCCATTTAGTCTCTCGTATCTACTTGAGCTAAGAGGCACACTCCTCACAAGTATCATTTTATGTCTCACAGTTCAGTCCAATCCTTGTCTGAAGAGTGGGCCTCTGAAATTGTTTTAGTTCTGGGCTGATAGAGAATCCAAGGGCTGTGCTTTCTGGGGTTCCTCCAGTCTCAATCAGACCATTAAGTCTGGTCTTCTTACTAGAATTTGAGTTCTGCACCCCATATTTCTCCTGCTCCATCAAGGACCCTCTGTTGTGTTTCCTGTCAGGGCGGTCATTGGTGGTAGCTGGGCATTATCTAGTTCTTCTGGTCTCGGGCTGATGAAGTCTCTGATTTATGTGGCCCTTTCTGTCTCTTGGGCTAATACTTTCTTTATGTCTTTGGTGTTCTTCATTCTCCTTTACTCCAGGTGGTTGGGACCAATTGATGCATCTTAGATGGCCACTTGCTAGCTTTTAAGACCCCAGATGCCACTCCCCAAAGTAGGATGCAGAACATTTTTAGTAAGCTTTGTTATGTCAGTTGACCTAGATGTCCCCTGAAAGCGTGGTCCCCAGACCCCTACCCCTGCTACTCTGTCCCTCAACGTGTTTGATTGTATTCAGGAAATATCTTAGCTTTGGTTTAGTCCAGTTGTGCTGACTTCCCCTGTAGTGTGTGCTGTTCTTCCCTTCACCTAAGATAATTCTTATCTACTGTCTAGTTACTAAATAACACTCACCCTCCCTCCCCACCCTCGTAACCATCAAAGAATGTTGTCTTCTGTGTTTAAACCTTTTCTTGAGTTCTTACAATGGTAGTCTTATACAATATCTGTCCTTCTGTGACTGACTAAATTCACTCAGCATAATGCCCTCCAGTTTCCTCCATGTTATAAGATGTTTCACGGCTTCCTTGTTGTTCTTTATCATTGAGTAGTATTCCACTATGTGGATATACCATAATTTGTTTATCCATTCGTCTGTTGATGGGCACCTAGATTATTTCTATCTTTTTACTATTTTGTGAACAGTGCTGCAATGAACATGGGTGTGCATATATCTATTTGTGTGATGGCTCTTATTTCTCTAGGCTATATTCCAAGGAGTGGGATAGCTGGATCGTATGGTACTTCTATTTCTAGCTTATTGAGGAAGCACCAAATCAATTTCCAAAGTGCTTGTACCATTTTACATTCCCACCAACAGTGTACAAGTGTTCCAATCTCTCCACAACCTCTCCAACATTTATTATTTTGTGTTTTTGGATTAATGCTAGCCTTGTTGGGGTGAGATGATATCTCATTTTAGTTTTGATCTGTATTTCTCTAATGGCTAATGATTGTGAGCATTTTTTCATGTGTCTGTTAGCCACCTGAATATCTTCTTTGGTGAAGTGACTGTTCATAGCCTTTGCCCATTTTTTAATTGGGTTATTTGTCTTTTTGTTGTTGCAGTATTGTGTAGATTTTAGAGATTAGACACTGATTGGATTTGTCATAGGCAAAATATTTTTCCCAGTCTGTAAGTTGTCTTTTTACTCTTTTGGTGAAGTCTTTTGATGAGCATAAGTGTTTCATTTTTAGGAGCTCCCATTTATCTAGTCTCTCTTCTGGTGGCAATATAGTTTTGTTACAATTTTTGGTGAAGCCAATATTCAGTTTTTACATTACTATGCCTATAGCTATTCAAAACTAAGCACTGAATTGTACTTTTACTATGATTTTAAAAAAGTTTTTTAAATTATCACCCGGCTTACTTTTGCATTTTCTTTGTTTTAATTGTATCTATTTTTGATTCTCCTTATAACTTCCAAAAGCTCTAGGCAAAACTTCCCACAAAGTCAATTATTAAGTGATCTATTAATTTCACTCTTACATGTGTACAAATGGCACATATGTACACACATATATACATACGTATCTATCTGTCTATCTACCTATCATCATCTGTGTATTTATCTCCTGGAGTCATCCATTCTCCTTTTATTTGACTAGCTACTCCCTAACCTACTGTCATAGGATTCACCTTTGCTATTATTTTAGGAAATTTATTTGCATTTCTTGATAGAGTCTCTATTCCTTAGGTCGTATGTGCTCCTACTCTTGAATTATTTTCTTCTTTTGATGGAGCACATCCTGCAGTAGTTTCATCAGTTAAAAAAGAAGACAAAATGACAAATGTCCATGAGGATGAAAGTCCTTAACCTTCTTGTATCTTGGTCACAGTGCTCCAATATGAAATGGTTATCTTTTATGCCTGGTGCACAGTTGTCATCTTGGAAGTGCCCTTTACCGTTCTGTTAGATAATCCTTTTACTTCTTTCTTCCTTTTTCTGGAACTTCTTTTATTTTCTGAATTCAATGTCTATTTCTTGGATTACTCATCACTTAGTAAAGCATATCTTCCAGCTGAGAAATGGCACATGAGTAGAAAAACTTTTTGAGAACTTGCTTGTCATTATTTTATCCCATATTTAATTAATATTTGCCTGGGTACAGAATTATAGGTTGAAAACAAATTTCATTCAAAATTTTGAAGACATTGCTTTGTTATTTTCAAGCTTTCAGTGTCACTGTGGGGAAATCTGAAGCCATTCTAATTCCTTATCCTTTGTAAGTCAGTTTTCCACCCTCTCTCTGAATTCTTGTACTCTCTTGGTTTGCCAGCTTCTGAATTTTCACAGCAATACGCCTTAGTGTATAACTATTTTCATCCATTATACTTGACATCTCTTTAGGTCTTTTTGATCTGCAAATTTATGCCTTTAAATTCTGGGAAATTTTACTTAATTGTGTTATGATGGTCTCTGTCTTTTATTTTCTTTCTACTCTTTTTCTGGAGCTCCGATTATTTGAATGTTGTACCTCCTGAACTTGTGGACTTGTCTACAAATTTTCTAATTATTTGTTACAGCATTTTTAAAAAAAAATATCCTGGTCCTTTTGTGGTTTTCTATAAGATGCTTATCTTCCAAATTCTGTATTGAGTTTTCATTGCTTCTGCTATGCTTTTAATTTTCAAGCAAGAACATTTTTTTTTCCCTCTATGGATTTTAAAGATTTTTTAAAAATTATTTTTCCCTGTATAATCTGTTTCTTCCAAGTTGTTTTTATTGATTTGCTTGTTAATTTTTGGTCTCCAGGCTAAGAAGAAGGATCTGCGGGGTCTACTTCTGAAAAAATTGGCCTGTGAAAACTTTATGAATAGCAGCAGAACATTGTGTGATATAGTGCTAGGAGATGAACCCTAAGGTTGGAAGGCACTCAAAATATAACTGGGAAGAGCTTCCTCCTCATAATAGAGTCAATTTTAATGACTTGGATGGAGTAAAGCTTTCTGGATTTTCATTTGCTGATGAGGTATGACTCAAAATGAGAAGAAACAGCTGCAAACATCCATTAATAATCAGAACATGGAATGTACAAACTATAAATCTAGGAAAATTGGAAGTCGTCAAAAATGAAATGCATAAAGATCTATATCCTAGGAATCAGTAAGCTGAAATGGCCTGGTATTGGCCATTTTAGTCAGACTATCATATGCTCTACTATTAGGGGAATGACAAACTGAAGAGGAATGGCATCTCATTCCTCATCAAAAAAGAATATTTCAAGATCTATTCTGAAGTATGACACTCTCAGTGATAGAATAAAATCCAAACGCCTACAAGGAAGGTCAGGCAATATGACTATTATTCAAACTTATGCACCAACCACTAAAGCCAAAGATGAAGAAATTGAAGAGTTTTACTAATTCTGCAGTCTGAAATTGATCAAACATGCAATCAAGATGCATTGATAATTAGTGGTGATTGCATGTGAAAGTTGGAAACAAAGAAGAAAGATTTGTAGTTGGAAAATACGGTCTTGGCAAAAGAACCAATGCCAGAGATCACATGATAGAATTTTGCAAGACAAAATACCTATTCACTGTAAATAATCTTTTCAACAACATAAATGGTGACTATACATGTGGACCTCGCTGGATGAAATACAAAGGAATCAAATTGAGTATGTCTGTGGAAAGACACGATGGAAAAGCTGGATATTATCAGTAGGAACAAGGCCAGGGGTGGACTGTGGAACAGACCCTCAACTGCTGGTATGCAAGTTTAAATTGTAGCTAAAGAAAATTAAAACAAGTCCATGAGAACCAAAATACGAATTTGAGTATATCCCACCTGAATTTGGAGACCACTATTCTTAAGATGATCGTGGGATGACGATCTCAAGGACAGATTTGATGCATTGAACACTAATGACCAAAGATCAGACGAGTTGTGGGATGACATCAAGGATATCTCACACAAAGAAAGCAAGAGGTCATTAAAAAGATAGGAAAGAAAGAAAAGACCAAAATGGATGTGAAAAGAGACTCTGAAACTTGCTCCTGAATGTAGAGTAGCTACAGCAAAAGAAATGATGAAGTAAAAGAGCTAAACAGAAGATTTCAAAGGGCAGCTCAAGAAGATAAAGCAAAGTATTATAATGAAACCTGTGAAGACCTGAAGTTAGAAAACCAAAAGCTGAAAGAGCTGAAGAAAAAATTCAAGCCTCAAGTTGCAATAGTGAAGGATTCTACTGGGAAAATATTAAACAATGCAGGAAGCATCAAAATAAGATGGAAGGAATACCCAGAGTCATTGTGTCAAAAAGAATTGGTTGATGTTCAACCATTTCAGGAGGTAACATGTGATCAATAACTGATGGTACTGAAGGAAGAAGTCCAAGCAGCACTGACGGCATTGGTGAAAAACAAGGCTCCAGGAATTGACGGAATATCACTGAGATGTTTCAACAAATGGATGCAGTGCTGGAAGTGCTTACTCTTCTATGCCAAGAAATTTGGAAGACAGTTACCTGGCTAACCGACTGGAAGATATCCATATTTATACCTATTCCCAAGAAAGGTGACTCAACCAAATGCGGAAATTATCACACAATATCATTAATATCACATGCAAGTAAAATTTTGCTGAAGACCATTCAAAAGTGACTGCAGCAGTACGTCTACAGGGAACTGCCAGAAATTCAAGCTGGACTCAGAAGAGGACGTGGAACCAGAGATATCATTGTTGATGTCAAATGGATCCTGCCTGAAAGCAGAGAATACCAGAAAGATGTTTACCTGTGTTTTACTGACTAAGCAAAGGCATTAGACTCTGCAGATCATAACAAATTATGGATAACACTGGAAAGGATGGGAATTCCAGAATACTTAATTGTGCTCATGAGGAAACTACATAGATCAAGAGGCAGTGGTTTGAACAGAGCAAGGGGATACTGCATTGTTTAAAGTCAGGAAACTTGTGTGTCCAGGTTATATCCTTTCACTATACTTATTCAATCTGTATGCTGAACAAACAATCTGAGAAGCTGGACTATATGAAGAAGCATGTGGCATCAGGGTTGGTGGGAGACTCATTAGCAATCTGTGATATGCAGATGACACAACCTTGCTTGCTGAAAGTGAAGAAGACTTGAAGCACTTACTGATGAAAATCAAAGACTACAGCCTTCAGTATGGATTACACCTCAAGTAAAGAAAACAAAAATCCTCACAACTGGACCAATAAGCAACATCATGATAAATAGAGAAAATATTGATGTTTTCAAGGATTTCATTTACTTGGATCCAGAATCAATGCCCATGGAAGCAGCAGTCAAGAAATCAAACGAAGTATTGCATTGAGCCAATCTGCTGCAAAAGACCTCTTTAAAGTGTTGAAAAGCAAAGATCTCACTTTGAGGACTAAGGCGCACCTGACCCAAGCCATGATATTTTCAATTGCCTCATATGCACATGAAAGCTGGACAATTAGTAAGGAAGACTGAATAAGAACTGATGCCTTTGAATTATGGTGTTGGTGAAGGATATTGAATATACCATTGACTGCCACAAGAACGAGCAAGTCTTTCTTGGAATGAAGTACAGCCAGAGTGCTCCTTGGAAGCAAGGATGGCGGGACTTCAACATTTACTTTGGACAGGTTATGAGGAGACACCATTCCTTGGAGAAGGACTTCATGCTTGGTAGAGTAGAGGATCAGCAAAAAAGAGGAAGACCCTTGATGAGATGGATTGACAAAGTAGCTGCAACAATGGGCTCAAACATAGCAATGATTGTGGGAATAGAGTAGTACCAGGCGGTGTTTCTTTCTGTTGTACTTAGGGTCACTATGAGTTGGAACTGATTCCATGGCACCTAACAACAACAACAACACCATCTTTGTGTTTAAAGTCTTCACTGGATGCCTAGAAATACTTGGTTAGTTGATCTTGTTGAACAGATAGAAACAAAAAACTGATTGGAAACACTGACTACTTCTGACTAACATGTTAATTTAGCCTTAGTGAAACATAGTCTTGCTGGTCATTTTTTGGTGAATCCCTGATTACAAAGTATTATTTTCCTTCCTCTTCAGCTGGTCAGATTCACTAGAAAGTGTTCCATTTTCTTGCCTAGAAGGGAAAACAAGAACAAAAACAAACAAACAAGAAAACAACCTGGCTGTTGACATGTTGTTAGCAAAGCAGAAACAAACTTAGGGTCTCAGCAATCAACATTCAAAATGTAGGAGTTCATTTAATCCTGTGTTTGGTATAGAACACAAGCATTCCTCAATTCAGAAATTCAGAATCCACCCACTGCTCCTTGGAAACCCTATGGGGCAGTTCTACTCTGTCCTGTAAGTCACTACGAGTCAGCATCAACTCAATGGCAATGGGTTTTAATTTAGTCAACTCCAACTCCCTTCATCCGCATTTCTACAGTACTTGTTAACTTCCAGTCACTGATCCTTTAGCATATAATGCTGTGTATTTTGGGTTTGTACCCTGCTTTCCTCTGACAGTTTATGATTTAGTTTCCTTGGGCCTGCTGAGCCAGTTACCAGGTGTCCATTTGCTCTTAGCTTCCCACATTTTGTTGCTATTGCCTCTTCCCTTGTACCCCCTTTTCCTTATGTTTTTGACAAAAAAAGAAAAAAAATCCATTTTCTGTAGTTTTGGAAGAGCTTAGGAGGGAGTGAAATTATATGTTTATACTTGATCCATCGTTTGACCTGCTATTGCTTTGTGATACATGTCACACGCTAGGTAAAATCTACAAAGAGTCCTCAGGTGAAAGTTAGAGTAAGCGTAAAGGCCCAATAATAACTGTTGAAGGCAACAAGTAACTTTTAAAAACTGTTTCTTTTCCTGGCCTTGAACTGTTCATGTCTTGCCTTTTGTTCTTTACCTGGCTCTTTCCCTTCTGAACACTACCACCCATGTCTCTACTTACCTCTCAGATTGAACACTATGCTTAACACTCTGTCTTGTAGACCCAATGCTAGCCCTCCAAGAACTCAGACCACATTTCTTCAGGATAGGCAAAATGACTCCTGTTCCAAAGCCTTTTCAGAATGTTTCATTTGTAAGGGAATAGGCACTACTATCTTATGGTAAGTAAACTAATGACCATTTCATTGATGTCTATTCATACGTTTAAGAAAGGGAGATTGAGTTTTTCAATATTTTAAAATCTTGATCGCTGATCTCTATTCACTGTCTACAACACAGGTCTTCCCACTTCAGTTAGCTACTGAAGAATTTCCTCTTGGTTTAAAAGGTGATTGTCACAAGTAGAAGATTAATATAAAAAAGATTAGCCTAACATTGGGGCTTTCTTTATGATTTAATGAGAAATATTTAAAGGGCTTTGGAAAAAAGTAAGGTCTTGAAAAGAATCAAGGACAACTGCTTAAAATATTTTATCTTGGAAAGAAATGCTTTTAAATATCTTTATTTATAAGACTCATAGAAAATGGGTTAGAGAATGCATAATGCAGCAAAATAAAATTTTTGTAATGCAAATTATAGTAACAAAAACACAATTTAATTCCACACAATAAAGATTTATGGAGCACCTTCTTTATGCACTGCACTGCATTAGGGTGCTGCAGGAGAAAAGAACAGTAAGAAGAATGCAGTTCCCAAGGAGCTTAGACATTAATAAGGAACAATAAAAACAAGTTCACATAAAACTATATGCTTTGTCTGAAAATGGCCTAAGAATATGGACATATAACTTTTAATTCATCTATGACACTTTCAAAGGGAAATGGGCAATATTAATTATACTTGGAAAATGAGATCAACCTAACAAATCAAGATGCAAAGTGATGACATGAGGGTTCCAAAGTGGAGGAGTTTTTATCTATTCAGTGAGGTCAGGAGAGATAAAAATGGAGAACGTAGAATTCAGTATGAGCAAAATCATAGGTGAGGGATAACAAATATTTGAATGGTTTCAGGTATAAAAGTATTTGCTGGCAATAAGCTTGAAAGGAAAGTTGAGAATAGGTTTTGGAGGGTCTGCATATAAAACCCTTGTTTTAACAGAGGAATGATATGATTCAAACTCTAACTTGAGAAAATCATTCTGCGAGATGGGCTGGAGCAGAGGGAGATAAAAGAGAGAGAGATTGAGTTAGGGAGACGATTATGAAGTTATTACATTTTGTAAGGCATAAAGTGATGCAAACAAAAACAGGTCAAGAAAGTCAAGGAGAAATCAGATGCTGATGCTACTTTGGAAGGATAATTTATAGACTTAGCAAATGTCTAAGGGGGTTGGATATATTAGCCAAAGGGAGAAGGAGAAGACCAAGAACACACCAAGTTTTCATGGGTAGGTAACTGAGAGTAGTCGGTGCCATTAACATAATTAGATAATTCAGGAGAAAGCATGTTTACTTTCAGGGGAGAAAAGGGATACTGATGAATTTTCTACTTGGCATATTAAGTTTGGGAGGCTACAGAGCCATCCAGATTAATTTGCCAGCAAGTGGGTAGAAATGTGAATCTGGATTTCATGCCTGCTCATCTCCACAAAGGAGAGAGTATGGAATAAAAGAGGTTAAAAACATGCAGAGAGCATATATAAAGTCACAAGAATTAAGTGAAAGAAGTTAGCCATAGTAGGGGAAAATGACTCTGAATTCTAATGTCTAGAAGCCAAAATTTTACAAAGGGCTATGGACCCAGATATTCTAACAGGCCCTAGGGATGGAAGAACAATAAGAAATGGGTCTAACTCTCAAGGAGCTGTCTAGAAAAACTATCAGTGGCAGAGTAACATCAGTATTAAATACCTTTAAGAAGCCAAGTAAATAGAGAATGAGAAAAACCTGGATTTAGTAATAAACATACTAATTACCCTTGAAGGAATAGGCCCAGATAAGTGATGAGAATTGAAACAAAATTATAAGACATAAAGTAGAAGTGAGTAAAGAAGAAATGAAAGGAATAGATTATAAATTTTTCATTCAAGGAGATTAAGGGAGATAGATAAATTGTGGTAACAACGGGGATGGGAGTGGGCATAAGACTGGGTTGAAGCTTATACTTTAAAAAAAAAAGATTTAAAATATTTAAAATATGCACACATTAAGCTCAATTACATGATATTTGAATTCCTGTAATATTCTAGGTATGCTACAAGGGCCTCAACATCCCTAACTGGATCTTTCTTTTTATCCAAGACAGATTTTTCTAATTTTGTCCTTCCTTGTGGCAAAAATCATAATATATATTGATACCGATCTATCTACTTATATATATACATACATGAATATATGTATATCATAAAATAGGCTTTCAGCATTAAATAAATTAAAAATTAATATATGTAAGAAAAATTAATGATCTCATGGGTCAGATTGGCAATATTTCTAGGTCATTTTGTTTTCTCTTTCATAATAAAAATAAGGTAGATTGTAATCGTTTCATTCTTGGATTCAGCCTGAAATTAGGGTTTCACATCAAACATATTCCTCCTCAGTAGTCTTATAAAAATAATTTTAATCTTTTGTTTAAAAGACTTGTACAAATGAAAAATACCCATGTATATACATATTGTTGGTTGGCTAAACTTCCTAGATTCCTACACATTGACATATTCTAAAAAGACCTAACAACTTTTACCAGCAAGTCTTCTTCTAAACTCTTGAAAACAGATTTTTCAAATTCTCAGGAATTTACTCTAGATCCAGAATTCTAAGATTTAACAAACAGTTCTGTATTTCTCTAGTCAGAGACCAAATCTAGGCTAGATCAAATCTCTGTGATCATCTTAGTTACCCTGTTTTGGAACACCTCTTTTGTGTGTGGGTTAAAATTTACAAGATAAATTTCTTGGTGCACCTTTAATTTTTCATAAAAGAATTTCTTTTGCTTCATTCCTAGTACTCATTTCTAATTCTTTCTATAACTCAGATGACCTGTTGGAACTATTGACACATATTAGACCTGATTTTCATGAAAATCTTGGCTTGGCACTTGATTACTTGTAACTAACTGTTTGAGATTCTCAGAAAGACATTTCACAGTGGATCCTGTGTTCAACACAATTCATTAAAATGTTAGATATGAAAATGTTTATATTTTTTCTTGTGTTCTCTGAGTCAGTTCTCTACGCATGACTACCCTTTACTATAAAAAAGGGAAATGTTGTTATTGTGTGTCGTCGAGTCCATTCTCACTCAGTGACCCTATATAACAGAGCAGAACTGCCCCATAGGGCTTCCTAGGCTGTAATCTTTCCAGGAGCAGACTGCCAGGTCTTTTCTCCCTTAGAGCAGCTGGTGGGTTTGAACCCCCATCCTTTCCTTTAGCAGCTGACTTTAATGATTGTACCACCAGGACTCCATTTAAAAAAAAAAAAAGGAAATCAAGTAATTAAATGGGACTCTACCAAAGATTCTGGAGATAAAATTGACTCTTCTGATTAAATTTACCTAGACATTCATAGTGTATGATTTTAAACAACAAATTATACTCATGTATCCAAAAAAATTATTTTTTATTTTTGTTAAGTGGTGGTAGAAATTTTTAACACATCCTATGTTCTATCTATTAACTTTGGGAGGCTATAGAGCCATCCAGATTAATTTGCCAGCAAGTGTGTGGAACTGTGAATCTGGATTTCATGACTGTTCACCTCCACAAAGGAGAGAATAAAAGAGGTTAAAAACATACAAAGGGCATATGCAAACTCACAAGAATTCACTTTGACTGCTTTTAGTCTGAAGTACATTTGTATGCACTGATGCTTTCTACTCCTGTCCTCAACCACCGTCATATGCATCTGGTTAGTTGTTAAACAATTCTCTAGTTTACTAGGCCAGTCTAATATATTTGCTAAATTCAGGCAAATCCTTAAGAGTTGTCATTTTCTGTTTCATATTGATTAAAAGACATAGACAGTAGGGCTACTGCTATAGATCATATCCTACACATTGGTCATAAATGTATGTAAATCATTCATTGAGTAAAACCACAATGTCTATAAACCATTTTTCTGTTCTCTTATTTATTGACAGGTTTTTTTTTTTTTTTTAAATTACAACACAATGAGTTGATGGTAAGTACAGAAGATGCAATAGTATAAAAAGCCATTTAACCCTTCCCTAGGTTAAGACACTTACAGCAGACAAAAACTGCCCCACCCCAAGTCCCATCCTCAAATGGAAACAAAATAAATATAAATTAATAAATACAAAACAAATCACTGCACAGCCCTTAACTCTTTGATTGCCATGGCAAGAACCATGCTGATGATTCTAGCTTGTGACATTTGTGTGGTTAAAGGTTGCCGCAGCAGTCAAAGGGTTATAGCATTGTAAACATAAGTACTTTGTGGAAAAGTTCAGTCATGTTAATGGTCTACAGCATGAGATTAATAGCATGACCCCTTGACCTTTAATGACACAACAGTATAAGGAGTTAAAGAAATAGTAGCTTGGTGAGCTGTTACATAGTCAACCATTTTATTTAACAATGTGCTATGAGGCCTTGATTTACTAATAAAAGACAACTTGTGAATAATAAACACTGTTCAATGCATTGATCAATAAAATCAATGAAAAACTTAATTTAAGCACCACAAAATTTTGCCTGATTATATCTGACAGTCATAATACACTTTAGCACCATTTATTTAGCCTTATATTTGCACACAAACAAGCTTTGTGTTTGTCAGTAGAAGCTATCTGGAAAAAAAAAAAGCCAGATTTAAGATGGTATAAATGTATAGAATCATAGGTGAGCAAAATACCACTAACAACTTACAAATCTTAAAACTCATTCAGCAAATGAATGTGTTATTTCTTTCTTTCCTTGCACATGGAAGACGTTTAATGAAATAACGTTGCGTGTAATGTGAATGATCCAGAAACTTAAAGTTAGATTTTAATACTCTCTCCATAACATGAAAACTTCACGGGGAATTAAAACAAAGGTAAAGTATTATCAGACAAGCAGAAGATAAGGGCCTAAATATTTAATTTCCTGGTGTTTCTCTCTGCTTCACAGTTTGTTATTTAAATAAAGTCTGCTTTAATTTTATTCTTTCAATTTCCCATAACCACAATATAGAAAGGAAAAAGGGTTTTCATAAAAAGCTATAAAACGTGTACTGTTTACCCAAGAGACAACTTTCCTTTGTAATTGCTTGCATCTCCTTCTGACTTGGAAAGATAAATGTCTGTGCAATTTTTTAAATTAAATATATGGTATTTATTTGACAAACTAAATTTATGGGAGTTTTTCCCCTTAATCTAGTAAATATATATATATATATTTATATATACTATATATTTCCAAATCTATTTTACCAGATAGCTTATATGGATGGTATAAATCTCTTTTCATTATCATATTGATCCACTACTGGAATCAAGATAATGTTAATACAGGTTTACAAGTTTTACAACATCTTGATGTTGCTATACTGATGAAGTAGGCAAATTTCTCAATGTCAATAACTGGTTCTTTTAAAAAGCCATCAACAGACTGTGGACTAATTAGATTTTGTGTTTTTGTTTAAAAAATTAAGTTTATTAAAAGTTATAGTAGTGTAAAATTGAACTAGTAAACTCCATTTATTTTCCTCTTATAATATAAAAAACAAGATATATTTGTTTATAATTCGATACCTAAAAAAAATTTTTTTCAAGACTTTTAAGCCTGAAGCAAATTTTTATGGCCAAGTCTCTAAAACCCCTGAAAATAGAAGTTCACAATAGAAATGCTGATGCAGTCAAAACCAATGCAGCAAAAAGCTGCCACTATAATACCCCTATTCTTTTATTCTCTTCCTTTCTAATATATATGTAATTTACACATAAAGGAAAATAGACCCAAGAATCAAGCTTTTAGGCATTCATGTACCCATGATGTACCTTAAATAGAACACTATACTTTGGTATTTACTTTCCTGTATAATTATTTAGGATACATTCTCCAAAAGCAAACTTCCTTAGCCATTTTATCAACAGACAACAGCCATCATACTCAGCATTTCACTTTTCTCAGGGGACTAGCTCTATAAAAGTTAGAAGCCAATGAAACACATTGGGAGGTGTGAGAAATTTACAGGAACCAAGTCTTTGCATGAAATGTGTGGAAGAAAATACTGATGAACAAAGATATATTTCCCAGGCACCACCTCTGGTGCACAATGTTGCTGAATTTGGGTTTCCACAAAGGAGTGGTAAAGTAAAATCTGTAAAAAAGGGACACGGTGGAAATTGAAAGGAATGCAAATATAGGCACAGACTGCATAAGACAACACAAAATGACATAAGCCTCCGAACCATCTGCATTTTCAGGCAACAAACACAAGGTAAACAAATAATTTCAGAACTGGAGGAGCAGAAAAACCAGGCACACAATCACCTTTGTTTGGAAATTGTGTTTGTTTGGCAGCAACAAAGTAAGATTTGTGAAATTTTGTATTTATGAACATTTAAAGAAATAAAGGAGTCCATATAAGATATAAACGAAGTAAATGACAAAAAGAAGTAAAAACTTAACTTTACGCAGGCAATAGTATATACTAAAGAGCCGTGAGAAGACAGGCAAAGGCAAAAATGTGGCCTCTGTGATAGCACTTCAGTGGTAACAGAAATATGATATTGATTTAAAGATAACCCTCGTGCTACCACCAAAATCGTTCATTCAAAAAAAGTACGTCCTACCTTAACAGTTGGAGTGTCAATATATAGACAGGGAACAAGTTCAAACTGGCATTACAAAACAGCAAATTAAACATGCATGCTAGTGACTTTTCAAATAGACAGTTCACACCAGGCTTTAGTCATCCATATTGGCAAGACAGGCCAACATAGCAACATACATTTATATAAAGGGTGGCAAGTACAAGCAGCACCATATCCTATCCTAGGAAAAGGCATCCCACCATGCAGTCACATCTCACCAAAACTTCATCCTGTATGAGACATGTATAAAAAGGTCTGTGTCAAAAAGTATTACGCCTGGGATCCAAACTACCTACAAACCAAGTGCTACAGAAATATCTGTATTGTGAGCACTATATTTTCATAGATACAAACAACTGGATAAAAGACTCAAGAAACATCTTCCTAAGTCAGAAAGTTAATCACTTTATTCTTGTTGACCATTCTCTCCTTCTAGTTTTTCTATGTAAAATAAGGGTTAGTGGCCTAACATGATACAAGTATTATATTTCCGTATTTATATTTGATTTCTTTCTCCCTTCTTAAGGGCATATAAGTTCAGCTCTATAGCAGAGCACCTGGCAAAGTTATGTGAATCAGCACAACATTCTAGTTTATGATGTATTTGTCCTATAGTGTCTAATGCACCTCTTAACATGAGAATATGTTGAGTGCAAACTTGAATATTATTCCCAGTCCAACGTTATAAAAGATAAATTCTAGGACACACTGCTCTTTAAACTGAAAACGTGTAAAACCTTCAGAAATCTTTATAAATAAATATCTTTCATATGTAAGCTTTTATATTTATTATTCACTGGCCATGAGTTACTGGTTTTGCCCTCATTTTCCTTAAAGAGCTTTAGTTATGGTGCCTGTGAAGTCACTGTTACAGAACTAAGCATCTAGTGATCTTACAGCCTTACTTAATATAAAGAGTTTGCATTGTTCTAAGAAATGCTGCAGGTCATGTCCAGTTGTATGTTCACAATTGTGCTTAAAAATTGAAAGCTGTTACTTCAATATTCCACCAGAAAACTGACAGGAATTTTACAACATCACATCTGTTATTCGTTCAATTTCTGTGAATATGTCAAATCAATGTTCATTCTTAGGCTTTATATACTATTGGTTTAAATTTTAAAGTAGACACATGTATAAAACATTGAAAGTGATATTTGTAATTGGATGTTATTAATCTGACTTGAAAAATCTCAGAATCATTTCAACATTACACCAATGGAAACAAATGAAAATTTGAGCAGTACATCGAAAGATAAAGGTTACAATTATATGAGACCAAAACACTAAGGCAACTTCTTTGCAACTATGCCAAGTGCTTTTTCTTACATGATAATTGAGGTAAACATCTATCCTAGGGAAATGGCTCTTCTCAGGGGATTCTAACATTATATACCTTTTCAGTTGAGGTTACCAAACACCTAACTCTGACAATTTTAGCCTATAAGGCAATGCACGAGTACTGGATGTGTTTAAGCAGGGTAACATCTAATGACCACTGGCTAATTATATACATTGATAGATCACATAGTGCTCAACATCAGTGTGAAGAACATGAAGTTACATTTTTCTGTACTATTTTTAAACTTGCTAATGTAAAATTTCCAATTGTATTATTAAAGTATTAAAGAGTGCTATAGTATGTCTTTATTATTATTATTTTTACAAAACACTCATTTTTCCTTTTCTCCATTTCCATTATATTTAACAAATATTTAGCATTCAAATTTATGGTGTGCTACTATCCCAGGTTACTGCTTTATTATATAAAGTTCTAATTTTTTAAACAGACACGTGTTTGTCAGTTATTTCTTATGGTCATAATAAATCTGTATCATGAAGGTGCATAAAAAGCAATGGTGTAGTCAGATCCTCTAATGTGAGTGTCTTGATATCTTTTGTGGGATGATAAAATGATGGTGATTGTATTTATAGCTATTTGTAATAGCTCATCTGAATTTAACATTTTTGGTTTAGACAGCATGTTCTGTTTGACATCTGTGATAGTCTGAAATATGCCCCTGAGAGCATGAAATTAACTGAACTCTTTGCTGTGTTTGCTGAAAAAGTTTATCTAACTACATCTACAAGGTCGTTTCAGTATATCCTCCAATCTCACAGACTCAATACTATCAGTAAATCACAGTCTTTCTTAATTTCTGGAAATAACTGAAACCTAAAAAATATATATATATTTCAATGACTCTTGTGTTAACTCAATCTATTTGATTATAACATCCATTCCTCTTCAGATAGCACATTGAGTTTAGTCAATACGGACACACTGGTTATTCTACTGTAACACCCACAAAGTGGGTGTGCATCTGTACCATGCTAGAGATACCAGCATAATAATATGCAGAACTTGCAAGTATTATATTATTACCCCTAGGATTCACTATATAGACCACCATCCAGGTATTGGAACTACCAGTGAAGTTTCAGCAATGTTCTTACCCAAAACACTATGTTTTTTAATCATTCACAGAAAGGGAATAACAATAAGTATATATCACCAAAGTAATAAGTAATAAACTACCAAATTGTGTGTTAATAATAGAAAAAGATTATAGGCAATCTGACAATTAAAAATAACATTTGCATATTTCATTGAACAAGTCTGTATCCTTTATCAGTAATTATTTTTTAGTAATCATTACTTAGTAATTGATTACATCTGATTCAGAAATGCCTTGCCCTCTGATTGATAACAGAAATTGCCTTTCCTAGTGTCTAATTTGGCTATGTTATTTTTGCAATTGTAAAAATCCTCTGTATTGGTATGCTGTGATGGCATTCTTAGCAGACACTTGGTTCTCAGTGGGTCAACAGTTAAATCCATTCTCATTTTTAGGTATATTATGGACAATCTTCTGTACCGGTCTGATGTAGAATTACTGCTTTATAGAGAATGTAGGGTCATCAGCTGTTTTAATTCTTCATTCAGGCCTGCTAATAACATATAGAATAATATTTGACTAAAATTATAAACTATATAGACAATTTAGGTAAAGAACATAGCCATGTGTACATGTGGGTTTATATTAGATAAAGTAATGAAAAATAATGAAACAGCAAGAGAAACATAACCGTGTTTTTTTTTTGTTTGTTTGTTTTTTGTGGTTGTGAATGGGTTTTATTTTAATTTGGGAAACCCTAGGTCTGTCTGAGTTTTTCATTGTTATTTTTGTTGTTGGGTGCCATCAAGTCGATTCTGACTCACAGTGACCTCATGTGACAAAGCAGAACTGCCCCGTATAGTTTTTTTGGTTATAATCTTAACAGAAGCAAATAACCAGGTCTTTCTGCCATGTATCTGCTGGATGGGTTCAAACTATCAACCTTTTGGTTAACAGCCAAGTGCTTAACCATTGTACAACCAGGGCTCCTTTCATGTTATTAGTGATAGGATTGGGGGGGAAAAAAAAAAAAGGTAAGTTGTGTATTTCTATTGATACTGACCTGGTACATTATGTTGTTGACCCATAGAAATGCACTTTGCATTATTTTTGAATCAGTATTCATATGTGCTAGAGCAATTAGTCACTTTTTCACTAGTCCATAAAATTGAGTTTTTTTTTCCCCAAACTCCAAGAGGCAGAGGAGTCAGCAAACATACTCACAAAGTGCCTGGTGTTCAACAAGCAAATGGAATCCCAGTGTTTGTGATTATGTTGCACTTACTGATTTCTTATCTCTTGTAGTCTCACAGTCTGATAATTATTTAAATGTTCATCAAGAGAACAGCCATATGCATCTTACATAAATTTCACCTCATATTCAAGTAAATATGACCCAACCCTTATCCATGACGCTTGCTAGAATTCAAGCATAATGGTAGTCTCTTTCCCTTCTTAATGCTATGATTATTTTCTAGCCCTTAAATTTATAGTCTTAAAATGAATCAAGATATTGTGACAAATGAGTAAAGAAGCAATAGATTGCTTATTCAGTTTCTTCTTCATTTTAGAGAAAAAAGATCAACTTTGAAAACAAGTTGCTGGAGTTCCTCAATGATTTGCACATGATCCAACATGACACCAATCCTCATTTCTATCTTTAGCAAAATATAATTGCCAGTCATTTTTTCTTGACATCATGTCCTAAAGGATTAACCGATTTCACAAGCAAACACTGTGTAAATGAGCTTATGTATATAGTCCTCCATGTTCAGTAACAGTGAATAACTCTTTATGATATCAGCGTCATCTAGAATGGAAGCACTGAGATAAAGTTACAGGGCTGATTCTGGTCCTCTCTCCTTGCTTTCTTGGCCCACATGTACATAATCTCCGACATCTTATCAAAATACAGTCTGCATTGCATAATGTTTTGCTGTAAAGCCATACCTCTTTTCTAACTGTTCTTTTTTTTCTTAGCCTTACATTATATATGCTCAGGTTGTAAGAAATAACAATCTGCAAGGCTTTGCAGCATACCATCCATGATTACACAACATTTTCTCAACCAAATAATAAACATGTAGTTTAACAAAAAGGCATTCTAATTTTCATGCTATGTTGAGTATAAATATAAATTCAAGGCAGCCAAACTATCCATTTCCAAATAAGAATGTATACCTACACTCATTAAAAATCATCTGGAAATGTTTATTATTAGCAAATGAGTAAGAAATTTTCACTAGTATAAAATTCCTGCTTTATATAAAAGCCACACTGGCCATTCAAGTATTTGAGGTTTTTTTTTGTTTTTTTTTCCCCTATGGATTTTGTAATTTGTACTAAAAGGATAAAATTGGACATGAAATTATATTAAAGGAAAGGGAAAAGCCACTTCTAATGATAGGGTATTTTTAGAGTGTGCATGTAAAGAGCAAAGTGTCCCCCTGCAAATCTACCATCAATACTCTTTCTCTCTCCCCTCTAAGGAAACAGCTCATGCTTACTAGGATTTTAGAGAACAAATTAAACAATCCAAATGGAGAAGCAACACCAGATTTCCTTCAATTTGTGCCAGTTTGCAAGTTAAAGGTCAAAGGGCAAAGACATAGAACAGGACTCTTCAAGGAAATTTTTCACAGAAGACAATGTTTAAGTTGTTAATGACAGTCAACAGATCAATAGTCAAGTTCAAGGCAAGCTGTTCATTGTTTCGAAAGTTAATCCCCTCAAAAGCTGGCTTTCACACAAAGCCAATGTCTGACTCATGGGGTGCATTCGTTTTGACCATCTCTAATAAGTTCACAGCCCAGTGGCTGTAAAGCCTTTCACTGCAAGAAGCAGCTCCTAAAAATCAATAAAGAGGTCTGTCAGTTGCTGACTTTTCTCTAGGAAAAAAATATTGATACAAACCTGCTCTGCAGGTCACGTGAAAATGACAATACTGCTGTTAGGACAAATTACACTCAATAATGAAATGCTTTGGTGGTCTCTTGGCTCTGTCAGTGATCAAATGGATGGCTAAATGCCAGAAGCCACACTAACCCTTTGAGAACTATGGTTGACATGCAAAAGGTAATGCACTGGAGGATACTCATGCAACCTCAGAGTCATCATTTTTGCTCATTTTTAAAACGGCAATGCTAACTGCATGTACCAAGGCAAAGTGAATTTTCATGCAATGGATTTTAAAACAAGAAATTCAATATGTCTAAGAAAAAAAAAAGTCTATTATAACCAGTTGTTTAAATAAAATTTCACTCTTACGAGATACTTAATAAAATACCTTTTTATTTGCCAGAAAATGTTTGGCAAGTAACATCATTTCTGTTTGTTATAAATGCATTTATGTAGTACCGTAAATCACTTAAAAAATTACACGGGATTACAGGATATCTTTTAAAAACCTGAACTTTTTGAGCCTGTGCCCTGTTTTTACCATTGCCCAGTTCTAAAATTTACCAAATACCAAGGCTGACGTCCCTAAGACTCTGAAAGCTGATCTGATAGTTCTCAAAGGGTTACTCCAATGTATCACTAGTGTCACACATCCTTGTAAAATAACTGTCACTGTAATCCACTTCAGACACAAACTGCTTCTTGCTCTGTTTTGTAATGAATATTCTTGACAGACCCATGAAAGGCCTGGGGCAATGGCCTAATACAATCTGGGGAGATTATCACAATGATGTAGGGGAAGGTGGCAGGAAGGGGTTTAGAAACACTTCAAAACAATTAAAAGGTCCTGTTTGAATATAGCTATGAATATAAATGCAATGAAACATTGAGGACATAGCTGAGAACAGCTGTAGAAAACGAAAAATGGATGTATTATTAAGGCTGTTACTATATTGCAGATATTTTGGCCCCTTGTTGGAAAATGGCTGTCCCAACAGTCTAAAGTCCTGCATGTGTATTCCAGATCTCCCACCTGAAAAAATGGTGCGTAGGAGACTATCCGAAGCAGTCAGAGAGCTATCTTCTTTGGAGACAAAGCTGTTTTGGGTCTTCACACTTTCCTGAAAGTTCAATGGTGGGTTTTTTTTTTTTTTTTTTAATCTTTTCCCCCCTTGCTTTAAAGCAAAAAAAAACCAACAACAACAAAAAAAAAAACATGGGTTTTCTCTGTCTTGCTTCCCCCCTCCCAGAAATGGGCTCAGACTTCAGAAGGAAAATAATATTAGAAACCTTTAAGAAGAATCTTTTCCTCTTTTTTTCCTCTTCTTTAGTTAATCCTGAAAATTTACTGGGCATTGAGCGTGCAGAGGAAAGGCCTAGAACTGAATGACAAAGAAAGACAAAGGACTGAAGAACGGCAGATACTGTGCATCATGGAAGCTTCCCCATGAGTGTATTTCTACTCATGTGCAGGACCAGCGACCCTCTGGGTTTGAAAGGTCAGCCTCGAATCAGGCTGCCACAAGCCTGCTCCTAGCTAGGAAACAGCATAACAGCTCTTGTCTTGAATCTCAAGTTACCACAAACTCCTGGAAAAGAAAGGAAAAAACAAAACAAAAACCTACATCACACCCACTCTTGCATAGAGCGTTTGCAGTACAGTATGTGGCGGGGTGTTCCTTTCCTCTTGAACTGGAACACAGTGTAAACCAATACAAGGAGGCATAAGGCCAAGATGCAGGGAATGACAATAGCTATGGCTTTCACAGTGCTGGCTGTGTTGTCCAGTTTGATGACAATGTCTACATCATTTGGTGGGCTGTGTCCTTCTTTATCTCTGTCTGTTGGTCCATCACAGCCCATAAAATCCTTGAGGATGGATCTGGGATATCCAGGTTCTACCTTGAGTATCTGATTGTTGAATTTCCAATACTCCTTTCCTTTGTAGAAATACGTAAAGCCTAGGGGGAAAACACACACACAGGTACCACTTATTTGTGAAAGTGTATATGTACAGAACTTTTCATTAAGTAGCCTACTTTTTTAAACATGTATTTTAAGAAGCTCCAATTTTCATAGGATGAAAACTCTACCCTCAGCTCAGCTGACTGCTAAAATGTATTGCAGGAACTGCAGTCTGTGACTTGGTGCCCTCTAATGTATATGGAAAGCTCAGCCGAGAGAGAGAGAAATATTATCTAGAAAGGACTACTGAAATACTGTGCCATACATCGCTTTCTCTTGATATGTTATAATCTACCCCTAGTCCACATCAGAAAGAGAATGATAATCTATTCAGTCACAGCAATTCTGCTTGCTTATAGAATTGTTGTTACTGAATCACACATTAGTGTGACATCAACGTATACTGAAAGATGTTGAAATAGCCTAATAAATTAAAACACTATTTGCCCTCTGGCTGCTATTGAAGATGTTGTTCAATACATTATAACGTGACTTCTCCATGGCATACCTCAAGGGAAATTTCTTATCATTTTAGTATCAGGAGTAATTGTGTTTCTGCTTAACAATATGTTTGCTTTTGCCATTTGGACAATAAATTATAAGCTTGGAGATGTTTTCCTTTGTGTTCCAGGAAGCTTAAAAAACAAATAGGTATTTGTTGTATAATAACCTCTTTTCTGGCTGTAGGTTATGCCCATTTTATGTCCCTATTCTTTTTGTCCCTTAATTTAGCTTTCTTATTTACTTAGTTTATTAGATATCGGTCACCTACTTATAGAACTTTTAAAGTCATCACTAATCCTTTTAAGGATAAAGCAGGGCATAAATCTACAATTGTATATTTAATACCGGCAAGCGACGTATGTATCTCGTGGGAATGGAGGGGTATGTGGAAGGCTGAAATAACTTAGCAATACATATGTCCCCAAAATTTATGGATGCAGATAACAGACTTTGAAAACTCATGATAATTAAACTATAGATAAGTATTTTTCTAGGAATATTGTCCAAGGTTTTGGTTTTGGTTGACCACATATTCAAACGTTTCTCTCTGCCAACAGTCCTTTTTTGTCAAGTTTCTTTGTGACTATACTGTTACCGTTGTTAGGTGCTGTCGGGTCAGTTCCAACTCAGCGACACTATGTACAACACGAAGAAACACCGCCAGGTCCTGTGCTATCCTCACAATCATTCCTATGTTTAAACCCATTGTTGCAGCCACTGTGTCAATCCATCTCCTAGCAGGTCTTCCTCTTTTTTGTGGACCCTACTTTACCAAGCATAATGTCTTCCAGGGACTGGTCTCTCCTGATAACATGTCCAAAGTACATGAGAAGAAGTCTCGCCATCCTCGCTTCTAAGGAGTGACAGACTTGTTCGTTCTTCTGGCAGTCCGCGGTATATTCAATATTCTTTGTCAACACCATAATTCAAAGGCATCAATTCTTCTTTGGTCTTCCTTATTCACTGCCCAGCTTTCGCAGGTGTATGATGCGACTGAAAATACCATGGCGTGGGTCGGGTGAACCTTAGGCTTCAAAGTGATATCTTTGCCTTTTTTTTTTTTTTTTTTAATAATTATAGCATTAAAACATTTCTTTCTGGTTTCTTGAATTTTATCTCAAGGTAAGAATTATGTTCCAATAGTACAGTCACTATTTGGACATAATTCTTACCTTGAGATAAAATTCAAGATGCCAAGAAGAAAAGTTTTAATGCTATAATTATTTTAAAAATTACATTTTGGTAATATCTAACTTGAGGTTTATAATCCTTGGTGAGGTTTTTGTTTTTCTATTTTATTGAGCATGTATTATGGAGAAGGCACTGTGTTAAAGCATGATATACGCAATTTCACTTTATTCTCACAACCACTCTGTGAGGAAGAATTAATTACCCATACTTTTCAGGCAAAGATACTGAGGATCACAGATAATATAAAATGCCCAAGTCCTGGAAAAAGTAGGATTTAAATCTTGGGTTAGTTCTAGAGCCTAAGCACTTCATGATTTTGCTAAGATTTGCTCATTTAGAGATTTCATACATCTTTTAACAAATTCGACTTCCTAAAATATCATAGTATGTGATAGATATCATCCATGAAATGAAGAACTCCGACATCTCTCAAAAAACTTCAGCTTGACTGGGCCAGCACTTCAGGTCATTTCATTCTGGAAATGATTCTGTTCATGCCACGAAATTCTGCTGTTGCTTTTAGTTTCGAAGGACAGTCTTGCAATCAAAGCAGTTTGCCAAGTGAAAGCAGGCGGTATGTAAATTTAAATTTTTTCTGCAGGGAGCTGGTATCTGATCACACTAATCAAACCCAATGTAATTACTCAACAAGCTTGGATGAAGAAATTTTGAGGGCCTGCCTAATAACAGTACATTAGACGATCATAGTTGAAAAATGGCATTGATCTACAATTAAATAGACCTTCAAAATAGGTGAATGTACTTCTATGCTTACAAACTGAAAACAAACAGCTGGAAGTGTCCTCCTTATCTTTAGATTTTTAGCCAAAGCTAATTACTACAAAACTACTGGACAGTGTACAGAGGTTGAGAAGTTTCTGTTTTCATATCAATACGGTCTGCAGACCAAATTTTATAGTAACATACTCCATATTAAGGAGTAAAATTATAGCTTAGTGAACACACTTGTTAGAAATAAGGAGTCTAGTCAGTAAGAGTTAAATAATATAAGTGTTTGAAAAGAAGTAACCAGAAATCTTTTGTAAATCAAAATCTGTCCCACCCTGACCCACAAAATGTCTCTCTCAACATTTTAGTTTTTTTAAATTCATTTATGAAATGTCAGTTGGTTGAAGAAATGTTCAGGTACTTGAGTTTTTTTTCCCTCTTTAAGAGCAGTTTTGATGTTAATACTGTTGTTGGTGTTACGCTTATTAAGAATAGCAACTTCAGATGAATTCTTACCTGCATTATTCAAATTTGAGAAATTCTGAGAAAGAAATCAACAAGGCTCCAACATATTATTTGATAAATTTTTTGTTATATTAGACTTTACTGCTGATTTTTATATTGTTAGGTCTTAAAAGTGTAATGAGACATTGTTCAACATAGCTGTCTTATTATAGTTTAATATTTTAATTATTGTTTTCATTTCAATAAAAAATTAATCATTTTCTTATCCATCTTATTAATTAAAGAAACAAATAAGATTCAATTGACTATAATTTTATGAGATGCATTCCACTGATTAAAATATTTATCATCATGCTACTACCTTTACTAACCAAGTGAAACAGTAAATTGTTAATTTGAACACATCTACAAACATCCTCAATTAATTTAAATCTTTTCTGCAAATCTAAAATAATTGACAAGATCTTGTAGTAAAGACTTATTTTGAAATAAAAAGCTTTTCTAAAATGTCCCTGTATTTTTAAGAAGTAAAAGAGTCTCTAGTTTTTACTTTAAATTTACACTTCAATAAATGAAAATATGGTTCAAAAAAGTCTTTCTAGTGTAATATGATTCTGATATATCAAATATAGAAGTTGTTGAATACATTTGTTGAAGCAATAAAGAATAATATTATTATGTAAGTGTTAATTGATGAAATGATTACAAATGAATAAAACTGCATTACAGTTAATCATTTGTAGAAAAAATTGTGGCGGTGAGAAATTGCCATGATTTTAACCTAAATATTGGGTTAAAAAATACGCCAGTTTTATAAGTTTACATCTTTTTCCTACAACATTGTTCAACTTATAAAATGTTTACCTGAACACTTGTATATGCCATATTTTCCAACAGGAAAAAAATTCTACAAATAAAGATCATCCATTAGCCTTTTTAGTAGTGTAGTGGTATAGCTGACTAGTATTACTTGAAGGTAGTGTATAAACAATTGACACAGATGACTTTCAGTATAGTCATGATTAACTCACAAAATTTATTTAAATTTCAGCTGAAACTAATATTAAATATATTTGAAGTTTCCTTGGTCTCAAATGAAAGTAGTAGAAGTACTGCAGATAGGGATATGTCATGTAGACAAATAAGAATTTCTTTTTAGAGGTTTGTGGAATGTAGGAAAAACATACAGAGTATACAATGAGTGGGCCAAATTATTTCTTACTTAGGAAACCATATCTGATAACTTCTTTTTGGCACAGAATGAGTTTACATGGCATTTTCCAATCTTTGTTCTATGGAAAAGGAGTATCCTGATTGACTTTATAGGACATTTCACATAAAAGTTTCCTTTGTTAAATAAATTAAAAAAAAAACTTGATTAAATTATATATGTGTATCTACATATATACATATATCTATGTTTCATAAGTGCAGCAATTCACAGAGCCTTAGTATGCTAATGAACAGTTCCAATCTCCAAAGGCAGAATACAATACACAGTCTTCCCAAATGTATCTGGTCACCAATTGTTTTTCCTCACAGAATTCCGAAGAAAATATAACAAGTGTTTCTCCGAATGCAGTTTTGTTTGGATAATTTATTCCTTCTGGACATCTTCTTTGACTGACCTCACTTGACTGATTACTACTTTATAATAACTCAAAATGAAATTAATTGGTGCATATTAATATGTTGCTTTGGTAACACACACACATATCTGTACATATGTGAGTGAGTGTGTGTGACTGTGTAATAGGTGTTCCTTGGTAACAGTGCCTATGTGTTCTCTGATTCCCACTATTCTGTGCTCATTAATAAGACAAATATTAATGTTTAGTAAATGTGAATGAATATACTGAATCTTGTGGAAATAACAGTTGCTTGAATCAAACTTGTAGATTTTAAAAAAGAGTGAGTATGGGGGTGGACAATTGATACATCCAATGAATAGAACCAAGATCTAAACTATTTAAGGTTAAAAGCTGGGCTGTAATCAACTAATACGAAATGCAGCAGAGTTAAACATAAAATCTTGTATTTATCTTAAAACTGCATTTTCCAAGGAGAGATTATAAAATACCTGGAAGTTGTATCTTGACAGCAATTAATGTAGAAACATTCCAGGGGAGGGAACCCAATTTTACTGTATGTTAAAAATCTCATGCAGTTACTTAAAAGGCTGTCAAGTAATGTGTGCTAAAAAGAAAGCATTTCACTACATTTTGAGTGAGGCAATTCTTATTTGGAATAGTGTAGTTATTTGCAGGGGCTAAAAACAAAAAGAGATTTGTTACATTTAGATGATTTTAGGTGCAAAGCAGGAGGATGATGGCTAGGAAGTGACGTTCTGAGATAGCTGGGGTTTGTTTGGTATGACCAAATGAAAACTTTGGTAAGATATGACACATCTTCAATTATTTTAATGACTGTTGTTGTTGTTGCTATATGCCATCGAGTTGGTTTCCACTCACAGTAACCCTGTAGGACAGAGTAGAACTGCCCCTATAGGGTTTCCAAGGAGCAGCTGTTAGATTCCAACTGTCGACCTTTTGGTTAGCAGCCAAGTTCTTAACCATTGTGCCACCAGGGCTCCATTTTAATGACTACCATGTAGAAGACGATATTAACTTCTTCTTTGGAGACAGTATATTACACCACACACTTTAGGATCTAGAGTATTCTAGTTTCAAACCTTAGATATATGTCTACTAGTTGTATGATTTTGAGTCATACTTATTGTATAAATGGAGTGTTGGTTTTCTCATTTATAAATAATAACCAGGTTGAAGAGGTGTTTGTGCCAGATAATTAAATTAGACCATTTATGTAACATACCAATAAATGGTACCAAGTATTCATATTTCATTGGTCAAGGTGGCAGAATTAATATCAATAGGTAACATTATACAGAGGTATCAAAACAAACAAAAAACCAAAAAACAAAAAACAAACCCACCGCCATCGAGTCGATTCCAACTCATAGCAACCCTATAGGACAGAGTAGAACTGCCCCATAGGGTTTCCAAGGAGCGGCTGGTGGATTTGAATTGCTGGCCTCTTGGTCAGCAGCCCAGGTCTTAACCACTGCATCACCAGGGCTTCACAGAGGGGTATATTTCACCTTAATATGAAAAATATCCTTCAAAAATCTGTAACTGAATTTTACGCTTATGGACTTCTTTTGGAAAATTAGCATTAGGAGTAGATTCAATTAAAAGAATTCCTATACTGGTGGAAGGGTGGACTAGAGGAAACATTTCAGTGCTCCACCATCTCTGATTTTATGAATGTCAAATACCATGTGCACGGGCTCATCCTTACAGGGAATTACTAGTTATTTTATAAAAAGTCTTCATATTCATTTTAGAAAATGAATAAAAGAAAGGCAAGAAAAGAGAAATTTTATTATCAAACTTGCTAGACTTAATCACTAGTAAGTTCTTGGTTTAATTTTCTTTGTTTATATCTTTACACCATGTGCGATGGCTATTATTTAAAGGCAGTCTAAAGCAGTGGTAAGAAGTCAATAAATGTCACCTAGTGTTAGCTTTATCTGGGATAAAAATAAGCCGTTTTTGTCTAACCTCAGGAAATCTCCTTCCTTGCCCAATTATGTTTAGTTATTATTTTTTTTTAATACTTTTCAGATAATTGTTCAAGACTTTTCCTTGGAACCAGCTATAATCGTTAGAGGTGATCTCAGTTTTCTGCCTTCAGCATGATCATCTTTCACAGTTTTTCATTTCTTTGTCCTTTTCATCTGCATTTGGAGAGTTTCCTGAGTCTTTGTCCATTCTTGATTTGATTTTACTGCCTCCAATGCGACTGCATTGTGAGTTCCTTCGTTTTCTTATTGACTTCTTTTTCTCTCAAACAGATACTTTTTTCACCTAAATCTGTCCTCTCCTTATGGATTTCTGCTTCTGTCACATACAAGCTATATCTTAATTTAGCCCTTTAATTCTCTGAACCAATGGAATACACACTCAAAAAACCAATTCTCAGCCAGTGCTATGATCTGGGCATACGGGTTCATTTTGACTTTGCTTCTACTTACAGTGTTTTACTTGTGGGGTATTGTTGCAGAATGTAGCATATCATTACATATAACAATGCTCAAAAGCAGTACTTGTGCATCTGCTTTTCTGATTGGTAGTCATTCATCCAGGGTCTCAATTCTTCCAAGTTTACCCTCAGTGTAAATTTTTCTGAAATTCTTGTAATATGCTGATGGTCAGTGATAGTTTCCAGTAGTGGTGTCATTTTTAATTTCCCCTTAATTCTTCTTTTTCTTTTTGCTCTTTCCTTCCTCTAAATGCCTTTAATTTTGCCCTTGCAAGCTATGTTTACTTTTATTCTTGTTGCATGCAATGAGGACCCACATAATATATGATTTTCTTTTGATTCCTACTGTAAGTCATTTGATCAGGTATGTTTTTTTCTCTGTATTTCAGAATGTCTCTTTCCTTTCCTTTGTTCTGGAGTATTGTGTACACATTCTATTTCAGATTATTATTATTTATTCTTATTCACTAATCTTTGAATGAAGAGAGATAGGTTCAGACTCTGCATATGCCAACACATAGAGGGGTATGGACTATCCATGGCTTGGCTAACTATCCACTTGGGAGCTGGCTTAATCTCAAATCCTAAAATGGATACCAAGGTAAGTATGCAGCTCTTAGATCATTTTATTGTTATTAAGTAATCATATATCCACTCTACCTGACTGTGTTGAGCTGGGATTTTCTTTGTTTTCTGACACTCTGAACTGAAGGAGTGTATGAAAAATTATAATCCCTAGCATGTACTATTACCAGGTGTCTCTGTGCCTCAGCACTCACTTATAAGATGCTTTCCTTGTAACCAGCTCCTGTCCCACACATTTGTTATTCTTATCTTTATAGGAATTTTAGTAGAAGGATAAGTGAAGTTACTTCAAAGGTATCCATATCCTCCATTTAAAAATACTTCCTTAAGCCAGCACAACTTGTACAAGGCAAGGTCATGGAAGCTCCATAGTCACATCCAAACTCCCTGAGGGACCAAATGGCCAGAAAGAGTGCTGTGGGGACCATGGTCTCGAGGAACATCTAGCTTAATTGGCATAACACTGTTTATAAAGAAAATGTTCTACATTCTACCTTGGTGAGTAGCATCTGGGGTCTTAAAAGCCTGTGAGCAGCCATCTAAGATACTCCACTGGTCTCACCCCTTCGGGAGCAAGGGAGAATGAAGAAAACAAGACACAAGGGAAAGATTAGTCCAAAGGACTAATGGACCACAACTACCACAGCCTCCACCAGACTGAGTCCAGTACAACTAGATGGTGCCCGGCTACCACCACTGACTGCTCTGACCGGGATCACAACAGAGGGTCCTGGACAGAGCCAGAGAAAAATGTAGAACACAATTCTAACTCACAAAAAAAAGGACCAGACTTACTGGCCTGACAGAGACTGAAGAAACCCCGAGAGTATAGCCCCTGGACACCCTTTTAGCTCAGTAAAGAAGTCACTCCCAAGGTTTACCCATCAGCCACAGATTAGGCAGCCCATAAAACAAAATGACACTAATGGGGCACAACAATCCAAGGACAAGGACTAGAAGGAAGGAGGGGACAGGAAAGCTGGTAATAGGGAACCCAAGGTCGAGAAGGACAGTGTTGACATGTTGTGGGGTTGCTAACCATTGTCATAAAACAATACGTGTACTAATGTTTAATGAGAAACTATTTGTTCTGTAAACCTTTATCTAAAGTACAATAAAAAAATACTAAAAAAAAAAAAAAAAACTTCTTTAATTTTTCCCTTATGATTTTCATAAACTAAATAAGTTGAGACAATAAAAATGTCTAGAACATAATATTAAATGTAAATCTAGGAAGAATATAGCCCTAGTATGGTGCTTTCCAATGGTTTAATTTAACACAGTGAAAAAGGAGAATGCACTATTAAAATATTCCATAAACTCATGAAATGTATAATGCACACATTGCATACCATTTTCTTTGTGGACAAAGGCTCCCTGAGGAGATTCAGGGACGCCTTTCCAGACTGTGATTGGCTTGGGATAGCCAGGATCCATGGTTTTCATTTCTTCACTATATCTCCAATACCTAAAAAAGAAAAAAAAAAAAATGTGCATAGGGAAGGAAATTATGCATACAAATAGTTATAGGTAACATTCATTAAATCCTTACTGTATGAACCAGTTTCTGATTTACAGAACATGAGTTGAGAAGCTCTGATTTAAATTACTGGAAATACAAAAGGCACAAAACATTCTCTTACTTCTCATGCATATGTTAAAAATGGGTATGCTATTGTGTATTCAGTTTGACAACATTAATAAAAAATGCTGGCTATGCATATGTACGATTCAAAAGGTTATCACAAACCTATGTATCAATCAAATGTTTTCATGAGTTTTTTTTTTAATCTTTCTTAGGCAGCAGAATACTTTTTGAAATAAAATCTTAAGTAGAATCTTGACTGATTCATTCATTCTTTCATTCATCAAATATTTATTGAGTGCCTACTATGTTTGTGGCACTTTTCTAGGTGCTAGAGATACAGTCTTGAACAAAACAGATATGCCTCAGCTCTCATCAAGATTACATCTTAGGGTATATGGGGGATATAAGCAGTAAGCTAATTATTTGATAAATACATACAATGATAGGAGGAAGTAAGAGTTATGGAGGAAACAAAGCAAATAAGGAGTTATCTAGGAATAGGGTAAGTCACTTTAAATTGGTGGACAAAGAGGTCCTTCCTCTTTGATAAGCAGACATTTCAGCAGAGAGTAGAAAAAAGTGGGGAGTAAAACATGTAGCTTTTTGGGAGAAGAGCATTCCAGATAGAGAAACTAGTCAAAGATCCTATGGCAGGAACATGCTTTGAGTGCTTGAGGGTCTACAAGGAGGCTAGGGTGACTAGAATTCAGCTAGCAAAGGGGTGATGAGGTTAGAGTGGGAATGAGAATCTAAGATTATAGAGGGTCTTTAAACTAGAGCAAAGTCTTTGGTTTTACTTTAAAATAGATAGGAAGCCAAGGTAGATTCTGAGCAGAGGAACTTCAAGATGTGGCTTATTTTTGAAAGGAATACTCTGGTTGCTGTAAGTATGGCAGATCGAAGGGGATAAAGTAGAAGCAGGGATTCCAGTTAGGATGTTATTGCAGTAATCCTTGGACTAGGGAGTATACTGTAGAGATGATGATAATTCAAGGGATTTGGGATATACTTTGAAGAAAGAGCCCAAAGGACTTACTAGCGGATTGAGCAAGAGAAAAGTAAATTGAACCTGACTCCAGGATTTTGGGTCTGATCATCATCATAATGTTGCTATTCAGGAAGATAAGGAAATCCAGGGGTGGTTTGAGGAATCATGAGTTTGGTTTCAGATATATTAAATTCAGATGTCTGTTAGACATCAAAGTGAAGTTGCTTATGAGACAGTTGGGTATGTGTGTCTTAAGTTTAGGACAGGTCTTGACTGGAGTCTTCGGTATACAGAAATAAAGCACATAAAAGCAAAGCTGTATCCATATCGAGAACTCTCTGCCACCCATCTCCTCACAGGATGGCCCTTAAGTCACTTTCACAGTACCCCTAGGTTTCTAAAGAATAAACTGTGTAGAGACCTGCTTTGGATCACTCATTATTGTTCTATATATTCTAAGAGTCAATGGGGTTTATATGACAAATGTTCAAGAGGGTTGACAACACTGGGGAGAACTCACTGGGAGTTCATAGTAATATCATCTAGATCAGGCCAGGAATAATGCTTTATTTCTTATCTTATTTAATCACAATAAACCCATGAGATGGTTATCATTGTCCCCAACTGAGGGAGGAGAATCCTTGGAGAAAAATGGATGATAGGTTTATAACCAGGTCTGTCTCATTTCAAAAGTCTCTACTCTTCCCATCATGCCCACCAAATAAGTTTTCTAAATTTATTAGGCAACACCCTCATACACACTAAAATGTCTGTTACTATCTCCTAAGGAAGGAGCCATGGTGGTGCAGTGGTTAAGCGCTTGGCTACTAACCGAAAAGTTGGCTGTTTGAACTCACCGGCCGCTCCGTAGGAGAAAAATGTGTCAGTCCGCTTCCGTAAAGATTTACAGCCTCGGAAACCCTATGTGGCAGTTCTACTCTGTCATTTAGGGTCACTATGAATCAGAATCAACTCAATGGCAATTGGTTATCTCCTAAGATTAATATTCCAGCAACACAGGTTTGGAAAATGATGCATATAATGTATTATCCCATGATTAGGCATTTTGGCTAACATTAGAAAAGATAACTATTTTCTAGAGATGCTCATGTACCACATCTATGGAGGATCTTTTATCTCCAGAGTTGTAGGAGCTTGTGTAGAAGGTTTTGCTATAGATTGCTAGAAATCTCACTCAAGTAACATCTGGAACATTAGTACATCCTCTATCTGCAATTTCATATTGAGAAACAATTCGTTTCAGAAAGTATCCCAATAAGTAAGCCACAAGAAAAAGCTTATCCTAAAAGGAAAACAAACTGTCACAGGTGTTTGTAGAAGGTGTTTGTGGAACTGATCTGGTGGAGAGATACTTCAGTGGAGACACTTCAATATTTCATGGAAAAGTATTCACCAGAAATAATGGTGACCGGGCCTGTTTTTCTGGAGAAGATAACTAGTCAAAATCATTAGCGTATGGTTCTACCATCAGTGAAATGTATCTTCTTCCACATTTTTGTTAAAACTGGAAACATCTGGGACTTCAGCAAAATGGCGCCCTAGGCAGAAGCATCACGCTGTCCCTCCACGGAAAAGATCCGAAAAACTAAGCCGAACAGAGAAAACAACAATCCTGAAACCCTGAAACATCAAATGAAGAGATAAAGAACTCAGCCAAGCATCAATGGAGTGAGAAAACTGACACATAACGGAGAATGAGGAGAGATTCATGCAGAGGTCCCGTATCAGCTAATGTAGTGCAGATCCGCCATCTTGGACTCCTATCAGAGACCAGCAAATAGGGGGTATGAGAAAGCAGCTTCATGGAACTTCCAGCGGGAGACAGAACAACTGGTAATTTGTGATATACGCTTTCCAACCCCCCCACCCTTCTTCACTCCCACTCAGCCTTCTCTGCTTCCCGCGGACACAGTCTCTTGTCCGGGTTGCACCAGCTGCTTGGATTCCACCCGCCTGCACTGGCCGGCTCTCTGAGTGCCATTTGTTGGCTACTGGCATTGCTTTTTTTCCACTTCTTTTGATTTCTTCCTTATCTCTCACCACCTCTCTCTCCTTTTGCTCAAATACCTGGCTCCCTGCACCATCTTTGCTTCTTCGTCAGGGGCTGTGGAGCTCCAGTAATTTGCAAAATACGCTGCCCTACCACCCACCCATCTTCACCCCCATTTGGCCTCCTCTATTTCCTGCGGCCACAGTCTCTTGTCTGGGAAACACCAGACGCTTGGATTCCACCCCCTCCCCCGCACTGGCTGGCTCTCTGAGTGCCATTAGTTGTAGCTTTTTTTCCATTTCTATTGATTTCTTCCTTACCTCTCACCACCTCCTCCTACTTTCACTCAAATACCTGGCCCCGTGCGTCATCTTTGCTTCTCCCTGAGGGGCTGCGGAGCTCCGTTTGGGTGTGCAGCTGCTTTCCGGTTTGGGCTGCTGCGCTGCTGGGATCCCGGGGCTTTTCTTTGTTTGTTTTGAATTGTTTGTTTTCTTTTCCTTTTCTCAAGTTAGGAGCCGGTTCTGGCCAGGTGATGCTGCGCGGCTTGGGGCCTACTGTCTCAGCTTGCGCAGACGTGCAGAGGGATCAATGAAGGCATTTTTTTGTGGATTTTGTTTTTTCTCTTCTGTTTTTTTGGGGGCTTTTCTTGTTCTTTTTTTTTTTTTAATTTGTTTTGTTTTCTTTTCCCTCTTGTTCCCTTTTTGTCTTTATTCATTACTCAGTTTCTCGTCTCTCTATACATTCCTTCTCTTTCTGTTCCCTCAATACCTGGTGCTGAATACCTCTACACCTTCTAGCCAGGCTGTATTGCAACACCTGAGAACAACTTCCCCAGACTTCATAGCTGCACCGGTAGAATGCCTGGGAGCTTTGCTGTTCTTTTTCCTTTCTGATTTTTATTTATTCATTCTTTTCTTTTTTATTCCTCTTTGCCTTTTTGTTTTTCTCCATTTAATAGTCTCTCATCTCTCCAATCCAACAGCAAGCTCCAAGAGCACTCTTTTTGGTTTGTTTGTGTCTTTTTGGCTCCTGTTCCTCTCTCCTCTCTCCCATATCCATCTTAGCTCCACACATAACAATCTCAGCCCTACATCCTGCCTACCTGCACCGTGCGCTTAACATCACATCACCAAGCAGCAGAGGCGCGGCCTACCAGAACCTGCCCTGCACTGATTACTGACCTGCCCTGGCAGCTGCAGTAAGTGCCACAAACAACCCATCCCAGTAACTCCTCTTCAGCTAGACCTGCCCTGCTGTACCATATCTGAGTGACTGACGTTGCCAATTGGATAAGCAGGCAAAAACTATCATGCCCACAGACGAGCAAACAACAACGAACACACAGCCCGCCTGCTAAGAAATAACCAAACGTAAAAAAGGATGAAACAAATAAATCTACCATTAATAAAAGAGAAAAATAACTACTGAATACCCCAAAAACAGCAGACAATATCAAAACATTTATAAAAACAGGACAGGATGGTTCCAGTAAGAGTCCAAAATAAAACACCAGATGACATTCCAGTGGAAGAAAAGGCACTAGAACTACCTGATAGGGAATTCAAATCTCTAATACTCAGAATTATCCCAGAGTTGAAGCAAGAAGCAGACAAAAATGAGGAAAAAATAGACAAATTAAAAAACTGGAAGAATTCAGGAAAATAATGCAAAAAAAAAATGCCAAAATAAATTCACAACTAGAAATTATACAAAAACAACAATTAGAAATCCAAAAGATAAAGAACAAGATTTCAGAAATGGACGATGTCATAGAAGGGCTAAGGAGCAGGTATGAAATGGTGGAAGACAGGATCAGTGAAATTGAAGACAAACACTTGGATACAACTCTATTGGAGGAAAATTCAGAAAAAAGAACAAAGAAAAATGAAGAGACCCTGAGAGTTATGTGGGATACAATCAAAAGCAAAAATTTCCAAGTGATCAGAGTTCCAGAACAGGGGGAAAGACTACAAAACACGGAGAAAATCATTGAAGACACCTCAACCTTCTGCTGACAGAAAACATCCCCAATATCATGAAAGATGAAAAGCTGGCCATCAAAGAAGCTCCAAAAACCCCATATAGGATAGACCCCAAAAGAGAATCACCAAGGCATATCATAATCACACTCCGTAAAACCAAAGACAAACAAAGAATCCTGAGAGCAGCTCGTGAAAAACAAGAAGCCACATACAGAGTAGAAACATAAGACTAAGCTCAGATTATTTGGCAGAAACCATGCAAGCAAGAAGACAATGGGATGACATATATAAAATCTTGAAAGAAAATAATGGCCAGCCAAGAATAATATATCCTGCAAAACTCTCGTTCAAATATGCTAGTGAAATTAGGACATTTCCATATAAACAGAAATTAAGGGAATATGTAAAAACCAAACCAAACTTACAAGAATTATTACCGGGAGTTCTTCGATCTGAGAACAAACAACTTCAGCTGACAGGCAGAATCTAGGATGCAGGATCGTACCAGCCAGATACCAATCTAGGAAATGAACTTTCAAGGACTATCCAAAACCAAAAGAAATACAACAGGGAATCAGAGCAGTTAATCAGTAAACGACAGCAACATCAGAACAATAAAAGAGGGAATAAAAGGTGTAGGCATAGGTTCTTCTAATGGAGAGGAAAGCAAGGCGATAACAAGCAATAATAGACTGCTTCAAACTTAGAAAGATAAAGGTAAATTTCATGGTAACCAAACAGAAAGTTAATAAACCTACTCATAAAAATAAAGAGGAAAAACATAAAGTCTCAGCAAAAACAAAACCTACAAAAACAAAAGAAATGAAAAAATAGTCCACATACAAAAGTAACTCAGCACAGGAGAACAAAGAAAATGTCGGCACTACAAAATGATAGCAACAAACTCACATCAATCAATAATTACACTGAATGTAAATGGACTCAATGCACCCATAAAGAGACAGAGAGTGACACAATGGATAAGGAAACAGGATCCATCAATATGCTGTCTACAAGAGACACATATTAGAAACAACGATGTGAATTTATTAAAAGTCAAAGGTTGGAAAAAAAAATATCAAGCTAACAACTACCAAAAAAAGAGCAGGAGTGGCAATTCTAATCTCAGATAAAATAGACTGTAAAACAAAATCTACCATAAAAGACAAAGAAGGACACTATATAATGATTAAGGGGATGATCCATCACGAAGACAGAACCATAATAAACATCTGCGCACCCAATGACAGGGCTCCAAAATACATAAAACAAACTCTAACAACACTGAAAAGAGAAATTGACAGTTGCACAATAATAGTAGGAGACTTCAACACACCACTCTCAGTAAAGGACAGAACAACTAAAAAGAAACTCAGCAAACATACAGAAGACCTAAAGGGCACAATAAGACCTCATAGACATATATAGAACACTCCATCCAACAGCTGCAAAGTAAACATTCTTTTCCAATGCACATGGAACGTTCTCCAGAATAGACCACATCTTAGGCACCAGAGCAATCTTCAACAAGATCCAAAACGATGAGATATTTCAAAGTAACTTATCTGACCACAATGCCATCAAGGTAGAAATTAACAACAGAAAGAACAAGGAAAAAATAAATAAATTACATGGAAACTGAATAATACCCTGCTTACACATCACTGGGTAATAGAAGAAATCAGAGATGGAATCAAACAATTCCTAGAATCAAATGGAAACGAAAACACATCATACCAAAACCTTTGGGACACACCAACGGCAGTCCTCAGAGGACAATTTATAGCAATAGATGCACACATCAAAAAAGAAGAAAGGGACAAAATCAAAACATTAACTACACAACTCAAACAAATAGAAAGAAAACAGCAAAAAAAACCCCACAACCATTGGAAGAAAGGAAATAGTAAAGATCAGAGCAGAAATAATTGAAACAGAAAACAGAAAAACAATAGAAAGAATCAACAAAACCAAAAGTTGGTTCTTTGAAAGAATCAACAAAATCCACAAACCTCTGGCCAGACTGACAAAAGAAAAACAGGAGAGGAAACAAATAACCCAAATAGGACATGAAATGAGGGACATTACAACAGACCCAAATGAAATAATAAGGATCATAACAGAATATTATGAAAAACTATACTCCAACAAATTTGAAAACCTAGTGAAATGGATAAATTTCTGGAAACACACTACCTACATAAACTACAACAAAGTGATGTTGAAAATCTGAACAGACGCATAACAAGAGAAGAGATTGAAAAGGTAATTAAAAAAAATTCTGAAGAAAAAAAAACCCCTGGCCCAGATGGATTGACTGGAGAATTCTATAAAACATTCACAGAAGAGCTTGTACCAGTACTACTCAAGCTATTTCAGAGCATAGAAAAGGAAGCAACACTTGCAAATTCATTCTATGAAGCCAGCATAACGCTGATACCAAAAGCAGGCAAAGATGCCACAAAAAAGAAAATTAGAAACCAATATCTCTCATGATTATAGATGCAAAAAAATCAACAAAATTCTAACCAATCGAATTCAGCATCATATTAAAAATAATACACCATGACCAAGTAGGATTCATATCAGGTATGTAAGGATGGTTCAACATTAGAAAATCGATCAACGGAATCCACCACATAGATAAAAGGAAAGAAAAGAATCACATGATCATCTCAATCGACACAGAAAAGGCATTCAACAAAATCCAACACGCATTCCTGATAAAAACTCAATAAAATAGGTAAAGAAGGGAAATTTCTCAACATAATAAAGGGCATCTATGCAAAACCAACAGCCAACATCATTCTTAATGGAGAGAGGCTGAAAACATTCCCCTTGAGAACAGGAACAAGACAAGGATGTCCTTTGTCACCACTCCTATTTAACATTGTGCTGGAAGTTCTATCTAGAGCAACAAGGCAAAAAAAGAAATAAAGGGCATCCAAATTGGTAATGAAGAATTTAAACTGTCCCTGTTTGCAGATGATATGATACTATACATAGAAAACCCTAAAGACTCCACGAGAAATCTACTGGAACTAATAGAAAGATTCAGCAGAGTAGCAGGATACAAGATAAACATACAAAAATCAGTTGGATTCCTATACACCAATAAAGAGAATGATGAAAAGGAAATCAGGAAAACAATATCATTTATAATAGTCCCTAAAAAAATAAAACACTTAGGAATAAATCTAACCAGGGATGTAAAAGACCTATACAAAGAAAACTACAAAACACTACTGCAAGAAACTCAAAGGGATCTACATAAATGGAAAAACATACCATGCTCACGGATAGACAGACTCAACATTGTGAAAATGACAATTCTACCCAAAGCAATTTACAAATACAATGCAATCCCGATCCAAATACCAAAAACATTCTTCAAAGAGATGGAAAAACTAATCATTCACTTTATATGGAAAGGGAAGAAGCCCCGAATAAGTAAAGCACTACTGAAGAAGAAGAATAAAGTTGGAGGACTCACAGTACCTGACCTCAGAACCTACTATACAGCTACAGTAGTCAAAACAGCCAGGTACTGGTACAACGACAGACACAGTGACCAGTGGAACAGAATTGAGAACCCAGGTGTAAATCCATCCACCTACGGTCACCTGATATTCGACAAGGGCCCAAAGTGCATCAAATGGGGAAAAGACAGTCTTTTTATCAAATGATGCTGCCAAAACTGGCTATCTATCTGCAAAAAATTGAAACAAGACCCATACTTCACGCCATATACAAAAACTAATTCAAAATGGATCAAAGACCTAAATATAAAGCCAAAAACTATAAAGTTTCATAGAAGAAAAAATAGGACCAATGGTACAGGCCTTAATACATGGCATTAACAGGATACAAACCATAACCATCAACACACAAAGCCCAGAAGATAAGCTAGGTAACTGGGATCTTCTAAAAATCAAACACATATGCTCTTCAAAAGACTTCACCAAAAGAGTAAAAAGAGAACCCGCAGAGTGGGAAGAAATTTTTGGATAGTAGAAGTCAGACAAAGGTCTAATCTCCATAATCTACAAGAAAATCCAACACCTCTACAACAAAAAGACAAATAATCCTATTTAAAAAATGGGCAAAGGAAATGAACAGACACTTCACCAAAGAAGACATTCAAGCAGCCAACAGGCACATGACGAAATGCTCATGATCACTAGCCATTAGAGAAATGCAAATTAAAACCACAATGAGATATCATCTCACTCCGGCATTACCAGCAAGAATCAAAAACACTGGAAACAGCAAATGTTGGAGGGGCTGTGGGGAGATCGGAACTGTTATGCACTGCTGGTGGGAATGCAAAATGATACAACCATTTTGGAAAATGATATGGTGCTTCCTTAGAAAGCTAGAACTAGACATACCATACGATCCAGCAATCCCACTCCTAGGAATATATCCTAGAGAAATAAGAGTTGTCACTCGAATAGACTTATGCACACCTATGTTCATGGCAGCATTGTTCACAAGAGTAAAAGATGGAAACAATCTAGATGCCCATCAATAGAAGAATGGATAAACAAACTATGGTACATACACACAACGGAGTACTATGCAACGAGAAAGAACAATGATGAATCTGTTAAGCATCTCATAACATGGATGAAATTGGAGGACATTATGCTGAGTGAAATAAGTCAATCACAAAAGGACAAATATTGTATGAGACCTCTATTGTAAAATCCCATGAAAAAGTTCACACACAAAATGTAACAATCTTTGTTGGTTACCAGGGATGGGAGGGGTGGGGTGGGGAAATACTAAATAGGCAATAGATAAATGGTATCTTGGGTGAAGGGTGAGACAGTACACAGTACTGGGGAAACCAGCACAACTTGTACAAGGAAAGGTCATGGAAGCCCCATAGACACATCCAAAGTCCCTGAGGGACTGAATTGCTGGGTGGAGGGCTGTGGGGACCATGTTCTCCAGGAACATCTAGCTCAATTGGCATAACACAGTTTATAAAGACAATGCTCTACATTCTACCTTGGTGAGTAGCGTCTGGGGTCTTAAAAGCCTGTGAGAAGCCATCTAAGATACTCCACTGGTCTCATCCCTTCAAGAGCAAGGGAGAGTGAAGAAAACAGGATACAAGGAAAAGATTAGTCCAAAAGACTACCAGACCACAGTTACCAAGGCCTCCACCAGACTGAGTCCAATACAGCTAGATGGTGCCCGGCTACCACCACTGACTGCTCTGACCTGGATCACAACAGAGGGTTCTGGACAGAGCTGGAGAAGGATGTAGAACAAAATTCTAACTCACAAAAAAAAAAGGCCAGATTTGCTGGCCTAAAGGAGACTGGAGAAACCCCGAGAGTACGGCTCCCAGACAGCCTTTTAGGTCAGTGGCAAAGTCACTTCCAAGTTTCACCGTTCAGCCGGTGAGTGGACAGCCGCATAAAACCAAATGGGACTAATGAGGCACAGCAGTCCAGGGACAAGGACTAGAAGGCAAAAGGGACAGGAAAGCTGGTGATAGGGAACCCAAGTTTCAGCAAGGATAGTGCTGATGTGTTGTGAGATTGTTAACCACTGTCATAGGTCAACATGTGTACTGTTTAATGAGAAACGATTTTGTTCTGTAAACCTTCATTTAAAGTGAGAATAGCAGTACAACTGGAAAAGTGTAGTCGATGTCACTGAACTGTGCATGTAGAAATTTTTGAAATGGTGTATCTTTGGCTATGTACATTTTCACTAAAAAAAAAAAAAAAAAAAAAAAAGGCCGTGAAAGGAGAAGGTTGACATGTCGTGGGGTTGTTTACCAATGTCATAAAACAATATGTGTACTACTGTTTAATGAGAAACTATTTGTTCTGTAAGCCTTCACCTGAAGTACAATTAAAAAACAAAAACAAAAAAAGAATCAGCAGAATAAAAGGTAAAAAAAAAAAAAAAAAAAAAAAACAAACACTGGAAACATCTGCTTTTAAATTATTTCTGAATATTCCTTTCCCACAAAATTTTTCTGTGATGAATATAGAATGGTTAATGTGGTAGAGATTGCACTGAGAATCCCAAGATCTCTTCTCTCTAGTATATGTTTTGATGTGGTTTACATCAGTCATATATGTTAAGTGGATCTCCCATTCGACCTAAGAAAGCGCCTTACAGGGAAATAGTGAAATATCTTATTCAACTGAGTCTAAGAAACACATTTTTTTTTTACATTTTGTATCTGTGAAAATCAGGATATACCTTATAGTTTTATGATGTTACATTTATTATAATGTGATGAAAACAAACTGTGTTAAAGTTTATTTGGCAAGTTTTTTTCCTTAATGATAGATCAAATAATGATATATCTTACAACAAATGGAATTTTTAGATTACATAAACTATAACTTACAGCAAGCTTTTAAATGCTGCTAGTCTAGAAGTTTGGAATAATTTTAAATTCCTGGGAACACTGGGATAATGCCATTATTCCCAGAAATTTAAAATTATGTGATTTAGGAAAGATTACTACATACTTAGGAAATAGGTTTGTTCTCTGAGAAGTAGTTATAACATAATTTATGTAATAATCATACATATATTTTATATAGTACTTTGTAACTATAAAGTTAATTGATACCTATAAATTATGCTACCTGATTTCACTTAAATCCCTCAACAATTTTTACTGTATATTACAATGTTCTATATGAAAATGTCCTAACCATAAATGTAGTATATATGGTCACTCAATTCAATCAATGTCAGAGCACTGAACATCATACTATTGAACTGGCAGAGTTGGAATTCAAATTTTGATTCATTGTTTAGTATGACTCTCTACCATGCTACTGCTAGTATTTTCCTTCACATGGCATTCCTAAAATAAATCTACCTGTCATTATTGTTTTCTCTTCTATTCACTCATATATCCATTCACTTACCAACAATTTTTTTAAGTACATATATTATATGCCAGGCACATAAGATTCATAGAGATCACATTTCAAGAAACTATTAATGGAATGTGAATTTTATTAGCCTGTCTTGTAGGAACATAATTCTGGTATGGATTTGTCAGAATAAAAGCATTTCTTCATTCTCTCTCACCCAGCAGATAATGCAAAAGTATAATTTGGGATCATTTTACAATCTTTGAAAAACCCAACATAAGCTTGGGCCCTCAGGTTATCTGCTGTGTGTCATCATTGATACAATCCAGTAAACTTGAATAAAATTAGATCTCTAACTATATTCAGAGCTCTAACTATATTGACAGTTTCTTTATAAAAGGTGCTGAGGTTTACTCATGAATACAGGTTTGTATTTTAATTTCCAACATATTTCAACATGAACAAAAAAGTTCATCATATTGATTTTTTTCCTTAAAAAATAAGCTTATGGATTCATCGAGAAGTACATTAGCACATTCAGATTGGAACACTATGTAAATAAACTATTCTTTGGGCTTAAACTTTTAGAAATTAGGATGGAGAAAAATTTTGGAATTATATGCAGGAGGGTCAGCACATGAAAGGCTATCATAATAGAAATTTATACCTCTTTCTTCTGATTGATCAGTCATTTCTATTGTAGAATTATGACTTTAAACAGCTGATTCTTGGAAGGAAGTATTCTGAATTAATACTTCAAAATAAATTATGGTCAGAAATCAGATTTATTCATCATTTTTTAGACTTGATCACGAGTCATATCCATAAGCTTTCCATGGCATAGTATATAACTCACAGTATTTTCTTAAATTCCTTCTCTGCTAAGAAAAAAAAGTGGTATGAAAAAGTCTGGAGTGAAATATTTCAATGGGATATTGCTGGATATTGAACTAAAAGCTGAACAAAAAGTGGCTCTAAGGAACATTTCACATAGCCCTTCTTCCTACTTGTTCTCAGTTCTTTCCTCCGTAGTCAAGACTACTCACTTTTGTGAAGTTACCCCAGAACACAGGACTACTTAGTTTTCTATACTGAAAAAATATGAAACTTCACTGTTCAGAAACATTCCTAAAAATGCAACAAAATAGAAAACATTAATTTATGATGTAGTATATCTTATAGTGTGTTCTTGGATGATTAAAAAATACATAACTATTTCATAAACACACAATTTAATTTGGAATAAATAAATATGTTTTTCTCTTTGACTATTAATGGTAATAAGAAAAAAACAAAAAACAAAACCCAAAGTGGGTTTAAAATTTATCTTCTTTCTCTGAAAATACCTTAGAATTCTCAACAGTTAAGTTTAGAATGACATATGGCACTAGAGTGTTGGGTACATCTGTGAGAAGACAGATACTAAGAGATGATTCAGAAACAGCATTTTAGAGCTACATTTTAGAGCTATGAGAAACAAAATGTATACAAGTTTCAAATTATAGTATGTGAAGAAAAGCGCAAGTAGGAATCTGAAGGACCAAGTTTTCTATAAGTGAATAGTTAAAACAGTTGAAATTTTACTTTGAATTTACAGATTTAAAGAGCTGCTACTTCATCTACTTTTCTTTAGCTATCTCTATACTTAGGAGATTTCATCCGGAATTTTAATACCATCTAAGTATCAACTACTCTCACATCCGTGCCTCTGGACCTGACCTTTCCACTGAGATGCAAACAAATATATCTTACTTGGCTTGTTCACTTGGTGTGTAACTAGGCCTCAGCCTGAATAAGGACACTTCAGTCCCTTAATCCCCTTCTGTAATATTTCTTCTCATGTATGTTCTAGATCCAGAAATAGCACCATTTACTAAATTGTTTAGGTGAAAAACCTAGAAGATACTTCTGGTTTTTTTTCCCTCACTGCTAAAATCCAAGGCATAAGAGAAACTTGTTATCATTACATTCAACATGTATCCCAGATCCATTTCCTGTCCTCTATCTCCCTGCTACTATCATCTATCTCTCTCGTACTACTACTTCCATAGCCTCCCAGTTACCCTTCTTGCTTCCACTCCTGCAGCCCACTCTTCACATGGAACCTAGAATGATCTTTGCGAAGGCAAATCAGACCATGTCTTTTTCCTGTTTATAACCCTCCAATGCCTCTCTGTTGTACTCAGAATGAAATCCAAACTCTTTGCTGTGGCCCATTGAGCCCCAAGTAATCCCTATGCTTTGGCTTTTTTTCTTCTGTTTTTTATTTTTAAATAGCCAGCTTTGTTCCCACATTATTGCTTTTGCACTACTACTTCATCTGCTTACAACACACTACTCCAAATAGCTTCACGTGGCTAAAAGTTCTCTCCACCAATTTCCTGCTCAAATGTCCTCTTCACAGACAGGCTTTCTCTGACTTCCACACTAATTTCCCAACCACTCCTTACCACCCATGCGTCTCTATCACATCATCACCCTGCTTTATTTCTTTGTAGCATTTCTCAGTGCCAAAATTATCGGAGTCATTTATTTGTCTCCCCCAATAGAATCTAAGTGCTATGACAGCAGAAACCTTGCTGATCTTTTCTACTACTATATCTTTGTTGCCTAGCACATGTCATAGAGTGTATGCTTAAAAATATTTTTTGAATGAATGAGTGAGGACTGGGCCAGTAGTGGTTTACAGAAATCATAAAGAAGCAGGCATTAGAGCTATTCAGAATGGGATGGGCTGCATTCTATTTATATTGTCACTACAGGCAGCCCAACTGAGAATGATAAATACCTATTGAGTGTATTTTTGAAGATGTCTAGATTTTGCTATAAAGATAATAAGATACAGGGCTGACATATAACAGCACTTGGACCAAATCCTATTTAAAGATTTTTCTTGTCTAGAAAGCTATTTTAAATGATTCAAATTTGAGTGCTTTTCTAGAGTCTTTGCACTCTAGCTTACCGTAAGTACTGATCATTTCCTATTGCCTTATGTACTACTATTGCTGTCTTCGTTATCTAGTGCTGCTATAACAGAAATACTACAAGTGGATGGTTTTAACAAAGAGAAATTTATTTCTTCACAGTGAAGTCCAAATTCAGGGTGTCAGCTACAGGGGAAGGCTTTCTCTCTCTGTACAGCCTTCTCATCAATGTTCCCCCAGACCAGGCGCTTCTCCATACAGGGACACACTCTGCTCCTGGCACTGCTTTCCTGGTGGTATGAGGTCCCCATGTCTCTCTGCTCACTTCTCTCTTTTGTATCTCAAGAGATTGCCTCAGGACACAATCCAATCTTGTAGATTGAGTCCTGCCCTACTAACACAACTGCCACCCATCCTCCCTCATTAACATAGAGGCAGGATTTACAACACATGGGAAAATCACACACTACCAGGAATCATGGCCCAGCCAAACTGATACACACATTTTTGGCGGGACATACTTCAATCCATGACAATTGCTATACTTATTATTATGTAAGCTATTTGCCTTATCCCTTAAAGCAACTGATTTTTTTACACCTGGACTAGATTATCTTTAAAGTATCTTTCTGATTTTACTCTTAAGAGAAATAGAAGCCTGTTAACAGAGGTTTCTTTTTTCTTTCTTTTTTAAGCATAAAGAAGACAATGAGGGAAGAGAGGAGAAATAAGTAAGGAAAAAGAAATTTTCAGTATATTTGCTCTCAAAAATATATATGCACATATAAAACACATATTATTGGTAAGTACTGTAAATACACAATATCTATGAGGAAGGCTCACCGAACTGTCATATAATGGTGACAATTAAATTAACTCAATCAATGTTGGAGTTAGTTTAATATCTTTTCTACCTACTTTTAAATCTAGAATGGCTATATTAATCAAACATAGTGTGTCTGGAATTACATAATTATATATACATATACGAAGTAATCTGTTTATGAAACATCTAAAACTCATGGAATCTTTATAACAATAATAATTTTGTAAAGTTTAACATAAGGTTACACGTGGAAATTAATCCTGCTTTCAATATTTTTAAAACCTACAAAACCAGTTAGTTAAACAGAACTTAAAATAAAAGCATTTCTAAACATTTTGCTATATTTTGCATGCAGTTTTTCAAGAAGGAAACACATGAATTAAAAATGCTCTTCTTATTTACTGTAGTGTTTATTTCATTAGAAATTCTGATATCTAATCTTCATTGATTTCACTGATTGGAGTTATCCCATATTTAATCTCCAAACCTAAATTTTTCACTAAGTGCTAAATTTCTACAAGGGAAAACATTTCAAAAGTAATCCCTGCACGTGAGGAAAAAATGGCTATGTGATAATGAAATGGCAGTTTTCATTATCGTCTATGAAACTCTCATTAAAACTGTTCTATGAATGCTAGTCACATTTTCTATCTTCTGGAAGTTAATTTGTCCAAGGCGTCTTCTCAACTTTTTGTTTCTACCTCTTACTAAAAAAACAAACAAACAGCAACACTATTGTATAAGTAGCACGAGCTGGGAAGTTAAACTCTTAAGGGTTGTTATTTTTAAAAATATGTCATAAGTTTGCAGATTTATTTACACTAGAGGTCACAATGCTGCAGCAATCAAATTCTTCATTCCTCTCCTTTAATATTCTATTGTACTCACATTCTGCTGAGAATCATTACATTGTTATCCCACTGCCATTAAGTCAAACCCGACTCATAGCGACCCTATAGGACAGAGTAGGACCACCCTGTAAGGTTTCCAAGGCTGTAATATTTATGGCAGCAGACTGTCACACCTTTCTCCCATGGAACAGCTGGTGGGTTTGAACTGCCAGCCTTTTTGTTAGCAGCCAAGTGCTTAACCACTGTGCATCCATGGCTCCTCATGTTGGTATAGTTCTGATATTTATAGCTTTAAGTAGAATTTTCTCCTTTAATAGAATTTTTGTTTGATGGAGTTTCTTGTTTTGTAATTTAGAAAAAAAACATTGTAGCAAAGCCTTGGCTTCATGACAATGAATTAAAATCTATGAACAGTTTGCTATCAAAATATAAAGAAATATAATATATGGAAATCTGGTAATAGAATATATATAAAAGTGCATTTTTATCCATGGAAGCAAATTATAGAGTCTTTTTTTGCTCACAGATAAAGCTCAATGTTTGAAATCAACTGCAATTAAAAATTCTGAACTGCAAAATAAACAATGTTTATATCTATGATAGTTAAGCTTGTCTGTCAACTTGCCTGGGCCATGATTCTCAGTGGTTTGGTAGTTATGTAATGATATAGTTTGGCAGTTATGTAATCTGTCAGTTATAAAATCATGTAGTCATCCTCCATGATGTGATTTGATGTGATCAGTCAATCAGTTGTAAGGGGAGTACCTGAATCCCACACACACACACACACACACACACACAAACACACATATATATATATATATGGAGGTTCTGACAAAGTTCTCTTTCTTGCTCTGGATCCTGCCTCCAGCTTGCCATAATCTGACCTCCCGTTCTTGGGACTTGAGCCAGCTGCCTACCATATTGCCTACTGATCTTGGGATTTTTCAGCCTCTGCAGCCTGTGAAGCAGTGGCCTGCTGTCTGACCTGTCGATCTTGGGTTTGTCAGTTCCTGCAGCTACATGAGTCAGGAGAAGCCTCCAGCCTGATGTCTGACTCACAGACTTGGGACTTGCCAGCCTCTACAACTGCATGAGCCATTTCCTTGAAATAGATTCTCTCTCTATATATATACACACACATACGCTTCACTGGTTTTGCTCCTCTAGAAAACCCAGCCTAAGACATTTGGTACTGGGAGTGTTTCTGGAGAAATACAATCATAAGGATGAATTTTCTGAATTGGTTCTCAAGTCTGGCTAGTCTTAAAGGTGCTGTTGACTCTGTCCCCAGTAGTAAAGAGGGTGCTACTAATCCATGGCATGAGGTAGAAATATTAATATGCAAAATATCACCAACCAATAGATCAAATATTGATGAGCGACAAGGCTCTGGGTTATCACGTTTGATACTTTTCTACAATTCTGTCAGAATGAGAAGTATAAGAAAGCTGGCTGGTTGGTTTTACTTTTGCTACACAAGTGGTGAAAAAAAGAGGTAAGCTCAAGGAGTCAGAATTACAGCTCAATTGCCATATAAAAGACCTCAAATTTGCCACTTTTGCCTGGAAAGAAAGCCTTATTTCTTATAGTAACAGAGCTGATATTGCTGAAAACCAAATCCAGAATCTTACCGTAAGAGTGGCTAAATTGCAACACCAACTCAATTCCCAACCTTCAATTGTGTCTGAAGTTAAAGTGAGGGCATTGAATGGGAAGAAATGGGATCCTGAAACTTGTGATGGAAACATATGAGCAGATAATCAGGAAGCTGAGGACACTGAGCCCCTAAATTCCACTGAATCACTTGTGCAAACAGAAGCAGCCCTTTTACTTCCATCTGAAAATCCTAACCCATCTTTGTCTGCTCAGCCACCCTCCCCACCCTCATCTGATGAGATTAACCCAGCTGTGTCTGAAGAGCGTTTGTATGAGTTATCGCATGGGGGGCATCTGAGTCATCAGAGGTGAAGCTGAGTCACTGCCTGGGGCAGATGCATTACAAGACAGTGCTGAATATCCCTAGAACTCACCCCACCACCTATTTTTGATTCTATACCTATAGCTAGACTTAAGTCGCAATAACCCCTAAAAGGTGAAGCACAAATTGTGATCCAGGAGGAGGTGTGCTACACTCCAAAAGAATGGCTTAATTTTTCCAATATATACTAAAAGAAACCTAGGGAATATGTGTGGGTATGGCTATTAAGGGTGTGTGATAATGGTGCAAAAACATAAGGTTGGATCAGTCTGAGTTTATTGATATGGGCCCACTAAGCACAGATCCTTCATTCAATGTTCAGCTCGAGAGGTTAGAAAAGGATCTAATAGTTTATTTGGTTTGTTCACTGAAGCAAAGAATAAGTGGTGGTCTAAACTAAATCATGTTGAACTACCAGACCTGCTTTGGTATAGTGTATAAGAAGGTATCCAAAGACTTAAGGAAACTGGCATGTTAGAGTGGATTTATCAGGTTAAACCCAAAGACCCACACATGGAGTGCCCAGAGTACACACCTTTTACCAAAATGGTGAGGAAAAAATTTGTGAAGGGAGCCCCAGCATCCTTGAAGACTGCTGTGATTGCTATTTTATGTAAGTCAGATCTGACAGTGGGAACTTCCCTAACTGAATTAAGACACCTAACTACAATGGGGCTGGTAGGGGCCAATGGCAGCACTCAATCAACAAAGACAAGGTGGACATGGTTACTGTAATGGACAGTGGAGTCAAAGCAGTAATCAGAACAGTCTGACTCGTATGGACTTATGGAGTTAGTCATGGTGTCCCTAGGAGTGAAACAGATGGGGAATCTACTAAATATTTACTTGATCTGTACAAGCAAAGAATTCTAGGTCAACTGAATGGCAGCCTAACTCAAATTGCCAGAAGAGTCACAGCCCCTCAATCAATCCCCGACTTGAACCAGTTTACAGACCTACAACCCCCTGAATGAAGGGGATGCTGGGTCTCCTGAGAAAGGACCCCACTACAGTGCTAAAAGTGTATACTCTTAATCTTTCTCCCAGCCTTCTCCAGGGGGATCTACAGCCACTTGTGAGAGTGACTGTTCACTGGGGAAAAGGAAATAATCAGACTTCTTTGGGATTAGTGGATACTGGCTCTGAACTGACGCTAATTCCAGGAGATCCAAAATGTCACTGTGCCCACCAGTCAGAATGGGGGTGTAAGAAGGTCAGTTTACTAATGGAGTCTTAGCTCGAGTTCATCTCACAGTAGGTCCAGGGGGTCCCCAAACCCATCCTGTAGTGATTTTCCCAGTTCCAGAAGGCATAATTGGAATAGATATACTCAGCAACTGGAAGAATTCCCACACTGAATCCCTGACAAGTGGAGTAAGGGCTATCATGGTAGGAAAAGCCAAGGTGAAGCCATTAGAACTGTGCTACCTAGGAAAATAGTAAACCAAAAGCAATACTGCATTCCTAGAGGGATTACAGAGATTCCTACCACCATCAAGGACTTGAAGAATGCAGGGATGTTGACTCCCACAACACCCCCATTCAACTCACCTATTTAGTCTGTGCAAAAAACAGATGGATCTTGGAGAAAGACAGTGGATTATCATAAACTTAACGGGGTGGTGACTCCAACTGCAGCTGCTGTTCCATTTGTGGTTTCATTTCTTGAGCAAATTAATACATCTTGTGGTACCTGGTATATACCTATTGATCTGGCCAATGCTTTTTTCTCAATTTCAGTTTTGAAGTAACACCAGAAGAAATTTGTCTTTAGCTGGTAAGGCCAGCAGTACACTTTCCCTGTCCTACCTCAGCGGTATATCAACTTTCAAGCCCTATGTCAAAATTTAGTCTGCAGGGACCTTGACTGCTTTTTCCTTCCACAAGATATCACACTGGCTCATTACACTGATGACACTATGCTGATTGGACCTAGTAAGGAAGAAGTGTCAATGACTCTGGGCTTATTGGTAAAACCTTTGTGTGCCAGAGGGTGGGAAATTAATCAGACAAAAACTCAGGTGCCTTCCACCTCAGTGAAATTTCTAGGAGTCCAGTGGTGTGGGTCATGTCAAGATGTTCCTTCTAAAGTGAAGGGTAATTTGTTACATCTGGCCCTTCCTACAACTAAAAAGGAGGCACAATGCCTGGTTGGCTTCTTTGGATATTGGAGGAAACATAACTGTCATTTGGGGTACTACTCTGGCCTATTTATCAAGTGATTCAAAAACCTGCTAGTTTTGAGTGGGGCCCAGAACAAGAGAAGGCTCTGCAACCGGTTCAGGCTGCTGTGCAAGCTGCTCTGCACTTGGGCCATATGATCCAATGGTGTTTGAAGTGTCAGTGGCAAATAGCGATGCTGTTTGGAGCTTTTGGCAGGTCCCTATTGTTGAATCACAGTGCAGATCCTCAGAGTTTTGGAACAAATCCCTGCTATTCTCTGCAGATACCTATTCTCCTTTTGAGAAACAGCTTTTGGCTTGTTACAGGGCCTTAGTAGACACTGAATTTTTAACCACCTGCCACCAGGTCACAATGTGGCCTGAACTGTCCATCATGAACTGGGTGTTGTCTGACCTACAGAGCCATGAAGTCAGACGTGCACAGCAGCACTCCATCATTAAATGGAAGCAGTATATAGAAGATTGGGTTTAAGCAGGGCCTGAAGGCACAAGTAAGTTGCATGAGGAAGTGTCCCAAATGCCCATGATCTCCACTCCTGTCACATTACTTACCCTCTCTGAGTCTGCACCAGTGGCCTCATGGGGAGTTCCTTATGATTAGCTGACTGAGGAAGAGAAAATTCATGCCTGGTTTTCAGATGTTTTTGCTCAATATGCAGGCAATACTTGAAAGTGGACAGCAGCAGCACTGCAGCCCCTTTCTGGGGCCTCCCTGAAGGACAGTGGTGAAGAAAAATCCTCCTGATGGGCTGAACTTCAAGAAGTGCTCCTGATTGTTCACTTTGCTTAGAAGGAGAGATGGTCAGATGTGCGACTGTATACTGATTCATGGGCTGTGGCCAATGGTTTGGCTGGACGGTCAGGGACTTGGAAAGAACGTGATTGGAAAATTGGTGACAAGGAGGTACGGGGAAGAAGTCTGTGAACAGACCTCTCTGAATGGGCCAAAGAAGTGAACATATTTGTGTGTCATGTGAATGCTCACCAAATGGTGACCTCAGCAGAGGAGGATTTTAACAATCAAGTGGATAGGATGAGGTATTCTGTGGATATCAGTCAGCCTCTTTCCAATGGGTTCATGAACAAAGTGGCCATGATGGCAGGGATGGAGGTCATGAATAGGCTCAGCAACATCGACTTCCACTCACAAAGTCCAACTTGGCTACAGCTACTGCTGAGTGCCCAATCTGCCAGTAGGAGAGACCAACACTGAGTCCCTACTATGGCACCATTCCTCGAGGTGATCAGCCAGTAACCTGGTGGCAGGTTGATTACACTGGACTGCTTCCATCATGGAAAGGGCAGTGTTTTGTTCTTACTGAGATAGATTTACTCTGGATATGGATTTGCCTTACCTGCATGCATGCAGTAACTACCATCCACGGACTCACAAAATGCCTTATCCACTGTCATGGTGTCCCACACAGCATCACCTCAGATCATGGAACTCACTTCATAGCAAATGAAGTATGTCAGTGGGCCCATATTCATGGGATACAGTGGTCTCACCATGTTCTCCATCATACTGAAGTAGCTGGCTTGACAGAATGATGGAATGGCCTTTTAAAGACACAATTATAGCACCAGCTAGGTGGCATCACTTCACAGGCAGGATTTGGGCAATATTCTCCAGGAGGCTGTGTATGCTCTAAACCAGCATCTAACATATGATGTTTTTGCTGTTTCTCCCACAGCCAGGATTCATGGTTCCAGGAATCAAGAAGTGGAGATGGAAGTGGCACCACTCACTATTAACCCAAGCGACCCATTTGAAAAAATTTTTCTTCCTGTCCCTGTGACCCTATGCTCTGCATGTCTAGAGGTCTTAGTTCCAAAGCAAGGAATGCACTCACATGGAGACACAACATGGATTCTATTAAACTGGAAGTTAAGAATGCCACGTGGCCACTTTGACCTTCTCATGTCTCTGGATCAACAGGCAAAAAAGGGAGTTACCATATTGGACTATGTGACTGACCCTGACTACCAAGGGCGAATCAGATTTATGCCACATAATGTAGGTAAAAGTGTATGCCTGGAATGCAGAAGATCCCTTAGGGCGTCTCTTGGTACTACCATGCCCTGTGATTATAGTCAATGGAAAACTACAGCAACCCATTTCTGACATGACCACTAATGGCCTAGGCCCTTTAGGAACGAAGGTTTGGGTCACCCTACCAGGGAAAGAACCACAGCCAGCTGAGGTACTTGCTGAGGGCAAATGGAATATGGAATGGGTGGTGGAAGAAGGTAGTTCTAAATACCAGTGGACCATTTGACCAGTTGCAGAAAGGAGAACTGTAATTGTTCCTTGTATGTGTGCATCAAATATTTTTGTTTCCTTCACATATATATAAGATATAAATGGTGCTAGTGTGTTTTTGGTTGTACGCATGTTAGCTGTATCATGTTAGGCGCAAGTATGACTTTGCAATTGTCTTTATTTAGAGATTTGTGCGGTTTAAGGAGATGTGTACAGATGCCAAGTTGACAAGTGGTGGACTGTGATGGTTAAGGCTGTGTGTCAACTTGGCTGGGCCATAATTCTTAGTGGTTTGGCAGTTATGTAATGATGTAGTCATCCTCCATGAAGTGATCTAATGTGATTAGCCAATCAGTTGTAAGGGGAGTTTCCTTGGGGGTGTGGCCTGTATCCAATATATACATGGATGTTCTGGCAAAGCTACCTTGCTTGCTCTGGATCCTGTATTCAGCTCATCAATATCTGACCTCCAGGTTCTTGGGACTTGAGCCAGCTGCCTGCCATACAGCCTGCTGATCTTGGGATTTGTTAGCTTCTGCAGCCTGTGAGCCAGCAGCCTACCAGCTAACTTGCCAATCTTAGGCTTGTCAGCACCTGTAGCTAAGTGAGTCAGGAGAAGCCTCCAGCCTGATGCCTGACCCAAGGACTTGGGACTTGCCAGCCTTTACAACTGCATGAACCATTTCCTTGAGATAAATCTCTCTGCCCCCCGACCCTGTATATATATATATATATATATATATATATATACACACACACACACACACACACACACACACACACACACACACATATATGTACATATATATATAAACATGCTTTACTGGTTTTGCTGCTCTAGAAAACCCAGACTAAGACAATATACTTAGTCATTTTTCTTTTAGAGTTGAAAACATTTTATAGTTATTTTATGCTAAGATTAAAAGGCAAAATCAATAGTGGCTTGTTGGACATGACAGTCTGCCCTTCATATTTGTGTATGTATGTGTGTGTATTTTTTTTTTTTTAACTTCAGGTGTAAAAGGCAGTAAAATGTCATACTTAGGTCCTTCTATACACCAGTAAGGAATACTTAGGTGTTACCTTGTGACCTACCTAGTAATAGTGCAATTACAATTTAATTTTACATTTTTATTACCTTTCTATTTAACATTACTTTAAATTAACAAAAACGTAATCTTTAACTTACATATATTTTACATGCACTGGCATTTATACTAAGAAGCCCTGCTGGCGTAGTGGTTAAGGGAATGGCTGTTAAAGGTTGGCAGTTCAAACCCACCAGCTGCTCCATGGGAAATGATGTGGCTTTGTTTTGTTGTATAACGTCACTATGAGTTGGAATTGACTTGATGGAACAGATTTTGTTTTGGTTTTGGTGGTATTTATACTATCTGTCAAAAGTGGGCAGAGGGCGGAGTTATGTATACCTAGTACCTTCTATAAGTCACATGACTAATACATATACTATTTCTGAATACTGTTAGCAGTGTCATAACAGGAAAAGATTATAACAGACAAAATAACATATCATGCTGAAAGCTAAAAGTATTTAGTTCAGTAATAGTTATGATGACTTACAGTTCTTAATACCTGTTTGATGGTACCTATGTAAATAGCTTCTTAAGAAACAACCCACACCTAAAGTGAAATCATTTGAAAATGTTCACAATTGAGTGTCAAATGTAAAAATGTGATGTTGAGTATGAAAACACAAAATGCCTGTGCTAAAAAAATTTTTTTTAAAAAATAAAGGAAGTTTATTTATAAGGAAATGCAAAGCAAGCATACATATATACATTACCTACACTGCTCTGTGGGTATATTAAGATTTTGGAGAAATAAAATAATATATACTATATACATGTATATGCACATTCATAAGAAAGTCATTATTTTAATATTTACGTACAAAAGAATCAAATTATTTGAATATATTTGATAATTGAATATCAAATTATTTTGAATATTATTTTAAAATATTTTTCCAAAAATATTTTTGACTCCGTTAACTCTTGTGTTTATATCCACACAAGTAGATTCACCATCAACAGTACATGTCTATGACAGACTAAATTATTGACTTCTCTACTGTGATTCAAACATTAGTTAACTGCTTCCCTCATGAGCTGTGTGTACTGACCTGTCCCCCTTGAAGAAATAGGTTTTGCCAACGTCCTCCCACCAAATGGCGGAATCAATACCATGAGGGGGAATTCCACTTCCAAGAGTAATCAAGTCATGAGGGTAACCAGGTTGAAGAGTAGTGTCCTTGAACACCCAATATTTGTTACCTGTGTGAAATAAATGCAAATGCATAATGCATTAATTTAATGTGAGAAATTACTGGGATATATCTATTAACACAATGCATTTAAAAATAATTTTACATTAAATCCATTAAATAACTCAGTACCGGTCACATCTGGAATAGGGACATTATTTTTGAAACATCAATGTAATTTTGAAAATTGCATTTAATAATGTAATTTGATTTTATGATTTAATTTAAGAAATAAAATAGATGTACAATTTACAAATGAAAAAAATCCGGATCAAGGATTCTTCTGGGAATTAGAGGCCTATTTCTGTTCAAGGTTAAATCATTCAAGTGTTTTGCACACTGTGTGTCCTTACTGCTTTACTGATTATAACGTCTTTAACACTTCCTCTATGCTGGTTCTTTCCTTTTATTATACAAACATATTCACAGATCTCTTTAGTCTTATAAACTCATCCTCCTTTGACCCTGTGCTCTCTTCTAGCTGTAACAGAATCCCTGTTTTTTAGAGTGGGAACTGAAGGGAGAAGACATTTGGAGAATTTTAACCCTGATGTTTGGAATTGCTGGTGCATGGCACTATTAAAAAGCAGACAGACTTCAATCAGTTTTACTACTGTTTTGAATTTCTCCTGGCCTGTACTGGCAGACTGCACCCACCTCTCCCCTCTTTGCTGTGCCTCCTTTCTTGTCTCCCAGCCTCCAGTCTGTCTCACTTTTATTTATTTTTCACAACGTTGCTAAACATATCTGCCTGAAATACATATCTGATTATGCCTCTCTTTTGTTTAATTTTTCTAATGGCTTCTCATTAGATTCAGGATAAAATACAAATTAATGTACATGTTATTTCAAGGTTCTTCTCAATGTGGATCTCTTGAAATAGTACTACATTCTATTTATCTCCTTTTCTGGGAAACTGGTAGGAATCTTTTGAAACTTAGCTTGACATCATTTCTCTGGAAAGCATTTCCTACCTGAGTAAGGTAGACCTCTTGAATTGCTGGAGCATTCAATCTTTACCTTTATCATATTACTTAGTCCACTGTATCTTCATGAATCACATGACTGTCACCCACTCCAGGCTGTGAGCAACTTGAGGACCGACTTCATATCTGACTCATTGTTTTCCTGCAGCAGCTGATATGATGCTTGAAAGTAGCAGGTGCTTAATAAATGGTCATTGATTGTAAAAAACATGTTTAACATGACAGGAATAATCAAATATGGGGCCCTTGAGGGGTGCAAAACGGTTAACGCACTAGGCTGCTAACCGAAAGGTTGGAAGTTTGAGTCCACCCAGAGGCACATCGGTAGAAAGTTCTGGTGAACTACTTCCAAAAAAAATCAGCCACTGAAAACCCTATGGAGCACAGTTCTACTCTCACACGCACGGGGTTGCCATAAGTTGGAGTCAATTCAATAGCAACTGGTTAACTGATTAAACATAGCATCAAAAATCTAACAACCACAGACAATAAAGGCTACATAATATTGAGGGGCATTAGTCTTGAATCTTACTAGCAGGGCAATAAAAATGAATTTTACAACCACTATCAAGTCTGAGAAATGTAAAGGCATGTCCCAGTATTGTGCTGGAAAGCCACTGAATTTAAATGATTCTATTTAACGGTGTGTTGGGAAAGATTATTATAAAAATACAAACCTATCCTGGACCATTGCTTAATTTGAATAGTTTACAAAGAAACAATTTTGCCCCAAAGACCCAGGATCACTTCCCTGCCAGAGTCAGTGAGATGGAAAATCCAGAGAGCTATTTCTCAGCTTGCTCTCTATTTTAGTTATATCTCTGTGGTATTTAAAATAGGAAGCCCTAAAACAATAGAAGAAAAAGAAAGGTCTATTCTGTTCGCCTATGTTTGGTGACTTATTGCATTCTTTCCTTTCATCTCATTTTTAATTAGGAAAGGCTGTATAGTTTCAGCATCTCCCAGGCTGGCTATTTACAGTAAATCTTTTATCAGCTCAGCTCAGCTGGTTGTCCCTTCTTTCAAGCAGAAGCATTCTAGCATGCTTTAGAATACTTCCGTTGGCTCTTCCTTGTGGTTCCTAATGCTCTTTGCAGGCCTGGTTGTGCTCGCACTAGGTTCATCAAGCCCCAGGATGCCCTGGGCGGATGTAGCACTAGAAAATGTTACAGAAGCTTAGTTTACAGGATATCTCAGGAAAGACAATGGGAGAAAAAAGAAAAGGAGTTATAGTTCTTTTAGGAAATTCTTGTTACTCTATAAATTATTTTTTTAATGTATTTTAGGAATACTTTCCAATACTGTTGGTTGATATTTTCCATCAATGAAAGAGATAATCAACCTTTCATTTTTAATGATCAAGGACTTTTTACAGAAGATCTCAACTAAGTTTTTTTTCCTGTTAAGACCACCACCAAGGGATTTAAAAACGCACTTATGTTCCTTTTTAAAAACAAAGCAGGACAGAAAACCCATCGGTAAACATCCGCTGTAAAGTTGCATGGAAAAGATAGCAGTTGTTATACACAAAAAGATTAAGAGAAACGACATCTTGCCTGCTGAGTATTTGTGGCATAGAAATCAATGCAATGATTTGACAATGATTATGAGTTATACATTTAATTTTCCAAGAGTTTTTAAAGAAAATATCATTTATTTTGTATCTTGTTGAGAAAAGATTTTCACATGACAAAGTTGAAATGACTTCAATTCTATTTTTCAGTTTTTGAGTAAGTGTGAGATATTCATATTCAACTCATTTTCTTTAATATACAAGAGGCGGGTTTTAACTACCTTAGTGGTCTGAGTCTCAAGGAAAATACCGCCTCTTCGGCAGAATGAAGGCATTTATTGGATTTCACAAGAAGGTTGACATATTCTGAAGCATGTGTAAAAAACTGGTCCTCAGTGACACTGTACTTGGCAGAACACAGAGGAAAATATCAATAAATCAGAGTAAAGACAGAGAAGACTTTATAAACAAAAATAACCTCAAAGACTGTTTAGAGTTGTAGATGTCTTTAGAGATCATCTACTCCAGTGATTTTTCAATGGGATTCATCCATCCATCCATTCAACATCTGTTTATGGAGAGCCTATCAGAGCCAGTTACTGAACTAGGCACTATAAATACATGAAGGAAAAAACCACACAAGGTTCTTGCCCTTGTGGAGCTGACGGACTAGTAGAAGAGATAGAAATTTAGTTTTTAAATTAAATGCTATTCCTACAATGAAAAATGTAGTGCTTAAATGACTATAAAAAAAAAAAAAAATCCAAAAAGCAGCGCCATTTCCAGAAGCTAAGATTCATACATGTTTTTTACCGTTGAACTGAGCCACTGTTACTGATGGGAGTGATTGTATTGTTCAGATGCCCCAGTTCAGAAAAATGGTTAAGATTCCAGCCTAACACCTTCATTTATTTTACAATTCATAGAAATAACATGCCTAAAACCACAGAACCAATTGCTCCTATATTTGTGCTACAATTTAGGTGTTTTAATTCATTGCCTATCTCACTATTCCAAGTTGATCCTGAAAGAGAAACGATTCACACCCTGGCTTTCAGAATTAATGATGATTTCCTGCTTCCTTCCCACTTTATCAACTAATCATTCCACATTTATTAATTAATGGAAGTGTTTATTAATTAAGCTACTATATAGTGCTTATTCCTTGCTGATCATTTCCTCAGTAATCAGATACCCTTCGTGCCTTATTACTAAAAAGAAAAAATTTAACTGTATTTTTCTCTTTTGAGTTCACAAAACTCTATTTATATGTTGATGTTTTGTATCATCTATTAGAACAGTGTTTCAGTAAACTGGAGCTGCTAACTCATGGCTTCCCATTTTTGTAAATAAAATTTCCTGGGAACACAGCCACACCCATCATTTACGTATTATCTATGGTGACTTTCATTCTACCACAGCAGCCTTTAGTTGTTGTCATAGAGATCACATGGCCTGCAAAGCAGAAAGTATTTACTATGTGGTCTTTTAAAGAAAATGTGTGCCAGGCCCCTGGATTAGGACACAAATTCCTTAGTGGTGGATTTTCTTCATATAATGTAAGTTTACATTTAGATGTTGCTCAGTAAATATTGCTTGTTGGTTGATTACCATTTAACAATTATATACTCCTTGAGAAAATTCAAAGATTTAGAAAAAAATAGTTATTTTCTTTGTTACATTCAGTGGCTTAGTGGCACATTCACCAGAACTGAAGTCAGATAGAACTAGGAACGATAGCTTTCACAATTATAAGCTGTGAGATCTTAGGCAAGTTATTAAATCTCTCTGAGCCTTCCTTTCCTAACTTGTGCATGAGATACTAACAGCTCTCATGCAGAGTTCTGAAGATTATGAGAGATCAAATGATAAATACCGACACCATATCTGGCTCCTGGCGCCCAATAAATGGGACTTATTATTACTGTCATAATGATCACATTAGCTTACTACCTTCTTTAATGAATAAATACTACCAAAAACACATAATCAAAGTACACTGATCGAGATTGTGACAATTATTCAATTATTTGGAATAAGTTTTAATTTCTATATTTTTGATAGATTACTAAAGAAATTTGAATAAATGCCAATGTCTGAAAGCCATATAACTTTTTTTGTTGCCAGTATTTATTTTCCTAAGTTCCACAATATTATCTACTAATCAGAGACTTTTGTATGATTATGTAAGGGGCACCCATGGAGGTGCCGTGTTCACATTTTCCTTAAACAACCTTCCAGTTGAATTGAAGTGCCTTCGGATCTTCTGCATCATTTGAGCCAAGATCATGCTCTTCCAGGCAGCCTCCAGTCAAAGACTAAGCACAGCAGGGTACTAGGGTCTGGTAATTTCTGCCCAATGTGAGATTCTAACAGGTCTTCTTTGCTCCAGAGCTCCCAAGTGGGTTCACCAAGACTCTTGTCCCATCTGCAGCACTGTCTGAGGCTCTCCCAGCCAGTCCTGCTTCGTCCTCCTTTATCTTTTACAGGTTTACCTCCCTCACTCACAAACCTCCAGCCCTCCCAACTCTGCCTCAATGTCTGCTTCCCCGGGAAATCAAACTGACACAGTAAATAAAGGATATGGTAAAAGCTTTTGAAAATAAGGAAAAATTTTAGATACACAAGTAACACTGAAAATACTGTAATTTCAAATATACATGCAATATATGCAAGCAATACAAGTACACATGAAATTAGCATAAAAAAATGTCATGGGATTTTTGAATCCTCGTAAATAATCACAGGCAAATTATTACTGAATATTTTAAAATACTAAATGCTTAAGCCTGGATGATCAATTCATTTCAATACACAATAAAAACACTGATACTAAGTTTCTTTGAAGCTTTACAATTAATGAAAATAACACAATTCATGTGTTATAAATCTAATTTTGTGAGTATCAAAGCTACTGAATGTAAATTTCTTAATCTAGTGTAACTCCTTAGACATGTTTTTCCATTACCTCTTAAAGATAAATAAGTAATCACTGCACACATTTATTTATAGTAAAAGATCTTTTTTAGGTTATCTGGTGTACTATGTAAACAACAATCTATTTCTACCTCAAATGAACTTCATTAGCACTCCCTAAACACTTCAAGAGCAATAGCATTTCTTAATCAAGCAGTTTTTTTCTTTGCCATTTTCCAGTGCCATGCATTTTAGACAACTCTTCTCTCTTGATACACATCTTTTGTAGGCTTTTTTTATTCGCAAACGTTATTATCCTCCTCTTTTCTTGCATTACATATTTTACTTCTCATCTTATATGTAATTTTGGCCTCTTGAAATGAAACTGTCAAATAGGGTGATAAGTACGGTTTTAAGTTATAAAGTGATAGCAACAATCGGAATTTTGAGACAACTTTTCAAGTACTTGATTATGACTTTTACTCATTTTGACAACACTGGTGGCTTCATTTTCAAACTTTATAATTCTTGAAGATTATACCAGCTCTATTTTTAATACAAAATTTTGATATTATTATCTAGTATCACTCAGCCTGAACATGGCTAATAATTGAGAATGTAAACATCTGGCTTGATTATGCTTCCAAAATGTTACTCTATTATGCTGTGTTTATCTGAGTGATAGTGGGATGGCTGCCTAGCACAAAGCCTGTAGCACATTCAGATGCTGGAGAAAAGCTTATTATTTCCCTGACGTGTGATATACTTTCTGTTTCTGGGGCCTTATAACTAAAGAAACCACCTTTCTGAACATAAAAGACAACCACTCAGTGTTAGCTGCCAAATGTCAAGTAGAGGAATGAGGGGGTCTGTTTACAGCTGTGAATGATGCCAGATATACCATATGACAGTCACATATACCACACCATGAGGCAGGCTGGCACTGAAAAAGGCCTGTGCTTTGTATATCTAGCCTTACAATTAAATACAAGTAGCTATACTGAGTAGTATCTTGACACATGAAGGGTGACATTATGTACCAGCTTCCTTAATTAAAAAAAAAAATCTCATATGTGAAGTTGAAAGAAAAAAAATTGTTTAAAATATGTATCTACTTACTTGCACTTCATTTCACACACACAAAAAATTGAGGGCTCTTATAGGAAACGTGATAAAATATTAATAAAAAATAAGACTATGGAAATTAGAATAGAGAGCAAAAATAGAACATACAAAGAAATCTGAAATATCAAAGATGGGATTAATCAAAATGTGAGTAGAGAAACATTTTTCATAGTCATTTCCAATGTAAGCACTTATTAGAAAATATATTATAATCATTGTAAATAGTAACATCTAAAAATAGAAATTTTATAATGCTTTTAATATGATATCTTCAGCAATCGGGTTAATTCTATACTAAAACCTTAGTTAATTTCTCACTCTATCATACTAATAATACTAGAACTTTAACCAAGTAGAGGAGAGGTTGCTGTGGAGTGATACCTTTCTGCTATGACAGGACACTCCAATGCATTATCAGTGGGCTCAACTACGGAGCTAAAACCAGGATAGTATTTAACTTGGTTGCTCATAATTAACATGCTCTAGAATAATGGAGGGAAGCAGTCTTGGTGGCACAACAGTTAAGCGCTCGGCTACTAATCGAAAGTTTGGCAGTTCAAACTCATCCAGTAGCTTTGCAGGAGAAAGACCTGGCAAACTGCTACCATAAAAATTACAGCCTGCACAAACTATGGAATTGGAAACTAATTTGCTCAGTAAACTTTCACCTAAAGTACAATAAAAAATTAAAAAAGAAAAAAATTTGCAGCTTAGGAAATCCTATGGAGCAGTTCTATTCTGGCACATGGGGTCATTGTGAGTCGAAATCAACTCAAAGTCACTTAATAACAACAACAGAATCATGAAGGAGTAAAATTCTACTACCCATGGTCATCAGTATATTTAAATTTATGAAATATGTACGTAAGCTTTTCCAGCATAAACTGAAGTGTTTATGAAAGCTTTTTTTATTTAGTAGCTTTATTGGGGTATACTTGCACATATTTAAAGTATACAATTCGTTAGGTTTTAATGTATGTATATACCTCTGAAAGCATAATCAAGATAGTGAACAGCTTCATTGCCCTGAAAACTTCTCCCATGCCCCTTTGAATTCTGTACCCTCCCCAAACCCTTGCTGTCATCAGGCCACCACTGAACTGCTTTCTGACATTATAGATTACTTTGCATATTCTAGAGTTTTATATGAATACAGCAATATAGTTTGTACTTGTTTTTGAATTCTTTCACTGAAAGAATTGTTCAGTGGATTCTTTGACTCAGCATAATTATTTAGACTGTCTTCTATGTTGTAGTATGAGTGAACACTTTGTTCATTTTCATTGCTGAATAGTATTCTATTATATGCACATGGAGTTCCTGGGTGGCACAAATGGTTTACACTCATATTGTAATGAACTTAACAGCAATCACCACCACCAACAGTAACCATAAGTTTGGTGGCTTTAACCCACCCAGCGGCACCACAGAAGAAAAGTCTAGTGATCTGTTTCCATAAAGATTACACCCAAGAAAACCCTATGGAGCAGTTCTACTCTGTCACACATGGGGTCACCATAAGTCAGAATTGACTCAATGGCAAGGAACTTCTATATGGACATAACACTGTTTGTTTATCCATTCACCAGTTGATGGATGTAATTTTTTTCCACTTTTTGGTTATTACAAATAAAGTTGCTATGAAGATTTATGTGGAAATCTGTGTATGGACATATATTTTTATTTTTATTGGGAAAATAACTAGGAGTGAATTAGCTGGATCATATGGTGGCTGTATGTTTAACATTTTTTACAGGAACTGCCAAATTGTTTTCCAGGGAGATTGTACAAATTTACATGCCCTCTGCACAGTGTATGAGAGTTCTAGTTCCTTCATAACCTTGCCAACACTTGGTACAGTCAATCTTTTTAATTTTAGCTATTCTAACAGGTGTGTAGTGGTCTAATACTGTGGTTTTAATTTACATTTCCCTAAAGTCTAGTGACATTAACCATCTTTTCATGTACTTACTTGTCATCCATATTATCTTCCTTGGTGAAGTTTCTGTTCAAACCTTTTGCCATTTTTTATTTGGTAGTTTGTTTTCTTTTTATTGAGTTTTGAGAGTTCCTTATATATTCTGGATACAAATCCTTCATCATATATAGTTTGAAATTTCCCCCCCTAGTCCATGACTTGTCTTTTTATTCTTTTAAAACTCTCTTTTGAAGAGAACTTTTTAATTTTAATGAAGTCCCATGCATCTATTTTTCTTTTATGGATTGTGATTTTGGCATCGCATCTAGTATTTTTCTTTTTGGCCTAAACCAAAGTCACAAAGATATTCTATTTTTTTTTACAAGTTTTATAATTTTAGTTTTGAAATTTAGGTTAGGACCATTTTGAGTTAATTTCTGCAGATGTTGCCAAATATGGATTGGAGTTTTTTGTTTGTTTTTGCATGTGGCTATCTAGTTGTTCCAGCACACTTGTTGAAAAGACCATCTTTTCTCCACTGAATTGCCTTTGCACCTCTGTCAAAAATTAGTTGTGCATATCTATTTTGAGTTTATTTCTGGACTTTCTATTATGTTCATTGATCTATTTCTCTATCTTTATGCCAATGACATTCTGTTTTCATTACTGTAGCTTTGTAATAAGACTTGAAATCAAGTAATGTTTTCAAAGAGATTTTGTCTATAGTAGGTCCTTACATTTGCCTATGAAATTTAGAATCAGCTTGTCAAAAGTACTGCAAAAATGCCTGTTGGGATTTTGATTGAGACTGCATTGACTGTACAGATCAATTTAAGGAAAGCTAACATCTTAACAATATTGAGTTTACTAACCCACGAATAAGGCATATTTGTCCATTAATTTTTCTTTACTGCCTTTAACCAGTGATTTGTAATTTTCAGAGTACAGTTATATACCTATTTTACAGATTGATCCCTAAGTACTTGATATTTTTTGGATGCTATTGTAAGTGGTATATTTTTTAAATCAGTTCTTGTTTACTGCCAGTATATGATGGGAGACAATTCTCTATAGATCTCCTGATTTTCAGCACATGTCTTGTGGACAGAGGCACTACCTTTATTCTGGACTATCTTTCCAAGGACATTTGTATAGCAAATAATCTTGGATTACAGAGATAGTGTCTCCCTGCTCAGCAAAGGGAAGGTTTGTTTACTGTTCAGTATAATAAAGAAAATATCTACCTTGGGGGGGAAAAAGTCACACATGCTTATTGCCCATTATAAAAGACTTAGGTTATCTAAGCTTGAGGTTCTTCTCCTGTAATGTAACTCATTGTATGTACAGGTGCCACCTGCTCTCTGCGTCAGTCTTTGGGAATTGGGGCTCAGATAACCAGCACAACTGCCTATAGAATCACTACTGCTTTTGTCTCATTTGTCTGTCTCAAGTGTCTCATGTCTTCTGCCAACATCAATGAAAATCAGGCAGGCTAATTTATGAGCTTAGAAATAGGGTAAAATCTTACACTCTTCACAGTTCCTGAAAATGTACAGAAATACAATTAGCTTTTGTATATTGATCTTGTATCCTGCAACCTTGCTAAACTGACTTATAAATTCTAGAGCTTTTTTGTAGATGGTATCTGATTTTCTACCTAGACAATCATGTTCTCTGTGAAGAAATACAGTATTATTTCTCCCTTCCAATATGGATGCATTTTATTTCTATTTCTGACCTTAATTTCACTCTAGATAGAACCACTAGTAAAATGTTTAATAGAATTGGTGAGTGTGGACATCCTTATCTTGTTCCTCAGGGGCAAAGCATTCACTTTTCACCATTAAATATGTAGGTTTTTCTAGATGCTCTTTATTAGGTTGTGAAGATCCCTTTTTATTCCTAGTTTGTGGACAGTTTTTATCAGGAATGATTAAATCCATCAGTAGCAGTGGTTCAATCTGGCTGGGATAAGTTGAGATCAACTTGTTTAGGGGTGTAAGTACTGATATTGGTGGTTGAACTTCACTCTGCATTCATTTAATAAATCTTTGTTGAGGGTTTACTGTATTCCCAGTATTACAGCAGAGATCAGCAATCTACTACCCATGACCTATTTTTGTATAGCCCATGATCTAAGAGCAGTTTTTACATTTTTCAGAAGGTTAAAAATAAAAAAGGATATGTAACAGAGATCATATGGTTTGCAAAGCCTAAGATATTTACTATTTGGTCCTTTATAGAAAATGTTTGCCAACCACTGGTTTAAGTGATAGGGAATATAATAATAGAGACAGAAAAAAAAAAAAAGGACAAATTTCTTGCCGATATTCTAGTGGGAAGGATACACATAAACAATAAATAAGTGAATTGTGTAATTTGTCAGATGGTTTGTAGAAAATTAAAGCAGAGAATGAGGTTTGGACAGGTAGAAAGGAGGTATAGATTGCCTCATGTTCCACAGAGCAAAATGGGGGTGGGGAGGGGGTATGCAGCTTTGGGATAAGGAATGATGTAGGTATCCTATACTTTTTGAGGTGATAAACCAAACACCCAAACGCCCTGCCATCCAGTTGATTCTGACTCATAGCGATCCTATAGGACAGAGTAGAACAGCCCCACAGGGTTTCCAAAGAGTGGCTGGTGGATTCGAACTGCAGACCTTTTTGTTAGCAGCTGAGCAGCTGAGCTCTTAACCACTGTACCAACAGGGTTGCTCTCAAGGAGATCAGGCCTTAAATAGATGGTGTGAAGGCAGAGACAGTAATTTTGATTGTGACTGTTGTGTTGGGGGTAGAGAAGGGAGGTGGGGGTCTCACCAGAAGCCCAGAGCTCTGAGGTTCTTAACTTCTCTCCTGACAGTGGTCAGCTGGAAATTAGGGAAAGGGGTGCTCTTACTGGGAGTACCCAGAGCACTGATTCCGTCTGGATAAGCAGTGGCATTTGTATCAGTGTGGCTACATGTTCATCGCTGGATTTTGAGGTACTGTTGAGAGTAAACTGGAGGAAGGAAGCTCCAGAGCAGAGTCTTTTGAGTAACAAAACTTCACAGACATTTCCTGATATTCGCTATGTGTCAAAAGAGGCCACTGACTAGCAAAACATTCTAGAAATTCTAGTAAATTCCAGAAAATACATATGTGACAAGAGACAGTTATTCCTGCTGTTAGCATCATAAGAACATAAGAAACATCATATTGAGTCAAATTAGTGTTCAACCATATTGACTTTATTGCTTTTTACTGAAATGAGTGTTGAGGGGTGCACAAGAAAATATAAACAAAATTCATCTTTCATGGGTTTTGCATTCTAATGCTGTAGGTAATTTCAAATTTTTACAAGTGCTGTGTGCAACTTGGAGGGCACTACTTTAAACAGAGTGGCCCGGGAGGGCATCTAGGAGGTGCCTCTCATGCTGACTGCTGAAAGATGAGAAGGAGCTAGCCATTTCAGGAGCTAGGAGAGGCAAAGGGAATAAAAGTGAGAGGGCCCCGAGGCAGTAAAGAGCTGTCAGAATACTGATTTGTGACTGTGGCAATTTCTCCTCAGGCAGTTTTGTCAGAGAGCACTACTGATCCTATGATGAGACAGAGCCCCTGGGACAGCACTCAAACCCAGGGCGACCTCAGAGCTTGTCCTTCACCTCTTTCTCTGGCTCATGGAGCCAAAGAAGGGTGCCAGGGAAGGGAATTCCCTTCCACATCTGTGCCCCTAAGATCCACAACCTTTAGCTGGTGTGCTTGCTTCGTCTCCAGTGATACAGTGCAAGTCTACTTCACTTACATGCTCACTATAGATAGCTGGAAGGCAATAATATTAACAGCAGTCACAAAAGCAGCAGCAATAGTTGGCATTAACGGAGGGCTTACATGTGCCATACACTTTATATGTAGTAATTAATTCAGAAACAAAATAATGTCAAGATGCGGCTGTACTAACCCCATTTCCAGATGGTGAAACCGAGGCAAAGAGAATTGAGTAACTTGCTCAGTACATACAGCTAGTATTCAGAGTTAGCAATATGACTATCTCTAGTCATACTGCTCTTATAACCACTGTATTGTACTGCCTCTTATCTCAAGGTACAGTCTATAAAGATAATATAAATTCCAGGTATACCATTTCATTTTATATAGGTAGGTTGGGCCTCAATTAAATAGTTACATGTGTTTTCCAAACCCCCTGGTTTTCATGACCCTCCTCATTTCTACCATTTCTTCTATTTTGGTCCCCAGAATAATTGCTTCTTTTGGTTAAGATATCCTTTTCCTTCCCTCAACCTCCATCCTTGTTTATTTTTAGTCCCACAGGCTCTTGAGTAACACTTTCAGTCGTATTCTTTCTGTACTCTAGTTCTCAGCTTTAGGTCAAATATGTTCTCCTCACAATTGCCTCAATTCTCCAACTCAATCTGTCTCTTTTCCTTGTATTTTATCCCACGGATTTAAGTTTTATCGTTTTAAATATTAGCAAGTGTTGAGGATAGGTGCCAAGCACTTGACTAAATTTTCTTTACCAGGTAATCTCACTTTTGAACATGAGGCACACAGATAAATAAAAAGTTTAATAAATTTCATGATACTGATATTTAGGTGAATTTTTCTACTCATACGTTTACTTTGCCCCTTGTAGGTAATTGCTTAGCTTATTGAAAATTATTAAATATATACTGATTAAATAAAATAAAGTTTAAGGAATTATATATAAAAATAAGGCGTGAAACAGAATGCCTTCCAAAACTGACTTGTAAAGAAGACTACAATATGAAAAACCATAAACTAGAGAATTAAAATTTATCTTTGATTTCACTTAATTTTATATTGTGAATCAACATATATGTTTTATGTCATAAAATCCACTAGCTACCTAACTTCACTCAATAGGTTTTAATTCTCAATTTCTATGTGTATTGCAGGAACTTGCTCAAAATGACCAAAATAACAACAAAGCAAGAAATGGGAAACATTCTTACCTTTAAAGAAAACAAAATTCCCGTCACTGTTTTCATAAACTGCATCAATACTAGGAGGCAGCCCCCTCCAGAAGTAAGTAATTTGCATGGGGTATCCATCCATCACCCTGTTGTTTCTCACTCGCCAAAACCACTGGTCCTGGAAAGGAAGCAAAAGCATCTCTCAGCAAACACGCAGGTCTCTGTGGCAGCCCCCTACGCGATGGTGCAGCAGTTTTAAAATCAAGCTAAGGTCAATATCATTTGCTTCCATTAAAACAGTCAAAGAAACAGCTAAACAACTTGACTACAAAGATCACAAATTCATTTGCTTCCATTAAAACAGTCAAAGAAACAGCTAAACAACTTGACTACAAAGATCACAAATGTTTTTATAGTAAAGTACCCAAGGATGGGGGGTTAACAGTGATGGAAGTATCACACTGATGAAGGGTAGAGTTGCACAGTCAATTACTGTAATTGCTGTAAATAAGTTGTATACCTGTTAAAAGTTGAGTTTGTAAAGGTTGTGTGATAGTTATGTAAACAACTATGACAAAAAAAAAAAAAAAAGTAGCTGCTGAGGCTGTTTACATATAACCGAAACATTCTGGGATTTAATTTCTTGGTTTGGAGGTTTAGGGTCATGGTGTCATGGGACATCCCAGTTAATTGACCTAATAACATGTTTAGTGATTCTATTCTACCTCTTAGTTTATTGCCTAGTGCCTGGGATCCTAAAAGCTTGCAAGTGACCAATGAAGGATACGGAATGTGTGGCTAATTGTCTCCATGAACAACTGCCTCTTTTGCCATGAGACCAAAAGAACTGGATGGTGTCCAGCAATTTTTTTTTTTAATATCAGAAGAGAAATGAAAGTAGTTAAAGCTTTACTAATTGGTTAAAAAAAAAAAAAAGCTTAAAAAGCATCCTATACTTAAAATAGATCAATGACATCCTCATCTTCATATTCAGATAGCAGGAGGACACCTTATCTATAAAGCTATCAGTTAATACGATGCCCATTATAACCAGAATTTTAAAGGAAACAGAAGAAAAGAAAACTGAATTTCTCCTGTATGTTATTGCTTCATGGTGGACACTGCTTCCTACTGTTTGGACTTGCTATGTCTGTGAATATAATGGTCTGTCTGGGTCCCATGCTACATGGAAAAATAAGTCTTGCACAAGCCCGTAAATGCTTGTATCTCAAGTGTTTAAATGGGAATTCCTATTTGGCAATTTTTAAATGCTATTTTATTTCATAAGTTGGCTTTGCATATATGCTAGTAATAATTATTATTGGTGTATCTTATCCTCCCTCCACCCCCTCCTATAAGGAAAAAAAGAAAGTGTAATGTATAAAATAGTGATAAATATAAAGAAGGAAAATAAAGCAGGGAAGGTGCGTGAAGAGTGTTAGCGGATGAGTGCGTGTTGAGTGAGAGTCTTCAATTTTAAATAGGGTGGTCAAAGAAGGTTTCAGTTATAAGGAGCATTTGCACAGAGACTTAAATATCATTTTAAATAACCTTTGTCTATACATTGATCACAAGCTCCATTTCTGAAAGGGCAATTTTTAGTGACTGCGGTGTGCCTTTACATCCTCTCTGACAAAGGGCTTTCTAAATTATCTTTTGTATCACTGTTTTTAGCTAAAGTAAGAAGTTGAGGATACGTTGAATAGAGGCACAACCTGATTACCTACAATGTATATGACTCTGGCATGGCTTCTGTCAACAGAAATAGTCATGAATTCATCCATGATTCCATATTACCTTTTGAATTTTTGCAAAACGACTATGCTTATCTTAAGGCAGAACTTCTTTCCTCCATGTGAGGGTTATGCTCCTATCTTCAGATTGCAGTATTTGTATGTCCCAAAGAGTCACTGGTCCTGTCTCAGTATGTGGGGAGATTTCAGTGATGTGGAGTGCTTCTCTGAGAAAAACTGGAATACAGTCTAGAATTTCCCACCTCATTTCTTTTCATTCTTCAACTTAGTGAGCATTCCATATTGTTGTTCCATAAACAATCATGGTCAGTTTTTTTCTTTATCAGGTCACAGTAGGTGTTCAGTCATTTTTATTTAGTAGTTTGGGATATACCACCCATAATTCATTGCTGTCGAGTCAATTCCGACTCATAGTGACCTATAGATTACAATAATTTAAGAATATTTTATCTGGAGATTGGAATGGTTTTAATACCCAATTAAAAGCCCCTATTGCAGCTAGACAAAAATGCTTTAATTTTCCCCAACACAGGTCCTTGGTGAGGTCTAGAAAGGCAGCCTCTACCTTTTCTCAATGTGAAAGCATTTTTTTCTCTTCAGACATCCACATGGGCCAAACTCAATAAATGGTTCACACTGAGACCTAAAGAATAACTGGAAAAACATTAAAAAAAACTTTCATTTTTTAAAAAATAATATTTTATTGTGTTTTTTGTGAAAGTTTACACAGCAAATTAGGTTCCCATTTGACAACTTCTACACAAATTGTTCAGTGACATTAGTTTTCAGCTAAAATGTCACTTTCATAAAAGTTTCTTACTGTCGCCTGAGTAAAATTAGGTAACCTTGTTATACTCTTTCATGTTGCTGTTGTTAACGAGAAAACCAGACCTGCTGCCGTAGATTCTGACTTACAGCGACCCTATAGGACAGAGTAGAACTGCCCCATATGGTTTCCAAGGAGTGCCTGGTGGAGTAGAACTGTCAACCTTTTTCTGGTTAGCAGACGTAGCTCTTAACGACTACGCCACCAGGATTTCTGTTGTTATTAGGTGCCTTCAAGTTGGTCCCGATTCAAAGAGACCCTGTGTACAACAGAACGAAATGCAGTCCGGTACTGCACATCCTCACAGTCATTGCTAGGTTTGAGCCCATTGTCGCAGTCACTGTGTCAATCCATCTTGTTAAGGGTCTTCTTTTTTTGCTGACGTTCTGTTTTACCAAGCATATCCTTCTCCAGAACTGGTCCCTTCTGATAACATGTCCAAAGTATGTGAGATGAAGTCTCGCCATCCTTGTTTCTAAGAGCATTCTGGCTGTACCTCTTCCAAGACAGATTTGTTCATTCTTCTGGCAGTCCATGGTATATTCAACATTCTTCACCAACACCATAATTCAAATGCATCAGTTCTTCTTTGGTCTTCCTTATTCATCGTCCAGCTTTCACGTGCATATGAGGTGATTGAAAACACCATGGCTTGGGTCAGGCACAGATTAGTCCTCAAAGTGACATCTTTGCTTTTTAAACACTTGAAGCAGGTCTTTTGTAGAGATTTGCCCAATGCAATATGTTGTTTGGTTTCTTGACTGCTGCTTCCATGTCCACTGACTGGCTATAAGTAAAATGAAATCTTTGACCACTTCAATATTTTCTCTTTTTGTCATGACGTTGCTTATTAGTCCACTTGTGAGGTGCTTTGTTTTCTTTATGTTGAGATGTACTCCATACTGAAGGCTGTAGTCTTTGACGTTCATCCATAAGTGCTTCAAGTCCTCTTCATTTTCAGCAAGAAAGGTTGTGTCATCTGCTTATTGCAGGTTGTTAATGAGTCTCCAATCCTGATGCTGCATTCTTCTTCATATAGACCAGCTTCTCAGGTTATTTGCTCAGAATACAGATTGAATAAATATGGTGAAAGGATACAACCCTGACACCTTTTTGGATTTTAAACCACACAGTATTCCCTCGTTCTGTTAGAAGGACTGTCTCTTGGACTATGTACAGTTAGTTTCCCCATGAGCACAATTAAGTGCTCCTGAATTCCCATTCTTCACAATGTTACCCATAATTTGTTATGATTCACACAGTCGAATGCCTTTGCATAATCAATAAAACACAGGTACTAACATCTTTCTGCTGTTCTCTGCTTTCAGCCAAGATCCACCTGACACCAGCAATGATACCCCTCGTTCCACATCCTCTTCTGAAACCAGTTTGAATTTCTGGCAGGGCCCTGTTGACGTACTACTCAACCATTTTTGAATGATGTTCAGCAAAATTTTACTTGTGTATGATATTAATGATATTGTTCAATAATTTCTGCATTCTGTTGGGTGATCTTTCTTTGGAATGGGGCAAATGTAAGTCTCTTCCAGTTGGCTGACCTGTTAGCTGTCTTCCAAATTTCTTGGCATAGACCAGTGAACACCTCCAGTGCTGCATCCGTCTGGCCAAACATCTCTTTCAGAGAAATCTATAATTTCACTTCATAGCACTTAAACAATCTGATACTATCTTACTGTTTTTATAACTCAATGCCTTCGTCCTGCTCCACTGTGCTATATGCTTCATATTATTATTGAGTTGACTCCAATTTATGGTGCCCTTATATACAAAAGAACAAAACCTTGCCTGGTCCTATACCACCTTCATTTTTTATGTATTTATTTATTGTTACAGGTACTACTGATATTATAATTTTGAAACTATTACAAATAAAATGTAAATATGTTAATACTATTAAAAGGAAAGACTTCACAGTTAAAGAAAGAAGACATATTAATTAATATTAACTTTCAATTAGAAATGTCAATATGATTCGTGATATAAATACCCACACCCAGAAACACACTTGCTAGTTGTGTCTGCTCAAAGGACACAGAAGTCACACTACCCCAGTAGCAGTATTCCACACCTAGAATGAAGATATTGGCTTATAAATATCATTTCATCTATCCCCATTTAAATGAAACAGGGCGTCTTAAGAATGGTTGATTCTAGTCCGGGAACAGGCAAATTGCAAGGTGAATCTGGGACAATTTGTTCTGAATAAGAAAGGCATCACTCAAAGACTAATGAAAGTGTAAAAATATCACAGAAGCTAAAGAGAAGGGTTCTAACAGTCAAACCTGAGATAAATTAAGAATCAAAAAGAACAATGACTATAATTGCTTATAACACATTTAATAAAGAAATCCATGACTTGAAAGTGAAATAAAGAGAGAGACTTTCTCGTCACCAGTGGAGCAGGCCACTGCAACAACTCTTTCCATTGAAAACTGGTAATTAAAGGGAAAAAACTAACTAAGGGAAAGAATTATGTTGCCTTTTCAGTAGAAAACGGTTGACGAGAGAAAACTTTTAAGAAGAATACCTACTAAACATAAAAGGGAAAGAAAAAATAGAAAAATCAGCATTGTGTAACTCCCAATGAATTAACTGGTTCAAGCAAGGACAACCATTGGATGCTAAAATCATTTTACCTACTATTGAGAAATAAAATATTTGCAGAGTACCAAAAATGTAGCTCACAAATTACCTGCTATTTAAAAAATAATAATAATTTTTTATATTGAAGTAACTGTAGATTCACATGCAGTTTTAAGAAATAATAAAGAGATATTCCTTATACTTTCCCCCTAGCATTCCCCACTGGTAACATCTTGTGTAGCTATAGTACAATATCAGAATCAGGAAGTTGATATTGATGTAATCCATCTACCTTATTTAGATTTCACCAGTTTTACATGCACTCACGTGTCTGTGTGTGTGCATGTGTGTGTGTGCATGTGCAGGTGTGTGTATACTTACGCTAGTTTTAATATTAGAAAAGTGTACTTTTACAATGCAGAGATATGGCAGTTGCCACCTTAGCCAAGTGATCAAACTTGGCATTAGTGATAGTTGGCGACCTGAAATTACATGCTGTCATGGTTTGAATTACTTCCCCCAAAAAATGTGTGTATCAATTTGGCAGGGACATGATTCCTAGAATTGTGTGGTTGGCCTCCATTTTTTTTGTGATAGTGATTTTATGTTAAAGAGGATTAGGGTGGAATTGTAACACCACCCTTAGCCAGGTCACATCCCTGATCCAATGTAAAGGAAGTTTTCCTAGGGTGTGGCCTGCACCATCTTGTACCTTACAAGAGATAAAAGGAAAAGGAAGCAAGCACAGAATGGGGGACCTCATACCACCAAGAAAGAAGCACCGGGAGCAGAGTCTGTCCTTTGGACCTGAGGTTCCTCTACAGAGAAGCTCCTAGTCCAGGGAAAGACTGATGATGATGAGGACCTTCCTTCAGAGCCAACAGAGAGAGAAAGCCTTCCCCTGGAGCTAACGCCCTGAATTTGCACTTGTAGCTTACTGGATTGTGAGAGAATGAACTTCTCTTTGTTAAAACTTGTGGTATTTCTGTTACAGCAGCACAAAATGACAAAGACACATGCCTTCTAATGGAATGCAGTATAGACTAGAATGCATTTGAAAGTCACAGAATCACCTATGAAGTATTCTTGCCAAGTATGTCAAAACTAGAATCTAACTGAAACTTTAGATTCAAGTTTTAGCTTCACTAGTAAAAAATGTCTGCCTTGAGCATTATGCTCTTTTAAGAACTATCTATCTGGGATCAAACTGACAACAGGAACTGGAAGGATTACACAGGAACCTTAGGGGGCAGTGAGTTTATATTAATGGAGGAGGAATAACTCAGAACAGGAGGGTGAGAATGGTCACACAACTTCAAGTGCACATGTAAAAACTGTTGAAAGGTACATATAGAAACTGTCGAATATGTTTTGCTGTGTACATTCTCAACAACAATAACAACAAAATAAACAAAATAAAAAATATATATAGGAAAAATAACAGTTGTTAAATCTAGATGTTAGGTAAACTTGTTTTCATTCGTTCAACTTTTCTGTGTTTTTTAAAATTTTTATAATAAAATGTTTAACATGTAATAAATACTAATTTAAAAAAAACTAGAAAATAAAGGAATGTAAGAAGAAACAATTCCACATTATATTTTTGGAATATTTTCTTCTTGTAGGATTTTTTTACCTTTAGATTTTTTTAAAATTTAACACAAGGCGAAATTATACATATATATTCTGCATTTATTACTTAATATCAGTAAATACCTTAAAATACGATTACATAATCTTCATAAGTATTTGTGATGGCTAAATACTATTCTGGCTAGTAAACCTCCATTTGCTAGCAATTTAAATTTGCTACTATAAATAATAGAGCCCTGGTGGTGCAGTGGTTAAGAGCTCGGCTGCTAACCAAAAGGCCAGCAGTTTGAATTCACCAGACGCTCCTTGGAAACCCTATGGGGCAGTTCTACTCTGTCTATAGGGTCTCTATGAGTTAGAATCAGCTGGACAGCAACAGGTTTGGTTTTTGGTTTGGTTTTACTATAAATAATGCTGTAACCAACATCTTTGGGCATTAAAAAAGAAACACAAATACAGTTTGTGCCCTTTCATTAGATGTAATTATGCTTCATTTGATAGTAACATGTGGACTGCAAATACAAAATCACACCTTGTGATATCATACGAGTGCATTTTAAATTCATTAATTAATTTTTATATTAAACTATTGTTTTCAGATTCACCGTATAGAGATTTGTAACAAGTAGTGTTTAAAGAAAGAGAACGAAGCCATTTACATTTAATTGCCTACATTTCTTTTTGAATATTTGGAAAGAAAAACTAACATTATAACTTGGAGAAAAAAGAACTATATGAGGTAGGCTTAATAGATGGATCTGGCAAAGACAACACCCTTCTGGGAAGCTTTCGTTATCTTCCTCAAGAGCTGACACACGCTGGCTTCTGGTATATAAACGTTAGGGGAAAACCTGTTCAAAGCAACCATTAGAATGCACTTTTTCATTAAGACAGTCATAAATGCCTGCAATGATTTTGCAGGCACAATTTTCAGAGCTCATCAATCAAGGATTGACCAGATATAATTCTGGGAGAAATGATGCAGCTGCGTATCTCAATAGGTCAAATCATTTTGGGTATTGTCTGTATTTTTGAAAAATGTTCAAAACACAGACTCACTATAATAGAGGAAGGAAGTAACACATTAACAAGTGATTCTTGTAAATCATTTCTAAATTCACAATTATGGAATTTCCCTTAATGTCCTTAACTCTTTCATAGAAGAATCTGTCATACTCTTTGAACTAGAACTGCAAACTATTTTAATAAATAAATTGCATCTTTGTGTTTCAAAGGGAAGTGAAGTTGACATTTTCAGAATATTCTGTTTACTACTTGTGCTAACTTTACAGGATATATTTTATATGCTCTAAATGGGAAGGAAAAAATTCCGTATTTTTAGATTTAGTTTCATTGAAAAATCTGGATACCAAAGAGTTAAGTGATATGTCAGCTACAGATCACTTTCTTGTTAATTCATATTTATTAAATAAGAGAACAATGATTTTTAAAAATTAAAAATACACAAGTATCCATGCTATTGTTTTCTCTTCCACTGCTATAATGTAAATGCTAAAGAAGCAATGCTCTACCCAAAGTTTCATTTAATACAGAGGTCCCCAGGCTGCAGAAAATTCCATGGCAGCTTGCTTGGCCTGCTTCGCAATTTGCATTAGAATTCCAACCCCATAGCTCAGCCAGTTCCTTTGCTTGGCCTGCCCCCATGAAAATCCTGGAGCCTGTGTGGTATGATTAAGAATGTTGCTGATATAACTTGTATGAACTCCCTACTTGTCAACCCCTTAAAAATAAATTTTTCCCCTTGTCCTCTCGGAGCAGTCTTGGCGGCAACAGCCCCGATTGCTTCCTTTCCTTGCACAACAAAATAAAGCTACCTTTATACTCTCCCACCTCAGACTCTCGTTTATTGGCTGATATGAGTCATGCTGAGCAAAACCTGGAGTTTCTGCGTGGTAACAGGCTTACTTTTGATGAGAAGCAAAAGGGAATGTGTGTTGACGCTGTTTTCTTTTTAGGTTCTTACATATTTTCTCCTATTTCTTCCTGAATATACTCTTGCTTAGAAACCATTTTGGGATGGTTGTAATGAAGAAAAGAACAATTTACTTAAAAAAAAAAAAAATGCTTCATCGATATACTGTATTTAGGGAAAGGACACACATTCTCCAGCTATAACTGCACCACACTGTACTATGACATGTTTTGTTTTGTTTTGCTCCAGAAAATCTGGTAGCTCGTGTAATAGTGGCCAATGTACCATGAACTAGTCATGCTGTGGAGGGTGGGAAAGGGAGATGTTTCATGATATGCCGTAGGAAGAATCAAAGGGCTGAGCTAGAGCTATTTTTCAGTTTGGTCTTCAGTTAGACATATTCTTTTCCCCCAGACCTCAGCCACAGCACACAATAGGAAACTCATCCGGATGGAAGCATGTAGTAAGTAGAGCAAACAGTCAGCATTAAGAATAATATATTGAACAGAAATAAAGAGAGAACAATTAATAGACTCCACTTATCAGCTCTAAGTTCAGAGGTCTAAGGGAGAGGGAGGAAGGCAGGTGGGATGCCCTGGAGGGAATGTGCCAGAAGAAAGATATTTTTTTCTCCCTTCAAAGGGACCCAAAGTTACTTGTTAACAAATTAAGCGTTGAAGAACTATGTTGAATTAGATGTTTGCTCCTAAGAGAAAAAAGGAGACGGGGCAGAGATTTCCCAAGAAATTATAAAGCAAAAAACTCTGAAAGATTCCTAAGTGACTTCCTTTCAGAGTTCAGAAGCTGTTGTTGTCATAACAGGAGAGACTAATCCTCATTAGCATTACCTAATTGCTTTATGCTAATATACTCTTGAAAATATTCCTTCTGTTGCTACTGTTTTGCTGTGGTTTATTTACTTGCATAGAGAGTTCAAAAGGTAACTGCCCTTCCTTACACTCAGAGTAAATCCTCAAGGAACAACTTGATTTGCAGTAGTGATGAAGTTCTAAGGCAGTCCTGAGGGAAGTCAGATTATTATAATCATTAGCAAATGGAAAGTACCTGTGTTACTGGTTTGTTTCTATCAAGTGAAACAAATACGGGTTTTGTCCACTAACTGCTTAACTGTTGAAGGGGGGAAAAAAGAGAGAGGACTCCAAAACAAAAATAGGTAAATAAATTTCTTAATTACCCATTCAAACAACTGTGCCTTGAACAACTATGCTGGTGGGGTCAAATAATTTTTTAGAATTATTCTGAGCAACTAGGAATCGAAAGACAGAAGACGAATTAAATAACACTGACATATAAGATTTGATGCACTGGGGGTGTATAGAAGTGTAGTATAGTAAACGAGAGTCATTTTTGCATAAAAGGGAAGATGCTATCTCTCTCTCACTTGGGTAGAAGGTTCATAAATTAAGAGAAATTTCAGAAACCTTTGAAGTGATTTAGGAAATAATATTGGAGTTATTATTCCCTCTCCTTGAGCATAGAGAATGTGACCCAGCTGGAGCTGGGCTCACAAGGACACATCAACTGGGCCCTGAGGTATAAAGACAATAGCTAAGATAATCTTGGAAAATATCTTTTAGGGAAACTTTCACATAAAGCCAATGAAACAGAACACTGAAGACTTTCTACTCTTACCTTTTTCTATTAGCATTCAGTGAATAGAAAATTTGTTGGACCAATGAAGACCTTCCTGACTGTCACTACTGAAACTTGTACCAATGATTGTTAAGAAAGACGATTCAAAATGTAGGATCACAGTTTCTAGCCAATCTGTGAAAAGGTGAAGCTTTCAATGGTTTTGCCCATTTGTAATGTTAATATATACTGATGGCTCTGTAATGGTTCTTTGGACTTGGGCAGACATGGCTGTGGCAGCATGCTTGTCTGTTTTCCCACTTTTGTCTGCTCTGTGATATTTCCTTGGACTCAGGCAAACATGGCTCTGGAAGCATGGTTGTCCGTTTCCCACTTATGCCGAATAAAACTTTTTTTGCTCTACTAAACTTTGTGATGTTTTCCCCCTACAACAGAAGGTAAGGAAGGATGGTGTTGACAATCCTTTCATAGAAAACCTGCAGGGATGTTGTAGAAAAGGAAGTTAACTCAGTTCACGCCAAAGGAAAGTGCGAACAAATCTATGCTCCATTAAACTAAGGGTACTATGGAGTGCTGGTCTATTCTGCACACGTGGTCGTCATGAGTCAGAGGTCGTCATGAGGCAGAATCGACTCAATGGCAACTAATAACAACTGGTGAGTAAGAGAGGACTACATATCTTGGGAGGAGGTTAAATAGGATTTAAAGATTAGGAAAAAGAAGTACACGTGGTACCAGATGGGGATGGGTGTGCTATGAGGGTGACGTGGTAACTAAGAGGAACTATGCCTCACATAGTTAGCCACGTGACTAGAAAGCAAGCAGCTTGATGGGGCAGCCAAGAACATAATCAACAAACTGGAATATATAATAAAACAGGAATTGAAATAAAGGAGTCAAAGGAGGAGGAAATGCTGTAAAAATAAATGTATAATTGGAAGGGTCTGACATAGGCTATGTAGCATTGTGCTGTGTCTAAGGGGTTAGGAAAGAAAACACTAGGGATTCAGGAGGGAAGCACGATACTACAGTGACTGGATGGAAGCAGGCATTTGAGTTAGGTGGAGTAGTAAATGCTAAATAACGAAAACACACACATCCTAGAGTGAGGATACCAAGTGAACAATACAATATTGCAGGTAACACAGAAGAGGCCAACTGGGCTCCAAGTGCTAAAAAAAAAAAAAAAAAAAAAAGTGGGTTATATAAGATATGTATATAGGTGGGAAAATACACCTCCTTGATCAATTATGGAGATTTCAAAATGCGAACCTATCCTCATTTAAAAGTTACATGTTGGGGGATATAGCTGAAAGCTAAGTGTAATTGAGAATATGTGACCCTGCCTATAACTCTTCATGAGGGTTCAAGTTCACATGAAAATGAGAAGAGGGTATCAGTTTATTTAGTTGATCAATTTAATTTATTGTCTTCTGCCTATATGTGAAGGGAGAAATAAATTCCTCTTTTTTGAAGGTTTTGGAGCTTTTCAGCTTTTCTTAATACTTTGTGTAGTTAAAGATGAAAATAAGTTGCAATTGTAATTTGTTTCATAGACATCATGAATATAGATGAGTCATACACATCTGTTCCTGAAAAGTTAGTTATTGATTATTGCATAAAGCAAATACTATATTAATTGAAATAAAGCAGATTGTTATTTAATAAAATAATGTTAAAGCAAAGAATCATTTTACCTTATATATCTTTTTAAAATATATTTTAACACTTAATAAAACAATATGAAAATAATTTTGACAATTTTTTTTTTTTTTAATTGTACTTCAGGTGAAGGCTTACAGAACAAAATAGTTTCTTACTTAACAGTTAGTATACATGTTGCCCTATGACAATGGCCAACAACCTCACAACACATCAACACTATCCTTACTCAATTTTGGGTTCTCTATCACCAGTTTCCTTGCCCCCCTCTGCCTTCTGGCCCCTGTCCCTGGACTGCTGTACCTCATTAGTCTCATTTGGTTTTATGGGGCATGACAATGTTTTTTAATGTTAGATATTTATGGTTCAGATTTTTAAAATATTGGGCAACATTTAAACCGAATCTATTTTTTCCTATAAAGAAAACTGAGTTAGTAAGTTATTGTAAACATAATGTGAGTGAGTTGGTGAAATATGGTCCAGCTCACTATCCTCTGATTGATGTTCAAATTAATAGCAAATATTCTCAATTATTTGCTAATTTTTGAAAAATTATTTGTATATTATTGATTATAAATAAAAAAGTGTCTATGTTAGTTCGAATTCCGAAGTTGAAAACAAAACAAAACAACAACAACAAAAGAAGGGGTCCTTGGGTAATACTGAAATACCTTTTGTTGTTTGTTGTTGTGTGCCCTTGAGTCAATCCTGATTGATAGTAACCCTCTAAGACAGAGTAGAAATGCCACCGTTGGGTTTCCTCGGCTGAAATACCTTTAGTGATTTGAAAATCTCTCATCTGATCCACTTCATACAAAATTAGCATAATTACTAAGTATTCTTCTCTTCAATACAAACACATATATATATATTTGAGTTCAATCTTCTAAGCTAGACTAAAGAAAGTAATCCAGATTGTTTCTGGAAAATCTTGGGAATTACAAAGTGTTTTGTTCCTCTTTCCTATTTACATTCCAAAATGCACTTTTCACCTAAAGTAACTTTGTTTGGGGCTCCTTAGAGTTACTCAGGAAACATTATTTTCATACATGATTTCTGCAGGTTTTTTTTTCTTTAAACTGGCAGCAAGTAATCATCATAAATACAAAAATTATCTTTTGTATGACAGGAAAACCTGATTTTATCTACTGTCAATGACTACTAAAAAAATATAGATCACTTATTGCTTTGTAATATTTTAATGCTTTCATTCATTCTTGTTGAACGATTTTTTTTTTGATACAAGAACAGTAATATCTACTTTTTTCCTAGAAGATCCTTATAAATGTTCTCTTCCTTAATAAGATTCTGTCACATCTATTTCTTACTAGTCATAAATAGTGGAATTTATGACTGTGAACACAAAACATGCCAAGGAAAGAGAGGCTAATGTTCTTCAATTTGATGGCTTTCTGTATATTGCTATGGTTTAAATCTTCGCTACATACAGTGTTGCACTAATATCTCCAGAGCCAAGAGGGGGAGAAAACTATATTTCAGTCGCTGCAGAAGGGCAAACAAATGAGAAGGTGGGGTAGCAGCAACAGGACTAAATTATTACAAATGCACTATGTTTAATATATATTTTTAAACAACGTAATCCCAATTGTGTCATAGAAAAAGAATCTTGTTTTAACTCTTATTAATAGTCCAAAGGTGACACTTCAGAATTAAAAAAAAAAAAAAAAAATTCGTATGTTCCAAGAAATTAATAAAACATTGAAAATTCATTCTCTAGACCTGTGCTATCCAATATGGTAACCGCTAGCCACATGTGGTTACTTAAAGTTAAATTAATTGAATAAAAGGAAAAAAATTGAGTTCCTCAGTCACACTAAACTTATTTCAACAGTCACATGTGGGCTTTGGCTACCACACTGGTTGGGCAGCACTGAGATACATCATCTCCATCATTTCAGCAAGTTCTACTGGACAGTCCTGCTCTAGAAAATTACATTTCAGTCTTTAAAATTTTAGAATATTAAAATGGTCATTATTTTTTTTCTATTCTAATTTGTTTTAAGCTAACTTGTTTACTGCTAACAAAACATATTCCTAGATGCAGTAGTGGTCCAAGACTATGGGAAAATCTTGACTGAGATATACAAAGGCACTAGTGTTTCTAGAGCCACTCTTTAGCAGAAACACTTTAAAATACTGATCAGGAACTTGGAATGTTTCTACAAGTCAGCTGATGTAGTCAGCTGAAATGCTAATTGTGATATCACAGTTGCGGCACCATTACTAACATGTTCAGAATTTTTTTTAGAAACTGAACAAAATCCTAAAGCTATTTAGCTGTAGCTCTAACCAGGATGTTCTTTTTCTTTGCACTGTTTGTTTATTCTTGTTTAAATGTCAGCTAAAAAGTCATCTCTTTAGAAAGACCCTCCTGGACTACTCAATGTATAGTGCTCAGCCCCTACCTTCTGTCACATTTCACTATTTCACTTTCATCATTGCATTTATTGATGTCTAATACTCATATATATTTATTTGATTTTACACTGTCCCCTTCTCTCCCCAAATAAAGTTCGTTGTAGGAGAACAATTTTATGGTATTCAATAAACTATCCCCAGATCCTAAAAGGCTTCTAGGCAAAGGCAGGCACTCTATAAATATTTATTGCATGAATAAATCATTCAATGAATTGGAAACAAAATAAAGATTACAGTTATTCAAGGCGGAAATACATATATATATTTTTTAGAATAAATATAAATGTGCCTTTTCTTATAAAAGATGTACTTTCTTTTTTCTCCCAATTTCAACTTGGCCATTAATATTCTCTAAACTTTATATCTGAAATATAGTAACTATAATGTTGCATATTGTCCACATAAGTTTAACTTTATGGAAGTTAAATAAGACTTAGCTTATAATAGATGAGATTGGCCATCTGTAACAGAAACCCACTCAAGACATAGTCAGTATCTCTTGTTGAGACTGAGGATGCATGCAAGTCTTTTGAAGAATGACAAGAGAATTTAAGACCCAGCTTCCAAATACTCTGAAGAGTTCTAGTGTAAATAGAAGTTTTGAAATGGGCAAAGAAAACGACATTTTCTAAAAGAGGGGGTATAGAAAAGATTTTTGTCAGGGAGATTTAAATACTACCCAGGGGAGTAGATGCCCTGCAAACTTAACACATGTAACCAAGTAAAATTACAGCTACGAGCTAGTAGTAACATTATGTTATGAATTGAATTGTGTCCCCCAAAGATAGGTGTTGCAAATCCTAACCTCTATGCCTGTATATTTCCATTTGGGAATGGGTTGTGTTTGTTGTATTAATGAGGCAGGATTAATAGAGGGTGTATCTTGAGTCAATCTCTCTTGAGATATAAAGAGATTAAACAAGCAAGGAGAAGCCGGGGCGGGGGCGTGGGGGGTAGAGAGATGCCAAGCCACATGAAGATCACTCAGGAGCAAAAGCTCAAAAGAAACAAGGACCTTTCCCCAGAGCCCACAGAGACAGAAAGCCTTCCCCTAGAGCTTGCACCCTGAATTCAGACTTTTAGCCTCCTAAACTGTGAGAAAATAAATTTCCGTTTGTTAAAGCCACCTACTGTGCTATTTCTGCTATAGCAGCACTAGACATTTAAGACACATTGGGAATATCAGGCTGTCAAAAATTAATGACTATAGGAACGACATTAAGATTGTATAACTGCTTCAGAAGCAACTTTCTGATTATAATCTGGTTTATCATGCAGACTTTTCTTGAGGATAAATAATTCATATTTTTCTTTGTGATACTTATAATTCTCACTGTAAATTGATAAGTTGCTATTTTAGCTCATGCATCTGCCAGGCTTTTGTCACTTTGGTTTGTTGAGTGAGTCCTTTAAAGCCTGAACTATTGGGGAAGGCTGGCTGTAAACCCAAGGACTAGGCCTTAAAACCTTGTTACTACCCACCAGTGGGTAACAGCTGACCTCCTCCTAGCCATTTTTAACATCCTCAAAATATAATGCAATACTGATTTACGCTACCTTAATTTTCTACTAAGGAGCTTGAGTGAAGTGCTCAGCTGCCAACTGAAAGGTTGGCGGTTCAAACCCAACCAGTGGCTCCATGGAAGAAAGATGTGACAATCTGCTCCTATAAAGATTACAGCCTAGAAAACCCTATGGGTCATAGAACTTGTCACAAAGGGTCCCTATGAGTTGAAAACAGACTCAACAGTACCCAACAACAACAATTTTCTTCTGTATCCAGGTTTTGGTTTTTTGTATGTCTTAACAAATTATTTTTAATACAAAACGTAAAAAAAAGAAAAGCAATTAAAAAGTAACAATAAAAATTGTTGATATTTTTAAATAACCCCCCGGTGGAATTTTTGATAGCAGAAGAGACAGCATTTTAGGCCTTCCCTGGATAAGCATATTACAAATGCTGATTGCTGTGCCTTGTTTAAGGACTCTCTGAGTTACAGCGGAACACAAAACACAACCTTAAATGGTATTTTTCCCTTTTATTTTCATGTATGTACTGGCAATTTCAATGATACTATAAATGTTTTATGTTTGAAATGCATAATTAAAGACCTTTAAGAAAACAATCTCTACATGCTATATCAGAGTGTGCCCCAAAACTCGCTTTAATATGAAGTGTTATAACACTTATTTAGTATAAGGCGAGTCTGCCTTGGGCCTAGACCAAGGTGAAGTGTATTACTGGAAACAACAGAAAGAACTCTTCATTTCATATATAGCATAACCACATATTGTGGGCTCTTGGGGGCAGCACGATGGTGTATTTTTAATGTGGGAAAATTAAATTCATTTCTTTTTCCCAAACGTGCTTTAGCTTTAAAATAACTATTTTATGGTGATTTCTTCTACATAATAGAATTTTTGCAAAAAACAGATAAATGCTTGATAACTACAGATTCTGTTGACAAAAATTATTACTACCAAAATAATTTAAGACTGTTTTTTGTGCTACTGCCAATTTATAGACTAATTTATAAAGAAATTCATTAGAATTATCTAAATTATTGATAATAAGAAAAGTAAAAAATAAAACAATTAACTAATTATTTTAATTAGCATTATTTTTAATGCCAAATAAGATAGAGTACTGCTTTATTTTCGAAATTGCTCACTGACCAAAATTGCTAAAACATGAGGTACTCAAAAGAAATGGAATATTTCTCTCTCTTCTTAGGTTCTGACTATTCTTCAGTTTACATAGCACAGATTCAGGGTTAAGAAGGTATCTTTATTTTTATAATTCATAAAATATTTTACAAAATATTTATGACATTGCAATATACAGCTCGCAAGGAAATGAAAGGAGATATTGACCAGCCAACACATCTCAAACGAAGTTACATCTTCCTTTCCTTCATCTAACACTTCAAAAACATAATTTCAAACTGAAATACCAGCAGTAGGAAAGTTTGTCCATTTCCTTTCCAAGTCTCATGAAAAACTGTTAGTCCCTCGTACTGCAGCAGCAGTTAATAGGTTTTACTCGGTATGTTATGCAAAGCCTCTGTGCGCCAACATGAGAAAGGCCTTTAAAGGAATGTCAGCAGCTTTAGAAACTGCTTGTCAAAAGGATTGTTTTCTTTCTCCTGGCCTTCCTAACCACTTTCAAAGGCTTACTTCATTCCTGGTAGTTTCCATATTATTAATGCATATAGTTTGCAACTGTAATTTAGGGAGGGCCGCATGGTTATAAAATTATAGGCAGAGTTGATTAGGTATAAAAATAAAAAGCAGAGCCCCACAGATTTTACAGTACATTACTATTTTACTATTGGCAAAGGTTTGTGGTATGGAGGAAAAGAAGGCAGTGATTTGCTGAAAGGCATTAAAAAAAAGCACTCCATTAATTTTGCTTTGAAAATTTTGCAAGTTTATTTTTATTATCATTGTTACAACTACAGACAGACCAAAATATACAGAGTTTTTTTGTTTGTTTGTTTTGTTTTTCTTTTTTAATTTCTGTGTCCAATGGCAATATAAGTCAGAATGGCATTGTAGGGAGTACTAAGGACTTGAGTTTTGGTTTTGATACTGGCCCTTGGCTTTGGCCTTCAGTACATTAAGGCAAGTTGCTTACCTCTATGAGCAGTACTTTCCCAGTCCATACAACAGGGAAAAGGATATTTGAATGCCTTTTTCAATTTAGGCACAAAGTTACAGGGGCAACAGGAAGCATTTGCAAGTTTCCAACTCTGCTAAAACTCACTAGAAAATTCACAAGAGCTAACTATACTATTTACAAATATTTGAAAGATGAACAACAACAACAAAAAATCTCTTAACTAGAGAATGCTTGTTTTGTAAGGTGATTTTTCTGCTCTCATAAAAAAAAGAAAAAATGCAGTCCAAAATGTAGTACAGCTCTAAAACAGAAATCTATGCCTGATTATCTAATGATTCTATGATAATATAAGGGTGTCCCTGAAGGTATCTTCATGAATAACCTCATTATTAGCTGAGCATTCAGAAGACTTCCTAAATCACTGATTATCTAGAATTCATTCATTTAATAAATACATATTTTCACCTCCAAGGTCTAGGCACTATGTTATGCACTGAATATAGCGTGGTAAATAAGAGTGCAATAAGAAAGCCAAATGTAACATGTTCAAACTTTAAGCACACAATTTTTTACTATTTGGATCTTACTGACTTTTGAAACACTAAATAATGCTAACCTTAAAATATTGGTGAGGGAGAAAATACTCAAAATGTATTTTTACATTGTTTTACAATATATATTATACAGGTCTATAGTACTTTGAGGAGCCTAGGTGGCACAACACTTAAGCTGCTACCTGAAAGGTTGGCAGTTTGAACCCACTCAGTGGCTCCTTGGGAAAAAGACCTGGCTGTCTGATTCTATAAAGACGACATCTTAGAAAACCCTATGAGGTAGTTCTACTCTGTCACATGTGTCACTGTGAGTTGAAAATCAATTCCACTGACAGCACCTAACAACAACAACATAGTACCTTATCCACAATTCTAAAATCCAGACAGTTTGAAAAAAGAAAGTTGTTTCCTAAGTTTGGCACAAGCTGATTTGGCAGACAACCCGATTTGAACTGACATGAGGATTTTTAGAGAATTTTTGGAGATTTTTTTATTCCCAGGTTGGATTATGTGTTGCTTCCCATGTGGAGATATTGTGGAATAAATGTTTAACTTGATATTACTCTGTGGAAATATTAAAAAAAAAAATCTGATTTTTGAAATAAAACTGGTTGGCCTCAAGAGTTTTAGATAATCGATTGTGGACCTGTGATCATATCCTAAAAAAAAAAAACCAAAACTTTAAGAAAAGTCTTACTTGGCCAGATTGTATTAAAATGAAATCAGCACTTCAGTGTTCTTACTTCAAATTCAAATGGCAATAGCAATGACTTTTTTTTCCACAAAACTGAGGACTTCATTTCCTGCTACCTAGATTCTTCAGAGGATTGCTGCCATTTTTGTTTTGTTTTGTCTTTTGGTGTTTTTAAAAATCAACAAGAGAAACAGAACTAGTTTAAAAAACAAGGAATTTAAGTTCTTGGTCTTTTGTCTGAGGTCTTAGGTATATAATTTACCACTGGGATGAGTGTTATATCCAGGAACAGAGCCTGTCAGGAAGATTGATGAGATGCCTTTCCAGCAGGCGATGTGGAAGCTGATGGAATTCATAAAATATGCAACTCTCACGTGGAAGTCACACCCTCTTCAGGCAAGAATTGTCTAAATATGGAGCTATACGAGTATTTGGGTTTTAATTTTTTTAAGTTCCCAGCCAGACTCATCCATCATTGGAAACATGAGAAAACATCCTGACATTATAAATCCTAACATTGAAAACACTGAAAGTGATCATATTGTTTATTATGTCCAGTAGAGAGATCTTCATTCCATCTCTGAAATAATGAGTTTATGGCCCCTGCAGTGGCAATTCCAGTGTGAGGGAAGACATTACTGAGACAAAATCTGTTTTCCTAATAGATTGGTGCTAGTTCTACCTATGAATACACACAAAACAGTGCCCTTTACATGGCTGTTTTAAATATTTGAGGTCTAGAGTGGAAAAAGTGGAAAGTTATCTCTTTTAGCTTTTCCTGACACACATTTTGATACACTTAATCAAGGATAAAATGTTTTATGATTTCAGTTTAAATTTAGAATATTTGAAAGGAAAAATTATGTATTTATTTATTTAAATTTTTGTTTCTATTGTACTTTAGATGAAGGTTTACAGAACAAATAGTTTCTCATTAAACAATTAGTACACATATTGTTTTATGACATTGGTTAACAACCCCACAACATGTCAACACTCTCACTTCTCGACCTTGGATTAAAAATAATTTATTTTTAAGTTAAATCTAACTATGATCTACATTGATCTTCAGTAACTAATTTGCCAAGGATGTTTTCTATACACAGATCCATGTTACTCAACTACTCTACTCGGATTTGGGAAGTAAAAGTTTGTGACTTGGGATAAGGGATCCCTCCACTTCTCCAACCTACAAATGACAATCAATTATAAGGAAATCCACAAATTAGAGTGTGAAAGAATTACAAAACTATGTTCAGATTCAAGGAGGCCTTACTAGCAGAAAAGATGATAAATTAGAATATTTTTAAAATCTTTTAGAAATGTAAAAAAAAAAAAAATCTTTTTAATTGAAGAATGTGGAACTGTCACTGAGGTCAAGAAATTTGGGAATTTGGATAATGGTAAGTATTTATTTCAAGGAAAAAATGTGTGATTACAGATTAAGAAAAATAAATCACTTAGATGGAAATGTTTAACATTCATTGACTTTTAAGCAGAGGAATGCAAGATTGACAACAACTTTACTGTCCAGTATCCACATGAACCAGCTGAATTTTGACAAATGTGAAAGCATCCAAGTATAATGTTATGAAAAATAACTTTACCAATATACAAAGAAATACCAAATAAGTGGATAAGTCTGTAAGTGGACAACTATAGTTGTCCATAAGTGGACAATTTGTGAAAATTTTTTTATGTTGATGGAATTACATGATCATTATTTTGCTCTCAGTTTATTTCTAATAAATACGTAGATACTTCATAATAAGCTTTTTATAAAGTTTCACTATAATTACAATAAAATTAATTTCCCTGCTATTATAATACCGATTTTTTTTTTAGAACTACTAGAGTAAGGGGTATATCCATAATTAACTATTTTTATAAAATTGAACTTACAGCACAGTTCACAATATTAAATCTCTATGTGTATATTCTAAAAAGAATATAAAAATCAATTTATTCATTATGAAAAAGAGAATTCCTTAAATGAAACTCAAAGCTAGTAACAATGATAGGCAGAATTTGACTAAAATTTTAATTCCCAACCTTGATTAAAATTTGTCACGTTTCCAGGTTTCATATCACTCCAGATAACTATCATTTTGTCAACCTTGCTAGAAATGTCTACTTTTTAAGGCAGCTAAAGTTTACAATTTAGCATTAATGAAATCTAAAATTACAAAATTGATACACAGGTATCATACATTTGAAAAAAAATGTATCCTAAAATTTGTGGCAGTGATGACAATGCCTCACATCATTTCAGCTCCTTTGAAACATTCAAATACTTTCACGTATTTTGCCTCATTGTGAGATGGGTAACACAGCTATTATCATTCATCTTATCTGATAGATAAGAAATCTATAGTCCAAAGACTGAAAATTTCATCAGGTTAACAATATTCTAGCATTAAAACTCATGTCTCCTGACTCTTAGTCCAGATTTCTTTTCAACAAAGTATGTTATTTCTCTTAGATAAAACAGTGGACAGCTTAACGTCAGTTTTAGCATCTCTTCCTCATAAAAGCCTTTTCTGATCTTCTAGAAGGTCCCTGGGTGGTACAAATGATTTGAACTAGACTACTGTAAAAGGGGGCCCTGGTGGTGCCAGTAGTTAAGTGTTCAGCTGCTAACCAAAAGTCTGGCAGTTCGAATCCACCAGCCACTCCTTGGAAACTATGAGGCAGTTCTACTCTGTCCTATAGGGTTGTTATGAGATGGAATCAACTACATGGTAATGGGTTTGGTTTTAATTTTTTTACTAACCTACAGGAGCCCTGGTGGCACAGTGGTTAAGAGCTCAGCTGCTTAACAAAAGTTTGGCAGCTGGAATCCACCAGCCATTCCTTGGAAATCTTATGGGGCAGAAGCAGGTTAATGGTTCAAACCCACCCAGCAGCACCACAAAAGAAAGGGCTGGTGATCTACCTCTGTAAAGTTTATACCCAAGAAAACCCTATGAAGCAAAGTTCTATTCTGTAACACGTGGGGTTGTCATGAGTGAGAACTGATGTGACAGCAACAGATTTTTGTTTTTTGTTTTTTTTAAATCTTAATCACCAGATTTAAAACAAAACACAAAAACAAAACAAAAATCCAATATGCTTTTACTGTACCATATAACTTCTTTTCATTCCACTTAGTACAGATGTAATTTTCCTTCTCTTTTTCTGATTAGTTGATTAGTGGTTATTTTTTCTACTGGATTGTTAGCTCTTTAAGAGCAGTGGCACGGAGGTAGTTACAAGGATCCTCATCTTTCAGATGAAGAAACTGAGGCTACTGGACAGAACTGGAGAAAAATGTAGAACAAAATTATAACTCACACACACAAAAAGACCAGACTTACTGGTCTGATGGAGACTGCAGAAACCTGGAGAGCATGGCCCCTGGACACCGTTATAGCTCAGTAATGAAGTCACTCTTGAGGTTCACCCTTCAGCCAAAGAGTAGACAGGCCCATAAAGCAAAACGAGATTAAATGGGCACACCAGCCCAGCAGGAAGGATAAGAAGGTAGGAGGGGAGAGGAAAGCTGGTAATGGGGAACCCAAGTAACAATATGAGAGCGTTGACATGGTGTGGAGTTGGCAACCAATGTCACAAAATAATATGTGTATTAATTGTTTAATAAGAAACTATTTTGCTCTGTAAACTTTCATCTAAAGTACAATTTAAAAAAATTAAAATAAATAAATAAACTGAGGCTCAACAGTGGAACCCTGGTCATACAGGTGTACAAAGTCTAGGCTTTTTCTCTTCTATTATAATCCAGTATATTTTCTTAAACAGAGCAGGGGCTCAATAGAGATTCATCAAAGAAATAAACTAAGACTATTGCTATGTTCAAATGCCTATATCAGTACCCATTTCTCATATTTTCCTCCATAAACTAATTCCCACATCACATACTTGTGCCAAAATAGATAAATAAAATAAAATCTTTCATAAACACCCAAAATGGGGGCAGGGGAATCGCCCATAGAGCAAATAGTATAATTTTTTCAAAAGATTTCAGAATTTCTCATCTTAAAATTTATTTTTGACACTTTGAGCTTTTTTTTTTTTTTGTGAACAAGATGGAACCAAACTGATATGTACACAGTAAAGAATTAAAAAAAGGTTGATAATATTACATTTGAAAGTTTCAGAAATCAACAAAGAAGCTTTAGCATTTGTCTTTCTAATATTAACTGCAAATGCAGTGGACAACTTGGAAAATCTTGTCTCCATTACAACGGATTTCAGGATAATGAAAGAAGAGGTATATGTGTCAGTGGCACAGGAACGGCCAGCTTTTACAACAGATCCTTTGGGCTTCAGCTCAGAGATATAAACAGTCTTTGCTTTCTTAATGATCTGTCCAGTACCTGCTTCTAAACCCTGCACTTTACAAGTAAGTAGCACAGCACGATGGATACAGAGACACAGCAGCTGCTTTTTTTTAGGGAGATGCAAAGAGTAGAGGCTACTAACAACAGTCACGCTTAATTCTCCAGACAAAGAATAGGGGGCACTATTCTTCTGAATACAATTTCAGTAAGTGACATTTGTACAGAGAAAGGGAAAAAACAATATAACTTCTATACAGAAGTCTCAATATTCTAGTACTTAAAAGGCCTGGTACTTCCCTTCCAGTTCCACATAGTACATCTCCTTGTGTCTGACCCTCTTTGATCCTATTCACAGTTTCACTTCCCTGTGACATCGGAAGGCAAGCCCCATCTTTGCTGCTATTGTTGTTTTTGATCTAATCCTGGCCCTTTGTGATTCAGTGTCAAAACACCTATTCCTACAGTTGCAATTCTCAGAGATAGCTTTTTGTCATGCTCCCCAGATTCCTGTTTTGCTACTTATCTTCGATCCAAACTTTTAGCAGTAGGGCTGTCTTGCTCTTACCAATTCTTCCCCCAGGAAGCGTCTTTTACCTAACATTTGACATAAGCTCTGTCCTCTATATTCTGTTCCCAGCTAAGCATGCCTAGTCTGCTCAGTTGTCCAGTTAAACTGGCTAGCAAGATAAAGTCTCAAGTCCTCAACATGGCATATAAGACCTCTTCTAATTTTCTTCTAGTACATTTATGGTTTAATATTTTTATATTTAAATAACTGATACACCTTGGACTTTATTTAGCTGTCTTTGTATTTTTTTTCTTTTTATTCTATTCCATTATTCTGACTAGTCATTTTTCAGAATTAACCTATTTTAAGTAGATTTAATAAAAGTTTTTGAAATCTAGTGGGTATATTTTGTGTTATTCTTATGTTTATTCTTTCCAAATGAATTTTTATGTTACCTAGTTAAAGAATAAGGTGCTCTTTTTAATCGGTTTCTCATCAAATTATAGATTAATTAAAAAAAAGTCATTTTTATTTTTTTGAGTCTTCCTGTGCAAGAATATAGAATGTTTCCATTACTTTTCTTTTGGGATTTTGACTGCAATGGTTTTTAACTTGTGGAATAATTTGGGAAGAAGGAACACACACACACACAGACACACACACACACACACACCGCTCAGTTGCTAACCAAAAGGTCAGCAATTCGAATCCACCAAATGTTCTTGGAAACCCTACGGAGCAGTTCTACTTTATTCTATAGAGTCTCTATGAATTGGAAACGACTTGATGGCAATGGGTTTTTTTATATATATATTTTCACAATACTGAGTCTTTTCATTCAAACACATAGTGGATTTTTTTCCATCTATTTATTTCCATCTTTTAAACTGTGCATTTTGTTGTTATTTTGCATATTTCATGTTATATTTCTTCCTGTGTATTAGAATCAAAGTGCATTTAAGGATGAATATATGGAGCCCTGGTGGCGCAGTGGTTAACAGCTCAGCTGCTCATCAAAAGGTCAGCAGCTGCTCCTTGGAAATCTTATGGGGCAGTTATACTCTGTTCTATAGGGTTGTTATGAGTTGGAATTGACTGGACAGCAAATGAGTTTGGTTTTGGTATAGAGAACTGACATTTTCAAAGACCTAGATGTATGTTTAAACAACATCACATAATCCACAAGCTTAACAGTAATCACACTACACTTAACTGAAAGTTAAAAGGGAATGGTAAGAATAAAATCTAATTCATGATCTATAGAAATATAAGAAGTGAAAAGTGGTGTAGTTACAAGAGTCAAATAGGGAAAAATCAGAAAAGTGTTATTTTCAAAATGTTAAAAAAATAAAATAAACTACTTTTTATGTTCAGTGTAAAATCTAGAAACTACATTTTGTTTATAAATCTTGAAATAAGGTAAAATTGCTCTGATCCGTGAATTATGCATATGAATACTTTCTATATAGAAACCTCAATATAAAGTGATAAATTATGACAAATATTTAATATTTGCCACAGAAGAACACATATTTTTGACACTGAAAGTATTTGGATTATTACTAATGCTAGAACATGAAGAAGATTCATATTGCTGTGGGGTGAAAGGTTTTGCAAACTGGTTCAAAACAGATATATTTTCAGACAATTTTTTGCATGATCATATAAAATTACACTGACCATATTCTAAATTTATATAAAAATAAAATGTACACGAGAAAATTCATCTTATCTCTAAAATATGTTACCATCTAAGTAAGCATGCATTAAATGGTGTATTTTATGTAATTTTACAGAATCCAACACAAGTATCCAAATATACAGCTCAAAATGTTAAAATCATCCAAAAATAAGTAACTGGAAAGGAAGTTGGAACCCTAGGTGATTGTGAATCTATTCCTGCTAAAGGATACTTATAAGCTTGTCCTAATGGCTAAGCAGTCAGAAAATGTCAATAAAAGAAATTAAAGCTTTCAAGGAGAAATTTTAAACTATAGTTAAATACAAATATCGCAAAAAGCACTTAATATTGCCGTTTAAAATGCAGTATTACACACAGTTCCAATTGCTTCTAAAATGTTTACCTAAATTATTTGAAAGACTATGATTTTGTACTACAAGAAAATTTTAATTAATCCTCTGTTTACAGTATCTTAGCAATTGCTCCCTTTGGTCTCATTTGAATCTAGCCCCAATTAGAATGTACTATTAATATTATCAGATAACACTTCCTGGCAGTACAGAATTGAAGGTATGACTCAGAGTAATTTCAGATTATCACATGCTGTATGATTTCTCTAAGTATTTGTTTGTTTGTAAAACACTTTTTGGATTTTCCAAAAGAATATTTTAAATCATTTCATTGAGTACAGTGATGTGAACAACAACAAAAAACCATTCCATTCCTTTCCCTTATACGTCTTAAAGCCATTTTCTATGATCTTCATTCAGCTAAAAATTATTTTAAAATATAAGTTCAAATAGAATGGGGATTTGAGTTAATGAATATAACAAACAGTTAAAAATGCCAAGTTTGTCTTGCTACATAAGAGCTTTTATTTTCTAGGCTGTGATTTTCTAAGTTTACTATATAACTAACATGGCAGTTATTAGCCCATTATACAGATGCAGAATATAAGCTCAGAGATGTTTAACAATTATATATACAGACCATTATGTTCACGGCACTCTGCTAGGGTTTGTGCAATCTAGTAGTGAACAAGACAGTTATACTCCTGGCCTGGAACTATAATTTAGCATTATGATCATGCTAAGATCACAAGACTGTTAGCAAGTAGTATCTGACTCCAAGTGTATCTCTAATGTCTAAGTGTTTAAGCACTGCCCTATCCTGACATAAACAAGGACACTCACTATGCAATAGGAAAGAGTCACACCTCTAAAATGATATTTGAGAAAGAATTTTACAATTGTAAAAGACAAATACAGCCTATTCTTTGGGGGTCACAAAATACCACAGGGTATATAAAACTCACAGTGATATACAACTTTTCTGGACCTCTGCAAATACTGTTGTTACCTCTCATATATCTATCCCCACATAGACCTGAGTAGCAGCAGACAGACTAGATAGGAATAGAGATTGGTGATAACATTCTGCTGCCTTACATACAGCAGCAGAAGTCTGGAGGAGCAATGAATATTTAGAATCTGACAGGGACAGATCTGCAAAGTCCTTGAGGCAGGAGTGCCTGGCAAGTTCAAGAAAAAACACGGAGGCAAGTGCGGCTAGAGTTGAATGAGTAAAAGTAAAGAAATAACAGAGAAGGTGAGATCAGAGAGGTAAAAGGAAAATGGGCTTATCTGGGAGACTTGCTGACCACTATAAGAACTTCGGTTTTTACTCTGTGCAAGGTCGGCTGGGAAGATATTGAAGGGTTTTTGGCGGAACAGTGGTTGATCTGATGTATGTTTTTATAGGATCATTCTGTATGTAATACTGAAAATAGATTGAAGGGTAGAGGCAAAGGAGGAAGCAAGAAAATCATTTTGGAAGATACTACAATGCTCAAGGTGAGAAGTGATGGTATTTTGGACTAGGATGGTAGCAGTGGCCAGGGAGAGAAGTGGTGGGATTCTGGATATATTTTGAAGGCAGAGGAAAGGTGATTCTGATGGACTGGACTGGGATATCAGGCAAAGAAAGGAGTCGATGATGACTTCAAAGTTTCTTCCTGAAGAAATGGAAAAATGGTGCTGCCAATATTTTGTATGGAGACTAGAGAAGCAGGAGGAATACGTTTATGAAGGAAGATCAGTAGCTCAATACTGAATATAATGACTTTGATGTCTGAGTGGAGAGGTTAACCAGGGGCTTCCTCACTTCACTCTTCTAAGCCCATGGGTTTGTACCTTAGAATTTTCAAAGCTGATCAAATATGATCAGGCTGATGATTTTGAAATTTTGAGTTTTCTTCTTAGCCTGACCATGCTACTTCTTGACAAGTCACCATTTGGACTTTATGATTATTTCTACTGTGGCTGCTTTATTATTCCTACACTTAACCCTCTAGTCTCTCATATGCAAACACGTCATTATTGTTCTCTGGTTAGTGGGTTTCAACATAAAGGAACCATTTCTGACCGTTCAATTAATTTTGATCATTATACACTACCCTTTCTCTAGTAGAATTTAGGCATTTTCATGGAAAAATATGTTTTTAACTTTTTAAAATACCAAGTATTCTTTGTGATTTATACAGAGAAGGCTCAATATACACTTGGGGGAAAAAAAGATCCTGTGTGTGCGATGTGATAAATTGGGAGAGTAGATATATTTACGTAAGTGATGTGAGAAAGATACAGTTCCACATTTTAACGATGCTAGAGTTGCAACAGGAATATGCAACAAAGGAAGAAAACATTTTTTAAAATTTTTAAAAAAAGAAATTAATACAGAGGGGTAACTCTTGGTCCAAGGGCAGAAATTGTGCAATAGGATGAGAAATAGAGATTAAAGACCAAGAGGTAAGAAGCAACTGAATAGAATAGACGAGAATGAAAATATAATTGAGGGGAAAAATCTTACACCTCTAAAATATATTTCAATAAACACCTCAATTCTGAGCCTCTGTCTGTCTTTTTCTGTCTCTGTCTCTCCTTTCTTTGTATAAAACCTCTCCTTTAATGAAACAAACCACCACCTTGCCTTGTAATTCGACTATACCCTGTACTTAGCTTGGGTAATGAGATATTGCACTTTCAGTGGAAGTCATCCTACTGTTATCAAAGGCAGAATCTGGAAACTGTGTTTCTATGGCAGTGCCTGATACTATGATTTCTCAGTAGAATTAAGTATATGGTCATAAGTGAAGATAGTCATATATAACAACAAATAGTTTTGTGATAAATAAATAGAAAAAGGAAACAAATGTTTTCTATTTTGGCTTGATATTTTTGGTAAATGATGAAATGCTTTTCTTATTCAGAGCCCTGAGTCTTGCCCTTCTATATTAATTGGAACAACTCATTATTACACATCTCTGAATGCTGTTCCATGACAGTCTTGCCTTTTACAACTATCCTTTCTAGCTCTAGTGTATAGCAATGACCTTTGCTTGTTCCTGTTCATATAAAGACTGGTTAGTAGGCAAATGGAACCATCTTTTTATTTTTTGCACTAAAAGAACTTCGGTGTTTGATACAATTTTTCTTCCTATTCCCAGATTCAGGCAAAATATAGATATCATTACATTCTTTCATATACAGTGAAATATTGTGTATTGAAATATATTTTGTGCAACTTTGGCTAATTATGCCTTCTAGCTTTCTTTCGTACCACAAAATAAAAAGAATATTTAATATTTTTATCTAGTCAAAAGACATTTTGAGAGTATCCATGTGAACAATCAGATCTTGCTATTGTTGGCTAAGTCTCAACAATATCATATGACACAAATAGTTTACAATCTTCAGGTAATGTCTTTAAAATCACCTTCTCTAAAGTAAGGACAAAACTTCTCTTGTTATTGCTATTTTCTCAGTTCCCTAGCATTTTGTTTTGATTTTCATTTCCTTGCTTTAGCTGGTTTACTTTCCCCAAAGATTTAGAAGCTGCACTGAAGGCTTAACTATCTCATGCATAAGGGAAGAGGGTATATGTACATACATACATATATATATATATAATTTTTCCCCATATAGAAGCATATATGTAGGTAAACTTACTTTAAATAATTAAGTGCCTAGACAGTTCAATGTAAATCAAATTCCTAAGAGGATACCGGCTACCAAAAAAAAAATCATATGCTGGAACTTTTCTTTTAAAGAAAGGCATCTTCCTAATAAGAAAACAAAAATTACCTGATATTAGATTTGCTTATATCTAGATTTTCATATATTTTTCTTGCAGACCACACATACAGAATTTAAATAAATAATACTTATAGAAATCTTTGAGCAAGTAAATATAAAATACCAGAATAAAACGCTTTCAGTAATTTCATTTTGGTTGCCTATTATTGTGCAAGGAGCCCTGATGGTGCAGTGGTAATGAGACTGGCTGCTAACCAAAAGGTGAGCAGTTCACATCCACAACTGCTCCTTGGAAACCCCATGGGGCAGCTGTACTCTATCCTATAGGGTCACTATGAGTCAGAATTGACTTGACAGCAACGTGTTTTTTTTGTTTTTGTTTTTTGATATTATTGTGCAAACATGACACTAGCTATATTTTGATTAAATAATTATTTAATTGAGAATACTATTTCCCATCACTGAGTTCTATGAAGCCCACATGAACCTATCTCTGCTTTAAAGAAGTTAATAGTCCAGTTTGGAACATGTCATAATTAGAAATAATTAAAAAAGACAGAAATTGATAGCACATTAAGAGAATAAATATAAAAATCACTAGAAACAGATTTTGGGCCAAAGTAGTAATTAGAGATGGTTAGGGCATTAGGAAGATGATTAATGAGGAAGATATGGATAAGCAGAGACCTAAGAAGAAGCTTCAGACATTAAAACTAAGGTGAAAATAAGTGTTGGATGGGTAAGGGTTGAGGGGACAAAAAGACCTATCTATAGCTTATATAGTTTTTAATTAAGGGAAGTAGAAAATCAAGTTAAGTTAGTTGGAGTTGGTCAAATAATGGGCAATCCTAAAATATACCTGAAGTCAATAAGTAGCAAACTATGAAAAATGATGTATATATTAAAGAAAAACTTAAAAGCCGAGAGTGTGCGAGGTGGACTGGCAGAGAGTAATTTCAGGCAGGAAGACTACATATGGGGTAATGACATTAATTTAGAAGAGAAGGTAGTCTAGATTAAGTAGATAGAGTGGGAGAAATTAGGAGACAAGCAGTTGTTCACAAACTAAAACAGAATTCCATTGCTGTCACGTGTATGCACACTCACATCCTTCCAAGACATTTCCAAAGAGATGAAGAATCTTTGTGTAAGGTGCTCTCCCCCACCCGTCTACTCTGAAAACTAAAATATATAGTTCCAAGAATCCAGAGCCTTGCCTGTTTTGTTCACTGATACACATCCAGTGCCTAAACCAGTGTCTGGCTCACAGTAGGAACTCGATAAATATTTCTTGAATGCACGTTTTCAAAATATAGTTTAAAATCCACCTTTCTTTTGAAGCTTTTCTGGACTCTTGCAGGAAGCAAAGTTTAGTGGGAAAGACATGGATTTTGGAGTCAAGTAGACCTGTGTTCAACTACTGACTACCATACTTAAGAACTTTCTAACTTGGAACAACTACTCAACTTTTATGATTCTCAATTTTCTCACTTGTAAAACAAAGAATGAAATTCACCTTTCAGTGTTATTATAAGGTTTACAGACTACAGATGTAAAATGCTTAGTGTACATCAAAGCACTTATTAGTTACCCAATTCGTGGTAGCTATTAACTAAGAGCAGGTATTACTGCATCACGCTCTCTTTGTTTCCATCCAATGCTGCATATACCTACATTATATCATTTATCACTTTGTATTAGAGTTAACCTTGGTGGCGCAGTGGTTAAGAACTAACACTGCTAACCAAAAGGTCGGCAGTTTGAATCCGGCACGTACTCCTTGGAAACTGTATGGGGCAGTTCTACTCTGACCTATGGGGTTGCTATGAATCGGAATCAACTCGACGGCAATGGGCTGGGTTTATTAGAGTTAACAAGGAGCCCTGGTGGAGCAATGGTTAAGCACTTGGCTGCTAATTGAAATGTCGAATGTTTGAAACCATCAGCAGCTCCGAGGGAGAAAAGACCTGGTGATTTTATCACATAAATATTTCAGCCTAGGAAATCCTATGGGGCAGTTCTACTCTGTCCTGTAAGGTTGCTATGAGTCGGAATCAACTTGACAGCACCTAACAACAATAACAATACCAACAGCAACATTAGAGTTAACATATCTGTCTTCTTGCCCTCAATACACAAGCTATTTATTGCACCAAATACTAATTTCATTAACGTTCCTAGAAAATTCCTCTCACAAAATTCAGTACAAGTTGCCTTGTTCTACTCAAGTAGACTCCATACTTTCACTTTTTGTCAATGTTATACTTTCTACTCTTGTATGTTAAAAGTATCTTCCTATCTGTGTTCACTTATGAAGTATGAGCTATAAGGACATGGATGTTATCTTCTATTCACACCTTCTTAATGCCTTGCAAACTACCCTGGGCATAAATATGCATTATATGAAAGATGAGATAGTATAAAAATTATGAAGTTATGTGACTTAGTTTCCTTAAGCAAGTGGTGATTAAGAAGCAACCAATGTCTATCAAAAGATGCTGTCTTCAACAGGACTTACTCTTAGCAAGAGAGCAGAAACTAATGAAAAAGAAAATAAATTCAGACACACTTTAGGAACTGTGTCCTGTAGAGTTTTGTTTAAGGAATCCATGACAACATGGGAGTTTAGAGGAACAGGTTTTACTAATGTGTTTTATATACTTGTTTGGATATTGAAAATAGTGACTTTTGCATTCTACTTTAAAGTTGATCTATGTAATTTTTATCCATTTCTGATTCCAGGAACCTGAGATCATAAGACCTCTTTTGGTCAGTTAGCAGCACTTACTAAATAAACTCCTACAATGTGGAGAGCAAAGAAGTTGGTGAAACTAATCACTACATATGCAGATACTTGTTTCTCTGAGATCAGCAATCTAATTAGCAAGGATAATTGAAAGAGAATAGACCCGAGTAAATGTCACATCATATTCTGTATTTCTATAGTGTGATGGTCAAGGTTATGAGTCAACTTGGCTAGGCCACAATTCTCAGTGGTTTGGCAAATATTATGTAATCATCCTCCGTTTTGTGATCTGATATGAGCAGCCAATCAGTTGAAAGGGGAGTTTTCTTGGGGCTGTGGCTTGCATCCAACATATATGGATGTTCTGGCAAAGCTTACTCTCTCTTGAACCTGCATTCAATCCTGCATTCACCTTGTCTTGCAGATTTCGGGTTTATCAGCCCCTGCAACCCCGTGAGTCAGGAAAAGCCTCCAGCCTGCCACCTGATACACAGATCTGGTATTTGCTAGCCTCTACAATTTCATGAGTCATTTTCTGAAATGAATCTCTCTACATATATTTATATACACACTTCACTGGTTTTGCTCTTCTAAAGAACCCAGTCTAAGATATACAGTAAGAAGATAAGGCTGACACTTTGATATCAGTATGATATCAAGGTACAAAGCTGTGAGGTTAAAATTCAGTCAAAGTGAAAAGAAAATCCTTCAGTTATCTTTTGGTGTCTTATAGAAGAAATGACTGTATTTTGTTTTCATTTCAACTAGTTGCTGTGGGATTAGCCACAATGAGTAACGATCTATAAATACACACACACACACACACACACACACACACACACACACACACACACACACACACACACACACATATATAGTGGTATACTGAATTACTATGACATGGCCCTTGTAGCCATGGTCTTGTGACTGCCACAAAATGACTGGATGGAACTATGCAAATAAGGTACTTGTGGCCCACCAAGGGGATTGGAGAGCCTGTTGATAATGCAAATAAGATGCATGCAACCTTTGCAGAAGTGGGGCTATGCAAATAAGGTGTATGGAACCCTTGTAGGGGATTGGTCAGTTTTGCCATTTGGCTAGGCTTAAAATGTGCCAATCCCCAAGAAGTAAAGAGGGTACCTCACTATCATCAGAAGGAGTGGATTGCAACCTTTGGAGATGGGGTCACTGCGCCGACAACTTCTTAGACCCAGGAGATGGAGAAAGAAGTAACACTGGAGATGAAGTGAGTAGGCAAGAAGTGGCAGCAGAGAAATGGCAGCAGCAGAAACCAGGAGACTGGTGTGAGATGGTACAGTGGGCTTCATAGCCCATGGAGTGAGACAGCTACAGTGGGCATGCTGACCCCCAGGGAACAAGAGAGCTGAGCACTTTTGGGCACGAGGCTTCCTGGTGGAGTGGGTGCCTTTGAGCACTTATTGGCGGAGCTAAAGAGCTTTGTAACACTTGCCTGAACAGGAAGGCAGAGACCAGGACAAGTGGCCAACAGGCCAAAGAGCCGAGGGAGAGGCCTGCCTGTGGGTTGTCCTGATTAAAGAACTGTATCCTAAGCTGTTCCCAATCCTGAATTGTAACCTGTTACTTCTCTAATAAATCCCATAATTGTGAGTATGGTCTGTGAGTTCTGTGTGGCCTTTCAAGGAATTATCAAACCCAGCAGAGAAGTAGAGAGTGCCATGGGAAGGATGACTAGTGTCAGAATTGGTAAAAACAGTTGGAGAGAGGTGGTATGTCTGACCTCTACCTCCACAGTAATCAGCTTTGGGCTGATGCTGATGGTGATTCTCCTTCCCCATTGTGAAGTCAGAGGAGGTCTGATACCACCACATGATTTTTACATATATATGTATATATATACATATATGTACACATTTAAGTACACTTCTTCTTTACTCATTGAATCTAAATTTATTAACCTACTTGAAAATTGAATGGGAGATACCTAATTAAGCATTGCAGGGCATTTTTATAATTCAAAAATCTATTTGTGTGTTTAAACAAAAGCATTGATTTCTCCTGGAAAGTATGATGCTCTTGTGCATATTATATCAAATCCAGATCTTATTTTCTAATAAACAGAATACTTTGTCTATTAAAAATTATACGAAATCTATATTTTTAAAGTCTAGCCTCTGAGGCCAATATTTCACTGTTTATTGATTCATGCCCACCATAAATGAGAGTACATTATTTTATTTTTAAATGGATGATAGTAGTACCATGTGGTGATTTTAATACTTTAATGCCAACATATAAACTTAGCTTCTTCATTAATCTTTAAGATTGGTTTACAAATATTGAGGGTAGAAAATTATTTTTCAGTATTGCAACTATATTCACTTTCAGTATTATGTAACTTACTTTGATACACTGTTTATTATTGTCATTATCTGAGAATATAATGGCATTGGGAAGCACATTTAGCAAAATGTAAAATTACTAGAGCATTTTCAGAAAGAATGACGACTACATGTGATGTGCCTAGTTTTAGCTTGTAGACTTCAAAAAAAATACGTATATAAATTAGGTAGATATAAATGCCTGACTGAAAAAAACAACAGCAACACCCTTGGAAATATGTAAATTCAAAATGAGAATCTTATAGAGGAGATGTGACTCAAATGGCTACCAGCACACCCCCCCAAAAAAATCTATACTCTTCCTAAAAAAAAGCAATGCTTTGATTGTCAAGTGAAATTATAGGGATCTCTTAAAGATGTGTAAACCAAAGATACAATAACTGCAGTAGGCCTAAAAGTGCCTGAGCTCCCAGGGAAATCATCTTTATTAGTTCCTATTCATGATTTAAATTATGCTTTATTTTATCTCTTTGTAACATGCATCATTTTCTTAACCTCACATTTCTAGGCATTTTAGCTTTTGCTGATATAAATGCATTCCCAAAGTAGAATGTTATAGCAATCCTCTGTTACACATTTAAGCCTGTTTGTACATTTATTTTTTTAAGATGCTTTTTTTGAACCTTCTGTGAGAGGGCTGGGAAGGCAGTGTTAGAATGAATGAGAGCTTGTTTTCTAAAGCTACACAGTAGACACTTGATCTACCGGTACCAAAAAAAAATAAAATAAAATAAAAATCACAGCCTCCTACCTTGAAAACAAACATCTCACGGCGAAGAATAGCTAGAGTGTTAAAGTTTCCATCACAGATGTTGGGTTTGGCTCCAGGATAGGAAGGTCTGCCGGTGGGAGGCCGGGGAGGTTTTGGCCTGTCGTTCTTCCTTGGGTCAGCCGGAGGAATAGAGCGGTGTGGGGGCACTGTTGGTAGAGGTCTTGTAGGTGGAGGAATCTTGTCAGGTGGACCTTTTGAAAATATGAGGACAGTGCTTGGCTCACTTAAAACTAGAATTAGTGCTGGAAAACATTCTACAATCACTCATCAGTGAAGGGCACAGACTAAGTGAGCTAAGAGGTCTTTAAGATCATGTATTTGGTGAAAAAACAAACCATCTTACTCAAACAAACCATTCCCCAGTCTATCTGAAATTGTCCTTAACGTGCTCAATTCTGGATCCAAGTAACTAGGCTTTTTTTGTTAATTTTTAATGATATTTTTATAGTTTCACCACAGTCCTTAACAGAGAGAGCTGCTTTCAAATCTTTTTTGGAAGCAGGTGGTGTATAAATAATAAATAAATGAAAATGAATCCTGGAACCATTCATGTAAAGCTCAACCACAGCTAATCCTAGATTTCAATAAACAATGATTCTATGCAAATATTTCTAAAAGATAAATATTAACTAATCAAAGTTTATTCTATCCTATGTTTCCGACTACATTTTATAAACTTTTCTTGACTTGCATTATTTTCTTCTAATGAAATGTTGTGACAAATTGCTGGAAAGGTGTTTCATTTGAATACCTGAATCTAAAGCATCTATTGATTAAAACACCACCAGTAAAATATTAATGTGAAGAAGCATTTCTAAAAAGAGGCTTCTAAATCAAGCCAAAGTTTACACATGTAATTTGGCACAGATGTTAAACATCATTCCTCAAGAGATTTACTTTTTTTTTTTTTAACAGAAATACAGATCTGCTCACACTTAATATTTAGATTTGGGAAGAACATTCTTTTGTAGACTTTCAGTCTAGACTACCAATTCATGAGGTCATGAGAAAGAACTGCCTCTCAGTTAACCACTTAGGAAGAATTTCTGACAACACACACTTAGGCATAGGATAATATGCCTTCATATTCAACATACGAGCTGTTTAGCTTTGAGTCAGAGACATTCCTCTTTTCTCAGTATCCCAACAATAAACAGCAGCACAAAAATTGACCTTTTTCAAATCCATTTTAACCCTGAGAGAATGCTTACCACTGAGACATTTAAATTGAAAAAATAATGAATGCAAAACAAATTAGTGAACTTAAACTAAGCTGTTTAAACATGCAAATGACATCTTCTAGATACTGGATATTAACATACAGATAGCACACATTTGTCTTTCTATTACAAAAATGAAAGCTTCACTTCATTAATTTAGTAAAGCATATTCACTATATGTAAATTATAAATATCACATTCTTAATAATTATGGGTCAAATAAATGTCTTTATAAAGGTCAATGCTTGTATTATGGGAGTTAAGATCATAGTAAATATGTATAATAAATAATCTTTCCCCCTTTTCTCTTAATTTGCATTCATTGACCAAACTCCATGAGTAGTAGAGATTTTACTCTACTGGAATTCACCTTTATTTTGAGCCAGGTTAGTAAACTTAGCCATTTGTTAATATTCACTCCCAGATTTGTTACTTTTATTCTGTATCAGTAATTACATGCTTTCGAGTTCAATCTGTTATATCCATCACACAAGGAACTTGAAAGTGATTTATCTAGAAACTACCTAACATCAAACCTCATAAGCTGAGAGCCAATCTGCCAGTTTATACCAAAGGCTTAGCATTTTATATTAAAGGCTTGTATTTATCACTGTTTTCACTGGTTACATTAACTTATTACATATTTTACCTGAATTTCAAATACTAAAGTTTATCAGATCATTACTATAACTACAGGTTTAAGACTTTCCCATAACCCATACATTAAGATACCTGGGACATTTGCCAACAAAATTTTATTGATAGAAGAATTTTGCAAACGGGCCAGACTTTTATCAGTTTTTACTTCTCACATATACTTAGAACATCTATCTCAAAGAGGAAAACACAGCAGAAATCATGGACTTCACTGTAGGGCTAACCAAACAATTTTTTTTCTTTTGGTAAATATATACGTAAGAAAACATTTGACATTCTAACAATCTTCACATGTACAGTTCAGTGATATTAATTATGTTCATCATGTCGCTCAATCATCATCTTTATTCAATCCCAAATTTAAGCATCACTCTTAACAGATGCTCAGTGTCCCCTAAGTATTGATCCTCCTTTCCCCCACCTTCCCACCCATCTTGGTAGCCACTAACAAACCTTGGTCTCTACAAACTTGCCTATTCTAGGTATTTCATGTAAGTGGGATCATAAAATATTTGCCCTTTTGTAACTGACTTATTTCACTAAGCATAATGTTTTCAAAGCTGACAGTGGTAACCTACCATATATCTTCTGGATGCCTTGCAAATCATCATTAGGTAGTTTGAAGTTGTCAGTTTCCATGTACTGGTAAAATGGAGCCATGATGGCTGTGGGGTCATTGGAATGCTCCAATCCCAGAGCATGTCCCAGTTCATGAACTGCTACAAGAAATAAGTCATTTCCTGTGTAAATAAGAAGAAAAGAAGATATTGTAACTAATATCTAAGTACAGACTGAAAAGGACAATTTGGTATTATCAAAAAGAAAAACAGAAGGAACACTTCACTTCAACTATCAATATGATTTGATGATTGGCATTCCTCCTGGCAAAATCCAATATGCATGTTAAAAAAAAAGAAGAAAAAAGTGTTGATGATGAAGTCCAGAAGAAAATGGAAACAAAGAAAAAAGCATAAAAGTTAAAAAAGTAGTAGCATCAGAAATTGCTACTACTGCTGTTGAAATAGACTTCCAGTTACTAAGCACACTCAGTATACAGCTTGTCACTGGTGTAACCTTCACATTCAACATGATTGTAACAACAACTCAGTAAAAAATACAGGAGAGATAAAATTTTTACTTTAATTTGAGTGAGTAAGTTAAGGAACAGAGGCGACAATTCTTGTCAAGAGTGGCAAATCTTTCTATTTACAGAGCTGTGACTAGAACTCAGGTTATTCTGACTCCCAGACTAAGGCTTTTATCTCCTACTGGCCTAAAATATAGGAAGACAGTATTGTAAAATAAAAGCCATAGGATAGCAGTCTCACTAACTGAGGTTCTAGTCCAAGCTTCTAAAGACAAATTCTAATCAATTCTTAAGTAATCTCAACAAAATATATTTATCTCAGAGCTGCTGCTTCTCATTCAAAATAACAACATCCCTTTCTCCCCTGGTAAACTTGCACAGTGAATCATGCAAACCCTACAGAGACACTTGGTCTGACTTTGTGCAATCAAATCCCTGCTGATGACCTCTACATGGTGTCCATTCCTGAATCATCATCACTACGCTCATGAGAAAAAGAGGCAGTCCTACATTTGTATTTGTTAACTCTGGAAATTTAGTTTAATTGTTGTGAGCATCAAATAATTGCAGCTGTTATGCTTATGTGGGTTATGTTTCCAAGTGAAAAGTTTACCATGACTGACCATAAAATGTAAAGTTTTACATGGATGTCTTGTATGAACACAAATGATTTCAAGCAATGTCTCAAGTATCATTTTTTAAGAAAAAAAATGTCCCAACCATTTTTGTAATGCACCATGATAATTCTCTTCAGAGGGCTATATTTTATACCACAAATTCAGGAGTATATCTAACATTTTTTCCACTTGTGGCTAGTCTGTCATAGAGAAATAAAAATGATGGAGAGTTGACTCCTCATTTGACACCAGCACATGGAAAATGAGTCATTTAAACAATACTTCCAGGTGCCCACCTGATTCTCAAGAGTGAAACAAATTATAGAGGTTTAAAAAGAAAGAGAAGATACTATTTCCATCCTCAAAACGCTTATTTTCTCCTCCTATAAAACTGCTTAAAAGTGAAAAATCAAGACACACACAAAAATAATATGTATTACAACCAATTGCCATCAAGTGGATTCTGACTCATAGCAACTCTATAGTACAGAGTAGAACTGCCTCATAGGGTTTCCAAGGAATGGTTGGTGGATTAGAACTGCTAACCTTTTGGATAGCAGCTGAGCTCTTAACCACTGCATCACCAGGGCTCCATAGTATATATTAGCTATAATAAAATAACTATCATTTACTGAAAGCTACTGATATTTCTCTGAAAATTTTGAGTATTTTTACCTGCATTTTATAATTTAAATCTTGCAACAGTCCCATGACATGCCAATCAGTGAGACGCAGCAAACCATAAGAAAGCCATTTTTGCTGTATTTTTCTTTTTTTATCAACACTACAATAAACACATCTGTGATTTCTAATAAAAGACAACACTGTTTGAGATACAAATCTGCTACTGACAGGGCTTACTGTCAACCCCAAATAATGTGTTAACGGTAGAAGGACAGGCGTTATGCATGCTTCTGAGCATGCTTACACCTCGGAAACACGGGTCAAGTTTGTTTGGAACATGCTATCAATGGATTAAAAATGAAAGGAAATTTTCACCAAGAGCAAACCTAATTACGAAACAAAGATCTATCAAGCAAAGGACAAAAAAAATTAAGGCTGTCAGACCAAGAGCTGAAGACTCAAGAGTGGGTAGTCAATTTTACCACGAAGATTTATAGTCACAACTGTTAAGAAGATACTGCCGGTTCAAAAAATACCGACAGACACTCTTGGCCTTCTTTCTACAAAACAGATGCAATTTCTTGGTCAGAAAGTTCCAATGTGCCCTCACAGGGATATATCTTCCTTTTATTCAAGAGAAAAAAATCCAACCTTCATAATCTTCCTCCTTGTGTATCAGGTCCCCTTTCCTAGAAAAAAGTACCTTGTACACTGTGCCTGAGTGGTACAAATGGTTAGCATGCTTGGTGTAACTGAAAGGTTTGGAGGTTTGCGTCCACCCAGAGGCACTTCAAAAGAAAGGCCTGGTGATCTACTTCTGAAAAATCAGCCACTGACATTAACAGGATACAAACCATAACCATCAACGCACAAACCCCAACAGATAAGCTAGATAACTGGGATCTTCTAAAAATCAAACACCTATGCTCTTCAAAAGACCTCACCAAAAGAGTACAAAGAGAACCTACAGACTGGGAAAAAATTTTTGGACTGTACAAGTCAGACAAAGGTCTAATCTCCATAATCTACAAGAAAATCTAACACCTCTACAACAAAAAGACAAATAATCCTATTAAAAAATGGGCAAAGGAAATGAACAGACACTTCACCAAAGAAGACATTCAAATGGCCAACAGACACATGAGGAAATGCTCGCGATCACTAGCCATTAGAGAAATGCAAATTAAAACCACAATGAGATACCATCTCACCCCGACATTACCAGCAAGAATCAAAAACACTGGAAATAACAAATGTTGGAGGGGCTGCAGGGCGATCGGAACACTTATGCACTGCTGGTGGGAATGCAAAATGATACAACCATTTTGGAAAATGATATGGCGCTTCCTCAGAAAGCTAGAAATAGACATACCATTTGATCCAGCAATCCCACTCCTAGGAATATATCCTAGAGAAATAAGAGTCGTCACTCGAATAGACATATGTACACCTATGTTCATGGCAGCATTGTTCACAATAGCAAAACGATGGAAACAACGTAGGTGCGCATCAACAGATGAATGGATAAACAAACTATGGTACATACACACAATGGAGTACTATGCAACGAGAAAGAACAACAATGAATCTGTGAAGCATCTCATAACATGGATGAAACTGGAGGACATTATACTGAGTGAAATAAGTCAATCACAAAAGGACAAATATTGTATGAGACCTCTATTGTAAAAACCCATGAAAAAGTTCATACACAAAATATAAGAATCTTTGCTGGTTACCAGGGATGGGAAGGGTGCGGGTGAAATACTAAATAGGCAATAGATAAGTGGTATCTTGGGTAAAGGGTGAGACAGTACACAATACAGGGGAAACTAGCACAACCTGTACAAGGAAAGGTCATGGAAGCCCCATAGACACGTCCAAACTCCCTGAGGGACTGAATTGCTAGGTGGAGGGCTCTGGGGACCATGGTCTCAGGGAACATCTAGCTCAGTTGGCATGACAAAGCTTATAAAGACAATGCTCTCCATTCTACCTTGGTGAGTAGGGTCTGGTGTCTTAAAAGCCTGTGAGCGGCCATCTAAGATACTCCACTGGTCTCATCCCTTTGGGAGCAAGGGAGAATGAAGAGAACAGGATAAAAGGAAAAGATTAGTCCAAAGGACTAATTGTCCACAGCTACCAAGGCCTCCACCGGACTGAGTCCAGTGCAGACTAGATGGTGCCCGGCTACCACCACTGACTGCTCTGACCAGGATCACAACAGAGGGTTCTTCTGACAGAGCTGGAGAAGGATGTAAAGCATAATTCTAATGCACAAAAAAAAAAAAGACCAGATTTACTGGCCTAAAGGAGACTGGAGAAACCACAAGAGTATGGCCCCCAGACACCCTTTTAGCTCAGTGGTGAAGTTACCTCTGAGATTCACTGTTCAGCCCGGGAGTGGAGAGCCCTATAAAACCAAATGAGACTAACAAGGTACAGGAGTCCAGTGACAAGGGCCAGAAGGCAAAAGGGGACAAGGAAGCTGGTGATAGGGAACCCAAGGTTGGGTAAGGATATTGTTGATGTGTTCTGAGATTATTAACCATTGTCATAGGGCAACATTTGCAGTAACTGTTAAATGAGAAACTATTTTGTTCTGTAAGCCTTCATCTTAAGTGAGAATAACAGCACAATTGGAAGAGCATAGTCAATGTCACTGAACTGTGCATGTAGAAATTTTTGAAATGGTGTATCTTTGGCTATGTGTATTTTCACCAAAAAAAAAAAAAGGTTGAGAAGTTAAAGGGTTGATATGTTGTGGGGTTGTTAACCAATGTCATAAAACAACATGTGTACTACTGTTTCACGAGAAACTATTTGTTCTGTAATCCTTCACTGAAGTACAATTAAAGAAAAAAAAATCAGCCATTGAAAACCCTAGGGAGTACAATTCTACTCTGACACACAGCAGTCACCATGTAGGAACCAACTTGACAGCAACTGGTGACTGGTACCCTATGCCTAGATAAACTGGTAGAAACTCACTCTCTCATTGTAAATATTGCTTTTAATCAACCACTAAACTTTTGGACCTAGCTGAATTATTAAAAGCACTTCAAATTTTTCACAGGAAAGTTGTCTTTCAGTCACAAAGAATTTCTTTTTTTAAAATTTTTTGGTTAGTAAGAGGAATAATAGCCAAAGTCATTTAATTTCGTGTATCTGTTCTCTACAGATAAATCAAGTTTTTCCTAAGCAACATTTCCAAGGGTGTCCGTTCTCTACAGATAAATCAAGTTTTTCCTAAGCAACATTTCCAAGGGTGGAGTCATCCCTTGTCTAAGGAACAAAGTAAGGCTTTAGAAGAAAATTAATAGAATCAGGATATGAACCTATGACCTGCTGCGTATGCCACAGCACTTTTAATCAGAAATTCTGGCCAAGGGCTCCAAGTAATTACCATTCTTCAAATGACTGGCAATAATGTAATTAAACCTTACTTGCAGCTTCACAATAATTTAAAAGGCTAAGTTGTTAAATAAAGCACCACCCTGTGATTTGAATTCTACTAGGAACAAAAGTTGTTGGCACATGATGGGTTTTAGACAATTAAAATGTACCAGATACCTTTCCTAATGATGAAAATAATAACTGCTCCTGTAACTTGTCATTAATTCACATTATTCAAAATTCTCAATTGTAATACGCCTTGATCTTATCACTGTGCAGGCAACAAAAAAGAAAGCAGCCTCCTAGTTCTTCGAACAGAAATAGTACTTGCTCCTTTTGCAAGATCTGTAGTTTTGAGTCAATTGTATCTCTAATCTTCTTTCCTTTGTATATGCCAATACAATTTCAGAATACTGAGCTGTATAATATAAAAGATAATGCATTATTTATCACATTCTTGTCATAATTATGTCTCTATATTTTATTCCAAGCTCTTTTACCCTACATGCATTTTCACATGCTGTTCCCTCTGTTGACCTATCCCACGTGTTAAAAAATGATTATATGTGTATAATATTCCAGACACAAAAACTGTAAGTAGAAGTTGTAAGTAATCTTGATATTTATTAATCAGCCCACTTCAACACTAGAATGTTACCAGCACCACTGAATGTATTTCTTGTTTCTATTTTATCCCATATATTTGACTCTTCAGTTCTCTCCAGAAGTATCCACTAACCTGAGTTTTGAATTTCTCATTTCCTTGTTTACAACTTTTTATATATATATACATAAATCAAATATGTACATTTCAATAAATTATAGTTTTTACCGGAGCTTGGGTGTTATAAAGATGGTATCATTCTGTATGTCATCTTTTAAAACTTGCTGGTATCTAGTATTTTTTTCCTAATATCTCTCTCTTAGCTTGCCTCTTTGTCAGTCCAGCAAAATCTTATTAGTACTTTAAAACAAAACTCAAAACCACCTCCTCTATGAAGCCTTCCTTAACTTCTCAGGGGGATTTAGTTCCTCCTTCTCTGTATCCTTTATTCCTGGCACATGACTGGATTTTAATGCATACCATAATTGCCCTAGAAGCTTCTGATACAGGTTACTGTTGTTGTTGCTGTTGTTAGTTGCCATCATTTCTGATTCATGGTGACCCCACGCGTGCAGAATAGAACTGCACCATAGAGTTTTCAAGGCTGTGAACTTCCGGAAGCAGATATCCAGGCCTGTCTCCCAAGGTGTCTCTGGGTGGGTTTGAACTGCCAATCTTTCAGCTAGTAGTTGCAAGTTTCACCATTTGCGCCACTATGTTGTTGTTAGTTGCCATCAGGTCAGTTCCAACTCATGGTGATCCCATGTGTGCAGAGTAGGACTGCTACACAGGGTTTGCAAGGCTGTGATCTTTTGGAAGCAGATTGCCAGGCCTATCTTCGGAGGTGCACCTGAGTGGATTTGAACTGCCAACCTTTCAGTTAGTAGTCAAGTGCTTAATCAGTTGTGCCACCCAGGGACCTCTCTTGGTGCCACCATAAAATCCCTTAATATTCACTCGTAGGTTAAATAACTGACATAAGAAATTTGAACAGACTCATAACTTTAAAGTTTAAACATTAAATTTAAAATAATTCAATCTGTCTTTAGTAATAAAATTCAGAAATCATCACTGAATCTTTGATTAGAGGAAAATTCCTCAGTGCTTAGTAGATAGGATGGGATGGGCCTTTTTAACCCTGAGCCCTCTCAGAACTATACATACAGATGGTCTGGCTAGCTGAGAAGCTAAAAGGTGTGTGGGAATCAGCCTCCAAGATGTCTCCCAATGCTCCTGCCTTCTGGTAATCACACTCTCATTGTATCAGGGTTGTTATCTGGTTGAAATAGCACAATATGGTAGAAGTGGCTCCAAAGGCTAGGTCATAAAATACAGTGTGGCTTCTGTCTTCCATCTTTTTTTTTATTTTTTCCCCTTTCCTTCTTTTCTTTCTCTCTCATTCTCTCTCTCCTGTCAGTCTCCCTGGGGAAGCCAGCTGTCATGTGTGCAAAGGACTTTTTGGAGAGATTGCAGCCCAACAGATAATTTGACCACAATCTCTTCTTGTACCCAGGGACAGAACCATCCAGCTAAACTTCTCCTAGATTTCTGATTCTCACAACTGTGTGAGATAATAAATGCTTGTTATTTTAAGTTGCTAAGTTTTGGTGTAGTTTGTTATGCAGCAATAGATAAGTTATATGGATATTTTAGCCCTCTAATTCCTCTCCGTTTGGTTAGGATTAGGAGATAGGAAATAAAAAACTGAGTAGAAAAGGAAGCTACTCTGAAGCATCGGAGTGTACAGTAATCCTGAGATGTAAAGGTGTCTTAAATATTGCCCAGTCAAACCATCTCTATGTAAACTGAAAGGTTTGGCGGTAACCCTGAACCTGAAGGAAAGTCTGTGAATGAAAATTTCCAGAGATGGAAATATCAGCTATTTCCCTGCCTTGTGCACTGTTTCAGGCCAGTAAAACCTGATGCCTTTGTTGTACCTATTCTGCTCCTTTCTTTGCATTTGACTGAAGAGGGGGCCACTATCTAAGCAGAAGGCAATGCTCTGGTTATGAATGCCTTGGTGGTCAGGGAAACCTGTGTCCCCTGCCAGACTGCCATAGAAATCTGCTATACAGGTCTGAAAAAAGAACAGGAAAGAAATACTCCCTATTGAACATCTATTAAGAACCAGGAATATGGCACTGAAATGTCATGACCTATACTTTATTACTCTCCCTTCATGAATAACATTCTCAGAGGCCTTGGAACTTGCTCAGTTGGGCAGCCATCCAAGGCAGAGTCAGAATTTAAGTCCTGGCTGCCCAGCTCCAGGCATGAGTTAGAGATCACTGCTTTGGTCTGCAATACAGAAGCTGAGAGAAACCAATCTTGGGTGGGTTTTCACACAAGTCTTTTGGCCACTATTACTCTTCTATCCAGCCTCCAGTACCTCAAAGACTTGGTACACTTCTCTTGTCTTTCTACTTGTCCACCACTTCTGTCTTCAATACTTCACCTATGCTTGGCTGCTCCCCTAGTGCCGAAAGCTTCATAATAATTCCTTGCTTTCTACTCTACACGTTTTCCTCCAACTGAGTCATATATAGTTTGACTATGAAAAAAAGCAGTCATTTTTTAGTTGCTTACCACTTGTGGACAAATATAATGCAATGCACAGCTGCTGTTATTGGTAGCATTTACATGTGTGTCAGATATATTTTACTGAGTTTTATTTAACGGCAAGTTTAGTTTACTTCCAAATATGCTCCGACCTTTAAAGTTTTTGTTGTACATAATACTATTATTATACTCCTACACTTAAAAAATTAAAATGCAGCAAGGTAGTATTTATAAAGTACTATAAAGGCAATTGGAAGACACAACAGTTAGCATTCATATGTTGAGTACAGCACTAGGTATTTTACGGTTTTCAACTGTTTACTCCTTACCATATTAGCCACCAGTTACCAGCTGACATCAAGCCAGTTAGGACTCTTGGTGACCCCATGTGTGTCACAGTAGAACTGTGGTCCAGGGTTTCAACGGCTAATATTTCGGAGGTAGATCATCAGGCATTTCTTCCGAGATGTCTCTGGGTGGACTCAAACTTCCAACTTTTGGTCAGCAGCCAAGCACATTAGCCATTTGTACCACTCAGGGACTCTACCATATTAGTTAGGTTTTGCTATTATCATCATTTTACAGATTAATAAACTAAGACTTTCATAGATTATGTGACTCGCCAAAGTTACACAGTAAGTGGCAGAAACTGATTCAAATCCTACATAGTCTAGCCCCACAAATCTTAGTGTGCTGAGGAAATGTAATTTACACTTTTTCCTTGGCCCTCAACATTTTTCAGCGCTTGAGCTTGTACATCCCAGGATACGAAGCCCTCTTTGTCAAGCCACTTATTCAAACAGTACCAAAAACAACAAAACAAACAAACAAAAGAAGCACTGTCATTGAATTGATTTCAACTCATGAAGAGTTTAACTCCATCCAGTGGTGCCATGGGAGAAAGGCCTGGCAATGTGTTTCTGTAAAGATCACGGCAAGAAAACCCTATAGAACAGTTCTACTCTGTAACACATGGGGTCGCCATGAGTCAAAGAGTACACCAGCTGCTTAAGAGTTCTTTCTAGGACTCTGTAACAATAGTTACTATTTATTTTCTTGACTGAATTAACGCTAAAATTAATATTTTAGAATTTACTTCCTCACTACAATTCTGGCTGCTGAAAAGTTTTACTTATTTTCATTGCTTCTAACTTTTAATTAAGTCTAAGAGCCCAGAGCAAAATAAATAAATAGATTTCAAAAGAAAAAGAACCAGTATTGTTACAGTTAGGAGAAAGGTACAAAGGCACAGTACATGGGCTTTCAATTTTAATTATATTTCGCAACATTTCTTCAGAAATTTGAGGAGGGTGTGCTGGGAATGTTACAGACCTGTGTGTTTGGATGTGGTTAGGTTTGAAGCATGACACTAGGCATGATGAACTGCCAGACTTAAAACACAAGGAAAACGAACTGCCATCTTACAGGTCTTCCAAAATGAGTTCGAGTATTTTTAAAATACACAACTACTAAGCATTCATACTTTTGAATTAAACAAGCACTTTAGACCACATCAATATAATTAAAATAACTTAGGTCTATGTTATCCAAAGTGGAAAACCTAGGAAAATATTTGGAAAGTCAAGGCCAAAGTATACTTTTTATTACTTTAAGGCTACAGTTCAGATATGAACTCTGAATTTGTAGTGAATCAGACATGTCTTCAATTAATACAGAAAAGTCTTGCTAAAAAAAGCAAGATTGAATGTGTCTAATTACACATGATATTAACAAGGCTGTTCCCCACCCCTCCTGTTGAGCTTAGTTAAAGCTCTAAGAACATTCTTAGTTAGGTCCTCTGTCACTTATTCACGTGGGGTTTATCTGTGCTATAGTTTTAACCCTGGACAGCTCATTCTGATTGGTCTGGATGATTCTGGAGGCTTATTTCCCTCTTTCTGCAGTTATGCAAAAGAGGTCAACTGTAGTGACTGCTTCAACAAAAGTAATCATACAATAAATTGCAAAGCCATTTTTCAGTAACTGGTTTGAATACTTCCTCTTGAACTGTATGTGAACTGTATGCACTATATTCTTTACTTATAATTCTAAATATGACCAGGATAACAATCCTGTAATATATGCTACAATTTCCAGATCTGCAGTAACTCTGCAATATATATATATAAATACATATATATATATACACACACACATATATATACAAACACACCACACATTTTTTTAATTACTAATTACCTACTATGTGCAAGGAACTATTTGTAGAATTACTGGGCTTCCAATAAACAACTTATCATGAAATGTAAGTAATTTTTCTACTGTGTGCTGAACAATGAGAAGTTCCAGGGGCTCTAAAGATAGATCACCCATGGTTCTTGTTTTTAATTAACAGGCTGAGAGTTTAGTTCAGTGATTCTGAGCTCTTTTGGGCTCACAGATCCCTTGGAGAATCAAGAAACTATGGTAAGTAAAAAATTATTTTTACTCCACCAGGAAACCCTGGTGGCATACTACTAAAGAGTTCAGCTGCTAACCAAAAGGTCAGCAGTTCAAATCCACCAGGCACTCCTTCAAAATCCTATGGGGCAGTTCCACTCTGTCCTATAGGGTTGCTATGAGTTGTAATCGACTTGATGGCAATGGGTTTTTTGTTGTTTTTTTTTTTGTAAGTACTTTATGATAAAACTGATTTAAAATCCTGACTCAGCTACTCACCATATAAAACACAGTAAATGATTAATGTCTCTCCCATTCAGTTTCATCATCTGTAAAATGAGTCTACCATTACCTACCATATAGGGTCACTGGTAGGATTAAATAAGATCATGTATATAAAATATTTTGCACAGTGCTTTGAACATAGTTAAGTGCTTAAAGAATGGAAGTTATAATAATAAAAACAACTGTTACTACTCATATTCCAGTAATTAATAAACTTCACAAAAAACTTTTGAGACAGAAGAGAGAAGAAATTTCACATGAGAAGACATTAAAACTTACACAGAGTCAGAAACTCCTTAAATATCAGAATAGGAATTTAAGTACCAGTTCTGACTTCACCAAAACTAGTGTATCAACTGGCAAAACATGGTAATGATATTAAGACAGGTAGTGATAGCGTGCAGCCCTGGTGGCACAATGGTTAAGAGCTCAGCTGCTAACCAAAAGGTCAGCAGTTCGTATCCACCAGCTGCTCCTTGGATACCCTACGGGGCAGTTCTACTTTGTCCCATAGGGTCGCTGAGTCAGACTGACTTACTGGCAATGGGTTTTGTTTTGGGTTTTAGTGATAGGGCTGGGCAAATACATTGGGATCAAGTTTTGGAGAGTTTTGAATTATGGGCTTAAGAGTTTGGTCATTATGTAGGAGGCAGTATTATGAATGTTCAATATCAAAATGATACTGCTGTAGAGTAATGTGGCAAAGATGTGTAGGTTTAACTGGAGTTGAGAAGTGGCTGAAGGCTAAGAAAGTAGTTAAAAGACTACTTCAATAATTAAAGTTATTAGGTGATAAGAATCTAGACTAATGTGGTAATGAAGGGAACAGAAAATTGGAGGCCCTAAAACTGGTAAGTATTTGAGTGACAGAATGACTGAAATGATGTTTTGAATTATGGTATTTCTCATTAGTATATTAGAGTTGGTCATAAACCTTGAGTCACTAAAATCCATGTAAAAATGCCTCATATTTTACTATCACTACTGTTAAAGATGGAAACCCTGGTGGCGTAGTGGTTAACCAAAAGGTCAGCAGTTAGAATCCACCATGCACTCCTTGGAAACCGTATGGGGCAGTTCTATTCTGTCCTATAAGGTCGCTATGAGTCGGAATCGACTCAGTGGTAACAGGTTTGTTTTTTTGTTGTTGTTAAACAGCAAAATTTAAACTAGATTTTCATTCTGTTTTTAAAATATACTAAGTGGTTACGATTTTTAAAAGCTGTTCATTTAAGACTCATATAAATACTTTACCTTATTTTCACCTAACAGCTAAAATTGGCTTTTCTTTGCAATTTTAAGCTTAACTGCGTGATGAATAATTAGCAAGAAATTGTACAAAAATTTGTAAAATGTTTCGTTCACTTGCTTGCACCAGCATATCGAGACTGTAGTTCCCATATGTACTTTATTATATCGTTTAAGCATTTCTTTGCTGATGTGACCTTATTCTACAACAGAAGTGCTTGAAAGTGCTTAAGGTAATATGATTGGTATGGTGCTGCTATACACAACAGCAGGCTCACAACAATGAGATGGGTTGGCTCTTTTTGAGTAAGGGCATTGGGCTTACTGGGATGCAAAGCGACAGAATTGGAAAAGGCATGGCCTCTGTAAACAGCACACACAGCTGCAAGCTCAAGGTCAGTTTTTATGTGCATGCACTGGAAAAATGCCTCTGCTGCCTATCAGTCTATCACAACCTTCACAAGGTTGGAAGCCAGTACATGCTTGCATGCTTGCAGATAAGATGAGATAATGAGCAAAATAATTAATACCTTTTGTTCACAGCTTAAATTCACTGCTTTTTTAGCCTAAATATTTGGACACCAGAAACATTTTTTTTTTTAATTTTACATTGGGAAGGAACTTCCGATCATCACACTGATGAAACAACTCTTCTCACAGCGTTACTGAGGAGAGGAGAGGAGAGCAATTAAATTTCAGGGATTGCATTTTGTGGTTTATACCTTACTTATTAAGCCAATAATAAGTTCGCATCCCCAGGAAAAATGCTGGGAAGTTACCTTTTTAAGGACGGTATAGGAAGAAGACTAAGGAGCTGGGATGGATGCGGGACTCATTTGGACACCTGGATAGACTCAGACAGTTTCCTGGTTTGTTTTCACTTCTTAAAGGAAAACAAAAACTGGAGAATTGTTGGGTTAAAATAACCAGCCCTTGAGAAACAGAATACAGGTCCTCACAGAAGGAGAGTACAAACCTCAACATGAGTGGTGTAGCTAGGGAGAATTAACAGGAAAACTAGTGAAAAATGTTACAGAAAGACCGGACTAAATTTAGTTGTGTATAAAGTGAGCGGAGTGGGGGCGTATGACCCTCTGTGTAAGTAAGCCCTTACAGCATGTTTCTTTGCGCCCGGATGTGTTTACGTGTGTAGAAGTGACTGACCTATATTCAAGAATAACTGCTTGCTTTCTGACAGGTAGGAACAGGTGAAAGGATTATAGAATTTAAAAGTTGAGGGTAGAATTTTAGTTGTCTTTTGAATTCTGCTTTTTCTAGTTCATTGCCACCTGGCAATTCATTTTAGTGATGTTATTGACCTTATAGCTTAGGTCTGGATAATTTTCTGTTTTCAGAAAAAAAAAAAAAAAAAAAGGCAAAAACGAAACAAAAACTCTCTAGACTCAAGTATTTTTACAGAGATTACTAAAATCATTATAAATAAATTTGTTTATATAGAACATTAACATATATATCAAACAACAGCAAGTTTAGTAAAGAAACCATCGCCATGGCTCGTTCACATCTCCTGAATGTATGTGGCTGAAGTCTTTCCTTCTTTTTTTTTTTTTTGTGGAGAAGGGCCTATTTTCATTAAGCGAGATTTTTTTTTTTTAAATATTTATTTTTTAGAGGAGGCTTTTCATTTACATCTTCTCAAAAGCAACTCTCCTTTCTTACTATCTCCATCCTGCCTTTTTTCATGAAGATCTTCAATGATAAAACTAGACCAAAATGTGCAAGATATAGAAACTCAACAATATAAACTTAACACCTTAATATAATTATGTATTTTTACAGCATACTTCACATATGTGTGTGTATATATATATATAAAACTTCCTTTATAGCACACTGTGAAACTTACGCTTGCCAGTAGAGTGGCTGGCAGCAATTTACTGGACTAGCTTATAAAGTGATTTACCCAGAGCTTGAAATCAAGAACCCAGGGATCTCTGACAAAAGAGTTATTGTTTAAAAATATTTAAATATTTATTTTAAAAAAGATTTCTCAACTTAAAATTATTGACATCAATAAGAAAGTGTAAATGTGTTTGACTTTCTGTAATTCTCATTTTGTATCAGTGAGTCAAGCTCATATTTGTGTCCTAGGGGCTATAAGATAAATGTTTAAGTTTTCATTTGAGGAATAAATTATTCTTCACATGTGAAGAAAAAAATTAAAATGCAGAATCACAAATTCAAAAATTATTTGTGCAGTCAATAATAGTGAGGGTCAGGTAAGACAATTTATAAAAAATATTTTAGTCAAGCCATGAAATTACAGATATACATTCATATGGCACACATTAGTAAAATTAGAATTCACGCTTGGCCTGGTGTTCACACCCCAAATTTACGCAAAATATTTCCAGATCTTTCTAAAGGATGTGATGCCACCTAAGCATCTTCTTTATCTTCTTTCTTTAAGTTTGCCTTTAGAGTAGTAAACCTGAAATAACAGGGTAAAAATGGAAGCCAAAATGGAAGGACAGTTCTTTTTAATAATGGATATGTTTTTCATCAGGCTGATTTATTCAATGTATTCTGTAATTAAAACTCATATTTAAATCATTTCAGCATAGGTGTGGCAGAATAGCTTGTCTCTTTTTTATTTAGTAAACAAACATTTGAAAGGTCAGGGTTTTAGCTTAGAAGTTGGCAGAGTATTTTGCTGGCAATATGCTTATGAATTTCAAAAGTTCTGAAGAATGTTTTCTTTCTAGGAGACATGACTTGGAAGGAAACCATAACCCAAATGTCTTGACAAAGCGTGTGTGTGTGTGTGTGTGTGTGTGTTTGTAAGTAATGTAATCCATGCGTGATTTTTACACATTCTATGAAAATAAATTAATTTAATAACTTTAGTGTAGTCTTGGAAATTTCTTCCAGCGAGACTTAAAAATGTATTAGAAATACTGACTTAATTAAAAAAGCATGTAAATTCTTAACTTTGAGATCTCTTTTACTTTTAATTATCTTTTAATTACAAATGGCTTAATTAACTGGGAAGTGGTTTCCTCATTTACTAAAGGAGGGTGAACATTAACATCATGGAGTACATACTACGGCCCAGAAAGTTAATCCTCACAATAATCCCTTGAGGTAGGTATACCCCAAAAAACCAAACCTGTTGCTGTCAAGTCAATTCTGACTAATGTGATCCTACAGGACAGAGAAGAACTGCCCCATAAGGATTTCCAAGGAGCGGCTGGTGGATTTGATAAAATCACCCCACATAAGAGCTGAAGAAACAAAAGTCCAGAGTGAATAAGGTGATAAATAATGTGACACAGGTGACTTTGTACCCAAGTCTGTTTGAGTCCAAAGATTTTCCCTATGCTGAATATGACTCTCAATTAATTTATGACCTCACAAAAAAACCTGTCTTGAGTAAAGTGCATCATTCTAACCAGGGTATGAGATACCAATGTACCTGATGAAACAAATGGCAAAGATGGGAAATAATACTAATACCAAAAGGAATATGATTTCCTTTAATGTTTGCTTATGAACTGTTAGTTTCTAGGGGTTGTAACAACATATGGTAAGCACTTACTGGAGTCCCTGGGTAGTGCAAATGCTTAACATGTTCAGCTGCTAAGTAAAATGTTGGAATTTTGAGTCCATCCAGAGGCACCTCAGAAGAAAGGCCTGGTGATCTACTTCTGAAAAATCAGCCATGGAAAACCCTATGGAGCACATTTCTACTCTGACACATGTGGGGTGGCCATGAGTCAGAACTGACTCGGTGGCAACTGGGCTAAGTAAGTATTTGTTAATGGTCTACTGCAGGCCCAATCAGTAACAGATAATATCAACGGGAAATACAAAAGTCTCTGAGGAACTTAGTATACTCTAATACTCAAGACCTTATCATCCTATGCCATATTAAGTAGTGTTAATAAAACATCACTATCGTCACACTACTCCCTTGCTCAAAATCCTAAAATGGTTCCCTACTAGAGTTCAAATTACTCATTAAAAATCTATGCGTCATAATTGGTTCAGCCTTTCCTCTCCAACCTGTTTGCCACTATTTACTAACATATCACTTAATTCTTAACAGACCCACTAACAAGCTATATTAATTTTTACCTCTCTCACTTTCTTCATGCTACTACCCTGAAATTATAAAGTATTTACCTCTTCTCTTTCACTGTTTTAAAGTTTTAGTATCTGTTGAACTGTGATCAGTCTTCGGCATTTACTATTAAGAAATGAGACTTGAACTTTATATCAATGAGTTCGTTTATTACAGCATCACTTATTTAAATCTGGAATTATATTAGTCTTGTATTGTTCTCTAATTATTTAGAGTATGAATCTTCTATTGCTAACTATGTAAAATATATAAAGACAGAGACCATGTTTTAGACTATTTTATCAAAGTGTTGATAAGTAGTGGGATGTTAATAAACATTTATTTATCAGAATTACAATCAGTTAAGGACTACACTACACGACAATTTTAACAGTACCTTGAATATGGTCACAAATTGCAAATTACATATACTTGAAATACTCTGCAAAGTGATGACATTATAATTTATTATTAACATCAACTGTAATTAATTGTCCACATTCTACTTACTAAAGTAAAGCAGAAATCTGACCTTTTTTTCCCATTATTTACTTTTTACTTTCCACAGAAAGTCCACTCCTGTCCAAATAATTCATAAAAATTAAACAAAACCATCCCAAGTCATATTGATTCATAGGCATACAGCAACTAAAACAGATGTCCATTTTAGAAGAGTTCAGAAAAATCTTGGACTGATTATATTTTTTTGTTCCCTCAGTGGCCTTGTGTTTTGAAAGTTTTGTTGCTGCAAGAGACATGTCTACTTCAGAGACAGAATTTCCCTCTAAAACTATCCTATTCTCACATATTCGCTCTGGCCTTGCTCTGCTCTGTGTTGCTTGTTATCCTAACAGCAAAGCGGTATTTACCAAAAGCTATTCTTAGCTGTGGAGAAACATACATTTTATATATCCCACTAAGTTACAATATGTCCCTTAGTAAAAAATCAGAAATGAAAGAGTTTGTAATTAGACCAAGTTATAATACCTGAAAAGCCTTGGAAAAAATCTTTATGATTTTTCAGGTGTGTTTTCTAAATAGCTTCAATAATGAAAACTGTGTTAGTTATTTATTGCTGCATAATAAATTGGCAGCTCAAAAAAAAGACATGTATTATCTTACAGTTTCTGTGGATCACAAATCTGGAGGGGCTTAGCTGGGTGGCTCTGGTTCAGTATCCCTCATGAGGTTGTAGTTGAGTTGTTGGCTGAGGCTTTAGTCTCATCCAAAGGCTTAAACAGGGGAAGAACCACTTCCAAGCGCTCTCAGAGATGAGGTCCTCACCATGTGGGATTTCCACAGGTTGCCTAAGTGTCCTCATGGCATGTTATTTGGCATCCTCTGCATGGAGTGATGAGAGAGAGTGAGGGACAGCCTGAGATGGAAGCTTCCGTCTTTTATAACCTAATCTTGGAAGTGATTTACTATAATTTTGCTAATATTCTATTCATTATACATGAGTCACCATATCCAGTTCACATTCAAGAGGAGAGGATTACAGAGGTCATGACTACCAAGAGGTGGATCACTGGTAGCCATTTGGAGGCTGGCTTCTCCAAGATGAATAACAATAGTGTGATGATTAACGTTATGTGTCAACTTGGCCAGGCCATAATTCTCAGTATTATGTAATTATCCTCCATTTTATGATCTAAGGGGAGTTTCCTTGGTGGTGTGGCCTGCATCCAATACATATGGATGTTCTGGCAAAGCTTGCTTCCTCTTGATCCTGCATCTGACTCATTATCCTCTGACCTCCAGTTCTTGGGATGTGAGCCAACAGCCTGTGGCTTGACCTGCTGATTTTAGGTTTGTCAGCCCCTGTAACCACGTGAGTCAGGAGAAGCCTCCAGCCTGATGCCTGACCCACAGATTTGGGACTTGCCAGCCTCCACAAATGTATGAGCCATTTCCTGAAATAAATTCTTCTAAATATACTTATACATATACACTTCATTGGTTTCACTACTCTAGAGAAACAAGCCTAAGACATTTGTTACCAAGAGTGAGGTGCTGCTCTAACAGATACCTAAAATGTGCGAGTGGTTTTGGAACTTGGTAATCAGTAGAGGCTAGAAAAGTTTTAAGGTGCCTAACTACAGGGTGGCTATGAGTTGGAATTGACTTGATGACTATGTATTTTTTTTTTTTTTTAATAGTAAAGACCTAGATTGCCTTGAAGAGACTTTTGGTAGAATTATGTTTGCCAAAGGTGATTCTGATGAGGGCTCAGAAAGAAGTGAGGAGAGCTATAGAGAAACTATCATCTTAGAGAATACATATGATGCCAGTAAAAGAATGTTGCTAGAAATATGGATGTTAAATGTGCTTCTGGTGAGGTTTTAAAAGAAAATGATGAGCATGTGATTGGACACTAGAAGAAGGGTGATACCTTTTATGCAGTGGCAGAGAACTTGTCTGAATTATGTTCATATGTTTGGTGGAAGACAGAACTTGTAAGTGATGAACTTAGATATTTACCTGAGGAGATTTCTAAGCCAGATCTTAAAGGAGTATCATAGTTTCTCCTTGCTGCTTACAGTAAAATGCAAGATGAAAGAGATGGACTTGAAAAGGAATTGTGCAAAATGAAAACAGAACTTAAAAGATTTAGAAAATTCTGTTGTACAAACAAGGACATGTGTCCTAGAATGTTCACCAAGGACATGGATAAACAATCTTTTGTTAAAGAGGTTAAGCCTGTGACTGATCTAACCAACTACCACAGCAGAAAACCCGTCAGCTTAGACTGAATGGGTCAAAGACAGGATGAAAGGAAAGAAAACTGTCTGCCCCTTGGAATTCTACAGGTAGGAAACAGGCCAGAGGTGCTATATCTGTTGTCCTCCAAGAAAAGAAAAGGATCATCCCTGGAGCAGCTTGGAGATCAGCAGAACTGTTAGAAACAGCAAGGGAAGCAGGGCCTTCTCAGTTTCAAAGGGTGGGGCCACGGTCTCCTGAAATTCAAAGTGTGAGGCCACAGCCTTCTATGTTTCAGAGAGTCAGATCTTTGCCAACACGGCTCTGGAGTATGGGCTTCCATTAAGGTCTGTCACCCAAAGCCGAGGGGGTGGGGCTGCCATGCCCAACGGGCAGAAGAACAGGGCCTGCCAGAGGCAAGGGGGTGAGGTCATCACTCAGATAGACTAGGAGAATGGGGCTGCCCAAAGCTGAGGGAGCAGAGTGCTGTCTCAGTGGGCCTGGAAGTTGAAGCTGGAGCCCAAGTCCGAGGGGACTCCAGCCAGAATCCAGAGAGCATGGTCAATGCCCAGAGTCTGGAGGGCAGGGCCGTAATCCAGACGGTCCTAAAAAACAGCCTTATCTTCAAGCCTTGAGAGATAATGTAAATTCTTCTGCTGGGTTTTGGGCTTTCTGGGTGCCTGTTATTACTTCTTTCACTCCAATTTCTCCCGTTTGTAATGGAAATGTCTACCTTGTGCCTGTTCCACCACTATACTTTGGAAAAAGATAACTTGTAGTTTAGATTTTGCTCAGAGATGAAGAGGAATTTTGCCCCAGGATGGAATAAGTTTAAAGACTCACCCATATTTGATTTAGATGATTCAGAAGGTAGTATTTCGGACTTGGAGATGATTTAAGACTTTTGGGGTGATGTGATGGGCTGAATGTGTTTTACATGTGGCAAGGATATAAATTTGGGAGGGCCAAATGGTGGAAAGTTATGCACTGAACTGTGTACCCAAAAATATGTGTTGTAAATCCTAACCTCTATGCCTGTGGTTATAATCCCATTTGGGAATGGGCTGTCTTTGCTATGTTAACGAGGCAGGATTAGTGTAGGGTGTATGTTGAGCCATTAGTCAATCTCTTTTGAGATATAAAAGAGATTAAACAAGCAAGCTAGGAAGCAGAGATGGGGAAGAGGCATGCCAAGCCACATGAAGATTGCCCAGGAGCAGAAGCTCGGAAGAGACAGGGACCTTCCTCCAGAGGTCACAGAGAAAGCAAGCTTTCCCCATGAGCTGCCACCCTGAATTTGGACTCCTCCTCAACTGTAAGAAAATAAATTTCTACTTGTTAAAGTCATCCACTGTGGTATTTCTGTTATAGCATCACTAGATAACTAAGACAGATAGTGAATGCTACCATTTTGGAAAAATTTCTAGCTTCCAGATATTAAGCTAAGCATTTGCACTCACTGTAATAACTATTTTTCTCATTTGTAATAACTATTTCTCCATTTTTTCCCTATGAGGAAACTGATACACAAGGATGCTAAACAGATAACAAGTATTATTGGTAGAAACTGGTAGAACCAGGATTCAAACTCAGGTCTAACTGTCTTCAAATCCAGCACTTTTTCTCCCTTTCAACATTTTTCCTTCTTTATCTTCCATAATAATAATGATAAATTATGTAAACTGCGATGAATTTTATTCCACACACTCTTGAGAAATCATGTTCTTCAAGCATAGAAAGAATAAGAATCTTACCAAATTATCCTGCTATTAACTTTTTATATTTGCTTTTAGAAGAAAATTACAACCTTCAAGATTGGCCACTTTTCAATGTGACCCTTAGATGGATACGGAAATATCATAAAACAGATTTGATTTGCTAAATTCTGAAGTGGAAAGTTTGTGCTCAGGATACATGGATCTCTTTATCTTTGCCCAGAACACTGGGGGACTGCAGGAACTCCCCCCAGTCACCTTTCTTTCATACAGGCAAGAGAATGAGGGAGTAAGCAGTTAAAAGTAGTCAGTGGTGGTTAAACAGAACTTTATCAAGTGAATTATAATGTTTGTTGATTTTCTGACAACTATACTTTCCATTTCATTCTGCCAGAGTGGTCACCCTCTCCACAAATCATCATAGTAAGTAATCTAGAGTCTTCCCTCTGCATCTTTAGCAAAGAAATTATGCAGACATATTTTCAGATTAATGATTCTTAAGATTCAGTAGCCAAATTACTGGACAAACATAATTTGAGCTTAAAATAATGATGTAGAATTAAATGCGCCACTTGGAATTTGAATTAACAATGTGACAAATATCATTACCAAAGTTAATACCATAAATCTCACTATGTTTTTTAAATCACCATGGTTACTATTCTGATAACTATCATATCATCATCTAACATGTTAATTAGATTGTCTTTTTGTCCTTTTGTATCCTGCTGACCTTCATCTTACGAGATCATCCTCAAGTCAACTGTGTCAAAAATAAAAGGAAAGAAATTGGATTGTAATTCATATTCAGTATGTAGAGAATTAAGCACATTTTTTTGCTGTACAGAAAATAGAATGCAAAAAGAAGAAATAAGTTAGAGCTTCAAAAAGTTATCAAAAGCCTAAAAAGCAAGATACAACTGTACATAAATGTAAAACCCTTGTAGAAAAATGTATATATAAATACATAATTATTTTATAACATTTGCTTCTTGCTAATCTAATTAGAAAACCCCAACAATATTTCACCATGTGCAATAATAATCATGTGCAATGGCTCTCAAAATCCCAGTCTCCCTTTAGCCACTAAACTATAAAGACACATAGCTCTTATATTACCAAAAACTTCTTAGTTTGTACTTAATATAAACAATAAAGAGATCCTCTATATTTATATCTAAGAAACCCTATTTTTACCCAGAGCAGTGCCTGTATTTCCTATATATTTCATTTTCTGCTTCTAAGCCAGTTTCCACTTCATGACAAAGCAGATCCGCCTATCTTCATTCAGTAGTGTTCAAGTGTTCTATGGTTTTTGGTATTGTACACTGTCTAAGATTTCTGAAAGTCTAAATAATTTTAATACACGTATCTCTTCTATTTTCTTAAGTATCCTCTCAACACATTCTAGTTAATTAGTCAGGTTTTACCCTTTCTCAAAACAGTATTGGTTTTTGCCTAGTAGTGTATTTAATACAAATGTTCTCTGTACCTAACCTTTATTACTTTTATCCTTTGCCTGACTATAAATGTTATTTCCTAATATTTAATTTCTGTCCCACACTATAAAACACCTGGATATAAAGCCACTGATACTTGTAGTTTTATTTTGCTAACTTGGCTTAAAATATCATAAGACTGACAGCTATTTGATTTGTTATTCTCCAATCTGTTGATATCTGGCAAAGTATGTGATGGAAAATAACAACATGTCGGTAGACTTTTGCCCAATAAGATTTTCCATCATAAAAAATATAATGAATAAATCTTTCCTTTTTCCATAATGAATGCACCCGTACCAAACCAAACCCATTGCCATCAAGTCAATTCCAACTCATAGCAACTGTATAGGGCAGAGTCGAACTGCCCCATAGGGTTTCCAAAGCAGCTGTTGGTGGACCTGAACTGCCATCCTTTTGGTTAGCAGCTGAGCTCTTAACCACTGTGCCACCAGGGCTCCAGCAACGATTGTACCACTTATCTCAAAATCATCCCACTTACTCTTTATACAATTCTCTTCCTTTGAATTATTTTAAAGCTCTTTTATTGATCTTTTAGTCCCTTACAAGTTCCTAATCAAAGTTTATTTCAGCCAAACTTAATTCCACTACATGCATTTATTCATTAAGCAAACATTTATTGAATATCAGATTAAGCACACAGAGCTAACTCTCCATGAGGTTAGTCTGATAGGAGAGACTAATAAATAAATAGAAAAATACAAACAGCTAAAATCACAAACATATCAATTAATTCAATAACTATATGCTTGGCATCTAAAACATTGTAGGCAGTGTCTTCAGAGACAAATAAGATCCCAGCCTCACTCTATGATTGTCAGAAAGATATGTAAACAAGTGCAAGGAATATTTACAAGTGTTAAAAGTGCTAAGACAGAAGTATGTATAGGCTAGTGAAGATTTCAATGAGCAAATGAACAATTCTACCTGATTTTGTTGAGGAACTCAGGTTTTGGAGTTCAAAGCTGGAGGCAGGGTAACCAGTTATGTTCTATTTAAAATGCCTACATGAAAATAACGAGAGTCTGAATCAAGGCAGATCCCTGGTGGCACAATGGATAAGTGCTTTGTTGCTAACCAAAAGGTTGGCAGTTCAAACCCACCAGCCACTCTGTGGGAGAAAGATGAGTCCGTCCACTTCCATAAAGATTTATAGCCTTTGAAACCCTGGGGCAGTTCTACTCTCTCTTTTGGGGTCCCTATGAGTTGGAATTGACTCGATGGCAATGGATCTGAATCAAGGCAAAGGAAACATGGATGGCAAGTGCTGTATGGCTTTAAAAGAGATTTTAAGAGTAGAATCAACGTGACCAAGTTAATATGGAGAGTAGATGAGATAAGGGAGGGCGGGGGAGGCGAAGAAAACAGAAAGACACGAGGTTTCTGGTTTGGACAATGAGATGGATACTGATACACTAACAAAGATAGAGAACATAAAAACTGCAGCAGGTTTGAGGACATTTAATGATATGCTCACTTTTGAATGTATTCTGTTTGAGATTCCTGGGGGCAGTGATATATGGGTGTGGTGTTAAGAAAAAACATATGGCTTAATATTAAAGCTTTCACAAGTATTTATTATGTAGATTGTTTAATCCATGGATGTGAATGAGCAGGCAGAGAAAGGGGACAGACAGAAAACTGAATGAAGCAAACTGAAATCTGGGTCAATATTTAAAGGAGGTTGGAAGGGAAGAAAACCATGAAAAAGAGTGACTTGGAGCAGTACACACAGCAGAACATACAGTGAGTAGCTTACTGCAAAGTTATAAACAGCTGGTAGTTTTAAGAAGAGAGCAGTCGTTTTTTAAAAAAAAAAAAAAAGCAGATGTCAAGAAAGAGACGACCTAAAAAATACTTAATGGATTTGGTAATTAAGAAGTAATGATGATTTTTTGGCAGGTGGAACGCAAATTTAGGCTGAAAGAGTCAAGAAGTAATGTAGTAGATATAGTAAGCACAGAAGAAAGTTTCTTGGAGTTTATCTGCAAAGTGGAGGGCACAGCCATATTGGTGAGTTCTCATATCTTCATCAATTGAATTAAGTTAAATTTTTTAAGTAAACTTTTTTATTAAAGCAAAATATACTTATTACAAATTGCACAAATTCTAAGTGTACATCTCCATTAATTTTCACAAATCGAAAAAACAATGCAACCAAATTCCAGATCAAGAAATACAATGTTACCAACATCTCTTTAAACACAGAAGAAAACATTCTTTGATGGTTACCAGGGTGAGGAGGGAGAGAGGAGGATATTCAATTACCAAACAGTAGATAAGAATTATCTTAGGTGAAAGAAAGGACAGCACACACTACAGAGGAGATCAGCACAACTGGACTAAGCCAAAGATAAGAAGTTTCCTGAGTACAATCAAACACTTCCAGGGACAGAGTAGCAGGGGTGGGATCTGGGGACCATGCTTTCAGGGAACATCTAGGTCAACTGGCATAACAAAGTTTATTAAGAAAATGTTCTGCATCCTACTTTGGTGAGTGGTGTCTGGAGTCTTAAAATCTAGCAAGCGGCCATCTAAGATGCATCAACTGGTCCCGACCCACCTAGAATAAAGGAGAATGAAGAACACCAAAGACACAAGGAAAGTATTAGCTGAAGAGACAGAAAGGGCCACATAAACCAAAGACTTCATCAGCCTGAGACCAGAAGAGCTAGATGGTGCCTGGCTGCCACCAATGACCGCCCTGACAGGGAACACAACAGAGAATGCCAGATGGAGCTGAAGAAAGGTTGGGTGCAGAACTAGTAAAAAGTTCAATTAAAAAGTTCAGACTTAATGGTCTGACTGAGATTAGAGGAACCCCAGAAAGCATGGCTCCTGGACTCTCTGTCAACCCAGAACTAAAACAATTCCCGAGGCCAACTCTTCAGACAAAGATTGGACTGGACTGTGGTACATAAAATAATACTCATGAAGAGTGTGCTTCTTACAATGTTATACATTCTACCTTGGTGAGTAGTGTCTGGGGTCTTAAAAGCCTGTGAGCTGCCATCTAAGATACTCCACTGGTCTCATCCCTTCGGGAGCAAGGGAGTGTGAAGAGAACAGGATACAAGGGAAAGATTAGTCTGAAGGACTAATGGACCACAGCTACCAAGGCCTCCACCAGACTGAGTCCAGTACAGCTGGATGGCACCCGGCTACCACCACTGACTGCTCTGACCTGGATCACAACAGAGGGTTCTGGACAGAGCTGGAGAAAGATGTAGAACAAAATTCTAACTCACACACAAAAAAGACCAGATTTACTGGCCTAAAGGAGACTGGAGAAACCCCATGAGTATAGCCCCCAGGCACCCTTTTAGCTCAGTGGTGAAGTCACTTCCGAGGTTCACCATTCAGCCTGGGAGTGGACAGCCCCATAAAACCAAATGGGACTAATGAGGCACAGCAGTCCAGGGACAAGGACTAGAAGGCAGAAGGGGACAGGAAAGCTGGTGATAGGGAACCCAAGGTTGAGTAAGGATAGTGTTGAAGTGTTGTGAGGTTGTTAACTATTGTTATAGGGCAACATGTGTACTAACTGTTTAATGAGAAACTACTTTGTTCTGTAAACCTTCATCTAACGTGAGAATAGCAGCACAACTGGAAGACCGTAGTCGATGTCACTGAACTGTGCATGTAGAAATTTTTGAAATGGTGTATCTTTGGCTATGCATATTTTCACAAAAAAAAAAAAAAAAGGTCAAGAAGGGAGAGGGTTGACATGTCATGGGGTTATTAACCAACGTCATAAAACAATATGTGTACTACTGTTTCATGAGAAACTATTTGTTCTGTAGACCTTCACCTGAAGTACAATTAAAAGAAAAAAAAGAAAAAAGAAAATGTGAGCTCTGTGAGAGCAAAAAAAAAAAAAAAAAAAGAGTGTGCTTCTTAGCTCAAGTAGATACATGAGACTAAATGGGCAGCTTTTGTCCGGAGGTGAGATGGGAAGGCAGAGAGGGTTAGGAGCTGGTTGAATGGACACAGGAAATCAGGAGTGGAAAGGAGGAGTGTGCTGTCACAGTATAAGGAGAGCAATTAGGGTCACATAATAATGTATGTATAAAATATTGTTTGAGAGACTAACTTGAATTGTAAACTTTCACTTAAACTACAAAAATAAAAAAAAAATAAAAAAATGTTACCAACATCTCAATCCACTACCTGGTGTTCCCTTCCCGCCGGTCACTACATCTCCAAAGGTAAAAACTGTCAGATTTGTATCACCAAGGATTAGTCTGTTCTTCAACTTTACATTAAAAATAGCAAACTGCAAATTCTATCCTGTGAAGAGATTTTTTTTTTGAGGTAAGCATGTGAGATTCATTCATGACTTTACATGTAACAAGTTTGTTAGTTTTCATTACTGTATAATTATTCCACTGACTAAATAAGACCAGGGATTATTTACCTATTCTGTTGTTCATAGACATTGGAGTTATTTCAGTTTGGTGCTATTAAAAATAGTGCTCCTATAAACATTCTACATGTCCTTTGGTACACACACACACATACACACACAGGATAATGCCTGTTTACTGATCATGCATCTATTCAGCTTAAATAGTGACAAATAGTTTTTTAATTAGTATTTCAAGTTTTAACCTTATCCAGCAGTGTATAAGAATTCCAGTTGTTTCACGTTTTCATGAACAACTCCTATATATAGTCAATGTTTTTATGAGCTATTCTTTTTTTCTTTTTTTGTTGTACTTTAAGTGAAATTTTAAATTCAAGTTAGTCTCTCATACAAAAATGTATACATACGTTGTTATGTGAACATAATTGCTATTTCTATTCTGTGACAACACACTCCTCCTTTCCACCCAATTTCCCGTGTCCATTCAACCAGCTCCTGACCCTCTCTGCCTTCCCAACTTACCTCCAGACAAAAGCTGCCCATTTAGTCTCATGTATCAACTTGAGCTAAGAAGCACACTCCTCATGAGTATCATTTTATGTCCCACAGTCCAGTCCAATCTTTGTCTGAAGAGTTGGCCTTGGGAATTGTTTTAGTTCTGGACTGACAGAGAGTCTGGGGGCCATGCTTTCTTCAGTTCCTTCCGTCTCAGTCAGACGATTAAGTCTGAACTTTTTACTAGAATTTGAGCTCTGCACCCCACCTTTCTCCAGCTCCATCCAGCACTCTCTGTTGTGTTCCCTGTCAGGGCGGTCATCGGTGGTAGCCGGGCACCATCTAGTTCTTCTTGTCTCAGGCTGATGAAATCTCTGGTTTATGTGGCCCCTTCTGTCTCTTGGGCTAACACTTTCCTTGTGTCTTCGGTGTTCTTCATTTTCCTTTACTCCAGGTGGGTTGGGACCAATTGATGCATCTTAGATGGCCGCTTGCTAGCTTTAAAGACTCCAGACGCCACTCGCCAAAGTAGGATGCAGAACATTTTCTTAAAAAACTTTGTTATGCCGATTGATCTCGATGTCCCCTGAAAGCATGGTCTCCAGACCCCTAGCCCTGCTCCTCTGTCCCTCAAACTGTTTGATTATATTTAGGTAACTTCTCAGCTTTGATTTAGCCCAGTTGTGCTGACTTCCCCTGTATTGTGTGCCATCCTTCCCTTCATCTAAGATAACTCTTGTCTAGTATCTAGTTCGTGAATAACCCTCTCCCTCCCTCCCCACCCTTGTAACCATCAAATAATGTTTTCTTCTGTGTTTAAACCTTTCCTTGAGTTATTATAATAGTGGTCTTATACAATATTTGTCCTTCTGTGACTGACTAAATTCACTCAGCATAATGCCTTTCAGATTCCTCCATGTTATGTTTCATGGCTTCATCGTCGTCCTTTATCATTGCATAGTATTCCATTGTGTGAATATACCATAATTTGTTTATCCATTCATATGTTGATGGGCACCTGGGTTGTTTCCATCTTTTTGAGATCATGAACAGTGCAGCAACGAACATGGGTGTGCATATATCTATTTGTGTGACGGCTCTTATTTCTCTAGGATATATTCCAAGGAGCGGAACTGCTGGATTGTATGGTACTTCTATTTCTAGCTTTTCAAGGAAGCGTCAAATCGATTTCCAAAGTGGTTGTGCCGTTTACATTCCCATCAACAGTGCATAAGTGTTCCAGTCTCTCAACAACCCCTCCAGCATTTATTATTTTGTGTTTTTTGGAATAATGCTAGCCTAGTTGGGATGAGATGGTATCTCACTGTAGTTTTGATTTGCATTTCTCTAATGACTAATGATCATGAGCATTTCTTCATCTGTCCGTTAGCTGCCTGAATACCTTCTTTGGCGAAGTCCCTGTTCATATCCTTTGCCCATTTTTTAATTGGGTTGTCTTTTTGTTGTTGAGGTTTTGCAGTACCTTGTAGATTTTAGACATTAGATGCTCATCGTATTTGTCATAGCCAAAATTTTTTTTCCAGTCTGTAGGTTGTCTTTTGACTCTTCTGCTGAAGTATTTTGATGAGCCTAAGTGTTTGACTTTTAGGAGCTCCCAGTTATCTAGTCTCTCTTCTGGTGTTTGTGCATTATTACTTATGGTTGTATTCTGTTTATGCCATGTATTAGGACTCCTAGTATTGTCCCTATTTTTCTTCCATGAACTTTATTGTTTTAGATATTATATTTAGGTCTCTGATCCATTTTGAGTTAGTTTTTGTGCATGGTGTGAGGTATGGGTCTTGTTTCAGTTTTCTGCAGATGGATATACAGTTATGCCAGCACCATTTGTTAAAGAGACTGTCTTTTCTCCAATTAATGGACTTTGGGCCTTTGTCAAATATAAGCTGCTCAAAGGTGGATGAATTTATGTCTGGATTCTCAATTCTGTTCCATTGGTCTATGTATCTGTTGTTGTGCAAGTACCAGGCTGTTTTGGCTACCGTAGCAGTATAATAGCTTCTAAAATCAGGTACTGTGAGGCCTCCCACTTTGTTCTTCTTCTTGAGTAATGTTTTACTTATCCCTTTCCATATGAAGTTGGTGATTTGTTTCTCCATCTCATTAAAAAATGTCGCTCGAATTTGGATTGGGATTGCATTATATCCGTAGATTGCTCTTCTCTGAAAGTTTGTTAGAATCGACATCTTCATAATGTTTAGTCTTCCTATCCATGAGCAAGGTATGTTTTTCCACTTCTGCAGGTCTCTTTTGGTTTCTTACAGTAGTGTCTTGTAGTTTTCTTTCTACAGGTCTTTTACTTCTCTGGTTAGATTTATTTCTAAATATTTCATCTTCTTGGGGGCTACTGTAAATGATACTGATTTAGTGATTTCCTCTTTGATGTTCTCATTGTTGGTGTAGAGGAATCCAACTAATTTTTGTATGTTTATCTTGTATCTCATACTTTGCTGAAATCTTCTATTAGTTCCAGTAGTTTTCTTGTGGATTCTTTGGGGTTTTCTGTGTATAAGATCATATCATCTGCAAATAGTGATACTTTTACTTCTTCCCTACCAATCTGGATGCCCTTTATTTCTTTTTCTAGCCTAACTGCTCTGGCTAGGACCTCCAGCACAATGTTGAATAAGAGTGGTGATAAAGGGCATCCTTATCTGGTTCCTGTTCTCAAGGGGAATGCTTTCAAGCTGTCTCCATTTAGGATGATATTGGCTGTTGGCTTTTATAAATGCCCTTTATTATGTTGAGGAATTTCCCTTCTATTCCTATTTTGTTGAGAGTTTTTATTATGAAGGGTGTTGGACTTTGTTAAATGCCTTTTCTTCATGGATTGATAAGATCACGTGGTTCTTGTCTTTTGTTTATTAATGTGATGGATTACACTGATTGTTTTTCTAACGTTAAACCATCCCTGCATACCTGGTATAAATCCCACTTGATCATGGTGAGTTATTTTTTTGATATGTTGCTGAATTCTATTGGCTAGAATTTTGTTGAGGATTTTTGCGTAAATGTTCAGGAGGGATATTGGTCTGTAATTTTCTTTTCTTGTGGTGTCTTTACCTGGTTTTGGTATCAGGGTTATGCTGGCCTCACAGAATGAGTTTGGGAGTATTCCATCCTTTTCTATACTCTGAAATATCTTTAGTAGTGGTGGTGTTAACTCTTCTCTGAATGTTTGGTAGAATTCTCCAGTGAAGCCATTGGGGCCAGGGCTTTTTTTCTGTTGGGAGTTTTTTAATTATCTTTTCAATCTCTTCTTTTGTTATAGGTTTATTTAGTTGTTCTACCTCTGTTTGTGTTAGTTAGGTAGGTAGTGAGTTTCTAGAAATTTGTCCATTTCCTATAGGTTTTCAAATTTGGTAGAGTACAATTTTTCATAGTATTCTGTTATGATTCTTTTAATTTCAGTTGGGTCTGTTGTGATATCATCCATCACATTTCTTATATGGGTTATTTGCTTCTTCTTCTGTTTTTCTTTTGTCAGTTTGGTAATGGTTTGTCAATTTTGTTGATCATTTCAAAGAACTAGCTTTTGGTCTTGTTAACTCTTTCAGTTGTTTTTCTAGTCTCTATTTCATTTAATTCTGCTCTAATTCTTATTATTTCCTTTCTTCTGGCACCTGAGGGCTCCTTTTGCTGCTCTCTTTCTACTTGTTCCAGTTGTAGTGTTAATGTTTTGATTTTGGCACTTTCTTCTTTTTGGATGTGTGCATTTATTGCTATAAACTGACCTCTGAATACTGCTTTTGCTTTGTCCCAAAGGTTCTGGAAGGATGTGTTTTCATTCTCGTTTGATTCTATGAATGTCTTTATTCCATCTTTAGTTTCTTCTATAACCCAGGAGTTTTTGAGCAAAGTGTTCAGTTTCCATGTGTTTGATTTTTTTTCCTTGCTTTTTCTGTTTTGATTTCTACTTGTATGGCTTTATAGTCAGAAAAGATTCTTTGTAATATTTCAATGCTCTGGATTCTGTTAAGCTTGCTTTATGGCCTAATATGTGGTCTTCTGGAGAATGTTCCATGTGCGCTGGAAAAGAAAGTAAACTTGGCTGCTTTTGGGTGGAGTGTTCAGTATTTGTCCATGCGATCAAGTTGGTTGACTGTAGCACTTAGATCTACTGTGTCTTTATTGAGTTTCTTTGTGGATGTTCTGTGCTTCACCGAAAGTGGTATGTTGAAGTCTCCTACTATTATCGTGGAGCTATCTCTCTTTTAAATGCTGTTGGAGTTTGTTTTATGTATTTTGCAGCCCTGTCACTGGGTGCATAAATATTTATTATAGTTAGGCCCTCCTGGTGTATTGACCCTTTAATCATTATATAGTGTCCTTCCTTATCCTTTATGGAGGATTTTACTTTAGTCTGTTTTGTCAGAGATTAATATTGCCACTCCTGCTCTTTTTTGAGCATTATTTGCTTTATAGATTTTTTCTGTCCTTTGAGTTCTTGTTTGTGTCTTTAAGTCTAAGGTGTGTCTCTTGCAGGCAGCATATAGATGGATCGTGTTTTTTTTTTAATCCACTCTGCCTTCTCTGTCTCTTTATTGATGCATTTACTCCATTTACATTCAGCGTAATTATTGATGGTATGAGTTCAGCACTGTCATTTTGATGTCTTTTTTTGTGTGTTGTTCAGTTTCTTTGTTCCACTCAATTTTCTTTGCTGAGTAGTTTTTCTTTATGTATTTTCTTTTCACCTTTTCCATTGTTGTTGATTTTGTGTTTTCTGAGTCTTTATATTTTTGTTTTTTTTTATGTTGATGTGCAAGATTGTTAGTTTTCTTTGTGGTTACCTTAATTTTACCCCTATTTTTCTAAGTTTATACCAGTCTTTTATTTCTATATATCCCCTTGACTTCCTCTCCATATGAAAAATCTATGTCTACATTTTTTAGTCCCTCTTTTTTGTTTTAATGTTGTCATCTTTTACATATTGTCATCTCTATTTCCCTATTTTCAGTGTTTTAGCTTTGATTTATTTTTGTAACTTCCCTATCTGGGTTGATACCTGGTTGTTCTGTCCTGTGTTCTAGTCTTAGGTTGTTATCTGATGTTATTGCTTTTCTAACTGGAGGGTTCCCTTTAGTACTTCTTGTAGTTTTGGTTTTTGCAAATTACCTAAACTTCCGTTTATCTGGAAATGCCCTAATTTCCCCATCATATTTGAGAGACAGTTTTGCTGGATATATAATTCTTGGCTAGCAATTTTTTTTCCTTCAAGGCTTTATATATGTCATCCCATTGCCGTCTTGCCTGCATGGTTTCTGTTGAGTAGTCTGAGCTTATTCTTATTGACTCTCCTTTGTAGATGACTTTTTGTTTACCCCTAGCCAGTCTTAAAATTCTCTATTTTTGGTTTTGGCAAATTTGATCATAATATGTCTTGGTGACTTTATTTTGGGATCTACCTTATGTGGGTTTCAATAAGCATCTTTGATAGACATCTGCTCATCTTTCATGATACCAGGGAAGTTTTCTGCCAACAATTCTTCAACAAGTATCTCTGTGTTTCCTTTTATCCCCCCCTGTTCTGGTATTCCAATCACTGATCGGTTATTCCTCTTGATACAGTCCCACATAATTCTTAGGGTTTCTTCACTTTTTTTAATCCTTTTTTGCTCCCTTGGCTGCTTTTAAGATTTTCTCTTTAGATTTTAGCAGTTCTATTATGATGCATCTTTGAGTAATTTTCTTTGCATTTAATCTAATTGATGTTGAAAACACTTCTTGAATCCGTGGTTTGATGTTATTCATCTATTTTGGAAAAGTGTCTGTGATTATCTCTTGAACTGCTACTCTATTCTTTTTCCCTCTTTCCTGTCTTTCTGGTACTTTAATTCCACATATGCAGGATTTTTTTTCCCTGTGTCCTATCTACATGTATATATCTGTATTATTTTCTCTCTCTTTTTTTCAGTTTTGGTTTCTCTGTGATTCAGCCTGGATATTTTCTACTGATCTATTTTCTAATCCACATATCCTCTCTTCTACTGTGCCCTCTTAATTATTTTTTTCCCTTATTATTCTTACTATTTCAGTCCTAGTGTTTCTATGATTCTTTGTAAAATATTACATTTATCTGTTGAAATTCCCCCATTTTCTAATCTACTTCTTGAATATGTTCACCACAGTTATTTTAAAGTCCATGAATGATAATTCCAATCTCTGGATCACCTATGTGTGTGTATGTGTGTTTGTGTCTATTGATGTTTTTCTGTAAATCCATTTTTTTAAATGGCTAGCAATTTTTACTGAATGTCAGGCATAGTGTATAAAAAATCTGGTGAATCTAGATAATGAGATTTTTCTCCAGGGCATATTCATCCTATTTTTTATTAGGTACTGAAAATGGGGGCAGATCACCTTAATCTTTTCAGATACTTCCCTGAGTGGAGTCTAGGTTACATTCTCTTTAAGACTCTACTCTTAAGGTATAGCTCGTAGATGCCCCAACTGGGAGACTGAGGTGCATACTACAGTCCATTCTTCTTAAATTTTACACTCCAATTTTTTTATATCCTCAAAACCATGAGCCAACTAAAAACTCTCTTCTGTGTTTCAGTGGTTTTTTTGCTTGGCTGTTAGTTTTTCACTCTGTGCAGTTTATAAATTTGGTAAAAGCCTGAGAGGAAAAATGATGAGTCATGAGGTTTAATTTCATGGTGCTTTTGTCAAGGATATTGGTCCTTCAATCCTAGCCTCTTTCATGGCCTCAGGCTTGAGTTGGTTGTCTCACTATCCCCAGAATATTCCTAGAAGTTTTCTGGCATCTCTCCATCATAGCAGCAACTAACTACCTGAAGTCTCAACCAGAACTGGCCAATGCCTCAAAATCACCTAATACATAGGGTCACCTTCCTTTCTTTGATTTCTTTCTCACCAGGATCTTCACATCTCAAGTCCTGGATTTCCTGGCAGCTATCTGATGCCTTTAAACACACACATACACATATACATACATATGTATGTTATTTAATCTGTCTTTTCTTGATCTCAGTGGGAACAATGAATGGTTCCTTATGAGCTCTGTCATCAGTCAACACATTAAAATTTTTAAGATATACTCGACTTAATTTTTTATCTTTGCCAGTGAGCAATAAAGGCATTTTAACATGCTTATTACAACTTACATTCTAAGTGTATGTACATACACTTTTGGGAAAAAATGCATCTATGTACATTTAGGTAATTTTTCCATTCTTTGTCCACATATTAATTGACTTTCTTCCCTCAAAATACAGGGAAAGCAAGGAATATGACCATTTTTCTATCCTCTTCTTTATTTCCTGATAGAAGTAGAAGAATCAAAGTTAATAACATTCTTTTTTAACTACACATTGTCAATGAATGTGATGTTATGAAGATTAGAAAAGTTATCCATATTTTAGTTACTCATTTGAATATATTCCCCAATTTTTCCTTTATGTTTTCTCCTCAAAAAATTTTGCTGTATTTCTTCATCATGAATGTTTTCTGTAATTTCTGAAGTACCATATTTTGCTTTTGTACATATTAGCATTAGTTATCTTATGCTGCATCACTAATCTCTCCAAAACTTAGTGGCTTTAAAAAACAACAATCATTTATTATCTCTCTTGGATTTTGTGAGTCAAGAATTTGAAAGAAGCAATGCTGGGGAGTTCTAGTTTGGGATCTCTCAACAGGTTGCTGTTAGTTTTAGGTTGGGTCTGCAATATTCTGAAGACTTGACTGGGACTGGGTGATCCACTTCCAAAGTGGTTCACTCACATAACTTGCAAATTGGTGCTGGCTGTTGGTTTCAGTACTTCACGTGGGATTCTCCACATGCCCTGCGATTCTATAAAACATGGTTGGCTCTAAACAGGAACATCTTGAAAAGACAGAAAGAGACAGAGAGAGAACATGTACAAGCTCCAGGCAGAAGCTGTATCCTTTTTATGACCTAGTCTCAGAAGTCATATATATTGCTTCCACCAGATTTTACTAGAAGTGAGACACTAAGCATGGTCCACACTCATTGGGAGAGGAATTAAATTCCATAGTTCAAAGGAGAAAAGTAAAACAATTTGTGGAAATGTTTTAAAGTGACCCCAACAGTTACATATGCCTTTTGTTGTTGTTAGGTGCCATCGAGTCAGTTCCAACTCATAGCAGCCCCATGTACAACAGAATGAAAAACTGCCTGGTTCTGCTCCATTCTCACAGTTGTTGCTATGTTTGAGCACATTGTTGTAGCCACTGTGTCAATCTATCTCGTTAGAGGTCTTCTTCTTTTTCACTGACCCTCTACTTTACAAGCATGATGTCCTTCTCCAGGGACTGTTTCTTCCAGATAACATGTTCAAAGTATGTGAGACAAAGTCTCGTCATCCTCGATTCTATAAGAAGCACTCTGGCTGTACTACTTCCAAGAGAGATTTGTTCATTCTTCTGGAAGTCTATGGTATATTCAATATTCTTCACCTACTCCAAAATTCAAAGGCATCAATTCTTTATGGATCTTCCTTATTCATTGTCCAGCTTTCTCAGGCATGAGGTGACTGAAAATACCATGGCTTGGGTCAGGCCCACCTTAGTCCTCAAACTGGTATCTTTGCTTTTCAACACTTGAAAGAGGTCTTTTACAGCAGATTTGCCCAGTGCAATGTGTCATTTGTTTTCTTGGCTGCTGCTTCCTTGGGCAGTGATTGTGGATACAACCAAAATGAAATTCTTGACAACTTCAATCTTCTCTCTGTTTAAGCATGTTGTTGCTTATTGGTCCAGTTGTGAGGATTTTTGTTTTCTCTAAGTTGAAGTGTAATCCATACTGAAGGCTATAGTCTTTGATCTTCTTCACTAAGTGCTTCAGGTCCTCTTCACTTTCAGCAAGCAAGGCTGTGTCATTTCCATATCACAAGTTTTTAATGAGTCTTCCTCAAATACTGATGCCACATTCTTCTTCAAATAGTCTAGCTTCTTGGATTATTTGCTCAGCATACAGACTGAATAAGTACGGTGAAAGGATACAACCCTGATGCACACCTTTCCTGACTTTAAATCACACAGTATCCCCTTGTTCTGTTCAAATGACTGCCTCTTCTTCTATGTACAGGTTCCACATGAGCACAATTAAGTGTTCTGGAATTCCCATTCTTCACAATGTTATCCATAATCTATTATGATCCACAAAGTCAAATGTCTTTGCATAGTCAATAAAGCACAGGTAAACATCTCTGTAGTATTCTCTGCTTCCAGCCATGATGCATCTGACATCAGTAATGATATCCCTCATTCCATGTCCTCTTTTAAATCCTGCTTGAATTTCTGGCAGTTCCCTGTTGAGGTACTGCTGTAATCATTTTTGAATAATCTTCAGTAAAATTATACTTGCATGGAGTATTAATGACATCATTTACTAATTTCTGCATTCTGTTGGATCACCTTTCTTTGGAAGTGGCACAAATATGAATCTCTTCCAGTTGGTTGGCCAGGTAGCAATCTTCCATATTTCTTAGCACTGATGAGTGAGTGCTTCCAAGGTAGCATGTGTTTCTTGAAAAATCTCAATTAGTATTCCATCCATTCCTATTTTTCACCAGTGCCTTCAGTGCAGCTTGGACTTCTTCCTTCAGTACCATCAGTTTTTGATCATATGCTACCTCCTGAAATGGTTGAACATCGACCAATTCTTTTTGGTACAGTGACTCTCTGTATTCCTTCCATCTTCTTTTTATGCTTCCTGCTTCATTCAGTATTTTGCCCATAGAATCCTTCAGTATCGCAACTCAAGGCTTGAATTTTTTCTTCAGTTATTCCAGATTGACAAGTGTGTTCTTCACTTTTGGTTTTCTAACTTCAGGTGTTTGCACATTTCATTATAATACTTTACTTTGTCTTCTCAAAATACCCTTTGAAATCTTCTGTTCAGCTCTTTTACTTCATCATTTCTTCCTTTCACTTTAGCTACTCTGTGTTCAAGGGCAAGTTTCAGAGTCTCTTCTGACATCCATTTTGGTCGTTTTTTCTTTCCTGTCTTTTTAATGATCTTCTGCTTTCTTCCTGTATGATGTCCTTGATGTCATTCCACAACTCGCCTGGTCTTTAGCCATTAATGTTCAACGCTTCAAATCTATTGTTAAGACAGTCTCTAAATTGAGGTGGGATATGCTCATTATCATACTTTGGGTCTCGTGTACTTGTTTTAGTTTTCTTCAGCTTCATCTTGAACTTGCACATGAACACTTGCCACAGTCAGTCCCTGGACTTGTCCTGACTGACGATATTGAGCTTCTACATTGTCTTTTTTCCACAGATGTAGTCTATTTGATTCCTGTGTATTCCATCTGGTGAGGTTCATGTGTACAGTTGTCATTTATGTGGTTGAAAAAAGGTATTTGTAATGAAGAAGTCATTGGTCTTGAATAATTCTATCATGTGATCTCCGGCAGCATTTCTTCTGTGATTTCCAACTTTTGCATTTCAATTACCAGTAATTATGAATATATTTTGATTGCATGTTTGATCAATTTTAGACTGCAGAAGTTGGTAAAAAATCTTCAATTTCTTCATCTCTGGCAATTGTGTGTAAATCTGAATAACAGTTATATTAACTGGTCTTCCTGGTAGGCATATGGATATTATCCTATCACTGACAGCGTTGTATGCCAGGATAGATCTTGAACTATTCTTTTTGATGATGAATGTGACACCACTCTTCTTAAGTTTGTCATTCCTGGCACAGTAGATCATATGAGTGTCTGATTCAAAATGGTCAATGTCAGTCCATTTCAGCTCACTAATGCCTGGGATATTGATATTTATGTGTTCTATTTCACTTTTGACAATCTCCAATTTTCCAAATTCATACTTTGTACATTCTACATTTCAATTATTAATGGATGTTTGCAGCTGTTTCTTTCTCTTGTGCTTCAGTTAAATGCAAATGTAATTTACTTGATTATGGAACTGTATCATAAAACAATTTGGTTTCCACTCTTGCTGTCAATACAACTGTACTCTAATATTTTTGTAAAACATTGAATATATAAGTAAATTTTTTAATATTTTTATGTATTTTCAAAACTCTTAATAATCTTACAAAACACATTTTGTAATATTTTGATGAAAAAGAACTGCTACCTAAGAGAACTCACAAAACCAATTATTTCATGTCAAAAATTAAAAAGAATAGAAAATGGATAAAACAGTCTGCTAAACCAGATTCTATATTTAAGGAAATCAAAAAAGGTATTCTGTATATTACATTAGGGGAAGATTAAAAAAAAACTAAAAAGACAAAAGACCGAAGTTCTGAAAAATTATCTAAAGCAAAATATCATTGACAGCAAATATGGATATTGGCCTTTCCCAGCTTTTTAATAAAATACTTGTAATGGAATAGAAAAAAAATGTAATATAATACTAGGAGAAAAAAAAAAACAACACAAAAACCTAGGACTATCATCTGGTGCCAGAATACAGAAAACATATTCCCCATTGGCAAGTCATATAGAGGTAGCCTTTTTATTCTTCCTCATGGAAGAAGGTAGGTTTGCTCTTTCCCATTTCCTGCAAATGACCAGTGGGAGGAAATGAGATAAACAATCAGTATCACTATTTAAAAACCTTTACAAATTAAAAAAATAATTCAATAGAATGGTTCAATAGAAAACAGGCAAGAAATAGGTATAGAACATTCACAAAACACAGAAAAATCAATAAATATGTACAAAAATATTTGCTCTGCAATATTAATCATTTATGCAAATTAAATAGTAAGTTAAATTTTTATCTATCAAATTTGTAAAGGTGAAAAATTAAGTATTAAGTCAATGATCTGATGAGTAGCTTTGAGTTGTTGAATGTGTGGACTGTACAGAAATCATACCTACTTATACAACCTGGATCTGCACCTACAAACTTGAACTTGGACTTGTTACATAACACTTTCTATTTCAGTTTCCTCATCTGTAAAGTTGGGATAACAGAATCTGTATTATAGAGTGCTGTGAAGATTAAAGGAAAACTTATGTATGACACTTAATAGTGCCTGACATCCAGTACATGCTGTTATTATTATGTTATCAATCACTGTTTTTAGCATTACTATCATTGTTATTGTCATGCTAAGGTCCATATACAGTGAGGGTTGGAATGCAAACTGGTTCTGCGTTTCTGCAAAATAAATTAGCAGCATATCAAGTACTTTTAAAAGTTAATGTTATTTGTCCAAATAATGATGTTATTCTATCCTAAAATAATAGGTAGAGTGTCGAAAAAATTATATATAAACATGTTCATTTATATTACATCTAATGTCTAAAATTGGAAATAGCCTAAATTTTAGCCATTAGAATTAAAGCTATATAAATATAATAACAGTTATGTGTATATCCATATTTACATCTCTACTTTTATCTAGTTATTGATATATTTATTTAGGACAGTGATTACATCTATAAAATCGTTTATAAATTTTTTCAATGGAAATGTTAAAGTGATTTTAATCATTATCTAACTTTTATTGTTTATGAGATTTTACATAGAGAATGCATATGGCCTATATGATTGAAAATATTATAAAACATAGACAATTACTAGTAATTATGGGTTCAATATTAAATCAAAATGCAATTAACACTGTAGCTATCAGGAAGAACAGTAATGTTTTAATATTTATTATGTGCCAGGTATTTGGGGTAAGTTCCTTGACTTTTTTTAATGTCCAAATGATGGTTTCATCATTTTTACCACCGCCCTCCCCTCATTTTACACATAGGAAGACAAATGCTTATTCTATGTAAAAGAATATTAAACATGGTAGCACTGATATTGCAATTGGTTGACTGTCAACAGACTTGATACAGGCATTGAGGAAAACAGCTCCTCTTTACCTCAAGGCTAATAATCAATTTTCTCTTCATCTGTAAGATGTGGTGCTAGCTACCTAGCTAGATAGATATGTCAGAGTGCATATGAAGGAGCCCTGGTGGCACAGTCGTTAAGCGCTCAGCGGAGTATATATCTATATTGGTATTTTTGAAGAATGAAGGTTTTGATGGAGCCCATTAGGTCAAATCTGAGAAGAGTAAGGCAGGAAGAAGACTATCATCTTAACGAAAAAGATGTAGGTAACTCAATGTCACGTATCTAGGACAATATGAGTAGAAAGTGTGGTAGTTCCCATGCAGGTCAGTGTCATGGAAAACAGAGAACAGGCTGAAGCTACTTTAGAAAAATGAAGTAAAGTTCACTTAATTATTGATGTGGTATTCTGAACCTTACCATCTGAGATCTACTTAAGACAAAGTACATATAGATTGTCTGAATACAAACTCTTGAGGTCCTGACTAGAGGCGGACAGAGCATTCAAGTTGAGGGAAGGGTGTGATGATTCTGGTCATCTCCTTCCTCATATACTATCTCAATCCTGCAGTGTGAACTGAAGAGAAAAAATTTGGGAAAGAATGTCCTCAGGCCTGAAAATAAATCACAGCTTGAAAATAAATCACATGAGTTGACGGTCAATGTAGATAAAGAAAATGATTTGCCAATGTTTCCTCAAAGATACCATTTTTCTTCTGGTGACTTTAACAGTCTGAGCCTAGCCTGATGTGTGAACAGTTCTACTTGAAGTAACTATATTACTTGACTAAAATGCTTGCTTTAAATATGTTGAACAATTGCAAAATTCTTTTTATCTGTTCTGCCTGGAAGTTTATTCTGTAAGACACTCATCTCACCTCTGATTTGATTTCATTTATTCTTGATATTCTTAAGATATTCAAGGAAATTCATTATGTTCTTAGTCAGGAAATTTGCTACATAATTTGTAGCCACGAAGTTCAAAAGGAAGGAGGGAGTGATTAAGGAAGGAGGGAGTGATTAAGGCAAGCTTTACTCAACTGGTCACAAGACAGCAGGGCCTTGAGAGTTGGATAGGACTTTATCATGAGAGAGGTGGACAGGGGAGGCATAAAATGTAGCCAGTTTTTTCAGAGGCAGGAATTCATGAAGAAACAACTTGTAAAGATTAAAGAAGAGGGAGAAAAGGGAATTGTAAATATAATCGCACAAACTAATTTCAATATTCTTAGCAAATTAAGATGCATATATGTATGTTAAGGTGAGGGAGTTAGGTTGGAAGTTTAAGGTTAATATAAACCCAAACCTGTTGCCACTGAATCAATTCCAACTCACAGGGATCCTGTAGGACAGAGTAGAACAGCCCCATCGGGTTTCCAAAGGGCACCTGGTGGATTTGAACTGCCGACCTTTTGGTTAGCAGACAAGCTCTTAACCACTGCATCACCAGGGCTCCAAGGTTATTATAGTTAGTTTAATTTTCTGGGTCACATTCTTTTTTTTTTTATTTTTATTTTTTTATATATTTTATTGTACTTCAGGTGAAAGCTTACAGAGCAAATAGTTTCTCATGAAATAGTAGTACACATGTTGTTTTTTTTGACATTGGTTAACAACCCCACAACGTATTAAGCCTCTAAATTCTCAACCTTTTTTTTTGATGAAAATTACAGATGGCCAAAGATACACCGTTTCAAAATTTTCTACATTCACAGTTCAGTGACATTGACTACGCTCTTCCAACTGTGCTGTTATTCTCACTTAAGATGAAGGCTTACAGAACAAAATAGTTTTTCATTTAACAGTTACTACACATGTTGCCCTATGACAATGGTTAACAATCTCACAGCACATCAAGAATATCCTTACTCCACCTTGTGTTCCCTATCACCAGGGGGCTTCCTTGTCCCCTTCTGTCTTCTGGACCTTGTCAGTGGACTATTGTACCTCTTTAGTCTCCTTTGTTTGTTTATTTATTTTTATTTTATTTAAACACCATTTCAAAACTTTTTACTTACACATTTAAGTGATATTGACTATGCTCTTCCAATTGTGCTGCCATTCTCGCCCAAGATGAAGGCTTACAGGACAAAACAGCCTCCCATTTAATAGTTACTACAAATGTTGCCCTATAGCAGTGGTCAACAATCTCACAATACATCGACAGTGTCCTTATTCAATTTGTGTTCCTTATCATCAGTTTCCTACTCTCCCTCTGCCTTCTGGCCCTTGTCACCGGACTCCTGTACATCGTTAGTCCCATTTAGTTTTACTGGGGTGTCCATTCCCAGGCTTAACATCGAACCTTGAAGGTAACTTCCCCTCTGAGCTGAAAGGGTGTCTGGCGGCCACACTCTCGAGGTTTCTCTAGTATTCTTTAGGCCAGTATATCTGGTCTTCTTTTTTTTTTTTTTTTTTGGGAGTTAAAATTATGCTCTACATCCTACTCCAGCTCTGCCCAGAACCCTCTGTTGTGATCCTGGTCAGAGGAGTCATTGGTGGTAGCCGGGCACCTTCCAGCTGTACTGGGCTCAGTCCCGTGGAGGCCTTGGTAGCTGTGGACCATTAGTCCTTCGGACTAATCTTTTCCTTGTATCCTGTTCTCTTCATTCTCCCTTGTTCCCGAAGGGATGAGATCAGTGGAGTATCTTAGATGGCCGCTCATAGGCTTTTAAGACCCCAGACACTACTCACCAAGGTAGAATGTAGAGCATTATCTTTATAAGTAGTGTCATGCCAATTGAGCTAGATGTTCCCTGAGATCATGGTCCCCAGAGCCCTCCGTCCAACAACTCAGTCCCTCGGGGGGTTTGGATGTGTCTATAGGGCCTTCATGACCTTTCCTTGTGCAGGTTGTGTTAGTTTCCGCTGTACTATGTACTATCTCATCTCTCACCCAAATTACCACTTACCTATTACCTATTTAGTATCCCCCCCCCTCCCATCCCTGGTAACCAACAAGGATTGTTACATTTTGCATGTGAATTTTTTCATGGGTTTTTACAATAGAGGTCTCATACAATATTTGTCCTTTTGTGATTGACTTATTTCACTCAGCATGATGTCCTCCAGTTTCATCCATGTTATGAGATGGTTCACCGATTCATTGTTCTTTCTCGTTGCATAGTACTCCATTGTGTGTATGTACCATAGTTTGTGTATCCATTCGTCTGTTGATGGACATCGAGGTTGTTTCCATCGTTTTGCTATTGTGAATAATGCTGCCATGAACATAGGTGTGCATATGTCTATTCGAGTGATGACTCTTATTTCTCTAGGATATATTCCTAGGAGTGGGATTGCTGGATCGAATGGTACGTCTATTTCTAGCTTTCTGAGGAAACGCCATATCATTTTCCAAAATGGCTGTATCATTTTGCATTCCCACCAGCAGCGTATAAGAGTTCCCGTCTCCCTGCAGCCCCTCCAACATTTGTTATTTCCAGTGTTTTTGATTCGTGCCAGTAATGCCGGGGTGAGATGGTATCTCATTGTGGTTTTAATTTGCATTTCTCTAATGGCTAGTGATCGCGAGCATTTCCTCATGTGTCTGTTGGCCATTTGAATGTCTTCCTTGGTGAAGTGTCTGTTCATTTCCTTTGCCCATTTTTTGATAGGATTGGTTGTCTTTTTGTTGTAGAGGTGTTGGATTTTCTTGTAGATTATGGAGATTAGACCTTTGTCTGACTTGTACTGTCCAAAAATTTTTTCCCAGTCTGTAGGTTCTCTTTTAACTCTTTTGGTGAAATCTTTTGAAGAGCATAGATGTTTGATTTTTAGAAGATCCCAATTATCTAGTTTATCTGTTGGGTTTTTTGTGTTGATGTTTATGGTTTGTATCCTGTTAATGCCATGTATTAAGGCCTGAAGTGTTGGTCCTATTTTTTCTTCTATGAATTTTATAGTTTGAGGCTTTATATTCAGGTCTTTGATCCATTTTGAAGTAGTTTTTGTATATGGTGTGAGGTATGGGTCCTGTTTCATTTTTCTACAAATGGATATCCAGTTTTGCCAGCACCATTTGTTAAAAAGACTGTCTGCGTCACATTCTTGAGAAATAAACTGCATAACAGAAATGTACATTTCCCAGGACGTTTTCATTAGACAAAAACCATTACTATAGCTCATCTAGTTGAAATTTTGCCAATAAAACTGTTTCCTCAAAAAACAATCTCTAAATGAAGTTTCATTAGGTAAAGGATGTTTATTTTAAGCCAGTGTTTTACCATTGGTTTAATATATAACATGAGAAAGTATTTGATATACCATACAAAATGTATTTTCTTCTTAGAATTTCCTTCTTTGGCACTGTTCTGAATGAGTAAACATACTAGAAATAAATGAGTTTCAGTTTTCTTGATCTAATATCCTATCCAGCGGACCTCATTTAATAATATAATTAAAATATTCATGTGACTGAAAAAAATATAGTAAATCTTGGCAAGTGAAAGCAAAGTTCTAACAAAGTGAAATTTAAATCAAAGAAAGCAAATTAAATGATGTACAGCACATATCTATATTTTTATCTATAGATAAAAGAAGAGAGTATTTAAATTATTTGTATACAGTAGATTAAATTATTTGTACATAATTATTTGTATTTTCTATTATGTTAATAAGAGAAAATAGTCCTAGAGAGTGAGGTTCTATTTCATACATGTAAAAATAAGCTGAAGGAAATATGAAAGAAGTTATTATTCTGCAAATCTTGTGTAATAACATACAATTTTTCCAATTCTGAAACTGAATGCCTTAGTGTTAAACCAGAAACAACTATTCACTTTTATGCATAAACAAATCTAGAATTAAATGTGTCCAAGTCACAATTTGAGACTGATCATGGTAACAAAAAATTATAAATGTTTGGTTTATTAAATTTACTAGAATTGCCACAGAGAAATAATCAAGAGTTCTTGCTCTTATGAAGGGTGGTGCCATTAGAATTTTCACAATGAATAAGTCAAATCCTGCAGTTAAAAAAAATTGTTTCTTATATATTCTGAAATATTTTGTTTTATACATCTCATTTTAATAAAATCCAAAATCGCCTGTACAGTATTTTCAAACACTATTCTATTTTAAAAACTCTATAATTTTGAATTAAATGATAGTATGGGAATACTATTGAAAATGGGCCATATATCCATTTCAACAGAGAAATTACCTTAGAACTAGTCTATACTCAACCCTCTATACTTTCTTTCTGAGATCTCATACACTGTAGCCTGAATAACATGTCCTAAATCATAGGTGTGTACCTTTTATTCTCATGTTCAAATGAGTTCAGTCGATTCCAATGGACTGTAAGAGAAATCTGACCTTATTAGCACATCTTTAAATTATTTCAACAATTTGGATAAAATCAAACACTCTGGTGTTAGCTGGAGTCCCTGGGCGGTGCATATGGTTAAACACTGGCTATTAACTTAAAGGTTGGTGATTCAAACCCACCCAGAGGCACCTCAGAAGGACTGACAATTTGCTTTGGGAAGTTCACAGCTATGAAAACCCTATGGAGCACAGTTCTACTCTGACACACATGGGCTTGCCATGAGTTGGAATTGATTCAGTGGCAACTAGCATAATCTTAGCTACTACCATGCTTAATTGCCCCATCTTCTAGAACAGTGGTTCTCAACCAGGGGTGATTTTGATCCCATGGGACAGTTGGCAAAGACTGAAGATATTTTTGGTTATTGCAACTGGAGATTGCTAGTGTCATGTATTGATAGAGGTGATAGATGCTGCTAAATATCTTACAATGTATAAGGCAGCTCCAGCAAGGAGGAATAGATGTAGAATTCGACTGTTTCACATTTAATGATGTAAGATTTAAGAGGTTTGATGAAATTTTGATCATCGTTTCTCTGGCCCTGGTTTTGGATAGCCTGCCACAGCTGCCCTAAGACTCCCTGACCACTGTCTTAGTTTAGAAAGTTAACTTTCTGACCACAAGCAGAGTGGATGCAATGAATTCTCTCTGTTAACAGAATTGCAACTACATGGTAAAATAGGATATGTCTCTAGATAATTATCTGCAATAAGTTTATATATTAATTCAATAGGTAACATTTTTGCTTGAGATTATCAATTTAAAATCCTATTAATGTAGTACATGCTTTTAATTAGAAAGAATCTTTGTGATAGGGTTTCTTTGACATTGATAGTGCCATTTAACTTCTTTCTAGCCAAGGAAACAATATGATAATGCTGCTCAAAACGAATCTTAACATTTCACTACAGTTAAATTTTCAAACTCACACTCAGGCAATGTATACTTTTAAAAAAAAACCATGATATTCTATTTTGAATTACTATGCACATAATTTGCTTATGCACACCAGGAAAATAATAACTTCTGTAAAAGAAAAAAAGCATTATTTCCATTAGGGGTGTGTGTAAGTGCACCTGTGTGTGCGTGCGTGTGTGTGTGTGTGTGTGTGTGTGTGTGTGTGTGTGTGTGTGTGTGTATTTATTTATTTAACATATTTATTGTTAATTATTCTGTAATTCACTTAATGGGTTTTAACTTGAGTTTTTGAAAGGTATCATGACTATAAGCAAATTGATAGGAAAGTGGATAACAATGAATTAAAGGTTACTGGCAGCCTAAGAGTGTTTATCTCTTTTGAGGTAGATGGAATTCAAACTGCCTTCATTAGCTGAGCAATATGCTGTGGAAAATGAGCTGGGTACTTATCAAGAGGCTCTTTCATTTGCATTTTTGCTAAACAACCAAGCTGCTCTGTTTTCTACCTACTCAAGAGCTGTGAATGAGAGAGAAAGGAAATAATTCTGGTAAGCAAGCCAGGGGGCATTTGAAGATTAGATTTAAAAAAAAAAGGAGAGCCTATCAATGAAGACATCAGAATTGTGCCTTGTATATCCCTAATACAAAAAGACAGTATTACACACAGTTAGCATCTAAGATGTACAAATACATTAATTCCTTCCACATTTACCCGGACCACAAGCAAAGCTAGCAGCTGTTTTCTTGATAAATGATCAATACTTCAGCCTGACACTACCCTAAATGCCCTGCTGTTGCTGGTTAAGAGTTTGAATTTCAATTAAGCAGTAAATCTTTATAGTATTTCATCTTCAAAAGTCAATTAACATCTCCCTAATCCCCTGCAATTATGAAACACTATTGTTTTGCACAGTCATTTCCTTTACGCTCTCTCACAAAGCAAAATATCCTTATTTGACTGGTAAAAGATTTAGATACAAATTTTCCTCCAAGTAAAAAACCAAATATTAAATAACTGTATCATTTAGGTTTTTAATGGTATGTCTCTGTAAACAATATTATAATTCCATAGTATAAGAAGCAAAAAAATGTATTAATGCATCTTTCAGTCAAAAGTCCACTGACCTGATTGTACATCTTTAGTTAATACGTTACACTTTGGAATTTTTTTTTTTTTTTTAAATATAGGCTGAGCTTTAATAGTTGGGTGAGCTGGAAATGAGGGTGAAACTTTTTGGAAGGCAATAATAATCTCATTTTTTCTTTTTTTTTAGAATGTAGAACATTGTCTTTATAAACTGTGATATACCAATTGAGCCAGATGTTCCCCGAGACCATGGTCCCCACAGCCCTCTACCCAGCATTTCAGTCCCTCAGGGAGGTTGGAAGTATCTTTGGAGCCTCCATGACCTTTCCTTGTACAAGTTGTGCTGGCTTCCCCAATATTGTGTACTGTTTTACCCTTCACCAAAGTTACCACTTATCTATTGTCTATTTAGCTCCCCTCCTACTCCTCGTAACCAACAAAGATTGTTTCTTTTTGTGTGTAAACTTTTACATGAGTTTTTACAGTAGAAGTCTCATTCAATGTTTGTCCTTTTGTGATTGACTTATTTCCCTCAGCATAATGCCCTCCAGTTTCATTCATGCTGTGAGATGCTTCACAGATTCATCACTGTTCTTTATCTTTCCATAATACTCCATTGTGTATGTACCATAGTTTGTTTATCCATTCATCTGTTGATGGGCATCTAGGTTGTTTCCATCTTTTTGCTACTGTGAACAGTGCTGCAATGAATATGGGTGTGCATGTCTATTTGTGTGACAGCTCTTATTTCTCTAGGATATATTCCTAGGAGTGGGATTGCATTTTGTAGTGCTTTTTTTTGTGGTGCTGATGTTTTGTTTGTTCCTCATACTCTCCTGTGCTGAGTTCCTTTTGCTTGTGGATTTTTTTTTCTGTTTCTTTTCTTTTTGTAGGTTTTGTTTTTACTGAGAATTTATGTTTTTCTTTATTTTGATGAGTAGGCTTGTTAACTTTCTTTGTAGTACCCTTATCTTCCTGGATTTGAACCAGTCTATGCTTGGTATTGCCTTGCCTTCCTCTCCATTAGAAGGTTCTATACCTACACTGTTTATTCCCTCTTTTATTGTTCTGATGCTGTTGTCATTTACAGATTAATCTCTCTGGTTCCCTGTTGTAATTCTTTTGGTTTTGCATAGTTCTTAAAAGTTCATGTCTTAGGTTGGTATCTGTTGAGTACAATCCTGTGTCCTAGATTCAGCCTGTGGTCTGATGTTGCTTGTTCTCAGATAGAAGGACTCCTTTTAATAAGTCTTATAAGTTTGGTTTGGTTTTTACATAGTCTCTTAATTTCTGTTTTTCTGGAAATGATCTAATTTCATCATCATATTTGAACAAGAGTTTTGCAGGATATATTATTCTTGGCTGCCAATTTTTTTCTTTCAAGGTTTTATATACATCATCCCATTGCCTTCTCGCCTGCATTGCTTCTGTCAAATAATCCGAGCTTAGTCTTATTGTTTCTCCTCTGTATGTGACTTTTTGTTTTTCTCAAGCTGCTCTCAGGATTCTTTGTTTGTCTTTGGTTTTAGCAAGTGTGATTATGATATGCTTTGGTGATTTTATTTTGGAGTCTATCCTATATGAGGTTCATTGAGTTTCTTGGATGGTCAGCTTTTCATCTTTCATGATATTGGAGAAGTTTTCTGTCAGTAATTCTTCAGTGATCCTCTCTGTGTTTTCTGTTTTCTCCCCCTGTTCTGGAACTCCAATCACTCTCAGATTTTTGCTTTTGATTGTGTCCCACATAATTCTCAGGGTTTCTTCATTTTTCTTTGGTCTTTTTCCTGATAGTTCCTCAAAGGGAGGTGTATCTAAGTGTTTGTCTTCAATTTCACTGATCCTATCTTCCATCATTTCAAACCTGTTCCTCAGCCCTTCTGTGACATTGTCCATTTCTGAAATCTTGTTGTTTATCTTTTGGATTTCTAATTGTTGTTTTTGTATGTTTCCTAGTTGTGAATTTATTTTAGCATTTTGTTCCTGTATTATTTTTGGGATTTCTTCCATTTTTTGTCAGTATTTTCCATGAATTTATCTGCCTTTTCCATGAATTTGTCTATTTTTTTCTGCATTTTTGTCTGCTTTTTGCTTCAACTCTTGGACAGCTCTGAATATTAGAGATTTGAATTCTCTATCAGTTAGGTCTAGTTCCTTTTCTTCTACTGGAAGGTCAACTGGTGTTTTATTTTGGATGCCTACTGGAACCATCCTGTCCTTTTTTTGTAAATGTTTTGATATTGTCTGCTGCCTTCAGGGAATTCAGTGGTTATTTTTGTCATTTATTGATTATAGATTTGTTTGTTTCATCCTGCTTTTTTGTTTTATTTGGTTATGTCTGAACAGGTGGGCTGTGCGTTCTTTGTTGTTTGCTCATTTGTGGCACGATACTTTTCACCTTCTCCAATGGGCAGGGTCAATCACTCAGTTAGGGTACAGCAGAGCAGGTCCAGCTGAAGGGGAGTTGCTGGGATGGCTTGTTTGTGGCACGTACCAGGGCTGACAGTGTGGACCGAGAATCAGTGCAGGGTAGGTTCCAGTAGACCATGTCTGTGCTGCTTGGGAATGTGATGTTCAGCGCATGGTGCAGGTAGGTAGGAAGGAGAGGGTAGACTGATGTGTGGAGCTAAGATGGGTATAGAAAAGATGAGAGAGAGGAACAGGAGCGAAAAACACACACAAAAGCAAAAAAGAGTGCTAAGGGAGCTTGCTATTGGAGTGGAGAGATAAGAGAGTGAGAAATGGGAAAAAACAAAAATAAAAAAAAAAGGAAAAGGGTAAAAGAAAAAAAACAAATTGAGAGACTGGAAATGAAGGAAGACAAAAAGGGAATGAGAGAGAGAAGAAAACAAAACAAACAAAAAAAACATAAAAAACAAAAAAATAAGAAAAGAAAAAAGAAATGCCCCCAGGGATGTCCCTGTGCATCTGAGCAGAGTAAGGGAGTAGCTTCCAAGCTGTGAGGTACTACCCGGCTAGAAGGGGCTCCCAAGCCAAGAAAAGAGAAAGAAAACAAACAAACAAATCAAAACAGAATAAATCAGAGCAAACAAACAAACAAAAAAAGCTGTGGGGTCCCACTAGTGTGGCAGCATGGGCCGGGAAGCCATTTCACAGTTGAGCGGTGTTTCGTAGCCTTTCAGGTAGAAGCAAAGATGGCACACAGAGTCAGGTATTTGAGAGAAAGGAGGGGGAGGTGTTGAGAGGTAAGGAAGAAATCTAAAGAAGCAGAAAAAAGCAACACCAGCAGCCAACAAAAAGCACTCAGGGAGCTGGCCAGTGCAGGTGGGTGGAATCCAAGTGATACCAGGGTGAAGCTGGTGCCTCCTGGCCAAGGGACTGTGGTTACAGGAAGCAGAGGAGGCTATGTGGGGGTGAAGAAGGGTAGGGGGTGGGAAAGCCTATATTGCTGGTTACTGGTTGTTCTCCTGCTGGAAGCTCCGTGAAGCTTCTTTCTTGTACCCTCTGTTCGCTGATCTCCAACAGGAATCCAATATGGCAGATCCATGCTGTGGTAGCTGATAGGGGACCTCTGTATGTATCTCTCCTCACTCTCTGTTCTCCGTCAGTGTCTTATTCCATTAGGTGCTTGGCTGAGCTCTTTATCTCTTCATTTGATGCTTAGGGTTTCAGGCCTGACATGTGACCCTGTTTAACTTAGTTTTCTGATCTTTGCTGCGGAGGGACAGCATGGTGCTTCTGACTATAGTGCCATGTTGCCCGGAAGTCTCAGAAATTTTTTACATATACTTTCCTTGGAACACTTCTATAAGTTATAAAAAGCAGATAAGCATTTATCGTACTGATCATACTGAACTCTGTGAACATTCGCATCCAAATGTCTCTATAGATTTTTTTCTTGAAACTTTATTTGCAAACATGTTAGTTGATACCTAAAAAATCAGCTAACAGTATACACCTAAAGGAGTTGTGCAGTCTTCTTTATTGAGAACTTCAATACTTTAAGAGAAAATACAAGCAGTTTGATAAGGACATCTCGTATACACAGGATTTTAAAGCAATTTTAAATTTATGAGGTCACGAAGCCAAATTAGCACAATTTCAAAGCTACAGATTTAAAGTAACTTTAATAATTGGATATACTTTTGGAGTAAAATGTATTTTCTCTGTTCAAAAGTTAAGAAGAAAGCTTTTTCACTAGAACCAAATATGGTTTTACCTTTCTTGGCAAAATTCTACTATTGTAAGTGCTGCTCTACTCAGTTATTTAGAATGTAAACATTTCTTTCATTATTTAAAGTGATCTTAATAATCAGCTTGAAAGATTCTGAACTACTTCATTAAAATGCCTGCATGATTTTGATAAAAATGGAATAAACACATTTTATTTTAAATGATTTATGTATCAGACCATTATGGGTCAAGAACCACGTGCCAGATATTTTATTAGCTGTTCAGGTACAGAGTAGGTAAGACATGCCTTCACTGAAAGTAATTCTACTTACAACATTCCCAGCCCTGCAATAGAAGCTACATAGTAAGCAGAAGCATAAGACATGAGAGGCTTTTTGAGCCAGGATTAATCATATGTCTGACTCCAAAGAATTTGGCTTTCCATTCCATTGTACTTAAATCTCCAACATACCTGTTGTCAGTCTCCAATTCTTAAAGTCATAATTTAATATTATAGCATGTAAGACTCAATGGCAACCAACAACAAACCTATTAATATACAATTCAAAAGATCACTTTGTTCAAAATTAGATACTGTACTTTCTTCTGGAAAACATGGAAAGCAGTTTTTTAAATTATTTTTTCTTTCTTTGAAAATTGACATTATTTTAAGTTTAACTCAATTTAGTTCATTTTATCCAAAACGTTGAACTCTGGGCACTCTAAAATGCAAAGCTGTTATACTAATACAGCTAACTAAACTTTCTAATGAAGTAACAAAGGTTAATTTGATAATGGGTTTAACTAATCAAGGAGGAATTAAGAATTTTATTAGCTTATTAGTTGTCTTTAAAGTAACGCAAGCTTGAGTTTTTCAAAACATTCTACTATGGCAAGGAAAAAAATTAAGTCTTGATAATAAGAATTGGAGAGATAGCTGCTTAGGTCCTTTGTAACTCTAAGATCTTATAAGTGTGAAATTTTTTAAACACAGAATTGTAATGTAGACTGTTATCAAGGAAGTAACAAATCTCTGATATTGAGTAACTATTCTTTTAGTTAGTTTTTTTTATATTTACATTTTTTTCACATATCAGGATAATTATAAGGATTAGAAAACTGAGAGGTATGTTATAATAGAGTTGCAAGAAACTAGTTTTTGAGAAAAACAGACCATAATACAAAAAGATAATAAACTATACAGTTAAAGCAAATTAGGAGGACAAATCAGTGACTGAAAAAGAAAACAGGTAAGAGAAGAAAGAGAAGGGAGCAAAAATGTGTAGAACAGAAATGTGATAATAGTACAGGAAATAACACAGAATGCCTTTGGACAGTAGTCATGCCACAAAAGTCAACGAGGGTTAAGTTTCAAGTGAAAAAACTGGTGCAAAGTGAAGGTAAAATAGCAGAATTTGCTTGATGCATGCCCCCTGACTTAAAAACTGACTATGAAATCTTTTAAGACATGACATTTTTGTAGAAAACAATTCCCTTTATGAGATTTCTAAAACACAATGCAAGGTTCTAGACTTTAATCAAAAAAAAAAAAAAAAAAGAACTATATTATCTAATGATCCATAGAAATTTCTGTCTTAACAGGTTATAAAAAGTTTCACCCATTGCTTCATAATTTTAAAAGGAAATTTAGACTCAAGACACCTGAAGTTTGTAAAATATTAAGTCACTAAGACATTGTAAAAGTAAAAATAAAAGAGGACTATACATATTAGGGGGAAATGCACTTACCATCATGATTAGGATTTCCTAGAGTCCATGGCTCATCTGAATCAAAATGAGTATCTCCTCCAATTCCTGGTCCAGGAAAATAGGCATGTGCCAAAAATCCTCCCTCTCCATCAAAAGGAGAACTGTCTCCATGAAAACCAGACGCAAAAATGATGGTTATATCCACATCACGTTTGCCATTTTCTAATTCACTGTAGGGAACTTCTTCAAATGTCAGAGGAGTTACATTCTGCCACACATCAAAGGCACGGCGAATAGCTTTGCGGGTTTCAGGGTCTCCTACTTTTGGAGTTACGTTCTTTATACTGAAATTAAAAAAAAAAAAAAGAATAATCAGTATGGTTTTGCTATATATAATCTGACTTATTACAGATTTTGACATACTCAGTTCAATAAAATATTAGAGAAAAAAGTTTTGTATTATATAGGAAAAATCATTCATTCATCATGTCTGTATGGTTAGATTTCACTACGTTGTGATTATTTGATGCTCAGCAGTGTACTGTTCATCTTCCAAGTCTATAAATGAGAAAATCTTCTCTGCAAAATGGTTAACAGTGGGGTAACTAGATCAATCAGTCACTTTGCTTGTGGACCACAATAGGAAGGCAGCTTTGCCAAATGATCAAACAGATACAGCAGTTTCAAGCAGAAATAAAATTCTCAATTTCTTTGTGGTTATAATTACTTTTAGAGACATACCATTCTGGATGCACAGCCACTTCCAAGCAATGTCTTTATGCTTTCTTTTATCTAAAAACATCAATTTAGCCAGCACAGTCATTTCTTAGTTTTTTTAAAGAAAAGGTGAGTTAATTACAATTTCTGATGTTTTATTATTTTCTTTTTAATATTGTGAGTAAACAGCTATTTAATACAAAACCTTAACAATTATATAATGTAAAGATGTAATGCTGACATTTCCTTTAACAAGTTTATTAACCTTGATGCTAATAAAAAATGAACAAAAGAAATATAAATATTGTTCTTGATTCTTTTAGCACAATTCAGGTGTTTCTCTTTTCCCAGTTCTTTTTCTACTTTTTGCTAAATAGGACATAATTGAAACTACTATGTATTTTTTATATTGTGGTAATATAAATTCATACCACCCTCAGGAAAAACAATGAGTAAATTCCATAAGAGTTATAAAAAAGCTTCAGACACCCTTCAACCAACAATCTTACATCTATGAATTTAAATGCAGGAAATAATCTTAACAAAAAAGAGGATATAATATCAGGTAAATATTTATTGCAACACAATAGTAAAAGATAATTGAAAGGTAAATTATTTACAATGAATAGAAAAACACAGGGAGTGCCAGCTTAGGATAGGTTTACGTTCCAACAACTACTCCTTCATGAGTCAGGTCTGACATAAGTAGAATACCTCTTTTTTTTTTTTTTTTTTTTTTTTTGTTTTCATTATTATTGCCTTTTATTATCAGTATCTTTATAAACCGATCTTTGTCTTTGGGGGTTGGAAGCATTACATCTGAGAATGATAACACCAGCAAATTACGCTCTGCAACATTGTATGTAGTACATATTACTTAGGAAAAGATGTAAAACAAAACAAAAGGTGATGGTCATTGTCTTAGTCATCTAGTGCTGCTACAACAGAAACACCACAAGTGGATGGTTATAAGGAAGAGAAGTTTATTTCCTCATAGTCAAAATAGGCTAAAAGTCGAAAGTCAGGGCGTCAGCTCCAGGGGAAGGCTTTCTCTCTGTCGGCCTTCTTCTCTTCAGTGTTCCTCCAGACTAGGAGCTTCTCGGCGCAGGGATCCCGGTCCAAAGGACACGCTCTGCTCCTGGCACTGCTTTCTTGATGGTATGAGGTACCCCTGTCTTACTGCTCACTTCTGTCTTTTATATCTCAAGAGATTGCCTCAGGACACAATCCAGTCTTGTAGATCAGGCCCTGCCTTACTAACACAACTGCCACCCACCCTCCCTCATTAACATCACAGAGGCAGGTTTACAACATACAGGAAAATCACACAGTACCAGGAATCATGGCCTAGCCAAATTGATACACAATTTTTTGGGGGACATAATTCAAACCATGACAGTCACAAGTGTGGTTCATCGTCATAACTTGAATACATTGTAAATTGGGGACTACCTGTAGTTAGATTACGAGGTCTTTACTGCGTGCCATAATACATATGTTGTTGTTGTATGCCATTGAGTTGATATACAGGACTCAAAATTATTTTGCCTTTTGAACGCCATTTAGCTAGCTGCATGGAAAACCATTTAAGATGTATTTTCCAGTGGAATAAATAATATACAGATTATATTTGTAACCTAACTGTAATTATGTGAAGATAATTGTGAATGTTAGGAAGAATTACACTTAAATAATAATAATGACATTTACTGAGTATTTACTATGAGCCAGGCAAACATGTCACAATATCTTATTAAGTAACCAAAACAGACAGACGTTTATACATATTTTACAAAGAAAGAAATGAAGATTTAGAGGAATTCCAAGAAAAGCTTCTAATTGGCAGAGTTGTTTTTTCTACCCAGTCATTCCAATTCAAGAATTCATTGTCTTCAGTTTGATGCGAGACTACCCATTTAAAATATTCACTGTTTTGTAACAAATATTCTATAATTCATTCATGTTGACTATTTTACATTAAATATTATTCATTGCATATGAAGGAAGAGAGGAAGAAATGGTGGGAAAAGGAAGGGAGTATTCCAGGAAAAAGAAATGGCAAGTGAAAGATGTGGTAATGAAGACATGCTTGGCAAGTTCACAGAAGAACAAGGCAGCCTGTACAGACAGATCAGAGAGAGAGGGCAAGTACTAAGACAGGAGGTTGGAAAGGTAGCAGGAGACCAAATAAGGTAGGTCACAAATGAGAGGGGAAGAGCTAGAACATTATGAGCAGAGAAGTGACATTTGTCACGTAGTTTTAAACAATGACTTGAGCCACAGTTAATAGGAATTGGGAGGTTTGGATGTGTAATGTAGATGTTGATTTTGTTTTCAAATAAAGGATAATCTTATAATAGAGAAAATAAATGAAATCATATTAATGTGACATATATATAATGCATAGCAGTTCTGAGAAAATGGAGCAATCTAATACAGTACAGAATAATAAATGTGGAATACTAGTTAGATTAAAAACACATCACTGTGTTTGTCAAAGCCATGCACTGATTAGCTTCCAAAATTACTTAGCCATAATATATATGATGCCATTAATAAATAAAGACAGTGGACAGCACTTGAAACTTAAAGGTAGAGTTCTGAACTAGGTACAAATAAAACAGAGTTTAGAAACTTCTATATCATAGAGAAATGTATTTTGAATTTACTAATAACTGAAATAATAAAGGGCATAGAGAGATTATGGATTAATAAAAAGTAAAATAGGGCTTTTATTCTTAATACAGTCATTCTAATAAGTGATACACAAATGATTAACATATATTTGCTAATAAAGATATGCTACAAAATGAGTAAAATTAAACTTACTGAGTTTTGTTATGTGAACTTTACTACAATAAAAAAGAATCTTAAGTTTGAAAAATTTAACAACTCTAATTTAATATTCAAATGGTTTAACTTTGCCTCTCTTTTTGTTCAATAGAGTAGTTAAAGTGAATGAACTTCTCAGTTTAATAAGATAACTAATTTCATTGTTTGAAGTCTCTATCAGGCTATTTCATTATGCTACTTCATTGATTCTTTGAAACTTTCATTTTGGTGAATTTTGGAACTTTATCCAAAACAGTGATAAATACTATCTTTAATGACGATGTTTCATACTATCCTATGTAATAAAATTGATGAAGTGGAAATTTCCAGACCTCTTTATTCATCAGAATGATTGGTACTACCAGAGAGCTATATTAATTGACTATATATTAATAATATATTAATAATTAATATATAATATATTAATTCACTATATTAATTAAGTGAACTGTGTAAAGTCAGGATTCTCTAGTTTTGTTATTGGATGCATAACAGCTCATTTGATAATAAATTCCTTTTCAATTTTTTGATAAGAATGATGAGCTTTTTTCAAAGTAGGAATACTGTTTTATCTCTCACAGTGAAAGTTAGAAAAAAAAAACCTTAATAATTTGGTATTTGGTCTTGTGTATTAAAATACAAAAAAGCTTGTTTTGCTTTATAATTCTTAATTGAAATATGCAAATTACTCAATAATAAGTGAGATGTCGGTTTACTACACTATTTCTAGGGTAATTTAAGAAAGTGTGAGAAACTGACATTTAGAGAAACAGTATATTTTGAGGGAAACAGAACATTACTAACAAAATGCTGCTTAAGTGTATGTGTGTGTTTTCTTTACTAATGGTACTATAGGAATTAATTTGCTTCATCAGTTCTGTAAAATAGATTAATGTGCAAATGCAAAAACATCAAAACATTTATTCACCTGCACAGATTTATGGAAGATATGAAAAAAGGCCACTGTAATATGTTTATCCCTTTCAAATCATTTACTTACTCAGAAGGACATAAATATTACACAATTCTCAACAGTATTTTGCTCTAGTTAAGATGCTGAAATGATACAGTATTCTTATTTCAAAATTATTTTGCTATGGACACTGCTCAGTAACTTATAGTCAATTCAACAGACAAAAATCAGTTTTACAGCCCAGCATACCTAACTTTTTATACAAAAGGATTAGCAACTAAATGGAATTTACTATAATAATTGGGAGAACAGATATAATCACTAATATAATAGCATAAAAATAACAAACAACTTAGTTAAATTCTAAGCAGATCCATATCCAGAATGTATTCTAATACTCTATCCAGAGAAAATTAAACAGAATAATTTAATTTCAATCATATTACTGTATTTTTATGCAAATAATGTGTGTCTTCTACGTTTGTTTGCAAACTGCATCCTCCCACTGTTGGGGTATTTTCATAAGTGCCACTGTGCCTATTTTTTTTTCACATTGCTGTAAAAAAAAAAAGCATAGTGCACTTATGAAAATACCTCACGTGGAGGGGAGGGGGTGTGGCTGGCAAAAAACATAGAACGTGCACATTATTTGTGTAAAAATGTGGTATTTCTGTATAGTTGATGTGGCTTCACAACATATTTTTTTTTAATTTTTCTTAAGTACGAGAAATGGTCACAGAATAGGGATTGAATATGGAGTTCCTCCAGGAAATACTACATTACATATTTGGCTATTTCCCAAGATACTAGCTTTCTAGACAAGGCAGAGTTAAGTATGTATTACTTTCAGTCTTATTTAAATAGGGTCAATTTCTGGACACACAAGTTGAGCTCTCTTTGAAGTCAGTAGGATCACCAAGTTCAGCGAGCTCTTTGGGTTCAGAGAGAATGATGAAAAACGTTTCTGAGCAGGAACTCATTCATTCTTCCTTAGCAACTGTTAAGTTTCTTTGCTCTGCGTACACTATTGAAGTAAAATAATAACTTATAGTGTGGGTCCTCCATAGTCACAGAAACATTCATTTAAAACTGAAAGTATTAGTTAAAGGATGACTGGACTGGGAAAATTAATACAAATTGATAAATTATCTACTGTTATATTAATGTAATACAATACCACATATTATTAATACTCATTAATAGAATATACTTTAAATATATATTTATCTGCTAATATAGATACCTGTCCTATTGTTTAATTTTCACATAAGATACTATTTTGGAACTTAGATTTCCTAGAGAAAAGGAATTTACTCTGAGTCTTTTATATAACAGTCAGCAAACTTGGGAAATAAAGATCTACTTGATAAAAATGGTAACTATTAAGCTCTTATCACCGTCATGAAAAAAGTCTAACCAAAATCTGCTTAGAGTTCATAATTTATTCCACAACTGGTCACTGAAGGCCTAAGAGGTTCTGGGGAGGATAAAGTGGATATGGTCTCTGATCTAATCAAGTTCTGGTAGGGTCTATTACCTTGAAGTAACACATAATGCACTATTTTGCAAATCTTTATTTACTTACTTGTCTCCCATACTAGACTACATACTCACTCCATTAGAGCAGGGGCCTTGGCTAACTCATTTGTCTATTGCCTGTCACATAATTGCTGTTCAACAATCATTAATTGAACAAATAGCACCTAGGTATTCAGGAAGCAAAATTTGACAAAAGAAAATTGATTATAAAGATTCACGTAAGAGATGAGTGGCCATCGGTACTTGTACTACAATTATTACCAGTGTGAAAGTCAAGCCATCAGCCAAAGTGACATGTATCTATCCCTAAGAATCCTTAAATGATTCTTCCTACACAGCCTCAGATGTTCCATTTCAGGGATCAAGCACTGAGGACATAAAAGTGCAATACCTAGAAGCCTAAACATTCTCTTTAAATAGATTTCTCTGGACTGTTCTTCCAATCTCACATCTTAAGGATAGGAAGAGATCTTAAAGTCATGCAATCTAACTTTCCAACATTTCAAGAAACGGTCTCTAATAACTGACGAGTGATATTAGACAAGTGGTAAATTTCTTGGTTTAAAGGCCTCCTAATCCCTGGTGGTGCAATGGTTAACAGCTCGGCTGCTAACCAGAAGGTTGCAGTTAGAATCCACCAGCTGCTCCTTGGAAACCCTATGGAGAAGTTCTACTCTGTCAGACAGGGTCACAATGAGTTGGAATCAACTTGATGGCAATGGCTTTCGTTTGGTTTTAATGATGAGGAAGACTCAGGAGATAGAAGATTTCATTTTCTGATAGCTCCAAATATTAAATTTTTCTGAAAGCCTTTAAACATTTGAGAATAATTAGATCTTCCCCTTAAAGATCATTTCTATCATGCTGAGAATCCTTGGCTCTAGTCTTGAGCTCTTCTTCATGCACATTTCTGTCAAGCTTCCTTAGTATCCTCATGGCATTTTTAGAGGTGTACATTAATTTGCCAAGAAGCAGCTTAAAATGTGGTGGCCAGTAGAGAAAAGAGTACATCAGGCAAAGCTTGGCCAACAAAGCAAAGAGAAAAACTAGTATCACCACTGCTTTGGATACTATGCTTTCTATCGAGGCAACCTGGTCATTTTCGGGGTTTTTTTTGAGCCACCTTATACTGTTGGCTCATAATGAGTTTGTGATTAAATAAAGCCTAAATTCTACCACCTACCACCCCAACGCCTGTCTGCATGCTGCCACGGCACATTTTAGCTATCCTTTTCATGAATAATAATTTTTTTTTTTTTTTTTTTTTTTAGTTTAAATGTCAGACTTCGTATTTCTTTGTCTAAATATAGTAAGAAAAATAGTAGAAAATGCTTATGTAGTACTTATACACCAGGCAACTTCTTAAAGCCTTACATATATTAACTTTTAAAATTCAATCTCCTTAGCTCTCACAATCAACTCTCTATAATCCTGTTAGAACACTCTCAACAATTTCTGTGATTTGTCTGGTAAACTAAAAGGAGTAAAAATGATACTTAACATTTACTAAGCACTTACTATGTTTCAAGCACTGTGCTAAGCTTATTTATTTTATTTCACTTAATTTCCCACAAACTTTATGAAGTAGGTACTGTTACAATACTCACTTTACGCACAGAAAAATTAAGACTTAGGAAATTAAAAAACTCGATCCTGGTTTATAGGCAGTCAGTAACACAACGAGGATTAAAACCCAGGCCTTACTGCAAACTAGGACTACTAACTGTGATGTGCTCATCAACTTGGAATTTTACAGGCCAGACACCTAGTTATATGAATATCCTGAAACTAAGACAACTGTCAGTATAAGGACACAGCATAAATGGCATTATACTTGTGTGGCTTTTATCTTGAACATAATGGCTCTTAACTTTTTTTTTTAAAACAAATCATGTAATCAGTACCTAAGGATGCAGGGACACTAAATAGGTTGCACTGTGCACTGTCAAAGAGTTTGGAAATCAGATCAGAAAAAGGACACCACCTGAAATGAAAACAAGTAAGTATCAATATATAGAGTTGTCTAGGGCTTATATAGTTCTATAGTGGATCACAGTATTTCATCCACTTAGAATTTATTATTATTTTTTTAACAGTATGGGGTAAGCATCCAATTAAAGTTCCTAGGTGGCATAAATGGTTTATGCTCAACTGCTAACCTAAAGGTTGGCAGTTTGAACCCAACCATTTACCACCAAAGAAAAGGCCTGATTATCCACTTCCATTAAGGTTACAACCAAGAACACCCTATAGAGGAGTTCTACTCTGTAACGTATGGGGTCGCCATAAGTCAGAATTGACTTGAAGGCAACTAATGACACCAACAAAGCATCCAATTTCATTGATTCCCATACAGATAACTGATTTTCTCATAATAACTTAGTAAATAAAATAGTCTATCCTTTCCTCACTAATGTACAAGTCTGCTCTGGCTTAAATAGTATTTTTATGTATGCCGGGGTTTTTTTTTTTTTTGATGTGATCTACTGTTTATACTACTGGTCTACTTGTCTACTTTTGTGCTAACACCCCATATTGCCTTAATAGGTATTGCTTTAAAATAAGACTTCATATCTAGTAGGTAAGAACATCTCAGCTAATCTTGGGCCTTCACTCTTCCTCAGAAACTTTTTATTCAGTTTTTTATACAACATATCCTATTGGGATTCTTGTTAGAATTACAACGACTTTGTGGAATATTTTAAAATTTCAATGTATTGAGTCTTTCCCTTTAAGAGCACAATACATCTCTACATTTATTTTGGATCTCTTTTTATATGTCTTGATAAAGGTTCATAATTTTTCTTCCATAAAAGAGTTATATGTCTTTTGTAAATTTATTCCTAGCTCTTATATTTTTGTGTCTATTTTAAATGGCACCTTTGTAAGGATGATATTCTTTAATTGCTTTTTGCATATGTGTGTGTTTACATACACTTTACAAATTGACTTTATATTAAAAAGCTGGCTATATTATTAATTTAAAAGATTATCGAGACATTCTTCTGGGTTTCCTATATAGAAATGATATAAAATGTGACTAATCAATTTGTTTCTTCTTTTCAAATACTTATACCTTTTATTTCTTTTTGTTTCATTACCATCATAATTAGTTGTATAATGCTGCTAAATAGAAGTAGCAAGTATTTTTACTGTTATTAAAAAATTTTTCCAATATTTCACATTTATTACATGAGAAATATATAACAAATCTGTAGTTTTTAATTTTTTAGATACTGCTTTTCAGATTAAGAAAGTGTCTTTCTTTGCTCAGATTTGTAGTTACAAAAGATGTTAAATTTCCTTGAATACTTTCCTACATCTACTAGGGTGATCACATGGAATTTCTTCCTTAATGCTCTACACTACTGTAAGATGGAAGCTCAGTGTTTCCACTTGACCTACACACTCAATTCCCTCCTAGGTTTCCTGATTTCCTTTACTTTTGGCCTCTACAGACTCCTTCTTTTTTATTTCAGCTCAAAGATGAATTTTAAAATACATTTTAATTTATTTTTATATACCTCATTTAGCATTTACCTCAATCAGGAGAGCAGATCAGAGTGTCTATTCTGCCATACGGCCAGAAAAGGAATTCTTTTCCATCATTTTTTATCAAAGTCTACAAATGCTTTTCAAGGTCTATGCAACTTCTCGACTCACTGAGCATTAACTGATGACTAATTCACTTGGGGAAAGAGGGCATGTTAGAAAAGGGACATAAATATTCCATTTATTGGGAAGTATAAACTCTATCCCATATTACTTTATTAGTATAATAGATTCTTAATTGTTTTTTGGAAGTCTAAATTGTATAGATGATAAGCAAGTTTGTAAAGTAAAAAATCTGATCAAATTTAAACGATGACAAATACCAACTCGGCATAAAGCTGTCTTCTCTTTTATTTTTCTTATGTGTAGTAATAATTGCAGCAAGTATGTATATGACAATTTAGGTGCATGCTGTCTGGGAGGATAGCATAATAATGTAAAATGAGACTGAAAAGTGCTCTTGAAATAACCAAAATAAGTTCAAATGGCACATAGCAGACTATATAGATGGGAAACCTGACTATATTAAATTTTTCATTTTATCTTTAAGCACATGTAAATGGTTACTTACACAAAGAATAAGAATTATAAAAGTATACATTCTATTCATGTGATCTGCCAGAGATGGTTCCCGACATCCTACTCTTTCCCCAAAGTACCCTCGCTCTTCCCCTTCTGCTGGTCTAATCAGTTCTTTCTCACCCTCTAGGTCTGAGATGAAAGGTCAGTTCTTTGGGAAGACCTTCCCTGGTTTTCTATAGAGTGGTTTGGTGTCCCTGGTTTACATTACTATTGTGTCCTCTTCTTTCCCTGTCATAAATGGCATCATGTTCACAGTTGTTCAACTTCTCCACGCAATTATAAATTCCATGAGGACAGAAAGGGTTCCCATGTTTTAGTTATTGCTATATCGTCAGTGGCTAGCACTGTTCTTTGCTCATACTGGGATTCAATAAGCAGTAGCTCAATGAATAAATATGAACACCTCCACGAACAGCAATTGTCACACAAGCTTGAAAGACACTCAAATCCCTTAGGTATCCTTCACTTGAAGACAAAACAAGATAGGATGGCCCACTTCCATCATTGCCAAAAAGATAAAAAGTAAAATGGGTAGACTGAGACTACAAGTCAACTAATAGATTCCAAGACATTTTCTTTAAATGGAAATTATTTAACTGAACTTTATCATATGATTACTTTTAGAATAAAATACTTGCCAGAGAATGTAATGTGTTAGATTATATATATAGCTCATCTCAAAGTCCCTCACAATTTTGGCATTCATTCCCTAAGCTGGAAGATCTGGTTTACAAAAAAGACGAGTGTCTCAAAGAATTTTTACAAATCCTGTAAATAAAGAATTTATTCTCTTCTCAATTGCAGAGTTTTAAGTACCTTAAGTCAACATTATGTCACTATACATTAACATGTAGTCAGTGTGCAGAAGATAGCCAAAAAAAGTAAAAAAAAAAAAAAAAAAAAGTTAGTGTAAAAATGGGAAAAAAGGAAAATTCAACATCAATTGTTATACCTGTAAGTGATGTGTTTGTGCTGCCACTTCTGTCCTGTTAATGCATATCGCTTTCGACGAATATTAAATTTGGAGTTACCTCTTGTCTGGTCAGGTACACCACATCGAGGCTTCTTCATCCAGCTGCAAAAAGCAGTATTTTCCAGTTATTTACAGCAACACTCAATCATTTCAAAAGGAAATCAATTAAAAAATTAATCTTAGACTGTGATGCTCAAAAGGGAACCATAAAGGGGGAAATCATCCATTCCCTGAATTTTGAAATAGATTTAATTTTTCCTGAATGATCCAGAATCACTAGTTTACTACTCAGATTCTTCAGATTATTTTTCTTTCTCTAATCCATTTTGTGCTAAGGAACTATGAAGTTTAAAACTGAGCTGAGAAACTATGAAGCTCAGAACTAGAATCTGCTGTTAACAAAATATGTGACCTTCGTCAAGTCATTCATCCCTGGTCTCATTCATAAATTGAAATTGTTTAAAATTAATAATCACTAAGAGCTATTCTGGAAAACTTGGTGGCATACTAGTTAAGAGTTTGGCTGCTAACCAAAAGGTAGGCAGTTTGAAACCACCAGTCACTCCTTGGAAACCCTATGGGGCAGTTCTACTCTGTTCTATAGGGTTACTATGAGATGGAATTAACTCGAGAACAACACTTTTTTTGGTTTATACATATATATTTGTGTAACTTCGTCCTATAGGGTCCCATTTGAGCTTTGCCATGTTTTCTACATATTCTTACATACTGTATAAGGAAAAAGATGTTCATGATTTTGAGTAGCTTTTCTTTAGTACCTTGTAAAATGGTTTTGCTGTTGATTATTCCCTTTAATAGTTACAAAGCTAATGCAGGATCTTCATGGTGCTACACGAATCAGAAAGTAGACATGAGTTAAAAAAGAATCAATGTCTGCTGTATTTCACCAACTACTTAACAATTTCTACTCTCTTTAAACAAAAAGAATTGAATGTAGAAATGACTGTCTAAAGATGAATGAAATAGTTTACATGTTATGTGAGATAAATCAGCTAATCTTTTGTGAATGTAAGAATACTTTCATGTAATAATTAAATCATGACTTATTTCCTTAAAAAAGATGACATCTTTCCAATGAACATTAAAATGTTCTGCATTTTTATTCTGCTCCCAGTAATAAGGTTGACATTGCAGTTATCTGACTCGGCAAATTCCATCCCAGTTTTAAAAGGATTTTAGGATTATTTCAGGAAATTGCTCTTTCCTTTTTTTAACATCTCCAAATCACCTGAGACTCTCTAAATGCTAACTCCAAGAAGGCTACCCAGGAGGTTCCGGCAAAATGGCATTCTAGGCAGAAGCACCACGCCATCCCTCCACAGCAAAGATCCGAAAAACTAAGCCAAACAGAGACTACAACAATCCTGAAACCCTAAAACATCAAATGAAGAGATAAAGAACTCAGCAAAGCACCAAAAGGAGAAAACTGACAGAGAATGGAGAGCGAGGAGAGATTCATGTAGAGGTCCCATACCAGCTAATGCAGCATGGATACACCATCTTGGACTCCTATCAGAGACCAGCAAAAGGGGGTATGAGAAAGCAGCCTCACAGAGCATCCAGTGGGAGACAAAACAACCAGTAATTCACGGTGTGCGCTTTCCCACTCCCCACCCCTCTTCACCCCGGCTTGGCCTCCTCTGCTTCCCGTGGCCACGGTCTCTTGACCAGGAAGTGTCGGCTGCTTGGATTCCACACACCCAAGCGGGCGGCTTTCTGGGTGCCATTTGTTGGCTGCTAGTGTTGCTTTTTTTTTTCTGCTTCTTTTGATTTCTCACTTGTCTCTTGCCACATCCCCCTCCTTTCACTCGAGTGCCTGGCTCCGTGTGCCACCTTTGCTTCTTCCTGAGGGGCTGCAGAGCGCTGGCAATTTCTGATATATGCTTTTCCAATCTCCACCCTTCTTCACCCACACTCAGCCTCCTCTGCTTCCCGTGGACACAGTCTCTTGTCCAGAAACACCAGCCCGGACTAGCTGGCTCTCTGAGTGCCATTTGTTGGCTGCTGGTGTTGCTTTTTTTTTTTTTCCTGCTTCTTTGGATTTCTTGCTTGCCTCTCACCGTCTCCCCCTACCTTCACTCGAGTGCCTGGCTCCGTGCGCCATCTCTGCTTCTTCCTGAGGGGCTGTGGAGCTCCATTTGAGTGTGGAGCTGCTTCCCGGTCTGGGCTACCGCGCTGGTGGGATCCCGGGGTTTTTGTTCGTTTGTTCGTTTTGAATTGTTTGTTTTCTTTTCCTTTTCTTGAGTTGGGAGCCCTTTCTGGCCAGGCGGAGCTGCATGGCAAAGAACCCCCCTTCAGCTTCCACAGACGTGCAGAGGGATCCCTGAGAGCATTTCTTTTCTCGTTTTTTTTTTTTTTTCTTTTTTTGGGGGGGGTCCTTTCTTGTTTTTTTTTTTTTTAATTTTTTTTGTTTCCTTTTCCCTCTTTTTCCCTTTTTGTCTTTCTTCATTGCTCAGTTTCTTGTCCCTCTATATCTTCCTTCTCTTTCTGATCCCTGAATACCAGGCATTGTATACCTCTGTGTCTTCTAGCCAGGCTGTACTACGACACCTGAGAGCGACTTCCCCAGACCTCATAGCTGCATCGGTGGGATCCCTGGGAACTTTGCAGTTCTTTAACCTTTCTGATTTTTATTTATTATTCTTTTCTTTTTTTTCTCTTCCCCTTTCTGTTTTTCTCCATTTCATAGTCTCTCATCTCTCCATTCCAAAGGCAAGCTCCCCTAGCATTCTTTTTTGTTTTTTTGTATGTTTTTGGCTCCTGTTCTTCTCTCCTCTCTCCCATATCCATCTTAGCTCCACACATAACAATCTGCCCGCTGGATCCTGCCTACCTGCACTGTGCGCTTGACATCACACCACCGAGCAGTACAGGCACAGCCTACTGGAACCTCCCCTGCACTGATTACCAACCCACCCTGGTGGCTGTAGACAAACAACCCATCCCAGTAAACTCCTCTTCAGCTAGACCTGCCCTGCTCTACTATATCTGAGTGACTCACCCTGCCAGTTGGAGAACGAAGTGAAAAGTATTGAGCGCACAGACGAGCAAACAACAAAGAACACACAGTCCGCCTGCTCAGACATAGTCAAATTTCTTTTTTTTTAAAAAAGGGACGAAACAAACAAATCTACAATCAATAAATGAGAAGAATAACTACTGAATGCCCCAAAAGCAGCAAACAATATCAAAACATTTACAAAAAAAGGACAGGATGGTTCCAGTAGGCAACCAAATTAAAACACCACATGACTCTCCTGTGGAAGAAAATGCACTAGAAGTACCTGATAGGGAATTCAAATCTCTAATACTCATAATTCTCCAAGAACTGAGGCAAAAAGCTGACAAACATGAGGACAAAATAGACAAATTCATGGAAAATACAGACAAAACCTGGAATAATTCAGGAAAATGATGCAGGAACAAAATGCTAAAATAAATTCACAACTAGAAATTATACAAAAACAACAATTAGAAATCCAAAAGATAAACAACAAGATTTCAGAAATGGATTATGTCACAGAAGGGCTGAAAAGCAGATTTGAAACCATGGAAGACAGGATCAGTGGAACTGAAGACAAACACTTGGCTACAACTCTGTTCCAGGAAAACTCAGAAAAAAGAACAAAGAAAAATGAAGAGACCATGAGAGTTATGTGGGACACAATTAAAGGCAAAATTTTACGAGTGATTGGCATTCCAGAAGAGGGGGAGACAACAGAAAACACAGAGAGGATCATTGAGGAACTCCTGACAGAAAACTTCCCCAATATCATGAAAGATGAAAAGCTGGCCATCCAAGAAGCTCAACGAACTCCATATAGAAGAGACCCCAAAAGAAAATCACCAAGGCATATCATATGCACACTCGCAAAAACCAAACACAAACAAAGAATCCTGAGAGCAGCTCGTGAAAAACAAGAAGTCACATACAGAGGAGAAACAATAAGACTAAGCTCAGATTATTCGGCAGAAACCATGCAGGCAAGAAGGCAAAGGGATGACATATATAAAACCTTGAAAGAAAAAAACTGCCAGCCAAGAATACTATATCCTGCAAAACTCTGGTTCAAATTTGATGGCAAAATTAGGTCATTTCCAGATGAACAGAAATTAAGGGAATATGTAAAAGTCAAACCAAACTTAAAAGAATTATTAAAGGGAGTTCTTTGATCTGAGGACAAACAGCTTCAGCTCACAGGTAGAACCTAGGACGCAGGATCATACCAGCCAGATATCAATCTAGGAAATTAACTCTTGAGGACTATCCAAAACCAAAAGAAATACAACAGGGAATCAGAGCAGTTAATCGACGAATGACAACAACATCAAAACAATGAAAGAGGGAATAAACGGCATACGTATAGAACCTTCTAATGGAGAGGAAGGCAAGGCAATACAAAGTAATGGTATACTGCTTTAAACTTAGAACGATAAGGGTAAAATTCATGGTAACCACAAAGGAAGTTAACACACCAACTCATAAAAATAAAGACGAAAAACATAAAGTCTCGGCAAAAACAGAATCTACAAAAACTAAAGAAATGAAAAAAATCCACAAACAAAAGTAACTCAGCACAAGAGAGTAAGAAGAACAAAGAAAACTTCAGCACCACAAAAAAAAAGCACTACAAAATGACAGCAACAAACTCACATCTATCAATAATTACACTGAATGTAAATGGACTCAATGCACCCATAAAGAGACGGAGAGTGACAGAATGGATAAGAAAACAGGATCCATAATATGCTGTCTACAAGAGACACACCTTAGAAACAAAGATGTGAATTTATTAGAAGTCAAAGGTTGGAAAAAATATATCACGCTAACAACTACCAAAAAAGAGCAGGAGTGGCAATTCTAATCTCAGATAAAATAGACTTTAAAACAAAATCTATCATAAAAGACAAAGAAGGCCACTATATAATGATTAAGGGGACGAGCCATCATGAAGACATAACCATAATAAACATCTACGCACCCAATGACAGGGCTCCAAAATACATAAAACTAACTCTAACAACACTGGAAAGAGAAATTGCACTTCCACAATAATAGTAGGAGACTTCAACACACCACTCTCAGTAAAGGACAGAACAACTAAGAAGAAACTCAGCAAAGATACAGAAGACCTAAGGGGCACAATCAGCCAACTTGACCTCATAGACATATATAGAACACTCCATCCAACCGTTGCAAAGTACACATTCTTTTCCAATGCACATGGAACGTTCTCCAGAACAGACAACATCTTAGGCCACAGAGCAATCCTCAACAAGATCCAAAACGTTGAGATAATTCAAAGTATCTTCTCTGACCACAATGCCATCAAGGTAGAAATTAACAATAGAAAGAGCAGGGAAAAAAAAATCAACTAGATGGAAACTGAATAATACCCTACTTACACATCAGTGGGTAATAGAAGAAATCAGAGATGGAATCAAAAAATTCCTAGAACCAAATAAGAATGAAAACTCATCATACCAAAACCTTTGGGACACAGCAAAGGCAGTCCTTAGAGGACAATTGATAGCAATAGATGCACATATCAAAAAAGAAGAAAGGGACAAAATCAAAACATAAACTACACAACTCAAACAAATACAAAGAGAACAGCAAAAAAAGCCCACAAGCACCAGGAGAAAGGAAATAGTAAAGATCAGAGCGGAAATCAATGAAATAGAGAACAGAAAAACAATAGAAAGAATCAACAAAACCAAAAGTTGGTTCTCTGAAAGAATCAACAAAATCGACAAATCACTGGCCAGACTGACAAAAGAAAAACAGGAGAGGACACAAATAACCCAAAGAAGAAATGAAATGGGAGACATTACAACAGACCCAACTGAAATAAAATGGATTATAACGGAATATTATGAAAAACTATACTCCAACAAATTTGAAAACCTAGAAGAAATGGATAAATTTCTAGAAACACACAGCCTACCCAAACTACAACAAAGTGATGTTGAAAATCTGAACAGACCCATAACAGAAGAAGAGACTGAAAAGGTAATAAAGAAACTCCCAACCAAAAAAAGCCCTGGCCCAGATGGCTTCACTGGAGAATTCTACAAAACATTTACAGAACAGCTTGTACCAGTACTACTCAAGCTATTTCTGAGCATAGAAGAGGAAGCAACACTTCCGAATTCATTCTATGAAGCCACGATAACGCTGATACCAAAATCAGGCAAAGACGTCACAAAAAAAAGAAAACTACAGACCAATATCTCTCATGAATATAGATGCAAAACTTCTCAACAAAATTCTAGCCAATAGACTTCAGCATCGTATCAAAAAAATAATTCACCACGACCAAGTAGGATTCATACCAGGTATGCAAGGATGGTTCAACATTAGAAAATCAATCAACATAATCCACCACATAAATAAAGGAAAGAAAAGAATCACATGATCATCTCAATTGACGCAGAAAAGGCATTTGACAAAGTCCAACACCCATTCCTGTTAAAAACTCTCAATAAAATAGGTATAGAAGGGAAATTTCTCAACATAATAAAGGGCAACTATGCAAAATCAATGGCCAACATCATTCTTAATGGAGAGAGGCTGAAAACATTCCCCTTGAAAACAGGAACAAGACAAGGATGCCCTTTATCACCACTCCTATTTAGCATTGTGCTGGAAGTTCTAGCTAGAGCAATAAGGCAAGAAAAAGAAATAAAGGGCATCCAAATTGGTAATGAAGAAGTTAAACTCTCCCTGTTTGCAGATGATATGATACTATACATAGAAAATGCTAAAGATTCCACGAGAAATCTACTGGAACTAGCAGAAAGATTCAGCAGAGTGGCAGGATACAAGATAAACATTCAAAAATCAGCTGGTTTCCTATAAACCAGTAAGGAGAACGATGAAAAGGAAATAAGGAAAACAATACCATTTTCAATAGCCCCTAAAAAGATAAAATACTTAGGAATAAATCCGACTAGGGATGTAAAAGACCTATACAAAGAAAACCACAAAATACTACTGCGTGAAACCCAAAGGGATCTACGTAAATGGAAAAACATACCATGTTCATGGATAGGAAGACTCAACATTTTGAAAATGTCAATTCTACCCAAAGCAATTTACAAATACAACTCAATCCCTATCCAAATACCAGCAACATTCTTCAAAGAGATCCAAAAACTAATCATTAACTTTATATGGAAAGGGAAGAAGCCCTGAATAAGTAAAGCACTACTGAAGAAGAAGAATAAAGTTGGAGGACTCACACTACCTGACTTCAGAACGTACTATAAAGCTACAGTAGTCAAAACAGCCTGGTAGTGGTACAACAAGAGATACACTGACCAATGGAACAGAACTGAGAACCCGGATGTAAATCCATCCACCTACAGTCACCTGATCTTTGACAAGGGCCCAAAGTCCATCAAATGGGGAAAAGACAGTCTTTTTAAGAAATGGTGCTGGCAAAACTGGATATCCATTTGCAAAAAAATGAAACAGGACCCATACCTCACACCGTATACAAAAACTACTTCAAAATGGATCAAAGACCTGAATATAAAGCCTAAAACTATAAAGTTCATAGAAAAAAAAAATAGGACCAACACTTTAGGCCTTAATACATGGCATTAACAGGATAGAAACCATAACCATCAATGCACAAACCCCAGAAGGTAAGCTAGATAACTGGGATCTTTTAAAAATCAAACACCTATGCTCTTCAAAAGACTTCACCAAAAGAATAAAAAGAGAACCTATAGACTGGGAAAAAATTTTTGGACAGTACAAGTCAGACAAAGGTCTAATCTCCATAATGTAGAAGAAAATCCAACACCTCTACAACAAAAAGACAAATAATCCTACTAAAAAATGGGCAAAGGAAATGAACAGACATTTCACCAAAGAAGACATTCAAATGGCCAACAGACACATGAGGAAATGCTCGCGATCACTAGCCATTAGAGAAATGTAAATTAAAACCACAATGAGATACCATCTCACCCCGGCATTACTGGCACGAATCAAAAACACTGGAAATAACAAATGTTGGAGGGGCTGCGGGGAGATGGGAACTCTTATGCACTGCTGGTGGGAATGTAAAATGATACAACCATTTTGGAAAATGATATGGTGTTCCCTCAGAAAGCTAGAAATAGACATACCATTCGATCCAGCAATCCCACTCCTAGGAGTATATCCTAGAGAAATAAGAGTCATCACTCGAATAGACATATGCACACCTATGTTCATGGCAGCATTGTTCACAATAGCAAAACGATGGAAACAACCTAGATGCCCATCAACAGATGAATGGATACACAATCTATGTTACATACACAGAATGGAGTACTATGCAACGAGAAAGAACAACAATGAATCTGTGAAGCATCTCATAACATGGATGAAACTGGAGGCCATTATGCTGAGTGAAATAAGTCAATCACAAAAGGACAAATATTGTATGAGACCTGTATTGTAAAAACCCAAGAAAAAGTTCACACACAAAATGTAAGAATCTTTGTTGGTTAGAAGGGATAGGAGGGGTGGGGGGGGAATACTAAATAGGCAATAGATAAGTGGTATCTTGGGTGAAGGGTGAGACAGTACAGCATACAGGGGAAACTAGCACAACCTGTACAAGGAAAGGTCATGGAAGCCCCATAGACACATCCAAAATCCCTGAGGGACTGAATTGCTGGGTGGAGGGCTGTGGGGACCATGGTCTCGGGGAACATCTAGTTTAATTGGCATGACACAACGTATAAAGACAATGCTCTACATTCTACCTTGGTGCGTAGTGTCTGGGATCTTAAAAGCCTGTGAGCGGCCATCTAAGATACTCCACTGCTCTCATCCCTTCGGGAGCAAGGGAGAATGAAGAGAACAGGATACATGGAAAAGATTAGTCCGAAGGACTAATTGTCCACAGCTACCAAGGCCTCCACTGGACTGAGTCCAGTACAGCTCGACGGTGCCTGGCTACTACCACAGACTGCTCTGACCAGGATCACAACAGAGGGTTCTGGACAGAGCTGGAGAAGGGTGTAGAGCATAATTGTAACTCAAAAAAAAAAAAAAAGACCTGATTTACTGGTCTAAAGGAGACTGGAGAAACCACGAGAGTATGGCCCCCAGACACCCTTTTAGCTCAGTGGTGAAGTTACCCCCGAGGTTCACTGTTCAGCCTGGGAGTGGACAGCCCCGTAAAACCAAATGAGACTAACGATATACAGGAGTCCAGTGACAAGGGCCAGAAGGCAGAAGGTGACAAGGAAGCTGGTGATAGGGAACCCAAGGTTGACTAAGGATATTGTTGATGTGTTGTGAGATTGTTAACCATTGTCCTAGGGCAACATTTGTAGTAACTGTTAAATGAGAAACTATTTTGTTCTGTAAGCCTTCATTTTAAGTGAGAATAACAGCACAATTGGAAGAGCGTAGTCAATGTCACTGAACTGTGTATGTAGAAATTTTTGAAACGGTGGATCTTTGGCTATGTGTATTTTCACCAAAAAAAAAGAAAAAAAAATGTTGAGAATTTAGAGGGTTAATATGTTGTGGGGTTGTTAACCAAGCTCATAAAACAACATCTGTACTACTGTCTCATGAGAAACTATTTGTTCTGTAAGCATTCACCTGAAGTACAATAAAATATTAAAAAAAAAAGAAGTCTCCCAGATCTACTGAACTGAACTTTCTGGAGTTGAGACTCAAACCAAAGCCAGACCCGTTGCCACCGAGTCAATTCCAACTCAGAGTGACCCCAGAGGACAGAGTAGAGACTGGAGACCTCTTATTTTTAAGTGACACTCCCAATGCATTCCTAAACCCAATAACATTCAATAGACATTTCACCAGACTGTAAAACACTCAAGGGCAGGGGATCCACATATTCCCAGTTCCTTATACAATTCCAGCATATAAGACATATTCAATGAATATTCAATGTACAGATAGATAGGGAACTGTAATTTTTACATGAAAAATTGTTGTTTATTACTTTTGGTAAGCTTTAGATACAAATATAACTAACATATATTAGTCATTAATGGTGTGCCTATGATGATTTAAGCTGCTTTCATATGTATATTTTTTCATTAATTATAACATTCCTGAGGCAGGTACTTACCCTTACTTATTTCACTAGAGGTACTGGGAAAATAAACAATATGTAATTATGAAATATAAAGAAATTCACTTATTGTGACATGTTCTACACTTACACTTATCTAAGAAATATATTTAAGTAAGCCCCATGGAAGAGAAATATTTTTGAAATGGTTAGTGGGATAATAACTGGAAAAAACAGAACTAGCTATTATCAGGATAAAAATGTAGTTTCATATGAGGATATAGTCTCTAAAATCACTTTAACCATCCATAAAATCCAAAGATGAAGGCTGTAACCATTTTGGACTCAAAACTTTAAAAATATCTGTATTTATTAATGTAAATTTTCATTTTAAGTTATGCATATGTTGGCTGCAGTAAAAATTCATTAGTAAAGCATGTACACTATCCTGAAGATAGGGCTGATAAGGATAAGTATTTAATTCCTCTAAGGAGCCCTGGTGGTACAATAGGTAAGTGCTCAGTTGCAAACTGAAAGGTTTGAAGTTTGAAGCCACCAGCTGATTCACGGGAGAAATACCTGGCAATCCGCTTCCATAGAGATTACAGCCAAGAAAACCCTTTGGGGCAGTTCTAATTTGTCACATGAGGTCACCATGAGTCAGAATCAACTGGATGGCACCCACAACAACAACAACAATTTAACTCCTCTGCTAATTCCTTATGTATTTCTTAGGCTTTTGTTCATTTCATATATTTTTTCTTAATTCAACTATTTGTTCATTGAATTACTCAATCACTGATTCATTCATTCTATAGTATTAGTTCTTACACCATGTTAAGAGATGTGAAAGATGATTATAAAAAAATGAAAGAGGTAAAAAGTCCTTTCCTTGCTGAGCTCACAGTCTATAGGTAAGACATACATGATAAAAAAATTACAATACAATTGGATAAGTGCTCTTATATCTCTATCTAGATATCTTGTCATCATTTCTAATGTTACATGTAATAAAAACAAAATCATGATTTTCCTACCCCAAATTTACACCACTTCCTGTGACATCTTAGCTGTAAGCCTCAACATTCTTCTCACGCCCAAGCCAGAAATTCCGGTACTATCCTTTGCTGTTCTCTCCCCACATCCAATCAATCACAAGGTAATTTCTTTTGTCTCCAAAACTTCTCACGTATCCCTCACCCTCTTCATTACCTTCCCTCTCACCCCTAAAGATAAGCATTCCTGAAACACAGACAGACTTGCTCTCTGTGTGCTCTCGAGTATGCAATGCTTATACAGAAAGAATCTGATCCAGGCTCTTAGAGAGACTGTCTCCCTACCTCCCAAGATCCACCTAGGTTTCTGCAGAAAAAAAAAAAAAACATTTCTGCCTTTGTATGCAGTGACCTCTGTCTGGAATGCCACTCCCTCATTGTTCACTGTGAGAATTCTTCCAGAGACAACTTGTAGAGGTATGCTTTACCATTGCAATACAGCACTTGTACTGGGAATTCCAATTTGTATGTGTCTGTCTCTATCTTCCACTGGCCTATGAGTGGGGCAGCAAGCTCAGCCTGAGGCCAGAGCCCAATGATGTCGCCAATAAGTAACATGAGGCAAATGAACTAAGACTGCATGTTGTTTTGCATATACTATCCCTCACTAAAGTACATGTGTCTATCCTATATGTTTCCCAACTTAAAAAAAAAAAAAAAACAAAAAACACCATCAATGCTCTTGAGAAGAGGTATATTGTAAAGGCTGAGAGGAGAACTCACACTTCCAGGGTTCCCGCTGTGGCTCCAGAAATTCCCTAGCTCTATGACATTAACCAAGTTACTTTCCCTTTGTATGGCTCAGTTTCTCTATCTGTAAAATAGAGGTGATAACATTACCTCCCTTAACCTCAGAAGGCCTGAAGATTTACTTCCAAAAAATCAGCCATCGAAAACAAAATGGAGCACAATTCTGCTCTGACACATGTGGGGTCACCATGAGTTGGAGCTGACTTGACAGCAACTGGTCTTACTGCTGCGGGGTAAGTAAGTTAAATAGAGTATAGAGTTTAGAGTAATAGAGTATAGAATAATGTCTGACAGGTGGTAACTGCTGTCACTATTACTATTATCCTTATACAAATATGAGGAAGTATTTGTACTAGTAATAGTGGAAGCAGCAGCAGCAATAGTTACTGCTAACAACATGTTTCAGGTCACTTTGATGTATGGGTTAACATGAAACAATTTATGTTGTTCAAACAAGATGTTCTTGATAGTTGGATAATAAAAATACCAATAGCTACACGGTCTTGTTTTATGTAAATGAAGTTTCCATTAACTTCTACCCAAGTTTGCAGTAATAACTAAGAACTACTAGATATGAAACAATCAGTGTCCATTACCTTCAGTAAAAATTTTTTTTTCCACAAATGAGTAGGGCATTTGTGCCATACATATAAGGCCACACCAGGACACCTCCAGGAGGTACCTTCACATTATAGTCAATATACATGGTGTCACCTAAAGGTGTTCCAGGAAGATAGCACTTAAACACAATTCAATAGGAATGACACATCTTGGGATTGCAGCTGTACCACACAGTGGCCCTATACATATACCTACTTTTACCAAGAAGAAAAAAATCACTCCCTTATGAATTGCTACTTTAAGAAAAATATTCATCAGCACAATATATGAAATAGGTTTCCACCTTCAAGCTTCTCCAAGTTTTAATGACAGAAAAGAATATCAGCTTTTTATAGTTGTCCCCAACTGATCATTCTAGAAATTTTGGAATATGCTTATTTTTATCACTTTGAAAATTCTTCAATTCTGTTCATATTCATAGAGTCAAGACCAGTAATCATGGAGTAGTAAAAATAAATGAACTTCGGACTCAGAAATGCTGGTATGCTGAAAAGCTCATTCTTGTCCATGGTATCTCTTTTTTTCCTATCAGCTCATTAACCTCCTGCATGGGCCCACATGTTACTCACAAAGCTGAAATGGCAAAGTTAAAACACTTAAAAACCTGAACACAGAGAATAAATGTATTAAGCTACCATGATTTGCAATATGCACAAAAGTTCAGTGTTAGCTCTAACTTTTGCTTTCACCTTTTACCTTTCAAAACTGGAACCTAAGCTCCCTTCTGATTTAGCCATCAACTGTCCTTCTATAGTTAACAAAAAGAGGGTTGACCCATCATATACTGTTACAGTGTTTGAGTACCACTGATGTATTCCATAATGAAGAACTTTAATTAATGAAGAAACTGATTGTTATATTCAAACAGAATGAAAAAACGGAGAGTCTTAACTTCATAATTTAGACAAAAGAATAAAAAATCATGAAATATATTCATAACTGAGGCAAAAAAAACTAGGTTCTTGATTTATATAAAATTTTCAATTCTCAAATTATGAGTTAAAATACAGCAGTTTCATAATAACTCTCCAAAAACAGTTAGTTACTCAGCCTTAAGTTACTTTTAATTAATTAAGTTAAATTTCTGGTCATGGTTTGAATAAATTAGGTAAACTTACACCATCAGATACAATTCTCAATGTCTTTCTTCAGTTAAAGTTAGATATATATTAAGAAAGTAAGTTGGTATGATATAATAAATTTAGATATTCTCAAATTAGTTAAATCATGAATAAACAATTAGCTAGTTTTCTGTAGTACCACAGTAGCAAAAGGTGAATTGGAAAAAATGGCATTTTCATATTTTAACAAATTTTTTCTAAGTCTTTTTTTTTCTTGTTGTAGTTTAAGTGAAAGTTTACAATTCAGGTCAGTCTCTCATACAAAAATTTATACATACACTGTTACGTGACCCCAAATGCTCTCCCTATACTGTGACAGCACACTCCTCTCCAGCCTGATTTCCCATGTCCATTCAACCAGCTCCTAACCCTCTGCCTTACCATCTCACCTCTGGACAAAAGCTACCCATTTAGTCGCATGTATCAACTTAGGCTAAGAATAAGAAGCACACTCTTCACAAGTATCATTTTATGTCCCACAGTCCAGTACAATCTTTGTCTGAAGAGTTCGCCTCAGGAATTGTTTTAGTTCTGGATTGACAGAGAGTCTGGGGGCCATGCTTTCTGTGGTTCCTTCAGTCTCAGTCAGACCATTAAGTGTGGTTTTTTTTTTACTAGAATTTGAGTTCTGCACCCCATCTTTCTCATGCTCCATCCGGGACTCTCTCTTGTATTCCCTGTCAGGGCGATCATTGGTGGTAGCCAGGCACCATCCAGTTCTTCTGGTCTCAGGCTGATGAAGTCTCTGGTTTATGTGCCCCTTCTGTCTCTTGGGTAAATACTTTCCTTGTGTCTTCGGTGTTCTTCATTCTCCATTACTCCAGGTGGGTCGGGACCAACAGATGCATCTTAGGTGGCCGCTTGCTAGCTTTAAAGACCCCAGACACCACTCACCAAAGTAGGATGCAGAATATTTTCTTAAAAAACTTTGCTATGGCAACTAACCTAGAAGTCCCCTGAAAGCATGGTCCCCAGACTCCTGCCCCTGCTATTCTGTCCCTCGAAGTGTTTGATTATATTTAGGTAACTTATCTTTGGTTTAGTCCAGTTGTGCTGAATTCCCCTGTAGTGTGTGCACTAAGATAACTAAGATAACTCTTGTCTAGTATCTAGTTAGTGAATAACCCTCTCCCTCCCTCCCCACCCTTGTAACCATGAAATAATGTTTGCTTCTGTGTTTAAACCTTTTCTTGAGTTCTTATGATAGTGGTCTTAGACTATATTTGTTCTTCTGTGACCGACTAAATTCACTCAGCATAATGCCTTCCAGATTCCTCCATCTTACGTTTCACAGATTCATCGTTGTTCTTTATTGTTACGTAGTATTCCACAGTGTGAATATACCATAACTTGTTTATCCATTCGTCTGTTGATGGGCACCTAGGTTGTTTCCAGCTTTTTGCTATCGTGAACAGTGCTGCAATGAACACGAGTGTGCATATATATATTTGTCTGACAGCTCTTATTTCTCTAGGATGTATTCCAAGGAGCAGGATTGCTGGATCGTATGGTACTTCTATTTCTAGCTTTTCAAGGAAGCGTCAAATCGATTTCCAAAATGTTTGTACCATTTTACATTCCCATCAACTTTGCATAAGTGTTCCAGTCTCTCCAAAACATCTCCAGCATTTATTATTTTGTGTTTTTTGGAACAATGCTAGCCTACTTGTGATGAGATGGTATCTCATTGTAGTTTTGATCTGCATTTTGCTAATGGCTAATGATCGTGAGCATTTCTTCATGTGTCTGTTAGCTTCCGGAATGTCTTCCTTGAAAAAGTGCCTGTTCATATACTTGGTCCATTTTTTAATTGGGTTGTCTTTTTGTTGTTGAAGTTTTAGAGCACCTTATAGATTTCAGAGATTAGATGCTGATCGGACTTGTCGTAGCCAAAAAATTTTTCTCAGTCTGTAGGTTGTCTTTTGACTCTTCTGGTGAAGTCTTTTGATGAGCCTACGTATTTGATTTTTAGGAGCTCCCAGTTATCTAGTCTCTCTTCTGGGGCTAGTGCATTGTTACTCATAGTTCGTATTCTGTTTATGCCATGTATTAGGGCTTCTAGCATTGTCCTTATTTTTTCTTCCATGATATTTATAGTTTTTAATTTTATATTTAGGTCTCTGGTCCATTTTGAGTTAGTTTTTGTGCATGGTGTGAGGTATGGGTCTTGTTTTAGTTTTCTGCAGATGGATATCCAGTTATGCCAGCACCATTTGTTAAAGAGACTGTCTTTTCTCCAGTTAATGGACTTTGGGCCTTTGTCAAATATCAACTGCTCACAGGTGGATGAATTTATGTCTGGATTCTCAATTCTGTTCCATTGGTCTATGTAGCTGTTGTTGTGTTGTGCAAGTACCAGGCTGTTTTGGCTACTGTAGCAGTATAATAGCTTCTAAAATCAGGTACTGTGAGGCCTCCCACTTCGTTCTTCTTCTTGAGTAATGCTTTACTTATCCCTTTCCATATGAAGTTGGTGATTTGTTTCTCTATCTCATTAAAAAATGTCACTAGAATTTGGATCGGGATTGCCTTATATCTGTAGATCGCTTTGGGTGGAATTGACATCTTCACAATGTTTTGTCCTCCTATCCATGAGCAAGGTATGTTTTTCCACTTCTGCAGGTCTCTTTTGGTTTCTTACAGTAGTGTCTTGTAGTTTTCTTTCTACAGGTCTTTTACTTCTCTGGTTAGAATTATTTCTAAGTACTTCATCTTCTTGGGGGCTGTTGTAAACGGTATTGATTTGGTGATTTCCTCTTCGAAGTTCTCATTGTTGGTGTAGAAGAATCCAACTGATTTTTGTATGTTTATCTTGTATCTCATACTTTGCTGAAATCTTCTATTAGTTCCAGTAGTTTTCTTGTGGATTCTTTGCGGTTTTCTGTGTATAAGATCATATCATCTTCAAATAGTGATACTTTTACTTTTTCCCTACCAATCTGGATGCCCTTTACTTCTTTTTCTAACCTAACTGCTCTGGCTAAGACCTCCAGCACAATGTTGAATAAGAGTGGTGATAAAGGGCATCATTGTCTTTTTCCTGTTATCAAGGGGAATGCTTTCAAGCTGTTTCCATTTAGGATGATGTTGGCTGTTGGCTTTGTATAAATGCCCTTTATTATGCTGAGGAATTTTCCTTCTATTCCTATTTTGTTGAGAGTTTTTATCATGAAGGGTGTTGGACTTTGTCAAATGCCTTTTCTGCATTGATTGATAAGACCATGTGGTTCTTGCCTTTTGTTTATTGAAGTGATGGACTTCATTGATTGTTTCTTATAATGTTGAACCATCCCTCCATACATGGTATAACTCCCACTTGATCATGGTGAATTAATTTTTTGATATGTTGCTGAATTCTATTGGCTAGAATTTTGTTGAGGATTTTTGCATAAATGTTCTTGAGAGATATTTGCCTGTAATTTTCTTTGTTTCTGGTGTCTTTACCTGGTTCTGGTATCAGGGTTATGCTGGCTTCATAGAATAAGTTTGGGAATATTCCATCCTTTGCTATGCTCTGAAATAACTTTAGTAGTAGTAGTGTTAACTCTTCTCTGAAATTTTGGTAGAATTCTCCAGTGAAGCCATCGGGGCCAGGGCTTTTTTTCTGTTGGGAGTTTTTAAATTATCTTTTCAATCTCTTCGTTTGTTACAGGTTTATTTACTTGTCCTACCACTGTTTGTGTTAGTTTAGGTAGGTAGTGAGTTTCTCGAAATTTGTCCATTTCTTCTAGGTTTTCAAATTTGGTACAGTACAGTTTTTCATAGTATTCTGTTATGATTCTCTTAGTCTGTTGTGATATCATCCATCTCAATTCTTATATGGGTTATTTGCTTCCTTCTGTTTTTCTTTTGTCAGTTTCGCCAATGGTTTATCAATTTTGTTGATATTTTCAAAGAACCAACTTTTGGTCTTGTTAACTCAACTGTTTTTCTATTCTCTACTGCATTTAATTATGCTCTAATTTTTATTATTTCCTTACTTCTGGTGCCCGAGGGCTTCTTTTGCTGCTCTCTTTCTACTTGTTCCAGTTGTACGGTTAACCTTTAGATTTTGGCCCTTTCTGCTTTTTCGATGTGTGCATTTATTCCCATAAACTGACGTCTGAGTAGTGCTTTTGCTGTGTCCCAAAGGTTCTGGTAGGATGTGTTTTCATTCTTGTTTGATTCGGTGAATTTCTTTATTCTAGCCTTAATTTCTTCTATAACCAGTAGTTTTTAAGCAAAGTGTTGCTCAGTTTCCATGTGTTTGACTGTTTTCCCTGTTATTGATTTCTACTTGTATGGCTTTTTGGTCAGAAAAAATGCTTTATAATATTTTGATGCTTTGGATTCTGTTAAGGCTTGCTTTATGGACTGATATGTGGTCTATTCTGGAGAATGTTCCATGTGCATTGGAAAAGAAAGTATACTTCGCTGCTGTTGGGTGGACTGTTCAGTATATATCTATGAGATCAAGTTTGTTGATTGTAACATTTAGATCTTGTGTGTCTTTGTTGAGTTTCTTTCTAGATGTTCTGTCCTTCACTGGAAGTGGAGTGTTGAAGTCTCCTACTAGTATTGTGGAGCTGTCTATCTCTCTCTTCAAAGCTATTAGAGTTTCTTTTATGTACTTTAGAGCCCTGTCATTGGGCACGTAAATATTTATTACAGTTATGTTATCCGGGTGCACTGGCCCTTTAATCATTATATTGTGTCCTTCCTTATCCTTTGTGGTGGATTTTACTTTAAAGTCAATGTTTTCAGAGATTCATATCGCCACTTCTGCTCTTTTTTGAGTGTTATTTGCTTGATATATTTTTCTCCATCCTTTGAGTTTAAGTTTTTTCGTGTCTTTAAGTCTAAGGTGTATCGCTTATAGGCAGTAAATAGATGGATTTTTATCCAATGTGTCACTCTCTGTCTCTTTATTGGTGCATTTAGTCCATTTACAATCAGCGTCCTTATGACAGGTATGAGTTCAGTGCTGCCATTTTGATGTCTTTTCTCGTATGTTGTTGACAGTTTCTTTGTTCCACTTAATTTTCTGTGCTGAGTCATTTTTCTTGATGTATTATCTTTCTATCCTTTTCATTGTTGTTGATTTTGTGTTTGCTGAGTCTTTATACTTTTCTTGTGTTTTGTTTTGATGTGTAGGATTGTTAGTTTTCTTTGTGGTTACCTTAATATTTACCACTATTTTCCTAAGTTTAAACCAGTCTTTTATTTCTTTATATCACCTTGACTTCTTCTCCATATGAAAAATCTAGATGTACATTTTTTAGTCCTACTTTTTTTTTTTTTAATTGTACTTCAGGTGAAGGTTTACAGAACAAATAGTTTCCCATTAAACAGTAGTACACATATTGTTTTATGACATTTCATAACAACCCCAAGACCTGTCAGCCCTCTCCCTTCTCAACATTTTTTTTTTTTTTTTTGGTGAAAGTTTACATAGCTAAAGATACACCTTTTCAAAAATTTCTACATGCACAGTTCAGTGACATTGACTACGCTCTTCCATTTGTGCTGCTATTCTCACTTTAGAAGAAGGTTTACAGAACAAAGTAGTTTCTCATTGAACAGTACACATTGAAAATGTTTAACAACCTCACTACACATCAACACTGTTCTTACTAAACTTTGGGTTCCCTATCATCAGCTTTCCTGTCCCCTTCTGCCTTCTAGCCTTTGTCCCTGGACTGTTGTGCCTCATTAGTCCCGTTCTGTTTTATGGGGCTGTCCAATCCCTGGCTGAATGTTGAACCTTGGAAGTGACTTCACCACTGAGCTAAAAGGGTGTCTGGGGGCCATAGTCTCGGGGTTTCTCCAGTCTCCTTTAGGCCAGTAAATTTGCTCCTTTTCTGTGTGTGTGTTAGAAATTTGTTCTGTATCATTCACCAGCTCTGTCCAGAACCCTCTGTTGTGATCCTGGTCAGAGCAGTCAGTGGTGGTAGCCGGGCACCATCTAGCTGTACTGGACTCAGTCTGGTGGAGGCCTTGGTAGCTGTGGTCCATTAGTCCTTTGTACTAATCTTTTCTTTGTATCCTGTTCTCTTCTTTCTCCCTTGCTCCCAAAAGAAAGAGACCAGTGGAGTATCTTAGGTGGCCACTCACAGGCTTTTAAGACCCCAGATGCTACTCACCAAGGTAGAATGTAGAACATTGTCTTTATAAACTGTGTTATGCCAATTGAGCTAGATGTTCCCCGAGACCATGGTCCACGCAGGCCCAGGCCCAACAATTCAGTCCCTCAGAGAGTTTCGATGTGTCTATGGAGCTTCCATGACCTTTCCTTGTACAAGCTGTGCTGGTTTCCCCAGTATTGTGTACTGTCTCACCCTTCACCAAAGACTCCGCTTACCTACTGCCTGTTTAGTATCCGCCCCCCCAATCCCTGGTAACCAACAAAGATTGTTACTTTTTGTATATTAACTTTTTCATGGGTTTTTACAATAGAGGTCTCATACAATATTTGTCCTTTTGTGCTTGACTTATTTCACTCAGCATAATGTCCCCCAGTTTCATCCATCTTATGACATGCTTCACAGATTAATCATTGTTCTTTCTCATTGCATACTACTCCATTGTGTGTATGTACCATAGTTTGTTTATCCATTCATCTGTTGCTAATTGGCATCTAGGTTGTTTCCATCTTTTTGCTACTGTGAACAATGCTGCCATGAACATGGGTGTGCATATGTCTATTCGTGTGACGGCTCTTATTTCATTAGGATGTATTCCTAAGAGTGGGATTGCTGGATGGTATGGTATTTCTATTTCTAGCTTTCTAAGGAAGTGCCATATCATTTTCCAAAATGGTTGTAGCATTTTGCGTTCCCACCAGCAGGGTGTAAGAGTTCTGATCTCCCCGCAGCCCCTCCAACATGCTATTTCCAGTGTTTTTCATTCGTGCCACTAATGCCAGGGTCAGATAGTATCTCACTGTGATTTTAATTAGTATTTCTGTAATGGCTAGTGATCGTGAGCATTTCCTCATGTGTCTGCTGTCCGTTTGAATGTCTTTTTTGGTGAAGTGTCTGTTCATTTCCTTTGCCCATTTTTAAATAGGATTATTTGCCTTTTTGTTGTAGAGGTGTTGGATTTTCTTGTAGATTATGGAAATTAGACCATTATCTGACTTGTACTCTCCAAAATTTTTTTCCCAGTCTGTAGGTTCTCTTTTTAGTCTTTTGGTGAAGGCTTCTGAAGAGCATTGGTGTTTGATTTTTAGAAGATCCCAGTTATCTAGCTTATCTGTTGGGGTTTGTGTGTTGATGGTTATGGTTTGTATCCTGCTAATGCTGTGTATTAGGGCCTCTAGCATTGATCCTAGTTTTCTTCTATGAACTGTATAGTTTTAGGCTTTATATTCAGGTCTTTGATACATTTTGAAGTAGTTTTTGTATACGGCGTGAGGTATGGGTCCTGTTTCATCTTTTTGCAGATGGATATCCAGTTTTGCCATCACTGTTTGTTAAAAAGACTGTCTTTTCCCCATCTGATGGACTTTGGGCCCTTGTCAAAGATCAGGTGACCATAGGTGGATGGATTTACATCTGGGTTCTCAATTCTGTTCCATTGGTCAATGGATCTGTTGTTGTACAAGTACCAAGCTGTTTTGACTACTGTAGATGTATACTAGGCAATGAGGTCATGTAGCGTAAGTCCTCCAACTTTATTCTTCTTCTTCAGTAGTGCTTTACTTATTCAGGGCTTCTTCGCTTTCCATATGAAGTTAATGATTAGTGTTTCCATCTCTTTGAAGAATGTTGTTGGTATTTGGATTGGGATTGCATTGCATTTGTAAATTGCTCTGGGTAGAATTGTCATTTTCACAATGTTTACTCTACCTATCCATGAGCATTGTATGTTTTTCCATTTATGTAGATCCCTTTGGGTTTCTTGCAGTAATGTTTTGTTGTTTTCTTTATATAGGTCTTTTACATCCCTGGTCAGATTTATTCCTATGTATTTTATTTTTCTAGGGGCTATTATAAATGGTATTGTTTTCCTGATTTCCTTTTCATCGTTCTCCTTATTGGTGTATAGCAATCCAACTGATTTTTGAATGTTTATCTTGTATCCTGCTACTCTGTTGAATCTTTCTATTAGTTCCAGTAGATCTCTCGTGGAGTCTTTAGGATTTTCTCAGTATAGTATCATATCATACACAAACAGGGGCAGTTTAACTTGTTCATTACCAGTATGGATGCCATTTATTTCTTTTTCTTGCCATATTGCTCTAGCTAGAACTTCCACCACAATGTTAACTAGGAGTGGTGATAAAGGGCATCCTTGTCTTGTGCCTGTTCTCAAAGGGAATGTTTTCAACCGGTCTCCATTAAGAGTGATGTTGGCCATTGGTTTTACAGAGATGTACTTTATTATGTTGAGATATTTCCCTTCTATACCCATTTTCTTGAGAGTTTTTATCAGGAATTGTTGTTGGACATTGTTGAATGTCTTTTCTTCATCAATGGAGATGACCACGTGATTCTTTTGTTTCCTTTTATTTATGTGGTGGATTACGTTGATTGATTTTCTAATCTTGAAGCATCCTTGCATACCTGGTATGAATCCTGCTTGGTTGTGGTGCATTTTTTTATGATATGATGCTGAATTCTATTGGCTAGAATTTTGTTGAGAATATTTGCATTTATATTCATGAAACATATTGGTCTCCAATTTTCTTTTTTTGTGGCATCTTTGCCTTATTTTGGTATCAGGGTTATGCTGGCTTCACAGAATGAATTCGGAAGTGTTGCTTCTTTCTCTATGCTCTGAAATAGCTTGAGTAGTACTGGTACAAGCTCTTCTGTAAATGTTTTGTAGAATTCAGTGAAGCCATCTGGGCCATGGCTGGCAGTTCTTTTAATTACCCTTTCAATCTCTTCTCTTGTTATGGGTCTGTTGAGATTTTTAAAATCACTTTGTTGAAGTCTGGGTAGGTAGTGTGTTTCTAGAAATTTATCCATTTCATCTAGGTTTTCAAAATTGTTGGAGTATAGTTTTTCATAATATTCTGTTATGATCCTTTTTATTTCATTTGGGTCTGTTATAATGCCCATTTCATTACTTATGTGGGTTGTTCGCATCCTCTCCTGTTTTTCTTTTGTCAGTCTGGCTAGGGGTTTGTCGATTTTGTTGATCCTTTCAAAGAACCAACTTTTAGTTGTGTTGATTCTTTCTATTGTTTTTCTGTTCTCTATTTCATTGATTTCTGCTCTGATCTTTATTATTTCCTTTCTTCCGGTGGTTGTGGGCTTCTTTTGCTGTTGTCATTCAATTTGTTTGAGTTGTGTAGTTAATGTTTTGATTTTGTCCCTTTCTTCTTTTTTGATTTGTGCATCTATTGCTATAAATTGTCCTCTGAGGACCACCTTTGCTGTGTCCCAAAGGTTTTTGTATGATGTGTTTTCATTCTCATTTGATTCTAGGAATTTTTTCATTCCATCTCTGATTTCTTCTATTACCCAGTGATGTGTATGCAGGGTATTATTCAGTTTACATGAAATTGATTTATTTTCCCTGCTCTTTCTCTTGTTAATTTCTACCTTGATGACATTTTGGTCAGAGAAGATAGTTTGAATTATCTTCAACGTTTTGGATCTTGCTGAGTATTGCTCTGTGGCCTAAGATGTGGTCTATTTTGGAGAATGTTCCATGTGCATTGGGAAAGAATGTGTACTTTGCAGTGGTTGGATGGAGTGTTCTATATATGTCCATGAGGTCAAGTTGGCTAATTGTGCCCTTTAGGTCTTCTGTATCTTTGCTGAGTTTCTTTCTAGTTGTTCTGTCCTTTACCGAGAATGCTGTGTTGAAGTTTCCTTGTATTATTGTGGAACTGTCAATTTCTCTATTCAGAACAGTTAGAGTTTTTGTATTTTGGAGCGTGTTATTGGGTGCGTATATGTTTATTACGGTTGTGTCTTCATGATGGATTGTCCCCTTAATCATTATATACTGTCCTTCTTTGTCTTTATGGTGGATTTTGTTTTAAAGTCTATTTTGTCTTAGATTAGTTTTTCCCACTCCTTCTCTTTTTTGGTAGTTGTTAGCTTGATATATTTTTTTCCGTCCTTTGACTTTTAATAAATTCACATCTTTGTTTCTAAGGTGTGTCTCTTGTAGACAGCATATTGATGGATGCTGTTTTTTAAATCCATTCTGTCACTCTCCGTCTCTTTATGGGTGCATTGAGTCCATTTACATTCAGTGTAATTATTGACAGATGTGAGTTTGTTGCTGTCATTTTGTAGTGCTTTTTTTTGTGGTGCTGACATTTTCTTTGTTCTTCTTACTCTCCTGTGCTGAATTCCTTTTGTTTGTGGATTTTTTGTTCATTTCTTTTATTTTTATAGGTTTTATTTTTACTGAGAATTTATGTTTTTCATCTTTATTTTGATGAGTGTATTTGTTAACTTTCTTTATGGTTACTGTGAAATTTAACCTTATCTTTCTAAGTCTGAAGCAGTATATAATTAATTGGTATCACCTTGCCTTCCTCTCCATTAGAAGGTTGTATACCTACACCATTTATTCCCTCTTTTATTGTTCTGATGTTGTTGTCATTTACAGATAAACTGCTCCGATTCCGTGTTGTAATTCTTTTGGTTTTGGATAGTCCTCGAGAGTTCATTTCCTAGATTAGTATCTGGCTGGTATGATCCTGCGTCCTAGATTCAGCCTTTGAGCTGAAGTTGTTTGTTCTCAGATTGAAGAATTCTCTTTAATAATTCTTGTAATTTTGATTTGGTTTTTACATAGTCCCTTAGTTTCTGTTTATCTGGAAATGTCCTAATTTTACCATCATATTTGAATGAGAGTTTTGCAGGATATATTATTCTCGGCTGGCAATTTTTTTCTTTCAAGGTTTTATATATGTTATCCCACTGCCTTCTTGCCTGCATGGTTTCTGCCAAATAATCTGAGCTTAGTCTTATTCTTTCTCCTCTGTATGGGACTTCTTGTTTTACACAAGCTGCTCTCAGGATTCTTTGTTTGTCTTTGGTTTTGACAAGTGTGATTATGATTTACCTTGGTGATTTTCTTTTGGGGTCTATCCTGTATGAGGTTTGTTGAGTTTCTTGGATGGCCAGCTTTTCACCTTTCATGATATTCGGCAAGTTTTCTGTCAGGAGTTCTGCAATGATCCTCTCTGTGTTTTCTGTTTTCTCCCCCTGTTCTGGAACTCCAATCACTTGCAAATTTTTGCTTTTGATTGTATCCCACATAACTCTCAGGGTTTCTTCATCTTTCTTTGTTCTTTTTGCTGAGTTTTCCTCCAACAGTGTTGTATCCAAGTTTTTGTCTTCAATTCCACTGATCCTGTCTTACACCGTTTCAAATCTGCTCCTCAGTGTTTTTATGATGCTGTCCACTTCTGAAATTTTCTTGTTTATCTTTTGAATTTCTAATTGTTGTTTTTGTATAATTTCTAGCTGTGAATTTATTTTGGTATTTTGTTCTTGCATTATTTTCCTGAATTTTTCTATTTTTTGTCTGTATTTCCCATGAATTTGTCTGCCTTTTCCATGAATTTTTCTATTTTTTCCTCATTTTTGTCTGCTTTTTGCTTCAACTCTTGGAGAATTCTGAGTATGAGAGTTGAATTCCCTATGAGGTAGTTCTAGTGCCTTTTCTTCCACTGGAAAGTCATCTTGTGTTTTATTTTGGACACTTACTGGAACCATCCTGTCCTGTTTTCTTAAATGTTTTGAGATTGTCTGCTGTATTCGGGGCTTTCAGAAGTTGTTTTTCTTGTTTATCGATTGTAGATTTGTTTGTTTCATCGTTTTTTTTATTCGGGTATGTCTGAGCAGGCAGACTGTGTGTTCTTTGTTGTTTGCTCGTCTTTGGGCACAATACTTTTTGCCTCCTTCTCCAATTGGCAGGGTCTGTCGCTCAGAGATGGTACAGCAAGGCAGTTCTAGCTAAAGAGGAGTTGCTGGGATGGGTTACTTGTGGCACTTACTACAGCCACCAGGGCAGGTCAGTAATCAGTGCAGGGCAGGTTCCAGTAGGCCATGCCTGTGCTGCTTGTTGGTGTGATGTTAAGCGCATGGTGCAGGTAGGCAGGATGGAGGAAGGAGATTGTTATGTGTGGAGCTAAGATGGATATGGGAGAGAAGAGATAGGAACAGGAACCAAAAACATACAAACAAACAAAAGTTCTAGGAGTGCCTGTCGTTGAAGTGGAAAGATGAGCAACTATGAAATGGAGAAAAACAAAAAGGGGAAGAAGAAAAATAAAAAATGAAAAGAATGGATAATAAAAATTAGAAAGAAAATGAACAGCAAAGTTCATACATATCCCACCGGTGTCGTTACGAGGTCTGGGGAACTTGGTCCCAGGTTTTGGAGTACAGTCTGGGTAGAAGGCATAGAGGTATTCAGTGCCAGTATTCAGGGAACAGGAAGCGAAGGAAGGTATAGATGAGAAACTGAGTAATGAAGAAAGACAAAAAGGGAAAAAGAGGGAAAGGAAAACAGAATTTAAAAAAAAAAAAAAAAAGAACAAGAAAAGCCCCCAAGAAACAGAAAAAAAATAAAACATGAAAAAAGAAATGCTATCAGGGATCCCTCTGCTCGTCTGTGCAAGCTGAGGGGGTAGTTCCCAAGCCGTGTAGCACTCCCCAGCCAGAATGGTCTCCCAACTCAATAAAAGAAAAGAAAACAAACAAACAATTTGAAACAAACAAACAAAACCCAGGGATTCCACCAGCCTGGCAGCACAGACCGGCAAGCAATTCCACACTCGAACGGAGCTCTGCAGCCCCTTAGGAAGGAGCAAAGATGGCGGAAGAAGCCAGGTATTTGAGCGAAAGGAGGGGGAGGTGGTGAGAAGTAAGGAAGTAATCAAAAGAAGGGGAAAAAAGCAATACCAGTAACCAACAAATAGCACTCAGGGAGCCGGCCAGTGCAGGCGGGTGGAATCCAAGCAGCTGGTGCTTCCTGGCCAAGAGACTGTGGCTGACCAGAAGCAGAGGATGCTGAGTGGGGGTAAAGAAGGGTGGGGGATGGGAAAGTGTATATCACAAATTACCGGTTGTTTTGTCTACTGCTGCAAACTCTGTGAAGCTGCTTTTTTGTACCCCCTATTTGCTGGTATCTGGTAGGAGTCCAAGATGGTGGATCTGTGCTGCGTTAGCTGATTGCGGACCTCTGCATGAATCTCTCCTTGCTCTCCATTCTCTGTCAGTTTTCTCACTCCATTTGGTGCTTGGCTGAGTTCTTTATCTCTTCATTTGATATTTTAGGGCTTCAGGATTGCTGTTTTCTGTTTGGCTTAGTTTTTAGGATCTTTTCTGTGCAGGGACGGCATGGTGCTTCTGCCTAGAGTGCCATTTTGCCGGAAGTCCTCCTAGTCCCTCTTTTTTGTTTTGATGTTGTCATCTTTTACATATTGACGTTTCTGTTTTCCTATTTTTCAGTGTTTAGCTTTGATTTAGTTTTGTGACTTCCATATCTGGGTTGATATCTGGTTGCTCTGTCCTGTGTTCTAATCTTGGGTTATTATCTGATGTTATTGATTTTCTAACTGTAGGCCTCTGTTTAGTATTTCTTGTCATTTTGGTTTGGTTTCTGCAAATTCCCTTAAATTCTGTTTATCTGGAAACGACTTAATTTGGCCATCACATTTGAGAAACAGTTTTGCTGGATATATAATTCTTTGCTAGAAATTGTTTTCCTTTAAGGCTTTATGTATGTCATCTCATTGCCTTCTTGCCTGAATGGTTTCTGCTTAGTCCTAGCTTATTCCTATTGACTCTCCTTTGTAGATGACTTTTTATTTATTCCTAGCCACTCTTAAAATTCTCTCTTTATCTTTGGTTTTGGTAAGTTTGATTATAATATGTGTTGGTGAGTTTCTTTTGAGATCTACCTTCTGTGGGGTTCAATGAGCATCTTGGATAGATATCTTCTCATTTTTCACGATATCAGGGAAGTTTTCTGACAAGAAATCTTCAACAATTCTCTCTGTATTTTCTGTTATCCCCCCCTGTTCTGGTACTCCAATCACTCTTAGGTTATTCCTCTTGATAGAATCCCACATAATTCTTAGGGTTTCTTCATTTATAATTCTTTTGTCTGATTTTTCCTCAAATAAGTTTGTGTCAAGTGCTTTATCTTCAGTCTCACCATTGCGTCAATTCTGCTCCTATGACTTTCTATAGAGCTGTCTAACGCTGATATTTTATTGTTAATCTTCCGGATTTCTGATCGCTGTCTCTCTATAGATTCTTGTGGCCTGTTAAGTTTGTCATTATGATCTTCTCTAATTTTCTTAAGTTCCTCTATTGTGTGTTCTGCATTTTGCCTAATTTCTTCCTGATATCTTGAAGAGTTCTGTATATTAATCTTTTGTATTCCGCCCTTGGTAATTCTAAGAAATTTTCTTCCTCGGAAACATTTCTAGATTCTTTAGGGAGCTTGCTGAAATCATCATGGTCTGCTTCTTTATGTGAGTTGATATAGACTGTTGTCTCCAAGCCATCAGTAAGTCATTATATTTATTTTATGTTTGCTGACTATATGCTAGCTTGTTTCATTTCATTATGCCGAAATAGGCTGCTCGTGTGAACTAGCCCAATCACTGGCACCCCTGAAGCTCCAACATCCTGCCACCAGGCGGCCAGACCTGCCACTAAGTATGTGATCCCAGAAGTCTGCCCATTCCCCCGTATGGATTCAGTTCAGGTGTCCAGGTAGTCGGCGACCAAGTGTGTTGTGAAGATTCTCACCTACAGTCCTAGAGTTGCATAGGTGATTGATGTAGACACAGGCATCTGGCTGTAGTAGGTGGGGGGACATATGATGAGCAAGGCAGGGGGCCAAGAGCCTCCCCTGAGTGTCCAGAAGGAAAGCATGTCCCTGTTCCCTAGAGTGCATAGGTGGGAGGGTTTTGCAGCTGGACTATGAGCACACAATGCATTGGCTGTAAGGACTGGGGGGCACCTCTTATTCTTGGGCCCCTGTCACATGTGGGTAGGTGGAGCCACCAGTCCTCAGGTCCCTGATGTGGGTAGGTGAAGACTCTGCTTAATGAGCAGAGCAGTGTCAAATGTCACAAACCTGCCACTTCACAGCTGAAACAGTTGGAAGTTAAACTTCAGGTATATACCACCCTGTTGTGCTGTAGTAATGAGGGCCTATGCTGTTGAAATGGGCCTACACAAGTCTATGCAGGGGGAAAAGCACTCAAAGTCCATGGATCCCTTATGCCTGTGCTTAGGCAATGGAGCTGTGCCTACACTGAATTCCTGGCTTTGGGAGCCGGCAGATTTTTTTTTTTCCCATTTGTTAATCTGTTCACTCTCCAAGGCTGGGAGAATGGCTCAGGGTGCATGCTGGGTCCTACTTCCAGCCCAGGGGACTTGGCAATTGCTGAAGCTGTCCCAGACTCACTGCAAAGCGTGGAGCGGGGAGGTAAATGGGAGAGAGGTTTTTCCCAAAGGGGGGTGTTTTAGATTCATGCGGTAGGCCAGATGCAAGTACTTATCTTTTGCCGATCAAGGGCTGCTTCTCACTGGTTCTAGATGGCCGAGTAGACTCTCTGCCACTGAGTCTCTGCTAATATGGAAAACACCTCCCGAGCACCGCTGCCTGCCTGCCTGACCACTCACCTCCAAGCTGAACCAGGTTGAAGAGCTCCAGCTCTCACCAGGTCAGGTCTGGCAACTCCTTGCTGTTTCTGAACCATCTCTCCCTCCCTTTGCCACTCAGTCTGATTCCTCAACTTTGCCTTTGATATTTAGGGCTCCTAGATTGTTATATATAATAGATTCACTTGTTTTTTGGGGTCTTTGTTGTGAGAGGGACCACTGGAAGTGTCTGACTACTCCGCCATCTTGGCTCTGCCTCTCTTTTTTCTGTTTTAAATTCATCATTGAGAAGTTTCCCTTCCATATAATTCGCATATTGGACCAAATGATGAAGATGAAAATAAATAAATAATCCTCCAAAATCCCAGACAAATTAAAGCATGAAATTATTTTACAATCCCCATTTCCTCCTTCTGAGATAGCTGAAACAGAGGGTTTTTTTTCCTAATTTTTAAGTTATTGAAAAGAATTACAATATGGCCTTAAAACAGACAAAGCTAACAAGAGAAATTACAGGCATAAAATTAGTTGATGTCATTCTGCCATTCTGAATGTCAATGGTAGGACCAAAAAATGTTGGTGTCATATCGTAAATAAAGGAAGGGGAAAAAGAAAATGAAGTAGTATGATAGAAAGTTAAAACAAAGAGGGAAAGCAAGAAGAAAAGTTTGCCACCTTAAATGTGATTTCTCATCAAGCAGGCTTCAGAGTATACCACTGTGCACACAAAAAAGATGAACTAAGACAATGAAATTACTATTATCATTATGAAAACACATCACAAACTCAATTTCATTAACACCTTGCTATTTTCCCCTTCCTTGCTAAATATATCCTTTTTATGCATAACAGAGATTGTTTCAGTTATTAAGAATTGTAAGAGAGCATGCTTACAAAAATTAGCTAAATGTCGCACAATAAAAGAACCACTGCAATGTAGGAAATTGAGTTCATTTTCTTTGAGGGAATAAGTGTCTATTAAATTTTTTCCAGTACCATAGCTAATTAATATAAAAGGAATATAATATGCCATTTAATGTAATACCAAAATTTCTTGCTTAAAAATGGTTAATTTCTTCAACATGATATAGGAATAACCACAACTAAGTATCATTACTTTTAATTGTTGATGTTTTGTTGTTGTTAGGAGCCATCAAGTCATTTCTGACTCATGTACAACAGAATGAAACACTGCCTGATCCTGCGCCATCCCCACAAACGGTGCTATGCTTGAGCCCAACGTTGCAGGCTCTATGTCCATCTCATTGAGGGCCTTCCTCTCTTTCACTGACCCTCTACTTTACCTAGGATGATGTATTTCTCCAGGGACTGAACTCTCCTAATAACACGTCCAAAGTACTTGAGATGAAGTCTCACCATCCTCGCTTCCAAGGAGCATTCTGACTGTATTTCCTCCAGTATAGACTTGTTTGTTCTTCCGGCAGTCCATGATATATTCAATATTCTTTGTCAACACCAAAATGCAAAGGCATCAATTCTTTTTCAGTCTTCTCTGTTTATTGTCTAGCTTTCACATGCATATGAAGCCATTGAAAATACCATGGCTTGGGTCAGGTGCACCTTAGTCCTCAAAATGACATCTTTGCTTTTTAACACTTCAAGCAGACTTTAAAGAGGTCTTTTACAGAAGATTTACTCAATGTAATATATCATTTGATTTCTTGACATTTGCTTCCTTGGGGAGTGATTGTGTAGCCAAGTAAAATAAAATCCTTGACAACTTCAATCTTTTCTCCCTTTATCATGATGTTGCTTATTGGTCCAGATTTCTTTATGTTGACGTATAGGTTGAGGTGTAATCCACACTGAAGGCTGTATGTATTCTTTCATCTTTATCAGAAAGTGCTTCAAGTCCTCTTTGTTTTCAGCAAGCAAAGTTGTGTCATCTGCATATTACAGGTTGTTAATTAGTTTTCCTCCAATCCTGATGCCAAGGTCTTCTTTACAGAGTCCAGCTTCTTGGATTATCTGCTCAGCATACAGACTGAACAAGTATGGTGAAAGCATACAGCCTTGACACCCACCTTTCCTGATTTTAAACCATGCAGCAACCCCTTGTTCTGCTCAAATGACTGCCTCCTGTTCTATGCACAGGTTCCACATGGGCACAATTAAAGTGTCCTGGAATTCCCCTTCTTTGCAATGTTGTCCATAATTTGTTATGATCCACACAGTCGAATACCTTTGCATAGTCAATAAAACACAGGTAAACATCTTTATGGTATTCTCTGCTTTCAACCAAGATCCATCTGACATCAGCAGTGATATCCCTCATCCCACATCCTCTTCTGAATCCAGCTTGAATTTCTGGCAGTTCTCTGTTGACGTACTGCTGCAACCGTTTTTGAATTTTCTTCAGCAAAATTTTACTTGTGTGTAACATTAATGACAGTGCTAGATAATTTCTGCCTTCTGTTGGACCACCTTTCTTTGAAATGGGCACAAATACAGATCTCTTCCAGTCAGTTGGCCAGGTAGCTGTCTTCCAAATTTCTTGGCATAGACAATTGAGCACCTCCAGCATTGCATTCATTTGTTGAAACATCTCTACTGGTATTCCATCAATTCCTGGAGCCTTGTTTTTCGCCAGTGCCTTCAGTGCAGCTTGGATTTCTTCCTTAGATACCATTCGTTCTTTATCATATGCTTCCTCCTGAAATGGCTGAATGTCGACCAATTATTTTAGGTACAGTGAACCTGTGTATCCCTTCCGTCTTCTTTTGATGCTTCCTGTGTTATTCAATATTTTGTCCATAGAGACCTTCAATATTGCAACTCAATGCTTGAATTTTTTCTTTAGTTCTGTCAGCTTGAGAAATGCCAAAGATGTTCTTCCGTTCTGGTTTGCTAATTCCAGTTCTTTGCACACTTCATTATAATACTTTGTCTTCTCGATCCGTCCTTTGAAATCTACAGTCCATCTCTTTTATTTGATTATTTTTTTTATTCACTTTAACTGCTCTAAGTTCAAGAGCAAGTTTCAGAGTCTCTTCTCACACCCATTTGGTCTTGTCTTTCTTTCCTGTCTTTTTAAAGGCTTTTTGCCTTCTTCATGTATGATGTGCTTGATGTCATCCCATAACTCATCTGGGTTTCTGTCATTAGTGTTGAGTGCACCAAATCTATTCTTGAGATGGTCTCTAAATTCAAGTGAGATATACTCAAAGTCATATTTTGTTTCTCGTAGACTTGCTCTAATGTTCTTTTGCTTCAACTTGAACTTGCATATGGGCAATTGATGGTCTGTTCTGTAGTCCACCCCTGGCATTGTTCTAATGATAATGAGCTTCTCCATTGTCTCTTTCCACAGATGTAGTCAATTTGATTTCTGTGTATTTCATCTGGCAAGGTCCATGTGTATAGTCAGGTTTTGTTGTTGAAAAAAAAGTATTTGCAATGAATATACTGTTGCTGTTGAAAAATTATATCATGCCATCTCCGGCATCATTTCTATCACCAAGGCCATATATTCCAACTATCGATTATTCTTTGTTTCCAACTTTCACATTTCAATCAACAGTAATTATCAATGCATCTTGACTGCATGTTTGATTAGTTTCAAACTACAGATGTTGGTAAAAACCCTCAATTTTTTCATCTTTAGCATTAGCATTTGGTGTGTAAGTTTGAATAACAGTTGCCTTCCTTGTAGGCCTATGGATATTATCCTATCACTGACAGCACTGTACTTCAGGAAAGATTTTGAAATATTCTTTTGGATGATGAAAGTGATGCCATTCCTCTTCAATTTGTTATTCCCAGTATAGTACATCATATCACTGCTGATTCAAAATGACCAATACCAGTCATTTCAGCTCACTAACATCTAGGATATCGATCTTTAACCGTTGCATTTCATTTTTGACAATTTCTAATTTTCCTAGATTCCTACTTTGTATATTCATGTTCTGATTATTAACGGATGTTTGAAGTTGTTTCTTCTCATTTTGAGTCGTGCCACATCAGCAAATGAAGGTTCCGAAAGCTTTAGTCCATTCATGTCATTTAGGTCAACTCTACTTTTAGGAGGTAGCTCTTCCTCAATCATATTTTGAGTCCTTTTCAACCTGAGAGTCTCATCTTCCAGCACTACTTCAGACAATGTTTCGCTGCTATCCATAAGGTTTTCATTGGCCAATTTTTTCAGAAGCAGACTGCCAGGTCCTTCTTCCTAGCCTGTCTTAGTCTGGAAGCTCTGCTGAAACCTGTCTACTATGGGTGATCTTGCTGGTATTTGAACTACTGGTGGCTTAGCTTCCAGCAACAGGCAAGCCACCACAGTATGACAAAGTGACAAATGGTGGTACTTTCAATTACCCAAGAATTATATATTAAATGTACCACATGTCTGTCTGCCAAAAAACCAAAGCAAAACCCAAGGCTGTTGAGCAGACTGTGGGGATATATGTCATTTAAACATGGCTGCACTATTGACAACTGCAGCCCCCACAGGCCTCTATGCTGTATACGACATGTTGGAGACTTGTCAGTGATGAGAAAGAGATTAGGCACAACTTGTTTTCCCAAACATATTGTCCTGTTACTGATTGGCTTGTTTACCTGAATTCCTTCTCCCTTGCCTGAAACTTATTGTTATGCACCCAAAGCCCATTGTTCTGTTATTTGCTTCACTGCTTGCTGTATTGACTATAAAATAAACTCCTGGGACTGAAGCCGGGGTTCGACTCCTCAGAGTGACCCTCCTGGCCCCACTTCTCTGTAAGAGTCGTGGCATTGGTTATTGTCTCCGCTGCCCCGACAACTGTTGCCACTGCGACAGTAGACTGCGACTCATAACAACTCTATAGGACACAGCAGAACTGCCCCATAGGGTTTCCAAGGAGGGGTTGGTGGATTTGAACTGCTGACATTTTAATTAGTAGATGAACTCTCAACCAGTGTGCCACCAGGGTCCCCCTGTCTGCCAAAGAAGGATATAATTTATTTAATTTTAAAAATAACTTATCTTGACAACAGTATAAAATAAGATGAGTTTATAGCATCTGAAAATGGAACCTAAGGTATTATTTTAATATTAAGGAATAATTTTAGGTCTATAACTGTAGCCCATATTTTCTGTCATAAAGCTTAGATATAAATTCATACCTGATAATTTGACAATGTAAAATAATAGAGTGCAATTTCAACAAGGATTGTTACCACACATTCATTTGAGATTACAAAACACAGACAATTGCTTTAAAAGCATGATTATGGGGATTATACTTCCAAAAACAGTACACTATATGAGCTTAGTACCCAGAGCAATAACACCTCAAGACTAGGGATACATCAGTGGGGACAAAAATAGACAGGAGGCAAATTAAGCCACAGAGTTTGTGGTCTGAGTGACAATGAGGGTGAAGTCCCCAAGCACTCATGAGAAAACACAGGAGGTGCAGCAGGCTACAAAGGGAAGGTGAAGAGGGTTTAAGGAGGCTTGAGTGGATTCACCTAGAAATCACTGTCAGGTATAGCACTTTTTAAATGACAAGATGTGTTTCCAATTCTAAGGTATAAATTAGAACAAAGTTTGGTTAAAAAAGAAAAGAAAACAAAAAATGAACACCAAGAAAACCAAACAAAAAAAAGTTTGGTTTTAAATTGAGGTCTGCCTATACAGTTGATCTTTTCTCCATAATTCTATAATCTGCAGAAATGCTCCTTTAACTCCTACTCACTGACAACATCTTGTCTCCTAGTCTGAAATCTAAGCCACTGTATGCCAGAAAAAGACCTGTGTCCTCATCTATAGGTCCATATTTTCTACATCATCTGGCCAGAGAATAACTATGTACTGGCTACTGCTCAGACACCTTTCCACAGAAGTGCCCAGATAAATCCTGCACACACTCCTTTCCGTTAATACCCTGACAAATACTTTTTCCCAGCTATTTTAGGAAATCAAACCTATCCATCCCAAGTCCTTCCAATGACCAACAAGGGCTCTCAAAACGGAGAAAACACAGAGGCCACCTGCTGTTGGATTTAATTTTCTTAATTTTACTATCTAGTAATAACTATTAAATACTTCCTTACTATTCTGGCACTAGTCAAGTTAGACATTTGAACAATTTAAGTAATTTGTTTTCTAAATCCACAATTTACATGTATTTTTTAAAAAATGTGTCATATTTTCCAAAAAAGTAAATCAGAAAATAACAGCTCTCCCTAAAAAACAAGAAAGCTGTCCAGAGCATTTTGTAAAAGGTTGGGATGAAGAGCACAATTCATAGTACTTGCTGGGTTTTTTTTTCCTTATTAATTAAAAATTATATTTATTTAGGACAAGAGGTATGTTATAACTTAAAATGAAACTTTGATATTACATTATTAAGAGAATTGCAATGGTTAGAGAGCAGCAGGTCAAAAATATTCCAATTCTTTTCCCAATATTGTTAAGTTTAGAATTATTGCAGAATAAATTATATAAATTATTGATTCTCATTTTCCATCTCTAATATTTATGTGTCTCTTTAAAGTGCCAGGGAAGGTAATTTATTTATATTTTCAGACTGCTTTGAAGTTTAAACTTCAAGCCCTTTTCAAGTGCTTTTCTATCTTTATGAAATAGAAACAGTATGATTAACATTGTGATGTAAGCATTACAGGGCAACATATAAGTTCAAAAGTATATTAAATTAATTTAATATGTCAAAATTAATTAAATATGTTTGAGGCCAGATATTTCTATTTAAGTTTTAAAAAGAAAAAGAAATGTGTTTTTCTTTAGATTGACAGCACGGCACAGTGGAAAAATTCCCAGACTAAATGTCAAAAGATCTAGATTCTGCAACTAACTCTGGACTTCACATAGCCTTCATTTTCAATTTCCTTATCTGAAAAAGGAGAAAGACCAAAAAAAAAAAAAAAATCCTGTCTTATCTGTTGTGGAGAGTTCACGTAAGATGATCAAATTAAATAATGGAAATAGATACACTTTGTGAGTATCAAGGACCCTATAAGCACAAATGATTTTTCCCTCCACACTGTATGGAATCAATTAATCACTTCCTCTTTTGGGATCCACAAATAAAAATGTTCATAATATTCTGGGAGTTACAGTGTACGTGTGGTAAAATAATTTGTGACTATATTTAGTTATACAGTTTAAGTTCCTTGGAAGAAGAGATTTTTACTATATATGCCTTTTTCAAAGATTAAGTACTCAATAAACAGTTACTCTCTGAATAAAGAAATGATTGATCAAAGAATTAATAAAATAACAAATACTAGTAAAGAGTAAAGACAGGCACTTTTTAAAAAAGAACTTGAAAGTAGAGATTTCCCAGTGAAAACACCTTGATTTAACTCATTTGGAGAATTACCAACAAGCTCTCTGATTAAAAAAAAAAAAAAAAAAGGAAGACTCTGATTTGCATTGTTTCCCAGTTTCCATGATGTAAATATTTTCACTATGGTCAATTTCAAGCTACTAATGCGATCACTTAACAGAGATCTGGGAAAGGATGTACACAATATTCTCTTGCTGGCTATACAAGCCGACCCCAGCACATCACTGCTTATCTCTCCTTTTGCAGTAACTTAAACTGTACACCAACTTTTATTCTCATTGTTCATCTTTCCTTTGCTATTTAAAAAAACTATGTTGTGAAAATCAAGGCAGTAAACTTGACTTTGAGCCTTTAATGTTTTGGAGCCCTGGTGGCACAGTAGTTAAGCAGTCAGCTGCTAACCAAAAGGTCGGTAGTTCGAATCCACCAGCTGGTCCTTGGAAACTCTATGGGGCAGTTCTAGTCTGTCCTACAGAGCTGATGAAATCTCAGAGGCATAGAGTTAACATAGGTTAAATTCCAAAGAAAGTTCATGAGACAAATTATTTAATTGTGGTTTGTGGAATTCATTTAAAGTTTTTTAGACTACTTAGTTTGTCTCAAACGCAAAAATGAGAGGAATGTGGGTGACATTACTTACTCAATTGTGTTTCTGTCCACTTTTCCTGTCATGTTAATGCCATAGAACTGCTGCATGGCAGCTAGGGCGGACTGCATGGTCTCTGCAGAGCGCAGCACCGACATTCTGGGGTCAATTGGTGGAAGGTAGCCGTACTTTTGTAACCAAACCTGCAATAACAAGTACAGTTCCTTTTAGATCAACTTACATTTTTACAATAATTTTCTGCTAATTAATTCATGTCTATTGTAGATTTTTTAACATTATTTCCTCTACAAGAGCATACATTATTTAAGTGTGTGACCCATTTGTAATATATATTATGTAGTTTAGGTTATTTTAACATAATTTCAGTGGTTGTTATGGATTTTTCTACATACTTACAAATTATTATGTATGTATATACCCATATATATACATATATATGACTAATCATGTGTTGTAAAGTTATAGTATGTAAGGTACTATAATAAATAATGGATAAAATCACAAATAAGATTGTCTCTGCCCTCCAGGAACCCAACCTCCCAAAATGAAGGATGGTACTTTTCAACAGTGTGACCCCATTGAGACATTTATGCTGGAAGGGGTAGTTAATGTGCTCATGTCATATCTAAAAATGCCATTTTCCTGAAAAATAGACCAGTAACTACAATGGTGACAAGTAGCATCTTCACAGGGAAAACTTTCTTGTTCATCAGACATTTTTGGTATAAATTCTATGCGATCAGTCTATTCAATTGTAGCTAGGTGTCTCCAACTATAGGTAACTCTTTCTCATGTAAAGAACATTCTTTCTTTGTTTATTTAAGTTTCACTTTAATCCAAATTATGTAAGTAATCAAACTTTTCACATATAAAGTCCAATGCCCTTAATAAGTATGTTTGGCTCTCTCTTTAAAAGTATCAAGATTTTTATATATCATCCCTCACCGCCCCCACCCCCAGCCCACTCCCTGACCCTCACTCCAACCGCTGGGGAAAGAGGGATCTGGAGGACAGTGAGAGAAACAAGATGGAACTGAATTTACATCTAATCTTGATTGGAACTGGAGCAATGATTTAGAGTCATTTGAGATTAGATCGGAAAAGTAATACAAAATTTGTGTTCTTGGAAAAATATATCTCCACCAGGGAGAAATACTTTCTAGTTTTACAACTCTACATACTCATTTTAAAGGCAGAATCATATGTTCAGCCCGTATCCCATCATGATGTCCTTTACCTCAATCTTCCCCAGGGATCTAAGCTTTTTCTAAGCTCAGTGAACTACCTGTGTAATTGATAATTGTAATTCTGCCACTGGTACAGAATAGAAGCTGCGCTATTTATTGAAAAGTGTTCACCAGGGTGTGTTTCCCTCACTTCCTGGGTCTATTCATCATATAAATGATGATCCTATGAAATTGCAGCATTTCTGCAATACCTGATACACTTCCTTTATGAACTTAGAATTACAACACAGAAGAGTTATTTTCCCAATGAATATAAACAAGAAAGCTAGAAGTTAAATTGTACCAAAAAAATTTTTTTTAAAATAATGCTGACAATATCAAAGTCTTTATATGAGAAACATGAAATGAAATCGTTTGTGTTTTTCTAAGAAAATCATCCCCCCCTAAAAATTGCAGTACTATAAGCACAAACCACTGAAAACAAAATGAAACATTCTAAAACAATTTAAAAGATGAGCAGTGCATCACTGTCAAGAAGGTTTATTGGTGAAACTCCATCTAGTAAACTCATCTACCATATAGCAAAAACATATCAAGATACTCTTCTCATCTAATCTGTAATGAGCAGGCTGCCAGGAAAGACACGTATATTCAGTTACTTGGTTAACAGTGACGGAGTCTGAAATAGATTCCATTTTTTTCTGAATGAGTGAGATAGCATCTCACTGGCAATTTACTATTTAATAGGAAATTCAATACCTATTATCATGCAATTTCTCAAAAATTAGAACATTTTATCTTGATTTTTAACAATATACATGCAACAATATACTTATACTAAACTCCATTTCCATAACATGCTGCTTGCATTCATTTCTTACTTGCTGGAGACCTGACTTGTTGCTAGGTTACTCATGGGTGCTAAGCTACTGACAATTATGTTTACGAAGACAGTAAAGAGAAAACCATTAATAATAAAACCTATGATTTATATAAGATAGAAGTACTACATAAAATATAATTTTTAAGTGCATAATAAAAATAGTATGTTATATATATTCCTTAATCTTTCAAACAAATGATTTAGACTAATATAAAAAATAAATCCTGATTTTTCTTCAAGTTCTCTTTTACATTATATCTTTTATCATGAGAGGCGGTTTTTCAAAATGATTGAGAAGTGGGTAATTGTGTTTAATTTTTAAATGTTAAAAAAGAATCTACCACTTTATGGGCAATTTTTGTTTCCTGGCTGACAAATCAAGGGTATTAAGACCATGAGTCACCTTCAGTTGGTCACTCTTAATGACATTGTCATTTGTTAACAAATAAACTTTCTTTCACATTAAGAATTGACCACAAATAATTCCCAGTTCCACTATGTGTCCGTCAGTTTGCCGTACTGTGGTGGCTTGCATGTTGCTGTGATGCTGGAAGCTACCCACTTATATTTCAAATATCAGCAGAGTCACCTACGGTGGACAGATTTCAGCAAGGCTTCCAGGATAAGAAAAACTAGGAAGAAAGACCAGGCAGTCTACTTCTGAAAAAAACTGGCCAGTGTAAACCTTATGAATAGCAGTGGAACACTATCTGGTATAATGCCAGCAGACGAACCCCTCACGTTGGAATGCTCTGAAAATACAACTGGGGAAGAGCTGACTCCTCAAAGTAGAGTTGACCTTAATGATATGGATGGACTAAAGTTTTGGGGACCTTCACTTGCTTATGTGGCACAACTCAAAATGAGAAGAAACAGCTGTAAACATCCATTAATAATAGGAACATGGAATGAATGAATGTAAAAGTTGGGAACAAAAAAAGAAGGAATAGTAATTGGAAAATATGGCCTTGATAGCAAAATGACACCAGAGATAGCATGATAGAATTTTGCAAGACCAACAACTTATTCACTGAAAACACCTTTTTTCAACAACATAAATGGTGACTATACATGTAGACCTCATCAGATGGAAAACACAGGATTCAAACTGACTACATCTGTGGAAAAGCTAAAACATGGAAAGCTAGTATCATCAGCCAGATCAAGTCCAGGGGATGACTGCAGAACACACCATCAACTGCTCATATGCAAGTTCAAGCTGAAAATGAAGAAAATTAAAACAAGAACACAAGACTCAAAATATGACATTGAGTATATCCCACCTGAATTTGGACACCATCTCAATAATGGATTTGAAGCATGGAACAATAATGATCAAAGACCACACAAGTTATGGGATGACATCAAGAACATCATACACAACCAAAGCAAGAGGTCATTAAAAAGAAAGAAAGAAAATACCAAAATGGATGTCATAGAGACTTTGAAACTTGCTATTGAATGTAGAATAGCTGAAGTGAATGGAAGAAATGGTGAAGTGAAAGGGCTGAACAGAAAACTTCAAAGGGTGTCTCATGAAAATAAAGTATTATAATGAAATGTGCAAAGTCCTGGACATAGAAAATGAAAAGGGAAAAACACACTCAGCATTTCTCAAGCTGACAGAAATGAAGAAAAATTCAAGCCTCATATAGCAATTTAGAAGAATTCAATGGTCAAAATATTGAACAAAACAAGAAGCATCAAAAAAATATGGAAGGGGACTTCTGGCAACATGGTGCTGTAGGTAGAAGCACCACGACGTCCCTCCACAGCAAAGATCCAAAAAACTAAGCCAAACTGAGAAAACAGCAATCCTGAAACCCTAAACATCAAATGAAGAGATAAAGAACTCAGCTAAGCACCAAATGGAATAAAAAATTGACAGAGAACAGAGAGTGAGGAGACATATATGCAGAGGTCCCCTATCATCTAACACAGCACAGATCTGCCATCCTGGACTCCTATCAGAGATCAACAAACAGGGGGTACAAGAAAGCAGCTTCACGGAGCTTCCAGCAGGAAACAGAACCACCGCTAAACAGCGATATACGTCTTCCCATGCCCCACCCTTCTTCACCCAAACCCGGCCGCCTCTGCTTCCCGTGGCCACAGTCTCTTGGCCAGGAAGCACCAGCTGCTTGGATTCCACCCACCTGCACTGACCGACTCCCTGAGCACCCTTTGTTGGCTTCTGGTGTTGCTTTTTCCCCCTTCTTTTGATTTCTTCTTTACCTCTCACCACCTCCCTCTCTTTTCACTCAAATACCTGGCTCTGTGCACCATCCTTCCCTCTTCCTAAAGGGCTGAGCAGCTCCACTCGATTGTGGAACTGCTTCCCAGTCCATACTGCCACACTGGTGGGGATCCCAGGGCTTTAATTTGTTGGTTTGTTTTGAACTCTTTGTTTGGTTCCTTTTTTTTTTTTTTTTGAGATGGGAGTCCGTTCTGGCTGGGCAGTGCTACAAGGCTTGGGACCCACACCGTCAGCTTACGCAGATGCGCGGAGGGATCCCTGAGGGCATTTCTTTTTGTGTTTCTTTTTTTTTTTCTGTTTTCTGGGGGGATTTTCGTTTCTTTTTCTTAAATTTGCTTGTTTTCTTTTACCTCTTTTTCCTTTTTTGTTTTTCTTCATTACTCAGTTTCTTGTCTCTCTATACCTTCCTTCTCTTCTTGTACCCTGAACACCTTGTGCTCAGTGACACCTCTACACCTTCTAGCCAGGCTGTACTTCAACACCTGGGAGCAACGTCCCCAGACCTCGCAGCCACAGCAGTGGGATCCCTGGGAGCTTTTCTTTTTCTTTCTAATTTTGATTTATTCATTCTATTCTTTTCTTTTTTTCTTTTTCTTACTTTTTTATTTTTCTCCATTTCATAGTCGCTCATCTCTCGACTCTAACGACAACTTCGCCTAGCACTCTTTTTTGTTTGTATGTTTTTGGCTCCTGTTCCTCTCTCCTCTCTCCCATACGATCTTAACTCCACACATTACAATCCCACCCCCCAATCCAGCCTACCTGCACCATGTGCTTAACATCACACCACCAAGCAGCACAGGCATGGCTTACCGGTACCTGCCCTGCACTGATTACTGACCCGCCCTGGTAGCTGTAGTAAGTGCCAAAAACAACCCATCCCAGCCACGCCTCTTCAGCTAGACTTGCCCTGCTGTACCACATCTGAGGGACTAACACTGCCAGTTGGAGAAGGAGGTGAAAAGTATTATGCCCACAGACAAGCAAACAATAAAGAACACACAGCTTGCCTGCTCAGACATAGCCAAATTAAAAAAAAAAAAAAAAAAGGATGAAACAAACAAATCTACAATCAATGAACAAGAAAATTAACTACTAAATGCCCCAAAGACAGCAGACAATCTCAAAACATTTACAAAAACAGGAAAGGATGGTTCCAGGAGGTGTCCAAAATAAAACACCAGATGATTTCCAGTAAAAGAAAAGGCACTAGAACTACATTATAAGGAATTCATATCTCTAATATTCAGAGCTATCCAAGAGTTGAAGCAAAAAGCAGACAAAAATGGGGAAAAAATAGACAAATTCATGGAAAACACAGACAAAAATATGGAAGAATTCAGGAAAAAAATGCAGGAACAAAATGCCAAAATAAATTCACACCTAGGAATTATACAAAGACAACAATTAGAAATCTAAATGATAAACAACAAGGTTTCAGAAACCGACAGTGTCATAGAAGGGCTGAGGAGCAGATCTGAAACGGTGGAAGACAGGATCAGAGGAATTGAAGACAAAAACTTGGATACAACTCTGTTTAAGGAAAACTCAGAAAAAAGAATAGAGTAAAATGAAGATACCTTGAGAATTATTTGGGATATGATCAAAAGCAAAAATTTGTGAGTGATCAGAGTTCCAGAACACAGGGAGAAAACAGAAAACACAGAGAGGATCACTGAAGAACTGCTGAAAGAAAACTTGCCCAATATTATGAAAGATGAAAAGCTGGCCATTCAAGAAGCTCAAAAAACCCCATATAGAGAGACCCCAAAAGAAAATCACCAAGACATATCATAATCACACTTCACAAAACCAAAGACAAAGAATCCTGAGAGCAGCTCGTGAAAAACAAGAAGTCAGATACAGACGAGACACAATATGACTAAGCTCAGAATATTCAGCAGAAACCATGCAGGCAAGAAAGCAACAGGATGACATATATAAAACCTTGAAAGAAAAAAACTGCCAGCCAAGAATACATCCTGCAAAACGCTTGTTCAAATATAATTGTGAAATTAGGACAATTCCAGATAAACAGAAATTAAGGGACTATGCAAAAACCAAACAAAACTTACAAGAAGTATTAAAGGGAGTCCTTCAATCCGAGAAAAAACAACTTCAGCTCATAGGCTGAATCTAGGACACAGGATCATACTAGCCAGATACAAATCCAGGAAATGAACTCTCAAGGACTATCCAAAATCAAAAGAAATACAGTAGGGAAACAGCAGTTAATCTGTAAATGACAACAACATCATAACAATAAAAGAAGGAATAAAAGGTGTAGGTATAGAACCATCTAAAGGAGAAGAAAGCAAGGCGATACCAAGTAATAATAGACTGCTTCAAACTTAGAAAAATAAGGGTAAATTTCATGGTAACCACAAAGGAAGTTAACAAACTACTCATCAAAATAAAGAGGAAAAACATAAAGTCTCTGCAAAAACAAAACCTACAAAAACAAAAGAAATGAAAAAAAAAAAATCCACAAACTAAAGGAGTTCACCACAGGAGAGTAAGAAGAACAAAGAAAATGCCAGCACCACCAAAAAAAGCACTACAAAATGACTGAAATAAACTCACATCTGTCAATAATTACACTGAATGTAAATGGACTCAATGCACCCATAAAGAGCTGGAGAGTGACAGAATGGATAACAAAACAGGATCCATCATTATGCTTTCTACAAGGGACACACCTAAGAAACAAAAACGTGAACTTATTAAAAATCAAAGGTTGGATAAAAATATATCAAACTAACAACTAACAAAAAAGAGCAGGAATGGCAATACTAATCTCAGATAAAATAGAATTTAAAACAAAATCACCCATAAGAAACAAAGAAGGACACTACATAATGATTAAGGGGACGATCCATCATGAAGACATAACCATAATAAACATCTACACACCCAATGAGAGGGCTCCAAAATACATAAAACTCTAACGGTATTGAAAAGAGAAATTGACACGTCCACAATAATAGTAGGAGACTTAAACACACCACTCTCAGTAAAGGACAGAACAACTAGGAAGAAACGCAGCAAAGATACAGAAGACCTAAAGGGCAAGGTCAGCCAACCTGACCTCATAGACATACATAGAACACTACATCCAACAGCCACATAGTATGCACTCTTTTCCAATGCACATGGAGTGTTCTCCAGAATAGACCACATCTTAGGCCACACAGCAATCCTCAACAAGATCCAAAATGTTGAAGATAATTCAAACTTTCTTCTCTGACCACAATGCCATCATGGTTGAAATTAATAACAGAAAGAGCGGGAAACTAAATCAATTACATGGAAAGTGAATAACACTCTGCTTACAAACCACTGGGTAATAGAAGAAATCAGAAATGGAATCAAAAAATTCCTAGAATCAAACGAGAATGAAAATACTTCATACCAAAACCTTTGGGACACAGCAAAGGCAGTCCTCGGAGGACAATTTATAGCAATACATGCACACATTAGAAAAGAAGAAAGGGAGAAAAGAAAAACATGAACTACACAACTCAAACAAATAGAAAGAGAACATCAAAGAAAACCCACAGCCACTAGAAGAAAGGAAAATAATAAAGATCACAGCAGAAATAAACAAAACAGGGAATAGAAAAACACTAGAAAGAATCAACAAAACCAAAAGTTGGTTCTTTGAAAGAATCAACAAAATCAACAAGCCACTGGCCAGACTGACAAAAGAAAAACAGGAGAGGATGCAAATAACCCAGATAAGAAATGAAATGGGTGACATTAAAACAGACCTAACTGAAATAAAAAGGATCATAACAGAATATTATGAAAAACTGTACTTCAACAAATTTGAAAACCTGGAGGAAATGGAAAATTTCTACAAAAACACTACCTATCCAAACTACAACAAAGTGACGTTGAAAATATGAACAGACCCATAACAAGAAAAGAGATTGAAAAGGCTATAAAAAAGAAAAAAGAAAAAACTCCCAACAACAAAAAAGCCCTGGCCAAGATGGCTTCACTGGAGAATTCTACAAAATATTCAGAGAAGCGCTTGTACCAGTACTACTCAAACTATTTCAGAACATAGAAAAGAAAGCAACACTTCTGAATTCATTCTATGAAGCCAGCATAACCCTGATACCAAAACCAGGCAGAGACTCCACAAAAAATGAAAATTACAGATCAATATCTCTCATGAATACAGATGCAAAACTTCTCAACAAAATTCTAGCCAATAGAATTCGGCATCATATAAAAAAAAAATAATACACCACGACCAAGGAGGATTCATACCAGGTATGCGAGGATGGTTCAGCATTAGAAAATCCATCAATGTAATCCACTACATAAATAAAAGGAAAGAAAAAAATCACATGACCATCTCCATTGACGCAGAAAAGGCATTCGACGAAGTCCAACACCCATTCCTGATAAAAACTCTCAATAACGTAAGTATAGAAGGGAAATTTCTCAACATAATAAAGGGCATCTATGCAAAACCAACGCCAAGATAATTCTGAATGGACAGAGGTTGAAAGCATTGCCCTTGATAACAGGAACAAGACAACAATGCCCTTTATCACCACTCCTATTTAATATTGTGCTGGAAGTTCTGGCTAGAGCAATAAGGCAAGGAAAAGAAATAAAGGGCATCCAAATTGGTAATGAAGAAGTTAAACTGTCCCTGTTTGTGTATGATATGATATTATACATAGTAAATCCTAAAACTCCATGAGAAATATACTGTAACTAAAAGAAAGATTCAGCAGAGTAGAAGGATACAAGATAAACATACAAAAATCAGTTGGATTCCTAAACACCAATAAAGAGAATGATAAAAAGGAAATCAGGAAAACAATACCATTTATAATAGCCCCTAAAAAAACAAAGTACTTAGGAATAAATCTAACCAGGGATATAAAAGACCTACACAAAGAAAACTACAAAACACTAATGCAAGAAACCCAAAGGGATCTAAATAAATGGAAAACATACAATGCTCACGGATAGGTAGACTCAACATTGTGAAAATGACAATTCTACCCAAAGCAATTAAACAATGCAATCCCGATCCAAATACCAACAACATTCTTCAAAGAAATGGAGAAACTAATCACTAACTTTATATGGTAAGGAAAGAAGCCTCGAATAAGTAAAGCAGTAATGAAGAAGAAGAAGAAGGTAGGAGGACTCACACTACCTAACCTCAGAACCTACTACACAACTACGGTAGTCAAAACAGCCTGGTACTGGGTACAAGGACAGACACATTGACCAATGGAACACAACTGAGAACCCAGATGTAAATCCATCCACCCACGGTCATCTGATCTTTGACAAGGGCCCAAAGTCCATAAAATGGGGAAAAGATAGTCTTTTTAACAAATTGTGCTGGTAAAACTGGATATCCATTGGCAAAAAAAATGAAACAGGACCCATACCTCACACCATATACAAAAACTAATTCAAAAAGGATCAAAGACCTAAATATAAAGCCAAAAACTATAAAGCTCATAGAAGAAAAAATAGGACCAACACTACAGGCCCTAATACATGGCATTAACAGGATACAAACTATAACCATCAACACACAAACCCCAGAAGATAAGCTAGATAACTGACATCTTCTAAAAATCAAACACCTATGCTCTTCAAAATACTTCACCAAAAGAGTGAAAAGAGAACCTACAGACTGGGAAAAAAAATTTGGATAGTACAAGTCAGACAAAGGTCTAATCTCCGTACTCTACAAGAAAATCCAACACCTTTATAACAAAAAGACAAATAATCCTATTAAAAAATGGGCAAAGAAAATGAACAGACTCTTCACCAAAGAAGACATTCATGCGGCCAACAGACACATGAGGAAATGCTCGCATTCAGTAGCCATTAGAGATATGATGTGAATGAAAACCACAATGAGACACCATCTCACCCAGCTTTACTGGCACGAATCAAAAACACTGAAAATAACAAATGTTGGAGAGGCTGTGGGGAGAACGGAACTCCCGTGCACTGCTGGCGAGAATGCATAATGTTACAACCATTTTGGAAAATGATATGGCAATTCCTTAGAAAGCTAGAAATAGAACTACCATATGATCCAGCAACCCCACTCCTAGGAATACATCCTAAAGAAATAAGAGCCATCACGCAAATAGACATATGCACACCCATTTTCACGGCAGCATTATTCACAATAGCAAAAAGATGGAAACAACCTAGCCCATCAACAGATGAATGGATAAACAAACTATGGTACATACATACAATGGAGTAGTATGCCACAATAAAGAACAATAATGAATCTGTGAAGCATCTCATAACATGGAAGACATTATGCTGGGTGAAATAAGTCAATCACAAAAGGACAAATAGTGTATGATACCTCTACTGTAGAAACTCATGTTAAAGTTTGCACACAAAAAGAAACAATCTTTGTTGGTTACCGCGGATGGGAGGGGTGGGGGGGAAACTAAACAGACAACAGATAACTGATAACTTCGGTGAAGGGTAAGACAGCACACAATACTGGGGAAGCCAGCACAATTTGTAGAAGGAACATGGACACTCCCCAGACACATCCAAACTCCCTGAGGGACTGAATTGCTGGGCAGAGGGCTGTGAGGACCATGGTCTCATGGAACATCTAGCTCAATTGGCATAACACAGTTTATAAAGACAATGTTCTACATTCTACCTTGGTGAGTAGTATCTGTGGTCTTAAAAGCCTGTGAGCAGCCACCTAAGATACTCCACTGGTCTCACCCCTTTGGGAGCAAGGGAGAATGAAGAGAACAGGATACAAGGAAAAGAGTAGTCCAATGGACTAATGGACCACAGCTACCAAGGCCTCCACCAGACTGAGTCCAGTACAGCTAGATGGTGCCCGGCTACCACCACTGACTGCTCTGACCAGGATCACAACAGAGGTTTCTGGACAGAGCCATAGAAAAACGTAGAACACAATTCTAACTCACAAAAAAAAAAAAGACCAGATTTACTGGCCTGACAGTGACTGAAGAAACCCCAAGAGTATGGCCCCCTGACACCCTTTTAGCTCAGTGGTGAAGGCACTCACAAGATTCACCGTTCAGCTGGGGATTGGACAGCCCCATAAAATAAAACGAGACTAATGAGGCACAGTAGTCCAAGGACAAGGACTAGAAGGCAGAAGTGGACAGGAAAGCTGGTGATGGGGAACCCAAGGTTGAGTAAGGACAGTGTTGACATGTAATGGGGTTGTTAACCATTGTCATAGGGCAACAGTGTACTGTTTAATGAGAAACTATTTTGTTCTGTAAACCTTTATCTAAAGTGAGAATAGCAGCACAACTGGGAGAACATAACTGATGTCACTGAATAGTGCATGTAGAAATTTGTGAAATGATGTATCTTTGGCTATGTATATTTTCTCCAAAAAAAAAAAAAGTCAAGAAGGGAGAGGGATGATGTGTCATGGGGTTGTTAACCAATGTCATAAAACAATATGTGTACTGACTGTTTAATGAGAAACTATTTGCTCTGTAAACTTTCACCTAAATTACAATTAAAAAAAAGGAGGGGAAAAAAAAAACAAGATGGGATGGAAGGAATACCAGGGTCACTGTACCAAAAAGAATTAGTGGACATTCCACCATTTCAGGAGGTAGCATATGATCAGGAACCAATGGCACTGAAGGAAGAAGTCCAAGATGTACTGAAGGCACTTTAGAAAAAACAAGGCTCCAGCAACTGTTGGAACACCAACTGAGATGTTTCAACAAACGGATGCAGCAGTGGAGGTCCTCATTGGTCTATACCAAGAAATTTGGAAGACAGCTACCTGGCCAATAGACTGGAAGAGATTCATATTAATAACCATTCCAAAGGTGATCCAACAGAATGTGGAAATTATTGAACAATATCATTAATATCACACACAAGCAAAATTTTGCTGAAGATTATTCAAAAGTGGTTACAGCAGTACATCCACAGGGAATGAACTGCCAGAAATTTAATCCAGATTCAGAAGAGTGCATGCAGTGAGGGATATCATTTCTGATGTCAGATGGATCTTGGTTGGAAGCAGAGAATATCAAAAAGATGTTTACCTGTGTTTTATTGACTATGCAAAAATATTCGATTGTGTGGAGCCCAACAAATTATGGAGAACATTGAAATGAACGGGAATTCCAGAACACTTAAGTATGCTCACGCAGAACCTGTACATAGAACAAGAGGCAGTCGTTTGAGCAGAACAAGGGGATACTGCATGGCTTAAAATCAGAAAAGGTGGGTGTCAGGGTTGCATCTCTTCACCATACTTTCTCAATCTGTATGTCGAGCAAATAATCCGAGATGTTGCACTATATGAAAAAGAATGCAGCATCAGGATTGGCGGAAGACTCATTAACAATGTGCTTTATGCAAATGACACAACCTTGCTTGCCGAAAGTGAAGAGGACTTGAAGCACTCAGTGATGAAGATAAAAAACCACAGCCTTAAGTATGGATTACACCTCAACATAAATAAAACAAACATCCTCACAACTGGACCAATAAGAAACATCATGATAAATGGAGAAAAGATTGAAGTTGTCAAGGATTTCATTTTACTTGGATACACAATCAATGCCCATGGAAGCAGCAGTCAAGGAATCAAATGACCTATTGTATTGGGGAAATATGCTGCAAAAGACCTCTTTAGAGTATTGAAAAGCAAAGATGTCATCTTGAAGACTAAGGTGCACCAGACCCAAGCCAAGGTATTTTCAATCATCTCACGAAGCTGGACAATGAACAGGAAGATCGAAGAAATGATGTCTTTGATTTTTGGTGTTGTTGAAGAATACTGAATATACTATGGACTAGCAGAAGAATGAACAAATCTGTCTCGGAAGATGTACAGCCAGAGTACCCCTTGGAAGCGAGTATGATGAGACTTCTTCTCACGTACTTTGGACTTGTTATCGGGGGGACCAGCCCCTGGAGAAAGACATCATGTTTGGTAAGGTAAATGTTAAGCGAAAAAGAGGAAGACCCTCAACAAGATAGATTGACACAGTGGCTGCAATAATGGGCTCAAAAATAGCAATGCTTACGACGGTGGCGCAAGACCAGACAGTGTTTCGTTTTATCATATGTAGTGTCGCTATGAGCTAGAATCAACTTGACAGCACCTAACAACAACTAACAACAATTCCCAATTGAAATTTGCAGTGCATCTTTCCACAAAACATTAACATATTTAGCATGATCGTAATGGTGTTATATTACAGCATGAAATCAGCAAGTCCTCCACAATATTTCAAAAACTACTATAGAAAACATCACTCTAGGCCAATGTAAAGCTGAAGCAGTTGTATCTATAATGACTTCAAGTATTAATTTTGTCCATAGTGCTTCTTTATATACCTAATATCTGATATGGAAACTACAGATGACAACAAATACTTGCTTAATCTTTTAATCATCAAGGGAGTAAACTTCTTTGAGGTTTTTTTTTTTTTTTTTATACTACCTCCTTTAAGCTGTTGAGACCACAGAAGAATTCTGTGAGTCTAATTATTACTGGTAATCTATTGAAGAAGATCTATACCAAATAGCCCTATATATGAAGATGCTTATACTCCTTGGAGGAGTCCAAGTAGTCCAACATGGTGACATAACACTAACCAAATACAAGCTGTACTATAAACTCAATATCAAGGGCAGAAAAACACTATGATCCAAACCCACAGTGTTTTGTAAACATTGGCTCTTAAATTACTAGTGAGTGGAGACCAGGTATAAAACTTGTCCATAATCATCAAAGAAGTCTGGGAGCCTCTGGTATAAGCAACACTTGAAATCTCACCTTACTCTATTTCTACAGAATAACTTTTCTTTTCTTTCTTTCTTTCTTTTTTTTTTTTTACAAATAGAGCAATATAGCCTTAGCACTTATCATTCTAGAGCAGTGAGCAGTATGAGGTTAGGGAAACTGAGATATAATGGGGTGACACAGAGGAAAACCTTTCTATTTCTCTCTCTGTGTTTTTTTTTTTTTTTTTAATTTAATTTACAAACTGATCTTAAAGAAGAAACTAGTCTACAGGACTAACTGCCTACACAAACCATGACCTCATCTACCCTGTGACCAGAAGAGCTAGATGGTGCCCAGCTACCACCACTGATCGTTCTGACCAGCAACACAATAGATGGTCCCAGATAAAAACTGTAGAACAAAACTCAAATTCTTAAAACAAACAAACAAAAAAAAAAAAAAAACAGACTTACTGGGCTGGTAAAGACTAGAGGAACACCCAAGACTATCGCCCTGAGATACCCTTTAAACTTTGAACTGAAACCACTCTCGGAGGTCATCTTTCTGCTAAATAACAGATTGGCTCATAAAATAAACAGTATCACTCATGAGTCCTGTGCTTCTTTAAAAAAAAAAAAAAAAAAACTACATGAGACCAAATGGTCAACATTTACCCTAAAGCACAGATGAGAAGGTTAGCGGGAAACAGAAGCCAGATTAATGGAAATGGAAAAACCAGAACAGAAATAATGAGAATGTTGACACAATGTGAAAAATGTAATCAATACTACTGAACAATATGTATAAAAATTGTTAAATAGAAACCTAATTTGCTGTGTAAACTTTCACCAAAAACACAAAATATTTTTTAAAAAATTATAAACTGATATAATTTCCTATTGATAACAATTAAAATAAATCTGCAAAGTAATATTTAAAGGTGTATTTTAACCCTTACTCTTAATCCCCTACTGTCCAAGGTTTGGTATATAATCTTTTGTATCTTTTTCACTGTTCTTAAATTTCATTTTGAGGTATATATCAGAGCCCTGGTGACACAGCGGTTAAAAGCTTGGCTGCTAACCAAGAGGTCAGCAGTTCGAATCTACCAGGTGCTCTATGGAAACTCTATGGGGCAGTTCTACTCTGTCAGATAGGGTTGGTCTCTCTCTCTCTCTATATATATATATAAATGGATTATACCATAGATATTCATCATCATATATTATTATTTGAAAAATATCCCTGTTATCAACATCACTATAAAATACTGCCTCTCTTGGATGATTGGAAATACTAAATTTGCCTTCTGAGATTGCTCATCCCTTGATATTTTTTTGAATGTTCTCAAATGTATGGATGGTTAAGAACCAATTTCTTCATCTGTGCATTTAGGAGAAATGGTATCTAATTAATAGGGTTGAGGTATATATTAAGCAAAATATATACAGCCTCTAGCATAATTCTTGGTCAGTAAATCATACTTTTTTTAATGCTTACTACTTGATGCCAATTATAATTATTGCCCTGAATTCTTGACATTTCTCCTGTTCAGCTTAAGATTTGTTCTTGGATTTGAGTAAGACTGAAAGTATAGGTGAGGTTTAGTGGTCACAGTTGTGAGGACAGATGAACTACAGAGGTTGAAGAACATACTGCTTGAAAATTCCTCAAATTCCAAAACAAAATGGGAAAATATGAAAAATTTAGTCAACTGGTTTCTCTTTTGTTCCTTTTATTTGTTTTATTTTTCTCATTGGATTCACATGTGTGTTTGAGAGCTCTGGAAACATACCAAGGGATAAACAACCTTCTGCAAGACAAAATTTTTCTCCTTATATCTATGGAACTTAATCCCATCTCATTATCACTCTAACAACCAACCATAGAACCTCAAATGGAGCAACAAAATCGAAACCTGAATTACATTCCCTGGATGACTAAGTCAAATGTCTTGCTATCTATCTTACAGGCAAGACCAATTTTCTTGCCTTAGTGATTATTCAACTGAAGGAGAAACCAGAAGATTGTTACTCTTTGCGGAGTGAGAAAATGTATCAAGCAATAAAAGGTAAACACTAAATATGAAATGGTGTGCCAGTAGATACTGCCTTCACTAGATTACAGTATAAACAAGGAAAGGAGTAGCAGACACAGAAAGTTTCAGCAAAATCCATTTGAGAAACAATGTCTTTGGCACTAATATTTCATGTGATCATATTGTGAGAATCTATGTTAATTAATTCAGTTATCTGCACCCATATACCAGAGCAACATCCTAATAGATGGTTATCAAACAAAGACATTAGTAGTTTTCATGACTAACAGCAAATCTAAGCAGAGCATTTTTAGAATATACCTTCTTCTTTATTCCTTCATATCAACACTATAATCTATAGAAAAAAAATTCCCTCTAGTCCTTGAAGCTACGAAATTTATCAGTGTCTTAATATAAAACTAAGATAGTACTATTCATTTACTGAGGTGAATCACAAATGCAAAAACAATTTAAAACTCCCCCATTGACAATATATAACCTATAGAAAAAACCCTATGAAATGTTGACCCCGAATAATTGTAAGGAGCTCAGATACCTTTCCAAAAAATTCTTTTTAAATGATTAAACTACAGAATTCATTAAGGTAAGAAAGGGTTTATTTTAGAAAGTATAGAAATGTTTGGAGGAAGAAAACTAGGATAATCGGGAGGGGGGTCATGTTTGACAAATTTAATTTAATGAAAAATCACTTTGTCAGACCATAATGCCTATTATGACTCAGCCAGTTATTTCCAGCTAAAGTGTCCTATGGCCAGATGAAAGTTTCTTGTACCCAATGATAATATGATACAAATGTTAGTACTCAGTATGAAAAGAAAAGTGCAAAGGTGATATATTTTACAGCATTTATTTAGTAACACTCACGTCCATTGCATGATTCTATGAATATTTTGTTTTATTATTTTGGGATATAATTTTTTAAAATAATTAACTTCACATTAAATTGTAACATACTAGAAAACATTTAAGTATATAATAGAAAATATATATTCTGATATAATTTCTCAGATAAAATGCAACTGAAAGAATGTATTTTTAATAGTTGAATTCTCTGATGTTATAAAAAGTTAATTTGTGTTTTTTTGAGTCTGGGCATTCTAAACATATTTGTTAAATTCAGTTATAAAGTAAAATTGAAAACTAAAAAATGATCAGCCTTTTATTTTGTGGTTTCGTCAGCAAAGTCAGCATAGATACGTTCTAAGAAATACCATATATTCACTGATTATAAAGAATGGCAAGATTTAGGGCCTAAGTTTTCTACTCTGAAAAGTGACCATAAATATGAATTATAACTACCTATTAACCAAAAAATTAAACTGATGCAGGAGAAGTCATTCAGAATTGGTAAAATTGAAAATTCATAAAGTTAACGAGGCAGAAATTAGCCATTCTGTTCATTGAAAATCCTAAATGGGCTCTAAATCACCATGCCCTCTCCACCATGAATGAATCAGTGTATGAAATTACACATATAGAATTCAATTTCTTTAGAATATTATTGTCTATTAAATGGCTTCTTAAAATAGAAATGAAACAGTGGAGGGGCAACTACTATTTAGACAAGGAGATGGAAAAACAGCTGGGTCCTTAGTAAAAGTAGTCATCATAAAGAGCCCTGGTGGAGGAATGGTTAAGCGCTTGGCTGGCTGCTAAGCAAAAAGTTGCCAGCTTGAACCCACCCAGCGTCTCCGTGGAGAAAGACCTGACCATCTGCTCCCATAAAGATTAAAGCCTAGAAAATCCTATGGAGTAATATCACATGGGGTTGCTATGAGTTGAAGTCCACTCAGTGGCACTGAATAACAATAACACAGTAATCATCACCATGACCGTATTTTTATCTTAATATGAAACTCTCTTATTTATGACAGAAAGTAAAAACTTATGGTGTAAAGGCTTGGATAAGTTTTATCCATTCTGCAAAGCAGTGCACTGCACTTTGTACTTTGCAGCTGTGGGGGAAAAAACCCTCTATCAGTAACGACTGAGCTCTGGAGAGGAAAAGCAGCAACCCTTAACTGGGATGCTTTTCAGTGTGCTGAAAAGTTGCAGAGTACTACGATATACTCTTTACCTGCCTCTGAACTGACTCGACAGCAACATGTTTGGTTTGGTTTTGGTAGCTGTCTTTACTGGATTTTCCTAAGTATGTTTTAGATTTTTAAAAACATACATATAGCAGGAAGAAAGGCCTGGTGATCTACTTCCAAATATAAGCCAATGAAAACCCTATGAATCACAAAAGAACATCATCTGTTATAGTGCTGTAAGATGAGCCCCCTAGGTTGGAAGGCACTCAATTGACACAGTGGCCACAACAATGGATTGCTGTTGTTGCTGGGCACCACTGAGTGAGTTAGACTCAAAAGCACCCTATGTACAACAGAACAAAACACTGGTGTGGAGATTACCAATGATTGTGAAGATGAAGGAGAACTTGGCAACTTCTCATTCTGTTTTACATGGGGCCACCATGAGTCAGGGCCAACCAGATGGCAACTAACAACAACATATATAGCAGAAACACACACATACACCCTGCGGTAACAAAACAACCCCATGCCCCGCAAAAAAGCAAACACAAACAAACAATAGCAGGGCATGTATGTTTTACAACAATTCCCAATGTATCTTAAGTAGACAGAAACAATTACCAAAAAGTAACTACTTACAGTAATTATCGGCAGGATTCTACTTTATGATGGTTAAGATTGTGTGCCAACTTGGCCGGGCCATGATTCTCAGTGTTTTAATGTAATCACTCCCATGATTGAATACACTGTGAGTAGCCAATCAGATGATAGATGTGCATAAGCAGATGTTCTGACTTTTTGATCTCTCTGGATCCTGCGGCTGCTTCCTGTCGTCTCATCTCCCGTTCTTGGGATTTGAGCTGTCAGCTTATCTGCTGAACCTGGGATTCGTCAATCCGCACAGCCTGTGAGTGAGAGCCCTGCTCTCCGACCTGCGGATCTTGGGCTTGCCAGCTTCTGCAGCTCTGTGACTTGGGAGAGGCCTCTACCCTGATCCACAGACTTGGTACGTTCTAGCCTCTACAATCACGTGAGATGTTTCCTTGATATAATCTCTCTCTCTACATATATTTACACACTTTACTGGTTTTGCTTCTCTAGAGAACACAGCCTAAGACATACTTTATATCAAAATCCCTTCACAAATTCAAAATCAGAGTAAAATCCCCCTCAAATGTGTGTTTGTTTATACAAGCCAAGTGAAAAAAAGAACTGAGTAATGCATCCTGTGAATTTTCTTAAAACGCATATGTTCGAGATTTAGTTATGTACATCATCAACTCAACTTGCCTTTATTTGGGGTGGAGGGGAGGCAGATTCAATCTCATTAACCAAAAAAACTTGATGAAAAACACAATTTTAATTAGGGTCTTCAAAGTGGGCTGCAAAATGTGTCACTGAGATGTATGCATAAAATATAAAGCATTTTATATAATATGCACACATCTGCACAGATGCACACCTACACATGAAACCTAAAACAAGAAGGAGAAATAAAAATTACTTTTATTTAATGTATATATTGACCATGGTACTCTCACTCAGGTCAGAAATCATGTACTCATTTGTCTCCTATGTTCTGCTTGTATACTGATGTGGGAGGTAAAGTTTCACAATGTGGAGTGGCTGACAGTATCACTTTCAATAGTTAATTTGATTTCAGCACATTGTAACATACAGCTATTTTAAATGGACTTACAGATTATATCATTTAAAAAAGTAGAAGACTTATCACCAGTTGATTCCTACTCATGGCAACCCCATGTGTGTCAGAGCAGAACTGCACTCCATAGGGTTTCTAGTAGCTATGATCCTTCAGAATCAGATTGTCAAGGCACCTCTGAGTGGATTCCAACTGCCAACATTTTAGTTAGTATCTGAGCACTTAACTTTACCACCCAGGGCCTTCTAGAAATCTTACAACATTTTGTAATATAATGGAGAGTGCCCAAGAAAATATTTTGTAGAATATACTGGTTTGTTGATTATCTCATGACAAAGTACTTAAATGGGTTGTCGAACTTAATGTGAGTTAAGCATTTTCTTTTACAGATGCTTACTTTGCTGATTTAACCCCTGAATAGCTATTTCTGGGGTTTAAGAAGCAAACAAACACTTAATGTGTCCCACAAAAATAAAAGTGATGTTTTAATAACGCAGGAGAAAGGAACTCCCTTTGAAAGAACCATGTGCATGATGATAGTATTTTAAAGATGGATGTTCGGAAACTTTTCCATCATTATATGACTTTTGTGCTCAAAAAGACCTAAGCATATCTCCTATTAAAACTCCCTCATAATTTTCTACCTTAAAATCTTGGCAACAGAATTTGACAACTATAAAATAATCTGCCAGAATAGTTTCAGTGGGTTTTAAGCCCATTCGTTACAAATATAAAAATGCAACACCTTCTGATTAATTCTCAGGAACAAGTGGTAGACATCAGGGAAGATGGCAATTCACCAGCTGAATTTTACCTAAAACCTTTGCATAGCTGAGTGATAGGGTTATAAAATGAGCCTCATCATTTGTAATCAGCCAATGATGCAACTTTTTCATTTTCATTTATGTATCTTCCTGAGGTGTCTCTTGGCGACAGCAATTCTTAAAATGAAGATTAGAAACAAACTGATCGTGGAATTGCTGTATTACAAAGTGTTCTACCAACATCTTCAAAAATAAAGGCCATGCATAGTCAGTAATGGAACTCTAAAAGAAAAGATAATGATTAATGACATTTCTCATAAAATCAAAACAAATGTAAATAAAATAAAATGATTAAAATTTTATATCATCTTTAGCTTAATATGTCTATTTTAGTATGTTTTATAACGATACAATATTTAATACAATAGTTCATGAATATAATTATAAATAAAAAATGAGTACATGTTGAAAAAATTGATTGATGGAGATATGAAATAAAAAAAGTACAGAGATACTGGTCTGAGAGAAACTACTCGTTTTTAAAAATGTAGCTACTTCCTTAAATTCTCTCCAGAGGAGCCCTAGTGGCACAGTGGTTAAGAGCTTGGCTGCTAACCAAAAGGCTGGCAGTTCAAATCTACCAGCCGTTCCTTGGAAACCCTGTAGGGGCAGTTCTACTCTGTCCCATCGGGTCGCTGTGAGTCGGAATTGGCTTTGACAGCAACGTGTTTGATTTTACTGGTTTTTGTGCCATATTTACTCTCCCTAATGAGTTGGAATTGACTCGATGGCAATGGGTGGGAAGGGATGAAAAGACAGTTTATCGATATCTATATATTATATAGAAGCCCTGGTGGTGCACTGATTAAGCACTTGGCTGCTAACCAAAAGGTAGGTGGTTTGAACTCACCAGCTGCTCCACAGAAGTCAGTCTGCTTCCGTAAAGATTACAGCCTTGGGAACCCTGTAGGACCATTCTACTCTGTCCTATAGGGTTGCTATGAGTTGGAATCCACTAGATGGCAATGGATTTATATATTATATTCTGACTATGACAATTCCCAATCTCTTCTTTTTCTGTTATACAGTATTGAAGCTACTCACATCTTACAGAAACAATTCTTAGAATGGCTTCAAGTCATTCATAATTTGGTTTCAAACTACATATGTCCTTTTTACTTCGCTCAGTTGAACCTATTTTTGGTCACACTAATATACCAGTCCTACCTCCAACAGGTCTTGATAATGATAGAAACCCCTACCATTCCTCTACTGCCCACTATGTACCAGGCGATTTACATGCATTATCTTTAATCCTTCCACTACCTGTCTGTCAGTTTGTCATAATGTAGTGCCTTGCATGTTGTCATGTTGCTGGAAGCTATGCCACTGGTATTTCAAATATCAGCAATGTCACCTATGCTAGATACAGGATTCAGAGGAGCTTCCAGACTAAGACAGATTAGGGAGAAAGGCCTGGTCATCTACTTCTGAAAATTAGCCAATGAAAATTCCATGAATCACAACAGAATCCAATATAGTGCTGGAAGATGACTCCCCTAGGTTGGAAGGCAACAATGGATTCAAGCATGTTGGTGATCATGAGGATGGTGTGGGACAAGGCAGCATTTCATTCGGTTGCTCATGGGGGTTGCCATGAGTTGGAGTCAACCCAATGGCAACTAATGGCAACAACAATCTTTAATCTTTATAAAGCCTCATAAAACGTCTGCAAGTTAAGCATTATTAACCCTATTTTATAAATGACAGAATAAAACCTCAGAAAGATTAAGTAACTTGCCCAAGGACACATCAATAGCAAGAGGAAGAATCAATATTAAAATAGAGGTCTGACTGACACCCAGGCTTGGCTCCCTCTGTTATTGCAGGCTGCCATGTTGTCAAGACAAGTGACCCAGCTGCCTGTTTGTATCCTCAGAAACCCTAGGAGACCCTATTTCCATTTCAAGATGAGAAGGCAGACTGTATGAAAACATGCATATAATAACTGAGAGCGTTCTACTTTTATGCAAACAAAACACCTTATTATATATCAAGAAAGGACACCGAATTGCCGCTGCATATGTTCTGGGTATAACACTAACACCTACTTTCGAGGGCTTCTCTAATTGCCAGTGTAAAATAAATTCGCACAGTCCAATTTGCCCAGCCCTATTAATATTCTTCATTCCCTGCTAGAATATTTCACTTAGGGCCATTTCAGTCTTACAGCATAAAAACCACTGGAGCTCTTTCTGCCTGGGCTTTTATCTTTTCTTCTCACTTTATTAATTCTTTCAGAGCAGTTTATTACTGTAACCTCATCACTGCCAGTCAACTGTGTCTACACTCTCCTTGATTATCTCTTCAAAACCCAAGCCTTAAATACCATGTATCTGCCAAAGACACATCATTTAACTTTCCAACACTGACCTCACCCTAATGTCCAGGCTTCACTATCACACTGCTGTTTAAAGCAAAAATATAGGGTCATCCTAAATTTCATCTTTTTCTTCATCATGGATATTCAATCCATCATCACATCTTAGCTCCATTTTAAACTTGAATCAAAATTCTTATTTCTGCTGCTATCCCTTGTTCAAGAATCCCTGGTGGTGCAGTGATTAAGCACTCAGCCGCTAACTGAACGTTTGGTGGTTCAAATCCACCCAGAAGCTCTGCAGGAGAAAGACCTGGCGATCTGCTCCTGTAAAGATTACAGCCTAGAAAACCCTATGGGGGCAGTTCTGTTCAGTCATATGGAGTTGCTGTGAGTCAAAAATCGACTTTCCAGCCCCCCAAACAACAACAGCCCCTTGTTCGAAGCACCCTCACTTCCCACCATACACTGTAAGATTCTCCAACTGGCCTCTGTGCTTTCCTATTGCTACCACTTTCTTTCCTTCTCTCACTGAGTTATACTTTTTTAAATGTAATCAGATCATGCTCTTTATTTGATTATAGTTCTTCATCAGTTATCCACTGCACTTAATAAAACATCTAAAGTCATTACTATGGCTTACAAATCCCTGCATAGTCACTGTTAACTCTCTACCCTGTTTTCATACCACCCTCTCTTGATATTCCAAGACACACTGCCTTTTTTTTCAGTTCCTGGAACAAGTCAATGTTATCCCTCCTTCAGGCCATTGCATTTGCTTTTCCTGATGTAGGGAACATGCTTTTCTCTTCTTTTTTAGAATTTAACTCAAATTAGACTTTTTCCAAGAAGTCTTCCCTGACTCCATCTCACCACCACTAGTAATCCCATATATTACTCCATTCACATTCCTCATTGCTTTTATCACAATAGGCATCCAGTTGTTTTGTTTATTTGTGGGTTTGTTTTTTACCTTAATATCTTGCTTAACATTGCAGGCCCGACATGAAGAACAGCTCCTGGCACATAGCTGAGCTTCAGTAATCGTTGTTAAATGAATACACAAAACATAGCAAATTCAGAGAGATGGCAAAAGTGGGGAATGCATGTATTAAGGCCCAATTAATATCACAATTGAAACCATACGAATGTTTTGCTATGTTTTCTGCCCACTGGGTTTACTATCCAATTATTTACCACCACTACCACCACCACAACCTCCACACACACAGCTAGCTCCACCAGGAGTCTGGTTCTCCAAATGTGAATATCAAATCTTGGCTTATCACATACATAGCAGAGGTTAGTAACTTCCCAGGGAAATCTGGGTAAGCCCTAACAAATATGGAGCAAGCTAAAATATGAGATGACAATTTAGATCATTGGTAGGAAGCCATTTGGTGGTTTTTATCTTTGCCTTTTGCAGGGATAGATTACCCAATAAGCAAGGTACACAGGGGCTTAATTGTGCTTACTTACTAATCTGTAGTGCACAATTTCACCTGGTTTTCACCACATCGTGTAAAACTGTGTACTACTGATTAGTAAGTAAGCACAATTAAGCCCATGCGTACATTACTTATCTGCCCCACAGGACCCATATATTACGAATGAGCAGCTTTTAAAATGTAAAACTTCTATTTCCTTCAAAATAGCATACCTGTCTGAAGACAAAGGAGAGGTGATACCCTGACTTTTCCTGATTCCACCCAACAGGAAGAAGGAAGTTTGATTTTACCAATTCATTAGTAAGAATATTGAGTTCTGGAAGTGCTGAGCCTCAATTTGAATGCAGGGCAGGAGAATTACTGGAGCAGATTCTCCTGATATGACCCCAGAAGAGAGTGAATAATGGAAGAATACTGAAAAAAACAACAACAAAAACAAAAGTTTTCCTACTTTCAGTAATGGGTGATCTCACAAATCAGCAATCTCTCTCCAGAGACAATCTTACGTTTTAAAATCACGAAAGCATTCTTTGCCCAAGAGGCTATATCAAACCCCCAAACCAAACCCACTGCCATTGAGTTGATAGCACAGAGTAGAACTGCCCCACCGGGTTTCCAAGGAACAGCTCTGGTGGATTCGAACTGCTGACCTTTTGGCTAGCAGCCAAGCTCTTAACCACTACATCACCAGGGCTTCAGAGGCTAATCCGTTCTTGGAAATGTAACACCTGTTTTCCAGGGAAACAGCATAGAATTAGGTTAAAAGAGCGTAACATCTATTATAACTAAGATAATAAAAGGATTAAATGCTTTTTAATACTAAAAAAAGATGAAATGATTTTTGATATTTAGAAACTTTTTTTACAATAACGTTAGACTTGTGTTTTAATAATGTGTATGCTTTATAGTTAATGAGTTAAAATTAATGAAAGTTTCTCAAGGGCAAGAAGCAGTATTCCAGGTTCCTCGAAAGAAGGGACTAAAACAAAACAAAAAAATTACTGTATGATGTACTAATTCAATGTTTACTGAAATCCTATTATGAACAGGTTGTGGGCTAAGCCTTGAGGTCACAACAGTGAACAATACAGTAGCCTTTGCTCTCACGCAGCCTACAGAATGATGGAGAAGTAAAACATTAAATAATCTCCAAATAAAAATGCAATTTCACATGGTAACAAGTATTTTAAAGAGAGCATATAGAGTTGTTAAAGGCTAATTAACTGTTGTTGCTGTTGTTAGGTACCACCAATTTGGTTCCGACTCATAGAGACCCTATGCACCACAGAACGAAACACTGCCTGGTCCTGCGCTAGGCCCACAATCGTTGTTATGCTTGAGCCCATTGTTGCAGCCACCGTGTCAATCCATCTCGTTGAGGGTCTTCCTCTTTTTTGCTGACTCTGGACTTGACCAAGCACAATGTCCTTCTCCAGGGACTGATCCCCCCTGACAACATGTCCAAAGTATATGAGACGGACTCTTGCCATCCTTCCTTCTAAGGAGAATTCTGGTTGTATTTCTTCCAAGACATATTTGCTTGTTCTTTTGGCAGTCCATGGTATATTCAACACTCTTCTCCAACACCACAATTCAAAGGCTTCAATTCTTCTTTGGTCCAGCTTTCGGATGCATACGACGCGACTGAAAATACCATAAATTGGGTCAGGTGCACTTTAGTCTTCAAGGTGACATCTTTACTTCTTAACACTTTAAAGAGGTCTTTTGCAGCAGATTTGCCCAATGTAATGTATCTTTTGATTTTCTGACTGCTGCTTCTGTGGGTGTTGATTGCAGAACCAAGTAAAATGAAATCCTTGACAACTTTAATCTTTTCTCTGTTTATCATGATGTTGATCATTGGTCCAGCTGTGAGGATTTTTGTTTTCTTTATGTTGAGGTGTAATCCATACGGAAGGCTGTGATCTTTGATCTTCACCAGTAAGTGCTTCAAGTCCTCTTCACTTTCAGCAAGCAAGTTTGTGTCATCTGCATATTGAAGGTTGTTAATAAGTCTTCCTCCAATCCTGATGCCCCTTTCTTCTTCATATGGTCCAGCTTCTCAGATATTTGCTCAGCATACAGATTGAATAGGTATGGTGAAAGGATGCAACCCTGATGCACACCTTTCCTGACTTTAAACCACACAGTATCCCCTTGTTCTGTCCGAACAACTGCCTCTTGGTCTGTGTACAGGTTTTTCATGAGAACAATTAAGTGTTCTGGAATTCCCATTATTTGCAATGTTGTCCATAATTTGTTAATGACCCACACAATCGAATGCCTTTGCATAGTCAATAAAACACAGGTAAACATCTTTCTGGTATTCTCTGCTTTCAGCCAGGATCCATCTGACATCAGCAATGATATCCCTGGTTCCATGTCCTCTTCTGAATCTGGCCTGAACTTCTGGCAGTTCCCTGTTGACATACTGCTGCAGACACTTTTGAATGCTCTTTAGCAAATTTTACTTGCATATGATATTAACAATATTGTTCAATAATTTCCACATTCAGTTGGATCACCTTTCTTGGGAATAGGCATAAGTATGGATCTCTTCTAGTCAGTTGGCCAGGTAGCTGTCTTCCAAATTTCCTGGCATAGAAGAGTGAGCACTTCCCGCCCTGCATCCGTTTGTTGAAACATCTCAATTGATATTCCATCAATTCCTGGAGCCTTGTTTTTTGCCAATGCCTTCAGTGCAGCTTGGACTTCTTCCTTCAGTACCATTGGTTCCTGACTGTATGTTACCTCTTGAAATGGCTGAACGTCGAACAACTCTTTTTGGTATAATGACTCTGTGTATTCCTTCCACCTACTTTTCATGCTGCCTGCATCGTTTAATATTTTCCCCATAGAATCCTTCACTATTACAACTCGAGGCTTCAATTTTTCTTCAGTTCTTTCAGCTTGAGGAATGCCGAGTGTGTTCTTCCCTTTTGGTTTTCTATCTCCAGCTCTTTGCATGTGTCATTATAATACTTTACTTTGTCTTCTCAAGCTGCCCTTTGAAATCTTCTATTCAGTTCTTTTACTTCAGCATTTCTTCCTTTTGCTTTAGCTACTCGACATTCAAGAGCAAGTTTCAGAGTCTCTTCTGACATCCATTTTGGTCTTTTCTTTCTTTCCTGTCTTTTTAATGACTTCTTGCTTTCTTCATGCATGATGTTCTTGATGTCATTCCACAACTCACCCGGTCTTCGGTCATTAGTGTTCAGTGCATCAAATCTATTCTTGAGATGGTCTCAATTCAGGTACGGTATACTCAAGGTAATACTTTGGCTCTCGTGGACTTGTTCTAATTTTCTTCAGTTTCAACTTGAACTTGCATATGAGCAATTGATGGACTGTTCTGCAGTCAGCCCCTGGCCTTGTTCTGACTGATGATATTGAGCTTTTCCATCGTCTCTTTCCACAGATGTAGTCAATTTGATTCCTGTGTATTCCATCTGGTGAGGTCCATGTGTATAGCTGCCGTTTATATTGATGGAAAAAGGCATTTGCGATGAAGAAGTTATTGGTCTTGCAAAATTTTATCATGCAATCTTTGGCATCATTTCTATCACCAAGGCCATATTTTCCAACTCCTTCTACTTCTTTGTTGTTTCCAACTTTCGCATTCCAATCACCAGTAATTATCAATGCATCCTGATTGCATGTTTGATCAATTTCAGACTGAAAAAGTTGGTAAAAGTCTTCAGTTTCTTCATCTTTGGCCTTAGTGGTTGATGCCTACATTTGAATAATAGTGCAAGTACTTTAAAGAGAACATATAGAGTTGTGGAAGTCTAATTAACGAGGGGACTCAATATAGATTCATAGTATAGGATAGCACGTGTGATAAACTAAAACTTGAATATAAATAAAAGTTAATCAAAAAAAGAGAAGGTCTAGTGGTTTTAAAATATGTACAAAATTTTTTTACATTTCTCCCATCAAAATGAGGAGTCTGACTCCCCTTTCCTTTAAATTGGGCTGGCCTTTCAATTAACAGAATGCAGTGTAAATGATGCTGCAGAACTTCCAAGGTTAGATGAGTAAAGGTGGTACAGCTTCGGCTTGGCTCTCTCTCTTTAAGGAAACTCGTCCTTGGAACCCAGCCACCATATTGTGAGGAAGCCCAGGTCACGTGAAGAGGCTACATGCAGGTTTACCCTCTGACATCCTTATCTAAAGCCCCAATTAGCCAGCATCAACTGCTTACAATGTGAATAACATGCCTTCAGATGACTCCAGATTCCAGCCTATGAGCTGTCTTAAAAGAGATAAGCTGCTCTTGCTGAGCCCTGCCCAAATTACAGATTTGCTCTTGTTGTTCTAATCCACTAAGTTTTGGGGTGGATTGTTTCGTGGTAATATATAACTGAAACAGCATCTAAGAGCTTTGAGTTTTCAGGGGATTGTAAGAAGGCCACTGTGGCTAAAAAAGAGTGAATCTAGGAAAGAGAGTCGAGTGATCAGATCACACACAACTTGTATGATTTTGTGCATGGTATAACATGGAAGGCAGAGAAAGGTTTTAAGTCTTTTGGTGATATGAACAGATTTGTGTTAGAAAGGATCATTCTAGCTCGTTCTAGCTGCTGTGTGGGTGGGTAATGAATTGGAGGGAATATGAGCACAAAAGGAGCAGTTAGGAAGTCACTGCAACTATGGCAGTAACTGGGAAGATGGAGAAGTAGATGGACTCGTGATACATTTTAGAGGTGAACAGACACAACTATGTAAGCCACAAATTATGTTAGTTATTACTATTATTATCATCCTATTTAAGTGTGTAGGGCAGTGGTAGTTCAATGATACAATTCTTGCCTTCCATGCAGGAGACCTGGCTTTAATTCCTGGCCAATGCACCTCATGGGCAGCCACCACCCGTCTGTCAGTAGAGGCTTGTGTGAGGCTATGATGCTAAATAGGCTTCAGCAGACCTTCCTGACCAAAACAGACTAGGAAGAAATGCCTGTCAATCTAGTTCCAAAAACCAGTCGATGAAAACCCTATGACCACAATGGTCTGATCCCTTTGTGCATGGTGTCACCATGAGTCAAGGGCCGACTTAATGGCAGCTAACAACAAAAACAACATTTAACTGTGATCCGTTATTTGACACATACTGTTTTTTGGGAGCAGACTGCTAGGCTCTAAGGATACAAAGATAAAGAGTAAGCCGTTTGCCATGAAAAAGTTCATCGTCTAGACATCAGAGAAAGAAGCAATCACTTAGTGTGGCAAGTGTTTTGATAGAAGTTTGTATGGGACACTATAGGAGCACACAGCGCACCCAAACCTAACAGGGTAGATTTGGGGGGGATGGCACTATAACCTTAAACATAATTTGAAAATCATTTAAAAAAATACTAAATTCCCTGAGTTTATAAATAGCCTCCTCTGTCCCCTTTCCATCTTCAATATCACCTCTGTAGACCAAGCTCCCTTTTGTACTTAAATAGCGCAACAGTTTTCTAATCGCCTAATTCACTTCCCTAGCTCCATATTCTTTCCATTTTGAATTATCCTACTTAGTACTGAAGATAAATTATCTTAAAATATCATTTCCTTTATTTAACTCTCCTGCTCAAAACATTATGATTGCTATCATTTACTTACAAAACTGGTTTAAAATTCTTTATCTTGCACATAATAAATTCCAAGAGTTCATACATTTCTACTACTAAAAGCCTATATACTCCCCAGACATTATCCAAACTGATCTATTTATGGACCACAGAATGTGGTTTCTAGGCTTTGCCTATGTTTACACTGACTCCATATCACTACTTCTCTATATATACCAACATGCCTTGGCCGATAGAGTCTGCATCTTACATGAAGTCTTTACTATTCCTTATCTCTCCTGTCTAGCCTCCCATAGCATTTAGTGCGCAGACAGCTCATAGGCCAACTAGCACGTCATCATGTGAGAGGTAATGATGTATGTGGGTATGGGCACAGGCTTTGGGCCCAGAAGATACACGTTCAGGGCCTGGATCAGACATTTAAAAAATCATGACCTTAAGCAATAGCGCATGCCTTTGTAACTCTTAGTTTCTACATCTGTAAAATAGAGATAATGACATTGCTACTTCACAGTGTGATGGTGAGAATTCCATAAAATAATCTGTTCAAGAGTGCTTAGCCAAGGAATAGCACAAAAGAGCTCAGGAACAGTCAATCTAACTACATATTTATACGTTACAATTATATATATAGAATAATTATATTTCCAAAATATCTGAATACAAGACAATTTTGCTGAAATTCCTGACAAAAATATCTATCATCTCTAAACCCATTAAGAAGAAACTGTAAGACAAAAAAACAAGCACAAAACTGCTCCTCTGCTGCCACAAGCCCTCTCTGACAAGCATCTCATGAGCTTCTCTGGGGTCTCATCCTCCTTTGAACTATATCCACTCTGCACCCCAAGTCCTGTTCTTTGCTCACTGGATTCCTCTCGGTCTCCTGTCATGTCTTGTAATTTATGTTAACAAGAAAGAGACTAGCTCAAAGTCTGGCACAGGCATCAATGTCAGTTTTCCATCTTTCCTTTAGCGAACATGTCCCTAACTGCATTTATTGCATCTACATGATTTTCTACCCTTCCTTAAGTCCTCTAAGGATTGGTTCTCCTAACTTATCAACTGTTACTTCTACACACCAACTGAGTCTTCACTCCCCTCACCCTTATGCTTCCTAGCAATATGAACACTGATATAAGATGAAAAAAATTAAAAGAGCTGTTCTATTTCAGAGCAAGAGACAGTGGGACAGAGAAGAGGTTGAGGGAAAGAGAGAGGGATAGATAGGGAAGGAAGGAGGGAAGGAGAGGAGAGAGAGAAAGCACATGAGCCACATATGAGTGAACAAGTTTAGACGAAGGGGATACTGAGTGGCTAATGTCAGTGAGACAAAAGCAGAGATTCCATTCAACCCCAGTTTTTCATCATAATAAATTAACATTCCTTAGACGTCTGTTGGACAACCAGACATGATACTCAGTAAAAACCGGTTGCCATTGAGTCGACTCTCACTCATGATAATCCCATGTATGTCAGAGTAGAACTGTGCTCCCTAGGGTTTTCGATGGCAGATCTTGTAGAAGTAGATTGCCAGGCATTTCTTCAAAGAAACCTCTGGGTGGACTTGAGCCTCCAACCTTTCAGTTAGCAGCTGCGTGCCATAACCTTTTGTACCACCCATGGACTCCAATAAGCAAATGGAAATAGAGGTATGGAGAAAGCTTAAAGCCAGAGATATATATTTAGTACTTATCAGTCTATAAGTTTAAAGCCATGGGTGCTCAACAGATGAAAGAGAGTGCAAAAAATACAGAGAGAAAGAAGGAAGAATCAGTATTTAAAGTGTATCAACAGGGGGAAAAAAAAAAAAAAAACAGATAACTGACACACCAGCAAAGAAGAAAACACCCAGGAAACGGAGGTGTCATGAAAGTTGAGAGAGGATTCTTTCAGATCATATGCACCAAGATTAATAAATTTTAAACAAGCAACTCAGAAAAACAGCATTATAAAGTATTAGCAAAGTTATAGAGCAACAGGCCCTCTTCCACAATGCTTTGTTGTTGTTGGGTATGAGTCGATTTTCAACTCATAGCAACCCCATGTGACAGAGTAGAACTACCCCACAGGGTTTTCTAGGCTGTAATCTTTACAGGAGGAGATTGCCAGGTCTTTTTCCCATGGAGCTGCTGGGTGGGTTCGAACTGCCAATCTTTTGGTTAGCAGCCAAGCACTTAATCACTGTACCACCGGGCTCCTTTCCACACTGTTAGTGGAAATGTAAACTTGTATAATACATTGGGGAAAAAACAGGACTGTAAATCAAGTAGATTTAAATTCACTATGCCCCCCAAAGAGTCATTCCTAGGTATATTTCTTACTGAAATCCTTGCACATGTGCACCTGGATAATTAAGCTATTTTATAATATTTCAGCAGAATACTATATAGCAGGGTGTAAAAGATATTGGCCTTCTCTTGGTGTCTGGCTGTTTCCTTCCAATATTCCAGGTCTCAAGCCTTTCCATATCATTCTAGATAAATAGGTCTCTTCTATTATTTTCTATTCTCATAGCCTATTTGATTCCTCCAAAGTATTTTCCAAAATAGATAATTATTTTACTTGTCTCTCACTTGCAACTCTCTGGGTTCCATGAGGGCAGGGCCATGTATGTTTTGTTAAACAGTACACAGAACAGTTCCTAGCATGGAGTAGGTAATCAATAAATATTTAATGACTAGAAAAATGATCATAATAGGATGTGAGACAGCCAAAAAGAATCAGATGGACTCCTATGAACAGATATGAAGAGGTGCACATAAAACATTGGCTATGTGAAAGTACATACACACGCTGTAGTTGGTAGCTGCCATCAAGTCAGCTCCGACTTATGGTGGTCTTATGTATAACAGAATGAAACATCGTCTGCTGCTGTACTGTCCTCACAATCACTGGTATGTTTGGGCTCAAACATACATACACACACATATATCTATATATTATGCTTGCATATTCATAGACCATTTCTGGATGTTTACACAAGAAATTATAAAAAATCATTACCTTTTGTGAGTGCAAGTGGTAGCTAAAGGGTTGAAGTAGAAAATTCCACTTCTGCATGATGAACTTTAAAAAAATTCTATGATTATGATTTAAAAAGACCTAGTAAATATGAAAATTCAGAGGCAGAGTCTAGTTAAAAGCAATTCTTTTTTATGTGTAACATATAATATCCCACATAATTTTTAAAGATTGCTTAAGACAATACACTCTAAATGGATTTCAAGGACTGTATTTGTACTGATTAAACGTAATGAGCTTGTATTTCTGTAGCAATATCGTTAGACCACTAATCCAGTAAACATTATGTTAAGATCCTCCACACTGATTCTTACTTGTTACTCCTTTGTGTTCAACTTAACATGTTATTCTGACCTGATAAATACCGCAAATTAAAAGTTAAAATAGGCCAAGACCCCAAGCTGCTTGAGAATAAGGGAAACTGCTTTGTAGAAGAGAATCATGGATTACATTTTCATTTATTTAAAAATATTCAACCACATTCAACATTTAGCACTGTTCACACAAATATATTCAACAGGATTAAAATAACATTGACATTTAGTGAAGAAAATATAATAATGCCAGTGACAATGATCATTTATAACAGTCATAGCATTGTTTTATATGTAGTATGATTTTTTCTCTAGTTTTAGTACTAAGTGCCATTTCCCCCATGAGCTTTCTGACCTTATAACCCTAAGGTTATATATTAGCCTCCAACACAGATTTCTGGTAACAGACAAAAGAATAAGCGGTCTATAAAAAGAAGTAATCATTTAGAATGGTGACCATTAACTATATATATGAAAATAAATCAGATTGTTCTATTTCTTTGTCAATAATTTTTCTTTCTCACTCCTCAAAAACAATATTACAAATATTTGAACTCATCTGTCTATTCCAATCCCTCTGCGCTTAGAGAACTCCTCCTAAGGAAACACATTATTAAGCCTCCTTGATTCTACCAGAGGCCTGGCATGCAGTGGTTTTTCAAAATGATTAAGATTCCTAACAACAAGGACAATAAAAACAATGTCTTCAACCAATACCTAAATGTTGATGACTTCTCTATCTGTAACTCCAGATCAGCCTTTCACCAGTGCTCCAGAAGTATATGTGACATCTACCAAATATCGACATCTATTTGTCTCCATGGGCACCTGAAATTCACCATGTTTAAAACCAAACTGTTCATCTCTGCTCATCTGACTCCCAGTACAGGCAAAGTATGGTCCAGTTCCTTTATTATTTATATAGGTAAATGGCACCATTCAACCAAACTGCAGATCTAGAAGTTACCCTAAATTTATTCTTTTTTTTTTCCTTACGTCTCTTAACTTCTATGGGGGATTTTATGTATATATCATTTAGCAATAGTGACATGGATTATTAATATTCAAGACACAATACATACGCATCTTACAGTCTAACTTTGGGGAAATATGTGCCAAAAATACTACTGATGCAAATATGCATCACTATATGATCTACAGGAAGCTAAGTAATTCTCAATAATCTAAATTAACAATTTAAAGCTTAAAACAAGAATGCCATCAATCAAAAACATTCAACTATAATTCAGTGACATCGATTACATTGAGTTATGCAGCCATTCTTACCCTCATTTTGAGTTGTTCTTCCTCCATTAACACAAACTCACTGACCCCTAAGGTTCCTATCTAATTTTCCAGTTGTTGTCAATTTCATCCCATACAGTTCTTAAAGTAGACATTTCTTACTAGTTAAGCTAAACTATTGTTTAGTTTTAAGAAGACTAAAGGGTATATGCCTCCCTGTCTGGAAATCAAACCCTGGTCTCCTGTGTGACAAGTAGGTCTACTCACCACTAAAAGTTTTGCTGTGTATATTCTCACCAACAACAAAACTAAAAAAATCAAAAACCAAAACAGATGATTAGACAAATAAAATGTAGTCTATCCATATAACAGAATATTACTCAGCCATAAAGAGAAATTAAGCCCTGAGACATGCTTCAATGTGGATGAAACTTGGGTGAACCTTGAAATAAGCCACACACAAAAGGACAAATATTGTATGATTCCACTTATATGTAATATCTAGAATAGGCAAGTGCATACAGACAATAGTTTATTAATAGTTACTAGGGGTTAGACGGAGGAAAAAATGGGAGTTAATGCTGAAAGGGCACTGAGTTTCTGCTTGGATGATGTAAAACTTTTTTTTTTTTTTTTTTTTATATTTTATTGTACTTCAGGTGAAGGGTTACAGAACAAATAGTTTCTCATGAAACAGTAGTACACATGTTGTTTTATGACATTGGTTAACAAACCCACAACAAATTAAGCCTTTAAATTCTCAACATTTTTTTTTTTTGATGAAAATACAGATAGCCAAAGATACACCGTTTCAAAAATTTCTACATACACAGTTCAGTGACATTGACTACGCTCTTCCAACTGTGCTGTTATTCTCACTTAAGATGAAGGCTTACAGAACAAAATAGTTTCTCATTTAACAGTTACTACACATGTTGCCCTATGACAATGGTTAACAATCTCACAACACATCAAGAATATCCTTACTCCACCTTGTGTTCCCTATCACCAGGGGACTTCCTTGTCCCCTTCTGTCTTCTGGCCCTTGTCACTGGACTACTGTACCTCATTAGTCTCATTTGGTTTTTTTTAACACCATTTCAAAACTTTTTACTTACACATTTAAGTGATATTGACTATGCTCTTCCAATTGTGCTGCCATTCTCACCCAAGATGAAGGCTTACAGGACAAAACAGCCTACCATTTAATAGTTACTACAAATGTTGCCCTATAACAGTGGTCAACAATCTCACAACACATCGACAGTGTCCTTACTCAACTTGTGTTCCTTATCATCAGTTTCCTACTCCCCCTCTGCCTTCTGGCCTTTGTCACCAGACTCCTGTACCTCGTTAGTCCCATTTAGTTTTACTGGGCTGTCCACTCCAAGGCTTAACATCGAACCTCGAAGGTAACTTCACCTCTGAGCTGAAAGGGTGTCTGGGGGCCACACTCTTGAGGTTTCTCCAGTATTCTTTAGGCCAGTAAATCTGGTCTTTTTTTTTTTTTTTCCTTGGGAGTTAAAATTATGCTCTACATCCTTTTCCAGCTCTGTCCAGAACCCTCTGTTGTGATCCTGGTCAGAGCAGTCAGTGGTGGTAGCCGGGCACCATCTAGCTGTACTGGACTCAGTCCAGTGGAGGCCTTGGTAGCTGTGGACAATTAGTCCTTTGGACTAATCTTCTCGCTGTATCCTGTTCTCTTCATTCTCCCTTGCTCCCGAAGGGATGAGACCAGTGGAGTATCTTACATGGCCGCTCATAGGCTTTTAAGACCCCAGACACTACTCACCAAGGTAGAATGTAGAGCATTATCTTTATAAGTAGTGTCATGCCAATTGAGCAAGATGTTCCCCGAGACCATGGTCCCCAGAGCCCTCCGTCCAACAACTCAGTCCCTCGGGGGGTTTGGATGTGTCTATAGGGCCTCCATGACCTTTCCTTATGCAGGTTGTGTTAGTTTCCCCTGTACTGTGTACTATCTCACCTCTCACCCAAGGTACCACTTATCTATTGCCTATTTAGTATTTCCCCCCGCTCCCCTCCCATCCCTGGTAACCAACAAGGATTGTTACATTTTGCATGTGAATTTTTTCATGGGTTTTTACAATAGAGGTTTCATACAATATTTGTCCTTTTGTGATTGACTTATTTCACTCAGCATAATGTCCTCCAATTTCATCCATGTTATGAGATGCTTAACAGATTCATCATTGTTCTTTCTCGTTGCATAGTACTCCGTTGTGTGTATGTACCATAGTTTGTTTATCCATTCTTCTATTGATGGGCATCTAGATTGTTTCCATCTTTTACTCTTGTGAACAATGCTGCCATGAACATAGGTGTGCATAAGTCTATTCGAGTGACAACTCTTATTTCTCTAGGATATATTCCTAGGAGTGGGACTGCTGGATCGTATGGTATGTCTAGTTCTAGCTTTCTAAGGAAGCACCATATCATTTTCCAAAATGGTTGTATCATTTTGCATTCCCACCAGCAGTGTATAAGAGTTCCCATCTCCCCGCAGCCCCTCCAACATTTGTTATTTCCAGTATTTTTGATTCGTGCCAGTAATGCCGGGGCGAGATGGTATCTCATTGTGGTTTTAATTTGCATTTCTCTAATGGCTAGTGATCGCGAGCATTTCCTCATGTGACTGTTGGCCATTTGAATGTCTTCCTTGGTGAAGTGTCTGTTCATTTCCTTTGCCCATTTTTTGATAGGATTGGTTGTCTTTTTGTTGTAGAGGTGTTGGATTTTCTTGTAGATTATGGAGATTAGACCTTTGTCTGACTTGTACTGTCCAAAAATTTTTTCCCAGTAGGTTCTCTTTTGACTCTTTTGGTGAAGTCTTTTGAAGAGCATAGGTGTTTGATTTTTAGAAGATCCCAGTTATCTAGTTTATCTGTTGGGTTTTGTGTGTTGATGTTTATGGTTTGTATCCTGTTAATGTCATGTATTAAGGCCTGAAGTGTTGGTCCTATTTTTTCTTCTATGAATTTTATAGTTTGAGTCTTTATATTCAGGTCTTTGATCCATTTTGAAGTAGTTTTTGTACATGGTGTGAGTTATGGGTCTTGTTTCATTTTTCTACAAATGGATATCCAGTTTTGCCAGCACCATTTGTTAAAAAGACTGTCTTTTCCCCATTTGATGGACTTTGGGCCCTTGTCGAAAATCAGGTGACTGTAGGTAGATGGATTTACATCTGGGTTCTCAATTCTGTTCCATTGGTCAATGTCTCTGTTGTTGTACCACTACCAGGCTGTTTTGACTACTGTAGCTGTATAGTAGGTTCTCAAGTCAGGTAGTGTGAGTCCTCCAACTTTATTCTTCTTCTTCAGTAGTGCTTTACTTATTCGGGGTTTCTTCCCTTTCCATACAAAGTTAATATATTAGTTTTTCCATCTCTTTGAAGAATGTTGTTGGTATTTGGATCGGAATTGCATTGTATTTGTAAATTGCTTTAGGTAGAGTTGCCATTTTCACAATGTTGAGTCTGCCTATCCATGAGCATGGTATGTTTTTCCATTTATGTAGATCCCTTTGGGTTTCATGCAGCAGTGTTTTGTAGTTTTCTTTGTATAGGTCTTTTACATTCCTGGTCAGATTTATTCCTAAGTATTTTATCTTTTTAGGGGCTATTGAAAATGGTATTGATTTCCTGATCTCCTTTTCATCGTTCTCTTTACTGCTGTATAGGAATCCAACTGATTTTTGAATGTTTATCTTGCATCCTGCTACTCTGCTGAATCCTTCTATTAGTTCCAGTAGATTTCTCGTGGAGTCTTTAGGGTTTTCTATGTATAGTATCATATCATCTGCAAACAGGGAGAGTTTAACTTCTTCATTACCAATTTGGATGCCCTTTATTTCTTTCTCTTGCCTTATTGCTCTAGCTAGAACTTCCAGCACAATGTTAAATAGGAGTGGTGATAAAGGGCATCCTTGTCTTGTTCCTGTTTTCAAGGGGAATGTTTTCAGCCTCTCTCCATTAAGAATGATGTTGGCTGTTGGTTTTGCATAGATGCCGTTTATTATGTTGAGAAATTTCCCTTCTATACCTATTTTATTGAGAACTTTTATCAGGAATGGGTGTTGGACTTTGTCAAATGCCTTTTCTGCATCGATTGAGATGATCATGTGATTTTTTTCTTTCCTTTTATTTATGTGGTGGATTACGTTGATGGATTTTCTAATGTTAAACCATCCTTGCATACCTGGTATGAATCCTACTTGGTCGTGGTGTATTATTTTTTTGATATGATACTGAATTCTATTGGCTCGAATTTTGTTCAGAATTTTTTCATCTATATTCATGAGAGATATTGGTCTGTAATTTTCTTTTTTTGTGATGTCTTTGCCTGGTTTTGGTATCAGCATTATGCTGGCTTCATAGAATGAATTTGGAAGTGTTGCTTCCTCTTCTATGCTCTGAAATAGCTTGAGTAGAACTGGTATGAGCTCTTCTGTAAATGTTTTGTAGAATTCTCCAGTGAAGCCATCTGGGCCAGGGCTTTTTTTGGTTGGGAGTTTTTTTATTACCTTTTCAATCTCTTCTCCTGTTATGGGTCTATTCAGATTTTCAATATCACTTTGTTGTAGTTTGGGTAGGCCGTATGTTTCTAGAAATTTATCCATTTCCTCTAGGTTTTCAAATTTGTTGGAATATAGTTTTTCATAATATTCTGTTATAATCCTTTTTATTTCAGTTGGGTCTGTTGTAATGTCCCCCATTTCATTTCTTATTTGGGTTATTTGTGCCCTCTGCTGTTTTTCTTTTGTCAGTCTGGCCAGTGGTTTGTCGATTTTGTTGATTCTTTCAAAGAACCAACTTTTGGTTTTGTTGATTCTTTCTATTGTTTTTCTGTTCTCTATTTCATTTTTTTCTGCTCTGATCTTTACTATTTCCTTTCTTCCGGTGGTTGTAGGCTTTTTTTGTTGTTCTCTTTCTATTTGTTTGATTTCTGTAGTTAATGTTTTGATTTTGTCCCTTTCTTCTTTTTTGATATGGGCATCTATTGCTATCAATTGTCCTCTGAGGACTGCCTTTGCTGTGTCCCAAAGGTTTTGGTATGATGTGTTCTCATTTTCATTTGATTCTAGGAATTTTTTAATTCCATCTCTGATTTCTTCTATTACCCATTGATGTGTAAGCAGATTATTATTTAGTTTCCATGTGTTTGATTTTTTTTCCTTGCTCTTTCTAGTGTTAATTTCTACCTTGATGGCATTGTGGTCAGAGAAGATACTGTGAATTATCTCAGCGTTTTGGATCTTGTTGAGGGTTGCTCTGTGGCCTAAGATGTGGTCTATTCTGGAGAACGTTCCATGTGCATTGGAAAAGAATGTGTACTTTGCAGCGGTTGGATGGATTGTTCTATATATGTCTATGAGGTCCAGTTGGCTGATTGTGTCCTTTAGGTCTTCTGTATCTTTGCTGAGTTTCTTTTTAGTTGTTCTGTCCTTTACTGAGAGTGGTGTGCTGAAGTCTCCTACTATTATTGTGGAACTGTCAATTTCTCTTTTCAGTGCTGTTAGATTTTTTTTTATGTATTTTGGAGCCGTGTCATTGGGTGCATAGATATTTATTATGGTTATGTCTTCATGATGGATCATCCCCTTAATCATTATATAGTGTCCTTCTTTGTCTTTTATGGTAGATTTTGTTTTAAAGTCTATTTTATCTGAGATTAGGATTGCCACTCCTGCTCTTTTTTGATAGTTGTTAGCTTGATATATTTTTTTCCAACATTTGATTTTTAAAATAAATTCATGATGTAAACCTTTTTGAAATGGATAGTGGTGATACAGCACAACATGGTAAATGTAATTAATGCCATTGAAGTGTATATTTAAAAATGGTTAAAATGGGAAATCTTTCATTATATATGTTTTACCACAATAATGTTTTTTCAAAAAAGGGGGGGGGGGTATCTTCAAAGACAGACCACATTTATGGCACCCTGATGTCAAGACTCCTTCCAGAAAATCAATAGATTGCCTGTGTGCTTACACACATGCTCAGAAAGAAAATTATGCATCAAACTTCATAATATGCCATAAAATTAACATTCTAAATAAATTCCAGAAAATGGCCAAGAATAGTTTATGGTTCTATATTTTAGAAACTCTTAAAAATCATCTTAGGTATTAAGATATTAGTACTAAAAATATATTTATTAGTATGTAGCACTTGGTTGCTGGTTCATTTATTGAATCAAATCACTGAATATTTATGGAGCACCAACTAGGTGCAAGGCACAATAGACCAGACCATATATGATAAAAATTTGGGCCCTCATACAGCTTTCATTTTATTGGAGTGAGAAAGTAATAAATAATAAATAAATATAATTATAAAAAGGTAAATATATATAATATTAAATAGAGCTCCCTGGTGGTACAGTAGTTAAGAGCTACGTCTGCTAACCAAAAGGTCAGCAGTTTGAACCCACCAGCCACTCCTTGGAAACCCTATAGGGCACTTCTACCCTGTCCTATAGGGTCGCTATAAGTCAGAATCGACTCGATGGCAATGGGTGGGTTTGGTTTGTTTTTAACAGCCACAGAAACAATAAAACATGGAAGGAGGATTGGGAAGGGCAGTTTAGTGACAGGAAAGCCAAGCAGAGCCTCACTAAGATGGCATTTTGAGTACAGCCTGGAGGAAAGTGAAGGAGTGAGGCATGTGGACATACCAGTGAAGAGCCCCCCAGGCAAAGGAACAGTGATTGTAAGGGCCATGAGGCAAGTGTATTCCTACAGAGCGCAAATGGATTACGTGAAGGAAGACCAATAGGAAACAAAGTCACAGAAGCTGTAGAGAAGGTAAGACCATGCAGGCTGTTTTAAGGACTTATGTCTTTCCCTCTTTGGGAGATCATGGACCACGGGAGAGTGATGAGCATTGAAGGGACATCGTATATAAAAAATTAAATCCAAGTCAGGATGCTTTATTTGCCCATAAGAAAAAACATGTAGCCTTTTGGGATCAGAGTCTCACTCATTTTAGGTATCCTTACAGCCCTCTGGTACTCTGTAAACCATAGTTAGAGACACACTAGTTTGTGGAACACATAGTCATTTGACAGAATATTTATACAATGACAATGTGCACTGAAATAAAATAAAACAAAACTTCACAATATTCCAGGTTTGGTTATGAATATTTCAATATCTAGCTCTGATTGGTATGCACATCTCAGTGCAGACACCGTAGCTTCAAAAGCAGAGCTTTGCATTCCAAATCTCAGGCTAGCATCCTTAATGTCACTTTCTTGTTTTGGATCTGAAGAGCTATGAATTGTGAGTTGAATTTGTCAGAAGCAGGTATATTCATCTTTTGAAAGGAGTCAAAAATGTCTTTCAAATGATTCTTTTTGTTTCTTTTACTTCTTATTCCAGAAATTTCCAAACAAGAGGATAAAATGAATTCAATGTGCCCATCACCCAGCAATTATCAGTGCATTCCCAATCCTGTTTCACGTATATCCACCCTCCACCCAGGTTACTGTAAAGCAAATCCAAGACATCATATCATTTCACTAATAATTCTGTCAGTACCAAGTTTTATAATATATAAAGATGCTTAAAAATATCTACAATACCATTATCACACCTATAAAATTCACAATAATTTCTTAATATCATCAAATGTTCAGTTTCCATATTCTCCCCAACTGTCTTATATTTTTACAGTTTGCTTTCACCAGAATCCAAATAAGTTCTGTGCCTAGTGATTATTATACCTTTCAATTCATTTTTACTTTATAGGCTCCTCCAGTCCATCTTTCTTTTCATTTTCTTCCAACTTTCTGTTGAAGAAAAGGGAGATTGTTTGCTCTGTAGACATTCCCCCATTATAATGTCTAGATTGTGGTATCATTTATCATGTTACCCAGTCTCCTGTGTATCCTGTATATTGGTAGTTAGAGCTAGACAACTGATCACATTCAGACTGTCTGTGTGTGTGTGTGTGTGTGTGTGTGTGTGTAATTGTTTCTTCAGCCTGACTACTGCATAGGTGGTGGTGTGTATTATTAGTATGCATTTCACTAACACTGATATCATTGCCTAGGTACACTTATTCATTAGAAGATGCAAGATCCTGATTTCTTAAAGGCATAGTTATGTTCACTGTGAGGGTGAAAAAAAGTAATACTAGCAAAAGAAAAAAAAGTCACTTCAGTGAAGTCAATGTTAAATTGATGCTATGGACAAAGTGGCTTTTAGTGATCTGTCATATCAAAATTATATCCAATAATCCCTATAATACTAAATTTTTACATATGTACAAAAGGGGAATTTAGAATTTCTGGATAACTTGGCAGACTGAGTATATACATTTATCTTATGCCCTTCTGTAACTCTACTAAGTTAGAAATAAATAAGCTCACAAAAATTGTCTATATGTGATACTGTTTTATTGAAAGTACAGTGTTTTCCTTATGTTTGCCACTCCTATACAATGTTTTACTGACAGCTATATAAAGTTGAAGGCCTATAAACATACAGTTATTTTAAACTTCCTAATACAAATCAGATCCCGTACTCTATATTTTATCAGGGCTTTAGGCTTTCGCTTAACGTATTATGAAACATCAGTCTTTTAGATACTTGTTAATTTCTTGATTTTGGAAGAATCTCTTGTTGTTGTTTTATTAAAAAAATACTGTATCTTGATAAAATATTTGATAGATACATTCATGTCAAAACAGCATTTTTATGAATATGACAGAATAACAACGAAACGCAAAAAGGTTTCTCATGCCCACCTCAACAAAACTTTCCTTTTTAAAATTTTTTAATCAAGTGGAAGTGAAAGACTTTAAAATGTTATGAATGATAACTGGCATGGGAGATAGAGGCAAATAATTTTATTACGAGACAGTCAGAAAACGTTTTCCTGGGCAGGTTGCATCTGGCATGGACTTAAACAATGAAAGATTTTGATAGCCAAACGAGGTGGAAGTGAGCTCTAGGAACATGACAAAGATGTGACGGCCAAAGGTGCATAAACTACCCAAGAAAATGTCATAAGATTTATCTGAGCTAGAAAGCAACAAAGTTAAAAAGTGAATCAAGCCACACTGTGGAGGCCTCTGGAGAATTGCAAGGAGGGTTCTCTTATGATCTGAATGTTTAAAACAGTTTCAAAACATTAAAATGCTAGTATTGGTCCTATCTATGAAACAGTAGCTTTTTTTACTATAAGGAAATCTGCCTGTTCTCATTCTGTACATCAACATTAGGGTGTAAACCAGCTGAGGCTCATGTCTATGTTTAGTTGCTCTTCAATAATTCAGTACAGGTTTGTAGACACCATATAACACAAATCATATGCCTGATTAATATATCATATATCACCTTATAAGCAGGATTATAAGTATGGCAATAAACATAGCTACATATATTATAAACATGCTTTTGGTTTATTTTTTTCCATCAATAGTTACGTGTTTCCAATATGCATGTTTATTTATTGCTTAAAAAAGGATTTTTATTTAGGCAGTTTATATAAATTGTCAACTATGTTATTTGCACATTCAGTACTTGGAAATAAATTCTGATCACTTCATCCCAAACTACTATTTGCTACCTTATTTTGTTTTAGCTTTAGGAAGGTCAGAATGAATTGGCCATGCAAAACTACTAGAAACAACTATTCTGACCTGAAAATAAACCTGCTAATGTGTTTGAACTGAAGAATTTAGCATACTGTTTCTCAAATTACAGAACCCTACTTTCATGGCATGTTAACAGGTGACATTTTTCTTTGGGGGGTGAGGAGGGGTGAGTTCCATAGTCATATATACGTGGTAAATGCTAAGTTAAACAAAGCTAAACAGGTTTCTTTCTCAGGGACCTCAGAGAGCTAATGTGAACTAAAATCAACAGGAGAGGATTAGAGCAGACAGCATTTCCCAACCTTACTTGACCACACAATCTTTAATTTATGTATTTTTTCCAGACTACACATTAACATCTCTGAAAACAATTTGAGAGAGTCTCTGGCCTAGAGGATTAGACTAACCTCTGATCTTTTCTGCTATGTTTCCTGAGTGAGGTGTTGAATAAATCCTGACTAAAACTTTAAATCATTTAGAAACAAGCACCACCTGTTTAAATATCTGAAATACTTGCTCTCATTTTATATTGAGGCATAAAGGATCTCTTTCAAATCAAAAATAAATTCCAAAGCCTTATAATTTACAATTTAACTAGCTTTAATATGAAACCTCCGAAAGATATTTTGTTATTTAAAATGGATAGAAATGCACTGAGAAAACAGAATAGTTCACACTAACATTATTTAGCTCAAATTAAAACTTCACACTTCACATAAAATGTATCCATAGCACATTAAAAATGTATACAAATTGTTGCTTGTCCATTTTCTGCTTTTCAAATTCATCCAATTTATCTCTTTATCCAAGTTACATAGAATTACCATATTTATTGGGATTTGGGGAAGTATTTTAGTGTCCTTCGAGATACTTCTTTATAATTACTAAAAATATTTTTTGTTTTAGTTAATTGTAACAATCTTTCTCTGAGTATAATGAAATGCATAAATACACAGAAATACATGAATGCGCACTCATTGGAGAAAAACGTAATTAAGAAAATTAATCCCATCTATCCAGCCATAGCTATGATAGTCTTCTCAATGTATTTGCTTTGATTTTTTTCATCTAAGACAGGAGTATTCATTGACATATGCACACACCCATGAAAACCTAATACATACCCAACCCCCCACACACAAATTTCCATACTACCACACTCACCACACCCACATAAGCACCCAGTAACATTCATACTAACCCTTACACATCCCCAGCATACTTAACCACACTCCAAACACACATGTGCACACACATGTATATATAAATACACACATATAAACACCTACAAATATGTACACATATATTATATGGTGATCTCAGGATGTACATAAAGTTGTTTTCCTCCTTCAATTTAATGTTATATCAGGAACATTTCCCCATATCTTTAAAATTTTAAAACATGATCTTTTTTAGTCTTGCCCAATATAGTTTTCCTAGATTCCATATTTGTTCTTTCTAATTTATAAAGCTGATTGTGTTTTCTAGCCTTGCTCAAAAGTATTCAAGGACTCTACAATACCTATAGAACATAATTTAATTTCTGCTCCATGGCCTATGATTTACTTCATAAGCAGACACGCCATGTCTGAAGCATAGCAAACATTCTGTTTAATTTAACTTGGAAGAGTAAATTCCCTAAAACATGTAAGAACTTAAAAATATTGTCATATTGTTTTTTAAATGACTTCCATAGATAAAGGGTTAAGATCATTAACAGCAAATGAAAAACCATACAACCACAATTTAGAAACTGGCAATGACTATAGCAGAGAAAATTCCTAGAAGAAATACAGATGACTAATGAACATGAAAATATTCAAATACAGCTAATTAAAGAAATGTAAATTAAAACAAAATACTGTTTTCCCCTATAAACTTAGCAATGATTAAAACATTATAATCTTCCTTTTTAAAAAGGGGGCACTGAATCAAACATTCTCAGACCCTACTGATGGGTAATATAAACTGGCAAACCATTCTGGAAATGATTTTGGCAAGATGTTTCAAGAGCTTTAAAATGTTCATACCCTTTGGTGCATTTCTAGGAAACTTACACAAGAAAATAGAGAATCAGAGAGATATGTTTGTACAAAGATTTTCATGAAGAATCATTTTAATAGACATTAAAAACAACCAGACATAAAATAATAACAATGATTAAATACTTTTTGAAGTGGAATATTACACAGTCATTAAAATGATTTTTATGAAGTCTTTTTAATGACATGGTAAACTGCTTTTGTGAAAATGTTAATAGAAAAATGTCAGAGTAAATGTGTATGATACTGACTACATATAAAAAATGCTCACCAAAGAAAGGACTGGAAACACATTCAGTAGAACACAATTTGTGGTTCCCTCCAAGTGAAAGATTATAAGTGATTTTTATTTACATGTTTATAACATTAAACCCAATATCCTCACTTCTGAGAATCTATCTTAAGAGAAACCCAAATATGGGCAAACTGCTGATATACAAAGACCTTCTTTAGACCAACGTTCATGAATATGGCCTGAAGTAGTCTACACGTTTTATCAGAAAACAACTATTAAATAAACTATGGCACATTCATACTAGACTTTTGTGTAGTGAACAAAATTATATTTAAAAGTGAATGTTTAATAGCATAAAAATTTTATGAAAAGCAATACATAAAACTAAACATACAAGATGGTTGTACCCACAGAAAAAAATGCAAAAGAAGATAATTAATTAAAAGAATTATGAATATAGACGTGATAAGATTGAAGTTATTATATTGTATTGTTACTTTCTTCTCTTATTTTGTATAGATTCTGAGGTATCCAGAATATGCGTGTATAACACTTTTCATATTAAAAAAATACAGATAAATTTAGCAGTTCTATTAAATAACCACATTCTGTGAGAACACATATTCCTAATACATGAGGAAAAAACAAAACAGAAAAAAGAAGAAAGAAAAAATAAGAAAACAGGATTGGCTCTCAAATCTAAATTTGGCTAAAAGACATGGTATAAAAGGATGGGAGACAGGGTAGAAAAGACAGGTTTTAACTAGATTAGAGGAGGTCCTAACCAGGGTAAGATATCTGGCTTTTATGAGGTTGGAAATAATTTGTTTTGTTTGGATTTTATTTGTAGAAGAATGACAGGATCAGACCAATATTTTAGTGACATTTATTTTTACAAAAAAATACTAGAGGCACCTGCTCAGTTAAGAGGCCAGAGCTATGACCTACAAAATCAGTGATTAAGTTTAGAAATAGGTGGGTGATCATGGGTAAATAAAGAGAAGAATGGAGTAAGTTGTAGAATTGCTAAAATTTTAAAAAATTGATGTGGGAAAAGAGGAATCAAACAAACCGAACACATTGCCATTGAGTCAATTTCAACTCATAATGACCCTACAGGACAAAGGAGAACTGCCCCATAGGGTTTCCAAGGAGCAGCTGGTGGATTTGAACTGCTGACCCTTTGATTAGCAGCCCAATGCTTACCCACTGTACCACCAGAGCTCCAGGAAAAGGGGAGATGAAAGTAAATCACATGGATCTGTGCTTCCAATTCTAAATGACTGGGAGAACATGGGGTGAAGAAATGGAAAATTCAGTTGGTGGTTAGGATATGCAATATATTTTAATCCTTTGTATGTCTTCTTTCTCCAACTTTGAGAGAGTTGTTATGTCCATTTTTCATCTTTGTATGTACGTATTCTGGCAAAGTACATATCACTTTCTCAATAAAGGTCAATACACATACAGAAACAAAACATAATCAACATGTCAACAATTTCTCATGGAAGCCAAGTGTCACACATGCCAACAAACATTGCATACCTATTTGTAATGTTTGTTATTGTTCTTGGCATATCCCTAGTATAAGGATTATCAAGCTTTACTGTACTTTAGAATAACCAAAGGGCTTTTTAAAACACAGATTGCTAGGTCCTACCCCCAAGTTCCTGATTCAGGAGGTTAGACTGGAACCTGCAAATCTGCATTTCTATCAAGTTCCCAGGTGATGCTGATTCTGCTGGTCTGGGGACCACATGTGAAGAATAAAGACCACGTTACTCTATGAATAGTAAAGATAAACTATTTTAAGTAACCGAGAGTAAGTGAAATATAGTGAAGGACTAACACTGCAAATGTAACTCTGGTGCAGACCACACACAAGAACTTGAATGGGTAGGTAAAATGGCGGTTCGAGAACGTCATGTTTCAATTGTTATGAATACAAAATCTGAGGTCCAAAGAACCTAGATTGCAATTTCAAACTGAACCTAAATACTTACTTCTAGATAGTCACTAGATCAAATTATTTCTTTAGCGAAAGACAGAAATGAAAACAAAAGGAAAATACTTAATAATTAAATTTTCACTTTCTTATATTGATTCTAAATACATTACAAGCCAGTTTATGGGGGAGAGGGGAGGCGGGGGGGAAATCAGACTATATGTGAGTTATTTAAAGTTTGTGTTTGTCAATAATAGCAATGTTAAAAAATGATATTACTATCTTCTAAGAAATGTGATCATCTTTCCTAAGATTGGTATGCAGTCTTATGAATGCTGGGTAAGCAAGCTACACAGTTTTCCGTATTACCAAATTTGCCAGCTGCAAACCTGTTATTCACAATTATTCTTTAAGTTGTATGAGGTTACATAAATTACAAAATCTTAGACCTCGGAGACAAAGTCACTCCAAGACATGTAGCAAAAGACTTCTGGTATTTACTATCAGGATTTAGGAAATCATGAAACCTTGGTAGGCCTCAGTATTTTCATTTGAAAAATGTGGATAATATCTTTCACCTTCAAGGCATTGCTGAACTAAGTTAAGCAATGTACATAGAAGAGGAGGTCAATAAACATTATTTAAATGTTTTGCTTAAAATATCTATAACACCATATAACTCCCTTTTCTTCTTTCTTTATACCCATGATGGATTTGCACCAAAAAAGTAGAATCAATAAAGACCAGAAACAGTGAGTAGATGTTCTAATAATTCACTGAAATAACAGTATCCAACTCAAAACTGAGTCATTATTTGTCCCAATATAGGCATAAACTTATTCTTTAGTCAATATGAGATTTCTAGTGTATGTTGCAATTCATTTGATCAGCTTAATATATATCTTTTCTAGAATTTAAAAGTAGAAGCTGAAATTATCCAGGCTCTCTTTACCTAAAATCTGTACAATAAGGATAAGAGTACTCGTAACTTTAAGTTTGCCATGAGGGTTAAATAAAAGACCATATGAAAATTCTTAGCAGAGTAACCAGCACTCGTGCTCAGTGTCAGCACAGGAAGGTGCACACAATCCACCAACTCTAGAAATGAAAATCCTGCGGTAGGAGACAACACGTCAACCAGGGCACATGTCACATCTAAGCCATGAAGCGCTTTTCTTCAACCAAAGCTCACAGGACCCATGAAAAATCACTCGGAAGCTACCTGGGAAACTAGCTTATAAATATAAAAGGTGCCCAAATTTTCTGCAGCTTAAATAACACCTGTGAAAATTTCTTTGGCTGGTTCCCTCACTTCTATATTTAAAAATACAAACTTCACCAAAATCATAATAAATTTTTTGCTTTAAAATATGCTGAAGTTGAAAACAAGTTCTGTAATGGGATGTAACCATTTAAAAAAGTTTTTTTTCCCTTAAATTATTTCAAAATATAATAAACATATATATGTATTTTTAGGTTATCACCTTGAAAAATGTCACATTCTGATGCATCATCTTATCTAAAAAACCATTAAAACATTCAGAATTCTAATATGACACAGTGTTATGACACTTCTTGAGTCAAGATATTTTAAAATTCTGGTTTCATTTTGCAGCACAGACACCAGACCATATAAAGAAGTAACGGAATGGGGAGGAAATCTAGAGGTTATCACATGTTACTTCACTAGTCTTTCATCTATGAGGATCAGAGTTCACATAAGGTCAAATGAAGAAGTGGTTTCCATCATCAATTTAAACCTTGATGGACATTTAATGCAAATCTGAACTTCTGAAAAAAGCTTTCATCTCAGATTTCAAAGTGATTTACTTAGAGACTACACTGTATTTCTTTAAGTCCATTGACATACACTTATATTACATAGAAAATGCCATTTTACAGACAGAATAACCAAAGCAATCTTTCAATGAGTCGGTGACCCAGAAAAGACACTTCCTAGACTATATAAAACTAGCCAAATGATTCCCAAATTCAACAGAACTATATTCACTGCATATTAAACAGATTAACCACATATTTGTAAAATCCTCATTAAACCTAACCAAACCCACTGCCGTTGAGTCAATTCTGACTCATAGCAACCCTATAGTGACCCTATAGGACACAGTAGAAATGTCCTATAGGGTTTCGAAGAGGTGACTGGTAGATTTGAGCTATTGACTTTTTGGTTAGCAGCTGTAGGTCTCAACTTTACTGTGCCACCAAGGTTCCAGAGTCCTCATTATTTTTATTTTTTTACTGCTGTACTTTAAGTGAATGTTTACCATTCAAGTTAGTCTCTCATAACAAAAATTTATACATACATTGTTATGTGACCCTAATTGCTCTCCCTATACTGTGACAGCACACTCCTCCTTTCCACCTCTGATTTCCCATGTCCATTCAACCAGCTCCTGACCCTATCTTTCACCAGTCGAAGGCTGCTTCTCACTGGTTCTGGATGCCCGAGTAGATTCTCTGTGGTTGGATCTCTCCCAATGTGGAAAACGCCTCCCCAGTGCCACTGCTTGCCTGCCTCACCATGCACCATGAGCTGATCCAGCCTGAAGGGCTCAGGCTCTTGCCGGGTCAGGTCTGGCAACTCCTCACTGTTTCCAAACTGTCTCTCCCTGCCCCTGCCACTCAGTCTGATTCCTCAACTTTACCTTTGATGTTCAGGGCTCCTAGACTGTCATATATAATCGAGTCACTTGTTTTTTTCGAGTCTTCATTGTAAGAGGGACCACTGGAAGCATCTGACCACTCTGCCATCTTGGCCCTGCCTCCCAGAATCCTCACTATTATATATCAAATATTTTTTATAATATTTTTCAACAGAAATGTCCTAAGGCCACTGAAAGGACTATAAACAGTGATCCAGAGGAGGTTCTGTACTGTGACATGCTTCACAGAAGCACAAAGTCTCAGTAGGTTCTAAAGTTTTCTAAGCATTTCCTAAAGTTATTAGAGAAAGCACTCTAGTCTACCAAATATCTAATGTTCAAACATATGATTACTTTGCAAATATACTGTACCTGGCAAGATAGCCAATGTAAGTCAGCAACACCTATTTTACACAGTTAAATGAATCAAATATCGTCAATATAAACAGCAAATGGAGCTTCAATATAAGCTGTCAATTTCTGTTTTGAGCAACAACTACATTTAGCATCCAGTTAAGGGAATGTGGAACTGGTGCAATAAAAAAAAACAAAAAACAGCCAAATCCATTAATGTCAAGTCAATTCTGACTCATAGTGACCTTTCAGGACAGAGTAGAACTGCCCCACAGGGTTTCCAACGAGAAGCTGGTAGATTTGAACTGCCCACCTTTTGGTTAGCGGCCGTAGCTCTTTACCACTGCACCACCAGGGCTCGATAATAAGAGAGGCAGTTTTTGCTTTTGGTGAATTGAGAATCTACCTAGAAAAACAAAGCATTCACATACATAAAACAATTTGAGAAGCAGCAGTGATCAGTACAGGTCAATAACATATAACGTATGTAAATATTGTGGATCATAGGTATTAAAGGAGTCATACGTGTACTCCAGTTAAAAAAAAGAAGGTCTTCCTTCTGGAAGCAGTAAAATCTGGGCCAAGTTCCCTGCTTAGATCTTTGCATTGATACAAATGAATTCCATGCATTTCCAGTAATAGTACCTTATTTTCATGTCTCATTACTTTTCTTTTACAGTCTCTAGTTTCTTCCCTCAATGATCTAAACTATACAGTGTTTCTAGAATACTTTCCTAAAGCTTAAGGCAGATCATGGTGCAGCAAATAAGAAGAGTTAGACTACTCTGGAATCAAGAGAATCAAGCTTTGAATCCTGGTTCTGCCACTTACGAGTTGGAATTGACTCGACGGCAACAGGTTTTTTTTTTTTTTTTTTAAGTGACTTTGGACAACTTAATATCTCTAAGTCACAGGTTATTCATCTGTACAATGGGGATAATAATACACTTACCTTTACACTTGCCATAAAAAAAAAAAAAAAACACGTTGCCGTCGAGTCAATTCCGACTCATAGCGACCCTATAGGACAGAGTCGAACTGCCCCATAGGGTTTCCAAGGAGCAGCTGGTGGACTGAACTGCTGACCTTTTGGTTAGCAGTGGAGCTCTTAACCACTGTGCCACCAGGGCTCCTCTGCCATGAGGGTTAAAATATACATGAATAATAATAAATACTATATGAGGACTCAGAACACAGTAAATGCTCCATAAATGTCAAACATTATTATTATTATCATGGCCTTCTCCCCACCCCAACCCACCAAAAAAAAAAAAAAAAAAAAAAAAGTCCTTTAAAATTGCTTATTAGATAAATTCTGGCTTCCAAGCCAGAAATTCAAGCCCTTTTACTTTATGGCCCAGCCTGCTTTTCTAGATTTCTATCATACCACTACCCCCTTGGCAATGCGTGTTATAGTCAAAACCAGATGGCACGCCCTGCCCTGAATTCATCCCATAATGTCCTATCTCTCTGCTTCTGCATATCTTCCTTGATCAGCCCCAAATATCTTCCTATCCCACATTCAAGGAGCCCTGATGGTACAATGGTTAAATGCTTGGCTGCTAACAAAGATGGGCAGTTGGACTCCACCAGCCTCTCCATGGGAGAAAGATACAGCAATCTGCTCCAGTAGATTTCTGCCTTGGCAACCTTACAGGGCAGTTCTATTCTGTCCTGTAGGGTCGCTATGAGACAGAATCAACTCGATGGCAATGGGTTTGTTTTTTTGGTTTATCCCACATTTGCCTTATCAAGGTCCTTGATGGTCAAAGTGCTGTCTTTTGCAAGATGGGGCAATGATCCCCAACCAGACATGAAGTCTCCTTCTTTTTGACTCTAAGACCACATTCTGTCTGGACAGACGACCATTATCCACTATGGAAGCTGCGTTCCTGTCTGGGACTGGGCTTCTCTAACTTCTAAGTGACCAAAGCTGCCTGCACGTTATTTGCACAAAGCAAAATTGAAATAAATGCTGAAGGGAAACAGATTTAACAAAAGGATTTTCAGGACAAAATTTGTCCTTAATGTGGGGACTTCTCATAGAACAAAGCTTATTCACATTTGGACAAATATCTGATGTACAGGATACAGAAGCACTGTGCTTTCCAATTTTATACAATTACTTTACTTGCAGGGACGCCTAAGTGGGTGTCAAATCTAATTATTTAATAGTGACGATTGATTTTGTGGCCAAACGTGCGAACTGGCATACATACATTATGTACCACTTCAAGGACCTAAATCTACCCTCTTGAGAAAAGTATTATTCAATTAAAGATAAAAAAAGAAGCCAGCAATGAATGATTAAATCAGTGTTTCATGAAGTGTGTGCTTTAATAAATCTCTCAGAAACAGATTTATGCTCATTTTTAGAGATAAAATCTTAAATCACTTATCCTTAATAAAGCAACATATAGTCGAGTTATGCTCATATTAACCAAACAGCAGATAGATAGCTTAGAAACTCATTTAATTAACTAAATATGTTTATTCATTTGAGTCTATCATCTTGCAGGCCTAATTTCACCTCAAATATAAGCTAGAATTTTGGCTATGTTACAAATCTAAAATGTGATATTCATGTTTTCCTGAGAGTTTAATAAAAGTTAAACTACTCAGACAAGAGTATGATATAATTCAAATTGAGTGAAAACAATTACCTTTCATCCCCACCCATTCCAGGGATAGATTTGGATTTAGGAGCAATGTATCCAAGCTCTTCCGCTTGATGGCTCAGGGCTCCATGGGTCTCTCCAGTAATTATTTTTAAATTAATGACTGCTTTCAGATTTAATCATTTAACTAACTTTCCTGCCTCGACTCCTCTTTAATTGCAGCTGATCTTTTATTTCCTTCAAGAGAAATTAGGGCAAATATAGCAAATTCAGGGTCAGGCTCTGACCTTTACTTGCAGACACAATTAGAGCTGGGCCACTTTAACCATGGTGACTCAGTAAAGCCGACCTGCTGTAAAGAAGGGCAGTAAAGAAAGGTCACAAGGCTAATGGAGGAAAGGTGCTAAGTGGCCTTTCAAACCCCAAAGTATGTATTGCCCTTTATTCCATTTACTCATTCCTTGTCTAAATGTCTTTCAGAAAAGCGACATAATAAGTTTACAGCACTGCCAAGTTAATCTTGAAGGTAAAGAAAGCTCAAACCATAGATCAGGTGTTCTTAACCTGTGGCCCCAGGAAGCGCTTCAGGTGGTCCATGAACTTCCTTGAACTCTATGAAAATTCTGTTCCTTTCCTTCCTCTTGCATGAAAGTTCATAGCTTCATCAATTTCATGAAGGGCTCTTTGTCCTCCTCCCCAAATTTTAAGCATCACTGATAGAGAATAATAAGATATGCGTGGAAATATAAATTAATTTACTCACAAATAACTTTGTAAAAAAGGTTTATGTATGTTATTTTCAAAACCCATAACATCCAAGTCAGGGAACAAGAACATAACTCCCAGTACCTGGGCAGAGAATCTTTAGTGAAACAACTAGATTTCTTAGCAGAAATGAACTAGCAGTAAACTAAACCACCAACTTTTTACCTTAAAAGTGATGATTTATTAGAAACAGGAGGAGTTTCATAAAGTGGAAAGCTGTGAGTGGAGTTGGAAAGTAGAGGCAGAAAGTCTACAAAGAGCAGGTAAAGCAGATGAAGCAGGACAGCCCAAGAGGAGGCAGTGCAGTGAAGTTGCTGACAGTACATGTTCTGGAGTCCGATAATCTGAACTGGAATCCAAATCTAGTGGTATGACCTCAAAATTTGTATCCCGTTGGGTTTTTGTGAAAATTAAATGTAATGTTTTTAGGACAGTGCCTGGCCCACAATAAGCACTCATTATCTGTTAACTGAGGGCAGTGGTAGAGTTTCCACCTTCCATGCAGGAGGCCTGGGTTTGATTCCTGGCCAACGCACCTCAAGCACAGCTGCCACTCTTCTGTCAGTGGATGTATGTGTGTTGCTATGATGCTGAACAGGTTTATTTGTAGCTTCCAGACTAAGACAGACTAGGAAGAAAAGCCTGGTGATCTAATTCCAAAAATCGGCCAATGAAAATCCTATAACAACAGTCAGATTCACAACTAATCACGGGAATGACATAGGACAAGGTACCTTTTAGTTTCATTGTGCATGGAGTCGCCAGGGGCTGACTGATGGCAGGTAACAACAATAACATTTGTGAACTGCTGCCACTGCTGATGACATTAGCTGCTGGTGGCAGTAATCACGATTGTTTTAATTATCTAGTGCTGCTATAACAGAAATACCATAAGTGGATAGCTTTAACAAAGAGAAATTTATTCTCTCACAGTCTAGGAGGCTAGAAGTCCAAATTCAGGGCACCAGCTCCAGAGGAAGGCTCTCTCTCTCTGTTGGCTCTTGGGGAAGGTCCTTGTCATCAATCTTCCCAGGTCGAGGAGCTTCTCAGTGCAGGGACCCTGGGTCCAAAGGATACGCTATTCTCCTGGCTCTTATTTCTTGGTGGTATGAGGTCCTCATGTATCTCTGCTCAATTCTCTCGTTTATATCTCAAAAGAGATTGACTTAAAACACAGCCTACTCTTACAGATTGAATCCTGCCTCATTGACATAACTGCCTCTAATCCTGCCTTGTTAACATCATAGAGATAGGATTTACAACACATAGGAAAATCACAACAACCAAATGGTGGACATCACACAATACTGGGAATCATGGCCTAGCCAAACTGACACGTTTTCAGGGGGACACAATTCAATTCATGACATGATGGAAGAAGGTCCCACTTAAAATGGACATCCAGCTATCACAATAGCTAAAACTGACCTGATGATTGCGTCTGTTCACCTTCCCTCTCCTTCCTATGACTCACGCTTCAGATCTGGGCCATCACTGACCTCACCTGCTCTGACACTTGCTCTTCAGCTATCCCTTTCAGGATTTTTCATACTATAAAGTATGCATGGCAGAATCAGTACTGGTAGTAATAAAAATAAAATCACGTTTGCATAGTACTTCACAGTTTCTGTGATGTAGGCAAGTCAGACCAGGTTATAAAGAACCCCACTGTACAGATGAAAAATTTATCTCAAGGACTGTTCAAAGTCTTCTATAAATTAATTTTAAGTGAGCACATAAGCGTTGGACTGTGTGGTAATTAATAATCCTACTAAATCTTTGTCTCTCCATTTTACTGATAAGATCATCTTCCAGAGCATTCTTCATAAAACCTCTGGCAAGAATTTTAGAAGTGGAAGGGACTGTAAACTCTGTTTGTCCAGTCATATTATTTTATACATATAGAAGAAAAGGCACAGACATTATGTATTCTGCTCAAAGTCATACAGCTAACTTAATAGTAGAGGTGATTCAAATTCACATTCTTGAACTCAGCTTTTCTTAGTTGTATCTGGGGCACTGCATGTATATACTGCAAATTGTTGCTAAACAGGTTGAGGGTATTATAGGTGATTTATGTTAGTGTGGGCACTTGCTTAATTATTATGCCCAATCTCTTATCTTGGAAACAATCCACAGACTTACAGTTATTCTCAGTAACATACAACAGTATATTTGCATATTCACTGTCTCAAAAAATGCTATGGCATCAGTCAACCTAAAGTTGAAGGGAAAAACTTCAAAGCAGCATGTACTCCTGGTAGCCTATTAGACAGAAATCAATTATAACATGATGAATGTTTCAGAAATGTATACATATCATGTTTACCAAAGCTTTGTGATTTCAAGTAACTACTTCACCAATCTCAGCTGAGGGTTCAGTCATAGAATTCATGACTTCCATGCAGGAGACGCAGGTTGGACGTCCAGTTAATGCACCTCATGCACGGCCACCACCGGTCTGTCAGTGGAGGCTTCCATATTGCTAAGATGCTGAACAGGTTTTAGCAGAGCTTCCAGACTAAGACTAGGAAGAAAGGCCTGGCAATCTACTTCAAAAAGTCAGCCAATGATAATCTCATGGATCACAACGATCCAAACTGCAACCAACTGTGCATGGGCTTGCCATAAGCCAGAGACAACTTAATGGCAGCGGATAACAACAATTTACCTTCATGACAATACACAAATACCTACAAATTATAACATATCTGGAATAAATAATCTTGAGTTCCCCTTACTGCAACTTTATAATTTGGTGTTTCCTTACTCTCCAATCTGTGCAGGTGGCTAGAGGTACTGTGCTGACATTGGGTATCAAAGCAGTGGATTAAACAGACATGACTACTGCTCTTATGAAATGTATAATCTAGTGAATAAAAAGAAACATTAAAATATAATTACAGCTATAATGTAACTGATATCACTAAATTGTACACATGAAAAACACTGAATTGGCAAATGTGTTATACATAATTTTAGAACAATAAAAATATTTAAAAATATATAATCACACCTAAATGGGATTGTATTTATATAAAAAAGCACAGTATAGTGGGAGAGGCTGTAATAGGACGACCTAATCTGCACTCTGGAGTCTGGGAAGCTGTCACCTGAAGAAGGACATTTAGTTGAGATCTGAAAGTTAAGTAAGAATTATCCGAGAGAATGTGGTGAAAAGTGCCATCCATGGAGAGAACAGCATGGTGGAAGCCCCGAGGTGGAAAGGAATTCAGCACATCTTAGAAACATAATGAAAGAACAGTATGACGGGAGAGCAGTAAGCAAGGGCAGAAGACGAGGTGGGGCAAGGTGTTGGGCCTTGCAGGAAATGTTGAAGATTTTATACTTTTTATCCTTGGACTACTGGGAAGTCATTTAAGGCTTATACTTAAGCAGAAGGATAGCATGATTATATTTGCTTTGTAAACTGATCACTTTGCTGTGCAGATAATGGACTGAGAGGAGGTTAAGAGTCAAGTCTGGAGGAATGGTTATGAGGCTACTACAGGGATCCAGGAACTGTTCCAATCTATCCAAATTTTCTGAGCTTACTGGCATAAATCTGGTCATAATGTCCTCTTATTATTGGTTCAGTCTCTGCAGTATGTATAGTTACAACTCCATTGCCAGTTTATTTGTGCCTTCTCATTTTTAACTATTAATCCTGCCTGAGGTTTGTCTATTTCTAATAGCTTTTCTAAGAACATCATGGCTTTTGTGGATCCACTTATGTTTGTTATATGATATTTTACATATATTTAACATATGTATGTATTTTCTATTCATTAATTTATGCTCTTCTCTTCATTCTGTCCTTCTTTCTCCATTCTTTGGATATATTCAACTATTTTCTAATTTCTTAAGTTGGAAGTTTAGCTCCTGAATTTTTTAATCTGATACTGATATGTAGTACTTGTTTTCATTTAATTCTAAATGTTTTCTAGTTTCCATAATGATTTTCTCTTTAACCTCTGAGTTGCTTAGATGCAGTATTTTAAATTTTCAAACATGCAGTATTTTTTCTTAGTACATACTACACTTCTAATTTTTGCATTGTATTCAGAAATGGTTTTGCATGAAACATGTTTTAAGATGTTGAAACTAACTTTATAGTCCACCCGCAGCCATTTTTTATAATGCACCATACGTTCTTGATAAACATGTGCATTTCTCTTGGGGATCGGTGAGATTACCTACAGAGAGTTTAAAGGGATAAAAAGAGGACGAAAAGCCACTTTCCCTTTCTACCAAATGAGTATTTGTCATATGTTTGAGTATTCCTGACATACACACACAACCATCAGTCATGTAGGATTAATGGTTTTGTTAATAGTCATTGAGTCAGCTCTAACCCCCGGCGACCCTATATACAACATAACAAAACATTGCCTGGTCCTGTGCTGTCTTCATGATCACTGGCACATTCGAATCCATTGTTGCAGCCATTGTGTAGTGCCTTCCCACCTGGAGAGTTCATCTTCCAGCAAACTATCAGAGTATATTCTGTTGTGATCCATAGGGTTTTCATTGGCTACTTTTTTGGAAGTAGATCACCAGGCCTTTCTTCCTATGCTGTCTTAATCTGGAAATGCCACTGAAACCTGTCCATCATGGGTGACCTGCTGGTATTTGAAATACCAGTGGCATATCTTCTAGCACCATAGCAACATACAAGCCATCACAGTGTGACACACTGACAGACAGGTGATGGATAGGATTATTAAATATGTATTTTTTTTAACTTTTCCATTCTCTCACAGATTCTCTTTCCTGTCTTAAAACACCTGCAACCCTTGCTCCACAACATACATTTTGTTCAGCTACCTAATGTGTAGTTGTATTTTAAAACATTAGCTAAAGCAAAGTTTCAATCCATGAATGGATAAATCAGCCAATGAGTTTTGTTTAAATCGCAAATGAAAATACATTAACAAAACACTATTAATTGTGTAACTTTGTTCTGTTTCGAGAAACAAGTCAGGATCATTCAAAAGTAACTGCTTTATAAGAAGAAAAAAGTTGATATTAAAAATTTTTTATGAAATATATTTATTTTTTAAAATACAGAGAATCCCTTTACAAAAAAGTCCAGTGGTGATTGTATTAAATAAAACACTTTCCATTATTGAACAAAAATGTTGCTGCAAGGAATGCTGTTTTAAAAAATGTAGGAGCAGTTTGTGAACAAAAATGTCACTATGAGGAATGCTTTTTTCAAAAACAAAGGGGCAGTTTGTAGACTTTTCTCTGTAGGTGGTGGCAGTGAGGTATTCCTGAACCTGGAATGGGAAAAAAAAACATGACTGCCTTCAATGTAGAAACATATTATCGACACCTTTATGGTGGAGAATCAATGTTTCCCCCGTTCACATTGAATTAGTTATACTCATTTATTCATTCATATATACTTTAGTATGTAATATTACCAGTTACTATTCTGAGTCACACAAATGAAGAAATCACAAAAAACCCCTGCTTGCATGGAGGTTATATTTAATTATTAGCATATTAACATATGTGAAGTAAACCGAAAAACCGACTGCCGTGGAGTCGATTCCAACTCATAGTGACCCCATAGGGCTTCCAAGGCTGTAAATCTCTATGGAAGCAGACAGCCACATCTTTCTCCTGCAGAGGCGCTGGTGGTTTCGAACCACTGACCCTTTGGCTAGCAGTCAATCGCTTTAACCACTGCGCCATCAGGGCTCCTTTACCTGAAATAAGCATTTATTAATATAAGGATTCACATAGTAGGGGAATTGTTTATGTTTGAAAATACTAAACAGAGGGGAAGATGCAGAATTTTGGAGACACAATCTTATTAATAAGAGAGTGTACTTTTACATGCGGAAAATATTTCATCTGAAGTCACCTTGACCTAGAAGAAATACACCTAAGGGGGGAAAAAAATCTCTCTTCATTACATTTCTATGCTCATGAAATAGCCCGTAATTACTAATTCAGTCTCCCAATTTCCCACTATTTTTTTTAATTGAAAAATTAATTTGAAAGAAATATATTGCAAATTATTATTGTTCTTCTAAAAAATGGAAATTTAATTACTCAAACGCACCAGTAAGGGCATAGTGAAATTCAGGAATCTCGGCAAGCTAATGACCACACCAGGAAGCCAAGGTAAGGTATCTGTTTGGCATGTGGCCAACATGCTTTTTCAACAGCATCTCAAAGTACCATGTCTCACCTTCAAACATCAATATCTATTAAAAAATAAAATTGGGAAAAAGTTTTGCATATCAGGCATATATAATGTTAAGAAAAATTACACCCTGTAAGAAAAGTGTGGTGAACAATATCACCTTAGAGGTAATATTTAACTTACTTTTCAGAACAAAAATGCTTAATAAAAATTCATAATAGGCATGGTTATCCTTAAATTTTAGGTTATATTGTAACCTAAATATAATTGAGGAGATAATATAATTTTAAATGTTCGGAAAAAAAGGACTTTTTTTTTTTTAGCCAAGATGAATATGAAAATCAAAAATATGACATATCATTTGAGGTAAGTATCTAAAATTTGATATTTTAGAATTCTTCCCTTACCTGTTTCTGTGCTGGTCCTAATCTATGGAATTAAGAAATTCATCTAAATTTAGCTTGAAAACTAGAAGTATATAAATGCTTTGGTTTAAATAACGTATTAGAAAATACATAGTATTTATTTAAGCCACAGGGGAGTATATATAAAATTTTAGAGCTTGGAGAGAAAATGAAAAAAGAAGATATGGAAACAGCTTATTATACCATCTTGAAGTAAAATAAAAAAATAAAATGAATATATGATTTCTTTTTTTAAATTCTCTTTAATGGTGACAGAAATAGCATACACAGCTGTAGGTGGCAGTATTTAAACATAAAAAAAAGATTTGTCACTTTGTTTTTTACCTTTGTTTCCTAACATTTTTTATTTTCATTTCATGGTAAAAGTTCTAGGCAAAGTTTCTAGATTAGTAGTCAAAGGGTTGGACATTTACTATGATGCTGCCTTATCAGCAATATCCTTTTGGCCACTTTTAGACAAAGATTATAGTAGAAGGGGAGATATTTTAAGCCAAATGATACTTTGCAATAAAGTAGAATATGTTTCCCTTGCATGGACATAACAACAGGAAAACCTGTGACCCAACAGACTAGGCAGAGACTTGAAACCAAATTTTGGTAAATTGTAGAGGAGAAAGTACCACAGAAAAGTACTGTTATTGTGTTGTCCACATAACCTCCACTCAGGCACGGTGAACTCCCAACCAGAATGCCACATGTATACAAAAACAGATGGTTTGAGTCAGTCCTAAAGTAAAAACAGTACTCTGAAATTGAAATTGTAGAACTCTATCATGGACAATACAAGTCCCCATAATAAAGGCTTTGGATAGACACAATTTAAATACTATGACTGGAAAATTTAGATCCTTAGCCCTCTTCAGGTTAGCTAGTGGACAGGAATTAATCTTCACATTCGCTACAACAGTGGGAAAAAAAAAAAGAGTCAGAAAAGAATGTTCCTCAGGTAATTTTTTTTTTTTTTTTAATGGCTTTTTGGCTGAAGAGAGACATTTGGAAAGTGATAGCAATCCTACAGTGACCTTAACATTTCTAAAAACAAACACCCTCTGATCTAAGAAACCAAAGTTAAATGTATGCTTATAAGCTTGTTTCCCGGGATGCTACATTTTCAAAAAAATGAGTTCTCAGTCCCTTGACCAAGCCACCATCCCCTTCCCAACCTCAGCCTCAGGCTCAGGCTCCTGAAGAACTGTGCCCCAAAACGAAAGTTAGTTGTTAACACATTTTAAGAGTAGAAGATAAAAATATTCCCAAGGTCATATATGTTTGTTGTGGCTTACTATTTGGATTAAATGCCGTTAGGAATCATTCTGTTTGACATTATTTAGGAAGGCAGAGATGCATTGTGCTCATACTTCCACCCACAGGAGCCACAGGAAAGCTGGAAGGAAAGACCCATCAAAGTGTTGAGGCACCAAGCAAAGGTTAAGGTCTAGTCCTCACTTCACTGCCTCCAAGGCTCCGTTTCCAATTATGGCTGACAGCAGCCCTGGCCATTCTTGAGACTAAAGACATTTAATTCCTGTCACATATGTCTTTCTAGTTTTGTTTCTAAAGTCAGCATGATTTCACTCAGGGAATACAGCAGCAAAACTTGGAGGAAGACAGAATGAGACAGTAGAAGCTTAAAAAGCTGTATTTAGGGCAAGAGTCCTCAAATTTATTATGGAGTTGTATTAAATACTCGGTTTTGCTGATGTAGGTAAGATTTTACGTTAATAGTTGGAAGACGGCCCAAACTTTTCTGTGGAGCTCAGAACTGTTTAGTAAGCAGGGCTCTTTTGTGCTGCATGTTAATATAATGGATGACACCATTGTTTCACGGGGCAACTGCTCAAAAGGGATGAATAATGAACTGCTTTCTAGGTAACAGTCCTCGGGCTGCCCGCTGAAGATAATGTGAAGTTCAGATTGCTAGAATTTCACTCTTACAGCTATTCATTTTAAACAAAGCATTAACACAGAGTGAAGTACAAAAGCAAAAGACAGCTGCAATTTAGTATTTTACAAAGGTAAATTAGTTACCTGAGTTGCTTTTTAATAAAGGTTAAAAATAATGAAAGGTTTTTTTTTTTTCCCATGTAGTGAAAAATCCTAGTAAGGAAATTTTAGAATTAAGTTGATGATTGATGATGTGTCCTCTGCTCAAGAGAGGTGTTGATTATCACTCTAATCACAAATGTCTCTTTGGCCTGAAGCCAGCTTTGTATTACATCAAATCATAAGCCAGAAACGCAAACTTCTTGGCAGCTGCGATTTCTCATCTGTGGAGTACACTTGCCTTACCTATTTCACAGAAATGTCATCAGTTGAAAAATGTGAAAATGTAAGATCTATTATCTTGTGAATATCCAAAAATATGTTTTATTACTTACAGGATCAAAATGTGACTGAATAGCATCTATGTACCTGAATGTAGAAGCCATATCAAACTGTGGGGGTAAGATTCTGAAAACTATTTGCGGATGAATAATTCAAAAACCAAACGGTAAAAAGCAGTTCTAATTCCCCTCTTGGTACATTACTCCTTTCCTTCATGATCTAAATCATATATTGTATGTGTGTTTGTGTGTGTATGTAGTTATGTACACACATGTATATATTCTCTGATGATGATTCTTTTAGCTAACATATATTCAGCATTTTTTATGTACCAGACACTCTTAAAAATAAACAACATTCATTAATTAATTCTAACCATAGCCCTATGATATCCACTATAACATGAGAAAATCAAGACACAGAGAGGCATAGTAACTTGCCAAAAGTCACACAGCTGGTAAAAGGCAGACCAAGGGTTTGAACATAAGCAGTGCAGCTCATAATTTTTGGCTCCTAACTACTTCTTACAACATTTTCTTTCATTTTCATGACTCATAGACATGAACAAAATTATGTGCCAGAAAGGTTCTGAACATATTTGTATCAGTACTCGATTATTACCCCTCTCAATCTCAGTAGGTATTACTCAGATGTCACCTCAGTACCCTGGGATTTACACTCCTAGGACTGTCAATAAACCTCAGGCCAAACACATATCCTCAACTCCATTGAAGCATCTCTTAGCTCCTTCCTTCTGACCAATACACTGGAATGGGGGCTATAAGTCCAGACTGATTTGATTTCACTTTTTCTTCCCCCTAAATTTTAATGTAAAATCTCTAATCTTTCCTTGCCCTATGGTTTATGTCCGTTTTCTTCTCTCAATCCTCCAGTTTCTTCTTTTTCTAAATATTCTTAACAGGTATGGCTCTCAATACAGATATCAGAATTGAAATTCTTCTGCTTATATATATATATGTGTGTGTGTGTGTGTGCATATATATGTATATGATATGTATATGTGTGTATATACACACACACATATACATGCATACATATGTATATGATATGTATATGTATGTATATGTGGAGCCCTGGTGGTATAGTGGTTAAATGCTAGGTTGCAAATCAACAGGTCAGCTGTTTGAACCCAACAGCCACTCCTTGGGAGAAAGGTGTGGCAGTCTGCTTCTGTAAGAATTTACAGCCTTGGATACCCTACAGGGAAGTTCTACTCCGTCCTAGAGAGTCGCTATGAGTCAGCATCAACTTGACGGCAGTGGGTTTGGTTTTATACATATATACATATATATATTACCATACCACAGTTTTTAACCATACAGGGTACTCGCCACATGGAAACCAATAACTCTACATCCATGATATATGTGGGCTATTCTTCACTAAGAGTCTAAAGATGTTGAAGGGTATAGGCTGATGACTTTAGGAGTTTCTAAAGTGTCAGAACCTCGGAGTTTAGCAGTAGTATAGATGTACTCTGCCACAGTGCAGAGAAATCAACAGAGCTGGAGTATTTTGATAGCTCAGTCTCTCACAGGCCAACCCTATGCAGGGGTAAAGAGAAATGCTTTAATGTTGGCATTGCCTCAAAGAAAGAAACAAAAGCTGAAATATTGTCAGACTTCCCTCAGCAGAGTTGAGTGCATGAGACCACATCTGCCTAAAATGGAAAAAAAACCTAGAAGATCCTTAGCAGAGCCCACCAAAATGATAAGGGCAAGGACCCAAGATGAAAGTTGTGTCTAGCAACAGTACAGACCCAAGTGATTATTAGCGTCAGATGTTCAGCACAAGTGGTGTTCAGTGGCAGTCATGGTGCACTGATGGCAAGGGAAAAATAACAACATCAAGGGGGTGAATTTGGGGAAACTGATGGGCATTCATAAAGTGAAGAATAATAAACAAAGCATCTTTTTTCAAATAAACATTATGAAGCTTTCCTTAATAAACTTTCTAGGAAACTTTATTAAATCATTTCTATACAGAAACATATTATGATCAGTTATATGTTCAATTGTATTTTAACTTTCTCTTCTATGGGAAGTATGAGAAAGAAAAACAAAAAAGAAATCCCTGTTAATATTTCCCTTTCATCAAATGGCTCAGGCAATTATGGAGTTAAAGAAGGAAACTCAGGTTTTGGTTTCTAAGGCTAGGTGGAAATCATAATCCACTCTCTCAGTAAGTAACTGCTAATACAAAAGCAAAGGCCAGAAAAATAAAGTATCTTCACTTGAAGTCAAACTAAATTAATAAGGAGAGTAACAGAAATAGTGGATATTTGTACAAAGCATTCTAACGTACACACATACATATATCAATACTCCTGAAAAACACCAGTTAATTACTCTAATTTTCATGCTAATGACTTTGCAGAATATCTAAAATATACTTTAAAGACCACTTTGACCAAAACAACAATGGTATCTGTGTGAAGAAGTAGGCATAGGCAGTTGTGCTGAATGTGGAGAACTCTTCCTTTATCAAATAAGCAATCATAAAATTCTGATTTGTTTAGTGTACTCTGAAGATGGCATATTTTACAGCTTTCATTTAATGGAGGGCCAGTTGTTAGCTAAAGCCCAAAAAACCAAATCCATTGCCACAGTGTCAATTCCAACTCATAGTGACACTATAGAGACCCTTTAGGAGAGAACAGAACTGCCCCCATTGAGTTCCTATGGCTATAAATCTTTACGGAAGCACACTGCCACATCTTTCTCCTGAGGAGAGGCTGGTGGGTTGGAACCACCGACCTGTCAGTCAGCAGCACAGTGCTTAATCACTGTGACACCAGGGCAGAGCAGAACATCCCCGCAGGGTTTCCAAGGATGGCTGGTGGATTGCAGCTGCCAACCTTTCTGGTTAGCAGCCATAGCTCTTAACCACTGTGCCACCAGGGCTCCAGTTGTTGGCTAGGAGACAGTAAATCAATTTTGGTCAAAAATAGAGTGATTATTTTCAGGTTTTAGTGAAATTTTCTAGAGCGAACAGGAAAAATAAAATTTGATATACATTTTCTAAGAAGAAAAAGTCCACAATGACAATATGTTCACCTTAAATTACATATTTCATGTGGATTAATTATCAAACATAAAACAGCCAATGACTTGATAGTTTATCTTGATTAATATTTCAAATAATGGTTAAACCTTATTTAAAAGGTGGCCTATCTTGAGGTATTTAAACATCCTTTATTATAACTAATCCAATGTTTTCAAGTCAGTGTGTTAACCAATGCATCCACAGTCTAGAAAAAAGAAATATGAAAAGGTCCTTTTCATATTGGGTTACTTTATGTCACTACTCTTAATCTCCCGTTCTACTTGTTTCCTGCCTTTGACAATACATGTGAAGTAAAAGATCTCAAACTCAGGTCCCTGACATTTTAAGGGATATTTTTCATAAGCACTTGCACGAAACAATCTATTCTCACTCTGACTGAACTAGTGTTAATAATAGCTATGCCAAAAATTTGAGTAATTTGGCCACTTTCAGTGAGGATATATTTTACATTTAATGGTTCATTTCATTTTCCTCATGAACATTATCCAAAGGCATGATTGCAAAATATCACATTTCATAACATGAGTAAGTTTTTCTATGCAAGCCATGCATTACAGAAAATGTCACAGGGTTGCAATGGCCTATTTTAATCAAGTATCTATGTGAAGTGTCCCTGCTTATTTCAGTGTAATGGAGCATTGGTTTAAAAAAAAGCGGGGGGGGGGGGAGGGGAGGTGGGATTTAAAAATAGACCTATATTATGATTTGGAGATCATATTTATAAAAATATGTTTTTATATTCTAATTTAATAGTATTCATTCATGTGACTTTTCAAGTTATAGACCAAATGTTTTTATGAGTCACTTGTTAGATCTAAAAAAACTGAATCCATTAAATAGCACTGTCATTTCCAATTCAGATACATGAACGCAGACACAAAGTATATAACACACCTAAAGAATAAAACCAAAAAAACCCACTGCCCCGGCTTGGTTACAACTCATAGTGACCTTGTAAGACAGAGCAGAGCTGCCTCATAGGGTTTCCAAGGCTGTAAGTGTTTACAGAAGCAGACTGCTACATATTTCTCCTGTGGAGTGGCTGGTGGGTTCAAATTGCCAACCTATCAGTTAGCAGCCAAGCACTTAACCACTGTACCACCAGGGCTTCTACCTAAAGAATAGAGGGTATAAAAAAAGCCTCTGTATAACAGCCAAAATGATGAACAGAGTGGCCCACCTGGTTACCTTCATGAAAGATTGTGTGGCAATCTCCCATCCACTATTAAGACAGTTGAAAAGATGATACTGCTTTAGTGGCATATCGTCTGTACATCAAGGCAATTCCTATAAAAGTCTACTGAACAATAAACACTACTCAGTTTGACCTCAGTAGATTACACAATTCTTATGGAAATGTTTAATGGTCCAGATTTAAAAAAAAAAAAAAGTATGCATATATACTACTGGGTAAAGGAAGAAATTTAAGTCTATTTTTGTTTAAAGAAAAAATCCTCTCAAGAGACATGTGATACTACTTAATCAGAGTAACCATGTCGCTTACCCAGTGGACATTGATATTCAGCAAATTCAACTACCCAGACATAGTCCCCAAAAAAGAAATATGCCATACATTGTCTTCCAGAAGTCAAAATAAATTTCAAAAAATTTCCTTCACCAAATAAAGTCTCACTCTGAGAACATTTATACTTTTTATATCACTCTAAATAGAATGAATAACACTTTATTTAATCTATTAGAGAATAAAATAGTGAACCAGAGAAAGCAGTTCTTCTGGAAGTTATAGATAATAATAATAATAAACTAATGAAGAATAAAAATATTAAACAGCTCCAAGAAATGCAAAGGTATAATGGGGCCATTCAATGCAAGGGCATAGTCAATAATATTTCCTATAATTATCTTGAATCTTTACAAAAAGTTTAAAATGTATCTAGAAGACAGTGTTTAATATGGCAGGAAAATGTTTAATATCTATTTAAGGATTCCTAACAAAATTATATTAGAATGCTTCCAGGACAAATATTCCACGGGAATATTTTGTACTGTACACTAGAATATTTCCTTCTGTAAAGCACTTTCAGTCTTGTCATTTTGAGTTTGTCACAACTCTCTAATATAAATTGTTATCATTTTATCCATTTTCAGGAACAGATGACAAGGTACTCAGAGGGTATAATGAAGGGTTGGCCATCAAGAAAGCACATAACACGTAAGGATCTGCTTTTGCATAGCACTGGTTGCTCTTATGCATTCCCCACCAATGTTCACAGTGAAAGGCTAACAGGCTAATGTTGTGGTTCCCAACAAAAGCCTAATCCAGGAGATGGTGCACAAAGACAGATATTTATAATAAAAAGGTGGTAAGTCCTTGTGGCAACTCTAGATGGAGCAGTCTAGAGACAAGGAGAGTCCTGGGTCATAGATGTGGGATACTCTATGTGTATAATAGCTCTTCTATTTTCTCTCCCAACATTGTTCTGGGCAGATCATTAATCACTTCATTGTCATTCCCAGCTGCGATAATAAAGTCATAGGAGCACATGGCAATGCCGGGGTGCTTGCCAATCTCCCAGCATTTGCTCCCTCTACCCTCTCCTGCCACAAGCATTAGGCCTCTGAGCTTCTCAAGGTTAGCTGCACATTGGCATCACCAAGGCAGCTTTTAAAAACGTAAAGCTTGGGTCCCATCCCAGACCAACTGAATTAGAATATGGGGTGGGGGCATCATCAAGGCATAGATACTGTAAAATTTCCCCAGATGGTACACTCATCACCCTATGGCACCACCTCTTCACGTAACTCCCAACATACCAAGAAAAAGACACAGACTGAGGCTGGGGCTTTATTAGCTGATAATCTCTGGAGATTCCACGCATTTATAGCACAACCTCTATAAAAGAAAGACAATATACTGAGCATCTACATCATTTGATGTTGAATTGATGAATCCAGGCAAAACAAGTATCTAAAATAAGCATATTAAATATCATCAAAGAGACAAGCAAGAATTTTGGAAATGTGAGCAGGCACAAGAAGAATTAACAAACAACTGGAGATACTGGATGTATAAAACATAAACAGTGGAAATGATAAATTCAACAGATGACCTGAAGAACAGAATGGTTCAGGGTGAATAATGAATTTCTGAGCCAGTAATGTAGACTGAGGAGTGTACTCAGTCCTAGGAAGGAATAAAAGGATGGAAAAAAATAAAGAAAAGGTGCAAAGGCATAGAATACAGAAGCAGAAGTGGCAAAAGATAAGGCCCCTGGTTCTTAAACTCACTTCTCTTTTTACTAGAGAACATCCATTCTCAGAGCCTTCTGGATTAAGATCCCATGGCTCCCCGTGCTTCCATTCTGGACCTCCAAAGTCAGTAATACCTCACAAATCTGCTCATCACGATATACCCAGAGGGACTTTTCTACTGCAGGAACAGGAAAAAGAAACTATACTCTAGGTGGAAGATGATGAGAATAATCTTATTGTTGGAGTTGTGTTGGACATAGTTAAAAATAAAGTTTTAGAATATTTCCCAATTCCAATACAGTTTTTATAATACTATGGCCAATAGCTGGCACTTAGAGTAATATTTTCATAAAATTTAATTTATAATTTTATTTGTGATGATTTTACAGAAAATCTCATATTTCATCTCCTATAAAATTAATCTTTAAAAAAAAAATTAATCTTTAAAGGGGAAAAAAAAAAAAACCTATGTCACCTAAATAACTCTTCAAATTAGCTAGCCTGGGATGGATCAAGGGTCAGGGTTCCTCAGAGGTGCTTGGAGCCAACAACCCACACCAAAAAGACAAACAGCAGATACCAAACTGGAAAAGCAGATAATGTCACAAGATGCATAGAAGAGCCAAGGTTCAAAATGCCATTCAAAACAACAGAGGGTAGTGGCAAAAAAGAACCTTATCCAATGTGGACTGATGTAGGTTTAAGGAAAAAATCAAAATTTAGAACCCAGATAGGCAAAAATGAACATAAAAATCCCAATCAAAAAGAGGCACTCCAGCAGGGTACTGAGTAACTGCTTATGACATGAATTGTTGTTTATAGCTTGCTTTTAGGTGCAGTAGAGGTCTGATGAATGGGTGAGCCAAAACAGGATAAAAACACAAGGAAAGAAGAACAAAGACCTTTCTGATATTACAATTATGCTCACATAATTTACTCAGCCTAAAGAAGAATGTTTCTCCTGAACTTTAAAGAGAAGGCCTACTCTTTCTGACTCCTGGGGTAACCTTCCCATTCTTATGTTGGAAGGGGTGTTTTCCTTGGCCACTTCTACTGCTGAAACCTGAAAACACCCTTCCCCTTAGCCAGACAAGTAGTTCTCTGTAGTATCATTCTCCCTTCTCAGCAAACACCTCCTCTGGACTTGAGGGAGAAGGCAAACACGAGAAACCTAGTAGTTGTGGAACCCAGTGCTGTAGAGTCAGGTCTGTGAGACAGAGAAAATCTGTGAGAAAGGGTAGCAAGAGTGCAGGCAATAAGATGGAACTGTGTCTCTATCCAACTAGGTATGTTTCTAATATATCAAGAGGGCTCAGATAAGAAGCAGACTGTAAGATTTTGTCTGTTAAGCTTTTTCTCTGCTTTTCAACAAGCAATTTATATATTGTTCCTAAAATATTATACTTCTTTCATTTTGGCAGTATTTGCACACATCAATAGCCTAGTTATACAAGCAAACATTCATTGTAGCCATCTTACTGTCCTATTAGTCACTTCTATATCATCACAGCACTGAAGATATGCTCTAGCCATAAAGAAAATTTGAAAATTACGTCATGTCTTAATAGCTTGGCCAAACATATATTCTCAGTGCCCAGGGAATACTTCCCTTTCTGCCTCACAAATTCTATCCCATTTCCATGATCCACCTCCCAGAAACCATCAAGATTAAGGAGCCCTGGTGGTGCTGTGGTTAAGTGTTTGGCCGCTAACCAAAAGACTGGCACTTGACTGGCACTTTGAATCCACCAGCCACTCTCTGGAAATCCTATGGGGCAGTTCTACTCGGTCCCAGAAGGTCGCTATGAGTTGGAATTGACTTGATGGTAACGGGTAACCAGAAACCTTGCAAAACTTACTCTACTACAGAGTATATCGTAAAAGATTATACTCTTCCTTTTTTTTTAAAGCTAGACTGGGCATAGTCTCTTAGTTTTATATTCCAAGTATCTAATATGATGCCAACATACAGAAGGCATACTTGGTAAGTGCTAGTATTAAGAAGATAAAAAGTTCTAACTTTTCATATCATTAAATAAAAGGCCATAAAAGTTTAATGTGATGCTATTATTAATTCTGGTTCCCTGTGTGGCACAAATGGTTAAGCACTCGGCTACTAACCAGAAGTTTCAAGATTCGAATCCACCCAGAAGTGCCTCGGAAGAAAGTCCTGACAATCTACTTCGGAAAGATTACAGCCATTGAAAACCCTACGGAGCACAGTTCTACTCTGTTGCCATCAGTTGGAATCAACTTGATGGCAACTGGTTTGGTTTGGATACTATGAATTTTATATTAAAACCACTTAGTCAAATATAAACAATGTGATTTTTCCTTTGGATATGCTTGCTTTTCCTTGGGAAAGCAAAAAGGGAGCTCAACTATTAAAGCAGACTGTTTTCAGGAGAAATGACAAAAATCATCAACCAGGCTATATAAAATCTGCAAAATATCAGTCAGTGAATGATGAAAATATTTCATCTCTTAAATTCATATAAATGTGTATGTGTAGCATTAAGAAACCCCTGAAATTTACCAAAGCAGTTCTTCAGTGTCTGTAATTCTTTGGTGTATTTTTTTTATAATTGTCTAGTTTCAATGACCTTCCGATAAGTTGCAGTTTTTTCAATAGTACATTGTACTAGCCCTCTTCCACACATGCTGTTTCTAGCTTATGATGCTCATTATCTTAACAATTACAGTGCTCCAACTGATCTCTCAATCACTACAGTTAATAGAAAGATTGTCATTATTGCCTATACTTTCAGCCATTGAATACCAAATGGCACAACTCCATCTTACTTATTTCTCCTTTGAATTATTTTCCCATCTTCGTAAAAACAAACCAATTTTCTCTATCAGGAAATCATAAAGAAGGAATATAAATAAATATGGAAGTCCAAAGTCTAAAATCAAGCTATAGGTAAAAATTCAATTAAATAGCATTTTTTAATAAGCAAATTTCAGGAACAATTAATTTCTGCTTCTTAACAAAGAAATGGATTTTTTAACAAAATTTAGCAGAACTGTAAAAATTAAAATCATATTTCACATCATCTTCCAGATTTTTATTATACTCCCAAAACTTTTTTTAAGTGCACAATAAAAACTAAATGAACTTAAAATACTCCTTACAATAATATCCAGTCTTAATATTTTAGCAAAATCAAAGCAACATTATAGATTATTCAATTGTAATATGAATTTTTATATAAGTGGTGTGTGTTCTTGCTTGAGTAATGCAGACAAATATTTTTAATACTTATTTTCTCAAAATAGAAGCAGATCCATAGACACTTCCAAACTCCCTGAGGGACCGAATTACTGGGCTGAGGACTGTGGGGACCATGGTCTCAGGAAACATCTAGCTCAACTGGCATAACATATTTTATAAAGAAAATTTTCTACATTCTACTTTGGTAAGTAGCATCTGGGGTCTTAAAAGCTTATGAGCGGTCATCTAAGACACTCCACTGGCTTACCCTGTCTGGGAGAATGGAGAATGGGGAATGGAGAATGAAGAAAACCAAAGACAGGGGAAAGCTTAGTCCAAACTACCACAGCCTTGACAAGACTGAGTCCAGCACAACTAGATGGTGCCCAGTTACCACCACCAACTGCTCTGACAGGGATCACAATTGAGGGTCCCGGGCAGAGCTGGAGAAAAATGTAGAACAAAATTCTAACTCACAGAAACAAAACAAACAAAAAAAAAACAAAAACAAAAAACAAAACACCAGACTTACTAGTCTGACAGAGACTGAAACCCCAAGAGTTTGGCTCCTGGACACCCTTTTAGCTCAGTAATCAAGTCATTCCTGAGGTTCACCCTTTATCTAAAGATTAGACACACCCATAAAACGAGACAAAAGGGGCACACCAGCTTAGGGGCAAGGACTAGAAGGCAGGAGGAGATAGGAAAGCTGCTAATAGGGAACCCAAGGTCGAGAAGGGGAGAGTGTTGACATGTGGGGTTGGTAACCAACGTCACAAAACAGTATGTGTACTAATTGTTTAATGAGAAGCTAGTTTGTTCTATAAACCTTCATCTAAAGTACAATAATAAAAAAAAAAAGGAGCAGAATATTTTTCAATTTCTTTTTTTTCTCAAAAGAAGATATAAGAAGTGGTAGCCACCTAAAGCAGAGGTCAGCATCAAACATAACTTCTAATAATAAATTCTCTTAATTGAGTATCTCTTCATAAACATTATCTTCAGTTTTCTAAACAAAAGGGCAGAGGCACAAAGTCTAAGTGACTTGTTAAGGACCAATTATGGCATCATGGCTCTAATTCATAGGTTAGAAGTTAGTTGCCAAAAGTCTGATTTAGATTTAAAAATGGTATGCTCCATTTGATTTTCACAGGTGATTTTGTACATATATTTTTCATATAAAAAATAAAAACACAGCCTTCATTTTCTATTTTTCAAATAAATATCTATAAATGAACTTAGTGAATGTTCCCGTCAACTTCCATTAGAAGGTGTTGACAACATACTGTTTTCACTTTTATCATGTTTTCTATTCATGGTATTTTTCTCTAATGGATAGTGTCAGTACTTTTCTGACAATTTTATTTTATCTATTGTCTTAAATAAATAAATAAAAAGGTGACTGTCTTAGTCATCTAGTGCTATTGCAGAAATACCACAAGTTGCTGGCTTCAACAAACAGAAGTTTATTCTCCCACAGTCCAGTAGGCTAGAAGTCTCCTGGTTCTGCTGCTGCCATTTCTCTGCTGCTGCTCGTTCTCTGGGGCTTCTGGTTCTCTGCTGCTTCCGGTCCTCTGCTGCTGATTCTCGCTCTCTGCACCATCTCCAGTGTAACAGCTCTCCTCATTTCCTTCTGAGTCCTCTATCCATTCAGTGTCAAAACTGCTTCCACATTTCAGGTATCTGTTACAGCAGCACCCTACTCCAAGTACCAAATTCTGTCTTAGTCATCTAGTGCTGCTGTAACAGAAATACCACAAGTGGATGGCTTCAACAAACACAAGTTTATGCTCTCACAGTCTAGTAGGCTAGAAGTCCAAATTTAGGGCATCAGCTCCAAGGGAAGGCTTTCTCTCTGCCTGCTCTGGAGGAAGGTCCTTGTCATCAATCTTCTCTTGGCCTAGGAGCTTCTCAGGTGCAGGGATCCTGTGTCCAAAGGATGCACTCTGTTCCTGGCACTGCTTTCTTGCTGGTATGAGGTCCCCATGTCTCTCTGCTTGCTTCTCTCTTTTATATCTCAATCTAATCTAATTTAATCTTGTAGATCTCATCAATATAACTGCCACTAATCCATCTCATTAACATTATGGTGATAGGATTTACAACACATAGGAAAATCCCATCAGATGACAAAATGGTGGAAATCACACAATACCAGGACTCACAGCCTAGCCAAATTGATAAACATATTTTTGGGGGACACAATTCAATCCACTACAATGACTATTCTCTTTCTGTGTGTATGTACAATTTTTGTTGCACAAACACTGAGTAATTTTAAATATTAAAAAGCATTTTTCTGTGGATATTTTACTTAAAAGTTGAATGTCTTAGGTTATGTGCAGTATTTTTGAGATGGCTACAGTCATTCTTGCTGTATAAGAGTGGCTTTTCATTCCTATTTGTTTTTTTTCAGATCCAACTGGTACACCTAAAAATAATCAGAAATGGGTTGCATTCTCTCCATATTTCTATATCACTCCACTTTGTGCTGAAAAATTGACTGACTGTAAAGAGAGAGTCTATAAGGAAATTAACTGGGTATGTAAAAGGAAACTTGATTTATCTGACTCAAGCCAAATGTATTTGAGAAAGCATTTACTAACTCAGTAGTAAGTTTGAAAAATAAATGAGCACGTCTTTGTGAGCTAGTTCAGAATACTTGGTAAAGAGTGAAAATGAAAATTCTGAGAGAGTATTATTTAGGAAGACTGTTTCTCCCTAATTAAAATTCTAGTTTCCTTCTCCCCATCTACCCCCTCAACTTTACAATACAGTAGTCACTTATTTACAGAGGTGTTGGTTAAATAGTGCACCCAGCATGTATTTGATGCTCTTATTATTAGAATTATTATTAATAATAATTTTTTATCCTGGAGGTGGAACATAACTCCACAATCCTAAAGTGTGGGTTGTGCACTATGACTTCCTTCCAAAAACTGCAGTTTGGAAAAGGAGAAAAAGAGTAACCTTATAACAGAGAAATCTAACAAACACTACCTCAGCCATGTGATCAAGGTCAACATCAACAGTGATAAGTCATGAAGACAGTATGTATCCTTGATATGATGTGATGAGATTGGCACTTTTCCTCTGTGGTCTTCCTCCCAAGTATCAATAACCCCAGTCTAATCATGAGAAAAACAGCACACAAACCCGGTTGAGGGTCAGTCTATAAAAAATGCATGACCAATGATATGCCTCAAAACTGTCAAGGTAATCAAAAGCAAAGAAAGTCTGAGAAGGGAAGTCAGCCAAAAGGAGCCTAAGGAGACAAGACAACTTGTAAATGTAATGTGGGATCCCAGACAGGATCCTGGAACTGAAAAGGGACATTAGATAAAAACTAAGAAAATCTGAATAAAGTATGGACTTCAGTTAATAATAATGACTCAATCTTTGTTCATTAATTGTGACAAATGTACCACACTAATGTAGGATGCTAATAATAGAGGAAACTGGTTCTGGAGTATATGGTACTCTCATCACAACTTTTTTGTAAATCTAAATCTAACCCAAAATTAAAATTAAAAAAAGGGAAAAGAATTTATATGCACACACACAAAAAATAGGTATAATCCTTATTTACAACTGAGAAAACAAAACTTCTTAAAGATCCAGTGATGTGCTAAAATCAATAGGAGAGCTTGAATCTGAACCAATGAAGGATTTTCAAATTTAAAAGCAAAGTTTTCCTCCAATATTAACAGTTGCCTCTTGAACAGGATTTAATTGTAAATAAAGACTTGACACATCCTTTTAAGTTAAAATAAAACCAGCTGCTGTCGAGTTGATTCCATCTCATAGTGTCCCTAAAGGACAGAGCAGAACTGCCCCACAGGGCTTCCAAGGTGGATTCAAACTGCCGACCTTTTGGTTAGCTGTTGAACACTTAACCACTGCACCACCAGGGTTCCAAATGGCATAGTAGATCCTTATTTGCCAAAAGATGAGCAGGAAGAGAACGGTTAATTGTTAGAATTGTTTATATATGTGCATAAAACACGGCAAGACTCTCAAACTTATACACACTGATGCGTAACTGAGCAATAGTTTAATTTTTCCACTGGTAAATAATATAGCTTCGACAGTTCTTTTTTGAAAGTGATGGAATCCAATCATTTATATTCCAGTTTCTGCAGTCATGGCTTTAGGAAACTTTTTTGCAGATGCTGGTTTCATTTTCTCCTACTGTCTTTTTACTTATCCAGAGGTCATTCTTATCACTTCTCCTGGTTGGACCTCAAGGTTGTCCCAGCTTATCTTTGTAATGTCTGGTCTTATTAAAACAGCTCATCTCCTGTTTTCCCCCTTGGAATTTTTTTTAGGCAAAAATTTTTCACCCATTTTTTTTCCACCTCCACCAATTCTATCTTGCATAGTTGCGTACTTTGTAAGCCCAGTTTATAATCAGTAACATTCTGAATACTTAAATCATAAGAAAAATGCTTCTTTAGGTTACTTCTTCAAAGACAGAATCTAATAAAAAGACAATGTTTGTTTCTGTAAAAATAATTTGATGAAGGTACTATTAGCCTGTGTCTAATAAGAATTCATCTTTCTTCTGTGAAACAGTATAATGGGCTAATGTTCTTTCTTTACAACATCAAAAACTGAATGGCCAAATGGATTTTTCTCAACAAGTTCCAATGTTGAATGATCTAAATATGTGGTTATGTGACCTACATGCTTTTTGTCTTTTAAATATAGCCTTGTCTGGACTCTGATCTCTTCTCCACCCTGGGAAGAAAAGTCCTAAGGCATTTAGAACTCAATAACCTTGTTCTTGAAGCCAACCTCAACTTTTAACTACCCTCTCATACACAATTGCAAATGTTGGCTACTAAACCAGCATAGCCACAACAGCAACAAGAGCAGCAGAAAGATGCTGTTATTGTTATTACTGAAGACCCTCAATGCCTGGCAGTAAACCGACTGTGCCCTCTAACGGTCCAGTGACCTACATAGTCACTAATTCTCCTGCCCACATCCATCCAATATAGCAGCTGCTCCAGGGATTAGAGATAAACATCTGGGAAGCAGTTTTAGGAGCCTCCAAGAGGAGATCTGGGAGCAGAGTACAGGAGCAGGGCCCCGGACCCCAGTACACAAAAGGTCTTAACGGAAAGGAAAAGTTCTTCAGGGAACTGTGAATGTCTATATTTAGCCAGGCAATGACAGAGAGAGATTTTCTTGGTTTCTGAGTTTTTTATCCCTAGCCTTACCTTTACCTTCTCACTTAACTTATCATTTTGAAATGACCTCCTTTTGTTAATAACTCCTCAAGTACTCATATATTCCTCTCAGAAGGGAACTTGGCTTAAGCATCTTTTTATCCCCAGGATGTAATACAGCTTAGGCAAGTGGTCAGTATTTCATAAGGGTTTGTTCAATTGTTGAAACCTTTCAGGGTAGGAGCTAAAACTGCAATGTAAAGATGATCTCAGTAAGTGAGTATGTATGTCCTTTATGCTTTTGGCGTTCCAGAAAAAGAGTTACATTTTGGTTTAGTTACTCTTTATTTTATTGCTGCTAACAATCTGAAAATAACTGGTAGGATTCAAGAGTAAAATAAAACTTAAAGATGATAATAATATGAAGCTGACAGATTTCTAAAGATGCATTTTTTTCTTCAATAATGCTATCCTGCTAAATAATCATAGCAGGCGGGAGCTATTGAAAATCTACAACAAGAAAAGTTTTCATACTAAAAAGTAAAGACAATTCAACCATAAAAAAGGCCTTTGGCATAGTTGATAATCCATGCAGGCAGCTAGCTATATTTAACAATAATTATTTTAGTTCTACTGTTAGAGCACTGTTTAAATCAGATACCTAAACAGTACTTTTATGTTGTTTAACAATCTCAGATTGGCATCCCTTCTGACGTCAATACTGTCTCTAAATCTCAGAGATACTTGTGCGTGGTTCTTTTCAAATAATGCTGTTTTCATGAATGAAGGCAAGAGGTGGAGTGGGACTAACATGCCTAATGAAACAGCATCTTCCTATTTTCCTGACTGAATTCAGGCTTTCCTCTGCTCTCTGAGGTTCCTATAATAACAAAGACACACAAAGGTTTACTGTTGGTGAGCAGTAGTCCTGACTCATGCTGTGTCCTTAATGGTTTGCCATGAACTGCTGGCGTCAAATCTATCATTCAGTGACTCAGAGTCATTTTGAAATGGCAAAAAGTCCCTATGAAAGTCCATCCATTTACTTGAACTAGTTTCACAGTTTTAGGTTGTAGAAATTAGAATTACTTCCATTTTGCCACAATAGTAGTTTTATTTTCAGAGAAATATCTTGCAAAGACTTCTGCCAATGATACCTAATATTTATTCAATATTCTCAAAAGACTTGTTCATTATTACTCTGATAGACATAGTATCTTCAGCTGTAAGAGGTCAATTACTCTAGCTCAAAAGACCTCATTTCACAGATGATGAAACTGGGTTGTAAAGAAGTCAGACCACTTGCCCAATGTTACAGATCTGAAGAACCTGAGATAAGAACCTAGGCCTCCTGACAGCAAGAGAAGGTGCTATTTTCACCATGTCATTTTTCTGCCCAATAAACATTTCTGTGTAAAATCATAATAAAAAAGGAAGACAACACTTGAAATATAATTTGTTTGCCTCCGTAACTGAAACAGTCTTGAAGTATCTGAGATTAATGAGGAACAAACTGACTTTTAAAGTACATCTAGAGAACCTGGCAAGCCTTTCCCAAATTTAACACTGACTGATCCATGGAAAATCTTCCTCCTAACATACGAATTCCTTTTTGTAAAAACACGTTCAGTCAACCAATTGTGAATACCTTCTATTTATAGGAAAATGTTCTGATGTCAATCAAAGCATGATAGACTTTGGAAGCAAGTACAATTTGAATATACATTTCCAGGCATATATGTGAAAATAACCACATATTCTCAACTAAAGAAAATCATTTATTTCTTTTTAACATTAGTAAAATACGTAAGGCAAGATTTAGAGACGTACAGATAGTATGAATATCCACTACAATCAAAAACTGCTCTGAACTGCTTTTTTGTTTTCAGAAATCTTTCAACATTCTAGGGCCTTGGACCCCTCTTTGGCTTGTCCAATACCACCTGGAAAATCAAACCTACTGAAACTGGAGCCAGGATTTGACCCACACAAGGCCAAGGCACACTGCTTGCCTGCCTCCCTTCTCTTCTAACATATATGCATGTCTGAATTCTTGGTTTCCTGTGTAAAATTAAGCACCAATTTACACTCAGAAGAGGAAAAGGCAAAGCTTGTTTTACTGCCAATTCTCATGACTTTTTCTGAGAAGACAAACTACTCAAGTGTGTACAAATATATGACTTTGTCATCATCTTGCTTGGTTTCTTCTCTTTCCACTCTGTTCTTCCATAATTACCCCATTTCTCTCTCTGTGTGTGTCATACACACACACACACACACACATCTTCACCATCAGAAGAGCTGCAACACACAATTCCTAACTCAGAGAATGACTGGCTTATAACCTCCTGTCTTAGTTATCTAGCGCTGCTATAACAGAAATACCACAAGTGGATGGCTTTAACAAAGAGAAATTTATTCTCCCACAGTTTAGGGGGCTACAAATCCAAGGTCATGGCATCAGCTCCAGGGGAAAGCTTTTTCTCTCTGTGGGCTCTGGAGGAAGGTCCTTGTCATCAATCTTCCCCGACTGAGGAGCTTCTCAGCACAGGGACACTGGGTCCAAAGGATGCGCTATTCTCCTAGCACTTGTTTCTTGGTGGTATGAGGTCCCCATGTCTCTCTGCTCGCTTCTCTCTTTTATATCTCAAAACAGACTGGCTTAAGATACAACCTAATCTTGTAGATTGAGTCACGCCTCATTAACATAACTGCCACTAATCCCACCTCATTAACATCACAGAGGTAGAATTTATAACACATAGGAAAATCACATCAGATGACAAAACGGTGGACAATCACACAATACTGGAATTATGGACTAGCCAAGTTGACACACATATTTTTGGGGGACACAACTCAATTCATAACACCTCCCTTAGCAAGAATAAAAATGTCCACATTTTGTGACCATACTTTTCTTGCTAAAAGCTTTTGTCAGGTCATCATGGCTGTTTTTTTTCCCCCTTTCCTTCCTGAATCTACTTCATTAATACTGAACATAATATAAAGGCTCATTTTCAACATACAGAGGCCCAGCTTCTAATGTTTCAAATTCAATAACTGCATTTTTTTAAACTTTATAATTACTTGTCACTTTGCATCCTTTTAATAGTTCTTCTTCAAGCACATAATAAGGCTGAATTTGATCTGATTCTACTCGACCTAGTGAATCTACTCATAGAAAGATTGACTTACATTTAAAAATAAGGGCTCACATTCATTCAACAAACCCTTATAGGGTTTACCCTCTAGTTGCTTACGAATCAAAATTAGCTCTGTAAGATAAAATGGGTATTAAAAATTCAACACTAGTTGCATTTCATCTGATGAATTCTGAAAATAGGCACGGCTTGTTCAAAATCAATAAGGAGGCAATGAAGAAAATATGCAACTATTCAAAAATCATCTTTCCCTCATATATAACAAGTGATTTTCAGAAAGCAATTCACAAACTTTTAAATAATTAAATAATTTAATTATAGCATATATGGTAGTGTCTTATCTTTCTAAAGTTATTCATTTATTTTCTTATTCCTTAGCTACATTACAGTACAAACAATAAACACCTCCATAGAAACCTCTGGAATCTCCTGGAAGAGACTACACAGGGACAGGAGAATCCTTTTCTGCTTCGTTTTTCTTGGCTTTGCCTTTCCCAGCTCCACATGCTTAGAATCAGTGAACTTCACAGCTGAATAGTCAGTCTAATTCTAGTCTCTAAACTAATCCAACCTAAGGCAGAAAGTACTTCAAGAACCTTGACCATCCAACCACTAAAACTTGGAAATTAACCTCCATCCAAATTCAGGGACTGGGTACTTCAGCTCTCTATCCCCCATTACCACGGGTGCCTCGTATCCCAGAACAGGACTTCTTTTAGGTTCTCTGTTCCTCATCTCTTGTCAAAAGGCTGGAGCCCTGCTGCTCCTAGACAACTGTCCGCTGCACTCCAGACTAGCTCATCCAATTCTCAGAAATTCTCATGAGCTGGACAAGACCGTCTTCAATTTACATGTAACAAAATGGTCTTTGGCCTAGAAAGAAAAGCCACTAACACTGAAATAAGAAATGTGGTTAGGCTTTGGGACACAGAGTTTGGTTTTCTCAGTTCTTAAAGTTAAAATGCTTAGGTCAGGGGAGAAAGCTGGTTCTGGGCAGCACATGCCCATACCACAAATTCCTTTAGGGTTTAGCGTCCACCACTGCTAGCATGATGGATATGCCTTGGAGAAAAAAAAGTGTGTGTGTGTGTGTGAGATAGAGACAGAGGCAGGGAGAGAGAGAGACTGAAAGACAGTGAGTTAAGAGCCGTTCAAGAAGTAATGCATGAGAAGTCCTGGTGGCACAGTGGTTAAAGCATTCAACTGCTAACCAAAAGGCTAGCAGTTGAAACTATGGAAGAAAGATGTGGCGGTCTGTTTCCTTAAAGAGTCACTGCCTTCGAAACCCTGTAGGGCAGTTCTGCTCTATGTGTCGGAGTCGACTTGATGGCAGTGAGTTGTTTTTTTTCTTTGCTTACATCTATGCAGTACGGGGACTGTACAAACCCAAGGGATTCTATTCATAATATCTACAATGAAAATTGCATCCCCTGGCATTGTGCAATGCAGGAACCCTGAAAGAGTAACATCAGGAACCCAGGACTCCTACAGTGAAGCCTGTGAGAGCTGGAACTCGATGGGACCAACCTGTTTTTCCAGGTCCTGCAAGTTTTCCTGCCTTTGACAGGGTGCAGTCTTAGCACTTTTCTATGTTCTCTGTTAGTGGAAAATGTTTGACTTTTCCTTATCTGACAGGTTTCTGCCTTACACAGGTTCCAGCTTTTGCAGGTTTTAACATAAAGGCATGAGTGTTAAAATCTGAGGAAGAGACAGATTATGCTTTTTGTAAGCCAGAGAAATAAATGTTGGTCCTAGGACCAGAAGCTCTTTAGCAATGGATAGCAGTCAGGTTTCAGAAGGAGTGCTTGCACAGGGGACAAACAGCACAAATTCAATAGTTGGACTTGAACTCAAGGTCTCTGTCCCTTTCCAGAAAGAAAAGCCTGTTTTACGCACAATATTCCATATCCCAGCTGATGACTACTATACCTTTCCTATTGCTTAAGCCAAACAGAACCTGGAAGCCACATCTGACTTGTATCTCTCTTGCACACTCTTTCCAAATCCTTTGGCTCTACTTTCAGAACAAAGTCAGATTCTGAATACTACAATAACCTTCTAATAGGTGTCCCTGCTTTACCCTTTGCCCTCATTGCTCCCTGCACTCCATCATAGTCTATTTTCATCCTCCTTGGAAAAGTGAATGCCCTTACAATGAAATCTAAAGTCCTAACAGTCAGGGCCCCCTCACACTGCCTTTCTGACACCCTTCTACTAATTTCCTTCTTCCTCACTCCTCTCCAGTGATATAGCTTCCTTGCTCTTTCTTGGACAGGACAGGCTTGTTCCTCTGGCCTTAGAGCCTTTGCTCTCTGAATGTTCATTCTTTGAGAAATACTTTACACCCACATATACATTTAGATCACTCGTTCACCTTCTTCAAGGTTTTGTTCAGTTGTTAACATTCTCTATGAAGTTTCATAACCATCCTGTTCAATACTGCAAATTACCCTTTGATCCCTCAGCCTGGACATTTCTGATTCCGTCTTCACTGTTCTTTTTTGTGTTTTTCTTCTTTTCTTTATTTAAATCATAAAGCGTATCTAAAACTAAAATACTAGGTAGAATATATCATCATCATCTTTACTATTTAGTATAATAAATGTGAGTTACAAGAGGAATCTTCTTCTGTTTTTTCACTAATGTACGCCAAGCACTAGAACATTGCCCAGCACAGCATAGTTGTTCAACTAAGAGCTGCTGAATGAATGAATAAATGAATGGTGTCTGAATTTTAACAAACTTTAGCCAAAGTAGTGGCCAGTGACCACAACAACAGGCACAAATAAATAAATAATAACTCTGCCTCATTAAAAAGGATTTTGGTTTTCTTACAGTCAAATGTCTTGTTTTTAGAAAGCACTCCTGGGAGGGCGTTGCTATTATCAAAAGTTCAGTGGATCTTGTGACAGGAGGGTAGGAGCTGAGGAACTGAAATATAAAATACAGTGCTACCTCATTTTGTTCTCCAATCTGGTAAGGTAGATTATATACAAATATGGAATGTGAGGTCCAAAGAAAGTAAATCCTTATCAAATACTGCGGAGCTATGCCAGAGAACCCAGGGGTGTTAAATCCACAGCTCTTGGTGTTTCCATTCCCCTACACTCCACTCAGTAAGGAGAGTCTTCCTAATGTGAGAGACTGCATGGTGGTTAGGCCCCCTGGCGACTGATACTACTGTCTATAGCTGAGTTATGAAGAGAATGGACAATGTAATAATTAGATCATATGGGATCAGAACTGGAAATTAATATTGTTTTATCTGGTTTTCAGTTGCTAGAACTACTGGATCTACACTCTTAAGCATTTAAAATTGTTTAGATTTTCATAATCTGAATCTTTTGTGACTGCTCTATTTGGAAGCACATCAAAGACAGCCAGACACTGAAACTCTGAGGCGACCCTTTCATTTTCATCATAGGCTGAATGATTACTCAGCAATGGGTGGTAGTGGGAATTTAAACTTCTCAGGGTGGCTGAAGTAAGTGATCTTAAAAGTTTCTTCCTACTCTCAGTTTCTGCAATCATTGGTTACTCACTCCCAAGCAGTGATCCCAACACTTGTTATTTCCTCACAGTACTCAGTTTTCAAAGCTCTTTTTATTGAGATTAATACCTGTTCATAAATATCATGACATTCATTCTAGGCACCAGTGTTCCTAATGATATGGTTAAAAGTTCATGTCACTCTATTACATTAGTTCTGCTGATTGCTTCCTCTTCTGTTACTTGGACACCTCTTTTTAAACATCTGGGAAACTTTGGAGAATTCTCTGCCTTTAAAGGAAACCCACATTTCTACTACATCTGGATCATTTGTGATGCCAGATGAAATTCTGAGAGTTTCTTCTCTCACTTTGATTTGAATTCTTACATTTTTCCCACCCAGGGATTTGTGGAACTCTGTTTTTTTTTTTTTTTGGTTTTTTTTTCCCCCTAAGTCCCTGCTACAAATGTAAATATCTACAAGTCCCTTGTCTTGGCTGTTATACATAAATACTAAGATTAATATCATCTTCATTTCACCAATTTTTTTTCTTGCTGATCAGCATTATAAACAATCCACTTGTTGCTTCATCAGCATTCACAGACATGAAATTCACTTCAAGAAGATAAAGAGTTTATCAGATGCTCTGCTTTAAAGAGAATGAGTTTCAAAAGAATTGGATCATCATATGTAAGATTTTAACCAAACTAAACCCTTAAAAAAAGAATAAAAAATGACAGTTTTCATTAGATGGGTGAAATTAAACCAGATGAACTTCTCAAAGATTAGATCAATATCACTGCAACTGTTTTGTCTATTAATTGCCATAGATGGATTAGACCAGAATACATAAACATTTATTTTGCAATTCTTTCCAGATAACTACATGGTTATATTTTAATCCTTTAGTGTCATGTCCTATTATTTTACACTTTCCTTCCACTAGAAATGTTTACTCCTAAATTAAACAATCTCATGCATTTAATCTTTTGGTAAATTATCTAAAAAGACAAATTAAAAAAATACAAAACAGGAGTGGGGGACAGAAAAAAAAGACTTTAAATCAAACAGCAGCTTCACGTTTGACTGAAAACCCTATGTAGCTTACCTACATTTAGTTTCCATTCATTTTTTTAATAAAATAACCATGACTAGCTATATGACATAACTTCATTGTAGATCACTTTTATCACCTGAAATATTAGGATTTGGACTGAATGATCAATTAAGTTTCAAAATGCTATAATTTTATTAATAGTCATTTTAAACATACTGGAAAATGTCAAACATCTCTCAGCGCATTATCATCAGTGAAGATCTGTATGTCCATCCATATTTGGAATCCTTTTGCATATCCTTAGGTGTATTTCAGGTTTTCTATTTATAATTTTGTCTTAAATTCTATATAGTATTTTACTTAAGATTTTAAAACCTTTTTATTTGTAGACTTTTCAGAGGTGTTTTTTGCTTCATTCACATTCCTTTTCTCTGCACACCAGCAAAAGTTTCTTGAATACTTGTTCTTATCAAACCTACTGTATACAAGGTGATGTGCTTGTCGTCAGGATACAGAAAATAACACAAGATGGTCCTTGCTCTCAAGTAACCTGGAATCTCATAGGAAGACAGCCATGTGTATATTTTAGTAAATATCTATGGACAATACACTCTAGAAACATGTACAAGGTAGATTAGAACCAAGGAAGGAATCACAAGCCAGAAGTTGTGAAGATTTACTAGAAGAGGTCATGTCTATTATGAATTTTGAAGTACAGGCAGCCCCAGCTTACAAAAGGCCCACATAGTTACTACCCAACCCCTGTAAAGTCTATTATATTAAAAATTTGAGGTGCATTCAGTGCTCATAATAACAAACTGGCACTACTTAGCAACATGCATCAAAACATTATCGTTATTATTATTACTGTATTCTTATGTTAAAGATGCTTTAGTGTATCTGGAAGTGTTTCTTTAATGTTTTTATGCAGAGAAAGGTACACTATATATTATATACTAAGACAAACACTGGAATAATTGACCTTAGATAGCAACCACATCTAACTATTCCAACTTATGTACATTCGACTTAAAGAAAGATTTGGGAATGGAACTCGTTTATAATGTAGGGACTGCCTGTATGTGCAAAAAGTACAGGTAATGGGGAAACAAAAACACCCAAGAATGAAAAGTTAAATATAATTCACAATTACTTTTGACAGTCATTGGCATATTTCATGTACCTATTAAACATTAAATCTTTCTAGGTACATTAATGGCCTGTAAGGTTGGTGGTTCAGAAGCACCTTGGAAGTAAGGCCTGGTGATCTATTTCTGAAAGGTCACAGCCTTGAAAACCCAATGTAGTAGTTTTACTCTGCCCACATGGGGTCATCATGAGTCAGAATCAACTTGATGGCAACTAACAACAACAACAAAGGTATGTACTCTAAATGAGGCTTAATGTCTTTATCAGTAAAGCTCTTTCTAATTTTACTTGTAATATATTGCCATGAATTCCACTAGAATATAAACTCCATCAGGACAGGAGTTGTTTGGTTTTTTTTGTTCACCAACGCATTACGAGCACTAAGAAAACTACTTGACTCACACAATGCATTGAATAAATATTTGTTAAAGTGACTAAATGAACAAATCCCGACATTTCATTTTTTCCAAATATTACAGAGTGCACTCTATATAATACATTTTGTCTCATTATCCAATTAAAGGGATACAAAGAGGACTAATGCCTGAATCTTGTCTCATGGAGTTTACAATTAAATAGAAGACAATCAGAGGGTCAGTTACTTCTCAACTCTCTGAAAGAAAAATGCTTTCCAAGAACAGAGGGTAGACTAATGAAGTGGAAGAGTCAAAATACAGGTAGAGCTTCTAGTTGAATCGACTGAAGCCAGGAAAGTCACAGTTAAATGATGCTCTGCCTGCCCAAGGGTTGCTTTATACCTCCTTCTCTTTATCTACTGCTTTGTCCAGTTTGCCTGTATTACCACCTTTCTGGGTTAATATCATCTCTTTCCCTGCCTGCCTTCAAGAATGAAGATGATTCAAGTGGGCCTAGTTCTGCCATCAGAAGCATACACTTAAGATCAGTAGCTAAAATAAGCTTCCAATTTCAAAAACTATGAATAGGTACCCAAATGAGTTTCCAGTGAGTCAGCTGTAAGGCATACCAGTTCCTGTCTAACATGACATCAGGTACCTCCCTGACTTGAAAGCTCACTATCTGCCTAAGTAAGCCCTCATTCTCCTTCCCTAAATCTCTCCCTCCTGTTAGCTGTTGTCGTTTGTTCTAAAACAAAGGAAATCACTAAAAAAAGAAAGACTAAATGAAACCTTGTATGAATGAAGTACCCCAACTGAGTAAAATTTTACCCTGTGAATTCCATATTACCCGGTACACAGTAACTGTTAAATAACTGCTTACAATAACGGGGAAGAGAGAGCGCTTACAGCTCAGAAAATGATATTTTTATTTCTGATCTGGGCAAAATGAATTACTTCCTTGCTCTCAATCTCAACAACTTAGAAATATTGTCTTTCTAAGAAGCCACTGTATAAGTGCAGGAAATAAAAGAGAAAAGAAAAAAAAAAATAGAGAACTATCACTGATAGAAAATAATTTAAAATCAAAATAGTTGACTGAGTTCTATCGAATTTATATAAGGTAATAGCATAGCCAAGATTCAGAGATTTCATCTATCACTTAGAACAATATGACAACTCTGAAACCATCATAAAAACCCTCAGGTGGTGGCTGCATGAGGAAATGTACCTCCTATTATCCTTTCTTCCTTCCTTCATCATCCTCACATTACAGGTGAAGAAAATGAAGGCTTTGGGGCACAAAGAGATTAACTGCCTTGTCCAAGGCCACATGCACATAAAAAATGGCTGAACTGTCATTTAAACCCATGTCTGTCTGACTCCAGAGCCTAGGATCTCTAGAGAGCTGCAGATGCACTCTCTGGATACTTTCTCCCAACCCAGTTTTATACAGTTTTAGAAGAAACAGGTTACAGTTGAAGGAGTTCTCAATGGAAGTATCAGCAAAAAGGACAGTATAATGATTAGACCAAAAGGTCACAACTATTAAATTAGAAGAACAAAAATGAAAATGATAATATTCTCATACTGATAAGAACGTAGTGTGTGTACAACTCAAGGCATTGTTTAGTGCTACACTCCTACCGTGAGGCAATTTGGTAACATCTATCACAATCTAAAATAGTAATATTACTTAGTACCTTTAGAAAATAAATCCCAAACAAATAATTTAAAATTGTGGACAAAGCAAAACATATGGAGAGATCTACCTTATCATTACTTATCATAGCAAAAAATAAATAACTAAATAACACACACAAAAAAAACAACAAAAGACATTTCCAACTATTAAGACCATAAACCCAAAACCAAACCCATTGTCATCGAGTCGATTCTGACACAGCAACCCTACAGGACAGAGCAGAACTGCCCCACTGGGTTTCCTTGGAGTGGCTGGTGAATTTGAACTGCCAACATTTTGGTTAGGAGCCGACCTCTTAACCACTGTGCCACCAGGGCTCCAATACTATGGAGACATGAAAAACAACTGATTATTATGAAGACTATTTTAAGAACATGTAAAAATCTTTATGATACATGTTGTTCCTGTCCCTCAGCTCAAGCCAGCTACCTTGCTCCCTGATGGTCAGTGAGAACAGAAACAACCTGACTACAAGCTGGACTCACTAAATGCTTAGTCCTTTCAATATGGTAAGCTGGTGTGAACAAGGCCTAACCCAATAAATGGACTGAATGCTGCTTCCTTGTCCTGCCTCCAAAAACGCATTCATTGCTATTAGAAAAGGCAGAAAGCATTGGTTTAACTAAGTTGATCAAGTGAAATGAGAAACTATGTATTCAAAAAATGCACAATAAAAGGGACAAGACAAAACAAACACAATGTTATAACTGGAAGGAAACATAATAGTAAAAATACTTCCAGTAATGAAAGTTATGTTTCTTTTTTTTCAATTTTGGCCTATTTTTTATATTTGTATAATATGTTTCTGTGGCTTTTCAAGAAAAGTACAATTTTTTTTTTAATCTATATGGTCATTCACAAACACTCATATTTAAGGTATGAATGTTTGTTTTTGCAAAATCAAAGAAAGAAATGATAAATAATGAAGATAAAGACTTATTTCCTTTGCCACTTAAGATATCACTAATTTATCTCACTTTTTTTAAATCTAAAAAATGTTTTTCCTGCTATTTCTATATTCAATTAACTGCGAGTCTCTGACTACGGTGCTAAAATAAGCATACATTGATATTTATTTCTATATTGTACAGCTCTAACTGAATATTCATGTTATCAATAAAAATTGGATATCATCTCTCCATAGTCTAACATCCTAAAGGACTTAATCAATTTACAAATAAAATCCCAAAAGACCAATCCTTTTACTTCTGCAAAGAAAGTAAGTCAATTAACTAAGACTAGAATTATCAGTTAAAAAACAAAAAACATTTTCATCGACGACAGTCATATAATTATAGTATAGCTTGAAATTTAGACAAAGAAGTAAATATATAAATTATAAACACAGCTACAGGACCAAAGAATCCTCATGTTTATAAATTAATTATGTTCTTCAGTTAACACAGACATTTTAAAAATTGCCTAACAGATGTCAATATATGCTGTTGTTGTTGCACGAGGTTCTTAATCATTGTTTTTTAACTTGCTCATCTACAAATAAGGATAATCCTTTCTCTCACTTAATAAGGTGATGCTTAATGATTTAATAAGATACCATTTGTAAAACACCAAGTGCAATCGATGGCCATTTCATTTTTATTCTTATGATTATTAACATCACTACTGTTACTAGCATATAACGAGTACTTATTCTTTACCAGGTCATAGTTTAAACTTGTTAAAATATGATAGTTGTTGTTAGGTGCCATCAAACTGGATCTGACTCATAGCAACCGCGTGCACAACAGAATGAAACACTGCCCAGTCCTGAGCCATCCTCACAATCATTGCGATTTGAGTCCATTGTTGTAGCCACTGTGTCAGTCCACCTTGTAGGGGGTCTCCGTCTTTTTCAGTGACCCTCTACTTTACCACCTTTGATGCCACTGAATTGTGGCACTGGCGAAGAATACTGAATACACCATGGACTGCCAAAAGAATGAACAAATCTGTCTTGGAAGCAGTACAACCAGAATGCTCCTTAGAAGGAAGGATGGCGAGACTACGTCTCACATACTTTGAAAATGTTATCAGGAGGGCTCAGTCTCTGGAGAAGGACATCATGCTTAGGAAAGCACAGGGTAAGCGAAAAAGAGGAAGACCCTCAACGAGATAGAATGACAAAGAGGATGAAACAATGGGTTCAAGCATAACAATGACTGTGAGGATGGCACAGGACTGGGCAGTATTTTGTTCTGTTGTACATGGGGTCTCTCTGAGTCAGAACCAACCTGACGGCTCCTAACAACTACTTTACCAAGCATGATGTCCTTATCCAGGGATTGGTCCCCCCTGATAACATGTCCAATGTAAGCTAGACAAAGTCTCACTATCCTTGCTTCTAAGGAGCATTCTGGTCGTACTTCTTCCAACACAGATTTGTTCGTTCTTCTGGCAGTCCATGGTACATTCAATATTCTTTGCCAACATCATAATTCAAATGCATCGATTCTTCTTTGGTCTTCCTTATTCAATGTCCAGCTTTTACATGTATATGAAGTGTCTGAAAATACCATGGTGTGGGTCAGGTGCATCTTAGCCCTCAAAGTGTCAATACAGAAGTTCCTTAAAAGTAAATTATTCCCATTTGATGGACATTAATGTTTTAAGTCATATATGGCTTCTAATATGTCAATTGATAATAACTGGCTAATTATTAATGATCCCAAATAACTAATGAATTTCCAGAAGGACCTTGCACTCAAGTACATATCTAACAGTTCCTTTCAGTGAAGCCTGTCATAGGCAAGGGAATACACTGAATTCTGCATTGTTGAAGGTATTTAAGCATGTTTTATTGAAAATATGTCTCAAATATATTGTAAGTTTTCCTCTTTTATTAAGCAGAACTTGCTGATTTTGACTTAATCATTCCCTTAGGTCTCAATGCCATAACTATAACAGTGATTTTTACCATCACCTAGGGTATTTACAAACAATGGGTAAGATCTATACTGATTTTGAAATTTATTTTACTAAGATCAGAAAACATTTAGGAGACAGATATGCTGATCTTTGATTCAACTATTATTTCACATGGACAGTCATATTATCCAGCCCTGAACAATTTTACTGTATATTCAGTACCACATTTTTATGAGGAAAAAACCCACAATTTATAACAGCATTATACCTCTAAACTGCAATCTCCTAAACTCCTGTCCTATTGCTCATTTTTACTACCATACTTCATGATATAATCAATACTTCTTCACTCCTGAGGATATGTTTTCTACCCAGCCACTCAATTAAAACTCCTTCTCTAATTCAGACTCTTTATAAAGTCTTGGGCAAAAAAGATAACAAGCAAAGGAGAGTACGAATCATCTTCCACATCTAATACAAGAAGCATCTCAAAGCACTTTCCATTAGGTATGTTATATGCTTGTATAGACATACCATATAATCACCTACAGATGGAAGAGGAAAAAGGTAACTAATATTTACTGAGTGTATTTTATGATCCGGGCACTACATCTAGTATGATACATACATTATATCATTTAATCTCCAAAGCAACCCAGTGAGGTTATAAATAACTTAAGATTCAGAAAGTAACCTAGTGAAGGTTACTTTGAGAGTATGTAAGTTCTAAAGCCTATGAACTTGTTAAGGCTAAAGACTATGGCTGGCTGGCTCTGTATTCTGGGGCCTACCACAGCGCCAAAAAAATGAGTATTTCAATGCTTAAGTGACATTTGAACTCTGGTTGATTCAAGCCAAAGCTCTGCTCTTACTAAAAAAAAAAAAAAAAAAAAATTATAAAACAGAAATTCTCAGGGCTATGCATAGCAGTGTTAACCAGAAGCAGATGAACACAGAAAACATAAAGCTATATACTTTTTAATAGTAACATTTACTTGAATTCAACTATACAGAATGCCATGTGTTCACAGGAGGGAGGCACATGTCAGGCTTAACTGAAGAAACAAAACTATGTCCAGGTTTCATTAAATCAGAAAAAAACAAACAATAAAAAAATACTTATTATTTTACAGGTTGAATTTGTATTTTATTTGATTCTCAAGGCTTTCTGCAAGCTTGGCATGGTAATATGAACTTGTCTACAATATTTTACTTCATAAAACTCTAAAGTATTTTTCTGGAACTTCGGCAGAAACAGAGGATAAGCCACCCGCTTTTGTTTTACTGCTTTTGCATCCATTAGGCACAGAGTACATACCTTGAGGCTCCTTGTTGGACAAACTGCATCTACTCAGCAGAATCTGCATGTTCAGTTTTGCTGGCTTCCATCAGTACAGTGGCAGTTATATGGGCTGTTGGTTATTCCCATTTTAGATTTCTGAGTTTCTTTGGACTTTGCGAGCATTTTAAACTCTTAGTTTTTAAAATCTTCTTTTCAGGTAATTGGAAATTTTGGAGTAAAAAAGTTTTTGAATTGAAGACGACTGCTTATGCACCACTATCTCTGCCACCACAACACTTTAAAAATTACAGATACAGAAAATCAATTGTGAGAAACAAGATTTTCTGCTCCCTGAATTACAATAATGTCATCTTCCATTGTTCCAACAAAAATGTTCAAAAACAAATATAACACAAAGAAAGATGCAATTTCCTAACAAACTGTTTTCTTCTCTTCTTTAGATGTCTAACTACATTGACTTCAATTCTCCAAAGACATTTATCCTCTCAAATGTATCATAAAACCAAAAAACCAAACTTCTTGTTGTCGAGTTAATTCTGACTCATAACAACACTATAGGACAGAGTCGAACTTCCCCACAGGGCTTCCAAGCAGCAGCTGGTGATCCGAACCACCGATCTTTTGATCAGCAGCTGAGTCCTTAACCACTGCTCCACTAGGGCTCCCAAATGTATCATAGTGTGTAAAAACTTCTGTAGCATATTACTCAAAGCAGAGAATAAATTATAGAAAAGCCAAAGGGAAGAGGGGCTCTATGAGTAGAGATCTCCCCCCAGTCAGGTGTTGGTGCTTACAGATCCTCTACAAAACGTGCATTGTATAAATTTGTCTATCTCAACTCTCCTACAAAAATGACAAAGACATACATCACTTTAAGCCAGTGCTAGACACAGAAGAATACCTAATAACTAGTTAACATTAATAAAACCTCATAGTTTTGATCATTTACAAATATTCTGTATGTTTTAAAGTTTTAGAAATGGAAATGGAAAATTTTAGAAAGGACTGATAGATTATCAGACATGCACTAAGCACCTCATAAATTCAGGTACATGTAGTGATTATCCCCACAGTCAAAACAATCATTTGGGAAATGATACAGACCAGGCCTGCCATGATCAGAATCTCCTGGGCCTGAGACATAGCACGCAGATAACTGCCTATGCCCACTGACTAGTCATCATTACCCAGATGTGCTGGGGCTGCTCTTGTGTCATGGCTAAGCATTGTTATATAACATGGAGCTAATACAACTATATGCTAGATCACAAAAATGATGTCACAAACTCAGATATTAGATTTTTTATAGAAACATATATAGAAAATTATGCTAAAGATTCAGAGTACTGGGGGAAAGAAAGCCCCAAATCAGGCCTTTCAATGATTAGGAAGGATACCACCTTGTACTGGCTTGCCATTTCCCTTCCGTGAGTATGCCTATCATGATGGAATTAGAGACATGAGAAGCTAAACTGATCAAATATTCTCTACTTGATACTACCTGAATCCTTTGCTATAAGCAGTATCCTTAAAATTTACTTCAGAAAGGTATAATTTGAATATAATCAATGTGCCCAAGCACTCTTTCTCACTAGTGTTCAAACCCAGGTCTCAGGTAGACTATCATTTCCATTTTTCAGATAAGAATACCGAGTCATACAGAGGTCAAGTGGCTGTACAAGTTAATAAGGCTAGTAATTTATCAGGGGCATGATCTGCATTAAGGTCTTTTGACTCCAGATCCATTCTGGGTTTTCCATGTAGGGTTTCAAGCATTCAAGATATTATGAAACTACATGAGGCACTGAGCACTCAATGGTAATAAGACGCAGTCCTTATTCACAGAGAGCAAATAGTTTAATGGGGAAGAAAGACCATTAGTCAGGAAATCACAATGCAATGATGTAAGTGGTATGATAGGGGAAACCTAGTAAAATATCAGTGAATCTTCTGCACAGACATGGAAGAGACAGAGAAGCCCCGAAGGAGAATTGATGCCTTAAGTAGGAAAAAGTCTTTGATTATGTGTCTAGTATAGTCTGAAAATACCCTTAGACAAAACAAACAAACATGTAAGCTCCCTTGTAAAACAATCTTATCACTGTTCTTTGAGACCATAATATTTGGCTATTCCATGACTGCAGGAATATTTATGTTTTGGAAGCAAATAATTTTGACAGAACAAAACCTTGATATATGATGTTATGTGTTAGATAACTTCTTTTTTTTTTTTTTAATAATCCAGTGTATACATTAGTGGTAGAGTTGACCCAAGTTGGGGAAAGCAAATCTACAGTGGCAACTCAGGCCTTTAGGAAGTCAAAGAAATGGAAATGAAGGACCTAGAGATCATGGGAGTCCTGGGTTGGTCACAAACTCAGCGATCTGGACCATCAACTTTACTTTACTGAAACTGCATTCTCATTTGTAAAATGAGAGCTTGCTCTAAAAGTGTCTTTCAATGGGACACCACTGACATTCTGTGAAGGACAGTTCTTCATTATGTAGAACAATTCCAAAATCATAAGACCATTAGCATCTGTGCCCTCCTCCAAAATGCTAGAGGTGACCCCATTAGTGAGACAAAAATACCCCTACCCACTTCCAAATGCCCCCAGGTTTCTGATTCTGCCATCTATAATTGTGTTTATGCCCATCAGAATAATAGCATCCAGTTATTAGGGAATGTGCCAATCTTTGACATACTTTCACTTGAAAAAAGAAAATAATCTTCGAATTGAGATCCACTAACTAAATTTTTATAAATTCAGAGTTGCCAGCTGTTCGGGATATTAACTAGTATAGAATTATCATCTTATAGATCAGACAACCTAGTGAAAATGTCACATAATTGCATAAGAATTAGGTTTCCTAACACCTCATCCAGAGTATTTTGTTTATGGTTTCATACTTCCACCTCTCTCACACCTCTACATTTTTCTAAGTTACCTCCTACTACTGTAAAATGGGCATTTTGCAACTTTGAGGAAATCTTCTCATAGAAGTACAGTTCCACTTATTGCTCTCTAAGAGATCATCTACTTAGTAGCCTATAGAGACATAAAAAGAAAAGTGCCTACCTTAAGGTGAGCAACTGTTCAGTTTCTTAAATGGAAGGCCCGAGAGCATGAAAAACGGAACATTCTGCAATCTTTTTCTAACCAATTTTATTATTTGGATTTCAATCATGTTGCATCTACGGCAATTACCCTCAAATGGCTATTTCATGACTCCTGTAAACCTCTGCTTTATACATTTTCTCACAGAAAATGGTTACATTAGTTGAGAATCTAATAACCATCCTAAAACAGGTGGAAATGTGGGAAGATGACAGGAAAAGTAATATGCAGACAAAAGGAAGATGCTTATATGAGGAGTGCTAACTTACACAACACTGGCGGGCAACTAAGACATTATTCCTAGTCATTTCCACATTTTGCTTCTTCACAACTTCCTGAAGGTAGTATGAACTTGCATTTGCTTTCACATAGGAGGACATGTATAGAGTTGTTAGGTGCCACAGAGTCAGTTCTGACTCATAGCAACCCTATGTACAAATAAATGAAACACTGCCTGGTCCTGAGCCATCTTCACAATAATTGCTGTGTTTGAGCAAATTGTTGCAGCCACTGTATAAATCCATCTCATTGAGAGTCTTCCTCTTTTTCGCTGACTGTCTACCTTACCAAGCATGATGTCCTTCTTCAGAAGACTGGACCCTCCTGAAAACATGTCCAAAGTACGTGAGAGGAAATCTCACCATCCTCACTTTCAAGGAGCACTCTGGCTAAACTTCTTCCAAAACAGACTTGTTTGTTCTTCTGGCAGTCCACGGTATATTCAATATCCTTTGCCAATAACATAATTCAAAGGTATCAATTCTTCTTCAGTCTTTCTTATTCATTGTCCAGCTTTGCACGTATAGAAAGAGAGCTAATATTTGTATAGTGCTTTATGAATCACAAAACCCTTTAGGAAAACATGATCATTTGCTTCTTATAAATTCTGAGCTCACTCACTGCCATTTACAGCTGTGAAAACTGAGAGGAGTCCAAAAGGTTAAATAATTTGCCAAAAACACTACTGTTAGCAGTAATATAGTCATATCTTAAATCTAAATCTTTTCACTTGAAATCTCAAACTCTTTTCTTTACCCAAGACTCTCCCATTTATTATGATTTCTTTGTGCCCCCACAATACCCAAAAGAGACACTGACATAACATCTCATTGCGCTTATTAACATGCCTGCCTCCTCACACCAGATTGTGAGCTTTTATAGGCTACCAACCACATCTGCCTCACTTTTATATGGCCAGCACTTAGCACAACACCCGGCACATCACCGGCACTTAATAAATGCTCACTGAATGCATGAAAAAGAATGCCAGCTCTGGGCTAGTTTCATATTTTCCTCTCTATGTTAAAAATTAAGGGTTAGTGGGTAGAATTATCAGATATAGTGAAAGTTGAAATGATGTCATTCCTAACTAATGCAAGGAAAATTCATGGTTGTAATATGTTCAGTATAGTCAATTTTGTGTTTGCTCACCATAGCTTATTAATAAATGAGTAAAAAGCTGGAAATATAGAAATTAAGAACAAAATTTTTGTGAAAATTCTGTAAACTGGTTCTAAATTTCACTTCATATTCCTATTCAAGGAGCCCTAGTGGCACAGTGGTTAAGAGCTACAGCTGCTAACCAAAAAAGTCAGGATTTTGAATCCACCAGCAGCTCCTTGGAAACTCTATGGGGCAGTTCTACTCTGTCCTAGAGGGTCCCTATGAGTCGGAATTGACTCAACATCAACGAGTTACCCCTATTCAATGACAATGAAAAGTATGAATCAGGAGGTCAAAAGAAAAACAGAATTTAACATGGTTTATATAGAAAGAAGCTAGAATTAAATGGACTCGACAGCAAGAGGTTTGGTTTTTTGGGTTTTTTTAATCTGTATAAAATAGAAATATCCTGCCAAAATATACAAATATCTCCAGAGAACAGACTTTCCATTAAACATTAATTCATTCATCTCTTCAACAAGCATGATTATTCTATGCCAGGCACAGAGAACACAAGGAGCAACTTCAAGAAGCTTGTAGTCTAGTTCTATGATTTGCCCACTTGATTTTTTTTCCCCCAGAAATTCTTTTTTTCCCTCAAGTGGAATCTTATAGGAACTTCAGCTCCTGCGTAAAAGAGAGAAAACAGAGGCTGCTCTGGTTAAGAGATATGTGGGAGGGAGGTGTAGGAACCACAAAAGCTCAACTTCCCTTGTTCCTTGGAAGCCAATTTCTCCCCAGAAGTCAGCAAATCACTGGTCTAGACTTCCAAATATCTGGATTTTAAGCCAATGTTTAGATTTTTCTTCTGTCCATATGACCAACATCAGTATAAGTACAATGTTTCTGTTCATCCTCTTGTCAATAGGCATGTCACCCTCCACTTCTTCTCAAATTTCCTAGCCCTTTATCGCTCTTTCTTAATCATCCCACTCACTATTCTTCCATTCTTTCCATTCCCAGTATGCCACCTCCCACATTTAAAGCACTGAACACCTATCATGATTCTTAGCTACAAAAAAGCAGATCCCGTTTCTCAAAGAACCCTGGAATAGAGAATCTGTGCAGCGTTCCCCAGGTGGAAGAAGCTGCAGTTCAGACGGAAGCACTTAGATGTATATGAAAGGCAAATGGAAGCCACTATACTCTGCTGATAAGGAAGGGTTCCATGTACACTTTGCAGAACAGACTGCAAGAAGAGGGGGCATATTGGTTCTGTGCCAAAGTGTTTCTCTGTTAGGATTTAACTTTTTTTTTTAACTTTCAATTTTATTTATAGAAAATAGTAGTAAGTAAGCATCAAGATAAAATTTAAAATCACTCGGGTGTTCCTGTCGGAGCACTGAGAAGATATGACCAATATTTGATGCAACAGTGACCTTCTGAGAGAGTGGTCAGTCTGGGCTTTTCCTTCAGCCCTCACAGTGGCCTGATCTAAGACATCGAAGCCAAGGCAGTAGTGACCCTGTCACTGACATGGTGCTTGTTTGTCACTGTGCACGCCCTAAACAGCCAAAAGAGCAAAAGCTCTCCCTATAAAGGAAACACTATTATAGAGCAACTAAGATGAGCAAGGACAAATGTGGACAAGGTCCCTGCGCTCAGCTCGGAAAAGAATGAGAGAGACAGAAAGAGGGATGAGAGGAATAACTTACTTACTCCGAAAGATTGAAAAAACTAAGATCATGAGAAACAGATGAACTGATGCTGAGACCACAGCTGATTGTCAGCTGGAATGAGCCAGTGTTGTTACAACACTAAACGTCTTCCACCCAGGTTAGTAAATAGCCACTACCCAACCCTTCTTCCATCAATAACCAATGATACTGCTACTAAACTGTAAATTAGCCAGGCCTCTGAATCTTGATCCAACTCTGGGAACAGTGTCCATATAACTGGTCACTTTTAGTTTTAGTATTACCCATGACAGAGACCCATTTATATAGGAAAGTGTTTAGGTGGAATTTCAAAGAACAACTAGACATACTACAAGTTCATTTCCTAGGCCACTCTTTTTAGATGTATATCTGTTTCACATGTTCACTGATAATAGAATACCTCATATTACACTCAAGTAGAAAGTCTTTACCTTTTGTTTCCTTTATCTAGTTAGAATCAAGCATATAACATTTTTTAATCACTGACATTATGTGATTAAACTGATGTGCTCACATACACGTTCAAGCACCTCAACCCTTCTGGTAGGGGACAACCTTTTTAACTAGTCTATTAAGCAAAAGAGCAATGTTGTATCCCCAGGACCCAAACTGGTGACTTATAGAGGATCTCAATAAATAACTGTTGAATAAAAGCGTTATGAGATTATTAAAATGTCTTAACTCTCAAGAACAAAACTGAAGACCAGACCCATATCACAAAGTCGTTAAAACAATTCTAATAAATTTTAGGAAACATAATGTGACAATCCCACTTTTAAATTTCCTCCAAGCCTTATCAGGTCACCTCTGAATATATCAAGAAGAAAAAGAAGGAACAAAGGGTGACATACGCAAGAATCAGAGAGTAGGGCCTACAACTGTCATATTCCCTCTGCAACTCATACGGTACCTTACATTATGATTTCAAGCATAATTAGAGAAAGTATTTGTAAGTCAATATATAGTTTACAAAGATATGCATAGATGTTATATCACTGAATATTTACAACAGCCTATTATGCCCATGGAAACCCTGGTGGTGCAGTGGTTAAGAGTTATGGCTGCTAACCAAAAGGTCAGCAGTTCAAATCACTAGGCGCTCCTTGGAAACCATATAAGGCAGTTCTACTCTGTCCTATAGGGTCACTAGGAGTTGGAATCGACTTGACAGCAACAGGTTTGTTTTTTTGGTATTATAACCATAAGGCGCCCTGGTGATGCAGTGGTTAAGTGCTCAGCTGCTAACTGAAAAGTTGGCAGTTTGAACCTACCAGCCACTCCACAGGAGAAAGATGTGACAGTCTGCTTCCATAAACTACAGCCTTAGAAACCCTACGGGGCAGTTGTACTCTGTCTAACAGGGTTGCTATGAGTCAGAATCAACTTGATGCCAATGGGTTTGGTTTATTATGCCCATTTTATAGATAAGAAAACTAAGAATCAGAGAAGCTACCTCAGAAAGTAAAAGAGACAGGGGATGGATGTATACACTAAATGCTTGGCCTATAAGAAGTCATTGACACAAAATAAACATCCAAAGGCAACCCCTATTCATTCACTGGATGTCAGATCAATTGTCATTTCTTCCAAGATGTCTCCTTAATAGCCTACACCATGCTATATCTCTCTAGTGTCTTCAAAGTCTCTTGATTTCTCTAACACTCATAGAACTTGATTACTTTTATGTAATTAATTATCTTCCCAGCAGAGCTCCTAGAATCAGAATCCAAACAAGTTACAGACATTCCAGCAACTATTCAAAAGGAGTCCATCTAACTCATTTCCCTCTATTCATGCCCAGGACCTGTTACAGGATCTGGCATTTGCTGGATGTATGAATAATAAATGAATGAGCCTAAAGTAAAGGGGGCACATTTGATTTGGAATTAAGATATGGTTTAAAGCCCAAGATAGCTTAATATAAAATGAATGAGGGAAAACATGATATTCTATTGGGGGAGTATACCACAGAGTGTCAAACCAGATCAAAGATAGAAGTGAATATTACCCATTTTATAATTTATGGATTATAAAACTAACAGAAAAGAAACAGTAGTTATGAGAAACTTCAACTATCTATGAATCCCAGAATTCTGAATTTACTAAGGAAGAACATGGATGGATTCTTTTTTCCTTCTACCATTTTTTAATCTGGCTACTAGAAAAAGAATTTTTTTAAATTGTACTTTAGATGAAAGTTTACAGAAGAAACTAGCTTCTTATCAAACAATTAGTAGACATATTGTTTTGTGACATTGGTTACCAACCCTACGACATGTCAACACTCTCCCCTTCTCGACCCTGGGTTCCCTATTACCAGCTTTCCTGTCTCCTCCTGCCTTTAGTCCTTGCCTCTGGGCTGGTGTGCCCCTTTAGTCTCATTTTGTTTTATGGGCCTGTCTAATCTTTGGCTGAAGGGTGAGCCTCAGGAGTGACTTGATTACTGAGCTAAAAGGGTGTGCAGGGGCCCTACTCTCAGGGTTTCTCCAGTCTCTGTCAGGCCAGTAAATCTGGTCTTTTTTTGTGAGTTTTTTGTTCTACATTTTTCTCTAGCTCTGTCTGGGACCCTCTATTGTGATCCCTGTCAGAGCAGTCGGTGGTGGTAGATGGGCACCATTTAGTTGTGCTGGACTCAGTCTAGTGGAGGCTGTGGTAGTTGTGGTAAATTAGTCCACTGGACTAATCTTTCCCTTGTATCTTTGGTTTTCTTCATTCTCCCTTGCTCCAGATGGGGTGAGACCAGCGGAGTATCGTAGATGGCCACTCACAAGCTTTTAAGATCCCAGATGCTACTCACCACAGTAAAATGTAGAACACTTTCTTTATAAACTGTGTTATTCCAATTGAGCTAGATATTCCTGAGACCACGGTCCCCAAAGCCCTCAGTCCAGTAATTTGGTCCCTCAGGGAGTTTGGATGTGTCTATGGAAACACTGACGGATTCTTAATTGCTTTGCACTACTCTCTCATTACTTGAGTTATGAAAGCAAATACAGGATTTCTCTAGATTTGACTCTAAGATAAAAAATGCTTTGGGGAGCTGTATACTAGAAGAATCTAGATAGAAAATCATTTTCTCAAAGTAGGTCACTTAAGTGCTAATGAGCAGCACACTAGGCACTGTCAGTCACGGATTCAAATTTTAGGAAAGGAAATTCTCAAAGTTCTACATAAAAATTTAAATTTAATCCCACAGACACAAACGCAAAAAAGGAAAACACTTCAAAATTGAGAGTCCCAGATATAAAATGTTGGCTTAAATGTGTGTGGTAAAGGGGAAGCTATAAAATAAAAGAAGGAAACTTGCTAGACAATATAAAAGTTAGTTTAAACAGGTAAAATGTGTATCCATGTGTTCCATTATCATATAAATTGGCTTTGGGGCCAGAGAAGGCTGGATTTGAACTTCAGCTCAGCAATCTACCAGCTAGGAATTTAAGCTCTCAGTCTGTCCACCTGTAAAATGGAGATAATACTTACTTACCTCATAAAGCTTTTGTGGCACATGGTAAGTCTTTGTGGCACATAGTAAGTATTCAGGTAAATGTGTATTTGTATGTGCGTGTACCAATGTAGCGATGTTCATATCATATTAATAGTAGAATTACACTGTTATCATTATCAAGGTGTTGATGGTGTCATATTAGTAGTAGCATTATCATTATTAGCATCACATCATCATCATTAAGATCATTATCATTATTCCCAATAATATGAGCCTTGGACAAAGAGAAAATGTTTTTAAGTCATTCTAAAATAAACAAACAAACAAATATATAATAAATAACAAAGAAGCTTAATGGCTGAAACATACGTGTCATAACAGATAACAGTCAAAAAGCAGAATAACTTGAATCTTATTTTATTTCTGCTTCTTTATTGAGGAAAATGACAATGAACACGAAAGACAGAAAAATGTGGTTAAGACAGAATTGAAGCCTTGACATTTTTTTTTTTTAAAAAAAAGGAGAGTCTAAGCACAAACTAACCAAAAAAAAACAAAAAACAAAAAAAATCCCAACCTGTTGCCATTGAGTCAATCTCAACTCATAGCAACCTTACAGGACAGAACAGAACTGCCCCATAGGGTTTCCAAGGAGCAACTGGTGGATTCGAACTGCTGACCTTTTGGTTAGCAGCTGAGCTCTTAACCACTGAGCCACGAGGGCTCCAAGCACACACTACTGCTACGTGTAAACCCAGATTATATTCTGTAGAAATGGAATAATTTGCAGGTAAATGTGATCACATAAGCATGGTGGATAATATTTGTGTTGTCACGAGAAACAGGAAAGCAGCCAAAACCTAGAGGCATGCAATTGTGAACCCCATGCTGAAAAGGTTGGCAGGAGATGAATTTTTAAAATTGCAGATCAGTGAACGTTGAGCGCGAATGAATTCTAGCACAGATGTTTTGCAAGCACATAGCAAAAGGAGCAGTGATCACCAAATGCTGAGTTAGTTAGGGATACTGAATCAAAGCTTAGACTATCTGACCTCAAAGTTTCTTCCCAAGAGACTCTCAGAATCAAAATCCTATGATTCCATAATTTTAGACAAATCAAATAAGACAGAACTGTAATGGAATTCCACAGTTCACTCTCTGCTACTGGGCAGACTTCAAATAAATCATTCCAGGAAAAAAAGTGTCTCTCCTGCTTTGAAGAGCTAAATAATAAAGCATCTGTCTGCCTTTGATGAAAACCTGGCCCTGAATCCTTTGAGCTGACTCATTTAAGGAATATGTCATTTTGTTTTGGGTTAATCTTGTACAGAGTGGTATTATGACACAAATTCTAACACAGAATTGTACTATACATTCTAGCTACAAATTAAACTGAATAAATTAAATAAAACAAATGGTCATACACCAATAAAAAAGTTTCCTAATTAGAATGGTTGAAACTAATTTTTTTTTTTTAATGTTTCTGCAGATTGGTAGGAATTTTCCCTTTGAAGGACTTTTTATTTCTAATTTTAAAAAATCATACAATTTTTGCAGAGTGCTTAAAAATAATGTTGTTGTTTGTTATGGGTTGAATTGTGTCCCCAAAAACATATGTCAAATTGTCTAGCCCATGATTCCAAGTTATGTGTGATTGTCCATCATTTTGTCATCTGATGTGATTTTCCTATATGTTGTAAATCCTACCTTTATGATGTTAATAAGGCAGGACTCAATCTACAGGATTAGGCTGTATCTTGAGTCAATTTTTATTGAGATATAAAAGAGAGAAATGAGCAGAGAGACATGGGGACCTCATGCCACCAAGAATGAAGAACCAAGAGGGAAGCATGTCCCTTGGCCCTGGGGTCCCTGTGCTGAGAAGCTCCTAGACCAGGGGAAGATTGATGACAAGGACCTTCCCCCAGAACTGACAGAGAGAGAAAGCCTTCCCCTGGAGCTGGCACCCTGAATTCAGACTTCCAGCCTCCTAGACTGTGAAAGAATAAATTTCTCTTTGTTGAAGTCATACACTTGTGGCATTTCTGTTACAGCAGCACTAGGTAACTAAGACATTGTTGTTAGCTGCTATTGAGTCAGCCCCTGATTTACGGTGACCTCATGCACAATGGAACGAATTGCTGCCTGGTTCATGATCGAACAGCAGAGAACCACATTTTTCACTGGCTGATTTTCAGAAGTAGATCACCAGGTCTTTCTTCCTAGTCCATCTTAGTCTGGAAGCTCCCTGAAACCTGTTCATTATCATAGAAACACACAAGCCTCCACTGACAGATGGGTGGTGGCTGTTCATGGGATGCACTGGCCGAGAATCGAACCTGGGTCTCTTACATGGAAGTCACGAATTTTAGCACTGAACCACCACTGCCCCATTACAAATAATAGAAACTGTTCACTAGCATCTTCAAATGCAATTAATTTTCTTAATAATTTAATAGCAACAAAAACTCTATTCTAAACGTTGCTATTTTCTTCCAGGAAAGAATTTAATAATAAAACAGAGTGTCATCAGCAAAGACCCTTGATGTTGGCAAAATGCCAGTAGGAGGAGAAGTCATCAAGAATGCCAGGAAGGAGTGGTCCATGTCATAGGAGGTAAGCCAGGGCAGGGTTAAGCCATAGAAACCAAGAGAAGGAAGTATTTCAAGAAGGACGCAGAAGTCAAGTAAGGTAAAAACAACAAAGAAGTGGACAGTTAGATTTGTGAACGTGGAGGTTAGCGATGTTCTTCACAAAAAAAAAAGAAGGCTCCTGTCAAAGAGTAGGAGTAGATACCTCATTGGTAGTTAGAGAATGTGTGGTAAGGAAACGGAGAGAGCAACTATAGACAGACCACTCTTTTCAAAAAGTTGCTGTGAAGGAAAGTAAAGAAATGGGGTGGAAATTTAAGGGGCACTATTCTGTCACATGGAGCCCTGCCGGTGCAATGGTTAAGAGCTACCGGTGCTAACCAAAAGGTTGCCAGTTCGAATCCACCAGCTGCTCCTTGGAAGCCCTACGGAGCAGTTCTACTCTTCCTATAGGGTTACTATGAGTCAGAATCGACTTGACAGCAACGGGTTTATTCAGTCACATGTGACTGCCATGTTTATTCAGTTTCAGTCTCTCTTTTCTCTCAGATTTACCCACATTTATATATACATATGTATATATACGTGTATAAATGTATATATAGGTGTATATATGTATATACTTGTATATATGTGTGTGTGTGTGTATATATATATATATACATTAATATGGAGCCCTTGTGGTGCAGTGGTTAAAGCACTCGACTACTAACTGAAAAGTTGATGGTTTGGATCCACCAGCCATTCTGCAGGCGAAAGATGTGGCCACCTGCTTCCATAAAGATTACAGCCTTGGAAATCCAACGGAACAGTTCTACTCTATCCTCTAGGGCTGCTATGAGTTGAAATCAACTCGACAGCAATAGGTTTGGTTTTTTTGGTATACATATATAAATATGCCAGTGGAAATGATTGAGTGGAGGAGAAATTAATATCACTAGGGACAGAATATGTGCATCAAAGTTCTGCATAAGATGATAGGGACAGGACACAAAGCACCAGCATCGCTAACATTTATTTACCCCTTCCCATATGCCAGGCGCTGTTTTAAGTGCATTACTTATACTAAATCTTGGAGAGATTGGCCTTTAAGAAAAGTGGTTTTATGGAAAGAGAAGGTATAAAAATAATTGTTTTGTATAGTAGGAATGAAAACATACCAACAGAAGGGCAAGAGACTATTCAGCAGTATTGACTGTCTCTGAGATTTGTGAGGCTGAAAAGGGAAAAATCTGTGTTTTTCTTCAGCAGAGTTCAACTATTTGCCTGCAGGTGTGAGATCTATGGGTAGCTGAGATTACCCCCGGCTGGAGATTTGTTTGTCTGATGAGAACAGTGAAAGAAGAAATAGAGGAGGAATATAAGGTTATTTGTAAGGGAAGAATTACAATGTTTTTCTTTTGATTGTTACCCAAACCCCTAGGTGTATTTTATAACATTCTTTGTGATTGGTCTCTGATTACTTTCCCAATTTATATTTTGTCCCCCATCCACACAGCATACCTAAGCCCACAGATATATTCAGCTCCTTGCACATCCCTTTGCCCATACTGCCCCCCTTTCTTGGATCTCTCTATCCTGTCTTCCTCTTCACTTGGCAAACAGGTCACTGGTCTTCTAAGTCTCATCTCTACACTTAGCTCCTCTGTGCTCCTACAGCACCCACGGTTTGCCTTTATTCTGGCACTTCTCACCTTACCTATGAGTGTGAGACTTCACCTGCCTTCACCAACAGATGGTGATGACTCCTAGAGGATAGACACTCTGTCTTACTTAGACTGATATGTCTGGTACCCACCCCAGTGCTTGGCACAAAGTAGATGCTGAAAATAAACATGTTGAATAAATGCATGGAAAATGACTGACTGAATGAAACAGTGAACGGAGCATATATTCACTTACAAACAGGTTGCAGAAAATGCACGGCCCAAATGTAAAAGATTCCATCTTTTAGTCAATAAAATCTGCCTCTGTGAAAGGTAAATAAGGAGGCTGATGAGACTCTTTCATCTGTGATCCTCAAGAAAAGAGGGAAATTAATACTTGCTGTTTTACCAGGTGCTAAGTGATAAAAGGAGCCCCTAGATGCTACAAGCAGTTAACAAGATCAGCTGTTGGAAGTTCAAGTCTACCCAAAGCTGCCTCGTAAGAAAGATCTGGCAATCTACTTCCAAAAAGCAGTCACTGAAAACCCTACAGAGCATAGTTCTACTCTGACACATGTTGGGGTCACTATGACTCATAACTGACTCCACAGCAACTTTTGTTTTTGTTTTTGTTTTTTTCTAGTTGATAAGAGAATAATGCACAAAAAAAACAGAGAGAGAGAGAAAGATATTTAAGACCAGCCTGGACAGAGAGTAAACAATCCAAGCAACCAAGATCAGTACCAAAGACTTTCCTGAACAAACCAGGAGAAGGCAGGTTTAAACAGTATGTCCTAGAAACTTCCCTTGATAATAACCTGAATCTACATACAAATGCAAATTCATTCATCTATCCTTACCATATGTTATTGCCTCCTAGCAAGAGACCCACATTAAAGTCTAAATAACAATAAAGCAATGGTTAGCTAGCCAAGATATTGGAGGGGTATTCAAATGCTTAAAATAGGGAACAATATGAATAATTTAACCTTCCGGTGCCATTTCCCTAAAAGTGTAAGAGTGTGTATGTGTCAGAGTAAGTGTGTAAGTGTATACGTACGTATGTGTGTGTTTCTGTGTCTATATGTGTGTGAGTGTGTACGTCTGTGTGTGAGCATGTGTGCGCATGTGTGCATATGCGTGCATGTGCTTTAATATTCTGCCAATATTCTGTGGTCTGGTGCATCTTTGGATGCACATGTTACTCATCTCCCTTGGGAAAAATTCTGCAGTCTCCACAGAAGCTTAAATAAGATATGAAAGTAATTCTTTGCTTCCTGCTTTCAAATACATTGCTTTGTATTTATGCAAATGTTTAGCTCAGTGGCTTGGAAAATTCCAGAGAAGTACTACCCTAAATAACTGTGAAGAAAAAAATTAGTTACCCGTCATTTTGAAGAACATATTTTTAAATTTCCTTTAAATATGTAGGATTTACAATACTAAAATCACTTGCTTCATCAGTCCATGTCTTACATCATGAAAGGAAATGTAGAAAGCATTCATTTTGACTCACACATTTTTACCCAAAACTAGTTGGGCTTTGGTAATTACCTATCATTGAAGAGAAGTTAGCATTCCCCATGTTTAAACTATAAGAGAATCAGTAGTTAAAACTGATTAACTACTCTGAATTCATTATATTAATTAAATTTTAATTATGTCAAGTTTCATTCTTTCAGCTTTCAACTTAAAAAATACATTAAATAATGATTCAGTTGCATATACAGATCACAAATGTTTAATCATAATGCACTAAACTAAAACAATTATCTTTCTTTTCTGTTAAGCATTTTTTTACTTTATAAGATTTTCAATAAAAAGATTTTCTTTTTCTGTGTATTGAATATTCTTAAAGTTAAAATATCTTAATTAAACTACAGTTTAAAAAAGGAATGAAATAAATCTGCTTTACAGAGAACATATGCAATACATAGTAACTATTCTTAAGCTACCGAAGTAAAACTAAAGATGCTCAACTTTTACATTTTCATTTTTTATTCCAATTTCAAAACATTTGGAAATCTGAACATGAGCAAAAGCAGTGAAAAGTCAGCAGCTCAATACTAATTACTTTGGACGTATCTCCTCTATATATTTAATTTATCACTATGATTTCTTCAAATCCCTTTAATTATGAATATTCTACTCCATCTACTCAGACTAAGTCTCAAAGCCTCCAGATTTATGTCTACACCCAGGTGTGCTATTAGAATGAAGCTCATCTAAGTTTTAGGAAGATTCTAATCAAGAGATTCACAGATGTCTTCCAGATAGTACAGAATGGAAACAGATATGTTTCATTTTTTCTCTTTCCTGATCCACTGTAGCTGAAACTGTGTTCCAGGCAGCTGCATTGGTCATTTTAAAAAATTAATGTTTATCCAGACTTGAACTATAATACACAAGCAACTCTGTGAACCATAAGGATAATAATATTTACTTAAATATTACCAAGGAATCAGGTTATAAAGTTCACTATTCTTTCAATGATAAATTTGACAAGCAATTAATTTATGGTCTGCTACCAAGCCTACAGGTCCCTGGATGGCACAAACAGTTTGCACTTGACTACTAACATAAAAGTTGGTGGTTCAAACTCACTCAGCAGCACTGCAGAAGAAAGGCCTGGAAAATTGTTTCTGTAAAGATTACAGCAAAGAAAACCCTATGGAGCAGTTCTCCTCTAACACATGGGATTGCTATGTGTTGGAAATGACTCAAAGGCAATGTTTTGTTTCTGTTCTTGTTTTTTTACCAAGCTTTCACTGTGTGTAAGACTAGTGATACACAGAATAATCTTCAGCACATTCAGTTTTCAACTCTTAAGACTAGCTCTATAACATTGGGCCCAATGTGTTCTCAGATGACACATTTGTTTTGAGAAATTAAGTAAGAAAGGTTGACCCTTCCTCACCAGTAGGTAGTCACCTATGTGGAGATATCTGACGTGCTAAAACTTTAAAGAGTATCTATATCTTCCCCAGCATTACCAACTGCACTGAATTCCAAATATTTACTGAGCACCTTCAGTTAGTAAGGTGCAAATGTTAGTTGCATGTGCCTGAAATTCCACATGTAGGCAGGGGAAATGGCCAAAAATATTTGAAAGGGATGGCCAAAAAGGCCAAAAGCAAATTGTCATCATTCATTGCTTAAATCTACTCCTCCTCTTGGTCTTGTAGTTTTCAAACCATTACCACTCAAAATGAAATCTTGAAGCCTGTACTTTAACTCTTCTGATAACATCATTTAGGCTGACACTTCAAGTAATATTAAGTCCCACAATGTAGGTCTAAAATGTAAGTTTGTAATGGATTGTGAAAACCCATCCACTGCGTGAAAAATGCTGTTGTGTTGTAAAGCATCTAGCTCATAAGCTGCTGTGCGGTGTTTGGTCCTGAGAACTGGGTGTGTCTTAATATTGGTGATACAACATCTTTACGTAGGTTGACAGTTCCTTAGAAACTTGAAGTGATGGAAGTGTAAGAGACCTATTGGTTTGGGGTAACCACCCTTAGAAGTGGTGCAGAAGCTACTTTAATTACAGTGGAAGATACTCCAAGGTTATAGCAGCTGCAAAAATGACTCAGGTTCCAAAAAGAACCTGAGTAAAACTCCTCTACATGATCCAGAATTTTTTAAAAAACTAGAGTGTGAAGAGGCTTTTGTACATAATTTGAATTTTCACTGCTCTGACCGAAAATGGAAGAATGATAGGAGGACTGTTTTGCAATTTGTTGGAAACTAAGGAACTCCTTGGAATGGGAAAATATTCACATTGTAGGGAGCTATTTGAGAAGATTTTACTATGTTCTGCTTGGAATATGACTTTATCATCTGGGGGACATTGTATAATCCCAACTAGTGGATTTGCATGGAAAACATAGCTGCATCTAATTCAAGAAAGCAAATAGGTAGAGGGTGAATTCTTGGCCCAATGCTGCACTGTTTAATATGGTAGACACTAGACACTGAACATTGAACACTGGCTATTGAACATTTGAAATGTAGCTAGTGTCACATTTTACATTTTAAAACAGGAGCACTGTACAAAAAATGAAAAGTATCTCATTAATAACTTATTGATTACATGTTGAAATAATATTTTAGATATACCAAAATAAACAAAAATTATTAAAATTAATTTAACTTGCTGCTGCTTCTACTTTTTTTTTTTAATGTGGCTACTAGAAAGTTTAAAAGCATCTATGTGGCTCACATTGTAACGCTATTGGGCAACACTGGTCTAGTATATTGGACGGGTGAGATAACATCTTTCGGGCAACTTTTCAGAGGCTTCTGGAACAATATCAAACAACATTTTGTGAAAGTTTTCAGGGGCTAAAGTGGCCACTGCATCGTTCCTACAGAGGAGCAAGGGAGCACAGACAAGGCTTGTAAAAGCAACCTCACAAAGTTGTAAGGCAGAACTTTTCTGGGACCTCATTAATCACTGTCTCAAGAGTGGCAACCCCTATTTCACCATAAAAGGGGTAACTGGCTTTGGTGATTAAGAGGGAAAACAAAATATGGAGGAGTGTTTACCACACATACCAACTATTGGAAAGCACTCAACAGTTCTCCATATTCCTTCTCAGGGTATCATCTAAAAGGAACTCTTAATATGCAATGGAATCTTGGCACACGCTCAATGATGCCTCAGGGAGAATGGTACATCTAAGGTAAGAGGCATAAGGCCCAGCCTTGAGTGAAATGTAACAGAAATGTCCTGAGGCCAGAATGTTGGTGGTGGCAGAAACTAACAGGAGACCCCCAAGAGGGAGATGAACCTTTCTGGACAGAAGTCAGAGGTATTGCCAACATTCCCCACCACACCTCTACATCTATTCTACCAAGCAGGGAGTCTTCATCCACTGATAACCTTCAAGAACCTGCCTGAGATTTTACAAAACTGAGTCCACAAAAACCTGGGCTGCAACTATTTAAGCGGCACAATTAACATAAATGTTGTTAGCTCTGTGTTTTCTATTTATGTCATACAATTTACCACAGACATTCAGGGTTAATGCTACCGAATACTGTATTCACCTACTTTATGCAAATTTTTGTCTATATACGGGATAAACATGTTCCTGAAAAGCATCACGAAAACTGAAACTACATCAACAATACTTATTTTTCCATGTATCGGCATTAAAAAATTAAAGATAAATTATTTAGTTATACACATAGAAAGATGACAAATAGAGAAATATAAACTACTTTTATTTTATTTTGAGGAAAAATATCTACTGAGATGCACACTTAAAATGTAATTTAGAAATCTGGAGTAATAAAACATTGGTCTACAATATGGATTATACTCATCCCAGGATATGTGGAAGATCATCTACTGTGGAGATGGAATGTAACTCTGGAACTTCTTTCTATAATGATTTTTTTTTTTATATATATATATTTTATTGTACTTCAGCTGAAGGCTTACAGAACAAATAGTTTCTCATGAAACAGTAGTACACATGTTGTTTTATGACATTGGTTAACAACCCCACAACATATTAACCCTCTAAATTCTCAACATTTTTTTTTCTTGGTGAAAATAAACACAGCAAAATATACACTGTTTGAAAAATTTCTACATACACAGTTCAGTGACATTCACTATGCTCTTCCAATTGTGCTGTTATTCTCACTTAACATGAAGGCTTACAGAACAAAATAGTTTCTCATTTAACAGTTACTACAAATGTTGCCCTATGACAATGGTTAACAATCTCACAAAACATCAACAATATCCTTACTGAATCTTGTGTTCCCTATCACCAGCTTCCTTGTGCCCTTCTGCCTTCTGGCCCTTGTCACTGGACTCCTGTACCTCGTTAGCCCCATTTATTACAAAAAAAAAAAAAAAAAAAAAAAACAACGTAGAATGTAGAGCATTGTCTTTATAAGCTGTGTCATGCCAATTGAGCTAGATGTTCCCTGAGACCATGATCCCCACAGCACTCCACCAAGCAATTCAGTCCCTCAGGGAGTTTGGATGTGCCTATGGGGCTTCCATAACCTTTCCTTGTACAAGTTGTGCTGGTTTCCCCTGTATTGTGGACTGTCTCACCCTTCACCCAAGATACCACTTATCTATTGCCTATTTAGTATTTCCCACCTACCCCTCCCATCCCTGGTAACCAACAAAGATTGTTACATTTTGTGTGGGAACTTTTTCATGGGTTTTGACAATAGAGGTCTCATACAATATTTGCCCTTTTGTGATTGACTTATTTCACTCAGCATAATGTCCTCCAGTTTCACCCATGTTATGAGATGCTTCACAGATTCATTGCTGTGCTTTCTCGTTGCATAGTACTCCATTGTGTGTATGTACCATAGTTTGTTTATCCATTCATCTGTCGATGGGCATCTAGGTTGTTTCCATTGTTTTCCTATTGTGAACAATGCTGCCATGAACATAGGTGTACATATGTCTATTCGAGTGACGACTCTTATTTCTCTAGGATATATTCCTAGGAGTGGGATTGCTGGATCAAATGGTATGTCTATTTCTACCTTTCTGAGGAAGTGCCATATCATATTCCAAAATGGTTGTATCGTTTTGCATTCCCACAAGCAGTGCATAAGAGTTCCCATCTCCCCGCAGCTCCTCCAACATTTGTTATTTCCACTGTTTTTCATTCATGCCAGTAATGCCGGGGGTGAGATGGTATCTCATTGTGGTTTTAATTTGCATTTCTCTAATGGCTAGTGATTGCGAGCATTTCCTCATGTGTCTGCTGGCCATTTGAATGTCTTCTTTGGTGAAGTGTCTATTCGTTTCCTTTGCCCATTTTTTAATAGAATTATTTGTCTTTTTGTTGTAGAGGTGTTGGATTTTCTTGTAGATTATGGAGATTAGACCTTTGTCTGACTGGTACTATCCAAAAATTTTTTCTCAGTCTGTAGGTTCTCTTTTTTACTGTTTTGGTGAAGTCTTTTGAAGAGCATAGATGTTTGATTTTTAGAAGATCCCAGTTATCTAGCTTATCTATTGGGGTTTCTGCATTGATGGCTATGGTTTCTATCCTCTTAATGCCATGTATTAAGGCCTGAAGTGTTGGTCCTCTTTTTTCTTCTATGAACTTTATAATTTTAGACTTTATATTCAGGTCTTTGATCCATTTTGAAGTAGTTTTTGTATATGGTGTGAGGTATGGGTCCTGTTTCATTTTTTCACAGATGGATATCCAGTTTTACCAGCACCATTTGTTAAAAAGACTGTCTTTTCCCCATTTGATGGATTTTGGGCCCTTGTAGAAGATCAGGTGACCACAGGTGGATGGACTTACATCTGGCTTCTCAATTCTGTTCCATTGGTCAATGTATCTGTTGTTGTACCAGTACCAGGCTGTTTTGACTACTGTAGCTGTATAGTAGGTTCTGAAGTCAGAGAGTGTGAGTCCTCCAATTTTATTCTTCTTTTTCAGTAGTGCTTTACTTACTTGGGGCTTCATCCCTTTCCATATAAAGTTAATGATTAGTTTTTCCATCTCTTTGAAGAATGTTGTTGGTATTTGGATCGGGATTGCATTGTATTTGTAAACTGCTTTGGGTAGAATTGGCATTTTCACAATGTTGAGTCTGCCTATCCATTATCATTATATGCTTTTCCATTTATGTAGATCCCTTTGGGTTTCTTGCAGTAGTGTTTTGTAGTTTTCTTTGAATAAGTCTTTTACATCCCTGTTCAGATATATTCCTAAGTATTTAATCTTTTTAGGGGATATTGAAAATGGTATTGTTTTCCTGATCTCCTTTTCATCGTTCTCCTTACTGGTGTATACGAATCCAACTGATTTTTGAATGTTTATCTGGTATCTTGCTACTCTCCTGAATCTTTCTATTAGTTCCAGTAGATTTCTCGTGGAGTCTTTAGGGTTTTCCATGTATAGTATCATATCATCTGCAAACAGGGACAGTTTAACTTCTTCATTACCAATTTGGATGTCCTTTATTTCTTTTTCTTGCCGTACTGCTCTAGCTAGAACTTCCAGCACAATGTTAATAGGAGTGGTGATAAAGGGCATCCTTGTCTTGTTCCTGTTTTCAAGCGGAATGTTTTCAGCCTCTCTCCATTAAGAATGATGTTGGCCATTGGTTTTGCATAGATGCCCTTTATTATGTTGAGAAATTTCCCTTCTATACCTATTTTATTGAGGGTTTTTATCAAGAATGGGTGTTGGACTCTGACAGATGCCTTTTCTGCGTCAATTGAGATGATCATGTGATTCTTTTCTTTCCTTTTATTTATGTGGTGGATTATTTTGATTGATTTTCTGATGTTGAACCATCCTTGCATACCTGGTATGAATCCTACTTGGTCGTGGTGTATTTTTTTTTGATTTGATGCTGAATTTTATTAGCAAGAATTTTGTTCAGAATTTTTGCATCGATATTCATGAGAGTTATCGGTCTGTAATTTTCTTTTTTTGTGATGTCTTTGCCTGGTTTTGGTATCAGCGTTATGCTGGCTTCATAGAATGAATTTGGAAGTGTTGCTTCCTCGTCTATGTTCTGAAATAGCTTGAGTAGTGCTGGTACAAGCTCTTCTGTAAATGTTTTGTAGAATTCTCCAGTGAAGCCATCTGGGCCAGGGCTTTTTTTGGTTGGGAAATTTTTTACTACCTTTTCAATCCCTTCTCTTGTTATGGGTCTGTTCAGATTTTCAAGATCACTTTCTTGTAGTTTGGGTAGGCCATGTGTTTCTAGAAATTTATCCATTTCCTCTAGGTTTTCAAATTTGTTGGCTTATAGTTTTTCATAATATTCTGTTATGACCCTTTTTATTTCAGTTGGGTCTGCTGTAATGTCCCCCATTCCATTTATTATTTGGGTTATTTGTGTCCTCTCCTGTTTTTCTTTTGTCAGTCTGGCCAGTGGTTTGTTGATTTTGTTGATTCTTTCAAAGAACCAACTTTCGCTTTTGTTCATTCTTTGTATTGTTTTCCTGTTCTCTATTTCATTTATTTCTGCTCTGATCTTTACTATTTCCTTTCTTCTGGTGGTTGTGGGCTTTTTTTGCCGTTCTCTTTCTATTTGTTTGAGTTGTGTGATTAATGTTTTGATTTTGTCCCTTTCTTCTTTTTTGATATGTGCATCTATTGCTATCAATTGTCCTCTGAGGACTGCCTTTGCTGTGTCCCAAAGGTTTTGGTATGATGTGTTTTCATTCTCATTTAATTCTAGGAATTGTTTCATTCCATCTCTGATTTCTTCTATTACCCAGTGATGTGAAAGCAGGGTATTATTCAGTTTCCATGTAGTTGATTTTTTTTCCTTGCTCTTTCTAGTGTTAATTTCTACCTTAATGGCATTGTGATCAGAGAAGATACTTTGAATTATCTCAACGTTTTGGATCTTGTTGAGGATTGCTCTGTGGCCTAAGATGTGGTCTATTCTGGAGAACGTTCCATGTGTATTGGAAAAGAATGTGTACTTTGCAGCGGTTGGATGGAGTGTTCTATATATGTCTATGAGGTCAAGTTGGCTGATTGTGCCCTTTAGGTCTTCTGTATCTTTGCGGAGTTTCTTCTTAGTTGTTCTGTCCTTTACTGAGAGTGGTGTGTTGAAGTCTCCTACTATTATTGTGGAACTGTCAACTTCTCTTTTCAGTGTTGTTAGAGTTTATTTTATGTATTTTGGAGCCCTGTCATTGCGTGCATAGATGTTTATTATGGTTATGTCTTCATAATGGATCCTCCCCTTAATCATTATATAGTGTCCTTCTTTGTCTTTTATTGTAGATTTTGTTTTGAAGTCTATTTTATCTGAGATTAGAATTGCCACTCCTGCTCTTTTTTGGTAGTTGTTAGCTTGAAATTTTTTCTTCCAACCTTTGAATTTTAATAAATTCACATATTTGTTTCTAAGGTGTGTCTCTTGTAGACAGCATATCGATGGATCCCTCCGTCTCTTTCTGGGTGCACTGAGTCCATTTACATTCAGTGTAATTACTGATAGATGTGAGTTTGCTGCTGTCATTTTGTAGTGCTTTTTTTTGTGGTGCTGAAGTTTTCTTTGTTCTTCTTACTCTCTTGTGCTGAGTTACTTTTGTTTGTGGATTTTTTTCATTTCTTTAGTTTTTGTAGATTTCATTTTTGCCGAGACTGTATGTTTTTCGTCTTTGTTTTTATGAGTTGGTGTGTTAACTTCCTTTGTGGTTACCATGAATTTTACCCTTATCTTTCTAAATTTGAATCAGTCTACCATTACTTGGTATCGCCTTGCCTTACTTTTCATTAGAAGGTTCTATACCTATGTCGTTTATTCCCTCTTTGATTGTTTTGATGTTGTTGTCATTTATTGATTAACTGCTCTGATTCCCTGTTGTATTTCTTTTGGTTTTGGATAGTCCTCAAGAGTTCATTTCCTAGGTTGGTATCTGGCTCGTACGATCCTGCGTCCTAGGTTCTGCCTGTGAGCTGAAACTGTTTGTCCTCAGAACGAAGAACTCCCTTTAATAATTCTTGTAAGTTTGGTTTGACTTTTACATATTTCCTTAATTTCTGTTTATCTGGAAATGACCTAATTTCACCATCAAATTTGAACAAGAGTTTTGCAGGATATATTATTCTTGGCTGGCAATTTTTTTCTTTCAAGATTTTATATATGTCATCCCATTACCTTCTTGCCTGCATGGTTTCTGCCGAATAATCTGAGCTTAGTCTTATTGTTTCTCCTCTGTATGTGACTTCTTGTTTTTCACGAGCTGCTCTCAGGATTCTTTGTCTTTGGTTTTGGCAAGTGTGATTATGATATGCCTTGGTGATTTTCTTCTGGGGTCTCTTCTATATAGGATTCGTTGAGCTTCTTGGATGGCCAGCTTTGCATCTTTCATGATTCTGGGGAAGTTTTCTGTTAGCAGTTCCTCAACGATCCTCTCTGTGTTTTCTGTTTTCTCCCCCTGTTCTGGAATTCCAATCACTCGAAAATTTTCGCTTTTGATTGTGTCCCACATAACTCTCAGGGTCTCTTCATTTTTCTTTGTTCTTTTTTCTGAGTTTTCCTCAAACAGAGTTGTATCCAAGTGTTTGTCTTCAATTCCACTGATCTTGTCTTCCACCATTTCAAATCTGCTTCTCAGCCTTTCTATGACATCATCCATTTCTGAAAGCTTGTTGTTTATCTTTTGGCTTCCCAATTGTTGTCTTTGTATAATCTCTAGTTGTGAATTTATTTTGGCATTTTGCTCCTGCATCATCTTCCTGAATTCTTCCAATTTTTTGTCTGTATTTTCCATGAATTTATCTATTTTTTCCTCGTGTTTGTCAGCTTTTTGCCTCAGGTTTTGGAGAATTCCAAGTATTAGAGATTTGAATCCTCTATGAGGTAGTTCTAGTGCATTTTCTTCCACAAGAGAGTCATCTTGTGTTTTATTTTGGATGCCTGCTGGAACCATCCTATCTTGTTTTTGCAAATGTTTAGATATTGTCTGTTGTTTTGGGGGGCATTCAGTAGTTATTTTTCTCGTTTATTGATTGTAGACTTGTTTCGTCCCTTTTTAAAAAAAAAAATTTGACTATGTCTGAGCAGGCGGACTGTGTGTTTTTTGTTGTTTGCTCATCTGTGCGATCAATACTTTTTGCCTCCTTCTCCAACTGGCAGGGTCAGTCACTCAGATATGGTACTGCAGGGCAGTTCTAGCTGAAGAGGAGTTACTGGGATGGGCGGTTTGTGGCACTTACTACAGCCACCAGAGCGGGTCGGTAATCACTGCACGGCAGGATCCAGTAGGCCGTGCCTGTGCTGCTTGGTGGTGTGATGTCAAGCACATGGTGCAGGTATGCAGGATGCAGTGGGGAGATTGTTATGTGTGGAGCTAAGATGGATATGGGAGAGAGGAGAGAGGAACAGAAGCCAAAAACATACAAACAAACAAAAAAGAATTCTAGGGGAGCTTGCCATTGGAATGGAGAGATGAGACTATGAAATGGAGAGAAACAGAAAGGGGAAGAGGAAGAAAAGAAAAGAATGAATAAATAAAAATCAGAAAGGTTAAAGAACCGTAAATTTCCCAGGGATCCCACCAGAGCAGCTATGAGGTCTGGGGAAGTCGCTCTCAGGTGTTGCAATACAGCCTGGCTAGAAGGCATAGAGGTATACTACACCTGGTATTCAGGGATCAGAAAGAGAAGGAAGATATAGAAGGACAAGAAACTGAGCAATGAAGAAAGACAAAAAGGGAAAAAGAGGGAAAAAACAAAACAAATTAAGAAAAAGAAGAACAAGAAAGGCCCCCCAAAAAAACAGAAAAAAAAAAAAAAACACAATGAAAAAAGAAATGCCCTCAGGGGTCCCTCTGCACGTCTGTGGAAGCTGATGGGGAGTTCCTTGCCATGCAGCTCCACCTGGCCAGAAAGGGTTCCCCACTCAAGAAAAGGAAAAGGAAACAGACAAACAATTCAAAACAAACAAACGAACAAAAGCCCCGGGATCCCACCAGCGCGGTAGCCCAGTCCGGGAAGCAGCTCCACACTCGAATAGAGCTCCGCAGCCCCTCAGGAAGAAGCAAAGATGGTGCACGGAGCCAGGCACTTGAACGAAAGGAGGGGGAGGCGGCAAGAGGCAAGCAAGGAATCAAAAGTAGCAGGGGAAAAAAAAAAAAAAGCAACACCAGCAGGCAACAAATGGCACTCAGAGAGCCAGCCAGTGCGAGCTGGTATTTCTGGACAAGAGACTGTGCCCACAGGAAGCAGAGGAGGCCTAGTGTGGGTGATGAAGGGTACAGAGTGAGAAAGTGTATATCACAAATTGCCAGTGCTCTGCCACTCCTCAGGAAGAAGCAAAGATGGCGCACGGAGCCCAGCACTCGAGTGAAAGGAGGGGGAAGTGGCGAGAGGCAAGTGAGAAATCAAAAGAAGCAGGAAAAAAAAAAAAGCAACACTAGCAGCCAACAAATGGCACTCAGAGAGCCAGCTAATGCAGGCTGGTGTTTCTAGAGAAGAGACTGTGTCCACGGGAAGCGGAGGGGGCCGAGTATGGGTGAAGAAGGTTAGAGAGTGGGAAAGCGTATATCACAAACTGACAGCGCTCTGCAGCCCCTCAGGAAGAAGCTAAGATGGCGCACAGAGTGAGGCACTCAAGCGAAAGGAGGGGGAGATGGCCAGAGGCAAGGAAGAAATCAAAAGAAGTGGAAAAAAGCAATACCAACAGCCAACATATGGCACCTAGAGAGCCGCCCGCTTGGATGTGTGGAATCCAAGCAGCTGGCGCTTCCCAGTCAAGAGACCGTGGCCGCAGGAAGCAGAGGAGGCTGAGCTGGGGCGAAGAGGGGTGGGGGGTGGGAAAGTGCACACCGCAAATTACCAGTTGTTTTGTCTCCCCTGGATGCTCCGTGAGGCTGCTTTCTCGTACCCCCTTTGTTGGTCTCTGATAGGAGTCCAAGATGGTGGATCCGCACTGCGTTAGCTGGTAGGGGACATCTGCATGAATCTCTCCTCACTCTCCGTTCTCTGTCAGTTTTCTCAGTCCATTTGGTGCTTGGCTGAGTTCTTTATCTCTTCATTTGATGTTTTAGGGTTTCAGGATTGTTGTAGTCTCTGTTTGGCTTAGTTTTGCAGATCTTTGCTGTGGAGGGACGGCGTGGTGCTTCTGCCTAGAGCGCCATTTTGCCGGAATTCCCTCTATAATTATTTTAGCTTATACTTCTTTATTTCTATTTTGAGTATGCTTGAGTAGATTTCTATAATTTACCAATAACCAAATAAAATACATTGGGTTATATCAAAAAATTTAATCTTTAAAATCAAACATTTTAGATATCATTGCAATAATAAACTACACAGTTAAAATAAAGACATCATTTAATAATGAACAGTCTTAGTTCAATCGACACAACCATTTTAAAAATTTATTAAAACTTGTACACTGATAATTAAAAATTGATAGTTTAAATTATGGAGATCTTTGCATTTTCTGAAAACTCTGTATCTGCATTTCTGAATCCCTATAGTCTTAAAATACCTTTCCCACTTTGTTAAAGTATGAGTGCATCACTGTTCTCTTTAACCAGCTTCACAAAGTACACATGAAATCAGAAGAACACAAACTCAAAAGGATAAAATTTTACTTCAAAGCACGAGCTGGAAGTCATAAACACAGGAATCCGAAAAGAGTGCAAGCCTTTTATCAAAAGGACAAGTCTTTGCAATTCGAAATTTTAACTTACTTCCTAGTTATCCATTCAGGTAGAATTAAAATAATTTCTCTGTTAAATATTCTTTAAAGACGTTTCAAGGCAGAAGAAAAATTATTCAGATAAGCTGTTTTAATTAAGAGTTTATTTATACTATGTTAGGACCTACCTTAAATTCACTGGAAAAGAAAAAAGGACTATAGATAGCGTTTATTAGCTCAAGAATTAAGGAAGAGCCCCCATGGGAAAGAAGGCATCCTTACATACTTTTTAGTCAAAACATCAGTGGAAGGGACAGAAGAAGGGTAATACAGGTGAAACTCATTTTCAAAATGACCCTAAAGGAAATTTGGTGTAATGCAGGAATGGGAATGGGTTTGGCTGCAATAAGTAGGATACTGAAGCTATTGAGTCTGCTGATATTAGAATCTTACTGTACTAACCCTCAGGCCAGCTATCTTTCCAGTCAGTAGCTCTTAGCCAGGGAGACCACTGAAATCACCTGTGGGCCTTCAGGCACTACATTTACTCAGACCTCAAGAGCCCTAGAGATCCTATTCTACATGCCCACAAAGACAGCCTGACACACACCTTGATGCAGAAGCACCACACAAGGGTCCCCCCTCCCCTCAAAGTCATGGAGTAGACAATTAGTGGTTTCCCAGATCCATCATGTTTTTTCATGTTGCCCCATGCTACACTATCAACCCAGGAAGCCCTCTTTGCGTAGAAAATGTCTAATTCTTCTGGGAATTATAGAGCATCTCCCAACCATTCCCCTGTCCTGACAACCTCGCACCTACAAGCTACTTTAGGTCCCACAGCAGAGTTTTTAAGTTTTGTTCACATTCCTGCCTGTTCCTTGATAACTAAAATTCTACACATTTGCTTGTAACGGAGTATCAACAGACTTCAGTAAGGAATTAAAACTCATATTAAAAAATTTCAGTTTTTCTAAATGCAAACAGTGGTAAAACATATAATGAAGTGAAAACTATAAATATTCAGCCAATGGACACTACTGGGTTTTCCAGGGATATAGTCACGTAATAGAAAAACAAAGATGAACTTGTCTTCTCTTTTCCAATATGTATATGCCTTCTTTTTTCTTCTTTCCTCATTATATTGACTGGAACTTCCAGAACAATATTAATAATAGTGAAAGTGATCTGTCTGCAGTTGTTTTCCCTTGAGTTAACTAGAAATACTTCTATTAAATCACCATTATTCACGATGTTGGTCAATAAACAGGCTATTTAAGGCCATGTAATTGATTCCTACTAAGATATTTTGTTTTGTTTTGTTCATTAAAAAAAAAAAAAAAAGTTATAGCAATAAGAGTTGTCAAAAGCTTTTTGAAATTCTTTGAAAGGACCATATAATCTTTCTCTATAATCTGTTAATACAGTATATGATATTAACAAATTTCTTATTTAAAAAAAATTTTTACCTCCCGGGTTGAGTTTCACTTGGTCATGGTATATTTTTTTAATATATTAATTCAATTTTATTCAAGATTCTTACACTGAAATTTGTGTTGGTAATACTTTATGGCTTTCTGTTTTATATGTGCCACATTTTACGTGATGTAGTATCAATATGGTATTCTAATATAAATTCATTCTTCCATTACCTTCAATTAGTACACATCTCTTATTCACAGTACCCTGGTCCTACCTCAGTTGGCAATTGTTTCTGGGTACACTGAGGTAGATCATTTAATAAACAGTATAAATCCTCATCTTCCACTTAACTGTGGAAATTATAAGACACCAGGGGTCAAGATGAGATTGGATTTTATTATAATTATGATCAAAATATTTTATACAAAACCACTGCAATTCTATTCTTCCTTTTTTGCTGTTTCTTTCTTTATGTTTCCTTTTATATTAACACAACTATAGCAATGTGTTAATTGCATGAAAATTTAAATCAGTTAGGCCATGCCTTTCGCTATAGCTGTTAATGCTTACAAACTTGTAACACTGGGCAAGTTATTCAATCTCTCTTTGCCTCCATTTCTAATATAAAGTTTTTCACTAAAAACAGAGTTAACTAAAAAATAAAGTTACTGTGAAAATTAAATGACACAAGGTACATAATGTGGTTAGCACTTTACAGGTACTTGATAGAGTCATGGCTCCCTTCCCATTCTTTCTCCCACTCACCACTTGCTATTTACGGATACATGTCTATAAAAAACTTGTTGCCATTGAGTCAATTCCAACTCACAGTGACCCTACAGGGCAGAGCAGAACTGCCCCATAGAATTTCCAAGGAGATGCTGGTGGATTTGAACTGCCAACCTTTTGGTTAGCAGCCAAGCTCTTAACCACTGCGCCACCAGGGCTCCACATGCCTATAGGGTGTACAATTAATTGTATTCAGGTATTTTGATCTTTGTTCTAGATTCCTGGGAAATACTTCTAAATCCTTGGAATTTCCTGAGTGATTGGAATCTTTATGTTAATGAGGCAACTCAGGATGTGGGGTTCAGAAGACCCACCATTTGATATCAGCCCAACTTTCAGGAAGAGAAGGGGGCTGGAGATTGAATTCAATTACATGAGGAAACATTCAATCACTCATGCCTATGTAATGAAACCTCAATAAAAACTCTGGACACTGAAGCTCAGGTGGGCTTCCTGGTTGGTGAAAGACATGGAAGGACAACATGTCTTTTGGATACAGAAGCTCCACATTTAAGGCCCTCCCAGACATCACCCTATAAGCATCTTCATGCTAGTCTTGATATGCATTCTTTCTTGTTATAGTAAAACTGTAATCCTAAGTAGAGCATTTTCCTGAGTTCAGTGAGTCATTCTAGTGAATTATCAAACCCAAGGGGTTAGTAGAAACCCCTGAATTTATAGTCAGAAGGTCTGAAGTTGAGGGAGCTCTGGAAATCCCTGAGCTTGCAGCTGATGTCTGAAATCTTGGGCTGACCTGGCAGTGTGGAGGATTTTGAGATCTGACCTTGCTCCAGATGGTCAGAAGGAAAACTGCACTTGCTGTTGGTGTCAGAGAGGACATTTAGAGGTGGCACTGAAAGAGACATTTTAATGCCATGACCTACACTATCCTTTAGGGATGTCACATTTTCTTGTCTAGACTCTTTATCCCCAAACCTAGGAAATTCACCACTGACTGAATGTACATTTTACTATTTGAAAATAAACAAACAAAAAAAAATGCTTTTAAGATAAATAATATTAATAATAATCCAGTTATACTCTGACCTTTGGTAGGTCAAACATCCAAAAATTCACTCACATTCTCATAAATGTACTGCTTCAATTGGTTTCTATCTGCTAATACAGGCAACACCCACATAAGCTGCTTGCTGATGTTACTCATGTTAACAAGGTGAATCATAATATTTTTAAAGCATTAAAATGGTACAAACAGTTCTGTATTTGAGCACTGAATAAATGTTGAAGCAATCAGTGATAATTGTTAACAATAAATTCATAGCCTTTTCTAAGTCAACTGCCCCAAAGCATCATCTTCTTTTGTCCACAAACCGTAATTCTCAGAAAAATTACTTAATGATACCATTAAGATAATAAAAATTGTCCTCAACTGTTTTTGGGAAAATTACTTGAAATGGCATCAGGCACTGGCTCACTGTTATCCGGGGCAGCACTATACTGCTAACCCTGAAAATATACAAAGCAATGTCTTGTCACACCAATCTAACACCTTTTACAGACAATGCTGCTTATGTATCACAGATGTACAGTCAAGGGTAAATAGCTCTTGAATAACTTCTGTCAACACTTGGCCTTTGCTATCAATATGCTGCATACTGAATACACACTTATCTAAACTGTTTAGTTAAAAAGGAACTGAAGAATCATGTAGCATAATTCTTTCCATTTACAGTGATGATAATGATTTTAAGAAAAACATTAAATAACTAGCCCAAGGCCATGTAAGCAACAAGTGGTAGAGTTCGCACTGAATTGCAGGCCTGATGGTTTTTAACTTAGTGCTCTTTTCAGTGCAACCTGTTGTCTTAAAATCCATATGAATATCAGCACTGTGGTCTTGAAACACTGGGAAGCACTTCTGCAAAGGAGAAGACAGACAATGTTGATCCCCAGGATACTGCTGCTGAGCGCCATTACTCATCCCACACATAGACTCACTCTACAGCTCAAGTTTTTGCATCTATGCTTCCTAAAATAATTTCACTCCAGCCAACTCTGAACTGCTTTAATTTCTCGAATGTTTCAAACTCTCTCTCCCCTCCAAGGCTACTTCCTTTATTTCTATGTATGTATGTATTTATTTAACTTTTCTCTGCCAAGGACAATCCTCCTCCTCCTCCTATCCTCCCCCTAGCTAAATCCTACTTATCCTTGAGGCTGCAACTTGAATATAACTTACTGATTCTTGCTAGTCTCTATAATGTGCCCCTATTAGGTTGCTCTCAAAAGTGGTTTATTTTCCTACAAGAGCATTTGGTATATTTTATTGTTATTTCTTATTTAATTGTCTGTCTCCCTGACATACTATAAGCTCTAGGAGAGACAGAGGCTATTATTTATCTGTCTCAACACTGTATCCCCAAAGCTTTTTAGACAATGAAACCCAAAGAAGCTGTCCATGAAAGTCCTTCACTTTCACAGTATCACACTCTCCGCATTATTTTTTCTACCTGAGGCCAATCTATCTAACTATATTAGAACACATTCCCCTTTCCTGTTTTACTGACAGATGTGAACTTTTGATTATCTCTTGTTTCTTGTATATTTCACCTCTCCCCCTCAACTAGATCCTTCCAATGGCTTTTAAACATATTTAAGCATCTCCCACTTAAAAACAAAATGAAAAACCTTCCTTTTCATATCCTCCTCCATCAACTACCCTTCCTCTTCCTCTTCAAAGCCAACTTCATACTCTCATGATATCCATTTTCTCAGCACTCACTCCTAACTCACTCCAAAGAAGAATGAGTTCTTGCGAACTTCTTCCACCATGATCTCAATTTAAGTCACCAATAATGCTCCATATTGATATCCTACTGAACTCTTCTACCTCTCAACAGCATGCTGAATTATTATCCACCCCCTCCTCCTCAATACATCTCCCTTCAATTCTCTGACCCAGCGTACTTCTTGTTTTCCTATTGTCCCTTCAGCTGCAGTTTTGTTAATATCCTTTGTCTGCTCTTCTTCCTATACAAGGCTCTCCTCTTCGTCCTCTTACTAACTTTCTAATATACTTTCTAGCTCCCTAGGTAATCTTATCCCTCTCATTAGCTTTAGCTACCAACTATGCACTCACACCAAAAACCCATTTCTGTTGACTCGATTCAGACTCATAGCAACCTTACGCACTCAAGACTCACATATTTATATGGGACAGTCCAGTCAAAACCTTTCCTTTGATTTTAAAAATAAATTGAAAATTTCATTCTTGTTATTCTTTATAAATGCCCCCAACTCCACATTTTCCATGTCAAACTCCTAATCTCGCTAAGTTTGTTCTCTTCCAGTGTTTCCTACCTACCTCTCTGGGTATCACTCTCATTCAACCAGTTAAACAAGGCAGAGACCTAGAACTCAATTTTGACACTTCTCACTCCTTCTACCTCCATACTTTTGGTCACCACTGCTAAAGATTTTTCCTACTAAATTTTACTCTTAATTTATCCTCTTCCTTCCAGCTTCAATACAACCATTCTAGATCTGGCATCATCTCCCATCTAGAATGCTGCAACAGCCACCTAACTGACTTACCTACTCTGGTTTCAGTTCAATACTTTCTCCACACTGCAACATACACAGCCACTTTCCTGCTTACTTAAGACCATGGAAAGGCTTGTCATTGCTCCCGATACAAAGACAAAGCTACTTAAGCTCTGCATGGTCTGATCCCCTACCTACATTTCAGCCTCAACTTATAACGAGCTACACTAAGCTCCAGCCACATTCTCCTTCTTTCAGCCCTTTATTCTCGGCACTATTCTTCCTAAGCCCTCCTGTATGTCATTCTATCTGCCTGACAAATTCCTCCACTCACTTTATATTTTAAATAGATAATCCCTGTCCATTCTTTAGAAGGCAGATCAAACGTCACTTGTTAGGAGAAGTCTTGCCACAGTTAGTTCAAAGACCAATATTAGTTTTCATTCCATCAAGTACTCTTCTTCTAGTACCTACCACAGTATTAATTTTCTATTTGCTTAACCCGTAAGTACCCCCTCACCCTTCAAGCCTTTGACTTGATGCAGAGACCATGCATCTTTTTGCTCACTGTTAAAGCCCCAGACTAGAGTGGGCATTCAATAAATATTTGTTAAACAAAATAATAAAGATGTGAATGGATAAATGTATTGCAGGACTCTACAATACTGGCTAGTAAAGCTCACTGTTTCAATAATACATGATGAGTACCTAATAAGTGCTAGTCACCGTCTAAGGCACTGGGCAATACCTAATGTTTATTGAACTCTTCCTACGTGTTAGATACAGTGCCCAGAGCTTGAAGTTATCAGAGCTTTGTTTGTCTTTCACTAAAAAAGTTGTGAGATAGATACTAATATTATCCATTTCTATTTTACAGATAAAGAATGTGAGACTCAGAGAGGTTTCATGATTTGCTTAAAGCCACTTAAGCAGTAAGCGGAAGAGTATGAATAAAATCCAGGTCAATCACACTCCAGAGTCTGACTGAGCTCCTTGAATGAGTGATGATATTCATACGTTTCAAACATAACAATTTAAACAAATGCCTCTTTCAACTTCGTGAACAAAATATGGAAAGCATAGTCTTGAAATTGCCTAAAAGAGAATGTTATATGTACCACTTTGTCCACACTAACTCAAAGCCTCACTTGGTTTTGATTCACAAGTCTGTTGAGTATGATACAGGGAGATCTTGTCCCTATAATCGATAAACATGATATCTTTCAATGGCTAAAACAACTAATGTAACCATTCCATTAGTAAAGACAATCCCCTTTAAGCTTAGGCAACTGCACAATGAACACATCTCTGAAATTCCATGGAACATAGTTCTTCTTCCAAATGCAATTAGGTAATTGTGGCAATTAACACACACACATTGCAGACCACCACATTTGCTGCTGAAAGACCATAAGCACCAGGTGCTATATCAGATGACAGCAGGCTGTTGGCACCAAGTACTTCAAACAATGCTGGAAACATTCCAAGTCCTATTTAACCTTATATAGAAGGTTCATTAAGCACACCACTGAAGGGTACAGTCCATCATTCCGTAATTGCTAAACATCCTCGGACCACTACTTTGGCATCCTTTGAAGGAAAAGCTGTTGCAAATTAAAACAGTTAAAGAGTCCATTTTTTCTACCCAGAAAATTGGCAAAGACTGTTTTTTTTTTTTTTTTAAATATAGAAATTGATGTTGGTGAGGATGCTGTAAGATAGAAATCCCTATCAGGATTATTGGTACAACGTTTCAGTAAAGCAATGTTGACATATGTATCCAGAACTTTAAAATGCCCATACATTTTGACTTAACAATTCCAGTTTCTAGGGCTTGAGTTTAAGGAAATAATCAAAGATGTAGACAAAAACAAATTCTTTCATTCACTATTCCCTCTCTCATTCATTTGTTCACACTCGTTTGTTCCTTCATTCAACAAATAGTTACTAGACACCTTCTGGAGGAACAAAAAGAGCAAGACAAATTCTGTCCTCACAGGTCTCATAGGGAACAAAACAAGAAACCAGACAATTCCAATTTGTGGGTAAACAGGAGGTGAAGTCCCTCTTCCAGACTAGGGGAGTCAGAGCAGTTCCAGCTGATACCTGGCAACAAGCATGCATTCATCAAACAACAAGGATATAGAGACGGGGAAGAACAGCCCAATCAGATGGTACAGTACAGAGGGTGCAGCACATGGGAGGAGTGCATCAGAGTGACAAGGGATTGCAGACAAAAAAAGACTAAAATGAATGCATCATAGGTTGTGGCAACATAGGTCATTTTTGTTTTCTTTTTTGTATGTTTCCATATTTCTAAAATTTTCTACATTATTCATTAGGACAAAAACATTTTAAAAGCTATCACAAAAGGTAGAAAAATAGAAAATAGTTGTAATTGCTGGTTAGGTGACCCATAAAGTAAGTCTTCAAACAATTCTCACACTAGAGGACTGTTGTCAGGAGGAAAGTAATAGAGTAATAGATTTCAAAAGCTTCAACAAATAAAATATATGTACATCACACACACACACGTACACGAAGTATTTTTTGCCATAATGCTTGTCATGACACACAAAACATTTTAGATCTTAATTAAAAATACATATGAATACCAGTATTATGGATCAGTTAATGTCATCCTACAATATACAGGATCTGTATCATGTGGGGTACAGTGCAAAGAGCTTGTCAGCTTGGAGATTTCTAGTTAGTAGACATGCTATTGTGAGCAAATCATATAATCTTTTTAAACCAAAATTTCATCCTCTGTACAATGAAAAAAAATGGATTATATAATCTCAGAATTTTCTTTGACCCCAAGTCTATGGATCTCTAAGGTCTTTTCCAGCTCTAAATAATTTGTACTACAAGAGTTTTATGAACCTATAGATATATTTAGTTATTCAACAATAATTCAATGAGTTCCACCTTACTTGTGAAGGGCAATTTTCTCAACAGGCATTAGAATTCACAAAACTTTTAGGTACAAAGGGAGGGAGGCAGGGGTGAGAATTCCTGGCACATTTCATACTGAATCTAAAGACCAATCCTAAACTGATAACGCAAGAATGGTATTCTTCAGATCATGACATCGTACTTGTTTTTCAATCTTTTATAAAGCAAACACAGAAGTAATCCTAACAAGCTGGATAAAATTTTTACTCATGTTTTGTTTACATAAGCACAACAGGGAAAAATTTCACTAAATATTCAATAACTGAGAGATTATCCCATTCAAATGAGTAAAACCTTATTTAATTTGAAACTTGAAGTCTGTTGAAAACAGAGGAACCAACTCGATGGCATCTAACACCAACAACAGCAACAGATATGGCTAAAAATTTTTAAAGCACCCATTAACATGGAAGTACCACTGTATGCTAACACCACAGCTACTGCTGAATGCTAAAAGGAATTGTATTGAGAGAAGTAAATTAGAAAGATTCCTACTTCTATAGGAAGATTTTATACCTTGGGAGGGCATCTCAGAGCTGCCATCTATGGTTTTCTTTTACTCCCTACTTTCACTAGAAGTGAAAAAGTAAACTCAGTATATTAAAGTGAGGAGATGGAGAGGCAGACACTTTTCTAGACTATGATAGAGGCAAACTAAAGTTCTTTTTTCTTAATTAAGCAGAAAAAATATGTTGTTGTTGGTGTTAGGTATCATCGAGTCGGTTCCTCATAGTGACCCTATGCACAACAGAATGAAACACTGCCCAATCCTGTGCCATCCTCAAAATTGTTGCTAGGCTCGAGCCCAGTGTTGCAGCCAATGTGTCAATCCATCTCACTGAGGGTCCTCCTCTTTTTCGCTGACCCTCTACCTTACCAACCATGACGTCCTTCTCCAGGGACTGATCCCTCCTGATAACATGTCCAAGGTATGTGAGACACAGTCTCACCATCCTTGCATTCTGGGTGTACTTCTTCCAAGACAGATTGTTCGTTCTTTTGGTAGTCCATGGTATATTCAATAAAATATATATTTGAGGTAAACAAATTAATGAAAGCTGAAGGTGAGAATGAAAAGTTCAAGGGAAGGCAAGGCCTAGATATTTGGAGAATAAACAACTGGCAACTTTTTTTTTTTTTAATTGTAATTTAACATTTAGGGTATATTGATTTAAAAAATTGAACAATGAGGGAAAAAATAAAAATATACCAAGTTTTACTTTCAAAAGATGTTGTTGTTGTGTGCCATCAAGTCAATTCCAACTTACAGCAACCCTATAAAACAGAGCAGAATTGCCTCATAGGGTTTCCTAGGCTGTAATCTTTACAGGAGCTGATCAACAGGTCTTTTCTCCAGCACAGCCACTGGTAGATTCTAACCACCAACATTTTGGCAGCTGAGCTTTAACCACTGCACCACCAAGGCTTTTTTTCAATAGATAGGTTTTTGTTAATACCAGTTACCATTTTTGATGACTAGGTGTTTATCAGATGCTTTACAAACATTATCTTTAATCCTCACTGAAAGTGGTACTGGGCCAGCATTATTGTCTAGGTTTTACACATGAAGACACTGCTACTCAAAGATGCTAACAATTTGCCTAAGGTTACAGACAGCTAGTATTTGGAGGTGTTATTTTAACTTAGATCTGCTTGGATAAAAAGTCCATTATCATGCCATTGCACAATGGACACTGCCTTCTGAAAATAGTACCGTGACAGCCAAGATCAGTAATTATTAAATAAGAATCATTTGAAAAGAACTACCTATTTTGTTGAAGGATTAACTTTAATAACAAATTATATTTGTAAATTAGCAGTTAACAAAATCCTACGAAATTCATTTAGTTTATTTTTCTACTCTTTTTTTTTTTTTTTTTAGTTCACAGTACCAGTAGTTTCAACTGTTTCTTGATGAAGATAATGGATCTCTTTGATAATCAGAATAAAAAACCTCAGGAAAATACAAATATATGAATACTACATATGACTTTCAAAGAGTTCATAGTGACTAATGTCCATATATCTCACCATCTAGGGTACTGCGAAAGATAGCGCAGTGGTTAAAGCACTCGACTGCTAACCAAAAAGGCAGGTAGTTCAAATCCACCATCCACTGGATGGAAGAAAGATGTAGCAGTCTGCTTCCGTAAAGATTTACAGCCTTGGAAACCCTATGGGGTAGTCCTACTCTATCCTATAGGGTCGCTATAAGTTGTAATTGACTAGACAGCAGTAGGTTTGATTTGGTTTTGGTTTTTGGTGTTTTTTTTTCAGGGTACTGTGAACACAAGGTAAGAAACCCTCAGCACTAGGAACCAATACTATCCCAGCTAGACAGATCCAGCAGTCTTCAAATAATACTGTCACCTGGTGATCATGTACCCAAATTACAAGTTGGGAAAAAGATAAAAATAAACGAAACAAATTAAATCAATAAACAATTTAAAATGAAATATGTAACAGAAATTATGATTGCAAAAAGTAAATCTATAAAAGAAAAAAAGATTATTTTCTGAGGTGTTAATGAAACAGGTTGTATTTAGCATCTGAATAAGTAGATTTTCCTTTACTGATATTCATAAAAGCTTAAATATGAAACTCCACAAACATTATTTAATCCAATCATTACCACCAAATTTGCATAGAAACACTTAGCTGGAAAGATTAACATTTAATACAAATTGTATTTGTAAATTAGAAGTTAACACAAACCTATAATCCTCTAAGTTATAAGTATTACTGCATTTTTATATTAACACACAGTGTCAGTAGTTTTAACTCCTAGTTGACGGCAGGTTTTGAATACCTCTCAGAATCTGAAGAAAGAATTTCTGGAAAATACACGTACTCAAATATCTCATATGACTTCACAGTGCCCTGATGGCCATCTACTTAACCCTCTAGGCTTCCATGAACACCAGGTAATGAACACTCAGCTATGAAAACTACAAATACAAGACTTGAAAAATAAATGAAATCCCCCAACTGTAATTTTGGTTATATCATTATCAATATTGAGTACATCACAGATGGTTTTAAGTAGCTAAAAGAGAATTAAAACAATGAAGACTAACCATATTTCACAAAGTTTTCTAGGCTCTGGGAGTCAGTTTTTATTTCCCATCACCTTCTTTCCTCTTCCAGTTTCCGTACACAACTTATTTAACTAATAGTGACCTAAGCTGTTCCCTCTCCAAACACTACAGATATTTATATTAAGACAACTCTATAACCTGATGATGGGTAGAACATAGCTTTGAACTGGCAAATGGGTGCCTATCTAAAGAAACCCAATCAATTGAAAGTATCTGTTAGTTTAACAATCCAATTTAGTTAGTGTATTAGTTTCCTAGGACTGCCATACAATGCACTCCAAAGTGGGTGGCTTAAAACAGAAATTTATTGTCTCACAGTTATGAAGGCTAGAAGTCTGAATTCAGGGGGAAGGCATGGCCAAGCTCTCTCCAAAGACTATAGGGGAAGTTCCTCCCTGTTGCTTCTAGTTTCTAGTAGTCTCAGGCATTCCTTGGCCTGCAGCTGCAGCATAACTCCCTTATCACATAGCTTTCTTCCCTGTGTCTGTGTGTCTCTTCTCTTCTTTTATATGAACACCAGTCACTGGATTAGATCCAACCAACTCCAGTATGACTTCATGTTAACTGATAACACCTTCAAAGACCCTATTTCCAAACAAAGTCACATTCACAGGTACCAGGGGATAGGAATTCAACGTATCTTTTTAGAGGACACAGAAATTCAATCCACAACAATTAGCTATTGTTCTTTTTTCAAGTAATCATCTAAATGACAATGAGGATAAACATTTTTTTTAATTTCCTTTGGTTCAAAGGAGAACACCCTCCACTTTCTTTTATTGCAAATTCTATTAGCCAGTGTTTGTTGAATAACTAGTAGGTTTTGAGCACATTTTTAGGGACTATCTAATTTGAGGAGCCCTGGTGGCACAGTGGCTAAGAGACTGGCTGTTAACCAGTTTGAATCCACCAGCTGCTCCTTGGAAACCCTATGGGGCAGTTCTACTCTGTCCCATAGGGTCACTATGAGTCGGAATCCACTCAACGGCAATGGGTTTGTTTTTTTTATTTTTTTATTTTTGTCTCTAATTTGAGAAGAAATACAGGAAAGAAAACAAATACTAGTCTGAAGATCACGTTAAAACACTTCAAAAGTAGACCAGGCATCAGTCCAATTGCTGTTTACAGTTGCTCAAGTCAATATAAACTCTCCATAAATAGACAGTTACTGAAACTTGATATGTGAAGATATTTGTGCTTTTTAATGAATCCCAACATTCCATTAACTATGGAAATCTTATATTCATATCTATATGTGCACATGTACACACACACACAATAAGCTTTCCTGACAACCATATGGGCTTGGGTTACAGTTCCCTAAGTCAACATCTGGAATTGAAATCCATGCCAACTATGAGGCTGCATGAATTGACGATTGAGCTGTGTCTGTTTGTGTGTGTGTGCATGCACAAGTATGTGGGTGTTTTGGTTTATGTTTCTTTCTGTTGGACTTAACGGCCCACTATTAGCAATGAAATATAAGAGTGATACATTCACTTGAGTTTTAATCCCTATTTTCAGGAGATTAGTAATGTAAGTATCCCCTTGATCTTACAAAATACTGTGCACGTTTCAGGCTATAGTATATAGGAAACAGGAGTCAAACCTCACCCTAACTCACACACATTACTAGTAATTAATCAAGGCACAATTTGCTTCCATATTAACTCCTGGATTTTTAAAGTATTCTCTTCTTATTTAGAAAATATGCTCGACATCAACTCCCAATTTTCCATCAACAACCAAAAACTGATCTCAGTTCTTGATGCTTATCCCTGGAACACAGAAATACAGGTTCTCCAAGACACAGGATGGAAAATAACAGCTGAGTAAAACTCAATAATCTCAAGGGGAAACAGCTATCGGTAGCAGTAATCCACAGTTTGTGAAGCTGAAGAAGAAAGACTGGAAAAAAATACATAAATATACATATGTATATTTATATACATATATATACATGTATATATATATGTATTCATATGTATCTCATAACCCAAAAAACTCTGTATTCATAGATTCTTTCAAGAAAACTTTATATTATACAGAACATACCTTATACCTTACCAAGAGCAATTTAAATTAAGGATTTTTGAGTGATGACCTCAATTTTCCAAAGGGACTTAGTCTATCAAAGAAAGATATTTTCAAATGCCCTTTTTTTTTTTTTTAATTGCTGCTCAAATCTAATAAACATGGTGGGTTTTGGAAAGAATTCAGAAATGTTCTCTAACCTTTAATCTGTTTTTATAAAACACATGTTGGTTAAAGTAGTAAGGTAATTCTGGAAATTGTGTAGTAATTTCTGTGGAGACTATAAGTGAAGCACAGATGGTAATACATCTCTTCTACAGGATGTATTTTTTATGCAGAATGATATTATCATGAACCCTGTACTATACCATATTTCTCTAACAAGATGTGGAACCCCACCATAACAGGCACATAAAAAAGAGAAAAAAACTTTAGAAAGACTGTTTTGCATGAAGACATTAAAAAGTTTCATAATGGTTTTATACACACACACACACACACACACACAAATCATACATTGATCCTAATTATTAATTGAGAAGAGCCTATATGAAATACCTCAAAACATGTTTATTATAATCCACTAGTTTTTCCACCTTAAATTTCTACAGTCAGATCATTCATTCAACAATCATTTATTTAGTTTCTACTATTTGCCAGGTAATACAGGCTATAAAAGAGTCCCTGAGTGGTGCAAATGGTTACAACACTCTGCTGTTAACTGAAAGGATGAAGGTTCAAGTCCACCCAGAGATGTCTTGGAAAAACCCTTGTGATCTACTTCCAAAAATTCAGCATTGAGAACCCAACGGAGCATCGTTCTACCTTGACACACATGAGGTCACCACAAGCTAGAATCAACTCGACTGCAACTGGTGGTTTTATAGGATATAAAGATGAATAAGAAAAAGACTCTACACTCAAGAATTCTAAAAGATAGCTGCAAAGAAATGAATAACGATTTAACTTAGTGATTTCAACCACATTTGCTCCAAACAACAGAGTTGGTACTAATTTTCCTTGAAAATAGAGCAAGTGGAAAAAATCTAAATATCTCTGAATAAAAAAAAAACCTGTTGCCATCGAGTCAATTCTGACTCATAGCAACCCTATAGCACAGAGCAGAACTGCCCCATTGGGTTTCCAAGGAGCGGCTGGTGGATTCGAACTACCAAGCTTTTGGTTAGCAGCCATAGCTCTTAACAACTATACCAGTAAAATTATTATTCTAAAATTAAAAATGAATGTTTAGTTTATTTTAAAGAAACACTATATTTTGTTATTCAAACTTGGGACCTCAACATTTTACTGTTGCATAGTCATATTTTTTATCAGACTGACTAAGATATGACTTTGCTGTTTTATTTGAAAGCCCAAAGGATTAACTCCCACAAAGCTAAACGTGTGTGCCTGACACCCTACATGCATACTCAGGTGTAAAAGAGTGACTGCTGAGAATAATCAAGCAGAGAATTTAGTTGTGATGCTTAATTTTATGTGTCAACTTGGCTAGGTTGTGATTCTCAATGGTTTGGTAGACACTGGACTGACTGCTCTTCCATAATGTAATATAATCACCTCCATGATGTGCTCTGATGTGATCAGCCAATCAGTTGAAAGGGGAGTTTCTTTGGGGGTGTGGCCTGCCTCCAGTATATAAATGGATGTTTCAGGCAAGGCATACTCCTTCTCCCTCTCTCTTAACTCACTCATCTGACCTTTGGTTCTTGGGATGTAAGCCCTCAAAAGTCTTCAGCCTGCCTCCTGACCTGCAGATTTTGCATTTGCCAGCCCCCGCAACACACAGAGCCAACAGATGCCTTCAGCCTGCCACCTGACCCATGGATTTGGGACTTGCCAGCCCCTACAATTGTGTGAGCCACTTCCTTAAAGTAAATTTCTCTTTATATATTTATATATACACTTCATTGGTCTTGCTCCTCTAGAGAACCCAGACTAAGACAATGGCTGCTACTGACAGAAGAAAGAGAGCAGAGTGCTCAAAAAAAGAAGTGCCAACATCTAAAAAAAAAACAAGTCTTGTATGTGTTTTTCCCAAACCCCAACAACATTGCTGTAATATCCAAGAAGGTCTCTAAGACTCAAGAACAAGCCTTTGTCGGTACTGGAGAAAAGAAATGTGCAGAAGTAATTCTGATTAACCACAGAGAAAACTTTTTGAATATGACCCACCTCAAAGCTCAGGACTGGTCATCAAAGCTTTAATGACTTGTCCATTAGAGAAAAGGAACGGTGGTATTTCCTCCTTGTAGACCCAGCAGTGGTACAGTGAGGATGGAGGCTGCTTCTCAGCAATAATACACCTCAGCTTAAATATTGTAAGTACTGTGCAGTGGTTGTACAAGTGTGCTCTGGAGTTAGACTGTCTGGAATTGATTCCCAGTATTCACATTTATAAGTTGCCAGACTTTAGTTAGACAAGTTTCTTAACTTCTCTGCAACCTCAGTTTCCTCATCTATAAAATGAGGATAGTAATAATATTATATACACCTCAGAGAGTTAAAAATGGAATAAGGTAATAATATATGTAACATATGTCACAGTGTCTAGCACATTTGCAAACTGATCAATAAATGTTGACTCTCTTTCAAGGCAAAGAAGCCAAGTGTTTGAAGATACCGGTTTGAGAAAGGAATTTATTTCAATGAAACTGAACATTACTGTACAATTCTACCATACAGAAGTAGATTTGGTTAAATCCAGTTGTACCCAAAGCAAAGATCTGAGTCTGTTAAAAAGGGTAGTGAAAAAAGAAAATGTTGGGTAAATAAAGTAAAAAGTAGCTAAAAACATACCTATGTCCATTCAAAGTGATTACAAGGTAAAGAGAGTAAGGTGAGGAAGCCAAATAAAAGGTCAGTACAGAAAAAATGAAGAAAAATGTTGCAGTAACATTTTGAGTAAAACTCATGATAGCTTTAAGAACACCTCTCCCCCCTCATCTCCCTACACTCCATGTGAGGAGTAGTACAGGAAGGCAGATTCATCTAAGCATCAAAGTACAGACTGGGAAGTAGAAATTGTACTGCTTGTAATTGCCAAATTTACATGTGGAACAAGAGATGAACCAGAGAATTACAGGCCAATAAACCTGAATTCAACTTAGAGGAAGAAATGGGAAGACACGTGGAATTGCTCAGATAACAAACCTTGAGGAAATTCTGTAACCGTGGTTCCCAAAGCAAGATCAATGGTTTGGAGGCATGAAAATCACATGGGGGGCGGGAAGAGATTTTTTTTTTTTTAAATGTAGATTCTGGAGTCCTACCCCTCAACAGCCTCAAACAGATGTTCTGGAGGAGCCCAAAGTATCTCTGGTGGCACAGTGGTTAAAGTGCTCGGTCACTAATCAAAAGGTCAGCGATTCGAACCCACTAGCCACTCCACGGGAGAAAGATGTGGCAGTCTGCTTTCATAAAGATCTACAGCCTTGGAAACCCTATAGGGCAGTTCTACTCTGTCTAACAGGGTCGCAGTTGCTATGAGTTGAAATAGACTCAATGGCAGTGGTCTTCTTAGTTTTTGGAGGAGCCCAAGAATCATTCTTTTAGACAAACTCTCCCAGGTGACCCCATTGCACACTGAAGTTTGAGACTCACAGTTCCATGACATGGAAAGATGTGACAGCGGGAGATGATGAACAAAAAATTAAATACCTCTGGCATCTTTTCAAATCAGTGCTACTTATTCTGTGATTAGCTACGTAAAGGAAAAGTGTTATTTATATCATTTTATAAGAGATGTATTATTTCAAATACATGTTTACATGGTAAGAGAACACAGTTTGAGTTTTTCAGTACATGATTATAGTTAATTTTAAAATGATCTGTTAAGTTTTTTTTTTAAATATGGACAAGTTATAGGTAAAAGTTATCTTAGTTATTTTCTAACATTATATTTATAAATTGTAACTTTAGTACAAATCCAAAGTTTTTCTTTTTTAGTCTAAAATTTTAAGATTTATGGGGGAAACAGGGTAGAGATAACCTTTCCTGGGGTAAAAGTTACAAAGGACCCAGGAATAAATTTGGCCTCACTCAGTGAAAAGCTTAGCGCTGGTTACTCGCCTCTATGTGCATCTGTTCCCAATTTGAAGAAAATATATGAGAAGCAGATTAGTTCACACACACACATATATATACACACACACACCTATAAATATACACATATACAGACATAAATATATATCTATTTACATAAACATAATATATATATTATATAAACAAAAACATATATATGTTACATATATACATATATATGTTAATATATATAAACATATAAACATAAATATATATATATTTACGGTTGTTCAGAAAGTGAATGTATAAAACACTTCACAATTTTGTTTATCTGTTGGTAGACCAATATAATGTTTAAATAAGAACAAAAAGAGAAAGTGTTCCAAACTCCAAATTCTTAAATTAATGCTAACATCATGTCTCCTGACCTTCTATCTGGATTTCACCTAGAAGCAGACAGAAAAGGAGAGAATCACAGGAGCTGAAGCCCCATTTTCCATCACCCACTTCTTCCTCACCTTCAAATAATACTTTTGATGAAAGCACCACCACACTCATTCTTACGATACAAACATAAAAGTGGATAATCTTGCCTGCTGACTTTAAAGCTATCCAGATATTTCCCAAAGCCCACTGCTACCTAAGAACTCTGAGTTGTCATTACTTCAACCAAAGAGTCAGTTTCAGGTGATCTATAATGATATATATAATAATATTAGATTGTTGGTAATGTATTCTGCAGTGATAAGACTTGAAGAAAAATCAATGAGTCTACTGCATCTAGGAAAGCAGACAGAATCCTTCTTATCCACAAAGTCCTTGCTCCCCAGCCTCCTATAAATGAGTCTATAAATAATAGCTGATATTACAAACCTCAGAATTTAGAAGTATATTGCCTCATTTTCTATGTCTGCATGCCTTCGCTCCCCAGACACAAGTCTTCACATCTAATGTTTGTGTGTCCTAGATTCTGGACACAATCCAGAATGCATATTTATACACATAGACTTATATTTCTTTCCAATTAAAGTAAACATAAATGTCTGCCATGCCAAAAGCATTCACATTAAAAAGGCGAAAGCAATGTAGACTGCATGCAAGAGTGGTTGACATGTTTATTGTAGTAACTACCATACTTATAGACAGAAAATAAAAATACTTTCTATTGACAGGATAGAAGAGACGTCCCTAGGTGGCACAAATGGTTTGTGATTGGCTGCTAACCTAGTTAGTGGTTCGAACCCACCCGGCGGCTCTGCAGAAGAAAGGCCAAGCAAACTGCTTCCAAAAAAATTACACAGACAAGAAAATCCTATGGAGCAGTTCTACTCTGGAACACACAAGGTTGCCATGAGTCAGAATCCTCTTGATGGCAATGGGGGAGGGGGGGCAGGTATTAGGGAAAACTGCAGTGAGAATCTTATTGTACTCTTCTGTCTCTTAAAATGTAAAATTCAAACATTTTATATTTAAAAACATCCAATAATTATTAGAACTAAATTACAGTATATTCAGTCCCCTAAACTCTGGGAAGGAGCCCTGGTGGTGCAGTGGTTAAGCGCTCAGCTATTAATGGAAAGGCAGTCTGCTTCCGTAAAGATCTGCAGCCTTGGAAAACCTATGGGGCAGGTCCACCGTGTTCTATAGGGTCGCTAATTTCGACTCGATGGCAACAGGTTTCGTTTGGTTTTGAAAGCTCTGAAAGGAACAGAATCTAGGGACAGAGAGAGGTAATGAGAATAGGAAAGTCTTAGAATCCTCTAAGACTAAGGAAAGGCTGAACTTTAGAAGGGCATATTCTTTTAAAAGCCTGAAATTGGGATAATTTTTCAACCAGCTAATGAAATGCCATCAGTCAAGGAGGATAGAGTACAAAAATGACCTTAAAGCAATGGTAGATGGGAAAAATGAGGAATAATCATGAAGTTCACCATTTTCAAAGCATGTGCTTAGAGGTGGGGAGAGACAGGAAGTTGGAAGATTAATGAGAGAAGAGGTATCACTTAATCTTTATTTTTTGCCTTATATTAATGCATTGAAATATTAATAAATCATTTACTCTACCTTGCCATAGAAACAATATCATCCTTTATTTTAAAACCGGCTTGATGAAAGATTGGGATTACCCCTCAAATATCTCCATCTAATAATTTTAAAACAAAGGACAAGCATTCTTTCTAGCAATCCTAATTCTTCTAGGGACAATGTGCAGAGAGAAAATAACTCTTTTCTCATCCTCTTTGTTCCCTCCATATTCCTCCTCTTCTGGTTCTCCCCATTTTATAACTGTAATAAGTCTTACATGTAAGATTTTAAAAAAGTAGAACCTCTGGAGCTTAAGTGTCTGATCCTCTTCTTTGCTCTTTCCTGGGAACAGGAAAGCAGTTATCTCTTTTTAATATCTCTATGACTTATTTCCTACAAAGTTTAAAATAAGATGAAAATCCCACCCATACCCACTGCCTTCCAGTCAATTTCGACTCATACTGGCCCTTTATGACACAGTAGCACTGCCCATACAGTTTCCAGGGCTGCAGTCTTTACTGAAACAGACTGCCACGGCTTTCTCCCACAGAGTGGCTGATGGGTTCAAATAGATGACCTTTAGGTTAGCAGCCTAGTGCTTAACCAGTGTGCAACCAGGGATCCCTATGAAAATCCCAAGACATATGTAAGTATCTGATATATTTTTCAAACCACTCAGAAAGCTTTCTTTCAGTATATACACGCATATGTATGCATACGTATGCTGTATCCTGTATCCTTTCTGAACATATAGATATATGCATAGGTACAACATTATGTATACATAGTTAGAAATGTGTTTAACTGTAACATTACACAGATATTTAAATAAAGATGGAAAAAAGATGCTCCTATTTAATACTGTCTAGAACTAAGATGACTGAATCATATCTACAGCATAAATGTGTTTGTACTGAGGAAGAAAATGTATCTCTGAGAAAATTTTTTGAGGCAGACTGAATTTGTCATAGTCTGAATTTAGGAGGTTTTTGATAATGTCCTGATAAGCTCTTTCTATTCTTTTGCCCCATTTAAGGAATACACAAATACATTCAGACATCAACATTAAAATGACTGAAATTTTTTATTATTTCACAAGGTATTTTTATTAACAGTGGGCAAGAATCCAAATAATAATAAAATACATTTATCAATCATGTATCACAATGATTATTTCTGAAATTTGACTACTAACATCATATCAGAATGTCTGAACTTCTTGTGTTTGTTTTTTGTTCATTTTTTTTTTTACACTAGCATATTTCTCATAATCCCTTGTAATAATAAGAACACTGGAGTCAGAGCTCCATTTTCTACTCTGTAAGCCTGTCAAATCCAATCCCAGGTATTCAGATTCATCATTTAAAAAAATATTTGGACTTCCAGGCAACATGGTGCTATAGTCAGAAGCACCACACTGTCCCTCCACAGCAAAGATCAGAAAAACTAAGTCAAACAGGGTCATACGTCAATCCTGAAACCCTAAGCATCAAATGAAGAGATAAAGAACTCAGCCAAGCACCAAATGGAATAAGAAACTGACCAAGAACAGACAGCGAGGAGAGATACATGCAGAGGTCCTCTATCAGCTACCACAGCATGGATCCGCCATCTAGGACTCCCATCGGAGATCAGTGAACAGGGGATATGAGAAAGCAGCTTCATGGAGCTTCTAGCAGGAGACACAACAACCAGTAAGCAGCGATATAGGCTTTTCCACCCCCCACCCTTCTTCACCCCCATTTAACCTCCTCTGCTTCCTGCAGCCACAGTCCATTGGCCGGGAAGCACCAGCTTCACCCTGGTGTCAATTGGATTCCACCCGCCCCTACTGGCCGGCTCCCTGAGTGCCTTTTGTTGGCTGCTGGTTTTGCTTTTTCCGCTTCTTTAGATTTCTTCCTTACCTCTCACCACCTCCCCATACTTTCTCTCAAATACCTGGCTACCTACACAATCCTTCCTCATTCCTGAAAGGCTACAAAACACCGCTCGACTGTGAAACTGCTTCCCAGCCCGTGCTGCCACGCTGGTGGGACACTAGGGGCTTTTTTATTTGTTTGCTCTCATTTGTTCTGTTTTGATTAGTTTGATTGTTTTCTTTTTCTTTTCTCGGCTTCGGAGCCCCATCTAGCCGGGCAGTACCACGCGGTTTGGAAGCTATTTCCTTACTCTGCGCAGATGGACAGGAATATCCATGGGGGCATTTTTTTCTGGTTTTTCTTTTCCTTTTTTTGGTTTTGCTTTTCGTTTTTGTTTCTTTGTAGTTTTCTTCTCTCTTATTCCCTTTTTGTCTTCTTCATTTTCAGTTTCTTGATTTATTCATTTTTTTTCATTTACCCTTTTTATTTTTTTTTATTTTTTTTTCCCCATTTCTCAGTCTCTCATCTCCACTCCAATAGCAAGCTCCCGTAGCACTCTTTTTTGTGTGTATATTTTTGGCTCCTGTTCCTCTCTCCTGTCTCTCATCTTTCCCATACCCATCTTAGCTCCACACATCACAATCTACCTCCTCCTTCCTACCTACTTGCACCATGTGCTCAACAACACACTCCCAAAAAGCAAAGGCATGGCCTACTGGAAACTGCCCTGCACTGATTCCCGATCCACACTGTCAGCCCTGGTATGTGCCACAAAAAACCCATCCCAGCAACTCCCCTTCAGCTGGACCTGCTTGCTGTAGCATACCTGAGTGACTGACCCTGCCCAATGGAGAAGAAGTGAAAAGTTATCGTGCCCACACACAAGCGAACAAAAAATAATGCACAGCCCACCTGTTCATACATAACCAAATAAAACAAAGAAGCAGGATGAAACAAACAAATCTATAATCAGTAAACAAGGAAAATAACCACTGAATGCCACGAAGACAGCAGACAATATAAAAACATTTACAAAACCAGTACAGGATGGTTCCAGTAGGCATTCAAAATAAAATACCAGATGACATTCCAGCAGAAAAAAAAGGCACTAAAACTACCTGATAGGGAATTCAAATCTCTAATACTCACAACTACCTAAGAGTTGAAGCAAAAAGCAGATAAAAATGAGGAAAAAATAGACAAAATCATGGAAAATGTAGACAAAAAAAATGAAAGAATTCATGAAAATAAAACAGGAACAAAATGACAAAATAAATTCACAACTAGAAAGCATACAAAACAACAATTAAAAATCCAAAAGATAAACAACAAGATTTCAGAAATGGACAGTGTCTTAGAAGGACTGAGCAGCAGGTTTCAAAAGATGGAAGACAGGATTAGCAACATTGAAGACAAAAACTTGGATACAAATCTGTTTGAGGAAAAATTAGAAAAAAGAATGAAGAAAAATGAAGAAACCCTGAAAATTATGTGGGATACAATCAAAACAAAAATTTTCAAGTGATTGGACCTCCAGAACAGGGGGAGAAATCAGAAAACACAGAGAGGATCATTGAAGAACTGCTGACAGAAAACTTCCCCAATATTATGAAAGATGAAAAGCTGACCATCCAAGATGCTTAACGAACCCCATATAGGATAGATCGTAAAAGAAAATCACCAAGGCATATCATAATCACTCTCACTAAAATCAAAGACAAAAAAAGAATCCTGAAAGCAGCTCAAGCAAAACAAAAAGTCACATACAGAGGAGAAACAATAAGAGTAAGCTTTGATTACTAGGCACAAACTGTGCAGGCAAGATGGCAATGGAATAACATATATAAAACCCTGAAAGAAAAAGATTGCCAGCCAAGAATAATATACCCTGCAAATCTTTCGTTCAAATATGATGGTGAAATTAGGGCATTTTCAGATAAACAGAAATTAAGAGACAATGTAAAACCAAACCAAACTTTCTGTCTGAGAACAAATGACATCAGACCACACCCTGAATCTAGGACATGATTGTACCAGCAAGATACCAACCTAGGAAATGAACTCTCAAGGACTATCCAAAACCAAAAGAATTACAACAGGGAACCAGAGAGGTTAATCTGTAAATGACAACATCAGAACAATAAAAGAGGGAATAAACGGCATAGGTATAGAACCTTCTAACTGAGAGGAAGGCAAGGCGATACTAAGTAAAAATAGACTGATTCAAACCTAGGAAGATAAGGGTAAATTTCAAGGTAAGCACAAAGAAAGTTAACAAACCTACTCATAAAAATAAAGAGGAAAAACATAAAATCTCAGTACAAACAAAACCTACAAAAACAAAAATGAAAAAAAAAAATCCACCAAAAAAATGAATTCAGCACAGGAGAGTAAGAGGAACAGAGATCGTCAGCACCACAAAAAAAAGCACTATAAAATGACAGCAATAAACTCACATCTATCAATAATTACACTAAATGTAAATGGTCTCAATGCACCCATAAAGTTATGGAGAGTGACAAATCCATCAATATGCTGTCTACAAGAGACACACCTTAGAAACAAAGATGTAAATTTATTAAAAATCAAAGGATGGAAAAAAATACAGCAAGCAAAGAGCTACCAAAAAAGAGCAGGAGTGGCAATACTAATCTCAGATAAAATAGACTTTAAAACAAAATCCACCATAAAAGACAGAAAAGGACATGATCATGATTAAAGGGAGATCCACCAGGAAGACATAAGCATAATAAACGTCTACACAATCAATGACAGGTCTCCAAAATACATAAAACAAACTCTAACAGCACTGAAAAGAGAAACTAACGCTTCCAAAATAATAGCAGAAGACTTCAACACACGACTCTCAGTAAACAACAGAATATCTAGAAAGAAACTCAGCAAAGACACAGAAGACCTAAAGGGCACAATTAGCCAACTTGACCTCACTGACATATATAGAACACTTCACCCAACATCTGCAAAGCACACATTCTTTTCCAATACACAAGCAACATTCTCCAGAATACATGACATCTTAGACCATCGAGCAACCCTCAACAAAATTCAAAACACTGAGATAATACAAAGTATCATCTCTGACCACAATGCCATTAAGGTAGAAATTAACAACACGAAGAGCAAGGAAAAAAAATCAGTTACATGGAAACTGAATAACACCCTGCTTACAAATCACGGGGTAACAGAAGAAATCAGAGATGGAATTAAAAAGTACCTAGAATCAAACGAGAAAGAAAACACGTCATATCAAAACCTTTGGGGCACAGGAAACGCAGTCTTCAAAGGACAATTATAGCAATAGATGCACACATCAAAAAAGAAGAAAGGGACAAAATCAAAACATTAATGAAACAACCTGCACAAACAGAAAGAGAACAGCAAGAAAAGCCCACAGCCACCAGAAGTCAGGAAAGAATAAAGATCAGAGCAGAAGTAAATGAAATATAGAAAAAAAAATAGAAAGAATTAACAAAACCAAAAGTTGGTTCTTTGAAACAATCAACAAAATCGAGAAACCAGTGGCCAAATTTACAAAAGAAAAACGAGAGAGGATGCAAATAAACCAAATAAGAAATGAAATGGTGGCCAGTACAACAGACACAACTGAAATAAAAAGGATCATAACAGAATATTATGAAAAACTATACTCCAACAAATTTGAAAACTTAGATGAAACGCATAAATTCCTAGAATCACACCACCTACCCAAACTAACACAAACTGATGTCGCAGATCTGAACAGACAAATAACAAGAGATCGAAAAGATAATAAAAAAAACTTCCAACAAAAAAAACCCCTGGTCCAGATTGCTTCACTGGAAAATTCTACCAACATTCAGACAAAGGCTTCCACCAGTACTACTCAAACTATTTAAGAACATAGAAAAGGAAGTGACAATTCCAAATTCATTCTATGAAGACAGAATAAACCAGATACCAAAACCAGGCAAAGACACCACAAAAAAGGAAATTACAGACCAATATCTCTCATGAATAGAGATGCACAAACTCTCAATAAAATTCTAACCAGCAGAATTCAGCATCATATCAAAAAAATAATACACCATGACCAAGTAGGATTCATACCAGGTATGCAAGGATGTTCAACATTAGAAAATCTATCAACATAATCCACAACACAAATAAAAGGAAAGAAAAGAATCACTTGATCATCTCAATTGATACAGAAAAGGCATTCATCAAAGTCCAACACACATTCCTGATAAAAACTCTCAATAAAATAGGTATAAAAGGGAAACTTCTCAACATAATAAAGGGCGTCTATGCAAAACCAATGGCCAACATCATTCTTAACGGAGAGAGGCTGAAAACATTCCCCTTAAGAACAGGAACAAGAGAAGGATGCCCTTTATCATCACTCCTCTTTAACATTGTGCTGGAAGTCCTAGCTAGAGCAACAAGGCAAGAAAAAGAAATAAAGGGCATCTACATTGGTAATAAAGAAGTTAAACTGTCCCTATTTGTGGATGATATGAAACTATACATAGAAAACCCCGAAGGCTTCACAAGAAAACTACTGGGACCAATAGAGAGATTCAGCAGAGTAGCAGGATACAAGATAAACATACAAAAATCAGTTGGATTGCTATACACCAATAAAGAGAACAATGGAAAGGAAATCAGAAAAACAATACCATTTATAATAACCCCTAAAAACATAAAATACTTAGGAATAAATCTAACCAGGGATGTAAAAGACCTATACAAAGAAAACTACAAAACACTACGGCAAGAATCCAAAAGAGATCTACATAAACAGAAAAACATACCATGCTCATGGATAGGCAGACTCAACGTTGTGAAAATGACAATTCTACCCAAAGCAATTCACAAATACAATTTAATCCCGATCCAAATACCAACAACATTCTTCAAAGAGATGGAGAAACCAACCATTACCTTTATATGAAAAGGGAAGAATCCCCAGATAAGTAAAGCACTACTGAAGAAGAAAAATAAAGTAGGAGGACCCGCACTACCTGACCTCAGAACCTACTATACAACTACAGTAGTCAAAACAGCCTGGTACTGGTACAATGACAGATACATTGACCAATGAATGGAACAGAATTGAGAACCCAGATGTAAATCTATCCACCTGCGGTCACCTGATCTTTGACAAGGGCCCAAAGTCCATCAAATGGGGAAAAGACAGTCTTTTTAACAAATGGTGCTGGCAAAACTGGAAGTCCATCTGCAAAAAAATGAAACAGGATCCATACCTCACACCATACACAAAAACTAACTCAAAATGGATCAAAGACCTAAATATAAAGCCAAAACCTATAAAATTCATAGAAGAAAAAATAGGATCAACACTAGAGGCCCTAATACACAGCATTAGCAGGATACAAACCATAACCAACAATACACAAATCAGAATCTTCTACAAACTACTTATGTTCATCAAAAGACTTAGTCAAAAGAGTCAAAACAGAACCTATAGACTGAGAAAAAATTTTTGGCCACTACAAATTAGACACAGGCCTAATCTCTAAAATTTACAAGAAAATCCAACACCTCTACAACAAAAAACAAATAATCCAATTAAAAAATGGGCAGAGGAAAATGAACAGACACTTTACCAAAGAAGACATTCAAGCAGCCAACAGACATATGAGGAAATGCTGGTGATCACTAGCCATTAGAGAAATGCAAATCAAAACTATAATGACATACCATCTCACCCCGGCATTACTGGCACAAATTTAAAAACTGAAAATAACAAATGCTGGTGAGGCTGTGGGGAGATCAGAACTCTTATGCACTGCTGGTGGGAATGCAAAATGATACAACCATTTTGGAAAATGATACGGTGCTTCCTTAGAAAGCTAGAAATAGAAATACCATATGATGCAGCAATCCCATTCATAGGAACATATCCTAGAGAAATAAGAGTCATCACACGAACAGACATATGCTTACCCATGTTCACCGCAGCACTGTTCACAATAGCAAAAAGATGGAAACAACCTAGGTGCCCATCAACATATCAATATATAAATAAACTATAGTACATACACATAATGAAGTATTATACAACAATAAAGACGAATAATAAATCTGCAAAACATCTCATAACATGGATGAATCTGGAGGACATTATGCTGAGTGAAATAAGTCAATCGCAAAGGGACAAATATTGTATGAGGGCACTACTGTAAAAACTCATAAAAAGGTTTACATACAAAAAGAAATAATCTTTGATGGTTACGAGGGAGGGGAGGAGTGGTGTAGGGGGAAACACTAAATAGACAATAGACAAGAGGCAACTTTGCTGAAGGGTAAGACAGTACACAATACTCGGGAAACCAGCACAACTTGGAGAAGGCAAGGTCATGCAAGCTCTATAGACACATACAAACTCCCTGGGGAACTGGATTGCTGGGCTTAGGGCTGTGGGGACCATGGTCTCAGGGAACATCTAGCTCAATTGGCATGACATAGTTTATAAAGAAAATGTTCTACATTCTTTCTTGGTGAGTAGCGTCTGGGGTCTTAAATGCCTGTGAGCGGCCATCTAAAATACTCCACTGGTCTCACCCCCTCTGGAGCAAGGGAGAATGAAGAAAACAAGATGAAAGGGAAAGGTTAGTGCAAAGGACTAATGGACCACAACCACAGCCTCCACAAGACTGAGTCCAGTACAACTAGATGGTGCCCAGGTACCACCACCAACTGCTCTGACAAGGATCACAATAGAGGGTCTCCTACAGAGCTGGAGAAAAATGCAGAACAAAATTTTAACTCACAGAAAAATACCAGACTTACTGGCCTGACAGACACTGGAGAAACCACGGGAGTATGGTCCCCGGACACTCTTTTAGGTCAGTAACGTAGTCACTGCTGAGGTTCACCCTTCAGCCAAAGATTAGACAGGCCCATAAAACAAAATGAGACTAAAGGGGCACACCAGCCAGGAGCAAGGATGAGAATGCAGGAGGGGACAGGTAAGCTGGTAATTGGGAACCTGAGGTCGAGAAGGGAGAGTGTCGACATATCGTGGGGTTGTCAACCAATGTCATAAAACAATATGTGTAGTAACTGTGTAATGAGAAAATAGTTTGTTCTGTAAACCTTCATCTAAAGTACAATTAAAAAAGAAAATAACAGTTAAACTAGCAACTAATATCCGTGGATAGAGGTTAAAGGATGGTTCAAGTCTTGAGAAAGGCATGATGTAATCCATTCATTTACTTCAACGGATATCTACTGAGCTCTCTAATTTGGCAACATGAGGCTCATTAGATATGGTGATCAAGACAGATACACTCTATCTCAACATCAAGTTATAATTTACTTTGAGAGAGATATGAATTTATCAAATAACCTTGTACACCAGAGTATTTTAAAATACATTTATTTACTTCAACATACTAAACTTTACCATATGTTCCAGGTTAAAAAGAGAAAAATTATTTTATATAGTCCCCTTAAATTTCTCCCCAGCAAAGATAAGTTTGGCCTACGTAGTTACAGAGACAAAAGTACCAAAACCCAAAGGCAGAGAGAGGCAAACAAAGTTGATTCATAGCTTCTAAGTGTCCGTGGGCCACATTCAACCAGCTAATAAGCCATTTAAAGATTTTCAACAGTAATTTTAAGAGTAAGCCTTTTGTCTTACATACAACCATCAGTATCTAACTTTGAGGTTAAGATGATACCGTTTATGATTAGAACTGTGAAAGGTACTTTAAAGCATAAGTAGAGAGTTTATTGAAAATGTTTAATGGGGTCATTATCTGTTTGGGGTGAAGATGGGAATTACAGAAGACCTGAAAATGGTTATGCCAAGCACTAAACAATGTACACAAAGGTAGGGACAAAATGGAGTTAATCATTTTGATAAAGGCTCAATGGTAGACAGATCAAAGGAATGTCCAGGGAGAAAAAAGAAAACACTTTAAGCTGCTAGAGCAGTGATTCTCAAAGTTTGGTCCAGAAACTCCCGGGGTCCCAAATTGCTTTCAGGGGGTCTGTTAGTCAAAACCATTTTAATATGATGTTATTTTTATTTTCACTCTCATTCTCTTGCAAACAATAGTCAAGTTTACCAGAGGCTATATGATGTGAAAAATCACAAGAGTGAATGTAAATGCAAATATGAGAAGCCAGCTGTCTTCTTTTAAACCAGATATAATTGGAAAAATATAAAACAATATCTCTTTTCTTACTGTTTTCATTTTATAAAATATACTCATTTTTCATAAATACATACTATTTATTATAACATAATGGCTTTATTATTATCTTTAAATGAATATCTAAATAAATCTTTTTAAACTTTCTGATTTCATGGTCTACTGCTGTGAATATAAATACAACCTACATTAAAAAAAAAAACTCTTTGGGGTCTCCAATAATTTTTAGGAGTCTAAAGGGGTCCTGAGCCCAAACAGTTTGAGAAATACTGTTCTAAATCACTGGAAACAAGAGATGAACTTCTAGCTATGAGGCTCAAGAAAGTGTTGGGGTCCAATAATGAATGGTTTTGCAGGCCACAGAATAATACAGTATGCAAGACCAGAATAAGAGAGTCTCAAAATAGGGTCAAAGCAACACAAACAAGACAAATGAACAGATTGAAGATATATGTTCTAGCAAACAAGGCAACTGATTACAAGGGGCAGGAAATTGGGGGGTTGCTCTCACTTTTCTTACATTAATAACTATGTGATAGTCTGTTCCAGCACAGTGATGGAAACACACTGGAGGAGAGGACAGGTCAAAATGCCTGGCATAGGACATAATACATTTAACAAGGAGATGAACATACAGGCTAGACCTGAGAGGAGGGATAGGAACTGGATACACAAACTGGCCGTTGTCTTCATTTATGTATTTTATGCGTAGGAATCCAAGGCCTTTCTCAAAGAAAGATTATAAAGACAAAAACAAAACCAAATGCCAAGCACAAATCGCTCAGTTAATAATCAGGCATTTTAATCTTACAGAATAGTGTAATAAAACAGATTGCAACCGACTTTTTCATCTCAGTTTAGGCTAAAGCATATGTGTGATTATCAGCACTTATCATATATTAGGCTGGTTTCTATATTCAAAGAGCCCTGGTGGTGCAGCAGTTAAGCACTCAGTTGCTAACCAAAAGGTTGGCAGTCTGAACCCACCCAACAGCTCCACAAGAGAAAGACTTGGCAATCTCCTTCTGTAGATTACAGTCTAAAAACCCTATGGGGCAATTCTACTCTGTCACATGGGGTCGCTATGAGTCAGAATCAACTTGGTGGCACTTAACAACAACTGTATACTAAAAACTGGATTATATAATGAATATACTATTTTTTAACAGCTGTATTGAAGTATAATTGATATACAATAAGCTGCACATATTTTAAATGTGGGATTTTATGTTTTGACATATACTTTGAAGCCATCACCACAATCAAGAAAATTAACATATCCATAACCATCAAAAGCCTCCTCTTGCCCCTTTGTAATTCCTCCTCCCAAATCTACCCCTTTCCCAATCCCCATGCAAACAGTCATCTGCTTTTTGTTACTATAGATTACTGTCCACTTTCTATAATTTTATATAAATGAAATCACACAGTATGTGCACTTAGTCTTGTTTCTTCCATTGAGCAAAATTATTTTGAGATTCTTTCATGCTGTATTGTGTATCACTAGTGAATTTCTTTTTATTGCTAAGTAATATTCCATTATATGGAGGAATCAAAGTTTGGACATTTGGGTCATTTCCAGTTTATGGACTTCCTTTTAACATTTTGTGCAGTGCTGGTCTGCTGATGACAGAATCTTTCAGCTTTTGTGTATCTGGAAAATTCTTTATTTCATCTTTATTTTTGAAAGATGTTTTCGCTGAACGTAGAATTCTCGGCTGACAGTTTATGCTTTTGCCTTTTTATTTTGGTATTTTTAAGATGTTTCTCCATTGTCTTCTCATTTGCATTATTTCCAACAAGAAATCTGTCATCTTTTCTTTGCTCCTCTGTATGTCTTTATCACTCATTCTGAGCAGTTTTATTATGCTATGCCTTGGTGTAGTTTTCCTCATGTTTCTTGTGCTTGGGATTCATTAAGCTTCTTGGATATGTGAGTTTATACATTTTTTCAACAAATAAGGAAAATATTCTTTCTGCTCCCCCTACTCCTTAAGTAATTCAAATTACACATACATTGGATGACACATAGATGCTCCCATCTCACTGATGCTCTATTCATTTTTTACATTTTCTTTTCTGTGTTTTACTGTGGACTGTTTCTATTGCTATGACTTTACATTTACTATTTTTATTCTTCTATAATGTCTAATCCGATATTAATTTCATCCAGTTTATTTTTCATTTGACATATTGTAGTTTCCATTTACAGAAATTCAATTTGCGTCTTTTTTATATTGTCCATGTCTCATATTTTTTTAACATAAAGAATACAGTTATAACAACTGTTTTAATATCTTTTGTCTGCTGATTCTAACATCTCTGTCATTTCTGGGTCAGTTTAAACAGATGTATCTTTCTCTTCATTATGGGGTTGTGTTCTCCTGCTTCTTTGAAAGCTTGGTAATTTTTTATTGGACACCAGACATTATGGATTTTACCTTGTTGAGCACTAGTTATTTCTGTATTCCTATAACTATTATTGATGGCTTTTGTGGAAAGCAGTTAAGTCACTTAGAAACAGTTTGATACTTTCGGGTCTTACTTTCAAAATTTTTTACAAAGGACCAGAGTCTAGTCAGAGGTTAATTATTTCCCACTCCTGAAGGAAGATCCTTCTGAGAATTCTACCCAATTTCCCATGAATTATGAGGTGTTCCATAACAGAACAGACACTATTCCTAGCCCTATGTGAGTCCTGAGCACTGTTCTCCTAATCCTTTCAGTTGATTCTTTCCCCAGCCTCCAGTAATTTCTTCACCCACCAAAACCAAACCCCTGCCAGCGAGTTGATTCTGACTCATAGTGAACCTATAGGACAGAGTAGAACTGCTCCATAGGGTTACCAAGGCTATAAATCTTTACGGAAGAAGACTGCCACATCTTTCTCCCACAGAGCCACTGGTGGTTTTGAACTGCCAACCTTTCAGTTAGTAGTTGACTGCTTTAAACTCTGCACCACCAAGGCTCCTAATTTCTTCGCAGTAATGCATAAATCAGTACTCAGCTGAATACTTGAGGGGAACCTGTACAGATCTCCAGTGTTTTCTCTCTGTGCCACTCTCCCCATTCCAGTATTCTGACCTGGCCACCTTAGTCTCCCCATACGTTCAGCTCCATCTCCTTACCTCAGGGAGTCTGCAGGACTCAACCTGGGCCCCCTTCCCTGTGCTACAACCTGGAAAGTGTCAAGGCAGTAAGTTGGGACAACTGTAGGGCTCATCTCATTTGTTTCCCATCTTTCAAGAATCACTCTTCTTTATTGCTTGATGTCCAATGGCTTGAAAACCATTGTTACATATATTTTACCCATTTTATTGTTGTTGTTATTTCAGAAGAGAAGATAAACCAGTAGCTTATTACTCTACCTTGGCCCAATACACTTTGACTCTTTCATCTTACAACAATCCTTGAGTTGGGTCTTATCATCCCTATTTTACACGATGATACTGGGACACACAGTCAACAAGTAACTCACCAGCATTCTCAGAGCTTGTAAGTGTCACATTTAAGATTTTTAAGCAAGTTGCTGCCAAAGTTATTGTACATAACCGTTATGATATACTGCCTCTACATGAAGTAAGAAAGTATCAGAGTGAGTGTTTAACATGGAGACATTCTGTAAAATCAGCTAAATTCAACTTTATAAGCTGGCTTAGAAATAGTCCTCCTTTGAAAGGCTAATGACTGAATTAAGTGAATCCCGTAAGCTGCATACAGTAACAATATTAAGGGCTGAATGTGTTTTTTACATCCTTGGTCAACCACCAAGTTGGAATTCCCATGCTGTTTCAGGCTGGGTTCTCTAGAGAAACAAAACCAGTAACACATATAAATACATACATAGAGAGAGATTTGTATCAAGGAAACAGCTAACGTGACTGTAGAGGCTAGAAGGTCCCAAGTCCATGGATCAGAGTAGAGGCCTCTCACAAGTCACACAGCCGCAGAAGCTGGCGAACCCAAGATTGGCAGGTCAGAGAACTGGGCTCCTGCTCATAGGCTGTGAAGGTTGACGAATTCCAAGATCGGCAGGCAAGACCACAAGGTTTCTCCTGATTCACATAGCTGCAAGGGCTGGCAAACCCAAGATCAGCAGGTCAGAGAACAGGGCTCTGCTCACAGGCTGTGAAGACTGACGAATCCCAAGTTCAGCAGATAAGCTGACAGCTTAAGTCCCACGAACCAGAGATGAGATGACAGGAGGCAGCCGCAGGATCCAGAGAGAGCAAAAAGCCAGAACATCTGCTTATATTCAGATGCAGGCCACACCCTCAAGGAGACTCCCTTTCATCTGACTAGCTATTCACAGTATATGAAATCATGGGAGTTATCACATTAAAAGACTGAGAATCATGGCCCAGCCAAATTGACACACAATCTTAACCATCACAGTCCACCCCTTGTCAACTTGGCACATGTACATACACATCTCCTTAAACTATACATAATCTCTGAATAAAGACAATTAGAAAGTCATACTTGCACCTAACATGATACAAGTAACAAGCGTACGATCAAAAATGCACTAGCCCCATTTACAGCTTATATTTCATAAGTGAAAAAAACATAAATATTTGTTGCACACATACAAAGCAGAAATACTCATAACAATTATAGTCCCTGTTTCTGCAACTGGTCATGTGGTTGTAACTGGTATTTAGAACTACCTTCTTCTACCACCCATTCTGTATTCCCTTTGCCCTCAGCAAGCACCTTGGCTGGTCATGGTTCTTTGCCTGGTGGGGTGACCCAAACCTTCATTCCTGAAAGGTCTGGGTCATTAGGAGTCATTTTGGAATTAGGATGCTGTAGTTTTCCATTGACTTTAATCACAGGGCATAGTGGTACTAAGAGATGCCCTAAGGAATCTCCTGCATTCCAGACATACTCTTCTTTACCTCCATTATGTAATATCAATCTGATATCCTCTTGGTAATCAGGACCAATCACATCAGCCAGTATGGTAACTCCCTTCTTCGCCTGTTGATCCAGAGGTATAAGGAGCCCAAAGTGGCCAGGTGGTAATCTTAACTTCCAGTTCAATGGAATCAGTGACGTGTCTCCAATTGGGAGCATTCCTCCCTTTGGAACTAAAACCTCTAGGCCTACAGAGCATAAGGTCGAGGTAACGGGAAGCAAAAATCTTGCAAGAGGGTTACTAGGGGTAATACTGAGTGGTGCCACTCCCATTTCCACCCCTTGATTCCTGGACCCGTGAATCCTGGCTATGGGAGAAACAGCACCATATATTGGATGTTGGTTTAAAACATATACAGCCTCCTGGAGACACTGCCCCAATCCTGCAAAGTATTGCTACCTAGCTGTGCCGTAATTGTGTCTTTAGAAAGCCATTCCATCGTTCTGTCAAGCCAGCTGCTTCAGGATGATGGTGAACATGGTAAGACCAGTGAATTCCATGAGCATGGGCCCACTGCTGCACTTCATTTGCTGTAAAGTGAGTCCCTTTATCTGAGGCAATGCGGTGTGGGATACCATGACAGTGGATAAGGCATTTGTAAGTCCACGGACGGTGGTTTTGGCAAAAGCATTGTGTGCAGGGAAGGCAAATCCATATCCAGAGTAAGTGTCTATTCCAGTAAGGACAAAATACTGCCCTTTCCATGATGGAAGTGGTCCAATGTAATCAACTTGCCACCAGGTTGATGGCTGATCACCTCAAGGGATAGTGCCATATCGGGGACTCAGTGTTAGTCTCTGCTGCTGGCAGATTAGGCATTCAGCAGTGGCTGCAGCCAAGTCAGTCTTAGCGAGTGGAAGTCCATGCTGCTGGGCCCATGCATAACCTACATCCCTGACACCATGGCCACTTTGTTCATAAGCCCATTGAGCAATGATGGGAGTAGCTGAGGAAAGAGGATGACTGATTTCCACAGAACGTATCATCCTATCCACTTGATTGTAAAAATCATCCTCTGCTGAGGTCACCCTTTAGTGAGCACTCATATGAGACACAAATATCTTCACTTCTTTGGCCCATTCGGAGAGGTCTATCCACATACCTGTCCCCCATAAATCCTTGTCTGCAATTTTCCAATCATGTTGCTTCCAAGTCCCTGACCATCCAGCCAAACCATTGGCCACAGCCCATGAATCAGTATATAATTGTACATCTGGCTATTTCTCCTTCTAAGCAAAGTGAAAAACAAGATACACTGCTTGACGTTCTGCCCATTGAGAGGATTTCCCATCACCACTGTCCTTCAGGGAGGTCCCGGAAAGGGGCTGTAGTGTTCCTGCAGTCCACTTTCGAGTGGTGCCTGCATATTGCACAGAACCATCTACAAACCAGGCACGAGTTGTCCCTTCCTCAGTCAACTGATCATAAGGAACTCCCCATGAGGCCATAGGTGCAGACTGAGAGATGAAAGGTAATGTGACAGGAGTGGAGACCATGGGCATTTGGGCCACTTCCTCACGCAACTTACTTGTGCCTTCGGGTCCTGTTTGGGCCTGATCTCGAATATACCACTTCCATTTAATGATGGAGTGCTGCTGTGCATGTCCAACTTTATGGTTCTGTGGGTCAGACAACACCCAGTTCATGATGGGCAGCTCAGTCCTCATCTTGACTTGGTGTCCCGTGGTTAAGCGTTCAGTCTCTACTAAGGCCCAGTAACAAGCCAAAGGTTGTTTCTCAAAAGGAGAGTAGTTATCTGCAGAGGAAGGCAGAACTTTGCTCCAAAATCCTAAGGGTCTGTGCTGTGATTCACCGATAGGGGCCTGCCAAAGACTCCAAACAGCATCTCTATCTGCCACTGACACTTCAAGCACCATTGGATCAGCTGGATCATATGGTCCAAGTGGCAGAGCAGCTTGCACAGCAGCCTGAACCTGTTGCAGAGCCTGCTCTTGCTCTGGTCCCCTCTCCAAATGAGCAGCTTTTCGAGTCACTTGATAAACAGGCCGGAGTAGCACACCCAAATAAGGAATATGTTGCCTCCAAAATCCAAAGAGGCCCACTAGGCATTGTGACTCCTTTTTAGGTGTGGGAACTGCAAGATGCAATAACTTATCCTTCACTTTAGAAGGAATATCCCATGCCCCACACCACTGGACCCCTAGAAACTTCACTGAGGTGGAAGGTGTTTGAATTTTTGTGGGATTAATCTCCTACCCTCTAGCACGCAAATATTTTACCAGTAAGTCCAGAGTCATGGACACTTCTTCCTTACTAGGTCCAATCAACAAAATGTTATCAGTGTAATGGACCAGTGTGACGTCTTGTGGAAGGGAAAGACCATCAAGGTCCCTGCGGATTAAATTATGACATAGGGCTGGAGAGTTGACGTAGGCCTGAGGTAGGCAAGAGAAGGTGTATTGTTGGCCTTGCCAGCTGAAAACAAACTGCTTCTGGTGGTCCTTTGAAATAGATATGGAGAAAAAGGCATTAGTCAGATCAGTAACTGCATACCAGGTACCAGGAAATGTATTAATTTGCTCATGCAGTGAAACTACACCTGGAACTGCAGCTGCAATTGGAGTCACCACCTGGTTAAGTTTTCAATAATCTACTGTCATTCTCCAAGATCCATCTGTCTTTTGCACAGGCCAAATAGGCGAGTTGAATGGGGATGTGGTGGGAATCACCATCCCTGCATCCTTCAAGTCCTTGATGGTCACAGTAATCTCTGCAATCCCTCCAGGAATGCATTATTGCTTTTGGTTTACTATTTTCCTAGGTAGGAGCAGTTCTAGTGGCTTCCATTTGGCTTTTTCTACCATAATAGCCCTTACTCTATTTGTCAGGGATCCAATGTGGGGGTTCTGCGAGATGCTGAGTATATCCATTCCAATTACATATTCTGGAACTGGGAAAATCACTACAGGATGGGTTCGGGGACCCACTGGACCTACTGTGAGATGGACATGAGCCAAGACTCCATTAATAACCTGACCCCCATATGCCCCAACTCTGACTGGTGGGCCACAGTGATGTTTTGGGTCTCCTGGAATTAGTGTCAGCTCAGAGTCAGTATCCAGTAACCCCCGAAAAGTCTGATTATTTCCTTTTCCCAATGAACAGTCACTCTTGTAAAAGGCTGTAGATCCCTTTGGGGAAGGCTGGGAGAAAGATTAACAGTAAAAATTTTTGCCAGTGTATTGCAGTCTTTCCTCAAGGTGACCTGGCCTCCCCTTCATTCAAGGGGTTGTGGGTCTTTAAACTTGCTCAAATCTGGGAATTAATTGAGGGACCATGACTCTCTATTCTGGCTATTCGAGTTAGATTGTTGTTCACCTGACCTAGAATTCATCCATTTGAATAGATCAAGTAAATATTTAGTAGATTTCCTATCAATTTCACTGCTAGGGACACCTAAGTAGCCAACACTATATGTCCATATAAGTCAGACTATTCTGATTACTCCTTTGACTCCTCTGTCCATTACTGTAACCATGCCCACCTTGTCTTTGTTGATTAAGTGCAGCTACTTGGCCCCTACTACCATAGGGTCCAATCAGCCCCATTGTAGTTAGGTGTCTTAATTCAGTTAGGGCAGTTCCCACTGTCAAATCTGACTTACATAAGATAGGAATCACAGCAGTCTTCAAGGATACTGGAGCTCCCTTCACAAATTTGTTCCTCACAGTCGTGGTAAAAAGTGTGTCTTCTGGGCACTCCATGTGTGGGTCTGTGGGTCTAACTTGATAAATCCACTCTAGCACGCCAATTTCCCTAAGCCTTTTGACACCTTCTTCTACAGTATACCAAGGCAGGTCTGGTATTTCAACTTTAGTGTCAGCCACCTCATAATCCATGCTTCAGCAAGCCAACCAAATAAACTATTAGATCCTTTCCTAACCTCTCTAGTAAAACACTGAATGAACAATCTGTGCTTAGTGGACCCATATCAATAAACTCAGACTGATCCATCTTTATGTTCCTTGCACCATTATCCCACACCCTTAATAGCCATTCCCACAGATATTCCTCTGGTTTCTTTTTGTATATATTAGAAAAGTCAAGCAGTTCTTTTGGAGTGTAACGTACCTCCTCCTGGGTCACACTTTGTACTTCACCTTTTGGGCCTCACTGGGACTTAAGCCTAGTTATAGAGGCAAGAATAGGTAGTGTAGAATTGTTTTGAGAACATTCAGCATTATCTTGTAAAGCATCTGCCTCAGGTGATGCCCCAGGCAATGACTCAGGCAAAGGCTCTTTAGAGGCAGCTGGGCTAGGGCTAATCTCATCAGATGGGAGTGGAGGGGCTAATGGTTTTCCTAGGCAGGGTAGCGTAACAAACATGAAGTAATCTCTTCAGGTGGGAGTGGTTCTGTTGGCAGGAGTGATTCAACAGGATTTAGGGGTTCAGTGTCTCCAGCTCCTTGATTATCTGCCCATATGTCCCCATCCCAAGTTTCAGGATCCCATTTCTTCCCAATCAATGCTCTTACTTTAATTTCAGACACCTCTCGAGGTTGGCAATCGAGCTGACGTTGTAATTCAGCCACTCTTACAATAAGACTCTGGGTTTGGTTTTCAGCAATTTCGGCTCTGTTACTACAAGAAATAAGGCTTTCTTTCAAAGCACAAGTGGAAGCCTTGAGGTCATGTATGCAGCACTTGAGCTTTGACTCTGAAGCCCCAAGCGCATCTCTTTCTTTCACCAGTTTGCCTAGTGAAAGTAGGACAAACCAACCAGCTTCCTTATACTTCTCATTATGACAAAGTTGCAGAACGATATCACACGTGTTCACCCTGAGCCTTGCGTTTCACCAATACCTGATCTACTGGTGGTGATATTTGGCATATTTGTATTGCCACCTTGCTCCATGGACTAGCAGTGACCTCTTTACTGCTGGAAGCAGAGTCATCAACATCTTTAAGACTAACCAGACTTGAGAACCAATTTAGAAAACTCAGCCTTACAATTTTGTTTCTCTAGAACCACTCCCGGTACCAAATGCCTTAGGCTGGGTTCTCTAGGGAAGTAAAACCAGTAATGCGTATAAATATTTATATAGAGAGAGATTTACATCAAGGAAACAGCTCACACAATTGTAGACGCTAGAATGTCCCAAGTCTGTGGATCAGGGTAGAGGCCTCTCCCAAGTCACACAGCCACAGAAGCTGACGAGCCCAAGATTGGCAGGTAGGAGAGCAGGGCTCCACTCACAGGCTGTGAAGATTGATGAATCCCAAGTTCGGCAGATAAGCTGACAGCTCAAGTCCCAAGAACCAGAGATAAGATGACAGGAGGCAGCCGCAGGATCCAGAGGGAGCAAAAACCAGAACATCTGCTTATATTCAGATGTGGGCCACACCCTCAAGGAGACTCCCTGTCATTTGACTGGCTACTCACAGTATATTCAATCATGGGAGTGATCACATGAAAACACTCAGAATCATAGCCCAGCCAAGATGACACACAATCTTAACCATCACACATGCCCTCCACAATGAAACTAACAGCCAGACAGGGGGCCTACTGTCAAGCAGTGATAAAGAGCTCACTCACTTCTGAGGTACCTGCTCCATCTTTTGACTGATTTACTCTAAGGAAGGTCTGCTTTATGTTACAAATAAATAATAAAGTAAAAATTTAAAAATAATAAAATATTCTGTTTTCTTGTAGCTTCCACCTAATTAATACAAGTTATAAACATAGCTAACTCCAGCACTCATAAAACATGGTAGTCAGTGTTGTTGTTGTTATCGTTGTTAGGTGCCATCAAGTCAACTGATAGCAACCCCATGTACAACAGAACGAAACACTGCCCAGTCCTGCATCATCCCCACAATCATTGCTATGCTTGAGCTCACTGTTGCAGCCACTGTGTCAATCCATCTAGTCAAGGGTCTTCCTCTTTTTTCGCTGACCCTCTACCAAGCATGATGTCCTTCTCCAGGGACTGGTCTCTCCTGATAAGACATCTAAAGTACGTGAGACGAAGTCTCGCCATCCTCACTTCCCAGGAGCATTCTGGCTCAGTCAATGGACATACACGTATATTTACTTTCCTCGCCAGCAAGGAACTGTATCACAGATCTTTTAACACAGGTTTTTCATTACATTTTCTGTAACATTAGACGCTAATAAAATCTTCGTAAATCATTTAAACAGCGCATTTAATGATAAAATGCAACATGATCAATAGTTGAGGAGTGAGCTTTTATGGTTAATTTAATATTGTATGTAATTTAAGGTTATGTCATACATAAGTTATCAATTTTCTAATGATTAAAAAACCATAGATATCCAACAGTAAAACTATACTGAGCACCACATAATCAATCTTGAATCAACAAAGCAAATCAACAACCAGACATTCAGTTTTTACTCTAGGTAAGATGCTGTGCTCAGGAAAGGCTCAGAATTTTTATTATGCAGACCAATAAAAGATGTTAACAGTATACCTGAATCAGATTGTCCTTATGGGGAGCCTGGAAGTTAACTCTTACTTGTGTTTACTTACGGGAACAGATTCCCAGGCCAGCCCTCCTGATTTTACTCTGCACTGCTATACTTCAATACTTCTTAGCTGTGTGGCCTTGGCAAGTTCCTTAACCTCTCCGTGCCTCAGATTCCTCACTTGTGAAATAGAAGTTGTAATGCTAACTCACAAGATTATAATGAAAAGTAAATCAGTCAAAATATATAAAGCACTAGAACACTATCATGCGCGTAACAGATGTTCATGAACTGTTAATTAACATTGTTATTATTATCATCATCAAAATAAAAGTGTTCAAATATTTTCCATGTATCTGTATTTTATTGGTTATTTGGACCCTTGTCTAATTAGAATGTAATGCCACTGCATAACTGTTTCTATGCTCCTAGTCATCAGCAGGAATCACAAAACTGAGGCACCAACCTATTGTTATTTACAAAGGAGACTGCATGGCTTTGTCTCAATACTGTATGATGAAACATGTGCTATAGATAAGCAATAAATATCACATATCCATTTTATAAATGGTCAAAATAAGGCAAAGGGATGCTTAAGTAACCTGCTTGAGTCATCACAGGGCAAATAATTTCAATCAATCCACAGATGGGAGCAAAACAGTAAGTTATACGAATAGAGTTGTTGCAATGATAAAAACACCCAAATCTACAAAAGGGTCTCATCCCCTAAATGAGTGTGCTCTTATTTTTGTAAGTTTGTTTTTAATTTTATACAAATCCTTTAGCATACATTTGTCTCTGGAAGTTATTTGAATTCTATTCTACCTTATACACAATGAAAGGAAAGAGGGATGAATATGGTTTCTCCTAATATTTCTCCCAACTTCCAAGCCATGGATCTTGCCATGTAACTAATACCCAGGGTTACCACAGAGCTCTGGTGGTGTAGTGGTTAAGAGTTTGGCTGCTAACCAAAAGGTCAGCAGTTTAAATCCACCAGCGGCTCCTCGGAAGCTCTATGGGGTGGTTCTACCCTGCCCTACAAACTGACTGAAGGGCAACAGGTTTGGTTTTTTTATTTTTTTTTTGGGGGGGGGGCATTGGGAAGGGGGCCACCATGAGTCAGAATCAACTCAATGGCAACTGGTTTGATTAAAGACTTTGGCTAGAAAAAACAAGTAAGATCAGGAGACAGAACACCCTAGCAATCGTTCAAGGTGAAGAGAGAAAACACAGGCATTAGAACCCTAAAACAAATAATGAATCGCTATAAACAATGAGAAACTATTAACATAGTGTCTAAATTCAACTGTGGAAAAGTCCCCACGGAGAAAATACCTCCAGTGACATCACTCAGGGCCTAACTGTCCATCAGCTGCATGAGAGGCATATGCCTGCATTTCACTGACATCACATCAGGTGTGTGCAATTTTTGGACATGAATCAAAGTTCATAAAATGATCCAGCGTCCCTTTAAAAAAAGAAGCTTACTGCCTCTTGATTTAAGCATGGCTAAAGCAAATACTGTAAAATTCCACTCAACTGAGTTATGTCAGCTAATCACTTCTTTTGGGTTTATTTGATCCTTTGAACACATCAAGTCTAAAGACTCTCTTCTGAGAACATCTGTGGGTCATAACTTACTTCATTTACCCGTATCTCACTTTACTATCAAATAAAGAAACTGACTACAACAAAAAAAAGAAACTTCTAAAACATGTGAATGATGCTCGTGAGCAGGTTAGAAATACCTTAATTAAATTCTGGCATGCCTAATGCATTAGTAAACTTTTTTTTAACCCCCTCTGCTCACCTGAAAACATTTCTGAAGTTTCTATTTAAAAACAAAAACAAAACACTGTTTCACACATTTGTGGATAATTTCTCACATATTTTTAAAAAGAACAGGTTTTTAAAATAACTATATTTTAAAATCTGCTTTCGTTAAAAAGTATTTTTTTTCTATAAGGTCTTACAGTATATACTAAAAAATTTTTTTAAAAAACTTTACTTTCACATTTTTTAAGATACACATAACCTAAAAACCATGATCAGTTTAAATTTACTCCACCTCTAAAATCATTTTATTAGTCATTTGAGTTAAAATGGGAATACCAAAAGCACCTAAAGTTACTACAATATATTGTTTCTGATCTACTCTAAAGCTAAATTCAGGTGACATAAAAAGCAGTCTTACATTATAATATTCATTATTACACTCTCACGCCCGCAACTATTTTCCCCAGAAAAGTGCTATTTTCCTCTAGTTCAGCAAATATGTGATCACTGGTGTCAAGTGGCTCTCAGTAACCCCAATTTGCATCTAAAATTGTGAACCATGTGTTCCTTGATCTCCCAAACTATTTATGATTGGCTCTGACTCATTTTAAGACATCTGATTGCAACTAGTGTCCTTGATTTTAAACAAGTTCTTCCAAGCTATTGGAGTCTTTAAACAGCTCAATAGCTCCCTCTAGCCTCTCTTTATATACTACACCTGGAGGTCACATTTACTAACTAAAGGTTAGAGCATTATGGTAGAGGACTGCTCTTCTCTCTTGGCTCAGCTGTTATGTGGCTCATCAAGATACTCCACTGATCTAAACAGGAGGATGCACAATGCCAGACAGTTATGGTGTAACATCAAGATAAAGAACACCCATTCAGAGTGCTAAATGACAGGAAGCAACAATCAAATATGGTTTCATGAATAACCTCAAAATCTATAAATCACTTTCCCAAGAAACAGAAAAGAAAACTGAGAGTGACACATATTATTTAGTATTTTACCATTTTAGCAGGATATTTTTGTTTTTGTTCACATAAGCTACAGATTTTATAAAACATACGCACTGATTTTCACATTCAAAATCAAATGTGTGGTAAGAACAAAAATAATCCTCAAAGAACCATTTGCTGAAAATTATTTTCCATAATCGGCCAATGAGACATACAGTATAAGCACTTTCATTTCACTACAAAATATGTGTGTGTGTGTGAATTTTTAGATTCTCCCTTAATAAAACTCAGGTGTTCTTATTCTGACTTGCCTTTTTTATGACTGAAGTACCACTTGAAGATGATATATGTTTTTCAAAATAACATCAAGCCATATTCTTAACATTAAATTGTGAAAGTTTGCTACCTTGGCCAAAAATTGGTTTCAAAATTACATATAATTTGCTGCCAGTGTTTTTACTACTCAACAGAAGGCTAGGATTATTTCCAAAATGGAACACCCTGTGTGTCAATACAGATGATAACAAATGTTAGATTTAAATTGTACATTGTGTATTTTTTCATGACATGCATTTCAGAATGATTTCAGACAGAAAAAATATATGTATCTGAATTATCCACCTTTGTGATCTACCAGTTGCAAATGAGTCGACTCTTACTCACAGCGATCCCACCTGTGTCAGAGTAGAACTGTGCTCCACAGGGTTCTCAATGACTGATTTTTCAGAAGGAGCCCTGGAGGCGAAGTGGTTAAGGACTCGGCTGTCAACCAGAAGGTCAGCAGTTCCAAGCCACCAGCAGCTCCTTGGAAAGCCAATGAGGCAGTTCTATTCTGTCCTATAGGGTCACTATGAGTCCGAACCAATTTGATGGCAATGGGTTTGGTTTGGTTTTTGGTAGGTGGCTAGGCCTTTCCAAGGTGCCTCTGTGAGGGCTAGAACTCCCAACCTTTCAGTTAACAACCAAGAGTCCAACTGTTTGCACCACCCAGGGACTCTCTCTGTGGTCTATTTACTCCCAAATCTTCGAAGTAAACATGTACATTTTCCCCCCTCTTTGGCTATACAGACTAAAGCTTGGAAACTAAACACCACAGAAATTCAAATTTGGAGAAGGGTCTTAGGGACAATTTGGTTCAATTCTCATTTGTGCAGATGAAGGGTTTAAGGAAATACTTGTCCCAAAATCAAAGCTATGTTAGTGGAAGAACCAGAGTTGAGGCCCATATCCTTTGACCACTAGTCTACAATGTCACACCTACGGGGTTTTTTTTTTGTTTTGTTTTGTTTTAAATTGTCTTTGTCATTGCAGAAAACACTCTAACCTCTTTTTCTGCCCATTCTCTTCCCTCCTCTATAAATTCAAAAAAAAGAAAGAATGAAAAAAAGACTTTTATGTTCTGGATTTGGAATATAGTATAGGGCTGGCCTCAGTTATGAATTCTACCTCTACGATGGAAATGAAGCACTTGGGCCTTGAGCCAATTAAAATAAATAGGACCACTGAATCATAAAGCTCTATTTATTTTCCATGGTATCAGAAAAGATGAACAGATTTCAGCAAACCCAGTCTTGTAAAAAGAAGGTGTGAGCTGAACTTCACATTCCATGATAGTAACAGATGACAAGACAACATGTGAAAATCACATTCCTGAACTAAAATGTCTAAGAAAAACCCACGGGAAGAAAATGTACTGATGTTAGCTTGGTTGATTTTCAGTGTATTACATTTTCAAAAAATGAAAAAGGTATTAAAATAAAATCTTCCTAGACCAGCCGGTATGTGCTAACCTGACAGACTTTTACATAATTGTATGCTATCATGACAATTATTTTTGAATCAACATTTATTTTGATATATATAGAAAGGCAGGAGAACATGCCTTCACATAGTTTAGCACTCAATAATTTTTAGATGTCATTACTGATATATATATAAAGAGAGAGAGAAAGAGAGAGAGAGAGAATCTCTATGAATATATACAGATATTTAATTCTCCAAACAACTGTGTGGCAGGTACTATTTGTATCCCCATTTTACAGGTATGCAAACTGAGACTCACTGTGACTCACAGAGACTAATTAACTTGCCATTATTACTCAGTTTGCAAACAAAAGATATGGAATTAGCACTCAGGCAGTCTGGCTTTAGAATATGTGTTCTTAACTACTACACTACACAGCAATAAAAAAAAAAGTGATGGCTATAATTACTTTCACAGATATTTAAAATGAATAGTGATGGAAAGTTGCATGAAAAATGACTTTCTATATTTGAAATACAATTCCTGAAAGGTCAAAAAGTTCCTAAAGGAATAAAAAAAAAATCTTTCTTTTTTGACACTGAAAAAACTTAACTCACTGATTTAAATGTTTAATGGCTTTTTTGTTCCCAAATAATTCCAACTGGTCATCTCTCAAATATTCTGAAGTTACATTTACAGTGGTTGGGGCAAGTCAGGCAGGGAAATAAATTGACATAATTGATTAATCCAACTTCAGAGAAAATCATTATGCCACTTAACAAGAGAACTAAATTTTTTTATGTTATAATGCTGGCACAACATGAAAAATGTAATCAATGTCATTCAGGTGTAAACGTGGAAGTTGTGTTGGCAGATGTTTTGGTGTGTATGTTTTCATGACAATAAAGAAAAAAAAACAGGAAAAAAAGTTGTTGAGAAGCAACAGAGCAATCCAAGGAAAAAATAAGAAATGAAATAATAAAGTTAAAAACAGAAGTAAACTTAAAAGTGAACAATTTTTTTATGTTATGACCCCGAAAAGAGTGAATAAGAAAAAGCTGAAACTTTAGATGTCATTTTTAACCTAACTCCAGAGATATGAAAGCGATTATTTAATCAGATTCTAGCCATACTAGGATAGGGGAAAAGATAGTGAAAGAGAAAGACCAGATGTATAAAGAGAGATGAACTTGGACTGTTGTTCTCTGTGGCTTTCTCATGGGGTAATAAGAAATATGCTCACCTGTAAGGCTTCTGGAGCCCTAGTGGCACAGTGGTTAACAGCTATGGCTGCAAACCAAAAAGTCAGCAGCTGGAATCCACCAGCCACTCCTCAGAAACCTTGTGGGACAGTTCTACTCTGTCCTATAGGGTCACTGTGAGTCCAAACCAACTGGACTGCAATGAGTTTGCGGTTTTTTTCAAGTAAGGCTTTTATGAGTAACCCTACATAAGGGCAAAAGCAACCATGCAACTTTGAACAGATAAAGATATAGTCAGGGTGGAGCACAGAAGAAGCTGATGAACCCTAGGATTAGCCAGCCTTCTAGGTCTTCCTGTCATAGATTTTGGTCCTTCTGAACATTCTGAATGGCCAGCATACTTGAGATGACTTGTAAAACTTAGGATCTGTAGCAGACAAAAAACTTTAATGAGTCAGTCCCATAACTGCTGTTGCTGGCCAGTATAAACTGCTATGGTAGAGAATTATGGGATGCAGGCAGGAGGTTCCCTCATTCAAGTAGGCTGATGAGATCATGGTGGCATCACTCTTCCATCAGCAAATGAAATAATGAATCTTAATTATTTAAGCAAGTGGAGAACAGAAGATATAAAAAAGGGTCCCTTACCTGTACGATGTTTTAAAATCTGTAAATTATAATGTTTTATCTCCCAAGAGTGTCATGACAAATGATGGCCAAGTTAATATGCAATACTATGCTGCCCAAAACAAAATTCTAATCTTTTAAGTAGGTCCAGATAATTTTGACAAAGAGGTGAATAAGTCCTAAATCAGTTATAGCAACACTGCAAGTAAAGTCTAGTAAATGGTTATGCTCACAACTGATATTTGTCAAAGAGAACACTTTGAAATCCAGAATCTCCTTTCACTTTTTAAATTCAGAGCAACAAAATCAATTTTTACTTTATCAAGATTTACTTTTTGGCACAAAAAGGCAATCAGCTTCCTATGTTTTCATATATGCATCATTCAGGGTTTTAAACGTTATTGTTTCACCAGTAAATTGGTTTAAAACTGTTTTTCTCACTAGAAACGTATGCTATTATTATAAACAAAAAATACTGTATTTAACATTAAACATATTTAATATTTGACAATTATCAGAGTTGATGAGAGTTATTACTATCATAAACTATACTCATCTCAAATTTTATGAGGAAAATGCTTACGGTATAAGCACCCCCCCAAAAAGGGACCCCAGGATCATGGACATTCCCACAACAACATGATAACTATTTTAGAGACGAAATGGTTTTTAAAAGAGTGAAGATTAAACCATAGCTCTTATTTAACAATTTAGCTGCTTCTGACCAATGAACACCTCTGAGTCAGATAGCAGTCTCTGACTTTTAGTTAATATTAGCTACATAAGTCCTTTGTATCATGCTAATACTACACACTTAAAGAATAACTTTCTGAAAACGGCTCCAATGATAGACAAAAATCTTTACGTGAATGAACGTATACTGACTATTGAACATTAAAAATTATTTTCCCTGAAATATGAGAGGAATGTATTGAATTGCTTTCATAGTACTACTTCTGGTAGAGTCTGACCCCTTCTTAGCTGTCAGAGATATTCCTCTTTGCCTCTTAATAAAAACACAAAAGCATTCTTGTGTTGTAACTGGCTTTCCTCAGCGTATTAAAAAATAGCCCTCACTCTGGGTAACTGAAAATCACAAATGTTTACTTCCATAAAAAACAGACAGGAAAGAGCATGAATACCTCTATCCCTGCCTCCCCAGAAGAAAAAAAAAAAATCTTAAATCTTAAATCATAGGGATGGGAAGTATGGGGTACCACCAGTTGTTAAGTTCAGTAAGGAATAAAACACTAAACATTATAATCTTAGCTGTCAGCATAAAAACCATCTCTCCGAAGCTTCATTCCAACTATAATAATTTGATGTGCTCACTTGAAAAAAAAAATTATGGTCATATGAGCTTCATGCATGATTAATACTATTATTGTTTATTTTAAGACTGTCCTTGAGAATCAATCAAATACAGCATGCCCAGTATATGTTTTGCAACCAAGAATGAGAAACACAGTATCAGTGCCTCTTCTGGAAAAGTGATGGACTACTCTTCCCATTAGTGTTTCCTATCCAATTAAAAAAAAACTCTAACACAAATGAATCAGGCAGAAATTCACGTCAGAAAACATCTTGTCATCCTATGGTCTTTACAATATTTTGATTTGGCTACCAGCTACTCCCTATGATTTTTTAAAAAAGGGAATGGGAGATATCATTACGCATAAAAGAAGCATATAAGCCTAACTAAGAAAATGCTCAGGGGCTTAAAAAAACTATTTGGGAATAATACAAACTATGAATCATAATCTACTCTAATACTTTTAACTGTTATAAAATCCCTTTTGTAGCAAATAAGTTTTTTTTTTTTTTTTTTTTTTAGTTCCCCGGTGGCATATCCCTCTTATCTTACATAATTTAATCATTGCATTACTCAACATACATGGATGGAATAATTTAAATACTCCAAAAATGAGAAAATAACTCTTTTTTCCCCCATGAACCACATTTTCATATACATTTTAATAAAGAAAGAGATCATGGGAATTCAGAACTAAATCAGTGGGGTATTTTTAGTAAAATCATAACTTTTTTTGCCTGATACTATCTAATTGAACTGACTGATTCAACTCAGCAAAGAAATACAATCTAATTTATGTGTTAGTCTCAAAAAGGAAACCTAATAATCATCAAAACACTTATGTTATCCCAATAATACCTGAAAGCAAATGTTAGACTTCCCAAAGGCAAGTAGCCAACAATTCAGGTTAGCCCTCCCTCCTTTCCTCTTCACAGTGAGCAAGGTACAACATAGCACTTAGTTTTAACCAACCACCCCATGCCCCACTCAGCACCATGACCACCACCAAGTAGTAACAGGCCCTTCTGTTTATAACATTATAATTAACAGTTTCCCACTCTCATTCCTCCAGTCAATGACAACGTTATTCCTTAATTTCAACATCAAATTATCTCTTGATTTAAACATTAGGTACAAAAATCCATTTGTGGCATGTAATTCCAAAACTTCAAATTTGCAATCAAGGGAAGTCGGACTTTCAGCCCCTTTCCATTTGTCTTTTTATACAGAAAAACAAAGCTTTATTTTCTTTAAGGGTTAAATGGATTTTGTCTTTCAAATTGGGGGTTTTGTGTAATATATTCACACTTAACATCTGTAAACGTCTTTGGCTCTTTTAATAATGGCTGTTACTTCTCCAAATACTTTGTTTCTCTACCAACCATCACTTATTACATGAAGTTCTCAGAACAGTTTATATAAACACAGAGTTAGACTGAGAATGCTTTCACACATGGCATTTATTATGCACACTTTGTACATAAATCAGTTACACAGAGTATGCTCAAATACTGTGCAACAGGTCCTGCTATTGTATAAACACACACTCCCAACAAAATGACAGTAAGCTTTATGAGATCAACAATGTAAGCGCAACACACACACGCTATTCCTTAGAGGCTTAATCAAAAGTCTTCTGAGATGTCAGACTTAAGATTTATCAAAAGGAGTGTATTTTACTAAGACCCTCTTACTGTCGTTGTATTCCACCGTGTAGATGATACACTGGTGTTAAGCTCAGGTGTACACCCACTTCCATTGATTTATTGCACATTTCTGGCTTTAGTGCTGAGTTGATGACAGGAAGAGTACTTTGCCAGAGGTCTGACAAGTCCTTATCCTTAAGTTCCCTTTTGCTTTGTGCTCATCTGTTCCCAAAGCTATCAAAGTAAAGCAAGTGACAGTTTAAAATCTCTCAGTTTTGCCATGAGGGTGTGAAATAAAATTAAAAACACACCCCAGAACTCCTACATTGGGCCACGTTTATTTTCAATTGGCAAGGGAGGGGGAGGGAAGACACTTAAAAAGAGATGGATTTCATGTCCTCTGTGTAGCCAGATCTAGTTACAGTGTATTAAGTTATGTCTAAATGAGAAAAAGACCGTCTAGTCAAGTGTTTTATCGCAATGTAATGCTATTAAACATAACAAGTATTCCCACGCTCTCCTCTAGATCTTTGATTTTTAACCTCCTTTGTTAGACATCAAACACGGGAAGAAAGATTTCAGGAACAATACCAAAGAAGCACATGATACCAAGCGATTAATTCCATCTTTCCCGAGCTGTAGAGCTGTATATCCATCACAAACCCAAGCTGCCTTTATTAACCTACACGTTTGCTGTAGGTAGGACTTCTCTTTCCAGCGTGAAAAGATGGATCGGCTACAGTTGTGCCTTTGAGCGCGCAGCACCGTGCTTTGTGCTGCTGAGGATAACGGATTCTCGGTCTCAAGCGCATCCATCACCTAAGACACTAGGAAACTCGGCTAGGGTCTCGGCGGCAGCAACGGAAACAATGTGCTGAGACCCTGGCTGCTTTGAGCTACATGGCTCGGAAGAGTGAACGAAATGTTTCAGCGAGCAACCTAGGCAAGAGGGGATAGAAGAAAGCCCTCGTACTCTTACCTCCACATTGAAATACTGCTCCGTTCCGCAGACTGTAGCACATGAAATCCAAAGCAAGGTTTGCAAGAAAAACACCCCCGAATGATGCACGAAATCCAACCGTCTTCCAGTGCTGAATGTGAGTAAGCTCATAGTGAACTGTGCTTCAATTGATGGACGAGCTCCCCTTCGCTTTCTCCCTCTTTACTTCTCCCTCCCTCCCTCGTTTCCTTTCAAAAAAAAGTCCTCCTAGTGGCTAAGAAGCTTGCAGGTTCACCCACGCCCGGGCAAGGGAAGGAGACAGGGGCCCCTTTCTCGGCAGCCCCCGAGAAACAGCGGCGGTGGCAGGGTCAGCAGCTTGCATTCACCATCCTCGGGGGCCGGTCACTGCGAACGTGGCGCCCAAGTTTACCGGCTGTTCCGCCTCAAAGCGCCGAATCGCAGCCGCAGCAGCCGCCGCCGCCGCCGCAGCCGCCTCCAGCCCGTGCGTCCAGTTCCTCCTGCTCTTCTACCTCCTTCGCCGCCGCCGCCGCCGCCACCGCCTCCGCCGCCGCCCCCTGCTTCAGCGGGAAGGGCCTCCGCTGCTCCTCACACTCTCGCCTCAGCTTCTCCTTCCCTCCTCGCCTTGCTCCCCTCCAGAATGTTCATCCGTAATCTACATAACTCCTCCTTCCCGGGGTCTGCCTGGCTCCCCGGCTCTCAGCGCGCGCGCGCGCGCACACACACACACACACACACACACACACACACACACACACACACACACACACACACACACACACACACACACACACACACACACACACACACACACACACACACACACACACACACACACACACACCCCGAGACATACACACTTAACCCGACACACACACCGAGACGCGCGCGCGCGCGCACACACACACACACACACCCACACACACACCCACACACCCACACACACACTCACAGCCCGACGCATACACACAGGCGCGCGCTTCTTAAAGGAGACAGGTCTTAAAGGATTCGCTGCGACTGTAAGGCGCACCGTAGGTAGCCAGCCCGCGAGAATGGCCCTAGTTTGGGACGAGCTCTTTAACAACATCCCCCATCCCTCACCACGGAGACAGGCATCGGGGAACCCGGGCGGCTCCATCCTTTCGTCTTACCCACCCCTCGCCTAACACTAGAACAAGTGCGCCCCGCCTGTGCAGGGGACTGGGTGGGGCTCAGGCCGTGGACCCCAGTGGGACCTGGGGAGCGGTCCAGGCCTGGTCCTGCTTTAATCCAGCGGCCCTGGAAGGACCCAAGCGCTGGGGATCAGGGACCGCCCGGATTACTGTGCGCTGCCCGGGAGCTCAGGTCGTCTGCCAGGGTTAGCCAAGTTTGGAAGCGCGAGATGGCAAGTCCTGCCTGCGTGTCCAAAACTTTATCGGGGGGTCCTCCTAGCCTGTGCCCTGAAGTCTCCCTGAATTCCTTTTGCCATCACTACGCCCGCCTTCCGGTCTGGGGGTGGGGGTGGGCACAGGGTTTGGATAACTGGCCGAGCATAGAAGCGGGATGAAAATGCTCACTTTCCAAGGTTGTTCTGTCCGGTGGACACAGGTACACACTGGGACCCAGAAGAGGTGGTCTTGGGTGTTAACAAAACGTCGGGCAAGAGCAGGAGGGGGCGCTGGGAAAAGACTGGCAGAGGGAGAGAGGGGAAGGGCTGGGGAAAGAAGGAGAGAGAGCAGCCTGAGGAAAGGCAAGTAGAGCAGCTGGCGAGGGCGGGAGGAAGAGGCTGCGCACAGACCAAGCGGGGGAGAGGCTAGCGGGACAGAGGAGAGCTGCAGGCGAGAGGAGGAGGCTGCTGGCAAGAGGCGCAGGATTTCTGCGGGCAGGGGAACTTCAGAAAAGGCTGCCAGAAAGGACTCGAGTTGCAGCAGTGTGAGGCAGTGGACGGGGGGGCAGCAACCACCAGCTATTGGCAGGTGATGGTTTAGCTTGAAGAGAAAGGGGGAAGGGAAGGAGGCAGGCATCTGTTTGGGTGCAATGCCAATAAATGTGCTTCTCCTTGGCAGCCAGCAGAGGGGAAGAAGAACCCACGGGAAAGAAATGCAGGCGGGGTTGAGAAGGAAGTGTGCCCCAGGTAAAACAAAACCGCTACCTTGGTGAGGTGGAGGACAGAACTGATGAGGCAAATTTCAGGGGTGAGCTGGAATAGCAAGTAGGACAGCAAGAGTTCATGTTTGGTAAGCAGATAGAAAACGTGGAAAAACAGTTTGCCAAAAATTGCATTGGACTGTAGTAAATTGTATCCTAAAGAGAAAGAAAGCTGAAGACCTGGATTTTGTGTCTGTTAGTTTAAAAATTATACTATGACGCAGCCATTGTGACCCAAAACACTCAGGAAGCCTTTCCTGACTGTCTGCTCTATGCACAGCATCTAAGATCCACAGAAGAATTTTTGAAGAAGTAGTAAAAAGCAACACCTTATATTGTATAAAACCAAAAAACCAAACCCTCTGCCATCCAGTTGGTTCCAACTCATAGCAACCCTATAGGACAGAATAGAACTGCCCCATAGTGTTTCCAAGGAGCGCCTGGTGGATTCAAACTGCCAACCTTTTGGTTAGCAGCCATAGGTCTTAACTACTACACCACCAGGGTTTCATATTAAAATTTACAGAATATTTCCACACATATCATGTCATTTAATTCTCACAACATCCCTGAGTGTTTTGTTCACATTTTACAGATGAAGACAATGATAATAATGAAAGATCACTTTTCAGAAAACTACACAAGTGGCACAGTTCAAGCCTGGATTTTCTAACTCCCAGTCCAGTGCATTTTTCACTCTACTCCAGTGACTTTCCATGTGGAAACTAATTCCTGCTCTTAACAGGTTTATAACTCATAGACTGTGATGAATTACATGAAAGAAACAATGAACAATTATAGGGTAACATTAAAGTATGGTCATTATGTAGAAATTATATGGTGTTCTGTGTCAATAACTACTGCATCACCAGGGCACCCTGTTAATAAAGTAGTCCCTAGGTGGCACAAATGGTTAAGCTCTCAACTACTCACTTAAAGGTTGGAGGTTTGAATCCACCCAAAAGCACCTCTGAAGAAAGAGCTGGCAATCTGCTTCTGAAAGCCCACAGCCTTGAAAACCCTGCTCTGCACACATGGGGTCACCGTGAGTTGGAATCGACTTACAGACAACTGGTTTGTTTTTTTGTTTGTGTTTCTATGTCAGTATAGGAGTCCACGGGTGGTGCAAATAGTTAACCATCTCTGCTGCTAACTGAAAGCTTAGAAGTTCAAGGCCATCCAGAGGCACATCAGAAGAATGGCCTGGCAACCCACCTCCAAAATCAGCCTTTAGAAACCCTGTGGAGCATAGTTCTACTCTGACACATATAGGGTCACCATGAGTCAGATTCGACTCCAAGGCAATTGGTTATGTCAATATAAAGTAATGATATATAGTGGGGGCTATTTGTCAATAAATCAAGAATAATTTTTAGTATGTGTACATTAAAACTAACAGGCTCAAAGTTGGAGGAGCGGAATGAAGACACAAAATAACATTAAACAAGAAAAAAACCAAACCCATTGCTGGAGTGCCTGGTGGATTCGACCTGCCGACCTTTTGGTTAGCAGCCATAGCACTTAACCACTATGCCATCAGGGTTAGAGGTAAATAATATAACTGTCAGACAGAATCTTGAAGGCTAAAAAAAGGGCAGACTCTGTTCCTAATCCTTAAGGTAGTTTTGCAAAGAAGGCGATAAAACAAATTTACATAAGACATACATGAGAAAATAGTTTTCATTTCCTTTCCGCATAAGCCAGAATATAAGCAATTCTTTTTTAAGGAAGTTGAATGAGATTTGGGCACTGCTGGGCACTGCAAGCAAACTGTTGGTCAAAGATAATATATGACCTCAGAGTAGAGAGATACATTAGCAGAGTATTTGTGGAAGATAAGGTATGGGAAGGGGCTTGTAATAAAATATTGAATTAACATTTGATCAAACAGGGTAACACAACTAACCAATTTTAGAAAGGAATAGATGTCTAGGGAGAATTATCTTAGAAATTATGCATAGGACTGTCCATTTGGAGGGACTGGGTACAAAAAGATAGCAATTAAAACTAAATTGTAATCCAGCTATGAAACTGTAGTGTGTAGTAATGTGTCCTTGGAAAACTATACTTTTCAGGAAGAGATCGTAAGGGGAAAATATCTCCACTTAAAAAAAGGAATCCTGAACTCAAAAGATAATCTCAAAATAGTGATTAGTAATAATGACAATAATTGTTATTTACTTTGCAAACATATAGTAAATATTTTAGTGGCTATTCAATGAGCAATGAATGAATGAATAAATGTTCAAAGTTCTGGAAATACTAACAAAAACAAAATACTGTTCCACCCCAGTGATAAGGGTCAGAAGGATTCACAGTCCAGTGAAAGAGACAGATATGTATTAATTATGGCATTGTGGTAAGCACTCAACTAGCGGCAAGTGCAAGATGCAATGGAACAGGATGGAAGAAATAACTTGATTTTCTCTGGAGCCCGTGGAGAAAGCACCACAAAAGAACCGGTTCTAAAACAGAATCTTGAAGGATGAGTAGAAATTCACCAGGTGGATCAGAAAAGGAGGGATGTTACAGACTTGTGTGCAATACCATGGAGGAATGGACACATAAGATGCGTATGGGGAACTACAAATTGTTTCTCAGGACTAGAGACCAGGATGTGTGTGAAACAATGCCAGGGTCTGAGGTTGCATGAGTATGCAGGGGTAAGATCATGAAGGGTCTCATGTGCCATGTTTAGGGCTTTAGACTGTACCTTGAGTGATACTTAGGAGGAAATTGAATATTCACTACCTTTGCTGTATGTTCGCTAACTGTGAAAATAGTCACCTTCTAGAAGTTCTCCTTTTTTTTTTTTTTTACCTCATATGTTCCATTAAGCATTTAATGTCTACTGTCTTTGTGGACCTTGTATCTTTACCTATGTGGACCTACTTTTGGAAATGCAAATGTTTCTTTGTCAGGTGAGTTTGTTATTCCATCTCTTATCTGTTATACATGCTTATCTTTTAATGGCCCAGAATTATGAAGTTCCTTATATCTTAGTGGTATGAACTTCTTAGTTGTGGTCTTTCCCCCCCTGCCCCATCCACAGTAACTTAAAAAGTTATTTTCCTAATCACCAAACCAAAGCTCCATTGCCGTTGAGTCGATTCCAACTCATAGCAATCCTATAGGACAGAGTAGGCCTGTTCCATAGGGTTTCCAAGGCTGTAATCTTTATGGAAACAGACTGCCACATCTTTCTCCCATGTCCTATCCTCAGTAACTTAAAATATATTGAATATCATCCTTCCCTTTAATGAAATCTTTTCTCACGACTCTTGCCTTAACTCTGGGTGCTTTCTGTCAGATACCTTCTCTCTTCTCACAATTTCACAAAACTAATAACAGTTACATGTGACAGGAGAATAGAGAACCCAAAAGAGATTTAAAAATGAATAAGAAAGAGAAGGAATAATTGCCCCTGGCAAAGGTTAATAGCAATTCAATAAAATTTTACATGGGATCCAGGAAGGAATCTGAGGAAGTAAACGATACATGTAACTCTCAAGAGTCAGATGACTGATATTTAAAAGTGAGCAGTTCAGTGGCATGCTGGGATGTTCAAATGATTATAACAACCTAAAATAACACTGGAGTCCTGGTGGTGCAGTGGTTCAGTGCAAGGCTGCTAATCAATAGGTCGGTGGTTCAAATCCACCAGCTGCTCTGGGGGAGAAAGATGCAGCAGTCTGCTTCTGTAAAGATTTACTGCCTTGGAAACCCTATGGGGCAGTTATACTCTGTCTTACAGGGTAACTATGAGTCAGAATCCACTCAACAGCAGTGGGTCTGGGTTTTTTTTGGAAAACAGCATTAAAAAACCATTGTGATTGAGTTGATTTCGACTCATAGTGATCCTGTAGGACAGAGTAGAACTGCCCCCATAGGGTTTCCAAGGAGCAGTGGTGGATTCAAACTGCTGACCTTTTGATTAGCAGCCGAGCTCTGAACGACTGCATCATCAGGGCTCTGAGGTAAATAATATATTACAACCTTCACTGAACAAGATTCCATAGTAAACTAGAGTCTTTGGAATGAGTTATAGAACTTGGGAACTTACATAAGCTTGTTCATTCTTATATCATATCAAACTAAGTGCTTTCTACCATACTTGCATCTGTTGAACCTGCAGTGTGTTTATCAATTTTATTGAAATAGTGTGGAGCCATCAGAATTCTTTTATCCATCCACTATTACCAGGGGGTACATATGTTTAGCCATCATCTAGAGCCTTGTTATTCAAGGTGTGCTCCCTGGATGTAACCCTAAGACATGGGAGGTTGTTGGAAATGCAGAATCTCTGGCTACACCAAGATCCCCAGGTGGGTCATGTGTGGGTGAAATTGAGAAGCATTGCTCTAGAGTCTGTGCACAGTAAATCTAGTTGCATGGTGTCAAAACCTTCCATCAGCTTAATGTTATTAGTGTCATGCTTAAAGCAAAGGAAAAGACCAATTCTAATCAGGGTAATCTTTGTAGTACTGAAGTGAGTTTTTTCCTCACAAAAATATAACCCCCATGGCCTGGATTCAGTGATATAACTTCTAACTTTTAGATATATCATGTTTCTTGAATACCCATTCTGTGCAGAAAGCTGTTCTAGTTGGTTACTTAGAAAGATTACCAGCTATTATCACTGCCCATGAGATAGTATGATTTTTTTCTTAGTTTTTTTAATTGATTTACTCTCTATTTTTGCCTCAATAACTCTGAGTGTTTCTCAAATATTTGTCTGCTCATTTATTTAATTCATTTCTCCACTGAACATTCATTAGCCAATGTAAAATACCTAGTAATTAAAGATGTAAAAAGACAAAGGTGAAGTGAGCTAAGATAGACCACCTCAGTTTGGTTAGCTTCTAAGTTAAATGAGAATGAAGTTTTGGACTTCAAATTTGTACACTTGGAATCAGTACTGAATCAAGCAAATAGCTAACGGTGCAAAAGATAAAAACAAGATTTTGGTATTAGTGAGTTTATACAGATGGTGCCCAGTGCCTTCCTATTTCTTCATCATGGAGTTCTTGAATTCCCAGATGGCTGGGAAATATGACGAAACCACTGGGTCAGAGTAGCCAAGAAACAGTGGACTTACAGATTTTCATTCCATTGTGCTAGTAGTGGAGGGACCTCGTCTCCACCCATAGTTGTGTCCATTGTCATACAACACCATTCCTCCAGCACTATAATTATATGCTTCCCAATGACCTTGGTCTGCTATAACACATACCAGGATTTGCAGAAGCTCAGAAAATGACTCTGCTCTTCCTTTTCTCTAGCATCTCCCTGAGATTCTTTACTCTTAATCTTTATCTGTTCTAGTATGGTAATGCCTAAATTTGCATCCTTAACCCTGTTGTTGTTGTTAGGTGCCATTGAGTCGGTTCTGACTCACAGTGACCCTGCGCACCACAGAACAAAACACTGTCTGGTCCTGTGCCATGCTCACAATCATTGTTGTGCTTGAGCCCATTGTTGCAGCCACTGTGTCAATCCATCTTGTTAAGAGTCTTCCTCTTTTTCACTGACCCTGTACTTTACCAAGCATGGTGTCCTTTTCCAGGGACTGATCCCTCCTGACAACACGTCCAAAATATGTGAGAGAGGTAGTCTTGCCATCCTTGCTTCTAAGGAGCATTCTGGTTGTACTTCTTCTAAGAATATTTGTTTGTTCTTTTGGCAGTCCATGGTATATTCAGTAATCTTCGCCAGCACCACAATTCAAAGCCGTCAATTCTTCTTCGGTCTTCCTTATTCATTGTCCAGCTTTCACATACATATAATGTGACTGAAAATACCATGGCTTGGGCCAGGTGCACCTTAGTGTTCAAGGTGACATCTTTGCTTTTCAACACTTTAAAGAGGTCTTTTGCAGCAGATTTGCCCAATGCAATGCGTCTTTTGATTTGCTGACTGCTACTCCCATGGGTGTTGATTGTGGATCCAAGTAAAATGAAATCCTTGACAGCTTCAATCTTTTCTCCATTTATCATGATGCTGCTTATTGGTCTAGCTGTGAGGATTTTTGTTTTTTTATGTTGAGGCATAATCCATACTGGAGGCTCTGGTCTTTGATCTTCACCAGTAAGTGCTTCCAGTCCTCTTCACTTTTAGCAAGCAAAGTTGTGTCATCTGCATCCTCCAATCCTGATGCCCCTTTCTTCTTCATATAGTCCAGCTTCTCAGATTATTTCTCAGCATACAGACTGAATAGATATGGTGAAAGGATGCAACCCTGACGCACACCTTTCCTGACTTTAAGCCACACAGTATCCTCTTGTTTTGTCCGAACAACTGCCTCTTGATCCATATACAGGTTCCTCATGAGCACAATTAAGTGTTCTGGAATTCGGATTCTTCACAATGTTATCCAGAATTTGTTATGATCCACACAGTTGAATGCCTTTGCATATCCAATAAAACGCAGGTAAACATCTTTCTGGTATTCTCTGCTTTTAGCCAGGATCCATCTGACATCAGCAGTTCCATGTCCTCTTCTGAATCTGGCCTGAGTTCCCTGTCAACATACTGCTGCAGCCACTTTTGAATGGTCTCCAGCAAAATTTTATTTGTGTGTGATATTAATGATATTGTTCGATAATTTCTGCATTCAGTTGGATCACCTTTCTTGGGAAAAGGCATAAATAGGGATCTCTTCCAGTTGGTTGGCCAGGTAGCTGTCTTCCAAATTTCTGGGCATAGATGAACGAGCACTTCTAGCCCTGCATCCGTTTGTTGAAATGTCTTGTCATGGATTGAATTGTGTCCCCGCAAATATCTGTCAACTTGGCTGGGTCATGATTCCCAGTATTGTATAACCATGTACCATTTTGTAATCTGATGTGATTTCCTTATGTGTTGTAAATTCAATCACTATGATCTAATAAGATGGGTTAGCGGCTATTATACTCATGAGGTATACAAGATTGGATAGTGTCTTAAGCCAATCTCTTTTGAGATACAAAAGAGAGAAGTGAGCAGAGACATATGGGAACCTCATGCCACCAAGAAAGCAGTGCTGGGAGCAAAGCATGTCCTTGGGACCTGAGGTTCCTGCACAGAGAAGCTCCCAGACCAAGAGAAGTTTGATAACATGGACCTTCTTCCAGAGCTGACAGAGAAAGCGTTCCCCTGGAACTGACACCCTGAATTTGGACTTGTAGCCTACTGGACTGTGAGAGAATAAACTTCTCTTTGTTAAAACCATCCACGTGTGGTATTTCTATTAAAGCAGCACTAGATAACTAAGACCCATCTCAGTTGATATTCTGTCAATTCCTGGAGCCTTGTTTTTCGCCAATGCCTTCAGTGCAGCTTAGACTTCTTCCTTCAATACCTTCGGTTCCTAATCATATGCTACGAAATGGCTGAACGTCAACAAATTCTTTTTGGTATAATGACTCTGTGTATTCCTTCCATCTTCTTTTGATGCTTACTGCGTCATTTAATGTTTTCCCCATAGAATCCTTCACTATTGCAACTCAAGGCTTGAATTTTTTCTTCACTTCTTTCAGCTTGAGAAATGCCGAGCATGTTCTTCCCTTTTGTTTTTCTATCTCCAGCTCTTTGCACATGTCATTATACTTCACTTTGTCTTCTCGAGCTACCCTTTGAAATCTTCTGTTCAGTGCTTTTACTTCATCATTTCCTCCTTTTGCTTTAGCTACTCAACATTAAGAGCAAGTTTCAGAGTCTCTTCTGACATCTATTTTGGTGTTTTCTTTCTTTCCTGTCGTTTTAATGGCCTCTTGCTTTCTTCATGTATGATGTCCAACACAACTCATCTGGTCTTTGGTCATTAGTGTTCAACGTGTCAAATCTATTCTTGAGATGGTCTCTAAATTCAGGTGGGATATACTCAAGGTCGTACTTTGGCTCTCTTGGACTTGTTCTAATTCTCTTCAGTTTCAGCTTGAACTTGCATATGAGCAGTTGATGGTCTGTACCACAGTTGGTTCCTGACCTTGTTCTGACTGATGATATTGAGCTTTTCCATTGTCTCTTTCCATAGATGTAGTCGATTTAATTCCTGTGTATTCCATCTGGTGAGGTTCATGTGTATAGTCACCGATTATGTTGGTGAAAAAGGTATTTGCAATGAAGAAGTCATTGGTCTTATAAAATTCTTTCATGTGATTTCTGGCATTGTTTCTATCACCAAGGCCATATTTTCCAACAACCGATCCTTCTTCTTTGTTTCCAACTTTTACATTCCAATCACCAGTAATTATCAATGCTTCCTGATTGCGTGTTCAAACAATTTCAGACTGCAGAAGGTGGTAAAAATCCTTAACCTAAGCACCACCTTATGGCCTAGAATTATATCATCATTTTCGTTTAAAATTCAGCATGTCCCCAACCAAGTTCACTACCTATCCCCTTAGATGGTGTAGCCCTTAGATCCCTGATTTCAGTCTGGACCCACTATTCCACTGGTCACAAAGACTCAAAACATTGAAGACACCTTTAACTCCAATATTAATGTGTGTTCTGTGTTAAATCAGTCACCAGAAGCTACCGTGTCTTTCTGTACAATACCACTCATTCCTAAAGTCATACTCTCATCATTTCACAAACGACCCCTGCAGGACCCTCCAATATGTAGTGCATGTATGTGATCTTTTTATGTCTCCAATTATTCTTCATGCCCATCCATCAAAACCTCTCTGTTTACTATTCTTACATATTATTTTCAACTTAGACATGGTATTTATAATATGGAAGGATATATCAAAAGTTCTCTTCTTCAAATTCCTCATTTTTCAGAAAAGGAAACTGAGGCTCAGTGAGGCTGAATAAGTCGTGTGTTAGTTGGCTAACCACATGTGAAAAACACATGTATTCTGATTTACAGATGATGACTTCTTTTTTTCCCAAAGGCGTAACTTTTTTCTTTTTAATTCTTGCTACATTGAATTGTTTATTTTTAGGCCCCTCCAAAAAGGAACTGTTATGGATTGAGTGGTGTCACCCAAAAAGATAAGCTGAAGTTCTAACCCTTGGTACATTTGAATGTCACCTTGCGTGGAAATAGGATTTTTTTTATTGTTTTTTGTTGCCTTTTAGTTTTTGCTTATTCTTTTTTTTTTTTTTATTTAGGTGAAAGTTTATAGCTCAAGTTAATTCCTCATACAAAAATTTATACACCTATAGTTGTATTTGTTTAAATATGGTTAAAATCAGGAAAGGTGTGTGTCAGGGTTGCATCCTTTGACCATACCTATTCAATCTGTATGCTAAGAAATAATCTGAGAACCTGGACTATATGAAGAAGAAAGGGGCATCAGGATTGGAGGAAGACTCATTAACAACCTGCGTTATGCAGATGACACAACTTTGCTTGCTAGAAGTGAAGAGGACTGGAAGCACTTACTGGTGAAGATCAAAGACCACAGCCTCCAGTATGGATTATGCCTCAACATAAAAAAAACAAAAATCCTCACAGCTAGACCAATAAGCAGCATCATGATAAATGGAGAAAAGATTGAAGCTGTCAAGGATTTCATTTTACTTGGATCCACAATCAACACCCATGGAAGCAGCAGTCAGCAAATCAAAAGACGCATTGCAATGGGCAAATCTGCTGCAAAAGACCTCTTTATAGTGTTGAAAAGCAAAGATGTCACCTTGAACACTAAGGTGCACCTGGCCCAAGCCATGGTATTTTCAGTCACATCATATGCATGTGAAAGCTGGACAATGAATAGGGAAGATCGAAGAAGAATTGATGCCTTTGAATTGTGGTGTTGGCATGGACTGCCAAAAGAACAAACAAATATGTCTTGGAATAAGTACAACCAGAATGCTCCTTAGAAGCAAGGATGGCGAGACTACCTCTTACATATTTTGAACATGTTGTCAGGAGGGATGAGTCCTTGGTAAAGGACATCGTGCTTGGTAAAGTACAAGGTCAGCAAAAAAGAAGAAGACCCTCAACAAGATGGATTGACACAGTGGCTGCAACAATGGGTTCAAGCATAACGATTGTGAGCATGGTGCAGGACTGGACAGTGTTTCATCCTGTGTGCATCAGGTCGCTATGAGTCAGAACCAACTTGATGGCACCTAACAACAACAATATTGTTATGTGACACTAGTTGCAATCCCTAAAATGTGACAGCATACTCCCCCTTTTCACTCTAGGTTTCCCTTGTCCATCCAACCACTTCCTGTCCCTTCCTGCCTTCTCATCCCGCCTCCAGACAGGAGCCGCCCATTTGGTCTCATGTATCTGCTTGATGACCTAAGAAGCACACTCTTCATGAGCATTATGTTTTATAGTCCAGTTTAATCTTCGTCTGAAGAGAGGACTTCGGGAATGGTTTTAGTTCTGGGTTAACAGAGTGTCTGGAGGCCATGGCTTCAAGGGTTCCTCCAGTCTCACTCAGACCATAAAGTCTGGTCTTTTTATGTGAATTTGAGTTCTGCAAACTACTTTTCTCTTACTCTGTCAAGGACTCTCTGTTGTGTTCCCTTTCAGGGCAGTCATTGGTGGTAGGCAGGCACCATCTAGTTCTTCTGGTCTCAGGCTGATTGAGTCTCTGGTTTATGTGGTCTTTCTGTCTTTTGGGCTGATATTTTCCTTGTGTCTTTGGTATTCTTCATTCTCCTTTGCTCCAGGTGGATTGGGACCAATTGATGCCTCTTAGATGGCCGTCGCTAGCTTTTAATACCTCAGATGCTACTCACCAAAGTGGGATGCAGAACATTTTCTTAATAAACTTTGTTATGCCAGTTGACCTAGATGTCCCCTGAAACCATGGTCCCCAGACCCCAGCCCCTGCTACACTGTCCCTTGAAGTGTTTGGTTGTGTTCAGGAAACTTCTTAACTTTTGGTTTAGTCCAGTGGTGCTGACTTCCCCTAAAATGTGTGTTGTCCTTCCCTTCACCTAATAGGATTCTTGTCTGCTGTCTAGTTAGTGAATTCCCCTCTTCCACCCTGCCCACCCTCATAACCATCAAATAATATTTTCTTCTGTGTTTAAACCTTCTCTTGAGTTCTTATAATAGTGGTCTCATACAATATTTGTCTTTTTGCAACTGACTAATTTTACTCAGCTTAATGCTTTCCAGATTCGTCCATGTTGTGAGATGTTCCTTGATTCATCATTGTTCTTTATCATTGCATAGTATTCCATTGTGTGTGTATACCATAATTTGTTTATCCATTCATCTGTTGATGGGTACCTCGGTTGTTTCCATCTTTTTGCTACTGTGAACAGTGCTGCAATGAACACTGGTGTGCATATAACTATTCGTGTGATGGCTCTTATTTCTCTAGGATATATTCCAAGGAGCGAATTCCTGGATCGTATGGTACTTCTATTTCTAGCTTTTTAGGAAAGCACCAAATCAATTTCCAAAGTGGTTGTACCATTTTACATTCCCACCAGCAGTGCATAAGTGTTCCAATCTCTCCACAACCTCTCCAATATCTATTATTTTGTGTTTTTTGGATTAGTGCTAGCCTTGTTGGGGTGAGACAGTATCTTATTGTAGTTTTGATTTGCATTTCTATAATGGGTAATGATCATGAGCATTTCGTCATGTATCTGTTAGCTGCCTGAATGTCTTCTTTGGTGTGGTGTCTGTTCAAATCCTTTGCGCATTTTTTGATTGGGTTATTTGCTGTTTTGTTGTTGAGGTTTTGCAGTATCTTGTAGATTTTGGAGGTTGGACCCTGATTAGAATTGTTCCAGCCAAAAATTTTTTCCAGTCTGTAGTTTGTGTTTTTACTCTTCTGGTGAAGTGTTTTGATGAGCGTAAGTGTTTGATTTTTAAGAGCTGAGTTATCTAGTTTTTCTTCTGGTGTTCACGCATTGTTAATTATGGTTTGTATTCTGTTTATGCCATGTATTAGGGATCCTAGCATTGTCCCTATTTTTTCTTCCATGATCTTTATCGTTTTAGATTTTATATTTAGGTCTTTGATCCATTTTGAGTTAGTTCATAGTATGAGGTATGGGTCTTATTTCATTTTTTGCAGATGGATATCTAGTTATGCCGGTACCATTTGTTAAAGAGACTGTCTTTGCCCCATTTAATGGACTTTGGGCCTTTGTCAAATACCAGCTGCTCGTAGGTGAATGAATTTACATCCACCTATTTACATTGGATTCTCAATTCTGTTCCATTCGTCTATGTATCTGTTGTTGTACCAGTACCAGGCTATTTTGACTACCGTGGTGGTATAATAGGTTCTAAAATCAGGTAGTGTGAGGCCTCCCACTTTGTTCTTCTTGAGTAATGCTTTACTTATCCAGAGCCTCTTCCCTTTCCATATGAAGTTGATGATTTGTTTCTCCATCTCATTAAAAAAATGTCATTCAAATTTGGATTGGGATCGTATTGTATCTGTAGATAGCTTTGGGTAGAATTGACATTTTCAAATGTAAGTCTTCCTATCCATGAGCAAGGTATGTTTTTCCACTTATGTAGGTCTCTTTTGGTTTCTTGAAGTAGAGTCTTGTAGTTTTCTTTCTATAGGTCTTTTATGTCTCTGGGTAGATTTATTCCTAAGTATTTTATCTTCTTGGGGGCTATTGTAAATGGTATTGATTTGGTGATGTCCTCTTCAAAGTTCTCTTTGTTGGCATAGAGGAATCCAACTGATTTTTGTATGTTTATCTTGTGTCCTCATACTTTGCTGAAATCTTCTGTTCCAGTAGTTTTCTTGTGGATTCTTTGAGGTTTTCTGTGTATAAGATCATATCATCTGCAAATAGAGATACTTTTAGTTCTTCCTTACCAATTTGTATGCCTTTTTATTTCTTTTTCTAGCCTGATTGCTTTGGCTAGGACCTCCAGCACAGTGTTGAATAAGAGTGGTGATAAAAGGCATTCTTGTCTGGTTCCAGTTCTCAACGAAAACGCATTCAGACTCTCTCCATTTAGGATGATGTTGGCTGTTGGCTTTGTATAAATGCCCTTAATTATGTTGAGGAATGTCCCTTCTATTCCTATTTTGTTGAGAGTTTTTATCATGAATGGGTGTTGGACTTTGCCAAATGTCTTTTCTGCATCAATTGATAAGATCATGTGGTCCTTGTCTTTTGTTTTATTTATGTGATGGATTACTTTGATTGTTCTAATGTTGAACCATCCCTGTATATCTGGTATGCTTCCAACTTGGTTGTGGTGAATTATTTTTTTGATATGTTGCTGAATTCTATTGGCTAGAATTTTGTTGAGGATTTTTGCATCTATGTTCATGAGGGATATTGGTCTTTAATTTTCTTTTTTTTTTTGTGGTGTCTTTACCTGTTTTGGTATCAAGGTTATACTGGCTTCATAGAATGTGTTTGGAAGTACTCCATCATTTTCTATACTCTGAAATACCTTTAGTAGTAGTGGTGTTAACTCTTCTTTGAAAGTTTGGTAGAATTCTCCAGTGAAACCATCAGGGCCAGGACATTTTTTTGTTGGGAGTTTTAAAATTACCTTTTCAATCTCTCCTTTTGTTATAGATTTCTTTAGCTGTTCTACCTCTGTTTGTGTTAGTTTAGGTAGGTAGTGAGTTTCTGAAAATTTGTCCATTTCCTCTAGGTTTTCAAATTTGTTAGAGTACAGTTTTTCATAGAATTCTGTTATGATTTTTTTTTAATTTCAGTTGGGTCTGTTGTGATATTGTCCATCTCATTTCTTATTCAGATTATTTGCGTTTTCTCCTGTTTTTCTTTTGTCAGTTTGGCAATGGTTTTTTTGTTGATCTTTTCAAAGAACCAGCTTTTTGTCTTGTTAATTCTTTTGTTTTTCTCTTCTCTATTTCATTTATTTCTGCTCTAATTCTAGTTATTTCCTTTCTTCTGGCACCTGAGGGCTTCTTTTGCTGCTCTCTTTCTACCTGTTCGAGTTATAGGATTAATGTTTTGATTTTGGCCCTTTCTTTTTTTGGATGTGTGCATTTATTGCTATAAATTGACCTCTGAGCACTGCTTTGCTGAGTCCCAAAGATTGTAGTAGAAAGTATTTTCATTTGCATTGGATTCTGTGAATTTCTTTATTCCATCCTTGATTTCTTCTATGACCCAGCAGTTTTTGAACAAGGTGTTGTTCAGTTTCCATATGTTTATTTTTTTTCTCTTGCTTTTTCTGTTATTGATTTCTACTTTTATGGCCTTATGGTCAGAGAGATGCTTTGTAATATTTTGATGCTTTGGATTCTGTTAAGGTTTGCTTTATGGCCTAATATGTGTTCTATTCTGGAGAATGTTCCATGTGAGTTGGAAGGGAAAGTATACTTGGCTGCTGTTGAGTGGAGTGTTCTGCTTCTTTCAATAAGATCAAGTTGGTTGACTGTGGCATTTAGATCTTCCATGTCTTTATTGAGCTTGTTTCTAGATGTTCTGTCCTTCACTGAAAGTGGTGTGTTGAAGTCTCCTACTATTATTGTGGAACTGTCTATCTCTCTTTTCAATGCTGTTAGAGTTTGTTTTATGTATTTTGGAGCCCTGTCGTTGGGTATGTAAATATTTTTTATGTTTATGTCCTCCTGGTGTATTGACCCTTTAACCATTATATAGTGTCCTTCCTTATCCTTTGTGGTGGATTTTAGTTTAAAATCTATTTTGTCAGATTAATATTGCTACTCCTGCTTTTTTTTTGATTGTTGTTTGCTTGATATATTTTTTTCCATCCTTTGAGTTTTAATTTGTTTACATCTTTAAGTCTAAGGTGTGTCTCTTGTAGGCAGCATATAGACAGATTGTGTTTTTTTAACCATTCTGCCACTCTTTGTCTCTTTATTGATGCATTTAGTCCATTTACATTCAGCATAATTATTGATAGCTATAGTTTAGTGCTGTCATTTTGATGTCTTTTTTTTGTGTTGTTGACAGTTTCTTTGTTCCACTTAAGTTTCTGTGCTGAGTCATTTTTCTTTATGTATTTTCTTTTCATCCTTTTTATTGTTGTTGATTTTATATTTGCTGAGTCTTTAGGTTTTTCTTGTTTTTTATTTTGACTTGTAGGATTGTTAGTTTCCTTTGTGGTTACCTTAATATTTACCCCTGATTTTTCTCAGTTTAAACCACTCTTATTTTTTTATATCACCTTAAATTACTCTCAATATGAAAGATCTATGACTACATTTTTTAGTCCCTCTTTTTTGTTTTAATGTTGTCATCTTTTACATATTGACATCTCTGTTTCCCTATTTTCAGTGTTTTAGCTTTCATTTATTTTTGTGACCTGCCTGTCTGGGTTGATATCTGGTTGCTCTGTCCTGTGTTCTAGCCTTGGGTTATTGTCTGATGTTATTGATTTTCTAACTGGAGGACTCCCTTTAGTATTTCTTGTAATTTTGGTTTGGTTTTTGAAAATTCCCTAAACTTCTTTCTATCTGGAAATGCCCTAATTTTGCCATCATATTTGCTGGATATATAATTCTTGGCTGGCAATTTTTTTTTCCTTCAAGGCTTTATATATGTCATCCCATTACCTTCTTTACTGCCTGGTTTCTGCTGAGTAGTCTGTGCTTAGTCGTACTGACTCTCCTTTGTAGATGACTTTTCCTTTATCCCAATCAGCTCTTAAAATTCTCTCTTTATCTTTGGTATTGGCAAGTTTGATTATAATATGTCTTGGTGACTTTCTTTTGGGAATCTACCTTATCTGGGATTCAGTGAGGATCTTGGATAGATATCTTCTTGTCTTTCACCATATCAGGAAAGGTTTCTGCTAAGAAATCTTCAAAAATTCTCTCTGTATTTTCTGTTGTCCCCCCTGTTCTGGTACTCCAGTCACTCATAGGTTATTCCTCTTGATAGAGTCCCGCATAATTCTTAGGGTTTCTTCATTTTTTTAAATTCTTTTATCTGATTCTTCCTCAAATAAATTGGTGTCAGGTACTTTATCTTCAACCTCACTAATTCTGACTTCTGTTGCCTCAGTTCTGCTCCTATGACTTTCTATTGAGTTGTCTAATTCTGAAACTTTATTGTTAATCTTTTGGAATTCTATTAGCTGTCTCTCTGTGGATTCTAGCAGCCTGTTAAATTTGTCATTTTACTCTTGCGTAGCCTTCCTAAATTCCTCTATTGCTTTGTCTGTATGTTCCTTGGCTTGATCTGTGTTTTTGTTTATTTCCTTCTGGATATTTTGGAGAGCTCTGTATATTAATCTTTTGAATTCTACCTCTGGTAATCCCAAGACCTTCTCTTCCTCCAGGAGGTTTCCTGATTCTTTGTTTTGGTCGCTTGCTGGAGCCATCATGGTCTGCCTCTTTATGTGATTTAATATTGATTGTTGTCTCTGAGCTATCAATAAGTTATTATATTTATTTATTTTATATTTGCTTACTGTACCCAAGAGTCCATTTACTTCTGTGGATTCAGCTCAGGTGTCCTGGTTGTCAGTCACCAAGTATGTGGTGCAGTCTCCCTTTTATGGTCCTAGACAGACAGGGATACATAGGGGTGATTGGAGCAGGCACAGGTATCTGGCTGCAGTATGGGGCTATGTGCTGAGCAAAGTAGGGGGCTGCTGGCTGCCTCTGAGAGCCTGGGTGGAAGGTATGTCCCTGTTCCTTAGAGCACATAGGTGAGTGGATTTTGCACTAGCTGATCCAGCTTGCAGGGTGCCAGTCAGGTCAGGTCTGGCATTTCCTCACTTCTTCTGAACTGTCTCTCCCTCCCTCTGCTGCTCAATCAAACTCAACTTTGTCTTTGATGTTCAGGGCTCCTAGTTTGTCACATATAATCGAGTCACTTGTTTTTTTGGGTCTTTGTTGTAAGGGGGACCACAGGAAGCATCTGACTATTCCACCATCTTGGCCCAATGATTCCTTTTTAAAGAAAAAGATTTCTTATGAAATACTTTAGATATGCCAAAAAACACTATGAACCAACAACCAAGTTTAAGAAATAGTTTCATTGCTATTTGACTCATGATATGTAAATAATAAGTAGCCCTGTTGGTTTAGTGGGCTAATAATTGTGAAGATTAAAAATAAATAATATTCTGTGGGTTATCAGACTTGCCATGATTTGGTATGTGGTGGCAGATATGATAAGAAACGGCATTTCATTCTGTGGGCAACTGGTAAAGTGGAAGAGAGGGATTGAGAATTCCTTTAGAGAATTGTGTAGCTATAGGAAAACTATTATTTTTTTGGCTTTCATTTTCTTCTGTAAAATGGGATTTGATACTGTCAGGGTGGTTGTGAAGGTTAAATGAGACGTGTGTGGAAACATTCTGTAAATTTTTAAATGCTAAACAACATAAGGGATTATGTGAAATCACTTTTGTGATTATTGCATGGTGGCATAGTGGTTAAGTGCTCAGCTGCTAACCAAAAGGTCGGTGGTTCGAACCTACCGGCCACTCCATGGAGAACAACGTGGTGAACAATGTGGTAGTCTGCTTCCATAAATACTACAGACTTGGAAACCCTATGGGGCAGTTCTACTCTGTCCTGTAGGGTCACTATGAGTCAAAATAGGCTCAGTGGCGATAGGTTTTGTTTTGTTGGTTATGCATACAGCAGGCATGCAGCAAAGACTCATAGAGAGTCTGGTTAACAAGAGAAGCTAAAAAAGAAAAGAAAACAGAAATGTTCAGAAAGTAAAGATGCTGTGAGAATACTCCTAATGGGTTATATTGGGAAGTAATAAATACAGTGTGTTTCACTGCTGTTAATAGAAATATTAAAGTTCTTATTTCTTAGTAAAAGAAAAGGAGCTATAGAATGGCAATCTTTAACATTGTTATCAAAATACAGTTAGTGCCTTTTGAAACTATTATATAGTATATTAAATGCTCTTTTTATTAGTTCACAGGCAAAGAAAAGGAAATGGAAAATGGAAATTAGATTGGCATCCATTAAAACCATAAGATCACAATGAAAACATATGATATAAAAGTGAACACTTTATATTAAATTAGAGACATTGAATTGGAATCTAAACTTACGGAGTTCAAATAAACGTTTATGAAGTTATTTCCAACAGTAATGAGAAACTAAACATCCAAGCTGAAATGTACTTTTTCTACATATTAAGCCAAAAATAAAAATGAATTAACCAATATCTGTATAGTTATAATTAGAAGGACAGTAAAAAACGTGAGAAAAGATGTCAGAAAACGTTAGTCCTGATTTATTGAGTCCTTCCGTTGTATGTTCTATCATTTTCAAATTTTTAAATCTCACTTGTCTTTAATTCTCACAATGCTGTAATAGGCAGAATCATTCATATGGTGCTTCTTATTATTAAGAAACTTAATATGATAATAAACTTGGTTGTCTCCTTTATATTTCATGATCTGGCTCACTAACAATTTTCTCCTTTGTTGAAGAGGGTAGTGTTCTAATTGTCTGACAGTCTGACTAATACAGATTTACTTGTATAAAATCCCTCCAAAGTATTCAATTTTCCTATCATGTATGTCTTTGTCTGTTAGTTCGTCATACTGTGGTGGCCTGCATGTTGCTATGATTCTGGAAGCTATGCCATAGGCATTTCAAATACCAGCAGGGTCACTCATGATGGACAGTTTTAAGAAGAGCCTCCAGACTAAGACAGACTAGTAAGAAAGGCCTGGCACTCTCATTCTACAAATTAGCCAGTGAAAACCCTATAGATCACAACAGAATATTGTCCAATATGGTGCTGAAAAATGAGCCTCCTAGGTTGGAAGACACTCAAAATACACCAAACCCATTACTGTTGAGTCCATTTTGACTTATATCAGCCCTATAGGGCAGAGTAGAACTGCCCTGTAGGGTTTCCAAGGAGCAGCTGGTGGATTCAGACTGCTGACCTTTTGGTTAGCAGCCAAGCTCTTAACCACTGCTCCACCAGGGCTCCTCAAAATACACAGTGGCTGCAACAGTGGACTCAAGCATACTAAGGATCCTGAAGATGACGCAAGTCAGAGAAATGTTTCCTTCTATTGTACATGGGGTCAACATGAGGCAGAGCTGATTCAATGGCAGCTAACAACGTCATATATGTTAGATATGTTTTATTAATATCATTAAGATATCTGATTTTTGTTTAAATTGGAATAGTTGTGATTTTTGTCATTTACAAAGTCAAAAATAACTCATTCATTGTAAACTACAAAGTAATCAATATCTGGAAATCTAGAAGTTTATGCTATAAGAATGTATTTCTTCTTTGAAAAAATAGCCATAGTCATTTCAAATGAGCTAAGACTTCCAGAAGTTTTGTTTGTATATTCAAAAGGTAAGCAGTGTGATTATACTATAAGAGCATAAATGTCAGTATATCATAATTCACCACTATAGTTAGAACTTAGATTTTTAATAAAATATTTGACTACTCTCTATAAGACTAAAACTCAGTCATCCAAACAAAAGTCTTAAAAAAGAATTAGAAAAAATATTGACTGAAGTATTTATACCTAAGATTTTCTTAAGCTTCAGATATCATTATATATTTCCAAGTAAAACCATCATCATATTAGCCCAAAGAGTCAGAAAAATATTTTAGGACTTGGCTTAGAATCTTATAGTTTCCACAAACCCAAACTAAGCCCATTGCCATCGAGTCGATTCCAACTCAAGCGACCCTATAGGACAGAGTAGAACTGCCCCATAGAGTTTCCAAGGCTGTAATCTTTACGGAAGCCAACTGCCACATCTTTCTACCTGGGAATGACTGGTAGTTTCAAACTGCCGACCTTTATGTTAGCAGCTGAGCACTTAACCACTGAGCCACCAAGGCTTCTCTATAGTTTCTGTAGAACAACCAAATATACTACAAATTGCCCACAGGTGCAACTAAAGTGTTACTATTAAAAAATTCTGGAACTAGAAGTATGTTAAAGCTTTAGAAATTTTAATTTACACATATCAAATGCAATCTCCTTTTATCTATTTTTTGTTATTTAAACTTCTTAAAAATTCTATGTAGTACAGTTATTTTGAAAATATATTAAGATAATGAAGTTGGCTAGATATAATTTACATGAAATTTTGCTTCATTTTAATTGGATTGAGACCAAACTTCCTATGTCTTGAGAACTCAACTGCTATTCCAAATATTATAGAAACACTTAACTTGTGAAGTGGCAAAGGAGCATATATCTCATTGCACTCTCTCATCTAATGAAAAAAATGCATTCTGACTATTACTAATGAGTAGTCATTCAACTGCTCCTTGAAGACATCCAGCAATGGGAGTTTGACTACTTCACAAGGCAAAAATACTTAGGGGAGCTTCTTTGAGGACTAAGGTGTGCCTGACCCAAGCCATGGTATTTTCAATCCCCTCATATGCACGCAAAAAATAGACAATGAATCAGGTAGTCCAAAGAAGAATTATTGCCTTTGAATTATGTTGTTGAAGAATATTGAATATACCATGGACTGTCAGAAGAACGAACAAATGTGTTTTGGAAGAAGTACAGCCAGGATGCTCCTTAGAAGCAGGGATGGCGAGACTTCTTCTCAGATACTTTGGACATGTTATCCGGAGGGACCAGTCCCTGGAGAAGGACATCATGTTTGGTAAAGTTAAGTGTCAATGAAAAAGAGGAAGACTCTGTCCGAGATGGATTGACACAATGGCTGCAACAATGGGCTCAAGCGTAACAACAGCTGTGTATGGATGGCACAGGACTGGACAATGTTTCGTTCTGTTGTACATAGGGTCGCTGTAAGTTGGAACTGACTTGATGGCACCTGACAACAACAACAACAACAACACGTGTGTATGGTCTGTGGGATTTTGATTAATTTTTTCTACTGAAATTATATAGTATTTTTGTAACTAAAATCATTTTTCAACTAAAATATATACAGTTATTTTAATTATTTATTTTATTTTTGTTGAACATACACCAATTCAACAATTTCTACATGTTGATTCAATGACATTGATTACATTATTCAAGTTGTGAACCATTCTCACCCTCTTTTTCTGAGTTGTTCCTCCTTCATTAACATAAACTCACTGCCCACTAAGTTTCCTACGTAACCTTTCGAGATGCTGTTGTCAATTTGATCACAATAGATAGATTTTAAAAGAGCGCAGTGCTCAAGGCAGATATTCTTTACTAGTTGAGCTAAATTATTATTTGGTTTAAAGAAGACTTCAGTGGGTTTTTTTGATTTAAGGTTTAAAGATTATCTCAGAGAAATAGTTTCAGGGGTTTACCCAGTCTCCATGGCTCCAGAAAATCTGAGTTCCATGAAAATTTGAAATTCTGTTCTAATTTTCCCATTTTTGATCAGGTTTCTTCCATAGAATCTTTGATCAAAATATTCAGTAACAGTCACTGGGCATCACCTGTTATTCTGGTCTCATGGCAGGGGAGGCAGTTGTTCATGGAGAAAATTAACCACACATCCCATTTTTTCCTCCTATTCCTGACTCTCCTTCCTTTCTTGCTCCAGTGGAATATATATCAGTTGCTGGTGCGAATGCAAAATGGTACTGCCATTGTGGAAAACAGTATGGTGGTTCCTCAAAAAACTAAAACTAGAACTACCATATGACCCAGCAATTCCATTCCTAGGTATATACCCAAAAGACTGGAAAGGAGAGACTCAAACGATAATTGTACACCAATGTTCATTGCAGCAATATTCACAGTATGCAAATGGTGGAAACAAACAAAATGCCCATCAATGGATGAATGAATATACTGTTATTTTTGAAGCTTTAATTCCCACGATATATGAAACCTTTGTTCTCAGAACATTGTATTTGTCATTTCCCAGTAAGATAATTTGTTGCTCTGGAGAATACCATCATCTCTAATACACTATCAGCAGAGCCATTCAAATTTCTCCATTTTAAAATGAAATTAAGGACATGAAAACTTATGATTTATGATACTAACCAGGAGCAGAAAATTATACATTTGAAATCTGCTTATGAACCTACAATTGGTTTAAACAAAATAATGCATGAATACAGTTCCCATAAAATGTTAAACTTAAGGTTACTGGGGACTTTGTAGGGATGAGCTAGTTCATCTTCCCATCCAGGATTTTAATCCTCTCTACTATGTCCTCAAGATTTTTAATTAAAAAATCGTCAGTATTACATCACATTATTTAAATAATTATGAGTTCTTACTAAAATTGAATGCAAAAGTTTCTCAGTGAAAATGAAGTCTTATCTGCAGAATATTATAATTTATAGTATTTGATCTTCTATTATTATAACATAATGGCTTAAGGTCACTAAATTCAATTTTTATATTTTTCCAAGTTTTATCTGTCATTGATCTATGTACTTGGTTTCGCTTTAACATTAATCCGAATTTAGGACCTTATTTCTTGCCTCTTAGGATGTGAATATATTCTATAGAGAATAAGATTAATACCTTTCTTCAGGAAGTATATTATTGACTTCCCTTCAGTAATATTAGACCCTATACGGAACCAGAAGTTCCTGGGTGGTGCAAACAATTAAACACTTGACTACTAACTGAAAGGCTGGTGATTCAAACCCACCTTCCAAAAGGTCACAGCCCTGAAAATCTTATGGAGAAGTTCTATTCTGCACACATTGGTCACCATGAGTCAGAATCAACTTGACAGCAACTAACAATAATGATACAGAACCATAAATCTCTGCTCTTTTTTTCCTCTTACAGTAAATAGCGTAACATTTTAATAAGGAAGCACTAGTGAGTACTGAAAATTGCATTTATATGCTAGTCTAGAAAGTTTGGTTCTTTGTTCTGGCTTTGTCAGTAAAAAGCTGGTTGACTTTAAACAAGCCTATTGACCATTCTATGCTCTTTTTTTCCTATTTGTGAAATGAAAAATTTGAATCAGATAAATTCTGAAGTATCCTACAGTTCTCAAACTCTGTAAATCTATAAATTGATGCTAACTTAAAAGTCAAAATCAATACCTGTCTCTCTAGAAAGTCATCATTTAAATTATTAGACTAGATATGAGTATAATTTAACTTAAACATTTTTCTGTTAATTTTGTCTGTATCATATATTGACTATACTAAGTAAACGAGAGCATTTTCCTAGATTACTCTGAATTAAATTCAGAGGAACACATGGACTGATATAACTTTAAGGAGTTTTTTTATACCCACATAAGTCTTCTTGGTTAAGAGCTACTCTATTACTGGTACAATGACAGCCACATAGACCAATGGAACAAAATTGAGAATCCAGAAGTAAATCCCTCCATCTGTGGAAAGCTGATCTTCGACAAAGGGTCCAAGTCCTATTTAACAGGGAAGAGATAATCTCGTTAACAAATGATGCTAGCAAAACTGGATATCCATTTGCAGAAAAATGAAACAAGATCCATACCTCACACCATAGACAAAAACTAACTCAAAATGGATCAAAGATCTAAATATTAAAGCTAAAACTATAAAGTTCCTGGAAGATAACATAGGGACAAAGCTAGGGGTCCTAATTTTTGGCATAAATACACTATCAAACACAACTAAAAATGTGCAAACAACAGAAGATAAACTAGATAACTGGGACCTCCTAAAAATTAAATACTTACACCCACCAAAAGACTTTACCAAAAGAGTAAAAAGAGAACTTGCAGACTGGGGAAATTTTTTTTGGTAATGACATATTTGACAAGAGACTAATCTCTAAAATATATAGAAAACTTCAACAACTCAAAAACAACAACAAAAGACTACAATAAAAAAATGGGCAAAGGACATGTACAGGCACTTCACTGAAGAGAATATTCAGGCAGCTAATAAACACATGAAGAGATGTTCATGATCATTAGCCATTAGAGAGATGCAAATCAAAACTACAATGAGATACTGTCTCATCCCTGCAAAAATGACAATGATTAAAAAAAAAAAAAACAGAAAACAACAAATGCTACCGAGGTTATGGGGAGATTGGTGCTCTTATACACTGCTGATGGAACTTTAAAATGGTACCACTTTGGAAAACACTATGGCACTTCCTCAAAAAACTAGAAATAGAAATACCTTAAGATCCATCAATCCCATTCCTAGGTATGTATTCTAGAGCCATAAAAGCAGTGACATGAATAAATATATGCACACCAACGTTCACTGCAGTATTATTCACAATAGCAAAACGATGAAAACAACCTAAGTGCCTATTGATGGATAAATGGATAAACAAGTTGTGGTACATACATACAATAGAATACTATGCAATGATAAAGAATAATGATTAGTCTATGAAGCATCTTATAACATGAATGAATCTGGAGGACATTATGCTGAGTGAAATAAGTCAAACACAAAACGACAAATATTGCATGATACACTTTTATAAAAAGTCAAGAATAGGTATACACATAGAAAGCAACATTCCTTGATGGTTACCAGGCATGGGATGGAAAAGGGGGTGGGGGGGGGAAATCACTTACTAGATAGTAAACCCACTGCCATCCAGTCAATTCCAACTCTTAGCAACCCCATAGGTTTTCCAAGGCTGTAAAGCTCTAAAGAAGCAGACTGCCACATCAGTCTCCTGCGGAGCCACTGGTGGTTTCGAACGGCCGGTTTTCAGTTAACAGTCGAGTGCCTTAACCACTGTGCCGGTAGACATATGTTAATTCTGGTGATGAGAAAGGCAATACACAGTATGAGAAAAGCCAGCACAGCCTGACCAAGGTAAATGAAGACACTGAGAGGTACACAAGAATAAAGAAGAACTACAGTAAATGCTATAACATATTCAATTTTGCAACAACAGTAATAACAAGGAAAAATATGTGAGTGATTACATAGGTAGATATGTATGCTATATGGGTGTAGGAAGGCTTGTGGGAGTACATGCACATACATATATAGGTATATTTCTGGGTATATGAGTATATATGTATGTGCTGCATATATATTCATATATACAATTAAGCACATAGGGGCCACAGTTATGCATATTTGCTAGACATCCAAACACCTCACGGGGTTGATTTACTGGGTTTGAAGGCTCAGGACAATAGTCTCATGGGACAACTAGGTCCGTTGGCATAATTTAGCTCGTAAATAAAACGTTCTATATCCTAGTTTGGTGAGTAGAGTCTAGGGTCTTAAAAACTTGTGAGCAGCATCTGAGATACAACTATTGGTCTTTTCTCATCAGGAACAAAGAAGAAAATGAACAAAACCAAAGACCCAAAGAAGAAATTAATCCACAAGACTAATGGCCCACGTGAACCACAGCCTCTTTTAGACCAGAAGAACTAAATGATGCCTGGCTACCACTACCGATGGTTCTGACCAGGGGTACAATAGAAGGTCCTGGTTAGAATGGGAGAGAAATGTAGAACAAAATTAAAATTCATGAAAAAAAGAGAAACTTACTGAACTGATAGAGACTAGAGGAACCCCTGAGACTGTCACCCTAAGATACCTTTTTAACTTGAAACTGAAGCTGCTCCCGGAGGTCACCTTTCAGCCAAATAGTAGATTGGTTTACAAGATAAACAATAACACCCGTGAGGAATGCGCTCCTTTAAACAATCAATTATAGGAGACCAAATGGTCTACATTTACCCAGAAGTAAAGATGAGAAGACAAAGACGGGCAGGGAAACTGGATGGATGGAAATGGGGCAGATGGGGTGGAAATGGTGAGAGTGCTGACACATTGCAGGAATTGTAACCAATGTCACAGAACGATTTGTGTATGAATTGTTGAATGAGAATCTGGTTTGCTGTGTAAACTTTCACCTAAACACAATAAAATATTAAATAAATAAATAGTCACTCTTATGTGTTTGTATCTGGGTGTGTCCCTGTCTGTGTGGCTCATTTATCTGATTTTACCACTAGGGGTCATCATAAGGTGTACTACTGAGGAGAAGGAAACTTTTTAGCCTGTTGACGCTTTTTTATTGGACAGGTGCAGCAACACATGATAATCACTATTCTTTATGAATTATATAACTTAAAAGTGAACTTCTGTGTAAAGTGGCTTTTATATTTACAGTTATGTAGGAATAAAAAAAATGTTTTATCTTCCACCTTCCATCCAATTGCTTCAGATTCAGCATCTGGTTCACACTGCAAACTTATTGTATTTTCTTTTACTTCTGTATGATCAGTTGCTTATGGAGATCAATATAATTTCCGAGTATGTTAAAATAAGTCAATATATTGGTTGATATAAGGTGGTTATTTGCTTATTTATGAGCAAATATCTATGTTTTTCATTTCAATCTAATAGAGATAAATTATAAGAAATAATAATATATGACACTCAATTACTATACAAGTGAGAATAAGGAATGGTATAGGATAAGAGCTCAGGCTGCTAACCAAAAGGTTGGCAGTTTGAATCCACCAGCTGATCCTCACAAACCCTGTGGAGCAGTTCTACACTGTCCTACAGAGTCGCTATGAGTCCAAATCGACTTGTTGGCACACAACAACATAGTAACAAGTATAATATGTACCAATAAAGCATTTTGTCTTGTTAAATTTGGAAATTTCTAATCATAGTAGAAGTTGTTCCCATCTCCTTGGTGGACCACTAACATAGTTTTAATATTTAAAATTCAAAAATGATTTTTAGCACTGCTTAAATTGAAAAACACATTTAGAAGACTTGTAAAAAATATTTAGGATTAGTGTTGCCAGATTTGGCAAATTAAAATACAGGACTCACAGTTAAATTTAAAGTTCAGATAAACAACAGGTTTTTTTTTTGTTGTTGTTGTTGTTGTTGTTAGTATAACCATACCCTGTGCAATATTGGGATATACACAGAAGAATTATCCTTTGTTTATCTGAAATTCAAATTTAACAGGCCATCCTATATTTTATATGGCAGCACTACTTAGGGTATAAATATGTGCAATTGCTTAAAGCTAAAATATGTGTGTTTGTGTTAGCTATAGTTTTACTTTGATTATCTTGTCTGGAAGTCAACTTTTAGACTTCTTTAAGGCTAAAGAATGAAGTACAATCAAATAACAGTCAGGCAAGCAGAGGAAGGTAGGCTGGAAGGGAAGGAAAAAGAGAAGGGAAGTGAAACTGAGAGAAAGAGAGAAGAAAATAACAAATGTCTCTGTCTCTGTAAAAGTGACCTGTCAGCAACTCAACTGTGAAAATAGCCAAACACAGTGTAAGAGGAAAGATTATGCTTGATGTTCCAAATTTGATACCCAGGGTACCAAGATGACTTGTGTGATGAGTCTAGGCATCATGACTTTTGGACTCATTGTTATCATACTTCCTAATAATTGCAATTGAATTGTGTCCCTCAATATATGTTGAAGTCCTAGTCAGTGTACCTATGAATGTGATCCTGTTTGGAAGTAGCCTTTTTCTTATGTTATACTGGAGTAGTTGTTAGTTGTTGTCGAGCTAATTCCCACTCATGGCAACCCTGTGTAGGGTAGGTCCTAATCCTAATTTCCCCTCAGTGGTGTTTTACAAAGGGGAGTACAGATACAGAGAGATGGACGGACACTGGGAGAAGACACCATGTGACAATGGAAGCAGATACAAATACAAGCCAGAAACACCAAGAGTTTCCCCAGCTACTAAAAGCTGGAAGACACAAAGAAGGAATTTCTTCTAAAGATGATGCCCTGAATTTGGACTTCAAGCCTACTGAACTGTGAGAAAATAAATTTCTGTTCTTCAAAGCCAACCACTTGTGCTATTTTGTTATTGCAGCCCTAAGTAACTAAGACAGGCTGGAAGCAGACAAGGTTGGTTGTTGATTTTCTTCTGTGCCGTCGAGTCAATTCCGACTCATAGCTACTCTATAGGTAGGAAGATAGATATGTTCATCAATCTAATCTTCCCACATATACCTTATTCCAAAAAGCCTTCAAAAGAAAAATATGTTTCCAGTCACTTCATTTTATAGCCCAGAAAATTAATTCCAGAGAGTTTTAATGAATTGCTTGCTCAAGGTTAGATCACCTCTCTCTTGACTCTTCATTATTTTTTCTTAAATCATTTGTGTGTTACATTTGGAAACTGTAGATCCAATGGTTTCAGGATATAGAATACATAAATGCATGTAAAGAGATTACACTAGCTAATTCTTTGGCCATCGTGGATTTCTTTTCTCTCTTGCATTTTCTAAATTGAAATAGTTTTTCAGGTTGGAGAAGACAAAGTAAATTAAGATTTGGGCATCACACTTTGTCTTTGTTGGCAGATGGCTTAAATGGAGATCACCCCTGAGTAGTGTGGCTATTTCTCTTCATCATTATATTTTTCTTGCTCTGAATACAGCTTTAAAGATCCCAAACTGTCTTTAAAATGCTTACTAAATGTTTTTTTACTGTCTTTATAAAATGTTTACTAAACGTAATCACATCTGAGCTTTGTTATTCAAACACTATTTTTCCTTTCATGTTATATTTTTTAAAAAACGTTTTCTTGGTTATATGTTAATCATATGATGGTAAAAATAATTAGAAATTTACAAAATGTTTGTGTTGCTAATTAAATCACTACAATAAACCAGAATTTAGTATCCCAATTGTGTAAAGAATTATAATTTATAGCTAACAAGAAGTAAATTACTGCAAAGTGCCACCTTTGAGTGGACAAAACACTGCTCCACCGCTCCAAAATTGTGTTTTAATGTGTAATTTTTGTAGAGCGACTCTCCTCATTCCATATGAAACCAATTAAGTCGCTACTACAATTAAATATTAGCAGATGTTACCAAATACAGTACTTGTTAGCTGTCATATCGAAAGCATGCTATTACATGGTAAACATGCATTAATCTATTTCAGACTATAAGGCCCTCTGAACATCAGCAACTGCCTTCTTCTTTCAATGTCACCAACATATATCAAACAGAAACTTCCTTGCTTCTCTTGACACTGTCCAGCTCACAAGCAGTGTCCCATAATTTGTTTCTATCCTTTCTTGTTCAACAAACATTTTAGAGTTTTTTTCTGAGAACACATAGTTGCTGTGCAACCATGATGTTACTAGCTAATCTCAGGAATGAAAACAATCATTTGAACTTCAAGAAAATATTATACTTATTGAGGGAGGATTGTATAAAATTAATAGAATAAATTACAGGAGAAAGTCACCTCTTCACTTTAATTCTTTAGATAACAGTACCTAACTTATATAAGAGTATGACTCATTAGGGGAGAGATTCTTAATTCCAGTCCCCTATGAAGGTCTAAGAGCCCTAGTGACCCTGTAGTTAAGAGCTCGGCTGCTAACCAAAAGGTCTGCATTTTGAATCCACCAGCCGCTCCTTGGAAACCCTATGGGGCAGTTCTACTCTGTCCCAAAGGGTCACTATGAGTCAGAATCAACTCAGTGACAATGGGTTTGGTTTCGGTTTTATGAACTCTTATCAAAATTACGAATTCTATTTAGTGATAATTTCACTTTACCATTTTTATTAGGAGATAATTTTCAATGGGTTTCTCCCATGTCTGCATGTCTTGGGAGCGACACTCACTGCCCTTTGTTCTGTACTCTCTTTTCAAGGATGTTTGTATAGTGATCAGACTTTGAAGATACAGTGTCTCATTCTGAAGCAAAGTATAGACATGTTTACTGCCCAGCATAATAAGAATGATTCCCACAGGAGCAAAGGGCAAGCATGCCTACTTCCGATTATAAAAGCTCCATATTCCTTAAGCTTAGGTTTCTTCTCCTGAAATCTACATGTTTTCAGCAGTCAGCTGGCCCTCTTAGCATCTCCCTGTGAGAACTGGGGCTCAGGAAACCTATGCAAAAATACAGATACCCTCGCTACTGTTACTGCCATAAAAAATAAAGTCCTTTGTCTTTGATCCAGGTGCCTTGTGTCTTTGGCCAGCATCTATGAAACTGTGGCAGGCTAACTTGTTAACTTACAAGCTGAGTAAAATCTCAGACCATTCACATTTCTTAAAATATGTTTTGATGATGAAGATGGAATGCTGACAGAGACATGGGTTTCTTGAATAGGAAGGATGAGGGCACCCGGATTGATAGCAGAATTTAAGGAAAGTGCTTGGGAATTGGTGGTGGATGTGTTGACCAAATTATATGGTCATCCAGGCAATAAATGATCATCCATTTTATTGCCTGTTAATGAGAAGAAATTGGGGAGATAGAGGCTGATCTTCAGGAAGTAGGTTCAGAGAGCACCATACTAACATTACCCTGATTGTTGCTAATTCTCCTTTGTGGGGAGGGGTTGGGGGAGAAAGTGTTCCTGAACATATGATCAGACTCAGGCCCATCCCATTGTAACATCTAATACTAAGATTAGTACTGGAAGGGCAAAAGGTTCTGCTTCCTTTCAGACAACTGTTACAGAGATGGGCACCTACATAAGCAAGCATGAAAGGAAGAAAATTCACAAGCGCTACGGGCAGAAACCAAGGAGCCCTCTTGCTCAGTGGTTAAAGTGATCAGCTGCTAACTGAAAGGTCAGCAGTTCGAAACCACCAGTGGCTCTGTGGGAGAAAGATGTGGAGTCTGCTTCTGTAGAGATTTATAGCCTCGGAAACCCAATGGGGTCACTATGAGTTGAAATTAGCTTGATGGCAGTAGGTTTTTTGGGATGGGCAGAAACCAGGGAAATTTTGTTAGAACTTGACTACTTCATTTTAGAAAAGAGGAGGAGTGCCTTGTAATGCTTGTTAAGGAAGAAAGGAAATAACTGGGCTATTTGCTCAGCACTTCCTACAGTCAATCTTAGATCCATTCAGAGATGATAGTAAAAGTTTTTTTTGTTTGTTTGGTTTTTTTTACCAGTGGGCCCTGGATGCTATAAGGGAGGTTTGGTCTTCCAGAGAACAATTCTGAGACAGAGAAAAACTCTTATGGGAAAACACAGATGAGGCATTGACTAGAATTCAGGCTCTTAGCACCCCAGGTAAGGTTTATGATACCGACAAAGCTGTCCCACTGGAGAATGAGAAACTGACCCAAACCAATATGAAAAGGCACTTCTTAAAATGGGAAGTAAGTGTGTCTCACTTACTGGTGTGCCATCATTCTCTCCCTTTAGTCCACAGATCTCTGCTCCCCCTCTATGATAAGCTCAACTGCTTTAAAAAGAAATATTTTTGGGGTGGGATGCAAGTCTTCTTGTTTTCGAAGAGGTACTGAAGGCCACATATCCAAACATGGGCAACTTTGGGAAGAGGAGGGACTTAAACATTTATGGCTGTATTGGATTCAGTTACCCAAGTCACCATCATGCCTGGCCCCATTGGGGCAGGAGCAGTTGTTAGGCAGTGTTCATAGTGGGGAAAGAAACCTAAGTGACCTTATGGGCAGGACCCATTGAGCTAATTCAATCAACTGTTACTGCAGTTTCTACTACTGAATGCATGATTAATTGTATTGATGTTTTACAAAAATGTAGTCTGAATACTCCTAAGTTCCAGAGGGGATACCCTGATGGGGAAGAGCAACTTTAGGAAAATACTAATACTTTTGGGGACACACAATCCAAATGTCCCCTTTGAGCTACAAGTGCCGGACATCAATGATTTTGCTACTGGATCCTTTGGCAATAAGAGGCAAGCTCCTTGTCATGGTGTCTCTTGGGGTTTTGGAGTCCTCTCCTCTCCAACATGGCTACCAAGTATGCCCCTTTTATAAAACAGCTATTGTTTTGTTACTAGGGTTCTTATTGAACCTGAATACCCGAAACATGGAGGCTTGAGACTCTTTAGCTTGATATTCCCGTTTTGAGGTGGGTTAATTCAAGCTCAACAACTAACAAGGTAGGAAGAACCAGCAACTGGAAATTGTATGTTCAGGAATGCAGCATGACAGAAGAACTGGATGGTAACCCTACCATTAGTTAACGTTTTGATCAAAGAACCTGTAGGAGAATCTTGATCAAAAGGGGGAAAATGGAGACCAGAATTTCAAATTATCATGGAGTCCAAATTTTCTAGAGCCATTGAGGTGGGACAAATCCCTGAAACTACTGTCTTGATATAATCTTCAAACCTTAAACCTTAAACCAAAAATAGCCCCTGAAATCATCTTTAAACCAAACTGGTTGCTGTAAAGTCCATTCTGACTCCTAGTGACTGTGTAGGACAAAGTAGAGCTGCCTCAAAGCGTTTCCGAGGCTGTAAATCTTGACAAAAGCAGACTGCATATCCTTCTCCCTCAGAACGTCTGGAGAGTTTGAACCACTGACTTTGCAGTTCACAATTGAGCATTTAACCACTGCGCCACCTGTAGAAATCAACCAATAGGTTAGCTTAATGAGTAAAGAATGTTTACCTTGAGTATCTTGATCTTTTAGAGAACTATCTCTATGTGGGATCAGATTGACAACAACATTCAAAATGTTGGATAGGAGACTTGAGGGGAGGCAGAGAGTTTATGTTAAGGGGGAAGAACAATTCAGAAAAGGAGGGTGAGAATGGTTGCATACCTTGAAAAATGTAATCAATGTCACTGAATTATAATTATATAGAAATTGTTGAATTGGTGTATGTTTTGCTATGTATGTTCTTAACAACAATAAAGAAATTTTTTAAAATGTGGCAGGCCAGGCCCTAGGGTCATTGCAGCTTTACATAAAAAAGTAGCAGCTGTAACTCTGGGAAAAACTTTAGATCCTCTCTAGCTTCTGAAGCAAAGCTGGCTCAGTAGGGTACTCAATTCACAGAGGTTCCCCTGAATTCGTAAGTCTGGTTCACTGGTATTTCAACTGAATGAAACTTGATGGTGTCTACTACGGTGTTGTGGCTCTTCAGCCTCAGCACTAGCTATGTTGAATTGGAAACAGACGTGCTGTCTTTTTTTAGTGGGCAAAACTCAAGGACATTGTCATAGCTCAGACCAGTACTCTGCTTGATGAAACCTGTTATAATTTTACTGGCTCTTGGGACTTTGCCAGTGACATGCACGTTTGGTTGGCCCCACAAATCATGGTTGTTGATTGAATTGCCTGGGTCACACTTGTAGATATTCATAGTAAGGACCTATTCCTTATAAGTTTCACTACAATCATGAGTCAGTGAGCATGTACTCCCCAGAATGCCAAAATTGCTGCTTGGATCCATGACTGTACTGGGCATGGTGACATCATGGTGTGGGTACAACTTAGAAGACTCCATCATTCTAAAGCTGGGGGTTTGTATCAATGAATAAAGAAAATCACCATGCTCCCACCATAGCCAATTTCAAACTACCAACATAATGTCGCTGAGTGTAGACTTGTGAAGAGATACACACAACTGGCTGTTGCAATACAATACAATTCAGCTCCAGCACATTTAATGCTCGGTCCTAAGTAGGTGCTTGATAAAGGTTTCTTGAATGAATTGTGTTTTATTGTTTAAGGTAATGTATAACAGCATAAAGGAACCCTGGTGACACAGTGGTTAAGCTCTTGGCAGCGAACTGAAAGATCGCCAGCCCACCAGCTGCTCCATGGCAGCCTGCTTCCGTAAAGATTTACAGCATTGGAAACCCTATGGGGTAGTTCTACTCTGTCGTATAGGGTAGCCATGAGTCAGAATCAACTCAACGGCAATTGGTTTTTTTATAACAACGTAAGGAGAACTAGGGACAACAAACTAAATATCTAATGCAGCCTCCAAATATAGCATTAATAAGAAGCATGGATCTAGCTGATCAGGAAAAAAGGGTTCTGAGATAGGAATCTGCATGTATTAATATTTTTGGCTTTGAAATAGTGATCTTTAGCATGAAAATAAAGTAGAGCCTTGCTGAGAAGTGTGAAAAATGAAACTAAATTGAATTATTTTATGATAATTATTTTTCATTGTCAGTAAAAATTGTGGGGCAGTAGGTAAGCTTTAAAAAATAAATTGAATATGATTGAGTGTATAAAGCTGTACTTTCCTGGACATGGCACTTTTAATAGCTGGAAGATATCCAAACAGCACATCTTTGTGAGGTCTGAAAATGACAACTCTTTACCGGTAAACACATCATGCAACACATAATGAAGAAGAAATGCTAGAAGGTAGTCTGCATTAGGATAAGCAGGACAAGAAAGTTTTGTGGGAAAGCTATATTAGCAATATAATGAGGATCCATAAGCATTGGCAAGTTTTCCCCACACATAAAACCTTAGAAGTCTGATTCCCCACCCATATAGTCCCAATTCATCTCACTCATTCATTGCCAAAGGGCACTAATTAGAAGTATCTATCTCTTCAGGTATGCTGGGACAGAGAATCACTAAGAAGTATGCAAACAGTACTATACCCTTTACTGTATTGCTGTTTCTGGTTTCTGGAGATGTAGAAATTGCTCCTGAGAAGACCCACAGAGCACACTCAAAACTCCAGACAAAAGGTAGACAGGAAGCTGCTCCAAGAGGGAAATAGAGGAACTAGGGGTGAGGGAGGACACTGTGTAGGGTAATAGAGGAGAAAATAGTTAGGGACCTAATCCAATATCTAGTTAGACTGACCTTACCCACAAGGCCTAGAAGATGGGATGTAATCAGCAGAAGTTCAACTTGTTGTTAGGTGCTGTCAAGTCAGTTCCAACTCATAGCAACCCTATGCACCACAGTATGAAATACCGCCTGGTCCTGTGCCATGCTCACTATCATTGTTATGCTTGAGCCCATTGTTGCAGCCACTGTGTCAATCCATCTCGTTGAGGGTCTTTCTCTTTTTTGCTGACCCTCTACTTTACCAAGCATGATGTCCTTCTCCAGGGACTGATCTTTCCTGACAACGTGTCCAAAGTATGTAAGACATAGTCTCGCTATTATTCCTTCTAAGGAGCATTCTGGTTGTACCTCTTCCAGTACGACAAACTGACAGACACGTGCAGGAAGTTTAACTAAAGTCCTAAAAACAGGCTTTGTCTAACCTATGTATTCCCTGTTAGCTTGCTTTACATGGAAGCTGTGATAAGGAAAACAAAACAAAACAAAAAAACCTATTGCCGTCCAGTAGATTCTACTCATAGCAACCCTATAAGACAGAGCAGAGCAGCCTCATAGAGTTTCCAAGGAGCACCTAGTGGATTTGAACTGCCAAACTTTTGATTAGCAGCCGAGCTCTTAACCACTGTGTGACCAGGGCTCTGTGATGTGAAAGTAGGTATATATTTATGCTTACTTTTTATAACAGTACCAAAAAAAAAAAAAAAAACCAAACCCATTGCCATTGAAAGGGGCTGCATGAGAATTTCACATTTATTGTCAGCTGTGTAGTATCCTGGATATTGTGGTATTGTTAAAGCATAGCTTGCGTAGTTCACTTCTGCATGCTGCTATGATTCTGCTTTATTATCCAGTGCTGCATGCTCCTATGATTCTGATTTATTTTCCTTCTCTCTTTCCTCCAAAAATTTTAAAATTAACCTAAGTTCATCTTTGGGAGGTAGAACAATAAGTGATACAATCGGAAGGTGAGACAACTGAACAAAGGATCTTCAAGAACACCTGCAGAAGGTCAGTATGTCTGAAACGAGGTCATTGTGCTCACCTCAAAGGGGAACTAACATTCAACAGATTCTTCGGACCCTGACCCTGTCCCGATAAAATCCTCTGATTGGCCTCCAGAAGGGGAGGCAGATTTTGGAGGAGCTCATTCCCCTGTATCTCCTGTATATCAATATACAATAAAACACTCTTGCTGCTCACCTTACCCTTGTCTCAGTAACGGCTTTTGCCACAGGCAGCTCAGACCTGCATTTTGCGGTAACACCGTTGTGTCAGACTTATAGCAATCCTATAGCTCAGGACAGAACTGCCCCTTAGGGTTTCCAAGCAGCGGCTGATGGATCCAAACTGCCAATGTTTTGGTTAGCAGCCAAAAGCTTAACCACTGTGTCACCAGGGTTCCACATAGATCTGTTCCCACAAAGCAGAGGTCACGGGCAATCTCCATGAGAGTGAGTTAGGAATTGCCTTGCTGTAAAGAGCTGTTGAGAAACTTTTTTCCTATTTCTTCTCATGATTATCTTTTAAAGAGTGACCAGTCAATCAATAATACTTATTACCTGACACTACATTACTGCTTATTTATCACTTAGCTCTCCCAATTGACTCTGCCTTGCCTAAGAGAAATATTGAATATATTACATTATTTGAAGCATTATAGAAAAACTACTAACATTCTAGAAAGGTGATTGAGGGAGAATTTGGTGAAACAATATATTTAACAGATTTCTTAGGGAACACAGAATGAAAAGCCTACAATTTCAGCAACATATGATCAGATGAGAATGTAAATATATGTCTGTGGAGGATGCAAAGTGGGATAATCTCATTTATAGGTAATTAACACATTAAATTAACCCATTTTTTGTAAATTTAAATTTAAAACAATAGAATGGTTAAAATACAGCTCTCCTCTGTCTCTCTACAGTTGGCAGTGTTGGAAAATGAATTCATATGGGATGCCAACAGGGCCAAGACCAGGCATGTGTCTCTTTCTCCCTTCTTCTTTTTTAATAAACATAAACATACACACACACCTTCTATCCCATTCTTTTAGTCTCAAACAGTTAATTTTTTCACTCTTCCAATTTTCTCAGATTCACATATTTTACTCTACCTCGATGCTTCTCAAAGTTTGATCCTTCTACCAGTATCAAAATGGTCTGAGGTGCTTGTTCAAAATGCAGATTATGAGCCCCTACACAGAGCACTGGAATCAGAACTGCTGCAGGTGGGCCCAGGCATTTGTATTTCTAACAAGTACTTGCTGTGCTTATGCACACTGAGTTTTAGAATAATCTTCGGATGAGGCAGCAAGGAACCCATTAGCAATGTCAGCAAAGACCTCCACAATATGAGTTAGCCCTTTGTCTTAGTCATCTAGTGCTGTCATAACAGAAATACCACAAGTGGATGGCTTTAACAAAGAGAAATTTATTTTCTCACAGTCTAGAAGGCCAGAAGACCAAATTCAGGGCATCATCTCCAGGGGAGGTTTTTCTCTGTTGGCTGTAGAGGAAGATCTTTCATATCAGTCTTCCCTTGGTCTAGGAGCTTCTCTGCTCAGGGACGCGTTTGGCTCCTGGCGTTGCTTTCTTGGTGATATGCGGTCCCCAACTCTCTGCTTGCTTTCCTTTCATCTCTTGTAAGATAGAAGGTGGTGCAGGCCACACCATTTACATTGGATCAAGAATGTGACCTGAGCAAGGGTGTTACATCCCGCCCTAATCCTCTTCAACATAATCCAATCTTGCCTTATTAACCACAGGCAGAGATTAGGATTTACAACATATAGGAAAATTATATCAATCACAAAATAGGGGACAACCACACAATACTGGGAATCATAGCCTAACCAAGTTGACACATATTTTGGTGGGACACAATTCAATCCACGACACTGTTATTTGGGCAAAGATTATAATAACAAAAAGAAAGAAAGGGAAAGAAGGAAGGAAGGAAGGGAGAGAGGGAAGGAGGAAGGGAAGGAGGGAGGAAAGATGGAAATAAAGAAAGGGGTAAACTGGCATTAGCTCAAAATGAATTATGTATAGTCTTGTAGGATCAAGACAGTCTCTGGAGCCCTCTGGGTTCCCGAACGCTAAAGATCACCCTCTCATCTTTTCTGACTCTGAATAAGGTATGAGATAAGAAAAACAGATTCAGACACATGTTTTTTTCCTTAAACATGATCAAGGCATTTTATAAATTTAACAGAAATTTTATTTAGTGTAAACGCTACGAATACTGTGAAATTTTCCAAAGTTCACAAAATTTTTCTACTTTTGTAAATGATTATTGAAACAGATTGGAAAGCAGATTGTGTCTTTTAAAATACAGTGATTACCTGAAATGGGAGCCTTATCAAAAGAAAGTTAGGGAAAAAAGAAGAAAGGAAGGGAGGGAAGGAGGGAAGATAGAAGGAAGGAAGGTAGAAAGGGAAGAAAATAGAAAATGGGAAATTTTCATATTCAAAATATCAAATATCTTCCTTTCAAATGTTATCCTATTAAATATTTTCCCCTTATATTACATGGATATCCTTTCACCAATTTTCAGTGTTTTAGTCTTGAAAACAAGTTTCTTAAATGCCACGGTTTTTGGGAACGTCAATTGAAATGATTAGGTTCAACTCAATTACAAACTGAGAAACCAATAAATGCACACTTATTTAAAAACCTAATCTTCATAATTTCTATAAAAAGGGAAATATAAAAAAAATTCACTTTTTTAAGCTTTTCAGATGATGAAGAATTTTTATATGCATTAATGCATGTACTATAATTCTTTATTTGATATTGAGTCACATTACACCAATATTTATTTCATCTAAATCTTATGGACATAGGCTAATTGCTTAATTCTATGGCTGATCTACCTGTCATACTTAATTATAGATTGTTGCGAGCTACATCAAAGTTTTGTTGGGTGCCTAAATTGTCTGCTTGTTTATTGGTTTAAGCACAAACTGCCCATTTAAAGAAGATTGTAGTTTATGATATCTGGTTTAGAAAAGCATTTGGCAAGCAGTCCCCTGATAGAGCCTTTCTTGCGCTCTCATTAAAATTCCTAAGAAGATACTGGAAAAAAGATGAGAACTCACAACTCTGACTAAGGAGAGGGAAAGGGGATCTATCCATTGACAGAATCTGCCAGGAATTAGGGAGAATAATTAGTGTTTTCACCTTGTTTCCCCTCATTAAAACACAGCAGCTGAGAAAGGATTAAAAGTTACTTGACCCTGCCCCATTCATGTTCCTGGGCCCAAGACCCAGGGTCTGGAACAGAATTCAATTGTCTTTCCTCCTGGGCCAAGGTTGCTGTTTTGAGACAGTGACAATATTGTTTTCCCAGCCTACTCCCTCACTTTACATACTGTCATTGATCCTTCAAAGCTCAAAAAGTCACTGGGCAGGAATACGGGTAACTGCTGACAGCACTTTGTATTCTAGAGGATGTGGTCCCACAAGTAAAGGGTTGTCAAAAGGACTGGAGAGTGAAGGTAATTTGGCAGTAGTGCACAGCACCTAAACCAATCAAATGACAATGATTGGTAAGGAAGCTAGGTATGGAAGTTGTGCCTGAGTAAACTCTTAACAAATTATTCATTTCTCAGCATCTGCCATATATTTAAGTTTAGTTCTGTTGATCTCAAGCACAATCATCTCCTACCCACCAGGACTGATCTCTGACATTCTGTGCAGATGAAGTTAATGGTAAATCTACAGCTCCTACTAGGACAAAATGCTTTAAGGTGATGATGTTGAACTTTACCCAAGTGAGGCCTGAGATCCTGGAAAACAGAGATGGTTAAAGAAACCACTCTCACTTTTTCTGTTCCACAAATGACTTCAGGCAAGGAACACTTCCCTCTAAGAATTAGATAAGGCTCACAAATGCCTTCCTTGTTTACTGATGACAAGGCCAGACACAACCCCTCCAAATTTCTATTCTTTGCCTTGTAAATGATTCGCTGATTTGGTTATTACCACCTATCAATCAGAGAAAAATGCTTGTTAATCAAACTTTAGTTAAGCTTTACTCCTTCCACTAGGCCCCTTAACTTTGACCCATTCTCAGCCTAAGCCAGTACACAACTCTACCTTAATGACCCCTCCTGAAAATAGGCAGACCTCAGGTAAAACTTTCTTTGATCTGCTATCAAATCACTCCACTCTTTCACCCCACATCCCCACACCCTACTCTTCCTAGCCTTGTTTACTCCTCCCTATAAGGGAAAAACTTTTTTTGCCTATCTCTGAGATGCTTTCAGATCTGATGGTTGAAATATCCCCCTGTGGCAGTGGTCCTCCTCCCCTAGTGCAATGTCTTTTTACTCCCTCTTGCAATAAGTCTCTACTTATCTAAGTCTGGATTTGTTTTTTATTTGACAAAGAATCCTCCTAAGCTCCATTTATTTTTGGCTTTCTTTTGGGGACTGTATTTATTTCAGAACTATGCATACACTCTCCTTTATATCATATATCACCTGACTTTACTCAGACTAGTAGTAATAATCCTTTGTGATCCTTGTAGATATTTTTCTTTCAGGAAAACTTTCCTGACACCCTAAGCCACATGTTCCCATGGCAAACTGTGTCCTAAATTCTGTTTAATTGTTATATTTCACCACCAAATTATAGATTCTTTGAGGGAACAATGTCTTATTCTCCTAATACCTAATCTAGGCACATAGTAGACGTTCTAGAGATACTTGTTGAATGAATAATTTTTAAAAATCAGAAGGCAATTTGCCATGACTCTTCCTTCCTTACACCCTAATCAATAATCTTATGAAGTGGGCAGTGGTCTTAAACACAGCATTGATATGTTCCAAGTATGATCATTTCCTGGTTAGTTAAAAAAAGGCTATCTGGCTCAAGAGGTAGTCAAGGGAGAAAGATAGCTGGCTTTCCTATTTTTAATCAGGCTGGCAGTTTTCTTTCTGTTTCTGGCCTAATACTTACAGGAAATTATTTTCTCAATTCAGTGGCCTCTGCCCTCTAACTGGTGAAAATTTCTCCAACTTTCACACTAATCTGCAAGTCATTCCTAGTGTTTCAGTGCTGGTGTGATTTTCCATCACTTATTGTGTGTTTTCTTCAGGTATTTCAGTGGAAAGTTAGAAGAGATTGTGTCAATGCCACTAGCCAAAATGAACTTTACACCACAAACTTAATTAGAGAAAATTGAAAGACAATTTACTTGAAAGACTTTGGAGTTAACCTTCATAGAAAGTATTCTTTTTCTCCCTCATTCCACCCTGTCTCTGCTTCTCTTGCCTCCTGCTTCCACACTTATCACAAATTGTTGTAATAAGAAGGTGTCCCAGGAAAGGTAGGAGATACAATTCTAGCCACACTTAGCAAGGGCCTAATATGTATCAGATTATATAGAATTATGTTATGATGTACTAACTCTGAGAAATTACTCTTAGTATCTGAACCAGTAGGGTCCCAGCAGAATATACATGTAGTACAAATTAAGATCATTTGGTTAATGATTTTTAAAAGCAGGGTGTAGAAAAACCATAAGGGGAGAGCATGATGCAAGGCTAGTAATGCTGAAATCTCCTTAGTTCACCTAGGCATGAAGGAGCAAATGGAAGGAGTAGTTAGTGGAGCCTGGAAACAAACAGATAGAACTGCCAGCCTGCAACAATAGCGTAGAAAGAGGGCAGCAACAAGAAAATAAATACCCAAATTCACTCTTCTCTATTCCACCAATCTTTTGCCAGTATTCTACATTGGGCAAACACCACCAGAAATCACAGGCAAAAAAGCTTTTTGATATAGTCCATACAGATTGGGGGTCAGCAAACGATGGTCCATGGACCAAATCTAGCTTGCTAAATGTTTTACTATAGCCCATAGACCAAACCCAGCTTTTTTCTTTTTTTTATATGACTTGTAAGCTAACACTATTTTTTTTACATCTTAAAGAGTTCAAAAAAATCAAAAGAAAAATAATATTTTTGTGATGTGAAAATTATATGAAATTCAAATTTCAGTATCTATAGATATTTTTATTAGAACACTGACATGCTCATTTATTTACATATTATCTGTGACTGCTTCTGTGCTATTATAGAGTTGAGTAGTTGCAGCAATGTTACTCAATACTTTGCATTCCTGCTTAAACCAAAATCAAACCTGTTGCCCTCAAGTCGATTCTAGTCATTGCTACCCTACAGGACAGAATAGAACGGCCCCACAGGGTTTCCAAGGAGCAGCTGGTAGATTTGAACTGCCTACTTTTTAGTTAGCAGCCATAGCTCTTAACCATGGCACCATCAGGGCTCCTCCTTAGAGCACTACAAATCACAGTAACACAGTTATGACTCAACAGTGTTTTGAGTACCATATTTACCACTGTGTTCTATTTTATTATTATTATTTTTTTCATTACTAGTGAATACTTACCATGTCAAAATAAGAAGAGAATGGTGGGCTTTAAACATCCATGCTTTTAAGGAAAAGTGGGGTACGGGTTATTTTGATATGGAATTTGATGAAAAGAATTGTGTTTATTTTACAATGATACTATAACTGTGCTAAAAAATACAATATACATTGATGTTAACATAAGCACTCATGACAATATTCCAAATTTTCAGGAAGGTGAAGTCAGAAAAAATAGAAAAGTTTAAATGAAATATTTAATCACAGCAGAATTTCTTGACAACAATAAAAAATGAAAATGAGTTTGGAACCAAACTAAGTTTCTGAGTGGTTCATTTGTAAGCCAAGCAAAAGAAATTCATTTACTGATGGTGAGTTAATTAAATTGTCTTATTGCTGTAGCCAAGAGAAGGAGCCCAGAGAAAATGAAATTGTTTAAGATCATTAGCTTTTCAGTAAAAACAATTGTTCAAAGAGTTGAAGACAATGGAAACAACAGCAACAGTCAATTAAAAAAAAATTGATTTCAAGTGTTTTTCCATAGCTCTTGGTGAGTCAACAGATGTTGCTGATATTGATCAGATGTTGTTTATTTTGAGCAGCCAATGCCAAATTTGAAGTGACTAAAGAATCAGCATATGTGAATATTCTGTGTGGACAGGCAAGAATACTACCAAAAAAGTTGAGAAAACACAGTTTCAGTGCAACCTGAAGTAGAATCTGCTAAGATGTATTACAGTTAATGCTGGTAAATATATATATGTGTGTGTGTGTGTGTGTATGTGTGTGTGTGTGCATACAGACCAATATCCCTTATGAATACAGATGCAAAAATCCTCAGCAAAGTACTAGTGAACAGACTCCAACAGTATATTAAAAGAGTCATATAGCATGACCAAGTGGGTTTTATTCCAGGAATGCAAGGATGGTTCAAGATTAGAAAATTAATTGACATAATACACCACATCAAAAGAAAAAAGGAAAAGAACCACATGATCATTGTTATGAATGCAGAAAAAATATTTGATGAAATCCAACACCCTTGTGATGAAAAACCTAAAGAAGATTAGAAGGGAAATTCCTCAATATGACTCAGGGCATATATAAGAAGCCAACAGCCAACATTATAATTAAAGGAGAAAGAGAGCTTTCCCCTTGAAATCAGGAACAAGAAAATGTGCCCATTCTCACCACTTCTATTCAATATTTTACTAGAAGTCCTGGCCTGAGCAATAAGATAAGAAAAAGAACTAAAATGTATCCAGATTGGAAAGGAAGAAGTAGAATTATCTCTATTCACAGATGACATAATCCTATAAGTAGAAAATCTCCAAGAGTCCACAGGAAAGTTTCTACAACTAATAGAGGAATATTGCAAAGTTGCAAGGTACAAGGTCAACAAAGAAAAATCAGTTGTGTTTCTATATACCAGCAATGAGAAATCTTAAAGGGAAATTAGGGAAATGATTCCATTCACCACAGCATATAAGAGAATAAAATATCTAGCAGTAAGTCTAACCAGGGGTGTGAAGGACTTATACAATGAAAATTATAAAACACTCCTGAAAGAGATTAAAGAATACTTAAATAAATGGGAAAATGCTCCATGTTCATGAATTGGAAGAGTTTTACCATTGTTAAGATGTCAATACTACACAAAGCAATCTATGGATTCAGTGCAATACCGATCAAAATTCCAACAGGATTCTTTACAGGAATGCAAAAATGAATACCAAACTTGACGTAGAATGGCAAGTGTCTCTAAATAGCTAAAGCAATGTTGAAAGAGAAGAACAAAGTAGGAGGACTCACATTTTCTGATTTTAAAACATATTATACAGCTATAGTAATCAAACCAGCCTGCACTGGTATAACAATAGACACATCGACCAATGGAATAGAATTGAAAGTCCAGCAATAAACCCATTTCTGGTCAACTAATTTTTGAAAAAGGTGCTAAGTCCATTAGATGGGGAAGGAATAGTCTCTTCAACAAATGGTGCTGGGAAAATCGGATTTCCACAAGAAGAAAAATGAAATAGGATCCTTGGCTCATACCATACAAAAAACAAAATCAAAGTGAATTAAGGATCTAAATGTTCAAACTAAAAGCATAAAATTCTTAGAAGAAAATGCAGGGGCAATGCTGTCGGGACTAGCTGTTAATAATGGATTATCTAGTATAATAACAAAAGCACAAACAGCAAAAGACAAGATAGATAAGTGGGACCTCATAAAAATTAAAAACTTTTGTTCATCAAAAGACTTTACCAAAAAAGTGAAAAGCTACTGACCAGGAGAATATCTTTAGAAACCATATAGCCAATAAGAATCTAATAACATACATACATATATATATCTTTGACAGCTTAACAACAAAAAGACAAATGACCTAGTCATAAAATGGGCAAATGACTTGAATAAACATTTCACCAAAGAGGACATTCAAATGTCACCAAACACACACAGACACACACACACACACACACACACACACAAAGATGCTTAACATTATTAGTCATCAGAGAGATGCAAATCAAGATCACAATGAGATACCATTTCACTTCCATAGCTGAAGCCCTGGTAGCACAGTGGTTAAGCATTCAGCTGCTAACCAAAAAGTCAGCAGTTCAAATTCACCAGCCGCTCCTTAGAAACTCTATGGGGCAGTTTTACTCTGTCCTACCCATCGGTATGAGTCAGAATTGACTTGACAGCAATGGGTTTGGTGGATGGCTAAGATTTAAAAAACAAAGAAAATAACAAGTGCTGGTGAGGATGTGGGGAAACTGGAACACTTATCCTTTGCTGGTGGGAATTAAAAATGGTACAGCTGTTGTGGAAAACAATCTGGTGGTTTCTTAAAAAATTAATAATAGAACTACTATGTGACCCAGCAATTTCAATCCAAGGTATATAAAGAAAAGACTTGAAAAGCAAAGACTGAAACAGATACTTGTATACCACTGTTTATTGCAGCATTAGGCACAATAGCCAATAGGTGGAAACAACCTAAATGCCCACCAGTGGATGAATGGATAACCAAAGAGTGGCACATGCATATAATGAAATACTACTCAGCCAGTAAGAGAAATTAAATTTTGATACATGCTACTATAAGAATGGAGCTTGAAGACATTATGCTGAGTGAAATAAGTCAATCACAAAAGGGCAAATATTCTATGACCTCACTTATTTAAAAAGACAAGAACGGGTAAATGCGTAGAGACCAAAGTTTATTAGTTGTTACCAGGGATGGGAGGGAGGGGGAAAGGATGAGTTACTGTTTATAGAGTACTGACTTTCAGGTTACAATGATGGAAAAATTGCATTGATTAAGGGTAGGGTTGCACAGCTGAGTAATATAATCTCTGTTAATAAGATGTACACCCGTAAAAAGTTGTGTGATAGATACATTTACAACAATGACCAAAAAAGAAAAAAGAGCAGATGCAGAGGCTGCTTATGTATGACCAAAAATTTAGCTCCATGGTTTGGAGGTTTAAGGTCATGGCTTCATGGGTCATCCCAGTTAAGTAGCCCAATAAAATGTATAGTGCTTCTCTTCTACCTCCTAGTTTGTTGCATAGTGCCTGGGGTCTTAAAAATTTGCAAGTGGCCATCCAAGTCACAACAATTGGTCTGCATTCACCTTGAACAACAGAAGAAGGAGAGTCAGGAATAAAAGAAGAAAATGGAATGTATGGCCAATTGCCTCCATAAACAACTGCCTCCTTTGCCATGAGGCTGGAACTGGATGATACCTGGCTACCATTACCAAACATTTTGATCAAAGATTCCATAGAAGAATCCTGATCAAAGTAGAGGTGGGGGGGTGGGGGGGGGGGGGGAGAGGAATGAAGAACAGAATTTCAAATTCTCATGGATTCTAAACTTTTTGGAGCCATGGAGGCTGGATGAACCCCTGAAACTATTGCCCTGAGATAATCTTTAAACTTTAAACCAAAAATATCCCCTCAAGTCTTTCTAAAACCAAACAGTACTTTAACTTAACTAGTAAAGAGTGTCTGCCTTGAACACTGCATTTTCTTAAGATTTATCTATATGGAATCAAATTGACTATAGCAACTCGGAAGATTAGATAGCAACTTTAGGGGGCAGCACACATATGTAAATAGTGGAGAAATAACTTGAAAAGGAATGTGAGAATGGTTTCACAACTTAAAGAATGTAATCAATGATGATGATACTTGAATTGGTGTGCTTTTTGCTGTGCGTATTCTCAACAACAAAAATATAAAATGTGTATGTGTATGGTAGAAAAATAATTCTAATTCTAATTTCTTTTATCTGGGCTTAAGTGCCTGTCTAAAAGTCTTTCTTTATCCAAATAGGTTATAGGCGAGAGGAGTGGGTAAACTGACTTTCCATATATAAATCTTCAATTAGTGCCTCTGTTTTCAGCCATATAGCTCTCCCTGTCCCTTTGCTGAACTTGCCATGTAAATTGGCTCCATCTGTGAATACAGTTGCCAGGATGTATATTGCAGACAGTCACTTCTTCTGGTCTCCCTGGCCAATCAGTAATAGTAATTTACTTCGAATTTTTCAGATATTTGTTGAAATATTTAATCATCAATGGCCCATTTACATGTTCTCCTTGGTTTAATTCCTTCTGTATTTTTGAATCAAGTTTTCACAGGGAGAAGAAATAAAAATAAGACATGTGTCTCAGTCTCTCATATTGAAACTGGAAACACGCATTCAACAAATATTCATTGAACACCATTACGGGTCAGCACTCTGCCGTATATTCATGAGCAAAACAAAAATCGTCATTACCCTTAGAGATTTTACCCTCTAGTGGGAAGAAAAATTGATGAGTAAACAGTCAAAATATACTAAACTATTATGGTGAGTAATATGAAGAGAAAGGACAGAATCCTGTGAGACAGAATGATAGAGGAGACCAACTTTCAATTTGGTGCTCAGGGAATAATAACAACACCACTAAATAGAAACAATTTAGTCATTAAGTAAAGTTGTCCCCTGAAGGATAATCAAGAGCAAAGCATGCAAAGAGAAGGTGGCTAGAATATTATAGGCAAAAGAACTCTATTTGGAAAGTCCTTTTTCTAGGAGAAATGAGTGAATTCAAGCAATTGAAAGAAAGCCAGAGTCTGACTGAGAGAGTAGTAGACCGAGAAGAGTTTAGAGACGAAAGCAGGGTCCAATTTATTCAAGGCGTTATAAACTACAGAAGAGCATAGATTTTATGTACACTGAAATATTTCAGTCAAGGTTATGCCATAAATTAGTTGGTGTTTTAAGAAGATCATTTTTCTTTTCTGAAGATAATATGTTGGAGGGAAAAGGTGGGAAGTAGGGATAATAATCAGGAGATTATCTCAGTAATTTAGGTGAGAGATAATAGTGGACTGAGCTAAGATAATGAGGAAGAGAAAGGAAAGATAATAGATTTAATTGGGTGTGAAAGATAGAATCACTGAGACTTATCAAGGAATTGTTTATGGAAAATGAGGGAAAGAGAGGAATCCAGACTCTTGAATATTTTATTACAAAATAGATTGTCTGGTGGAATTTTTATTGAGATGGGGAAGACTAAGGAAGGGAAGAATGGCTTGTAAAATATCCATATGCAAATACCAAGAAGAGAAGGCTGGACTGAAGATTTGAATTTTGTTTTATTGGTACATATGTGGCAATGAAAACCATGTGATTAGATAAGATGACTTAAGGAGAAAGAAAAAAAAGAAGAGGGAACAGAGCCAAGTGCTTAGGTCAGAAAGAAGCAAAAATGCCAAGAAAGGAGACTGAGGAATAATATAATTAGAAAGATGCAGGGAAAAAACCCGGGAAATTCTGTATCACGAAAGTCAAGAGAAAAGAGAGTTCACAGAAAAGAATTTTTCAAATGAGAGACAGAAAGGTATGCATTAGAGATGACATTATGAAGATCATTGTTTACTTCAATAATGGCAATTTCAGAGAATTGGGAATGCAAGTTAGATAGGAGAATGTGGAAGAACAAATGAGAGATAAGGAAGTGATTGGCAAAAGCAGGTGTACAAAAGTTTTGTAAGACTTTTAGATATGAAGTAGACCAGAAAAGACTGAATGGCCATATTGGGTAAAGAAGGGTTTTGTTTATTTGTTTGGTTGCAAGATGAAAGACATCACATCTTATGTAAAACTTCTTATCCAATTGATCAGGCCCAGAGATATGCCTCTAATGCTATGGATGGCCTGACAAGGGAAGACACTTCTTCAGTCCTTGAACAACAGCCTCAGCAGTTGTCCTCAATGTGTGACTTAAAATTATTATAACTTTAGACGTGTGTCATGATACGAAACATGTTGTGAAGCAGTGACTCTGATATAAGAAAATCATCCAGGAGATAAAGTAAGCTTAATGATGTAGGAGGAAGTGAAAATAACCAGAAGCAGTCATGGAAAAGGCGGCATATATGGAATGATTCCCCTGTGCCGAGAGAAAAAAAGTCCCCTCCCTTTTTTTCAGGAAAAAAAGAGAGAAGTTGCCGGAAGATGCAGGCAGGTTTATAGTTTTGTTTTTGAAAAGATGATGGACATATCTTCAAGTGATTTCTATTTTCTATATAAAATACAAGGCAAGATTATCATGTGAAAGTGAGAAGGAAAGTGGTAGAGTATTATTTGAAGAATAAGGTGGAAATGTTGAATAGTTATTGCAAAGAGAAGTAGAGAACAATTTTAGTTGGTAGAATGGTTGTATGCCTGTTGAGGCCCTACGTTTGTTGGACTATTCTGGTTAAAGAAGATGGAATATTGTTAAATTTAATAACATAACGATTTTTATATATTGCCTAAATTCTAGTATAGCTACAATGGCAACTCCAGGAGGCCAAGGATGTTTGTCTCCCTTAGGGCTTTATCCTTGACATTATGTGCAAAATAAGCACACAGTAAATATTTTTTGAGTGAATGAATGAACGAACACCAATCCTGACTCCTACAAAAGGATTTTAAGGGGCCAAGAGGTTGTTCAACAAATTACAACATTGATTTTTGGGGAAGAGCCATGTTTAGTCAATTTATTTATCATCTCTTCCATCGTCTCCTTTTCTACATTTTTCCTCTCTTCAAATAAAATAAAATATTGGAGCCACCACTTCCAGCCAAACCCTTTTAAAAAATATTGCTCCCTAATGTAAAGGTTGATTTTCAGCCAAAAGGCCTATAACTGATTTAATTGGACAAATATTAGAACAAATTAAAAATTTAATCATAAATCCTCCAAGTAAGAATTATCTTTCTAGCATAATATTTCCATTCTGGATGGTCCTTTCACAGAGAATGCCAAAGTCAGCTCTTTTCAATGAATCTTCTACAGCATCAGATTTAAGCTACAGCTTTAACTTGATTGACTCCACTTTATTTTCTGCTTCAAGGAAACCTGTTGCCTCTGTTGGCATATTTACTGCTGCCCTTGCAGATATATGAAATATCCCAAGCATAACATGACCACAGGTGGTAGAAAGCTCACTTTAATCAAGCCCTCGCTGTGTTCCTAGAACTGCCACTGGCAGCCCTTGGTTCATGGTTGATTATCATTGCTTAGCCTGACACTGGTTGTGTAGGGGCTCTAATGCATTTAATTTTAATAGAGCACAATGTAGCATCTTTATCTTTCAGTTTTCAAGAGAGTAAATATTTATTGCTCACTACTCTCCAGCTAGTTCAAGGATGACTTCTCTGTCTGAGCTAAGGAATTTCAGTGTATGATGCTTTCTATTTAAAACAAGTAGGCAGGTGATGTGAGATGGTTTGATCTTCCCCAGTGACTATAAAGCATTTCAAGAAGCTTTATGCTTCCTTAGAAAAATATAAAGGGTCTATAGAAAAGCCATGTTATAGTAACCAAATGGATATTATCATTGTCTGCTTCTGGGGAAACCAAGCTTGAGGTTTGTTTACCAATCTCAAGTAGGAAGTGGTGCGTGACTGCTTCTGATTTGAGTGGAGCACACTGCCTTTCATCTTCACAGCTCTAACACCTGTCTGTGAAATTGAAATGTAGTCTTGGAAGAGATTTTATCCTCTGCTAGCTGCAGGGTAAAAGCAGCATTTCTAGCTACTCTTAAGGCCTTGGGGGAGAATATCAGGAAAAGCAGAGAAAATGCATTATAAAACCTTGCAGAAGGAGTGATCTGATTAGACTGAGTCTGCCTCTTGTACCTATAGGTTAATCACAGAGAGGGGGTTAAAAATTGCTTGGGATCATTGCAGAACTGTAGGACAATGGGAATTATGAACTCTGAATTACAAAAATTAACTAAGGATATCTGATCCTATCCATATAAAAGAGGTATGCACATTCCTCTCTTCTCTTCTGTCAAATTAATTTAAAAAATCTGAAATATGGCCTTTACATATTATACTAACCTGTTGCAGTGACCTCATGTGTTTCAGAGTAGAACTGTGATCCACAGAGTTTTCAACTTTGTGACCTTTTGAAAGTAGATCACCAGGCCTTTTGTCTTAGTCTACCTTTGTCTGGAAGCTCCACTGAAACCTGTTCAGCATCATAAACCAAAAAAAACGAAAACCAAAAAGTCGTTGCTGTTGAGTCGATTCTGACTCCTAGCAACCCTATAGGGCAGAGTAAAACTGCCCCATAGATTTTCCAAGGAGCACCTGGTAGATTCGAATTACCAATCTTTTGGTTAGCAGGCGTAGCTCTTAACCACTAAGCCAGCAGGGTTTCCATTCAGCATCATAGCAACATGCAAAACTTCAAAGACAGGTGAGTTGTGGCTGTACATAAGGTGCATTGGCCAGGAATCAAACTCAGGTCTCCTGCATTCAAGGCAAAAAGCCTTTTCTCCAATCAATAATCTGCCTGCTGACAAAGCTGAATGAGAGAAATGGACACAGACAAGAAAATCCCAGAGAAATATCACGAGAATCATTGGATTTATCCCACCCTGAAGACTACCCTCCTCTTGGTCTTCTAGTTACATGATCAATACATTTACCTACAGTTTGACCCAATTTTGGTTTTATGCTACTTACAGATGAAAACATTCTGACTGATACATACCGCTATTATTATTATTGATTAATTAGTTGCAGTACTCTACAAAGGGTGCCAAGTATGTTCTATGTGTTATTTCCCTTGACCCTCATAACAATATAAGGAGCTCCAGTGGCGCAGTAGTTAAGTGATTGGCTGGCTGCTAACAAAAGGTTGGTAGTCCAAACCTGCCAGCTTCTCCATGGGAGAAAGATGTGGCAGTCTGCCTCCATAAAGATTACAGCCTTGGAAAAAATAATATAAAGTAAGTATTATAGTTGAATTTTACAGATGAAGCCCAGAATTACATAGATGGTAAATGGTAGAGGCTGTACTTGAAATGAAATCTGACTCAAAATCTGCAAGGCTATTTTGTCTCAACACTATTCAATGATCATTATATTAAAAGCTTTAGGGGAAATTCAAAGCAAGTATCTAGGTGAGTACTTTTTTTCTTTTTCTTTTTTAATTTTATTGTGTTTTAGGTGAAAGTTTACGGTGCAGATTAGTTTCTCATTCAAAAATTTATGTACAAATTGTTTTGTGACATTAGTTACAATCCCCACAATGTGTCAGCGTTCTCCCCCCTTCCCTTTACACCTTGGGTTTCCCGCGCCCATTCAACCAATTTTCCTGTCCCTTCCTGCCTAATTGTCTTTATTTTTGGACAGATGTTGCCCATTAGGTCTCGGATACTTGACTGAACTAAGAAGCAGTTTCCTCACGTGTTATTGTTTGTTTTATAGGCCTGTCTAATCTTCTGCTGAAAGGTGGACTTCAGCAGAGTGTCTGGGGGCAATAGTCTCAGGGTTTCCTCCAGTCTCTGTCAGACCAGTAAGTCTGGTCTTTTTTTCTGTGAATGTGAGTTTTGCTCTAGCTGGGACCCTCTATTGTGATCCTTGGTCAGAGTGATCAGTGGTGGTAGCAGGGCACCATTTAATTCTTCTGGGCTAAGGCTGGTGGAGGCTGTGGTTTATGTGGTCCATTAGTCCTTTGGACGAATATTTTCCTTGTGTCTTTGGTTTTCTTCATTCTCCTTTGCTCTGAACATGATGGGACCGATAGAAGTATCTTAGACAGCTGCTTGCAAGCTTTTAAGACCCTAGATGCTACTCACCAAAGTAGGATATAGAATAGTTTCTTTATGAACTATGTTATGACAATTGTCCTAGATGTACCCCAAAACTATGGTACCCAGCCCTGAGCCCCAGCAACTCAGTCCCTCATGGTGTTTGGATGTGTCTAGGAAGCTTCTATGACTTTGCCTTGGACATGTTGTGCTGACTTCCCTATATTTTGTATTGTCTTTCCTTTCATCAGAGTTAACACTTGTTTGCTATCTGGTTAGTGATTTCCTCTCCCCTCCCTTCCCGTCCCTCCTAACTATCAAAGATTGTTTTTTCTGTGTGTAAAGTTTTTCTTGAGTTTTTATAATAGTGGTCTCATACAATATTTTTCCTTTTCTGATTAACTTATTTCACTCAGCCCTCCAAATTCAAGATGTTTTTCAAATTCATCATTGTTCTTTATAGTTGAGTCATACTCCATTGTGTGTATGTACCATAGTTTATTTATCCATCGGTCTGTTGATGGGCACCTATGTTGTTTCCATTGTTTTACTATTGTGAATAATGCTGCAATGAACATGGGTGTTCATGTGTCTATTTGTGTGACAGCTCCTATTTCTCTAGGATATATTCCTATGAGTGGGATTGCTGGATCTTATGGTATTTCTATTTCTAGCTTTTTAAGGAGGCGTCATATCATTTTCCACAGTGCTTGTACCATTTTATATTCCCACCAGCAGTGCATAAGAGTTCCAATCTTCCTGCAACCTCTTCAACATTTGTTATTTTCTGGTTTTTTTTTTTTTTTTATTAATGCCAGTAATGTCAGAGTGAGTTGGTGTATCTTATTGTAGTTTTCATTTGCATTTCTCTAATGGGTAGTGATTGCAAGCATTTCCTCATGTGTCTGTTAGCCTCCTGAATGTCTTCTTTGATGAACTGTCTGTTCATATCTTTGGCCTGTTTTTTAATTGGATTTTTTGTCTTTTTGTTATTTGAAGTATTCTATAGATTTTAGAGATTAGACCCTTGTTGGATATGTTGTAGCCAAAGTTTTCTTCCCTGTCTGTAGGTTCTCTTTTTACTCTTTTGGTAAATTCTTCTGATGCGCATAAGTGTTTAATTTTTAGGAGTTACCTGTTGTCTAGTTTATCTTCTGGTGTTTGTACATTGTTAGTTATTGTTTGTATACTATTTATGCCATGTATTAGGGCCCCTAGTCTTGTCCCTATTTTTCTTCCATGATCTTTATCACTTGATGTTTTATATATTAGGTCTTTGATCCATTTTGGGTTAGTTTTTGTGTATGACGTGAAGTATGGTCCTGTTTTGTTTTTTTTACAGATGGACATTCAGTTTTGCCAGCACCATTTGTTAAAAAGACTGTCTTTTTCCCCACTTAATGGACTTTGGGCCTTTGTCAAAGGTCACCTGACCATAGGTGGATGGATTTACATCTGAGTTCTCAGTTCTTTTCCACTGGTTTATGTGTCTGTTGTTGTTCCGGTACCAGGTTGTTTTGATTACAGTGGCTATATAGTAGGTTGTGAAATCAGGTAGTGTGAGGCCTCCTACTTTGTTCTTTCTCTTCGATAACACTTTGCTTATCCAGGACCTCTTTCCTTTCCATATAAAGCTGGTGATTTATTTTTCCATCACATTGTAGAAAGCTGTTTGTATTTGGATTGAGATTGCATTATATATGTAGATTGCTCTGGGTAGGATTGATATTTTCACAATGTTGAGTCTTCCTATCTATGAGCATGGTATATTTTTCCATTTATGTAGGTCTCTTTTGGTTTCTTGCAATAGTGTTTTGTAGTTTTCTTTGTATAGGTCTTTTATATCCTTGGTTAAATTTATTACTAATTATTTTATATTTTTAGAGGCTATTACAAATAGTATTGTTTTCCTGATTTCCATTCCAAAGATCTCTTCGTTGGTGTATAAGATCCAACTGCTTTTTGTATGTTGGTCTTGTATCCTGCTATCTGCTGAATCTTCCTGTTAGTTCCGGTAGTTTTCTTATGGAATCTCTGGGGTTCTCAATGTCTAGAATCATATCTTCCGCAAATAGGTTAGTTTTAATTCTTCCTTTCAAATCTGAATGCCTTTTATTTCTTTTTCTTGCCTTATTGCTCTAGCTAGGGCTTCCAGCACAGTTTTAAAGAGAAGTGGTGATAAAGGGCATCCTTGTCTGTTCCAATTCTCAGGGTGAATGTTTTCAGCCTCTCTCTTGACAATGATGTTGGCTGTTGGTTTTGTATAGATTCCCTTTATTATCTTGAAGAATTTCCATTCTATTCATATTTTATTGAGAATTTTTATCAGAAATAAGTGTTGGACTTTATCAAATGCCTTTTCTGCATCAATTAAAATGATCATGTGATTCTTTTCTTTTGTTCTATTTATGTGGTTGATTATGCCGTTTGATTTTCTAGTGTTGAATCATCCTTGCATACCTCATATGAATCCCACTTGGTCATGGTGTATAGTTTTTTGATATGATGGTGAATTCTACTTGTCCATTTTCTCTAGGTTCTCAAGTTTGTTGGAGTGCAATTTTTCATCGTATTCTGTTACGATCCTTTTTAATTAAGTTGGGTCTGTTGTAATGTCACTCATCTCATTTCTTATTTGGATTATTTGGTTCCTCTCTTGTTTTTGTCAGTTTGGCCAAGAGTTTGTTGATTTTATTGATTTTTTCAAAGAACCACTTTTTGATCTTTTTAATTGTTTCTATTGTTTTTCTGTACTCTGTGTCATTTATTTCTGCTCTAATCTTTATTATTTCCTTTTTCTGGTAGCTGTGGGCTTCTTTTGCTGTTCTCTTTCTATTTGTTCCAGTAGTAAGGCTAACTTTTTGATTTTGGCTCATTCTTTTTTTTTATGTATGCATTTATTGCTGTAAATTAACCTCTAAGTATTTCCTTTACCGTGTCCCAAAGGTTTTGGTATGAAGTGTTTTCATTCTCATATGATTCTAGGAACATTTTATTCCATCTTTGATTTCTTCTATTACTCAATCATTTTTAAGCAAGATGTTGTTCAGTTTTCATGTATTTTTTTTCCTTACTCTTCTTGTTATTAATTTCTACTTTTATGGCATTGTGATCAGAGAGAATACTTTGTATTATTTCAATGTTTTGGATTTTACTGAGTGTTGCTTTGTGGCCTAAAATGTGATCTATTCTGAAGAATGTTCCATGTGCATTGGAAAAGAATATATACTTTGCCGCTGTTGGGTTAAGTGTTCTATATATGTCTATGAGGTCAATTTGTTTGATTTTGGCCTTTAGATGTTCTGTATCTTTGTTGAATTTTTTTCTAGATGTTCTTCCCTTTACTGAAAGTGGTGTGTTGAAGTCTCCTACTACTATTGTGGAACTGTCTTTTTCTCTTTTCAGTGCTGTTAGAGTTTTACATATTCTGGAGCCCTGTTGTTGAGCACACAGATATTTATTAAGGTTATGTCTTCTTGGTGGATTGTCCCTTTAATCATTATATAATGTCCTTTCTTGTCTTTTATGGTAGATTTTCCCATAAAGTCTATTTTATCTGAGATTAGTATAGTCACTCCTGCCCTTCTGTGGTTATAGTCCATTTGATATATATTTTTCCATCCTTTGATTTTTAATATATGTATGTCTTTGTGTCTAAGGTATGTCTTTTGTAGACAGCTTATTTACGGGTCATGTTTTTCTATCCATTCTGCCACCCTTTGTCTCTTTACAGGTGCATTTAAACCATTTATATTCAGTGTGACTATCAATAGGTATGAGCTTATTACTTACTTTCCTGTGCTGAGTTCTTTTTGTTTGTGAATTTACCTTTTTTTTTTCTTTTGTTATTATAGATTTTGTGTTTACTGAGACTTTATGTTTTTATTCTTTTTTATTCTGATGAGTTGGTTTGTTAATTTTCTTTGTGGTTATCTTGAAATTTACCCTTATCTTCCTAAGTTGGAACTAGTCTGTCTTGGTCATCTAGTGCTGCTATAACAGAAATACCAAAAGTGGATGGCTTTAACAAAGAAGAATATATTTTCTCACAGTCTAGGGGGCTAGAAGTCCAATTTCAGGGCATCAGCTTTCTCTGCTGGCTCTGGATGAAGGTCTATGTCATCAATCATCCCTTGGCCTAGGAGCTTCTCTGAGCAGGAACCTTGGGTCCAAAGGACACGCTTTGTTCCTGGCACTGCTTTCTTGGTGGTAAGAGGTTCCCCTGTCTCTCTGCTGGCCTCTCTCTTTTATATCACAAAAGAAATTGGCTTAAGACACTATTTAATCTTGTAGTTCTCATCCATATAACTGCCACTAATCCATGTCATTACATCATAGTGATAGGATTTACAATACATAGGGAAATCACATCAGATGACAAAATGGTAGACAATCATACAATACTGGTAATAATGACCTTGCCAAGTTGACAGATATTTTTGGGGAACACAGTTCAATCCATGGCACAGTCTGTTATTACTTGATATTGCCTTGACTTCCTCTCCATTTAAAAGTTCTATAGCTACACTGTTTATGCCCCCTTTTATTATTTTGACATTGTTGTATGCAGATTGAAGTCTTTTCCTGTTTTAAGTCTTCTAGCTTTGTTTTATTATTAGTAGTTCTTCACCTAGGTTGGTATTTGGCAGATGCTGTCTTGTGTCCTAGACTCTGGTTGTTGTCTGATGTTGTTGGTTCTCAAACCAAAGGATTCCATTTAATATTTTATAAGTTGGGTTTGGTTTTCATGAATTCCCTTAATTTCTGTTTATCTGAAAATTTCCTAATTTAACATCATATCTGAGAGAGAATTTTGTAGGATATGTTATTCTTGGTTGGCAGATTTTTCTTTCAAGGTTTTATGTATGTCATCCCATTGCCTTCTTGCCTGTATATTTTCTGACAACTAATCAGAGCTTAGTCTTATTGTTTCCCCTTTGAAAGCAAATTTCATTTTTCCCAAGCTGCTCTCAGGATTCTTTCTTTGTCTTTGGTTTTCACAAGTGTGATTATGATATGTCTTTGTGACTTTCTTTTGGGTCTATCATGTATGGGGTTCACTGAACTCCTTGGATCATCAATTTTTCATCTTTCATGATATTTGGGTAATTTTCTCCCAGTAAATCTTCAACAATCTTCATTTTCCAGTTTCTCCCTCTGTTCTAGAACTCTGATCACATGCAAATTTTTGCTCTTGATTGAGTCCCACATAATCGTTAGGTTTTCTTCATTCTTTCCTCTGATGTCTTCTCAAAGTGGCGTCCATGGATTTGTCTTCAATCTCACTGATTCTGTCTTCTGCTGTTTCAAATTTACTCCTAGAACCTTCTATTGCCTTGTCCATTTATGAAATTTTATTGTTTATAATCTGGATTTCTAGTTCCTTTTTTTCTATGATTTCAAATTGTTCATAAATTTTGATGTTTGGTTCTGTTTTTCCTGAATGTTTCTATTGCTTTGTTTGTGTTTTCCATGATTTTGTCAATTTTTTCCTTGTTTTTGTCTGTGTTTTCCTTGATCTCTTTCCTAATCCGTTGGAGAACCCTAAATATTAGTCTTTTGAATTCTATACCAGGTAGTTTCATTGCCTCTTCTTCTACCAGAGGTCGTCTGATTATTTTTGTACTTTTGATTTTCAATATGTTTGACATTGTCTGCTGTCTCTGAGACATTAAGGTGCTATTTTCTTTATTGATTGATTATACGTTCATTTGTTTCATCCTGTTTCTTTTTTTGTTTTGATATGTTTGGATGGATGGGCCAGCTATGTTCTTTTGCTTTTTCGCCTGTGGGAATGATAGCTCTCAGTACCTTGTCCCAGTGGGCAGGGCAGCAGAAGGCTTTACTCTACACTGTCCACTTTACTCTACACTGGATTGGTGAGGTGACTGAGGGTGGACTGGGCAGGCATTGTCTACCTCCTGATGTTTGTCCAGAAGTGTGGGAGTGTTCACAGCCCCTTGTCAGATAGTCAGGGTTGTCAAATAGAGTGGTATGGGCTCACTTCCCACTGTTCAGCAGCTGGTCAAGTGGCAGGAGGGGAGGGGCAGTGCAGGCCCAGTGCATCTGTAGGCCTGATCTTTGAGAACACTCTGTCCATGTGACAAGGTAGGGCCTGTGTGAATGGAGGATAGCATACGGGGCTGGGAGGAGGTGGTTGAGGGAGAAAGAAAAGAAAAAGAAAGAAAATTTTTAAAATATGGTATCTGGCCTGTGGGGGTGGTATGCACCTGGGGCTTGGTGGGAATGGGGGGAAAGTGATGTTTGGAGTTCAGTGGGAGGTAGGAAGAAAATACAGAAAGAAAAAGGAAAAAGAAAAATAACAAAATAAATGATGGTGAGGTGGGGGCCAGCCGACGTGGGTGGGGTGGACCTAGGGGAGTGGAGGGCCAGTGCACCAGTGGCACCTTATCCATGGTGGTGCAATGTGGGCTGGTGGGAAGGTAGGTGAGTACCTTTTTTTTAATACTTTTTTAAATTGTACTTTAGAAGAACGTTTACAGAACAAATAGTTTCTCATTAAACAGTTACTACACATATTGTTTTATGACAATGGTTAACAACCCCAAGACATGTCAACACTGTCCCTTCTCAGCCTTGGTTTCCCTATTAATAGCTTTCCTATCCCCTCCTGCTTCTAGTCTTTGTCCCTGGACTGCTGTGCCCCATTAGTCTCTCTTTGTTTTATGGGGCTGTCTAATCTTTGGGTGAATGGTGAACCTCGGGAGTGACTTCATTACTGAGCTAAAAAGCTAACTAGGGGCCATACTCTCAGGGTTTTCCAGTCTCTGTCAGGCCAGTAACTCTGATCTTTTTTTGTGAGTTAGAATTCTGTTCTACCTTTTTCTCCAGCTCTGTTCAGGAATCTCTGTTGTGATCCTGGTCAGAGAAGTCAGTGGTGGTAGCTGGGCACCATCTGGTTGTACTGGACTCAGTCTGTTGGAGGCCCTGGTAGCTGTGGTCCATTTGTCCTTTGGACTAATCGTTTCCTTGTATCCAGTTTTCTTCATTCTTCCTTGCTCCTGAAGGGGTGAGACCAGTAGAGTATCTTAGATGGCTGCTCACAGACTTTGAAGACCCTAGATGCTACTCATCAAAGTAGAATGAAGAACATTTTCTTTATAAACTGTGTTATGGCAATTGAGTTGATGTTCCCTGAGACCATGGTCCCCACAGCCCTCTGCCTAACAATTCAGTCCCTCGGGGAGTTTGGATGTGTCTGTGAGCTTCCAGGACCTTTCCCTGTACAAGTTGTGCTGGCTTCCCCAGTATTGTGTACTGTTTTACACTTAACCAAAGATACCACTTATCTATTGTCTACTTACTTCCCTCCTTTCCATCCCTCATAACCAGTAAAGATTGTTTCTTTTTGTGTGTAAACTTTTTCAAGAGTTTTTATAGTAGTGGTCTCATACAATATTTGTTGTTTTGTGATTGGCTTATTTCACTCAGCATAATGTGCTCCAGTTTCATCCATGTTATGAGATGCTTCACAGATTCATCATTGTTCTTTATCATCACATAATACTCCATTGAGTGTATGTGCCACAGTTTGTTTATGAATTCACCTGTTGATGAACTTCTACGTTATTTCCGTCTTTTTGCTATTGTGAACAATGCTGCAATCAACACGGGTGTGCATTTGTCTACTTGTGTGATGACTCTTATATATCCTAGGATATATTCCTAGGAATGGGATTGCTGGATCATATGGTATTTCTAGTTGTAGCTTTTTAAGGAAGCACCATATCATTTTCCAAAACGGTTGTATCATTTTGCATTCCCACCAGCAATGCATAAGTGTTCCGATCGCCCTGCAGCCCCTCCAACATTTGTTATTTCCAGTGTTTTTGATTCTTGCTGGTAATGTCGGGGTGAGATGGTATCTCATTGTGGTTTTAATTTGCATTTCTCTAATGGCTAGTGATCGCCAGCATTTCCTCATGTGTCTGTTGGCCATTTGAATGTCTTCTTTGGTGAAGTGTCTGTTCATTTCCTTTGCTACTTTTTTTAATAGGATTATTTGTCTTTTTGTTGTAGAGGTGTTGGATTTTCTTGTAGATTATGGAGATTAGACCTTTGTCTGACTTGTACCGTCCAAAAATTTTTTCCCAGTCTGTAGGTTCTCTTTTGACTCTTTTGGTGAAGTCTTTTGAAGAGCATAGATGTTTGATTTTTAGAAGATCCCAGCTATCTAGTTTATCTGTTGGGATTTTTGTGTTGATGTTTATGGTTTGTATCCTGTTAATGCCATGTATTAAGGCCTGAAGTGTTGGTCCTATTTGTTCTTCTATGAATTTTATAGTTTGAGTCTTTATATTCAGGTCTTTGATCCATTTTGAAGTAGTTTTTGTGTATGGTGTGAGGTATGGGTCCTGTTTCATTTTTCTACAAATGGATATCCAGTTTTGCCAGCACCGTTTGTTAAAAAGACTGTCTTTTCCCCATTTGATGTATTTTGGGCCCTTGTCAAAGATCAGGTGACCGTAGGTGGATGGATTTACATCTGGGTTCTCAATTCTGTTCCATTGGTCAATGTCTCTGTTGTTGTACCACTACCAGGCTGTTTTGACTACTGTAGCTGAATAGTAGGTTCTCAAGACAGGTAGTGTGAGTCCTCCAACTTTATTCTTCTTCTTCAGTAGTGCTTTACTTATTCGGGGCTTCTTTCCTTTCCATATAAAGTTAATAATTAGTTTTTCCATCTCTTTGAAGAATGTTGTTGGTATTTGGATCGGGATTGCATTGTATTTGTAAATTGCTTTAGGTAGAATTGCCATTTTCACAATATTGAGTCTGCCTATCCATGAGCATGGTATGTTTTTCCATTTATGTAGATCCCTTTGGGTTTCATGCAGCAGTGTTTTGTAGTTTTCTTTGTATAGGTCTTTTACATTCCTGGTCAGATTTATTCCTAAGTATTTTATCTTTTTAGGGGCTATTGAAAATGGTGTTCATTTCCTGATCTCCTTTTCATCGTTCTCTTTACTGCTGTATAGGAATCCAACTGATTTTTGAATGTTTATCTTGTATCCTGCTACTCTGCTGAATCTTTCTATTAGTTCCAGTAGATTTCTCGTGGAGTCTTTAGGGTTTTCTATGCATAGTATCATATCATGTGCAAACAGGGAGAGTTTAACTTCTTCATTACCAATTTGGATGCCCTTTATTTCTTTTTCTTGCCTTATTACTCTAGCTAGAACTTCCAGTACAATGTTAAATAGGAGTGGTGATAAAGGGCATCCTTGTCTTGTTCCTGTTTTCAAGGGGAATGTTTTCAGCCTCTCTCCATTAAGAATGATGTTGGCTATTGGTTTTTCATAGATGCCCTTTATTATGTTGAGAAATTTCCCTTCTATACCTATTTTATTGAGAGCTTTTTCAGGAATGGGTGTTGGACTTTGTCAAATGCCTTTTCTGCGTCAATTGAGATGATCATGTGATTTTTTTCTTTCCTTTTATTTATGTGGTGGATTATGTTGATGGATTTTCTAATGTTAAACAATCCTTGCATACCTGGTATGAATCCTACTTGGTAGTGGTGTATTATTTTTTGATATGATACTGAATTCTATTGGCTAGAATTTTGTTCAGAATTCTTGCATCTATATTCATGAGAGATATTGGTATGTAATTTTCTTTTTTTGTGACACTTTTGCCTGGTTTTCATATCAGCGTTATGCTGGCTTCATAGAATGAATTTGGAAGTGTTACTTCCTCTTCTATGCTCTGAAATAGCTTGAGTAGTACTGGTACAAACTGTTCTGTAAATGTTTTGTAGAATTCTCCAGTGAAGCCATCTGGGCCATGGCTTTTTTTGGTTGGGAGATCTTTTACTACCTTTTCAATCTCTTCTGTTATTATGGGTCTGTTCAGATTTTCAACATCACTTTGTTGTAGTTTGGGTAGGCTGTGTGTTTCTAGAAATTTATCCATTTCCTCTAGGTTTTCAAATTTGTTGGAATATAGTTTTTGATAATATTCTGTTATAATCCTTTTTATTTCAGTTGGGTCTGTTGTAATGTCCCCCATTTTATTTCTTATTTGGGTTATTTGTGTCCTCTGCTGTTTTTCTTTTGTCAGTCTGGCCAGTGGTTTGTCGATTGTGTTGATTCTTTCAAAGAACCAACTTTTGGTTTTGTTGATTCTTTCTATTGTTTTTCTGTTCTCTATTTCATTTATTTGTGCTCTGATATTTACTATTTCCTTTCTTCCGGTGGTTGTAGGCTTTTTTTGTTGTTCTCTTTCTATTTGTTTGAGTTCTGTAGTTAATGTTTTGATTTTGTCCCTTTCTTCTTTTTTGATATGTGCATCTATTGCTATAAATTGTCCTCTGAGGACTGCCTTTGCTGTGTCCCAAAGGTTTTGGTATGATGTGTTTTCATTTTCATTTGATTCTAGGAATTTTTTAATTCCATCTCTGATTTCTTCTATTACCCATTGATGTGTAAGCAGATTATTATTCAGTTTCCATGTGTTTTATTTTTTTCCCTTGCTCTTTCTAGTGTTAATTTCTACCTTGATGGCATTGTGGTCAGAGAAGATACTGTGAATTATCTCAGCGTTTTGGATCTTGTTGAGGATTGCTCTGTGGCCTAAGATGTGGTCTATTCTGGAGAACGTTCCATGTGCATTGGAAAAGAATGTGTACTTTGCAGCGGTTGGATGGATTGTTCTATATATGTCTATGAGGTCCAGTTGGCTGATTGTGTCCTTTAGGTCTTCTGTATCTTTGCTGAGTTTCTTTTTAGTTGTTCTGTGCTTTACTGAGAGTGGTGTGTTGAAGTCTCCTACTATTATTGTGGAACTGTCAATTTCTCTTTTCAGTGCTGTTAGAGTTTGTTTTATGTATTTTGGAGCCCTGTCACTGGGTGCATAGATATTTATTATGGTTATGTCTTAATGATGGATCATCCCCTTAATCATTATATAGTGTCCTTCTTTGTCTTTTATGGTAGATTTTGTTTTAAAGTCTATTTTATCTGAGATTAGAATTGCCACTCCTGCTCTTTTTTGATAGTTGTTAGCTTGATATATTTTTTTCCAACCTTTGATTTTTAATAAATTCACATCTTTTTTTCTAAAGTGTGTTTCTTGTAGACAGCAAATTGATGGATCCTGTTTTCTTATCCATTTTGCCACTCTCCATCTCTTTATGGGTGCATTGAGTCCATTTACGTTCAGTGTAATTATTGATAGATGGAAGTTTGTTGCTGTCATATTGTAGTGCTTTTTTTTTGTGGTGCTGAAGTTTTCTTTCTTCTTCTTACTCTCTTGTGCTGAGTTACTTTTGTTTGTGGATTTTGTGTTCATTTCTTTTGTTTTTGTAGGTTTTGTTTTTGTTGAGACTTTATGTTTTTTGTCTTTATTTTTATGAGTTGGTTTGTTAACTTTCTTTGTGGTTACCATGAATTTTACCCTTATCTTTATAATTTTGAAGCAGTCTAACCTTACTTCATATCTCCTTGCCTTCCTCTCGTTTAGAAGGTTCTATACCTATGCCGTTTGTTCCCTCTTTCATTGTTCTGATGTTGTTGTCATCCTTTGATTGATTTCCCTGATTCCCTGTTGTATTTCTTTTGTTTTTGGAAGTCCTCTGTAGTTCAGTTCCTAGAATGGTATCTGGTTCATGTGAACCTGCGTCCTAGGTCCTAGGTCCTGCCTGAGGGCTGAAGCTGTTTGTCCTCAGATCGAAGAACTCCCTTTAATAATTCTTGTATGTTTGGTTTGACTTTTGCATATTCCTTTAGTTTCTGTTTATCTGGAAATGACCTAATTTCACGATCAAATTTGAATGAGAGTTTTGCAGGATATATTATTCTTGGCTGACAATTTTTTTCTTTCAAGATTTTATATATGTCATCCCATTGCCTTCTTGCCTGCATGGTTTCTGCTGAATAATCTGAGCTTAGTCTTATTGTTTCTCCTCTGTATGTGACTTCTTGTTTTTCACGAGCTGCTCTCAGGATTCTTTGTTTGTCTTTGATTTTGGCGAGTGTGAATATGATATGTGTTGGTGATTTTCTTTTGTGGTCTCTTCTATATGGGGTTCGTTGAGCATCTTGGATGGCCAGCTTTTCATTTTTCATGACATTGGGAAAGTTTTCTGTCAGCTGTTCGTCAATTATCCTCTCTGTGTATTCTGTTTTCTCCCCGTGTTCTGGGATGCCAATCACTCGTAAGTTTTTGCTTTTAATTGTGTCCCACATAACTCTCAGGGTCTCTTCATTTTTCTTTGTTCTTTTTTCTGAGTTTTCCTGAAACAAAGTTGTATCCAAGTGTTTGTCTTCAGTTCCACTGATCCTGTCTTCCATGGTTTCAAATCTACTTCTCAGGCCTTCTATGACACCATCCATTTCTGCAATCTTGTTGTTTATGTTTTGGATTTGTAATTGTTATTTTTGTATAATTTCGAGTTGTGAATTTATTTTGGCATTTTGTTCCTGCATCATCTTCCTGAATTCTTCCAATTTTTTGTCTGTATTTTCCATAAATTTGTCTATTTTTTCCTCATGTTTGTCAGCTTTTTGCCTCAGTTATTGGAAAGTTCCGAGTATTAGTGATTTGAGTTCCGTATCAGGTACTTCTAGTGCATTTTCTTCCACAGGAGAGTTATCTGGTGTTTTAATTTGGATGCCTATTGGAGCCATCTTGTCTTGTTTTTGTAAATGTTTTGATATTGTTTGCTGTTTTCGGGGCATTCAGTAGATATTTCTCTCGATAATTGATTGTAGTTTTTTTTGTTTGTTTGTTTCGCCCTTGTGGTACAGCTGGGCAGATCTAGCTGAGGAGGAGCCACTGGGACGGGTTGTTTGTGGCACTCACTGCAGCCACCAGGACGGTCGGTAGTCAGTGCTGGGCAGGTTCCAATAGGGCGTGCCTGCATAGCTTGGTGGTGTGATGTCTAGTGCACGCTGCAGGTAGGTAGGGTGCAGCGGGAAGATGGTTATGTGTGAAGCTAAGCTGGATATGGGAGAGAGGAGAGAGGTGCAGGAGCAAAAAGCATACAAACATAAAAGAATGCTAGGGGAGCTTGTCGTTGGAATGTACAGATGAGAGACTATGGGATGGAGGAAACCAGAAGGGGGAAGAGAAAGAAAAGGAAAGAATGAACAAATAAAAATAAGAAAAGTTAAAGAACTTCAAAGTTCCCAGGGATCCCCCCAATGCAGTTATGAGGTCTGGGGGAGTCGGTCTCAGTTTTCACAGCACAGCCTGGCCAGAATGTACAGAGGCATACATCGCCTGGTGTTCAGAGATCAGAAAGAGAAGGAAGAGATAGAGAGACGCGAAATTAAGCAATGAAGAAAGACAAAAGGGAAAAAGAGGGAAAAGATGACAAAACTAATCAAAAAAAGAAGAAAAATAAAATTAAAAAAAGAGGAAAAAAAAAAAAAAGCAACACCAGCAGTCAGTGCCAACAAATGGGACCCAGAGAGCCCCCACTCAGGGGTGCAAATTCCAAGAAGCCGGCAGTCTCGGGGTTAAGAGATCGTGGTGACGGGAAGCAGAGGGGCAAACGAACAAAGGCCCCGGGATCTCACCAGCGCGGCAGCCCAGACCCGGAAGCAGCCACATGCCCGAAAGCAGCCCCGCAGGCCCGGAGGAGAGAGTAAAGACGGCACTCAGAACCAGGCCCCCAGGCAAAAGGAGGGGGAGGCGGCAGAAAAAGCTTCACCAGCAGCCAGCAAACGGCTCTCAGAAAGCCGCCAGCCTGGGCGCGTGGAATCCAAGCACCGGCACCCCCCAGCCCAGGGACCCCTGCCACGGAAAGCAGAGGGGCAAACGAACAAAGGCCCCGGGGTCTCACCAGCGCAGCAGCCCAGACCTGGAAGCAGCCACACGCCCGAACACAGCCCCACAGCCCCGCAGGAGAGAGCAAAGACGGCACTCGGAACAAGGCACCCAGGCAAAAGGAGGGGGAGGCGGCAGAAAAAGCTTCGCCAGCGGCCAGCAAACGGCTCTCAGAAAGCCGCCAGCCCAGGCGCGTGGAATCCAAGCACCGGCGCCCCCCAGCCCAGGGACGCTGGCCATGGAAAGCAGGGGAGCCCCAGCCGAGGCGGAGAGGGGTGGGGGGTGGGAAAGCGCGCACCGCAGTTTACCGGTCGTCCTGTCTCCCACTGGATGCTCTGCAAGGCTGCTCTCCCGTTCGCTGGTCTCCGATAGGAATCCAAGATGGTGGATCCGCGCTGCGTTAGCTGGTAAGGAATCTCTGCATGAGTCTCTCCTTGCTCTCTGTTCTCTTTTAGTATTCTCACTCCGTTTGGTGTTTGGCTGAGTTCTTTATCTCTTCATTTGGTGTTCTAGGGTTTCAGGATATTTGATTCTCTGATAGGCTTAGTTTTTCGGATCTTTGCTGTGGATGGACGGTGTGGTGCTTCTGCCTAGAGCGCCATCTTGCCCCGCCTTCTCCATCTGATTTTTGAATGTTTATCTTGTATCCTGCTACTCTCCTGAATCTTTCTATTAGTTCCAGTAGATTTCTCGTGGAGTCTTTAGGGTTTTCTATGTATAGTATCATATCAATTGCAAACAGGGAAAGTTTAACTTCTTCATTACAAGTTTGGATGCCCTTTATTTTTTTTCTTCCCATATTGCTCTAGCTAGAACTTCCAGCAAAATGTTAAACAAGGGTGGAGATAAAGGGCATCCGTGTCTTGTTCCTGTTTTCAAGGGGAATGTTTTCAGCCTCTCCCCATTAAGAATGATGTTGGAAACTCTAACAGCACTGAAAAGAGAAATTGACAGTTCAAAAATAATAGTAGGAGACTTCAACACACCACTCTCAGTAAAGGACAGAACAACTGAAAAGAAACTCAGCAAAGATACAGAAGACCTAAAGGACACAATCAGCCAACTGGACCTCATAGACATATATAGAACACTCCATCCAACCGCTGCAAAGTACACATTCCTTTCCAAAGCACATAGAACGTTCTCCAGAATAGACCACATCTTAGGCCACAGAGCAATCCTCAACAAGATCCAAAACGCTGAGATAATTCACAGTATCTTCTCTGACCACAATGCCATCAAGGTAGAAATTAACACTAGAAAGAGCAAGGAAAAAAAATCAAACAAATGGAAACTAAATAATACTCTGCTTACACATCAATGGATAATACAAGAAATCAGAGATGGAATTAAAAAATTCCTAGAATCAAATGAAAATGAAAACACATCATACCAAAACCTTTGGGACACAGCAAAGGCAGTCTTCAGAGGACAACTGATAGCAATAGATGCACATATCAAAAAAGAAGAAAGGGACAAAATCAAAACATTAACTACAGAACTCAAACAAATAGAAAGAGAACAGCAAAAAAAAAAAAAAAAAAAAAAAAAAAAGCCTACAATCTCCGGAAGAAAGGAGATAGTAAAGATCAGAGCAGAAATAAATGAAATAGAGAACAGAAAAACAATAGAAAGAATCAACAAAACCAAAAGTTGGTTCTTTGAAAGAATCAACAAAATCGACAAACCACTGGCCAGACTCACAAAAGAAAAACAGCAGAGGGCACAAAAAACCCAAATAAGAAATGAAACGGGAGGCATTACAACAGACCCAACTGAAATAAAAAGGATTATAACAGAGTATTATGAAAAACTATATTCCAACAAATTTGAAAACCTAGAGGAAATGGACAAATTTCCAGAAACACACGGCCTACCCAAACTACAACAAAGTGACATTGAAAATCTGAATAGACCCATAACAGGAGAAGAGATTGCAAAGGTAATAAAAAAACTCCCAACCGAAAAAATTCCTGGCCCAGATGGCTTCACTGGAGAATTCTACAAAACATTTACAGAAGAGCTTGTACCAGTTCTACTCAAGCTATTTCAGAGCATAGAAGAGGAAGCAACACTTCCAAATTCATTCTATGAAGCCAGCATAATGCTGATACGAAAACCAGGCAAAGACATCGCAAAAAAAGAAAATTACAGACCAATATCTCTCATGAATATAGATGCAAAAATTCTGAACAAAATTCTAGCCAATAGAATTCAGTATCATATCAAAAAAATAATACACCACGACCAAGTATGATTCATACCAGGTATGCAAGGATGGTTTAACATTAGAAAATCCATCAACGTAATTCACCACATAAATGAAAGGAAAGAAAAAAATCACATGATCATCTCAATTGACGCAGAAAAGGCATCTGACAAAGTCCAACACCCATTCCTGAAAAAGCTCTCAATAAAATAGGTATAGATAGGAAATTTATCAACATAATAAAGGGCATCTATGCAAAACCAACAGCCAACATCATTCTTAATGGAGAGAGGCTGAAAACATTCCCCTTGAAAACAGGAACAAGACAAGGATGCCCTTTATCACCACTCCTATTTAACATTGTACTGGAAGATCTAGCTAGAGCAATAAGGCAAGAAAAAGAAATAAAGGGCATCCAAATTGGTAATGAAGAAGTTAAACTCTCCCTGTTTGCAGATGATATGATACTATACATAGAAAACCCTAACGACTCCATGAGAAATCTTCTGGAACTAATAGAAAGATTCAGCAGAGTAGCAGGATACAAGATAAACATTCAAAAATCAGATGGATTCTTATACACCAGTAAAGAGAACGATGAAAAGGAGATCAGGAAATAAATACCATTTTCAATAGCCCCTAAAAAGATAAAATACTTAGGAATAAATCTTACCAGGAATGTAAAAGACTTATACAAAGAAAACTACAAAACACTGCTGCATGAAACCCAAAGGAATCTACATAAATGGAAAAACATACCATGCTCATGGATAGGCAGACTCAACATTGTGAAAATGGCAATTCTACCTAAAGCAATTTACAAATACAATGCAATCCCGATCCAAATACCAACAACATTCTTCAAAGAGATGGAAAAACTAATTATTAACTTTATATGGAAAGGAAAGAAGCCCCGAATAAGTAAAATACTACTGAAGAAGAATAAAGTTGGAAGACTCACACTACCTGACTTGAGAACCTACTATACAACTACAGTAGTCAAAACAGCCTGGTACTGGTACAACAACAGAGACATTGACCAATGGAACAGAATTGAGAACCCAGATGTAAATCCATCCACCTACAATCACCTGATTTTCAACAAGGGCCCAAGGTCCATCAAATGGGGAAAAGACAGTCTTTTTAAGAAATGGTGCTGGCAAAACTGGATATCCATTTGTAGAAAAATGAAACAGGACCCATAACTCACACCATGTACAAAAACTACTTCAAAATGGATCAAAGACCTGAATATAAAGACTCAAACTATAAAATTCATAGAAGAAAAAATAGGACCAACACTTCAGGCCTTAATACATGGCATTAACAGGATACAAACCATAAACATTCAACACACAAAACCCAACAGATAAACTAGATAACTGGGATCTTCTAAAAATCAAACACCTATGCTCTTCAAAAGACTTCACCAAAAGAGTCAAAAGAGAACCTACTGGGAAAAAATTTTTGGACAGTACAAGTCAGACAAAGGTCTAATCTCCATAATCTACAAGAAAATCCAACACCTCTACAACAAAAAGACAAACAATCCTATCAAAAAATGGGCAAAGGAAATGAGCAGACACTTCACCGAAGAAGACATTCAAATGGCCAACAGACACATGAGGAAATGCTCGCGTTCACTAGCCATTAGAGAAATGCAAATTAAAACCACAATGAGATACCATCTCACCCCGGCATTACTGGCACGAATCAAAAATACTGGAAATAACAAATGTTGGAGGAGCTGCGGGGAGATGGGAACTCTTATACACTGCTGGTGGGAATGCAAAATGATACAACCATTTTGGAAAATGATATGGCGTTTCCTCAGAAAGCTAGAAATAGACAAACCATTCAATCCAGCAATCCCACTCCTAGGAATATATCCTAGAGAAATAAGTGTCGTCACTTGAATAGACATGCACACCTATGTTCATGGCAGCATTGTTGACAATAGCAAAATGATGGAAACAACGTAGGTGCCCATCAACAGATGAATGGATGAACAAACTATGGTACATACACACAATGGAGTACTATGCAATGAGAAAGAACAACAATGAATCTGTGTACCATCTCATAACATGGATGAAACTGGAGGACATTATGCTGAGTGAAATAAGTCAATCACAAAAGAACAAATATTGTATGAGACCTCTATTGTAAAAACCCATGAAAAAATTCACATGAAAAATGTAACAGTCCTTGTTGGTTACCAGGGATGGGAGGGGTGGGGGGAATACTAAATAGGCAATAGATAAGTGGTATCTTGGGTGAGACAGTACACAGTACAAGGGAAACTAACACAACCTGCACAAGGAAAGGTCATGGAGGCCCCATGGACACATCCAAACTCCCCTGAGGGACTGAGTTGCTGGACGGAGGGTTCTGGGGACCATGGTCTCAGGGAATATCTGGCTCAATTGGCATGACACTTCACATAAAGATAATGATCTACATTCTACATTGGTGAGTAGTGTCTGGGGTCTTAAGAGCCTGTAGGCGGCCATCTAATATACGACACTGGTCTCATCCCTTCGGGAGCAAGGGAGAATGAAGAGAACAGGATACAACGAAAAGATTAGTCCAAAGGACTAATTGACCACAGCTACCAAGCCCTCCACTGGACTGAGTCCATTACAGCTAGATGGTGCCCGGCTACCACCGCTGACTGCTCTGACCAGGATCACAACAGAGGGTTCTGAATAGAGCTGGAGAAGTATGTAGAGCATAATTCTAACTCACAAAAAAAAAAAAAAAAGACCAGATTTACTGGCGTAAAGGAGACTGGAGAAACCTCAAGAGTATGGCCCCCAGACCCCCTTTCAGCTCAGAGGTGAAGTTACCTTCGAGGTTCACTGTTCACCCTGGGAGTGGACAGCCCAGTAAAACTAAATTAGACTAACGAGGTACAGGAGTCCAGTGACAAGGGCCAGAAGGCAGAGGGGGAGTAGGAAGCTGATGATAAGGAACACAAGTTGAGTAAAGATACTGTTGATGTGTTGTGAGATTGTTAACCACTATTACAGGGCAACATTTGTAGTAACTGTTAAATAGGAGGCTATTTTGTCCTGTAAGCCTTCATCTTGGGTGAGAATGGCAGCACAATTGGAAGAGCATAGTCAATGTCACTTAAATGTGTACGTAAAAAGTTTTGAAATGGTGTATCTTTGGCTATGTGTATTTTCACCAAAAAAAAAAAAAAAAAAAAAAAAGCTGAGAATTCAGAGGGTTAAAATGTTGTGGGGTTGTTAACCAAAGTCATAAAACAGCATGTGTACTACTGTTACATGAGAAACTGTTTGTTATGTAAGCCTGCACCTGAAGTACAATAAAATATTTAAAAAAAAAAAGAATGATGTTGGCCACTGGTTTTGCATAGATGCCCTTTATTATGTTGAGAAATTTCCCTTCTATACCTATTTTATTGAGAGTTTTTATCAGGAATGGGTGTTGGACTTTGTCAAATGCCTTTTCTCCGTCCATTGGGATGATCATGTGATTCTTTTCTTTCCTTTTATTTATGTGGTGGCTTACATTGATTGATTTTCTAATGTTGAACCAATCTTGCATACCTGGTATGAATCCTACTTGGTAGTGGTGTATTATTTTTTTCATATGATGCTGAATTCTATTGGCTAGAATTTTGTTAAGAATTTTCGCATCTATATTCATGAGAGATATTGGTATGTAATTTTCTTTTTTTGTGACATTTTTGCCTGGTTTTCATATCAGCGTTATGCTGGCTTCATAGAATGAATTCGGAAGTGTTGCTTCCTCTTCTATGCTCTGAAATAGCTTGAGTAGTACTGGTACAAACTGTTCTGTAAATGTTTTGTAGAATTCTCCAGTGAAGCCATCTGGGCCATGGCTTTTTTTGGTTGGGAGATCTTTTACTACCTTTTCAATCTCTTCTCTTATTATGGGTCTGTTCAGATTTTCAACATCACTTTGTTGTAGTTTGGGTAGGCTGTGTGTTTCTAGAAATTTATCCATTTCCTCTAGGTTTTCAAATTTGTTGGAATATAGTTTTTGATAATATTCTGTTATAATCCTTTTTATTTCAGTTGGGTCTGTTGTAATGTCCCCCATTTTATTTCTTATTTGGGTTATTTGTGTCCTCTCCTGTTTTTCTTTTGTCAGTCTGGCCAGTGGTTTGTCGATTTTGTTGATTCTTTCAAAGATCCAACTTTTGGTTTTGTTGATTCTTTCTATTGTTTTTCTGTTCTCTATTTCATTTATTTCTGCTCTGATCTTTACTATCTCCTTTCTTCCGGTGGTTGTAGGCTTTTTTTGCTGTTCTCTTTCTATTTGTTTGAGTTCTGTAGTTAATGTTTTGATTTTGTCCCTTTCTTCTTTTTTGATATGTGCATCTGTTGCTATCAATTGTCCTCTGAGGACTGCCTTTGCTGTGTCCCAAAGGTTTTGGTATGATGTGTTTTCATTTTCATTTGATTCTAGGAATTTTTTAATTCCATCTCTGATTTCTTGTATTATCCATTGATGTGTAAGCAGAGTATTATTCAGTTTCCATGTGTTTGATTTTTTTTCCTTGCTCTTTCTAGTGTTAATTTCTACCTTGATGGCATTGTGGTCAGAGAAGATATTGTGAATTATCTCAGCGTTTTGGATCTTGTTGAGGATTGCTCTGTGGCCTAAGATGTGGTCTATTCTGGAGAACGTTCCATGTGTATTGGAAAAGAATGTGTACTTTGCAGTGGTTGGATGGAGTGTTCTATATATGTCTATGAGGTCCAGTTGGCTGATTGTGTCCTTTAGGTCTTCTGTATCTTTGCTGATTTTCTTTTTAGTTGTTTTTTCCTTTACTGAGAGTGGTGTGGTGGAGTCTCCTACTATTATTGTGGAACTGTCAATTTCTCTTTTCAGTGTTTTTAGAGTTTGTTTTATGTTTTTTGGAGCTCTGTCATTGGGTGCGTAGATGTTTATTATGGTTCTGTCTTCATGATGGATCCTCCCCTTAATCATTATATTGTGTCCTTTTTTGTCTTTTATGGTGGATTTTGATTTAAAGTCTATTTTATCAGAGAACAGAATTGCCACTCCTGCTCTTTTTTGGTAGTTGTTAGCTTGATATAGTTTTTTCCAACCTTTGACTTTTAATAAATTCACATCTTTATTTCTAAGGTGTGTCTGTTGTAGACACCGTATTTATGGATCTTGTTTTCTTATCCATTCTGTCACTCTCTGTCTCTTTATGGGTGCATTGAGTCCATTTACATTTAGTGTAATTATTGATAGAGGTGGGTTTGTTGCTGTCATTTTGTAGTGCTTTTTTTGTGGTGCTGAAGTTTTCTCTGTTCTTCTTACTCTCTTGTGCTGAGTTACTTTCATTTGTGGATTCTTTTTTTTCATTTCTTTTGTTTTTGTAGGTTTTGTTTTTGCCGATACTTTACGTTTTTCGTCTTTATTTTTATGAGTTGGTTTATTAACTTTCTTTGTGGTTACCATGAATTTTACCCTTATCTTTCTAAGTTTGAAGCAGTCTACCCTTACTTGGTATCGCCTTGCCTTCCTCTCCATTAGAAGGTTCTGCACCTATGCCGTTTATTCCCTCTTTTATTGTTTTGATGTTGTTGTCATTTATTGATTAACTGCTCTGATTCCCTGTTGTATTTCTTTTGGGTTTGGGTAGTCCTTGAGAGTTCATTTCCTAGATTGGTATCTGGCTCGTACGATCCTGCGTCCTAGGTTCTGCCTGTGAGCTGAAGCTGTTTTTCTCAGATCAAAGAACTCCCTTTAATAATTCTTGTAAATTTGGTTTGACTTTTACATATTCCCTTAATTTCTGTTTATCTAGAAATGACCTAATTTCACCATCAAATTTGAATGAGAGTTTTGCAGGATATATTATTCTTGGCTGACAATTTTTTTCTTTCAAGATATTATATACGTCATCCCATTGCGTTCTTGCCTGCATGGTTTCTGCCGAATAATCTGAGCTTAGTCTTATTGTGTCTCCTCTGTATGTGACTTCTTGTTTTTCATGAGCTGCTCTCAGGATTCTTTGTTTGTCTTTGGTTTTGGCAAGTGTGAATATGATATGCGTTGGTGATTTTCTTTTGTGGCTTCTTCTATATGGGGTTCATTGAGCTTCTTGGATGGCCAGCTTTTCATCTTTCATGATATTGGGGAAGTTTTCTGTCAGGAGTTCCTCAGTGATCCTCTCTGTGTTTTCTGTTTTCTCCTCCTGTTCTGGAATGCCAATTGCTCGTAAATTTTTGCTTTTAATTGTGTCCCAGATAACTCTCAGGGTCTTTTCATTTTTCTTTCTTCTTTTTTCTGAGTTTTCCTGAAACAGAGTAGTATCCAACTGTTTGTCTTCAATTCCATTGATCCTGTCTTCCACGGTTTCAAATCTGCTCTTCAGCCCTTGTATGACATCATCCATTTTTGAAATCTTGTTGTTTATCTTTTGGATTTCTAATTGTTGTTTTTGTATAATTTCTAGTTGTGAATTTATTTTGGCATTTTGTTCCTGCATCATCTTCCTGAATTCTTTAAATTTTTTGTCTGTATTTTCCATGAATTTGTCTATTTTTTCCTCATGTTTGTCAGCTTTTTGCCTCAGTTCTTGGAGAATTCTGAGGATTGGAGATTGGAATTCCCTATGAGGTAGTTCTAGTGCATTTTCTTGCACAGGAGAGTCATCTGGTGTCTTATTTTGGACACCTACTGGAACCATGCTATCCTATTTTTGTAAATGTTTTGATATTGCCTGCTGTTTTCAGGGCATTCAGTATTTTTCTTGTTTATTGATTGTAGATTTGTTTGTTTCATCCCTTTTTTTAGAAGAAAATTTGACTACGTCTGATCAGGCCGACTGTGTGTTCTTTGTTGTTTGCTCATCTGTGCGTTCAATACTTTTCGCCTCCTTTTCCAACTGGCAGGGTCAGTCATTCAGATATGGTACAGCAGGGCAGGTCTAGCTGAAGAGGAGTTACTGGGACGGGCGGTTTGTGGCACTTACTACACCCACCTTGGCGAGTTGGTAATCAGTGCAGGGCATGTTCCAGTAGGCTGTGCCTGTACTGTTGGTGGTGTGATGTCAAGCGCACGGTGCAGGTAGGCATGATGCAGCAGGGAGATTGTTATATGTGGAGCGGTTGTTTTGTCTCCCGCTGGATGTTCCGTGAGGCTGCTTTCTCGTACCCCTGTTTGCTGGTCTCTGATAGGAGTCCAAGGTGGCGTATCCATGCTATGTTAGCTGGTAGGGGACCTCTGCATGAATCTCTCCTTGCTCTCCATTCTCTGTCAGTTTGCTCAGTCAATTTGGTGCTTGACTGAGTTCTTTATCTCTTCATTTGATGTTTTAGGTTTTCAGCATTGTTGTATTTTCTGTTTGGCTTAGTTTTTTCACATCTTTGCTGTGGAGGGACGGTGTGGTGCTTCTGCCTAGAGCGCCAATTTGCCGGATCTCCCTAGATCCTTTAGGGTTTCTTGAAGTAGTGTTTTGTAGTTTTCTTTGCATAGGTCTTTTATATCCATGGTTAGATTTATTCCCAAGTATTTTCTTTTTTTACCGGTTATTATAAATGGAATTCTTTTCCTGATTTCCTTTTCATTGTTCACTTTATTAGTGTATAGGAGTCCAACTGATTTTGCTATGTTGATCTTGTATCCTTCTACTCTGCTGAATCTTTGTATTAGTTCCAGTAGTTTTCTTGTGGAGTCTTTAAGGTTTTATATGTATAGTATCATATCATCTGCAAACAGGGACAGTTTAAATTGTTCATTACCAGTTTGGATGTCCTTTATTTCTTTTTCTTGCCTTACTGCTATAGCTAGGACTTTTAGCACACTTGTAAACAGGAGTGGAGATAAAAGGCATCCTTGTCTTGTTCCTGTTCTCAAGGGGAATGTTTTCAGCCTTCCTTCATTAAGAATGATGTTGGCCATTGGTTTTGCATCCATGCCCTTTATTATGATTAGTAATTTCCCTTCTGTACTTATTTAATTGAGAGTTTTATCATGAATGGGTGTTGGACTTTGTCAAATGCCTTTTCTGCATTAATTGAGATGATCATGTGATTCTTTTCTTTCTTTTGATTTACGTGGTGGATTACATTGATTGATTTTCTAATGTTGAACCATCCTTGCATAGCTGGTATGAATCCTACTTGGTTGTGGTGTATTATTTTTTTGATATGATGCTTCATTCTGTTGCTTAGAATTTTTAAAGAATTTCTGCATCTATATTCACGAGAGATATTCATCTGTAATTTTCTTTTTCTGTGTTGTCTTCACCTGGTTTTGGTATCAAGGTAATTCTGGCTTCATAGAATGAATTCGGAAGCATCGCTTCCTTTTTTATGCTGTGAAATAGCTTGAGTAGTACTGGTATAAGCTGTTCTCTGAATGTTTGGTAGAATTCTCCAGTGAAGCCATCTGGGCCAGGGCTTTTTTTTTTGTTGGGAGTTTTTTCTTATTACCTTTTCAATCTCTTCTCTTGTGTTGGGTTTGTTCAGATTATCAACATAACTTTGTGATAGTTTGAGTATACAGTATCTTTCTAAAAATGTATCCACTTCAAATTTGTTGGAATATAGTTTTTCATAATAGTCTGTTATGATCTTTTTTATTTCACTTGAGTCTGCTGTAATGTCACCCATTTCATTTCGTATTTGGGTTATTTGTAACCTCCCCTGTTTTTCTTTTGTCAGTCTGTCAGTGGTTTGTTGATCTTGTTGAGCCTTTCGAAGAACCAACTTTTGGTTTTGTTGTTTTTCTCTATTGTTTTTCTGTTTTCTATTTCATTTATTTCTGCTCTGGTCTTTAATATTTCCTTTCTTCTGATGGCTGTGGGCTTTTTTTTTGATGTTCTCTTTCTATTTGTTTGAGTTGTGTAGTTAATGTTTTGATTTTTTCCCTTTTTTCTTTTTTGATGTGTGCATAAATTGCTATACACTGTCTTCTGAGGAGTGCCTTTGCTGTGTCCCAAAGGTTTTGGTATGATGTGTTTTCATTCTCGTTTGATTCTAGGAATTTTTGATTCCATCTCTGATTTGTTCTATTACCCATTGGTTTGTAAGCAGGGTGTTATTCAGTTTCCATATAATTGATTTATTTTCCTTGATCTTCCTGTTGTTAATTTGTACCTTGTCTGCATTGTGGTCAGAGAAGATACTTTGTATTATCTCAATATTTTGGATCTTGTTGAGGATCACTCTGTGGCCTGGGATTGGTCTATTCTGGAGAATGTTCCATGTGCATTGGAAATGAATGTGTACTTTGCAGCTGTTGGTTGGAGTGTTCTGTATATGTCGTTGAGGTCAAGTTGGCTGATTGTGCCCTTTGGGTCTTCTGTGTCTTTTCTGAGTTTCTTTCTAGATGTTCAGTCCTTTAACAAGTGTGGTGTGTTGAAGTCTCCCACTATTATTGTGGAACTGTCCATTTCTCTTTTCAGTGTTTGTTAGAGTTTGTTTTATGCATTTTGGAGCCCTCTCATTGGGTGTGTAGATGTTTATTATGGTGAAGTCTTCATGATGGATCATCCCCTTAATCATTGTATAGTGTCCTTCTTTGTCTTTTATGGTGGATTTTGTTTTAAAGTCTATTTTAACTGAGATTAGTATTGCTACTCCTGCTCTTTTTTGGTAGTTCTTTGCTTGATATATTTTTTCCACCCTTTGATTTTTTTAAAATTTATGTCTTTGTTTCTAAGGTGTGCCTCTTTTAGACAGTATATTGATGGATCCTGTTTTTTTAATCCACTCTGTCAGTCTCCATCTCTTTATCAGTGTATTTAGACCTTTTAATTCAGTGTAATTATTGATAGGTGTGAGTTATTGCTGTCATTCTGTTGTGCTTTTTTTTTGTGGAGCTGACTTTTTTTTTGTTCTTCTTGCTGTTCTGTGCTGAGTTCTTTTTCTTCGTGTTTTTTTTTTTAATTCTTGTTTTTATAGGTTTTGTTTTTACTGAGACTTTATGTTTTTCTTCAGTATATTGATGAGTAGGTTTGTTAACTTTATTTGCCATTACCTTGAATTTTACCCCTAGCTTCCTAGGTTTGAACCAGTCTATTACTACTTGGTATCACCTTGCCTACCTCTCAGTTAGAAGGCTCTATAACTCTACCGTTTATTCCCTCTTTTATTCTCCTGACATTGTTGTCAATTACAGATCAACCCCACTCATTCCCTGTTGTAATTCTTTTGCTTTTTGATAGTCCTGGAGAGTTCACTTCCTAGGTTGGTATCTGGCTGGTATGATCCTGCATCCTAGATTCAGCCTGTGGTCTGGTCTTGTCTTGTTTATTCTCAGATTGAAGGACTCCCTTTAGCAAGTCTTGTAAGTTAGGTTTGGTTTTCATATAGTCCCTTAATTTCTGTTGATCTGGGAATGCCCTAATTTCATTGTCATATTCGAACAAGAGTTTTGCAGGATATATTATTCTTGGCTGGCAATTTTTTTCATTTGAGATTTTATATATGTTACCCCATTGCCTTCTTGCCAGCATGGTTTCTGCTGAATAATCTGAGCTTAGTCTTATATTTTCTCCTCAGTATGTGACTTTTTGTTTTTCTCAAGCCACTCTCAGGTTCTTTGTTTGTCTTTGGTTTTAGCAAGTGGGTTTATGATATGCCTGGCTTGTGATTTTCTTTTAGTGTCTGTCCTATATAGGGTTCTTTGAACTTCTTGGATGGTAAGCTTTTCATCTTTCATGATATTGAGGAAGTTTTCTGTCAGCAGTTCTTCAATGATCCTGTCTGTTGTTTTCTGTTTTCTCTCCCTGTTCTGTTGGTTTGTCGACTGTAGACACGGTATTTTTCACCTCTTTTCCAATGGGCAGGTCTGTCGCTTATGTATGGTGCAACAGGATAGGTCCAACTAAAGAGGAGTTGCTGGAATGAGTTGTTTGTGGCACAACTAAAGCTGACACGGCAGGCCTGTAATTAGTGCAGGGCAGGTTCCAGTAGGCTATGCCTATGCTGCCTCCAGGTGTGATGTTCAGCACACAGTGCAGGTTGGCAGGAAGGAGGAGGCAGATTGTGATGTTTGGAGCTAAGATGGGTATGGGAAAGAGGAGAGACACGAGAGAGGAACAGGAGCCAAAAATGTACACAAAAACAAACAAAAATGAGTGCTAAGGGAGGTTGCCATTGAGATGGAGAGATGAGAGACTGAGAAATGGAGAAAAGCAAAAAGAAAAAAGGTAAAAGGGTAAAAGAAAAAAATGAAAAAATAAAAATTAGAAAGAATAAAAAAGAGCCCACAGGGATCCCAGCGATATCATGCCCACGGATGAGTAAACAACAAAGAACACACAGCCTGCCTGCTCAGACATAGCCAAATAAACAAACAAAAAAGGATGAAACAAAAAAATCTGCCATCAATAAATGTGAAAAGTAACTACTGAATGCCCTGAAGACAGCAGACAATATCAAAACATTTACAATAACAGGACAGAATGGTTCCAGTAGGTGTCCAAAATAAAACACCAGATGACTTTCCGGTAGAAGAAAAGGCACTAGAGATACCTGTTAGGGAATTCACATCTCTAATATTCAGAGTTATCCAAGAGTTGAAGAAAAAAGCAGTTAAAAATGAAGAAAAAATAGACAAATTCATGGAAAAGGCAGAAAATTCATGGAAATGCAGACAAAAAAATGGAAGAACTCAGAAAAATATGGCAGGAACAAAATGCAAAAATAAATTCACAAATTGAAATCATACAAAAACAACAATTAGAAATCCAAAAGATAAACAACAAGATTTCAGAAATGGACAGTGTCATAGAAGGGCTCAGGAGCACATTTGAAACGGTGGAAGACAGGATCAGTGGAATTGAAGACAAACACTTGGATGCAACTCTGTTTGAGGAAAACTCAGAAAAAAGAACAAATAAAAATGAAGAGACCCTGAGAATTACGTGGGATACAATCAAAAGGAAAAATCTGCCAGTGATCGTAGTTACAGAATGGAGGAGAAAACAGAAAAAAACAGAGAGGATCATTGAAGAACTGCTGACAGAAAACTTCCCCAATATCATGAAAGATTAAAAGCTGGCCATCCAAGAAGCTCAATGAACCTCATCTAGGACAGACCCAAAAGAAATTCACCAAGGCATATCATAATCACACTCGCCAAAATGAAAGACAACAACAAATCCTGAGAGCAGCTCGAGAAAACCAAATGTCTTATACAGAGGAGAATCAATAAGACTAATTTCAGATTATTCAGCAGAAACCATGCAAGCAAGAAGGCAATGGGATGACATATATAAACCCTTGAAAGAAAAGTTGACAGCCAAGAATAATATATCCTGCAAAAGTCTTGTTCAAATATGATTGTGAAATTAAGACTTTCCAGATAAACAGAAATTAAGGGAATAGGTAAAAACCAAACCACACTTACAAGAATTATTATAGGGAGTCTTTCAATCGGACTACAAACAACGGCAGCTCACAGGCTGAATCTAGGTCGCAGGATCGTACAGGCCAGATACCAATCTAGGAAATGAACTCTCAAGGACTATCCAAAACCTAAAGAGATACAACAGGGAATCAGAGCAGGTAATCTGTAAATGACAACAACATCAGAACAATAGAAGAGGGAATAAATGGTGTAGGTATATAATCTTTTAATGGAGAGGAAGGCAAGGTGATGACAAGTAATAGTAGACTGCTTCAAACTTAGAAAGGTAAGGGTAAATCTCACAGTAACCACAGAAAAAAATAAAATAAAAATAAAGAGCAAAAACATAAAGTCTCAGGAAAAACAAAACCTGCAAAAAAAAAAAAAAAAGAAATGAAAAACAAAATATCCACAAACAAAAGGAATTCAGCACAGTAGAGTAAGAGGAACAAAGAAAACTTCAGCTCCATAAAAAAAGCACTACAAAGTGACAGCAATAAACTCAAACATATCAATAATTACACTGAATGCAAAAGGCCTAAATGCACTCATAAAGAGACAGAGAGTGATAGAATGGGTAAAAAAATAGGATCCATCAATATGCTATCTATAAGAGATACATCTTAGAAAGAAAGATGTAAATTTATTAAAAATCAAAAGTTGGAAAAAATATATCAAACTAACAACTCCAAAAAAAGAGCATGAGTGGCAATACTAATCTCAGATAAAATAGATTTTAAAACAAAATCCACCGTAAAAGACAAAGAAGGACACTGTACAATGATTAAGGGGGTGATCCATCATGAAGACATAACCATAATAAACATCTACACACCCAATTAGAGGGCTACAAAATGCATAAAACAAACTCCAACAGCACTGAAAAAGAGAAATGGACAATTCCACAATAATAGTGGGAGACTTCAACACACCACTCTCGGTAAAGGACAGAACATCTAAAAAGAAACTCAGCAAAGATTCAGAAGACCTAAAGTGCACAATCAGCCAACCTGACCTCATAGACATATATTAGAACACTCCACCCAAGAGCTGCAAACTACACATTCTTTTTCAATGCACGTGGAACATTCTTCAGAATAGACCACATCTTAGGCCACAGAGCAACCCTCAACAAAATCCAAAACATTGAGATAATGCAAAGTATCTTCTCTGACCACAATACCATCAAGGTAGAAATTAACAACAAGAAGAATAAGGAAAAAAAAAATCAATTACATGGAAACTGAATAACACCCTGCTTACAAACCACTGGGTAATAGAACAAATCAGAGATGGAATAAAAAAATTCCTAGAATCAAACGAGAATGAAAACACATCATACCAAAACCTTTGGGACACAGCAAAGGCAATCCTCAGAGGACAGTTTATAGCAATTTATGCACACATCAAAAAAAAAAAAAAAAAAAAGGGAAAAAATCAAAACATTAACTACACAACTCAAACAAATAGAAAGAGAAGAGCAAAAAATAAATAAATAAATAAACAAAAAATAAAAAAGCCCACAGTCATCAGAAGAAAGGAAGTATTAAACACCAGAGTAGAAATAAATGAAATTGAGAACAGAAAAACAATTGAAAGAAACAACAAAACCAAAAGTTGGTTCTTTGAAAGGATCAACAAGATCAACAAACCACTGGCCAGACTGACAAAAGAAAAACAGGAGAGGGTACAAGTAACCCAAATAAGAAATGAAATGGGTGACATTACAACAGACTTAAGTGAAATAAAAAAGATCATAACAGAGTATTATGAAAAACTGTACTCCAACAAATTTGAAAACCTAGAGGAAATGGATAAATTTCTAGAAAGATACTGCATACTCAAACTATCACAAAGTGACATTGAAAATCTATACAGACCCATAACAAGAGAAGAGATTGAAAAGGTAATAAAAAAGCTCCCAACAAAAAAATGCCCTGGCCCAGATGGCTTCACTGGAGAATTCTGCCAAACATTCAGGGAAGAGCTTGTACCAGTACTACTCAAAATATTTCAGAACATAGAAAAGGAAGTGACACTTCCGAATTCATCCTATGAAGCCAGAATAACCTTGATACCAAAACCAGGCAAAGACAACACAGAAAAAGAAAATTTCAGACCAATATCTCACATGAATATAGATGCAAAAATTCTCAACAAAATTCTAGCCAACAGAATGAACCATCATATCAAAAAAATAATATACCACGACCAAGCAGGATTCATACCAGGTGTGAAAGGATGGCTCAACATTAGAAAATCAATCAATGTAATCCACCACATAAATCAAAAGAAAGAAAAGAATCACATGATCATCTCAATTAATGCAGAAAAAGCATTTGACAAAGTCCAACACCCATTCCTGATAAAAACTCTCAATAAAATAGGTAGAGAAGGCAAATTTCTCAACATAATAAAGGGCATCTATGCAAAACCAACAGCCAAAATCATTCTTAATGGAGAGAGGCTGAGAACATTCCCCCTGAGACCAGGGATAAGACAAGGATGCCCTTTATCACCACTCCTATTTAACATTGTGCTGGAAGTTCTAGCACAGTAAGGCAATAAGAGCAATAAGGCAAGAAAAAGAAATAAAGGCTATCCAAATTGGTAATGAAGAAATTAAACTGTCCCTGTTTGCAGATGATGTGATACTATACATGGAAAACCCCAAAGACTCCATGAGAAAACTACTTGCACTAATAGAAAGGTTCAGTAGAATAGCAGGATACAAGATAAACATACAAAAATCAGTTGGATTCCTATACACCAATAAAGAGAACGATGAAAAGGAAATCAGGAAAACAATACCATTGATAGTAGCCCCTTTAAACATAAAATACTTGGGAATAAATCTAACCATGGATGTAAAAGACCTATACAAAGAAATCTACAAAACACTACTGCAAGAAACCCAAAGGGATCTATGCAAATGGAAAAATATACCATGCTTATGGATAGGTCGACTCAACATAGTGAAAATAACAATTCTAACCAAAGCAATTTACAAATACAATGAAATCTCGATCCAAATACCAACAACATTCTTCAGAGATGGAAAAACTAATCACTAACTTTAGATGGAAAGGGAAGAAGCACCAAATAAATAAAGTACTACTGAAAGAAGAATAAAGTAGAAGGACTCACACTACCTGACCTCAGAACCTACTACACAGCTACGGTAGTCAAAACAGCATGGTACTGGTACAACAACAGATACATTGACTAATGGAACAGAATTGAGAACCCAGATGTAAATCTATCCACCTACGGTCTCCTGAACTTTGATAAGCGCCCAAAGTCCATCAAATGGGGAAACGACAGTCTTTTTAACAAATGGTGCCAGCAAAACTGGATGTACATCTGCAAAAAAAATGAAACAGGACCCATACCTCACACCATATACAAGAACTAATTCAAAATGGATCAAAGACCTAAATATAAAGCCTAAAACTATAAAGTTCATAGAAGAAAAGTAGGATCAATGCTAGAGGCCCTAATACACGGCATTAACAGGATACAAACCATAACCATCAACACAAAACTCCAGAAGATAAGCTAGATAACTGGGATCTTCTAAAAATCAAACACCTATGCTCTTCAAAAGACTTCACCAAAACAGTAAAAAGAGAACCCACAGACTGGGAAAAAATTTTTGGACATTACAAGTCAGACAAAGGTCTAATCTCTATAATCTTCAAGAAAATCCAACACCTCTACAACAAAAAGACAAATAATCCTATTAAAAAATGGGCAAAGGAAATGAACAGACACTTCACCTAAGAAGATATTCAAGCGGCCAGCAGACACATGAGGAAATGCTCACGATCACTAGCCATTAGAGAAGAGGAAGTTAAAATACAATACGATACCATCTCACCCTGGCATAACCGGCATGAATCAAAAACACTGGAAATAACCAATGTTGGAGAGGTTGCAGGGAGATCGGAATTCATATGCACTGCTTGTTAGAATGCATAATGATATAGGCACTTTGGAAAATGATATGGCACTTCCTTAGTAAGCTAGAAATAGAAATACCATAGGATCCAGCAATCCCACTCCTAGGAATATATCCTAGAGAAATAAGAGCTGGCACACGAATAGACCTATGCACACCTATGTTCATGCAGCATTGTTCTCAATAGCAAAATGATGGAAATAACCTAGATGCCCATCGACAGATGAATGGATAAACAAACTATGGTGCATACACACAATGGAGTATTATGCAACGATAAAGAACAATGATGAATCTGTGAAGCATCTCATTAACATGGATATCATGGATTGAATTATGTCCCCCAAAAAATGTGTGTACCAATTTCGCAGGGCCATGATTCCTGGTATTGTGTGGTTTTTCTATATGTTGTAAATCCTGCCTCTGTGATGTTAATGAGGGAGGATGGGCAGGAGTTGTGTTACTAAGGCAGGACTCAGTCTAAAAGATTGGATTGTATCCTGGGGCAATGTCTTGAGATATAAAAGACAGAAGTGAGCAGTGAGACAGGGGGACCTCATACCATCAAGAAAGCAGTGCCAGGAGCAGAGCATGTCCTTTGGACTGGGGTCCCTGTGCCAATAAGCTCCTAGTCTGGGGGAACACTGATGAGAAGGCTAAGAGATAGAGAAAAACTTCCCCTGGAACTGACACCCTGAATTTGGACTTTTAGCCTACTTTACTGTAAGGAAATAAACTTCTCTTTGTTAAAACCATCCACTTGTGGTATTTCTGTTATAGCAGCACTAGATGACTAAGACAATGGATGAAACTGGCGGATATTATGCTGAATTGAATAAGTCAGTTACAAAAGGACAAATATTGTATGAGACCTCTATTGTAAAAACTCTTGAAAGTGTACACCCAAAAAGTAACAATCATTGTTGGTTACGAGGGATGGGAGGTGTTGGGGGAAATTCTAAATAGACATTAGGTAAGTGTTAACTTTGGCGAAGTGTTAGACAGTACACAATACTGGGGAAGCCAGCACAAGTTGTTCAAGGAAAGGTCATGGAAGCTCCACAGACACATTCAAACTCCCTGAGAGACTGATTTGCTGAGGGCTGTGGGGAGCATGGTCTTGGGAACATTTAGCTCAATTGCCATAACACTATTTATAAAGACAATGTTCTACATTCTATCTTGGTGAGTAGCGTCTGGGGTCTTAAAAGCCTGTGAGCAGCCATCTAAGATACTCCACTCGTCTGACCCCTTTGGGAGCAAGGGAGAATGAAAAGAACAGGATACAAGGGAAAGATTAGTCCAAAGGACTAATGGACCACAGCTACCAAGGCCTCCACCAGACTGAGTCCAGTACAGATAGATGGTGCCTGGCTACTACCACTGACTGCTCTGACTGGGATAACAACAGAGGGTTCTGGACAGGGCTGGAAAAGGATGTAGAACAAAATTCTAACACACACACACAAAAAAGACCAGGTTTAGTGCCTTACAGAGAAGGGAGAAACTCTGAAAGAATGGCCCCCAGACACCCTTTTAGCTCAGTGTTGAAGTCACTCCTGAGGTTCACCGTTAAGGTGGGGATTGGACAGCCCCATAAAACAAAACGGGACTAATAAGGCACAGCAATCCAGGGAAAAGGACTAGAAAGTAGAAGGGGACAGGAAAGCTTGTGATAGGGAACCCGAGGTTGAGTAAGGACAGTGTTGACATGTAGTGGGGTTGTTAATCATTGTCATAGGGCAATATGTGTGCTAACTGTTTAATGAGAAACTACTTTGTTCTGTAATCCTCCATCTAAAGTTAGAATAACAGCGCGAGTGGAAGAATGTAATCTATGTCACTGAATTGTACATGTAGGAATTTTTGAAATGGTGTATCTTTGACTGTGTATATTTTCACCAAAAAAAAAGTCCTCCAAGGTCAAGAAGTTAGAGTGTTGACATGTCGTGGGGTTGTTAACCAATGTCATAAATCTATATGTGTACTGACTGTTTAACGAGAAACTATTTGTTCTGTAAACCTTCACCTAAAGTACAATAATAATAATAAAAAAAGTATTTTAATAATTCTCATTGCTGTTGAAGTTCGATGCTGTGCCTAGGCATCACACAACATTTTCAGTCACATAATGTCAAGGTGGCCACTTTTATTCAGAGCCCTTTAAGCTAAACTATTTATGTAAAAGCTATTACTGAGACAGTTGGAGTGCCTTAGGCACAAGAAAAATGCCTAGGAAGAGAAGCAAGACTGCTTTCTTATTGAGAAATCTGGACTCTTCCAATTACTGTGACAAAGTGAAAATAAAGGAAAACCCATAATCTATATGAAATAATGTCATGCAGATATCATTGGATGTTGCCCTTTCATTGGCCACAGGAATGAACGAGGCACTAAAGAAATGAGACTCTGGTATGTCTTTGAGGCCACATTCCTTCACTTAGAAAGATTAAGGAATTTTTTGTGGAAGATAAACTCTATATATTTCATCCTTAATCCTTTATGTTAGATAATCAAGTGGTATTTTGAATAATTTCTTGTAGAATTGGGATCATTACTTCTGTCTTTGCTTCTATGGAATGTTCAGCATACCCTGGATACAGAAACATTCTGCCTTCCCCCAGAAATGGGAAATATCCAGTCAGAATAAAGTGATAACTAAGATCCTGGTTGCTTTTACATTTAATCTTTAGCGATGCTAAAGAAAAGCTATTGAAAATATCTCAGTTTAATAGAATAAAGGACATGGATTTTTTTTTTTTTTAATTTAACCTATGAATAGTAGTGACAGGATCCAATCTGGAGCCAGATTGTCAGAGTTTGAATTTGCTGGGTTTGATTTTATATATATATACGTATATATAATATATATTTATATATATATATACGTATATATAATAAGTCTGTATCTATCTATCTGTCATACTATATATGTATATAGTATCTATACAGAGTTGCAGAGCCCTGGTGGTACAGTGGTTAAGAGCTCAGCTGCTGACCAAAGGTCAGCAGTTTGAATCCACCAGCTGTCCTTGAAAACCCTACGAGGCAGTTCTACTCTATCCTATAGGGTTGCAATGAGTCAGATCGACTTGACGGCAATGGGTTTGGTTTCGTTTGGTTGTTATAGACTTGTGGTATTTAAGTGAATTAATATATTAAAAACTTTAAACTATGGCATGGTAAGGAATAAACACTCAAATATGTTCTAATAACAGTAGTGACGTTAATGATCAGAATGATAAAAATGAAATGGTTACCACATAATATGCCAGGCACTGACTACATTTGGTGTTTTACAAATAGTATCTTATTTAATCACCAAGCATCACCTTATTAAGAGAGAGAGAAGATTATCCTTATTTGTAGATGAGCAAGTTAAGAAATAATGGCTAAGAAACTTCTCCAAGTTTGTATCTGATTTCAGGCAAACTGAGATACACCTGGTGTCAAAGTCTATACTGTTAAACACAACCCCAAAGGATTTTCTTTGATGTGTTCTCAGTTGGGCTACAGTAGACCACTGAGTCTCATATAAGGAGACATAACTCTTATTTATTCATACACAAATATTCTATATCCTTTGAACATGGTGTATTCCTTAAAATAGAACTTGCTTTTTGTGAAAGTGAATTAATGATGGCATCATTTTTAGGAAACTATTAGACCATTGCTATGATTTAAATGGTGTCAGAAAAGATGACAGGCAATATCAGTCTATGCTTACAGCTTGCAAACATACGACTACAGGGATGAGGAAGTGCAATGAGGTGAACTTATAACTATTCCTCTGCACCATCAAAGTGCACTGACCAAAAATTTGCATTCTGCTGGATAATAAAAGCAGGTAAAATTGCCATATTTTGTACTTAAATATTATTGACATGGATAGTTTGCAATGAAAAAAATAAAGAATTATAATCAGTATTTACTTAATTGCAGGCTCTTTAAGAACAGGGATAATTTTTTGTCCATATTCCCTCACACTGCATGTACTAATTTATCCTTACACTACAGAGCTGAACAAACCCTGTACAAATTTCATCAACCTACCTGTTTCTCTCCTACGGAAGAAATGCTGGTCTCATTTAAAATCAGTAGCTCCCTTTGTGTCCTGGATTTAATTGCCATTTATTTTTCTCAAGGATATTGTTCTGCAATTATCTTCTCTCTCTCCTGCATCAGCAAATTATCTCTCTCTCTCTCTGCTGGATCATTTCAATTGATATGATCCTTAAACTGATCACTCTTAAAAAAAAAATCATCACATAACCCCACAATCCTAAAACAGTTGTCTCTTTTCTTCCTTCTTTCTTCATTTCCCATTCTCCTCCCTTCAATCCACTCCAATGAGGATTTTTCCCAATGCATGTCCAATGAAAAAGGTCTTTTTAAGATCACAAACGATTAAAGCTAGTGATCAATTCATTTCCCTGTTTTATTTGATTTTCAATGACATTTGACATAAGTGATCACCTTTCTTTCTTGAAACTCACTTTTTGCTTGTCTTCAGGGATACCCCAGATGCCTAATTTTCTTCCTACGTCATTATCCTGTTTTCACAGTCTCCTCTGGTAGCTCCACCTCTTCCAGACATCTAAACATTGTAGTGCTCCAGGATTTTTCCTTTGCATTCTCTTCTAAGCATAATCTCTAACTAGATAATCTCATCAAGTTTCATGACTTTAATTACAATTTATACATGGATGACACTAAAATTTACAATTTTTTCATGGAAACCACTACTGAGTTCCAAAGGTTTCAATTTTAAATGATCAAAACTGTCTTCCGAAGCCTTCTTCATATCAATACATGGCACCATTCTATTGACTGATTTGTTCATTCCCAAAACTCAGGGTCATCATTGATTCCTCACTTAATACACTCAATCCATCAGCAAATCTTTTTGGCTCTACTTCTAAAATTCTTCTAAAATTTAATCACTTCTCACCATATCCACTGTTAAACCCAAGCATATACCACCACCATGATAACAGCATTGTAAGGGTATCTTCGCCTCCATTCTTGCCTTGTTATGTCACACTATTTACACAGCATCCAGACTCTTCCTTGAAACAAAGAACTCAAATTATCTCACTCCATTGCTCAAACTTTCTAATGGCTATGCCTTATCCTTAGAATAAATTGAAAACTTATCCATAGCCTTTAAGACCTCACATGACCTGGGGCTTGGCTACCTGTTAGAACAGTCTTTGAACCACTCTGGCTTTCTTCACATAAGACAAGCTTATTTCCACTTTGGAGTTTTATCCTGGGGCTGAAATTCACTTTCCCATTACTTTGACTGACTGACTTCTTCATGTAATTTATTTTCTCTGAACATGTCACCTCCCAGTGTCTCTTCCTGATATACTCTTCCAAAGTAGCTCACCCGATCACTTTCAGTGCCATCACCTTGCCTCATTTTTCTCATAGTATTTTTCACTCTCTGAAATTAGTCTCTTTGCTTACTTATTCATTTATTTCTGTGTATTCTGACTCATATACACTAGCATATGTCACATGATAGTGGAGAATTTTGTTTTAATATCCATCACTATATCTCCTATAGATAATTCTTGGTTCTTAGCAAAAATTGAGGTAGTAAAATAAACAATAACACCAAGAGGAATGAGCTCCTTAGAACAGTTAATTATATGAGACCAAAAGGGCAAAATCTGCCCAAAAGCAGAGACAAGAAGGCAGGAAGGGGTAGGAAAACCAGACAAAAGATAACGGGGATCCCAGGGCAGAAATGAGGAGATTACTGACACATTGAGAAGACTGTGACCAATATCTTGGAATCTATGTACAAATTGTTGAATGGGAAAATATTTTGCTCTGTACACCTTCACCTAAAGCACAATAAAAGATTTTTACAAATGTGAGGTAGAAAGGTGAGAAAGAGGAAATAATGAAGAATAAAATAAAGCATCATTTTTTGAGCAAACAATAATCATACAATTATGGTAAACTAAAAATTCTTAGGATATGTGCTTATTCTTTTTTCTAAAAGGTGATTGCATGATCCAGATTTATCACTGCTGTGCCACACTTTGACGAGATGCAGCAGCCTTTAAATACAAAGAACAGGCTACTGGGAATAAAGGATAGCCAGAAGCACACAAAGTATAAATCACAGCGAAGACAGTTGGAGCCCAGAAATACTGTTGTTTGTCTCTGTCTTTCTTCTCCTCTAGAAAATAATTTTCCAAAAGCCTTTGGTTTTATACTAGTTTTTGTATTTCCCCTAGCTTTTGAGGACTCAATCATCATCATCATCATCATCATCCACAAAACGACTAATATACGTTGAATTCTTATTAGATTTTAAAATTTCACTAGATTTTAAAATCCAGATGAAAGGTCACTGGTATATTTAATGATCATCATATTCCTGTTAATTAACACAGATCTTAAGACCTAGTGAGCATCAAAATATTCTAGGATCTTTGTTCACCACTTCATCATGCTGTCTACTTAGTCTTCATATAAACCATATAAATTAGGTTCTATTATTTACTGAGTATAAGTTTAGATTTACTTTAAACTTTTTAAATTCAGATTTACTTCACTGAGTGAAGCTTAGATTTACTTGTCGAACAGAAGTGACAAGCTTATAAATAAAATGCTGGGACTCCAATCAAGTTGACATGAATCTGATAACACATGCTTTTAATCACTAACCCAATAATTTTCAAACTTTAGTGCACAAAAGGAATCATCTGGATTACTACTTAGGCAAATTCACAGTTCTTATCTCAGATATTCCATTCAGAAGTTCTTGGGTGAGGTCCATGAATCTGTATTTGGGACCGTACTACTGTGATTCTGTTGTAGAGGGGAATATACCTTTTGAGAAACAGTGTGTCAGCTTACACTATCCCATTGAAGTTAGGCATATTGTAGGCTTTTAATAATATTTACCAAATACCACTAGCTGCCACGGAGTTTATCCCAATCCCTGGTGATGCCATGTGTGTCAGAATAGAACTATGCACTCTAGGGTTTTCAATGGCTAATTTTTGCAAAGTGGATTTTCAGGCCTTTCTTCTGAAGCACTTCTGGGTTGACTCAAACTTCCATACTTACCTTTTGCTTAGCAGCCAAGTTATTAATCATTTTCACTATCCAGGGACTCATTTACCATAAAAAAAATAATTACTTCGGAAGAATAAAGGTATAAAGTCACTTTTAAATTCAAAATTTTAACAAAACATCCTCCCAGGTATCCTTACATTACATATGACATGCCAAAAATATTTCATAGATGCTATAGCAGGAATATTAGAATAAACCCTTCATGAACATTGCTTCTGTCATAAAATCAAATACTTCTCTTTTTAAACAATTATAATAATTTTATGAACCACATAACCTCAGAAATTTACTGTTAGCCTCAGTGATAGCACAGTGCTAGGGACTGCCCATATAATCTTAAAAATAAGTTCACACAACTGTTTCAGTGCCCTATAAATCAAATAACGAAGATGATCCAATCTCCTAAGCAATGAACATGCTTTTTGTTTATTAAGATAACCGAAAACTTTTGATCCCATTCATATTTCCTATTATTGTCCTTATTTGACCTAGGAGATGGCCTGCTTTGTGATCTGTAAAATCTTTTCACTTTTGGAAATATATAATCTAAATAAAAAAATAAAAATATGGCCCATATGAATATGATTAAGATTGTTATTTTAGATATTTGCCTATGAAGGAAAAAAAGCTAACATAATTTTTTTTTTTTTTTAACCACGTAAAACTGGAAAGAGATCATGATCAAAATTTAAAATCTCTTATGGTTATTTTGGAAGGTGAAGAAAAATCTCAATATTTCCTGTTTAGGATCTTTGTAAGATGGAAGAAACTCACTGATTCAATTTAGTGAGAGGGAGGGGGAGCAACCCTGCTAATGCGGAGAACAAAGGTGTAAAACATGCATGCAGAAATAGAGGGACAAAAGCAATACATATAAGAAGACAAAGATGTGGTCATAAAATGTATAAATATCTTTAATTAACAAGATGGGGCAGAGAATTCTAAGTGAAGCAAAAACATGGGTAAAGTCACAGAAGGATATGCAATGAGTATGTGGCGAAAGAGAATTGGCTAGATTGGTGAAAGTTGAGAGTTTAGGGAAATAGAGATAAGTGTTCAAGAAGGATAGGGTTATGATCCAAAAACTTGTGATTGCTAATGTAAGAATGTAGGAAGTTAGAGATACCGAAGGATTTTGGGTTAGAAGCGACATTTTGAAAACATCAGTGTAGTAAATCTTTAGAAGAGGAGAGTAGAAAGAAAAAACGGAGAATAGAAAATTACAGATTGTGGTAGCAATTAAGGTGGAAAGAACAGGACAAGCATAATCACATGTGTTATTGAAGACATTTAGGAAAATACCCTAAAGTGGCCTGAAATTCCACACCCTGGTCACATAAAGTTTTTTTTTTTTAAATGGGAATAGAATATACTCACAGGTGATAAGTGTTGTTCTTAAGGAAGGAACAAGACATCTCTGAGGACTTTTCCTGAGAGAAGCCTGCAGATCTTTACTGGGAATAATGAGAAACAGCATTAATCCCTTTGCTTAGGTATCTTGCTTTCCTTATGTTTGGGTATGCATGTCTCCAAAAATAGATTAGGAAGAAAATATTTCTTATTTATTCTATAATACAAATAAAAAGTTAAAATATTTTTCATTGTAATTCTAAATTCACTGCCATAGGCAAATAACAACAGGAGATAAAACATTGCCTTCTTTGCTGAAGATCAGCAAAGTGGCCTTAGGCCATGTCCATTTGGTGTGTACTCCAATTATAGAGGGAGCTATTCTAGTACTTTGAACAAATGAGAGTCTTCCTTCAGGCACAGAGCTGAGAATAGTGGGATTAACATCTAGACCTTAATGGACATTGCACTTGACAGGGATTAAAGGACCTGTGAACCCTTGACAGCGCTGTTATTTAGTGTACTGAATATTCCATTTTATTAAGGAAAAACAATCATAGTCTGTTCTAGGTCAGGGAGACATCCCCAGGTTCGGCAGATCCCAAAACACTCTGCAAATGAATGTTTTTAAAAGAATTAGTTATAACATTAGAATACAAAAATAAGTGATATTTCAGGTCTGAGTGGCTGAGTAAAAAGCAGAGACATCAGGAGTGCAACAGATTTTGAATGGACATTAATGAGATTATTTTGAATATTTTGAATGTGATGTGATGGGAAATATTAACATGATAAGGGAGTGAAATAACTAAAGATATATGGGGCTTACCTCATATCATATGTGAAAATTGACTCAAAATAGATCAATTGACCTAAATATAAAAGCTAAAACCATAAAACTCTCATAGTAAAACATAAAGGCAAATCTTTATGATCTTGCATTCAGAAATAAATTCTTAGATATGAGACCAAAAGCACAAGCAACAAAAGAAAAAATTAGATAAATTGGACTTCATCAATGTCAAAACTTTTATGCATCAAAAGACATTATCAACAAAGTGAAAAGACAGTCTACAGAATGGGAGAAAATATTTGCAAATCATGTATCTGATAAGGGTCTAGTATCTAGAATATATAAATAACTCCTACTAATCAACAACAACAAAAAAACAAAAACAAACAAAAACAACCCAATTAAAAAATGGGCAAAGGTCTTGAACAGACATTTACCCAAAAGAGATACACAGATGGCCAATAAATACATGAAATGATGCTTAATATCATTTGGTCATTAGGAAATTACAATCAAAACCACAATGAGATATCACTACGCCCTCAACAAGATGGCTATTATCAGAACAACAGAAAACAACAGGCATTGGCAAGGATGTGGAGAAACTGGAATCTTCATCTATGGCTGATGGAAATGTAAAATTGTGCAGCTTCTGTGGAAAACAGTCTGGCAGTTCCTCAAAAAGTTAAATGTAGAATTACCATATAATCCAGCAATTCCACTCCTAGGCATATACTCCAAAATTTGAAAGCGGGGACTCAAATAAATACTTATATACTGATATTAATTGCAGCATTGTTCAAAATAGCCAAAGGTGGAAACAACCAAGTAATTGTCTATCAACAGATGAATGGATAAACAAAATGTGATATATGCATACATGAGAATATTATTCATCTATAAAAAGGAATAAAGTCCTGATGCATGTTATGACATGGATGAACCTTGAACACATTCTGCTAAGTGAAATAAGTCAGGTATGAAAGGACAGATATGGTATGCTTTCACTTACAAGAAATATTGAGAATAGGCACATTCGCAGAGACAGACAGTAGATTAGAGGTTACCAGGGGCTGGAGGGAGAAAGGAATGGGGAGTTATTTCTCAATGAGTACACAGTTTCTATTTGGCATGATGAATAAGTTTTGGAAATTTATAATAGTGATGGTTTCTCGACATTGTGAATGCAATTAATGCCACTGAATGATACACTTAAAAATGGTTAAAATAGCAAATTTTATGTGATATATTTTGTGTGTGTCTATATATATATACACATACAATGAAAAGGAAGTAAAAAAAGATACAAAGCTGGATGTCAGCAGAGAGATCTTAAACTAAAGATTTTGAAGACATTTACACAGAGGTTAAAATCATATAACTGGATTAGGTGAGAATTTGGAGAAAGAATAGCAAGGGATCTAAAGACATAGGCAGTGTAAGCTTTAAATCTTAAATGGTTGAAAACAGTTATTATTATCAGACGGGAAAAATCATATAAATGTTAATGATTCACATTTATATTAATATGTAATACGTTTTTGAAACTGTTCAATTATTTTAAAAGGACCCTGTACTTGACACTCCTAGGTACCACGTAAAGCAAATTCTAGAGATAGCCCATAAGAGACAAGTATATATTTGATTGATATATTACAGACATGTGTAGATATTAATGAATCTTAAAAAAATGTATTTCACAAAAATATTCACATTGTGTTCAGTTATAGAAATAAGTGACTTAGTGGATATGAGTTACATTATAATGTATCATTTTAGTCAAAGCAAGATTATTTTTCATAATACTTGTTATGGATTGAATTGTATCCCCCAAAAATGTGTGTCAACTTGCCTAGGCCATGATTCCCAGTATTGTGTGATGTCCACCATTTTGTTGTCTGTTGTGATTTTCCTGTGTGTTGTAAATCCTACCTTTATGATGTTAATGAGGCAGGATTAGAGGCAGTTATGTTAATGAGTCAGGACTCAGTCTACAAGATTACATTGCATCTTGAGTTAATCTCTTTTGAGATATAAAAGCGACAAGCGACCAGAGAAATATGAGGACCTCATACCACCAAGAAAGCAGCACAGGGAGCACAGTGTGTCCTTTGTACCTGGGGTCTCTGCACTGAGAAGCTCCTAGATCAGGGGAAGATTGATGACAAGGATCTTCCCCCAGAGCCGACAGAGAGAGAAAGCCTTCCCCTCAGGCTGGTACCCTGAATTTGGACTTCTAGCCTCCTAAACTGTGAGAGAAAAAACTTACGTTTGTTAAAGCCATCCACTTGTGGTATTTCTGTTATAGCAGCACTAGATAACTAAGAGAATACTCGCCAAATTTCTCACCCCTCCAATAGTTCTCAGCAAAGTAAGGGTCATCTAATGTCATATAAAGAGAAATTTCTTCATAATTAGCTTAGGCTCTGCTGACTATTGTGATGATAATGCAGGACCAGGCAATGTTTTGTTTTGTTGTACATAAGGTCTCCATGAGTCAGAGTTGATTCATCTGCAGCTGTTATTACAGGTGACAACTGTATAAGGTCCGTATACATTAAGTGACGATTTCTTCATCTACCAGCTCAGTCTTTTTCATACCTGCTTAGACTGCCTACCTTCACAGAAAGAAAGAAAAAAAAAAAAATCCTCTTTGATTAACATACCCATGCTAAGCTAAGTTATAAAGCTAGTTATGTCTACCTTTTGTAGGCTAATATGATGACCAAAACAAAAGAGACTATTTTATCATCCCATATTACAGAGATAAAAAAGGAGTCCTGGGGAGGTTAATTAACTTGGTAGGGCCATACAACAAGTAAAAATAAAATGAGCTGAGACGTGAATTTAGGTTCTGTTCTGATTCCAGTGATCTTTCCCTGGTAGCTGGTTACCTACCAGTATAATCCTGGGTTGGCATAACTTAAAAGTACTTTTTTAGAAAGAACCAGAAAAAATAGTTTCAAATTTTGCACTTCGGCGTCCAATGTTAGATTCTATAAATAAGTTTTTGAAGAATGTTAATGAGTAATGATTATAAGTCCTTTCACTATTCTTTTTTTTAAATTTTTTGCCATACAAAAATTTATACATACATTGTTATGTGACTCTAATTGCTCTCCCCATACCTTGACAGCACACTCCTCCTTTCCACCCCTGATTCCCCATGTCCACTCAGCCAGCTCCTAACCCTCTCTGCCTTCCCATCTCACCTCCAGACAGAAGCTTCCCATTTAGTCTCTTGTATCTACTTGACCTAAGAGACACACTCCTCACGAGTATCACCTTATGTCCCACAGTCCAGTCCAATCCCTGTCTGAAGAGTTGGCCTTGGAAATTATTTTAGTTCTGGGCTGATAGAGAATCTGAGGGCCATGCTTTCTGGGGTTCCTCCAGTCTCAGTCAGATCATTAAGTCTGGTCTTCTTACTAGAATTTGAGTTCTGCACCCCAACTTTCTCCTGCTCCATCTGGGACTCTCCGTTATGTTCCCTGTCAGGGAGATCATTGGTGGTAGCTAGGCACTATCCAGCTCTTCTGGTCTCAGACTGATGAAGTCTCTGGTTTATGTGGCCCTTTCTGTCTCTTGGGCTAATACTTTCCTTGTGTCTTTGGTGTTCTTCATTCTCCTTTACTCTAGGTGGTTGGGACCAATTGATGCATCTTAGATGGCCACTTGCAAGCTTTTAAGCCCCCAGATGCCCCTCACCAAAGTAGGATGCAGAACATTTTCTTAACAAGCTTTGTTATGCCAATTGACCTAGATGTCCCCTGAAAGCATGGTCCCCAGACCCCTACCTCTGCTACTCTGTCCCTCAAAGTGTTTGTATTCAGGAAACGTCTTAGCTTTGGTTTAGTCCAGTTATGCTGACTTTCTCTGTAGTGTGTGCAGTCCTTCCCTTCACCTAAGATAATTCTTATCTACTATCTAGTTAGTAAATAACCCTCACCCTCCCTCCCCACCCTCGTAACCATCAAAGAATGTTTTCTTCTATGTTTAAACCTTTTCTTGAGTTCTTATAATAGTGGTCTTGTGCAGTATTTGTCCTTCTGTGACTGAAAAATTCACTCAGCATAATGACCTCCAGCTTCCTCCATGTTATGTTTCAAAGCTTCATCATTGTTCTTTATCGCTGAGTAGTATTCCCTTGTGTGGATATACCATAATTTGTTTATCCATTTGTCTGTTGATGGGCACCTAGGTTGTTTCCATCTTTTTACTATTGTGAACAGGGTTGCAATGAACATGGGTGTGCATATATCTATTCGTGTGACAGCTCTTATTTCTCTAGGATATATTCCAAGGAGTGGGATAGCTGGTTCGTATGGTACTTCTAGCTTTTAAGGAAGCGCCAAATTGATTTCCAAAGTGATTGTACCATTTTACATTCCCACCAACAGTGTATAAGTGTTCCAGTCTCTCCACAACCTCTCCAGCATTTATTATTTTGTGTTTTTTGGATGAATGCCAGCTTTATTGGGGTGAGATGATATCTCATTGTAGTTTTGATCTACATTTCTCTAATGGCTGATGATTGTGAGCATTTCTTCATGTTTTCACTATTCTTATTCAATCTGTATGCTAAGCAAATAATCTGAGAAGTTGGATTATATGAAGAAGAATGTGGCATCAGGATTGGTGGAAGAGTCATTAACAACCTGCGACATGTAGATGATACATTCTTGCTTGCTGAAAGCAAAGATGACTTGAAGCATTTACAGGCATCAGTATGGATAAAGAAAACAAAATCCTCACAACTGAACCAATAAGCAACATTATGATAAAAGGCGAAAAGTTTAAAATTGTCAAGGATTTCAAGGATTTTACTTGGATCCACAATCAATGCCCATGGAAGCAGCATTCAAGAAATCAAATGACATGTTGCATTAAGCAAATCTGCTGCAAAAGACCTCTTTAAAGTCTTAAAAAACAAAGATGTCACTTTGAGGACTAAGGTACACCTGACCCAAGCCATGATATTTTCAAATTTTCAATCACCTCATATGCATGCGAAAGCTGGACAATGAATAAGGAAAATCAAAGAAGAATTGATGCCTTTGAATTATGGTATTGGTGAAGAATATTGAATATACCATGGACTTCCAGAAGAACAAACAAATCTGTCTTTGAAGAAATACAGCCAGAGTGCTCCTCGGAAGCAAGAATGGTGAGACTTTATCTTATATACTTAGGACATATTATCAGGAGGGACCAAACCCTGGAGGACAGCATTCTTGGTAAAGTAGACGGTCAGCGAAAATGAGGAAGGCCCTTAATGAAATGGATTGACACAGTGGCTGCAACAATGGGCTCAAGCATAACAACAATTGTGAGGATGGTACAGGACCTAGTAGTGTTTCCTTCTGTTGTACCGACTATGAAACCTAACAACAACACTGATTATAAGTATCTTTTACATAAAACATAATAACAAAATAAGAAGGGAAATATCCTTAAATAAAGCTTGTCAGCATTTTAATTTTCCGAAGTGATTGCAGATGTAAGTCTGTAAGATCTAATAAGGAGACAGCATTTGCTATGTCTCAGTCTTTGTTTTCCTCAATGCAAAAAAAAGAAAAGTATTTACTAGAATCATTACAGCAGGCACTGACATTCCCTGTATTAATCACTTTAATCTTCTACAGAGCTAGAAGTAAAATCATGGTCTTTTATTATCGTATTCCTACTTATCACCACATGATAGATTTTTCAGAAAATATTTCAATACATCACTGTCCTGATACAAATGATAGTACTCTAATGAAATATATGCATTCTTGAAAAACCTCACTTTCTGAAAAGTTAGATACTAAAAATATCAGGATTTGTGGGAAAAATAGTGCAGGATAAACCATTCAAAATCTGTTCAATTTTTGTCACCAGAGCCCAAACAAAGACAATAACATTACTAATTAAAAATATTAACAAAGTTAAAAAAGTATGACAGATTCCTAATGAGTAAGGAAATACTATAACGCTGGTTCAACAACATTAACATCATGGGAAACTTGTTAGAACACAAATTCTCAGGCCCATCCCAGGCCTAATGAGTCAGAAGCTGTGGGCTGGGCCCAGCAAACTGTTTCATTAAGCTTTCCAGGTGACTGTAATGTAATTTAAAGTTAGAGAATCACTGTATTACACTATATAAAACATTTTAAAAGTATAAAGAGGTGAAATTACTAGACAGTAATAATGTAAGGAAGGAATCTGTAAGGCTATGTTATGTAGTAAGGTCAAAATGTGTAAATTTCTGGGAGGATCTCTTCATATGCTGAGGTAAGCAGGCTCGAAAATGGCTTCCAATGACCTCATCTCCTGATATTCATATTCTAGGGTAATCCCATCTTCTTTAGTGTGGGCTGGACATAGTGACTTGCCTGTAATGAATACCCATTGTCATTGAGTCAATAGTGACTCTACAAGACAGAGTAAAACTCCCATATAGTTTCCAAGGCTGTAATCTTTACAGAAGCAGAGTGCCACATCTTTCTCTCATGGATTGGCTGCTGTGTTCAAACCACTGAGCTTTTGGTTAGGAGCAGAATGCTTAACAACTGTGCCATCAGTGCTACATTTCTAATAAACAGGATACAGCAAAAGTGATAGGATGTGACTTCTGAAATTAGTGTCCATTTTGTTCTCTTTTGTTCCCTTGTTTACTTACTGCTATGTTGGGAGCTGGCATGCCTTGGTGGTGCAAGAGGTTAATGAACTTGACTGCTCACTGAGAGGTTAGTGGATCAAGTCTACCCAGATGTGCGTTGGAAGAAAACCTAGTGATCTACTTCTGAAATATTGGCCACTGAAAACACTATGGAGCACAGTTCTATTCTGAATCACATAGGGCTGCCTTGAGTCACAGATCACTCAAGAGCAACTGGTTGGGTATGATGTGAGCTGCCCTGGGGAGTGGCCACAATGGCCAGCAGCCAGCAAGGAACCAAAGCCCTCTGGCCGAACCCATGAGGAACTGAAACCTGCAAATAGCTATAGGAGTAAGCCTTTAGATGACCACAGTTGCCTTAATTGCAGCCATGTGAGAGACCCTGAGCCAGAGGACCCAGCTAAGCTGAGAAACTGTTCAAAGAAAGAAAGAAAAAAGTTTGTTGTTTTAAGCCATTAATTTTGGGATAACTTCTAATACATAAACCAGGAGGAAGAACTTGTGGTAACTAGGCACACTGGATAATTCCGTTTTTTGCTGCTGCTTGTATTAGTTTGCTTTGCATTCAACTGCTGTTATTTGGTGAATGAAGAATTAAAAACTGGGGGAAAAAAATTACAAATGCTCTTTAGCAACTTCACATTTTACTGACATCATCCCTCATATACCAGTTGTGTGTGAGATAGTTTACAGAAACATGCATTTTAGTTTATGTCTACTTTTCCAGAAGTAACAATGCACACTTTCTTAAGAAAAAACCAAGAAGCTCATTAAAGTTCTCTTCAAATCGCTAAGATTTTATCCACTCCCGATGTGTCTTAGTCATCTAGTGCTGCTACAACAGAAATACCACGAGTGGATAGCTTTAACAAAGAGAAATTTATTTCTTCAGAGTAAAGTAGGCTAAAAAATCCAAATTCAGGGCGTCAGCTCCATGGGAAGGCTTTGTCTCTCTGTTGGCCTTCTCATCAATGTTCCCTCGGACATTTGCAGGAACTTGGGGTCCAAAGGACACGCTCTCCTGCTGGCACTGCTTTTTTGGTGGTATGAGGTCCCCAATTCTCTGCTCGCTTCCCTTTCCTTTTATCTCTTGTAAGGTATAAGTTAGTGCAGGCCACACCCTAGGGAAACTCCCTTTACATTGGATCAGGGATGTGACCTGGGTTAAGGTGGTGTTATAATCCCACCCTAATCCTCTTTAACATAAAATTACAATCACAAAATGGAGGCCAACCACACAATTCTGGGACTCATGGCCTAGCCAAATTGATACACGCACACGTTTTTGGGGGGACACAATTCAATCCATGACACTATGATTCCTGTAACTCTTTTGTTACCATTGGGTTAATGGTATACTAGCCACTTTTTATGCCTCTGGACCTTGGAGGTAAGATTCTAAGGTTCTAATGCATTTAGTGTCAAGGTGGGTCCCTTTTCGAAATGCCTGAAGCTCGGCAAACTGGAGTTGGAGCCTCACTGTTGTGTAGGTTGAGCATTCTATTAGGTGATGCTTCCTGGACTTTTAGTTTTATAAACTTTTGCCTTTTTTTCCCCTTTCATTTCCTTTATTTCTGTGAGATAAGGCTTGCAAGCATAATTATAGATGTCCCATGTGATAGTTAGGAGCCCTGATGGTTTGTTTTGTTTTCTGAGTCATATTTAGAAAACAAGAGGTTCCCATGTAATCTGATAGAAAGGCATCTGCAATAAATTATTTACATATCTCTCATTGGCGTATTGTCATACCATAGATGGGTAGTGCCACAGTGCCACTCCCCTCATTGGTGGCTTATTTTACCAAATCGTATTTCTCAAAATCCATATTAACAACCAAAAATTTAAACACATTCAATTAGTAAGCCTGCATTCCAATACTGAAAACATAAGTAATCAAAAAAAAAAAAAAAAAAAAAAAGAATCAAGGAGAAAAAATGTGGTAACGAAAAGGTGTTAAGGATTACATAATGGACCTGATAGGATAGGGAATTTTTTTTTCTTTTACTCTCATTCTCTTCTTTTCTTTCTTTCTTCCCCCTCTTGGAAATGTGTTCTTTTATAAGAATTAGGGAGAAGCTCTTGGGATAATAATGCATCAAAAAGGAGTCATTATTAACAAGATCAACAAGTGCTTGTCTTGCTCTAATGAGAGGACTTTGCCATTCCAATATTCTCCCCCTCTTGCTCAGCCAAATCAGTTTTTTTTTTTTTTTTTCTAGAAAGGAGACAGGAGTGGCTGTAGGATTAGATTTAGGCGAATGTAGCAGGAGTAGTCAATAGGGATTGAGACAATGTAAGAGATTCCTAGATACACTTTCAAAGATGATTCTGTAGACAGAAAAGTGATTCGATGGGAGGAGCAAAGAAACATTTTGTACCATATCTCGGAAACTCTATGTGTTCATGATCAGTGGTTTTATAACATTGTGTTATTTTTCATAATGCCTGCAACAGCTTTCCAGGCACTGTGAACACACTGAAGAGTAATTTATAGTAATCTGTTTCCATTCTTTCTCATTCACTTTTTTTATATGTTGAGTTCTAAGTGCATTGATGTGGCACATGTAAATGAGATAATGCATGTTAAGTACTTTAAGAGTGCCTAGAATATAGGGAGTGCTCAATAAGTATTAATAATTAACATTATCACTGAATTTTAAGATACCTTCAATTTTATAGATAGGACTGCAGCAATTCAGCAAAACTTCAGTTAGTCAGCAGTCAACTGAATAAAATGAATTTTGTTTTTAATCTACAATTCATTCTTAGTGAAATAATATAATAATAAGAAAGTATTTTATACTTTCTATTAGGGGAATCTGAAAGTAGGGGAATTCCTGCCCTGGACATGATTCTTTCAGGATTTAGAAATACCATCCCAAGCTGCTCTAACACCAAATCTGGCGGAGTGAAGTTCTTGGAGTCAGTCAGTCTTCCTTTCCTTCAGCCAATAACTTGTATAGGCTGGAAGGAGCCCTGGTGGCACAGTGGTTAAGAGCTTAGCTGCTAACCAAAAGGTCAGCTGTTCGAGTCCACCAGCTGCTCCTTGGAAACCCTATGGGGCAATTCTACTCTGTCCTGTAAGGTCACAATAAGTCAGAATTGACTTGATGGCAATGGGTCGGTTATAGACTGGATAGGAGTCCCTGGGTGAAGCAAATCATTAATGCGCTCAGCTGCCAACCAAAAGGTTAGAGGTTCAAGTCCACCCAGAGGTGCCTAGAAAGAAAGGATTGGTGATCTACTTCCAAAAATCAGCCATCCAAAACTCTACTGAGCACATGGGATTGCCATGAGTCAGAGTCGACTTGATGGCAAGTGGCTTGGTTTGTTTTTGGAATAAGCTAGGCACTATGCTAGACACTGAGAGGGAAAGGTAGACAAAACTGACACTATCAGCCTCCCAAAACCTTGAAGCTAAGTCTGGAGAAGACAGACCTTTACAAATGAGTACAGGTCATTAATGAAATAACTACAAACGTGAAAATATTTCAAAAGTAAAGGGGCTTGGAAACCACAAGCCATGGATTACTAAATCACTGAACAGATTACTGCAAGTCACTGTGCCTCAGAAACCTACCAATGACTGTCTTCAAAATTAGGGGTCTTGTTCCAAAACCATTAAATAAGCATCCCCTATTCTAACTGTAAGGAGTCCTGGTGACTCGAAGGTTAAGCACTCAGCAGCTGCTAATGGAAAGACTGGTGGTTTGAACCGACCCAGTGGCTCCACTGGACAAAGACCTGCTAATCTGCTCCCATAAAGATTATAGCCTAAAAAACCCTATGTGGCAGTTCTGCTGTATCACATGGGGTTGCTATGAGTCAAAAATCGACTCCATGACACCTAACAACAATATTCCAACTATGACAGACTCTCTGTCTGATGAGGAGGAATTTTGATCCCTTTAGAATTGGAAAGCTTCTAAGGAGCAAATAGAGAAGAGCTAACCATCTTATCTGCTTCTCTTGAGAGCCTCAGTTTTGTCTAGGTCTTTTCTTAGCTATTTTTGGTCTCCTTGTTATTCTCTGTTCTAGCACCTTTAGGCAACCAAGAGACTCATATCCTATAATTTCTCTGAATCTCCATGATAATCACCTACTCCATCCTGCTACCACTCAGTCACCCAGGTCTGTATGCAGTTGAAGAGACTGTGGCTAAAGGCTCAGCTTCAAATAGGATAATTTGTTTCTATCAGTAATAAAAAATTTTAAAGCAACTTCTCAGTGTCAATACACATTCAATTTAATAATTTTATCTTATGCAACTATAGTATTACTCAATGTCATTGTTAATTATACCCAGGAAAAAAGCACCCAAGGCACTGAGAAATGGAGAAATAGATTATTTTCAGTTCAAGTACTGCCTAAAGCTGAAACTAGACTACATTTAAGAATAATTTTTAATAACAGAGGTTGAAATCAAAGTGTTTTTTCTGGCTTATCTAATATATTCTATGTCCCCTCAGATATTCAGCTAATCAGAGCTTTAATGTAGTAATGTGAAATTAATGTAGAAATTATGTTTCAAGTCATGAATCAGTTCGAATAGATTTCAAGGTAATCACTTAATCAGTTTTATTAGACTAATTTTAAAAGGAGGTTGGAAAACCTATGCAATATTTTGCAGCATAAATAGAATCAACATTAATGTAGATGTGACCTGTAAAGCTTATATTGAGGAAAGAACATAGATACTAACTAATAAATCGAAAAAAAACTTAAAAAAAAAAAGTCCTCTATAAATGAAGTACTTTTTACTTTATTACCTACAATCAACATTCTAAGTATGATTTTTGGGTTTCTACTTTTTGAAGAAATAAAAATCAAAAAAATAAAAACCTCACAAAGTGCTCTTTTAAATTTAACAAAATGCTTATATAAAAATTAGGCAATTTTATTTGAAAATAATGCCTTCAGTTTTTTTCTGAACATTGAACAGAAACTATTACCACATACAATAAAATCTTCATTTAAACAATGAAATAATTCTTTGCCTATATACAAATTATAGGCAAAAGATTTTCCAACATTTTAAACAGAAATACAGACTCAATGGTTAAGAGCTATGGCTGCTAACAAAAGGTCAGCAGTTAGAATCCACCAGCCACTACTTGGAAACCCTATTGGGCAGTTCTATTCTGTACTATAGGGTAGCTATGAATTGGAATTGATTTGACGGTAACGGATATATTGTAAGATAACTAATAAATTCAACAGACACTTATTAAATGGCAGTCTCTTTCAGACATTGGGATGGTTGCAGTATGTGTACTGTATTAATAAAACCAGTTTCCTGTTTTAGAATGTAAGTCCTGGACCCGGGAAAACAGTGAAAAATCTTGGATTTTAGAAAGTGACTTAGGAAATTGAATTTTCATAGTTTAAATTATATCATTCTGCTCCACCTAAATGCTAATACTTGGATTATAAAGAGAACTTCCCATTTGTTGGGAAGGGTTATGAGAAGATGGAATAAATATTCTTATAACTTCTTATTTGGAGCCCCTTACAATACAGGCTAAACCCTGTAGTAGCAAAACAAACTTTTAAAAAAGAATATATTCGGGCAGACTTGACTGTGAGAGTCCACTATGATGTTTGTGAACCACACTTTTAAAGTTATTGCTAAGATCACAAAGAAGACACTTTTATTGACTGCCTTACTTCAATAACCTGCCCCATTCCTGGATCAATTTTATCCTTTTATCCTGCCCAACACTCCAGACATGTCCCCCTAATGATTTTACACTGCTCAATTACATCTTTTTAAGCTCTAAGTAAAAAGCACATCTCATTCCTTGTGAAGATTAGTCAAAGAGCCTTCTGATTTATAGATTTAATAGTTAAATTAGTCTTTAAACTTGGCTGTTTGTTCCGTATTCCGTGTGCTTTTAGTATGAGATAGAGTATTTATTGTCATTTTTAAGGAAAAAAGTAGTTTTCAAAGGTAAAAGATAGAGAACTTATGACTTATTCACTCCCACAGTCAAACTTGTACACAGACTGCCTCAGACAGTCACGGAAGTTAAAGAAGAAATGGGCCTTTCACATCCAAACTGTCTGTTTTCCATTATGTTCCTGACTCTTCATCTCCCTTTTGTTTATGCCTTTGAAGTTTCTTCTTGGAAGCTGTTGATGTGGTGGTAAGAGGAAAAACTTGCTTTTAGCACTCACCATACAAATTAAATTCTAAGTAAAAGCAATTGGTGCTGCTGCTGAGTAAGTTCTTCCTGTAGATTGCTCAGACACTCTGCAAAATTATCTGCTGACCTACTCCATGGGCCGGAGTTGCCGGTGGCCTGATAGCCAATAGTATCTATCATAGGTGACATTTATAGTGGAGAGCTCTGTGCACTTGTGCCAAAAGTGAGCAGCAACTGCAAACAGGCCATTTGGGATGAAATGATATGTTAAATGATATGCTGTACTTTCAATTGAATAATGAGCATCCTGGAGAAATAAAACACTCCTGAAAATCAAGCTGGAAAAAAGATGAAAATTTGAAAGTAACAAAACGCTTTTAGTTTGATGGACTGGGTATGTAAAAATACATAAAGGTGGCATATGCACATCTATGAAATGTAAAGTGTATCGATCCTTTTAATTCTCAGTTTTGTTTTGTGATATAAGTGGTAACCTGTTGCCAGTCAATTTTGACTCATAGCAATCCTATAGGGCAGAGTAGAACTGCCCCATAGGGTTTCCAAGGCTGACGTATTTATGGAAGCAGACTGCCACATCGTGGAGCAGCTGGTGGGTTCCAAGTGGGACTCTCTGTAGGTAGTATCATCTCCACTGTAGGGAGCCCTGGTGTTGAAGTGGTTAAGCACTCAGCTGCTAACTGAAAGGTCAGCTGTTAGAATTCACTGGCCACTTCATGGACGAAAGATGTAGCAGTCTGCGTCCATATATATTACAGCCTTGGAAACCTTATGAGGTAGTTCTACTCTGTCCTATAGGGTTGCTATAATCAGAATCAATTTAACAGCAAATGACAACAACAGAGGCACCTCAGAAGAAAGGCCTGGTAATCTAGAAAACCAGCCATTGAAAACCCTGTGGAGAAAAGTTCTACTCTGACACATACAGAATTGCCATAAGTTGGAATCAGCTTGATGACAACTGGTTTTTAAACTTCATTTTATAGATGAGGCAATTGAGGCTTAGATTAATGATTTGCCCTAGTTAAAACAGCTATTGAAAAAGAATTTACATGCCCATAAAAAAATAAAAACCAGTTGCCATTCAGTCAGTTCCAACTCATGACAATACCATGTGTGTTGGAACAGAGCTACATATTTATTTGTAACCCGCAAAATCAATACCCATGGCACTTTTGTGGTCATTCTTGGACATGCACAGAGTGTTCATAAATTTGAGTTTCTTGACATGTACATTCCCAGTTGAGGTCAAACAAGGTGACACTCTATCTTCTTGTTTCAGCTCTCATAGTGTAAACAAGTGGCTTTTTTGCGGTCTATTTAGTGTCACGTTTTTCACATTTTTTTGCTTTTTATTGATAATTTTGCTGATTAAAAAGACCCCCAAGTATAGTGCTACAGTACTGTCCAGTTTTCCTAAAGGCAAGAAGGCTGTGATGTGCCTTATGGAGAAAATACATGTGTTAGATAAACTTCTTTCAGACATGAGTTATAGTGTTGCTGGCCGTGAGTTCAATGTTAATGAATCAACTATATACGCTAAATAAGGGGACTTTAAGCAGAAGCATACATAAAACAAGATTATATATTGATTGGTTGACAAATATGTTGTGATCAGAGTCTTACAGGAATCGAAACCTATATATCTCTGTCATGGATTGAATTGGGTCCCCAAAAAATTTGTGTATCAATTTGGCTGGGCCATGATTCCTGGGTTTGTGTGATTGTCCACCATTTTGTGATCTGATGTGATTTTCATATGTGCTGTAAATCCTATCTCTATAATGTTAATGAGGCAGAATTAGTGGTAGTTATGTTAATGAGGTGGGACTCAATCTGCAAGATTAGATTTTGTCTTAAGCCAATCTCTTTTGAAATATAAAAGAGAGAAGCAAGCAGGGAGACATAGGGACCTCATAACACCAAGAAAGCAGTGCCAGGACCAGAGCACGTCCTTTGGACCTGGGGCTCCTGCACAGAGAATCTCCTAGACCAAGGGAAGATTGATGACAAGGACCTTCCTCCAGAGCCGACAGAGAGAGAAAGCCTTCCCCTGGAGCTTGTGCCCTGAATTTGGACTTTTAGCCTCCTAGACTGTGAGAGAATAAATTTCTCTTTGTTAAAGCCATCCACTGGTGGTATTTTTGTTATGGCAGCCCTAGATAACCAAGATAATCTCCTGGAAACAAAGGTTCAGTATTTGCTAATTCAGTATTAGTGGCAATGATATAGAATATAACTACTGCAGATAATGAGAATTGACTGTATTAACTCAGGCAAGGATTGCCAAATGATGATAAAGCCTTCATGATTACTGCTTATCATTTTTTTACAGTATAGCTGCTAAATCCCTGCTTCATTCCCTTCTTAAGTAGTGATGGATTAACTAGCTAACAGAGTCTCCATATTGGTTTCCCAGGGCTGCCATAACAAAATACCACACACTAAGTGGCGTATAAGAACAAAAATTTATTGTCTCACAGTTCTGGAGGTTAAAAGTCCAAATTCAGGGTGTTCACAGGGCCATGTTGTCTCCAAAGGCCATAGGGAAGTTCCTTTCTTGTTTTGCTCAGCTTCTGGTAGCCCCAGGCATTTCTTAGTGTGTAGATGCACCCTCACAGGGCTGTCTTTCCTCTATCTCTCTGTGTCTCTTCTCTTTTATAAGGACACCAGTCATATTGGATTAGGATCCAGACTACTCCAGTATGACTTCATGTTAACTGATAACATCTTCAAAGACCCTATTTCCAAACAAGATTACATTCACAGCTACCATGGGTTAAAAACCCATTGCCTTTGAGTTGATTCTGACTCATAGTGATCTTATAGGGCAGAGTAGAACTGCCTCATAGGGTTTCCAAGGAGCGGCTGGTGGGTGGGCAATGGATGAATCTTATTGTTAGAGTACCCTTGGTTCCATAAAACCACCATCAGGAACTCTTTATGGTACCAAACAAGTCCTCAGGTCAGGGCTTTATGCTTTGCAACATCTCTTCACACCTGAGGAAAGAGATAATCCTTTTAGATGATAATTTACCTGGCCTGGGTGTTTGAAGGGCAAGAAGTGGGGAAGCAACTGCCCTAGTTATTTTCCACTTGTTTTCCTCAGATTCTCTCAAACACAAAGTTTCTGCAGTGTCCTGATTTATTCCTAAGGACAGCTGAACAAAAGCTCTGAGTAGTCTAATGCATGAGAACAAGCCTTGGTTGTCTTAAGTCAATGGCTGGGGAGAAGCAAGAAATGGAACTGGATGTTTTTCTTACTTTATCCTCACTTGGCCATGCTGGGTTTCTCCTGCCTCAGGCCAAAGCCACCATGAGCAACCAAGTTCAAAAGGCCTGCCACCCCAGGAGTTTTTCAATTTCCTATCTCAGTTTTCAGTCATCGTAAAATGGATTTTTGGGGAGGGAGATAGTTAAGATGTAAATTTTATAAGTTTAAAGCTTTTATTTGAATTTGGATATTGAAAAAATTAAGGAAAATCTTACAAAGGTTAACATGTATTTTAACTTACATACTTACATACTCATTGCTGTGAGTCAGAATCTACTCGATGGCAATGTGTTTTTTTACTCTTACACAGTGCCTGTCTGAGTAGCTAATAGCCCCGGGAGAAAAATGAATTCATAGGCCAAAAAAATTCAAGAGACATTTAATGAGCACAATTTTATCAAAAGCAGCACTAAAGAACTGATTTGTAGATTCTATCGGAAGCATATATATTAGAGCATTCCTAGCTAAGAATTTAAAATTAGCTTTAAAAATGTACTAAAAGTGATAAGGGAAGATGTTGCCAGTCTAAAACACGAATAAGAAATCATGAATAAAATAGAAATATTAGACATGAAAAGTATAGTAGTTGAAATAAATTGAATAATTTATGACAGAAAGAAATAGAAACTACGAGTAGACCTATATCTATTTTAAAAATTGAATTTGTAATTAAAATTTTTTCCACAAGGAAATATCCAGGCCCAGATGTCGTTACTGAAAATTCTATCAAACATTTAAAAATTATGCTAATCCTAAACAAACTTTAGAAAACAGTGAAGGAAAGAGACTTCCCAATTCATTTTATGAAGCTAGTACATCCCTGATACAAAAATTTGACTTTGATATTATACTTAATAATGAAATATTGAATGCTTCCCCCTAAGATTGGAAAGAAAGGAAAAAATGTCTGCTGCCAGCACTTCTGTTTTACATTGTACTAGAGATCCTAGTTAGTGGGGAAAAACAAAAAAAAGATACATGTTTATAAATTTAAAATTCTGTATTTAAAAATGACTAAAATAATTTATAAGTATAAACACTGTCTTCAATTTTTTTATAATATACCTATACTTTCCATTAATACATATGGTATTATTTCAGGAATACATACAGTATTATTCCATTTTTATGTGTTATGTACATACAATAATTCTATACAAATAGTAAATCAGTGGATGAACACAGACTCAAACTAATGCTCACTATAGGTGGGAGGAGAAGTAGGATGAGGGGACTATGTATATAATAAGACAGAGATTATCTTCCCTATTCTGAGCATTAGATTATGTTTTAAATGAATGAATGGATGAATGAATAACAAGAAAATACATAAGCAAGCATGGATCAATCATGAGAGTGTGTCATAAACCTGGAATTTTATTTTATTCAATTTCATTTTAGTTCCACTGATAAAAGCTAAATAAATACTTAAAACATGTTTATCGATACAGAATCTCTATTTCAGTGACTTTCTGATAGAAAAATCAATTTATGATTTTGAATAACTCATTTCATCACATTTCTGTGTTTTTAGGGAGGTCTTTTGAACATTTCTTCTCTTAACTGATGTTTTCCAGAATTTGATCTTTGGATTATCATATTCTTTCTGCATGAACCCTACTCAAAGTCCCTCACATTTTCACCTTCACCTATACTGAAATATTTGAAGGCCTCTGGATTGATCATGCCTCAATGATTTTTTTGCATGTGTTCTCTGTCTATAAATAGTTCTTTCCTCTCTGCCTTCTACCCGCTTTTTCTCAAGACTCATTTCAAACATCTAGAAAGACTTTCCTGAAGACCTCCTGTGGTAGACATTTTTTGCATCACTCAGATTTGTAGTTCTTTACATGGATCTCACAACTTCTGTGTGTTCTGCTTCTCATGGCACTTCAACTTTCTTTGGAATGCTGGTCTGAGCTGTATAGGGAGCTGAAGATGCCTGGGATCTCATATCATTGATAGCCAATAACTTATTGCTGCTGGGATGTGAAAGGCCAGCTCCCTGCCCTCCAGGTGAGACAGATTCTAAGGGGGAATTAATATTCTGGTGATGTACTGTCCACTATGGGAGCACTAGCCACAAATGACTATTGAGAACTTGATATAGAATTCAAGTTGTGGCATGGTTTAAGAGTAAAATACGATCAGATTTCAAAGACATTATAAAAAACAATGTAAAATATCACATTAATAATTTTTTGGATCACATATTGAAATAATATTTTGCACATATTTGATTAAAATATAATATTCAAATTAATTTTCCATTTCTTTTTACCTTTTTTATTGTGGCCACTAGAACATGTAAAATTACATTAAGAGTTCACATTGTATTTCTATTGGTCAGTGCTACTCTAGAATCCATCCCTCTCAACTGCCTCCATCAGGCTGAGTCTAGAATTTTGCCTGAAATCACACCCTTCCATGACTCTTTCTCCTTTCCTCTTTCTCTGCTTGCTCTATTTCTAGTTTCTCCTGGAATTATTTCTTTAATAAACCACTTTTACCTCAATCAGAATCTCAGGGTCATGTCCAGGGAACCAGAACCTGATCACACACTTCAGCACTATATTGGATTAGGAGAACCTCTTCTGTGTTGGCCATGTATTTTATGCGTATTTTAATGACAGTACTTGCTCCTTTGTGTTATAATTAATTCTTTTAGTATCTGCCTAATAAACTTGAATGTGGTAATAGCTAAGGGAGGGGACCAAAACCAAACCAAACTCATTGCCATCTAGTTGATTCCAACTCACAGTGACCCTATCGGGCAGTGTATAACTGCCCCATAGGATTTACAAGGCTGTAGTCTTTATGGAAGCAGATTGCCACCTTTCCCCCGTGGAATGGCTGGTGGGTTCGAACTACTGAGCTTTCGATTAGCAGATGAGTGCTTTAACCTCTGCACCACCAGGGCTCCTTTAAGTGGGGGGATCCTATCTAAGTCTTCTGTGTATACCCTATGCCTGGTAGGAGAAATGGAAGTCATACAAAATAAAATGTATTGGACAAATTATTGCCTATCAATCTCATGATACTCCTTTCAACTCCTTTGCCTTCTTGTCCTATAATATTTATTTGGCAGAATTTCATTCCTGATTGGAAGTTACTCTCTGCCTTCTCACTGTCTGTACCCAAGCTACTGGAAAAAAATGATACAACCAGGATGATTGTACTAAAAGTCCTATGACTGGCCTTAATTGAGTCATCATTACAGTTTGCACTGCTTTATATTTCTCTAAACAGATTATGCTCCTACTCTCTTCAATCTATTTGTAAGTTTAATCTTTCTTCTAACCTCTAATTGTCCTTAAGACTCTGGCTTGCTCATTCAACATATGGTCATGCTTCTGCTTAGGAAATAAAATACACCATCAGAGGAGTACTCTACCAATTTCTCATCACCAAATTTTCAAGTCTATCTATATTTGAAGCACTCCTTGTCTTGTTTTCACTCATTAAAATCTAGAACTACTCCTCCTATCTTAGATCAATTATACCCTAGATACCATCTCTTGAATTCTCAGAATTTTTTTTTTTTTTTACAATTGATTGTCTCTCTAGTACATTTCTAGAAGCCATAAACATATTCAAGAGTTAAAATAATAGCTTTTCTCAATCCTTTCCTCCCTATCGTACACAAGTTTCATGGGAAAAAAAGAAAAAAGATATACTTTCATGGGTTTAATTTCCTTAACCCCTTAGTCAATAACCCTAAGCTAGATTCCACCCCGTTATTTAAACAATACTGTTCGACTCCACCGCAACAAGTTTGGTTTGTTTTTATTCTAATTAGAGTCACTAAAGAGTTCCAGGGGACTTTCTCGGTTTCAACTACTTTACATTCAACATAGTTGACACTTTCATTTTAAATTGCAGTCTTGGCTTGGCTTCTGTCAGCCCACATGCACTTAGTTTAACCATACCGTTCCTCATTCACTTAGTTTCACTATACCTTTTCTGGCTGCTTCTTTGCCTTTTCCTTTGACAATGTATCTTCCTTAACACACATATTAAGTATTAAAGTTCCTTAGGACTCTGTTGTAAACTATTTTCTTTTGAAATTTATTCTTTCCCTAGACAATTTTATCTATTCTATTAACGGTTAGTACCAATTCACCTGTCAAATTATTCCAACACAGTTTACATTCATATTACATTCTCTTTTGAACTCCAGATTCACATATCCACCTGCTTACATAGTCAATTATATTTAAGTGTTCATGGTCTTTGATTTTGGCTAGATAGTAAACTGAAGAAAAGAAAAAAATATCTCACTTTTTAAACTTTGAATCCTCAAACAATTTTTTAAATAACATCTAGTACACTAAAGGAAAATACTAATTGACCCAGTTAAGAGAAATGTCAATATAGAATTAAGAAATTTTCCAAAACTGAGTAACTGGTTTTTTTTTTGTTTTGTTTTATTCTTTTGGTTGAAAAACACTTATTTAACATTCACTAAAGTAACTAAAAGTCCATTTGCTAGCGGACTGTTTTCCCAGCTGCTTAATCTAGAAAGTAGGCAGGCTGAAGCATTAACTGTTTCATGACATCTTCAGTTTCTTCATATTTTTTTGAAGAGAATAGGCCTTGCATACATATCTGTTATTGTTGTGTGCCGTTGAGTCGATTTCAACTCATAGAGACCCTATGTGACAGAGTAGAACTGTCCCATAGGGTTTTCTAGGCTGTAATCTTTACAGGAGCACATCATCAGGTCTTCTCTCCAGCAGAGTCACTGGTGGGTTCTAATAGCCAACCTTTAGGTTATTATCCCAGAGCTTAACCATTATGTCAGCAGGGCTCCTTGCATATATGCCTTGAAATTAATTTTATCTATTCTGTTAATGGTTAGTACCAATTCACCTGTCAAATTATTCCAAAAATAATCTTTACTGAAACATCCTAATGATGATATTAACTAACATTTGCATGCCAGTCATCATTCTAACTACCTGATATAAATTATCACACGTAACTCTCACAACAGTTCAATGAGAAAGATACTGCTGTTGCGATAATCCTTTCAACCATTATTCTATCCTCAATGCAGGAGCTCCCCCAGTGGAAACATTTGTAAACACACTGGCTGTTGGTCAGAATTCACTCACATTTAAAACGTGCCTAGCTGAAAACATTTGCTCTTTGTCATAAAGCTGCATTTGCAATGTACAGAAATTGTTAGTGTTGGTGCTTTTTGAATCCTAAGGATGAATTAAAAAAAAAAAACAGAATTCACTTTGAAATGAAAAAATTTGAAAGCCTGGCATCTCATGAATAAAACTAAGGTGAAGTGGAAATGAAAAACAAGAACTGTGGCCCTAGTCAAATACCTTGTATCCTCTTTGCTTTTGGAAACGATGAATAAAAAGGGACTTGCTTCCACCCATTGCTCAGTAACCTGCATATGTTACTTTGTGCATACAAAAGTAAGATTATGGCATAGAGAAGTTGCAAAAGCATAGGAATAAAAAATTAGACCCAATAGAAAAAAATAAACTTATGAACTCTCAAGTATACTAAATGACCTTTAAAAAAATGCCCTGTATGTAATTCTTCTCCATAGGAAATAACACCAAATTTTTGATATTTTTTCTTGAATGATATATTCAATGTCCTTTGAGTGGTTTTATGGTAGCTTCTGGGACCACTTCAAGAGAATTTTTCAGTTTGGGGTTTTCTAGACCACAGTCAGGAAAACCAGGGGCTTTTTATGGTTGCTTATTGGAAACTCTATGGGGCAGTTGTACTCTGTCCTATAGGGTCACTATGAGTCAGAATCGACTCGACAGCAACAGCTTTTTGTATATTTGAAAGATACTGCTTCTTCCTTTGGTCTTAATAGTGTGTCCATTTGGGAGCAGTAATACTATTTAAAAAGAAAAAAACAAGACACGTTGTCACAATTTCTCAGAAGGATTTGATAGAGTTGACCATGGGGGAGGTCATTTTCGGTTGTTGTATTCTTTTTCTATTTTAAAAAATGTACTTCTGTTGCTTCCTTTCTGTTTATTCCTCATTTCTGAAATGGGATATGGAAGTAGGCCAGGGCAATCAGCAATTTCAATGTGTAAATCTGGTGTGAAATCATTTCTGAACAAATTTCCTGTAATTATTGGCATTTTCTCATTCAGAAAAAAAAAATCAGCAAGTAAATCACCATGAGCCAGATTCTCCTTGTTGTGCTTATTTCTGCTCACCTGATTCTCAATAGCAACTGCCTGGGTGTTCGTGACTTCCTTTGTTCCTTTATCCTAGCTCCTCCTGGCAACTTTTTCCTGGATCAGGAGGCTGCAGCTCAAACTTGGTCCTTTCAAGGATGGTCTTTGTGTCTCCCATGATCCACCTATTCCCTTAGATTCATTTTTCAAAGTAAGGAGTATCCCTCAGGCTTTTCACTTAATTTTGATGAAAACCGTCCCTTAAATGAGGTCTGGGTAGCTATTTAAAAAAAACTGTTGCTGTCAAGTCGATTACAACTCTTAGGGTCAGTATTAGACAGGGGAAAACCTAGCAATGTCTCCCCTACTCCATATCAATACCATCTAATATTTTTCCAACATCCTCCTCATTTGGCCCAAAGTTCACAAAAATTGAAAAACTATTTTCATTGTTTGTGGTTTGGTAATAAGTCTCTTTCCTTGTTCTTTTTTTTTTTTTGATATTTGTATCGTATTTGGTGGGTTCCAGATCTGCGTGAGGATTAAAAATTTCCACATTTGGCACCTGGTGCCAGGAGTTAAAGAGTAGAGAGGCAGTGCAAGTCAATGGCCAAGAAAGTAGATTGTAGAAACAGAATGACTGGATGTGAATCATAGCTGCAACTCTTGCTAGCTGTGTAGTCTTAGTAACACACTTTTTGCCTCTGGTTTTTTATTTTATTTGTACAATGGGGATAATAAGATTTCCTATATCATAATATTGTTGTGACAGTATAAAGCATTTAGAACAGCAGCTGACATAAAACAAATACCATATCATTGTTGAGTAATATTATTGCTGATATTGTTAAAATTATTCACTTTAAAATTAATTATATAGTGATACTTCCTGTCTTTCATTTTCTATTTCAGCTATTGTTTCAGTTTATTTAATTAGATTATAGCCATTGCAATGACAAAGGATGATACCTTATTATCTTTGTACTTTCCACAGTGCTTGATATAATCTTATGTTTCATGTTGTTAAAACCCCGCTGCTGTTGAGTCAATTCCAACTCATAGAGACCCTATAGGACAGAGTAGAACTACCCTAAAGGGTTTCCAAAAAGCAGCTGGTGGATTCGAACTGTCGACCTTTTGGTTAGCAGCTGAGCTCTTAACCACTGCACCACCAGGGTTCTTTCATGTTGTTGTCAATCCACAAATATTTTTTGTGTTAAAATGAATTCAGAGTCTGTTGAACTTCTGATCACACATATTTTAAAAGGTTCTTCTTAATCTATAGAACCGGTAACTTTGTTCTCTATGACTTTTGAAAATAAAGATACAGGAAGAAATATACAAATAAATAAAATGGAAAATCAGTGTCTCTTTATTTTCCCTATGGTGTTGACTTGTTATAAAATATACATCACAGATATAAACTTTAAAGCCTATCCACAATTGTTTGCTAATTTTTTTCAATAATAGAAAGAAGTTTTTTTTCTCCCTCCGATAAAAGTTGTTTTACAGAGGTTTGTTGGTTAAAAAATCATCCGATAAAGTGAAAATGAATTAATTGTATGATTTTTGTTCTAAAAATAGCTTTCAGTCAATTTCAGGTTGCTCTCTTTGTGCCATTAACAATCAAGTAACTGTCCTAGTAAACACGTATTTCCTCAGTCCTCAATGACAGCACATTTCAAGGGCAAATATTTCTTACTAGATAAATCATTGGATTTGAAATCTAGATAATCTTATAAAAGAAGATTTGGAAATTATTATTCTTGTTTATGTACAAGTCATGACTGTTTCAAAGAAAATGGAACTTTATTAGAGCCAAACAATTGGTCTTCATTTTGCTTATCATCACATAGCCTTTAGTACAACTTGACTCAGCATGCTTAATGTGAGGCTGGAGCCCCGGTGGCTGCAGTGGTTTTAAGCACTTGGCTGCTAACTGAAAGCTCAGCAGTTCAAAAGCACCAGCCACTCTGCCAGAGAAAGATGTGGCCATCTGCTCCTCTAAAGATTACAGCCTTGGAAACCCTATAGGTCAGTTCTACTGTCTCTTATAGGGTCACCGTGAGTTGGAATAGACTACACGGCAATGGGTTTGGTTTGGTTTTAATATGAGACTTAGGAGCCCTGGTTGCACAGTGGTTAGTGCTCAGCTGCTAACCTAAAGGTCAATGATTCAAACCCAACAGCTGCTCCGAGGAAGAAAGCTGTGAAAATTACAGCCTTGGAAACCGTATTGGGTAGTTTTGCCCTGTCTAATGGGGTTGCTATGAGTTGAAATCAACTCAATGACAAGGGGTTAATATAAGACTTACAACTACTATTCGAAAGTCTGAATGTAAGAATATATTAATTTTTACTCTGTATTTTTGTTTGTCAAAAGACATTTACATGTGATGAGTAATTACACAGTTAACTATGTTTCTTAATATGCTTTGTATTTTATTATTTAGGCAAACAATCAGCGCCATCTGGATTTTGAAAGACTAATGTCTTGTTATCAAGTGTATTCAACACTCAACTCAGAGTGGTAGGTCAGCAGCACAAATCTTTCTAACCAACCTCTCAGCCAAAGCCCCAGCCTGTTGTTAACAGGAGATGAACTTTGACTACCACATGACTGAGAGCAGAAGCATTTTCCTGGTCACTTCCACTTAAAGCATTTTGCCATGTGTTGTGTTTCTTTTGTTTTTATTAGATTTTTTTGTTCTTTTGTTCTTTAGGGAATATAATGTGAGTATATTAAAAAAAAAAAAAGGCAATAACTTCCACACAGTGTTTTATATTTGAAAAGTCTTTCAATCCACTCTCACAATTTGAGGCAACGTTAACAAAAAAATGTCTCTACCTCAAGCATATGTAAACTAATTATTTTCCTCTGGTTTTCCTACCATGTTGTTGTTTGCCCCAGAGTTGATTCTGAGTCATAGCGACCTTATAGGTCAGAGTAGGGGAGCCCTGGTGGCACAGTGGTTAAGATTTTGGCTGCTAATCAAAAAGTCAATAGTTTGAGTCTACCAGCCACTCCTTGGAAACCTTATGGGGCAGTTCTACACTGTCTTGTAGAGTTGCTATGAGTCGGAATTGACTGGACTACAACAGATAGGATTTTGGGGACAGAGTAGAACTGTTCCATAGGTTTTCTAGGCTGTTAATCTTTACAGGAGCAGATCTCCAGGTCTTTTCTCCCATAGAGCAGCTGGTAGGTTCAATTCACTGACCTTTTGGTTAGCAGCCAAGCCAACACGGCTCCTTTTTCTAACCATAAAAAATGCATTGCAATTGCGTCACAGTGACCCTCCAGAAGATGAAAATAGACGTAGATGATAATACTATTTTCTTTTATTTTAGTTATAATAAAGTGTTGTGAGGTATTAGTTTTAAGTCTGGCAATGTTTCCAAGTCATAAGAGTAGCTGTTGAAAGTAATATGGCAATTTGAAGAAGGTGTTTCCACATTTGAGAGGTACTTTTCATTTTGAGTCTCTAAACACTTCAGTTCACAGTATCATTTATTTTGAGCTACAGTTACATATATCTGGAGTTTCGTCATTCCACATTTTGAATGCTTGTGAGATAAAGCAACAAATTGTGAAATAGAATAGAGTAAAAAGAAAAAAAAAATCCTTTGGTGTACTGGGACCAGCCATCACTGAGATCCACTTCAATGCCTCTAGGAAATATTTTACAAGAAGAAACAGAAAATCAGGATATGAAGTAAACTTTAAATAGCTGGCTCATACCTATGTCGGATTCAATGAGGGGAAATTGCCTTTCTTGTGAATAAACTGCAACACTGTTCCAGAAAAAGAAGTAAGAAAATATAAGTATCCATTAAAAGAGTTCTTTTTTTAATGCTGTGCTGTTTTCTTTGACCTAATTCTAGCCTTTTCTTTAAGCACTGGAGCAATCCATTCTACACAGCAAGTGGTTGCTCAATAAACATTTTGCTGACTAATAGGTATGACAGACATTGTTCTGGGGTTTGTTAAGAGGACAGACTGGCCTGGACACTTCCTTAGGGATTGTGAAGAAGACTAGAAGAAGGATTGGAGTTAGGAAAGTGAAACTGGTTGCCATGGAGTAGATTCTGACTCATGATGACCCTATGTGTGTCAGCGTAGAATTGTGCTCTATAGTGTTTTCGAAGGCTGATTTTTTTAGAAGTAGATCTCCAGGCCTTTCTTCTGAGGCACCTCTGGATGGACTTGAGCCTCTAAACTTTTGATTAACAGCCAAACTCGTTAATCATTTACACCACCCAAGGATTCCTATCTAAGTTCCAAAACCAAAAAAAACAAAATCCACTGCCATCTAGTCAATTCAAATTCATAGTGACCCTATAGGACAGGGTAGAAGTGCCCCATAGGGTTTCCAAGACAGTAAATCTTTTTTAAAAATTTTTTGTGCTTTAGGTGAAAGTTTACAGCTCAAGTTAGTTTCTCATTAAAAAATGTATGCACATACTGTTTTGTGACATTGGTTACAATCCCCACAATGTGACAGCACTCTCTCCCTTTCCTTGTTCCTTGTGTCCATTCATCTAGTTCCTGTCCCTTCCTGCCTTTTTATCTTGCTTTTGGGCAGAAGTTGCCCATTTGGTCTCGTATATTTGATTAAACTAAGAAGAACATTACTCACGTCTGTTATTATTATTTTTTTAATAGGCTTGTCTATTCTTTGTCTGAAAAATGGGCTTTAGGAGTGGTTTCAGTTCTGAGTTAGCAAAGTGGGTTCCTCCAGTCTCTGTCAGACCAGTAAATCTGGTCTTTTTTCATGAATTTGAATTTTGTTCTACATTTTTCTCCCAGTCTGTCCGGGACTCGCTGTTGTGATCCCTGTCAGAGTGGTTGGTGGTGGTAGCCGAGCACGATCTAGTTCTTCTGGGCTCAGGCTGGTGGAGGCTCTGGTTCATATGGTCCTTTAGTCCTTTGGGCTAATGTTTTCCTTGTGTCTTTGGTTTTCTTCATTCTCATTTGCTATGGACAGGATGGGACCAATAGATGTATTTTAGATGGCTACTTGTAAGCTTTTAAGACCCCAGATGCTACTCATCAACGTATGATATAGAACATTCTCTTTATGAACTATGTTATGCCAATTGACCTAGATGTCCCCTGAGACTAGGGTTCCCAGCCCCCAGACTCACAACTCTGTCCCTCAAGGTGTTTGGATGTTTCTAGGAAGCTTCTATGGCTTTGCCTTGGTCCCAGTTGTGCTGACTTTCCCTATATTGTGTGTTATCTTTCCCTTCATCAAAGTTGACGCTTGTCTACTCTACTTAGTTAGTGATCTCCTCTTCTCCCCTTTCCCACCCTCATAACCATCAAAAAGTGTTTTTGTCTGTATGTAAATCTTTTCTTGAGTTCTTATAAGAGTGGTCTCATACAATGTTCATCCTTTTGTGATTCACTTATTTCACTCAGCATAATGCCCTCCAGATTCATCCATGTTGTGAAATGTTTTGAAGACTCATCATTGTTCTTTATTGTTACCCAAGGCTGTAAATCTTTACAGAAGCAGACTGCCACATCTTTCTCCCACGGAGTGGCTGGTGGGTTCGAATCGCCAACCTTTAGGTTAGCAGCCGAGCTCTTTAACCACTGCATCACCAGTGCTCCTTTATGTAAGTTAGGTTACCTAAAAACACATGGGGGTGGAGGAGGATGCTGTGTGGAATAATTGTGAAAAGCAATGTTTTTGTTTTATATTGATTCTCATCTAGACTATGGATATCATAAAATATCATTTGGAAAATCAAGAAGTGATTTCAGATATTATAAATGTAAATATACTCCTTATTTATTACGGATACAATGTATTATGTAATTTTATTCTGATCTAATATATAAGTAAAATAACACGTGTTGAACACTGCTATTGAGATGGCTACAACTACAAATTATCTCTAGTTATAGAGGAAAAAGATGGTATGGACACAAAAATCCAGAAAGACATAAGAAAGTGTAATTATAATCCATAATCTTCCATCTTCTAAGCCATTTTTCAGAGCTGCTAAATAAAATAGAATTGACTGCTTGAGTTTTACTTCTATTCTAGCCTTTCCCCAAAACCCATTGCCATCAAGTCGATTTCAACTCATAGCAACCCTATACGGAAGTAACTGCTGCATCTTTCTCCTACAGAGCAGCTGGTAGATTTGAACCACTGACCTTTCTGTTAGCAGCCAAGCACTTAACTACTGCACCACTAGGGCTCCTAGCTTTCCCCCAACTTCTTTTAAATATATTGAGAAGTTTTAAAATGACTAAAAATACTGACAGTAGAATGATAACAATTTATTTCTAGGCATTTATATATTAAGCAATTGATTTAGTTTTCTTGAAAAATTTTTCCAGCCAGATTTAGCATAACTTATATAAAATATTTAGTTAATTTACTTTTCACATTTCTTTCTTACAGTTGATATGAAAGAAATCCTTAGAGACTGGTTTGTCTAAGAAATGCATAGTAATCTGCAGGCTAACTAAGCACTGAATATGATAAAATAAAATACTCAATAAATTTCAAAAATGTTTATTTGTCTAAAGCAATAGATAGTGGTTTTTTACAACTCCCAATTCATTTTTCCTGTTATACCATTTTGCTTTTCCTTTCTGTATTGTCTCATCCTTATCTTTCACTTCCTTTCCTTCCTTGTGGTTTACCATGTTTATTTTCCTTTTATGTAGTGTTTATCTAAATATCCACAGAAGAAAGCTGGTTGCTTCTGATGCCTGTTCACAGTCTTGACCTAAAAGTGTTCCCTTTCAAAGGAAATGATTTGCTTTTAAAGGTAGTGAGAATTCTGAGACAGAGTTTCCCCTAAGGAGAGTGGAACAGTCACACATTTCCTTTAGCTTATAATTGTCCATTCATGCACAAGGAATCGTTGATCCCCTTTCACAGTGATTTTTGGAAGTAGTTCACCAGTCCAGCGTTTCATTCTTACAAATTTGCTAAAGTACAAGCTGTGCACAGCCTGCATGCAATGGTTACTGTTTAGCTGCTTAATGCAGTCTTATTTTGAAGAATTTTTCTTTTTTAAAATAATACTAATGAAACATTTCCTAAATTAAACTTAGTTATCTCAAAATCATTCCACAAAAAATTGTTAAAGGTCATTATTCTGACAGTGATTCCTTAGCTAAGAGCTAAACTTCAGAGACTTTTCTATCAGTTTGATTTCCATCCACACTAACTTTGCTCACAATATAATTCCTATTGAAAGAAAGACACTGATATAAAGTCTATCCATGTGTTCTTCCCAAGGTACAGATCTCTCTCTTTCTCTTTTACATTTCATTTTATTTAAAAGGAAAATGCTAGAAATTACAAATACAAATCATGATTTGCTTCAAGCTATTACAGTTCATCTTTTATGTTTTACATTATTTAATATAAGTTGAAATGGATTATTTTCCTTTCACATATGCAAATGCATATTCAATATGACCAAGTTGAGTTGATAAATTAAAAATATTATGCTCAATGAAAGATTTTCTATTCCATATTTAGAACAATTGAAATTTATCACTCTCACAATGTACATTTTATTTTGAGCAGGATATTTTTAAGACAAACAATTGCTCTTTATAATGTACCAGTAAGTTGTTTTCTTCAACATACTGTTCACAACAGGTTATGCAATTTACTTGGCAAGACAGAAGTAAATAGTTTACATTAGAGTTCCCTGGAATTATTTCTGAGCTCCTGGCCCCTACAAATTCTACTCAAGAGTCACAGATTACATAATCTTAGAGGAAGAAAACAAACTAACAAACAAACTCTGAGAGTATCCAATTTAATCTCATTTTATCAAGGAGATAAAATTAACGGGCTTAATGATAACAATTAATTTATGTCACCTTCAAGCTTGGAATCCACTTTCTTTATATCAAAGCAATAATTGCGTGGGACAGTGTTAAAATAGGTAAGAATGACTGTATTCAAAAAGAATTGTAGTAAGAGGGGAAAGTACTAAAGGAAGGGAGGGAAGGAGCACCAAAATAAGAGGAGAGATCCATTGTGGTGGGAAGAGAGACCAGCTCCTACGTCCTGAAACAGAAGTCAGGAAGGTTTTTAAAGCCTTAAGTGAGCTAGTGGAAAGATATTGAACTATGGAAAATCATTAAAAGAACAGTTGCCTTCAAGTCGATTCTTACTCACTATGAAAGCGTGTGTGTCCAAGTAGAACTGTACTCCATACAGTTCAATGGCTAGTTTTTTGGAAAGTAGATTGCCAGGTCTTTCTTCCCAGGCACCTCTAGGTGGACTCAAACCTCCAAACTTTCCCTCTAATATTTTATTGTGTTTTTCGTGAAGGTTTACACAGCAGTTTATGTCCCCATTCAACAATTTCTAAACAAATTGTTCAGTGACATTGGTTACATTCTCAGTATTTCAGAAAATATTCTCAGTATTTCTGCTCTGGTTGTTCCATTTCCATTAATCTAGTTTCCCTGTCCCCTTACCTTCTCATCTTTGTTTTAAAGTAATTATTGACCATTTGGTCTCAAGTAGATGATTTTTTAAAGAAGCACAGTACTCATAGGTAATATTCTTTATTTTGTGAGCCAATCTGTTGTTTAGCTAAAAGGTGACCTCAGGGCATCAATATATTCTTACTGAGGAAGAATGCTTATCTCACAGGTGATTTTTGCCTACTGAAATGAGCCAGTGATCAATGTATTTTTGTTTCCTTCCCTGTCTTTTTTTGACCTCATATCCCTATGCATCTCTCTATTGGAAATGCCATCTGAACACATTCAATGTACAAATTACCTTTTCACTTCTGAATTCTAAGATGTACATAATCATTAATTTTCATTTTTAACTTAATGTTGTACTAGATGTTAACTACATAATAAAAATTTGTGGCAAAGTGGGAACAAAAATGAACATATGGAAGCATTATCAATGAATGATTAAAGTTGGGGTAAAAAAAAATTTATTGTGGCTGCCATTTGATACAGAAAAAAAAAAATCTAACTATTCCATGAAAATTCAGCACTTATCAAGTCACCCTGCCGTGTAACAGAAAGTAAAGAAGTGAGAAAGTTTAGAGAATTTGAAAAGGTAGTAATTCATAGCTACCATTATTAGACACAAAATGCTTTAAGCAACGTTTTCTCCAAAATTGAGTGAAGTTTGAATATGCCAACCTTTATTTTAAAAACCTTGTAAGAAATATCTCTGTAGGAAATACTTTCTAAAAGAATGTAGATGTGAAGTAATTTATATTTCTACCCTTGAATAGACCTTTATCAGGTTTAACACCATTTACTGTAGGTCCCATACAGATTTTAATCTATTATTGTGTTTTGTTACTGTTTGTTGTGAGGGAACTTTTTACATTTCACAGAAATGTGAAGAGTTTTTGGCAGGATGTGGCAGTACATTGCCAGTTCCGTTCAGTGGAATTCCTATTTTCTCAGGGGAAATTACAACTCAAAATGAACTCTTTGTTGCTTGGTTAAAGGAGATTAAGAAACTTCTTGTTCATCAAATTAAGACTTTTTTTTTTTACTTGACTTGCATAGGAAGAAGTTAAATGACAAAAATCAGTGGAATTCCTATTTTCTCAGGGGAGATTACAACTCAAAATGAAATCTTTGTTGCTTGGTTAAAGGAGATTAAGAAACTTCTTGTTCATCAAATTAAGATTTTATTTTTTACTTGACTTGCATAGGAAGAAGTTAAATGACAAAAAGGAAAGGGGTGGATTTAGGAAACTCAGACTATTGTGGTTATAATCATTATGCTATATAATAAAGGTCCAAAGTTGTTTTTTTGTAAAAATAGCGGGTTAAATGAACTAGTGAGAAAACAAATCAGATATAATTTCATGGACGAAAAAGATCAAAAGAGTCCCTGATTGTCTGAAACAGGTCATACACTTAATATTGGGTTTCAAAAATGAAAGAATTTGCTCTAAAATTTTGAAGTACCACATGCTTTCACTGCTTAATGGTGCCCCATTCATTACTGATAAATTATAACATCTTTTGTCTTATAAATGATTTCTTTAAAAATGCATATTTCAACACTAAGTTGTATTTCAAAATGTAAAGTATAAAATTGTAGATTTTATTTAATATGTATTTTAACACTGGAATGTACATTTGACACTATTTATGTATGACTTTTTTCTTCCCATTTTCAGCATATCATGTACTTTTGTCCAAGATACCACACTTGACCTATGAGCAGAAGAATCTTAGTTCACATGTCTCGGTCACTGAGCACTCTATTCCACTTGGAATTGTTGAACGTAATTTGAGACTTCTGTATTTTACCCTTATTTGTCATATTGTGGCCATTATGTCTTCATATATTTCAGGTCACATTTCTCTCTTCACTCTTTCTGGGAGCTTACATCCATGTATGTTATGTCTTTTGACTGTGCCTCACATTTCTCTTGCATTTTTTCTCTTTATTATTTTTTAACTCTGTGCTTAGATAATTTTTATTGACCCATATTTCACTTCAACATTCCTGTATTTTGCTTTGTCCAGTCTGCTATTAAACCCATCCACTGAGTTCTTAGTTTTACATTTTCTATAGTTCATTTCAAATTATTTCATTGGATTCCAAAGTCCTAGTAATGTTTTTATTTTTATTATCCATCTTTTTCTTTATTTTCTTGAACATATTAATCGTATTTCTTTTAAATTTCTTGTATACTAACTCCAGTATCTTGAATACCTGTGGTTCTTTTCTCCTAACTTGTATACTTTTGTTATCAGGTATATATTGTCCAGTCTCTCTGGACAGTTTGTACTGAATACAGGATACAGTATAAAAAAGACTGTATTTGCACCTTAAAGATTTTAACCTTGGCTATCCAAGACAGAAGGAGCCCTGGTAGCACCATGGTTAAGCACTTGACTGCTAACTGAAAGGTTGGTGGTTCGAATTGCCCAGCCACTCTGCAGGAGAAAGATGTGGCAGTCTGCTTCCATAAAGATTTACAGCCTTGGAAACCCTATGGGGCAGTTCTACTCTGTCCTACAGGGTTGCTATGAGTCAGATAGGCTCAACAGCAATGGGTTTGGTTTGGTTTTATACAAGACAGATAAGTTGCAGGCTGATCTCTTATTTCAATTAAGGCTTACTTTGGTGGTAAACCTGGGACGCATTTGGGTAAAATTTAGTCTGGCTCTGGTTTGCCCATTTTTCTAAGTCATTGGTCTATAGTTAATATCATAGTTTAAGTAAAAGATCAAACACTTTTACTCTAAGACAGAGTTTCTCAAAATACTGATAAGTTGGGCAAGCTCATTCTTTTTTTATTGTGGGCTGTTCTCTGCACTGCAGGATGTTTAGCAGCATCCATGCCTTCTGTTTCCTTCAGAAGCCAATCATACCTCCCTCCCAATTTGTATCAAATAAATATATCTCTAGAGTTTTCTAACTGATCCCTGGGATTGATTGTGGGGAAAAATTAACTGTGATTGAGAACCACTGTTCTAAGAGAAGGAACAAGATGAGAATGATCACACTCACCATTTTTATTCAACATGGTTTTGGAAGTTCTAACTAGTGTAGTAAGGCAAGAAAAAAGTCAGACATCTAGGTTGAAACGTGATGGGTACAGATATAGAGACTGTATACTGGGAGGGCCTAGAAGCACTGGTACCTCAGTATCCATGAGGACATCTAGTGCCAATATCTTTGTTTCAAAATACTATTCTTGATTAAAATAAACTAATGCTTTTTGGAGAAATGGGTGATTCCAGGGCAGGGACGGGGGGGGGGGGGCGGGGAATGAGCCTAGACCATCTTGCAGTGTGGTACCAGAAAGTAAGGGAGAACTAAAAAAATGATGGAGACATGCTGAAAGGACACAGAAGTCAACTTGAATGACTTCTGAATGTCCACACTTAGCATAGTAATAGATTAAAATACATAGAATAAATACCCATGAGTGTATATTGATAAATATGTAACTGAAAAGTAAATAAATTGTAGAGAAAGGAAAGCTCTGCCTTACAATGAAAGTTCAAGTAATAAATGTAGAACAAACAATGGAAAAATAAAATCACTGTTTGGCTGACACCACTTGGCTAACACTTCAGTAATACTTGTCACTAGCAAGAATCAATGACAGATACTAAAATTAGTGGGTAAATGTTTGATGAGATGCAAGGTATTTGCATAGTCTCAAAGTATATTTTCAAAACATAATTATTAATTACAAGGGGAAAATAGAAATTTTACAATGAAGACAATTGAGAGAATGGGGCATGAGAAATAATTGAAAAAATACTGGATGGAAACTTTTCGTATTTTGTGAAAAGCATAAATATACTAATTGAAAAAGTTCTGCAAACACCACACAGGCTATATTCAAAGACAGCCACACATTGAGATAGCCTAGTTAAACCACTAAAAACCTGAGACAAAGAAAAAGGTCTTCGAAACAACCAGAGAAAAATGACACATTACATGAGGCAGAAAAAAAGAAAAAGAAAGTTCACAGATTTCTCATCAGAAACCATGGAGGTGGTAAGATGATGGAACATTTTTAAAGATCTGTGTGTGGGAGTGTGGTGGAAGGGGGTAGCGGCTCTGCCAACAGAATTCTATATCCAGCAAATGTATCTAAGAAATAAAGTAAAAAATGGAAGAACATATCTAGGTATATAAAAATGCAGAAAGTTTGTCATTAACTGACCTGCTCTACAAAACCTGCTAAAAGAATTTCTTCAGGATAAAAGTTAAGAACAAGAAAAATATTCTTGATTTTGCACATCCATTGAACATTGTACTAGACAGCCTTTTCATTGAAATAAGTCAACAAAAAGAAACAAAGGTGTAGAGGTTGAAAAGGGAAAAGTAAAACAGTCTTTAATTCCAGATAATATGATTTTTTACTTAGAAAATCCCAAGGAATCTATATAACAGCTACTATAACTAACATATTAATATAGGGAAGTTGACGATACAAGGTCAATATAAAACATCAATTGTATTTTTATTTTCTAATAGCAAAAAATTAAAAAAATGAAATTATAAAGTCAAGTTCATTTACAATTAATTCATCATTTCTTCCATTCACTTTAGCTATTTTATGTTCAAGAGCAAGTTTTAGAGCCTCTTCTGACATCCATTTTGGTCTTTCTTTCTTTCCTGTCTCTTTAATGACCTTTTGTTTTCTTCATGTATGATGTCCTTGATGTCATTCCACAACTTGTCTGGTCTCCAATCATTAGTGTTCAGTGCTTCAAATCTATTCTTGATATAGTCTCTGATACAGGTGGTATATACTCAAGGTCGTATTTTGGCTCTTGTGGACTTATTCCAATTTTCTTTAGCTTTAACTTGAACTTGTATATCAGCAATTGATGGTCTGTTCCTCAATCTGTCCCTGGCCTTGTTCTTACTGATGATACTGAGCTTCTCCATTGTTTCTTTCCACAAATGATGATTTGATTCCCCTGTGTATGCCATCAGGCTAGGTCCAAGTGTATAGTCACCATTTATGTTGTTTAGAAAGAAAGGTATTTGCAGTGAATAAGTCGTTTGTCTTGCAAAATTCTAGTAGCTGATCTCCAGCATTGTTTATATCCCCAAGGCCATATTTTCCAACTACAAATCCTTCTTCTATGTTTCCTGCTTTTGAATTCCAAACACCAGTAATTATCAATGCTTCTTGATTCCATGTTTGATCAATTTCAGACTGCAGAAGTTGGTAAAAATCTTCAATTTCTTCATCTTTGGCCTTAGTAGTTGGTGCGCACATTTGAATAATAGTCTATCAATTGGTCTTCCTGTAGGTGTATGGATATTATCATATCACTGACAACGTTGTACTGCAGGTCAGATCTTGAAATGTTCTTTTTGACAATGAACCCAACACACCATTCCTCTTCAATTTGTCATTCCTGGCATAGTACACCATATGATTTTCCGATTCAAAATGGCCAGTATCAGTCCATTTCAGCTCACCAAAGCCTAGGATATCGATGTTTATGCATTCCATTTAATTTTTGACAATTTCCAATTATCCTAGATTCATACTTCATACATTCCATGTTCCGATTATTAATGGATATTTGTAGCTGTTTCTGCTCATTTTGAGTTGTGCCGCATCAGCAAATGAAGGTCCTGAAAGCTTGACTCTATCCACATCATAAAGGTTGATTCTTCTTTGAGGAGGCAGCTCTTCCCCAGTCATACTGTGAGTGACTTCCAGCCTGAGGGGCTTATCTTCTGGCACTATATCAGATAGTGTTTTGCTGCTATTCATAAGGTTTCCACTGGCCAATTTTTTCCAAAGTAGACTGCCAGGTCCTTCTTCCTAGTCTTAGTCTGGAAGTTTTGCTGAAACCTGTTCACCATGGGAGAACCTGCTGGTATTTGAAATACTGGTGGCATAGCTTCCAACATCACAGCAACATGCAAGCCACCACAGCAGGACAAACTGACAGCTGGGTGTTGGGAATTCTGTTTAATCCCATACGTTTCCTTAGAAATAAAGACAGTGTCTGAAAGATAGCTTATAGCTGGCTGTAATTTATATGAGTTACTTAACTGACAAATTATCTATTAGTAGCATTTATAATTGTTCAATAAACCAGAGTGTTAGATGAGTTAATTGATTGAGGCAATATTTACCAGTTCTGACTTTATTACTCTTGGAAATCATAGAAAGGAAGAGAAAGATGTAACAGGAGATTATAAATATTTTAACAAAATTCTTGTGATATTGTCTGGTTTTTATATGTATGTATGTGACTTGAGAAAGAGCAGGCATTCTGTGATGTTTTCATTTTGCCTTAGGCTTATGTCAGGCATCTATTAGTTTAAGAGCTTCTGATTCAATACTTCTTTGTTTGTGTTAGTATAATTCCTATGTACCCTGACATCAATGTTTGATTTGAATTTCAAACTCTTTGAGACTGAGAGTTCAAATCTAGATGTCATTAATTAGGTGACAAACGTGCATTGTATTTTCTCATGGCAAGAAATAAAGTCACTATTTATGCTTCACTTTTAGAAACCTAGGGATTTTGAAGAACTAAAGATACTACCTATTGTTTATGTTTATGCAGATTGCAGCACAGAAGACTCTAATGTTCAGAAAAAGAAAAAAGCCAAAAACTAAACTAAATTAAAGCAACCAGAAGAACAAACTTGCCTCAATGGAACTTTCTCACTGTGTATTTACTAAAGCAATTCATAAATATGCAAGAGAGTATGTTCCATTTTCACCTTTAGATATAACTTCTACATTAATAATTAAAAGTAGCCTCTTGTTTCATTCAGAACTCTGCTCAAATGCCACTGTATCAAAGAGAATATAGAGACAATTATTTTAAAATAACAGTCCTTGTCACCCTCTGACTGATTACTTAATTTTATTGTAAGCCCATTTTATATTATATATTGATTTGCTTATTTTTTTTTAATTGCCTATCACTCCCCAACAAAAATATGTTTCATGAAAGCAAGGACCTTGTGTTGTTCACTGCAATATTCCTAATACTATCGAGAGTGCCTGGACTTTAAATGGTGTGCAACAAATTTTTGTTAAATGAATGAATGAATGATTGGAGATATTTTGGCATGAGAAAATTGCAGATGGAGTTCATACTCTACTGCCCTAGGAGATAAAGAAAAAATGATTTTTGTCAGGCTAAAATTATTCATGGCCATTAGATTTATGTAAAAGGAAGGAAACATTTTTTCCTTTACTCTTTAGTCTGCCACTCACTAAATTTCAATTTTCTTATCTGTATAGAAGAAATAGTGATACCTATTATTGATATTCTGAAGTCTATCTTAAACCAAAAAATCAAATCAGTTGCTGTAAACTTGATTCCCACTCATGGTTACTCCATGTGCACAGAATAGAACTGCTCCATAGGGTTTTCATGGCTGAAGTCAGGCCTTTCCTCTGAGGTATCAATGAGTAGGTTTGAACTATGAATCTTATTTAGTAGCCCAATGCTTAACCATTTGCACCACCAACAGACTCTTAAGCCTATCTTAGACCTCTGAATTTTGCCAAAGTCTACTTTTGGAGCTTAGCTACAGAGTTCTTCTTTGAAAGGATGAAAGAGTACCCATTTTTAGCACATTTCTGGCATTCTTGAACTTGGGGTAAACTTGTCAATGAGTATGTAACTGTCATATCAAACACCATTACTGTGCCACTTGGATATATTACTACATCTGAATATCAAATATCAGTAAGCATTTTAGATATAACTTCAATTGGAAAATACCTCATATGTTGAAATCTATCAATTTAATGTGTTATTGAAAGAAAAATGTTACAATTAAAAATTCTTAACAATTATAAAGAATGTTAAAATAAGCAAGAAAATAGATGGACAGTTAATACAAATAGTAAGAACACATACGTCAGATAACTTTAAGAAAAATGATGATAACTTTAAAAGAAATGATGAAGTAAAGGAGTTGAACAGAAGATTTCAAAGGTTGCCTCGAGAAGACAAAGTAAGGTATTATAGTGAAATATGCAAAGACCTAGAGTTAGAAAACCCAAAGGGAAGAACACACTAGACATTTCTCAAGCTGAAAGAACTGAAGAAAAAATTCAGTCCTCAAGCTGCAATATTGAAGCATTCTACAGGGAAAATACTACATGACATAAGAAGCATCAAAAGAAGATGGAAAGAACACAGAGTAATTGTACCAAAAATAATTGGTCAACATTCAACCATTTTAGGAGGCAGCATATGATCAAGAATTGATGGTACCAAAGGAAGAGGTCCAAGCTGCACTGAAGGCACTGGTGAAAAACAAGGCTCCAGGAATTGACAGAATACCAACTGAGATGTTTCAACAAATGAATGCGCTGAGAGAGAAAGACCTTGCGATCTTCTCCCATAAAGATTACAGCCTAGAAAACCCTATGAGGCTATTCTACTCTGTCACGTGGCATCGCTATGAGATGAAAATCGACTTGAAGGCAAGCAACAACAAGAAGAAATGGACATGACTTAAAGATACTGAAATCCGTAAATCTTAACAGTATATTGTTTTCCTTTTTTAAAGATATATTTCGCATTGAAATATGTTTTTATTTCACTTCAGAGTACCAGTACCAGTGATTTTAAATTACTATATTATTCCTTTAATTTGAATAAGTTTTAATCACTACTGTTGGAACACACTACACATTGTATATTTTTAAATTTAATAATAATAAAAAAAACCCAGTAGGAGAAAATTGAGAACTTAGTTTCAATCTTTGATATGACAACTTAAGATTTTTTCAAACTATTGCCAAAGGATGGATAATTAGTTCTGCCATGGGCCAAAACAGGAATGAGATAACAAAGGAACTTCTGAAAAAAAAATACAAAATTAAATTCAAGACATAAATGTACTCATGATGTAGAAATTGAACAAAATTGGATGCAGGCAGTGAGCTGAGCTCATTAAACAGCAAACTGAATTTATTTTATTTAGGATGAATAGAAAATGGAATGTAGAATAGGGTGAAGAAAATGAAAGTGCAGAATCACTGACTAAGATAATTATAGTGCTAGATTATTACCAGATTTTTTGGCAATTCCATTATGATTGCTACAAAAATAAAAATAACTGTAAAATCAGCCTTCTTGATTTTTGACATCATAGGAGGTCTTATGATATGAGATCAGCATTTCATTTATACATCAAATACACACGTCATAAGAAAGTAAGCCAAAAACATGTTAAAAAGAAGCATGCCTGAAAGACTATCCAGAGTGTGACCACAAATAATTTAAAGACTAAGAAATTACTTATACATTAGAAACTTTACTAAATACAAAAAAGCTGTGTTTTAGAAAGAAAAATTTGTAATCATGAATCACTTCTGAAGGTATATTCTTAAGAGAATTCTAAAGCTAACTTTATATAATTTAAAATTATTTTTATATTTTCTAGATTGTGAAATCCATTTACAACTTAGTAGAGCAAACTTTATTCATACATTTTGTTTATAATTCATACAAAACTTAATTCATATATTCATACATGATTTTATGCCCTGTTTATTATGAACATGAAGTTGTACCAAGCTCTTATTTTATTATCTATCAAGAAAGGATTTGCTTCCAGTGAAGTGTTCAATCAATGAAGTTAAGTGATCTAAAAAAATATTTTTGGGCTATTTTAGCTATATTATTATGATGATCTCGTAGGAAGAGACAAATATTTTATTGCCACATCAAAATTATTTAATAAAGTTCTCCACTTTTTTCATCATTAGATGACAGCACATTAAATATTTATATAAAAATAAATTTAGTTTTTTTCATACCATAATGTGATTTGGTAAAATAGAAAATATTTTCCAAAAAGTAATTTTTGTCCAAAACATTTTGAAAAGTTCTAGATTCTTAGAAGTTACCAATGATGTGTGCTATATTTGTATTACATCAACACTTAATAAGCAGAAAATTAAAGGAAATATCTTTGGCAAAACAAGGATTTCTCTCTACTTAGAGAGAAATATGCTCCTCTTTAAAGTAAAATTATGTATGGAGTTTTCAGATATTTAATACACAAATAATAAAAAGTTTTTGAAAGGTGAAATCATTGACTTAATCATTATTTACCACCATTTTTCCCTTCCCACTTTTAATATAGAATTTTTGTTTTGATGAGAATTGTTGTACAGGTTAAGCATTAATCAAGGTAAGGTAGAATAAGGTAATAACTCATTTTTAATCAGATAGGGTACTGTAATGTAATTATTCATGTTTTCCTTCAGGAAATAAAAATTAAAAAATTCTGAGGATAGAAAATATTTATTAATTACCATATTTTCCAAATTATCTGTTCAATTACAAAATTTTATATTTATTTTTATAAAAAATTGAAAATTCTTTTAATGTTTCTGTAGAATATTTGAGTTCAGTTATTTGAAAATTCCCATGTCTGTGAGACCTTCACACATACTTTCCCAGAAAATATAGTTCTGTTTTTACATTAAATTCTTTTTAAAATGGCCATATATTTTTTTTTCTTTTATCTTCAGAGATTTCTCCTTACTTCACATAGCAAATCCAATCCAATTATTTTGTCTTTAAGTTTATCTGAATATTGTATCTTTAACTATATTAGATGAAAAATATATAGTAAGAATGATATACCTGACTTTACTCTGAATTCTGGCAAACAGGAAATCTTGATGTCTTAAGGCAAGGAAACTAATAAAACCAGAGTATAGTGTCTCTCTCTCTATATATATGTATATGTACTTAAAAAAGTATATATTTTTTGAAGCCAAGAAACAGATGATTCTAGGGCAAGAGGACCATGGTTTTGCCCCAAGGAAGTGGAATTTAAGGGTGAAGAAATGAAACAATTATTATAAAAGTTTTTAACCTTATTAGTGAAAACAGGAGATGAAGAGACAGAAGATATTGCTAATAAAATGACCTGTTCTTGAGGCACATTACAAATTGTGGGTGGATAACTTTTGGGTGGTTTCATCAGTTTGTCATTAGTCAATATTTAACAATAATTTTAGACGACAGTTTTTTTCTATTTTGGAACATAAAGTTGAGTAGAAAAATCTTCAGCTTTCATTTTAAAGATCAAAAGTAAAAGAGATGGAGGAGGGGGGCCAAGATCACAGAGTAGTTAGACGGCTTCCTATATCCCTCTTACAACAAAGACTTGGAAAAACAAGTGATTTGATTGTATATGAATATCTAGGAGCCATGAACAAAGCAAAGTTGAGGAACAGGACTGAGTGGCCGAGGAAGAGGGAGACAGTTTGGAAGAAGCCAGGAGTTCCCAGAACTGACTCAGAGCCACAGCTCTTCAGCCCAGGCTAGCTCAGGGTGTGCAGTGAGGCAGGCATACTGCTCCGTGTGCTCGTTCGGGAGACAGTTTCCACATCAAGAGAGATCCGGCAGCAGAGATTCTGCTTGGACACTCCGAACCAGTGAAAAGCAGCGCCCAAGTGGCTAAAGATAACTACATGCGTGTGGCGTTTCACAGGGATTAAAAAAAAAACAAACACCATTTGGGAAAAACCGCCCTCCCATTTACCTCCTCCCTCCATGCTCTGTACTAGTCCAGCTGGCTTCAGAGGTCTGTGAGTCCTCTGGACCAGAAGTAGATCCCATAAGGCACCCTGACCCATTCTCCTGGCCTTGGAGGGGAAACAAATTTACAAACAAGGAAAAAATAAGCCACTGACTCCCCTAAGCCAGTAACTCAGGATTGGCACAGCTCCTTTGCCTAAGCACAGGCATAAGGGGTCTGCAGATTTTGAGTGCCTTCCACCCCTGTATAGACTTGTGTGGACCCATCTCAACAGTGTAAGCCCTCACTACCACAGTACAACAGGGTAAACACCTGAGGTCTAACTTCAACTGTTTCAGCGGTGAAGTGGCAGATTTATGATGCATGACACTGCTCTGCCCTTTAAGGTGCCTTACTGGTCCGCATGAGGGGCTTGAGGACTGGTGGCTCCACCCACTCCACCTAGCCACCTGCTACAGGGGTCCAAGAATAAGTGGTGCCCCTGAGTCTTTACAGCCAACAGAGTAGGGTGCTCATAGTCTGGCTCCAAAAGTCACCTAACCACTTGCTCTAGGGAAAACGGACATGCTTTCCTTTCAGACACTCAGGTGCAGCCGTCAGCCCCCTGCCTTGCAGCACATGACCCCCTACTGCAGCCAGATACCTGTGCCTACACCAATCACCCATGCCTCTCTAAGACTGTGAGAGTCTGCACCACACACTTGGTGACCGACTGCCTGGACACCTGAGCTGAATCCATACAGGAAAATTTAATGGACTCTTGGGTGCACATACTTAGTTATGGAACTAACTACCTGGTGACAGGATGTTAGAGCTTCAAAGACACCAGTCATCAAACTACCACACATTAGCAGCCCTCTTGGGCATATGAAAACAAAACAAAACAAGAAGCTAGGACACACTAAGCAAATATAAAATAAAATTATAATAACTTATTCATGGCTTGGATACAACAGTCAATATCAAATCACGTAAAGAGACAGTCCATGATGGCTTCAGCAAGCTCTCAAAATAAAGAATCAAAAAATGCTCTGGAGGAAGAGAATTTCTTGGAATTACCAGAGACAAAATACAAAAGATTAATATACAGAACTCTTCAAGAAATTAGAAAGGAAATTCCTCAAAATGCAGAGAACATACAGAAAAAGCAGTAGTGGAACTTAAAAAACTTATTCAAGAGCATAATGACAAATTTAACGGGCTGCAAAAATCCATAGAGAGACAGCAATCAGAAATCCAGAAGATTAACAATGAAATTTCAGAATTAGACAACTCAATAGAAAGTCACAGGAGCAGAATTGAGGCAGTAGAAGTCAAAATTAGTGATATTGAAGATAAAGCACGTGACACCAACTTATCTGAGGAAAAATCAGATAAAAGAATTAAAAAGAATGAAGACACTGTAAGAGTTATGTGGGACTCTATCAAGAGAAACAACCTATGAGTGATTGGAGTACCAGAACAGGGGTGGGGTGGGGATAACAGAAAATACAGAGAGAATTGTTGAGGATTTGTTGACAGAAAACATCTCTGATATCATGAAAGAAGAGAAGATCTCTATCCAAGATGCTCATCGAACCCCACATAAGGTGGATCCCAAAAGAAAGTCACCAGGACATACTATAATCAAACTTACCAAAAGCAAAGATAAAGAGAGAATTTTAAGAGCGGCTAGGGATAAAAGAAAAGTCATCTACAAAGGAAAGTCAATTAGAATAAGCTCAGACTACTCAGCAGAAACCGTGCAGGCAAGAAGGCAATGGGATGACATATATAAAGTCTGGAAGGAAAACAATTGCCAGCCAAGAATTATATATCCAGAAAAACTCTCAAATATGATAGAGAAACTAGGGCATTTCCAGATAAACAGAAGTTTAGGGAATTTGCAAAAACCAAACCAAAATTACAAAAAATACTAAAGGGAGTCCTCCGGTTAGAAAATCCATAACATCAGATAACAACGCAAAACCAGAACACAGGACAGAGCAACCAGATATCGACCAGATAGGGAAGTCACAAAAATACATCAAAGCTAAAACATTGAAAATAGGGAAACAGGATATCAGTATGTAAAAAAGGACAATGTTAAAACAAAAAAGAGGGACTTAAAAATGTAGACATAGATTTTTCATACAGAGGGGAAGTCAAGGTGATATAAAGAAATAAAAGACTGGTATAAACATAGAAAAATAAGTATAAATATTAAGGTAACCACAAAGGAAACTAACAATCCTACTGTCTTAGTTATCTAGTGCTGCTATAAGAGAAATACCACAAGTGGATGGTTTTAACAAAGAGAAATTTATTTCTTCAGAGTAAAGTAGGCTAAAAGTCCAAATTCAGGGCGTCAGCTCCAGGGGAAGGCTTTCTCTGTCTGTTGGCCTTCTCATCAAAGTTCCCCCAGACTAGGAGTTTCTCTGAGCAGGGACCCCAGGTCCGAAGGATATGCTCTGCTCCTGGCACTGCTTTCTTGGTGGTAGAGGTGCCCAACTCTCTGCTTACTTCCCTTTCCTTTTATCTCTTAAGAGATAAAAGGTGGTGCAGGCCACACCCCAGGGAAACTCCCTTTACTTTGGATCAGGGATGTGACCTGGGTAAGGGTGGTGTTACAATCCACACTAATCCTCTTTAACATAATCCTCTTTAACATAATCACAAAATGAAGGCCAACCACACAATTCTGGGAATCATGGCCCAGCCATATTGATACACACATTTTTTTGGAGACGTAATTCAATCCATGACACCTACAAATCAAAATAAAAAACTAGAAAAATATAAAGACTCAGCAAATACAAAATCAACAACAATGAAAAAGATGAAAAGAAAATACATAAAGAAAAACGACTCAGCACAGAAAATTCAGGTGAACAAAGAAACTGTGAACAGCACACGAAAAAGGACATCAAAATGACAGCACTAAACTCATACCTATCAGTAATTACACTGAATGTAAACAGATCAAATGCATCAATAAAGAGACAGAGAATGACAGACTGGATAAAAAACCGTGATCAGTCTATATGATGCCTACAAGAGACACATCTTAGACTTAAAGACACAAACAAGCTAAAACTCAAAGGATGGAAAAAATATATCAAGAAGACAATACTCATAAAAGAGCAGGAGTGGCAATATTAACCTCTGACAAAGGAGACTTTAAAGTAAAATCCATGACAAAGAATAAGGAAGGACACTATATAATGATGAAAGGGTCAATACACCAGGAGGACATAACTATAATAAATATTTACACACCCAATGACAGGACTCCAAAATACATAAAACAAACACTAACAGCACTGAAAAGAGAGAAAGACAGCTCCACAATAATAGTAGGAGACTTCAACACGCCACTTTCAGTGAAGGACAGAAAATCCAGAAAGAAGCTCAACAAAGACATGGCAGACCTAAATGCTGCAATCAACCAACTTGATCTGATAAACACATACCGAACACTCCACCCAACAGGAGCCAAGTACACTTTCTTTTCCAATGCACATGGAACCTTCTCCAGAATAGACATATTAGGCCATAAAGCAAGCCTTAACAAAATCCAAAACATCGAAATATTACAAAGCATCTTTTCTGACCATAAAGCCATAAAAGTGGAAATCAACAACACAAAAAGCAAGAAAAAAAAATCAAACACATGGAAACTGAACAACCCCTTCCTCAAAAACTACTGGGTTATATAAGGAATTAAGGATGGAGTAAAGAAATTCATAGATTCACATGAGAATGAAAACACATCCTACCAGAACCTTTGCGACACAGCAAAAGCAGTGCTCAGAGGTCAGCTTACAGCAATAAATGCACACATCCAAAAAGAAGAAAGGGCCATAATCAAAACATTAACCCTACAACTGGAACAAGTAGAAAGAGAACAGCAAAAGAAGCCCTCAGGCTCCAGAAGGAAGGAAATAATAAGAATTAGAGCAGAATTAAATGAAACAGAGAATAGAAAAACAATTGAAAGAGTAAACAAGACCAAATGCTGGTTCTTTGAAAAGATCAACAAAATCGATAAACCATTGGCAAAACTGACACAAGAAAAACAGGAGACGATGCAGATACCCTGTATAAGAAATGAGATGGGTGATAGCACCACAAGCCCAACTGAAATTGAAAGAATCATAACAGAATAGTATGAAAAACTGTACTATAACAAATTTGAAAAACTAGAGGAAATGGACACATTTCTAGAAACTCACTACCTACCTAAACTAACACAAACAGAGGGAGAACAACTAAATAAACTCATAACAAAAGAAGAGATTGAAAAGTTTATTTAAAAAACTCCCAACAAAAAAAAGCTCAGGCCCGGATGGCTTCACTGGAGAATTCTAATAAACTTTCAAAGAAGAGTTAACTCCAATTCTGCTAAAGGTATTTGAGAGCATAGAAAAGGATGGAATACTCCCAAACTCATTCTATGAAGCCAGCATAACCCTGATACCAAAACCAGGTAAAGACACCACAAAAAAGAAAATTACAGACCAATATCCCTCAGGAGCATTGAAGCAAAAATCTTAAACAAAATTGTAGCCAACAGAATTCAGCAACATATCAAAAAAATAATTCACCATGTTCACCATGATCAAGTGGGGATTTATACCAGGTATGCAGGGATGGTTCAAAATTAGAAAAACAATAAATGTAATCCACCACATAAATAAAATGAAAGACAAGAACCACATGATCTTATCAATCAATGCAGAAAAGGCATTCAACAAAGTCCAACACCATTCATGATAAAAACTCTCAACAAAATAGGAATAGAAGGGAAATTCCTCAATATAATTAAGGGTATTTATACAAAGCCAACATCCAACATCACCCAAAAGGAGAGACTTTGAAAGCATTCCCCTTGAGAACGGGAAGCAGACAAGGATGGCCTCTATCACCACTCTTTCAACATTGTTCTGGAGGTCCTAGTCAGAGCAATTAGGCTAGAAAATGAAATAAAGGCATCCAAACTGGTAGGAAGAAGTCAAAGTATCTCTATTTGCAGATGATATGAACTGAGACACAGAAAACCCCAAAGAATCCACAAGAAAACTACTGGAACTAATAGATTTCAGCAAAGTTTCAGGATACAAGATAAACATACAAAAATCAGTTGGATTCCTTTACACAAAGAGAACCTCAAAGAGGAAGTTACCAAATCAATACCATTTACAAAAGCCCCCAAGAAGATAAACTAACTAGGAATAAATCTAACCAGAAATGTAAAAGATCTATACGATGAAAAATACAAGAGACTATCTGCAAGAAACTAAAAGAGACTTGCATAAGTGGAGAAACATACCTTGCTCATGGATAGATAGACTCAACATAGTGAAAATGTCAATTCTACCCAAAGTGATATACAGATACAATGCAATCATGATCCAAGTTCCACTGACATTTTTTAATGTGATGTAGAAACAAATCATCAACTTCATACAGAAAGGGAAGAGGCCCCAAATAAATCATTACTCAAGAAGAAGGACTGAGCGGGGGGCCTCATACTACCTGATTTTAGAACCTATTATACTGCCACAGTAGTCAAAACAGCCTGGTATTGGTAGAACAACAGATACATAGACCAATGGACAGAGTTGAGAATCCAGACATAAATTCATCCACCTATGAGCAGCTGATAATTTGACAAAGGCTCAAAGTCCATTAACTGGGTAAAAGGCAGTCTCTTTAACAAATGGTGCTGGCATAACTGGATATCCATCTGCAAAAAACTGAAATAAGACCCATACCTCACACTATGCACAAAAACTAATGCAAAATGGATCAAAGACTTAAATATAAAATTAAAAAATGATAAAGATCATGGAAGAAACAATAGGGACAACACTAGGAGCCCTAATACATGGCATAAACACAATATGAATGATAAGTAACAATGCACAAGCACCAGAAGAGAGACTAGATAACTGGGAGCTCCTAAAAATCAAACACTTATGCTCATCAAAAGACTTCACCAAAAGAGTCAAAAGACAACCTACAGACCAGGAAAAAAATTTTGACTACTACAAATCCGATCAGCATCTAATCGCTAAAATCTACAAGACACTGCAAAACCTCAACAACAAAAAGATAAATAACCCAATTAAAAAATGGGCAAAGGATATGAACAGCACTTAGCCAAAGAAGACATTTAGGCGGCTAACAGACACATGAAGAAATGCTCACGATCATTAGCCATTAGAGAAATGCAGATCAAAACTACAATGAGATATCATCTCACCCCAACAAGGCTAGCACTAAGCCAAAAAACACAAAATAATAAATGCTGGAGAGGTTGTGGAGAGACTGTAACACTTATACACAGTTGGTGGGAATGCAAAATGGTACAACCACTTTGGGAATCGATTTGGCCCTTCCTTAAAAAGCTAGAAATAGAAGTACCATACGATCCAGCTATCCCGCTCCTTGGAATATATCCTAGAGAAATAAGAGCCGTCACACAAATAGATATATGCACACCCATGTTCATTGCAGCACTGTTCACAATAGCAAAAAGATGGAAACAACCTAGATACCCATCAACAGATGAATGGATAAACACATTATGGTATGTCCATACAATGGAACACTACTCAATGATAAAGAACAATGATGAAGCCATGAAACATAACATGGAGGAAGCTGGAACTCATTATGCTGAGTGAATTTAGTCAGTCACAGAAGGACAAATACTGTATAAGACCACTATTATAAGAAATCAAGAAAAGGTTTAAACACAGAAGAAAACATACTTTGATGGTTACTAGGATGGGGAGGGAGGGTGACGATTATTTACTAACTAGATAGTAGATACGAATTATCTTAGGTGAAGGGAAGGACAGCACACACTACAGGGGAAGTCAGCACAACTGGACTAAACAAGCTAACAAGTTTCCTGAATAGAATCAAATACTTTGAAAGACAGAGTAGCAGGGTAGGGGTCTGGGGACCATGCTTTCAGGTGACATGGAGGTTAATTGGAATAACAAATCTTATTAAGAAAATATTTTTCATCATACTTTGGTGAGTGGCACCTGGGGTCTTAAAAGCTTCCAGGTGGCCATCTAAGATGCATTAATTGGTCCCGACCACCTGGAGTAAAGGAGAATGAAGAACACCAAAGACGCAAGGAATGTATTAGCCCAAGACACAGAAAGGGCCACATAAACCAGAGACTTCATCAGCCTCAGATCAGAAGACTAGATGGTGCCCAGCTACCACCAATGACTGCCCTGACAGGGAACACAACAGAGATTCCTTGATGGAGCAGGAGAAAGGTGGGGTGCAGCACTCAAATTCTAGTAAGAATACCAGACTTAATGGTCTGACCGAGACTGGAGGCATCCTGGAAAGCATAGCCCCTGGATTCTCTATCAGCCCAGCACTGTGATAACTTCTGAGGCCAACTCTTCAGACAGGGATTGGAATGGACTGTGGGGCATAAAGTGATACTCGTGAGGAGTGTGCCTCTTACCTCAAGTAGACACAAGAGACTAAACGGGCAGCTTCTGTCTGGATGTGAGATGAGAGGGCAGAGAGGGTTAGGAGCTGGTTGAATGGACTTGGGGAATCAGGGTTGGAAAGGAGGCGTATGCTGTCGCAGTATGGGGAGAGCAATTAGAGTCACCTAACAATATATGTATAAATTTTTGTATGGGAGAATAACTCGAAATGTAAACCTCATTTAAACTACAACAATAAAAAAAAAAGTAAAAGAGATATCAAACTATACATAAATAATGCAAATATTGAGGAATTCTAAATTCACTTTCTTTTGCCTATTCTCATTAGGATAATAAAATTGAATATACAGTGCAGTTGGTATAGAAATGATAATTTTAAGTACACCATCGATTCTAACAAGATATTCAAAGTTGTTAATCAATGTGAGAATTAATAGGCAATATTTCAATTACCATGAAGATGTACTGACAGCCCCATGTATGAATCTCAGTAAACTAGGGAGGTATTTTCTAGGTGGTATGTATAAAGTAATACTGATTATTTTACACTACCTAGTATAAAGGATTCAAAATAATCTCTACTAATGATATAATAGAGACCAATTACTGTATTTTGCCATATTCAGCAGGAAAAACAAAGAACAAAGACTCTGGGATCTACTGTTTGAAGTACCTCAATCCATATATTCTTCACCGCCTTTAGGATAACCCAAGTACAACATTTTTAAAATAATGCAGTCGTGAAGTATTTCAAATCTTTTGAAGATGATTTTGGAATATGGACTAAAGTTTAACTTTTTGAAAAATCAGCATTTAAAATAAATATTTGTGTTATCAGAACATGAATATTTACTTCCTTTATTCAGGTTGCTTATACTAGATGCAATAATTGAACAGAAAAGTTGAATTTCATGTATTCATGCTATAAAGACTAGAATATTCATTGTTTAGTGTCATTTCAGAAGTACAGGAAAAATTTTACAAAGGCATTAATTAAAAATTTTTAAGTCAATAAAAAAAAAGTTAATTCAGCCTAAACAATAATTATTTATGACTCTATATTGGAAATACATTTCTTTTTACAATGCACAATAATCCAAACTTCTAGGTCATTCAGAATTTTATGTGACTACAGATTTTTAGAACTCATTCTGACTTTCATCTTTCCAGTTTTATTAGAAATAATTACAATTTATGAATGTAAGTTATATTTAAAAATAAATTTTAAATAGTAATTTGAACTGTCAAGTAAATATTAAACTAGGTTAACTTAAAAGGTAAAAGAAAAGGAGAATATTTTATAATGCTATAATGTGTAATGGTGTACTCCTTAAAGCTATGTAGTTCTATAATAGAAAACAGTAGTAAACTAGAACATACTACTGTGAGTAGGTATGTCTTGGTTTACATACAGGCTTCTACTCTTCTGTACAAAATCTTTGCTTTCTCCAGATGTAAAGAACTTGACAATTGCTTATGGTGGTAGTTCAGGCTCTTCAATGCTTTATTGTTTGCTTCTTTTGTATTTATAATTAAATCATATGGATGAGGGATAAGAAATCTATATCTTCGTCTATGTATATACAGGTATGCCTCTCTTAATGTCCCTTTGGGTAACGTCAGACCGCATATACCTCCGTGTTCCTATAAAGGGAAAGCAGCTCTCCTTTCGTTTATTATTTTCAAACTCAGACTCTTGGGACAATGGATGGGATGCAGGTAGGTGAGGCAGAGGACATGGCTCTGGGCACCAGGTCTTGAGCTTTGTCTGATGGGGAGGTGGGCAGTGACGTTGGGGCTTTGGGGCCCAGGCTGCTCCTGCTGCTCAGGCAGGTGGAACAGCAGCTGGGGCTGGACCTGATCTGCTCCATCCTAGCTGACTTCCTCTCACTTTATTCCTGCTGCCCTCTCAGCTGCCACTACTCCTGCCACCCGTTCCTCCAGCCTGTGCTAGCACAGCACCAGCAGCAGCAGTAGTGGCAAAGAGAACACTCAGAAGTGACTCCCATAAAGTTTTAATCTGGTGTTTGTACAATGTCCAAATCATATAAGGTCCTATCCTATTTCACAGAACATATCATGGACGTTAAGTGACACATACCTGTATATATATTGTGGTTGTTGTTGTGTGCTGTCAACTTGATTCCAACCCATAGCAACCTTATATATAAGCGTGTGTGTATATATATGTGTGTGTATATATATATGTAAATATATATACATAGGTATGTATCTATATATATGGAGCCCTGTGGTGCAGTGGTTAAGAGCTCAACTGCTAACAAAAAGGTCAGCAGTTTAAACTCACCAGCCACTTCTTGGAAACCCTAGGGGCAGTTCGACCGTGCCCTGTGTGGTGGTTGTCAGGCGCTGTCGAATCGGTTCTGACTTGTAGCGACACTATGTACCACAGAACGAACCACTGACTGGTCCTGCACCATCCTCACAAACGTTGTTATGCTTGAGACCATTGTTGCAGCTATTGTATCAATCAGTCTCACTGAGGGTCTTCCTCTTTTTCACTGACCTTCTACTTTACCAAGCAAGATGTCCTTTTCCAGGGACTGATCCCTCTTGATCTCATGTACAAACTATGTGAGATGTAGTCTCACCATCCTTGCTTCTAAGAAGCGTTCTGGCTGTACTTCTTCCAAGACAGATTTATTCATTCTTTTGATAGTCCATACTATATTCTTCCCCAACACCATAATTCAAAGGCATCAATTCTTTGGTCTTCCTTGATCATTGCCTAACTTTCGCATGCATCTAATGCGATTGAAAACACCATGGCTTGGATCAGGTGCACATTCATATTCAAGGTGACATCTTTGCTAAACACTTTAAAGAGGTCTTTTGTAGCAGATCTGAATGATGCAATGCGTCTTTTGATATTTTGACTGCAGCTGCCATGCATATTGACTGTGGAGTCAAGTAAAATAAAATCTATGACAACTTCAGTCTTTTCTCTGTTTATCATGATGCTGCTTATTGCTCCAGTTGTGAGGATTTTTGTTTTCTTTATGCTGAGGTCTAACCCATGCTTAAGACTGTTGTCCTTGATCTTCATCAGTAAGTGCTTCAAATCCTCATCATTTTCAGCAAGCAGGGTTGTGTCATCTGCATATCTCAGGTTGTTAATGAGTCTTCCTTCAATCCTGATGCCATGTTCTTCTTCTTATATTCCAGCTACTTGGATTATTTGCTCAGCATACAGATTGAATAAATATGGTGAAAGGATCCAACCCTGAAGCACACCTTTCCTAAGTATAATCCACGCAGTATCCCCTTGCTCTGTTCGAATGACTTCCTCTTGATCTATGTACAGGTTCCTGATGAGCACAATTAAGTGTTCTGGAATTCCCATTCTTTATTCTTTTTAATTTTTTAAATTGTACTTTAGATGAAGGTTTACAGAACAAAGAGTTTCTCATTAAACAGTCAGTACACATATTGTTTTATGACATTGGTTAACAACCCCACGACATGTCAACCCTCTCCCTTCTCGACATTTTGTTTTTTTTTTTTGGTGAAAATATACATGGCCAAAGATACACCATTTCAAAATTTTCTACATGCACAGGTCAGTGACATTGATGACGCTCTTCCAGCTGTGCTGCTATTCTCACTTCAGATGAAGGTTTACAGAACAAAATAGTTTCTCATTAAAGAGTTAGTACACATGTTGCTTTTTGACAATGGCTAACAACCTCACTACACATCAACACTGTCCTTACTCAACCTTGGGTTCCCTATCACCAGCTCTCCTGTCCCCTTCTGCCTTTTATTCCTTATCCCTTCACCAAAGGTACCACTTATCTATTGTCTATTTAGTATTCCCACCCACCCACCCCTCCCATCCCTGGTAACCAACAAAGACTGTTACTTTTTGTGTGTAAACTTTTTCATGGGTTTTTACAATAGAGGTCTCATACAATATTTGTCCTTTTGTGATTGACTTATTTCACTCAGCATAATGTCCTGCAGTTTCATCCATGTTATGAGATGCTTTACAGATTCTTCATTGTTCTTTATCATTGCATAGTACTCCACAGTGTGTTTCTACCATAGTTTATTTATCCATTCATCTGTTGATGAGCATCTAGGTTGTTTCCATCGTTTTGCTATAATGAACAATGCTGCCATGAACATAGGTGTGCATATGTCTATTCGAGTGATGACTCTTATTTCTCTAGGATATATTCCAAGGAGCGGGATTGCGGGATCGTATGGTATTTCTCTTTCTAGCTTTCGGAGGAAGCGCCATATCATTTTCCAAAATGGTTGTATTTTGCATTCCTAGCAGCAGTGCATAAGAGTTGTGAACTCCCCGCACCCCCTCCAACATTTATTATTTCCATTGTTTTTATTCGTGCCAGTAATACCAGGGTGAGATGGTATCTCATTGTGGTTTTAATTTGCATTTCTCTAATGGCTAGTGAACGCAAGCATTTCCTCATGTGTCTGTTGGCCATTTGAATGTCTTCTTTGGTGAAGTGTCTGTTCATTTCCTTTGCCCATTTTTGATAGGATTATTTGTCTTTTTGTTGCAGAGGTGTTGGATTTTCTTGCAGATTATTGAGATTAGACCTTTGTCTGACTTGTACTGTCCAAAAATTTTTTCCCAGTCTGTAGGTTCTCTTTTTACTTTTTTGGTGAAGTCTTTTGAAGAGCATAGGTGTTTGATTTTTTCAAGATCCCAGTTATCTAGCTTATCTTCTTGAGTTTGTGTGTTGATGGTTATTGTTTGTATCCTTTTAATGCCGTCTGTTATGGCCTGTAGTGTGGGTCCTATTTTCTCTTCTATGAATGTTATAGTTTTGGGCTTTATATTTAGGTCTTTGATCCATTTTGATTTAGTTTTTGTATATGGTGTGAGGTATGAGTCCTGTTTCATTTTTTTGCAGATGGATATCCAGTCTTGCCAGCACCATTTGTTAAAAAGACTGCCTTTTCCCCGTTGGATGGACTTCAGGCCCTTGTCGAAGATCAGGAGACCGTAAGAGGATGGATTTACATTTGGTTTCGCAATTCTGTTCCACTAGTCAATGTGTCTGTCCTTGTACCAGTACCAGGCTGTTTTGACTACTGTAGCTGTATAGTAGGATCTGAGGTCAAGTAATGTGAGTCGTCCAACTTTATTCTTCTTCTTCAGTAGTGCTTTACTTATTTGGGGCTTCTTCCCTTTCCATATAAAGTTAATGATTACTTTTTCCATCTCTTTAAAGAATGTTGTTGGTATTTGGATCAGGATTGCATTGTATTTCTAAATTGCTTTGGGTAGAATTGTCATTTTCACAATGTTGAGTCTACCTATCTATGAGCATGGTATGTTTTTCCATTTATGTAGATCCGTTTGGGTGTCTTGCAGCAGTGTTTTGTAGTTTTCTTTGTATAGGTCTTTTACAGCCCTGGTTAGATTAATTCCTAAGTATTTTATTTTTTTACAGGCTATTATAAATGGTATTATTTCCCTGATTTCCTTTTCATCATTCTCTTTATTGGTATATAGGAATCCAACTGATTTTTGTATGTTGATCCTGTATCCTGCTACTCTGCTGAATCTTTCTATTAGTTCCAGTAGCTTTCTCGTGCTGTCTTTAGGGTTTTCCATGTATAGTATCATATCATCTGCAAACAGGGACAGTTTAAATTCTTCATTACCAGTTTGGATGCCCTTTATTTCTTTTTCTTGCCTTATTGCTCTAGCTAGAACTCCCAGCACAATGTTAAATACGAGTGGTGATAAAGGGCATCCTTGTCTTTTTCCTGTTCTCAAGGGGAATGTTTTCAGCCTCTCTCCATTAAGAATGATATTGATCGTTGGTTTTGCATAGATGCCCTTTATTATGTTCAGAAATTTCCCTTCTATACCTATTTTATTGAGAGTTTTTATCAGGAATGCTAGTTGGACTTTCTCAAATGCCATTTTTGCATCAATGGAGATGATCATGTGATTCTTTTCTTACCTTTTATTTATGTGGTGGATTATGTTGATTGATTTTCTAATGTTGAAACAGCCTTGCATACCAGGTATGAATACTACTTGGTCATGGTGTATTATTTTTTTGATATGATACTGAATTCTATTGGCTAGAATTCTGTTGATGATTTTTGCATGTATATTCATGAGAGATATTGTTCTGTAATTTTCTTTTTTTTTTTGCCTGGTTTTGGTATCAGCATTTATGCTGGCTTCATAGAATGAGTTCAGAAGTGTTGGTTCCTTTTATATGCTCTGAAGTAGCTTGAGTAGTACTGGTACAAGCTCTACTCTGAATATTTGGTAGAATTCTCTGGTGAAGCCATCTGGGCCAGGGCTTTTTTTTGTTGGGAGTTTTTTTATTTCATTTTCAATCTTTTCTCCCATTATAGGTCTGTTTAAATTTTCAACATCACTTTGTTGTAGTTTGGGTAGGTAGTATGTTTCTAGATATTTATCCATTTCCTCTAGTTTTTCAAATTTGTTGGAGTATAGTTTTTCATAATATTCTCTTATGATCCTTTTTATTTCAGTTGGTTCTGTTTTAATGTCGCCCATTTCATTTCTTATTTGGGTTATTTGCATCCTCTCCTGTTTTTCTTTTGTCAGTCTGGCCAGTGGTTTGTCGATTTTGTTGATTCTTTCAAAGAACCAACTTTTGGTTTTGTTGATTCTTTCTATTGTTTTTCTGTTCTCTATTTCATTTATTTCTGCTCTGATCTTTATTATTTCCTTTCTTCCAGTGGCTGTGGGCTTTTTTTGCTGTTCCTTTTCCATTTGTTTGAGTTGTGTGGTTAATGTTTTGATTTTGTCCCTTTCTTCTTTTTTGATGTGTGCATCTATTGCTGGAAATTTTCCTCTGAGGACTGCCTTTGCTGTGTCCCAAGGGTTTTGATATGATGTGTTTTCATTCTCGTTTGATTCTAGGAATTTTTTGATTCTATCTCTGATTTCTTCTATTACCCAGTGATATGTAAACAGGGTATTATTCAGTTTCCATGTAAATGAATTTTTTTCATTGCTCTTTCTGTTGTTAATTTCTACCTTGATGGCATTGTGGTCAGAGAAGATACTTTGAATTATCCCAACGTTTTGGATCTTGTTGAGGATTGCTCTGTGGCCTAAGATGTGCTCTCTTCTGGAGAACGTTCCATGTGCATTGGTAAAGAATGTGTACTTTGCAGCTGTTGGTTGGGTGTTCTATATATGTCTATGAAGTGTCGTAGGCTGACTGTGCCCTTTAGGTCTTCTGTATCTTTCCTGATTTTCTTTTTAGTTGTTCTGTCCTTTACTGAGAGTGGTGTGCTAAAATCTTCTACTATTATTGTGGAACTATCAATTTCTCTTTTCAGTGTTGTTAAGAGTTTGATTCATGTATTTTGGGGCACTGTCATTGAGTGCATAGATGTCTATTATGGTTATGTCTTCATATGTGATCATCCCCTTAACCATTGTATAGTGTCCTTTTTTGTCTTTTATGGTGGATTTTGTTTTAAAGTCTGTTTTATCTGAGATGAGTATTGCCACTCCTGACTCTTTTTTGGTAGTTGTTAGCTTGATATACTTTTTTCCAACCTTTGACTTTTAATAAATTCACATCTTTGTTTCTAAGATGTGTCTCTTGTAGACAGCATATTGATGTATCCTGTTTTATTATCCATTCTATCAGTCTCCATCTCTTTATGGGTGCATTGAGTCCATTTACATTCAGTGCAATTATTGATAGATGTGAGTTTGTTGCTGCCATTTTGTAGTGCTTCTTTTCTTGTGGTGCTGACATTTTGTTTGTTCTTCTTAATCTCTTGTGTTGAATTACTTTTGTTTGTGGATTTTTAAAAAATTTCTCTTGTTTTTGTAGGTTTTGTTTTTGCTGAGACTTTATGTTTTTCCTGTTTATTTTTATGAGTATGTTTGTTAACTTTCTTTGTGGTTACCGTGAAATTTACCCTTATCTTTTTGTGTTTGAAGCAGTCTATTATTACTTGGTATTGCCTTGCCTTCCTCTCCATTAGATGGTTCTTTACCTACACCGTTTAGTCCCTCTTCTTTGTTCTGATTTTGTTGTCATTTACAGATTAACTGCTCTGATTCCCTGCTATATTTCTTTGGTTTTGGATAGTCCTTGAGATTTCATTTCCTACATTGATATCTGGCTGCTATGATGCTGCTTCCTAGTTTCAGCCTGTGAGCTGAAGTTGTTTGTTCTCTGATAGAAGAACCGAAGAACTCCCTTTAATAATTCTTGTAAGTCTGGCTTGGTTTTTACATACTCCCTTAATTTCTGTTTCTCTGGAATTGTCCTATTTTCACCATCATATGTGAATGAGAGTTTTGCAGGATATATTATTCTTGGCTGGCAATTTTTTTTCTATTAAGTTTTTATATATGTCATCCCATGGCCTTCTTGCCTGCATGGTTTCTGCCAAATAATCTGAGCTTAGTTTTATTGTTTCTCCTCTGTATGTGACTTCTTGTTTTTCACAAGCTGCTCTCAGGATTCTTGGTTTGTCTTTAGTTTTGGGGAGTGTGATTATGATATGCCTTGGTGATTTTCTTTTGGGATCTATCGTATATCGGGTTCGTTGAGCTTCTTGGATGGCCAGCTTTTCACCTTTCATGATATTGGGGAAGTTTTCTGTCAGCAGTTCTTCAACGATCCTCTCTGTGTTTTCTGTTTTTTCCCCCTGTTCTGGAACTCCAATCACTAACAAATTTTTCCTTTGGATTGTATCCCAGATAACTTTCAGGGTCTCTTCACTTTTCCTTGTTCTCTTTTTTGTGTTTTCCTCGAACAGAGTTGTATCCAAGTGTTTGTCTTCAATTCCACTGATCCTGTCTTCCACAATTTCAAATCTGCTCCTCAGCCCTTCTATGAGACTGTCCATTTCTGAAATCTTGTTGCTTATCCTTTGGATTTCTAATGGTAGTTTTTGTATAATTTCTAGTAGTGAACTTATTTTGGCATTTTGTTCCTGCATTGTTTTCCTGAATTCTTCCATTTTTTTGTCTGCCTTTTTTATGAATTTATCTATTTTTTCCTCATTTTTGTCTGTTTTTTGCTTCAACTCTTGGATAAGTCTGCATATTAGAGATTTGAATTCCCTATTAGTTAGTTCTAGTGCCTTTTCTTCTACTGAAATGTTAACAGGTGTTTTATTTTGGACACCAGCTGGAACCATCCTGTCCTGTTTTATTAAGAGTTTTGGTATTGTCTGCTGTCTTCGGGGCATTCAGTAATTATTTTTCTCCTTTATTGATGGTAGATTTGTTTGTTTCATCCTTTTTTTTTTTTTAATTTCGCTATGCCTGACCAGGCGGGCTGTGTGTTCTTTGTTGTTTGTTCATCTGTGGGCACAATACTTTTTGCCTGCTTTTACATTTGGTAGGGTCAGTCGCTCAGATATGGTACAGTGGGGCAGGTCTAGCTGAACAGGAGTTGCTAGGATGGGTTGTTTGTGGCACTTACTACAGCCACCAGGGCGGGTAAGTAATCAGTGCAGGGCAGGTTCCGTTTGGCCATGCCTATGCTGCTTGGTGGTGTGATGTTAAGTGCATAGTGCACGTAGGCAGGATGGATGGGGTTGATTGTTATGTGTGGCGCTAAGATGGATATGGGAGAGAGGAGAGAGGAACAGGAGCCAAAAACATACATACAAATAAAAAAGAGTGCTAGGGGAGCTTGCTGTTGGAGTGGAGAGATGAGAGACTATGAAATGGAGAAAAACAAAAAGGGGGAGAAGAAGAAAAAAAAGAAAAGAATGAATAAGTAAAAATTAGAAAGAAAAAAGAGCAGCAAAGCTCCTCCGTGCGGCTATGAGGTCTGGGGAAGTTGTTCCCAGGTGTTGAAGTACAGCCTGGCTAGAAGGCATAGAGGTATTCAGTGCCAGGTATTCAGGGAACAGGAAGAGAAGGAAGGTATAGAGAGATGAGAAACTGAGTAATGAAGAAAGACAAAAAGGGAAAAAGAGGGAAAAGAAAACAGAATAACTTTAAAAAAAAAAAAGAACACGAAAAGCCCCCCCAAAAAACAGAAAAAGAGAAAAAAAAAAACCACGTAAAAGGAAATGCTCTCAGGGATCCCTCTGTGCAGCTGCACAAGCTTAGGGAGTAGGTCCTAAGCTGTGTAGCGCTGCCCATCCAGAAAGGGCTCCCAACACGAGAAAAGGAAAAGAAAGCCAACAAACAATTCAAAACAAACAAACAAACAAAAGCCCTGGGATCCCACCAGCATGGTAGCCCAGACCTGTAAGCACTTCCACACTCAAACGGAGGTATGCAGCTCCATAGGAAGAAGTAACGATGGCACACGGAGCCAGGCATTTGAGCGAAAGGAAGGAAGATGGTGAGAGGTAAGGAAGAAATCAAAAGAAGCAGAAAAAAGCAACACCAGCAGCCAACAAATGGCACTAGGGAGCTGGCCAGTGCGGGTGGGTGGAATCCAAGCAGCTGGTGATGCCTGTCCAAGAGACTGTGGTCGCAGGAAGCAGAGGAGGCCAAGTGGGGGTGAAGAATGTTGGGCGTTTTGAAAGCGTATATCGCAAATTACCAGTTGTTTTGTCTCCTGCTGGAAGCTCCTTGAAGCTGCTTTCTTGTAGCCCGTATTTGCTGATCTCTGACAGGAGTCCAAGATGGCGGATCCGCGGCTGTGTTAGCTGATAGGGGAACTCTGCATGAATCTCTCCTCGCTCTCCATTCTCTGTCAGTTTTCTCACTCCATTTAGTGCTTGGCTGAGTTTTTTAACTCTTCATTCCTTGTTTTAGGGTTTCAGGATTGCTGTTTTCTCTGTTTGGCTTAGTTTTTCGTATCTTTGCTGTGGAGGGACGGTGTGGTGCTTCTGCCTAGAGCGCCATTTTTCTGCCAGAAAATCTGTGTGTAAACTTTTTCATGAGTTTTTACAGTAGTGGTCTTATACAATATTTGTCCTTTTGTTATTGACTTATTTCACTCAGCATAATGCCCTCCATTTTCATCCATCTTATGAGATGCTTCACAGATTCATCATTGTTCTTTATTGTTGCATGATACTCCATTGTGTGTATGCACCATAGTTTGTTTATCCAGTCATCTGTTGATGGGCATCTGGGTTATTTCCATCTTTTTGCTATGGTGAACAATGCTGCAAGGAATATGGGTGTGCATATGTCTATTCGTGTGACAGCTCTTATTTCTCTACGATATATTACTAGGAGTGGTATTGCTGAATCGTATGGTATTTCTATTTGTAGCTTTCTAAGGAAGCACTGTAACATTTTCCAAAATGGTTGTATCATTTTGCATTCCCACCAGCAGTGCATAAGTGTTCCAATCTCCCCACAGCCTCTCCAACATTTGTTATTTCCAGTTTTTTTGATTCTTGCCAGTAATGCTGGGGTGAGATGGTATCTCATTGTGGTTTTCATTTGAATTTCTCTAATGGCAAGTGATCGTGAGCATTTCTTCATGTGTCTCTTGGCTGATTAAATGTCTTCTTAGGTGAAGTGTCTGTCCATTTCCTTTGCCTATTTTTTAGTAGGATTATTTGTCTTTTTGTTGTAGAAGTGGTGGATTTTCTTGTAGATTTTAGAGATTAGACCTTTGTCTGACTCATAAAGTCCAAAACTTTTTTCCCAGTCTGTGGGTTCTCTTTTGACTCTTTTGGTGAAGTGTTCTGATGAGCATAAGTGTTTAATTTTTAAAAGATCCCAGTTATCTAGCTTATCTTCTGGAATTTGTGTGTTGTTGGTTATGGTTTGTATCCTGTTAATGCTGTGCATTAGGGCCTCTAGCATTGATTCTATTTTTTCTTCTATGAACTTCATACTTTTTTTGCTTTATTGTTAGGTTTTTGATCCATTTTGAATTAGTTTTGCAGATGGACATCCAGTTGTGCGAGCACCATTTGTTAAAAAGACTGTCTTTTTCCCATTTGATAGACTTTGGGACCTTGTGGAAGATCAGGTTACCATAGGTGGATACATTTACATCTGGGTTCTCAATTCTGTTCTATTGGTCAATGTATCTGTCGTTGTACCAGTACCAGGCTGTTTTGACTACTCTAGATGTATAGTAGGTTCTGATTTCAGGTAGTGTGAGTCCTCCTACTTTCTTCTTCTTCTTCAGTAGAGCTTTACTTATCAGGGGTTTCTTCTGTTTCCATATAAAGTTAGTGATTATTTTTTCCATCTCTTTAAAAATGTTGTTGGTATTTGGATAGGGATTTCATTTTATTTGTAAATTGCTTTGGGTAGAATTGTCATTTTCACTATGTTGGGTCTATCTATCAATGAGCATGGTATGTTTTGTCATTTCTATAGATCCCTTTGGGTTTCTTGCAGTAGTGTTTTGTAGTTTTCTTCATATAAGTTTCTTACATCCCTGGTTAGATGAATTCGTAAGTATTTTATTTTTTCAGAGGCTATTATAAATGCTATTGTTTTCTTGATTGCCTTTTCATCATTCTCTTTATTGGTGTATAGGAATCCAACCGATTTTTGTATGTTGATCTTGTATCCTGGTACTGTGCTGAATCTTTCTATTAGTTCCAGTAGCTTTCTTGTGGAGTCTTTAGGGTTTTCCATGTATAGTAACATATCATCTGCAAACAGGGACAATTTAACTTCTTCATTATCAATTTGGATGCCCTTTATTTCTTTTTCTTGTGTTATTGCTCAAGCTAGGACTTCTAGCACAATGTTAAATAGGAGTGGTGATAAAGGGCATCCTTGTCTTTTTCCTGTTCTCAAAGGGAATGTTTTCAGCCTCTCCCCATTAAGAATGATATTGATCGTTGGTTTTTCATAGATGCCCTTTATTATGTTCAGAAATTTCCCTTCTATACCTACTTTTTGAGAGTTTTTATCAGGAATGCATGTTGGACTTTGTCGAATGCCTTTTCTGTGTCAATTGAGATGATCATGTGATTCTTTTCTTTCCTTTGATTTACGTGGTGGATTACGTTGATTGATTTCCTAATGTTGAACCAGCCTTGCATACCTGGTATGAATACTGCTTGGTTGTGGTGTATTATCGTTTTGATATGATGCTTCATTCTGCTGGCTTGTCTTTTGTTGAGAATTTTTGCATCAATATTCATGAGAGATATTGGTCTGCAGTTTTGTTTTTTTGTGTTGTCTTTGCCTGGTTTTGGTATCAGCATCATGCTGGCTTCATAGAATGAATTCTGAAGTGTTGCTTCCTTTTCTATGTTCTTAAGTAGTTTGAGTAGTACTGGTATGAGCTCTTCTCTGAATGTTTGATAGAATTCTCCAGGAAGCCATCTGAGCCAAGGCTTTTTTTAAAATTAATTTTTCAATTTATCCTCTTGTTATGGGTCTTCTTAGATTTTCAACATCACTTTGTGTTAGTTTGGCTAGGTAGTGTGTTTCTAGAAATTTATCCATTTCCTTAGGATTTCAAATTTGTTGGAGTATAGTTTTTTTATAATACTCTGTTATGATCCTTTTTATTTTACTTGGGTCTGTGGTAATGTCACCCATTTCATTTCTTATTTGGGTTATTTGCGTCCTCCCCTGTTTCTCTTGTGTCTGTCTGGCTAGTGGTTTGTCGATTTTGTTGATCCTTTCAAAGAACTAAATTTTGGTTTTGTTGATTATTTCTATTGTATTTATATTCTCTATTTCTTTTACTTCTTCTCTTATTTCCTTTCTTCTAGTGGCTGTGGGTTTCTTTTGTTGTTCTCTTTGTATTTGTTCAAGTTCTGTAGTTAAAGTTTTGATTTTGTCCATTTCTTCTTTTTTGATGTGCACATGTATTGCTACAAATTGTCCTCTAAGGACTCCTCTGCTGTCTTCCAAAAGTTTTGGTACGATGTGTTTTCATTCTCATTTGATTCTAGGAGTTTTTTTGATTCCATCTCTGATTATTTCTATTACCCTGTGATAAGTAAGCAGGGTGTTATTCAGTTTCCATTTAATTGATTTTTTTCCCTTTCTCTCCCTGTTGTTAATTTATACCTTGAATGCATTGCTGTGAGAGAATATACTTTATATTATCTCAAAGTTTTCAATCTTGTTGAGGATTGCTCTGTGGCCTAAGATGTGGTCTATTCTGGAGAACGTTCCATGTGCACTGGAAAAGAATGTGTACTTTGCAAATGTTGGGTGGACTGTTTTATATATGTCTATGAGGTCAAGTAGGCTGATTGTGCCCTTTAGGTCTTCTGTGTCTTTGTTGATTTTCTTTCTAGATGTTCTGTCCTTTAAATGAGAGTTCTGTGTTGAAGTCTCCTACTATTATTGTGGAACTGTCAATCTCTCTTTTCAGTGTTGTTAGAGTTTGTTTTATGTATTTTGGAGCCCTGTCATTGGGTGTGTAGATTTTTTTTATCGTTATGTCTTTAGGATGGATCATCCCCTTAATCATTATATAGTGTCATTCTTTGTCTTCATGTGGCTTTTGTTTTAAAGTCTATTTTATCTGAGATTAGTATTGCCACTTCTACTCTTTTTTGGTAGCTATTTGCTTGTTATATTTTTTTCATCCTTTGACTTTTAATAAATTTACTTATTTGTTTCTATGGTGTGTGTCTTGTACACAGCATATTGATGGATCCTGTTTTTCCATCCATTCTGCCACTCTCCATCTCTTTATGGTGTATTTAGGCCAGTTACATTCTCTGTAATCATTGATATTTGTGACTTTGTTACTGTCATTTTGTAGTGGTTTTTTTTGTGTGTGTGCTGATAGTTTGTTTGTTTCTCTTAATTGCCTCTGCTGAATTTCTTTTGTTTGTGGATTTTTTTTTTCATTTCTTTTGTTTTTCTTGGTTTTGTTTTTACTGAGACTTTATGTTTTTCTTATTTCTTTTGATGAGTGGGGTTGTTAACTTTCTTTGTGGTTACCTTGAAATTTACCCTTATTTTCCTAGGTTTGAACCAGTCTATTATTACTTGGTATCATCTTGCTTTCCTCTCCATTAGAAGGTTCTATACCTACACAGTTTGTTCCCTCTTTTATTTTTCTGATACTGTTGTCATTTACAGATTAATCTCTCTGGTTCCCTGTTGTAATTCTTTTGGTTTTGGGTAGTCCTTAAGAGTTCATTTCCTAGGTTGGTATCCAGCTAGTACAATCGTTTGTCTTATTTTCAGCCTGTGGTCTGATGTTCATTCTCAGATCGAAGGACTCCCTTTAATAAGTGTTGTAAGTTTGGTTTGGTGTTTTCATAGCCCCGTAATTTCTGTTTATCTGGAAATGACCTAATTTCAGCATCATATCCGAAAGAGAGTTTTGCAGGATATATTATTCTTGACTGGCAATCTTTTTCTTTCAATGTTTTATATATGTCATCCCATTTCCTTCTTGCCTGCATGGTTTCTGCTGAATAATCCAAACTTAGTCTTATTGTTTCTCCTCTGTATGTGACTTTCGTTTTTTCTCGAGCTGCTCTCAGGATTGTTTGTCTTTGTTTTTCGTGAGTGTAATTATGATATGCCTTGGTGATTTTCTCTTGGGGTCTACCCTATATAGGGTTTGTTAAGCTTCTTGGATGGTGAGGTTTTTATGTTTCATGATATTGGGGAAGTTTTCTGTCAACAATTCTTCAATGATCCTCTCTGTGTTTTCTGTTTTCCCCCCCTCTTCTGGAACTCCAATCACTCACAGATTGTCTCTTTTGATTATATCCCACATAATTCTCAGAGTTTCTTCATTTTTCTTTGTTCTTTTTTCCGATTTTTCCTCAAACAGGTTTGTATCCAAGTGTTTTTCTTCAATTTCACTGATCCTATCTTTCATCATTTCAACTCTGCTCCTCAGCCCTCTGACACTGTCCATTTCTGAAATCTTGTTGTTTATCTTTTGGATTTCTAATTTTTGTTTTTGTATGATTTCTAGTTGTGAATATATTTTTGCATTTTGCTCCTGTATTATTTTCCTAAATTCTTCTATTTTTTTGTCTTTATTTTCCATGAATTTGTCTGGATTTTCCATGAATTTGTCTATTTATTCCTCATTTTTGTCTGCTTTTTGCTTACTCTTGGATATCTCTGGATATTAGAGATTTGAATTCCCTATCAGGTAGTTCTAATACCTTTTCTTCTACTGGAAATCATCTGGTGTTTTATTTTGGATGCCTACTGGAACCATACTTTCTTGTTTTTGTATCTGTTTTGATATTGTCTGCTGTCTTCGAGGCATTCAGTAGTTATGTTCCTTGTTTATTGATTGTAGATTTGTTTGTTTTGTTCTGCTTTTTTGTTTTATTTGATTATGTCTGAGCAGGTGTGCTGCGCATTCTTTGTTGTTTGCTCGTCTGTGGGCATGATACTATTCACCTCCTTCTCCATGGGCAGGGTCAGTCACTCAGGTATGGTACAGCAGGGCAGGTCCAGCTGAAGGGGATTTTCTGGGATGGGTAGTTTGTGGCACATACTAGGACTGATTGTGGGTACCAGGAATCAGTGCAGGGAAGGTTCCAGTAGCCTGTATGTGTTCTGCTTGGGAGTGTGATGTTCAGCTCACAGTTCAGGTAGTCAGCAAGGACGTGCAGATTGTAATGTGTGGAGCTAAGATGGGTATGGGAAAGAGGAGAGAGAGGAGAGAGGAACAGGAGCCAAAAACATACACACAAACAAATAGAGTGCTAAGGGAATTTGCTAATGGGGTGGAGAGATGAAAGACTGAGAAGTGGAGAAAAACAAAAAGGAAATAAAAAAGAAAAAGATTAATAGAAAAAAGGGATAAACTGAGAAACTGGAAATGAAGAGAAAAAGGGAATAAGAGAGAGAAGAAAACAAAAAAACAACAAAAAAAGAAAAACAAAAACAAAAAACCAAATAAAAAAAGAAGAAAAAACAAGAAAAAAGAAATGCCCCCAGGGATGTCCCTGTGCATCTGTGAGAGTAAGGGGGTAGCTTCCAAGCCATGCTGTACTGCCTGGCTAGAAGGGGCTCCCAAGCCAAGAAAAGAAAAGCAAACAAACAAACAAATGAAATCAAAACAGAACAAATCAGAGCAAACAAACAAACTAACAAAAAGCCCCAGGGTCCCACTAACAGGCACAGACCAGGAAGCAGTTTCACATTCAAGCAGTGTTTTGCAGCCTTTCAGGAAGAAGAAAAGATGGCAAAAGAGGCCAGGTATTTGACAGAAAGGAGGGGGAGGTGTGAGAGGTAAGAAAGAAATATAAAGAATCGGAAAAAAGCAACACCAGCAGCCAGCAAAAGGCACTCAGGTAGCCAGCCAGTGTGGGCAGGTGGAATCCAAGTGACACCAGGGTAAAGCCGGTGCTTCCCAGCCAAGAGACTGTGGCTGCAGGATGCAGAGGAGGCCAAGTGGGGGTGATGAAGGATGGGGGCTGGGAAAGTGTATATCACTGGTTACTGGTTGTTCTGTCTCCTGCTGGAAGCTCCATGAAGCTGCTTTCTTGTACCCCCTGTTCACTGATCTCTGATAGGAGTCCAAGATGGCAGGTCCATGGTGCGGTAGCTGATAGGGGACCTCTGCATGTATCTCTCCTCGCTCTCTGTTAGTTGTCAGTTTCTTATTCCATTCATTCTTGGCTGAGTTCTTTATCTCTTCATTTGATGCTTAGGGTTTCAGGATTGATGTGTGACTCTTAGTTTTTTGGATCTTTGCTGTGGAGGGACAGTGTGGTGCTTCTGACTATAATGCCACGTTGCCCAGAAATCTCTGGAATTCCCATTCTTCCCAATATTATCTGTAATTTGTTATGATCCACACAGTCAAATGCCTTTGCATTGCCAATAAAACACAGGTAAACATCTTTCTGGTATTCTCTGCTTTCAGCCAGGATCCGTCAGACATCAGCAGTGATATTCCTTGTTCCATGTCCTCTTCTGAGTCCAGCTTAAATTTCTGGCGGTTCGCTGTTGATATACTGCTGCAATCACTTTTGAACGCTCTTCAGTAAAATTTTCCTTGCTTGTGATATTAATGACATTGTTCGATAATTTACGAATTCTGTTGGATCACTTTTCTTAGGAATAGGCATAAATATGGATCTCTTCCTGTTGGGTGGCCAGGTAACTGTCTTCATAATTTCTCGGCATAGATAGGTGAGCACTTCCAGTGCTGCATCTGTTTGTTGAAACATCTCAATTGGTATTCTGTCAATTCCTGGAGACTTGTTTTTCACCAATGTCTTCAGTGCAGTTTGGACCTCTTCCTTGAGTTCCTGATCATTCGCTACCTACCTCCTGAAATTGTTCAATGTCAACTAATTCTTTTTTTTTGACTCTGTGTATTCCTTTCATCTTCTTTTGATGCTTCCTTTGTTGTTTAATATCTTCCCTGTAGAATCTTCAATATTGCAACTCGTGGCTTGATCTTTTTCTTCAGTTGTTTTAGCTTGAGAAATGCTGAGTAAGTTCTCCCCTTTTGGTTTTCTAACTCCAGGTGTTTGCACGTGTCATTATAATACTTTACTTTGTCATCTCAAGCTACCCTTTGAAATCTTCTGTTCAACTCTTTTACTTCATCGTTTCTTCTGTTTGCTTTAGCTACTCAACATTCAAGAGCAAGTTTCAGAGTCTCTTCTGACATCCATTTTGGTCTTTTCTTTCTTTCCTGTCTTTTTAATGACCTCTTGCTTCATGTATGAGTCCTTGATGTCATTCCACAACTCATCTGGTCTTTGGTCATTAGTGTTCAACGAGTCAGATCTATTACTGAGATGGTCTCTAAATTCAGGTGGAATATAGTTAAGGTCATACTTTGGCTCTTGTGGACTTGTTCTAATTTTCTTCAGATTCAACTTGATCTTGCATATGAGCAATTGATGGTCTGTTCTGCAGTTGGCCCCTGACCTTGTTCTGACTGATGATATTGAGCTTTTCCATCATCTCTTTCCACAGATATAGTCGATGTGATTCCTGTGTATTCCATCTGGCAAGGTCCACATGTAAAGTCGCCATTTATGTTGTGAAAAAAAGGAACATTTCAAGATGTATCCTAAAGTACAATGCTGTTAGTGATAGGATAATATTCATACACCTACAAGGAAGAACACTTTATATGACTATTATTCAAATTATGCACCAGCCACTAAGGCCAAAGATGAAGAAGTTGAAGATTTTTCCAACTTCTGATGTCTGAAATTGATTGAACCATTGCAAGACCAAAGACTTCTTCATTGCAGATACCTTTTTTCAACAACACAAACAGTGACTCTGTCCTATAGGGTCGCTATAAGTCAGAATTGACTCCAAGGCAACGTGTTACATACACATACGACACATATACGTATGTGTAATATACACTGATGGCATGAATAAAAGATAATGTAGACGTCAGATTCTGATTCAATCCCTGATTAGATATTATAACATGGGTAAGTTAGCTAGGAGCTTTAAAATTTGGTTATTAATACCAAGTGTATGGTATTTTCTTTACTGATTTGAAAATATTTTATTACATAATCTTTCCATGGCACTATCAGGAGTAACAGAAAATGTTATTCCCAGTTCCTAAACCACATCCTGAAAAAATACATTTGTATTTATATAGTTACATCAATACCCCACTTCTATCCCATAATTTCACCACCTATTGTAGGTCTTTCCTAAAGCAGGAAACTATTCTCTCAGGTAAGAAAATACATATGAAAGCTAAATAAAATACAATTAGTGTGACTGGGGATAGCTTGGTTGTAGGGGCAGGGAGGTAGGGGTTAAATTCGGGCTAGGCAGGATGCATCACTTGGTCCATCCAAAGAGAAGTAGGACAGCATATAAAAAGGCAGTTTCAGGCAGGTGGGTTCTGGTGTCCTTGGTCTGTTAATGTCTATAGTAGCAAGTACATGTTATTGTTATGGATGTTAAATGAAATAATTTATCTGAAGTCTTTAGCATGACTCACGACATGCAATAAATGTATAGTAGCTATTATTATGTTATCAAGTGTCAGTTCCTCATATGTCAAATGCACCTCTCCCACAATGTCACTCTAATTAGATCACTAGATTCAGGATACATAAATTTTTGTGTCAGCCACTATATGGTAAAGTGAGAAAAAATTCCACTCAAAATAGATGAAAGTAGACTTTTAAGATTCCAGGAATAACATCTCTGTAATGACAGACTGATAGTTATTAGAACAAGTTACATAGACATAACCCAACTTAAAGTAAAGTCACTTTATACTATAAAATTGATTTACCCATTATATAAAACATGACTGTGTAACTGAATATAGCTGGCTAATTTAGTAAAAATGTCACTTCAGGGTACAAAATAATTGGTTTGACTATCAAAATGTAAAAAAAGAAAAAGAGGTTATTTTAAAGTTCCCATTTTAATTTATACTGTATCTATGAAAGTCAACCTATGATGGTCAAATGTAATTTTTATAATAAGTTTTTGAGTACTTGTCAAAATGTGCTATCAGGTTATTTAATCTGTTCAAAAGACTAAAGATGGATAACCTGAGCCCTCTCATTTTTTTTGCCAAGTACCCACAAACTTGTGTCATTTTTCATAAAAGTCTTTATTAAAATGATAACAAATTAGAATGAAATTATGAAAAAGTCCTATTGCTTACTCAGTAATTCTGAACTCTAAAATTAGAATGCCTCAAAATTAAGGTTCAAAAGCAGTAAAATGTCATATTTCCTCTATTGTACACATATTTTATTTTCACTATAATCACGAACATTTATTAAATGTTAATTTTTTATCAAAATTTTATGGATTATAGTACCAGATATCTATGTTATATTGATCTGTATGGTTGTTGCTGAGTGCCGTCAAGTTGGTTCCAACTCATAGTGACCCTGTGTACAACAACGAAACACTGCCCTGTCCTGCACCAACCTCACAATCATTGTTATGCTTGAGCCCATTGTTGTAGCCACTGTGTCAATCCATCTCATTGAGGGTCTTCCTCTTTTTTGCTGACCCTCTGCTTTTCCAAGCATGATGTCCTTCTCCAGGGACTGGTTCCTCCTGATAACAGCTCCAAAGTATGTGAGACGAAGTCTCGCCATCCTTGCTTCTAAGGAGCATTCTGGCTGTGCCTCTTCCAATACAGATTTGTTAGTCTTGGATTTGATCTTTATAATATTTTAAAGTACTATATCTTAGCTTTCGGAGCCCTGGTGGCACAGTGGTTAAGAGCTAGGCTGCTATCTAAAAGATCAACAGTTCAAATCCACTACCAGCTCTTTGGAAACCCTATGGGACAGTTCTACTCTGTCTTATAGGGTTGCTATGAGTCAGAATTGATTCAAAGGCAATGGTTTTCTTTTGTCGCTATATCTTAGCTATGCCGAATTATTTAACAAAATACGTAACAATAGCAATTGATTTAACAATTTAGATGTCTTTTCCTGACTTTGATTTTTTAAAATGAGCTAATAGTTATCTAGTGTTCCCAAATACTTAAAAACAGGGTTTTTGCAATAAATTAATTGGTATATTACCAAATATGAAATTACTAAGCCTGGCAATCTACAAAATGTTCTGTGACCTTAAAGGGCTTTTACATACATGCATTTAATTGATAAGAAAGAAACTATCCTATTAAAAATGAAGGGAATGAAGCTATAGTGATTTAGGGAGTATTGGGTCTCTTCTTAAGACAATCTCTAACAGGATTTTAAGCATATGGGTCCTCTTTCCAAGTGGCTATTATTGATTGGACTCCAGTATTGGAGAGACCTGAGTTTGATCTTCATCCCAGGCACCACCACTCACAAGCTATGTAACATCAGCAAGTTAACTGCTAAGCTTTAGTTTGCTCTTATTTAAAATAGGGATAAAAACTAGGACCTTAAGGGTTGTTTTAAGAGTTAAATAAAATTTAAAATGTAAAAAAAAAAAAAAAAAGATACGGAGAAGGTGTACCAGATCAGCATTTATAATTATAGGTTCATGATTTTGTGAGAGTTAGTTTGTAATGGGTTTTTTATCCTATTATCAAATTCACTGGTTCTCAACCATATGAGACCAAATGTCCATCTCTTTTTACAATAAAACATTTTTAATTCCCCCTTTACTTACCTTAAATAAACTTAGAAAATATTCCCTACTTACATTATAATTTTAAAAATTCAATAAAATATCCTGGTATATGAGAAAGAAATGCAAGGAAAGTCATTTATAACAATGTAATTTGTGTGTTTCAGCAAATAATTGCTCAGCTGAGGTACACTAACCCCCCCCCCCCAGAAAAAAAACAAAACCAGTTACCCTTGAGTCTATTCAGACTCATGGGGGTCCCATGTGTTTCAAAGTAGAAATGTGCTCCATAGTGTTTTTTATGTCTGTGACCTTTCAAAACTAGATCGCCAAGCCTTTTCTCCAAGGTGCCTCTGGGTGCATTCAAACTGCCAACCTTCTGGTTAATAGCCAAGGGTTTAACTATTTGCACCACCTAGGAACTCCTGAGAGTGCACCGTTGTTGCTGTGTGCCGTCAAGTTGATCAAACTCACAGCAGCGCTATATGACAGCAGAGAACTGCCCCATAGGGTTTTCTAAGCTGTGATCTTTAGGGGAGTGGATCCTCAGATCTTTTATCACTGGGAGCCACTGGTGGGTTTGAACCTCCGACATTTTGGTTAGCAGCCAGGCGCTTAACGGTTGGGCCACCAGGGCTCCTTGAGAGTACACTAAAACTCAAAAAACCAAACCTTTTGCCGTCCAGTGGATTCTGACTCATAGCAACCCTATAGGACAGAGTACAACTGCCCCACAGGGACAGAGTAGAACTGCCACACAGGGTTTCCAAGGAGCAGCTGGTGGATTTGAACTGCCGGCCTTTTGGTTAGCAGCCTGAGCTTTTAACCACTGTACACCAGGGTTCCTAGAGTACACGAAAACATACAAAAAAGTAATCAGATGCTGGCACTTCTGCACAGAATCATCGTGAATGCAACAGCTACAAATGCAGAGTCATACACACGTTTTATTAAGTTCAACATCATTGTTTTCTTTCTCAGATTGTACTTTTGGTGTATCTAAAAAAATTATCACCAACACCAAGTCTCCTAGATTTTTCTTCCCTGGTTTTTTTTTTTTTTTTTCCCTACAAGTTTTGTAGTTCTGCCATTAATACTTAAGTATAAAATCCATTTTGAGCTATTTTTTATTTGGTTGTAAGGTCTGTGTCCAGGTTCATTTTTTCAATATGGATGTTCAATTGCTTCAACACCATTTGTTGAAATGATGATACTTTCTGGATTTAATTGCTTTTGCTTCTTTGCCAAAAATCAATTGATTGTATTTGTGTGGGACTATTTTTAGGCTCCACATTCTGTTCCATTGATCTATTTGTCTATTCTTTTGCTAATACCACACTAGTTTGATTACTGGAACCCTACAGCATGTCTTGAAATTGAGTGTGAATGTCTTCCAACTTGTGTCTTCTTCTTCAGAATTGCATTGATCATTCAAGGCCTTTTTAAGAATCAGTTTGTTGATAACTATGAAATAGCTTGTTGAGATTTTGTTTGAGACTGCATTGAGTCTATAGTTCAAATTTAGAAGAAATGACGTCTTAGCAATATTTAGTCTTCTAATTCATAAACAAGGTATATCACGCCATTTATTTAGATCTTCTTTGATTTTTTTTTATGGTTCCACATTTAGGTCATGTAAGTATTTTGTTAGATTTATAGCTAAGTATTTTTTGAGGGGTTCACTATGAGTCAGAATTGACTTGACGGCAATGCATTTGGTTTTGGTATTATAAATGGTATATATATATACATATATTTTTATTTCAATTTCCAATTATTCATTGTTGGTATATAGGAAGGTGGCTTCCTGGATGTAAAACCAACATAAGCATGGAGCCCCCTGAAACTGTGGAATCCAGAAGTTCCTCGTTCTCACAGTACTCCATAGTTAGTGTCCAGCAATACATTGAAGCTACCATCCATGTGTTCCTACCAGCTTATGATTCCAGTGGCTTCTTGTCCACATAAATGATCTTGGCTGTGATTCTCTATAATTGTATTGTAATTGTGAGCTGAAAGCAGAAGTCCTATATATCTTTTAACATAGTATGTAATAAAATAAAAATGTTAAAATTTTCATGAAAGTTAAGATACATTGAAAAATTAGTATTATGTTTGTATTATTTGTTAATAAGTTGTATAATTTCACATAAATTTTGATATGTTATTGTTGTTAGTTGCCACCAGTTGATTCTGACTCAAGGTAGCTCAATGTGTGCAGAATAGTATTGCTCCATAGGGTTTTCAAGACTGTGACCTTTCAGAAACAGATCACTAGGCTTATCTTCCAAGGCACCTCTGGGTGGGTTCGAACCACCAACCTTTCGGCTAGTAGTCAAGCGTTTAATCATTTTCTCCACCCAAGAACTCAAATTTTAATATACATGGGAGAAAAAAAAAATAGGAAGTTTCTCTTTCTTCTCAGGGGAAAATGGCAATATTTCATTATCAACATTGAGAAATAGAGAAGCATGATGCACATAAACGTAACCACAAGTAGAAATAAAAGTGATACGTATTCCTTTCAAATTATCACAGAAATAAAACAGTCCATAGGACTTATGGTATGATGCAATATATAGCACAGCTGTCTAATTTATAATTTATAGGAAAGTATAAACAAAAGAATAAACATACAATTAGACAAGTATATAATTTCTATTACAGTAAAGTCAGCTTTAAAAAGTGACAAAGAGGGAAAATAAATAAAGCATAAAACAAGACAATAGAAGGCAAATAGATGATATACAAAGAAACACAATGCAGCTCTAGAAATATTTTTTTCCCTTATGTTTAAGAGTGTAGGACCAATACAAAGAAATAGAGCTGTTGGAAATTTTAAACACCACTGCCATGCAAAGAAATGCCACAGGGGATTCAAATATTTTAATTACCAAGGTTGAATTAATCTATATTAATTTTTAAACAATCAGAAATGTCTTTTCTAAAGCCCATATGCAAAAATTGACTGTATTTGTTTCCAAAATAAACACCTTTGGTATGTAAAATTTCTAACTTATTTGACCTTTGTTCTTGACCATTATGAATTAAAAGCACAAATCAGTCACAAATTTCTGAAAAAAAGTAAAGCAATCAGAAATGAAATAGTGTCATAATATTGAAAAAGAGCATAAAATATATACTCCCAAGCTATTTTTAGAATAATAACTATTGTTATTGTTAGTTGCTGTCAATTAGGTTCCAACTCATAGCAACCCTGTGTACAACAGAATAACGACTATACAGTATCAAATCTTATGAGAAGTAGCTGAAACAAAACTTAGTGGAAAACCCCACAACTTTAGATTATTTCATTTTTAGAAACAATTAACTAAAAGAAATGTTCTGAGTTGTCATCTCATGCAGTTAGAAAAATATCAGCAAAATCTGCCCAAGTACAAAAAAATAAACAAATAATCTTAGCTCTTCAGTGGGCTGTGGAAGAAAACAACTAGAGCATAATTAGCATAAGCCTTTATGTGAAAATGCCAAATTTGAGAAGGTTCAAAGAAGCATTTAAGCTTGGGGAAAAAAAGGCAGAATTTTCTTGACTACTAACTGAAATGCTGGTGGTTCAAATGCACCCAAAGGTACCTTGGAAGAAAGTCCTGGTGACCTACTTCCAAAAGGTCACAGACATGAAACCCAATGGAGTACGGTTCTAATCTGCAACACATAAGGTCGCTATGCTCTAGAATCATCTTGATGGCAACTGTTTTGTTTTCAGCAGGGACTGTCACCTGAATTTCAACTCAGTTTTGAAAACGTTTTATGAAGGGAAATAAATTGTACTTGTGAAATTAGCTGCCATTGTTTGTGTAATCTGAATTTCATCAGGAGGAGTGGGGAGGAGCATTTCGGGGCTAAGGTCATGTGTAATAGACATGGGGAGGAATATCTGCGAGGAAAAAAACATTAAAGGGCCACAATGAAAAGTTTTCAGTTCTTCAACATCTCTTACACACTAAATAACCCTGGTGACCAGACTCTAAAACATTCCCTTATGATCCCACCTCCTGATATTCATACCTTCGTGTAATCCCATGCCCTTGAGTGTGGGTAGGACCCATAATTTGCTTCTAACTATTAGAATATGTTAAAATTGGTGAGATGTCACTTCCATGATTACTTATTTTATATGACACCATCTTGCTAAAAGACTTACTCTAGATACTCTCCTCGCTGGCTTTATGAAGTAAGTGGCCATTTTGGAAAACCCATGTGGCAAGGAATGGTAAGCAACCTTTAGGAGCTAAGGATGACCTCAGGCTGACAGCCAGCAAGAAGCTGGGTTCCTCATTCCTACAAACACAGGGGATAAATTCTATCTACAATGTGCGTGAGCTTGGAAGTGGATTCTTCTCCAGGCCATTCTGAATACACAACCATTAAAGCAATTAAACTAACTAAAGGCTAAAGACAAGAATAGAACAATTGTTATATAAATAATTTTTACTTGTCTACACATCCTCTATGTATTTGAATTTCAACTAATTCATTCAAAAGTCTGAATATTTTTTGGTTAGGAAACTTTAGTCAATCATTATTAGACTGAATGTCTTATGATACATGATATTTCATTTAGAATCATAACTAGCAAAACACATATTTATTTCTTTATCTTTAATAGTATCTACTTTGAATGGAGGAAAACATTATCTTGTTAGAGTTGCTCTATGATTCTGTGTTCTAGCTTTTGGTAATAGCAGAGAAAACCTTGTTGAAAGCGTATGATTATAGAAGTTTTATAAGGACAAATCACGGCTGATAATTTGAGGCTTTTAGACCTTTTCCGTCTTGATAATTGGGAGGCATTTAATGCTTTGTGAACATTTCCAAATTAATCATTAATTAGTCCGTTTTTTTCAAGTCAGGTCAATCCTATTATATATTGTGGTGTAATAAAAAAAAAACCCAAAGACGAGAAGAGAAGTCTTTCTTAGACCTCTTTAGTAATGACAATGTTTTAGAGATAGTCAATACTGAAGAAAAAACCAATATTGAATGCTATGAAATAAGTTTAATGCACTTCCCTCTTGGTGCAGTTTGGAGCAATTCTAAAGAATTTGTAGAATATTCCTAAATCAGCTTAGAACATAGTAAGGCAAAGATTATCTGTGTTTATCAAAACTATGAACTTATATTTTTGTGAGGGCCTATGATAGCCACCAATGTGTTTGTGCTGTATATTTTAGAAGTTTGGTGAAGAATTTGTTTGGTTATTACAAAGACAACGAATATAGTGCAAAGTTCCAAAGGAAGAGTGAAAGTGCTTTAAATTTCCTGGAGTATTGTTGGTGGAGAATTGGAATCCATGCAGGAAGTAGAGTGACTCTTAGTGGGGAAGCATATAAATTTGTATCTCAGCTAAAAAAAACAAAAAACAAATAAACACTAGGTGGTTGTAAAATATGTAGTTATTTCATTTAATTTTCCTTTTTTATTTGTTTTTATAATTTATTTAGTTTTTTGCTATTGAGAATATACACAGCAGAACATACATCAATTCAACAATTTAACTGTACAGTTCAGTGACATTGATTACAATCTTTAAGTTGTACAGCCATTCTCACCTCCATTTTCCAAATTCTTCTTCCCTTGTTAACATAAACTCACTGCCCCCTAAGTTTCCTATCTAAGATTTCCAGTTGCTGCCGTCAATTTATCTTTTTATTGTCTTCTGCTCCTCCTTTTTCTGAAGTAGTGTTTTATTCCTATCATTGATACATTTTATACAAAACAGCAAATGAGGGCCATTTGTTCAGTTGACCTTGAAGTAGAATGTTTTGTGGATGTGGTCATTTCATTCCAATGAAATGATGAAGACTTCTTAGCTCAGCTTGTTAAGATAGAATTCGTGATAAGAAGATACAGCCTTTCTTTACAAAGCACTTCACTTTACCCTAGCTAGAGAATGAATCTGCTACTTTCTTTATTATTGGAAATGTAGCATTGACAGACTTACACTAAATTACGGAAGACATAAATATTTGAGCCAAGTTCAAAAGCTTATCTCAACGGATGTTCTTGTGTAAGTCTCTAGAAATGGACATTTTGCTGTTCTCTTTATATTTGTTCTAGTTGTGTAGTTAATGTTTTGATTTTGTCCCTTTCTTCTTTACTGATGTGTGCATCTTTTGCTGTAAATTGTCCTCTCAGGACTGCCTTTTCTATGTCCCAAAGGTTTCGGTATGATGTGTTTTCATTCTCATTTGATTCTAGGAATTTTTTGATTCCATCTCTGATTTCTTCTATTACCTAGTGGTTTGTAAGCAGGATGTTACTCACTTTCCATGCAATTGATTTTTTTTCTTGCTATTCTTGTTAATTTCTACCTTGATGGTGTTATGGTCAGAAAGATTGTGTTATTTCAATGTTTTGGATCTTGTTGAGGGTTGCTCTGTGGCCTAAGATGTGATCTATTCTGGACAACGTTCCATGTGCAACGGAAAAGAATGTGTACTTTGCCGCTGTAGGGTGGAATGTTCTATATATGTCTATGAGGTCAAATTGGCTCATTGTGCCCTTTAGGTCTTCTGTATCTTTGCTGAGTTTCTTTCTAGATGTTCTGTCCTTTACCGAGAATGGTATGTTAAGTCTCCTACTATTATAGTGGAACTGTCAATTTCTCTTTTCAGTGCTGTTAGAGCTTGTTTTATGTATTTTGGAGCCCTGTCATTGGGTCATAGATGTTTATTATGGTTAAGTCTTCATGATGGATCATCCCCTTAATCATTATATAGTGTCCTTCTTTGTCTTCTTTGGTTGATTTTGTTTTAAAGTCTATTTTATCTGAGATTAATATTGCCATTCCAGCTCTTTTTTGGTAGCTGTTTGCTTGATATATTTTTTTCCATCCTTTGATTTTTAATAAATTTACATATTTGTTTCTAAGGTGTGTCTCCTGTAGACAGCATATTGATGGATCCTGTTTTTTATTCATTCTGTCACTCTCCATCTCTTTATGAGTGCATTTGGGCCATTTACATTCAGTGTAATTATTGATAGGTGTGAGTTTATTACTGTCATTTTGTAGTGCTTTTTTTGTAGTGCTAATGTTTTGTTTGTTCCTCTTAATCTCCTGTGCTGAATTCCTTTTGTTTATATATTTTTTTCATTCCTCTTGTTTTTGTTGGTTTTGTTTTCACTGAGACTTTATGTTTGTCTTCTTTCTTTTGATGAGTAGGTTTGTTAACTTTTTTTGTGGTTACCTTGAAATTTACCCTTATCTTTTTGTGTTTGAACCAGTCTATTATTACTTGGTATTGGCTTGTCTTCCTCTCCATTAGAAGGTTCTATACCTACACTGTTTATTTCCTCTTTAATTGTTCTGATGTTGTTGTCATTTACTGATTAACCTCTCTGGTTCCCTGTTTGAATTCTTTTGGTTTTGGATAGTCCTTGGGAGTTCATTTCCTATGTTGGTATCTGGCTGGTACAGTCCTGTGTCCTAGATTCAACCTGTGAGCTGATGTTGTTTGTTTTCAGGTCAAAGGACTCCCTTTAATAAGTCTTGTAAATTTGGTTTGGTTTTTACATAGTCCCTTAATTTCTGTTTATCTGGAAATGTCCTAATTTCACCATCATATTTGTATTTTATTTATTTATTTATTTATTTATTTATATTTTATTGTACTTCAGGTGAAAGCTTACAGAGCAAATAGTTTCTCATGAAATAGTAGTACACATGTTGTTCTATGACATTGGTTAACAACCCCACAACGAATTAAGCCTCTAAATTCTCAACCTTTTTTTTTTTTTTTGGATGAAAATTACAGATGGCCAAAGATACACCGTTTCAAGAATTTCTACATTCACAGTTCAGTGACATTGACTACGCTCTTCCAACTGTGCTGTTATTCTCACTTAAGATGAAGGCTTACAGAACAAAATAGTTTTTCATTTAACAGTTACTACACATGTTGCCCTATGACAATGGTTAACAATCTCACAGCATATCAAGAATATCCTTACTCCACCTTGTGTTCCCTATCACCAGGGGGCTTCCTTGTCCCCTTCTGTCTTCTGGACCTTGTCAGTGGACTATTGTACCTCTTTAGTCTCATTTTTTTAAATTTTATTTAAACACCATTTCAAAACTTTTTACTTACACATTTAAGTGATATTGACTACGCTCTTCCAATTGTGCTGCCATTCTCGCCCAAGATGAAGGCTTACAGGACAAAACAGCCTCCCATTTAATAGTTACTACAAATGATGCCCTATAGCAGTGGTCAACAATCTCACAATACATCGACAGTGTCCTTATTCAATCTGTGTTCCTTATCATCAGTTTCCTACTCTCCCTCTGCCTTCTGGCCCTTGTCACCGGAATCCTGTACCTCGTTACTCCCATTTAGTTTTACTGGGCTGTCCATTCCCAGGCTTATCATCGAACCTTGAAGGTAACTTCACCTCTGAGCTGAAAGGGTGTCTGGGGGCCACACTCTTGAGGTTTCTCTAGTATTCTTTAGGCCAGTAAATCTGGTCTTCTTTTTTTTTGGGGGGGAGTTAGAATTATGCTCTACATCCTTCTCCAGCTCTGCCCAGAACCCTCTGTTGTGATCCTGGTCAGAGGAGTCATTGGTGGTAGCCGGGCACCATCCAGCTGTACTGGACTCAGTCCGGTGGAGGCCTTGGTAGCTGTGGACAATTAGTCGTTTGGACTAATATTTTTGATGAATCCTGTTCTCTTCATTCTCCCTTGTTCCCGAAGGGATGAGATCAGTGGAGTATCTTAGATGGCCGCTCATAGGCTTTTAAGACCCCAGACACTACTCACCAAGGTACAATGTAGAGCATTATCTTTATAAGTAGTGTCATGCCAATTGAGCTAGATGTTCCCCGAGATCATGGTCCCCAGAGCCCTCCATCCAACAACTCAGTCCCTCGGGGGGTTTGGATGTGTCTATAGGGCCTCCATGACCTTTCCTTGTGCAGGTTGTGTTAGTTTCCCCTGTACTATGTACTATCTCACCTCTCACCCAAGTTACCACTTACCTATTACCTATTTAGTATTCCCCCCCCCCATCCCTGGTAACCAACAAGGATTGTTACATTTTGCATGTGAATTTTTTCATGGGTTTTTACAATAGAGGTCTCATACAAAATTTGTCCCTTTGTGATTGACTTATTTCACTCAGCATGATGTCCTCCAGTTTCATCCATGTTATGCGATGGTTCACAGATTCATTGTTGTTCTTTCTCGTTGCATAGTACTCCATTGTGTGTATGTACCATAGATTGTGTATCCATTCATCTGTTGATGGGCATCTAGGTTGTTTCCATCGTTTTGCTATTGTGAACAATGCTGCCATGAACATAGGTGTGCATATGTCTATTCGAGTGATGACTCTTATTTCTCTAGGATATACTCCTAGGAGTGGGATTGCTGGATCGAATGGTATGTCTATTTCTAGCTTTCTGAGGGAACACCATATCATTTTCCAAAATGGTTGTATCATTTTGCATTCCCACCAGCAGTGTATAAGAGTTCGCGTCTCCCCGCAGCCCCTCCAACATTTGTTATTTCCAGTATTTTTGATTCGTGCCAGTAATGCCGGGGTGAGATGGTATCTCATTGTGGTTTTAATTTGCATTTCTCTAATGGCTAGTGATCGCCAGCATTTCCTCATGTGTCTGTTGGCCATTTGAATGTCTTCCTTGGTGAAGTGTCTGTTCATTTCCTCTGCCCATTTTTTGATAGGATTGGTTGTCTTTTTGTTGTAGAGGTGTTGGATTTTCTTGTAGATTATGGAGATTAGACCTTTGTCTGACTTGTACTGTCCAAAAATTTTTTCCCAGTCTGTAGGTTCTCTTTTAACTCTTTTGGTGAAATCTTTTGAAGAGCATAGATGTTTGATTTTTAGAAGATCCCAATTATCTAGTTTATCTGTTGGGTTTTTTGTGTTGATGTTTATGGTTTGTATCCTGTTAATGCCATGTATTAAGGCCTGAAGTGTTGGTCCTATTTTTTCTTCTATGAATTTTATAATTTGAGGCTTTATATTCAGGTCTTCGATCCATTTTGAAGTAGTTTTTGTATATGGTGTGAGGTATGGGTCCTGTTTCATTTTTCTACAAATGGATATCCAGTTTTGCCAGCACCATTTCTTAAAAAGACTGTCTTTTCCCCATTTGATGTATTTTGGGCCCTTGTCAAAAATCAGGTGACCGTAGGTGGATGGATTTACATCTGAGTTCTCAATTCTGTTCCATTGGTCAATGTCTCTGTTGTTGTACCAGTACCAGGCTGTTTTGAGTACTGTAGCTGTATAGTAGGTTCTCAAGTCAGGTAGTGTGAGTCCTCCAACTTTATTCTTCTTCTTCAGTAGTGCTTTACTTATTCGGGGTTTCTTCCCTTTCCATATAAAGTTAATAATTAGTTTTTCCATCTCTTTAAAGAATGTTCTTGGTGTTTGGATCCGGATTGCATTGTATTTGTAAATTGCTTTAGGTAGAATTGCCATTTTCACAATGTTGAGTCTGCCTATCCATGAGCATGGTATGTTTTTCCATTTATGTAGATCCCTTTGGATTTCATGCAGCAGTGTTTTGTAGTTTTCTTTGTATAGGTCTTTTATATTCCTGGTCAGATTTATTCCTAAGTATTTTATCTTTTTAGGGGCTATTGAAAATGGTATTGATTTCCTGATCTCCTTTTCATCGTTCTCTTTACTGGTGTATAGGAATCCAACTGATTATTGAATGTTTATCTTGTATCCTGCTACTCTGCTGAATCTTTCTATTAGTTCCAGTAGATTTCTCGTGGAGTCTTTAGGGTTTTCTATGTATAGTATCATATCATCTGCAAACAGGGAGAGTTTAACTTCTTCATTACCAATTTGGATGCCCTTTATTTCTTTCTCTTGCCTTACTGCTCTAGCTAGAACTTCCAGCACAATGTTAAATAAGAGTGGTGATAAAGGGCATCCTTGTCTTGTTCCTGTTTTCAAAGGGAATGTTTCCAACCTCTCTCCTTTAAGAATGATGTTGGCTGTTGGTTTTGCATAGATGTCCTTTATTATGTTGAGAAATTTCCCTTCTATACCTATTTTATTGAGAGCTTTTATCAGGAATGGGTGTTGGACTTTGTCAAATGCCTTTTCTGCATCAATTGAGATGATCATGTGATTTTTTTCTTTCCTTTTATTTACGTTGATGGGTTTTATAATGTTAAACCATCCTTGCATACCTGGTATGAATCCTACTTGGTCGTGGTGTATTATTTTTTTGATATGATACTGAATTCTATTGGCTAGAATTTTGTTCAGAATTTTTGCATCTATATTCATGAGAGATATTGGTCTGTAATTTTCTTTTTTTGTGATGTCTTTGCCTGGCTTTGGTATCAGCATTATGCTGGCTTCATAGAATGAATTTAGAAGTGTTGCTTCCTCTTCTATGCTCTGAAATAGCTTGAGTAGAACTGGTACGAGCTCTTCTTTAAATGTTTTGTAGAATTCTCCAGTGAAGCCATCTGGGCCAGGGCTTTTTTTGGTTGGGAGTTTTTTTTATTACCTTTTCAATCTCTTCTCTTGTTATGGGTCTGTTAAGATTTTCAATATCACTTTGTTGTAGTTTGGGTAGGCCGTTTGTTTCTAGAAATTTATCCATTTCCTCTAGGTTTTCAAATTTGTTGGAATATAGTTTTTGATAATATTCTGTTATAATCCTTTTTATTTCAGTTGGGTCTACTGTAATGTCCCCCATTTCATTTCTTATTTGGGTTATTTGTGCCCTCTGCTGTTTTTCTTTTGTCAGTCTGGCCAGTGGTTTGTCGATTTTGTTGATTCTTTCAAAGAACCAACTTTTGGTTTTGTTGATTCTTTCTATTGTTTTTCTGTTCTCTATTTCATTTATTTCTGCTCTGATCTTTACTATTTCCTTTCTTCCGGTGGTTGTACGCTTTTTTTGCTGTTCTCTTTCTATTTGTTTGAGTTCTGTAGTTAATGTTTTGATTTTGTCCCTTTCTTCTTTTTTGATATGTGCATCTATTGCTATCAATTGTCCTCTGAGGACTGCCTTTGCTGTGTCCCAAAGGTTTTGGTATGATGTGTTTTCATTTTCATTTGATTCTAGGAATTTTTTAATTCCATCTCTGATTTCTTCTATTACCCATTGATGTGTAAGCAGATTATTATTCAGTTTCCATGTAGTTGATTTTTTTTCCTTGCTCTTTCTAGTGTTAATTTCTACCTTGATGGCATTGTGGTCAGAGAAGATATTGTGAATTATCTCAGCATTTTGGATCTTGTTGAGGATTGCTCTGTGGCCTAAGATGTGGTCTATTCTGGAGAACGTTCCATGTGCATTGGAAAAGAATGTGTACTTTGCAGAGGTTGGATGGATTGTTCTATATATGTCTATGAGGTCCAGTTGGCTGATTGTGTCCTTTAGGTCTTCTGTATCTTTGCTGAGTTTCTTTTTAGTTGTTCTGTCCTTTACTGAGAGTGGTGAGTTGAAGTCTCCTACTATTATTGTGGAACTGTCAATTTCTCTTTTCAGTGTTGTTAGAGTTTGTTTTATGTATTTTGGAGCCCTGTCATTGGGTGCATAGATATTTATTATGGTTATGTCTTCATGATGGATCATCCCCTTAATCATTATATAGTGTCCTTCTTTGTCTTTTATGGTAGATTTTGTTTTAAAGTCTATTTTATCTGAGATTAGAATTGCCACTCCTGCTCTTTTTTGATAGTTGTTAGCTTGATATATTTTTTTCCAACCTTTGATTTTTAATAAATTCACATCTTTGTTTCTAAGGTGTGTCTCTTGTAGACAGCAAATTGATGGTTCCTGTTTTCTTATCCATTCTGCCACTCTCCGTCTCTTTATGGGTGCATTGAGTCCATTTATGTTCAGTGTAATTATTGATAGATGTGAGTTTGTTGCTGTCATTTTGTAGTGTTTTTTTTTGTGATGCTGAAGTTTTCTTTGTTCTTCTTACTCTCTTGTGCTGAGTTACTTTTGTTTGTGGTTTTTGTGTTCATTTCTTTTGTTTTTGTAGGTTTTGTTTTTGTTGAGACTTTATGTTTTTTGTCTTTATTTTTATGAGTTATTTTGTTAACTTTTTTTGTGGTTACCATGAATTTTACCCTTATCTTTATAATTTTGAAGCAGTCTACCGTTACTTGGTATCGCCTTGCCTTCCTCTCCTTTAGAAGGTTCTATACCTATGCCTTTGTTCCCTCTTTCATTGTTTTGATGTTGTTGTCATCCTTTGATTGATTTCTCTGATTCCCTCTTGTATTTCTTTTGTTTTTGGAATGTCCTCTGTAGTTCAGTTCCTAGGATGGTATCTGGTTCATGTGAACCTGCGTCCTAGGTCCTAGGTCCTGCCTGAGGGCTGAAGCTGTTTGTCCTCAGATCGAAGAACTCCCTTTAATAATTCTTGTAAGTTTGGTTTGACTTTTGCATATTCCTTTAGTTTCTGTTTATCTGGAAATGACCTAATTTCACCATCAAATCTGAATGAGAGTTTTGCAGGATATATTATTCTTGGCTGACAATTTTTTTCTTTCAAGATTTTATATATGTCATCCCATTGCCTTCTTGCCTGCATGGTTTCTGCTGAATAATCTGAGCTTAGTCTTAGTATTTCTCCTCTATATGTGACTTTTTTTTCACGAGCTGCTCTCAGGATTCTTTGTTTGTCTTTAGTTTTAGCGAGTGTGAATATGATATGTCTTGGTGATTTTCTTTTGGGGTCTCTTCTATATGGGGTTCGTTGAGCTTCTTGGATGGCCAGCTTTTCATTTTTCATGATATTGGGAAAGTTTTCTGTCAGCAGTTCCTCAATGATCCTCTCTGTGTTTTCTGTTTTCTCCCCCTGTTCTGGTATGCCAATCACTTGTAAGTTTTTGCTTTTAATTGTGTCCCACATAACTCTCAGGGTCTCTACGTTTTTCTTTGTTCTTTTTTCTGAGTTTTCCTTAAACAGAGTTGTATCCAAGTGTTTGTCTTCAGTTCCACTGATCCTGTCTTCCATGGTTTCAAATCTACTTCTCAGCCCTTCTATGACACCGTCCATTTCTGAAATCTTGTTGTTTATCTTTTGGATTTCTAATTGTTGTTTTTGTATAATTTCGAGTTGTGAATTTATTTTGGCATTTTGTTCCTGCATCATCTTCCTGAATTCTCCCAATTTTTTGCCTGTATTTTCCATAAATTTGTCTATTTTTTCCTCATGTTTGTCAGCTTTTTGCCTCAGTTCTTAGAAAATTCCGAGTATTAGTGATTTGAGTTCCGTATCAGGTACTTCTAGTGCATTTTCTTCCACAAGAGAGTTATCTCGTGTTTTAATTTGGACGCCTATTGGAGCCATCTTGTCTTGTTTTTGTAAATGTTTTGATATTGTTTGCCTTTTTTGGGGCATTCAGTAGATATTTCTCTCATTTATTGATTGTAGATTTTTTTTTGTTTGTTTGTTTCGTTCTTGTGGTACAGCTGGGCAGATCTAGCTGAGGAGGAGCCACTGGGACGGGTTGCTTGTGGCACTCACCACAGCCACCAGGACGGTCGGTAGTCAGTGCTGGGCAGGTTCCAATAGGGCGTGCCTGCACCGCTTGGTGGTGTGATGTCTAGTGCACGGTGCAGGTAGGTAGGGTGCAGCGGGAAGATGGTTATGTTTGAAGCTAAGCTGGATATGGGAGAGAGGAGAGAGGAGGAGGAGCAAAAAGCATACAAACATAAAAGAATGCTAGGGGAGCTTGTCATTGGAATGTACAGATGAGAGACTATGGGATGGAGGAAACCAGAAGGGGGAAGAGAAAGAAAAGGAAAGAATGACCAAATAAAAATCAGAAAAGTTAAAGAACTGCAAAGTTCCCAGGGATCCCACCGATGCAGCTATGAGGTCTGGGGGAGTCGGTCTCAATTTTCACAGCTCAGCCTGGCCAGAAAGTACAGAGGCATACATCGCCTGGTATTCAGGGATCAGAAAGAGAAGGAAGAGATAGAGAGACGCGAAATTATGCAATGAAGAAAGACAAAAGGGAAAAAGAGGTAAAAGATGACAAAACTAATCAAAAAAGGAAAAAAATAAAATTGAAAAAAAAAAAAAAAAGGGCAACACCAGCAGTCAGTGCCTACAAATGGGACCCAGAGAGCCCCCACTCAGGGGCACGAATTCCAAGAAGCCGGTAGTCTCGGGGTTAAGAGACCATGGCCACGGGAAGCAGAGGGGCGAACAAACAAAGGCCCCGGGATCCCACCCGCGCAGGATCCCAGACCTGGAAACAGCCACACGCCCGAACGTAGCCCTACAGCCCCGCAGGAGAGAGCAGAGAGGGCACTCGGAACCAGGCACCCAGGCAAAAGGAGGGGGAGGTGGCAGAAAAAGTTTCGCTAGCTGCCAGCAAACGGCTCCCAGAAAGCTGCCAGCCCGGGCGCGGAATCCAAGCACCGGCGCCCCCCAGCTCAGGGACTCCGGCCACGGAAAGCAGAGGGGTGAACGAACAAAGGCCCCAGGATCCCACCCGTGCGGAAGCCCAGACCTAGAAACAGCCACATGCCCGAACGCAGCCCTACAGCCCTGCAGGAGAGAGCAGAGAGGGCACTCGGAACCAGGCACCCAGGCAAAAGGAGGGGGAGGTGGCAGAAAAAGATTCACTAGCTGCCAGCAAACAGCTCCCAGAAAGCCGCCAGCCCAGGTGCACGGAATCCAAGCACCGGAGCCCCCCAGCCCAGGGACCCTGGCCACGGAAAGCAGGGGATCCCCAGCTGAGGCGGAGAGGGGTGGGGGGTGGGAGAGCGCGCACCGCAGTTTACTGGTCATTATGTCTCCGACCAGATGCTCTGCAAGGCTGCTCTTCCATTTGCTGGTCTCCGATAGGAATCCAAGATGGTGGATCCGCACTGTGTTAGCTAGTAAGGAATCTCTGCCTGAGTCTCTCCTCGCTCTCTGTTCTCTTTTAGTATTGTCACTCCGTTTGGTGTTTGGCTGAGTTCTTTATCTCTTCATTTGGTGTTCTAGGGTTTCAGGATTGTTGATTCTCTGTTAGGCTTAGTTTTTCAGATCTTTGCTGTGGAGGGACGGCGTGGTGCTTCTGCCTAGAGCGCCATCTTGCCCCCTACTCCTCACCATCATATTTGAATTAGAGTTTTGCAGGATATATTATTCTTGGCTAGCAATTTTTTTCTTTCAAGGTTTTATATATGTCTTCCGATTGCCTTCTTGCCAGTATGGTTTCTGCTGAATAATATGAGCTTAATCTTATTGTTTCTCCTCTGTATGCGACTTCTTGTTTTTCATGAGCTGCTCTCAGGATTCTTTCTTTGTCTTTAGTTTTAGCTAGTGTGATTATGATATGCCTTGATGATTTTCTTTTGGGGTCTATCTTATATGGGGTTCGTTGAGATTCTTGGATGGCCAGCTTTTCGTCTTTCATGATATTGGGAAAGTTTTCTGTCAGCAGTTCTTCAGTGATTCTCTCTGTGTTTTCTATTTTCTCCCTCTGTTCTGGAACTCGGATCACTAAATTTTTGCTTTTGATTGCATCCCACCTGATTCTAGGTGTTTCTTCATTTTTATTCATTCTTTTTCTCATTTTTCCTCAAACAATGTTGTATCAAGTGTTTGTCTTCCATTTCGCTGATCCTGTCTTCCATCATTTCACTTCTGCTCCTCAGCCCTTCTGTGACACTGTCCATTTCTGATATCTTGTTGTTTATCTTTTGGATTTTTAATTGTTTTTGTATGACTTCTAGTTGTGAATTTATTTTGGTATTTTGTTCCTGTATTATTTTCCTGAATTCTTCTATTTTTTTGCCTGTATTTTACATGAATTTGTCTGCTTTTTCCATGAATTTGTCTATTTTGTCTTCATTTTTGTCTGCTTTTTGCTTCAATACTTGGATAGCTCTGAATATTAGAGATTTTAATTCCAAATCAGGTAGTTCTAGTGCCTTTTTTTTCTACTGGAAAGTCATCTGGTGTTCTATTTTGTAACATTCAGTAGTTATTTTCCTTGTTTATTGAGTGTAGGTTTGTTTATTTCATCTTGCTCTTTTGTTTTATTTGGTTATGTGTGAGCAGGTGGGCTTTTTGTTCTTTGTTGTTTGCTCATCTGGGGGCACTATACTTTTTGCCTCCTTCTCCAATGGGCAGGGTCAGTCATGCAGGTATGGTACAGTAGGGCAGGTCCAGCTGATATGGAGTTGCTGGGATGGGTTGTTTGTGGCATGTACTAGGGATGACAGTGTGGGCCAGAGGTCAGAACAGGGCAGGTTCCCATACTCTGTGCTTGTGCTGCTTGGGGATTTGATGTTCAGTGCATGGTGCAGCTAGGCAGGAAGGAGGGGAGAGATTGTGATCTGTGGAGATAAAATGGGTATGGGAAAGAGGACAGAGAGGAGAGAGGAACAGGAGCACCCATAAACAAACAAAAAAGAGTGCTAAGGCAGCTTGCCATTGGAGTGGAGAGATGAGAGACCAAGAAATGGAGAAAAACAAAGAGAAAAAGGGTAAAAGAAAAAAAATTAATAAATAAAAATTAGGAAAGAAAAGCAAAGCCCCCAGAGATCCCATTGGTGCAGCTGCAAGGACTGAGGAAGTTGCTCCCAGGCCATGAAGTACAGCCTGGCTAGAAAGGGTAGAGGTGTCACACAGCACCAGTTATTCAGGAGACATGAAGAGAAGGTAAGTATAGAGAGATGAGAAACTGAGAAATAAAGAAAGACAAAAAGGGAAAAAGAGAGAAAAAACAAAAAACAAAACAAAACCGAAAAAGAAAAGAAACAAGAAAAAAGAAATGCTCTCAGGGATCCCACTGCAAGGATGCACAAACTGAGGGAGTAGCTCCCAAGCCGTGCAGTATTGCCTGGCTAGAAGGGGCTCACAAGCAGAGAAAAGAAAATGAAAACAAGCAAACAAATCAAAACAGAACAAATCAAAACAAACAAACCAAAGCTCTGGGGATCCCACCAGCGTGGCAGCACGGGCCAGGAAGCAGTGTCACATTTGAGTGGTGTTTCACAGCCTTTCAGGAAGAAGCAAACATGCCACACAGAGCCAGGTATTTGAGCAAAAGGGGGGGGGGGAGGTGGTGAGAGGTATGGAAGAGACCAGAAGAAGCGGAAAAAAGCAACACCAGCAGCCAACAAATGGCACTCAGGGAGCCAGCCAGTGCAGATGGGTGGAATCCAAGTGGCACAGGGGTGAAGCCATTGCTTTCTGGCCAAGAGACTGTTGCTGCAGGAAGCAGAGGAGACCGAGTGGGGGGTCAGGAAGGATTGGAGGTGGGAAAGTGTATATTGCTCGTTACTGGTTGTTCTACCTCCTGCTGGGAGCTCATTGAGGCTGGTTTCCCATACACCTTGTTGACTGATCTCCGACAGGACTCCAAGATGGCAGATCCATGCTGCATTTCCTAATAGGGGACCTCTGCATGTATCTCTCCTTGCTCTCTGTTCTCTGTTCAGTTTTTTATCCCATTCGGTTCTTGGCTGAGTTCTTTATCTCTTCATTTGATACTTAGGGTTTCAGCATTGATGTTTGTCTCTGTTTGACTTAGGTTTTTTGGATCTTTGCTGTGGAGGGATGGCGTGGTGCTTCTGTCTATAGCATCATGTTGCCTGCAAGTCTAGAAATGGACATTTTGAAAGTCTGTGGAATAAGGCTCTGAATGACCACAGAGAAGAATGACAACTGTAAATACACTAGGTAAATTAGAATACAATGAAAAGCTGATCTATAAGATATGTTTGTCAAGAAAATAAAGAAATCACATTAATACGTCCAGAAGAGAGAAACTCAGTTACAGGAACTAACTAGCTATAAATTCAAACTCTTTATCAATTAATAACTGCTTCCTAAAAAAAAGAATGCACACTTACAAAAGCAAAATAGATAATTTAAAACTAGAGACAGTAGAAGAAATATCAGAGCCATTACCCACATTTAACCTTTTTTTAACCATTCAGTGCAGTTTTTTTCCCAGTTGTTATTTCTTTAGATTTTTATAGCCTGTAAGCATGGTATTTGGGCCTCGTGCCTACTGTAATCATGTCTTTTTTCTTTTACCATCACACTTTAAGCATTTATCCATCTGTGTAAACATGGTACTTCTTCATATGTCAGTGATAAATTTGTCCCTTACTGAATGGCGACACCAACTTTATGTTTCTCTCCAAAGGCAATATTTGTGTGTAATTTGAAATCATCTTATAGCTAGGAAATATTCTTGAGCTTCTTTGAAGAGATAAACAAGCATTGGTTTAAATCAGAAAGCACCTTAATTATGACATATTGTCTATCATAAAGAACAGAATAACATACAAATAAAAGCTATATTATACAACTTTAAGTTGTGTCATTCAATTAAATATAAACACGAGCTGAACATACTCCTTCTGAATAATCTGTTTCTTTTCCTTCATTTTGTTCTTTCCTATCTTAATAACTTAAAAGCTATTCTAATATGCCTTCCTGAGAGTTTTACTTCAATATTCATTGGTGAGAATTTAGAAATACTCCTGATTATCAAATAGATTTTTTAAAAACATAATAAGACCCAGTTAGTTGCTTAATTAACCTAAGTGGGATCAGGATACCTTTGATAAGGACCAGTTAAGAAAAAACAAAGGACAACATACACACATGGACACAAAAAACTTAGCCTACAATTTTAAGGGGTCCACAAAATCCCTGAATCCCATCTATGAGAGGTCCATGAATCTGAGGTTAATACTTCATACTCTCAGGGAATTTCATACTGAAAATGAACCTGAATTATTCTCTCCTAAGTACACTTGAGGTCTTGTTTGGGTGGTGCAAACAGTTTGAACTCCACTACTAACCTAAAGTTTGGTGGTTCAAATCCACTCACCAGCAACATCATGGAAGAAAGCACTGGTGATCTGCTTCAGTAAAGATTACAGTCAAGAAAACTCTGTGGAGGAGTTCTACTCTGTAACACTTAGGGTTACCATGAGTTGGAATTGATTTGGCAGCAACAACTTAAGTTCACTATAAAAACCTATGAGGAGCACTAGTGGAGCAGTGGTTAATCGCTCTGCTGCTAAATGAAAGGTCAGCAGCTTGAACCCACCAGCCGCTTCACGGGAGAAAGATGTGGCAGTCTGCTTCCATAAAGATTAAACCAAAACAAAATCAAACTCACTGCTGTTGAGTCGATTCCAACTCATAGTAACCCTATAAGACAGAGTAGAAACTGCCCTGTAGGGTTTTCAAGGAGCAGCAGCTGGTGGATTCAAACTGCTTACCTTTTGGTTAGCAGCCAAACCCTTAACTAGTCTTGGAAGTCCTATGTGTCAGTTCTACTCTGTCTTGCAGGGTTGCCATGAATCGAAATCAACTCAACAGCAATGAGTACAAAAGCCCATGAAACAATTAAGAAGAAAAGATTCACTAATAATTCTGTAAACTAAAGGAGAAAAGCTGAACATATATCAGAGGATGGGAAGATTTGTAATATTTGAAGTGCTAAAGAAGATTGAGAGATAAGCAACATAATTTTTGGACAGTGTCCATTTTGTATAAGAAGGAAGAAATCCACATCACATTCTTAGCTTGGGAAAATCAAGAAACCTTTCTTCCATACTACAGAAGAGTACTTTTTACAAATGCCAATGCCCAGCATGGTGCAAGGTTAGAAAATTCTTTGTATCTAGTACTAAGTTGTCGCTTCAGAGGTAAAGCATCAGCTCTTATACACAAAAGCATTGTTGTTAGTTGCTGTCGAGTTGATTCCTATTCATGGTGATACCATGTGTGCTGAGTAGAACTACACTGCATAGAGTTTTCAAAGCTGTAAGCTTTCAGAAGCAGATCACCAGGCCTGCCTTCCAAGGCACTTCTGAGTAGGTTTGAATTGCCAACCTTTAGGCTAGTAGTAGAGCACTTAACCGTTTGTGCCACCATGGGAATCATGCTTAGAATTTAGAAGAAGTTTAAGTTCTGTACATAAAAACAAAAACAAAAACAAAAACGTTGCCTTCGAGTCGATTCTGACTCATAGTGACCCTACAGGACAGAGTAGAACCGCCCCATAGGGTTTCCTAGGCTGTAATCTTTGCAGAAGCAGATTGCCACATCTTTCTCCTGTGGAGCGGCTGGTAAGTTTGAACTGCTGACCTTTCTGTTAGCAGCTGAGCTCTTAACCACTGGGCCTCCTCGGCTCCTCTCTGGTCTGTACACATGTACATACATAGTCATTGCATATTACCTATATTATACATACATATTGACTTCATATTAATTTTGCATTATGAAGTGAATCCATGTTCACTTTTAAATTGTCTTACATTCCATTTCTTGTGCTAATGTAATAGAGAAACAAATGTTCAAATATTATTTTTGAACACTCAGAAATAGGGTAACAAAATTTAAGGGGTATTGGGCACCAAGGAATCCCTAGGTGACACATATAGTTAAGCATTTAACTACTAACCTAAAGGTTGGAGTTTGGAGCCTACTCAGAGGCACCCTGATAGAAAGTCCTGTCAATCTGTTTCCAAAAGGTCACAGCCATCAAAAACCCTATGGAGTTCAGTTCTACTCTGAAACACAGGGGGTCACCATGAGTTGTAGTCAACTGAGGGCAACTGGTCTTTTTTTTTTTTTTGTGGGGGGAGTTAGTAGTGAAAGTGAAACGTTTGGTCACAGCATGACTGGGTTGTCTCATGCTCTCACAAGGTTACAATACATGTGTCATCTGGGCTACATTCTCATCTCGTGCTCAGGTTCCTTTTCCAAGGGAATACGGATGTAGTAGAATTCAGCCCTTCTGGTTGGAAGACTGACGTCCAAATTTCCTTGCTGGCTGTCAGCCAGGGGCCACTCAGCTCTTACAGGCCACCTGCAGTTGCTTGCCATATGGCCATTTCATCTTTAAAGCCAACAATGGAGAATCTCCCTCACATTGAATCCTTTACACACTTTGAATCTCTGACTTCCTCTGTGTCTTACCTCTAGAATCAAATTTAAGTACTCCTCTGATTAGGTCAGGACCACCTAGATAATCTCCTTTTCTTACCTTAACTGTGCCATGCAACATAACCACAAGAGTAAAATTCATCATATATGCAGTCTCAGGGATTATGCAGGACATATCCACTGGGGAGCAAGGATCTTTAGACTATCTTGGAATTCTGTCTATCATAGAAAGTAATAAAAGAAAAATCAAACTTTAGGGTAACAGTTCATTATAATATACCTATCCCGATGAATATCATATGCTGATGAAAATTCATTTATACATTGTATTAAGTATGATGCAAGTAGGTTGCCTTACATATTGATTCACTCTGAACAGTGCCAAAAGAGCTTTGTATGTTATTCTCCTTCCAATGAATTATTCTCTGCCATGTATTTAGATTCTTGAAATCTCCAAATTATACCAATACCACCTAAATCCGTCAGTGTCTTCTTTGTCACTTTGCAGTCTAAAAATAACATAATGGTTGATATTATCATTCTTAGATGTTCACTTGAAAATGTTTATATGTAGTGTCTCCAACACTTAAAGACAAATAAAAATCAGACTGAGAAAGATACTGACAATAAAAGGCAATAATACTGAAGACAAACCAAAAGAAGAGGTTTTAGACTTACGTCAGTACTAACTTATGACATAGTCATCAGAACATAGCCTAGTCATAAATCAGGGGCTACCTGTATTACAGAGAATTTCCAAATATAATTAAAAGTTAGATTGAGTTTTATTAAATGAAAATAAGTCAGACTTTGACCAACATGGTGCTATAGACAGAAGCAGCACACCATCCCTCCATAGCAAAGACCCAAAAAACTAAGTAAAACAGAGACAAACTTCAGTCCTGGAACCCTAAGCTTCAAATGAAGAGATAAAGAACTCAGCCAAATACTGAATGGAATAAGAAACTGACAGAGAACAGAGAGCAAGGAGAGATACGTGCATAGGTCCCCTATCAGCTAACGTAGCACAGATTCACGATCTTGGATCCCTGTCAGAAATCAGTGGACAGGGAGTATGGGAAAGCAGATTCATGGAGCTCCCAGTAGGAGACAGAGCACCTGGTAGCCAGCAATATACGCCTTCCCATCCCCTATCTTTCTCTTGCCTGCTCAACCTCTGCCGCTTCATACCTGGCTGTGGTAGCTAAGCTGACTGGGAAGTGCAGGCTCCCTGCCACTTAGAATTGACTTGCCCACATCAGAGATCAGTGGACAGGAAGTACAGGAGAGCAGCTTTACGGAGCTCCCAGCAGGAGACAGAACAATCAGTAACCGGCAATATACGCTTTCCCAACCCCCACCCTTCTTCACCCCTGCTTGGCATCCTCTGCTTCCTGAAACCACAGTTTCTTGGCCGGGAGGCACTGGCTTTAACCCTGTGCCACTTGGATTCAACCCGCCCACACTGGCCAGCTCCCTGAGTGCCATTTATTGGCTAATGGTGTTGTTTTTTTCTGCTTCTTTTGGTTTCTTCCGTACCTCTCAGCATCTCCCCCTCTTATCTCTGAAACACGTGGCTCAGTGTGCCATCTTTGCTCCTTCTTGAAAGGCTGTGAAGTGCCACTCAACCATGGAACTGCTTCCTAGCCCGTGCTGCCCTGCTGGTGGGATCCCTGTTTTTTTTTTTTTTTTTGTTCTGTTTTGTTTGTTTCTTTTTCTTTTCTCGTCTTGGGAGCCCCTTTCAGCTGGGTTGTACTGTGAGGCTTGGGAGCTACTTTCCTCCTTTGCACGGCCGCACAGTAGGATCCTTGGGAGCATTTCATTCTTTTATCTCTTTTTTCATTTTTATCTTTTTTTCATTTCTAAGTTTCTCATCTCTTTATACTTACCTTCTCTTCTGGCTCCAATACCTGGCACTGTGTGACATCTAGCCAGGCTGTACTTTGAGGCCTGGGAGCCACTTCCCTGATTTTCACAGCTGCACCAGTGGGATCCCTGGAGGTTTTTCATTTTTTTCTAACTCTTATTTATTTATTTTGTTTCTTTTTCCCTTTTACTTTTCTTTTTTTTTTTTTTCCTTCATTTTTCTCCATTTCTCAGTTTCTCATTTCTCCACTTCAACAGCAAGCTCACTTAGCACTTTGTTTGTTTTTGACTGCTGTTTCTTTTTCGTAACTCTGTTTTCCCATACTCAGCTTAGCTCCACACATCAGTATCATCTCTTTTCCCCACCTACCTGCACTGTGCGCTGAACATCACACCCCGAAGCAACACAGGCCCAGCCTATAGGAAACTGCCCTGCACTGATTCCCAGCCCACGAGTTGGTGGTAGTACATGCCACAAACAACTCATCCCAGCAAATCTCCTTCAGCTAGGCCTGCCGTGCTGCACCATAGCTTAGCAACTGACACTACCATTGGACAAGGAGGTGAAAAGTACCGTGCCCACAGACATGCAAACAACAAAGAATTCACAGCCCACCTGCTCACACATAACCAAATAAAACAAACAAGCAGGATGAAACAAACAAATCTACAATCAATAAATAAGAAAATAACTACTGAATGTTCCAAAGACAGCAGACAATATCAAAATATATTTAAAAAAAGGACAGGTTGGTTGTAGTAGGCATCCAAAATAAAACACCATATGACTTTCCAGCAACAGAAAATGTATTAGAACTAGCTGATAGGGAATTCATATCTCGAATATTCAGAGCTATCCAAGAGTTGAAGCAAAAAGCAGACAAAAATGAGGAAAAAATGGACAAATTCTTGGAAAATACAGACAAAAAAATAAAAAAGAAGATATAGGAAAATAATACAGGAACAAAATGCCAAAATAAATTCACAACTGGAAACCATGTAAAAACTACAATTAAAAATCTAAAAGATAAACAAGATTTCAGAAACGGACAGCGCTATAGAAGGGTCAAGGAGCAGGTTTGAAACAATGGACGACAGGATCAGCGAAATTTCAAACACTTGGATACAAGTCTGAAGAAAATTCAGAAAAAAGAATGAAGAAACCCTGAGAATTATGAGTGATACAATCCAAAGCAAAAATTTACGAGTGATCGGAATTCCAGAACAGTGGGAGAAAACAGAAGACACAGAGAGGATCATTGAAAAACTGCTGACAGAAAACTTCCCCAATATCATGAAAGATAAAAAGCTGACCATCCAAGAAGCTCAGTGAACCCCATAAAGGATAGCCCCGAAAGAAAATCACCAAGGCATATCATAATCATACTTGCTAAAACCTAAGATGAACATAGAATCCTGAGAGCAGCTTGAGAAAAATGAAAAGTCACATACAGAGGAGAAACAGTAGGACTCAGTTCAGATTATTCAGCAGAAACCATGCAGGCAAGAAGACAATGGGATGACATGTATAAAATCTTGAAAGAAAAAAATTGCCAGCCAAGAATAATATATCCAGCAAAATTCTGGTGCAAATATGATAGTGAAATTAGGACATTTCAGATGAACAAAAATTAAGGGAATATGTAAAAACCAAACCACACTTACAAGATTTATTAAAGAGAGTCCTTCAAGCTGAGAACAAACAACATCAGACCACAGCCTGAATCTAGGAGGCAAGATAGTACCAGCCAGATACCAATGCAGGAAATGAACTCTCAAGGACTATCCAAAACCAAAAGAATTACAACAGGGAACCAGAGAGGTTAATCTGTAAATGACAACAACATCAGAACAATAAAATAGTGACTAAAAGTTGTATTAGAGAGGAAGGCAAGGCAATAGCATCTAATAATAGACTGGTTCAAGCTTAGGAAGATGAGGGTAAATTTCAAGGTAACCACAAAGAAAGCTAACAAACCTACTCATTAAAATAAAGAAGAAAAACATAAAGTCTCAGTAAAAAAATCTACAAAAATAACAGAAATGAAAAAAAGATCCACAAGCAAAAGGAATCCAGCACAGGAGAGTAAGAGGAACAAAGAACATCATTACCACAAAAAAAACAAAAACAAAAACAAAAACAAAAAACACTACAAAATGACAGCAATAAACTCACACCTATCAATAATTACACTGAATGTAAATGGCCCAAATGCACTCATAAAGAGACGGAGAATGATAGAATGGGTTAAAAAACAGGATCCATCAATATGCTCTCTACAAGAGACACAGCTTAGAAACAAAGATGTAAATTTATTAAAAATCAAAAGATGGAAAAAGTATATCAAGCAAACAACTACCAAAAAAGAGTAGGAGTGGCAATACTAATCTCAGATAAAATAGGCTTTAAAACATAACCCTAATAAATGCTTACACTCCCAATGACCAGGCTCCAAAATACATAAAACCAACTCTAACAGCACTGAAAAAAGAAATCGACAGTTCCACAATAATAGTAGGATACTACAACACACCACTCTCAGAAGGACAAAACATCTAGAAAGAAACCCAACAAAGATACAGAAGACCTAAAGGGCACAATCAGCCAACTTGACCTCACAGACGTATATAGAAAACTCCATCCAACAGCTGCAAAGTACACATTCTTTTCCAATGCACATGCAACATTCTCCAGAATAGACCACATTTTAGGCCACAGAGCAACTGTCAACAAAATCCAAAACATTGAGATAATGCAAAGTATCTTCTTTGAACACAACACCATCAAGGTAGAAATTAACAACAAGAAGAGTAAGGGAAAAAAATTACATGGAAACCGAATAATACCTTGCTTAAAAACCACTGGGTAATAGAAGAAATCAAGGATGGAATAAAAAAATTCCTGCAATCATAGGAGAATGAAAACACATCATACCAAAACCTTTGGGACACAGCAAAGGCAGTCCTCAGAGGACAATTTATAGCAATAGGTGCACACACCAAAAAAGAAGAAAGGGACAGAATCAAAACTTTAAGTATACAACTCAAACAAATAAAAAGAGAACAGCAAAATAGCCCAATGCAACCAGAAGAAAGGAAATAATAAAAGCCAGAGCAGAAATAAAAGAAACAGAATTAAAAAAATAGAATCAACAAAACCAAAAGTTGGTTCTTTGAAAGGATCAACAAAATTGACAAACCACTGGAAAAATTGAAAAAAGAAAAACAGGAGAGGACTCATATAACCCAAATAAGAAATAAAATGGAGGTCATTACAATGGACACAACAGAAAGAAAAAGAATCATAACAGAGTATTATGAAAAACTGTCCTCCAACAAATTTGAAAACCTAGAGAAAATGGATACATTTCTAGAAACACACTATCTACCCAAACTAACACAAATTGACATTGAAAATCTGAACAGACATGTAGCAAGAGAAGAGAACATAAAGGTAATAAAAAAACTTCCAACAAAAAAAGCCCTGGCCCAGATGGCTTCACTGGAGGGACTTACCAAGCACTTAGAGAAGAGCTTACAGCAGTACTACACAAAATATTTCAGAACACAGAAAAGAAAGCGACACTTCTGAATTCATTTTATGAAGCCAGCATAAACCTGATACCAAAACCAGGCAATGACTCCACAAAAGAAAATTATAGATCAATATCTCTCATTAACATAGATGCTAAAATTCTCAACAAAATTCTAGCCAATATAATTCAGCATCATATCAAAAAAATAATACACAACAACCAACTAGGATTCATGCCAAGAATGCAAGTGTGTTTCAACATTAGAAAATCAATCAACATAATACACCACATAAATAAAAGGAAAGAAAAGAATCACATGATCCTCTCAATTGATGCAGAAAAGGCCCTCTACAAAGTCCATCACCCTTTCCTGATAAAAACTCTCAGTAAAATAGGTGTAGAAGGAAAATTTCTCAACATAATAAAGGGCATCTATGCCAAACCAATGATCAACATCATTCTTAATGGACAGAGGCTGAAAACATTCCCCCTGAGAATAGGAACAAGACAAGGATGCCCTTTATCACCACCCTTATTTAACATTTTGCTGGAAGTCCTAGCTAATGCAAAAAGGCAAGAAAAAGAAATAAAGGGCATCCAAATTGGTAATGGAGGAGTTAAACTGTCCCTATTTCCAGATGATATGATACTATACATAGAAAACCCTAAACACTCAACAAGAAAACTACTGGAACTAATAGAAAGATTCAGCAGAGTAGCAGGATACAAGATAAACATTAAAAAATCAGTTGGATTCCTATAAACCAGTAAGGAGAACGATGAAAAGGAAATCAGGAAAACAATACCATTTTCAATAGCCCCTAAAAAGATAAAATACTTAGGAATAAATCTGACCAGGGATGTAAAAGACCTATACAAAGAAAACTACAAAACACTACTGCAAGAAATCAAAAGATATCCATGTAAGTAGAAAACCATAGCATGCTCATGGATAGGTAGACTCAACATTGTGAAAATGACAATCCTATCCAAAGCAATTTACAAATACAATGCAATCCGGATCCAAACACCAAGAACATTGTTTAAAGAGATAGAAAAACTAAACATTAACTTTATATGGAAAGGGAAGAAGCCCCGAATAAGTAAAGCACTACTGAAGAAGAAGAATAAAGTAGGAGGACTTGCATTACCTGACCTCAGAACCTACTATACAGCTACAGTAGTCAAAACAGCCTGGTACTGATACAACGACAGAAACACTGGACAATGGAAGAGAATTGAGAACTCAGATGTAAATCTATCCACCTACGGTCAGCTGACATTCCACCAGGACCCAAAGTCCATCAAATGGGGAAAAGACAGTCTTTTTAACAAATGGTGCTGGCACAACTGGATGTCCATCTGCAAAAAAATGAAACAGGACCCATACCTCACACCATATACAAAAACTAAATCAAAATGGATCAAAGACCTAAATATAAAGGCAAATAATATAAAGTTTATAGAAGAAAAAATAGGATCAACGCTAGATTCCCTAATACACAGCATTAATAGGATACAAACTATAACCAACAATGCACAAACTCCAGAAGGTAAGCTAGATAACTGGGGTCTTCTAAAAATTAAACACTTATGCTCATCAGAACACTTCACCAAAAGAGTAAAAAGAGAACCTAGAGACTGGGAAAAAATTTTTGGACAGTACAAGTCAGACAGAGGTCTAAACTCCATAATCTGCAAGAAAATCCGACATCTCTACAACAAAAAGAAAAAAATCCAATTAAAAAAATGGGCAAAGGAAATGAACAGACACTTCACCAAAAAAGACATTCAAGCAGCCAACAGACACATGAGAAAATGCTTGCAATCACTAGCCATTAGAGAAATGCAAATTAAAACCACAATGAGATACCATCTCACCCCAGCATAACTAGCATGAATCAAAAAAACTTGAAATAGCAAATGTTTGAGGGGCTGCGGCGAGATCGGAACTCTTATGCACTGCTGGTGGGAATGCAAAATGAAACATCCATTTTGGAAAACAATATTGTACCTCCTTAGAAAGCTAGAAATAGAAATACCTATGATCCAGCAATCCCACTCCCAGGATTATATCCTAGAAAAATAAGAGCCGTCACAGGAATAGACATATGCACACCCATATTCATTGCAGCATTGTTCACAATAGCAAAAAGATGGAATTGACCGAAGTGCCCATCAACAGATGAATGGATAAACAAATTATGGTACATACACACAATGGAATATTATGCAAAGACAAAGGATGATGAATCTGTGAAGCATCTCATAACATGGATGAAACTGGAGGACATTATGTTGAGTGAAATAAGTCAATCACAAAAGGACAAATATTGTATGAGACCACTACTGTAAAAACTCATGAAAAGGTTTACACACAAAAAGAAACAATCTTTGATGGTTATGAGGGAGGGGAGAGGTGGGGGGTGAAAATACACTAAATAGACAAGTGGTAACTTTGGTGAAGGGTAAGACAGTACACAGTACTGGAAGTACAGAAGCCAGCACAACTTGTACAAGGGAATGTCATGGAAGCCCCATAGACACATCCAAACTCCCTGAGAGACCACATTGCTGGGCTACAGCTGCTGGGACCATGGTCTCGGAGAACATCTAGCTCACTTGGCATAACATAGTTTATAAAGAAAGTGTTCTACATTCTACCTTTGTTAGTAGCATCTGGGGTCTTAAAAGCCTGTGAATGGCCATCTAAGATATTCCACTGGTCTCAGACTTTCAGGAGCAATGGAGAGTGAAGAAAACAAGATACAAGGGAAAGATTAGTCCAAAGGACTAGTGAACCACAGCTACCACTGCCTCCACTAGACTGAGTCCAGTACAACTAGATTGTGCCCAGCTACCACCACTGACTGCTCTGTTAGGGATCACAACAGAGGGTCCCACACAGAGCTGGAGAAAAATGTAGAACAAAACTCTAACTCACAAAAAAAAAAAAAAAAAAAAAAAAAAACAGACTTACTGGCCTGACAGAGACTGGAGAAACTCCAATAGTATGGTTCCTGGACACCCTTTTAACTCCGTAATGAAGTCACTCGCAAGGTTCACCCTTCAGCCCAAGATTAGACAGGCACATAAAACAAAACGAGCCTAAGGGCAAGGACTAGAAGGCAGGAGGGAACAGGAAAGCTGGTAATAGGAAACCCAAGGTCAAGAAGGAAGAGTGTCAACATGTTGTGGGGTTGATGACCAATGTCATAAAACAATATGTGTGCTATTTATTTTTAAATTTTTTAATTGTACTTTAGGTGAAGGTGTACAGAACAAATAGTTTCTCATTACACAGTCAGTATGCATATTGTTTTATGACATTGGTTAACAAACCCCCAACATGTCAATACTTTCCCTTCTCGAAGTTGGAGGACTTTTTTCTTTTTTGGTGAAAATATACATAGTCAAAGATACACCATTTCAAAAATTTCTACAAGTACAATACAGTGACATCAATTATATTCTTCCAGTTGTGCCGCTATTCTCACTATCCTTTTCTAAATTAGTCCATCATCATTTTCTTCAACAAACTGCCCCCTAGGCTTCCCATCAAACCTTTTGAGTTGCTGTTGTCAATTTGATCTCACATAGATAATTCTTTCAATATGTGTGCTATTTAATGAGAAACTAGTTTGTTCTGTAAACCTTCATCTAATGTACAATAAAAAAATAAAAAAATATGTAGGATAAAATAAACATTATTTTTTTGTTAATGAGCCACTTACTGACAGTGGAAATCAATCTAGTAGTTCATGGGTGGTGCAAATAATTACAAATAGTGAAACACTTGGCTAACCAAAAGGATGGAGCTTCGAATCCATCCAAAGTCTCCTGGGAAAAAAGTCCTGTGGATCTACTTCTGAAAAATCAACTTATAGAAAACCCTATGGAGCATAGTTCTTCTCTGGTCGCCATGAGTTGGAATAGACTTGACAACAACTTGGTTTGGTTTTGGTTTAGAAAGCGAGAGAGAGAGGTAAGAAGTCTAGGAATAGAAAAAGTCATGAAACCAGAAAATATATTTAATTGATAATTAGACATCTTAGACAACTTGATTTAAAAGTGACTCATCGAGGCATAATGACTTTCTTGGTATCCTTTTTTTTTGGCATGTGATTGGACTACATTGCTGGACTGATAAAAATATGTAGCAGGAAACAAAGATTTAATTTCCTGTTGTCGAGTCAAACGCATTTGTCTGGCTTAGCCTTCAATAAAAACCAAAAACCAAACAACAACAATAAAATCCCCCAACTTCAAACACCCGAATGATGAATAAAACATGAACGAAACAAAACAAAACAAAGAATCATTTTTTTTATTGTACTTTAGATGAAGGTTTACAGAATAAGCTAACTTCTCATTAAGCATTTAATAAACATATTGTTTTGTGACATATGTCGCCAACCCCACGACATGTCAACACTCTCCACTTCTCAACCTTGGGTTCCCTATTACCAGCTTTCCTGACCCTTCCTGCCTTCTTGTCCTTGCCCCTGGGATGGTGTGCCCATTTAGTCTTGTTTTGTTTTATGGGTCTGTCTAATCTTTGGCTGAAGGGTGAACCTTAGGAGTGACTTCATTACCGAGCTAAAAGGATTTCCAGAGGCCATACTCTTGGGGTTTCTCCAGTCTTTGACAGACCAGTAAGTCTGCAGTAAGTCTAGTCTTTTTTTTTTTGGGTGCGTTTCAATTTTGTTCTACATTTTTCTCCAGCTCTGTCTGGGACCCTCTGTTGTGAGCCCTGTTAGAACAGTCGGTGGTGGTAGCTGGGCATCATCTAGTTGTGCTGGACTCAGTCTGGTAGAGACTATAGTATTTGTGGTCCATTAGTCCTTTGGAATAATCTTTCCCCTGTGTCTTTGGTTTTCTTCTTCCTGCTTTGCTCCAGATGGAGTGAGACCAGTGGAGTATCTTAGATGGCCACCCACAAGGTTTTAACACACTAGACACTACTCACTATAGTAGAATGTAGACATATGCACACCAATGTTCATGGCAGCATTGTTCACAATGGCAAAAAGATGGAAACAACCTAGATGCCCATCAACAGATGAATGGATAAACAAACTATGGTACATACACACAATGGAGTACTATGCAATGCTAAAGAACAATGATGAATCTGTGAAGCATCTCATAATATGGATGAAGCTGGAGGACATTATGCTGAGTGAAATAAGTCAATCACAAAAGGACAAATATTGTATGAGACCTCTATTGTAAAAACCCACTGAAAAAAGTTTACAAACAAAAAGTAACAAACTTTCACCCCGGAAAGCATGGCCCCTGGATTCTCTATCAGCCCAGAACTAAAACAATTTCCAAGGCCAACTCTTCAGACAGGGATTGGACTGGACTGTGGGACATAAAGTGATACTGGTGAGGAGTGTGCCTCTTAACTCAAGTAGATACAAGAGACTAAATGGGCAGCTTCTGTCCAGAGGTGAGACAGGAAGGCAGAGAGGGTTAGGAGCTGGTTGAATGGACATGGGGAATCAGGGGTGGAAAGGAGGAGCATGCTGTCACAGTATGGGGGGAGCAATTAGAGTCACATAACAGTGTATATATAAATTTTTCTATGGGAAAAAATTTAAAAAAAATCTCCACCGCCTAAAAAAAAAAAAAAAAGTAACAATCTTTGTTGGTTACAAGGGATGGGAGAGGTGGCGGGGGGGAATTCTAAATAAGCAATAGATAAGTAGTATCTTTGGTGAAAGGTGAGATAGTACATAATACTGGGGAAGCCAGCACAACTTGTACAAGGAAAGGTTATGGAAGCTCCCTAGGCACATCCAAACTCCCTGAAGGACTGAATTGCTGGGTGGAGGGCTGTGGGGACCATGGTCTCGGGGAAAATCTAGCTCAATTAGCATAACACAGTTTATAAAGACAATGTTCTACACTCTTCCTTGGTGAGTAGCGTCTGGGGTCTTAAAAGCCTGTGAGCAGCCATCTAAGATACTCCACTAGTCTCATCCCTTTGGGAGCAAGGGAGAATGAAGAGAACAGGATATAAGGAAAAGATTAGTCCAAAGCACTAATGGACCACAGCTACCAAGGCCTCCACCAGACTGAGTCCAGTACAGCTAGATGGTGCCCGGCTACCACCACTGACTGCTGTGACAGGGATCACAACAGAGGGTTCTGGACAGAGCTGGAGAAGGATGTAGAACAAAATTCTAACACACATAAAAAGACCAGATTTACTGGCCTGAAAGAGACTGGAGAAACCCGGAGAGTATGGTCCCCAGACATCCTTTTATCTCAATGGTGAAGTCACTTCTGAGGTTCACCGTTCAGCTGGGGATTGGACAGCCCCATAAAACAAAACGGGACTAATGAGGCACAGCAGTCCAGGGACAAGGGCTAGAAGGCAGAAGGGGACAGGAAAGCTTGTGATAGGGAACCCAAGGTTGAGTAAAGACAGTGTTGACGTGTAGTGGGGTTGTTAACCATTGTCATAGGGCAACATGTGTACTAACTGTTTAATGAGAAACTATTTTGTTCTGTAAACCTTCATTTAAAGTGCGAATAGGAGCACAACTGGAAGAACGTAATCTATGTCACTGAACTGTGCATGTAGAAATTTTTGAAATGGTGTGTCTTTGGCTATGTATCTTTTCACCAAAAAAAAAGAAAAGGTCGCTAAGGGAGAGTGTTGACATGTCTTGGGGTTGTTAACCAACGTCATAAAACAATATGTGTACTGACTGTTTAATGTAAATCTTCACCTGAAGTACAATAAAAAAAATTATTAATTTTCACCTAAAAAAAAGAGATAATAAAGTAGAATGTAGAACATTTACCTTATCAGCTATGTTATGCCAATTGCGCTAGATGTTCCCAGAGACTGTGGTCCCTACATCCCTCAATCCAGTAATTTGGTACCTCAGGGAGTTTGGATGTGTCTATGGAGATTCCCTGACCTTCCCTTAGACAAGTTGTACTAGCTTCCCCTGTATTGTGTACTGTCTTAAAGAATGACGTGATAGGCTAAAATACAAACGAAGAGTTCTGTGAATGAGAAAAAGAACAGAATTGCAAAACTGGAGTCCGAAGACACAGTATGCCAAACTCTATGTTAGAAATTATGAAGAGGGAAATTCAGCACCTTTAAGTTAAAAAAATAAAGCTCTCAGCAATATTTTGAATGAGAAGTATACCTTTCTATGCTTATTAGGGAAGTATCAGGGTCTAAAATCAATGCCTCAAAGTTTCACTTTTATCTCAGAAGCTACAAAAAGAAGAGCAAAAACATGCCATGTAATTAAGAGGAATGGAATACTAATGATAAAAGTAATCAATGGAACAGAAAGAAACAATAGAGAAAATTGACACAGCCAAAAGTTGTTTATTTGAAAAGTTTTTTAAAAATTGATAAAATTTCAGTTAGAAAACATAAAGTACCAGTATCAGGGATAGAAGGATGATTTTCATGTTATCACTAAAGATCATTCAGAAATTATGGAATAATAATGAAAAGTTACAAAAACTTCATTTAAAAAATTAAAAAATTTAGATGAAAAGGGCGAAGTTATAAAAAAATTGAAACTGACATAAAATGACATGGCAAATCTAAAAGCCCTTTATCTATTAAATAAATTGAGTTTGTTAACAAATGACTTCCCACCAAAGAAATTCCAAGTCAGATTATTTCATGGATAATTATATCAACATTCAAAGAAAATAATGTCGGCCATACAAAAACTTATCAGAAAGTAAGAGGAGGAAATGATTCCTAATTTATTTTTTGAGGTTAACATATCTCTAATAATAAAACCTGGCAAAGACATTACAGAATGTCATAAGCAAATATCCCTTATGAATATAGGTGCAAAAAAAAAAACCCAAAAATATTAACAAATTGGATTAAACAGTACACAAAAAGAATAATTCATAATGACTAAGCAGGGTTTTCAATTTCAATTTTCAGTTTCTCCTCATCTTTGGCCTTAGTGGTTGGTGCATAAATTTGAATAATAATTTTATTAACTGGTCTTCCTTGTAGGCATATGGATATTATTCTATCAGTGACAACATTGTACGTCAGGATAGATCTTGAAATATTGTTTTTGACGATTATTGCAACACGATTCCTCTTCAATTTGTCATTTCCAGCATACTAGACCATTTGATTATCTGATTCAAAATGGCCAATACCAGCCCATCTCAGCTCATTAACGCTTATCAATGTTTACCTGTTCCATTTCATTTCTGATGATTTCCAATTTTCCTAGATTCATACTTCGTACATTCCACATTTCGATTATTAATGAATGTTTGCAGCTGCTTCTTCTCATTTTGAGTCATGCCACATGAGCAAATGAAGGTCCCAAAAGCTTGACTCCATCCATGTCATTAAGGTCAACTCTACTTTGAGGAGGCAGCTCTTCCTCAGTCATATTTTGAATGCCTTCTAACCTAAGAGGTTCATCTTCCAGCACTATATCAGACCATGTTCTGCTGTGATTCATAAGGTTTTCACTGGCTAATTTTTTTCAGAAGTAGACTGCCAGGTCCTTTTTCCTACTCTGTCTTAGTCTGGAAGCTCAGCTGAAACTTGTCCACTGTGGGTGACCATGCTGGTCTTTGAATACTGGTAGTATAGCTTCAAATATGTCTTAGAAGAAGTACAGCCAGAATGCTCATTAGAAGCAAGGATGGCGAGACTTCATCTCACATACTTTGGACATGTTATCAAGAGGGACCAGTCCCTGGAGAAGGACATTATGCTTGATAAAGTAGAGGTTCAGTGAAAGAGAGAAAGACCCTCAACGAGATGGATTGACACAGTGTCTGCAACAATGGTCTCAAAGATAACAATGATTGTGAGGATGGCACAGGACCAGGCAGTGTTTCCTTCTGTTGCACATAGGGTCATTATGAGTCAGAACCAACTTGACAGCACCTAACAACAACAACAAGCAGGGTGTGGGAGCCCTGGTTGCACAGTGGTTAAAAGCTACATTGGCTAACCAAAAGGTTTGCAGTTCAAATTGACCAGCTGCTCCTTGGAAACTCAGTTCTCCTCTGTCCCATAGGATCACTGTGAGTCAAAATTGACTAGTGGCAATGCGTTTTGTTTTCTCGTTTAAGCACGGTTTATTACAGGAATGTAAAATTAGCTTATCATTTAAAAAGTAATCGTTGTAATTCACCATGTTAACAGAGTAAAAGAAATCATAACCTATGAAAGATTTGACAAAATTCAACACATATTACTGTTAAAAGCTCAGCTGATTAGTAGTAGAAGGAAATTTTCATAATCTAAGTCATTTATGAAAACTCTACTAACATCAAACTCAATGATGACACATTGAATGTTTTCCCTCTAAGTTTGGATGTCCACTTTTGTTACTGCTTTTCAACATTGTACTGGAAGTCCTTGTCAATGTAATACAGCAAGAAAAATAAAGATAAAAAATATAACAATTGGAAAGAAGAATAAAACTGTCTCTATTTGCAGATGACATGATTGTTTACATAGAAAATCATAAGGAATCTACAAAACAACAAAGTTACTAATAAATAAATTTGGACAGTAAGAGAATACAAAGGGAATATTTTTAAAAATCCAGTATAATTTTATGTTCTATGAGCAAATGAAGCGATTATTACTCTGACACCAGTGGGGTGGGTATGTATGAATATGAAACACTCTATGACATCTAAATAAAAAATAACAGAAGACCTAGGAATTTACACTTTGTCAACTATTTATTCTATTGTAAGTTAAAACAAAGCCTCCTTTAGACAGACAAACATTAATTGAATTTTTTTACCATTACTCTTATAATTCTATTAAGAATGTAATGAAAAAATATGTAAACTCATAACGAATTAGTTGAATACAATAAATTGAGTTGAACTGGAAATACATAAAATATGTTGGTAAATTAAAAGCATGGTATTTTCAATCACCTCATACACATCAGAAAGCTGGGAATAAGGAAGACGAAAGAAAAATTGATGCTTTTGAATTATGGTGCTGACAAATAATATTGAACACATCATGGACTGGTGGAAGAACAAATCAGTCTTGGAAGAAGTACAGCCAGAATGTTCCTTAAAAGCAAGGATGGTGAGACTTTGTCTCACATACTTTGACATGTTATCAGGAGGGACCCGTACCTGGAGAAGGACTTCATGCTTGGTAAAGTAGAGGGTCAGTGAAAGAAAGGAAGATCCTCGAGGGGATGGATTGACAAAGTGGCTGCAAGGATGGGCTAAATCACAGCAGCTATTGTGAGGATGGCACAGGACTGGGCAGTGTTTCGTTCTGTTGTACATAGGGTCCCTATGTGTTAGAACTGATTTGACAGCACCTAAAAACAACAACATTTATATATATTTGCCTTGGGTCCTGTCAGGTTTTCATTCTTCTATCTTAAATACTTAGAGTGTTATTTCTACTGTTTATTCTGTCTGTTTCCTTATTTAGGTTGTGGATAGTTTCTTCATTTACTTTGTAATTTTTATTGCGAACTCATCTTTAGTGGGAGTTTTCTTCTTCTTTACTTAATATTTAATTCAAGTGTGGCCTGGGTTGTGGAAGTGTCATTCCCAAATAGCTTTGCTTTGTTTTTGCCAGGAGCTGAAGGTTGCGGCCAATTTGTATGTTAAAATTTCAGCAGAGGTTCCTAGGGCCAGGTGTTTTGTTGCATTTGAGCTCTAAACTAATGTGAGATGGAGGCCTGGATTATGAACTCTAAGACAGACCTGAGGCAGAGATAAAGAAGTTTTTGTTTTTCTCTCTCGACTCTGTTTTTGGCCAGATTTTTAAGTCTGCTTCTTAATGAAATTTCATCTCTTCAAAGGTTCCTGGTTTTATGTGAGGATTTTGATTTCAAGTCCTCACCTCTCTAAGATTCAAGGACTCATATATTATCCCTGTAATCAGTGTTAACACCCAAGCCCTCAGGTACTGTTATGGATTGAAATATGTCCCCCCAAAATGTGTAACAACTTTGTCAGGCCATGATTCCCAGTATTGTGTGGTTGTCCACCATTTTGTGATCTGATGTGATTACCCTGTGTCGTAAATCCTAACTTCTATGATGTTAATGAGGCAGGACTCGACCTACAGGATTAGGTTGTATCTTGAGTGAATCTTTTTTGTGATATAAAAGAGAGAAGTGAGCAGAGATGAGACGGACCTCATACCACCAAGAAAGCAGCACTGAGAGCGAAGCACTACTTTGGAGCTGGGGTCCCCAGGCTGAGAAGTGCCTAGGCCAGTAAGATGGATGACAAGGACCTTCTTCCAGATGCAACAGAGAAATAAAGCATTCCCTGGGAGCTGGTGCCCTGAATTTGGACTTCTAGCCTCCTAAACTGTGAGAAAATAGATTTCTGTTTGTTAAAGCCATGCACTTGTGGTATTTCTGTTACAGCACCAATAGATAATTAAGACAGGTACCAAGATCAGTAAACCTTCTTCCAAGGCACTGACAATATCAGCACACACATTAATTTCTGTGGTTTTTAATATTTTCTTTCATTTTGTAGCACATATTTTCTTTTTCATGAACTCCATTCAATTCTTAAAACAATTGAAACAAACAAACAAAAAAATGTGCATTCTACCCAAGATTTCCAGGTGTCTCTAGGGGAAAATTTTCAGGTTTTTTAGTCCACAACATTCCTGTAACCTGAAGCCAGGGAATATTTTCCAAAGACCACAAGTATGATTTTTATAATTACTTAAATATGTGAGATCTATTCTTTATTTAAGATATGTCTTTGTTGTAACAATTCCTTATTTTTGAAAATTCAGAATGTTTCTAATTTTAGCTATTATAAAAATGGCTATGATGAACATCCCTGAGTATTGGAAATCACTATGCCTAGAATGTGAGACTACGTAGTAACCCACATAAAAAGATATTTTTATTCTCATGAAAATAGAAGTAAGTAGAAGAGTGTCACCATTGTTTTTAAAGAAAGTATGCCAAGATCTGTGAGCCATTTTCAAGTAATAAGCTGTGTAATTGCAATGAGGGAGACGAACTTTCAATGTTGCTCTGTGTTGCTTATGAATCATTTTTGCTTCATTTATTGAAGTGTGTCTGTTGATCAGTTCTCTTTATAGAAAAGATTAGGGAAATTTTCATTCATCATTATTCCAAATAAATTTTTTTTGAGTTTGGACCAAAAGTCATTAGAACTGTTAAGTATTTCCTAAATAAAATTATATATATATATATATATATATATATGTATATCAAAATAAACCAAGAGATAGAGTTCCATTTTCATACATCTGGGAACTGATACCTGGTTGCATCATAGGATCTCAGCATCAGGACTTGACAGCACTCATTATTCATCCCCACCATCACTACTAGTAAATTAGCATATTCTTTAGCAGGGGCAGTAAAACTATAGCAGTGAGCAAAACAGATAAGCCTGTTTTCGTATGGTTCCTGAGTTGAGTGATTTTTGCATTTTTTAGAAGGCTGAAAAAAATCAAACAAGAAATACTATTTCTTGAGATAAGAAAATTATTTGAGGACAGAGCCAAGATGGCAGACTACTCAGATACACTAAGCCATCCCTCTGCAACAAAGACCTGAGAAACCAAGTAAAACATACAGACATCCATCCTGGAACCCTGAACCTTAAATAAATGGATAAACGTATTAGCTCAGAAGCCACAAAAAGAAACTGACAAAAAAGTGAAAGAGTAGAGATAAGGAATGGAGGTTCCTCGACAATGGCATGACATGATGTGGCCATCTTGGAATAAAGCCAGTAACCCTGCATGGAGAACACAGAAAGGCACATTCACAGAATTCCAAATAGGAGATAGAGGTACAGTGCAGACATACCCAGAGCTAAGTAAGACCATGTTTACTGGCTGAAACTCAAGGAATTGTCCAGACACTCTCATGTGGTAACCACAGGAGCATGCTCCTACAATCACCACCTGTCTGGTGAATAACAGCAAGAACTGCTCCATCCCAGCACCTCTGACTGTTGAGTACCACAGTACAAACCCACCTTGTTACCCTCCTCTATCCAGCCTCATTCGCCCCTTCCTTTGTCCCCCTCCTGCCTCTCTCTTCTGGCTCACCATGTGCCATGAGTGGAACCAGCCCACCCCTCAGACCACTCTGGGCCAGCCCCCAGACCACCTCAGGCTGTAGCCCTGAACAGAACTAGCTTGGCCCCAGACGTCCCCCACCAACGCCAGTCCTGCACAACCATGTGCTGGGGTCCTGAGAAGAACCAGCCCAGCCCCCAGTCCCACTTCATGCCGTGGCCTCAGGTGGAACTGGTCCTGCTCCAGCCATGGGCCTGGTTTGCACCACAGGCAAATGACTCATCTTAACCCCTCCCTCCCCTCCCCACTAGACCTTCCCTGTTGCACCATAGCCAAACTACTGACTCAGCCCACCTGGACAAGGTGATGAGAACTGTCTTGCCCATGGATGAGCAAGCAACAAAGCCTGCCTAGCCCGCCCACCCAGACATAACCAAACAAAAGAAAAAAGCAGGATAAAATAAACAAACTTACAATAAATAAATAAAGAAAATAATACCTGAATGTCTCAGAGACAGCAGACCATATCAAAACATATGTATACTAAAAAAACAGGCAAATGGCTTCAGTAAGTGATGATAATAAAGTAGCAGGTAGAATAAAAGGTACTGGAACTACCTGATAGGCTATTCAAAAGTCTAATATTCAGGGCACTCCAAGAGATTAGAAAAGAGATCAAGAAAAACACAGACAAAATTAAGGGGAAGTTAGACAAAATCATGGAAAACAGACAAAACCAACCCAAACCAACCAAAATATAGCCAAAATCAAGGAAAACACAGACAAAAGCAATAGAAGAATTCAGGAAAATAATACAAGAACAAAATGTCAAAATAAATAAATAATTAAAAATCATACAAAACCAGAAATTAAAAATCGAAAATATAAAAGACAAAATTTCAGAAATGGACTATGCAATAGAAGGCTTTAGGAACAAATTTGAAACAATGAAAGACACAATCAACGAAATTGAAGACAAATCCATAGATGCCACTTTGTATGAAGAAAAACTAAGAACTATGTGGTCTACAATCAAGATTAAAAAAATTGCACGTGATTAGAGTTACTGAACAGGGGAAGAAAATGGAAAACACAGAGAGGGTCATTGAAGATTAGCTGACAGAAAACATCCCTAATATATTGAAAGATGAAAAGATGACCATCCAACAAGTTCAATGAACCCCATATAGGATAGACTTCAAAAGAAGAACACCAAGACATATCATAATCACACTTGCTAAAACCAAAGACAAAGAAAGAATCCTGAGAGCAGCTTGAGAAAAGCGAAAAGTCACATACAAAGGGGAAACAATAAGATTAATCTTTGATTACTCAGCAGAAACCATGCAGGCAAGAAGGCAATGGGATGACATACATAAACTCTTGAAAGAAAAAAATTACCAGCTAAGAATAATATATTCTGCAAAATGCTCAAATATGATGGCGAAATTAGGACATTTCCAGATAAACAGAAATTAAGGGATTTTGTAAAAACCAAACCAAGCTTATAAGAATTATTAAAGAGAGTCCTACAGTTAGAGAACCAACATCAGACAACAGCCCAAATCTAGGACACTGGTCCACAGCAGCCAGATACCATCCTAGGTAATGAACTCTCAAGGATAAAACAAAACTAAAAGATTTGAAACAGGGAACCTGAGAAATTAATCTATAAATGACAACAAGGTCAGAACAATAAAATTGGGAATAAACGATGTAGGTCCAGAACTTTCAAATGGAGAGGAAGTCAAGGTGATATTAAGTAATAAAAGACTTGTTAAAACTTAGGAAGATAGGGTTGATTTCAAGGTAACCACAAAGAAAGTAAACAAACCTACTCATCAGAATAAAGAAGAAAACATAGAGTCTCAGTAAACACAAAATCTACAATAATAAAAGTAATGAAAATTAATTCCACAAACAAAAGGAACTTGACAGAGGAGAGCATGAGGAACAAAGAAAACATCAGCACCACAAAAAATGAGCAAAAAAAAAAAAAAAAAAAAAACAACAGCAATAAACTCACACCTATCTATGATTGCACTGAGAGTGAATGGCTCAAAATGCAACTGTAAAGAGACAGAGAGTGACAGAATGGATTGAAAAAAAAAGGCCTATCAATATGCTGTCTACAAAAGACACAACTTAGACACAAATATATAAGCATGTTAAAAATGAAAGGATGGAAAATGTATGTCAAGCAAACAGTAACCAAAATCAGGAATGGCAATACTAATCTGAGATAAAACAGACTTTAAGGTAAAATCCACCATAAAAGACAAGGAAGGAGATTATATAATAATTAAAGAACAATCCACCATGGTTACATAATCATAATGAATATCTATTCACCTAACAACAGGGCTCCAAAATACATCAAACAAACTCTAACAGCACTGACAAGAAAAATTGACAGTACCACAATAATAGTAGGATACTTCAAAACACCACTCTTAGTAAAGGACAGAACATCTAGAGAAAACATCAACAAAAATACAGAAGATGTAAAGGCCACAATCAACCAGCTTGATCTCACAGACATATACAGAACACTCCACCCAACAGCAGCAAAGTATACATTCTTTTTCAATGTACATGGAACATTCTCCAGAATAAACACATCTTAGGCCACAAAGCAATCCTCAACAAAATCCAAAACACTGAGATAATACAAAGCATCCTCTCTGATCAAAACGCCATAAGAGAAGAAATTAATAACACGAAGAGCAAGAAAAAAAATAAAAACATTAAAACTAACTTACACCTTGCTTAAAAACCACTGGGTAATAGAGGAAATAAAAGATGGAATAAAAAAATTCCTAGAATCAAATGAGAAAGAAAACACATCATACGAAAAACTTCGGGACACAACAAAGGCAGCTTTCAGAGGTCAATTTATAGCAACAGATGCACACATCAAAAAAGATCAAAGGGGAAAATCAAAACATTAGCTTTACAATCTGAATAAATAGAAAGAGAACAGGAAAAGAAGCCGACAGCCACCAGAAGAAAGGAAATAATAAAGATCAGAGCATAAATAAATAAAATAAAGTGTAGAAAAGCAACAGAAAGAATCAACAAAACCAAAAGCTGGTTCTTTGAAAGGATCAACTAAATTGATAAACCATTGGCCAAATTGACAAAAAAAAAAACCAGGAGAGGACAAAAATATCCCAATTAACAAATGAGGTGGGGGACATTAAAACAGACCTAACTGAAATTAAACAGATCATAACAGAGTACTATGAAAAACTGTACTCCAACAAGTCTGAGAACCTAGAGGAAATGGACAAATTTCTAGAAGCACACTGCCTACCTAAACTAACACAAACTGAGACAGAAAATCTGAACAGATCCACAACAAGGAAGAAATTGTAAAGGTAATAAAAAAAATTTCAAACAACAAAAAGTGCCGGCCCAGACAGCTTCACTGGAAAATTTTACCAACATTCAGAGAATTGCTCATACCAGCACTACTCAAACTATTTCAGAAGATAGAAAAGGAAGGGATACTTCTGAATTCATTCTATGAAGCCAGCATAACTCTGATATCAAAACCAGGCAAAGATGCCACAAAAACAAAATTACAGACCAATATCTCATGAATATAGATACAAAAATTCTCAACAAAATTCTAGCCTATAGAATTCAGCACCATATTTAAAAATGTATTACTCCATGATGAAGTGGGATTGATCCCAGGTTTGCAGGATGGCTCAACATTAGAAAATCAATCAACCTAATCCACCACATAAATAAAACAAAAGAGAAGACTCACAAGATCATCTCAATCGATGCAGAAAAGGCATTTGATAAAGTCCAACATCCATTCCTGATAAAAACTCTCAATAAAATTGGAATAGAAGCAAAATTACTCAATATAACAAAGGGCATCTATATAAAACCAACAGCCAACATCATTCTCAATCGAGAAAAGCTGAAAACATTCCCCCTGAGAATGGGAACAGACAAGGATGCCCTTTATCACCACTCCTATTTAACATTGTGCTGAAAGTCCTAGCTAGAGCAATAAGGCAAGAAAAAGAAAAAAAGGACATACAAATTGGTAAAGAATAAGTAAAATTATTTCTATTCGAGGATGATAAGATACTATACATAGAGGACCCTAAACACTGCACAAGAAAACTACTGGAACTTATAGAAAGATTCAGCAGAGTAGCAGGATACAAGATAAACATTCAAAAATCAGTTGGATTCTTATACACTAATAAAGAGAATGACAAAAAGGAAATCAGGAAAACAATACCATTTATAATAGCCCCCCCCCAAAAAAAAAAACAAAATACTTAGGAATAAATCTAACCAGGGACATAAAAGATCTATACTAAGAAAACTACAAAACACTGCTTCATGGAACCAAAGGAGGTTTACACAAATGGAAAAACGTATCATGCTCGTAGATAGGTAGACTCAACATTGTGAAAGTGTCAATCCTACCAAAAGAGATCTACAAATATAATGCAATCCCTATCCAAATACCAATAGCATTCTTCAGTGAGATGGAAAAACTGATCATGAACATATGGAAAGGAAAGATGCCCCGGATAAATAAAGCATTAGAAGAAGAAGAACAAAATAGGAGGCCTCACACAACCTGACCTCAGAACCAACTATACAGCTACAGTAGTCATAACAGCCTGGTACTGGTACAATGACAGATGCATTGATCAATGGCACAGAATCAAAAGCCCAGATGTTGGTAAATACAATGGTTCATAACGACAAACCGGCCCATCTTCGAAATGTGCGTCAAAATATTATTACTGTATTATTACATTAAAGATGTTTTAGCGTATCTGGAAGTGTTTCTTTAATGTTTTTTATGCATAGAAAGGTACACTATATACAATATACTAAGACAAACATTTGATTAACTGATGTCAGATACAAACTTTACTTGTTATGACTTACATACAAATTGGACTTAAAGACAGACTTAGGAACGGAGCTGGCTGTAAGCCTGGGACTGCCTGTAATCTTTTTTTTTTTTTCCTTTTAATTTTTTTTTTTGTTTATTCTTGTAGTCTAAATGAAGTTTACATTTCAAGTTAGTCTCCAATACAAAAGTTTATACATACATTGTTATGTGACCCTAATTGCTCTCCCCATACTGTGACAGCACACTCCTCCTTTCCACCCCTGATTCCCCATGTCCATTCAACCAACTCCTCTTTCAGTCTTCTCATCTCATCTCCGGACAGAAGCAGCCCATTTATCTCTTGTATCTACTTCAGCTAAGAGACACACTCCTCACGAGTATCACTTTATGTCCCACAGTTCAGTCCAATCCCCGTCTGAAGAGTTGGCCTTGGAAATTGTTAGAGTTCTGGGCTGATAGAGAATCCAGGCGTCATGCTTTCCGGGATTCCTCCAGTCTCAGTCAGACCATTAAGTCTGGTCTTCTTACTAGAATTTGAGTTCTGCACCCCACCTTTCTCCTGCTCCATCAGGGACTCTCTGCTGTGTTCCCTGTCAGGGTGGTCATCGGTGGTAGCTGGGCATCATCTAGTTCTTCTGGTCTCTGGCTGATGAAGTCTCTGGTTTATGTGGCCCTTTCTGTCTCTTGGGCTAGTACTTTCCTTGTGTCTTTGGTGTTCTTCATTCTCCTTTACTTTAGGTGGTTGGGACCAACTGATGGATCTTAGATGGCTGCTTGCAAGCTTTTAAGACCCCAGGTGCCACTCACCAAAGTAGGATGCAAAACATTTTCTTAATAAGCTTTGTTATGCCAATTGACCTAGATGTCCCCTGAAAGCTTGATCCCCAGACCACCACCCCTGCTACTCTGTCTCTCAAAGTGTTTGATTTTATTCAGGAAACTACTTAGCTGTGGTTTAGTCCAGTTGTGCTGACTTCCCCTGTAGTAAGTGCTGTCCTTCCCTTTAGCTAAGATAATTCTTATCTATTATCTAGTTAGTAAATAACCTTCAAACTCCCTCCCCACCCTCGTAACCAACAAAGAATATTTTCTTCTCTGTTTAAACCTTTTCTTGAGTTGTTATGATAGTGGTCTTATACAGTATTTATCCTTCTATGACTGACTAAATTCACTCAGCATAATAAGTTCCAGCTTCCTCCATGTTATAAGATGTTTCATGGCTTCATCATTGTTATTTATCATTGCATAGCATTCCACTGTGTGGATATACCATAATTCGTTTATCCATTCATCTGTTGATGGGCATCTAGGTTGTTTCCATCTTTTTGCTATTGTGAACAGTGCTGCAATAAACATGGGTGTGCATATATCTATTTATGTGATGGCTCTTATTTCTCTAGGATATATTCCAAGGAGTGGGATATATGGATTGTATGGTACTTCTCTTTCTAGCTTTTTAAGGAAGTGTCAAATTGATTTCCAACATGGCTGTACAATTTTACAATCCCACCAACAGTGTATAAGTGTTCCAGTCTCTCCACAACCTCTCTAGCATTTATTATTTTGTGTTTTTTGGATTAGTGCTAGCCTTGTTGGGGTGAGATGATATCTCATTGTAGTTTTGATCTGCGTTTCTCTAATGGCTAACGATTGTGAGCATTTCTTCACGTGTCTGTTAGCACCCTGAATATCTTCTTTGGCAAAGTGCCTGTTCATATCCTTTGCCCATTTTTTAATTGGGTTATTTGTCTTTTTGTTGTTGAGGTTTTGCAGTATCTTGTAGATTTTAGTGATTAGACACTGATCAGATTTGTCATAGCCAAAAATTTTTTCCCAGTCTGTAGGCTGTCTTTTGACTCTTTTGGTGAAGGCTTTTGATGAGTATAAGTGTTTGATTTTTAGGGGCTCCCATTTATTTAGTCTCTCTTCTGGTGCTTGTGCATTGTTACTTATGGTTCATATTGTGTTCATGCCATGTATTAGGGCTCCTAGTGTTGTCCCTATTGTTTCTTCCATGATCTTTACCGTTTTTGATTTTATATTTAAGTTTTTGATCCATTTTGAGTTAGTTTTTGTACATGGTGTGTGTATGGGTCTTGTTTCAGTTTTTTGCAGATGGATATCCAGTTATGCCAGTACCATTTGTTAAAGAGACTGTCTTTTCCCCCAATTAATGGAGGTTGGGCCTCTGTCAAAAATCAGCTGCTCACAGGTGGATGAGTTTATGTCTGGATTCTAAATTGTGTTCCATTTGTCTATGTATCTGTTGTTGTACCAACACCAGGCTATTTTGACTACCATGGGGGTATAATAGATCCTAAAATCAGGTAGTGTGAGGCCTCCCACTTTGTTCTTCTTCTTGAGTAATGCTTTATTTATTCAGGGACTCTTCCCTTTCTATATGAAGTTGGTGGTTTGTTTCTTCATCTCATTAAAAAATGCCGATCGAATTTGGATCGTGATTGCATTGTATCTGTAGATCGCTTTGGGTAGAATTGACATTTTCACTATGTTGAGTCTACATATCCATGAGCAAGGTATGTTTTTCCACTTATGCAGGTCTGTTTTGGTTTCTTGCAGTAGTTTCTTCTAGTTTACATTGTATAGATCTTTTACGTCTCTGGTTGGATTTATTCCTAGGTAGTTTATCTTCTTGGGGGCTATTGTAAATGGTATTGATTTGGTGATTTTCTCTTTTTTGGTGTAAAGGATTCCAACTGATTTTTGTATGTTTATTTGTATCCTGAAACTTTGCTGAAATCTTCTATTAGTTCCAGTAGTTTTCTTGTGGATTCTTTGGGGTTTTCTGTGTATAAGATCATATCATCTGCAAATAGAGATGCTTTTAATTCTTCCCTACCAATTTGGATGCCCTTTGTTTCTTTTTCTAACCCAGGTGTTCTGGCTAGGACCTCCAGTACAATGTTGAATAAGAGTGGTGATAAAGGGCATCCTTGTCTGGTTCTGGTTCTCAAGGGGACTGCTTTCGAACTCGCTCCATTTAGGATGATGTTGGCTGTTGGCTTTGTATAAATGCCCTTAATCATGTTGAGGAATTTCCCTTCTATTCCTATTTTGTTGAGAGTTTTTATCATGAATGGGTGTTTGACTTTGTCAAATGCCTTTTCTGCATCGGTTGATAGGATCATGTGGATTGTCTTTTGTTTTATTTATGTGATGGATTACATTGATTGTTTTTCTAATGTTGAACTATCCCTGCCTACTTCATATAAATCCCACTTGATCATGGTGAATTATTGTTATTTTTTTTGATATGTGCTGAATTCTATTGGCTAGAATTTTGTTGAGGATTTTTGCATCAATCTTTATGACGGATATTGGCCTGTAATTTTCTTTTTTGTGGTGTCTTTACCTGCTTTTGGTATCAGGGTTATGCTGGCCTCATAGAATGAGTTTGGGAGTATTCCATCCTTTTTTATGCTATGAAATACCTTTAGTAGAATTGGTGTTAACTCTTCTTTGAAAGTTTGTTAGAATTCTCCAGTGAAGCCGTCTGGGCCTGGGCTTTTTTTTGTTGTTGTTGTTGTGAGTTTTTTTAATAACCTTTTCAATCTCTTCTTTTATTATGAGTTTATTTAGTTGTTCTACCTCTGTTTGTGTTAGTTTAGGTAGGTAGTGAGATTCTAAAAATGTGTCCATTTCCTCTAGGTTTTCAAATTTGTTAGAGTACAATTTTTCATACTATTCTGTTAGGATTCTTTCAATTTCAGTTGGGTCTGTTGTGCTATCACCCATCTCATTTCTTATACTGGCTATCTGCATCGTCTCCTGTTTTTCTTTTGTCAGTTTGGCCAATGGTTTATCAATTTTGTTGATCTTTTCAACGAACCAGCTTTTGGTCTTGTTAACTCTTTCAGTTGTTTTTCTATTCTCTATTTCATTTAATTCTGCTCTAATTCTTATTATCTCCTTCCTTCTGAAGCCCGAGGGCTTCGTTTGCTGTTCTCTTTCTACTTGTTCCAGTTGTAGGGTTAATGTTTTGATTATGGCCCTTTCTTCTTTTTGGATGTGTGCATTTATTGCTGTAAGCTGACCTCTGAGCACTGCTTTTGCTGTGTCCCAAAGGTTCTGGTAGGATGTGTTTCATTCTCGTTTGGTTCTATGAATTTATTCATTTCTTCCTTGATTTCTTCTATAACTCAGTAGTTTTTGAGCAAGGTGTTGTTGAGTTTCCATGTGTTTGATTTTTTCCCTTGCTTTTTGTGTTGTTCATTTCTACTTCATGGCTTTATGGTCAAAAAAGATACTTTGTAATATTTCGATGGTTTGGATTTTGTTAAAGCTTGCTTTATGGCCTAACATGTGGCTTATTCTGGAGAAGGTTCCATGTGCTTTGGAAAAGTAATTATACTTGGCTGCTGTTGATTGGAGTGTTTGGTATATGTCTTTGCAATCAAGTTGGTTGATTGTAGCATTTAGCTCTTCCGTGTCTTTGTTGAGCTTCTTTCTGGATGGTCTGTCCTTCACTGAAAGCAGTGTGTTGAATTCTCCTACTACTATTGTGGAGCTACCTCTTTTTCCAGTGCTGTTAGAGTTTGTTTTATGTGTTTTGGAGCCCTGTCATTGGGTGCATAAATATTTATTATAGTTTTATCTTTCTGGTGTATTGACCCTTTAATCATTATATAGTGTCCTTCCTTCCCCTTTGTGGTGGATTTTACTTTAAAGTCTATTTTGTCAGAGATTAGTATTGCCACTCCTCCTCTTTTTTGAGTGTTGTTTTCTAGATATATTTTTTTTCCATCCTTTGAGTTTTAGCTTGTTTTTGTCTTTAAATCTAAGGTGTGTCTCTTGTAGGCAGCATATAGACAGATTGTGTTTTTTTATCCATTCTGCCACTCTGTATTTCTTTATTGGTGCATTTAGTCCATTTACATTCAGAGTAATTATTGATAGGTATGAGTTTAGTGCTGTCATTTTGATGTCTTTTTTTGTGTGTTGTCATTTTTCTTTATGTATTTTCTTTTTATCAGTTTCGTTGTTGTTGATTTTATGTTTGCTGAGCCTTTATATTTTTCTCGTTTTTTATATTGATTTGTAGGATTGTTATTTCCTTTGTGGTTACCTTAATATTTACCCCTATTTTTCTATGTTTATACCAGTCTTTTATTTCTTTATATCGCCTTGACTTCCCCTGCATATGAAAAATCTATATCTACATTTTTTAAGTCCCTCTTTTTTGTTTTAATGTCCTTTTTTACATATTGATATCTCTGTTTCCCTATTTTCAGTGTTTTAGCTTTGATGTGTTTTTGTGACTTCCCTATCTGAATGGATATCTGGTTGCTCTGTCTTGTGTTCTAGCCTTGTGTTGTTATCTGATGTTATTGATTTTCTAATTGGAGGACTCCTTTTAGTATTTCTTGTAATTTTGGTTTGGTTTTTGCAAATTCCCTAAACTTCTGTTTATCTGGAAATGTCCTAATTTCTCTATCATATTTGAGAGACAGTTTTTCTAGATATATAATTTTTGGCTGGCAATTGTTTTCCTTCCAGACTTTATATATGTCATCCCATCGCCTTCTTGCCTGCACGGTTTCTGCTGAGTAGTCCAAGCTTATTCTAATCGACTTTCCTTTGTAGATGACTTTTCTTTTATCCCTAGCCACTCTTAAAATTCTTTCTTTATCTTTGCTTTTGTTAAGTTTGATTATAGTATGTTTTGGTGACTTTCTTTTGGGATCTACCTTATGTGGGGTTCGGTGATCATCTTGGATAGATGTCTTCTCATCTTTCAAGAATTCAGGGAAGTTTTCTGTTAACAAATCCTCAACAATTCTCTCTGTATTTTCTGTTATCCCCACCCCACCCGTTCTGGTACTCCAGTCACTCATAGGTTATTTCTCTTGATAGAGTCCCATATAACTGTTGCAGTGTCTTCATTCTTTTTAATTCTTTTATCTGATTTTTCCTCAAATAAGTTGGTGTCATGTGCTTTATCTTCAATGTCACTAATTCTGACTTCTACTGCCTCAATTCTGCTCCTGTGACTTTCTATTGAGTTTTCTAATTCTGAAATTTTATTTTTAATCTTCTGGTTTTCTGATTGCTGTCTCTCTATGGATTTTTGCAGCCCGTTAAATTTGTCATTATGCTCTTGAATAAGTTTTTTAAGTTCCACTACTGCCTTTTCTGTATGTTCTCTGCATTTTGAGGAATTTCCTTTCTAATTTCTTGAGGAGTTCTGTATATTAATCTTTTGTATTCTGCCTCTGGTAATTCCAGGAAATTCTCTTCTTCCAGAAAATTTATTGATTCTTTATTTTGGGAGCTTGCTGAAGCCATCATGGACTGCCTCTTTATGTGATTTGATATTGACTGTTGTCTCTAAGTCATCAATAAGTTATTATAATTTTATTTTATATTTGTTTAGTGAGTCCTAGCTTCTTGTTTTGTTTAATTTTGATATGCCCAAATAGGCTGTATGTGCGGTAGTTTGATCATTGACCCCTTTGAAGCTCTAAAGTCCTGTTATCAGGTAGTTACATCTGTAACTAAGTATGTGTGCCAGATGTATGTTAAATTTTCCTGTATGGATTCAACTCTGGTATCCAAGCAGTCGGTCACCAATTGTGTGGTGCAGGCTCTCACCTACAGTCTTAGAGAGGCATGCTTGATTGGTGTATGCACAAGTATCTGGCTGCAGTAGGGAGTCACACGTTGAGCAAAGCAGGGGGCTGACGGCTGCCCCTGAGTGTCTGAAAGGAAAGCATGTATCTGTTCCCTAGAGTGAGTAGGTAGGTGAGTTTTGCAGCCAGACTATGAGCACCCTACTCGCTTGGCTATAAGGACTGTGGGGCACCACTTACTCTTGGACCCGTGTAGTAGGTGGCTAGGTGGTGTGGGTGGAGCCACCAGTCCTCAAGTCCCTTATGTGGACAGGTAAGGCTCCTGCTTAAAGGTCAGAGCAGTGTCAAGCGTCACAAATCTGCTACTTCACAGCTGAAACAGTTGAAGTTATACTTCTGGTGTTTACCCTATTGTACTGTGGTAGTGAGGGCTTACGCTGTTCAGATGGGCCCACAGAAGCCTATACAGAGGTGGAAGGCACTCAAAGTCTGAAGACCCCTTATGCCTGTGCCTAGGCGAAGGAGATGTGCCAACCCTGAGGTCCTGGTTAGGGGAGCCAGTAGCTTATTTTTTCCCTGTTTGTTAATTTGTTCCCTCTCCAAGGCCAGGAGAATGGGTCAGGGTGCCTTATGGGATCTACTTCTGGCCCAGAAGACTCAGAGATCGCTCATGCCACAGGACCCAGTGCAAAGCAGGGAGGGAGTAGGTATTTGGGAGAGAGGTATTTCCCAAATGGGTTTTTTTTTTTTTGAATCCCTGCTAAAGGTCACAAGCATGTACTTATCTTTAGCCACCTGGGTGCTGTTTTTCACTGTTTCGTAGTGTTCAAGCAGAATCTCTGCTGCCAGATCTCTCTCGATGTGGAAACTGCCTCCAGAGCAAGTGAGGAGAGCTGTATGCCCTCCTCACTGGGCAACCCAAGCCAATCAGTGCTGAAGGGCTCTGGCTCTAGTAGGGTCAGGTCAGGCAACTCCTTGCTGCTTTTGAACCGTCTCTCTCTTCCCCCACAGCTCAGTCCGATTTCTCAATTTTGCCTTGTTCAGGGCTCCCAGATATTCATATATAATCAAATCACTTATCTTTTCAGGTCTTTGTTGTAAGAGGGACATAGGAAGCCATCTGACTACTCTGCCTTCTTGGCCCCGCCTCTGGGACTGCCAGTAATCTTTACAGAAGCTAGATCACCAGAACTTTCTTTTGTGGTGGTTCTGAGTTGATTTGAACCACCAACCTTTAGGTTAGTAGCTGCTGTTTGTGCCACCCAGGGACCTTACCATGTATGTATGTGTGTATGTATATATATATACAAAAAACAAAAACAAAAAAACCAAATGTGTTGCCATTGAGTCGATTCCAACTCATAGCAACCCTATAAGACAGAGTAAAACTGCCCCATAGGGTTTCCAAGAAGTGGCTGTTGGATTCGAACTGCTGACCTTTTGGTTAGCAGCTGAGTTCTTAACTGCTACGCCACCAGGGCTCCATCTATATATGTAGATATATATGTATTTCTTCATTCCAATTGATAATTGAAAAATGTATCATGTTGCTTAATTTTAGTTCTTCAGTTCTTATTTATGTGTTCATGTATATTGCTTCTATTAGTGTTTCTTTAATTTTAGATATCAATTATATATCAGTATTTGTACTACATGAAAAAATCTATTCAACATGAAAGTGTTTTACAGCTGTGATATCAGCTGCCAGAATCTGAAATTGTTTATATTTTGGCTTAAATCACACAACAGGGCATCATTCTCTTGCCAGTAGTAGTTTACAAAAATTCAGTTACAGTAATTGAATATTAAACTTAATGGTGGCTTTTTGCCTTGAATTCTTATTTTAATGACATTATATACCACAATATCTAGATATCTAATATCTAGGCTCAAGTCTTAAAAGTTCTAAATTCTTAACAAGTGCTGTCAATCCAGTTAATTCCTAGCATATGTATGGTTTTATGTATATAAAACCATTGCCACTGAGTTGTTTCTAATAGGTACACATATATATTTATATTTGTATTTATAAAGTTTGAACACAAGTGGAAAACCACTATATTTTACTTTTAAACTTATAAATAACCAGTTGAAGGGAGTCATGTTATAATTATATAATCAACTTATCTTAGAACAAGTGGGAGAGTTACCATCCCCGTCTAGTGATTTTGAAATTGACCTGGGTCTACAGGTGGGGCCTAGGTAGATGTTTTCCAAAAATTAATCTTAATATTTCTCAAATTATGGTCCACTTGTATCAGAATCACTTGAGGCTGGAATCTTTGAGAGCAGGGTATAGGAATCTTCATTTTCAGCAAGTAACGAAAGTGATTCTTTTGCATACTAATATTTGAGTACCAATGTAATTAATGTTTTTTTCTTTCCTCAGGCTTATGAGTTGCCATAAATCAATTTATGTAGACTGAAAGTCATTTAATGATATATTAATTTTATTCCAATTGTGAGTTTGGTACCAGTGGGGATGATTCTGTGTAACATTTGTTCACATATTGCTGCAGGAATGCAAATATAATTCCAGATTTTTTGCTGAAGAACATTGTAAATCAGAGGTATCTAATTTAATTCTCCAGAGCCTGGAGGTCCTGTGGAGGTAAGTTAGGCGTAACCATGGGGAGAGGGAGGAGGGGAGCAAAGGAAGGGCTTCCCAGAGAGTTCTACACATCCTTTAGTCCTTATTGAGAGACAGCAATTCTGTTTTGATTTATGTTACAGGGTGGCTATGAGTAGGAGTCGACTTGATGGCAATAGGTTTGGTTTTTTTGGTTGGTATATGTTTAAGTACATCTTGAATGTATTATATTCCACACAAAAATTCTTTTGGAAGTAGTGTTCTGCTATTAAGAAGGAAAAAAAGCCTGAACACAAGTGGATAATCATTATATTTTACCTTTAAATCTATAGATGGTATTCTTTTTAGAAGGTAGGAAATGTGTTTATTGCTCTGAGTTGGGACTAGCAAATTCTACCTGAGCGGAAGTAGACCATTGCATGCAATACTTCTAAGCATATTTACTTCAGTTGCTTGTCTTCACATTCTCAGTCAGACGGAGTGCATTGAAATCACCATGGCAATTCCAAATGCCCAGACTTGAGTAAGATTATTAGGAGTGTGTCTATTAGGAGATGCTTTTGCATGTGTCATTAAAGATTGCACTGGAGATTCTCTGTAGACTTTTTAATTTTAATTATAGTAACTTCTCCTAGCTTCAAGACAGTAGTAATTTTTTTTAAAAATAAATTTAGATGAATGCTGATTATCTAGTCTACCGCTCAGAGATAATGGTTAAAGCTTCACATCAATCCTTTCATACTTTTTGGTATTCATATAATGTACAATTATTTCATTATGTATGTGTGTGTTTATACTTTAGAAAATGTTTCATATATTTACTATTGGAGCCCTGGTGGTGCAGTAGTTAAGTGTTTGACTGCTGACCCAAAGGTTGGCAGCTCGAATCCACCAGCCACTCCTTGGAAACCCTATGGGGCAGTTCTACTCTGTCCTATAGGGTTACATATTTCATAAAAATAATGGAAATATTTTCAAACTCCATGTTTCATGAGATATATTTTTATTTGTATACATTTTAAATAAAAATATCATTATGCCTCATTAGAATATACTTTTCACTTAGCATAAAAATCTTTTCATGCAAATTTTTATTTAATACATTTTATTTTTTATGGTCTGCATTATTATCCATTGTATTGATGTGCCTTAATTTATTTAATTGTTTATATCTTATTTGAAATTCAGATTCTTCCTATTTCTTCATTATTAAAAATACAACTTTGATACACATCCATTTTATATAGGTTTACAATACTATTTTCAATATATAATTCTTAGAATAAAATTATAGGATTAAAAGATATACACATTTTATAGTTTTTGCTATCCCTTTTGTGTACCTTGTCTATTACACTCCAGAAGTTTGTACCAATTTGCATTTGCACCAGCAATGAATAATATTGAAGCTAGGCTTGGATTCTCAGTTGAAAAAAGGTAATGATACCACAAAGGTAATTAAAAATATCTTTGTGTTCTGTTAACTCTTCAGCATTTAACAGTAAAAGTGTCATTGGGTTAAGAAGTTGACTGCCTTTAAATAGCATTGCATTTGAGGAAGAATATTTTTTAAGGGTAAATAATTCATGATATTTTATAGAAAGATTATTTGGGTAAAAATTAAACTGATAAACGTAGAGTAACCTTTTAAAAAGAAATAATAATATGTTTTATAGTGTTTAAGTGAAATAGCTTTTGTTTCTTTTGCTGTGCTTTGGAAATTGAAATACAGAACAAAGAATTATTTTCAATTATGTGTCAACATTATTACTAATTGAGGAATATAAATAATTGGAGACAGCATTGTGGTGTAGGTATGACAGAAAAATACATGACAAAAAAGCAGTTCTGGTGGCAAAGTGGTTAAGAGCTGCACCCATAACCAAAATGTTGGCATGTAGAATCCACCAGCTGCTCCTTGGAAACCTTATGGAGTTCAACTCTGTCTTATACGGTCATTGTGAGTCAAGAGCGACTTGACAGCAACAGGTTTCTACACTTAATGCCTCTTTCTCTCTTTATGTAAATAGTTCTAGGTGTGAAATCCCCAATACATTTGGAGTTGTCTCTTTTAAAATTCAAGTTGGTAAACTACAATGTTGTAATAAGAATCTTTGAGCTATCTTATTGCTAATTAGACATGATATCAAGGAAATTCTTAGATGGGAACAAAGGTAGATAGATAGATAGATGGATAGATAGATTTTGACCTAAATATGTGGAAAACATCTTAGAAAAACTACCATTAGAATTGTAATTCTAGATGTTTCCTACCTAAGTATTCCTACTCCAGAATTTCATCAGTAAAGAGTTATCACTTCCTGTTAACTGTTGCTTAATTTAGCATTCTTCTTTAAGTGGGTAGCATTAAATTACTAACACTGGTTTCACTTTTGCCTGGTTGTGTATTGTCTTTAGGTCATAGTGAACACATAACAGATATTTTATATAATAAATATTGTGTCTTAATTAGCAAACATATATAAGCAATTTTATTAGTTGTATGTAAAAAGCTGTTTTAAAATTGTCTTTTTTTTCAAGTATGAAATATTTCAAACATACAGAAAGTACTATCTTTTATATTCAGTCCTTTCAGGAATATTCCTTTGTTGCACTATCATCACAGGTGTCTTAGTCATCTATTACTGCTATAACAGGAATACCACAAATGGATGGCTTCAACAAACAGAAATTTATTTTCTTACAGTTTAGGAGGGTAGAAGTCTGCATTTAGGATGCCGGCTCTAGGGGAAGGTTTTCTCTCTCTGTCAGCTCTGGAAGAAGGTCTTTGTCTCTTCTGAGCTTCTGCTCCTGGGCACGCTTCATCTGGCTTGGCATCTGTCTTCCCGAATCTCTGCTTCTTAGCATGCTTGTTTTAATCTCTTTTATATCTCAAAAGGGATTGACTCAAAAATACACCCTACACTAATCCTGACTCATTAACATAACAAAGACAACCCATTCCCAAATGGGATTATAACCACAGGTACAGAGGTTAGGAATTACAACGCATGTTTTCTGTGGACACAATTCAGTCCATAACGACAGGTGTGATCTAGAATAAAAGTGTTGTATTGATTCTGCAGAAAGAACTAAGATAGGAATCAGGAAAAATGGGTCTGTTCTCATCACTCTAACATGTTGTGATTGACAAATTTTGAAAAGTAAGAGGGGAGTTCACAACTGTGAGAAAATATAATTAATCACATTTCTTACCTCTTATGACAAGGATTTATTTATCTGTATATACATATATGAAATACTTTTAAAAATAAAATTGAGAAGAGTAATTCAGAAGCATATATAACAGGATTCCTAAATAAAATCCCATGAAATGGATGCTCTCTTCTACCTAAAGGGAGAGACCCCCTCCAGGCTGAAAATCAGTGACAAACTGGAATGGACTTCTTTAGTGGAGTCATTTGAATGGCCTCTTTAAATTATGAGAAAGTAAGCTGAAAACCATCAGTTGTCTCAGGATAAGAGCTCAGTCAGATAGGGGTGTGTGCGTGTGCTTGCATGCTCGTGTGTGTGTATGCTTTTTAGTAGTTTAGTAAAAGCTGCCTCACCCCTTGATATGGTCACAGGGGGAAGAATCATAAACGTGTGTGAGGGAACCAGTCCCCTCTTTTATTCTATATGAGATATCTATTGAGATGGACCAGAGTGGGAATGATGAGTGCTTTGACCTAAAATAAAACCCAGAACTTCAGAAAAGGGACCAAGAACCGAGGGATGAGTGTGTGTGTGTCTATGTGTGTGTTTGGGGGTGGTTGGGGGGCAGATGTGGGCATGTAGGGGGCTTCTTTTATTATAGTAAGTGGATGATTATGGAAATGCTTGTGGATCCAAAACCAAAAAAAAAAAAAAAAAATAACAAAAAAACCCCACCAAACTGGTTGCCCTCAAGTCGATTCCAACTCATAGCAACCCTATAGGACAGAGTAGAACTCTCCCATAAGGTTTCCAAGGAGCAAGTGGTGAATTTGAACTGCTGAACTTTCCATTAGCAGCCAAGCTCTTTAAGCACTACACCACCAAGCCTCCTCCATGGTTTCAGCAAGGTGGATATGGAGTATGGTTTTTGTTTTTGTTTTTTTTTAGTATTTTATTATACTTCAGGTGAAGGTTTACAGAACAAATAGTTTCTCATTAAACAGTAGTACACATATTGTTTTATAACATTGGTTAACAGCCCCAAGACATGTCAACCCTCTCCCTTCTAGACCTTTTTTTTTTTTTTGGTGAAAATATACATAGCCAAAGATACACCATTTCAAAAATTTCTACATGCACGGTTCAGTTAACATCGACTACTCTCTTCTATTGCTGCTATTCTCACTTTAAATGAAGGTTTACAGAACAAAATAGTTTCTCATTAAACAGTTAGTACACATGTTGCCCTATAACAATGGTTAACAACCCCACTACACGTCAACACTGTCCTTAATCAACCTTGGGTTCCCTATCACCAGCTATCCTGTCCCCTTCAGCCCTCTAGTCCTTGTCCCTGGACTGCTGTGCCTCATTAGTCCCGTTTTGTTTTATGGGGCTGTCCAATCCCCGGCTGAACGGTGAACCTCGGAAGTGACTATACCACTGTGCTAAAAGGGTGTCTGGGGCCCATACTCTTGGGGTTTCTACAGTCTCTTTTAGGCCAGTAAATCTGGTCTTTCTTTGTGTGTTAGAATTTTGTTCTACATCCTTCTCCAGCTCTGTCCAGAACCTTCTGTTGTGATCCTGGTCAGAGCAGTCAGTGGTGGTAGCCGGGCACCATCTAGCTATACTGGACTCAGTCTGGTGGAGGCCTTGGTAGTGGTGGTCCATTAGTCCTTTGGACTAATATTTTCCTTGTATCCTATTCTCTTCACTCTCCCTTGCACCAGAAGGGGTGAGATCAGTAGAGCATCTTAGATGGCTGCTCACAGGCTTTTAAGACCCCAGATGCTACTCACCAAGGTACAGTGTAGAACATAGTCTTTATAAACTGGGTTATGCCAACTGAGCTAGATGTTCCCTGAGACGATGGTCCCCACAGCCCTCCGCCCAGCAATTCAGTCCCTCAGGGAATTTGGATGTGTCTATGGAGCTTCCATGACCTTTCCTTGTACAAGTTGTGCTGGTTTCCCCAGTATTGTGTACTGTCTCACCCTTCACCGAAGATACCACTTATCTATTTCTTATTTAGTATTCCCCCACCCCCATGCATCCCATCCCTGGTAATTAAAAAAGATTGTTACATTTTGTGTGCTAACTTTTTCAAGGGTTTTTACAATAGAGGTCTCATACAATATTTGTTCTTTTGTGACTGACTTATTTCACTCAGCATAATGTCCTCCAGTTTCATCCATGTTATGAGATGCTTCACAGGTTCACCACTGTTCTCTATCGTTGCATAGTACTCTGTCTTAGTCATCTAGTGCTGCTATAACAGAAACACAACAAGTGGATGGTTTTAACAAAGAGAAGCTTATTTCCTCACAGTTAAAGTAGGCTAAAAGTCCAAATTCAGGGCGTCACCTCCAGGGGAAGGCTTTTTCTCTCTGTCGGCCTTCTTCTCTTCAGTGTTCCCCCGGACTAGGAGCTTCTCTGCACAGGGACCCCAGTCCAAGGGATGTGCTCTGCTCCTGGCACTGCTTTCTTGATGGTATGAGGTCCTCCTGTCTCTATGCTCACTTCTGTCTTTTATATCTCAAGAGATTGCCTCAGGACACAATCCAACCTTGTAGATTGAGTCCTGCCTTGCTAACGCAACTGCCACCCATTCTCCCTCATTAACGTCATAGAGGCACGATTTACAACACATAAGAAAATCACACAGTACCAGGAATCATGGCCCAACCAAACTGACACACACATTTTTTGGGGGACATAATTCAATCCATGACATACTCCATTGTGTTATGTACCATAGTTTGTTTATCCATTCAGCTGTTGATGGGCATCTAGGTTGTTTCCATCTTTTTTCTATTGTGAACAATGCTGCCATGAACATAGGTGTACATATGTCTATTCCTGTGATGGCTCTTATTTCTCTAGGCTATATTCCTAGGAGTGGGATTGCTGGATGGAATGGTATTTCTATTTCTGGCTTTCTAAGGAAGCGCCATAGCATTTTCCAAAATGGTTGTATCATTTTGCATTCCCACCAGCAGTGCATAAGAGTTCCAATCTCTCTGCAACCCCTCCAAAATTTGCTATTTCCAGTGTTTTTGATTCTTGCTGGTAATGCCGGGGTGAGATGGTATCTCATCGTGGTTTTAATTTCCATTTCTGTAATGGCTAGTGATGGTGAGCATTTCCTCATGTGTCTGTTGGCTGCTTGAAAGTCTTTTCTGGTGAAGTGTCTGTTCATTTCCTTTGCCCATTGTTTAATAGGATTATATGTCTTTTTGTTGTAGAGGTGTTGGATTTTCTTGTAGATTATGGAGATTAGACCTTTGTCTGACTTTTACTGTCTAAAAATTTTTTTGCAGTCTCTAGGTTCTCTTTTTAGTCTTTTAGTGAAGTCTTTTGAAGAGCATAGGTGTTTGATTTTTAAAAGATCCCAGTTATCTAGCTTATCTTCTGGGGTTTGTGTGTTGATGGTTATGGTTTGTATCCTGTTAATTCCATCTATTAAGGCCTGTAGCATTGATCCTATTTTTTATTCCATGAACTTTATAGTTTCTGGCTTTATATATAGGCCTTTGATCCATTTTGAATTAGTTTTTGTATAATGTGTGAAGTATGGTTCCTGTTTCATTTTTTTGCCGATGGATATCCAGTTTTCCCAGCACCATTTGTTAAAAAGACTGTCTTTTCCCCGTTTGATGGACTTTGGGCCCGTGTTGAAGATCAGGTGACTGTAGGTAGATAGATTTACATCTGGGTTCTCAATTCTGTTCCATTGGTCAATGTATCTGTCGTTGTACCAGTACCAGGCTGTTTTGACTACCGTATCTGTATAGTAGGTTCTGAGGTCAGGTAGTGTGAGTCCTCCAACTTTATTCTTCTTCTTTAGTAGTACTTTACTTATTCAGGGCTTCTTCCCTTTCCATATAAAGTTAATGATTAGTTTTTCCATCTCTTTGAAGAAAGTTGTTGTATTTGGATTGGGATTGCATTGTGTTTGTAGATTGCTTTGGGTAGAATTGTCATTTTCACAATGTTGAGTCTACCTATCTATGAGCATGGTATGTTTTTCCATGTATGTGGATCCCTTTGGGTTTCTTGCAGTAGTCTTTTGTGGTTTTCTTTGTATAGGTCTTTCACATTCCTGGTTAGATTTATTCCTAAGTATTTTATCTTTTTAGGGGCTATTGAAAATGGTATTGATTTCCTGATCTCCTTTTCATCGTTCTCTTTACTGGTGTATAGGAATCCAACTGATTTTTGAATGTTTATCTTGTATCCTGCTACTCTGCTGAATCTTTCTATTAGTTCCAGTAGATTTCTCGTGGAGTTTTAGGGTTTTCTATGTATAGTATCATATCATCTGCAAACAGGGAGAGTTTAACTTCTTCATTACCAATTTGGATGCCCTTTATTTCTTTCTCTTGCCTTATTGCTCTAGCTAGAACTTCCAGCACAATGTTAAATAGGAGTGGTGATAAAGGGCATCCTTGTCTTGTTCCTGTTTTCAAGGGGAAAGTTTTCAGCCTCTCTCCATTAAGAATGATGTTGGCTGTTAGTTTTGCATAGATGCCCTTTATTATGTTGAGAAATTTCCCTTCTATACCTATTTTATTGAGAGTTTTTATCAGGAATGGGTTTTGGACTTTGTCAAATGCCTTTTCTGCATCAATTGCGATGATCATGTGATTCTTTTCTTTTATTTATGTGGTGGATTACGTTGATTGATTTTCTAATGTTGAACCATCCTTGCATACCTGGTATGAATCTTACTTGGTCGTGGTGTATTTTTTTTTGATATGATGCTGAATTCAATGGCTAGAATTTTTTAAAGAATTTTCGCATCTATATTCATGTGTGATATTGGTCTGTAATTTTCTTTTTTTGTGACATCTTTTCCTGGTTTTGGTATCAGCGTTATGCTGGCTTCATAGAATGAATTTAGAAGTGTTGCTTCCTCTTCTATGCTCTGAAATAGCTTGAGTAGTACTGGTACAAGCTCTTCTGTAAATGTTATGTGGAATTCTCCAGTGAAGCCATCAGGGCAGGGTTTTTTTTGGTTGGGAGTTTTTTTTATTACCTTTTCAATCTCTTCTCTTGTTATGGGTGTGTTCAGATTTTCAAAATCACTGTGTTGTAGTTTGGGTAGGCTTTGTGTTTCTAGAAATTTATCCATTACCTCTAGGTTTTCAAATTTGTTGGAGTATAGTTTTTCATAATATTCTGTTTCAATGCTTTTTATTTCAGTTGGGTCTGTTGTAATTCCCCCATTTCATTTCTATTTGGGTTATTTGTGTCCTCTCCTGTTTTTTTTCTGTCAGTCTGGCCAGTGGTTTGTCAATTTTGTTGATTCTTTCAAAGAACCAACTTTTGCTTTTGCTAATTCTTTCTATTGTTTTTCTGTTCTCTATTTCATTGATTTCTGCTCTGATCTTTACTATTTCTTTCCTTCCGGTGGTTGTGGGCTTTTTTTGCTGTTCTCTTTCTATTTGTTTGAGTTTTGTTGTTAATGTTTTGATTTTGTCCCTTTCTTCTTTTTTGATATGTGCATCTATTGCTATAGATTGTCCTTTGAGGACTGCCTTTGCTGTGTCCCAAAAGTTTTGGTATGATGTGTTTTCATTCTCATTTGATTCTAGGAATTTTTGGATTCCATCTCTGATTTCTTCTATTACCCAGTGATGTGTACGCAGGGTACTATTCAGTTTCCATTTAGTTGATTTTTTTCCTTGCTGTTTCTATTGTTAATTTCTACCTTGATGGCATTGTGGTCAGAGAAGATACTTTTAATTATCTCAATGTTTTGGATCTTGTTGAGGATTGCTCTGTGGCCTAAGACGTGGTCTATTCTGGTGAACGTTTCATGTACACTGGAAAAGAATGTGTACTTTGCAGTGGTTGGATGGAGTGTTCTATATATGTCTATGAGGTTGAGTTGGCTGATTGTGCCCTTTAGGTCTTCTGTATCTTTGCTGAGTTTCTTCTTAGCTGTTCTGTCCTCTACTGAGAGTAGTGTGTTGAAGTCTCCTACTATTATTGTGGAACTGTCAATTTCTCTTTTCAGTGTTGTTAGAGTTTGTTTTATGTATTTTGGAGCCTTGTCATTGGGAGCATAGATGTTTATTATGGTTATGTCTTCATGATGGATCCTCACCTTAATCATTATATAGTGTCCTTCTTTGTCTTTTATGGTAGATTTTGTTTTAAAGTTTATTTTATCTGAGATTAGAATTGCCACTCCTGCTCTTTTTTGGTAGTTATTAGCTTGATATATTTTTTTCCAACCTTTGACTTTTGATAAATTCACATCTTTGTTTCTAAGGTGTGTCTCTTGTAGACAGCATATTGATGGATCCTGTTTTCTTATCCATTCTGTCACTCTCCATCTCTTTATGGGTGCATTTAGGCCATTTGCATTCAGTGGAATTATTGATAGATGTGAGTTTGTTGCTGTCATTTTGTAGTGCTTTTTTTGTGGTGCTGAAGTTTTCTTTGTTCTTCTTACTCTCTTGTGCTGAGTTACTTTTGTTTGTGGATTTTTTTTTTTTCATTTCTTTTGTTTTTGTTTTTGCCAAGACTTTATGTTTTTCATTTTTATTTTTATGAGTATGTTTGTTAACTTTCTTTTTGGTTACTGTGAATTTTACCCTTATCTTTCTAAGTTTGAAGCAGTCTACCATTACTTGGTATCACCTTGCTTTCCTCTCCATTATAAGGTTTTATACCTATGTCATTTATTCCCTCTTTTATTGTTTTGATGTTGTTGTCATTTATTGATTAACTGCTCTGATTCCATGTTGTATTTCTTTCGGTTTTGGATAGTCCTTGAGAGTTCATTTCCTAGATTGGTATCTGGCTCGTATGATCCTGTGTCCTAGGTTCTGCCTGTGCGCTGTAGCTGTTTGTTCTCAGATCAAAGAACTCCCTTTAATAATTCTTGTAAGTTTGGTTTGACTTTTACATATTCCCTTAGTTTCTGTTTATCTGGAAATGATCTAATTTCACCATCAAATCTGAATGAGAGTTTTGCAGGATATATTATTCTTTCAAGATTTTATATATGTCATCCCATTGCCTTCTTGCCTGCATGGTTTCTGCTGAATAATCTGAGCTTAGTCTTATTGTTTCTCCTCTGTATGTGACTTCTTGTTTTTCATGAGCTGCTCTCACGATTCTTTGTTTGTCTTTGGTTTTGGTGAGTGTGAATATGATATGTCTTAGTGATTTTCTTTTGTGGTCTCTTCTATATGGGGTTCGTTGAGCTTCTTGGATGGCCAGCTTTTCATCTTTCATGATATTGGGGAAGTTTTCTGTCAGCAGTTCCTCAATGATCCTCTCTGTGTTTTCTGTTTTCTCCCCCTGTTCTGTAATTCCAATCACTCCAAAATTTTCGCTTTTGATTGTGTCCCACATAACTCTCAGGGTCTCTTCATTTTTCTTTGTTCTTTTTTCTGAGTTTTCCTCAAACAGAGTTGTATCCACGTGTTTGTCTTCAATTCCACTGATCCTGTCTTCTGTCATTTCAAATCTGCTCCTCAGCCCTTCTATGACCCTGTCTATTTCTGAAGTCTTGTTGTTTATCTTTTTGATTTCTAATTATTGTTTTTGCATAATTTCTAGTACTGAATTGATTTTGGCAATTTGTTCTTGCATTATTTTCCTGAATTCTTCCATTTTTTTGTCTGTATTTTCCATGTATTTGTCTGCCTTTTCCATGAATTTGTCTATTTTTTCCTCATTTTTGTCTCCTTTTTGCTTCAACTCTTGGATAATTCTGAGTCTTACAGATTTGAATTTCCTATCAGGTTTTTGTGCCTTTTCTTCTACGGGAAAGTCATCTGGTGTTTCTTTTTTGGACACCTACTGGAAACATACTGTCTTGTTTTTGTAAATGTTTTGATATTGTTTGTTGTCTTCAGGGCATTCAGTAGTTATTTTTCTCATTTATTGATTGTATATTTGTTTGTTTCATCCTTTTTTTTTTTTAAATTTGGCTATGTCTGAGCAGGTGAGCTGTGTGTTCTTTGTTGTTTGCTCATCAGTGGGCATGATACTTTTTGCTTCCTTCTTCAATTGGCAGGGTCAGTCACTCAGATATGGTACAGCAGGACAGGTCTAGCTGAAGAGGAGTTGCTGAGATGGGTTGTTTGTGGTACTTACTACAGCCACCCAGGTGTGCCAGTAATCAGTACAGGGCAGGTTCCATTAGGCCGTGCCTGTGCTGCTTGGTGGTGTGATGTTAAGTGCATGGTGCAGGTAGGCAGGATGGAGCGGGGAGATTGTGATGTGTGGAGCTAAGACGGATATGGGAGATTGGAACAGGAGCCAAAAAGATACAAACAAACAAAAAATAGTACTAGGGGAGGTTGCCATTGGAGTGGAGAGATAAGAGATTATGAACTGGAGAAAAACAAAGAGAGGAAGAAGGAAAAAACAAGAAAAGATTGAATAAATAAAAACTAGAAAGAAAAAAGAACTGCAAAGTTCCCAAGGATCCCACTGGTATGGCTACAAAGTATGGGGAAATTGTTCCCAAGTGTTGAAGTACAGCATGGCTAGAAGGTGTAGAGGTATTCAGCAGCAGGTATTCAGGGGACAGGAAGAGAAGGAAGGTATAGAGAGATGAGAAAGTTAGTAATGAAGAAAATCAAAAAGGGAAAAGTAGGGAAAAGAAAACAAAGAAAATAAAAAAAAAGAACAAGAAAAGCCCCCCAAGAAACAGAAGAAAAAAAAAAAACCACAAAAAAAGAAATGCCCTCAGGGATCCCTCTGTGCCTTTGTGCAAGCTGAGGGGGTAGGTCCCAAGCCATGTAGCACTGCCTAGCCAGAACGGGCTCCCAACTTGAGAAAAGTAGAAAACAAACAAACAATTCAAAACAAACAAACAAAAGCCCTGGGATCCCACCAACACAGCAACACAGACCAGGAAGCAGTTCCACACTCAAATGGAGCTCCTCAGCCCCTTAGGAAGAAGCAAAGACGGCTCATGGAGCCAGGTATTTGAGTGGGTGGAATCCAAGCAGCAGGTGCTTCCTGGTCAAGAGACTGTGGCCGTGGGAAGCAGAGGAGGCCAAGTGGGGGTGAAGAAGTGTGGGGTGGGAAAGCATATATCACCAGTTACTGGTTGTTCTGTCTCCTGCTGGAAGCTCTGTGAAGCTGCTTTCTCATACCCCCATTTGCTGGTCTCTGATAGGAGCCCAAGATGGCAGATTCATGCTGTGTTAGCTGATAGGCGACCTCTGCATGAACCTCTCCTCGCTCTCTGGTCTCTGTCAGTTTCTCACTCCATTTGGTGCTTGGCTGAGTTCTTTATCTCTTCATTTGATGTTTTAGGGTTTCAGGATTGCTGTTTTCTCTGTTCGGCTTAGTTTTTCTGATCTTTGCTGTCGAGGGACGGCGTGGTGCTTTTGCCTAGAGCGCCATGTTCCTGGAAGTCTACAGTATGTTTTTTTGAGGAGGGGGAAATAATTGAATTCACTGAGGAAGAGCTGAAAGAGTGATAAACCCAGAATCCAAGAGTGAGACATATATCAGACTGGTAAGAAGAATACCTCCGGAGGAGCTTTCTCGGATTGTAAGAAGCAGTGTCTATAGTTGAATGAATTGTGTTTCACTGGAAGGAGGAATTAGCCCTTCATGATTGAGAAAGCCCTTAGGGTTTAGCTTCAAGGGTAAGAGCATATAATTCCTAATAAAGGAGATGTGGGTTCCCTTGATTGCATGTTTGGAGTTGGTCACACTGGTTTTTGAATAAAAATGAATGGAAAAATACTATAATTAGTAGGTGATGGATTAATCACAATTACTAAATAAAGGTTACCATATGAATAACATTACTTGGAAATAATGAGATTTCTGGCATTTAGGATGTGTCAGGGAATCTGACAAGTCTTTTCATCAGTGCCATTGCCACATAAAGTCAATCTCCACATGTGTTTCAGTGTGAAACCAATTCATTTTTTGAAGCAGAATTTCTTGTGAGATTAGACAGATTTATCATTGCTTATGGGTCTCAAGTCAGTAAAATGTTCAATACGGTAGTTTAAAAGAAGCTACGTTCTTTTTGGTTCTATTAGTATTCTTAAAATGGTATTTCACATCCTCTTCTCTTGTTAATTATGGAAAAACATAAGCTATTTTTAAGTCTTGAAGTGGTATAAAATAAATTCACCTGTATAAGCAAAACATATATTCTAAATTGTTGTCACAATTCTAGGTTTAATTTGAAAATTAAAGTGCAAATTGCTAGGTCCAAAGGCAAAATGGTATAAGTTTCCATTAAAAAAAGAAAAAAAAAATTTTGATGAAGTAGGTAAAAATCACACTAACTCTTTAATATCAATTTGTAATTTCATAGATTCAGAGTTGTACTGTGCTCCCCAAGGCTTTTAATGGCTGATTTTTTTTGGAAATAGATTACAAAAGAAAAAGGTTATATCTCACAGATTTTTTTTGTGAATGTGAACTTGAAGAACTTACATGCTATGATCAGAGAAGGCATACAAATACAGTGATTAAGTAGGTTCCAAGCACACAATGATGGCTTAATGTTAAGAAATATATCAGCGCATTTCATCACATCAATAAATCAAGAAAGAAATCATGATAATCTCAATAGATCCGAGACGGCATTTGTTAAAATCAGCATCTCTCCTAAATTAAAAACAACAACTAAGTAAAATAGGAAAAAAAAAACCAGTCACTTCTTTAATAAGATAAAGAATATTTATTTCAAAGCAGTAATTATTATCTTAATTACTAGTGAAACACTAGGAGTACTGAACTTGGGAATATAATAAAGATGTTTACTTTCTGCCCAGTGATTAAATTTACCCTGGAAACATTTCCTAATGCAGCTCACACACAAAGAGAGGTAAATATTACAAACAAAAAATTGTACATGATTAAAAGTAGAGAATCACTGAAAAATATTAGGACTGCCGAGAGAATTAGCTAAAATGAACAATTATAAAGAACTCAAGAGCCTCCACCAATACTAGCCAAAACAATTTAAAAAATATGGTGGACAAACAGGATTACATAAGATACCTTAATAAGAAATGTGCTGTATCTATATGAATGATCTAAGAATTGTACTGACTGGCATAAGTAAGGACTTGGTATATTTCTCCATTTATTTATATTTCTCAAAGGAAAGATTCACTAATTCTAAGAAGTCAATTTCTATCTAATTAGTTTTTATAATTAATGCATTTACAATAAAAATAAACCAAATTTTAATTAACAAAGTGGTTTTAAAATGTTCTTCTAGAATAAAATGCTAAGGAAACTAGCTAAACCATAAACATGTTTTGCAAATATCAAAATTAATATCAGATTAAAATAATGAAGGATTGTGGTACTGGCTCAGAAAAAGACAGATCATTGGAACACAGTAAAAATCCATAAAACAATGACAAGACCTACAAAAACTTTATCTTAAATCACCATTTCAAACCAATGCAGAAAAGGGTGCATGCTGTCATGGTGTGATGAGAAGCATTTGTCAATTAATAAATAAATGCAGCTTAGAATAGCATCTCATACCATATACCAACATAATTTTCAGAAGATTTAGAAATGCTTGTAAAAATTCTATCTTAAAATCAACAGAAATATGTATAGATGATTCTCTAATCTCAGAGTGGACAAAAGCTTTTATATAGCCCAATAAAAATGGGAAAAAAATAGTAAACATTACAGAGAAACTTAAATACTATATAAAATTAAAAACTGTGATTTATTAAATAGCATTAATGAAAGTAAGTGGGAAAATAAACATTGGAATATATGTGAGAGATAAAGGGTTAACTATCCTTAACACTAAATGTATGGGAAAATGGTAAAGGACACAAACGGACAATTCATTAAAAAAGAAATACAATTTACAAATAAATATTTGAAAAATAATGTCCATCCTCACTGGAAATCAAAGAAATTCATTGAATACAGCAATGCTATATTCTTGTTTCACTCATCAGTTTTTTCTGCTGCTTTGCTTTAATATGTGAGATCCCCATTTGTGATCTCATGATGGTTTTCCCCTAAGCATTTATAGCTCGTTCCCCTCTAAGTGACATTTAGAAAGTATTAAGTATCCTAAAGCTTGTCCTCAAGGGTACCAATATTCACTAATTTCTGAATTATGTTCTTTCTGATGATTTTATGATCCTGCACAAGGATTTGATAACATTCCTGTTGAATAAAACCTCTAAAGCGTTCTAGAGTAATATGGTTTATATTTTATCATTTTAGCAGGGAATAAGGGATATTTTCTAACAAATGATTATCTTGCTGTGTAGAAGCCACAAAACTGAGGCGCTTAACCCTAGTAAAATGACTGGCCTAGGTCTGAACACGAACTCCATCTTACTACTTGCTAAAATTCTTTTAACAATCAGTAACCTTTGTACAGACTTATAGCCTTCTAACTAAGGAAATGCTTTTCTTTGTGGTTAAGCCAAGGATATGGAAACAATGCCTCTGAGGGGTCCTGATGCCAACGGCTTATCAAACATCTCTGGTGCCAACCTCCCCCAAAGAAATATGTTGCTCATGTAGCTATTTTAACAGAATGCTTTCAGGAAAAGAATGCTTTGTAATCATCTTGTGATTGTGACCATTTTGTATACCCCCTTGTAGTCACTTACTTCTGCAATTTAAGAATATAACCAATCCCAACTATTCACCTTTGCTCATTTGGCCAATCCCCTTCCCTTCCCCGCTTCAGGATACCCCGCCTCCCATTTCTCTGAATCACTGAGCACCAATCATAATTTTACACTATTAGTTCCTGATTTTACCATATAAATGTAACACTTTGCCTCCCATTCTTCAGAGATTTTCGTTTCATTTGTGTGAGCACTAAAGTGTCCCCGGTTCGAACTAGTTTGAACCTTTAATAAATCTCTTTACTTTTGTTTTAACAGAGTATGCATTCTTATTCTAAGACACTTGCCAAAAATTTTCACTAAAATAAAATGGGACAGAATACTATTTTGATTAATTTAAACAGGTCTCAACTCTTCTACTTCTAGCTGAAATGTCAGCTTATTGCTACAACGTATGTGTGTGGGGGGAAATGGTGGCTCAATGTTAGAATTTTCACCTTCCATGCAGGAGACCTTGGTCTGATTCTCACCCAGTGGACCTCATGAGCAGCAGCAACCTGTCTGTCAGTGGATGCTTGCATGTTGCTATCATGCTGAACAGGTTTCAGCTGAGCTTACAGACTAAGACAGACTAGGAAGAAAAGCCTGGTGATCTACTTCTGAAAATGAGCCAAAGAAAACCTGTGGATCAAAATGATCCGATCCCTAACCTATTATGGGGATGACGCAGGACCTGGCAGCATTTCCTTTCATTGTACATGAGGTCATCATGAGTCAGGGCTGACTCCATGGTAGCTAACAACAACTATATGTATGCTTTAGTTTTGTAAACAAAAATTTGATGTGTATTTTACAGAATGACAAGAGGGGCTAGGAGGGTAAATCCAGAGCTCCCTGTAAGCTCAAATACGATGGCAGAATCCTCTTTGCTTCTACTCCCAGACCAATGCTTCTTCTGTCTTCTATTAAAAATTTATTTTACTTTGATGTGCATACCTTGTAGCTGTGGCCCCCTATCCATCCTCCACACCATAGGAATGCCAGTTTCTTACCTTTACTCATTGTCAACTTTGGCACCAGAGTCTCCACCCCATCGTCCTATGACTCAATATATTGACCATTTGTTTTACTTGCTGGCATCTCATTTTCTTCATGTCCACATTTTCATTGACCTCTCCTTCACTTTTGCTGTCCTCTCCTGTTGGCACTCGGACCTTGGTATCACTCAGCGTTACTTCATTTCTCAAATCAGACACTTTCTTATCTCAGTAAAACATCCTATCTTGCTGCTCCTTTTCAATTGTTCTACTACATCTGCACCTCCAGTGTCTAGACACCTTTCCTTTCTCTCTATAGCCCCTTTCTATGTCAATGTCCTTTCATGTCTGGTTTTCATTCTATGCTCTTCATCCTAGTGTACCTACCTTACACCAACCCAAGACTACTGTAGCCTTCTCTATATCCAGGCTTGAGTTGTTCAGCAGAACAGAAGAAAATTAGGAAATGTGCATTGCTGGTGTTTGTATTAATTAAGGTTTCTAGCTGAAAATGTCAGAAACAAACTCTGATTTAAACGGAAAAGGTGATACAATAAATGATACTGTGTGGCACAAGTAATCTCTAGGAGACTAAATTCCTGGCCATAAAAAATGCTTACAGTCATACTGTAGATCTGATCCTGTGAAGACACAAATGCTGCATCTGCTGAGTTCAGACACTGCCACAGGCACCACTAACACTGCAAAACAGGACACTTAACCCTGCTGTTAAAGCTGCTACCGCTGCTGCCTTTGAAAACTGGGTATAGTAATTGATTTCCAGGAGAATGTTGGACTGGAAATTCTGAAACATCCACATGTGAATTAAATAACAAACATAACTTTTAAAAGCTTTGCACTTTGAAGAAAAATTTATCCTTAAGCCACCACACTCCCAAAAAAGGCAAAAACAAATATTCATCTGAAACGATAGAAATAAGCCAAAAATGGAAAAAAAAAAAAAAAAAAAAAAAAAAGGCATGTCTGAGGAGCAATTTCAGATCCCAGGAACTTAGAGCTTTGGGGATAAAAAGCTGTCCCCAGAATAGTATACCTGGGGCCCACAGCGGGGAGGTGGACCTCAGCTCCATGTATAAAAAAGTGATAAAGTGATTAATCTCTAGCTCCATATCCACATCTATATTATCTATAACCATAATGAAATTGTAAAGTAAAATAAAATAATAAAATAGAGCATTATATAATGTGTTTATAAGCCATAAAAAATAATAAATTATTACTCATGTATCCAGTTTAAGAAATGCAACATCATCAACATTTTCGAAGTATGACCTTCTGCAAGCCTACCTTCTCTCTCCCCTCTTTTTCCTGATCTTCAATCCTGTTGATTTTGGCTTCTAAATATTTTTCGATTCTATTTACTTGTCTCCATCTCCTCTGCTACACTTCATTTCCCCCTGATTGCAAACATCTTCTGACTGGACTGTATCAGTAGCCCAAAACCTAGTCTTTCCACGTTCACCCTGGGCCTTCCTCCAACCCATTTTCAACACTGCTATTTGAGTAACCTTTTCTATAAACTGACCTATGTCTATGTTGCTCCCCTGTTAACAACATTCAGTGGTTTCCTACTGCATTTTTTTTGGATTATGAAGCCCTTCTTTTATTCCCTAAATTCATCTACACTTCCGGTTCAGAGCACAGATACAATTTCCTTTGGGAGAATGTGGGAATTTCTTGTTTATTGGCTTCTCAGCATCCATTTTACCTTTCCTTGATAATAAGTATCTTAAAGTCCCTCAGACTCACTACATATGCTCTGGGGGTGAAGCACTTGACTCACTAAGTCAACCAGAATATCCTGCTCTGCTTGGCCCTCATGATGGTTTATGATGGGCACATGACCCAAGCCAGTCCAATCAGAGGATACCTTAGTACTTTGCAGGAACTTTCTGAAAAGATTCACTGTGTTCTGCTGGGACTGATGTGGTGCAATAGCAAGTCTGAAGATAGCAGAGCAAGCATGGGCCACTGAGTCCAGTATCGGCCATAATTGAATCCTGCCTCTTCTGTGTCCATTTCATGTACATGAGCTAATATATATATCTTTGTTCTAGTATTCTGAGTTGGGTTTTTTGTTACTTAAAGTGGAAAGACTGAGCACAGAGATCTTCCCTAATTTTGCTGGTGTGGTTCACCTGACGTTGTTTGTTTCAGTGGCCTTCCACTATGTCCTTATCAAAGCATTTGTCACACTTGGATCTCATCTAGCTCTCCTTAATCACTCTGTTCCAGCTACACTAGCCTCCTTGCTGTTTCTCCACCATTGAGGACCACAGTACCTCTTGGCCATTGTACTTCTTTTCCTTTTGCCTGAAAAACTCCTAAATATTCCACGTGGCTCATTTTTCTTCATTCTGCAGACTATTTCTCAATATTATATTTTCCAAGAGGCATTTTATGGCCCTTTTATTGAAATTTATAAACATTCCCAAACTCTTATGTCCTTTTTCTCCTTAGCACTTATCACCATTTAACATACCATAACTATTTACATATTTATTAAACTTATTATTTATTGTCTCCCAAACACACTTAAATGAGACTGGCAATCTTGTCCATTGCTATGTATATTGCTTATACAGTGTCTGACACACTGTATCACAGTATCACACTGTATTATAATGTATAGTAGGCCCTCAACTTCTGAACAAGTGGATAAAATACTTTTAAGTATCAACTAAGTGTTAGATAGCTTTAGATTTTAGGATTACATAAGTAAACACTGTTAGCCTGTGCCTTTTGCAGAGAGAGTTTATAGTCTAAAATGGGAAAGAGTTAAAAAATAATTATTAGTTTTATTTAAGCACTACAAAGTTAAGAATATTGTCTTTTTCATAATTGTATCCATAGCATTTAGTACAGCATTTTTTAAACAACAGGAGTTAAATATAGATTTTTAAAATATTTGAATAAATGAGTATTATTCCTGTTAAAAACATTACCTAACCTGGGTGACTACCTGGGTAACCTGAATAAGATAAAAAAAATTTATTGTTTTTTGATTTTTAAATTGTAGCCATATCAATTTCCTTCCTCATTAGAAGAACAATGGGCCAAGGCAATGAGTCTACACATATGAAAATACTTAGAAAAACACAAAGTAGTATGCAAACAAAAATATCATTACTGTTATTACTTCATCTGTTAAATAAAATTCCCTAAGAAGGAGTTTATTGTAACTCTTTAACTGAGATAATACAGATTTTTGTTGTAAAAATAATCTCATTATATTAAACGGGGCATTATGATACTATTTGTTAAAATGGTATTTTTATATGGATTGTATTTTTTGGTAATTATCCTGAGCATAATTGTTAATATTTAATACCTTTTTAAAAACATCACTCAGCTGTACAGAAAATTTATCAACTCTCTTCAGCTGCTCTAAACTTTTGAAGGCAACTCACAGAGTTGAAACACATGCAATCAACAGCCTACTAGCGTCAAAAACTCTGTTGACAAAGTCTTGTTATCTGCATGTTTTCTGAATTTTAAATGTAAATTACATTTATATTTTTATTACTAGCTAAGAAAAGTTAGTTTGTATTTAATAAACAAACTTTCTTTCATGGAAAAACTATTTCACATTAATGTTTCAGTCATCCTCACCTTGGTCCCTCACAAAGAACAGTTGTGAACGTCATTCTTGGTCACATTACAATGGTGTGCATGCATTTTACCATTATCTCTTTCATGAAAGAATTAGTGACTGGATAGGAATATATTATTATTATTTACATTTCCTTTATATTTGATTACTTTTCTTTCATCCCACTTCCTCCAAAGATGACTTCTTAAACTGTTAATGTTAAAAAAAATCTGTCCTCATTTCTCATTCTGATTCACCACCTTCATATCTGACACTCTTAGTAAGTCTTTTTTGTGTGTATATGAAAGGAGGTTTCGTGCCCAAAATACAACCTTCACACTGCTTGAAATTTTACCAAGTTCAAATTTCTCTATGTTAGCAAATATCACTGAGAGGGTTGGCAATGACAGTGAATTACATGTAGATAGATCAGATTGAGTTCTTAGATAAGAAACACCATGTGAGGAATAAGAATTTTGATTGATATTAAAGAGGAAATAATGAGAGGTGCTATGCTAAGCTGGCAAGGAAAAATGTTGGCAAAGGAGGTACTTTGGTGCTTAATGTAGTCAGAGGGATGTAGGTGAGAAAGGCATATTAAAAGGGGGAGGGAGGCAGAAAGGATTATGAGTTCAAAATGGCATGGAACTCTGATTTTAAATTTCTACTGCACTGCCTCATTTTTTTTTTTTTTTGCATTGTTTAATTATAGTTCATCTAGCTCTTATGTGGTTTGACAATATAAGACAGGGATAAGAAGAAAATCACCAGAAATATTTTAAACTGCCTACTTGGTATAACTCCCTGGATTTTTCACAAACAACTCAAAATCATTATGTTCAGTAGCAAAGAAGTGTTTTCTCATCTACACTTGTTTCTTTTTTTTAATCTTGTTTAATTGTGCCATGGTCCACTCATCACCAAACCCCAAATGTCAGATTCAGTGCAAAGTTCTCTATCTGTTTTGATCATGACAGCCAATAGTCATTATATCTTGTAGATTTTACAGGCCAAATATCTCTCATTTGGGTCATTTCTACTTCTTCTCCACTGACACTTCTTTATTTCAGACTTTTATTATCACTTAATTTTTGTGGTAAAATATCAACCTAATCATCTTACTCACCTGCTTACTAACTACAATTTTTCCCCCATTGCCTATGGGAATAGGCCCTCCGGAATCTGACTCCAATCAAATTTAGTTTTACTTTTAACAGGAAATCTTATGTCCCCTACACTTTTATCACATCTCACAACTTTCCATCCCTAGGCCTTGCTGTTGTATTTTATGACTCCCTGTCTTTAAATAAGCTGTCCCTTCTAGATGGAATTTACCCCCTCTCCTTTGACTAGGTCAAGTCCTAGTTATGTTCAATATACCCAACCTATGGCATCTTTTCCAACTCCAGCCACCAGATCAGCATAGGAAGAATTATTGGTTCCTAGCTCTTATTCCCATAATTCTTCTGTAGACTTACATTAAATTTTGTTTGTTGGTGTACTTTCTAGTCTGTAGGCTACTAGATGATCGGTGTTTGGCATAGTGCCTAATGCACAGTAGGTGCTGACTAAAATTTTGCTGAATGAAGTTTGTCGTCTCTGCTCTAATAGTTAAGCATCCTAGAAATCCTTCATTGCAACTGTTGCAAGACTAACTATATTAAAGTAGTGTGTATTGTGAAGGTATTTTATGTACATGAATAGTTTAGTAGGAATCATAATTTCAGGCTATTTATCATTACCTACTGAGAATAAATGAGGCAATAATTTTGCAGGTCAGATGAGATGCACTAGCCTCTTAAAAACTGGTAGGAAACTCATAAGGATAAACTGTCTGATTTCAGTATTTATTTTAATACAATATACCTTGCTGAGGGGACTGGAAAACTTACAAAGTCAGGAGAGGAGGTTCTTGGTTCTTAACTGCTAATACAAAGGCACTTATGAATCTCTTGAAAAAGTCATTGTTCCGGTGGATAAGTAGTCCCATAATCAAGCAAACACATAAGAAACTAAGAGGACATAGGTATATCTACTCAATATTAGGGTACAGCTATAATGGAACAACTAATTTAACAGTTGCTTCTGTATGACCTTGAATGAGTCGCTTATTTCTTTATACCTTCAATGTCCTCACACAAAAAAAGAAAGAAATAACAATAAGGCTTTAAAGAATTTTGATAGTCTCAGTAAGATACATGTGTGATAACATTAATAGTTATAAAAGTTTTTGTTAGTAATAGTAAAGAGAATCCAGTAGGAGCCATCAATGACTTTGTAATTATTGGGAGGTGTTAAAATGCTTTCTTCTGCTGTCACAGAATGTATAGAAATATTTGATAATTTGTTCAAATGCTTTGCTCAGACCTAAGACTAAAAATTATTCCCTTGCACATTGAAATGCTTTGTAATTTTTCTTCCCGTGATGTGGAACTCCAAACCCTTCCTCACTTCTCTGACACACCGTTGTCACTAATGCGTTATGTAAACTGCTGACAGTTTCAGCCTTAAAGCCTCATTGGTCAGTGCCAGATACTGATGCATCTTCATTTTCCAGTATTCTTATCAGTAGTTCCTGAGTCATCACCTTAGTCATATTTAATGGAAGACTTTTGTCATAAGATTAAACAATTCTTTAGCTTTCTTACAAAATCTAGTTAGGTTTATGCCATTAGGTCTTGAGTGTTCTCCATTACAGAACACAGAGAATGAATCATCTCTCTTTTCATGTTCGTGTTTAGATTCCTCTATTAATATCTTAAACTGGTCTGTCTGATTCATGTGGATACTTAACACAACTAATTTCAACTGTCATTGCAATATCTTTTTGATGCAGAGCAGAAAAAATAAATCCTATCCTTCTGAACTATTTAACGTTATATTCAGTGAATTTTTACAAAAATCTTAAAATTTATGTTCTGCCATTTCCTTGAAAATAAACCTATCATTTTAAAAGTAAAATTAAATCTTTTTTAGAACAATTTCATACAACGGATTCCAATTATAATTTGTCTTCCTGGACGGCTGCTTGCTTTCTTTAAACATCCCGCATCTGAGGATTTGCTCTAGCGTTTGGTTAAGTATCAGCTCCAACATTCACTAGCTGTGTGACCTTGGAGAAGTAACTTTAAATCTCTGTACCTCAGTTTTCTTAATAAGAGAATGAGAATAATAATAATAATAATAATAATACATACATACTTCATAGGGCTTATGTGATAATGATATTTTGTAATGCTTCAAAGAGGTAATAGCATAAAGGACATAATTATTATGTCATCATCATAATCATCTGCATTATTTTTTCATATCTAGCTGAGAGACGAATATTCTATGGACAGTTATTCATATCATAACTTTCCAAGGAAAATGAAAATTGTTTTTCTTTTTTATTACAACCTCAGATGTTGTGAGATTTTTCTTCTAGGGTTGTGGGTTTTGTTTGTATCCTGATTTCTGCTCTAGAAATCCTTATAAATCAAGCAGATTAATTAGAATAAAAGAATCTTCAATAATCTGTGCCCAACATTTACTGAAAATATACTTCCTTAGTCAGGGATTCTCTAGAGAACCAGAACAAGTAAGATATACATACATAAACACTGCTAGGCCTACACTAAAAACTTTGGAGATATATGTATCTCCTGCACAGTACTAACAGTTAAGAGCTTTGCTACTAAATGAAAAGCTGGCAGTTTGAATCCACCCAGAGATGCCTCAGAAGAAGCCTTGGAATCTAATTCCCAAAGGTCACATCCATTGAAAACCCTATCGAACACAGTTCTTCTCTGCAACAGATGGGGTCACTATGAGGTGGAAATGACTCAACAGCAACTGGTTAACTGGTTCAGAGAGAGAGAGAGATTTTAAGGAAATGACTCCAGTGACTGTGGCAGCTGGCAAGTCCAAACCCATAGGTCAGAAGACAGGCTAGAAATTCCAGCAGTCTTCTGTCCCCAAGCTTGGCTGATCAGGTGGTGGAGGAGAGGAAGGATTTCTGGCACAATATCTATTTATATTCTAGAGGCAGAATTCTCTTTTGAGAAACCTCCAGTTTTGTTCTTAAGTCCTTCCACTGATTGGATGAGGCCTACTCACACTATGGAGGGTAATCTGCTTTACTTAAATGCTAATTGCATAAATCCTTCATTGCAACATCTAGACTAGTGCTTGCCTAAAGAAATGGTACCATAGCCTAGCCAAGTTGACACATAAAATTAACCATCACAGTAGTGAATGCTCAACTTCATTAAAATACACATTCCTCCTCTGGTAAAGCACAAAAGGCCCATAAGCAGGAGGGGCTCATTTCCTCTTTCAGAGCCATTAACACTAGAAAAAGATTCGCATTTAACCACCCTAAGTGGTACACTGGAAACCCTGGTGGCATAGTGGTTAAGAGCTATGGCTGCTAACCAAAAGGTCGGCAATTCAAATCCACCAGGCTTTCCTTGGAAACCTTATGGGGCAATTCTACTCTGTCCTATAGGGTTGCTATGAGTCAGAATTGATGAGTCGGAATCAACTTGACGGCAACAGGTAACTGGTACACTGCTGGCACAAGAGTTAAGTGCTCTCTGCTAAACAAAATTTTGTCAGTGTGAACCTACCCAGCTGCTCTGCAGGACAAAGACCTGGTCATTTGCTTCCATAAAGATTATAGGCAAGAAAACCCTATGGGGTAGTTCTACTTTGTAACACATGGGGTCGCTATGAGTAGGAATTGACTCAAAGGTACCCAACAACTGTTATACCAAATGGGGAAATCATCATAGATGTGAAGCCTCAGGGCAGGCTTTTCCTAGCATCATCCAGAAGCATCACCCCCTGAGGGAATTCATAAGATAATGAGCACAGTAATTGTGTAATAGTCTCAAGAATGGAAAAGGTAGATGACAGAAGATGTAGTTCTGAAAAGGAAGAAAGAATTTTTGTAATCTCTCTGGCAATACAGGTTAGAGAAATCTAATTATAGTAAAAATATCAGAACTTGTTGACGTATTTTAGATTTGTAATACTTTTTGCACAGAAGGCCACTGTGGGAGCTCCGCACATGACTAGGCACTGATTACCTGAGTTGGGCCTCTCAATATTCACTTTTGGCTCTGGGACAGGTCCTACTGAACTGTTGAGTTTTTAAACTTAGTTTCTAAATCACTTCTTTTCCCCCTGTATGCAGGGTGCAGAGAGATGCATGTGGACACCGCTAAGCCTACACTAAAAACTTTGGTGAAATCTAAACTGATTTTCTCTGCCAACATTTTAGAAGACACATGGCATCTATAGAAAGAGGAACTCTACCACACATGTGGTGAGGTGACAGATGACAGGATTCTGATGCAGTAGTACTAAGAGTGGTGGATGTTAAGTTTAAAAAAAAAAAAACTTAAAAAAACTCTAACATAATATTCATACATAAAACTTAAAAATCATTAGGGTGCAGCTTGAAGAATGATCAAGTTAACACACCTGTGTATCTTGAACCGAAATCAAGAAATTGGATAGTACCCAGAAGTCCCCTCGTGAACTGTTTCAGTCATAGTGCTCCCAAAGGTAACCACTGTCCTAACATCTAACACCATATCCTAGCTTGGCCTGTTTTTGGATCTTATATAAATGAGTTCATACAAGATATATTCTTTGCTTCTGGCTTCTTTCACCCCATATTGTATTTATGAGATTCATCAGCGTTATTGTATGCACCAGTAGTTTGTTAATTCTCATTGCTGTGTAGTATTCTACTGATGGACATTCGGGATATTCCCAGTTTAGGGTTACTATTACAAAGAGTATGAACATTATTGTACATGTCTTTTGGTGGGAATATATACACATTTCCATTGAGTGTATAGGAATATAGGAGTGGAATGACTAGGTCATAGGACGTGAATATGTTCAGCTTGAGTAGATACTACCAGTTTTCCAAAGTCCTGGCACCAACTTACATTCTGACCAGCACTGTAGTATGGTTCTAGTTGATCTGTATCCTTGACAAAGCTCGTTATTGCTTGTTTTTTCCATGTTAGCCTTTCTGATGAGTATGTACTATTATTGCATTGTGTTTTTATTTGCATCATTCTGATTACTGATAAAGATGAGCATCTTCTCATATCACTACTGGCTTTTGGATATTCTGTTTTTTTTTAATTTATTGTGCTTTAGGTGAAGGTTTACAGCTCAAGTTAATTTCTCATACAAAAATTTATACCCATATTGTTTTGTGACATTAGTTGCAATCCCCACAATATGACAGCACACTTCCTCTTTCCACCCTGGGTTCCCTGTGTCCATTTAACCAGTTCCTGTCCCTTCCTGCTTTCTTATCCTGCTTTTGGACAGAGCTGCCCATTTGGATTTGTATATCTAATTGAACTAAGAAGCACATTCCTCACGTGTATTATTTTTTTGTTTTATAGTCTTGTCTAATCTTTGTCTGAAGAGTGGGCTTCAGGAATGGTTTCAGTTCTGGGTTAACAGTGCATCCACCACCAGTGACCACCCAGACTGAGAACACAACAGAGATTCCCAGACAGAGCAGGAGAAAAATGTAGAACAGAACTCAAATTCATGTAAAAAGACCAGAATTAATGGTCTGACAGAGACTGAATATTCTGTTTTTTAATGTACCTTTTCAAACATGTTTTTGTCTATTGATTTATCTTTTTTGATATTTATTTGTATGTTCTCTTATATCTTCTGTACATGAGTCCTTTGTTGGAAATAGGAATTGAGGATAATTTTTCTAAATCCATGTCTTGCTTTTGAACTCCGTTAACAATGTCTTTTTAAGGAACTTCATTTAACATTAAAAGTGCTTAAATTGAATGTCATCTACTTTATTAATTTTTCCTGTTTAGTATTAGTGCTTTTTGTTTAAGAAATCTTTGCCTGCCCAAAGTTTATGAATATATTCTTCTGTTTTCTTCTAAAAGTTGTATTGCAACTTATTTAGATTGCAATTCATCTGGAATTGATATTTGTGAACAGCGTGAGTTAGGAGTGAAGTTTCAGGTTTTTAAAATCTATATATTTAATTTGCCCAGTGTCATTTGTTGAAAAGGCCAGCACTGCACTATAGTTAACTGATATCTCTCTTACATTCTGATGTTATCATATTTCTCAACCATCAGTTTACATTTCAAATGCTCACATGAGTGTTTCTTAATGCATTCAACAAATATGTATTGAGTGCCATCTATTTTCCAATCAGACACTCTTCTAGGTGCTAGAAATAAAATATTGAACAAAAGACTACTTTCCTAGCTCTGTGGACCTTACATTATAATTAATACAACAACACGAAAAATAAGAAATATAATACGTTACGTGGTAAGAAGTCCTATGAGAAAAAGAAATAAATCAAGAAGGAGTCTAGCAAGTACTGGTAGATCAGGAGGAAGAAACATCAATTCTAAATACAGTGTTCTAGAAGGTCCTCCTGGAGAAGATGAAATGTGACTAAATACCAGAGCAAGGTGAGGAGGGAGCTCTTCATATTTATGGGAGCAGAACAGAGTGTTCTAGGAAGATGGAGCAAGAAGAGCAATGCTCTCCCTGTGGTGGAAGCAATTATGGTGTAATGGGTTGAATGGTGACCTCCCAAAATATATGTCTAAATCCTAACCCCTGGAACCTCTGAATGTGAACATATTTGGAAAAAAGTTCTTTGATGATATGATTAAGTTAAGGATCTTTAGATGAGATAATCCTAGATTATTTAAGCAGGCCCTAAATCCAATGACAAGTGTCTTGTAAGAAAAAGGCAGAGGGAGATTTGAGACAGTCACAGAGGAGAAGGCCATGTGAAGACAAAGGCAGAGAATGGAATTGTGGAGCCACCAGAAGTTGGAAGAGGAAAAGAAGGATTCTCCCCTAAAGACTTTAGAGTGAGTGTGGTCCTGTTGACACCTTGACTTTGGTCTTCAGGTCACCAGAACTGTGAGAGAGAAATTTCTGCGGTTATAAGCCATAAATTTTATGGTAATTTCTTATGGCATCTCTAGAAAACTAATACCAATGGGATGCTTGAATAAGAGTACCAGGTCTGTGTGTCTGTAGGGGTGAGACCCAGGGGGAGGTAGTTAGGAGATATGGTTAGAAATGTAACAAGGAGCCAGGCAGGTAGGGGCTTAAGAGGTATTATAAAGACCTTAGCTTTTATTGCAAGTGAGCTGGGAAATTGTTTGGTTAACATTTTGGGATCAAGCAGCCTGGTCCACTTCCTTTTTAGAATCAGTTTTACTATCCATCTTTGTTGCTTATTTATTGGCCAGTTTTCAGTACCTAAGAACCTATAAAATCCTGTTAATAGCTGTCCTCCACATGTTCCTGTTCCATTTTTCTTTTGGGCTTAGTTTGCCATATCTGTGGCTTTAGACTTCTGTTTTGACCCTTCCTTGTCCTGACTTAACTTTGAATCACTAAGTAGAGATATTGTGTGTCTCACTTCAGCTTCAGAAGTTTTCTGAGATATCTCTCATAATTTTTAATTTTTCATATCATAAGTGAACTGAATTACAGTAGCATCTCTGAGTTTCAGTGCTATTTCACAGTCTATAATAAGATCAACTGATTCTAATTTGACATACAATACTACATACAAAGTTTCTCAACAGTGAGATGGTACCATCTGGCACACTATTAGTGCAAGACACTGAAGTTTTATGCAACATGCGTATCATTGGGATATATTACAAGTTTTGATCCAAAAGATGACATTTTAAGATCATGTTTGTCAACTTACTATAACTCATAACAATAACAGAAAAATATTATGACTTTGCAAAAAAATGAGAATAATATCACAAGATGTGTGTCATTTCTTAATGAGAATCAGTTACACCACAACTAGACCTCACTGACATCCCTAGCGGACCTGTGTAAATATCAAGGACAATGAAGAGGCTATTGTCTGCAAAATGAATTATCACAGTCATGTTATCTAGCAAGATGTCAGAAATACAGAATAAGTTTTCTGTGGCTTTTGTTGTTTTTCAAAGTTTTAAGAATTACCTTCAAAACCAGAGAATGGGTGAGATATCTTTTCCAATTCAAACTCATAATCTGTGTATCAACTTTTTCTTCCCCAACTGGCTAATGCCTCCTGTGCCGAACTTATTCAAAGTCTGAGCTGTGGCTATTTGGTAGTAAGCTGGCCTAAACCTTTGGGTCTTCTGTGTTTGATTTTTCCTTGCAGTCCTGAAAGATGTGATTTATTGAAGTTCTCAGTTTCACCTTAATTTATTTTGTTTCATATATGAGAATTGGAAAATCCTAAAGATTACACAAAAATATATTAGTAGGAGAAAAACCTAAAACAAAAATGTTGAGTCAGTGGTTTTAGAAAGGTATATTATTTATTTGAATTTTTTGAAGTTAAGACAGCGTTATTTTTCTGTACATAAGTTATTTGAAAAATATGCTTACTGAAATAACCTACAACATGTTTTTTTTTTACCCCCAGAATGCTGTGAAAATAGCCAGATGTGAAAGCTGATTTTTCTACTTTTCTGGGGAAGTTTCTTCTCTTTTTTTTTTTTTTTTACATAACTCTAAAGAGATAGTACGGTCAGGAAAATGATGATTTTGTTAAAGTAGCAGATGAACTCACCTTGAAAATCTGTAGTTCTTTTTTCCTGATATTTAGAAGTAAAGAAGATTATAATGTATGAAAAGAAAAGTATACTGTAAATTTTAGTTGGTGCTTCTATCTGGAAAACAGTAGATATTCTTAAGATTAATGTGGTTAAATTTTCTAGTCTGTGGTCAGAATGATGCAGTAACAAAAAGTATTAAATTCATTTTAGAGATTACATCAGCTATTGACCTCATGTTTTTCCATGCTCTCATGAACTTATTTACTAGCTGTCTTTTTCCTGCTAAGGATTTGTTGTGAGAGATAGGTATAGGGAACAAAATTCTAAAAAAGAGAACTAAATACATTTATGGAAAGATGAAGGCTAAAATGTATTCTTGTCTCTTTAAATATCATATACCTTGAGCCTTCAATTTTGACATTCTTTCCTGCTATATAAAACTAGCATATTGGCCCAAACTTTTATCAGGGAGAAAAAAAGATATGACACATTAATTGTGCCTTAGGTGACCTTGTTTTCTTTCTCTATTAAATTTTTTTCTGTAGCAAAGGGGAATAAATTTTAAATAAAGTATTGACGTATAACTTCACAAAGTTTAGAAGAAAGGTAATGAACTGATAATTAATATTTATTTTTCTATATAAATATTATATAAATGTTTATGAATATGATATAAAATAAGATTCACATGTATTAAGAGTTATAAAAGAACATCTAGGTCCCTAGGTGGTACAAATGATTGGCGCTTGACTACTAACCTAAAGGTTGATGGTTCAAACCCACCCAGCAGTACCACTGAAGAAAAGGTCTGGAGATCTGCTTCCATTAAGATTACAGCCAAGAAAACCCTACGGAGCAGTTCCACTCTGTAACACATGGGGTAACCATGAGTCAGAACTGACTCAGCTTCAACCAGCAACAACAAAGTAGGATGATAATTATTGTTATTATTCCAATACTAACTATGGAATGAAAAGTATTATGTGGATTATTATTGTAACATGGATAATGACCAAAAAATCTTAGGGAGAAGGAAAAATGAACCAAAAAAGGAAGGATTTTACACAATACTACTATCAATGTAGATGTAATATGGATCATCTCGAGAAAGAACATGGCACAGCTTCCTTTTGTTTCTTTCTCTTAAAACACCATAGTTTCACTGAACAAACTTTGATGATACCCTCTTCTGTCCCAGACAGTGTGGTGAATGTATGGATGAAAAAGATATATTCTTTCCCCGAGAAGTTGACAGCTCTGTAATACTTCTCTTTTGTATTAAACTTCAAAGCCCATGTTTCTCCTTGCATCGCCTCCAATTTAGCAAATACGGTTCTAAAGTTAAATAGAGTTAAATATTTCGCTCAGCCTCCTGCACATGAGATGACTTCCTCCAACCTCTGTGATGACAAGATCAAACTGGGTTTGGGATCTATTTGACCTATCAGATACCCAACAAAATGACTAACATATAGTAGTCATTGGATAAACGCTCATTATATAAATAGGTTGTTGGACTCTCCAATGGGCAGCTACAGTTGTTAAAAACACTTCTTTGTGTTTAGGAATAAATATTAGATTGTTGTTTTTAGGTCCCATCAAGTAGGTTTCAACTCATAGCAACCCTAAGTACAACAGAATGAAACACTGCCCAGTCCTGTGCCATCCTCACAATTGTTGCTAAGTTTGAGTCCATTGTTGCAGGCACGATGTCAATCCATCTCATTGAGGGTCTTCCTCTTTTTTGCTGACCCTCTAACTTATCAAGCATAATGCCTTCTCCAGGGACTGGTCCGTCCTCATAACATGTCCAAAGTGCATGAGAGGAAGTCTCGACATCCTCTCTTCTAAAGAGCACTCTGACTGTACCTCTTCCAAGACAGACTTCTTCCATTTTCTGGCACTCCATGGTATATTCAATATTTTTCTCCATCACCATAATTCAAAGCCATCAGTTCTTCTTCTGTCTTCCTTTTTTGTTGTCCAACTTTCACGTACTTATAAGGCAATTGAAAATATCATGGCTTGGGTCAGGCACACTTCAGTCCTCAAAGTGACATTTTTGCTTTTCAACACTTGAAATAGATCTTTTGCAGCAGATTTTCCCAATGCAATATGTTGCTTGATTTTTTGACTGCTGCTTCCATGGGCATTGATTGTGGATCCAAGTAATATGAAATCCTTGAACACTTCCATATTTTCTCTGTTTCACATGATGTTGCTTATTAGTCCAGTTTTTAGGATCTTTTTTTTTTCTTTATGTTGAGGTATTATCCATACTGAAGGCTGTAGTCCTTGATCTTAGTCAGTAAGTGCTTCAAGTCACCTTTGCTGTCAGCAAGCAAGGTTGTGTCATCTGCATATCACAGGTTGTTAATGAGTTTTCCTCCAATCCTGATGCTGCATTCTTCTTCAGATGCTTCAGCTTCTCAGATTATTTGCTCAGCACACAGATTGAACAAATATGGTGAAAGAATACAACCCTGACACACGCCTTTCCTGATTTTAAACCATGCAGTATCCACTTGTTCTGTTCAAATGACTGCTTCTTGGTCTATGTGCAGGTTCCTTATGAGAACAATTAAATGTTCTGGAATTCCCATTCTTCACAATGTTATCCTAAATTTGTTATAATCTACACAGTTGAATACCTTCGCATCGTCAAATAAAACACACGTAAACATCTTTCTGGTATTCTCTGCTTTCAGCCAAGATCCATCTGACATCAGCAATGATATTCCTCATTCCATGTCCTCTTCTAAATCTAGCTTGATTTTCTGGTAGTTCCCTGTTGATGTACTGCTACAACTGCTATTGAATGATCTTCTGAAAAATTTTACTTATGTGTGATATTAATGATATTGTTTGATAATTTCCGCTTTTTGTTGGATCACCTTTCTTTGCAAAGGGCACAAATATGGATCTCTTCCAGTCAGTTGGCCAGGTAGTTGTTTTCCAAATCTTGGTATAGACAAGTGATCACCTCCATCTCTGCATTCATTTGTTGAAACATTTAAGTTGGTATACTGTCAATTTCTGGAGCCTTGTTTTTCTCCAGTATCTTCAGTGCAGCTTGGACTTCTTCCTTTAATACCATTGGTTCTTGATCATGTCCTACCTCCTAAAATGGTTGAACACCCACCAATTCTTCTTGGTACAGTGACTCTGTGTATTCTTTCCATCTTATTCTGATGCTTTCTTTGTCATTCAATATTTTGTCCTTAGAATCCTTCAAAATTGCAACTCAGGGCTTGAAGTTTTTCTTCAGTTCTTTTGGCTTGAGAAATTCCAAGCAAGCTTTCCCTTTGGTTTTCTAACTCCAGATCTTTCCACATTTCATTATAATACTTTACTTTGTCTTCTCGAGCCTCCCTTTGAAATCTTCTGTTCAGCTCTTTTCATTTAATGATTTCTTCTGTTCGCTTTAGCTACTCTACATTCAAAAGCAAGTTTCAGAGTCTCTTCTGACATCCATTTTGGTCTTTTCTTTCTTTCCTGTCTTTTTTATGAACTCTTGCTTTCTTCATGTATTATGTCCTTGATGTCATTCCACAACTTATCTGGTCTTCAGTCATTAGTGTTCAATGTTTCAAATCTATTCTTCAGATAGTCTCCAAATTCAGATGGGATCTACTCAAGGTCATATTTTGGGTCTTGTGGACTTGCTCTAATTTTCCTTAGCCTTATCTTGAACTAACATATGAGCAATTGATGGTCTGTTATGCCATCAACCACTGACCTTGTTCTAGGTGATGATGTTGAGCTTTTCCATAGTCTCTTTCCACAGATGTATTCATTTTATTCCTGTGTATCTGGTGAGATCTATGTGTATAGTCACCTTTTATGTTGTTGAAAACAGTACTGGCAATGAATAAGTCATTGGTTTTGCAAAATTCTACCAGGTGATCCCTGGCGTATTTTCCAACTACTGATTCTTCTTTGTTTCCAATTTTCACAATCCAAGCACCAATAATTATCAATTCATCTTGATTGCATGCTTAATCAATTTAAGACTGCAGAAGTTGATAAAAATCTTCAATTTCTTCACCTTTGGCATTAGTATTTGATGCATAAATTTGAATAATAGTCATATTAACTGGTCTTCCTGGTAGGCATATGGATATTATCCTATCACTGACAGTGTTATACTTTAGGATAGATCTTGAAATGTTCTTTTTGATGGTGCATGTAATGCCATTCCTTTTCAGTTTGTCATTCCTGGCATAGCAGACCATGTGATTGTCTGATTCAAAATGGATAATACCAGTCCATTTCATCTCATTAATGCCTAGGGTATCTATCTTTATGTTTCATTTCATTTTTGATGACTTCCAGTTTTCCAAGATTCATACTTTGTACATTCCATGTTCTGATTATTAATGGATATTTGCAGTTGTTTCCTTTCACCTTGAGTTGTGCCACAAACTGAGAGATGAGTGGTAGATTAGATTGTTACTTATCCAGATTAATACCTAATGCTAAATTGTTACTCATTCTAATTAATATACTCTTTTAAGTAATATATGTCTCTCATAATCTCATTTATTTTCCTTCGAAAGCTGGACATCAGCAGAATTTTCTGTAGGTAGTTCTCATCCTGAAGTCCCATGACTCTGAACAGTCATTATATGCATTTTGCAATCTTTGGGAGCCCAAGGTCCTCAATCTGTTCCCTACCCTCTGCAAAGGTAGCCCCTTCTTGCAATACCTTCTTCCACTCCTCCTTCCAAAGCAAAGTTCTTCTATCCCATTAAAATCTGTGAGAGTGAATATGTTATCTCCTGGCAACCAGAATGATACAATAATCATATAGAGTATATCATAATGTGACACATAATATATGACCTCAACAAAAACAGTGCTTTCATGTCTGCACACAATTCTTAAGGAACAAACCTAATGAAGCAATTTCAGTAGTTAGAGTAGGCAGTGGAGGAAATAAGTTCAATTAAAATATTATTTCAAGGAGCAGCTTCTGACTTTAGCCAATTGTGAAGTTATGCTCCCTGCATTATCCAAACAGAGAATATTATTCATTATCCAAATAGGAAATAGATGGAAATTCTCCCAAACCCATCATTCTTACAGCATCCTTTCTTCTTTTCCTTCATCCCGTGTGATGGTTACGATTGTGTGTCAACTTCTCAGTGTTTATATGTGATCACTCCTATGATTGAATCTGCTGTGAGTAGCCCATCATTTGAAAGGGGATTTCCTTAAGGTTGTGGCCTGCATCTGAATATAAGCAGACATGCTGGCTTTTTGCTCGCTCAGGATTCTGCGGCTGCCCCCTGCTTGTCTGACCTCCAGTTCTTGAGACTTGAGCTATTGCTTATCTGCCGATCTTGGGATTCATCAATCTTCACAGCCTTTGAGTGGAGCCCTGCTCACCGACCTGCCGATCTTGGGTTTGCCAACCCCTGCAGCTATGAGAATCAGGAGAAGCCTTGTGGTCTTGCCTGCCAATTGTGGGATTCCTTGATATTCATAGCCTGTGAGCAAGAACCCTGCTTTCCAACCTGCCGATCTCGGGTTTGCCAGCCCCTGCAGCTACGTGAATTGGGAGAAACCTCTATCCTAATCCATGGACTTGGGACATTCCAGCCTCTACTATCGTGTGAGCTGTTTCTTTGATATAAATCTCTCTATATATACACTTATACGCTTTATTGGTTTTGCTTCTCTAGAGAACCCAGCCTAAGACATCCTACCTTCAGTTTTGAAAGGTCAGTTCTGTTATTGCCATCATCCTTTAATGGGCAATAAGACACTTCATAGAATGTTTGACAGGAGCTTTACACAATACTTCTATTACTAATGACAGTACTAATAACAGCAGTAACAATAATAGGTAAAATTTATTAAATGTTCAGTATGTGCTGGTCATGCTTTAAATTCTTTTATATGTATTGCATCAGATGATCCTCATAAAAATCCTATTGTTGACGTAAGAACTATTATATCCCCAAACTATTGTATTCCCATTTTACAGATGAGGAAATTGAAGCACTGAGTAATTATGTTAATTGGTCAAGACCACACAATTAGAATTTAATCTAAGAAGTATGGCTCCAAAATCCATGCTCTACCCTAAACAATACTGCTAATTTAGTGTACCAGTATCATTGAGACTCCAGCATTTAGAGGTAGGAGACAAATTGATGTGGTTATTGATGTACAATTCCTATGATAGTCCATGTACACATAGGTAGCTGTAAATGTTTATAATAACAATGATAATTCTCCCAGTTGCACTCTCTGTGACCCCTCACTTTTTCTTCCTGCTGGCTTGCCTTTGATGACTATGTATTCTGGACCTTACAGCTTTAACTTCAACTTGCTTCTCCTTGATGTTATCAAATCAACAGTTGGTTCAGTGCCCTCCCTCATTCTATCAGAGGCTATTACAAACTAACCTCAATTTCCTTGGTATTCTTACCTTATCCTCATGTTTACTCTCAGTAGATAAACACATGTCATTTCACAAATAAAGCAAAAACTATAAAGTATAAATGGCCTTGACATCTCCCTACTTATCCCACCCCTAATCCCCCAAACTCACCTTCATCACCACTCATTTTTTTTCTCTGTCTCATAAGAAGTGGCAACCCTCTTCCTCACCAAAGAATTAACCTGGCCTCTTGATTCCATTCCCTTCTTCATAATCTTAATTGGCCCATTTGCCTCTCTCGAGTCATATTTAACATCTCCCTCTCTGCCATCTTTATTTTTTTAGGTCAGCAAACATATTAAATTACATAGGAAAAAAATCCAGTCTATCCAAATCACCAATAAACTGTCTTCTTCTTGCCTTCACAGCCAAGCATTTTAAAATCATAGATTACTCTTCCACTTCCTAATCTTTCATAAACCCTTGAATACATTCAGAATTTGGCTTCTGTCTTCACCACTTTATGGGAATTGCTTTTACTAAGAGTGATATTATCTTCTAATTGCTAAGTCTACTGGTTACTTTTTTATTTTTTGTCTACATATCATCTCAGTTATATTTGACTGTAGAGAGATGTGTTCTTCAAACTCTTCCCTTTAGTTTTCTTTGTAGAAATAAGAATATGCCTCTTATATTTTTGAAACTTACAATTTTATATAATTTGCTTCTTCTTGGTCTATCTTAAAACCCAGTATTTCCTTGGTTCCATCCTTGGACTTCTTCTCTTCTTACAACAGTCTCTCCCTGTTTATGTCCTTGTGGATTCCTATTTATCCCCTTTAAGACTATGCTTTAGTTTCACCTATTTTATGACACCTGTATTAGTTTTTTATTGCTGCCATAACAAATTAGCATAAACTTAGAGCCTTAAACAACACAAATTTATCATCTTACAGTTCTGTAGGTCAGAAGTCTGACAATGGTTTCACTGGACTAAAATCAAGGTGTTAAGCAAATACTTCAGCTAAGGATAATTTTAATGATGAGTTCTCTAATTGGACAAGTAATTGTAAATATCCTAAATCTGAAGTTATAGTCCAAAGGTATATATGATGTTTTTAAATTCAATTTATACAAATGTGTGTGAAAACTCAATCTTTTTCCCTTGAAAATGCTATATACTCACTTTAAAAGAAACCTTTAGATCAACAGAGCCATATTAGTGGTGCCCCACATTAAATGGTGGATTTTAAAATATGTGCATTCTGTTTTCCTATTAGTAGCATTTTCAAAAGGATTTCCAGATTCAAAAAATGGGAAGGAAAGTATAACTCTGAGTGGTCTTTGTCAACTGAATTTTATTTTATTCACTATAAAATGAAACTTGATTAAATAGTTCCCTGGAACCCTCTCATTCCTCAAATGATTAATTCTATGTCAAATGTAGAAAGAAGTCATCTTATTAAAGGTAACTGTGCCATTTTTAAAGGATGCAACTTCTCAGAAACTGGCACTAAATATTTTATATATAAACACATAATAAGTCAAAAACAGAACTAGTTTATGTTTATTTACTTGAGGGCTAAGGAACAAAATCATTTAAGCATATATATCTTTTATAATTTATTAAATTATTTTAGCAATTGAAATGCTGAATATCTGGATAGAGAATATAGAGGAGTCCTGTTACTTAATTAAACAAAAAAGATGTGTAAAATACTAACACATATCTACTGAAAAGTGAATAATGTCATCAGATTTTTGTTCAAATATTTTAATTTTTTTCTTCATATTCACTTGGTTAGTAAATAAAGTTGTTAGAAAAGAAGTTTTGGGATAGAGTCTTTATTCAAAACAATTTTCCTTTACCTAAAAGTAGAACTGTAACTTGACAAAATTGTTAAAATGAAATATCAAATCTTGTTTTCAGCAATTTAACATTATCTTTGTAACACATTAAGATTAATTTCTTACACATTCTAGGATTATAATTTTATATTTATTATTAAAAGTATATTTATTTACTTAAATTTATATATATATGATTATATACACCAGCTTCTCAGATCACAAAATGGAGGATGACTGCATCATTACATAACTGCAGAATTATATCATTACAAAGCTGCCAACTTACATCATTACATAGCTGCCAAACCACTAAGAATCATGGTTCAGCCAAGATGACACATAACCTTAACCATCAAAGCCACCATTACTCTGGCCCCACACCTTGGCCTTCATTACTGCCAGACGTATGTTGTTAATGTGCAAGATAGTCAGATAGTAGATTTTTTACTATGGTTGTAAATGTGAAATATCAGGTAATGAGATAGTCGATGAGTCAGGAGAAGGTGTAAAATAATGACATTTTAGGATTTCTCAGATAAAATTCATATTTTTTACATAAAATAGTTTTAAAATTATTATGAAAGATCAGAATATAGCTTCATTCACTTGATTTTTCAGGGTACATTATGTTTTATTTATAATATTTCTGTTAATCAACTAAGTTAATGACGTTTGATGATTGTACATAATAAGGTAGCATTAAAGCACGCATAACGGTGATTATTAATTATAGAGGATGTAATATGATCTGAATCCAACAGAATGAAATAAAGGAATAAAATGAAACTAGTGAAAGAATATTTGAAGGACAAAAGGATTTAACCTTTCCTTAGTTAAATGTGGAGAATTAAAAAATACCTACATTAAAAAGGCGTCTTTCCCGCTGCTGAATACGTTTCTCAGTTCAGAGGGGATGACATTACATCTTACATCCTAGCTCTGCTGCAATCTGTTCCTGAGAGGACCATCCTTCTGTTCAGCCTGAACAACCCTGCAGTTGCTTATATGCTTATTCACAGATGTAAGTAGGAGGTTGACTACAGGTTTTCTGACTTGAATCCAAGTTAATGTGACACATTTGCAAGCAAAGCTGCACATGTTCTGGTTTAATTGGGAAATCTCTCCTTTGACTTTCAGAATAGCACAGAAGCAGAGACTCTGAGTCTAAACAGACCTAGATTCTGAGCAGACTTGATGCTGCTTGAGGATGCCTGGAGGTGTGATAAAGAAACAAGGGCTATCAAGAAGCAGGGATGGCTCTGCAAGGGATAAGAAACTGTCATTCTTTGTAAGTTCAATGTATAGCAATAATGGGCAATGGGAAACTTGGGAAGAATCCGTTGGTTTTACATGGACTCTAGATGATCCACAATGTACTAATGGTACAAAATAATTAGGATGTCCTTTGTTCCTATAAGCTGGACATTCTTCTACAATTCATGAGCTATCCTAGCTGATTTCATGTGATATTTTTGGACCCCAGAATTATTTACACAATTGAGATGGTATTTGCCAGTTGGAAATTTAAAAGGCCTGAGGCGTAAATCAGGTATTGGACTTCATTCATACTTCTTTCTAGCTCTTAATCAAGACACTCTCAAGCTATGCTGGACATTGCACAATGTTTACAAGTGCAAAATGTACTGAACATGTGTGAAGCATTTAAAAAACCTGCAACTGTGGAGCAGCACCCCAGCAAGGTTTATAATAATGCATTCTGCCTTCAAAATGTTTTGACTACTAGTGATAATTGCTTTATAAGTGAAAACTAGCCTCCTCAGTTCTCAGAATACTTGCTGTACTCCAAACATGTCACACCTCCACATCTTTGTTTGTGTCGTTCTTTATGCACATGTTCTCAAAGGCTGTTAAATATTTCAAGTTCCAGTTCAAATGTCATCTATTCCATGAAGCCAGCCTTGATCTCCTCCCCTCAGAGCCCATTGCCATTGAGTCAATTTCGACTCATAGCAACCCTATAGGACAGGGTAGAACTGCCCCACAGGGTTTTCAAGGAGCGGCTGGTGGATTTGAACTGCTGAGCTTTTGGTTAGCAGTCATAGCTCTTAACACTGCACCACCAGGGCGCCTTGATTCCCTCAGTAAATATTAATCTGTACTCCCATAGCACTTTCTGTTTGTCTATTATATCATGCATCATAATCTGAATTGTGTAATTGTTGTATAGTTGTTTGTATTTTCTACTAGATTCTGATACCTTATATCTCTTTGTGTGACTCTGTTTCTAGGTAAAGGATCTTAAATAGAGAATGCTGCTGTAGGTTGAATTGTGTTCCCCAAAAGCACATGTTGAAGTCCTAACTGCCAGTACCTGTGTATGTGACCTTACTTGGAAATATGGTCTTTGCAGATCTAATCAAGTTAAGAAGAAGTCATACTGGATTAGAGTCAGTTCTAATCCAATGAATGATGTCCTTATACAAAGGCCATGTGAAAACACAAGGACCCAGAAATTCATAAGAAAAGTGTCATATAATGATGGAGGCAGAGATTGGAATAATGCAACTGCAAGCAAAGGAACACCAAGGACTGCTAGCAACCACCAGAAGCTAGGAGACAGGCATGGAGTAGATTCTCTCAGAGACTCAAAAAGAAACCAACCTTGCCAACACTTTGATTTCAGACTTATAGCCCCTAAAACTGTAAGATCATAAGTTTCTGTTGTTTTAAGTCACCCAGGTGGTAGTAGTTTGTTATGGAAGCCCTAGGAAATGAATAGCTATGCTTTCAATAAATGCTTAATGAGTTGAATTTCAGGTATTCATGAAATGCAAATTCCACTAGAGTTTTATATGATTTGCACATTGAGTTTTAAAAATTAGTAGAGTTTTGTTCAAGGTAAAGTCATGGAAGCTCCTTGAACAAATCCAAACTCCCTTAGGGACTGAATTGCTGGGCTGAGGGCTGTGGAGACCATGGTCTCATGGAACATCTAGCTCAATTGGCATAACGTAGTTTATAAAGAAAATGTTCTACATTCTACTTATATGAGTAGTGTCTGGGGTCTTAAAAGCCTGTGAGAAGGCATCTAAGATATGCCACTTGTCTCACCCCTTCAGGAGTAATGGAAAATGAAAACAAAAGACACAAGGGAAAGATGAGTCGAAAGGACTAATAGACCACAAGTACTAGAGCCTCCACCAGACTGAGTCCAGTACAGCTAGATGGTGCCCAGCTACCACCACTGACTGCTCTGACAGGGATCACAAAAGAGGATCCCGGACAGAGTTGGAGAAAAATGTAGAACAGAATTTACTAACTCACCAAAAAAGACAAAACTTACTGGCCTGACAGAGGCTGGAGAAACCCTGAGACTATGGCCCCAGAACACTCTTTCAGCCCATAATGAAGTCACTCCAGAGGTTCACCTTTTAGCCAAAGATCAGCAAAGATTAGACAGACTCATAGGACAAAATGAGGGCACACCAGAGCAGGGGCAAGGACTAGAGGGCAATAGGCAACAGAATAGCTGGTAATAGGGAACCCAAGGTAGAGAAGGGAAAGTACTGACATGTCATGGGTTTGTTAACCAATGCCATAAAACAATAGATATACTAACTGTTTAATGAGAAGCTAGTTTGTTCTGTAAACTTTCATCTGAAGTTCAATAAAAAAAATTAGTAGAGTTTTTATAATTCTTATAATATTTTGTACTTGTTTATCCCTTTAAAGTTTGGAAAATATCTCTTTAATAAATATGTATGTGTAAATGTAAGAGACCAATAATAAATCTCAGCCACTAAAACTAGAATAGGCGATGAGCATTGTTACCAGGGAAAGAAAAAGAAATCATCTACAAAATGGGAAAATATTAAATTTTTAGGGAGTACTCAGAATATAAATTGTTCATCATCCTGACGTATGAATATTTGGGAAATCTAATGAGAGAGAGATATAAGAAAGAGAGAAAAAAAATGTTCCTTAAAATAGCAAAGAGGAGACAGTATTTCCATTCACATCACCCTTTAAGTTTTCCTTCTGAATTTACATGAGAGGAGAATCTCATGAAAAAGTGCAAGTTTTTCCAGTAATATGAAATAACATAGAAGAGAAATAGAGCACTTACTTCCCAGTCATGCTGTGAGAGGTAAGCTCTAAGGGGTCCTAAGATGTACTTCAGCAGATCCCAAGGGAAAGAGATGAAGAAGTAGGATTACAGATGTCTCCCCGGAAACACACACGCATCACACGCATACATTCATGTCTACTTTAAATATGGCAAATCAACTTTTATTTAAGTATGTTGAGCTCCTACAAAGAATACATTTAAAAAATTATTCCTTGACCTAAAATATACAATTTTGAAAAATATCTAAAGACAACAAAAATAAAATCAGATAATTCTTAGGTAATTTTAAATATTAAAATTTAAATTTAATTATTAAAATTCCAGCCTGAAATTGATCAAGTATGCAATCAAGATGCATTGATAATTACTGGTAATTGGAATGCAAAAGTTGGAAACAAGGAAGAAGGAACAGTAGTTGGAAAATATGGCCTTGGTGATAGAAACGACACCAGAGATCACATGATCAAATTTTGCAAGACCAACAACTTCTACGTTGCAAATACCTTTTTTCACCAACATAATGGCAACTATAACATGGACCTCTCCAGATGGAATATATGTGAATCAAACTGACAACATCTGTGGAAAGAAGAGATGGAAAAGCTCAATATCATCAGTCAGAATAAGGCCAGGGGCCGACTGTAGAAAATACCATCAATTGCTCATATGCAAATTCAAGTTGAAGCTGAAGAAAATTAGAACAAATCTACAAGAGACAACATATGACATTGAGTATATTCCACCTGAACTTAGAGACTATCTCAAGAACAGATTTGACTCGTTGAACACTAATGATCAAAGACCAGATGAGTTGTGGAATGACAAGGACATCATATATGAAGAAAGCAAGAGGCCATTACAAAGACAGAAAAGAATTAAAAGGTCAAAATGGATGTCAGAAGAGACTCTGAAACTTGCTCTTGAATGTAAAGTAGCTAAAATGAAAGGAAGAAATGATGAAATAAAAGAGCTGAACAGAAGATTTCAAAGGGCAGCTTGAGAAGACAAAGTAAAGTATTATAATGACATGTGCAAAGATCTAGACATGTGCAAAAATCTTTGGCATTTCTCAAGCAGAAAAACTGAAGAGAAAATTCAAGCCTCGAGTTGCAATATTGAAGGATTCTACAGGGAAAATATCGAACAATGCAGGAAGCATCAAAACAAGATGGAAGGAATACAGAGAGTTACTGTGCCAAAAAGAACTTGTTGATGTTAAACCATTTCAGGAGGTAGCACATGATCAAGAACTGATGGTACTGAAGGAAGAAGTCCAAGCTACACTGAAGGCATTGGCAAAAAACAAGGCTCCAGGAATTGATGGAATACCAATTCAGATGTTTCATCAAACGGATGTAGCCCTGGAAGTGCTCATTCATCTACCAAGAAAATTGGAAAACAGCTACCTGCCCAACTGACTGAAAGAGATACATATTTGTGCCCATTTTGAAGAAAGGTGAATCAACAGAATGTGGAAATTATTGAACAGTATCATTAATATCACTTGCAAGTAAAATTTTTCTGAAGACCGTTCAAAAGTGATTGCAGCAGTACATCAACAGGGAATTGCCAGGAATTCAAGCCTTATTCAGAGGAGGATGTGGAATGAAAGGTATCATTGCTGATATCAGATGGATCCTTGTTGAAATCAGAAAATACCAGAAAAAATGTTTACCTCTGTTTTATTGACTATGCAAAGGTATCTGACTGTGCAAATCACAACAAATTATGGATAATATTGTGAAGAATGGGAATTCCAGAACACATAACTATACTCATGAGAAACCTGTACATAGATCAAGAAGCAGTCATTCAAACAGAACAAGTGGATACTGTGTGGTTTAAAATCAGGAAAGGTGTGCCTCAGGATTGTATCCTTACACCATACTTATTCAATCTGTATGCTGGGCAAACAGTCTGAGAAGCTGGACTATATGAAGAAGAACAGGGTATCAGGACTGGAGGAAGACTCATTAACAACCTGAGATATGCAGATGACACAATCTTGCTGAAAGTGAAGAAGACTTGAAGCATTTATTGATGAAGATCAAAGACAACAGCCTTCAGTATGGATCACACCTCAACATAAAGAAAACAAAAATCCAATAAGCAACTTTGTGATACACAGAGAAAATACTGAACTTGTCAAGGACTTCAGTTTACTTGGATCCACAGTCATCACCTATGGAAGCAGCAGTCAAGAAATCAAAGGAGACTTCCAGGCAACATGGTGTTATAGACAGAAGTACCATGCCGTCGGTCCACAGCAAAGATCCGAAAAACTGAGTCAAACAGAGACACACATCAATCCTGAAACCCTAAGCAACAAATGAAGAGATAAAGAACTCAGCCAAGCACTGAACGGAATAAGAAACTGACAGAGAACAGACATCGAGGAGAGATACATGCAGAGGTCCCTTATCAGCTAATGCAGCATGGATCCTCCATCCTGGACTCCAGCTGGAGATGGGCAACAGGTGGTACGAGAAAGCAGGTTCACAGATCTCCCAGCAGAAGAAAGAACAACCGGTAACCAGCGATATAGACTTTCCAATCCCCCACCCTTCTTCACCCCACACCTGGCCCCCTCTGCTTCCTGCGGCCACAGTCTCTTGACCAGGAAGCACTGGCTTCCATCCACAGTGGCTGGCTCTCTGAGTGCCATTTGTTGGCTGCTGGTGTTGATTTTTTCCAATTCTTTAGATTTATTCCTTACCTCTCACCACCTCCTGCTCCTTTCTCTCAAATACCTGGCTCCGTGTGCCACCTTTGCTTCTTTCTGAAAGGCTGAGAAACACCAATCAACTGTGAAACTGTTTCCTGGCCCATGCCACCACGCTGGTGGGACCCTCAAGGCTTTTTTGTTTGTTTGTTTGCTCTGTTTTGATTTGTTTGTTTTCTTTTTCTTTTCTAGTCTTGGGAGCCCCTTCTACCTGGGCAGTGCTGCACAGTTTGGGAGCTACTCCCTTACTCTGCAGAGAGGTGTAGTGGCATCCCTAGGGGCATTTCTTCTTTCTAGCTTTTTTTTTTGTTTGTTTCTTTGTTTTGTTTTCTTCTCTCTCTTTATCTCATTCCCTCTTTCTTCATTTCTCAGTTTCTTGTCTCTCAATACTTACCTTTTTTCCTGTTTCCTGTGTGATGCCTCTAAGCCTTCTAGCCAGGCTGTACTTCACAGCCTGGGAACAACTTCCCCAGTCCTCACATCAGCATTGGTGGGATCACTGGGGGCTTTCCTTATTTTTTTCTAATTTATATTTATTCGTTTTTATCTTTTACCCTTTTTCTTTTTTCCTTTTTTTCCATTTCTCAGTCTCTCATCTCGTCACTCCAACAGCAAGCTCCTTTAGCACTCTTTTTTGTTTGTTTGTGTGTATGTTTTTGGGTACTGTTCTTTTCTCCTCTTTCCCATATCCATTTTAGCTCCAAACATCACAATCTCCTCCCTCCTTCTTGTCTACCTGCACTGTGTGCTGAACATCACACCCCCAAGCAGAACAGGCACAGCCTACTGGAACCTGCCTTGGACTGATTCCCCACCCACCCTGTCGGCCTTAGTACGTGCCACAAACAATCCATCACAGCAACTCCTCTTCACCTGGACCAGATCTGCTGTACTGTACCTGAATGACTGACCCTGCCCATTGGAGAAAGAGTTGAAAAGTATCATGCCCACAGACAAGCAAACAACATGGAACACATAGCCCACATGCTCAGACATAACCAAATAAAACAGAAGTAAGAAAAAAAAAATCTAAAATCAATAAACAAGGAAAATAACTACTGAATGAATTGAAGACAGCAGACAATATCAAAATATATTCAAAAACAGGACAGGATGGTTCAAGTAGGCATCTGAAATAAAATACCAGGTGACTTTCCAGTAGAAGAAAAGGCACTAGATCTACCTGATAGGGAATTCAAAACTCTAATAGTCAGATCTATCCAAGAGTTGAAATAAAAAGCAGACAAAAATGAGGAAAAAATAGACAAATTCATGGAAAATGCAAAAAATACATGCAAAATACAGACAAAAAAAAAAAGGGAAGAATTCAGAAAATAAGAAAGGAACAAAATGCCAAAATAAATTCACAACTGGAAATCATACAAAAACAACAATTATAAATCCAAAAGATAAACAACAAGATTTCAGAAATGGACAGGGTCATAGAAGGGTTGAAACAAAGGAAGACAGGATCAGGGAAATTGAAAGAAAAACACTTGGATACAACTCTGTCTGAGGAAAAATCAGAAAAAAGAACAAAGAAAAATGAAGAAACCCTGAGAATTATGTGGGATACAATCAAAAGCAAAACTTTGTGAGTGATCTGAGTTCCAGAACAGGGGGAGAAAACAGAAAACACAGAGAGGATCATTGAAGAACTGCTGACAGAAAACTTCCCCAATATCATGAAAGATGGAAAGCTGGCCATCCAAGAAGTTCAATGAACCCCATATAGGATAGACCCCAGAAGAAAATCACCACGGCATATCATAATCATACTCGATAAAACCAAAGACAAATAAAGAATCCTGAAAGAAGCTTGAGAAAAACAAAAAGTCACATACAGAGGAGAAAGAATAAGACTAAGCTTGGATTATTCGACAGAAACGATTCAGGACAGAAGGCAATGGGATTACATATATAAAACCTTGATAGAAAAAAATTGCCAGCCAAGAATAATATATCCTGCAAAACTCTTGTTCAAATATGTTGGTGAAATTAGGACAGTTCCAGATAAACAGAAATTAAGGGACTATTTAAAAACCAAACTAAACTTACAAGACTTATTAAAGGGAGTCCTTGGATCTGAGAACAAACAACATCAGCTCACAGGCTGAATCTAGGTTGAATCTAGATAGCAGCCTAGGAAATGAACTCCCAAGGACTATCCAAAACCAAAAGAAGTACAACAGGGAACCAGAGAGGTTAATCTGTAAATGACAACACCATCAGAACAATAAAAGAGGGAATAAACAATGTAGGTATAGAATTTTCTAATGGAGAGGAAGGCAAGATGATACCAAGTAATAATAACCTGCTTCAAACCTAGGAAGATAAATTTCAAGGTAACCACAAAGAAAGTTAACAAACCTGCTCATCAGAATAAAGAACAAAAACATAAAGTCTCAGTAAAAACAAAACCTACAAAAATGAAAGAAATGAAAAAAAATCCACAAACAAAAGGAATTCAGCACAGGAGAGTATGGGGAGCAAAGAAAAAGTCAGCATCACAAAAATAGCATTATAAAATGGCAGAAATAAACTCAGATCTATTAATAATTACACTGAATGTAAATGGGCTAAATGCATCCATAAAGAGACAGAGTGACAGAATGGATTAAAAAAAAAAAATCCATCAATATGTTGTGTACAAGAGACACAATGTAGAAACAAATATGTAAATTTATTAAAAATCACATGATGGAAAAAATTCATCAAGCAAACAACTACCAAAAAAAGAGCAGGAGTGATAATACTAATCTTGGATAAAATAGACTTTAAAACAAAATCCACCATAAAAGTCAAAGAAGGACATATATAATGATTAAGGAGACAATCTGTCATGAAGACATAACCATAATAAACATCTAAACACCCAATGACAGAGCTCCCAAATACATAAAACAAACTGTAACAGCACTGAGAAGAGAAATTGACAGTTCCACAATAAAAGTAGGAGACTTGAAAACACCACTCTCGGTAAAGGACAGAATATTTAGAAAGAAACTCAACAAAGATACAGAAGACCTAAAGGGCACAATCAGCCAACTTGACCTCAAGAGACTATGTAGAACACTGCACACAAAAGCTGCAAAATACACATTCTTTTCCAATGCACACAAAAAGTTCTCCAGAACAGTCTACAACTTAGGCCACAGAGCAATCTTCAACAAGATACAAAATGTTGATAATAAAAAGAATCTTCTCTGACCGCAACACCATCGAGGTAGAAATTAACAACAGGAAGAACAAGGGAAAAACCCAAGTACATGGAAATTGAATGACACCCTGTTTCCAAACCACTGGGTAATAGAAGAAATCAGAGATGGAATAAAAAAATTCCTAGAATCAAATGGAAATGAAAACACACCATACCAAAATCTTTGGGACACAGCAAAGCCAGTCCTCAGAGGACAGTTTATAGCAATACATGCACACATTAAAAGAAGAAAGGGACAAAATGAAAACATTAACTACAAAACTTGAACAAATAGAACAGCAAAAAAAAGCCCAAGCCATCAGAAGAAAGGAAATAATAAAAATCAGAGCAGAAATAAATAAAATAGAGAATAGAAAAACAATAGAAAGAATCAACAAAACCAAAAGTTGGTGCTTTGAAAGGATCAACAAAATCGAGAAAGCACTGGTCAGATTGACAAAAGAAAAACAGGAGAGGACACAAAATCCCGAATAAGAAATGAAATGGGGTACATTAAAACAGACACAACTGAAATAAAAAGGGTCATAACAAAGTATTATGAAAAACTATACTCCAACAAATTCAAAAACCTAGAGGAAATGGATAAATTTCTAGAAACACACTACCTACCCAAACTACCACAAAGTGATGTTGAAAATTTGAACAGACCCATAACAAGAGAAGAGATTTTAAAGATAATAAAGACTCCTAACAAAAAGAGCCCTGGCCCAGATGGCTTGACTGGAGAATTCTACCAAGCATTCAGAGAAGAGTTTGCACAAGTACTACTCAAACTATTTCAGAACACAGAAAAGTAAGTAACACTTTCAAATTCATTCTATGAAGCCAGAATAACCCTGATACCAAAACCAGGCAAAGACGCCACAAAAAAAGACAATTACAGAGCAATATCTCTCATGAATATAAATGCAAAAATTCTCAACAAAATTCTAGCCAATAGACTTCAGCATCAAATTCATCAAAACAGTAATACACCATGACCAAGTAGGATTCATGCCAGGTATGCAAGTATGTTTAAACATTAGAAAATCAATCAGCGTAATCCACCACATAAATAAAAGGAAAGAAAAGAATCACATGATCATCTCTACTGAAGCAGAAAAGACATTGGACAAAATTCAACACTCATTCCTGATAAAAACTCTCAATAAAATAGGTATAGAAGGGAAATTTCTCAACATAATAAAGGGCATCTATGCAAAACAAACAGCCAACATCATACTTAATGGAGAGAGGCTGAATACATTCCCCTTGAGAACAAGAACAAGACAAGGATGCCCTTTATAACCACTCTTATTTAACATTGTGCTGGAAGTTCTAGCTAGAGCAATAAAACAAGAAAAATAAATAAAGGGCATCCAAATTGGTAATGAAGAAGTTAAACTGTCCCTGTTTGCGGACGATATGATCCTATACATAGAAAACCCTAAAGACTCTATGAGAACACTCTGGAACTATAGAAAGATTCAGCAGAGTAGCAGGATACAAGATAAACATATAAAAATCAGTTGGATTCCTATACACCAATAAAGAAAAGAATGAAAATGAAATCAGGAAAAAAATGCCATTTATAATAGCCTGTAAAAAAATAAAATACATAGGAATAAATCTAACCAAGGATGTAAAAGACCTATACAAAGAAAACTGCAAAACACTACTGCAAGAAACCCAAATGGATCCATATACATGGAAAAACATACCATGCTCATGGATAGGTAGAATCAACATTGTGAAACTGACAATTCTACCCAAAGCAATTTACAAATATAATGTAATCCAATCCAAATATCAACAACATTCTTTAAAGAGATGGAAAAACTAATAATTAACTTTATACGGGAAGAGAAATAGCCCTGGATAAGTAAAGTACTATTGAAGAAGAAGAATAAAGTAGGAAGACTCACACTACCTGACCTCAGAACCTACTATACAGCTTCGGCAGTCCAAACAGCCTGGTACTGGTACAATGACAGATACATTGACCAATGGAACAGAATTGAGAACCCAGATTTTAAATCCATCCACCTACGCTCACCTCATCTTTGACAAGAGCTCAAAGTCCATCAAATGAGGAAAAGAGAGTCTTTTTAACAAATGGTGCCTGCAAAACTGGAAGTCCATCTGCAAAAAAATGAAACAGGACCCATACTTCACACCAAAAACAAAAACTAATTCAAAATGGATCAAAGACCAAAATTTAAAGCTAAAAACTATAAAGTTAATAGAAAAAATATGATCAACACTAGAGGCCCTAAAGCATGGAGTTAACAGGATATAAACCATAACCAACAACACACAAACCCCAGAAGATAAGCTAGATAACTGTGATCTTCTAAAAATTAAACAACAAAAGACTTCACCAGAAGAGTAAAAAGAGAACCTACAGACTGGGAAGAAATTTTTGGCCATTACGAATCAGACAATGGTCTAATCTCCAAAATCTACAAGAAAATCCACACTTTTACGACAAAAAGACAAATAATCTTATTAAAAAATGGGCAAAGGAAATGAACAGACACTTCACCAAAGAAGATGTTCAAGTGGCCAACAGTCACATGAGGAAATGCTCTCAATCACTAGCCATTAGAGAAATGAAAATTAAAACCACAATGAGCATCATCTCATCCTGTCATTACTGGCACTAATCAAAAAAACTGGAAATAGCAAATGTTGGAGGGGCTGTGGGGAGATCGGAGTTCTTATGTACTGCTGGTAGGAATGCAACATGGTACAACCATTTTGGAAAATGATATGGTGCTTCATTAGAAAGCTATAAATAGAAATACCATATGATCCAGCAATCCCACTCCTAGGAATACATTCTAGCGAAATAAAAACCATCACAGGAATAGACATGCACATCCATGTTCACTGCAGCATTGTTCACAATAGCCAAAAGGTGAAAACAACCTATATGCCCGTCAACAGATGAATGGATAAAAAACTATGCTACATACACACAATGGGGTATCATGTAATGATAAAGAACTATGATGAATCTGCGAAGCATCGCATAACATGGATGAAACTGGAGGACATTATGCTGAGTGAAAAAAGTCAATCACAGAGGGACAAATATTGTATGAGACCTCTATTGTAAAAACTCATGAAAAAGTTTACACACAAAAATTAACAATCTTTGTTGGTTATGAGGGATGAAAGGGGTGGGGGTGGGGGAAACTAATTGGACAATAGATAAGTGGTAACTTTTATGAAGGGTAATACAGTACAAAATACTGGGGAAGCCAGCACAACTTGTACAAGGAAAGGTCATGGAAGCTCCATAGACATATCCAAACTCCCTGAGGGGCTGAATTGCTGGGTGGAGGGCTGTGGGGACCATGGTCTTGGGGAACATCTAGCTCAATTGGCATAACACGGTTTATAAAAAAAATGTTCTACATTCTACCTTGGTGAGTAGCATCTGGGGTCTTAAAAGCCTGTAAGCAGCCATCTAAGATACTCCACTGGTCTCACGCCTTTGGAAGCAAGGGAGAATGAAGAAAACTAGACACAAGGAAAAGATTTTAGTCCAAAGGACTAATGGACCACAACTACCATGACCTCCACCAGACTGAGTCTGGTACGACTACATGGTACCCAGAAAGAGACCAGAGTTACTGGCCTGACAGAGACTGGAGAAACCCTGAGAGTATTGCCACCGGACACCCTTTAACTCCATACTGAAGTTACTCTCGAGGTTCACTGTTCAGCCAAAGATTAGACTGTCCCATAAAACAGAATGAGTATAATGGAGCACAATAGTCCAGGGACAAGGCCTAGAGGGCAGGAGGGGACAGGAAAGCTGGGAATAGTGAACCCAAGGCTGAGAAGGGACAGTGTTGACATGTCATGTTGTTGTTAACCATTGTCAGTATGTGTACTGTTTAATGAGAAACTAGGTGTTCTGTAAACCATTATCTAAAGTACAATAAAATAAAACAAAGAAAATAAATCAAAGGACACACTGGGTCTGGCAAATCTGCTGCAAAAGACTTCTATAGGGTGTTAAAAAGCAAAAATGTCACTTTAAGGACTAAAGTGCACCTGACTCAAGTCTCATATGCATGCAAAAGCAGGACAGTGAATAAATAAGACCAAAGAAGAATTAATGCCTTTGAATTATGATGTTGATGAAGAATATTGAATATACCGTTGATTGCCAGAAGAACAAACAAATCTATCTTGGAAGTATTACAACCAGAATGCTCGTTAGAAGCAAGGATGGTAAAATTTCGTTATCGGGGGGACCATTCCCTGGAGAAGGATATCATGCTTGGTAAAGTAGAGGGTCAGCAAAAAGGAGGAAGGCCCTCATTGAGATGGATTGACTCAGTAGCTGAAACAAAGGCTTAAGCATAACAACAATTGTGAGGATTGCGCAGGACTGGGCAGTGTTATGTTCTGTTGTACACAGGGTTTCTAAGAGTCAGAACAATCTCGATGGCACCTAACAACAACAATTTTAATTATTTTAATTTTTATTTAATTATTATTTAAAAATTGGTAAGAAAAGCGCAAAGATTAAAATATTGAAGCTTTATTAGGCATAAAATTGAGTTGAAGAAAACGAGACGTTAAACAAGGAAAGACGTAAAACAATGAGATGCATTGCTTTGCTACGATGACTACTACTTCACAAGGAGCCATAAAGAGACACAGCTGGACACTCAGCAGGGTGATCATTTGTTTAGTGGGACTTCTGGAGGATTCCTGGGAGAGGTAAAGGAAGAATTTATTTGCTGACTCTCTACCTGCACACATAGTCCATAGGTTATAATTCATCCCAATGGGAGTTTACTTAGCAGCCCTCCACAGTGCATCATCTGGTCCCTTGGTGGCCACTCAGAAAACCAGTTCCATGCCCATGGTGGGGCATTTCTTTTAAGTCTAGAACTGAAGAGGACACTCAGGAAGAAATGGGACTAAGAGAAATAAAGAAATGAAGAATGTAGTTGTAGCAATTTGAGAAGAAGTACAAGATCTCTGTCCACAGCACATACAATCTTTAAAAAAAACTTCAGTTGACTAGATAGTAGACAAGAATTATCTTAGGCGAAGGGAAGGACAACACACACTATAGGAGAAGTCAGCACAACTGGACTAAACCAAAAGCTAAGAAGTTTCCTGAATACAACCAAACACCTAGAGGGACAGAGTAACAGTGGCGGGAGTCTGGGGACCATGGTTTCAGAGGACATCTAGATCAATTGGCATAACAAAGTTTATTAAGAAAATGTTCTGCATCACACTTCGGTGAGTGGCATCTGGGGTTTTATTTTTTCAAAATTAATAGCATTTATTGTAGGTTATAATCACATATAGATTTAAAATACATAAAACCAGTAGCATAATTCCTGGAGAAATCATACTATTTAAGATTCTGATATATTTTGTGACTCTGAACAGAATGTGATATGTTTGCAATGCATATTATGATAGCTAATACAACTAATAATAATAAAAAATTGTTACAGCTTAAAGCAATTAAATAAAAGTATAAAGAATGAAAAAATAATGGACTAAAGGAAGGCAAAGGGGGAAAAAGCACATAGAATAAATAGAAATCAAAGTCCCTGATTTCTGTTCTTTAATGATGAAAAGTAAAATTCCAAATGACAAATCCATGGATGGTAGCTTCTCCAAACTCCCTAATATTCTTTTATCCATCAAATTGACTGAAGATCCACTAGTTAAAGAAAATCTGCAAGTTTCCTGGCAGAGGAGCCATTGGACACCATTGCTTTCTTGTGTGAAACCCCAGCAATTTGGAAGAAATATGAATGAAATAAAAACATATAATGTTGAAGAAAACACATTCTCCATCTTGCAGAATTCTTATCTTCATCTATGAAATAATAATCTCCACCTGCTCTGGAATAAAAATTAGAGGGACCAATACTGAATTCTGCACCAGTACATGTCATCATTAGCCATATCCACGTTGAGAAAACATTTATGGATACTATTTATGAGGATACTCTTTTTTTTTTTTATTGCTGTAGTGAAGTTTACATTTCAAGTTAGTCTCCCATACAAAGATTTTTTTTACATACATTGTTATGAGACCGTAATTGCTCACCCCATTCTATGACAGCACACTCCTCCTTTCTGCCCCTGATTCCCCATGACCATTCAACCAGCTCCTAACTCTGTCTGCCTTCCCATCTCACCTCTGGACAGAAGCTGTCCCTTTGGTCTCTTGTATCTACTTGACTAAGAGGCACGCTGTTCACGAGTATCACTTTATGCCCCACAGTCCAGTCCAATCCCTGTCTGAAGAGCTGGCCTCGGAAATTGTTTTAGTTCTGGGCTGATAGACAGTCCAGGGGCCATGCTTTCCGGGACTCCTCCAGTCTCAGACCCTTAAGTCTGGTCTTCTTACTAGGATTTGAGTTCTGCACCCCATCCTTCTACTGCTCCATCAGGGACCCTCTTTTGTGTTGCCTGTCAGGACGTTCATTGGTGGTAGCCGGGCACCACCTTGTTCTTCTGGTCTCAGGTTGATGAAGTCTCTACTTTATGTGGCCCATTCTGTCTCTTGGGCTAATACTCTCTTTGTGACTTTGGTGTTCTTCATTCTCCTTTACTCCAAGCAGCTGGGAAGAATTGATAAATATTAGATGGTTGCTTGCAAGCTTTTAAGACCCCAGACGCCACTCACCAAAGCAGGATGCAGAACATTTTCTTAATAAACTTTGTTATGCCAGTTGACCTCGATGTCCCCTGAAACCATGGTCCACAGACCCCCGATCCCTGCTACTCTGTCTCTCAAAATATTTGATTGTATTCAGGAAACTTCTTAGCTTTAGTTTAGCCCAGTTGTGCTGACTACCCCTGTAGTGCGGGTGCTATCCTTCCCTTCACCTAAGATGATTCTTATCTACTATCTACTTAGTGAATAACCCTCCCCCTTCCTCCCCCCGTAACCATCAAAGAATGTTTTCTTCTATGTTTAAACTTTTTCTTGAGTTCTTATAATAGTGGTCTTATACAGTATTTGTCCTTCTGTGACTGACTAAATTCACTCAGCGTAATAAGTTCCGGCTTCCTACATGTTATATGTTTCAGAGCTTCATTGTTGTTCTTTATCATTGCCTAATATTCCATTATGTGGCTATACCATAATTTGTTTATCCATTCGTCCATTGATGGGCACCTAGGATGCGTCCATCTTTTTGCTATTGTGAAGAGTGCTGCAGTGAACATGGGTGTGCATATATCTATTTGTGTGACATCTGTTGTTTCTCTCGGATATATTACATGGAGAGGGATAGCTGGATCATATGGTACTTCTATTCCCAAAGTGGTTGTACCATTTTACATTCCCATCAACAGTGTATAAGTGTTCCAGTCTCTCCACAACCTCTCCGGCATTTATTATTTTGTGTTTTTTGGATTCATGCTAGCCTTGTTGGGGTGAGATGATATCTCATTGTAGTTTTGATCTGCATTTCTCTAATGGCTAATGATCATGAGCATTTCTTCAAGTGTCTGTTAGCCACCTGAATACCTTCTTTGGTGAAGTGCCTGTTCATATCCTTTGACTATTTTTTTAATTAGGTTATTTGTCTTTTTGTTGTTGAGGTTTTGCAGTATCTTGTAGATTTTAGAGATTAGACACTGATCGGATTTGTCGTAGTCAAAAGTTTTTTCCCAGTCTGTAGGTTGTCTTTTGACTCTTTTGGTGAAATCTTTTGATGAACATAAGTGTTTGATTTTTAGGAGCTCCCATTTATCTAGTCTCTCTTCTGGTGCTTGTGCATTGTTACTTATGGTTCGTATTGTGTTTATGTCATGTATTAAGGCTCCTAGCGATGTCCCCATTTTTTATTCCATGATCTTTATTGTTTTCGATTTTATATTTAAGTTTTTGATCCATTTTGAGTCAGTTTTTGTACATGGTGTGAGGTATGGGTGTTGTTTCAGTTTTTTACATCCAGTTATGCTGCACCATTTGTTAAAGAGACTGTCTTTTCCCCAGTTAATGGACTTGGGACCTTTGTCAAATATTAGGTGCTCATAAGTGGATGAGCTTGCACCTGGATTCTCAACTCTGTTCCATTGGTCTATGTATCTGTTGTACCAGTACCAGGCTGTTTTGACTACTGTGGCAGTATAATAGGTCCTAAAATCAGGTAGTGTAAGGCCTCCCACTTTGTTCTTCTTCTTGACTAATGCCTTACTTCTTCAGGGCCTCTTCCCTTTCCATATGAAGTTGGTGATTTGTTTCTCCATCTCCTTAAAACTGCTGGAGGAATTTGGATTGGGATTGCATTGTATCTGTAGATCGCTTTGGGTAGAATTGACATTTTCGCTGTGTTGAGTCTACCTATCCATGAGCAAGGTATATTTTTCCACTTTTAGTTTCTTGCAGTAGTGTCTTGTAGTTTTCTCTGTATAGATCTTTTCTGTTTCTGGTTATATTTCTTCCTGAGTATTTTATCTTCTTGGGGGCTATCATAAATGCTATTGATTTGGTGATTTCCTCCTCAAGGTTCTCTTTGTTGGTATAAAGAAATCCAATTGATTTTTGTATGCTTATCTTGTATCCTGAAACTATGCTGAAATCTTCTGTTAGTCCCAGTAGTTTTCTCATGGATTCTTTGGGGTTTTCTGTGTATAAGATCATATCATCTGCAAATAGAGATACTTTGACTTCTTCCCTACCTATTTGGATGCACTTTATCTCCTTTTCTAGCCTAATTGCTCTGGCTAGGACATCCAGCACAATGTTGAATAATACTGGTGATAGAGGGCATCCTTGTCTGGTTCCTGTTCTCAAGAGGAATGCTTTCAAACTCTCTCCATTTAGGATGATGTTGGCTGTTAGTTTTGTATAAATGCCCTTAATTATATTGAGGAATTTCCCTTCTATTACTATTTTATTGAGAGTTTTTATCATGAATGGGTGTTGGACTTTATTGAATGCCTTTTCTGCATCAATTGATATGATCATGTGGTTCTTGTATTTTTTTAAATTTATGTGATAGATTACATTGATTGTTTTTCTAATGTTGAACTATCCCTGCATACCTGGTATAAATCCCACTTGGTCATGGTGAATTATTTTTTTTGATATGTTGCTAAATTCTATTGGCTAAAATTTCTTTGAAGATTTTTATGTCAATGTTCATGAGGGATATCAGTCTGTAATTTTCTTTTTTTGTGGTGTCTTTACCTGGTTTTGGTATCAGGGTTATGCTGGCTTCATAGAATGAGTTTGGGAGTATTCCATCCTTTTCTATGCTCTGAAATACCTTTAGTAGAAATGGTGTTAGCCTTTCTCTGAAAGTTTGTTAGCATTCTCCAGTGAAGCCATCCCGGCCAGGGCTTTTTTCTGTCGGCAGTTTTTTAATAACCTTTTCAATCTCTTCTTTTGTTATGGGTTTATTTAGTTGTTCTACCTCTGTGTTAATTTAGGTAGATAGTGAGTTTCTAGAAATTTGTCCATTTCCTGTATGTTTTAAAATTTGTCAGAGTACAATGTATCATAGTAATCTCTTATGATTCTTTTAATTTCAGTTGGGTCTGTTGTGATATCACCCATCTCATTTCTTATACGGGTTATCTGCTTCCTCTTCTGTTTTTCTTTGTCAGTTTGGCCAATGGTTTATCAATTTTGTTGATGTTTTCAAAGAACCAGTTTTTGGACTTGTTAACTCTTTCAATTGTTTTTCTATTTTCTATTTCATTTAATTCTGCTCTAATTCTTATTATTTCCTTCCTTATGGTGCATGTGGGGTTCATTTGTTGCTCTCTGTCTACTTGTTCCTGTTGTAGGGTTAATGCTTTGATTATGACCCTTTCTTCTTTTTGGATGTGTTCATTCATTGCTATAAACCTGCCTCTGAACACAGCTTTTGCTGTGTCCCAAAAGTTCTGGTAGGATGTGTTTTCATTCTCGTTTGATTCTATGAATTTCTTTATTCCATCCTTAATTTCTTCTATAACCCAGTAGTTTTTGAGCAAGGTGTTGTTCAGTTCCCATGTGTTTGATTTTTTTTTTTTCTTGCTTTTTGTGTTGTTGATTTCCACTTTTCTGGCTTTATGGTCAGAAAAGATGTTTTGTAATTTTTCGATGTTTTGGATTTTGTTAAGGCTTGCTTTAAGGCCTAATATGTGGTCTATTCTGGAGAATATTCCATGTGCATTGGAAAAGAAAGTATACATGGCTGCTGTTGGGTGCAGTGCTCGGTGTATGTCTTTGAGATCAAGTTGGTTGATTGTAGCATTTAGCTCTTCTGTGTCTTTGTTGAGCTTTTTTCTGGATGGTCTGTCCTTCACTGAAAGTGGCATATTGGTCTTCTACTACTATTGTGGAGCTGTCTATCTCTCTTCAGAGCTGTTAGAGTTTGTTTTATGTATTTTGGAGCCCTGTTGTTGGATGCATAAATATTTATTATAGTTATGTCCTCCTGGTGTACTGACCCTTTAATCATTATATAGTGTCCTTCCTTATATCCTCTGTGGTGGATTTTACTTTAAAGTCTATTTTGTCAGAGATTAATATTGCCACTCCCACTCTTTTTTGAGTGTTGTTTGCTTGATATATTTTTTCCATCCTTTGAGTTTTAGCCTGTTTTTGTCTTTAAGTCTAAGGTTCGTCTCTGGTAGGCAGCATATAGATGGATCTTGCTTTTTTATCCAATTTGCCACTCTCTGTCTCTTTATTGGTGCATTAAGTCCTTTTACATTCAGTGTAATTATCGATAGGTATGAGTTTAGTGCTGTCATCCTGATATCTCTTTTTTTGTGTTGTTCACAGTTTGTTTGTTCCCCTTAATTTTCTGTGTTGAGTCATTTCTCTTTATGTATTTTTTTCCCTCTTTTTCATTGTTGTAGATTTTGTGTTTGCTAGGTCTTCGTGTTTTTCTACTTTTTTATTTTGATTTGTAAGATTGTTAGATTCCTTTGTGGTTACCTTAATATTTACCCCTATTTTTCTAAGTTTATACCAAACTTTTATTACTTTAAATTTCCTTAACTTCCCCTCCATATGAAAAATCAATGTCTGCATTTTTTAAGTCCCTCTTTTTTGCTTTAATATTGTCCTTTTTTACATATTGATATCTGTTTCCCTATTTTCAATGTTTTAGCTTTGATGTGTTTTCTGTTCCCCTATCTTACTCAATATCTGATTGCTCTGTCCTGTATTCTAGTCTTTTGTTGTTCTCTGGTGTCATTGATTATCTAACCGTAGGACTCCCTTTAGTATTTCTTGTAATTTTGGTTTGGTTTTGGCAAATTCCCTGAACTTCTGTTTATCTGGAAATGCCCTAATTTCACCATCATATTTGAGAGACAGTTTTGCTGTATATATAATTCTTGACTGGCAGTTATTTTCCTTCAAGGCTTTATATATGTCATCCCATTGCCTTCTAGCCTCCATGGTTTCTGCTGAGTAGTCCGAGCTTATTTTAACTGACTCTCCTTTGTAGATGACTTTCTTTTATCCCTAGCAGCTCTTAAATTTCTCTCTTTATCTTTGGTTTTGGTAAGTTTGATTATACTATGTCTTGGTGACTTTCTTTTGTGATCTACCTTATGTGGAGTTTGATGAGCATCTTGGATAGATATCTTCTCATCTTTCATGATATCAGGGAAGTTTTCTGTCAATAAATCTTCAACAATTTTCTCTATATTTTCTGTTATCTCCCCCTGTTCTGGTACTCCCATCACTCGTAGGTTATTTCTCTTGATAGAGTTCCACATGACTCTTAGAGTTTCTTCATTCTATTTAATTCTTTTATCTGATTTTTCCTCAAATAAGTTGGCCTCAAGAGCTTTATCTTCAATGTCACTAATTCTAACTTCTACTGCCTCAATTCTGCTCCTATGACTTTCTATTGAGTTGTCTAATTCTGAAATTTTATTGTTAATCTTCTGGATTTCTGATTGCTGTCTCTCTATGGATTCTTGCAGCCTGTTAAATTTGTCATTATGTTCTTTGTTCTTGAATAACCTTTTTAAGTTCCTCTACTACTTTGTCTGTGTGTTACCTGGCCATTTCTGCATTTTGTCAAATTTCCTTTTTAATTTCTAGGAGAGTTCTGTATATTAATCTTTTGTATTCTGCCTCTGGTAATTCCAAGAAATTCTCTTCCTCCAGAGAATTTTTTGATTCTTTATTTTGGGAACTTCCTGAAGCTATCATAGACTGCCTCTTTATGTGATTTGATATTGACTGTTGTCTCCAAGCCAGCAATAAGTTATAATTTTATTTTATATTTGTTTAGTGAGTTGTAGCTTCTTCTTTTGTTTTGTTTTGATATGCCCCAGTAGGCTGCTTATGTGCACTGGTTTGATTATTGACACCTTTGAAGCTCTAACGTCCTGTCAACAGGAAGTTAGTTTTGTAACTAAGTATGTGCCCATAGGAGTCCATTAAATTTTCCTATATGATTTCAGCTCATGTGAGCAGGCAGTCAGTCACCAAGTATGTGGTGCAAGCTCTCACCTACAGTCCTAGAGAGGCATGGGTGATTGGTGCAGGCACTGGACTCTGGCTGTGGTAGGGGATCACGTGCTGAGCCAGGCACGAGGCTTATGGCTGCCCCTGAGAGTCTGAAAGGAAAGCTTGTCCCTATTCTCTAGGGTGAATAGGTTGGCGAGTTTTGTGGCTGGACTATGAGCACCCCACTCTGGTGCTCGAGGGCACCACTTTTTCTTGTACTCATGTAGCAGGTGATTAGGAAGTTTAGGTGACGCCAGCAGTCCTTAAGCCCCTGTTGCAGATTGATAAAACTGCCTACTTAAGGGGCAAGAGTGTTTCAAGGGTCACAAATCTGCCACTTCACAGCTGAAACAGTTGAAGTTAAAATTCAGATGTTTGCCCTGTTGTACTGTGGTAGTGAGGGCTAATGCTGTTTAGATGGGTCCACACAAGTCTATACAGGGGTGTAAGGCACTCAGAGTCTGCGGACTCCTTATGCCTGTGTCTAGCAAACGAGCTGTGCCGACCCTGTGTTCCTGGCTTAGAGGAGCCAGTAGCTTATTTATTCCCTCTCCTAGGCCAGGAGAATGGGTCAAGGCACCTTTTGGGATCTACTTCCAGCTCAGCAGACTCCTGGTGCAGAGCATGGAGGGAGGAGGTAAAAGGGAGAGAGCTTTTCCCAAATGGGCTTTTTTTTTTTTTTTTTTAAATCCCTGTGAATGGTCACATGCATGTACTTATCTTTAGCCACTTGGAAGCCACTTGGAAGCTGCTTTTCACTGTTTCGGAGTGTCCAAGCAGAATCTCTGCTGCAGGATCTCTCTCGATGTGGAAACTGTTTCCTGAGTGCGTGCACTGCTCTTTGCCTGCCTCATAACCCGGTGTCGCTGAGGAGTTGCAGCCACGGCTGAAGAGTTGCTGTCACACTGCCGCTGCTCTGGTGCAGCTGGCTTCTTCCTAACCGTCTCCTTCTCCCCCACCACTCAGTCTGATTCCTCAACTTTGCCTTGTTCAGGGCTCCTAGATATTCATATATAATCAAATCACTTGTTTTTCCAGGTCTTTTTTGTAAGAGGGATATAGGAAGCGTCTGACTACACCACCATGTTGGCTCAGCCCCTCCAGCATCTGAAGTTTTAAAAGATAGTGAGTGGCCATCTAAGATGCATTAGTTGGTCCCAACGCACCTGAAGCAAAGGAGAATGAAGAACCCCAAAGACACAAGGAAAATATTAGTCCACGAGACAGAAAGGACCACGTAAATCTGAGACTGCATCAGCCTAAGACCAAAAGAACTAGATGGTGCCTGGCTACTACCAATAACCACTGCGACAAGGAACACAACAGAGAGTCCCTGAAGAGTGGAAGAAAAGTAGGGTGCACAACTCAAATTCTAGTAAAATGACCAGACTTAATGGTTTGACTGAGACTGGAGAGATCATGGAAGATGTGGCCCCTGAACTCTCTGTTAGCCCAAAACTGTAACCATTACCCAGGACAACTCTTCAGACAAAGATTAGACTGGACTATGGGACACAAAATGATATTTGTGAAGAGTGTTCTTCTTAGCTCAAGTAGATACACGAGACTAAATGGGCAACTCCTGTCCAGAGGTGAGATGAAAAGGCAGAAAGGGACAGGAACTGGATGAATGGACACGGGAAATCTGGGGTGGAAAGGAGAAGTGTGCTGTCGCAGTATAAGGAGAGCAAGTAGGGTCACATAACAATGTGTGTATAAATTTTTGTATGAGAAACTAACTTGAATTGTAAACTTTCACTTAAAGCACAATGAAAAAGAAAAGAAAACTTCAATTGTAGTAGTGAAATTGAATAACTGTGAATCAGCACAACACTTAGACTGGCATTATATAGATGGATGTTGTGGAAGAAATACAGGTAAATGAAAAAGTACAGCAAAAGGCATGGAGGTACAGTAACAGTACATTGGATGGAAATGGAAAATGTTTGGTTTCTCTCAAATGCAGAAAGTAATATTTTTGTTATATCTCTATTTTATTGGGTAGCATCTAGGAAAAGGCAAGCATTTCGTAGTTATCTATATTATGAAGTGCTAAAATTCATACAATAACAGTATATAGACATATCCCTTAACCACATCTTTTCGGGATTTATAGAAAGATCTTATTGAAGAGATAATGATCTTTGATACAAAATATGCAATGTGCCAAGCAGTAGGCTAGGCACTAGGGATGCAGGTACAAACAAGCCAGAAAGTTTAAGCTGTATAAGTATATGATTGTTTACACAGAAATATGTCTGCCTGTCCATTGCACTTGTGCATACTTTCACATACGGTGACTATTCGTGGTTAAATTGTAGGCTTTAAAGACAGGTCGGTCTAAATCCAATTCCCATTTCTTTCATTTTGAGTCTAATACTTAAATTTTCTGAATTACAGTTTTTATCACTAAAATGGTGATTGGATTACCTCAAGCATAAAGTTATAGAGAATAAGTTCATAAAGAATCCATAGTAGTGTTCTATTACAGGGTTTAATGGATGATAGCCACAATCATCTTAATTTTTTATAACTATTTTTATACTTAAGTTAAATATTTAGTATTCTATATATAGTTAATCCTTACTAGAAGTTATATTCTTCCTAATTAATAACTTATTTGTCCCTATGAAATTATGGGAAACAAAACAAAAAATAAATTGCCAGGTATTGTTAGGTAGGAATTTCTGAATTAAAAGGACCCAAACAACATTCATTGTCACTATGCTGCTGCTTGCAATAGACTGCTTGTGTAACAAAATTTGACATAATAAGGGAATGCACGAAGTCCATTGATGTCCTGCGTGGTTCCTTTTTACATATATCATTTATTGTGATTCTTACAATAAATTGTTACCTCCCTTTGACTTGTTCTTGAAAATATCACTCTAGGCAGAAGCACCACACCGTCCCTCTACAGCAAAGATTCGAAAAGCTAAGCCAAACAGAGAAAAGAGCAATCCTGAAATCCTAATCATCAAATGAAGAGATAAAAACTCAGCCAAGCACCAAATGGAATAAGAAACTGACAGAGAACAGAGAGCCAAGAGACATACATGCAGAGGTCCCCTATCAGCTAATGCAGCACAGATCCGCCATCTTGGACTCCTACCAGAGACCACTGAATGGGGGTACGAGAAAGCAGCTTCACAGAGCTTCCAGCAGGAGACAGAACAACCTGTAAACAGCGATAGACGCTTTCCCCAACCCCCACACTTCTCCCCCACTTGGCCTCCTCTGCTTCCTGCAGCCACAGTCTCTTGTCCAGGAAGCACCAGCTGCTTGGATTCCACCCACCCACACTGCTGACTTCCTGAGTGCCATTTGTTGGCTGCTGGTGTTGCTTTTTTCCACTTCTTTTGATTTCTTCCTTCTCACCATCTCCTGCTCCTTTTGCTCAAATACCTGCCTCCATGCACCATCTTTGCTTCTTCCAGAGGGGCTGTGGAGCTCCGTTCGAGTGTAGAACTGCTTCTTGGTCTGTTCTGTCATGCTGGTGGGAACCCGGACCTTTTTTTTTTTTTTTTTTCTTTTTCTTTTCTTGAGTTGCGAGCCTGTACTGTGCAGCTTGGGACCTACCACCTCAGCTTGCGCAGACACGCAGAGGGATCCCTGAGTCATTCTTTTTCTCATGTTTTTTTTTTTTTGTGTGTGTGTGTTTTTGTGGGTTTTTCTTGTTCTTTTTTTTAAATTTGTTTTCTTTTCCCTCTTTGTCCCTTTTTGACTTTCTTCATTACTCAGTTTCTCGTCTCTCTATACCTTCCTTCTCTTCCTGTCCCCTGGATACCTGGTCCTAAATACCTCTATGCATCCTAGCCAGGCTGTACTTCAACACCTGGGAACAATGTCCCCAGACCTCGTAGCCACACCGGTGGGATCCCTGGGAGCTCTCCTGTTCTTTTCTCTTCCTAATTTTTATTTCTTCATTCTTTTCTTTTCTGTTTTTTTCTTCTTCCCTTTTTTTGTTTTTCTCCACTTCATAGTTTCTCATCTCTCCACTCCAACAGCAAGCTCCCCTAGCACTCTTTTTTGTTTGTTTGTATGTTTTTGGCTCCTGTTCTTCTTTCCTTTCTCCCATACCCTTCTTAGCTCCACACAACACAATCTCCCCCCTCCATCCTGCTGACCTGCACTGTGTGCTTAACATCACACTACCAAGCAGCACAGGCACGACCTACTGGAACCTGCCCTGCACTGATTACCGACCTGCCCTGGTCCGGTAGTAAGTGCCACAAACAACCCATCCCAGCAACTCCTTTTCAGCTAGACCTGCCCTGCTGTAACATATCTGAGCGACTCACCCTGCCAATTGGAGAGGGAAGTGAAAGGAATTGTGCCCACAGATGAGAAAACAACAAAGAATACACAGCCCGCCTGGTCAGACACAGTGAAAAAAAGAAAAAAAAGGATGAAACAAACAAATCTAGAATCAATAAAAGAGAAAAATAACTACTGAATGCCCTGAAGACAACAGACAATGTCAAAACATTTACAAAAACAGGTAAGGATGGTTCCAGTAGGCATCCAAAATAAAACACCAGATGACTTTCCAGTAGAATAAAAGGCACTACAACTACCTGATAGGGAATTCAAATCTCTAATACTCAGAATTCTCCAAGAGTTGAAGCAAAAAGCAGGCAAAATGAGGAAAAAATAGACAAATTCATGGAAAATAGAGACAAAAAATGGAAGAATTCAGGAATGCAAGAACAAAATGCCAAAATAAATTCACAACTAGAAATTATACAACAACAACAATTAGAAATAAAAAAGATAAACAACAAGATTTCAGAAATGGACAGGGTCATAGAAGGGCTGAGAAGCAGATTTGAAATGGCGGAAGACAGGATCAGCAAAATTGAAGACAAACACTTGGATACAACTCTGAGGAAAACTCAGAAAAAAGAACAAAGAAAAATGAAGAGACCCTGAGAATTATGTGGGATACAATCAAAAGGAAAAATTTGTGAGTGATCAGAGTTCCAGAACAGGGGGAGAAAACAGAAAACACAGAGAGGATCATTGAAGAACTGCTGACAGAACACTTCCCCAATATTATGAAAGATGAAAAGCTGACCATCCAAGAAGCTCTAAGAACCCCATATAGGATAGACCCCAAAGGAAAATCTCCAAGGCATATCATAATCACACTCGCTAAAACCAAAGACAAACAAAGAATCCTGAGAGCAGCTTGATAAAAACAAAAAGTTACATACAGAGGAGAAACAATAAGACTATGCTTGGATTATTCGGCAGAAACCATGTAAACAAGAAGGAAAAGGGATGACATATATAAAACCTTGAAAGAAAAAAAATTCCAGCCAAGAATAATATATCCTGCAAAACTCTTGTTCAAATATGTTGGTGAAATTAAGTCATTTCCAGATAAACAGAAATTAAGGGACTATGTGAAAACCAAACCAAACTTACGAGACTTGTTCAAGGAAGTCCTTCTACTTGAGAACAAACAAAATCAGACCACAGACTGAATACAAGGCAATGGATTGTACTAGCCAGATACAAACCATGAAAATGAACTCTTAAAGACTGTGCAAAACCAAAAGGGAACCAGAGAGGTTAATCTGTAAATGACAACAGCATCAGAACAAAGAAAGAGGGAATAAACGGTGTAGCTATAGAACCTTCTAATGGAGAAGAAGTCAAGTGATACCAAGAAATGATAGACTGGTTCAAATATAGGAAGATAAGGGTAAATTTCACGGTAACCACAAAGAAAGTTGACAAACCTACTCATCAAAATAAAGAAGAAAAATATAAAGTCTCAGTAAAAACAAAACCTACAAAAACAAAACAAACAAACAAACAAACAAAAATCCAGAAACAAAAGGAACACAGCACAAGAGAGTAAGAGGAACAAAACTGGAGGACATTATGCTGAGTGAAATAAGTCAGTCACAAAAGGACACATATTGTATGAGACCTCTGTTGGTTACAAGGGATGGGAGGAGTGTGTGTGGGGGGGTAACTAAATAGATAAGTGGTAACTTTGATGAATGGTAAGACAGTACACATTACTGGGGAAGCCATCACAACTTGTACAAGGAAAGGTCATGGAAGCTCCCTAGACACATCCAAACTTCCTGAGGGACTGAATTGCTGGGTGGAAGGCTGGGGGGACCATAGTCTTGGGGAACATCTAGCTCAATTGGCATAACACAGTTTATAAAGACTATGCTCTACATTTTACCTTGGTGAGTAGCGTCTGGGGTCTTAAAAGCCTGTGAGCAGGTATCTAAGATACTCCACTGGTCTCATCCCTTTGGAAGCAAGGGAGAATGAAGAGAACTAGATAAGAGGAAAAGATTAGTCCAAAGGACTAATGGACCACACCTACCATGGCCTCCACCAGACTGAGTCCGGTACAGCTAGATGGTGCCTGGCTACCACCCCTGACTGCTCTGACCAGGATCACAATAGAGGGTCCTGGACAGAGCTGGAAAAGGATGCAAAACAGAATTTTAACGCACAAAAAAAGACCAGATTTATTGGCCTGATAGATTGGAGAAACCTCGAGAGTATGGCCCTCTGACACCCTTTTAGGTCAGTGGTGAAGCCCCTCCCAAAGTTCACCATTCAGTCAGGGATTGGACAGCCTCATAAAACAAAACAGGATTAATGAGGCACAGCGGTCCAGGGACAAGGACTAGAAAACTGGAGGGGACAGCAAAGCTGGTGATAGGGAACTCAAGGTTGAGAAGGGACTGTGTTGAAGTGTCATGGGGTTGTTAACCATTGTCATAGGGCAATATGTGTACTGTTTAATGAGAAACTATTTGTTCTGCAAACCTTCATCTAAGGTACAAAAAAAAAGAAAATAATTATCTATGTGAGATCAAATTGACAACAGAAAGTCAAAAGGTTTTATGGGAAGCCTAGGGGACAGTGTGTTGAAGATAATGGTAATGGAATAATTTGAAAAAGACTAGTGAGAATAGCTGCACAACTGGAAGAATGTAATCAATGTCACTGAACTGTACATGTAGAAACTTTCAAAATGGGTGTAACTTTGGGTATGTATGTTTTTACCCAAAAAAAGGGTCCTCAGGGTCAAGAAGGGAGAGTGTTGATATGCTGTGGGGTTGTTAACCAACGTCATAAAACAATATGTGTACTGACTGTTTAATGGGAAATTATTTGTTTTGTAAACCTTCATCTAAAGTACAATAAAAAAATTTTAAAAAAAATTGTTACCTCCTTTCAATAGAAAACTGGGGTTAAGAGAGACTGTGACTTGAATAATGTCTAACTGCTACTTCTTGGAAAACTTAAATTTCAAAACCAGCATTTGGTGCTCAAAGTATAGTGTACTTTATCAAAGGAGTGCAATGCAGACTATAAGAGATCTAAACGTAAAATATAATTAGTCAGCAGTTTTTGAATCATTGAGCAGTTGGTGTTCTAGACACAAGAAATAGAGTGGCACTTTATTAAAACATTGGTGTTGAAGAAGGAGGATAATACTACACTGCTAAGCATTATGTAATGGGCCTATTTTGTCCCATCATTTTGTGGAACAAATGATGTAGGGAAGTAATCTAAAGTAAAATTTTACTGTAAATAAACTCTTCAGCAATTTAGGGAAGGATTGTATACACTAGCTCTTCAAATTCAATAAATTAAATTCTGGTGTAATTACCTGTTTGGTTTCCTGTTCCTATATCCATCAAATTAAGGCCTAACTGCACACACAGACAGTACTGGCCCGGGTTAAAGATTCAATCCTATTTCTTATGTAAGGGGGGAAAAAAAACTGACTCAGCAATACAAAAATTTAGTACAAGTATATCTTTTTCATGGCTTGGCTCTGACCTTATGCTCCAGTTAAATCACTATATTCCTATTTTTTACTAATTCATTTCAATCAACATTTAAAGTGAACATATTCTCTGGGAAATTATATGCTAGGTTCCAATTTGTATAACTTCCAAGACTTTCTTCTTCCTAGACCTCCATGGGTATAGAACTCCTTTTCCTGAATTTTGTTTCTCCAAACCTGCTTTCAGAATTCAGAAATAAGTTGTCAGTAGAATCTTTAAATGTTGCACACTTGCTGACTGAATCTGCCAGTTGGCTAGCATGCTCACCCTTGTTACTGATTATTAAACAGTCTTGATTTTATTGATCTGTCTACATGAACTATTAGATTATTTTCTGCCATAGTTATTTATCTAGAAAAATGTGGTCCTAATTAAAAAAACGTTAGGCATATCTGTAGCTGGTTTTGAGACCATAACAGAAATGGTTTGCATATAGATAGCCTGGAGGGAGGAAACTTAGAAGGCATGTTTATCAAATTTGTGCTTAACTCAAAGTCAGAAGACATAGAAACTGTGTTAAATGATGAAATTTAATTAGAAAAAATCTTACTAGGGTATAATGTCATATATGAATAAAGATTTTTGAGGCAAATTTAAGCAATTATATAATTTAATAAGAAATAATACAAATAATAATAATCTCTTTAGTATGAAAGTTAAAATGGATGGCTGTTTGGCAGGAATGTGGCAGAAAGCATTGCTTTACTGGAAAGGAACCAGCACATGATTGCTCAGCTGCCTTCCTTCCACCAGTCAGATTTTCAGAGTATATAAATCATGTGAGCCTCATAACAGCCATATGTGGACTCGTATTGCAGCTATTAGCCCAGGGAGACTAGACTATGTGTTCCTCTTATCATCCCATCTGGTTTCCTATTATAATTAGTTTTAATTATCTGCATACATAAGGTCTAATTCTCTATGTGAAGGACAGTCAACTCACTGCTATCCAAAACGGAAAATGCCAGATACTGTTCTTACTACATCTTCCCAGTAGGAATAGAAGTTTAAATAGAAGACAAACACATAACCATGGCAGTAAAAATGACTATATACTGACATTAGATTTTTTTTTCAAATCATCATATTCATAATTAAATTTACTCTCTGAGTCATCTTAGTTCTAGCAAAATGAATGAGTTGCTAGAGTTTGGAAGGGTGAAGTACGGACAATGTCCGTCTAAGAGGGTGTACTGTCCCAGAGTAAACCCTGGCGGCTTAGTGGTTAAGTGCTACGGCTGCTAACCAAAAGATCAGCAGTTCAAATCCACCAGGCCCCCCTTGGAAACTCTATGGGAAGTTCTTCTCTGTCCTATAGTGTCACTATAAGTTGGAATCGACTTGACAGCAATAGGGAATGGTGTACTGTCCCAGATATTGAAAAAGACAATCCAAAAAGCATCAAATTAAAGGAGTTGACTGAATTTGTGATATATTATTGTTGTTGTAGTAGGTGCTATCAAGTTAGTTCCAGCTCCTAGTGACCCAATGTACAACAGAACAAAACACTGCCCAGTCCTGCACCAACCTCACAATCATCGTTATATTTAAGCCCATTGTTGCAGCCACTGTATCAACCCTTCTCGCTGAGGGTCTTCCTCTTTTTCCTTGACCCTCTACTTTACCAACCACGATGTCCTTCTCCAGGGACTGGTCCCTCCTGATATGTAGTCCAAAGTATGTAAGAGATGAAATCTTGCCATCCTTGCTTCTAAGGAGCATTTTGGCTGTATTTCTTTCAAGACAGATTTGTTCATCCTTCTGGCAGACCATGGTATATTCAGTATTGTTCACCAACACCATAATTCAAAGGCATCAATTTTTCTTTGGTCTTCCTTATTCATTGTCCAGTTTTTGAATACATATGAAGTAACTGAAAATATCATGGCTTCAGTCAAGGGCAACTTAGTCTTCAAAGTGACATCTTTGCTTTTTAACATTTTAAAGATCTCTTTTGCAGCAGACTTGTCCAATTTAATACGTCATTTGATCTCCTGACTGCTGCTTCCATGGGCGTTGATTGTGAATTCAAGTAAAATGAAATCTTTGAAAACGTCAATATTGTCTCCACTTTTCATGATGTAACTTACTGGTCCAGTTGTGTGGATTTCTGTTTTCTATATGTTGAGGTATAATCCATACTGAAGGCTGTAGTCTTTGATCTTCATCAGAAAGTGCTTCAAGACCTCTTTGCTTTTAGCAAGCAAGGTTGTATGATCTGCATGTTGCAGGTTGTTAATGAGTCTTCCACCAATCCTGATGCCACACTCTTCTTCATATAGTCCAGCTTCTCTGATTATTTGCTCAGCATACAGAATGAATAAACAAGGTGAAAAGACGCAACCTTGACGCACACTTGATTGATTTAAACCATGCAGGGTTCCCTTGTTCTGTCCGAATCACTGCACCTTGATCTATGTATAAGCTCTTCTTGAGCACAATTACGTGTTTTGGAATTCCCATTCTTTGAAATGTTATCCGTAAGTTGTTATGATCCACACAGTCAAAAGCCTTTGCATTGTCAATAAAACACAGGTAAACATCTTTCCGGTGTTCTCTGCTTTTAGCCAAGATTCATCTTACATCAGCAATGATATCCCTCTTTGCATGTCCTCTTCTGAATCCAGCTTGAATTTCTGGCAGTTCCCTGTTGATGTACTGCTGCAACTGCTTTTGAATGATCTTCTACAAAATTTTAATTGCGTGTGATATTAATTATATTGTTTGATGATTTCCGATTCCGTTGGATCACATTTCTTTGGAATGGGCACAAATATGGATCTCTTTCAGACAGTTGGCCAGGTAGCTGTGTTCCAAATTTTTTGGCATAGATGAGTGAGAGCTTGCAGCACAGCATCCTTTTGTTGAAATATCTCAATTAGTATTCTGTCAAGTCCTGGAGCCTTGTTTCCCCCAATGCCTTCAGTGCATCTTGGACCCTTCCTTCAATAACATTGGTTCTTGATCATATGCTACCTCCTGAAATGGTTGAACATTGACCAATTATTTTTGGTATAGTGACTCTGTGTATTCCTTCCATCTGCTTCTGATACTTCCTGCATCATTCAATATTTTGCACATAGAGTCCTTCAAAATTGCAACTTGAAGCTTGAATTTTTTCTTCAGTTCTTTCAGCTTGAAAAATGCTGAGTGTGTTCCACACTTTTGTTTTCCTAACTCCAGGTCTTTGCACATTTCATTATAATATTTTACTTTGTATTCTCAAGCTGGCCTTTGAAATCTTCTGTTCAACTCTTTTACTTCATTATTTCTTCCTTTCACTTTAGCTACTCTATGTTCAAGAGCAAGTTGCAGAGTCTCTTCTGACATCCATTTTTGTCTTTTCTTTCTTGTCTTTTTAATGACTTTTTACTTTCTTCATGTATGATGTCCTTGATGTCTTCCCACAACTCCTCTGGTCTTTGGTAATTAGTGTTCAATGCATCAAATCTATTCTTGAGATGGTCTCCAAATTCAAGTAGGATATAATCAAGGTCATATGTTGTCTCTCGTGTACTTGTTTGAATTTTCTTCAGCTTCAACTTGAACCTGCAAATCAGCAATTGTTGGTCTATTCCACAGTCAGCCACTGGCCTTGTTCTGACTGATGATATTTAGTTTTCCCTTGTCTCTTTCCACAGATGGAGTTGATTTGATTCCTGTGTTTTCCATCCAGTGAGGTCCACATGCATAGTTGCTGTTTATGTTGCTGAAAAAAGGTGTTTGGTGTTTGCAATGAAGAAGTCATTGGTCTTGAAAAATTCTATCATGCTATCTCCGGCATCGTTTCTATCACCAAGACCCTATTTTCCAACTACTGATGCTTCTTCTTTATTTCCAACTTTTGCATTCCAATCACCAGTAATTATCAAAGCATATTGATTACACGTTTGTTCAATTTCAGACTGCAGAAGTTGATAAAAATCTTCGATTTCATCTTTAGCATTAGTGGTTGGTGTATACATTTGAATGATAGCCGTATTAACTGGTCTTCCTTGTAGCCGTATGGATATTATCCTATCATTGACATGGTTGTACTTCAGGATAGATCTCTAAATGTTCTTTTTGATGATAAACAGGAAATCATTCCTCTTCAAGTTGTCATTCCTGGCATAGTATACCATATGACTGTCTGATTCAAAGTGGCCATTTCAGCTCACTAATGCCTAATATTCCATTTCAATTTTACGATTTGCAATTTTCCTAGATTCATACTTCATACATTCCATGTTAAAATTATTAACATATGTTTGCAGCTGTTTCTTCTCATTTTGAGTCATGCCACTTCAGGAAATGTAAGTCCCAAAAGCTTGACTCCAACTGTGCCATTAAGGTTGACTCTACTTTGAGGAAGCAGCTCTTCCCCAGTCATACTCTGAGTGCCTTCTGACCTGAGGAGCTCATCTTCTGGTACTATATCAAACAATGTTCTGCTGCCATTCATAACGTTTTCGCTGGCCAATTATTTCAGAAGTAGACTGACTGCTCTTTCTTCCTAATCTGTCTTAGTCTGGGATCCCCAATGAAACATGTCCAACAAGGGTAATCTTACTGGTATTTGAAATACCAGTGGCAAAGCTTTCAGTACCACAGCAACATGGAAGTCACCACAGTATGACAAATTGACAGATGCATAGTGGGATGATGTAAAGCATGGTGAAAAAATGCAATTACATAAATGACCCTCTAAGGGTAAAATGCCACTTGCTGTGGTTCTCCTGGCAGTAGATCCACTAGCTAAACCTCTGGTCTCTTCCACTTGACCTAGGAGAATTTCAGCTGAGGGTTATTTCCACCAAAGGCTACATAGTTTTTCCAATAAAGTTTAGTCCTGAAGGCCACAAAAAGATATTGTATTTCCAGTGGGAAATGAGGTCTGAATATAGAAACCATCTAGGGAAAACTATGATCAAAACATTTGTCTCTCAATCCACTACATTTTCACCACCTCTGAAGACTTGATTCTCTTAGGACTTCAAATAACTTACTGTAACAGAAGGTAAGCATTTGGTAATTTAAATTATCTTCCCAACTAACTTTTAGGAAAAAAATCTCTCCAGAGTTAACATGAGAAAAAACTTAGCAATGTACGTTTTGAAACTGAGCAAATACCTTATCAGGTCATCAGTTCTTTTCCACCTCTACTATCTTTGGTCCATAGTGAAAGTGAAAATTAATCTGATTAAGTGTACTTTCATGCACCCTAACACATTACCACCAGTTCTTCTGCCCCTCTGCGTTGATGCTGCCCTCCAATATGTCCTCCAGAACCCTCCTATTATATATCTTTAGGATTAATATAGACTATTCCTTCATCTTTTTGCTCAACAAAGACCCAGTTCTTTCTTAGGAGTGCCGTTATCTCTGTTACTTTTTTGAGTGAAAAATGTATGTTTCCCACTCCAATATTTGCAGCTGTTTCTTCTCATATTGAGTCATGCCACATCAGTAAATGAAGGTCCTAAAAGCTTTATTCAATCATTATGCTGACCAAATTATCCGAGAAGTTGGGCTATATGAAGAACTCGGCATCAGGATTGGAAGAAAACTCATTAGCTACCTGCAATATATGCATGTGACACAACCTAGCTTGCTAAAAGTAAAGTGTACTTGAAGCACTTATTTATGAAGAACAAAGACTACAGACTTCAGTATGGATTACACCTCAACATAAAGAAAACAAAAATCCTCGCAACTGTACCAATAAGCAAAATCATGATAAACAGAAAAGATTGAAGCTGTCAAGGAGTTCATTTTACTTGGATACACAATCAAAGCCCATGGAAGCAGCAGTCAAGAAATCAAACAACGTATTGCATTGGGCAAATCTACTGCAAAAGACCTCTTTAAAGTGTTAAAAAGCAATGATGCGACTTTGAGAACTAAGGTGCGCTTGACACAAGCCATGGTATTTTCAATCACCTCGTATGCATGTGAAAACTGACAATAAATAAGGAAGACGAAAGAACTGATGCCTTTAAATTATGGTGTTAGAGAACAATATTAAACATACAATGGACTGCCAGAAGGATGAAAGAATCTGTCCTGAAAGAAGTACAGCCAGAATGCTCTTTACTAGTGAGGATGGCAAAACTTCATCTCACATATTTTGGACATGTTATCAGGAGAGAACAGTCACTGGAGAAGGAAATCATACTTGGTAAGGTAGAGGGTCATCGAAAAAGAGGAAGACCCTCAAGGGGATGGCTTGACATAGTGGCCACCATCTTGGACTCCTATCAGAGATCAGCAAATACGAGGTACGAGAAAGCAGCTTCATGGAGCTTCCAACAGGAGACAGAACAACCGGGAAACAGCGATAGATGCTTTCCCAACCCCCACACTTCTTCACCTCCACTTGGCCTCCTCTGCTTCCTGCAGCCACAGTCTCTTGTCCAGGAAGCACCAGCTGCTTGGACTCCACCCGCCCACACTGGCCGACTCCCTGAGTTGCATTTGTTGGCTGCTAGTGTTGCTTTTTTCTGCTTCTTTTGATTTCTACCTTACCTCTCACCAACTTTCCCTACTTTTGCTCAAATACCTGGCTCCGTGTGCCATCATTGCTTTTCCTTGAGGGACTGTGGAGCTCTGCTTGAGTGTGGAACTACTTCTCGGTCCATGCTGCCACCCTGGTGGGATCCCGGAGCTTCTTTTTGTTTGTTTGTTTTGAATTGTTTGTTTTCTTTTTCTTTTCTCAAGTTAGGAGCTCGTTCTGGCTAGGTACTGCTGCACGGCTTGGGACATACCCCTTCAGCTTGTGCAGAAGTGCAGAGGGATCCCTGAGGGCATTTCTTTTCTCGTGTTTTTTTTTTTTTTTTTTTTTGGGGGGGGGAGGGTTTCTTGTTTTTTTTTTTTTTAAATCTGTTTTGTTTTCTTTTACTTATTTTTCCCTTTTTGTCCTTCTTCATTACTCAGTTTCTCATCTCTCTATACCTTCTTTCTCTTCCTGTCCCCTAAATACCTGGTGCTTAGTGACACCTCTACACCTTCTAGACAGGCTGTACTTCAACACCTGGGAACAATTTCCCCAGACCTTGTAGCCACACCGGTGGGATCCCTGGGAGATTTGTTTTTCTTTTTTTCTTTCTAATTTTTATTTATTCACTTTTTTCTTTTCTTTTTTTCTTTTTCTTTCCCTTTTTCTTTTTCTCCATTACATAGTCTCTTATCTCTCCACTCCGGCAGCAAGCTTCGCTAGCACTCTTTTTTGTTTGTTTGTATGTTTTTGGCTACTGTTCCTCTCTCATCTTTCATACCATCTTAGCTCCACACATCACAATCTCCCCCTTCCATCCTGCCTACCTGCACCAGTCGCTTAACATCACATCACCAGCCAGCACAGGCATGACCTACCAGAACCTGCCCTGCACTGATTATCGAACTGCCCTGGTGGCTGTAGTAAGTGCCACAAATAACCCATCCCAGCAATGCCTCTTCAGCTAGATCTGCCCTGCTGTATCATCTCTGAGAAATTGACCCTGCCAATCGGAGAAAGAGGTGAAAAGTATTGTGCTCACAAATAAGCAAACAACAAAGAACACAGAGCCCGCCTGCTCAGACATAGCCAAAAAAAAAAAAAAAGAAAAACCCACAAGATGAAACAAAAAAATCTGCAATCAATAAATGAGAAAAATAACTACTGAATGCCCTAAAGACAGCAGACAGTATAAAAAAATTTACAAAAACAGGTCAGGATGCTTCCAATAGGAGTCCAAAATAAAACACCAGATGACATTCCAGTAGCAGAAAAGGCACTAGAACTACCCGATAGGGAATTCAAATCCCTGATACTCAGAATTCTCCAAGAGTTGAAGCAAAAAGCAGACAAAAATGAGGAAAAAATAGACGAATTCATGGAAAATACGGACTAAAATTTCAAGAATTCAGAAAAATAATGCAGGAACAAAATGCCAAAATAAATACACAACTGGAAATTATACAGCAACAACAATTAGAAATCCAAAAGATAAACACAAGATTTCAGAAATGGAAAGAGTAATAGAAGGGCTGAGAAGCAGATTTGAAATGGCAGAAGTCAGGATCAGTGGAATTGAAGACAAACACTTGGACACAATTCTGTTTGAGTAAAACTCAGAAAAAAGAACAAAGAAATATGAAGAGACCTGAGAATTATGTGGGATACAATCAAAAGAAAAATTTTGTGAGTGATGGAAGTTCCAGAACAGGGGGAGAAAACAGAAAACACAGAGAGGATCATTGAAGAACTGCTGACAGAACACTTCCCTAATATCATGAATGTTGAAAAGCTGGCCATCCAAGAAGCTCTAAGAATCCCATATGGGATAGACCCCAAAGGAAAATCTCCAAGGCATATCATAATCACACTCGCTGAAACCAAAGACAAATAAAGAATCCTGAGAGCAGCTTGAGGGAAAAAAAAAGAAGTCGCATACAGAGAGAAACAATAAGACTAAGCTTGGATTATTTGGCAGAAACCATGCAGGCAAGAAGGAAATGGCATGACATATATAAAATCTTCAAAGAAAAAAAATACCAGCCAAGAATAATATATCCTGCAAAACTCCCGTTCAAATATGATAATCAAGTTAGGACATTTCCAGATTACGGGAATATGTAAAAACCAAACCAAACTTACAAGAATTATTAAAGGAAGTCCTTTTATCTGAGAACAAACAACATCAGCTCACAGGCTGAATCTAGGACGCAGGACCGTACCAACCAGACACCAATCTAGGAAATGAACTTTCAAGGGCTATTCAAAACCAAAAGAAAAACAACAGGGAATCAGAGAAGTTATTCTGTAAGTGACAACATCAGCACAATAAAAGGGAATAAATGGTGTAGGTATACAACCTTCTAATGAAGAGGAAGGCAAGGTGATACCATGTAGTAATAGACTACTTCAAATTTAGAAAGATCAGGGTAAATTTCAAGGTAACCACAAAGAAAGTTAACAAACCTACTCAATCAAAATAAAGAGGAAAAATATAAAGTTTCAGTAAAAATAAAACCTACAGAAACAAAAGAAATTTAAAAAATCCACAAACAAAAGGAATTCAGCACAGGAGAGCAAAAAGAACAAAGAAAACGTCAGCAACACACACACACAAAAAAAAAACACTACAAAGTGACAGAAATAAACTCACATCTATCAATAATTTCTCTAAATGTAAATGGCCTCAATATACCCATAAAGAGACGCAGAATGACAGAACAGATTAAAAAAACAGGATCCATCAATATGCTGACTACAAGAGACACAATTTAGAAACAAAGACATGAATTTATTAAAAATCAAAGGTTGGAAAAAAATATATCAAGCTAACAACTACAAAAAGAAGCAGGAGTGGCAATACTAATCTCAGATAAAATAGACTTTAAAACAAAATCTGTTGTAAAAGACAAAGAAGGACACTGTATAATGATTAAGGAGATGATCCATCATGAAGACATAACCATAATAACCATATGACAGGGCTCCAAAATACAGAAAACAAACTCTAACAGCACTGAAAGAGAAACTGACAGTTCTACAGTAATAGCAGGAGACTTGAACACACCACTCTCAGTAAAGGACAGAACAACTAAAAAGACACTCAGCAAAGATACAGAAGACCTAAAGGGCACAGTCAACCAACTTGACCTCATAGACATATATAGAACACTCCATCCAACAGCTGCAAAGTACATATTCTTTTCCAATGCACGTAGAACATTCTCCAGAATAGACCACAACTTAGGCCATAGAGCAATCTTCAACAAGATCCAAAATCCTGAGATAATACAAAGTATCTTCTCTGACCACAATGCCATCAAAGTAGAAATTAACAGGGTGAGCAAGGAAAAAAAAATCAATTACATGAAAACTGAATAACACTGTGCATACAAACCACTGGGTAATAGAAGAAATCAGAGAGAGAAACAAAAAATTACTAGAATCAAACAAGAATGAAAACTCATCATACCAAAACCTTTGGGACACAGTCCTCAGAGGTGAGTTTATGGCAATAGACACACACATCAAAAAAGAAGAAAGGGACAAAATCAAAACATTAACTACACAGCTCAAACAAACAGAAAGAGAACAGCAAAAAAAGTCCGCAGCCACGGGAAGAAAGGAAATTATAAAGCTCAGAGCATAAATAAATGAAATAGAGAACAGAAAAACAATAGATAGAATCAAGAAAACTAAAAGTTGGTTCTCTGAAAGAATCAACAAAATCGAGAAACCTCTGTCCAGACTGACAGAAAAACAGGAGAGGATGCAAATAACCCAAATAAGAAAAGAAGTGGGGGACATTACAACAGACCCAACTGAAATAAAAAGAATCATAACAGAATATTATGAAAAACTATACACCAACAAATTTGAAAACCTAGAGGAAACGGATAAATTTCTAGAAACACACTACCTACCCAAACTACAACAAAGTGATTTTGAAAATCTGAACAGACCCATAATAAGAGAAGAGATTGAAAAGGTAATTAAAAAAACTCCCAACCAAAAAAGCCCTGGCCCAGATGGCTTCACTGGAGAATTCTACCAAATATTCAGAGTAGAGCTTGTACCAGTACTACTCAAGCTGTTTCACAGCATAGAAAAGGAAGCAACACTTCCAAATTCATTCTATGAAGCCAGTAGAATGCTGATACCAAAACCAGGCAAAGAAAAGAAAACTACAGAACAATATCTCTCATGAATATACATGCAAAAATTGTCAACAGAATTTTAACCAATAGAATTCAGCATCATATCAAAAAAATAATACAGCACGACCAAGTAGTATTCATACCTGGTATGCAAGGCTGGTTCAAAATGAGAAAATCAGTCAACGTAATCAACCACATAAATAAAAGGAAAGAAAAGAATCACATGATCATCTCCACTGATGCAGAAAAGACATTTGACAAAGTTCAGCACGTATTTCTGATAAAAACTCTCAATAAAATAGGTATACAAGGGAAATTTATCAACACAATAAAGGGCATCTATGCAAAACCAATGATCAAGATAATTCTTAATGGAGAGAGGCTGACAACATTCCCCCTGAGAACAGGAACAAGACAAGGATGCCCTTTATCACCACTCCTTTTTAACATTGTGCTGGACGTTCTAGCCAGAGCAATAAGGCAAGAAAAACAAATAAAGCACATCCAAATTGGTAATGAAGAAGTTAAACTGTTCTTACTTGAGGATGATATGATACTATACATAGAAAACCCTAAAGACTCCACGAGAAGTCTACTGGAATTAATAGAAAAATTCAGCAGAGTAGCAGGATACATGATGAACATACAAAAATCAGTTGGATTCCTATACACCAATAAAGAGAATGACAAAAAGGAAATTAGGAAAACAATACCGTTTATAATAGCCCTTAAAAAATTAAATACTTAGGAAAAAATCTAACTAGGGATATAAAAGACCTATACATAGAAAACTACAAAACACTGCTGCAAGGAACTCAAAGGGATCTACATACTTGGAAAAACATACCATGCTCATGAATAGGTAGACTCAGCCTTGTGAAATGACAATTCTACCCAAAGCAATTTAGAAATACAATGCAATCCTGATCCAAATACCAACAACGTTCTTCAAAGAGGTGGAAAAACTAATCATTAACTTTATATGGAAAGGGAAGAAGCCCCGAATAAGTAAAGTACTACTAAAGAAGAATAAAGTTGGAGGACTCACACTAGCTGACCTCAGAACCTACTACACAGCTTCGGTAATCAAAACAGCCTGGTATTGGTACAACAACAGATACATTGACCAATGGAACAGAATGAGAACCCAGATGTACATCCATCTACTTACGATCACCTGATCTTCGACAAGGGCCCAAAGTCCATCAAATGGAGAAAAGACAGTCTTTTTAACAAATCGTGCTGGCAAAACTGGATATCCATCTGCAAAAAAAATGAAACAGGACCCACAGCTCACACCATACACAAAAACTAATTCAAAATAGATCAAAAACCAAAATATAAAGCCCAAAACTATAATGTTTATAAAAAAAAAAATAGGACCAATGCTACAGTCCCTAATGCATGGCAAACCGTAACCCTTAACTCACAAACACCAGAAGATAACCTAGATAACTGGGGTCTTCTAAAAATCAAACACCTATGCTGTTCAAAAGACTTCACCAAAAGAGTAGAAAGAGAAACTACAGACTGGGAAAAAAATTTTGGACAGTACAAGTTAGACAAAGGTCTAATCTCCATATAATCTACAAGAAAATCCAACACCTCTACAACAAACAGACAAATAATCCTATTTTAAAATGGGCAAAAGAAATGAACAGACACTTCATCAAAAAAGACATTCAAGTGGTCAACAGACACATGAAGAAATGCTTACGATCACTAGCCATTAGAGAAATGAAAATTAAAACCACAATGAGATACCAAGTCATCCTGGCATTACTAGCACGAATCAAAAACACTGGAAATAACAAATGTTGAAGAGTCTGCAGGAAGATCAGAACTCTTACGCACTGCTGGTGGAATGCAAAATGATACAACCATTTTGGAAAATGATATGGCATTTCCATAGAAAGCTAGAAATAGAAATACCATACGATCCAGCAATCCTACTCCTAGGAATTTATCTTAGAGAAATAAGAGCCATCATTCGAATAGACATATGCACTCCCATGTTCATTGCAGCATTGTTCACAATAGCAAAAAGACGGAAACAATCTAGATGCCTATCAACAGATGAATGGATAAACAAACTATGATACATACACACAATGGAAACTATGCAATGATAAATAACAATGATGAATCTGTGAAGCATCTCATAACATGGATGAAACTGGAGGACATTATGCTGAGTGAAACAAATCAATCACAAAAGGACAAATTTTGTATGATATCTCTATTGTAAAAACTCATGAAAAAGTTTACACACAAAAAGTAACAATCTTTTCTGGTTGCAAAGGATGGGTGGGGTTGGGGCGGAAATACGAAGTAGGCAATAGATAAGTGGTATGTTTGATGAAGGGTGAGACAGGACACAATACTGGGGAAACCAGCACAACTTGTACAAGGAAAGGTCATGGAAGCTCCATAGATACATCCAAACTCCCTGAGGGACTGAATTGCTGGGCGGAGGGCCGTAGAGACCATGGTCTCAGGGAACATCTAGCTCAATTGGCATAACACAGTTATAAAATGTTCCACTTTCTACCTTGGTTAATAGCATCTGGGGTCTTAAAAGCCTGCGATCAGCCATCTAAGATACTCCATTGGTCTCACCCTTTGGGAGCAAGGGAGAATGAAGAGAACAGGATACAAGGAAAAGATTAGTCCAAAGGCCTCCACCAGACTGAGTCTAGTACAGCTGAATGGTGCCCGGCTACTACCACTGACTGCTCTGACCAGGATCACAACAGAGGGTTCTGGACAGAGCTGGAGAAGGATGTAGAACAAAATTCTAACACAAACAAAAAAGACCAGATTTACTGGCATGAAAGAGTCTGGAGAAAGCCTGAGAGTATGGCCCCCAGACATCCTTTTAGCTCAGTGGTGAAGTCACTTCTGAGGTTCACCGTTCAGCTGGAGATTGGACAGCCCCATAATACATTTAGGGACTAATGAGGCACAGCAGTCCAAGGACAAGGACTAGAATGCAGAAGGGGACAGGAAAGCTGGTGATAGGGAACCCAAGGTTGAGTAAGGACTGTGTTGACATGTAGTGGGGTTTTTAACCATTGTCATAGGGCAACATGTGTAGTAACTGTTTAATGAGAACCTATTTTGTTCTGTAAACATTCACCTAAAGTGAGAATAGCTGCACAACTGGAAGAATATAATCAATGTCACTGAACTGTGCTTGCAGAAATTTTTGAGATGGTGTATCTTTGGCTATATATATATTTTCACCCAAAAAAGAAAAAAAAAAAAGTCAAGAGGGGAGAGGGTTGACATGTCATGGGGTTGTTTACCAATGTCATAAGACAATATGTGTACTGACTGTTTAATGAGAAACTATTTGTTCTGTAAACCTTCACCTAAAGTACAATTAAAAAAAAAAAAATACACGTGGCACAGTGGTTAAGTGATACGTCTGCTAACCAAAATTTCAGCAGTTCAAATCCACCAACCACTCCTTGGGAACAATATGAGGCAGTTCTACTCTGTCCTCTAGGGTCACTGTGAGTTGGAATTGACTCGATGGCAACAGAGTAAGTTTTTTTTTTTTTTTTTTTTTAAGCTACCTTAGGAGCCCTGGTGGCTCAGTGGTTAAGGCGCTTGGCTGCTAACCAAAAGGTGGGTGGTGGTTCAAAATCACCAGAAGCTCTGTGGAAGAAAGACGTGAGTCTCCTCCCGTAAAGTTTATAGCCTTGGAAACCTTATGGGGCTGTTTTGCTCTGTTCTATATGGTCGCTGTGAGTCAGAATCGACTCTATGGCTGCAGATTTTTTTTTTTTTTGGTTTTAACCTAACTTGGAAGAACCATGATGATGCAGTCATTCATATGTCGGCTGGTAACCGACAGGTCAGCAATTTGAACCCACCAGATGCTCTGTAGGAGACAGATGTGTCAGTCTGCTTTCATAAAGATATACAGCCTTGTAAAACAGATGGGGCAGTTGTACTTTGCCCTGTAGGATCGCCAAGAGTCAGAATTGACTGGATGGCAAAGGTTTTTTTTTTTTGGTAACCTATCTTGGGGGACAGTGGTGATTCAGTTGTAGAAATCTTGCCCTCTAGGTGAGATTTGTTTTTGTTGTTAGATGCCGTCGAGTCTGTTTCAATTCATAACCACCCTATGTACAAAGGAACAAAACACTGCCAGGTCCTGCACCATCCTCACAATCGTTATGCTCGAGCTTATTGTTGCAGCAACTGTGTGTCAATCTATCCCCTTGAGGGTCTTCCTCTTTTTGAAGACTCTCTACTTTACCAAGCATAATGTCCTTCTGCAGGGACTGATCCCTCCTGAAAACCTGTCCAAAATATGTGAGACATAGTCTCACCATCCTTACCCCTAAGGAGCATTCTGGCTGTACTTCTTCCAAGAGAGATTTGTTCATTCTTCTGGAAGTCCATGGAATATTCAATATTCTTTGCCAACACCATAATTTAAAGGCATCAGTTTTTCTTCGTTCTTCCTTATTCATTGTCCAGTTTTGCATGCATATGAGGTGATTGAAAACAATATGGCTGGGGTCAGGCACACTTTAATTTTCAAGGTGACATCTTTGCTTTTTAACACTTTAAAGAGGTCTTTTGCAGCAGATATGCCCAATGCAATGTGTCATTTGATTTCTTAACTGCTGTTTCCATGGGCATTGATTATGGATACAAGTAAAATGAAATCCTTGATAACTTCAATCTTTTCTCCATTGATCATGATGTTGCTTATTGGTCCAGTTGTGAGAATTTTTGTTTATGTTGACGTGTAATTCGTACTGAAATCTGTTGTCTTTGATCTTCATCAAGTCTTCATTATTTCTAGCAAGCAAAGTTGTGTCATCTGCATATCATAGGTTGTTAATGAGTCTTTCTCCAATGCTAATGTCCCATTCTTCTTCATGCAGTCCAGCTTCTCGGATTATTTGCTCAGCGTACAGATTGACTAATTATGGTGAAAGGATACAACACTGACACGCACCTTTCATGACTTTAAACCACCTCTTACTCTGTTCAAACGACTTCCTCTTGGTCTATGTACAAGTTCCTATGAGCACAATTAAGTGTTCTGGAATTCCCATTCTTCACAATGTTATCCATAATTTGTTATGAATCTCTTTGCATAGTCAATAAAACACAGATCTCATCTTCTGCTTCTATATCAGACAATGTTCTGCTGCTATTCATAAGGTTTTCACTGGCTAATTCTTTTCAGAGTTAGACCCTTCTTCCTAATCTGTCTTATTCTGGAAACTCAGCTGAAACTTGTCTGCCGTGGGTGATTCTGCTGGTATTTGAATACTGGTGGCATAGGTTCCAGCATCACAGCAACAGGCAAGCCCCCACAGTAAGACAAACTGACAGATGCATGGGAGTTATGTGAGTGACCTGGGTTTAAATCCCAGCCAAAGCACTAAAGTGCAGCCACCATCCATCTGTCAGTAGAGGCTTACCTGTTGCTATGATGTTGAATAGATGTCAGTAAAGCTTCCAGACTAAGATGGACTAGGAAATCAGGCCTAGTGACCTACTTCTGAAAAATCTGCCAATGGAAACCATATAGATCACAATGGCCTGATCTGTTGTGCATGGAGTTGCCATGAGTTGGGGGCTGACTTGATGGCAGCTAACAACAACAACCACCTAGCTTAGCCATCAGTACCACTGGGGAATCAAACATTTTCTGAGTTTTTGTCCAACTTCCTCACTCATTCTCCACAGTATTCATTGCAAACCTTCTCAATTTCTGTATTCAACTGTTCTACTCCTCTCTCTCTTAGCACAACCTAGCTTATAAATTTTGAAAAGCATCGATGTCTTCAGGAATAAAATTACTCTTTTTTTTTTTTTTTTTTTAAGGCTAGCAGCCTTAGAAAAAAATCTTACCAGAATTTAAGAAACACTTACCAAAGAAAATGTGTCTGTGCACATGCCTTGGAAGGATATGGCAGCTGAAGGACTGACAAGAAGTTAAACGTGACTGGACTATAATGCACATGATGCCATCGCGTAGGAGAGGAGGACAGAAGGGTAGACTGGAAGCAAATAGTCCAACTTTTAATTTGTTGTTTTTGCCATGTATGTTTTTCACAAAGGTAAATAAATATTATCTTTATGCCCCAAGTTCTTTTTTCAGTCTTTATTCTTATTGATCTTCATAGCTTTTGACCACTCATTCTTTGTTTTTTATTATTATTATTTTTGTAAAAATATACACAAGACATATACCTATTCAACAACATTTACACGTACGGGTCAATAACAGTGGTTACATACTTCATTCTGTCACCATTCTCACTATCTTTGCCTATATTGTCTCACTACCATTAAATTAGACACTCTGCCCCTTAAAGTTTCTGTCTGTATTTTAGAGTTATTGTCGCCAACTTGATCTCATATAGATAAGTGTTTAAAAGATCACAATGTTCAAGGCAAACAGTTTTTAGCAATTGAGCTAAACTATTGTTTAGTTTAAAGTCGACTTCATGGAATAGTTTCAGTTCAAGTTTTAAAAATTATTTCCAGACAATAGATTCAGGAGTTTATCCAGCCTCACTATATCCAGTGAGTATGGTTTTCATAAGTATTTGAAGTTCTGTTCCACATTTTTCCTCCTTTTGATTAAAAAAAGTTATCTTTTTGAAATTCCAGCCATCTATATCAGTAAAGTAAATGTATATAGAGCCAAAGAAGACTGGAAGAACATTTTAATAACAAGGAACATTGGTGGATGTCAGAATAAAATTACTAGTTTACACAGAGAAAGGGAAGAAAGAAAGGGAAGTAATTCAACAGTTACATTATTTGAGGCCATTTCAGAGTAGTTATTCATTTAAAAGGTCAGTGTGCAGATTTACTCTCCAAATAGAGCAAACTAAGGAAATGATAGGCTGAGAGGAGATTCCAGACTGAATGTTAGCATAGAGTTCTTGCCAGTGGGGCACTGATGAGACTTTGAATAGAAGGGGATTAGGTAGTGATTTTTTTCAACTGTTAAATGGTAGCAGAGCAGGTAAACATGTAGAATTGTGTGGTTTGAAAAAAGCTTCATGAATAGCTTTAAAAAAATGCTTAATTATTTCTACTTTTGTTGATGCTCTGTTACTAACGACTGCTACTGGTATTTAGTAATTCCTTTTAATAAGGCTTCTCAAAACATCTTGTAAATTATATTCCATTTGAAATGAAAATAATTGACTACATAAAAGAATTAGGAAACACTGTATTAAAATCATGGGTTTAAGCACAGTGGTTTTGTTCCTTTTCTGCCTTCAAAATATATTATTTCCTGTTAAGAAAGAAAAGAAAATAAAACTGACAAAGGCAATAAATTAACCAGGTTATTTTAATATGCAATACCTAACAAAATTATCTTGCAATAGTAAGATCAAAAAGTAGTTTGATCAATTGTTGTAGGACAGAATGTTGTTCAATGTGATTTGTGTCAGAAAAAGAGTAATGAAGTTGTGATGCTATCATAGAGTTTTCTAGATGCTTATAAAGAGAGGTTTGTTCACCTGAATAGATTTTTAACTAAGATGAGACTAGCTAGATTTGCAACATCATGCCTTGTCTCACTTTCTCTACCAACGGTAAAAAAATATAGTAGACTTAGAGAAAATAGGAAATAAACTTGTGCTTTTTAAAAAAAATAGTATGATTTTGTAGACATCTGTTATTTTTCTGTCCAGAATTTATTCATATTCCTCTTGGTAAGTGCACCCCAATTTTATGTAAGACACCAGCCCTCCTCAGCTCCAGGGATGATCATAGGATTCAGGATTGGATAATCAGAGCATTTCATTATTTTAGCAATAGTGATTAGATCACAGATGGACAAAAGATACCATCATGTAATTAAGAACCAATGAGACTGAAGAGATACCATCATGTAATTCAGAACCAGTGAGATTCAATTTAGGGACTGATATAGTTTGAGCTGCAAGATCCAACTGTGCCTGAAGTAAGAAAATACAAACTAATTACTTACTTCTTTGCTTAAGTCATTTGGAGCTGAGTTGCTGTTCCTTCTAAAAGGAAGAGACTCAGCCTATACGGATGCCTTCATGGAGAAATAAATGATTCAGTAAGGTGTCTGAACATTTATACCCTTAAAAGGCAAAAGACCAATTCTCTGCCCCACCCCCAGCCCCTGTGGCACTAGTCCTAAGTTCTGAAAACATAAAAGAATATTATCGGTGACGATTACTCCATTTTTATAATATTTCATTTATGAAGTTGAATAATATTTATAAGTAAAAAAATAATCTATTAACAAAAGTTTGTTGATTTTAAAATGGGTCACTTGGTGTAATTTGTGCTTACTCTAATGTTAGTCTCTATCCCCTCTTCCCAAACCAAGCCTTATTTACTTCGTTTACCAACATGCATCAAAATATAATCAAAGCTTTCAAGAGCAATTACATCAGAAACATGAAAAATCATATTGTAAAATTTATCAAATTATTCTTAAGCTTACATTCAGTGAAGCATGGAAAGGTTTATCCTTTGCTCTTGATGGAACTGTAAAAAAAAAAGTCAACGAATGATATGCAATATGGCACTAACTACAGAATCAAACCACAGGTGATTTTTTTTCCTATAGGTGAAGAAATGAAACAAAAAAACAAAGGAATAAACAAACCAAACTATAATATCTGTAAGGTATTTCAGAGCAGAGTCCATAATCAATGACCTAAGTAAAGTCATTAGATGATTTCACACTAATGAGATGTTGGAAGTGGATCTCAAATATCCTATTATTACATTGAGTAATGAGGAGGAAAAACAGGAGAACATAGGGCCCACAATGAAACTGAATTTAAAATATTTGAACATTTTTTTAATCCATTCTTAAAGCTCTTTGAGAGCCTAGAAGAAATGGAAATTGATCTCCCTTTGGAATAAAGCCTGGTCTTCAGACAAGGCTTGAATGATTTTCTACAAGATATAAATTGGTGAAAAGAAACCTTTTAAAAAAGACCACTAAGCCTACCCTTCATCTTTCTTTAAACAGTTGGAGAAAGAACTCATGCTGCATTTCCATTAAAACATACTTGATAGACAGTAAGCTTCCTGCTAAGTCCTTAAATTAGTAATTAATTTTCAGAATCAGAACTATTCCTCCTCCCATAATGATATATATATCCTTTTCATTCAACTTTGTTACCACAATCATCATGCCATCGTCAATGGTAAATTTTAATTTTACAGTACTCATTATTATTAATTTAAGTCCTGTTAAATATGACAGACTCCTTATCCAATTCAATTAAATAATACTGAACTTATTAGCATGATGTCTAGTACTATGTTGATTTAAAATAAAAATTGGTTGCTATTGTTTTTATTTTTTAAGTTTTTTGAATAGTATAGTAAACTGTAAGACATAATATAATACATACACTTGAGTAGAAAATGGAGTAGGCAATGATTACAGTCATAGAGGTTGAACCCCCGTGGGTCTGAATCCTGGCTGTAACTTTGGACAGATTACTTGAAGACTCTTAATCTTGTTTTTCTGAACTCTAAAATAGGAACAATAATATTAGTATCTACCTATTTTAATAATATAATCAACTCAGAGAACTTAGTAAAGTGTCTGATCCTACTAAGCATTATTTAATAAAAATAATACTATATTACTTTAGGATATATTATTTTAATGAATGTACAGTATTTATAAATATTTTGATAGATTATCTTTGGATCTTATTCTCTTTAAAGGTTATTTTCTTTCTTATTTACCTATTTTTTGCATAAGATATAAAATAGTCAACTTCTAATTTCCTTTCTTCTTTCTGTTTTTTCAGGAATCTAAATCAAGGAAAAGGAGGTCTACTTGTATACAAAAAAAAAGTATAAATGTTAGGGTGTATTAATTACCTAGTGCTACTGTAACAAAAAATACCACAAGTGGGTGACTTCAGAAAGCACAAATATATTTTCTTACAGTGCTGGAAGTTAGAAGTCTGAACTCAGGGAATTGCTTTAGGGGTAGGTCCTTCCTTGTCTATTTCAGCTTCTAGTAGCTACCAGGAATTCTTGGTATTTCTGGGTTTGTAGATGCATCTGTCTCCTTCCCCTGTCTTCCTCTTCCTCCTGTGTGTGTTTCTGTGTTTATTCTGCTCTTCTTATAACTTGGAAGTGCTAAGGTTTACGACCCCCCCTACTCTGGTATGATGTCATTAACATAACAAAAGAGAACACCTATTTTCAATCATATTTACAGGTACCCCAACCAAAACCCATTCCCATCGAATCCATTCTGACTCATAGAGAGCAAATAGAACAGAGTAGAACTGCTTCATAGGTTTTCCAAAGTAGTAATCTTTATAGAAGCAAACTGCCACATCTTTCTCCAGTGAATCGACTGATGGGTTCAAATTGCAGATCTTTCTGTTAGCAGCTGAGTGCTTTAACTACTGTGCAACCAGGATCCTCCATTTACAGGTACAGGGGTTAGGAGTTCAACACATGCGTCACTGATATTATTTTCATATTTTTCTTCAAGTTGTTTAAATGTGATATTATGCTTCCCTAATAGCTGATAAATATCAGTTCTGGAGCACAAAACATGTAATTATTAGTTTACTTGTCCACCTTGCCCACATTGGGTTGCAATATCATTGAAGACAGGGATCCATGCTATGTCTTCTTGCCCTTCTTTTCTCCTAAGTATTTTCATTGTGGTTATTTTTCTTATAACAGCTTAATTAAGCTATAACCCACATACAGTAAAATTGAACCATTTATATTTTATTATTCAGTGGTTTTTAGTATATTCATAATGTTGTGCAACCATCACCACTATTTAATTCCAGAACATTTTCATCACTCAAAACAGATATCCCATATCCATTGGAAGTCATTCCCTATCCACCCTACCTCAAACTGCTTTAACTACTAATCTGCTTTGTGTTTCAATAAATTTGCACATTCTTGACATTTTGTAAAAGAGGACTAGTATGATTTTTTTATGTGATTGGCTTCTTCCACTTAGCATAATGTTTTAAAACTTCTTCCATATTATAACATGCACAAATACTTCATTCTTTTTTATGACTGAATACTATTTCTTTGTATGGATATGCCACTTTTGTTGTTGTTGTTTAACCATTAATTATTTGATGGGCATTTGGGATGTTTTCACTTTTTGACTATACTGCTATGAACATTCATATACAAGTTTTTGTGTGGGCATATGTTTTCTTTTCACTTAAGTATATACCTTGGAGTGGGATTACTAGCTCATATAATAACTCTATTTTTAACATTTTGAGAAATTCTCAGGCTAGTTTCCAAAATAGCGGTACAATTTTATAATCCCACCAGCGATGTATGAGGGCTCCACTTTTTCTACCTCCTCACCAACACTTATCATTGACTATCTGTTTTTTTTATTATTACCATCCTAGTGGTTGTGAAGTGGTATCTTATTGTGATTTTGATTTGCATTTTGTTGATAGGTGATATTGTTGAGCATCTTCTCATGTGCTACAAGGGAAGGAACCCTTGTATCACAAATTGTTAGGCACTGTGCTACTAATTGAAAGGTTGGCAGTTGGAACCCACCCATCTGCTCCACAGAGAAAGACCTGGTGATCTGCTTCTGTAAAGCTAACAGCCAAGAAAACCCTATGAAAGAGTTCTACTCTTCATATGGGGTCACTATGAGCTGAAATTGACTCAACACAACTAACCGCAATGATCTTCTTTAGAGAATTGTCTATTCAGATCCTTTGCCCATTGTCTTAGTTATCTAGTGCTGCTATAACAGAAATATCGCAAGTGGGTTGTTTTAACAAAGAGAAATTTGTTCTCTCACAGTCTAGGAGGCTAGAAGTCCAAATTCAGGGTGCCAGCTCCAGGAGAAGGCTTTCTCTCTCTGTTGGCTCTGGAGGAAGGTCCTTATCATCAATCTTCCCTTGGTCTAGGAACTTCTTCGCACAGGAACCCTGGGTCCAAAGGACACCCTCTGCTCACAGCACTGTTTTCTTGGTGGTATGAGGTGCCCCCATCTCTCTGCTCGCTTCTCTCTCTTTATCTCAAAAGAGACCGACTTAAAACACAACCTAATCTCGTAGACTGAGTGCTGCCTTATTAACGTAACTGCCTCTAATGCGAGAAGCTGGACTATATGAAGAAGAACCGAGCATCATGATTGGAGGAAGACTCATTAACAACCTGTGTTATGGAGATGACACAACCTTGCTTGCTTAAAGTGAAGAGGACTTAAAGCAGTTACTGATGAAGATCAAAGACCACAGCCTTCAGTATGGATTACACCTCAACATAAAGAAAACAGAAACCCTCACAAGAGGACCAATAAACAACATCATGATAAATGAAGAAAAGATCGAGGTTGTCAAGGATTTCATTTTACTTGGATCCACAATCAACACCCATGGAAGCAGCAGTCAAGATATCAAAAGATGCATCATACTGGGCAAATCTGCTGCAAAAGACCGCTTTAAAGTGTTAAAAAGCAAAGACATCACTTTAAGGACTAAGGTGCACCCGACCCAAGTCATGGTGTTTTCAATCACCTCATATGCATGTGAAAGCTGGACAATGAATAAGGAAGACCAAAGAAGAATTGACACCTTTGAATTGTGGTGTTGGAGAAGAATATTGAATATACCATGGACTGCCAAAAGAACAAACAAATTTACCTTAGAAGAAGTACAACCAGAATGCTCCTTATGTCTTACATACTTTGGACATATTATCAGGAGGCATCAGTCCCTTGAGAAGGACATCATGCTTGTAAAGTAGTGGGTCAGTGAAAAAGAAGAAGACCCCCAATGAGATGGATTGACACAGTGGCTGCAACAATGGTTTCAAAGCATAGCAATGATTGTGAGCATGGCCCAGGACAAGGCATTGTTTTGTTCTGTTGCACATAGTGTCACTATGAGTCAGAAATGACTCCATGGCACCTAAAAATAACAACAACAATCCTGCCTCATTAACATCGTAGAAGTAGGATTTACAATGTATAGGAAAATCACATCAGATAACCAAATGGTGGACAATCACACACTACTGGGAATCATGGCCTAGCCAGTTGACACTTTTTTGAGGGACACAATTCAATCTATAACACCCATTTTTTAATTGGGTTGTCTTTTTATTGTTAAGTTGTAAGAGTGCCTTATGAATTCTGCATACAAGTCCCTTATCAGACATTTGATGTGCAAATACTTTCTCAAAATTTGTGGGTATCCCTAAGCATTTCACAATAAACACATACCCATTGCTGTTGAGTAGATTCTAACTCATAGTGACCTTGTAGGACAGAGTAAAACTACCCCACAGTGTTTCCAAGGCTGTAAATCTTTATGAAGGCAAACTGTCACATCTTTCTCCCACAGAGCTGCTGGTGGGTTTGAACCACCAACTTTTCAGTTAACAGCTGAGTGCTTAACCACTGCTCCACCAGGGCTCCTTACTAAGCACATAGCTTATTGTTATTATTAGCTACCATCAAATCACCCCAACTCATGGCGATCCCATGCACAATGGAATGAAATGCTGCTTGGTCCTGAACCATCTCGATGATCCATTGTAGATGGCGTTTTGACTGGCTGTTTTCGGAAGTAGATTGTCAGGCCTTTCTTTCTAGTGTGTCTTAGTCTAGAAGCTTCCCTGAAATCTGTTGAGCATCACAGCAACACGCAAGCCTCCACTGACAGGCAGTTGGTGGCTGAGCATGAAATGTATTAGCTAAAAATGGAACTTGGGTCTCGCTTATGGAAGGCAAGAATTCTGTCTCTGAACCACCAATGCCCTGTAAGCAATAGCAATTCACCAATAATTATTTGTTGAATTAATATTCAATACATTTCCAATCCAGTAAGGAATTCAGTAGTGAGAGTAAACTGCATGGCACCTATGACAGGGATTCTTATTGTCTCCCAAGAGCTTCTCTGTGTTTTCTTTTCTGAAATTCAGAAAAACTAGAACATTTAGTGGGCGCATTTCTTCCCCTCCAAAAGAACGCTTTTCCAGTCTCCCTTACAATGAGTTAGCTATTGTCATTAAGATGTGAACAAAAGTACTGTGTAGGAAAGATCCTTAAAATGATGGAGTGTACCTTCTTTCATCCTATTTTCTGGAATGCCATTGAGATAGCTGGAGCTCTAGTAGCCATCTTGGGCAATACGGAAGAAAGCCACACCCTGAAGTTTGCAGAGATAGGAGTTAGAAGGAAGCCTGGTCCCTGATGTCTTCATGGAGATATCAACCAAGTCTGCACAGGCTACTTATATACTTTTTTCACCTGAGAAAGGAAGAAACTCCAGTCATATTTAAGGCACTCATTTTTGGAATCTTTATTACTTTCTATTGCTTTTATAATTGACTCAGTATTTGAGAAAGTACATATAATATTCTCCTTTGTTATTCTAATAAAATGAGCTTTTGACTAGCTAAAAGGTTAAGTAGCAAAAGGGCAGGTTTCTCTGATTTTACACAAAGTGCAAGACTTTTCATATACTTCATTTAGTCTTGATGGGTAGCAGCACACTGTATTTAGTTTTGTATTGATTCTGTTGTGCCTGAAGTGAAGCCTTGTCTATTAAAGAGTAAAGAGGGGGCTATAGGCGGAGAATGAGAGAATGAGAAAGCTTTCATCAGGTGAATTAAGATAAAATGAAGCCCAATTTTCTTATCTTAAAAGTTCTCCTAAAATAAAAAAAAAATAGCTCTGGCAGTAATTTTTAGTTTAACAAGGTACAAAAATCAGTATCACATCTAAGTTTGAATATTGGGGCAACATGAGATATTTGAGTCTTTTCCTCAGTGTTGAGGTAATCAAGATTTTCTTCTGCCACTGCACTTGTTTTATACAAATGACATCCGCTTTTATATCCTTAGCATATGTTTTACTTTCCTCACTCCAAGAACTCTGAGAATTAATAATTTAATGTGCTAGCCTTAGTAATTGGCTTGAAAAGACGTTTTCAAAACTATAAGATGCATTCACTTTATATCCATTATAATTTAGAAATGAACAGTAAATATGAAAAAACTCCTGAACATCTGCAGATGCATGTTAATTGCAAGATAGAATTTAAAGATATATTGTCTGTTTTCAATATTGACAGAATTTTTCTAACTATTTCAAGAACTATTTGTTCATGACCTCCCATAAGTAGGGCACTGTTAAGCAATTTAGAAAACAGACAATATTACTATTCTATATGGGATGCATGCCTTGTTTTATTTTGAGTGACTTTTTTTTAACTTATTGTTTTGAAAAAATTATAGATTAATTCAAGCTCAAAAGAATGTACAGGGACCCTGTGCACCCTTCACTGGCTTCCACAAATGCTAAAATACAATAGCAAAACCAGGATATTGACCTTGGTATAACACAGAGAGCTTATTAAGATTTTACCAGTTATACCTGCACTAATTATGGATGTAAAAAGACACCCTGAAACCTGCTCTTGAACACAGAGTAGCTAAAGGAAAAGGAATAAATGATGAAGTAAAAGAGCTAAACAGAAGATTTCAAAGGATGGCTCAAGAAGACAAAGTCAAGTATTATAATGAAATGTGCAAAGACTAGAAAACTAAAAGGGTGTAACACGCTCAGCTTCAATTACTGGAACCCTATTTTTCACCAATGCCTTCACTGCAGTTTGGACTTCTTCCTTCAGTCCCTTGGTTCTTGATCATATGCAACCTCTTGAAATGGTGGAACACTGACCAATTCTTTTTTGGTACAGTGGCTCTGTATATTCCTTCCATCTTCTTTTGATGCTTCCTGCATCATTCAATATTTTCCATGTAGAATCCTTCAAGCTGAAAGAGCTGAAGAAAAATTTCAAGACTCAAGTTGCAAAATTGAAGGATCATAACTTTTGGTTAGCAGATGACCTCTTAACCACTGCGCCAGCAAGGCACCTTCATCCCTGGTTGCTCAGTGGCTAAGAGCTTGGCTGCTAACCAAAAGGTTGGCAGTTTAAATCCACTAGCCATCCTTGGAAACCCTATGGGGCAGTTCTATCTGTCCTATAGGGTTGCTATGATTCAGAATTGACTCAACAGCAACAGGTTCATTATATGAGACTCATTTTAAAACTATACCCTCGACTTGCCCAAAGGCCTCAAAGCAAGTAATCTTTCCTTATTCATCTCTGTACATCTGTTGTTGTTAGCTATATTTGAGTTGGTCTCCAACTCCCGGAGACCCCATGTGTTACAGAGTAGAATTGCTTTATAGCGTTTTCTTGGCTGTAATCTTTACAGATGCAGTTTACCAGGCTTTTCTTCTGCAGAACTGCTGGGTGGGTTTGAACAGCCAGTGTTTAACAGCCAATCACAAACTGCTTGTTCCACCCAGGCTCCTTTTTGTATATCTAAAGCCTTTTAAATGACATCAAAATAATTATCTGTTGAGCTGAACTGATTTAACTGGATGATTCTGAGATTGAGGTTGAAATGTACATGATCTGGGTAGAGGCTGCTCAGAAGATGACAACAGTTAAGCCAGGTCAGGTGATGAGATAAAAGATTCCATTCCACTGTGTCAGAAAATAGTGCCACCTAGAAGTCTTGTATGATTTGGGTAAGAAATTTCTCTGTTGGAGTTGTCATTAATCTAAGAGCTTTCGTTCTTAAAGCCTTGGGCTTATTCTGTAGACTCAGCCTTCTCTTCCAAATGCTTCAGTTTTCTGAAAGTGATTTTCCACAGTTTATCTAGGCAACTTCTGTAAGCAGTAAGGGAGTTTTCACCCATGAGATTTTCATCACTGTTTTGGAAGAGAAGACCACATTCTCTGCAATGCTGAATTTCTTATGAGGGTGCCACAACCTCCAAGGGAGTTGGTCAGAGGAGTTCCACAGGGAACTCTGATTTCTAGAACAAGAGAGACAGGTTTGACCCAATGCAGGTTCTGCTAATAAAACGCATCTTTTGTTATTTTCATAAAGCTAATAGCCTTGTGAAAAACTGAATATACTTGATTTGTGTGTATTACTGTTCACTAAATTAAAGTCCATTTCCTTTATTTCTATTTTGAAAAGTCACATTTTAAAGAAAATGTCTGCATCCAAAAAAGACGTTTTAAAATATGTAAGTTGTACGTTTGAGAATTAATTATAAATGGAATACAATAGGATAAACAATTGCTTCATTAATTCCTTTGGGAATAAATATTGCTAGTTACTCATGCAAAGAGTTCTTGAGCACCTAACATTTACACAGTGCAGTGAAACTTCTTCTTCAAAATCTTCTCCTGAAATACAGGGATGCCATGTTGAATTGCTTTGAAATGTTTTTGTTACCAAATCATAATAAATAAACTTTGAGCATATTTTGTTAACATAAACACGAGTATATTTATAAACTTGCTGGCTTCTAGTAAGCTCTTCGAGTGCAGATGAAAAAAAAAAAAAGTCTCCCAAATTTTCATATGCCTTCCAAGTTTATTGTTTTAAAAATTCTTCACAATCCCATCCATCCTCCACTGATTGATGCCAAACTATGGACATCCTAGTCCCTTCACTGCCTTCTGTTTCTTCTGTTTCTTCTGTTTTCAGCTCTGACCACAAAAAAGATCTTTGCTCTCTATGAATTTCTAACAAATCACATGTTTCAGTAGTACTAAATGAAGCCACTGAATTGATCAAATAAAAATACTGTATTTGTTTTTTTGGAGAAGCAAGAAAAAATACCTGTATTGGGCCAATTATCAACAACACATGTATGTTGCTTTATAATGTAAATTTAGGTATGTGGGAATTTCCTATATTTTAAAAGAGGAATTGCATTGTAACAGGAATGATTACCTGCTCAATGCATGTATCTTGTGAATGTGCTTTAAAAAATTATATATGTGTATGTATTTGTTTTTTCCCTTAACATTTTAGTTTCTTGTAGTAAGACGTACACTGGCAAGGTCCTGAATCTGCCACTGTTCATTTAGTCTCTTTGTGACCCATTTTTTCTCATCTATAAATCAGAGATGTGGGAGATAGATTCCAAATGCTAGCTCAGATATTTCTATCATTCTGAGGTAATTGCATGTGGAATGCTAGTTTAGGCTAAGTAGAGAGAAGTTCCTCTACATAGTCTCAGCCTGGAAAGTGGGCTCATTCCCACTGGGGACCTGTGGTGAAAACGTGTAGACTGTACATTTGAATTGTCCTGGGCAGTGGCCTTCTAAGCAACTGAAAAAGTCTTGAGGCAGGAAAGCAGGGAGATGAGGCAGAGCACGCTTGAGGCAGAATACAGGCAGGAGGCACAGAAGTAAGAGGTGGGCTAAAGGGATGTGAGGAGGAACATTGACTGGTTAATTTATCAATATCTAAGAGTCTAGAGTTCAAACCACCTATACTCATTTATTCTTCCATGGAAAGGGTAAAAGTTGCTCTTTTCTAGATGGTCCAAGGGGCTATAAAGTTTTAAAATCCTTTCTTCATTTGTTGTTGTAGTTAGTTGTCATGGAATCTATCCAACTCATGGCGACCCCATGTATGCAGAGTAGAACTTCTCCATAGAATTTTCAAGGCTGTGACCTTTTGGAGCAGATTGCCAGGCTTATTCTGAGGCACCTCTGGGTGAGTTCAAACCACCAACCTAAGTACTCCTTCTTCTTCATTACTCTGATTCAAATACACATGACCATTCACATGAACTAACACAGTAGTCACCACACAGCTTTCTCTGTCCTTAGAGTCCCCTATTCTTATACAGGAGTTAGCCAAAATGCTAATTCTTTTTTACTCCAACTCCTCCCATTAGACTGATTAATCTAAATTATCATCAAGGGTGGTCTTATCAACACTGTAACTTCACTGACCTTTGATGACTTTAAATTTATTGACCCTCTCTTTCATTCCGCATCAACAATCCATTCTCATTGCCATATCCAGTATCTTAGTAAGTTCATAATAATAACAACATAGACAATTAGTGCTCATTATGTTCAAACATTTCTCCAACTCCCTTGCAGTTGGGATGGATGGGGCAATGTACCTAGTTTTTGCCAATTAACCATGATCAGATGTGACATGGGTCACTTCTAGCCAAGCCAATTAAAAGCTGTTGTGCCTCCTGCAATCACTTTATCATCTCAGTGACTTTGAAAGACATTTTCAGATGATGGAGGGAACTGAAATCTTTGCGTTACTAGATGGGAGAATTTCTACCAACCAGCTTAGGACTTTGAGTGTGTACAAAACATTCAAGCATCATCTATCATTATGCACCCTGACTAATAAAATTATCATTTGATAAATAAATGATTTCATTAATGAACTTTAGAGTATTTTGGAGTAATTGCCATCGGGGTAATATTGACAAGTTCTGTGATTTAAGCCTGATATCAAACTTGACTTTGAGCTAGAGGCGATCATATATAGCAGTTGTGGCTGATGGGGTTCAGTTATTCACTTCACTAAAAATATAGTGTTTAATATTAAAAAGATCATCAAGTAAATCTCACATTAACAAATTAACAATCCAGATTCCTTACATATCTCTAAGGACAGTGTTCGGTTGTTCTTTTATCATTACGCTTCATAGATAACTTTCAGTATTCATTTTAATGGTTAGCATTTAAGCAAGGATGAACTAGAAAAATCATGAATAATGTATGTTGCAAATTTATAGCCTTGTGTGTAGGATGTGCAACAGTGAGTGAGTTAGAGGATGGTTAATCAGATTACTAGAGTTAAAAAACTGTCGTGTTGGTTAGTTTAATTATTTATGTGAGCATAACATAAGAAATGCTATTTAATTAAGTCACATTTATATTTCCTTGCATTTCAAAATGCCCTACACAAACGAAGTACAGTGACCTGCATGTCCTTAGGAATCTTAGTTCATGTAATTGCAGTTCTCTATTAAGTCTGAGTTTCCTATCATGGAAACTTATGTATTTTAAAGGTCACCTTTACTGAAAGCATGAGTTGAAAAGGTTGCATAAAATCTTCCAAAGGGAGATTATTATATATGCATAAAATATTAACATAAGGGTAAGAAAGTAATAGCCATTTTAAGAGAGACCCCCAGGTAGAAGAGATTCATTGTGGTAGGAAGGCAGTCTTGCTTGCCACCACGCATAAAAATTTAAAACATTTTAAGATGATTACACAAGGTGCTGACAAGCATTTTTGGATATAAACAACAGAAGAAAGAATATAATGTGTAAAAAAATTTGAAATTACATTTTTAAGTAACAAGAAAGTGGATTTAGTGCTTTTGTAGCATCACCCATGGCTAATAATTTTAATATAAAATGAGGCTTCTTTACAGTGCAGAGAAGTAAATATTTCCAAAATACACATGTAGAGTTATACCCTGTGGTTGGTAAATCACCAATCTTGTAAACTTCGTAAAATGAAAAACATTCTCAGTATGGCATTTTCTATCTTCACCACTATTGTGATCAACCAAATGCTAGGAGGTAGTTTTTCTAGAAGATAGAAAACTATATTAAATACAAACTAGGGTTCTAGGTAGTTAAAAAACAATAGGGAATATCAGTACTCAAGGGAGTTCAGGTTGGTGTTTTGATTGCTTCTTGTGACTTCTCCCACAACAGGAACACATTTTTCTGAATTATTATAGGCAACATCCTTTATTAGCATTTTATAATCAGAATTTAATATAATCCACATAGCAACGTTATGAGGTAGGTAGTATTATTATTTCCATTTCACAGATAAGAAAAATGATATTTAATTTGATTCCAGGTCAGCCTGATTATGAAGTTATGCTCTAAACCACAACACTACACTATACAGCTTCATGATCCCACACACAGCCATCAGGTTAAGAAATATATACCTCCTCACTTATTGACTATTTTGATATCCAACATTTCACACTTATGGCAATAGCAAAAAATCTACTATCTGACTATTTAATGCATTAACAACGTATGTCTGGCAGTAAAGAACAGTAACAAATGCCGAGGTGCAAGGCAAGAGTAACACTGACTGATGGTTAAGGTTATGTGTCACCTTGACCGGGCCATGATTCTCAGTGGTTTGGCAGTTATGTAATGATGCAGTCATTCTCCATTTTGTGATCTGATGTGGTCTTCCTCCATTTTTGCATAACAGTGATTTTACTCAACACCTGGGCTTTGAAACCTAACCATATCGATCGATAAGTGAGGAGAGGATGTGTTATCTCTAACACCACAGGCTTAATTGTGGTTTAAACAAGTGAACAAACAAAAACAACAGTTGTTAGGCATTTCCTCACCCTCATCAGATTCCTAAACCATACTCTTTGATGGGCCTTAGAATCATTACAAGGAGTAGCTTAGGACTAGAATAAACTCAAGTGACTTAGAAAAACTTGGAATGTTAAGGAGTTTGCATGTATAATTTTACATCAATCTCATAAGGGAAGTACTATTATTATCCCAGTTTTATAGATTCAAAAATGTCACTTACAGATGTCAAGAGATTCACCTAATGTCACAAAACAATAAATTTGGAGGCTAGCATTCACAAACATGAAGCCTGATGTTATAATGTCTCCTCTACACAGCAATTTGCTAGGATTTGCAAGGTTGGTCATGAAACAAACTAAATATGACAATAACATAAGCCTAATGTGTCTTAGTCATCTAGTGCCTCTATAACAGAAATACCACAACTGAATGGCTTTAATAAAGAGGAACATATTCTCTCATAGTCTAGGAGACTAGAAGTTCGAATTCAGGGCACCAGCTCCGTGAGAAGGCTTTCTCTCTCTGTCGGCTCTGGAGGAAGGTCATTGTTATCAATCTTCCCCTGGTCAAGGAGCTTCTCAGTGTAGGGACTCCAGGTCCGAGAGATGTGCTATGCTCCCGATGCTTCTTTTTTGGTAGTATGAGGTCCCCCTGTCTCTCTACTCGCTTCTTTCTTTTATATCTAGAAAGAGATAAAAGGTAATGCAGGCCACACCCCAGGGAAACTCCCTTTACATTGGATCAGGGATGTTAGATGAGTAAGGTCGTTAATCCCAAACTAATCCTTTCACCATAATCTAATCTTGCCTCATTAACCACAGGCAGAGATTAGGATTTACAATACATAGGAAAATTACATCAATCACAAAATGGAGGACAACCACACAATACTGGGAATCACGGCCTAACCAAATTGACACATATTTTTAGGGGACACAATTCAATCCATGACATAATGTTTTCACAAAAATATGCTTTTATGCTTAATATACTTTGCCCAGGAACTTCCAATACTCTCTCTAAAAAGGACACACAGAAATGACACTGCTGGTTGGTGTTAAAGTGTCCACAGTTTCTACATGCCTACCTATTTCTTTCTACTAACATTGACAATTTGAGACCCAGGAGAAACTTGTATCATAAATTCATTGGCCACCAAAAGCAATTTCTTTGGACCTGTTCAGGACAAATTTGTAGCTTCTCTGGTCACCTATCATATGACATATATACTCTTACAAAATTAAAAGATAACCCTTTTAAAATCTGTAATATTACCTGGAGGAATCCCTGGGTGATGCAAATAGTTAAGCTTTGACTATTAGCCAAAAGGTTGGCAGTTTGCAACCACCCAATGGTGCCTTGGAAATCCGGCACCTTCCAAAAGATAGCAGCCTTGAAAACTCTACTGAACACAGTTCTACTTTGCACGTGTGGGGTCACCTTGAGTCAGAATTGACTGGATGGCAAATAACTAACAACAATAATATTACCTTGGGGATTATTTTGTGCTTTAGGAGTTGTTCATCTTAATAAATCATGATGGTTTTATTTGTTATTGTTCTTTTACTGGACAAAAAGTGTTTTTAAGCCTTTAGAATATACCAATTAACTTAGTATTGCCCATACTATCTCAAAATAACTTATTGTTTTAATGAATAGGATCTGTTTTCATTTTTGTACATAAGCTTGACTGAGACCTTGAAAAATGATCAAATAATATAGTATAAATGTATTTTTTCTCCTTGGGAACTTCTAATACTTTTTTGTTTTTTTTACACTTTTTCCTGCTAATGGTCGTAGAATTTGACATTTTAATGGTGAAAAAAAATCAGGTTATCACATGATGCATCTAATAATAGTTTTACTTTATCAACATAAACTGTCCAGGTCTTATTGAGAATGATTTTTGTTTGTTTTTTTTCTCTTTTTTCACAGTTTTTTTTTTTTTACTTTAATCTTATTTTTTTTCATATTTCCTGATTTTTGACTTATGATTAGTATCAAGTATGACATATTAATTAAGAAAAAGAAAAAGAGAGAATAACATATGTTATTCTTTAGGTCTTGTAATTACAGACTGTCAGAGAAAAAGAAGAAGACCCTCAACGAAATGGATTGACACAGTGGCTGCAACAATGTGATCAAGCATAAGAATGATTATGAAGATGGTGCAGGACTGGGAAATATTTTGTTCTGTTGTACATAGGGTCGCTATGAGTCAGAACCTATTTGATGGCACCTAACAACAACACTTATAATTTATAGTCTGCAGGTAATGTAAACCTAGGGTAGTTAATATGGAGTAATGCTGATGATGAAAAATGTACGATGTTTTAACTTCCAACTAAAATTTCTCACAGAGTCTTCCTGGAAATATATAAGCTATTACATGCCTTTTATTACATAAGTCTGATGACTATCTCTTAACAATTGCTATATCCTATTGGGGTTTAGAAAGAAGAATACTCAGATGGAATTGTATTTGACTATATTCACTAAACCTAAAATACAGACGCGTTAGCCTTTCTTAGCACATTTTCCTCTTCCCTTTGTATCTTTGGAAGATCTGATGACCTATGCTTTTTAAAAAAAACTTGCATTTCCTCAGTAGTTAGGTCCATCCAAAGATTCTTCCAGCCTGTATTTATTTTGTAATGGAGTGTAGAGCCATGATCTTCAATGCTGAGCTTTTCACTCTTTCTCTATATGTAATAATTTTATAACTTTGGAATTTTTCTTATTTATTGATGTTGGTCCTAAGAGATTTACTGTATAGTGTCCAGTTCCAGCTGAGGGCTTTTTCGATGATGGGTGCTTTGTGTCATGAGATGGTAAGAGGCTGTGAGAAGAAAATAAAACTACCAACTAAGATCCAAAAAGGAGATCAATAGTTCTACACAGGAGACAAGATTTTCATTTTTCAGCTTATTTTTTCTGTCTCATCTAATAACCTGCTACTGATGAAATATGGACTGTGGTGGTATTGAAAAAAAGAAGTTGATTGAAGGCATTAGGTGAATGGGAGAAAGACCCAAATAAAATTTTATCAAGATTTACGCTTTGGCGTTGGATTTGAGATATTATATTGTCTATTCCTACAATTAAAAAAAAAAAAAAAAAACCCATTGCTGTCAAGTCGATTCCAACTCACAGCGACCCCATGTGTTAACAGAGTAGAGCTGCTCCATAGGGTTTTCTTGGCTGTAATCTTTTATGGAAGCAGATCGCCAGGCCTTTATTTTCCTTGCAATCTGCCAGCCATACCAGTTTCTGTATTCTGTGCATTATCCCAGGATTCTAATAAGCTCATGTTTCCAGTGTAAATCGTGATATAAGGATAAGTGGGGTGAGGGAAAGGATTCCGGTAGTGGCAACATTTTTCCCTTCCACTTCTTTGGCTGTCAGTAGTGATGTCTCCTGCTCTTTCTAGCACCAAAATTGGCTGCTGATGGTTTTTCAAAATGCTCCTGGAGCTTATGAAAATCAGTACATTTTCTAATGCAACTAGGGGTGGGGGTGTGAGCACCAGTAATGCTATTGTTAATTGGCAGAAGCAGTGACGATAAAACTGATGCTTGCCTATGTCGGAGAGACGTTTACGAAGGCTCATCTTAAAACTCTTAGGTCTACACCAAGAGTGCTGACCTATGCCGTTACTGAAATCATTAAAACCCTCCAGTTTTTTTGTTTGTTTGTTTGTTCAGATGAAGAAATTGACGCTTAGGAAATTTAAATAGTTTGCCAGATAACACGTCTGTTAGTGGCAACACCAAATCTAGGCTCCACGTCTTCCAAGGTCCGCTTTTGAATCAATCCAGATTCTTAGATGCCACACATTTAGTCAATAACTTTCCATATTTTTAAGAACTACCTACATTTTGTTTTAGCCTCAGTTTTCCAATCTCCCTCTCCCCAACAAACCTCAGTTGTAGTTGAGCTGCAGACAGAATTAGATCAACAACTCTTAGAAACTGTAACCCCCACTTACTCATGTTAACAAGTTCTTTCCTTCTCATCCACAACTGTAGGCACTGATAAATATGTAGTTCAATTGACTTCGTTATATCCGGGCTTAGATTCATAATGGAACTGTCAGTCAGCTGGACAGTATTTGGTGGTCACATTCTAACTGAAAATTCCTTTCCTGATTGCCTGTCACTATGTCCCAAAAGATACAGTTTTCAACTCCTGAATGCTTGCTATATGCTTTTAATTTCATACAATTAGTAATGAAGTCATAGATTTCCATAGTGCTATTTTGTCCTAAAATAGCCTAATAAATGTTTTTTTGGTGTATGTCTGTGACAGAAATACTGATTCATAGGCACCAAGCAGTGCAAGAAATCACTTCCAGGAATTAGTCAAGATAGGTGCCTCATTAAATCACTTGGTATTTCTCAGAAAACATGGAAAATAAGTTTCTTGGGTATGGAGAAGAGGTTTTGAGGATTGAGTTCTGCATATAATTTCCAATTGCAAGAATAAATGAAATTGAACTGAAGAGGATATTAACTTATCTTCCTGAGCTCTCAAGAGTAATAAGAAGACAGACAACAGCCTCCAAAGATACACAAAATGATTTGTACCCAGCTTGCTTTGCCCACTGATGCACTACACATTTTATATTTCAATTAAAATTTTTAATAAAAAAATTCGAACTGTTGTAAGAGTGCTTAACAACTAACATATTTGTATGACCTCCAAATGGAGTCATTAGTAAGAGGTAATGAACTTGAAAAATAACAAGATTCTGATCAAAAGATATGGAAATATATTTAAATTAAATTATGATGACATTATATTCATGTAAAATGGTAACTTATCTAGTCTGGGAGCTTTTAATCAATATATTAAAATGCATTTTAACATTTTCATTACTTTAAACCTATGTAAATAGGAGGAATTCTGAACTTAAATTTGATAAAATTTGAAATAATATTTTAATACATAAGAAATTAAAAACAACTTGCATTCTTTATGTCATTTGTAGTCCCAAGAGCAAAACTTCACTGGGTACAAAATATGAGTTTTAATGTTACATACTGATGTATTTTTAGTAAGTCTTCATTTTTTAAGTGTTGTTTGACCTGCCTCTGACCAAGGTGTGTCATACATTTGCAATAGGCTAAACTTTCCTCCTGGTAACTTCATGGCATCTCTTCCTTATACTTTCATTCAGCACACATTGATTGCCTTCACTTAAAGAATTATTAGTATGATACTGGAGACAGATGATTAGATGATTAAAATACTACAGTTACATTCTGAAGAACCTGCCCATCCCATGGCTTCCTTCTTTGTGAACTGACCATGCCTGCATACTTTCACGGGCCCCTGCAGCCAGTTTTCACTATGGGTTTGCAACCTCTTCCTGTACACTCTTGAAACTATGTGACTCTTATGGGGCCAATCAAATGAGTGAGCTGAGCTAGTCAGATGCTCTTGCCTGAGACACAGGATAGGATTGGGTTATGTAATGGAAAGAGACGTGAGAGGTCTTGCTTAGGGTTTGGGTATTTAAAATATAGTTCGAAGCTTCTTTCCCAATTTGCTGCACCATACTTGCCTCATCACATATGATACTTCAGCCAGACAGTATGACTTGATGTTTCCTATGCCTGGAATACCCCACTTTTTTCTCAAAGTCAGCTTTAAAAAAAAATTATCCTTCAGTGAATATCACACATAGAAACATTTTGTGTGTATATGTGACTTTTTTTAATGTCCACAGATTAGTATGTTTTTTTCTGCTTAAAACAAAAACAGCACATTGTTCTTTTCTCTTAAAGCATTTTTCTCATTTTACCTTACCAATTACACTACATCCAACATAAAAGTAAACTTTTAAAATACTCATTTATGTGTCTCCTCTAGCACTTACAGATTGTTTGCCACAAATAGAAGATCATAAATATTGTTGAATGAGTGGAATTGTATTCAATTTTATTTGTTTAAACTTGTGAATTAGTATAGACATACATTCCTGTATCACATAAACATTAAATGCAATTTGGTGTCATTTCCCTTTTTCTATACCACTTCTCAGTTATTTCTTGATCTTATCAGGTTGTTGTCTCCCTCCTTACTTGTGTAGAAAAATTTCTTCTAAAATTTTTTCCTTAACGTCTTAATCTCTAAAATTTCCTTAATGTCTAAAATTTTTTCCTTAATGTCTTAATGTTTTCCAGGAGCATGCACAGTAGTCTTATAACAGACAGGGCTGCACAGCAGCCAGGCATCCAGTGCCCTTAAATACGGCTTTTCCTGATATTCCAAAAGACATCTTTAGTTGGTTCCCAAACTGCCGTGATCCACAGGGTATTCACTGGCTGATTTTCTGAAGCAGAATGACAACCTTTTCTTACTAGTCCATCTTAGTCTGGAAGCTCCTCTGAAACCTGTTCAGCATCATAGCAAAATGCAAGCTTCCACTGACAGACCAATGATGGCTGTGCTTGAGGTGCATTGGCTAGAAATCAAACCCAGGTCTCCCACATGGAAAGAAAGAATTCCACCACTGAACCATCACTGCTCTCTGAATTATAACATGGTATTCACATATTAAAACTCTATAGAGCATACGGTTACTCAATTCCATAAACAGAATTTGTTCTCAGAATCATTTTTCTAAAAAGCATAATATCTTGTATGCTGTTCTTCTTGTCCACAAGTTACACACAAAGTATTACAGAACACTTTTTTTTTTTTAACACAGAGTATTTTCTTTTTAAGTTGAGGCTGTGTTTTCTTTCAGATAGCCTTTTTTCCTAAGCAACTGTTAAATAGTACTTAGAGAAAATATAACCTGAAATTGCTGTGTATTTATTGACTACGTAGGTTTTCAAAATTCACACAGAAGTAAGTTTAGATTCCAGACATGTCATTTAGATACTATTCACTTTACTTTCCAAACTACAGCTTCCTCATCAGTAAAATTCATGCATTTACCTCATTGACTTCCTTTGAGGAATAAAATAAGTTGTGTATATAACTGTATCTAAACAGTGCCCAGTCATAATGGAAATATTGAAAACATCTTTTACCTTCCATGTCTGAGTCTATTTGTTACTAGCTTCTAAGTTCCTGGCATGTTTGTTGAATGATTTTTTTGTGTATGTCCTCTTGAATACATTAGTTTGCTATTTGTTTCCTTACCTACTAAATAAAGAAATTCAATCAGACATAGTCTCAGTTTTCTTCAATCTCAAGAACTTTGTCTTAAAAACAGGGATACAGGTTTGGGTGGAGCCAACATAGTACTAAAGACAGAAGCACCAAGTCTTCCCTCCACAGCAAAAATCCAAAAAACTAAGAAAAACAGATACAAATGTCAGTTCTGGAACCCTAAACTTCAAATGAAGGGACAAAGAACTCAACAAAGCACTGAATGGAATCATCAGCCAGATACCGACCTAGGTATTGAACTCTCAAGGATAAAACAAATCTGAAAGATTTACAACAGGGAACCATAGAGGTTAATGTGTAAATCACAACAATGTCAGAAAAATAAAAGAGGGAATAAACAGTGTAGGTATACAACTTTCAAAAGGAGAAGAAGTCAAGATGATACCAAGTAATGGAAGACTGGTTGAAACCTAGGAAGATGGGGTAAATTTCAAGGTAGCCACAAAGAAAGTTAACGAACCTACTCATCAAAACAAAGACAAAAAACATAAAGTCCAGTAAACACAAAATCTACCAAAAAAAAAAAAAAAAAAAAAAGAAATGAAAAAATCCACAAGAAAAGGAATTCAGCACGGGAGAGTAAGAGGAACAAAGAAAATATCAGCACTACAAAATGACAGCAATAAATTCACACCTGTCAATAAGCACACTGAACACAAACAGCCTAAATGCACCCATAAAAAGATGGAGAATAACTGAATGGATAAAAAAACACAACCCATTAATACACTGTCGACAAGACACCTCAGAAACAAAGACATAAACTTATTAAAAATCAAAGATTGGAAAAAATATATCAAGCAAACACCTACCAAAGAGTAGGAGTGGCATACTAATCTCAGATAAAATAGACTTTAAAACAAAATCTATCATAAAAGACAAAGAAGGGCTCTATGTCATGATTAAAGGGAAAATCCAGCAGGAAGATATAACCATAATAAACATCTATGCACCCAATCACAGGGCTCCAAAGTATATAAAACAAACTCTAACAGCACTGAAAAGAGAAATTGACAGTTCCATAATAATAATAGGAGACTTCAACACACCACTCTCAGCAAAGGACAGTAAATCTAGAAAGAAACTCAGCAAAGATATAGAAGACATAAAGGGCACAATCAGCCAACTTGACCTCATAGACATATACAGAACTCTCCACCCAACAGCTGCAAAGTACACATTCTTTTCCAATGCACATGCAATGTTCTTCAGAATAGACCACATCACAGGCCACAGAGCAACCCTAAACAAAATTCAAAACACTGAGATAATGCAAAGTATCTTCTCTAACTACAACATCATCAAGGTAGAAATTAACAGAAGGAAGAGCAAAGAAAAAAATCAATTACACGGAAACTGAATAATGCCCTGCTTACAAACCACTGGGTATTAGAATAAATTAGAGGTAGAACCAAAAATTCCTAGAATAAAACAAGAATGAAAACACATCATACCAAAATCTTTGGGACACAGCAAAGGCAGTCCTCAGAGGACAATTCATAGCAAGAGATGCACACACCAAAAAAGGAAGAAAGGGATAAAATCAAAACATTAACTACACAACTTGAACACATAAAAAGAGAATGGCAAAAAAAAAAAAAAAAAAAAAAAAAGCCTACAGCCATCAAAAGAAAGGAAATAATATAGTTCAGAGTAGAAATAAATGAAACAGAGAATACAAAAACAATAGAAAGACTCAACAAAACCAAAAGTTGCTTCTTTGAAAGGATCAACAAAATCAATAAACCACTGGCCAAAATGACAACAGAAAAACAGGAGAGAACGCAATAACCCAAATAAGAAATGAAATGGGGGACATTACAACAGACCCAACTGAAGGAAAAAGGATCATAACAGAGTATAATGAAAAACTATACTCCAAAAAATTTGAAAACCTAGAGGGAATGGATAAATTTCTAGAAACACACTACCTACCCAAACTACAACAAAGGATGTTGACAATCTGAACAGATTGAGAAGGTAATAAAAAAACTCTCAACAAAACAAAACAAAAAAAGTCCTGGCCCAGATGGCTTCACTGGAGAATTCTAACAAACATTCAGAGAAGAGCTTACACCAGTACTACTCAAACTATTTCAGAACATAGAAAAGGAAGTGACACTTCCGAATTCATTCTATGAAGCTAGCATAACCCTGATACCAAAACAAGGAGAAGATACCACAAAAAAAGAAAATTACATTACAGATCAATATCTCTCACAAATATAGATGCAAAAATTCTCAACAAAATATCAAAAAAATAATATCATATAAAAAAAAAATACACCACAACTAAGTAGGATTCATACCACCTATGCAAGGATGATTCAACATTAGAAAATAGATCAACTTAATCCACCACATAAATAAAAGGAAAGAAAAGAATCACATGATCATCTCAATCAATGCAGAAAATGCATTCGACAAAGTCCAATATGCATTCCTGATAAAAACTCTCAATAAAATTGGTATAGAAGGGAAATTCTTCAACATAATAAAGGGCATCTATGCAAAACCAATGGCCAACATCATTTCTAATGGAAAGAGGCTGAAAACATTCCCCTTGAAAACAGGAAAAAGACAAGGATGCCTTTTATCACCACCCCTATTTAACATTGTGCTGGAAGTTCTAGCTAGAGCAATAAGGCAAGAAAAAAGAAACAAAGGGCATCCAAACTGGTAATGAAGGAGTTAAACTGTCCCTATTTGTGGATTATATGATACTATACATAGAAAACCCAAAATACTCCACCAGAAAACTACTGGAACTAGTAGAAAGATACAGCAGAGTAGCAGAATACAAGATAAACAAACAAAAGTCAGTTGGATTCCTATGCGCCAATAAAGAGAATAATGAAAAGGAAATCAGGAAAAAAATACCATTTATAAAAGTCCTTAGAAAAATACAATATTTAAGAATAAAGTTAACAAAGGATGTAAAAGACCTATACAAAGAAAACTACAAAACACTACTGCAAGAAACCAAAAGAGACCTACATAAATGGAAAAACATGCCATGCTCATGGATAGGTAGACTTAACATTGTGAAAATGTCAATTCTGCCCAAAGCAATCTACAAGTACAATGCAATTTCAATCCAAATATCAACAGCGTTCTTTAAAGAGATGGAAAAACTAATCATTAACTTTATGTGGAAAAGGAAGAGGCTCTGGATAAGTAAAGTACTATTGAAAAAGAAGAATAAAGCAGGAGGACCAGCACTACCTGACCTCAGAACCTATTATACAGCTATGGTAGTCAAAACAGCCTAGTACTGGTACAAGGACAAACAAATCGACCAATGGTACAGAATTGAGAACCCAGATGTAAATCTATCCACCTACAATCACCTGATCTTCGACAAAGTCCCAAAGTCCATCACAGGGGGAACAGACAGTCTTTTTAACAAATGATGCTGGGAAAACGGGATGTCTACCTGCAAAAAAATGTAACAGGATCCATACTTCACACCACACACAAAAACTAATTCAAAATGGATCAAAGACCTAAATATAAAAACAAAAACTATAAAGATCATAGAAGAAAAAATAGGATCAATGCTAGGGGCCCTAATACATGGCATTAACAGGATACAAACGATAACTAACAATACATAAACACCAGAAGATGAGCTAGATTACTGGAATCTTCTAAAAATTAAACCTTTATGGTCATCAAAAGACTTCACCAAAAGATGAAAAAGAGAACCTACAAATTGGGAAGAAATTTTTGGCTATGACAAGTCTGACAAAGGTCTAATCTCTAAAATATGCAGGAAAATCCAACACCTCTACAACAAAAAGACAAATAATCCAATTAAAAATGGGCAAAGGATATGAAAACACCTCACCAAAGAAGTTATTCAAGCAGCTAACAGACACATGAGGAGATGCTTTTGATCACTATCCATTAGAGAAATCAAATCAAAACCACAATGAGATACTATCTCACCCTAACATTACTGGCACAAATCAAAAAAGAAAAAAACAAACAAACAGAAAAAAAAAAAACCACAGAAAATAACAAATGTCAGAGAGACTGCAGGGAGATTGGAACTCTTAAGCACTGCTGGTAGAAATGCAGAATGACACAACCGTTTTGGAAAACAATATGATGCTTCCTTAAAAAGCTAGAAATAGAAATACCACATGATCCATTAATCCCATGGCTGGGAATATATCCTAAAGAAATAAGAGAATAAGAGTCATCATATGAATAGACATATGCACACCCATGTTCATTGCAGCATTGTTCACAATAGCAAAAAGATGAAAACAACCTAGGTTTCTCATCAACAGATGAATGAATAATCAAATTATGGTACATACACTCCATGGAATACTACACAATAAAGAACGATGATGAATCTGTGAAGCATCTCACAACATACATGAATCTGGAAGGCATTATGCTGAGTGAAATAAGTCAGTCACGAAAGGACAAATATTGTTTGAGACCACTACAATAAAAACTCATGAAAAGATTTACACATAAAAAGAAACAATCTTTGATGGTTATGAGAGAGGGGAGGGGAAGGGAGGGAAAAACACTAAATAGACAATAGCTAAGTGACAACTTTGGTAAAGGGTAAGACAGTACACAGTACTGGGGAAGCCAGCACTACTTGTCCGAGGCAAGGTCATGGACGCTCCATAGGTACATCCAAACTCCCTGAGGGATAAAATTACTGGTCTGAAGGCCGTAGGGACCATGGTCTCAGGAAACATTTAGCTCAATTGGCATAATATAGTTTATAAATAAAATGTTCTACATTCGACTTTGGTGAGTAGTATCTGGGGCCTTAAAAGCTTGTCAGTAGCCATCTAAGATACTCCACTAGTCTCACCCCGTCTGGAGCAAGGGAGAATGAAGAAAACCAAAGACACAAGGGAGAGATTAGTCTAAAGAACTAATGGAACATAACTACCACAGCCTCCACCAGACTGAGTCCAGCACAAATAGATGGTACCCAGCTACCACCACTGACTGCTCTGACAGGGATTACAATAGATCCCGGACAGGGCTGGAGAAAAATGTAGAACACTCTAACTCATAAAAAAGAAAAGGAAAAAAAAAAAAAAAAAAAGAAGACCAGACTTACTTACTGGTCTGAGAGAGACTGGAGAAACTCTAACAGAATGGCCCCTAGACAGCATTTTAGCTCAGTAATTAAGTCACTCCTGAGGTTCACCCTTCAGCCAATTAGACAGTCCCATAAAACAAAACGAGACTAAATGAGCACACCAGCCCAGGGGCAAGGACTAGAAGGCAGGTGGGGACAGGAATGCTGGTAATGAGGCAACCAAGGTCAAGAAGGGGAGAGTGTTGACGTGTTGTGGGGTTGGCAACCAGTGTCACAAAACAATATGTGTATTAATTGCTTAATGAGAAGCTAGTTTGCTCTGTAAATCTTCATCTCAAGTACAATAAAAAAAAATGAAAGTAAAGACATGAATGTAAAGAAAATTCACTTAGAGAAAGAATATATCTAAAGCCCTAGAATAAGACATTTTGGAGCTTGAAAATAAAATCTACCACTTACTAACTGAGAGATTTTGGATCCACAGCTAATCTTGGTAAGCCTCAGTCTTCTCAATAAACATAGATAATAATATTGTCTATCTCATAAGGTTCATCTGAGGATTAAAAGACAAAATATTAGCATTCAAGGGTTTTTCAATAAATAATAATATTATGATAATATAATGATTATTATTATTAATCATTACTATATTATTATTATCACTATTTTACTACTTTAATTTTGGAATGAAGAAGCTTGGAAAAAAGTTTAAGTTTACTGTAGGATTAATAAAATGAATGTCTAAGTACTGTGTGTATTCTAATTCTCAGGAACTGTGAAGCAGAAACAAAACACTTGTTTTTTCCTTAAACTTAATTTGGGGCAATGTTTATCTAAAAATATATTTAATCTTTTCATGTATTCAAGAGGAAATTATTAAACATCTACAATATTCCAGACACTGTGCCTACATCAGTGAAAAAAAAATCTATCTTCACAGTGCTTAGAGTATAGCAAGTGTAATGAGTGACATAATCTGTATCAGTTAGCTTTTGCTGTAGAACAAGCCACTCCACAGCTTAGTGGCTTAAGTCAATAAATAGTTATTATTTCTAATGATCTGTGGGTTCTAGGAGGTTCTTCTGATGTGAGTTGACTTGGCTAGGGGTAAGTGGTCTAGGATGGACCCATTCGTATGTCTAGAAGTTGGATGGAGGCCTGCATGAGCAACTGGGGTGAACTGACCCAGAGTCTTTTGCTATACAACATGCCAGATCTCACTCTTCTACATGCCGGTGGTCGCAGGGTTCCCATAAGCAGCAAGGGACAGTGAGTCCCCATGGGCAACTGATTAACAACTCTTTGCTTGTACCACGACTACAATGCTCCCTTTTGCCAAAGCAAGTCACATGGGCAAGCCCAGAGTTTGTGTAGTGATGGACTACTCAATGTACTACATAATCTGTTGATTTGGTGTTCAGAGCTGGGGGTTCTTGGGTAGGACAAAGAGAAGGGGCTACAAGAGGCAATGTGAGCACAGAGGACAACTAGAAGCCCAGTATTCTGAGCTTCTATGAGAGAAAAACTGCTTCCTGCAAACAGGGCTGCAGCAATGCAGAGTCATCAGGGGAGAGGCAAGTTTTAGTTAGAGCAAGAAGGAAAAGGGAAATTTTCATAGATGAGATTGAAGGATTAAGGGATTTTGTTAAGGGCTGGCAATGATTTCCTAAGATTTTGAGAGTTCAGGAGGGGTGTGAGATGAGATCATATTAGGAGATTAGAGGCCAGGTGATAAGGGGTAACTCGGGAATTCATGGTTTAAATAAAGGGATAAATGTGTGAAACGAACAATTTTAGCTTACAGTAACCTTGCTGAAAAGATATCAGAATAGAATTCTGTATTTCACAGTAACTAGTTCTAATCAGATAAAATGATTAAAGAACCAGAAAATTGGAGTAATTCCAGTTTGCCAGACCCTTAGTGGGTCTAACTGAGGAGTTTTTTTCTGACCAATAACACATGGGCATTGTTTAGCTCCACTGTGTATAGACCTGTACATCCACTTTGCCCTATCCAGAGTGATAGTTTTCACTCCTTAATGGGTAGAGCTGCCACCAACTCCCTACCTTTCTAGCACTTAAAAACTCCAGATTTTTCTCCTCAGAGAACTACTTAGTGCATTTCTTCTTCTAGTGTGTTTTCACTTGACTGATGACTAAATAAACTCAGCTTTGTCTTTTTTATTTTAATAGCACTAGGCGTCTTGTTTATTCTTTGAAAAAGACTTAATAAGATTAATTCTAGTGGTCACAGGGCAAGTGATGTGGATGACATGGTGAGTGTTGCTGGTGTGGTGGGGAAGGGGTCTTGGGAGTGAGGGCAGGAACGGGATTTTGCCAGGATCATGCAGAGTTCTGCCAAGAAAGTGTGAGGGCCAGGTGTGAAGGTCTAGAGCTCTGAGACTTCTAGGCCTAAAACCCAGACACACGTACACACACACAATTAAACCAGTTGCCATCCAGTCGATTCTGACTCATGACAACCCCATGTGTTGAAGAATAGGACTGTTCCATAGGGTTTTCAAGGCTGTGGCCTTTGGAATCAGATCACCAGGCCTTTCTTCTGAGGCACTTCTAGGTGGGTTCAAACCACCAATCTTTCAGTTAGTAGTAGAGTGCTTAACTGTTTGCACCACCCCGGGACTCCTGAAGCACATAGATACCTTTTTTTAAAAGGTAGCATGCTAATTAGGATCAACAAAAATATTCTATAGAGCCAGTTATCTTGTGTATAAACAAAGAACAAATTCTGGAAATGTATTAATATCAACATTTAGACATATATTTCTAAGTATTCTTACCTTACCTTTATAATAGAATATAAATTCATCATTTATGAAAATGTCTAAAATTACTCAAATTTATTTACCTGTATGAACTACTATCTATTGCTCTGTGTGAATAAACAAATTTTAATTTAACTGTTCTAAAATTATTTCTAAGCAATTCTCAAGAAATGCCCTAATTTTAGCAGATTAAAATTTTGGGAATAAGTTCATGTCTACCCTATCCATATACTTCATGATTTTAAAAGCTTTTATCTTACTTCTCAGTCATTATCATTCCCATTTAAGGAGTCCTCATTTGTAGTCTGTCATTATCCAGAAGACTCCTCATAACCTTGATAAAGAGTAGAAAGGTTAAACTTCACTTTCTAAATCAGGACCTGAAGGAACTTGATAAGAGACAGCCAGTCAGGGATCATTAATCACTATCATGCTAGAAAAATTGAAAAAAGTATCAAGAAATACAGTATTATCATTTAGGCCTTTCCATCCTTTTCCTTCAAAATTTGAACATATATGGGTTAAAACAGTTAAATTTTAAAAATATTGATGTCTTAATAGGACTTATGATAAACATTTATATTTGAAATAAGTATTTCAAAATTGTACAGCTATTTTATAATGTATTATTAATAAATTTGGGTTTAAATCATTTCTCTTCAGGTATGAGAGTCACACAAAGACTTGAAAATCTGAGATTTTCCTACACTACTCCCTATCACTTCATACTGCTCCCTATTTCCATCCTCCAACTTCCAAAAACACATACATTATCATCAAGCTTTAGCCACCTCTATACAGTAGCTTTAGTGGCACAGTTGTTAAAAGTTTGGCTGCTAACCAAAAGGTTGGCAGTTCAAATTCACCAGCTGCTCCTTGGAACTACTCTGTCCTACAGGGGTGCTATGAGTCAGAATCAACTCGACAGTAACAAGTTTTTGTTTGTATTTTGCGTCGTGGATTGAATTGTGCTCCCCCAAAATATCTGTCAACTTGGCTAGGTCATGATTCCCAGTATTTTATGATTGTCTACCATTTTGTCATCTGATGTGATTTCCATATGTGTTGTAAATCTTATCACTATGATGCAATGAGACGGATTAGTGGCAGTTACATTGATGAGATCTACAAGATCAGATAGCGTCTTAAGCCAATCTCTTTTGAATATAAAAGAGACAAGCAAGCAGAGAGAGATAGGGACCTCATACCACCAAGAAAGCAGCGCTGGGAGCAGATGGTGTCCTTTGGACCTGAGGTTCTTGTGCTGAGAAGCTCCCAGACCAAGGGAAGATTGATGACAAGGACCTTCCTCCAGAGGCGGCAGAGAGAGAAAGCCGTCCCCTGGAGCTGACGCCCTGAATTTGAACTTGTAGCCTACTAGACTGTAAGAGAATAGATTTCTCTTTGTTAAAGCCATCCACTTGTGGTATTTCTATTATAGCAACACTAGATGACCAAGACAGTTTGTTTATTTGGTTTCTTGGGTGAGGGAAAGGAGTACTCTTACAAATTCACTTTGATAAATACTTTGCTTAAAATAGTGATGGATTATGAGCAGCTCCTTACCCAGACTGGGATGAGATTATATTGGAGGGCAAAAGAGAAAGAGAAGCAGTGTTATGTGTGTGTGCCTGAGAGAGGAAGAGAGAGAGAGAAAGGAAGATGATAGATAGATAGACAGACAGACACAGATAGACAGATAATAGATAATCATATACAGAGAGTTTAAAGAAAGTTTTTCAAAGAACATAGCACTTATGCTAGATTCATGGTTCTGGTGAATTTAGTAGAGAGTTTACAATAGGGAGTATAGATTATACTTCATAAGAATACAACTGGGAGATAATGTACGGGTCTTTTTTATTGTATTTTAGGTGAAAGTTTACAGGGCAAATTAGTTTTTCATTCAAAAATTTTATACACAAATTTTTTTTATTGTGCTTTAGATGAAGATTTACAGAACAAGCTAGCTTCTGATTAAACAGTCAGTATGCATATTGTTTTATGACATTAGATAACAACCCCATGACATATCAACACTCTCCCTTCTTGACTTAGGGTTCCCTATTACCAGGTTTTCAGTCCCCTCCTGCCTTCTAGTCCTTGCCTCTGGGCTGGTGTGCCCCTTTAGTCTCATTTTGTCCTCTGGGCCTGTCTAACCTTTGGCTAAAATGTGAACCTCTGGAGTGACTTCCTTACTGAGGTAAAAGGGTGTCTGGGGGCCATACTCTTGGAGTTTCTCCAGTCTCTGTCAGGCCAGTAAGTCTGGTCCTTTTTTGTTAGAATTTTGTTCTACATTTTTCTCCAGCTCTATCCAGGAACCTCTGTTGTGATCCCTGTCAGGGCAGCCAATGGTGGTAGCTGGGCACCATCTAGTTGTACTGGAATCAGTCTGATGGAGGTCGTGGTAGTTGTGGTCCATTAGTCCTTTGCACTAATATTTCCCTTGTGTCTTTAGTTTTCTTCATTCTCCCTTACTCCTGAAGGGGTGAGGCTAGTGGGGTAACTTAGATGGCTGCTCACAGGCTTTTAAGACCTCAGATGCTACTCACCAAAGTATAATGTAGAACATTTTCTTTATAAACTATGTTATGCCAGTTGAGCTAGATGCTCCCCAAGACCATGGTCCCCACAGCCCTTGGCCCAGGAATTTGTTCCTTCAGGGAGTTTAGCTGTTTCTGTGGAGCTTCCATGACCTTGCCGTGTACAAATAGTGCTGGCTTCCCCAGTATTGTGTATTGTCTTACCCTTCATCAAAGTCATCACTTATCTATTGTCTTTTTAGTGTTTTTCCATGCTCACCCCCCACAAAACAAACAAATCAAAGATCGTTTCTTTTTTTGTGTAAACCTTTTCAGGAGTTTTTACAATAGTGGTCTGATACAATCTTTGCCCTTTTGTGATTGACTTACTTCACTCAGCATAATGCCCTTTAGGTTCATGCATGTTGTGAGATGCTTTGCAGATTCATCGTTATTCTTTATCATTGCATAGTAGTCCATTGTGTGTATGTACCATAGTTTGTTTATCTGTTCGTCTGTTGATGGACATCTAGGTTGTTTCCATCTTTTTGCTGTTGTGAACAACAGTGCAATGAACATGGGTGTGCATATGTCTATTTGCATGATAGCTCTTATTTCTCTAGGATATATTCCTAGGAGTGAGATTGTTGGATCATATGATATGTCTATTTCTAATTTTCTAAGGAAGCGCTATATTGTTTTCCAAAGTGGTTGTACCTTTTTGCATTCCCACCAGCAGTGCATAAGAGTTCCAATATCCCTGCAGCCTCTCCAACATCTGTTATTTTCTTTTTTTTGATTCGTGCCAGTAATGCTGGGGTGAGATGGCATCTCATTGTGGTTTTGATTTGGATTTCTCTAATGGCTAGTGATCACAAGCATTTACTCATGTGTCTGTTAGCTGCTTGAATGTCTTCTTTGGTGAAGTGTCTGTTCATTTCCGTTGCCTATTTTTTAATTGGATTATTTGCCTTTTTGTTGTAGAGGTGTTGGATTTTCCTGCAGATTTTAGAGATAAGAGCTTTGTCGGATTTGTAATGGCCAATTTTTTTTCCCCAGCCTATAGGTTTCCTTTTTATTCTTTGGGTGAAGACTTTTGATGAACATAAGTGTTTAATTTTTAAAAGATCCCAGTTGTCTAGCTTATCTTCTGGAGTATGTGTGTTGTTAGTTATGGTTTGTATCTTATTAATGCCATGTATTAGGGCCTCTAGCTTTAATCCTATTTTTTTGATCTATGATCTTTATATTTTTGGTTTTATGTTTAGGTCTTTGATCCATTTTCAGTTAGTTTTACACAAAATATTTTTTGACATTAGTTGCTATCCCCACAATGTGTCAGCACTCTCCCCCTTTCCCTTTATACCTTGGGCTCTCCGTGTCCATTCCTCCAGTTTTCCTGTCTGTTCCTGCCTTCTCATCTTAGCTTTTGGGCAGGTGTTGCCCATTTTGTCTGCTATACTTAATTGAACTAAGAAGCACGTTCCTCAAATGTGTTATTGTCTGTTTTGTAGGACTGTCTGATCTTTAGCTAAATGGTGGATTTCGGGAGTGGCATCAGTTCTGAGTTAGCAGGGTGTCCAGAGCCATAGTCTCAGCGGTTCCTCCAGTCTCTGTCAGACCAGTAAGTCTGGTCTTTTTTTGAGATTTTGAACTTTGCTCTACATTTTTTCCCTCTCTGTCCAAGACCATCTATTGTGATCCTTGTCAGAGCAGTCAGTGGTGGTAGCCAGGCACCATCTAGTTCTTCTGGGCTCAGGCTGATGAAGGCAGTGATTCATGTGGTCCAATGGTCCTTTGTACTAATATTTTCCTTGTGTCTTCGGTTTTCTTCATTCTCTGTTACTTCTACCATGATGGGATCAATAGATGTATCTTGATGGCTGCTCACAAGCTTTTAAGACCTCAGATTCTACTCATTAGAGTAGGATGTAGAACATTTTCCTTATGAATTATGTTATGCCAATTGACATATATGTTCCCTGAGACCAGGGCCCTAGCACTCAGCCTCAGTAACTCAGCCACTCAAGGTGTTTGAATGTGTTTAGGAAGCTTCTATGACTTTGCCTTGGTCAAGTTGTGCTGACTTCCAGTATACTGTGTGTTGTTTTTCCCTTCACCAAAGTTAACACTTGTCTACTATCTAGTTAGTGACTTTCCCTCCCCACACCTCTCCCTCTCGTAATCATCAAAGATTGTTTTTTTTTTCCTTTTGTGTAAACCTTTTCTTTGGTTTTTATAATAGTCATCTTATACATAATTTGTCCTCTTGTGATTGACTTATTTCACTCAGCATAATCCTCTCCAGATTCACCATGTTGTGAGATGTTTCATGTATTCATCATTATTCTTCATTGTATCATAGTATTCTGTTATGTGTATGTACCATAATTTATTTATCCATTTATCTGTTAATGAGCCCTTAGGTTGTTTCCATCTTTTTGCAATTGTGAATAATGCTGCAATGAACATGGGTGTGCATACGCCTTATTTCTCTAGGATAGATTCCTAGGTTTCAGATTGCTGGATCCCATGGTATTTCTAATTCTAATTTTTTAAGGATGTGCTATACTGTTTTCTATAGTGATTATACCATTTTACATTCCCACCAGCAGTGCATAAGAGTCCCAATCTCCCCGAAACATGTCCAACATTTGTTTATTTTTTTTTTAATGTCAGTAGTGTCTGAGTGAGATGGTATCTCATTGTAGTTTTGATTTGCCTTTCTCTAATGATTAATGATTGACAACATTTCCTCGTATGTCTGTCAGCTGCCTGAATGTCTTCTTTGAGGAAGTGTCTGTTTATATCCTCTACGTATTTTTTTTATTGTACTTCAAGTGAAGGTTTACAGAACAAATAGTTTCTCATGAAACAGTAGTACACATATTGTTTTATGACCTTGGTTAACAACCCCACAACGTGTCAACCCTTTCCCTTATCGACCTTTTTTTGTTGGTGAAAATACACATAGCCAAAGATACACCCTTTCAAAAATTTCTACATGCACAGTTCAGTGACATCGACTATGCTTTTCCAATTGTGCTGCTATTCTCACTTTAGATGAGGGCTTACAGAACAAAATAGTTTCTCATTTAACAGTTAGTACCCATGTTGCCCTATGACAATGGTTAACAACCTCACAACACATCAACACTATCCTTACTCAACCTTGGGTTCCCTATCACCAGCTTTCCTGTCCCCTTCTGCCTTCTGGCACTTGTCCATGGGCTGCTGTGTCTCATTAGTCCAATTTGGTTTTATGGGGCTGTCCACTCCCTGGGTGAATGGTGAACCTTGGAAATGACTTCAACACTGAGCTAAAAAGGTGTCTGGGGGCCATACTCTCGAGGTTTCTCCAGTCTCCTTTAGGCCAGTAAATGTGGTCTTTTTTTCTGTGAGTTAGAATTTTGTTCTACCTCCTTCTCCAGCTCTGTCTAGAGCCATCTGTTGTGATCCTGGTCAGAACAGTCAGTGGTGGTAGCCGGGCATCATCTGGCTGTACTGGACTCAGTCTGGTGGAGGCCTTGGTAGCTGTGGTCCATTAGCCCTTCAGACTAATCTTTACCTTGTATCCTGTTCTCTTAATTCTCCCTTGCTCCCAAAGGGATGAGACCAGTGGAGTATCTTATATGGCTGCTCACAGGATTTTAAGACCCCAGACACTACTCACCAAGGTAGAATGTAGAACATTGTCTTTATAAACTGTGCTATGCCAATTGAGCAAGATGTTCCCTGAGACCATGGTCCCCACAGCCCTCTGCCCAGCAATTCAGTCCCTCAGGGATTTTGGATGTGTCTATGGAGCTTCAATGATCTTTCCTTGTACAAGTTGTGCTGGTTTCCCCTGTATTGTGGACGCTCTCAGCCTTCACCCAAGATAACACTTATCAATTGCCTATTTAGTATCTCCCCCCCCAACCCCTCCCATCCCGGGTAACCAAAAAAGATTGCTACATTTTGTGTGTGAACTTTTTCATGGGTTTTTACAATAGAGGTCTCATACAATATTTGTCCTTTTTTGATTGACTTATTTCACTCAGCATATGTCCTCCAGTTTCATCCTTGTTATGAGAAGCTTCACAGTTCAAAATCGTTCTTTCTCATTGCATAGTACTCCATTGTGTGTATTTACCACAGTTTGTTTATCCATTCACCTGTTGATGGGCATCTAGGTTGCTTCCATCGTTTTGTTATTGTGAACAATGCTGCCATGAACATAGGTGTGCATATGTCTATTTGAGTGATGACTCTTATTTCTCTAGGATATAGTCGTAGGAGTGGGATTGCTGGATCGAATGGTATGTCTATTTCTAGCTTTCTGAGGAAGCGCCATATCATTTTCCAAAATGGTTCTATCATTTTGCATTCCCACCAGCAGTGCATAAGAGTTCCCATCTCCCCGCAGCCGCTCCAACATTTGTTATTTCCAGTGTTTTTGATTCGTGCCAGTAATGCCGGGGTGAGATGGTATCTCATTGTGGTTTTAATTTGCATTTCTCTAATGGCTAGTGATTGCGAGCATTTCCTCACGTGTCTGTTGGCCATTTGAATGTCTTCTTCGGTGAAGCGTCTGTTCATTTCTTTTGCCCATTTTTTAATAGGATTATTTGTCTTTTTGTTGTAGAGGTGTTGGATTTTCTTCTAGATTATGGAGATTAGACCTTTGTCTGACTTGTACTGTCCAAAAATTTATTCCCAGTCTGTAGGTTCTCTTTTTACTCTTTTGGTGAAGTCTTTTCAAGAGCATAGGTGTTTGATTTTTAGAAGATCCCAGTTATCTAGCTTATCTTTTGGGGTTTGTGCATTGATGGTTATGGTTTGTATCCTGTTAATGTCATGTATTAAGGCCTGCAATGTTGGTCCTATTTTTTCTTTTATGAACTTTATAGTTTTAGGCTTTATATTCAGGTCTTTGATCCATTTTGAAGTAGGTTTTGTATACGGTGTGAGGTATGGGTCCTGTTTCATTTTTTTGCAGATGAATATCCAGTTTTGCCAGCACCATTTGTTAAAAAGACTGTCTTTTCCCCATTTGATGGACTTTGGGCCCTTGTCGAAGATCAGGTGACCATAGGTGGATGGGTTTACATCTGGGTTCTCAATTCTGTTCCATTGGTAAATGTATCTGTCATTGTACCAGTACCAGGGTGTTTTGACTACTGTAGCAGTATAGTAGGTTCTGAAGTCAGGTAGTGTGAGTCCTCCAACTTTATTCTTCTTCTTCAGTAGTGGTTTCCTCATTCGGGGCTTCTTCCTTTTCCATATAAAGTGAATGATTAGTTTTTCCATCTCTTTGAAGAATGTTGTTGGTATTTTGATCGGGATTGCATTGTATTTGTAAATTGCTTTGGGTAGAATTGACATTTTCACAATGTTGAGTCTGCCTATCCATGAGCATGGTATGTTTTTCCATTATGTAGATCCCTTTGCGTTTCATGCAGTAGTGTTTTGTAGTTTTCTTTGTATAGGTCTTTTACATCCCTGGTCAGATTTATTCCTAAATATTTTATTTTTTTAGGGGCTATTGAAAATTATATTCTTTTCCTGATTTCCTTTTCATCATTCTCCTTACTGGTATATAGGAATCAAGCTGATTTTTGAATGTTTATCTTGTCTTCTGCTACTCTGCTGAAACTTTCTATTACTTCCAATATATATCTCATGGAGTCTTTAGGGTTTTCTATATACAGTATCATATTATCTGCAAACAGGGACAGTTTAACTTCTTCATTACCAATTTGGATGCCCTTTATTTCTTTTTCTTGCCTTGTTGCTCTGGCTAGAACTTCCAGCACAATGTTAAGTAGGAGAGGTGATAAAGGGCATCCTTGTCTTGTTCCTGTTTTAAAGGGGAATGTTTTCATCCTCTCTCCATTAAGAACTATGATCGCCTTTGGTTTTGCATAGATGCCCTTTATTATGTTGAGAAATTTCCCTTCTATAACTATTTGGTTGTGAGTTTTTATCAGGAATGGGTGTTGGACTTTGTCAAATGCCTTTTCTGCGTCACTTGAGATGATCATGTGATTCTTTTCTTCCCTTTTATTTATGTGGTGGATTATCTTGATTGATTTTCTAATGTTAAACCATCCTTGCATACCTGGTATGAATCCTACTTGGTCGTGGTGTATTATTTTTTTTAATATAGTGCTGAATTATATTGGCTAGAATTTTGTTGAGAAATTTTGCATCTATATTCATGAGAGCTATTGGTCTGTAATTTTCTTTTTTGTCACATGTTTTCCTTGTTTTGGTATCAGCATTATGCAGGCTTCATAGAATGCATTTGGAAGTGTTGCTTCCTCTTCTATGCTCTGAAGTACCTTGAGTATTACAGGTACAAGCTCTTCTGTAAATGTTTTGTAGAATTCTCCAGTGAAGCCAATTGGGGCCAGGGCTTATTTTGGTTGGGAGTTTTTTTTATTACCTTTTCAATCTCTTCTCTTGTTATGGGTCTGTTCAGATTTTCAACATCACTTTGTTGTAGTTTGGGTAGGTACTGTGTTCCTAGAAATTTATCCATTTCCTCTAGGTTTTCAAATTTGTTGGAGTATAGTTTTTCATAATATTCTGTTATAATCCTTTTTATTTCCAATGGGTCTGTTGTAATGTCCCCTGTTTCATTTCTTATTTGGGTTATTTGCGTCTTCTCCTGTTTTCCTTTATCAGTCTGGCCAGTGGTTTGTCGATTTTGTTGATTCTTTCAAAGAACCAACTTTTGGTTTTGTTGATTCTTTCTGTTGTTTGTCTGTTCTCTATTTCGTTAATTTCTGCTCTGATCTTTACTATTTCCTTTCTTCCGGTGGTTGTGGGCTTTTTTTGCTGTTCTCTTTCTGTTTGAGTTCTGTAGTTAATGTTTTGATTTTGCCCCTTTCTTCTTTTTTGATATGTGCATCTTTTGCTGTAAATTGTCCTCTGAGGACTGCCTTTGCTGTGTCCCAAAGGTTTTGGTATGATGTGTTTTCATTCTCATTCGATTCTAGGAATTTTTTGATTCTATCTCTGATTTCTTGTATTACCCACTGATGTGTAAGCAGGGTATTATTCAGTTTCCATGTAGTTGATTTTTGTCCCTTGCTCTTTCTATTGTTAATTTCTACCTTGATGGCATTGTGGTCAGAGAAGATACTGTGAATTATCTCAACGTTCTGGATCTTGTTGAGGATTGCTCTGCGGCCTAAGATGTGGTCTATTTTGGAGAACGTTCTATGTGCATTGGAAAAGAATGTGTACTTTGCAGCTGTTGGATGGAGTGTTCTGTATATGTCTATGAGGTCAAGTTGGCTGATTGTGCCCTTTAGGTCTTCTGTATCTTTGCTGACTTTCTTCTTAGTTGTTCTGTCCTTTACTGAGAGTGGTGTGCTGAAGTCTCCTACTATTATTGTGGAACTGTCAATTTCTTTTTTTCTTTGTTGTTAGAGTTTCTTTTATGTATTTTGGAGCCCTGTCATTGGGTGCGTAGTTGTTTATTATGGTTATGTCTTCATGATGGATCATCCCCTTAATCATTATATAGTGTCCTTCTTTGTCTTTTATGGTGGATTTTGTTTTAAAGTGTATTTATCTGAGATTAGTATTCCCACTCCTCCTCTTTTTTGGTAGTTGTTAGCCTGATATATTTTTTTCCAACCTTTGACTTTTAATAAATTCCCATCTTTGTTTCTAAGGTGTGTCTCTTGTAGACAGCATATTGATGGATCCTGTTTTCTTATCCATTCTGTCACTCTCCCTCTCTTTATGGGTGCATTGAGTCTATTTACATTCAGTGTAATTATCGATAGATGTGAGTTTGTTGCTGTCATTTTGTAGTGCTTTTTTTTTTGTGGTGATGAAGTTTTCTTTGTTCTTCTTCCCTTCTTGTGCTGAGTTACTTGTGTTTGTGGATTGTTTTTGCATTTCTTTTTTTTTTGTAGGTTTTTTTTTTTTTTTTTGCTGAGACTTTATGTTTTTCGTCTTTATTTTTATAAGTTGGTTTGTTAACTTTCTTTGTGGTTACCATGAATTTTACCCTTATCTTTCTAAGTTTGAGGCAGTATACCATTACTCGGTATCGCCTTGCCTTCTTCTCCATTAGAAGATTCTCTACCTATGCCATTTATTCCCTCTTTTATTGTTTTGATGTTGTTCTCATTTATTGATTAAATGCTCTGATTCCCTGTTGTATTTCTTTTGGTTTTGGATAGCCCTCGAGAATTCATTTCCTAGATTGGTATCTGGCTCATATGATTCTGTGTCCTAGGTTCTGCTTGTGAGCTGAAGCTGTTTGTCCTCAGATCAAAGAACTCCCTTTAATAATTCTTGTAAGTTTGGTTTGACTGTTACATATTCCCTTAATTTCTGTTTATCTGGGAATGACCTAATTTCACCATCAAATTTGAACGAGAGTTTTCCAGGGTATATTATTCTTGGCTGACAATTATTTTCCTTGAAGATTTTATATATGCCATACCATTGCTTTCTTGCCTGCATGGTTTCTGCCGAATAATCTGAGCTTAGTCTTATTGTTTCTCCTCTGTATGTGACTTCTTGTTTTTCACGAGCTGCTCTCAGGATTCTTTGTTTGTCTTTGGTTTTGGTGAGTGTGACTATGATATGCCTTGGTGATTTACTTTTGGGGTCTCTTCTATATACTCTGTGTTTTCTGTTTTCTCCCCCTGTTCTGGAATTCCAATCGTAAATTTTTGCTTTTAATTGTATCCCACATAGTTCTCAGGGTGTCTTCATTTTTCTTCGTTCTTTTTTCTGAGTTTTCCTGAAATAGAGTTGTATCCAAGTGTTTGTCTTCAATTCCACTGATCCTGTCTTCCAGCATCTCCAATCTGCTTCTGAGCCCTTCTATGACATCATCCATTTCTGAAATCTTGTTGTTTATCTTTTGGATTTCTAATTGTTGTTTTGTATAATTTCCAGTTGTGAATTTATTTTGGCATTTTGTTCCTGCATCATCTTCCTGAATTCTTCCAATTTTTTGTCTGTATTTTCCATGAATTTGTCTATTTTTTCCTCATGTTTGTTAGCTTTTTGCCTCAGTTCTTGGAGAATTCAGAGTATTAGAGATTTGAATCCCCTATTAGGTAGTTCTAGTGCATTTTCTTCCAGAGCAGAGTCATCTGGTGTTTTATTTTGGATGCCTACTGGAACCATCCTGTCCTGTTTTTGTAAATGTTTTGATATTGTCTGCTGTCTTCCGGGTATTCAGTAATTATTTTTCTTGTTTATTGTTTGTAGATTTGTTTCTTCCTTTTTTTTAAGAAAAAATTTGACTATGTTTGGGCAGGCGGACTGTGTGTTCTTTGTTGTTTGCTCATCTGTGCACTCAATACTTTTTGCCTCCTTCTCCAACTGGCAGGGTCAGTCACTCAGATATGTTACAGCAGGGCAGGTCTAGCTGAAGAGGAGTTACTGGGACCGGTTCTTTGTGGCACTTACTACAGCCACCAGGGCGTGTCGGTAATCAGTGCAGGGCAGGTTCCAGTAGGCCGTGCCTCTACTGCTTGGTGGTGTGATGTGAAGGACACGGTGCAGGTAGGCAGGATGCAGCGGGGATATTGTTATGTGGGGAGCTAAGATGGATATGGGAGAGAGGAGAGAGGATCAGGAGCCAAAAACATACAAACAAAAAAGAATGCTAGGGGAGCTTGCCATTGGAATGGAGAGATGAGAGACTAAGAAATGGAGAAAAAACAGAAAGGGGAGGAGGAAGAAAAGTAAAGAATGGATAAATATGAGTCGGAAAGATTAAAGAACCGCAAAGTTCCCAGGGATCCCACTGGTGCAGCTATGAGGTCTGGGGAAGTCGCTCTCAGGTGTTGCAGTACCGTCTGGCTAGAAGGCATAGAGGTATACAATGCCATGTATTCAGGGAACAGAAAGAGAAGGAAGATATAGAGAGACAAGAAACTGAGCAATGAAGAAAGACAGAAAGGGAAAAAGAGGGAAAAGAAAACAAAACAAACTGAAAAGAAAAAAAAAGAACAAGAAAGCCCCCCCCCAAAAAACAGGAAAAAAAAAGAAAAACAACAAAAAAAGAAATGACCTCAGTGATCCCTCTGCACGTCTGTGGAAGCTGGAGGGGAGTTCCTTGCCACACAGCTCCCCCTGGCCAGAAAGAGCTGCCAACTCAAGAAAAGGAAAAGAAAACAAACAAACAATTCAAAACGAACAAACGAACAAAAGCCCCAGGATCCCAGCAGTGCATGGTAGCCCAGACTGGGAAGCAGCTCCACACTCAAATGGAGCTCCACAGCCCCTCAGGAAGAAGGAAAGATGGCGGACGGAGCCAGGCCCTTGAGTGAAAGGAGGGGGAGGAGGCGAGAGGCAAGCAAGAAATCAAAAGAAGCAGAAAAATAGAAAGAAAAAAGCAACACCAGCAGCCAACACATGGCACTCAGAGAGCCAACTAGTGCGGGCTGGTGTTTCTGGGCAAGAGACTGTGTCCGCGGGAAGTAGAGGAGGCCGAGTGTGGGTGAAGAAGGGTAGAGAGTGGGAAACCATATATCACAAATTGCTGGCACTCTGCAGCCCCTCAGGAACACGGAGCCAGGCACTCGAGTGAAAGGAGGGGGAGGCGGCGAGAGGCAAGTGAGAAATCAAAAGAAGCAGAAAAAAAAAAAGCAACACTAGCAGCCAACAAATGGCACCCAGAGAGCCACCCCCTTCTGTTTGTGGAATCCAAGCAGCCAGGGCTTCCTGGTCAAGAGACCATGGCCGCGGGAAGAGAGGAAGCTGAGCTGGAGCGAAGAGGGGTGGGAGGTGGAAAAGCGCACACCGCAAATTACCGGTTGTTTTGTCTCCCACTGGACGCTCCATGAGGCTGCTTTCTCATACCCCTGTTTACTGGTCTCTGATAGGAGTCTAAGATGGTGGATCCACACTGCGTTAGATGATAGGGGACCTCTGCATGAATCTCTCCTCGCTCTCCATTCTCTGTCAGGTTTCTCACTCCATTTGGTGCTTGGCTGATTTCTTTATCTCTTCCTTTGATGTTTTAGGGTTTCAGGATTGTTGTATCTCTGTTTGGCTTAGTTTTTCGGATCTTTGCTGTGGAGGGACGGCGTGGTGCTTCTGCCTAAAGTGCCATTTTGCTGGAACTCCTCGGTCCCTTTTTTTTAAATTTGGCTATGTCTGAGCAGGCGGGCTGTGTATTTTTGTTGTTTTCTCATCTGTGGGCACAATAGTTTTCTCCTCATTCTCCAATTGGTAGGGTCAGTCACTCAGATATGGTACTGTAGGGCAGGTCTAGCTGAAGAGGAATTACTGGGATTGGTTGTTTGTGGCACTTACTACAGCCACCAGGCGGGACGATAATCTGTGCAGGGCAGGTTCCAGTAGGCCGAGCCTGTGCTGCTTGGTGGTGTGATGTTAAGTACACACTGCCAGTAGGCAGGATGTAGTGGGGAGATTGTTATGTGCGGAGCTAAGATGGATATGCGAGAGAGGAGAGAGGAATAGGAGCCCAAAACAGACAAACAAACAAAAAAGACTGCTAGGGGAGCTTGTCCATTTGAGTGGAGAGATGAGAGACTATGAAATGGAGAAGAACAAAAAGGGGAAGAGAAAGAAAAAAGAAAAAATGAAAAAATAAAAATCGGAAAGGGAAAAGAACAGCAAAATTCCCAGTGATCCCACCGGTGTGGCTATGAGGTCTGGGGAAGTTGTTCTCAGGTGTCGCAGTACAGCCTGGCTAGAAGGTGTAGAGGTATAAAATGCTAGGTATTCAGGGAACAGAAGGAGAAGGAAGATATAGAGAGACGAGAAACTGAATAATGAAGAAAGACAAAAAGGGAAAAAGAAAACAAAACAAAAAAACAAGAACAAGAAAAACCCCAGAAAAACAAAAAAAAGGAAAAAAAAAAAAAACAACCAAAAAAGAAATGTCCTTAGGAATCCCTCTGCACGTCTGTGCAAGCTGAGGGGGTAGGTTCCAAGCCACACAGCACTGCCTGGCCAGAACGGGCTCCAAACTCAAGAAAAGGAAAAGAAAACAAACAAACAATTCAAAACAAATGAGAGAACTAAAGCCCTGGGATCCCACCAGTGGGTAGCCCAGAGTGGGAAGCCACTCCACACTTTAACGGAGCTCCGCAGCCCCTCAGGAAGAAGCAAAGATGGCGTGTGGAGCCAGGTATTTGAACAAAAGGAGGGGGAGGTGGTGAGAGGCAAGGCAGAAATCAAAAGAAGTGGAAAAAAAGCAACACTAGCAGCCAACAAATGGCACTCAGAGAGTCAGCTAGTGCGGGCTGGTGGAATCCAAGCTGCCGGTGCTTCCTGGACAAGAGACTGTGTCCGCGGGAAGCAGAGGAGGCCGAGTGTGGGTGAAGAAGGGTAGCGGGTGGGAAAGCGTATATCACAAATTACCAGAGCTCTGCATTACCTCAGGAAGAAGCAAAAATAGCACACGGAGCCAGGTATTTGAGCAAAAGGAGGGGGAGGTGGTGAGAGGTAAGGAAGAAATCAAAAGAAGAGGAAAAAAGCAACACCAGCAGCCAAGAAATGGCGCTCAGAGAGCTGGCCCATTCAGGTGGGCAGAATCCAAGCAGCCGGTGCTTCCCTGACAAGAGATTGTGGCCGCGTGAAGCAAAGGAGGCCGAGCAGGGGTGAAAAAGGGTGGGAGGTGGGAAAGCATATATTGCAAACTACGGGTTGTTTTGTCTCCTGCTGGAAGCTCTGTGAAGCTGCTTTCTCTTACCCCCTGTTTGCTGGTCTCCGATAGGAGTCCAAGATGGCGGATCTGTGCTGCGTTAGATGATAGGGGACCTCTGCATGAATCTCTCCTCGCTCTCCATTCTCTGTCAGTTTTCTCACTCCATTTGGTGCTTGGCTGAATTCTTTATCTCTTCATTTGATGTTTTAGGGTTTCCGGATTGTTGTATTCTATGTTCGGCTTAGTTTTTCGGATCTTTGCTGTGGAGGCACGGCGTGGTGCTTCCGCCTAAAGCGCCATTTTGCCACAAGTCATCCCTACCTATTTTTTAATTGGATTATTTACCTTTTTGTTGTTGAGGTGTTGAAATATTCTGTAGATTTTAGAAATTACACCTTTGTCGGATATACCATAGCCAAATTTTTTTTTCCCAGTTTGTAGGTTCTATTTATATTCTTTGGTCAAGTTTTTGATGAGCATAAATATTTAATTTTTAGGGGCTCTGTTATTAAGTTTATCTTCTGGTGTTTGTGCATTGTTAGTTATGGCTCGTATTCTCTTTATGTCATATATTAGGGCCCCTAGAGTTGTCCTTATTTTTTCTTCCATGATCTTTATAGTTTCAGGTTTTATATTTAGGTCTTTGATCCATTTTGAGTTAGTTTTTGTGTATGGTGTGAAGTATGGGCCCTATTTCTTTTTTTTGGAGCTGGAAATCCCATTTTCACAGCACCATTTGTTAAAAATACTGTCTTTTCCCTTTTAATGGACTTTAGCCCTTTATTAAAGATCAACTGACTATAAGTGGATGGATTTACATCTGGTTTCTTGATTCTGTTCCACTGGTCTATGTGTCTGTCATTGTACCAGTACTACGCTGTTTTGACTACCTTGGTTGTATAGTAAATTCTGAGATTAGGTAGTGTGAGGTCTCCTACTTTGTTCTTTCTCTTCAATGATTCTTTCTTTATCTGAGTCCTCTTTCCTTTCTATATAAAGTTGTGATTAGTTTTTCAATCTCTTTAAAGAATATTGTTAGTATTTGGATTCAAATTGGGTTATATCTGTAGATTGCTTTAGGTAGGATTGACATTTTCACAGTGTTAAGTCTTCCTATCGATGAGCATGGTGTGTTTTTCCATTTATGAAGTTCTTCTTTGGTTTCTTGAAATAGTGTTTTGTAGTTTTCTTTGTATAATTTTTTTACATCCCTGCTTAGATTTATCCCTAAGTATTTTATCTTTTTAGGGGCTTTTATAAATGGTGTTGTTTTCCTGATTTCCTTTTGAAAGTTCTCTTTGTTGGTGTATAGTAATCCAACTGATCTTTGTATGTTGATCTTGTATCCTGCTACTCTGTTGAATCTATTAGTTCCTGCAGTTTTCTTGTGGAATCTTTGGGGTTCTCTATGTATAGTATCTTATCATCTGAAAATAGGAATAGTTTTATTTCTTCCTTTCCAATTTGGATGTCATTTTTTTTTTTTTTTTTGCTTTTTCTTGCCTTATTTCTTTAGCTAGGACCTCTAGCACAATGTTAAATAGGAGTGATGATAAAGGGCAACCTTGTCTTGTTCTCATTCTCAGGGGGAATGCTTTCAGCTTCTGTCTATTGAGAATGATGTTGGCTGTTGGTTTTGTATACATGCCCTTTATTATGTTGAGGAATTTCCCTTCTATTCCTATTTTATTGAAAATTTTTATCAGGAATGGACATCGGACTTTATCAAATGACTCTTCTGTGTTGATTGAGATGATCATGTGATTCTTTCATTCTATTTGTGTGGCAGATTACATTGATTGATTTTCTAATGTTCAACCATCCTTGCATACCTGGTATGAATCCAGGTTTTTTTTTGGTGTATTATTTTTTTGATATGATGCTGAATTCTATTGGCTAGAATTTTGCTGAGAATTTTTGTTGCTATATTAATGAAAGATATTGGTCTGTAGTTTTCCTTTTTTTATTTTGTAGTGTCTTTGCCTGACTTTGGTATCAGGGTTATGCTGGTTTCATAGGTTGAATTTGGGAGTATTCGTTCCTTTTCTTTGTTCTACAATAGTTTGAGTAGTACTGGTGTGAGCTCTTCTCTGAATTTTGGTGGAATTCTCCAGTGAAGCCATTTGGACCAAGGCTTTCTTTTTGTGGGGAGTTTTTTTTTTTTATTACCTCTTTAATCTCTTCTCTTGTTATGAGTCTGTTCAGTTTTTTTTCTATCTCAGCTTGTGTTAGTTGAGGTAAGTAATGTGTTTCTAGAAATTTATCCACTTCCTCTAGGTTCTCAAATTTGCTGGAATACAATTTTTCATAGTATTCTGTTATGATCCTTTTTATGTTAGTTGGGCCAATTGTAATGTCCCCCATTTCATTTCTTATTTGGGTTATTTACTTCCCTTCCTGTTTTTCGTTTGTCAGTTTGGCCAGTGATTTGTCAATTTTGTTGATCTTTTCAAAGAACCAGATTTTGTTCTTGTTGATTCTACCGTTTTTGACTTTATGGTTATGGATGAGCCCATCTAAGGAGAGTGTCTGCTATAAGAATTGGGAAGTGTACAGGAACAATATTTGTTCATGAATCACAAAGTAGAAACTCTAATAAGAGATTAATTTGGACCTATAGACATGAGTTAGAATCAACTCAATGCCAATGGGTTTGGTTCTTTTGGTTTTATAGACAGAATACTTCTGTCTGATAACTGCGTAGGTGACAAGCATAATGAGTAGGTATTAGTAGTTTTATGTACTTGAGAATCAGGTAACTGATAAGGAATCAAAGAATATGCATATTTCTTCTCGAGTGAATGTCTCCTATCCATTCCTCAACTTGTCTGTTGAAGGGCTCTGAAATATCCCTTACTCTGTTTGCTTGGAATGTAATAGTCCATTTTTAGGTTTCGTGTTAATTTTGAACCTAGGTCTGATTAGCACATGTCTATGCATACATACAGGGAATGCTCAGTAATTATTGGTGTATATTAGTTTGGTTTTCCAAATTCTTTTCTTCTAGTGACAACTATTTATGCTTAAAAAATCTTCATGTTCTTTTATTCACATATCTTAATTTCTATTCTCTTTGAGTAATTTTGTATTACCTGTTTACATTATTTTATGAGAACAATAGAAATGATTGTATTTATAAATATTACTGTTAACTGACTTGTATAAAATAAATGGAAACTGAATACAAATGTAAACTGCCATGTGATTATCTTATACTCTGCAAAATCCCTTTTCTTAAATGTAGGAAAATAATCTTGAGGCCTAAAGGTGGGGGTAACTTATTAAACAAGATATAAAAGTACAAGCTGTGATGCTAAAAATGGATGAATTTGACTACATAAGAACTCATTATATCTGATGAACAAAGAATTCCATAGACAAATTTGACAGATTATGATAGAAAAAGAAAGGATATTTTCAATGTCCAAAACTGACAAGGTATTAATATATAGCCTATAAAAAAATCTCTTACATGTCACTAAAAGAGTGGAGATGCAAGAGAAAAAATGGGAAAAGCAGGAGAATAAGAGTTCAGAGAAAGGGAAAGCTGAAGTCTAGCAAACATGTCAACAGATGCTCAGACTCAATAATAATTAGAGAAATGCAAAGTAAACAAATACACCAATATGACAAATTACCCTCAGTAGAATAGCAAATATTAGAAAGATAGACAATACTAAGTACTCTTGAGGTTGTGGATAAATAGGAACTCTAAAGTATCAGTGATGGAAATGTAAACTGGTAAGGCTGTAGGGAAATCAATCTGACCAAACTTAATCACGTATTTGCATTCTCTAAGGCTCAGTAGTTGCACTCCCGGGTATTCAGCTCACATATATTCTCATGGAGTCCATAAAGTGGAAAGTATAAAGATGTTCACTACAGCATTATTTGTAATAGCAGAGTTGGGAGCAGCCTAGTTATTTATCACTACAGTTGTTTTTATGATGACTCCATGTACAACTGAATGAAATACCGTCTGATGCTGCACTATCCGTTCGTATGCTTGGTCCATTGTTGTGGCCACTCTGTATTTTGAGTACATCCTAACCTAGAGAGCTTATCTTCCAGCACTATATTGGACAAAATTCTATTGCAATTCACAGAGTTTTCATTGGCTAATTTTTGAGACTGCATCACCAGGCCTCTCTTCCTAGTTTCTCTTAGTCTGGAAGCTCCAGTGAAACCAATTAACCATGGGTGACTCACTGTTATTTGGAATACCTGTAGGATGGCTTCCATAATCATAACAACATGCAATCATCACAGTATTGATAGACGGGTGGTGGATCACTTCAGTTATGGATTAGTACTGAGAATCTGTAATAAAGATTACTTTGCAGCAGTAGGAAGCAACAATCTAATTATTCATAGAGCAACGTGGATGGATCTCAAAACTGTTTTTCAGTGATAAATGTAAATAACAGAAACAGGGTTATAAAATATAAATTTTTATGCAAATTTGAAACCATGCATCCTCTCCTCCCAAACACTACATATTTTACAGGATACATTCATATGTAAGAATATATATTAAATACACTAGCATGGGTACTTATGGGAAAGTAGAATGGGAGTAGAGTTTAGGTAAGAAAGAGACAAAAGTAAATAAATAAAATAAACAACAAAACAAAAGAGATGTCTTTTATGGACCTATGGCATATAATATGCTATGAATACAAGAATATGATTAGCTCAATGGTGTTCCTCAGGATTAACCAAACTATGTATTTTTTTCAAAATATTTTTCTTAATACTGGATCAAATCTTATAAATCAATGTATCATGAAAAACAAAGTATACAATTTATTTTTTATGTGTATTATATTATTATCTGAAGGACTGGATAAAAAGCCAGAATATTCTAATGCAATCGTTTGAACATACACTGTTTTGATTGTGTAACTCGTCTTTCTCTTTAACGTTCAATAATTCATGCAGGAAAAAAATGTTCTAAATAATAGACCATTTACAAAAATGGATATATGAGCAAATGCAATTTCTAACAAAGCATGAATAAAAAATGGCTGACCCTTAGATACATATTAAAATTTGAGTTTGAACTAGATGAAAAATGATAAACAAATAATGCAATACCAGTACATTCAAAAGCCTAATGAAAAACTTTAACACCTATATAATTTCTCTTTGACCTATTGGAGTATGATGTTTCTCTCTCTCTCTTTTTTTTTCCTTTTCTCAATAAGCAATGAGGTTCACACACATTCATTTAGGGCTGCAATCAATATTTATTGTTAATACTTCTATTTTGTTTCTGAAACTTCCAACTATTCACTGTAATGAGATTTTAAGTAATTGCCTAAGGCAATACAGATTTTGTTATAAATAAGGAATTAACCATGGTAAAAAGCACAGTGTATTATCTTGCAGTAGACAACTAACTGCTCAGTTTTCCTGAACCTGAACAGAATGTTAGTCTCTACCATTATCATACATTTTGAAGGCAACTTGCAAAGATTTTTTTTTGGTTCTTTTTGTCTCTCTGGTAAATGAGGGTCTTCATATTTTCAATTTAGGGTTCTTTTTCCTGAGATATGTTAATGAAGTAGCTGTAGTAGATTATACTTAACGAAGATCTGAATAACTATTTCTCAGTAAAAGTCCCAGAGCCAGTTCTTCAAAATTTTTGTATAAACATGATTTCAAAATGGTAAAAACAAATCTGAACTCTTGGACAGGTTTCTTGTTTCATTTTTTCTTCCTCACTGGAGTAAATTATAAAGTCAAAGATGTAAGAGGGTCATTTATTGAGATAGCTCCTAAATCCACAGTTCTACACTCTGTTGAACTCCTGTTTGCCAGTTTTTCTTATTTCTTGCTATTAGAGACATCTTCTCTATAGGGCCTGACTCTACCCTGTCAAAATTTTCAAAATTAATTGCTATTCAAGACACACAGAGTCAAAACCTTCTGGTAATCAAGGCCTTATATAATCTAATCCCTATCGTAACAGAACATAAAAGGGAAATTTTTCCGTAATTTCAGAGTTTCTCTGGTGACCTCAGAGGCCTAGCAGAACAGTAAGTGCCAGACCAGCTAAGCAGGACATGTAAAGAGATTGCAGCACTGGTTTTGCAGCTCTTAGCTCACTGCTTACATCTAGGCTAAATAAGGGGAGGCTGTCTCGATGGGGCGAAATGGAGATCAATGCCCTATGCATTTTTCATTTTCTCCTATGCGTACTCTTGTCTCAGGGTCTCTGGGTGGTGCAAATTGTTAACATGCCCAGTTGTTGATGGAAAAGTTGGTTTGAGTCCACTCAGAGTGACCTCAGAAGAAAGTCCTGGCAATCTACTTCCAAAAAAGCAGCTCCAAAAACTTTATGGAACACAATGCTACTCTAACACAGAGGTCGTCATGAGTGGGAATCGACTTCACGGCAACTGAGTTTTATACTAGATGTTGACTGGAATGGCCATGGCCATGGAATCTGCCTGATATTCCATCCAGGGCCAGGGAGGAACAAGGTGACACACAATCCCTCCCCTTTTCCTACTTCTCCCCACAAGTGGTCAATTACGGCACAGTGTTATTATCTCCTACTTCCCTTTGATCCCACTCCTTCCACAATTTGATAAATATTTATGTGCACTACATATATTATTTATGGTAGAATATTTATGCACCGAGTCTTACAAAGTTTAGGTTTTCACAATCAAAAATCATACTCGTGCATTTCCTCCTACTCTGGGCACTATCATCCTTCCTCTGAGACAATGACTGCCATGGATAAAATTGGGGCCAGGTTCATGAAGAACAGAAAGTACAAGAAAATGGGGGAGAAATAAACATTGGTTAATATCTTAAAACACTATCAGATTGTAGCAGCGACTGTTAGCTGTCTTCCTCGTGTCCCAATACCTTCTCTCCTTATATAGCACAACAGAATTTTCAGCTAGGAACAGGGCTGTTTAGTTAAATGCTACATTTCCCAGCCACAGTGGCCATGAAACTGAGCTCTGTCAATTTGGATGTTAAGTAAAATGGTCAAGCCCTTACAGGGAATGAATGTGTTCCTCCTGTCCCTTCTTTTTCCATTTGGTGTCCTGGGAAATGGACATAGTGGCAAATCATTTTGGACCTTGTGGATGAGAGTAGTATATTCTGCATGGCAGGACAACCAAACAGAAGGAGCTGCCATATTGGTCCTGGATTGCTTAAGTTCAGACTGTTACATCAGAGAGATTTAAATTTATATCTTATTTAGGTCAACTGTTATTTTGGGCATCCTATTTAACACCACCACCAAAAATACGATAACTTTTAAATTAACCTTGCAATTTAGAAGAGACTAATAAATATTCTCAATTAAAACTTGAACACTTAATTCCACGTTTAAATTGTCATTGAAGTTGAATTAATGCTCTACATGGTTGCTATTATTTTGATGTATATTCTTAATATATTCAAATTCATAAGGTGACATATTATTATTCTGTTATATATTAAAGTTAAGAAAATTAGAAGGTGACTACTAACACCGTAATTATTTCACATTTAAAAAAAAATTTTATCTAGTGAAGTAAGACAAAAAAGTTATAAAACAAAGGTTTATAAAAATTATAACTTTTGGTAATGAGAAAGCAGAATTATCTTTATTTGCAGACGTTATTATACCCTAATTAGACAACTCAAGGGAATAAATTTAAAACCCATTTGAAGTAAAAAAAAAAAGGGGGGGTCATAAAGATGTTTGTTTTAAACAATAATGCACGTGAGGAACATGCTTCCTAGTTCAATCATGTATAGGAGACTAAATGTGCACACCTGCCCAGAAGCAAAGACAAGAAGGCAGGAAGGGACAGGAAAACTGGAAGAATGGGAACTGGGAACCCAAGATGGAGAAGGGGAGAGTGTTGACACATCACAGAGTTGGCAACCAATGCACAAAACAATTTGTGTATTGTTTAATGAGAAATGAATTTGCTCTGTAAACTTTCACCTAAAGTACAGTAATAAAAAAAAAAACTTGTTTACAAAACAAATGCAAAAAAATCAATACTTTCTATATTCCAACAGTTCTGCAATTTTTTGGAAACAGCTTTCACAGGAGCGTTAAAAACTATTTAGAAGAAACTTCTGAAATTATTAAGAAATAAAGATAACACAAAAGTAATTTAAGAACTAGAAGATATTCCTGAATGAGAAAACTAAATACTGTTTCTATGTCAGTTCTCCCCCAGTGAGTCTCTGGTTTGATTTAATTCCTCTAAAGTTCTTACGGGCTGCCCTGAAAAGTGATTCTAAATTCTGTGTGAGAATAAATGAGTGTTTTTCCCTATTTGGTCTAAATACTGATGTTTTAGATTCAAATTTATTAAATTATATTTTAGAAATTTTGAAATGAGATTTGGTCACCTTTTCAAAGCAGTTGGCATGTTAATTAACCATAATTTATTAGTACTGACATCTTAGAAATAGCATGCATGGGTGGAGTGACCAGCTAGGGCCAGACTAAAGACAGGGAATTAACAAAATCATCATTACATTCCCCAAACTAAAACAGCTGATAATGTTGGTCCCAAGTTACGGATTAAGGGTTTCTGGCTGGGAACATTTTCTACACTTCTTAAAATACATATGTTGGAACATGCAGCATTTTCATTTTAATGCATTTGTAGTGTCATTAATATCTTAAAATCTATATTCCTTTATCACTTACAGAACGTATCAGTGTATTTATCTGATTTTTTATCCTGACAAGCCTGAGCAGTGGGATGGTTATAATCCTAATACTACAGGTGAGGAAATTAAGGGTGATAAAAGTTAAAATAACTTGTTTCAAGTGAAAACAACCAGGAGTAACTCGTTTGATTCCTTGTCCAGTGCTCATTCTACTAATCCATGTTACATTTGTATATTCATCTCTTAGCAATTATATGGTCATTGAAATACTAAAGCACCTCAGTGGAAGTGGGCAATAAGCATTTCTTCCCATCTTTTGATTCAGGTCTAACCTTTGAGTCAGAGCTATTGATCCTCCCTTAGCTTCTACTATTCCAATCTATGTTGATTCTCGTTTATTTCTCTTCCTTCTCCTTGTTGTTTTACATTTTCTTCTTCTCTTCTACCTACCCCACAGATGTTGGTGTTATACAGAGTTTTATTTTTGGCTTTCTTCTCTTCTTATTTTATTATAGTATTCTCCCATAACCTTTCTACTATTTTCCAGATCGATGTTTTTAATTTCAGATCTTCCCTTGAGATCCATCCAGATCTCTAATTGCATTGTCTTCTCAAAATATGTGCCTTCTCCTTGATCCTATATAGAAATTATTGATATCCCCATTGTATAGATGGAAAAACTTGAGTCCCAGAAAGCCTAAGGATACTTGCTCAAGGTCCCCGAGTTAAAAGTGACTGAAGCAGACTTTAAAAGCAGATCTCTCGTTAAAGCTTTTTTATTTATGCTACATTATTCCAGAACACATGTAGCATTATATTCTCTCTCTCTCTTTTCCATTATTCAGGCAGGAATTATGTCTTAATTATTTTAGCATCCCAACATTTAGCGAAGTGCCTGGCACATAGAAGATGTCCTCTAAAAGTCTAGACTGTGAATGATCATAACATCAGGGTCTATATTTAATGTCTGTAGTGAAATAGTGTGACTGTAGAATGTAAGATGACAGTATGCTCCTTGTATTTTCCACTTACTACTAACATTATTTTGTTCTGCCTGTTTCATCCAGCCTATTCTAGTGACACAAGCATTTTTTTTTTCTTTCTAGAATAAAATGAAGCAGCACTGGGACATTGGCTGCTCTGAATTACTGAAGGTAATTGATCAGGTACGTTTTCACTAAACTGAAGCTAGGAAATGACTTTACTGCTTAATTTGGGTGCTTCCTATAATACAACTGCATACAGTAACTGTAAATTAGTAGGCTAAAGAAGCAATGTAGCCCATGCCATACAATGAAGGATTAACTACATGAGTCACTGTAATAGAAGGGTGTTCTCTTGCCACAGCTGTGATTGCCATTGTAGCTGTAGCTTTTTATACGGTTTTGCCTCTTTTAAATAAATGAGCTCATTGGAGAGCTCGATCTGTGTGAGAGAAAATACATCACACAGTGCATTTGCCTTCTATTCATTTTTGTTGTCCCAGTCACACTACAACGACCTCATTTGTCCACTCTAATTTCCTCACCTCTTCCAACATACTTCTTGCTCTAAAGAGCTAAAACCTCATGTAAATGCTGTAATCCTATAGCAGTTTTCTACAATTACAATGAACTTGATAAGTATTCTCCCACTCTGCAAAAACTGCCTGTGTCCTCAAATATTAACTAATATTAACTTGTCCCTTTGGCCTACTTCTCTTTAATTGGGGTCAATCATGCTGGGTTCCCTAGCATCACTTATATTTGGCTGGTAACATCATTCCATGGGTAAAAAATAAAATGTTGATGTTTTCATCAACTGCAAAGTTTTCAATGATGTTTTTGAAAAATGTAAGTAGGTGGTTTTATTTTTTATACCCTACTCATTGAATAATCCTGTTTAGACAAGTTTATTCATTTAATACCTACAGATGGGGAGGTGAAATAAATTCAGCAGGATTTCTTCTTGTAAATTTTGATATTAGCTGTAATGAAGTTCTGTTTCCACCTGTCAGTTGGAAAGTCAAAATGAAATACTTAAATATAACTTATCTGATCCTAATGTTTTGGAATCCCTTGAAATGTCAAATTCTCAAGCTACTGGGAAGTATATATTTTATTCTCTAGGTACACTATGCTAATTACAGTTTACTAAACTTATTCCATAATTTCTCAATGATAAATCCTTGGAAATGCTTCTTGTCTCTGCTGAGAGTATCTTCTCTGAGTTCTACAGATTTCCACTCCTAGTCAATTCACAAACCCAAGAATATGTGTGTGTTAATGTATGTTTCTCATAACTTCTATGAGACTGCATACTACTAGAGAGCAGCTTTCATGCCTTCTTTACATTTTTTTCCACCACAACATTCAGCAGAGGGCTTTAGATAGACCTAATTTGACTCAGAAAAGTATTACAAATTGTGATACTGAAGATATAATTTTTGTATCCATTTAAAAAAAAAGGAAGACTATGTTCTTCGCTTAATAGGTAACACAGTAGTAACTAAAGAATAAAAATAAATGTGGATGTAAATGGAAATTGTTGTGTAGAGAAAAATAATATGCAAAATATCAGTGAAGTACTACTATTTTATTATTTCAATTAGTATGGAAAGATAGGCTGTGAACCAAAGAAAGGATTATAAACTTCAACCTGGATGAACTGAAGAAAAAGAAAAGACAGTTCAAGATTATAGATTATTATTAAGGATACAGATGGGTAAGAAACAAGCACATGGATATCTGAATTAATTTGGCATTAATTCTTATGCTTTCTATGATTCAATAGTTTGTTCACATATCTAACAAATATCTTTTGTGTGCCTTTTTGTTCTAGCCACTGTGCTAGCTTCAAACCCATTGCCATGGTGTCAATTCTGACTTATAGTCAGAATTCCTGCTCATATTGCCCAATAGAGTTTCCAAGGAGCAGCTAGTGGATTCGAACTGCTCACATTTTTGGTTAACAGTCATAGCACTTAACCACTGTGCCACCAGGACCCCTGCTAGCTCTAGGAACATGAAACTGAATAAGACTCAAGGCTGCCCTCAAGGAGCTTACACCATTGTAAAGGGAAATATAATCAAGTTCTAAGTTATCTTTATTTTTTTTTAAATCCAGATTAAGAGCTAAACCAAACCCCAAACCAAAACTGTTGTCATCCAGTCAATTCTGACTCATAGCAACCCTATAGGACAGAACAGAACAGCCCCATAGGGTTTCCAAGACTGTAATCTTTATAGGGAGGAGCCCTGATTGCTCAGTGGTTAAGTGCTTGGCTGCTAACCAAAAGGTCAGCGGTTGTAATCCACCAGCCACTTCCCTGGGAGAAAGATGTGACAGTCTGTTTCCATAAAGATTTATAGCCTTGGAAACCCTGTGGGGAAGTTCTACTTTGTCCTATAGGGTCGCTATGAGTTGGAACCGACTTGAAGGCCATGGGAAATCTTTATGGAAGGAGTGTTGGTGGCACAGTGGTTAAGCACTCCAAAAGTTCTGCAGTTTGAGTCCACCAGCAGCTCTGTGGGAGAAAGATGTGGCAGTCTGCTTCTGTAAAGATTATAGCATTGAAAACCCTATGGGGCAGTTCTGTTCTGTCCTATAGAGTCTCTATGAGTCAGAATTGGACTCAATGGCAATGGGTTTGGTGTGGTTAATCTTTATGGAAGCAGACTGCTACATCTTTCTCCCAAGGAGCAGCTGGTGGGTTCAGCCTGCCGACCTTTCCATTCGCAGTCAAGTGCTTAACCACTTCATCACGAGAGCTCCTTTAAATAAACAGCTCTGGAGTGTTAAAAACGCTTTTAAAATATAATGTTTATTATAAACATATTCTAGACCAGTTAAACTAATGAAGATGGTTACCATAGAACTGTTTGCTCTAAGTTTCTCTTTTTCTTCTCCATTAGGAGGTTCACATAGAAAGAAAAAAGATAAGTCAAAATACTTTTGCTGTAGTTCACATTAAACCGTTCTTCATAACCACCCTGCAGTGTCCGGATGTCTGAGGGCAATAGATTTGGATACTGATGAAACAAATCTGAGCACTTGGGGAGTCTCCCACTGAGAATTTCCCTGAAGGAAATGAATGTGTCGTATCAGGCCACTTCCAGAGCCATTTCACAATTGACAGTGATGGTAGGATGTGATTCCTGTGGTGTATTCTACAAAGCACTAGGCTACTTATAATACATGCCCCAACCTCTAGTCAGATAGTATACAGTCAAACAGTGGAACTCTGGGGTGCCTGCAAGGAAGAAATAGGCAACTGAATTGATATCATGTTTCTTAGAAAGAGGAAGGATTCTAGCTGAGAAGAGAGCCCAATTTTTATATGATTGCCTCTACTGTACTCCTGACCATTCAAGGAGGAAGGAATATTAAATGTCTTATTTATTATGTATCAGGTTTCATCCTGGACACTTTTACTAGGATCAACTAGTCATTTAACACTTTTATCAGTCTTGGGACATAGATATAATTATATCTATTTTATATACAAGAATACATTGCTTAACGTCCACAATATAGTCTGTGAAATACGACATTATGTGATTTGACGTTGTGCAAACACCATATTGCATAGGGGAGAGAGGCCAACCGATGGTCAACCATTAGGCCCAGGTTCTACAGTGCTGAGTGACTGCCCGAAAACTTTTGGCTCCTCCTCAGGTCCTACATGGTCTACACCTGGTCTCCAGAGCCTTGGGAGGCCCTTGCCTGCCTGCCCACGGGGTGTGCACTCACCATCTCCTGGCTCCAACACGCCGCAGGCTCCCTTCTTTTCCCTTCCTTCCTCCCTGACTGCCTTTCTGGTCTCCCGTAATGGGCTTTAAACTCTTCAGCCCCGCATACCCCAGCCAGGACCTCTTGGTGGCCGCCACTGCCACCTCAGGAGAAGCCATGGTCACGGTCCGGGATTCACAGGCAGGGTATCCAGGCCAAGCAGGACAGTGGCCCCAGTGGGGTATCCCCCTTATTGCATCTGGAAGCATCTGCATGGTCCCTGCCTGAGGTGAACACGGTGGGGCAGGGAGCCGCGATGGGCTCTGGGGCCTCCTTCCCCTACCACCCTAGGGCCAGGACAGATGAGGGACCTGGAGAGCTAGAGAAAGACAGATCGAATCTCCTTACTTAGCAAAGTATGTCCACTTCCCATTCTCTAGTCGAGATGACCTTATGGAACCACAAACGCATATGCAGTTGGACTTTGCCCAATGGACTTTAAGCATTGCATACCTGTATATTGAAATCAAGCTCAGTTAAACCGGTAAATAGAACAGAGGTTCAAACCTGGGTATATTTCAAATTAAAGTCTTGACATTTATTCATGATATAATCAAACTTTGAACTGTAGAGAGGAATAATGAACAGAAAATACTTAATCAGCAGTTAACTCAGTGCCATGTTAAAAAGATGATTCACTTCCATGAGCAAGTAGTATTCTTTAAAAATGTACCACATCTGCAATTATTACCAGCCAGGGAATCTTCTGTTAGGGACCTTATGATATCATCAAGTATTTACTCACTCCACATACTCAATTAAGTGGAGTAACACAGAGAAAGCTGTAGCAGAATGCCTGTATGTTAGAATTAGGAATGATAAGGAAATTTCAGACCCCACAGCTAATACTAGATAAGATTACTAAAGATGTTTTTGGAATTTCCTTGCCAAGAGATATTTAAAAGTAGGAGAGATAATTTCTTGGAATGCTTTTGAACTTTTGATATAAACCATGGGAATACTGGAAGATAACTTGACTTAAATCATTTATTTTTTCCATTCTCTTGCCTTAGGAATGACTAGTATTAAGTTCTAGTTGGATAAGTTTTTGACTTGTAATTTTGCCATAATTATGGTAAGTTATTTTGAAAAATATAATAAATTTAAAGTTAGCATAGTACAATGCATAATGTTTCACTAACAAGTGACATCATAGTACAGTATAATGAACATTAACTAGATTCATCCTTAAAAATTCAAACCCATTGCCATCAAGTTGATTCCAACTCATAGCCACCCTATAGGACAGAGTAGAACTGCCCCAGAGGGTTTCCAAGGAGCGGCTGGTGGATTCGAACTGCTGACTTTTTGGTTAGCAGCCGAACTCTTAACCACTACACCACCAGGGTTTCCTGATTCATTCTTAGACATATGTAATAATAAAATTAAAAAAAAAAGTTGCTGTCAACTTGATTCTGACTCTTGGCGACCCCATATGTGTCAGAGTATAGGGTTTTCCATGGCTGATTTTTCAGAAGTAGATCACTAGGCCTTTCTTCCAAGGTGCCTCTGGGTAGACTCAAACCTCCAACCATTCAGTTAGCAGTTGACTTCTTAACTGTTTGCACCACCCATGGACTCATATGTATGTAAACTAAACCAAACCCATTGCTGTGGAGTTGATTCTGACTTATAGCAACCCTGTAGGACAAAGGAGAACTGACCCATACGGTTTTCAGGGATTGGCTGGTGGATTCAAATGGCGAACCTTTTGGTTAGCAGCCGAATGCTTAAACATATATAATAGAAAATTTTATATTATTTCTGGCATATTTTCTGCTTCATCGAATTTTTTATGTTTTGGGGAATATATGGATAAAGATATTTATAGTCATATATCGGAACGTTATGTGCTCTTTACAAATTTAGAATTTACCTATTGTTACCAATTCTATGGGAAAGATGTAATGTTTTACATCTTTGGAAGCATTTTCCCCCATGAAATCCTTTTAAAACTCCAAATTTTTGTTTTGGTAATCTTTTCCCCCTCCCCCTGCAACACACACACCAAATAATATTATATGAATAAAAAATTAAAGAGCTGAAATTGTTCATAGACCATCTTGCTCTATTGAATTAGCACAGATGTTTTAATATGCTTCACTAGTTATTATTTACTCTGGTGAGACACATATATTGCCCTGCTGAGTAAAAGGTTACCATTTAAAAACACAGCTCTATAAAATTCTATAAAGTAGACGATAACGTTCTCTAGATTGTGTAAGTAATCAACACATGGAAGTCCATGCTTTTATCTTTACAGTCATTACGGGAAATGAAACCTTTCTAACACATTTAAATCAGTTATCTACAAACACAGGAAAGGTGGAGTAGCAGTTAGTGTTAAAGAAATTACTTCCCTCTCTTTGGAGAGAAATGTCACTTGAAAAGTCCAGTGAAACTGTGACAGAATTTACTCCATAACTTGGAAATATTATTTAACAAACTTTCTTTGTTCTCTTTAAAGCTAAGGACTGGGCACCATTTGGTTCTGTTATGCATAAGGTAGTCATTGAGTTAGAGCTGACTCAATGGCAAATAACAACAAAAAACATTTTATGATATATCAGTGATAAGCTCTTCTTCTCACTTAATGCTGAATACTTTATTTGGCACTCTGGTGCTGAATGCTCATCTTAGCTATGGTATTTAGCATTAGAAGTCACAAACTATGGGAGGAAGGGAAAAATATGGTGACAGATAACATCTCAGAATGAGAGAAGATGATTTTCCTCTTTAGAGTTACATGTATATAAGAAGGGTATATGAACTTTGAGAGAGAAAATACTTGTGAAAAAGACAGCATGATCCAGATACTTATACTGTTATTCCTCCTTTGTAAAATAGAATATGTGTTCAGTAATTAGTGAAGAGGAATGTTGTTTATAGTAGCCTTTGAGTCACTTTTTGATGTTTCCCCCATCCTGGAACCTCCATTTCCAAACAGACTGAAGGAGATTATTCATTAGCCTTCTGAGCTACTAAAGTTAAGGGGCATTCTGAAAGAGTTTGAAAATTATACTACTGGTTTGGTATTATTTATATGTATTTAGGAAACCCTAGTGGCGTAGTGGTTAAGAGCTATGGCTGCTAACCAAAAGGTCAGCAGTTGGAATCCACCAGGTGCTCCTTGGAAACTGTACGGGGCAGTTCTACTCTGTCCTACAGAGTTGCTAAGAGTTGGAATTGACTTGACAGCAATGGGTTTGGTTTAGTTTGGTTATATGTATTTAAAAATAAAATTTATAAATAACATATATTTATAAGTATTTATTGGACACCTCCTTTTTGAAACATGTTGGGCAAAATGCTAGAAGGGATTTTAAAATTATGCAATATAACCCACGCCCTCGAAGATTTAAGTGACACATTAGTTAGAGAAATAAAGCTTATAAATCAGGAACAATTTCAGGGCGTGGATATGCCAAAAAAGGAAACTTCTTTCAACTTTCTCTGATATGTTAATGTCTATTTTAAGTCCAAATCTATCTGGATATTGACATTTAATAGACATTTCAGAGTAAATCTGTAAAGTCAAGGTTATTTCTGGCTGTTCAGAGTATTCCCTTCTCAAATTCCCTCAGTTATACAGAGAGCTTATTTAGTTCTACACCAGTAATCACAGAGAGAGGAGAGGCATCTGGTACTCTGACATCATCTGAACTTACTTTCTGAGATGTATTTTTTTCTCATCTCTTCCTTAAGTTTTCTTCATTCCTTCTTGTTATTATCATCTGAGGGAATGCTTCTAAAATTTTAATATGCACAAAAGTCACCTGAGGATTTTGTTAAAAGGTAGATTCAGATTATTCAGATTATTCAGCCATGCCTGGTCTGGGGCCTGAAATTCTGCATTTCGAATAATCTCCTGGCTGCTGCTGCTGGTCTGCATAGGGATCATGCTTTAAGAAGCTAGACTGAGGAAACTTTTTGTCATTGGTTGATGATAACATCAGCTCTGTGCTCACTTCCCTTTGACCACAAGGTCTACTCAGATCTGGCTACATATCTCAGTTACTTCTACTTTCCTTTCAGAAGAATAGAAAAACAAAAGCTGTCTCATACTGTGGAATATTCCTTTCAGATGCCAAGGTATGTTGAGTAGCTTCTTGTAATTTTTTTTTCTCCACACCATTTTGCCTTGGGAAAGTCTGGTAGTCTTGTTGTTGTGAAGAGGATCCAGAAAATGTCTACTCTAAGGAAGCTTTATTCCTCTTCCAGTTAAATATTGGACAAGGTAAACGGACACGGTGAAGAGCCCTTTCTCAGAATGTTACAATAGTGTCTAGTTGACGGTCCCAAACTTATTCCTAACTAAAACCAAACCCACTGCCATTGAGTCGATTATGGCTCATGGTGACCCCATGTGTTATAGAGTAGAACTGCTCTATAGGGTTTTCTTGGCTGCAATCTTTACAGAGCAGATTTCCAGGACTTTCTTCCATGGAGCCACTAGTTGGGTTTGAACCTTCAACCTTTACTTTAGGTTAGTAGCCAAGAGTAAATTGTTTGTGCCATCAGGGACCTTCTGTTCCTAACTAGGGAATCTAATCTCTTCTTGGAGTAGGTGAATTGGATAGGGGTAACTGGATCCACAAAAGTTTTCCATCTATTGTTCATCCCAAGGAAGCCTGGTGGCACAATGGTTAAGTGCTCAGCTGCTAACCAAAAGGCTGGTGGTTGGAACCCATCCAGTGGCTCCTCAGGACAAAAGACTTGGAGATCTCCTTCCATAAAGATTACAGCCTCGAAAACCTTATGGCTCAGTTATACTTTGTCACATTGTGTCTCTATGGGTTGAAAATTGACTCTACAGCACCTAGCAATAACAACATTGTTTGTCCCAGAAAAAGCTTAGATTTGGAGATTCAAAACGAGAGAATCACCGTCTTTGTTTCATACGGCCTCTATAGCAAAATGTCACAGAGTCAGTGGCTTTAAAGAACAGAACTTTATTTTCTCACAGTTCTGCTGGCTAGAAGTACATATTCAGGGCGTTGGCCATATTGATTCTTCTGGAGGGTTTAAGACAGAAACTGTTCCATTCTTCTCTCCTAATTTCTGGTGGCTACTGGCAATCTTTGCTGTTCTTTTGCTTCTTATAAAGACATCCGCCTCCATTGTTACATGGTATCTGTTTTCCCTCCCTGTGTATCTTTCCTTTTAAGAAATATCATTAAGAAGGGATTAAGATTAAGGACCTACCCTACTCTGATATGACCTTTAATTTAACTGATCACAAAAGAAAAACTATTTCTCAAACAAGGTCACATTCACGGATATAAGGGTTAGGACTTCAACATTTCTTTTTTGGGGGAAGCGATTCAATTCATAGCACTCATTTTCTTTTGTTCTTTATGATCCACTGTGTCTGCCATTTCCCATGTCATAGGTGAAAATTTCTAGTTTAAATAGAGAAAGGTTAAAAGGTAAATAAATTATTGTGAATATGTACATATATATATATATATATTTGTTAACCCAATACCTGCATTTTGGCAGACTAAACATTCAGCCAACTCTCTTTCAGTATTCTTTCAATTGTCTTATCAGTGGATAATTTTTCCAATATATTTTCATCCGTGGGTGAACTTATGGGAAGATAAAATTCTTCAGAAGCCATAAAAGACCGGAAAGCACAAACCCATGAGAATAAGAGAGACTTTGAATCCGATGCTGGTGTTATGAATCTAGTGCCTGAGATGTATGTAGCTACAGTTATCTAAACAGGTCTCTGTCTTAGTTACCTAGTGCTGCTGTAACACAAATACTACAAGTGGGTGGCTTTAAAGAACAAAATTTATTTTTCTTCCAGACCTGGAGGCTAAAAGTACAAATTAGGGTCTCAGATGTGTTCATTTCTTCCTTGTTGGCAGCCCTGGGCGTTCCTTGGTCCCTTGGCACTCCTTGGCTTGTAGACGTTCCTCACATGGCATCTGTCTTCTTCAGTGTGTGTGTCTCTGTGTCTATTCCTTTATTATTATTATCATGTTTTATAACTCAGGAGTGATTACATTTAGGATCTATTCTATACTGGTATGGCCTAATTAACATAACAAAAACAAATTTCTACTAAACCCATTGTGACTGAGTCGATTTAAACTCATGACCACCCCCTGTGTTACAGAGTAGAACTGCTCCATAGGGTATTCTTGGCTTAATCTTTATAAAAGCAGATCACCAGGCATTTCTTCCAAGGTACCACTGGGTGAATTTTAACCATCAAGCTTTAGGTTAGTAGTTGAGTGCAAAACATTTGTGCCACCCCAGGACTTTAACACATATTTTGGGGGATCACAATTTAAACTGTAACAGTCCCTAAGTGGAGGCCCCTATCAAATATTTCCATCTGAGAATTTCTTAATTCAAACTCACAAGTCTGTGGGATGGAAATTGGAATATGAAGTACTCTTAGGAAAAACACATTCTAGGGTAAGTTTCGAAGTTTATAAAGATAACATGACCTCACCAAAACAGGCAAATAAAAAATTGCCAAAAATTGCCAAGCTACCAGGTATAAGAATGAGCAGAAATAACAAAATATATAAACTGTCATGGAAAAACTGAGGTGAAAGAATAAATTCCTAGAAAATAAGTATTATCAAAACCACCACCCATCTGTCAGTTTATTGTACTGTGGTGGCTTGCGTGTTGCTATAATGCTGGAGGCTATGCCACTGGTATTTCAAATACCAGCAGGGTTACCCAAGTGGAGAGGTTTCAGCAGAGCTTCCAGAATAAGACAGACTAGGAAGAAGGACCTGGAGGTCTACTTCTAAAAAAATTGACCAGTGAAAACCTTATGAATAGCAGTGGAATATTGTCTGATATAGTGTTGGAAGACGAACCCCTCAGGTTGAAAGGTAAGCAAAATATGACTGAGGAAGAGCTGCCTCCTCAAAGTAGATTCGATCTTAATGACATGCATGGAGTAAAGCTTTCGGGGTCTTTATCTGCTGATGTGGCACAACTAAAAATGAGAACAGTTGCAAACATCATTAATAATCAGATTGTGGAATGTATGAAGTATGAATCTAGGAGAATTGGAAGTCATCAGAAGTGAAAGGGAACACATAAAGATTGATATGCTAGGCAATAGTGAGCTGAAATGGACAGGTATTGGCCATTTTGAATCAGACAATCATATGGTCTACTATGCCAGGAATGATAAATTGAAGGCGAATGGCTTTCCATTCATTATCAAAAAGAACATTTCAACAGCCGTCCTGAAGACAACACTGTCAGTGACATGATAATATCCATACACCTACAAGGAAGACTAGTTAACATGACTATTACTCAAATTTATGAAACAACCACTAAGGTCAAAGATGAAGAAACTGAAGATTTTTTTTACCAACTTCTGCAGTCTGGAATCAATTAAACATGCCATCAAGATGCATTGATAATTACTGGTGAATGGAATGTGAAAATTAGAAACAAAAAAGAAGGATCAGTAGTTAGAAAATACGGCCTTCGTGATAAAAATGATGCCAAAGATCACATGATAGAATTTTGCAAGACCAATGACTTCTTAATTGCAAATATTTTTTTTCAGCAACATAAACAGTGACTATACACGTGGACCTCACCAGATGGAATACACAGGAATCAGACTGACATCTGTGGAGAGACTACTGGAAAAACTCACTATCATCAGTCAGCACAAGGCCAGGGGCCAACAGTGGAACAGACCATCAATTTTTCAAGGTCAAGTTGAAGCTGAAGTAAATTAAAATAAGTCCACAAGAGCCAAAATACAAACTTGAGTGTAACCCACTTGAATTTAGAGACCACCTTAAGAATAGAACTGATGCATTGAACACTAATGATCGAAGACCAGACGAGTTGTGGAATGACATCAAGGAAATCATACATGAAGAAAGCAAAAGGTCATTAAAAAGATAGGAAAGAAGGAAAAGACCAAATGGGTGTCAGAAGAGACTCTGAAACTTGCTCTTGAATGTAGAGTTAAGGCAAATGGAAGAAATGATGAAGTAAAAGAGCTGAACAGAAGATTTCAAAGGGCAGCTCAAGAAGACAAAGAAAAGTATTATAATCATATGTGCAAAGACCTGGAGTTAGAAAACCAAACGGGAAAAGCACACTCAACATTTCTCAAGCTGAAAGAACTGAAGAAAAAATTCAAGCTTCGAGTTGCAATACTGAAGGATTCTATGGGCAAAATATTGAATGGTGCAGAAAGCATCAAAAGAGGATGGAAGAAATACATAGAGTCACTGTACCAAAAATAATTGGTTGATGTTCCACCATTTCAGAGGTAGCATGTGATCAAGAAATGATGGTATTGAAGGAAGAAGTATAAGCAGCACTGAGGGCATAGGCAAAAAACAAGACTCCAGGAAATGACAGAACAGCAATTGAGATGTTTCAACAAACAGATACCAACCTGAAAGTGCTTACTCTACTATGCTAAACAATTTGGAAGATAGCTATCTGGCCAGCCGACTGGAAGAGATCCATATATGTGCCCGTTTCAAAGGAAGGTTATCCAAAAGAATGTGGAAATTATAAACAATATCATTAATATCACATGCAAGTAAATTTTTGCTAAAGATAATTGAAAAACGATTGCAGCAATATATCATCAGGGAACTGCCAGAAAGTCAAGCTGGATTCAGAAGAAGACATGGAAAGTGGGATATCATTACTTATGTCAGACAGATCCTGGCTGAAAGCTGAGAATACCAGAAAGATGATTACCTGTGTTGTACTGAGAAAGTCATTTGACTGTGTGTATCGTAATAAATTATGGATAACATTGCCAAGAATGGGAATTCCAGAACACTTAATTGTGCTCATGAGGAACCTGTTCATATACCAAGAGGCAGTTGCTCAAACAGAACAAGGGGATACTTAGTGGTTTAAATTCAGGAAATGTGTGTGTCAGGGTTGTATCCTTTCACCATTCAATCTGTATGCTGAGCAAATAATTCAAGAAACTCAACTATATGAAGAAGAATGCAGCATGAGGATTGGAGGAAGATACATTGACAGCCTGAGATATGCAGATTTCACAATTTTGCTTGCTGAAAGTGAAGAGGATTTGAATCACTTATTGATGAAGATCAAAGACTATGGCCTTCAGTATGTATTACACCTCAGCATAAAGCAAACAAAAATCCTCACAATTGGATCAATAAGCAACGTCATGTTAAATGAAGAAAATACTGAAGTTGCCAAGGATTTCCTTTTACTTGGATCTATAATCAGCACAAATGGAAGCAGCAGTCAAGAAATCAAAGGCATACTGCATGGGGCAGATCTACTGCAAAAGACCTCTTTAAAGTGTTAAAAAGCAAAGATGTCACTTCGAGGACTAAGGTGCACCTGACCCAAGCCGTAGTATTTTCAATTGCCTCATATGCATGCAAAAGCTGGACGATGAATAAGGAAGATCTAAGAAGAATTGACACCTTTGAATTAAGGTGCTGGCAAAAAATATTAAACATAGCACGGACTGCCAGAAGAACAAGCAAATCTCTCTTGGAAGAAGCACAGTCAGAATGCTTCTTAGAAGTGAGGATGGTGAAACTTCGTCTCAAGTACTTTTGACATATTATAAAGACGGACCAGTCCCTGCAGAAGGACATCATGTTTGGTAAAGTAAAAGATCAGCAAAAGAGAGGAAGACACTCAATGAAATGGATTGACACAGTGGCTGCAATGATGGATTCAAGCACAGCAACAATTGTGATGGCATAGGACCAGGCAGTATTTCCTTTTGTTGTATCTAGGGTTGTTATGATTTGAAATCGAGGGCATTTAACAACAGCTGGGGTTATGTTTCTTATTAGACACAGACCTGGCAGAAAAAACAGCACTGATAAGTGCAATGAAAATTCTATAGGTTCCTAACTTTGGGGACTCATAAAAGTACGGTGAGAAACTGAGGAAGCTAAAGCCCTACCTAAGGAACAAGTTCCACGTCAATGTAATTTGAGAATTAAAATTAAAATGACCCCTTTTATACTCATACTAAGTACCCCTGCTGGTGCAGTGGTTAAGTGCTCCACTGCTAACCAAAAGGTTGGTACTACTACTACTACCCATTGTCACTGAGTTGATTCCAACTGATAGTAACTCTGTAGGACAGAGTCAAGCTGCCCCATAGGGTTTCCATGGAGCACCTGGTGGATTTAAACTGCTGACCTTTTGGTTTGCAGCCATAGCTCTTAACAACAGTGCCACCAGGAATCCGAAAGGTTGGTACTCTACTACTTTTCCTGGGGGTACAGAAAGCCTATTAAGAGAATATTTACATTTGTGAAGGGCTACCTGGTAGGAAAGAGGCCTTGGTTGCGGAGTGGTTAGGCACTTGGCTGTTAACTGAAAGGTCTGTGGTTCTAACCCACCAGTTGCTCTGTGGGAAAAAGATGTAGCAGTCTGCTTTCATAAAGATTACAGCCTTGGAAACCCTATGGGGCTGTTCTACTCTGTCTTATAAGGTCAGTATGAGTCGGAATCCACTTGATGGCAACGGATTTGGGTTTTTTTAATCTGGTAGGAAGTGTCAAAAACAATCTGGGAATGTTGAAGGTAGCACTTTTTATTTTTTTTTCCCACCAGATCATCCTGGGAACAAAATGTATTACTATCCTTTGTTCTTTCGTTTGTTTTATTTATCCTTAATCTTTGATCCCTAATGGCATTTCACAAATGTTCATTTCATAGGTTTTTTCAACCTCTTCAAACATCTCCCTTCCCCATACCTTGAGTTCTGAGACCCTGGGGAGTTGTTAACATGGTTTTGGGGACATAACCAGACTGAATGCCAGTTTATGATCAGTTGGGACCCCATTAAAAAAATACTCTGGGCCTTAAAGAAAAGAGGGATTGGTGGGATGAAACAACACAATGGAGGTAGTGTATTCCCCAAAATACATATGAATAGGCAACCAAAGATCTCAAATAATAACTAAAACATTTGCTAAAATATTCCAGACATCTTATATTAGAACTCTGAGAATGAGTCAAAGTCTATTTGCATATAAATATTCTAAAAATAAAAGTAAACAAACAAATAAAACATATCTCAGGAATATTATGACATTCCTTTTTTTCTTTTATTTGCATATTTACAATATTTAGACTGAAATAAAAATGAATGTTATGAATTTTCTACCAAATGTATGACAAGAAAGCAATTTTATTGTATAATCTTTCGTTGAAGAGGTAAGTTTTTGCTTAATGCATCAACTTTTCATATCTCTAGCTAGCCCATAAAGAACAGAAGGAAGGAATGAGAGAACAGTGTGAACTGCAGTTGTGCTTTTGTAAAGATCTTTGCTCCATCTTGCTTACTCTACAAAAGAAAAAAGAAATGATCAAACATTTGAAGTGTGATCTCCAGTGAAAGCTTCCTAGAAAGGGTTTTATGAACACTGTTTTTTTTTTATTATACTTTAGATGAAGGTTTACAGAACAAATCGTTTCTCATTAAACAGTCAGTACACATATTGTTTTATGACATTGGTTAACAACTCCACGACATGTCAACATTCTCCCTTCTTGACCTTGGAGGACCTTTTTTTGATGACAATACACATAGCCAAAGATACACCATTTCAAAAGTTACTACATATACAATTCAGTGACATCGATTACATTCTTCCAGTTGTGCTGCTATCCTCACTATCCTTTTCCAAATTATTCCATCACCATTATCTTCAACTAACTGCCCCCTAGGCTTCCCATCAAATTGTTTGAGTTATTGTTGTCAATTTGATCTTACATAGTTTTTTTTTTTTTTTTTTGTACCTTAGATGAAGGTTTGCAGAACAAATAGTTTCTCATTAAACAGTTAGTACACATAGTGCCCTATGACAATGGTTAACAGCCCCACAACATGTCAACACTGTCCCTTCTCAACTTTGGGTTCCCTATCACCAGATTTCCTGCCCCCCCCCCCTTCTAGTCCTTGTCCCTGGACTGCTCTGCCTCATTAGTTCCAATTTGTTTAATAAGGCTGTCCAATCCCCAGCTGAACGGTGAACTTCAGGAGTGACTTCACCGCTGAACTAAAAGGGTGTCTGGGGGCCATACTCTTGGGATTTCTCCAGTCTATCAGGCCAGTAAATCTGGTCTTTTTTTTTTGTGAGTTAGAATTTTGTTCTACATCATTTTCCAGCTCTGTCCAGGACCCTCTACTGTGATCCCAGTCAGAGCAGTCAGTGGTGGTAGCCAGGCAGCATCTAGCTGTACTGGACTCAGTCTGGTAGAGGCAATGGTAGCTGTGGTCCATTAGTCCTTTGGACTAATCCTTTCCTTATATCTTGTTCTCTTCTTTCTCCCTTGCTCCCGAAGGGGTGAGGCCAGCAGAGTATCTTAGATGGCTGCTCACAGGCTTTTAAGACCCCAGATGCTACTCACCAAGGTAGAATGTAGAATATTGTCTTTATAAACTGTGTTACATCTATTGAGCTAGATGTTCCCCGAGACCATGGTCCCCACAGCCCTCCGCCCAGCAATTCAGTCCCTCAGGGAGTTTGGATGTGTCTATGGAGCTTCCATGACATTTCTTTGTACAAGTTGTGATGGCTTCTCCAGTATTGTGTACTGTCTTACCCTTCACCGAAGTTATCAGTTATCTATTGTCTATTTAGTTCCCCCCACACAACCTTCCCATTCCTGGTAACCAACAAAGATTGTTTCTTCTTGTGTGTAAACTTTTTCGTGAGTTTTTACAGTAGAGGTCTCATACAATATTTGTTCTTTTGTGAATGACTTATTTCACTCAGTATAATGTCCGGCAGTTTTATCCATGTTATGAGATGCTTCAGAGATTCATCATTGTTCTTTATCTTTGCATAATACTCCATTGTGTGTATGTACCATAGTTTGTTTATCCATTCATCTGTTGATGGGCATCTAGATTGTTTCCATCATTTTGCTATGTGAACAGTGCTGCAATGAATATGGGTGTGCATATATCTATTCCTGTGACAGCTCTTATTTCTCTAGGATATATTCCTAGGAGTGGGATTGCACTTTGTAGTGCTTTTTTTTGGTAGTGCTGTCATTTTCTTTGTTCCTCTTACCCTCCTGTGCTGAGTTCCTTTTGTTTGTGGATTTTTTTTTTTCATTTCTTTTGGTTTTGTAGATTTTGTTTTTACTGAGACTTTATGTTTTTCTTCTTTATTTTGATTGAGTAGGTTTGTTAACTTTCTTTGTGGTTACTTTGAAATTTACCCTTACCTTCCTAGATTTGAACCAGTCTATTATTACTTGGTATCACTTGACTTCGTCTTGGTTAGAAGGTTCTATACCTACCTCATTTATTCCCTCTTTTATTGTTCTGATGCTGTTGTCATTTACAGATTAACCTCTCTGGTTCCCTATTGCAATTATTTTGGTTTTGCATACATAGTCCTTAAGGGTTCATTTCCTAGGTTGGCATCTGGCTAGTACAATCCTGTGTCCTATGTTCAGCCTGTGGTCTGATGTTGTTTGTTCTCAGATAGAAGGACTCCCTTTAATAAGTCTTGTAAATTTGTTTTGGTTTTTACATAGTCCCTTACTTTCTGTTTATCTGGAAATGTCCTAATTTCATCATCATATTTAAATGAGAGTTTTATTCTTGGCTGGAATTTTTTTTTATTTCAAGGTTTTGTATATGTCATGCCATTTCCTTCTTGCCTGCATGGTTTCTGCCAAATAATCTGAGCTTAGTCTTATTGTTTCTCCCCTGTATGTGACTCTTTATTTTTCTAGAGCTGCTCTCAGGATTCTTTGTTTGTCTTTGGTTTTAGTGATTGTGATTATGATATGCCTTGGTGATTTTCTTTTGGGGTCTATCTTATGTGGGGTTTGTTGAGCTTCTTGGATGATCAGCTTTTCATCTTTCATGATATTAGGGAAGTTTTCTGTCAGCAGTCCTTCAAATATCCTCTCTGTGTTTTCTGTTTTCTCCCCATTATGGAACTCCAATCAGTTGAAAATTTTTTGCTTTGATTGTATCCCACAAAATTTTAAGGGTTTCTTCATTTTTATTTGTTCTTTTTTCTGGTTTTTCCTCAGGTAGAGTTGTTTCCAAGTGTTTGTCTTCAATTTTGCTGATCTTACCTTCCATCATTTCAAACCTGCTCATCAGCTCTTCTATGACATTGTCCATTTCTGAGATCTTGTTGTTTATCTTTTGGATTTCTCATTGTTGTTTTTGTATGATGTCTAGTTGTGAATTTATTTTAGCATTTTTTCTTGTATTATTTTCTTAAATTATTCCATTTTTTGTCTGTATTTTCCAGGAATTTGTCTATTTTTTCCTCGTTTTTGTCGGTGTTTTGCTTCAACTCATGGATAATTCTGAATATTAGAGATTTGAATTCCCTATCCATTACCTCTACTTCCTTTTCTTCTATGGAAAGTCATCTGGTGTTTTATTTTGGATGTCTATGGAACCGTGTTGTCCTGTTTTTGTAAATTTTTGATATTGTCTCTGTCTTTGGGGAATTTAGTAGTTCTTTTCCTTGTTTACTGATTGTAGATTTGTTTGTTTCATCCTGCTTTTTTGTTTTATTTGGTTTTGTCTGAGCAGGTGGGCTGTGAGTTCATTGTTGTTTGCTCATCTGTGGGCATGATACTTGTCATCTCTTTCTCCAATGGGCAGGGTTAGTCACTCAGATATGGTACAGCAGGGCAGGTCCAGCTAAAGGGGACTTTCTGGGATGGGTTGTTTAGGCACGTACCAGGGCTGACAGTGTGGACTGGAAATCTGTGCAGGACAGGTTCCAGTAGGCCGTGCCTGTGCTGCTTAGGAGTGTGATGTTCAGTGCACAGTGCAGGTAGGCAGGAAGGGAGGGGTAGGTTGTGATGTGTGGAACTAAGATGGGTATGGGAAAGACGAGAGAGAAGAGAGACGAACAGGAGCCAAAAACATACACATAAAGAAAAAAGAGTGCTAAGGGAGCTTGCTATTGGAGTGGAGAGATGAAAGACTGAGAAAAGAGGAAAAACAAAAAGAAAAAAGAAAACGGGTAAAAGAAAAAATGAGTAAACTGAGAAACTGAAAATGAAGAAAGACAAAAAGGGAATAAGAAAGAGAAGAAAAGAAAAAGAAACAAGCAAGCAAACAAACAAAAAACCCAAAACAAAAAGAAAATAAAACACCCCCAGGGATGTCCCTGTGTGTCTGCACAGAGTAAGGGAGTAGCTTCCAAGCTGTGCGGTACTGCCTGGCTAGAAGGGGCTCCCAAGCTGAGAAAAGAAAAAGAAAACAAACAAACAAATCAAAACAGAACAAATCAGAGCAAACAAACAAAAGAGCCCCAGGTGTCCCACCTGCGTGGTGGCACGGGCTGGGAAGCAGTTTCACAGTCAAGTGGTATTTTGCAGCCTTTCAGGAAGAAGCAAAGATGGCACACGGAGCCAGGTATTTGAGAGAAAGGAGGCAGAGGTAGTGAGAGATAAGGAAGAAATCTAAAGAAGCGAAAAAAAGCAACACCAGCAGCCAACAAAAGGCACTCAGGGAGCGAGCCAGTGCAGGTTGGTGGAATCCAAGAGACATCAAGGTGAAGCTGGTGCTTCCTGGCCAAGAGACTATGGCTGCAGGAAGCAGATGAGGCTAAGCGGGGGTGAAGAAGGGTGGGGGGTGGGAAAGCCTATGTTGCTGGTTAATGGTTGTTCTGTCTCCTGCTGAAAGTTCCATGAAGGTGCTTTCTCATACTCTCTGTTCGTTGATCTCCAGTAGGAGTCCAAGATGGCAGGTCCATGCTGCGGTAGCTGATAGGGGACCTATGCATGTATCTCTCCTTGCTGTCTGTTCTCGGTCAGTTTCGTATTCCATTCAGTGCTTGGCTGAGTTCTTTATCTCTTCATTTGATGGTTAGGGTTTCAGGATTGAGGTGTGACTCTGTTTGACTTAGTTTTTCTGACCTTAGCTGTGGAGGGAAGGCATGGTGCTTCTGACTATAGCGCCATGTTTCCTGGAAGTCCTGAATACTGGTTTTGTGTTATTCAAGTAGCACTGACATCTGTGAACACACTAGTTTCTCATTGTCTCTCCTCTATTTTTCCTACTGAGCCAAAGGATATTAGGTTGAGATCAAGCAGTGGTTGGTGTAAGCTCAGAGTTCTTTTAGACTCTTTGGAAAGCCAGTTAGCAGTCCTCTTTTTGTGCCATTAATCAAGGATTAAAAGGAAGAATCATTTTATTCTGTTCATAAAAATATTTCCTAGGTCTCCTGTTACCCTGTCTTCCACTGACATCCATTTTCAGTAACTTACAGGTGCTCTATCCTGGTTTATATTAAACTATTGCAAAAAAAAACAAAAACAAAAACAAAAATACACAAAATTAATGAAAAGGAGGAAGAGAGGCTTTTAAAATCAAATTAATTTAAATACTTAGGACTATCTTGACAAAGATAAAGTTATATATACATATAATGCATATTACAGAAATGATAGCTTTGGGGGACATTATCTAGAGAATCTGAGTAATTAAAAAAATGCCTATGCCTTTTAAAATTATTTAAGAAATTCAGATGGAAGTCATAGCTTGGTGTAGCTGATAAGGTGGACTGCAGGATATTTGTTTGTCCCAGCCAGACTTTATGATTGATAAACATTGCCTTAGCCATATTGATTGTGCAGTGATCCACATCAGTCAATAAAACTACAGCTGTAAACTACATGCACAGAACAAAGCATAAAGGATACAGTCAATAAATAGTGATTGACTGATTTCTAGATTCCATCGTTTGCTTTTATTTGTCATGTACATAAATACAGGTAATAATCTGGCCCAGAGCTCTTTTGGCAATTGCGGATCTGTAGTCTTGCTTCAGAATCTCCATATTTAGAAACGTAGATATAAATACCATGACATTTATTTTTCAGGTTGTTAAAATTATTGTCCATGCACATAGATTCCAGCATAATGAATTTCTATTGCATTTCTGTCTGTTTCTCTCCAAATCCATAGAAGGCAGAAAGCATGACTGGAATATCTAACTTGCAACTTTGCATACCAATACACCAAAAGAAAAATGGTAAAACCCAAAGTAAATCAATGTTAAGCATTTTCACTTAAAAAGTGGTCATAATGTTTGATCTCTGGAAAATAAGAGATAAAGTTCCTTTGTTGTACAAGAATAGTCCCATACAACGTAGAGACCAAAAGTCATGAACTGAGCCACCTTTGAGGGCTGGAAGGGAACAATAAGCATATGAAGCAGAATGTAAGATAATAGAGAATGGTGGTAAATATGGTGACCTGGAGAGTGGATGTGCCACCTGAAAGTTTTCAAATAACTAATGGAAAGCAAAACAAAAACAATAAGCTGGACAAACAAAATCATGGGAGATTGTTTGTTGGCATTCTTCTGCCAGATTTAGCCCAATGATCTTAATATCTAAGGTGTTGTCTTAGAAATGATGCTTAAGTGTGTGTTATGGATTGAATTGCATCCTCTCAAAATGTATGCTGCAATTCTAACCCCTGTACCTGTAAATATGATCCTGTTTAAAAATATAGGTTTTCTTTTGTTACATTAATGAGGTCATACCAGAGTAGGGTGGGCCCTAAGCCTAATAACTTCTGAATTATAAAAAGAATAGCATAGACACAGAGACACAGGGTGGCAAGACAGAGGACATCAACATACAAAGAAATGTCAAGGATTGCCAGCAGACACCAGAAGCTAGGAGAGAGGCTCACAGAAAGCATCATGCAGCTGAGACTGTAATTTGGACTTGTACCTCCAGAACAGTTAGAAAATAAATTTTTGTTCTTTAAAGCCATGCCCATGTGGCATTTCTGTTACAGCGGCACTAAATAATTAAGGCACTGTGTCAAGAGTATATCCCTAACTAGATTTTAATATCTTGGAGGAAATCTAGTGTAGTTAATTTACTATTGTATCTCTCCAGCTACTTAGTGCCTCGCCCATACTATTTGCTCATTAATTTACCACCCCATAAAATAAAATGTTTAAATACAATTGTAATATTAGTTCCCTGGTTTATTTGTACATCTTCTTTTGGGGGGCTAATTAATTGCATCCCCATTTGTTGTTTAAATTAGATTTTCCACAAATTAAAAACTACATATACTGAGTAAATTAATCTTTCCATGAATTATAGATATTAGTATCTTAAGAAATTTATAATTTACTTTTTTTTTTATGTTTGGAGAACAGCAATACAATTTATTTTCTTGTTTATGGTAGGGAAAGGTTTTTTGATGGTACTAACAGAGCAAAGTGGTGGCAGAAGGTTTGGGAACGGCTAGTTTAAATGGCTTTGGGAGACTTAGGTTTTTTTGTTTGGCTACGTGATTGAATGCATAAATGCTTTGTGCTTTTGACTATCACCACCTAAGGAAAGTGCACCAATGAAGAGATGCAGCCTCTGTGGACTTTAAACTGACTGGCAAATAGGAAGCTTCAGCTTGTCTTCCAGGATGCTTAGTCCGCCAATACAGTTCAGCCTAATCGATCTTTACTTTGAGCAGACATCAGAATAAATGCTTTGTGAAGACTCCTGGGGTAGTCAGAGATTGTATGACAGTGTTTAAAGGCGCAACATCTACCTGTGACAGGCACTGTCAGTGGGCCTCACAAAACTATTTTGAAGATTTTTAAAACAATGATAAATTAAAAAATCAAGAAAAATGAAAGGCCACCTAAAATATTACATAAAATGCAGTGGGATTTCTTGTACACTATACAAGCAGCTGTTTGAAAGTAAGTCAAAAGGTAGAGAATACAGGAAAACAACTTTTGGAATATAATTTGAATGACTGTGATAAGGTATTTGCCCTTTGATAATGAACTTGTTTGCCCTATCCTTAATTTAATGGCAAAGCCCGGTAAGGACAGTTGTATGGGTATGGGTGGTCTCCAAGGCCATGCTGCTCTCTGAGTTGTTTTGATGTTGCTTTTTGCTCAGAAGATGATCATAGTCATCATGTTACACTGATCTGAAGGGCATTTATAATAACCCTTAAAAAGAAACATTTCGTCTCATTTGTATTTCAAGATAAATTACTACATGAACTAGATAAGTTTTTCTGACAATCAGTATACCGATTAGACATTTTGAAAATGGCTTGAAATGGTTTCAGAAAAACAGTTTATTTTGTAGTTTTAGCCAAAAAGTGCCCTTTTTTTGGTCACTGAATTCATCTAGCATTCATGATTTGTTTTCATACAATGTATCAAAATTGCAAAAAAACAAAAAACAAAACACCATGGACTGACTTTCAGGTTGGATTTCAGGTGGGATGTGTTTAATGCCAGAATTCTTCCTTCATATTGTATTTTCTCCAGTATTTGATTTTTCTTAATACAGATAGGTGCTGCATTTATACCTGCTGGTTAAAATTCTGTCATATTTCACTTCTAGCCTTTTAATGTGGTAAAGCATGTTTTGCTTTCAAGTAAGCATTGGTAATTTGGAGTATCTGGTAATAGCTAGGATATAAATCTGTAACTGAGTTTTGTACTCACCATGTATGGATCATTCATCATCTATAAAGTGCCCCCAATGCAGCTTGATTTTCCAGCTACAATTTTATTCACACTTGAACTCCACTGGAGACAGAGATGAAGTGTTGTCTTCTAGTCCAAGAATGAAGTCTTCAGGTAATGTCTCAGGTGCTGTCTGAGCTAACTGTCATCATAAGAAAGCAGAGTCCATAATTTCTCTAATTCATAGGCTTCTCTGGTTTCTGGAAGCATGAAGTGAATCACCATGTTGCCAAAGTCCACACAGAGCCAGTCATCAGTGTCCTTCCCTTTTATTTTAACATGAGGTCACTTTTATACTTCATGTATCTGTACATTTTCACAATGTAGTAGGCCATGGCATGTAAGTGTCAGGTGGAGGTTCCACTCCCAATCACAAAGTAATCTGTATATTTCATCTCAGGAGGAAACTTGATTAAACAAGTGTCTTGCATTTTCTTGCCTCAGAAGTGAAACCAGTGTATCAATGTCAAACTTGAGACTAATATGATCTGCTGCGCTCGACTCCTTGCACCCCTCGTCAGCAACACCCGCCGCCTGCTCCTCCAGCTGGGTCCCGCTGTGCAGGCCTCGCGCAGGGCTGAGGCCCAGGTAGGCTAAGCCGAGAGGAGGGCCCACGGGAGTTCGGGTCCCTGCACCCACTGTGGGCCTCAGTCCACAGGAGAGGGCCCCACACCACTATAGTTTAGATTTTTATTAGTGCATTTCCTTTAAAAGAAACACTGAGGTTGATTTATTCATCACTGGATTAAAGTCAATTTCATAAAAAGTTTAATACCAGTGGCCTGCAATGTCACACTCCCACTGCATCTTCTAATCCCCTTACCTCACCCCTTAACACACAGACACACTTGAAACCTAAGTACTAACACTACCTGAGATTGGAATCAGTAGTAGCACACCAACACTTTAATTACAACACAAAGGCTGATTAGTTTTACAAGCTTATCCATAAATACCATTTTTAGGTTTTGAAAGGGCACCTTAAAACTGAGTCACCTGGCATGAGTAAATGACTGCGACAGGTCTGGAACCAAACTACCCTTTGCCCTAGATCTGACTTCTGCCTTCAGAATATGTGCACCTACCCCCTTGAATGAATAAGTATGTGGTTATGCTTACTTAAGATTATGATAAAAATGCTCTGTTCTCAGAAAGAATGCTCACAGCTGATGTATGATGAAGTTATAGTTTATGGTTAAGATGTTCCAGAAAGAGAATGACGAGAATGTTTCCTGAAAAGATGTTTACATAAGATTGGTCTCAGAAACTTGCTTACGCAGTCTGTGATTAACCGATATTGTGAAAGGTATACTTGTGATTCGTGTATAACCCCCAGCCCTCTCTATAAAAATCCCTCTCCCCTTTCAGACTTTGCAGCACTTGTTATTTTACCAAGTGTTTGCCCAGCTTCGGCTGTAACAAATTCTCAATAAAACTCTATCATTTCTCTCCTTACAGAGTTCTTATTATTTTTTTATACTTTGACAGGGTCAACTATATCAACCCTTAAGGAGTCCCCGTGGTACTGTGGTTAAAGCACTAAGCTTCTAAATGAAAAGTGGATGATTCAAACCCGCTAGCCACTCCATGGGAGAAAGATGTGGCAGTTTGCTTCCATAAAGATTTCAGCCTTGGAAACCCTATGGGACAGTCCTACTCCATCCTATAGGGTCTCTATGAGTCCGAATCAACTCGACATCAATGGGTTATATCAGCCCTTCTTCCTCTCCTTTCATACATTTATTCCTATGTAATTCTCTATCCTTGTCATCCTTTCACTAACCCCTCTGATGGAGCCCTCTGTGTTTCTGTTCCACTAAAGCAATATTTTCTACCTTTTCTGTAGTGTTCTTTCTACTTTTGTTTATAACTGAAATAGTTTTTCCCAGTGTAACCAACGATCTTTTCCACTATGACTTGACTTAGATTCCACTACAACTTGACTTGGAAACCCTGGTGGTGTAGTGGTTAAGAGCTACTGCTGCTAACCAAAAGGTCTGCAGTTAAAATCCACCAGGTGCTCCTTGGAAACCCTGTGGGGCAGTTCTACTCTGTCTATAGGGTTGCTAAGAGTCAGAATCGACTCAATGGCAGTGGGTTTGGTTTCTTGCAGGGGGTATTACTTGACTTAGAAAGTGAAGTATATAAGCCATCTTCTTCCTTGTAGCTCTCTGATTTTCACACAATTGGTTTATCAATTTCCCTCAGTGTTTGCTATTTTAAGCAAATACTCCATGTCCCATCTTTGTTTCTGTAATATATCGCTCTCAAGACAAATGCTCATATTTTTTTTCCAGTTATTTTAGCTCATTGACTACTAGGGTCATCTACTCCCTCCAAGTCCTTGGCATTTCCACAGTGGTTTCAGTATCCTCGTGATGATTTTTAAATTATTCTTTCATCAATTATCCTCCTCAATTTTAATAATCTTCATCCCATGACATGACAGCTAGCTGAATGTAGCCATATGACTTTGGGTCTCATATCTACTTAGAAATGCACTGTCTCCAAGATTTTGCTCTCTTTAGTATTGCTCAGATCACAACATTATATGCTTGTACTTCTTTCCCATTTAATTATAAACCTCTGGTCACTCACTGGTTGAGGCTACAGACCTCTCTTATTTTCACTTCTTCTCTTCTGCTTAGAAAGCATGATCTGCCCTTTTTACTCAAAATTCCTCTTCCTCTTATCTTCTTTTCCTATATTAATCCCAGCCTTGAGTTACTCTCTCCACACGCTTTTTCTGCCTTAGCTTCTATCTTATCTCCAGGAGGACCTGTTGGCCATCTACTCTTAGGATTTCAGCTACTGTATCTCCATGTGCTACTCCCAGATCATTATCCCCAGTCCTAACCTGTCTTCTGACTGCTATGTCCTAATCACTGCTTCATTGACCTTTGCACTTGGATATCTTCCAGCAACTCATGTCAAACTTGACATTTACAAAACTGGAGTAATCTATTCTTTTCTCAAATTTATTCTTCTTCCTCAATTTTTTAAACATTTCTGCTAATGGTGGCCTCTATTCTCTCCCAATGGCAAAGACTAAAACTTGTTTTGTTTTACTGCACACTTTGCCTTAATATCCCAATTTATTGAATTTCTGACCTCTGTAGACTTTTTGGAGCCCTGCTGGCACAGTGGTTAAGAGCTCAGCTGCTAACCAGAAGGTTGGCAGTTCGAATCTACCAGCAGCTCCTTGGAAACCCTAAGGAGCAGTTCTAGTCTGACCTATAAAGTTGCTTTGAGTTGGAATCGACTCACTGTCAACAAGTTTGATTTGATTTTGGTAGACTTTGTATGAGCCCTGGTAGCACAGCGGTTAAGTGCTTGGCTGCTAACCAAAAGGTCAGTGGTTTGAGAAAGATGTGGCAGTCTGCTTCTGTAAAGATTGCAGCCTATGAAACCCTATGGGGCTGTTCTGCTCGGTCCTAGAGGATTGCTATGAGTCAGAATTGACTAGATGGCAATGGGTTTGGGTGTTTTTTTGTAGACTTTGTATGTTAGAGAGGGCTGGAGTAGGAGAAATGTCCATCAACCAGCAGGTGGGATAAGGCTTGGCAAGCTCTCTCCTTCTCAGTTCCCATCCCATAAGCCTTTGTTATGGAGAAGTCTCTGGGCATATTTCACAATGGTTAGTCTTCCCCTCCCCACTACTTGTTACAAGCAGGGATTTGATTAGTCTAGCTTTTCCATTTTTCAAAATCTATTTTCTATAAATAAACTTTAGTCAGAAACCATTGAGTCTCTAATGTTGAGATTGAAACCCCATCTCCTCAAAATTTTTTTTTTCTTTCTCCCTCTCAAGATAATTGTCTCCTCTCAAAGCCTATTTTGAAGTGCAGTGGACTTACTTAGTTTACAGGAAAATTTTATGGGTGTTTTTCCTCCTCTTTACATTTTTACTGTAATATATTTTCTGAAAGTTGTGAGTTGAACTTGCCGCTCTGTACATAGAGAAGGGCTGGTGAGTGGAATACACTCTTTTATTATTTCTGGGGTTTATATCACTAAGGACTCTGGAGGCACAACTGTTAAGCACTCGGCTAACTGAAAGGTTGGCTAACTTCTCTGGGAGAAAAGACCTGACCATCAGCTTCCTTAAAGATTACAGCCTAGGAAACCCTATGGAGCAGTTCTTCCCTGCCACATAGGGTCACTGTGAGTCAGATTTGACTGGATGGCACCTAAAAACAAAAGCCACATATTATCCAGGAGTGTGATAACTTAAGTTTCAGAAAAGCATGGTCATCACATGATCCCACCAGAAACGCTGAAAGATTCCAGGGACCAGAAGAAAACAGTATCTTCAATTTCTAAATATTGACCCAAAAGTAGACAGTAGACATTGAGTCTAAGAGTGACTAACATTTCTCAACTAACAAAGATTTGTGAGCCTGGCGTAGTTCATAAGAATTTTAACAAGAATTACAAGTGTTTCTAAGTACTCATTAAAAAAAGTATGTTTAGGTTTTGTTGAAAAGTTTCTAAAAACATGGACATGACTGAACTACAGGAACTTAAGAAACTGTAGAAGAATGCTAATGAAACATTAGAGTAATTAAATAAAAGAGGCAAAAAGAAACCCATCTGCAGTGCAAAGAGACAGACGTCAGAGAAATGGGGAAAAATTGGAAATGGCAGGTGGAAATACCATAGGACAAATTACATAGAAGTACTGGTTGTGAATCAGCAACAAGCTACAGTCCACGTGGGAAAAAAGCCTAAACTGAGATAGGCACTACAACGAGAGATATTAAGTATTAGTTAAACACATTTATATTCAATGGGATTGTTAATTTACATAAATTGAAATATATAAATAAATAATTTAAATTATTGATAATAAATATTAGAACCTGCTAAAAAATGGCACATTGGACAAAGAGAATACATATGTTATCATTCAACCAAAGAAGTGCCTTTAATGTGAGAGAATATCTGCAATTAATCTTGCTATTGCTGGGTAGCATAAATTAATTAAATGTACAACTACTATTAATAAAATGTCATTGAACTCTGACTACTAAATAAATTAAGGGAAAGAATAGAAAATCTTCCAGATTAAGAAGCCTATATAGTACACAAAATGGAAAAATGACTGATTTGTATTCCATAGTGGGGAAAAAAAAATCTTACTTTGAAGTCTAATCCCTTTTTCACTTTAACCATCAGAAGGTTAGAAATTATGATCTTTTCCCCCTTGGCTTTTAAAGGGTTATCCAATGTGTAATGTGCACTATCTAATATGGTGAATGATGTTGTTATCTATTAAGGCAGTTATTCAACAACACAGATCATATTTGTGTGTTTATTCTAAATTCCCATGTAAAGCAATGTATCCTATTTAAACTTGTTGTCTATAGAAACTATGTTCACTCTCAGGTCTTGAAGGAAACCTGAGTCTGTGATACCAATATCACATTTACTTTTGGATTTTTTTCCCATTGGACTATCTGCCAACTTCACCAAACCCATGTTAACACCACTATAGATGACCCAAACTTACAGAATTCATATGCCAAAATATGTTTCAGCAACATACAAGAGGTTTTACTCAGATCTTTCTACAGAGCTAAGTGAAAGCTGACATGATTATTTATTTATATAGAAGAGCATATGGAAGACATCTTTGCTTTATAGTGTATATCTGTTTGCCCCTGGCATTGAATTATAAAAATTTAGTTATGCCACAACAGTCTACTAAGCTGTTGTAGAAGACTACTAGGATCTCAAGAAGAGATATTGTTTTACATTATATTGAGGTACATTTGTTCTTATTTAACTAAAAATAATATACCATCATTTGGGTTATTGGTCATGAGCCTGACAACCCGAGACCAAAAAAATCCCAGCTCATTGCTGTCGAGTCAATTCCAACTCATAGCAACCCTGTAGGACAGAGTAGAACTGCCCCACAGAGTTTCCAAGGAGTGCCTGGTGGATTTGAACTGCTGACCTTTTGGTTAGCAGCTGCAGCATTTAACCACTACACCACCAGGGTTTCCTGACAATGGGAGAAGTAATGGTTAAAAATAATATGAATAGGAAGAAACACACTTCCAGAGGAATAGAACACAGTGAGATATGTATCTCTTTTGAACAAGATTTCTAGTTTTCTCAAGTTTGTTATTCAATATGGGGCATCTTAGTTATGCCATTTTTATGTCTTTTAAAAAATGGTGTCCCTCAGAGGAGCATACCAGTCAACTGAAAGCACTCCTGATGGCCAAAGTGAATTAATACTGTTTGCTGACTTGATTATTTAATACTTGCCTACTATTGTGCTAGGGACCCCTGGTTGCGCAGTGGTTAAGAGCTTGGCTGCTAAGCAAAAGGTTGGCAGTTCGAATCCACCAGTTGCTCTTTGGAAACCCTATGGGGCATTTCTATTCTGTGCTAGGGGGTCACTATAAATTGGAATCAACTCAATGGCAACAGGTTTGGTTTTGGTATTGTGCTAGGAGCCCTGGTGGCACAGTGTTAAGTGTTACAGCTGTTAACCAAAAGGTCAGCCGTTAGAATCCACGAGCCGCTCCTCGGAAACCCTATGAGGCAGTTCTACTTTGTCTTATAGGGTTGCTATGAGTCGGAATTGACTCGACGTTAGTGGATTTGGTTTGCTTTATTGTGCTAAGTGTCTTAAAAAGACAAGGTAAAAACCAGTGGCCTTGCCTTAACTTTACAGATTACGTAGGCTATCATAATATAGACTCATTAGTTATTTAACAATGTGAATAACTTTATTTATTTAGTAATCTATTAACAAGCTTTTCTTGTAAAATGATTAAAATTATTTTAAAAGCTCACCAAAAAAAATACCTCTCTAGATAAGTGCGTGATGCCATTCCTAGAAGCAGATGAGATGCATAGTTCTTGATTCTATCAGCAAATTCTAAAGCTACCCAAAGCAATGATAATCTACAATGTTCCATCTTTTCCTGGATCACACTAATGTTCAGAAAAGAGTAGAAGCTTTTCATAAGGTTTTTGTTTATTAAAAAAAAAAAATCATACAGGAGATTTGTAGCTCTTATGCTGTTTTGTCACCCTCTAAACCTGAGTGTTAAAGACTTTTCCGGTTGCATCTGATGTGGAATGATTTTTACTGTTCCTATAAAAAGCAGTAAGTGCCATAGGTAGACTTTTGCTATTGATTCATTTTTCAGGGTTTTTGGTTAATATGGTTTTTTAAAAATATTACTTGTATTTTATCAAATGTGCTTTCATGTTAGTCTCTATATGAAAGAGTTTATTTTCTCCTTTGGACTTCCTAGATCACAGTTCCAGAATCTGTTGAAAGAGAATAAAATAGCTCTTGCAATTGACTTTACTTGCTTCGGAAATCCCTGGAAAGAATAGATGAGATCCTGTTTAGTGGTGTAGTAGCGTCACACAGCATTGGGTGCCTGGAGATCTGGGTTCTAATCTTGTCTAGAGTGTTCTCAACCTTAATTTTCCCGTGGGAGGAAACAGAGGCAGGTGCGGAGACTGCATGACTTATATCATCGACGGTACTGGAAGTGGCTGCCTAGGAGTATTCTGAGGCTCTGTCATGATGTGATTGAAGTGAGGTGATGTATTACTGCTGTGGGGTAGGGTGGGAAACTGGGGTCATTTAGGTCTGGAATTTGTCATCCATGATCTATGTGCCAGGTACCAATCTAGATGCTGGGAATGAAAACAGTGATTATGACACAGCCCCTGACTTCTAGGAGCTCAGTCCAGAGAAAGGAAAACAGAAAGATCAATGGACATGACCATTTGTTGTTGCTAGTTGTCATCGAGTCAGTCCTATGCCATCTTCATAATCCTGGGTATGTTTGAGTCCATTGTCAGCAGGCATTGTGTCAATCTATCTTATTGAGCATTTCCCTCACCTTTGCTGGCCCTCCACTTTACCAAACATGATATCCTTCTGTAGTGATCAGTCCCTCTCGATGGCATGTCCAAAGTAAGCAAGTCAAAGTTTCAGGCAGTATTCTGTGATCCATAGAATTTTCACTGGCTGATTTGCACAAGTAGATCATTGTGCCTTTCTTCCTAGTTAATCTGATTTTAAGATTAAGTTTCTCAAAGTTCATAATTCCTATGTGTTGCTGGCTCTAAAGTTGAGAGTGAACAGAGGCAAGAAGTGAAAAGAAATGCACTAGTTGCCTTCTCTTTTTTAAAATACTGATTCCCATATGTATATCTATAAATTGTCTTCAGTCTTTTTACCCTTTTTTACTGGCATATACGTATTTTTTTTGATAATTATTTGAATGAAAGCCATATCTCTGATGACATTTCAGTTCAGAATTTCATTTTTTTTTTCAGTGACATTGATTACATTCTTCCAGTTGTGCTGCTTTTCTCACTTTAGATGAAGGTTTACAGAACAAAATAGTTTCTCATTAAACAGTTAGTACACATGTTGTGCTATGACAATGGTTAACAACCCCACTACATGTCAACACAGTCCTTACCTAGCCTTGGGTTCCCTATCAACAGCTTTCCCATCCCCTCTGCATTCTAGTCTTTGTCTCTGGACTGCTGTGCCTCATTAGTCCCTTTTTGTTATATGGGGCTGTCCAATCCCTGGCTGAACAGTAAACCTTGGAAGTGACTTCACCACTGAGCTAGAAGGGTGTCTGGGGCCATAATCTCGGCGTTTCTCCAGTCTCTTTCAGGCCAGTAAATCTGGTCTTTTTTTTGTGTGTTAGAATTTTGTTCTACATCCTTCTCCAGCTCTGTCCAGAACCCTCTGTTGTGATCCCTGTCAGAGCAGTCAGTGGTGGCAGCCGGGCACCATCTAGCTGTACTGGACTCGGTCTAGTGGAGGCCTTGGTAACTGTGGTCCATTAGTCCTTTGGACTAATCTTTTCCTTGTATACTGTTCTCTTCATTTTCCCTTGCTCCTGAAGGGGTGAAACCAGTGGAGTATCTTAGATGGCTACTCACAGGATTTTAAGACCCCAAACGTTACTCACCAAGGTAGAACTTAGAACATTGTCTTTATACACTTTGTTATGCCAGTTGAGCTAGATGTTTCCCGAGACCATGGTCCCCACAGCCCTCCACCCAGCAGTTCAGTCCCTCAGGGAGTTTTGATGTGTCTATGGAGCTTCCATGACCTTTCCTTGTACAAGTTGTGCTGGTTTCCCTATTATTGTGTACTGTCTCACCCTTCACCAAAGATATCACTTATCTACTGCCTATTTAATATTTCCCCTCCACCCCTCCCATCCCTGGTAACCAACAAAGATTGTTACATTTTGTGTGTGAACCTTTTCATGGGTTTTTACAATAGAGGTCTCATACACTATTTGTCCTTTTGTGATTGACATATTTCACTCAGCATAATGTCCTCCAGTTTCATCCATGTTATGAGATGCTTCACAGATTCATCATTCTTCTTTCTCGTTGCATAGTACTCTATTGTGTGTATGTATCAGAGTTTGTTTATCGATTCATCTGTTGATTGGCATCTAGGTTGTTTCCATCTTTTTGCTATTGTGAACAATGCCACCATGAACATAGGTGTGCATATGTCTATTCGAGTGACTACTCTTATTTCTCTAGGATATATTCCTAGGAGTGGGATTGCTGGATCATACAGTATTTCTATTTCTAGCTTTCTAAGGAAGTGCCATATTATTTTCCAAAATGCTTGTATCATTTTGCATTCCCAGAAGCAGTGCATAAGAGTTCCGATCTCCCTGCAGCCCCTCCAACATTTGTTATCTCCAGTGTTTTTGATTTGTGCCAGTAATGTTGGGGTGAGATGGTGTCTCATTGTGGTTTTAGTTTTCATTTCTTTAATGGCTAGTGATCGTGAGCTTTTCCTCATGTGTCCGTTGGCCATTTGAACGTCTTCTTTGGTGAAATATCTGTTCATTTCCCTTGCCTATTTTTTAATAGAATATTTGTCTTTTTGTTGTAGAGGTGTTGGATTTTCTTGTAGATTATGGAGATTAGACCTAAGTCTGACTTGTTCTGTCCAAAAATTTTTTCCCAGTCTTTTTACTCTTTTGGTGAAGTCTTTTGAAGAGCATAGGTGTTTGATTTTTAGAAGACCCCAGTTATCTAGCTTATATTCTGTGGTTTGCGTGTTTATCGTTATGGTTTGTATCCTGTTAATGCCATGTATTAAGGCTTGTAGCATTCATCCTATTTTTTCTTCTTTGAACTTTATAGTTTTAGGCTTTATATTTAGGTCTTTGATCCATTTTGAATTAGTTATTGTTTATGGTGTGAGGTATGGGTCCTGTTTCATTTTTTTGCAGGTGGATATCCAGTTTCACCAGCACCATTTGTTAAAAAGACTGTCTATTCCCCATTTTTTGGACTTTGGGCCTTTGTCGAAGATCAGGTAACAGTAGATGGATGGATTTACATCTGGGTTCTCAATTCTGTTCCATTGGTCAAAGTATCTCTCGTTGAACCAGTACCAGGCTGTTTTGACTACAATGGCTATATAGTAGGTTCTGAGGTCAGGTAGTGTGAGTCCTCCAATTTTATTCTTCTTCGATAGTGCTTTACTTATTCGGGGCTTCTTCCCTTTCCATATAAAGTTAATGATTAGTTTTTCCATCTCTTTGAAGAATGTTTTTGGTATTTGGATCGGGATTGCATTGTGTTTGTAAATTGCTTTGGGTAGAATTGTCATTTTCACAATGTTGAGTCTACCTATTCATGAGCACGGTATGTTTTTCCAGTTATGTAGAATCCTTTGGGTTTCTTACAGCAGTGTTTTGTAGTTTTCTTTGTTTAGGTCTTTCACATTCATGGTTAGATTTATTCCTAAGTATTTTATTTTGTTAGGGGCTATTATAAATGGTATTGTTTTCCTGATTTCCTTTTCATCGTTCTCTTTATTGATGTATAGGAATCCAACTGATTTTTGTATGTTGATCTTGTATCCTGCTACTCTGGTGAATCTTTCTATTAGTTCCAGTAGATTTCTCATGGAGTCTTTAGGGTTTTCTACATATAGTATCATATCATTTGCAAATAGGGAAAGTTTAACTTCTTCATTACCAATTTGGATGCCCTTTGTTTCTTTTTCTTGCCTTATTGATCTAGCTAGAACTTCCAGCACAATGTTAAGTAGGAGTGGTGATAATGGGCATCCTTGTCTTTTTCCTGTTCTCAAGCAGAATGTTTTCAGCCTCTCTCCATTGAGAATGATGTTGGCTGTTAGTTTTGCATAGATGTCCTTTATTATGTTGAGAAATTTCCCTTCTATACCTATTTTATTGAGAGTTTTTATCAGGAATGTGTGTTGGACTTTATCAAATGCCTTTTCTGCGTCAATTGAGGAGATCATGTGATTCTTTTCTTTCCTTTTATTTATGCAGTGGATTACGTTGATTGATTTTCTAATGTTGAACCACCCTTGCATACCTAGTATGAAGCCTACTTGATTGTGGTGCATTATATTTTTTATATAATGCTGAATTGTATCGGCTAGAATTTTGTTCAGAATTTTTGCATCTATATTCATGAGAGATATTGGTCTGTAATTTCTTTTTTGGGGGGCATCTTTGACTAGGTTTGGTATCAGAGTTATTCTGGCTTCGTAGAATGAATTCAGAAGTGTTGCTTCCTTTTCTCTGCTCTGAAATAGCTTGTGTAGCACTGGTACAAGCTCTTCTGTGAATGTTTTGTAGAATTCTCCATTGAAGCCATCTGGGCCAGGGCTTTTTTTTTTTTTTGTTGGGAGTTTTTTTAAATTAACTTTTCAATCCCTTCTCTTGTTATGGGTCTGTTAAGATTTTCAACATCACTTTGTTATAGTTTGGGTAGGTAGGGTGTTTCTAGAAATTTATCCAATTCTTCTAGGTTTTCAAATTTGTTGGCATATAGTTTTTCATAATATTCTGTTATGATCCTTTTTATTTCAGTTGGGTCTGTTGTAACGTCGCCCATTTCATTTCTTATTTGGGATATTTGTGTCCTCTCCTGTTTTTCTTTTGTCAGTCTGGCCAGTGGTTTGTTGATTTTGTCAATATTGTTTTTCTGTTCTCTATTTCATTTATTTCTGCTCTGATCTTTATTATTCCTTTTCTTCTTGTGGCTGTGGGCTTTTTTTTGCTGTTCTCTTTCTATCTGTTTGAGTTGTGTGGTTAATGTTTTGATTTTGTCCCTTTCTTCTTTTTTGAAGAGTGCATCTATTGTTAGAAATTTTCCTCTGAGGACTGCCTTGCTGTGTTCCAATGGTTTAGGTATGATGTGTTTTCATTCTCGTTTGATTCTAGGAATTTTTTGATTCTGTCTCTGATTTCTTCTCTTACCCAGTGGTTTGTATGCAGGGTGTTATTCAGTTTCCATGTAATTGATTTTTTTTCCCTGCTCTTTCTGTGGTTAATTTTTACCTTGATGGCATTGTGGTCAGAGAAGATACTTTGTATTATCTCAATGTTTTGGATCTTCTTGAGGATTGCTCTGTGGCCTAAGATGTGGTCTCTTCTGGAGAACGTTCCATGTGCATTGGAAAAGAATGTGTACTTTGCAGTGGTTGGATGGAGTGCTCAATATATGAGGTTAAGTTGGCCTTTTGTGCCCTTTAGGTCTTTGTGTCTTTGCTGAGTTTCTTTTTAGTTGTTCTGTCCTTTACTGAGAGTGGTATGTTTAAGTCTCCTACTATTATTGTGGAACTGTCAATTTCTCTTTTTAGTGGTGTTAGAGTTTGTTTTATGTAGTTTGGAGCCCTGTCGTTGGGTGTGTAGATGTTTACTATGGTTATGTCTTCATGACAGATCGTCCCCTTAATCATTATATAGTGTCCTTCTTTGTGTTTATGGTGGATTTTGTTTTAAAGACTATTTTATCTGAGATTAGTATTGTCACTCCTGCTCTTTTTTGGTAGTTGTTAGCTTGATATATTTTTTTCCAACCTTTGATTTTTAATAAATTCATGTCTTTGTTTCTAAGGTGTGTCTCTTGTAGACAGCATATTAATGAATCCTGTTTTTTAATCCATTCTGTCACTCTCTGTCTCTTTATGGGTGCATTAAGTCCATTTACATTCAGTGTAATTATTGACAGATGTGAGTTTGTTGCTGTCATTTTGTAGTGCTTTTTTTTTGTGGTGCTGACGTTTTCTTTGTTCTTCTTACTCTCCTGTGCTGAATTCCTTTTGTTTGTGGATTTTTTTTTTTTTTTCATTTCTTTTGTTTTTGTACATTTTGTTTTGGCTGAGTCTTTAGTTGAATGAGTATGTTTGTTAACTTTCTTTGTGGTTACTGTAAAATTTACCCCTATCTTTCTAAGTTTGAAACAGTCTATTATTACTTTGTATCGCCTTGCCTTCCTCTCCATTGGAAGGTTCTATACCTACACCGTTTATTCCCTGTTTTATTGTCCTGATGTTATTGTCATTTACTGATTATCTGCTCTGATTCCCTGTTGTATTCCTTTTGGTTTTGGATAGTCCTTGAGAGTTCATTTCCTAGATTGGTATATGGCTGATATGATTCTGTGTCTTAGATTCAGCATGTGAGCTGAAGTTGTTTGTTCTCAGATCGAAGGACTCCCTTTAATAATTCTTGTAAGTTTGGTTTGTTTTTTACACATTCCCTTAATTTCTGTTTATCTGGAAATGTCCTTATTTCTCCATCATATTTCAACGAGAATTTTGCAGGATATATTATTCTTGGATGGCAATTATTTTTCTTTCAAGGTTTCATTTACGTCATCCCATTGCCTTCTTGCTTGCATGGTTTCTGCCAAATAATCTGAGCTTAGTATTATTGTTTCTCCTCTGTATGTGATTTCTTGTTTTTCATGAGCTGCTTTCAGGATTCTTTATTTGTCTTTGGTTTTATGAAGTGTGATTATGATATGTCTTGGTGATTTTCTTTTGGGGTCTATCCTATATGGGGTCCATTGAGCTTCTCAAATGTCCAGCTTTTCATCTTTCATGATATTGGGGAAGTTTTCTGTCAGCACGTCTTCAATGTTCCTCTCAGTATTTTCTGTTTTCTCCCCCTGTTCTGGAACTACCATCACTTGCCAAATTTTGCTTTTGATTGTATCCCACGTATTTCTAAGTGTCTCTTCATTTTTCTTTGTTCCTTTTTCTGAGTTTTCCTCACAGTTGTATCCAAGTGTTTGTATTCAATTCCACTAATCCTGTCTTCCACTGTTTCAAATCTGCTCCTCAGCCCTTCTATGACACTGTCTATTTCTGAAATCTTTTTGTTTATATTTTGGATCTCTAATTGCTGTTTTTGTCTAATTTCTAGTTGTGAATTTATTTTGGCATTTTGTTCCTACATTATTTTCCTGAATTCTTCCATTTTTTTGGTCTGTTTTTTCCATGAATTTTTCTGCCTTTTCCATGAATTTGTCTATTTTTTCCTCATATTTGTCTGCTTTTTGCTTGAACTCTTAGATAATTCTGAGTATTAGAGATTTGAATTCCCTATCAGGTAGTTCTAGTGCCTTTTCTTCCACTGGAAAGTCATCTGGTGTTTTACTTTGGATGCCTACTTGGAACATCCTGTCCTATTTTTGGAAATGTTTTGATATTGTCTGCTGTCTTTGGGGCATTCAGTAGTTATTTTTCTCATTTATTGATTATAGATTTGTTTGTCTTGTCCTTTTCTTTATTTGGCTATGTCTGAGCAGGCGGGCTGTGTGTTCTTTGTTGCTTGCTCATCTGTGGGCATGATACTTTTCGCCTCCTTCTCCAATTGGCAGGGTCAGTCACTCAGATATGGTACAGCAGGGCAGGTCTAGCCGTAGAGTAGTTGCTGGGATGGGTTATTTGTGGCACTTACTACAGCCACCAGGGCGGGTCCATCATCAGTTCAGGGCAGGTTCCGGTAGGCTGTACCTTTTCTGCTTGGTGGTGTGATGTTAAGCATACTGTGCAGGTAGGCAGGATGGAGGGAGGAGATTGTGATGTGTGGAGCTAAGATGGTTATGGGAGAGAGGAGAGAGGAACAGGAGCCAACAAGATACAAACAAAGAAAAAAGAGCGCTAGGGAGCTGACTCTTGGAGTGGAGAGATGAGAAACTATGAAATGGAGAAAAACAAAAAGGGCAAGAAGAAGAAGGGAAAAAAAGAAAGAAAGAAAAGAAAAGAATTAATAAATAAAAACTAGAAAGAAAAAGGAACAACAAAGCTCCCAGGGATCCCACTGATGCATTCACAAGGTCTGGTAATGCTGTTCCCAGGTGTTGAAGTACAGCCTGGCTAGAAGGCATAGAGGTATTCAGGGGACAGGAAGAGAAGGAAGGCACAGAGATATGAGAAACTGAGTAATGAGGAAAGACAAAAAGGGGAACAGAGGGAAAAGAAAACAAAACAAATAAAAAAAAAAGAACAAGAAAAGCCCCCCAAAAAACAGACAAAAATAAACGCAAACCAACAAATGTTCTCAGGGATCCCTCTGCACATCTGCGCAAGCTGAGGGGGTAGGTCCCAAGCCGCATAGCACTGCTTGGCCAGAACGGGCTCCCAACTTGAGAAAAGAAAAAAAAAAAATTCAAAACAAACAAACAAACAAAAAGCCCCAGGATCACACCAGCGTGGCAGCATGGACCGGGAAGCAGTTCCACACTCGAACAGAGCTCTGCAGCCCTTTAGGAAGAAGTAAAGATGGAATTAAATACAATAAAGCTCTTGTGGTGTTTGCAATATGGTGGAGATGTTCTGTTCAGTTTTTCCACAGTCCATGGAAACCTTGAGCTTTTTCCCACTTCTTTCTTTTTCTCTCTGGTTTCAAATGCATATTTATTTACAGTGACTTTGCAAGCCAATATGATGGGTTTGAATCCTGAATTTTACACTTTCTAACTCTGCAACCTCAGACATATTACGTATTCTTTCTGAACCTCAGTTTTTCATGTGTAAACGTGAAAAATAACTTTAAGAGTACATGTGAAGAATAAATGTAATCGCAAACTGGAAAGCACCAGACTTAAAGTAGGTACTCAAAAAATGAAGGTTACTTTCCATGTTCTTTCTCCAAAAGCTTTATCTGAGAACCAAAACCTGGAAGATTTCCATTTTTAAGGAGCCTTTTATATACGTGGAAGATTCAGAGGAAGCATTTATGTTATGGGTATTTATGCCATACATGTAGAGAAATGTTTTGAGGTAGAGGCTTATGCAGAGTATCCTTCAGGTAATTTAATATAAAAAAGCAAAAACTGAAACAGTTGCCATCAACCACATATGCGGCGGAGTAGAACTGTGATCCATAGGGTTTCCAAGGTTATGTGCTTTGCCTTTCTTTTGAGGCAGCTCTGGATGGGTTTGAACTGCCCACCTTTCAGTTAGTAACAGTTTGCTCCAACCAGGGACCCTTATTTAACATAAAGGTTATAAACCTCACCCTTCAGGGGACAGTACCAGAATGTCATGACAGCTATCTTTACAACTAGTGAAAAGAGGCAATGGAGTATCCTCATTATTGAGACTTGCACTTGTTCTGTTTACTTATTCTCACCTGGCTACTCTTGGCTAGACTTTCCTTCATCGGCCTAAAGAATCATTCTCTAGGCCTTAGGTCAGAAAAATAATCTCAATATTACTTCGAGATTTTTTTAGCTCACAGCATGTCACATAAGCCATATGGTCAGTTTAATTCAATATGTTGTTTTTGTTTTGTGCCTTTGTGTCAATCCCAACTCAGTGACCCTATATATCAGAATAGAACTACCCCATAGGGTTTCATAGGCTGAAATCTTTATGTGAACAGATTGCCAGGTCTTTTCTACCACAGAACCACTGGTGGGTTCTAACCACCAACTTTTCTGTCAGCAGCCAAGAGCTTAACCATTGTGCCAACAAGGCTCCTTTAATTCAATGTGGCAGGATTGAAATACACATGCTATCTTATAACTAAGAAATAAAAAGGTTTGTATTGACAGAGTTAGTACAGCAATATAGGACTAGAACCCAGGCAGTTTTAAACCCACAAGCTGCTGTTAACCACCATGAAAACACTTTTTCTTTTGAAAGATGAGTGAATAAATTATTCAATTAGGTAAAACATTAATAATAAGAGTCTTTCTTTCTGCTATAAGTCACTCGGTCTACCTATACTTATACATGTCCCCTTCACTTGACAGTATTAAAGCTATTTGAACAAATTCAGTCAAATCTGACAGAAATGCTAGAAGATACAGATAGCCTATTTCCTCACATTTTGTGAACAGACTCAGCTTTCGCTTATACGTGGTACCACAGAAAACATCCTGGCCTCTTTTCATCTATCTCCCAATCTTTTTTCTCCTAACCAGGTGTCTTTGAGGTGATTGCTACTCATGAACTCCTCTCATTTCCTTAATATACACTGGTCAGCTAAATTCCAAAAAGCCAAAACCAAACCTGTTGCCTTCGAGTTGATTCTGACTTGTAGTGACCCTATGAGTTTGAATCAGCTATATTAAATGAAGACAATGAAAATTATTTGAAACATTGCCCTTGTCAAATGATTATGAGAAAGTTCTCATTCTCCATGCCTATGGACTACCCTCTAAGTTGACAGTGAGTCTGGTCATTTGGATGTTTAGAAATTCATTTATTTCTATGCCCCAAACAGGAGCAATTTTAACAAGTATCTTTGAAGAGGCAACTTTATCAAGAGATTCAACTCTAGTACCAAGTCATTCTCAAGTATTTTACATTAAGAGTTTTAAGACAGAAAGTAGGAGTCACTCCAGGTGCAATGAATTAAAAAACTTATCATCCCCTTGAAAACCTTTGTTTTAGATGGCATCAAAAAGTGTCAAAGAGCACAAAAGCTTGAGATTGTCCAGTCTCTGATGTGATCCCCCAAATATGCACCAGTTTTCCTATCCCCACTCTACCATTGTGCATGGGGTGGTTAGAGACAGATCAATTATCTTTTATTATATAGATTATTGGAATAAGTAGCCACACCTGAGCCTGCTGGAGGGGATTACACTCAAATACACAGAACTTAAGCAGGATAAAATAACTGGATAAAACTTTGAGATGCCTCCTTTTGGAACGAGAGTGATGTTTCAAGTGTGGAAATAAGGGTTCACTTAAATATTCGGGTGGTAAAAAGAGAAACTGATGACACAGAATGATAAGCCTCCTCCAATCTATATTCTACTCTTTCTTCTTGTAGAGCAGCACTGGCCCATAGGACATTCTAGGCTGAGTTATGGAAATGTTCTTTAGCTGTACCTTCCAATACTAACCACCTGTGGCTGTCTAATACTTGGAATGTAGCTAGTGGCAAAGAGCATCTGAATTTTTAATTTTATTTAATTGTGATTAATTTAAATTTAAATAGCCACATGCAATTAGTGGCTACTGTATTGGACAGCAAAACGTTACAATAATAAAATTTTTTATTTGGCACATTGCTGCCTAGAGAGAGACTACTATTGCTTTTTCTGTTTTTATTGTACTTTAGATGAAGGTTTACAGAACAAACTAGTTTCTCATTAAACAGTTAGTATACATATTGTTTTATGACATTGGATAACAACCCCATGACATGTCAACTCTCTCCCTTCTTGACTTTGGGTTCCTCATTACCAACTTTGCTGTCCCCTCCTACCTTCTAGTCCTTGCTCCTGGGCTGGTGTGCCCCTTTAGTCTCATTTTGTTTTATGGGCCTGTCTAATCTTTGGCTGAAGGAGTCACCTCATTACTGAGCTAAAAGGGTAGCTGGGGGCCATACTGTAGGGATTTCTCCAGTCTCTGTCAGGCCAGTAAGTTGGCTCTTTTTTTGTGAGCTAGAATTTTGTTCTACATTTTTCTTCAGCTCTGTCTGGGACCTTCTATTGTGATCCCTGTCTGAGCAGTCAGTGGTGGTAGCTGGGCACCATCTGGCTGTACTGGACTCAGTCTGGTGGAGGCTGTGGTAGAGACTACTGTTTTTTGATTCCCTCATGCCTAGGTGTGGCCAAGCAGACTATGATTTGGCAATAGGACGAGGCAAAATACAATGTATGCAACTTTCAGATCATACTTTTTAAAGAAAGTTGTGTTCTTTCTCTTTTCTTTTTTTTTCCTCTTTATAACAGATCAGAATATAGAAAACTGAGTCACCACGGACCATATGAATGAGGTCATCACTGTGGGGATGGCAAAACAAGATATAAAAACAACTTTGTAGAATAAGATTTGTATCTTGTTTGCTGTCGTTGTTAGGTGCCATTGAGAAGATTCCGACTCATAGCAACCCTACGTACAACAGAACAAAACACTACCTGCTCCTGTGCCATTCTCATAATCATTGTTTTGCTTGAGCATTCTTGCAGTCACTGTGTCAGTCTTTTTTCATTGAGGGTCTTCCTCTTTATCGCTGACCCTCTACTCTACCGAGCACGATATCCTTTTCCAGGGACTGGTCCTCCTAATAACATGTCCAAAGTATATGAGATGAAGTCTTGCCATCCTTGCCTCTGAAGAGCATTCTGGCTGTACTTCTTCCAAGACAGATTTGTTAATTCTTCTGGCAGTCTGTTCAAGAATATTGAATATTCTTATTCAATATTCTTCACCAACACCCTAATTCAAACGTGTCAATTCTTCTTTTGTTTTCCTTAATCATTGTCCAGCTTTCTCATGCATATGAGGCGACTGAAAACACCATGGCTTGAGTTAGTTGCACCTTAGTTGTATCTTAGTATTTTGTTTAAGCTACTGATATTTTGGGACTTTGATATCGAAAACATGTTTACATTTGGTTTCCTTTTCTTTTTAATATATTATTATCGGGATTTGCTGTGATTCCAGAATCTAAGAGTTCGTATATGTCCTCATATGTAGAAATTTCTCAGTCATTATTTTTTTAATATTACATCTCCTTTATTTTCTCTATTATGATCGTCTGAAAATCTAATTAAATATAAGTCGTTAAGTCTTCTTATTCCATCCTTCATAACACTTAACTTCTCTAGCATATTTTCCACCTGTGTATCTCTCTGTGATGTATTTTGAATAATTTCTTGAGATTCACCCTCAAGTTTTCAAATTATTTATCTATGTGTTATTTGATATTGCAATTTTAATTTCAGTTTTTATACTTAAAGAATGTTTCTTTGGCGCAATTTCAAATTTGCCTGGTTTCCTTTTTTATAATAGTATAATTTTATTTCCTGGAGTTCTGAATAGCCTCTTTAATCCTTTAAATCTTGTAAACATAGATATTTCTTGTTCCCTGCATGAGAAGTCCTTATGTCTAAAGTTATGGTAAATTTAATTCTGCTGCTTGTTTTTCTTGCTATTTTGTTTTGATGGCTTATTCCCTATGCATTTTGTGATTTTGAATTGTGAGCTCATGACTGATAGGGCTTTTTCTACAAGTATTTCGAGATATCTGACTTGAGGGTAAGCCTAATCAGTGCTGATTTACTGTACTCTATTAGAGTTTTTGGAAACTCTGGGGGTGTAGTGGTTAAGAGCTACAGCTGCTAACCAAAAAGTTGGCAGTTTGAATCCACCAAGCGCTCCCTGGAAACTCTGTGGGGCAGTTTTATTCTGTCCTATAGGGTCTCTATGAGTCGGAATTGACTCAGCGGCAGAGGGTTTGCTTTGGTTTTAGTTTTACTTGGGTTTTTGGATGGGTATCAAGCCAGGTCAGTTTCTCAGCTTGAGGTTTCTCTTGACCATGTTGGTAGTGTAAATTGGAGACATATTGCTTCTACCTCAGTATACTTTATTTTGCAGAATCCTTGGTTATTTACATTTGCAAAGGCCTTACCTTATCTAGTGGCTTGATGGTTAAGGCTCATCTGCTAACTAAAACGCTGGCAGTTTTAACCCACACAGAGGTTCTTCAGTCTGTTGAGTCTATTCTGACTCACAGCAACCCTAGAGAACAAAGTAGAACTGCCCATTAGGGTTTCCAAGAAGTGGCTGGTGGATTTGAACTGCTGGCCTTTTGGTTAGCAGTCAAGTTCTTAACCACTGCACCACCAGGGCCCAGAAAACCCTGTGGGCCAGTTCTACTCTGTCACATGGTGTTGTTGTGAGTTGAAAATTGATGGCACTCAACAACAACAAACTTCATCATACTACTGCAAAGTCCATTCTCTTCCTTTTTGGTCCTTAAGCATTTCTCTTTTGTATGAGCCTATCTATTTGTATGAAATGATGTTTTTTTCTATGTTATTCAGCATTCATGGGTGTTGTATATTGTCAGATTTTCAGGATACCTCTGTATTTATAATATAGAACAGAAATAAAATTTTCAGATGAAAATTAGCTTTGGCTGTCACATATATTCAATTTAGTCATGCTTTTCTCATCTCAGTAATGTGTGTGTACACACTGTAATTAGTAAAAATCTAAACATCCATATGAAACATGCTACTAGTATCTTGGAACATTCCTACTGTTGCTCACTACATGGCAATGCAGTCCTAGCATTAGGCAGTTTAGAACATTTCTTTTCTTCAGGGGTTTATTTGTTTATTCATTTATCCATTCAACCATTAATTTACCAATTATTTATCAACCACGTTCTATGTTCCAAGCACTCTATTCGCACATGGAAATCGTAGGAGTAAAGTAGGTACTTTCGGGAACATTATTTATTTATTTATTTTTAGCCCTGATCTTATTTTAACAGAAATTTCAGTGAATAAGAAGATGCGAACTTAGTTCCTGTTCACTAATTAAAATATAGCAGAATTTTAAAATGAATTTTAATGGTTGTGGATTTTTTATTACAACTGTTTGTTCTAATTTAAATGAGCATAATAAACATTAAAAATTACTATAGCATCATATTGCTCTGATTCTATAATTATCTTATATTCAGGTAAATAGGTTATAAATTGCTTGGTAATAACAACAACAAAAAGCCATTGTTGTTGAGTCAGTTCCAACTTATGGCTACCCCATGTGTTACAGAGTAGAACTGCTCCACAGGGTTTTCTTGGCTGCGATCTTTATAGAAACAGATCACCAGTCCCTTCTGAGCAGTTACTGGGTAGGTTCAAACCACCAACTTTTATGTTAGTAATTAAGCACAAACCATTTGTAGAACCCAGGGATCTTAAAAATTTCTTTGTAGCTTGTAGAAAATAGAACATAGGTATTGATGAAGCTGAGTATCAGTTGTGTATGTACATACTAAAGTATATGTATATAATAAAATATATATAATATGTATATTCGTATAATAAAATGACTCATCCAGTTTTATCAGTCATGTACTCTGCTTTTCTGTATAGGAGCCAGCCTATTTTAATATGCTTTCTTTACAGTCATAGAATCAGGCAAAGACTTTTGCAGCATGAGGTATTTTTCGAAAATGATATAGATAAATGTTATGGGGTAAATGCACAAGTTGGATTACTACAAAAAGCACAGTGATTCATATTGCTTGCACATGCTCCCACTTTTGATAAATAGCTTTTGACATAAAGTCATTTTTGGCATGGTGTGCACAGTCCTGTGACTTGCTGCATTTAAAATGTAGTTACATAATTAGCTTCACATGATAAAGCCACATCTTGTTTGACCTTTCCTGTTTTTGTTTATTTTTAAAACCTCTTTGTGATCACCTTAAATCTCTTGACCTGTATTCTCTCAACATGAATCTGGAGTAATAACTCAAACAATATTCCTCACATGGTGCAACATGCCCATGTTAATATCTACCATGCCTCCTGTCATTTCCTTTGTTGTTAGACACTTTGACCTACAAATGAAGGCTGTATGATCATCTTTTTTCAATAGCTGAATATATTTAGTGTGCATCTCATATTCTTATGACTTGTCTTCCTTCTGCACATTTTCAAATTATATTTACATTTACCTGCACCTGTACATTAGAAAATTACAAATTAAAGATTAAACAAAACACTTGGTGTAGGCTGCAATTGAGTAGTATAGGCATTACATTTCATCACAAGGAAGAAAGCTTAGTCCACAGATGGTGAACTACAGGAAGTAATATTGCTTTCCAGTTCTCCAAAGGTTTCACTGCTGAATGACAAGAAACAAAGATATTACAATAGTGCATAAAATGAGATCATAGTTTACACTCAGACATGCAGGGACACCTAACAGACATCTGGTACCAGATTCTCTTTGCTAATCCTTGGCATGGATGGCTGAGGTGACTCTTTTGAGTGTTTCCTATGATGCCAAATCCCACTGAGCTAAAATGCATAGTAGAATACAACATAATTCTTTGGTATGTTGAACTAGGACTTACTTAGGATTTTTTTTTTTTCCCCAGGTAAGTATCAGCATATATATATACCCAGTTAATGTTGAAGAATCAAGTCTTCAAAAATTAGAAAGCAACAAGTTTTACAGTTCCAAACATTCTAAAAGATATCTGATAAAATTTTATATACAGTATATATTAGGAAACCAACTATACTTAGTTGACAGAATTATTGAAAACAGAGTAAGTTTAATGTAAATTTAGCTAAATTTATGAAAGTTTCATCTATAAATCCCATCTCTAAACTTCAGAAATTTTGTTGTCATGAGATTTTTTTAGTATGGTATTATATAAAATATTATTTTGTGGTAATATCAGATGAAATAATAAGATTCATCTTTGCTTTTTTTACTAAGTAGGACTTTTGTTATGAGGGAAGGAATTAGAGTGAAGTGGGTATAAAACAGGTTTAAGATACAGACAGATATGTGTCTAAATCCTGACTCCATCTCTTGCTGATTGTTGGCTGTGGCCTATTTCTTCTCTGGGTCTTAGCTTCCTCACCGGTAAATGAGAACTAGGGATAACTACCTTAGTCACTCAATAAATGTTACTTTAGTTGAGGAAGATACTCTTCATATTTACTTCTTGACTCTTTATATTGGTCTGCCCTATGATAACTATGGAGCCCTGGAGCCGTAGTGGTTAAGAGCTTGGCTGCTACCCAAAAGATTAGCAGTTCAAATCCATGAGCTGATCCTTGGAAATCCTACTTTATCTTACAGGTCACTATGAGTCAGAATTGGCTTGGCAGCAAACGGTTTGTTTTTGATTTTGTTTTGTTTTTATGAAAACCATGGCTATCAGAAAGTGTATGCATTCTTTTGACATTTCTTCCAAAATACTTTGTTTTATGTTATCTCTATTGTTCGTACAACTGGTTTGGAGTCTGTAAAATGTGACAGCATTATCTGGGATAACAGAAGGTCTAAATTAAGAAAACAACATTATTTATTCATTATTCTAAATCTTGCTCATGGCTGTCAAATTCCTCTACGGAAAATCGCTCTTTCCTTTTATGACAGATACTGCATATTGGCTTCTGAGATAGATCAAAAGAATATAAAATTCAGATTTAATAAACTAATCTTATCTTGATTGATATATTTGAAAGGGTGCTATATCTAATATTGCACAGTCAATTTTAGTTAGACGTTTAAGTAGCTTAAGAACTTCTTTTTTAGAAGAGTGACAGTGAGCTTCATAAATAACACATGGGGATTAATCCTCAGGAATACACAAAAATCACCCCGTAAACTGTACAGAATACTTTGCTGAAAAGCACAAATAATTTCCCTAATGACTAAATACTACCAACAAAATTCATTGGAATAATGTTGTATATCAAAACTCCACTTTTAGATCAAAATTTATCAGTGGTTACTAGGGGCAGACAGGAAGGAGGAGTTAAGATACCAATCCTTAGGGGACACTAAGCTGCAGTCAAGGGTGATGAGGATTTAAATGCCTCAAAAACTTCTGGAATATACTGATTCAAAAATGAATAACTCCTAGGAAAATAGAATTTAAAGTTTCTGAAATGACCATATATGAGTTGAAAATATTTTATGCAATGGAAAACATGTTGTTTTTTTTTTAAGAAGACAGGAACTGTGGAAAATAGAGGAAATTTGCTTAATTTTGTATGGTTGTTGGAATATAGTGATTTTTTCCCGTTTATGTCTTTATATATCTACAGAAGATGACATTTTACATCTTTTCTTAATGTATTCTGTTTCCTGAAATTAAGGCACTTTTTCTTGGGTTAAAAAAAGTGGGCAACAAATACTAAAAATCACTTCATAATCACCATCGCTAAATTTAAAAGTATAGCAATTACTATTCACATCATAAAATTGGACTGGTTTTTCATATCCAAATAATTTCCAGTTGAGTAGAAAAGAGAAAGTAGATTTCAGACTATGTAGAGGAGAAATGCCTGTCAGTGAGATTTTTTTTTTCCCCACAAAGTTGACCTATGGTCATGAATTTCTTTGAGAGTGTAGGGCAGTATATGACTGAAGTTTTGGGGGAGTTAATTCCTCTTGTGATGAATATCGTTCAGTTAAAAACGTATCTTTGGATTTGTCTACTGCTCTTTTCTCTCAGGGTATTATTTCCCTTTAAACTGGGCAAATCCATCCAAGCTAACACTTTGCAGAACTGAGAAGTGGATGCAGAGAAAGGCATGAGTCAGAAGCTTTAGCTTGCAGCTTTATTTCTGACAACACTTTCACAAATTATGTTATCCTTATCTCTGCGGCATGTCCTCTCTCATTTTCCAGAATCATCCCTATCTGGGACAATCAGAGATTGGTATGGATCATGGTGAAGTCCTTATATAACCTGCACATATGTGGTGATTTGGGACCTATACTTTCTCAGCTGTGTCTCATCAGCACTGATAAAGCAACTTACACTTTTCATTTTCTTCCCTTACTTTTTGCCATATTGAATTGAGTTTTAAGAGACAGGAATAAAATAAAAATAATTTTACCACATTGGTAGCAAAAGAGGAAGTTTGAGATGGGACTTTTAAATTCTTATAATATATAATATATAGTAGTATATTTTATAATATATCATTTTGCTTGGACCCACAATCAACCTCCATGTAAGCAGCAGTCAAGAAATCAAACGACATATTGCATTGGGAAAATCTGATGTAAAAGACCTCTTTAAAGTATTAAAAAGCAAAGATGTCACCTTGAAAACTAAGCTGTGCCTGACCCAAGCCATGGTATTTTCAATCGCCTCATATGCATGTGAAAGCTGGACAATGAATGAGGAAGACCAAAGAAGAATTGATGCCTTTGAATTATGGTGTTGGCAAAGAATATTGAATATACCATGGACTGCCAAAAGAATGAACAAATCTGTCTTGGAAGAAAAACAGCGAAGCGAGGATGGCGAGACTTCGTCTCACATACTTTGGACATGTTGTCAAGCGGAACCAATCTCTGAAGAAGGACATCATGCTTGGTAAAATAGAGGCTCAGCGAAAAACAGGAAGACCCTCAGCAAGATGGATTGACACAGTGGCTGCAACAATGCGATCAAACAGCAATGATTGTGAGGATGGCACAGGATCAGGCAGTGTTTTGTTCTGTTGTATGTAGCGTCACTATAGTAGAAACCGACTTGAGGGCACCTAACAACAACAACATAATGCATCTCAGTTTACACCCTGAATTAATTCACAATTTAAGTAAAAATAATGTACTATGCAATTTCCTTAGACTCGTTGTTCCAATCAGATTTCCCTGGCCTCTGCTCCAAAGTGATCCAGTTCTTCTTTAAAGAGGTAAACTAGTTATATGGCCCTTAGATATCCTTTCAAATATATGTATACGTATATATATATATATATATTCCATGAATCTTACACTAGTGCACCTAAACATATACTTTTGAACCATATTTCCTGTGGTTAATATTCTTGAAGAGCATTTCACAGCAACATATTTTTATCAGCTCTATAATATTCCACTGAGTAGGAATACTGTGATTTATTTAATCAATGCTCTATTTGTGTAGAATTACACTATTTTTAATATTCTTTTGTGAATACTCTTGTTTTAACTTAATTTTTCATGGAAGTATTTCTGTAGGATAAATTTCTAACCACAGAGTTGTTGTTAAACTTGTTTTTGCCTGAGAAAACAAATATTTTAGTTTTAGTTTGCATTTTGTCTTATTTTGAACGATGCTAGGTATCTTTAAGTATTTTAAGAGATATTTGTATTTCCTCTGCTGTTTAATATTTGAATAATTTTATAATTGTTATTTTTTTAAAAAAGACATAATTTTTAATATATTAAGGAAACAAATATTTTCTTTAGTTTTCTATTTACTCTTTTTGGAGGGAGGGGGCATATGCAAAATTTATTTCATGTGAAAAGAATAACTATCAAGTGCTTCTTACATGACTTCTGAAATTTATGTCATATTTAGAACTATCTTGGTTAAGACAATTTTTCCTTCTTTTTTTTTAGTACTTTCATGGTTTCAGTTTTTATGTTTTAATCCTTTATACATATAGAATATATTTTGGTAGATTTTCTCTTACAGGAAAAGTTTAGGGCTTGTTTAGGGCTTAAATAAGTTGATTTTAAAAATATGAGTATAAAAAATACAGTAGTCATAACATTAGAGAAAGAGAATAATTGGCTTCTATAAAAATATAGAAAATGCCATAAAAACCTTATATATAAACACCTAACTATAAAAGCTATGTTGGAAAATTGTCATTTGTGAATTGTGGGACAAATACTTAGGGACTTGAAAAATGAAAAATGGAGAGAAGAAATAATCCCCCAAAGTGGCCTATATTGCCCTTAAAGTGTGAAAATAAAAGTTACACCTAATTCCAAGGACATTAAAAACAATTAAAGGCTACCTTTAAATTCATGTTAAGGATATTGCCACTTTCAAGACAATTTTGAGTCATAGTTGGCTGTCGTTTGCAACAAACTCAGAAATATCATGTGTAATTAGGACACAGCCTAGGGAGTAACTTAAATTCATTTAGTAAGTGCAAAAACGGCTCCAGGCCTTCTGCATAGTTACCCCAGATGAATTAGGGTATTTAATCAAGTCTCCACAAATGTCAGGCAGGTAATAGACAGCTCCCATTAGAAGACTCAATCGTTACAAACCATACATTTTTTAAAACATTTCTCATTTATGACAGTCATAGGGAAGTCTTAGCTGTAGTGGCTTGCAAGTTTAATTGACTAAAATTATTCCCCTGCAAAAAGAGGAATGTAAAATGGTTGAAGAAAAATAGCAGTTATAACAATCTCTCGCACATATTTCATATGTAACAATGTATGAGAAAGTTAGGAAATTGGACACAACTCATAATTATGTTTTCATAATCGTTGGGGATTTGAACATAAATTTAAACTGGATAATTCTTTCTTGGAATTGCCAAACAGTACCCAGTGGGAAGTCCCGAAGAGAGGTAATGCTAGCAACTTGACCTAAAAGGAAGTAACACAAAGCACAGAGAGGTGAGGCTGGATGTATGTTTGTGCACTGTGGTGATGGTTATTGGGAAGCAAGTCCTAGGTACATAAAGAGCACTGGTTATAAGAGGCTACCAATCCTCCTTATACCCTAAGTATAACTTTTAGGGTTTTTTTTTCCCCCATAAAGTTCCCATGGAGATTTTTATTTCTTTTTAGATAACCATTTTTCAGATTATTGAAATTTTACCATGTATATTATAGAAAAATTTAGAAATGTACAATGAAAGCTCTAAGAAGAAAATAAAAATAACTTAGAATCCCACCATTCAGTTGTAACCATTATGAACATTTTGATATAGGTTTATACGGTCCTTTGCTTCTGCATATAATTTTAATTACAAAATTTGGATAGTATTATATAAACTATAACCTGTTTTTTTCCCTAATAAAGATATTATAGGCTTTTCCTTATTTTTAAACATTTTTAAAATTTTATTTTGTTGTTGTTGAGAATATATACAGCTAAACATATACCACTTCAACTGCTTCTACATGTACAGTTCAGTGACATTGATTACATTCTTCGCGTTGTGCATTCTCACCCTTCTTTTCTGAGTTGTTCCTCCTCCATTAAGATAAATGCACTGCTCCCTAAGTTTCCTATCTTTCAAGTTACTCCTATCACTTTGATCTCATACAGCTGTTAAAAGAACATAATGCTGAAGGCAGACATTTTTCACTGGTTAAGCGAAACTATTGTTTGGTTTGTTTTAAATATTATCTCAGGGCAATAATTTCAGGATTTCATCCAGCCCTCATGGCTCCAGAAAGTCTGGAATCCATGAGAATTTGAAATTCTGTTCTGCATTTTCTCCCTTTTGATCCAGAATCTTCTACGGAATCTTTGATCAAAATGTTCACTAACAGTAGCCAGGCACCATCCATTCCTCTAGGAGTCAATTGTTCATGGCAGCAATTAGCTACACATTCCATAGCCTCCTTCTACTCCTGACTCTCCTTCCTCCGCTGCTCCAGGCAGATACAGATGGATTATCGTGCCTTGGATGTCCATTTGCAAGCTTTTATGACCCCAGGCACTACACAATGAACTACGGGGCAGAACAGAGGCACTAATACATCCTATTAGGCCAATTAATCGGGTTATGTCCCTAAACCATGACCCTAAACCTCCAAATCAAGAAACCAAATCCCATGTGGTTTTTGGTTTTACATAAGCAGCTCAGCACCTACTTTTTTGTTGTGGTTGCTGTTGTTGTAAATGTATTTATCACACAACTTTTGCCACTTAAACTTTTTACAGGTGTACAACTCATTGATAGCAATTACAATAATAGGCTGTGCAACTCTAACCTGAATCAATACGATTTTTCCATCACCATTAACCCCCCCACTTACTGCCCCTGGTAACCATGAATAAATTTTGGTCTCTATACATCTGACTTTTCTTGTCTTTTAATATAAGTGAGGTCATACAACATTTGTTCTTTTGTGATTGACTTATTTCACTCAGCATAATTTCTTCCAGTTCCATCCATACAGTAGCATGTATTAAGACTTCGTTTCTCCTGCTGGCTGAGTAGTATTCCACTGTATGTATGTGCCACATTTTTTATATCCATTCATCTGTTGATGGAGGTTTAGATTGTTTCCACATTTTGGATATTGTGAATAGTGCTGCAATAAACATTAGTGTACAAGTCTCTATTTGAGTTTCTGCTTTTAAATGTTTTGGGTATATACCTAGGAGTGGAATTGCGGGGTCATATGATATTTCTATTTTTAGTTTTTTAAGGAACCACCACACTTTTCCACAACAGTTGTACCATTTTGCATTCCCATCAGCAGTGGATAAGAGTTCCAACTTCCCCACATCCTTGCCAACATCTGTCATTTTCTTTTTTTTTTTTTTCTTTTCCTTAGCCACCATGATGGTGTAGTGGTTAAGAGTTTGGCTACTAACCAAAAGGTCATCAGTTCAAATCCACCAGGCACTCCTTGGAAACCCTATGGGGCAGTTCTACTCTATCCTATAGGGTTGCTATGAGTCTGAACCGACTCGACAGCAACAGGTTTACCCTAGTGGGAGTGAAATGGTATCTCATTCTGGTTTTGATTTGCATCTCTCTGATAGCTAATGACATTGAACATCTTTTCGTGTGTTTGGTAGCCATTTGAATACCAGCTTTGGTGAAATGTCTTTTTAAGTCCTTTGCCTATTTTATAATTGGGTTATTTGTCTTTTTGTGGTTATCGAAGTTTTGTTTATGTTTGGTTATTAGATTCTTATCAGATATATGGTTTCCAAAGGTATTCTTCCAGTTGATTGCTTGTCTTCTCACTTTTTTTGCTAAAGCTTTTTAGTGAATAAAAGTTTTTAATTTTCATAAAGTCCTATTTATTTATTTTGTCTTTTGCTATCTGTGCTTTTGTTATTATATTAGATAATCCATTGTTAAAAAGCTAGGCCCAACAGGGTGACCCCTGCATTTTCTTGTAGGAATTTTCTGTTTTTAGTTTGCACATTTAGGTCTTTAATCTATTCTGAATTTGTTTTTTTTTTTGTTTTTTTTTTTTTTGTATGGTGTGAGGCATGGATCCTGTTTCATTTTTCTGCATGTGGAAATCCTGTTTTCCCAATACCATTTATTGAAGAGACTCTTCTTTACCCATCTAATGGACTTAACACACTTGTCAAAAATTAGTTGTGGAATAGCAAGAGACTCCATATAGCTAAAGCAATGTTGAAAGATAAGCACAAAGTAAGAGGACTCACACTTCCTGATTTTAAAACATATTGTACTGCTACAGTAATCAAAATAGCCTGGTATTGGTATAACAATAGACACACAGACTAATGGAAGGAATTCAGAGTCCAGAACTAAACCTGCATATCTACGGAAAACTGACTTTGGACAAGTATGCTAAATCTATTAGATGGGGAAAGAAGAGCCTTCTATAAATGGTGTTGGGAAAACTTATAACTTTTAAATTTAATGTAAAAGTAAAATAAACTTGTGGTAAATTCAAAGGAATAATTCATACATTTAGTGGGGGAGGAGATATAACATTGATGGAGGGCCTACTATGTGAAACACAAAGCTTTAGAAACCATATTTTTGCTATCTAGATTAGCCTTTACAAAAAAATTTATGAGATAATTATTATCTTTATTGTTTAGATGATGAATATGAGGTTTCCTTGCCCAAGTTTAAAAGGTAATAAACAGCAAAATCCAAATTCTAACCTAGACCCTGAACTTGCACCATAAACTACATTCATTTAATAAACATTAAATGCATATCATTAACCTTATAAATGATGAACAAGCCACATTTTATTCCTTCAAAGAGCAGCAGACAAACTCAGAATTCAGTGTTGTATCCACATTTTATAGTTTCAGTATTCTTAAGTAAAGGTCACAATTTATAATAATTTTAGATTCTTCAAAAGAAGTGAATTTACTAAATACTTCTATTGTGTGATATGCTGTCCTTAAAAAAAAAAACAAAAAAAAAACCTGTTGCCATGAGTCGATTCCAACTCTTAGCAGCCCTGGAGAACAGAGTAGAACTAACTGCTCCATAGGGTTTCCAAGGAGCAGCAGCTAGATTCGAATTGTCGACCTTTTGGTTAGCAGCCGAGCTCTTAAACACTGTGCCACTGGAGTGAAATAGTGTGTAGTGTATTAGTATATTCATGTAAACAGTTATCAATCTGAAGTATAATTTGATGCAAGATAACTTATTTGGAGTCACCAGCCATTGTCCAATGGAGAATTCTTTGTTATGACCTAGTTTTCTGGTGTTTCCCATTCTAGATATACTGGCATTTAAGCATTCACTGTTGGAGTTCACTGCTGACAGATTAGCTGTATCTATTACCCAATTAACATCAGGAAGGGGTGTCCATAGTTGTGGATCCCATGCATTATTTCCATCCCTGCTCAGTGACAATTTTGTTTATTATCTCATTGAGCAAAGATTGGTGTGGCTAGGGAAGGAAACTTACTGACATCTAAAGGATGAAGCACCTTGTCCTCCTGACTGTTAAGGGATACCTTCACAGTTGGTGGCCCTTTGGTGATTATTCACATGTCACACAAGTATTCTCATACTCTGGATTTGAGAGAATCCTCCATGTAACACTTCCTTAGACCTTGCTGGAAGAAAGACCTGGTGATTACTCCCAAAAATTAGTCAGTGAAAACCGTATGGATCACAATGGCCCAATCCACAACTGATCATGGAGATGGAGCAGGACTGAGCAGTGTTTCATTATATTGTGCATGGGGTCACTATGAGTTGGGGGTTGACACTATGGCAGCTAACAACAACAATAGACCTTTTTCGCGCCAGTTTTCTGATCTTTTCCTTCAAAGTTACTGGCTATTGGCCAAACCGTTAGCCACCACTCATGAGTCATGACTGAATCATACTTTAATGCCATTTTCCCTCTAGGTAAAGTAGACAATTACATGTAATATTTGAAGTTTGAAGGCTTCTCATCCTCCAGTGTAATTTCAGGGACTCAGATGAGTGGGACAGAAATAATGTAGCAGAACTATTTATGACAGGTGTCCACATATTATATAGTAAAATGCATATAAACCTAGCTTAAATTGTCCGTGAAGATTTCCCATGAAGAAAGATTGAGGAATAGGTGGCCTGCAGCAGAATAAGGTGCATTTGGGAGTGTGAGCCACCAGCTCTATCAACTTATTTGTACCTTATTCAGGACTTACTCTAGCCCAATTCATGTATATTATTTTACTAGATATTGAAATCTTGTTGAGTAACGTATTTTTCTGAAATAACACGCCCACGTAAATAACACATCCACACATAGAACATGTCGCATACCATGCCTAAGAAAATAGCGTGGAAGTGTTGTGTGGTTGGCAAACAAATGTACAACATGCACGTTGTTTGTGTAAAAATACAGTATACTCAGAGATATGGCTTAATGGATATTTAATTGATATTTATTTTTGATAGCACCTCAGGTGTTTTGGTCATATGGACTACAAGGTCAGTTTTTCAGGTTCTACCAATACCCCATAGCAAACCAGGAGCTGTTTCTCATCTTGAGAAGAGAAATTAGCCAAAATGGGTAATTGTTTGCTTCAGAATCTTAGGGGCCTGTGCTGTGATTCTTCCATAGGCCTTTAAACAAGCCCTATACAACATCCTGATCTGCTACACTCATCAAGTACCGTTGTTCCATCTGGGTCATAAAGGCTGAATGAGGGGCTTTGAACATCACAGCTGCCTGAACCAGTTAGAGAATTTTCTAAGGCTCTGAACCAAACTCAAGGTTTATAGCCTTAGCAGTTCCTTGATAAATAAATACATCCACTCCTCACTTATCAACTAGCTTGATTTCTGACATTTTGCATTTACAACAATAGCAAAATTCTACTATTTGACTATTTTGCACATTAATGACGTACTTCTGACAGTAATGAATGCAGAGGTGCAAGGTGAGAGTAACGCTGGTTGTGAGGGTTAAGGTTGTATGTCAACTTGGCTGGACCATGATTCTCAGTAGTTTGGCAGTTACGTAATGATGTAATTTGACAGTTACATAATGATGTACTTATCTTCCATTTTGTGATCTGATTTGGTTATCCTCCATTTATGCATAATGCTGATTTTTGCATAAAGACCTGATCTTCAGAACCTAACCATGTTGATAAGTGAGGAATAGGTGTAGACCCCCAATAACACATAAAATGTACAATAAGACCTGTTAAGCATTTGTTATTTTTGTAGTTGGAGGGGATAAAAGGGAAAACTTGTCTTTCACTTTGAAGAGAATATTACAGAATTCTCCAGACCACTGGACTCCCTAAGAACTTCAAAAAGGTAGCACCCCTGGTCTTATGAGATTTATGTCTCGCTGTCTGGCATGCATGTGTCTTACTATCTAGGGTATCTACTATTTCATGCTAAACAAGGCCTTGTGTCATGCATTTTTGACATCATTATAGTGAATCAGTGGGATGCTATGTGAATATGGTACGAATATTTTGATACACAGCTAAAGAGTTCATGTGACGCCAATTTCAGGTGGTCAGGTGAAAAACAATATGTAGTTAATTTTTATGAAGGAAAACAAAAACAAAGAAACAAACAACAGCATAGTTGCCAGCTTCTTAGTCATATACTATGTATCACCAGACACTAAAAAAAAACCAACCCATTGCTGTTGAGTTGATTCTGACTCATAGTGATCCTATAGAACAGAGTAGAACTGTTCCATAGAGGTTCCAAGGAGCACCTGGTGGATTCAAACTGCTGACATTTTGGTTAGCAGCTGTAGCACTTAACCACTAAGCCACCAGACTTTCCTCACCATACACAGTGTAGATTTATTCCAGTAACGAGTCAACAACAGGAATAGTATTTGCAATTGTACATGTCTCCTGATTGAGCTTATATGTTTGAAATATCTCAGAATTAACAACAAATCAAATATTTATTTATATAATGAAGGGTTATCTAGTCATCAAGCAACAATTTAAGTTTTTCTCATTAAAGAGAGCCCATTTAAATCAACATGATAAAGTGGCTTTTGAGTATATTTTATTGGAATTATTGAGTAGTCTCACTTGACAGTACAAAATTTAAATTTATATCATTAGCTGATAGATTTGCACTTAATGACAAATGCAGTTATAGAACTAAGTTTGTATAATTGACAAAGTGGTCTTTTTTTACATGATTCCTCTGGTAAATATTTAAGTTTGGCTTGATCGACTCAATTCCAAACACTTTGTTTCAGGGCTTCCTATACTCGAAAGTCTACAAATCCTAAAACACTGAATTTCTAGACCTCCGTACTGGGTTGCTATGAGTCGGAATTGACTCAATGGCAACAGTTTTTTTTTTTTTTTTTTGGTACACTTTATGTGTTACATAGATCCCAGCTCCTTCCAAGCCAATAAATCCTGCTGAGGTGTAAAAGGTTGACGTGATACAGAAATTCTGCTCCTTCCGTTGTTCTTTCCTGATATGCATTTTCACGGATGCATATAGTATTTTAGGAGCAGTAGTAACAGGGGATCTGGAATTAATCCTCGGCTTACTGGGCATTGGGCATCAGTTTTGCTGGCAAGTGTCAAGGCTGAGAAATTGTGATTTTAGAGACTGCAGTTGGGTTTCCTGATCCCTGGATCGTGGTAGAGGTGGAGTGAGTATTTGGGGTGCCAGCTTCTGTATTTTGCAGCTTCTGGATTGAGACACAGATGAGATTTTCCTTGGAAAGCCAATTCGGTGGTGTTATCCTGGTAGTCAACCCAGGAAACTCAACCTGGAGCCTTCTTACACAGCCATTCCAATGTATTGGTAAAAATATAATTGTCTGTAGTGCTCCGGCAAGATGGCACTCTAGGCAGAAGCACCATGCCATCCCTCCACAGCATAGATCCGAAAAACTAAGCCAAACAGAGAATCAACAATCCTGAAACCCTAGAACATCAAATGAAGAGATAAAGAACTCAGCCAAACACCAAACGGAGTGAGAATACTGAAAGAGAACGGAGTGCGAGGAGAGACTCAACTCATGCAGAGATACCCTACCAGCTAACGCAGCGCGGATCCACCATCTTGGACTCCTATCAGAGACCAGCAAACGGGAGAACGGGAGAGCAGCCTCACGGAGCATCCAGTGGGAGACGGAACGGCCGGTAATTTGTGGTGTGCGCTTTCCCACCCCCTACCCCTCTCCGCCTCGACTGGGTCTCCCCTACTTCCCGTGTCCAGGGTCCCTGGGCCGGGGGGTGCCGGTGCTTGGATTCCACGTGCCTGGGCAGGCGGCTCTCTGGGAGCCGTTTGTTGGCTGCTGGCGACGCTTTTTCTGCCGCCTCCCCCTCCTTTTGCTCGGGTGCCTGGTTCCGAGCGCCGTCTTTGCTCTCTCCTGGGGGCTATGGGGCTGCGTTCGGGTGTGTGGCTGCTTCCAGGTCTAGGCTGCCGCACTGGTGAGATCCCGGGGCCTTTGTTCATTCGCCCCTCTGCTTCCCGTGGCCACAGTCTTTTGACCCAGGACCGCCGGCTGCTTCGAATCTGCGCGCCTGAGCGGGCAGTTTCTGATTGCTGATTATTGGCTGCTGGTGTGGCTTTTTCTGCTTCTTCTGGTTTCTCGCTTGCCTCTCGCTGCCTCCCCCTCCTTTTGCTCGGGTGCCTGGTTCCAAGAGCTGTTTTTGCTCTTACCTACAGGGCTGTGGGGCTGCGTTTGGGTGTGTGGCTGCTTCTGGGTCTGGGCTGCCACACTGGTGGGGTCCCGGGGCCTTTGTTTGTTTGCTCTTCTGCTTCCTGTGGCCGCAATTTCTTGACCCAGGGACGCCGGCTGCTTGGATTCCGTGCGCCTGGGTGGGCGGCTCTCTGGATGCCGTATGTTGGCTGCTGGTGTTGCTTTTTCTGCTTCTTTTGGTTTCTCACTTGCCTCTCGCTGCTTCCCCCTCCTTTTGCTCGGGTGCCTGGTTCCGAACGCAGTCTTTGCCCTTTCCTGCGGGACTGTGGGGCTGTGTTCGGGTGTGTGCCTGCATCCGGGCCTGGCCTGCCACGCTGGTGAGATCCCGGGGCTTTTGTTCGTTTGCTCCTCTGGTTCCCGTGGCCACAGTCTCTTCACCGGGGTCCACCAGCTGCTTGGATTCCGCACACCCGGGCGGGTGGCTCTCTGGGTGCTGTTTGTTGATGCTGCCTTTTATTTATTTATTTTTTCCTCCTGCTTCTTTTGGTTTCTCACTTGCCTCTCACTGCCTCCCCCTCCTTTCACTCGGGTGCCTGGCTCCTTGCACCCTCTTAGCTCCTTTCTGAGGGTCCCCAGAGTGCAGGCAATTTGTAATATACGCTTTCCACTCTCCACCCTTCTTCACTTACACTCGGCTTCCTCTGTTTCCCACGGACACAGTCTCTTGTCCAGAAACACCAACCCACACTGGCTGGCTGTCTGAGTGCCATTCATTGACTGCTGGTGTTGCTTTATTTTTTAATTTTATTATTTTTTTCTTTTTTGATTAGTTTTGTTTTCTTTTCCCTCTTTTTCCCATTTGTCTTTCTTCATTGCTCAATTTCTCGTCTCTCTAGCTCTTCCTTCTCTTTCTGATCCCTGAATACCAGGCGTTGTATGCATCTGCGCCTTCTGGCCAGGCTGTGCTGTGAAACCTGAGACCGACTTCCCCAGACCTCATAGCGGCATCGGTGGGATCCCTGGGAACTTTGCAGTTCTTTAACTTTTCTGATTTTTATTTGTTCATCCTTTCATTTTCTTTCTCTTCCCCCTTCTGGTTTTCTCCATCCCATAGTCTCTCATCTGTCCATTCCAACGGCAAGCTCTCCTAGCATTCTTTTATGTTTGTATGTTTTTTGCTCCTGCTCCTCTCTCCTCTCTCCCATATCCAGCTTAGCTTCACACATAACCATCTCCCCGCTGCATCCTGCCTACCTGCACCATGCACTTGACATCACACCACCAAGCTGTGCAGGTACGCCCTATTGGAACATGCCCAGCACTGACTACCGACTGTCCTGGTGGCTACGGTGAGTGCCACAAACAACCCGTCCCAGTGGCTCCTCTTCAGCTAGACCTGCCCAGCTGTACCACAAGGATGAAACAAAAAAATCTACAATCAATAAACGAGAGAAATATCTACTGAATGCCCCGAAAACAGCAAACAATATCAAAACATTTACAAAAACAAGACAAGATGGCTCCAATAGGCGTCCAAATTAAAACAACAGATAACTCTCCTGTGGAAGAAAATGCACTAGAGGTACCTGATAGGGAACTCAAATCACTAATACTCGGAATTTTCCAAGAACTGAGGCAAAAAGCTGACAAACATGAGGAAAAAATAGACAAATTTATGGAAAATACAGACAAAAAATTGGAAGAATTCAGGAAGATGATGCAGGAACAAAATGCCAAAATAAATTCACAACTCAAAATTATACAAAAACAACAACTAGAAATCCAAAAGATAAACAACAAGATTTCAGAAATGGAGGATGTCATAGAAGGGCTGAGAAGTAGATTTGAAACCGTGGAAGTCAGGATCAGTGGAATTGAAGACAAACATTTGGATACAACTCTGTTTCAGGAAAACTCAGAAAAAAGAACAAAGAAAAATGAAGAGACCCTGAGAGTTATGTGGGACACAGTTAAAAGCAAAAACTTACGAGTGATTGGCATCCCAGAACAGGGGGAGAAAACAGAAAACACAGAGAGGATCATTGAGGAACTGCTGACAGAAAACTTTCCCAATATCATGAAAGATGAAAAGATGGCCATCCAAGAGGCTCACCGAACCCCATATAGAAGAGACCCCAAAAGAAAAGCACCAAGACATATCATATTCACACTCACCAAAACTAAAGACAAACAAAGAATCCTGAGAGCAGCTTAAGAAAAACAAGAAGTCACATACAGAGGAGAAACAATAAGACTAAGCTCAGTTTATTCGGCAGAAACCATGCAGGCAAGAAGGCAGTGGGATGACATATATAAAATCTTGAAAGAAAAAAATTGTCAGGCAAGAATAATATATCCTGCAAAACTCTCGTTCAAATTTGATGGTAAAATTAGGTCATTTCCAGATAAACAGAAACTAAGGGAATATGTAAAAGTCAAACCAAACTTACAAAAATTATTAAAGGGAGTTCTTCAATCTGAGGACAAACAGCTTCAGCCCTCAGGCAGAACCTAGGATGCAGCTTCATACGAACCAGATACCATTCTAGGAAATGAACTATCGAGAACTATCCAAAACCAAAAAAAATACAACAGTGAATCAGAGCAATCAATCCAAAGATGACAACAACATCAAAACAATGAAAGAGGGAACAAATGGCATAGATATAGAACCTTCTAATGGAGAGGAAGGCAAGGCGATACCAAGTAAGGGTAGACTGCTTCAAACTTATAAAGATAAGGGTAAAATTCATGGTAACCACAAAGAAAGTTAACAAACATACTCATAAAAATAAAGACGAAAAACATAAAGTCTCAGCAAAAACAAAACATACAAAAACTAAAGAAATGAACACAAAATCCACAAACAAAACTAACTCAGCACAAGAGAGTAAGAAGAACAAAGAAAACTTCAGCACCACAAAAAAAAAGCACTACAAAATGACAGCAACAAACTTCCATCTATCAATAATTACACTGAATGTAAATGGACTAATGCACCCATAAAGAGACAGGGAGTGGCAGAATGGATAAGAAAACAGGATCCATCAATATGCTGTCTACAAGACACACACCTTAGAAACAAAGATGTGAATTTATTAAAAATCAAAGGTTGGAAAAAAATATATCAAGCTAACAATTACCAAAAAAGAGCAGGAATGGCAATTCTAATCTCAGATAAAATAGACTTTAAAACAAAATCTACCATAAAAGACAAAGAGGGACACTATATAATGATTAAGTGTTGTATCCATCATGAAGACATAACCATAATAAACATCTACGCACCCAATGACAGGACTCCAAAATACATAAAAAAAAAATCTAACAGCACTGAAAAGTGAAATTGACAGTTCCACAATAATAGTAGAAGACTTCAACACACCACTCTCAGTAAAGGACAGAACAACTAAGAAGAAACTCAGCAAACATACAGAAGACCTAAAGGACACAATCAGCCAACTGGACCTCATAGACATATATAGAACAATCCATCCAACCGCTGCAAAGTACACATTCTTTTCCAATGCACATGGAACGTTCTCCAGAATAGACCACATCTTAGGCCACAGAGCAATCCTCAACAAGATCCAAAACGTTGAGATAATTCACAGTATCTTCTCTGACCACAATGCCATCAAGGTAGAAATTAACACTAGAAAGAGCAAGGAAAAAAAATCAACTACATGGAAACTGAATAATACTCTGCTTACACATCAGTGGGTAATAGAAGAAATCAGAGATGGAGTTAAAAAATTCCTAGAATCCAATGAGAATGAAAACACATCATACGAAAACCTTTGGGACACAGCAAAAGCAGTCCTCAGAGGACAATTTATAGCAATAGATGCACATATCAAAAAAGAAGAAAGGGACAAAATCCAAACATTAACTACAGAACTCAAACAAATAGAAAGAGAACAGCAAAAAAAGCCTACAACCACCAGAAGAAAGGAGATAGTAAAGATCAGAGCAGAAATAAATGAAATAGAGAACAGAAAAACAATAGAAAGAATCACCAAAACCAAAAGTTGGTTCTTTGAAAGAATCAACAAAATCGACAAACCACTGGCCACACTGAAAAAGAAAAACAGCAGAGGGCACAAATAACCCAAATAAGAAATGAAATGGGGGACATTACAACAGACCCAACCAAAATAAAAAGGATTATAACAGAATATTATGAAAAACTATATTCCAAAAAATTTGAAAACCTAGAGGAAATGGATAAATTTCTAGAAACACACGGCCTACCCAAACTACAACAAAGTGATATTGAAAATCTGAACAGACCCATAACAGGAGAAGAGATTGAAAAGGTAATAAAAAAACTCCCAACCAAAAAAAGCCCTGGCCCAGATGGCTTCACTGGAGAATTCTACAAAACATTTACAGAAGAGCTTGTACCAGTACTACTCAAGCTATTTCAGAGCATAGAAGAGGAAGCAACACTTCCAAATTCATTCTATGAAGGCAGCATAACGCTGATACCAAAACCAGGCAAAGACATCACAAAAAAAGAAAATTACAGACCAATATCTCTCATGAATATAGATGCAAAAATTCTGAACAAAATTCTAGCCAATAGAATTCAGTATCATATCAAAAAAATAATACACCACGACCAAGTAGGATTCATACCAGGCATGCAAGGATGGTTTAACATTAGAAAATCCATCAACGTAATCCACCACATAAATAAAAGGAAAGAAAAAAATCACATGATCATCTCAATTGACGCAGAAAAGGCATTTGACAAAGTCCAACACCCATTCCTGATAAAAGCTCTCAATAAAATAGGTATAGGTGGGAAATTTCTCAACATAATAAAGGGCATCTATGCAAAACCAACAGCCAGCATCATTCTTAATGGAGAGAGGCTGAAAACATTCCCCTTGAAAACAAGAACAAGACAAGGATGCCCTTTATCACCACTCCTATTTAACATTGTGCTGGAAGTTCTAGCTAGAGCAGTAAGGCAAGAGAAAGAAATAAAGGGTATCCAAATTGGTAATGAAGAAGTTAAACTCTCCTTGTTTGCAAATGATATGATACTATACATAGAAAACCCTAAAGACTCCACGAGAAATCTACTGGAACTAATAGAAAGATTCAGCAGAGTAGCAGGATACAAGATAAACATTCAAAAATCAGTTGGATTCCTATACACCAGTAAAGAGAACGATGAAAAGGAAATCAATACCATTTTCAATAGCCCCTAAAAAGATAAAATACTTAGGAATAAATCTGACCAGGAGTGTAAAAGACCTATACAAAGAAAACTACAAAACACTGCTGCATGAAACCCAAAGGGATCTACATAAATGGAAAAACATACCATGCTCATGGATAGGCAGACCCAACATTGTGAAAATGGCAATTCTACCTAAAGCAATTTACAAATACAATGCAATCCTGATACAAATACCAACAACATTCTTCAAAGAGATGGAAAAACTAATTATTAACTTTATATGGAAAGGGAAGAAACCACGAATAAGTAAAGCACTACTGAAGAAGAAGAATAAAGTTGGAGGACTCACACTACCTGACCTGAGAACCTACTATACAGCTACAGTAGTCAAAACAGCCTGGTACTGGTACAACAACAAGGACATTGACCAATGGAACAGAATTGAGAACCCAGATGTAAATCCATCCACCTACAGTAGCCTCATTTTCGACAAGGGCCCAAAGTCCATCAAATGGGAAAAAGACAGTCTTTTTAACAAATGGTGCTGGCAAAACTGGATATCAATCTGCAGAAAAATGAAACAGGACCCATACCTCACACCGTATACAAAAACTACTTCAAAATGGATCAAAGACCTGAATATTTAGCCTAAAACTATAAAGTTCATAGAAGAAAAAATAGGACCAACGTTCAGGCCTTAATACATGGCATTAACAGGATACAAACCATAAACATCAACACACAAAACCCAACAGATAAACTAGATAACTGGGATCTTCTAAAAATCAAACACCTATGCTCTTCAAAAGACTTCACCAAAAGAGTCAAAAGAGAACTTACAGACTGGGAAAAAATTTTTGGACAGTACAAGTCAGACAATGGTCTAATCTCCATAATCTACAAGAAAATCCAACACCTCTACAACTAAAAGACAAACAGTCCTATCAAAAAATGGGCAAAGGAAATGAACAGACACTTCACCAAAGAAGACATTCAAATGGCCAACAGACACATGAGGAAATGCTCGCATTCACTAGCCATTAGAGAAATGCAGATTAAAACCACAATGAGACACCATCTCACCCCGGCATTACTGGCACGAATCAAAAATATTGGAAATAAAAATGTTGGAGTGGCTGCGGGGAGATGGGAACTCTTATACACTGCTGGTGGGAATGCAAAATGATACAACCATTTTGGAAAATGCTATGGCGTTTCCTCAGAAAGCTAGAAATAGACATAGCATTCGATCCAGCAATCCCACTCCTAGGAATATATCCTAGAGAAATAAGAGTCATCACTCGAATAGACATATGCACCCTATGTTCATGGCAGCATTGTTCACAATAGCAAAACGATGGAAACAACGTAGGTGCCCATCAACAGATGAATGGATAAACAAACTATGGTACATACACAATGGAGTACTACGCAATGAGAAAGAACAACAATGAATCTGTGAAATAAGTGTGAGTGAAATAAGTCAATCACAAAAGGACAAATATTGTATGAGTCCTCTATTGTAAAAACCCATGAAAACATTCACATGTAAAATGTAACAATCCTTGTTGGTTACCAGGGATGGGTGGGTGGGGGAAATACTAAATAGGCAATAGATAAGTGGTATCTTGGGTGAGAGGTGAGACAGTACACAGTACAAGGGAAACTAACACAACCTGCCCAAGGAAAGGTCATGGAGGCCCCATGGACACATCCAAACTCCCCGAGGGACTGAGATGTTAGACGGAGGGCTCTGGGGACCATGGTCTCAGGGAACATCTAGCTCAATTGGCATGACACTACTTATAAAGATAATGCTCTACATTCTACCTCAGTGAGTATTGTCTGGGCTCTTAAAAGCCTGTGAGCGGCCATCTAAGATACTACACTGGTCTTATCCCTTCGGGAGCAAGGGAGAATGAAGAGAACAGGATACAACGAAAAGATTAGTCCAAAGGACTAATTGTCCACAGCTACCAAGGCCTCCACCGGACTGAGTCCAGTACAGCTAGATGGTGCCCGGCTACCACCACTGACTGCTCTGACCAGGATCACAACAGAGGGTTCTGGACAGAGCTGGAGAAGGATGTAGAGCATAATTCTAACTCACAAAAAAAAAAAAAAAAAAAATACCAGATTTACTGGCCTAAAGAAGACTGGAGAAACCTCAAGAGTATTGCCCCCAGACACCCTTTCAGCTCAGAGGTGAGGTTACCTTCGAGGTTCACTGTTCAGCCTGGGAGTGGACAGCCCAGGAAAACTAAATGAGACTAACGAGGTACAGGAGTCCAGTGACAAGGGCCAGAAGGCAGAGGGGGAGTAGGAAGCTGATGATAAGGAACACAAGTCGAGTAAGGATACTGTTGATGTGTTGTGAGATTGTTAACCATTGTTATAGGGCAACATTTGTAGTAACTGTTAAATGGGAGGCTATTTTGTCCTGTAAGCCTTCATCTTGGGTGAGAATGGCAGCACAATTGGAAGAGCATAGTCAATGTCACTTAAATGTGTACGTAAAAAGTTTTGAAATGGATTATCTTTGGCTATGTGTATTTTCACCAAAAAAAAAAAAAAAAAAAAAAAAAAAGCTGAGAATTCAGAGGGTTAAAATGTTGTGGTGTTGTTAACCAAAGTCATAAAACAGCACGTGTACTATTGTTACATGAGAAACTGTTTGTTTTGTAAGCCTTCACCTGAAGTACAATAAAATATTTAAAATAAATAAATAAATAAATAAATCTCTTTTTGCTTATGCTAGGTTTAATAGTTTCTAATATATGTAAATGAACTCTGATACAGCCTTTTAGATTAGTAATTTCTACAGGAAATGATACATCATGATTTTAAAGCCCTAGTCTTCTTACTGAACTTTATCAGATAAATGGTTTTTATTAAGTTTTCTTTTCTATTTCTTGTTAAAGAGTCCCTGGATGGCATAAACAGTTAAGTGCTTTACTAGTAGCCTAAAGGTTGGCAGTTTGAACCCACAAAGAGGTGCCTCTGGAGACAGGCTTGGTGATCTACTTCTGAAAAGTCACAGCCTTGAAAACCCTATGGAGCAGTTCTACTCTGCACACTTGGAATCACCATGAGTCAGAACTGATTTGAGGGTAACTAACAACAACAACAAGAAGTTAAATAGCATATTTTCAAGCTTATGTTTCATTTTTAAAGGCTTTCACCCATCAGTGAACAGAAATCGTACACATAACACTATTTTTGTACATAGAAACCAAAATATAACTGTGAAATGGTAGTAGCGGCATCAGAACCTTTCTAATTTCAGGGGATAATGACCAGGATCAGCTCAAGGCTGATTCCTATGGGCGGAGGTCAGACATACCTCCACGCTCCAATCTTTTTATCCATTCTAACACCAGCCATCGTCCTCATGGCACTCTACTTCTCAGCTGGGTTCAATAATTCATTGCAATGGCCACACAGAACTCACAGACCATACTTACAATTAAATGGTTTATTAAGAAGTAACAGGGTGCAACTTGGATCAAGATCAACATGGTACAACTCAGGATCAGGATCAAGAAGCATGTAGGCAAAGCCTAGAAGTCTTCCCCAAAGTGGAGAGCACATCCCTCCCTCCTTCAGTGCAAGACAGCTCTCTCAGCTCCTCTGGGCATTGCAAGCAAGCAAGCCCTTCTCTCTGCGGTGCACACCCCCTTTCAGCATGTAGGCCTCCTCTCAGCTCCCTGAAGACAGGCTCCTCTTGGCCCCCTCAGGACAGGCCTTTTCTTGGCCCCATCAGGACAGGTCTCCTCTCGGCTGTCTCAGGACAGACGTCCTCTTAGTCCCCTCAGGACAGATTTCTCTTCCTTTAGCCTCCTTGATGTCAGCCTCTCCACTGCTAACTGACCTAGTTCATAGTCAGTGTAGCAGTTTTGTTAAGCTCTCTTAGCTGTCACCACTGACTCCACCACAGGGCTCCTTCTGGGTCTGTTGCTTCCAGCTCTGCCACTGTGCCCCTTCCGGGCCTTTCACTGTCTTCAGTGTTATAACCCTTGTCCTATGTTACAGCTCTTTTAGGAGGTTTCTGCCTCCTCTCTCTCTTCTTCTTTTCTTTCCTTTCTTCCTTCTTCATGTCGGCTAACCTCTGTGAGGTTGGTTGCATATATAAGCAAACTCCTGGTCAGTTTCAAGTGATGGCCCTCCCACCAGGGCCATGAACTGACTAATGCCCTCTTGATAGGCCACAGACACTTCATTTGCATAATAGGCTATAGTCACTTCATTTGTATAATTATATTGACAATCCCTGCAAGGTGCCTAAAATAGACCAATCACAGGGCAGGCTGCAGCCCAGGGCCAGATAAAAAGTATCAGTTGTTTACAGCTTTCCCAGGAAATATCAATCAACCTGGACAAAAATAACAAACCCTCTGGAGTAGAAAACTATGGCAGAGGTAACTTCTCAGGGCTTAGGGGTAAAATCTCTCAAGCTGTTTCTTGAAAGAACCAAGGCAAAAAGCCACATAAAGGAGCTCAATTCACCACAGTAATATAATGAATTCAATACATGTAAAAACATATATAATATTCTACCTGAAAAACATTTTACAAATATTTCAATAGGCAACTGGCAACATAAAATTCTTGGCAAAGAAACTTTATAAAGAAGTGTTAGTAGCAGCTGGCCTATGGAAACATTTGCAAGAACATTTGTGCACTTAGAGTGGGCTAAAAACAAACATTTGTTTTGTCATAATGATTGAAATATTTTAATTTAGATAGTGTTTAACACCATAACAAGTACCTTCAAATAAAATAATATTTAGGAAAGTAAGACTCATGCAAATATGTTTCTTTGCTAAAGCAAATATTTTATATTTTAGGTTTTTGCCAATGCAGGTGTTTATGTATATGCTAAGTAAGGTGTGGGAGTCATTCTTAATGATAGTGTAATGGATACAACTTTTTCTATTTTCTGTAACTATTTCCATAACATAGTAGGAAAAGATGATTAAGTAAAAAAATAGGCATATAATTACAAATAAATCAAAGAATATTTCTTATTAAATGTCATTGCAACATCTTTGCTAAATATAGCTATGAAAGTTAAACTTATTCCAGGTCATGATGTTTTTATGTAAATGCTCGATGATAAAGGCTTTTTTTATTATATGAAATGTAATACTTACAACTGTATAAATAGTCTAAGTTTAATTGTTCACATTTCAAAATTCATTTCATAAATATTATTTTACAAAATTTATCTGGTCATTATATCGATATTACTTCAAGTTTCAGCAGAACACATTTTATACATAATCACTACAGCTAATGGAAACTAAATTCTTGGAAGGTGACTCTTGGGTATGAATGCATAATCAAATCCTTTTGTATGGGAATTACAGACAGAAATCCTACCACATAGCTACACTGGCGCTTAGTAGAGGGTTCATGCATGTACAGATCCTTATTATTTTCAGTCCTATTCCTTACTCTGTCTCATGGGTTATCCTGCATACAAGGAAATAGCTAGGGCACAAAAAATAGGAAGAGATTTTATTGTTCTGAGAACTCCATTAATGGACCAAGTAGCCAGCACGTTGGGGCATTACTAGGACATACCAAAAAACAAAAAAATGCAAACCCATTGCCTTTGGTTGATTTTGTCTCATATAGACCCTATAGGACAGAGTAGAACTACCCTACAGGGTTTCCAGGGAGCCCCTGGTGGATTTGAACTGCCAGCCTCTTGGTTAGCAGCTGAACTCTTAACTGCTACGCCACCAAGATCCCATTTTTCAGAGTTTCTGGTCCATAGAGATGTTTATCTTTTTTTTTTTATTCAGTAGTGCTGTAAATTTTGATGTATTTATTTTATTTTACTTCTTCCTAGTAGACACATAGACCTCTGAAAACCATCAGAAGAAAGAAAATGTAATAACCTCCCACATGTTCTTCTTATATGTTATGATTGAAGCTGAACTGAAAAGGTCATTTTGAGTCAAGAGGGCACTGTGAGTTCATGCTTTTAACTCTCTTCTCTGCTTCAAGAAAATAAAAGAAATACATCAAAATTTACAGTACTACTGAAAAAATAAGATAAACATCTTTATGGACCAGAAACTCTGAAAAATGGGAACTTACAATACTAAACAGGGGCATAAGATATGGTGTGAAATAAAAAACAGGTATTCAACTTCTGCTAATTAAAAAAGCCTGAAAAGCATCACTGAAGAGCTGATGGAAAATACTTCTCATTCTAGAATTCTATACTCAGCTAAATTATCATTACAAGTGAGTATGAAGAAACAATCACACAAACAAAAACTAAAGGAATTTATCATTTCAGTGAAATAATTTCTAAAGGATAAACTACTTCCGTGTTCATGAGCATATGTATACCTATATATGTGTGAGTATGTGTATAATGTACACACACAGGTACAATGCAATTTGGTTTACTAATAGTATTTTGAGTCTCCTTTTCTCGTTTGCTATATTTGTCTCAAAAAATAAGTTGGAAAGCTTTCCGTTACTTACCCTTCTCCAGAATTTTTTTATATGGTATGGATTTTGATGGATTATTAGTATTAAGCTGTAACACCATCTAGGTGTTATGTGTGGTTGTGTGTGTGTGTGTGCATCCATAACAGATATTGAAACACTATTTCAATTTATTTCATGAACATAGATCTATCTGAAATTTATATATCTTCCTAAGTCAGGTTTTAAATAAAATACAAACATAATTCATTTATATAACATATGTAACATGTATGTTTGTTGTTGTGTGCTGTTGAGTTTATTTCAACTCACAGTGACCTTATATATGACAGGGTAGAACTGCCCCGTAGGGTTTCGTGGGCTGTAATCTCTACAGGAGCAGATCATCAGGTCTTTTCTCCAGTGGAGCCTCTGGGTGAGTCTAAACAACAGACCTTTCAGTTAGCAGCCAGGCACTTAACCACTGAGCCACGAGAGCTCCTTTATAAATGTTTAGGATATTGAAATATAACACTTGCATAATTTTCAGATTTAATGATATAAAAATTATTCATATTATTTCCGCATGAATTTGAAAAAACATGTCTTCTGTGCCTATAGTTGTTATTATTGTTATTAGGTGCCTTTGAGTCATTTCCCACTCATAGGAACCCCATCTACAATATAATGAACACTGCCCGGTCCTGCACCATCCCTACCATCGTTGCTGTGTTTGAGCCCATTGTTGCAGCCACTGTGACAATCCATCTCGTTGCCTATAGTAACTCCTTCTTTAAATTACTAATATTCCCTTTGTTCATCTTTCTCTTTTCAAACTGTTAGATAGAAATCTACATTTTAGTGTTTTATAGGCACCACCTCTTAGCTTTATTGATCTTATTTCTTCATTTGTCTTACATTTTATTAATGTATGACTTTCTAAATATTTTATTTACATATTTTAGGTGTATTCTTTCCCCTCATACTACATTTGTTGGATGACTATATCAATTCACACACATTTAATCTTTGAAAATTAATCTACTACTTTGCTAGCTAGAAACACTGTGGTGTAGGGGTTAAGAGCTATGGCTGTTAACCAAAAGGTCGGCAGTTTGAATCTACCAGGCACTCCTTGGAAACTCTATGGGGCAGTTCTACTCTGTCATTTAGGGTCGCTATGAGTCAGAATCTACTCGACAGCAATGGGTTACTTTACTAGCTTAACACATATTTTGATAGGAAGATATTTTATCATTTCTTTGTTGTATTTTCTAGTTTATATTTTAAATCTCCAAATATATAAAGTTTAAGATTTTAGTTTCTCTCCTCTATCCCCTTCCCTCTTCCATTTGTTTCATTTTTTTGAGTTGTTTAGTTCTAAAGCATTTATGTGAGGCACAGTCGGGAAAGTGTCCTCAAATGGGGGCAGCCCAGTACTGGGTTTTAGAGCCTCAGATCTGACCTAGTATCTCAGGGCATGAGCAGGGTGTAGATGGTGCCCATGTGGAGAAGGTAGGGTGACATCCAACATGGTATCTATTTCTGTGTAACAAATTAACCCAAAACTTAGCAGTTTAAAACGATAAATGTTTATTATCTCATGCAGTTTCTGAGAGTGAGGAATCTGGAACAACTTGTTGTTGTTGTTAGGTGCCGCTGAGTTGGTTCCAACTCTTAGCGACTCTATGGACAACATGAGGAAACACTGTCCAGTCCTTTGCCATCCTCATAATCTTTGTTATGTTTGAGCCCTTTGTTGCAGCCACTATGTCAATCCACCTTGTTTTTGTTGATGCTCTACTTTATCAAGCATGACGTCCTTCTCCAGGGACTGGTTCCTCCTGATTACATGTCCAAAGGAAATGAGACTAAAGTCTTGTCATCCTTGCCTCTAAGGAGCTTTCTGGATATACTTCTTCCAAGACAGATTTGTTTGTTCTTTTAACAGTCCATGGCATATTAAGTATTTTTTGCCAACACCATAATTCAAAGGCATCAATTCTTCTTTGGTCTCCCTGATTCATTGTCTGGCTTTTGCATACATATGAGGCAACTGAAAACACCATGGCTTGGGTCAGGTGCACCTTAGTCCTTAAAGTGACATCTTTGCTTTTTTACACTTTAAAGAGGTCTTTTGCAGCGGATGTTCCCAATGCAATGCGTGTGTCCTTTGATTTCTTGACTACTGCTTTCATGGGCATTGATTATGGATCCAAGTAAAATGAAATCTTGACAATTTCATTTATCATGATGTTGCTTATTAGTCCAGTTGTGAGTATTTTGTTTTCTTTATGTTGCGGTGTAATCCATACTGAAGGCTGTAGTCTTTGATCTTATTCAATAAGTGCTTCAAGTCCTCTACTTTCAGCAAGCATAATGCAAGTTGTTAATGAGTCTCCCTCCAATCCTGATGCCCTGTTCTTCTTCATATAGTACAGCTTAGATAGGTGGTTTTCTTTTAGGGTTTCTCATGAGTTTGCTATTGAATCATCTCAAGATTTGACTGGAGCTGGAGAGTTCACTTCCAAGTTTACTAATGTGGTTTTTGACAGACTTAGTCCCTCGCTGGCTGTTGGCCAGTGGCTTTAGTTCCTCCCCATGTAAGTGTCTCCATAGTACTACTCAACATGGCAGCTTGCTTCCTGCAGAGTGTGTGGTCCAATAGAGAGAGCAGGCAAGAGAGAACACTTTTGTGAGTAGTGTCTGGGGTCTTAAAAGCCTGTGAGCGGCCATCTAAGATACTCCACTGGTCTCATGCCTTCGGGAGCAAGGGAGAATGAAGAGAACAGCATACAAGGAAAAGATTAGTCCAAAGGACTGATGGTCCACAGCTACCAAGACCTCCACTGGACTGAGTCCAGTACAGCTAGATGGTGCCCGGCTCCACTACTGACTGCTCTGACCAGGATCACAAGAGCTGGAGAAGGATGTAGAACATAATTCTAACTCACAAAAAAAGAGAGACCAGGTTTACTGACCTAAAGGAGACTGAAGAAACCCTGAGACTATGGCCCCCAGACACCCTTTTAGCTCAGTGGTGAAGTTATCTCCGAGGTTCACCTTTCAGCCTGGCCGTGAACAGCCCCATAAAACCAAATGGGGCTAAGGCTAAGGAGGTATAGTAGTCCAGTGACAAGGGCCAGAAGGCAGAAGGGGACAAGGAAGTTGGTGATAGGGAACCCAAGGTTGAGTAAGGATATTGTTGATGTGTTGTGAGATTGTTAACCATTGTCATAGGGCAACATGTGTAGTAACTGTTAAATGAGAAACTGTTTTGTTCTTTAAGCCTTCATCTTAAGTGAGAAAAGCAGCACAATTGGAAGATCGTAGTTGATGTCACTGAACTGTGCATGTAGAAATTTTTGAAATGGTGTATCTTTGGCTATGTATATTTTCACCAAAAAAAAAAAAAAGGTTGAGAAGTTAGAGGGTTGACATGTTGTGGGATTGTTAACCAATGTCATGAAACTATATGCGTACTGCTGTTTCATGAGAAACTATTTGTTCTGTAAGCCTTCACCTGAAGTACAATAAAAAAAAAAAAAAAAAAAGAGAGAGAACACTTTTAAGAGAGAATACTCCCAAGACAGAAATCATAGTCCTTCATAACCTAATATTGAACTGACTTTCCATCACTTCTGTTTTAGACTATTAATTACACATACTAACACTGGTATAATGTGGCTGGGAACTACACAACGATGTGAATACCAAGAGGCAGAGATCATTGGGGGCCATCTTAGAGACTGGTTAACATGTGATGTCTGAGGCCAAGAAGGTTAAGTAGGGTGTGTAAGCCTGGGGGTGACCTGAAGTAGCACTAAGTGTTCAAGAGAAATGAGAAGGTGTCTACACTTGTTTTTAGCCCAGAACAGGGTGTCAGAGCCTCAACATGGTGCCCACACAGAGAAGCATCATGACATGAAGAGACAGTCCACATCAGGTGAGAAGGGCAATCATTTGAGGAGAGAAGGGTTGGTTACATGGAGGGAGTTTGATTATTTCAGTACTTATATTAAGAAAAATGGGAATCAGGTTTTGCTCTTTTGGAGAAGTTATTTACCAACATGTAGAAAACTAGAATAAATCTCTGATGTTGGACTGGAATGGTAGAAAACTTTTGGATTATGATAGGTAGATAGCTAGATTTGGAAATAAATATAGATTTGAATGTATACATGCACATGAACATATATACACACATTCCCTATCTCTGTCCATAAAGAGGGTCTTGTAGCAGCAAATTTCCAACAGTAAGAAGCAACTTAGTTCCCACAGTATAGTTTATCAATATCATTCTCCACTAAAGATCACTGAGTTCCTTGCAGAAATGGCTCAACTCAGGCCTGGGACAGGGAAAGGTCAAGATGAGCCTGGAGCATCTTGTTATACCAGAAAGCGAAGACGTATTCGAAGAACAATCGGGATATGACAAAACGACACAGAAGCTGACTTGAATGGGTTCCCAGTGGACAAATTTCTGAGAATTTGAACATCTAAATAAACAATAACGGTAACATACCATAATCCATAGAATAAGTCAGAGAAATGAGTCCATGTTGATATAAAATTAATATATGCATAAATTGGAAGTTTGAAAAGGAATGAGTTATTTGCATTGTTTCAAAATACTTCCCAACAACATATTTATTAATTACAGACGCAAAAAAGAGTAGCACAGGGAAAGAAGCTTATTATTAAGTGATGAAAGTGATCATCATCACTGATGTGACAAATCAAAATAGTGAGCCACCTGATAGATTGAAATGATAAGGCAGCATCACTTCAATGATATCCCTGCCAAAGATGCATAACTTGAATCTAATCATGGGGAGACATTAGAAATACCAAACTGAAAGACAATTTACAAAATTGCTGACCTAAGAGCCTCAGAAATGCTACTCATAAATTAACTGTTACAGACCAAAGAGGACTAGAGTGACATGACAACTAAATGTAATGGGTGGTTCCAGACATTATCTCTCTGCTATAAAGGATATTATTGGGACAACTGGAAAAACTCAATTCGGGTCAAAAATATATTTATGTTCATTTCATGATTTTAATGGCTGTATTGTGACTATGTAAGAGAATGCCCTTGTTTAAATAAAACACCCTCTAAAATTTTGAGGGATGATGGGGCATCAGATTGGCAACTTACTCAAACAGTACAAGAAAAAGGAGGGACATGTTCTTTATATTGTACTTGCATTTTTTTTATTAGTTTAAGATTATTTTAAAATAAAGCTTATAAACCATTGAAATATTTAACATGTAACTTGTTATCAGTTGTTAACTGAATTGTGATCAGATGTTATAAACAATTCACATGTGCTTGATCAGAATGTACACTGTCTTATTGTTGTGTAGCAGAGTTTTTATGTGGCTTTTAAATATATTATTCAAATTTATTTTCTGTCAAATAGTTTTTGTTTCTTTATTTGAGCTGTTTGATAGGTCAGTTTCTGGCAAAAGAGTGTTAAATTATTGCACTATATCTAAGTGTTACTAGTTTGTCCTCGAAATTCTGTCAGTTTTGTTATATAAATACTGAGATTATATTGTTAAGTGAATACAAGTTCATGACTAATTCTCTTTTTTTTTTTTATTGTACTTCAGGTGAAGGCTTACAGAACAAATAGTTTCTCATGAAACAGTAGTACACATATTGTTTTATGACATTGGTTAACAACCCCACAATATATCAACCCTCTAACTTCTCAACCTTTTTTTTGGTGAAAATACACATAGCCAAAGATACACCATTTCAAAATTTCTACATGCACACTTCAGTGACACTGACTATGCTCCTCCAATTGTGCTGTTATTCTCACTTAAGATGAAGGCTTAAAGAACAAAACAGTTTCTCATTTAACAGTTACTACACATGTTGCCGTATGACAATGGTTAACAGTCTCACAACACATCAACAATAACCTTACTCAACCTTGGGTTCCCTATCACCAGCTTTCCTGTCCCCTTCTGCCTTCTGGCACTTGTCCCTGGATTGCTGTGCCTCATTAGTCCCATTTAGTTTTATGGGGCTGTCCACTCCCCGGCTGAACGGTGAACCTCGGAAATGACTTCAACACTAAGCCATACTCTCAGGGTTTCTCCAGTCTCCTTTAGGCCGGTAAATCTGGCCTTTTATTTTGTGAGTTAGAATTTTGTTCTACATCCTTCTCCAGCTCTGTCCAGAACCCTCTGTTGTGATCCTGGTCAGAGCAGTCAGTGGTGGTAGCTGGGCACCATCTGGCTGTACTGGACTCAGTCTGGTGGAGGCCTCGGTAGTGGTGGTCCATTAGTCCTTCAGACTAATCTTTTCCTTGTATCCTGTTCTCTTCATTCTCCCTTGCTCCCGAAGGGATGAGATCAGTGGAGTATCTTAGATGGCTACTCACGGGCTTTTAAGACCCCAGACGTTACTCACCAAGGTAGAATGTAGAACATTGTCTTTATAAACAGCGTTGTGCCAACTGAGCTCAATGTTCCCCGAGACCATCGTCCCCACAGCCACCCACCCAACAATTCAGTCCCTCATGGAGTTTCGATGTGTGTATGGAGCATCCATGACCTTCCCTTGTACAAGTTGTGCTGGTTTCCCCTGTATTGTGTACTGTCTCACCCTTCACCCAGGATACCACTTAACTATTGCCTGTTTAGTATTCCCCCCAGCCCATCCCTGGCAGCCAACAAAGATTGTTACATTTTCTGTGTGAAATTTCTTACGGGTTTTTACAATAGAGGTATCATACACTACTTGTCCTTTTGTGAATGACTTATTTCACTCAGCATATGTCCTCCAGTTCCATCCATGTTATGAGATGCTTCACAGATTCATCATTCTTCTTTCTCGTTGCATAGTACTCTATTGTGTGTATTACCAGAGTTTGTTTATCCATTCACCTGTTGATGGGCATCTAGGTTGTTTCCATCGTTTTGCTATTGTGAACAAAGCTGCCATGAACATAGGTGTGCATATATCTATTCGAGTGATAACTCTTATTTCTCTAGGATATATTCCTAGGAGTGGGATTGCTGGATCGAATGGCATGTCTATTTCTAGCTTTCTGAGGAAGCACGATATCATTTTCCAAAATAGTTGTATCATTTTGCTTTACCACCAGCTGTGCGTAAGTGTTCCGATCTCCCCACAGCCCCTCCAACATTTGATATTTCCAGTGTTTTTGATTCATGCCAGTAATGCCAGGGTGAGATGGTATCTCATTGTGGTTTTAACTTGCATTTCTCTAATGGCTAGTGATCATGAGCATTTCCTCATGTGTCTATTGGCCATTTGAATGTCTTCTTTGGTGAAGTGTCTGTTCATTTCCTTTGCCCATTTTTTAATAGGATTATTTGTCTTTTTGTTGTAGAGGTGTTGGATTTTCTTCTAGATTATGGAGATTAGACCTTTGTTTGACTTGTACTGTCCAAAAATTTTTTCCCAGTCTATAGGTTCTCTTTTCACTCTTTTGGTGAAGTCTTTTCAAGAGCATAGGTGTTTGATTTTTAGAAGATCCCAGTTATCTAGTTTATCTGTTGGGGTTTGTGTGTTGATGGTTATGGTTTGTATCCTGTTAATGCCATGTATTAAGGCCTGGAGTGTTGGTCCTATTTTTCCTTCTATGAACATTATAGTTTTAGGCTTTATATTCAGGTCTTTGATCCATTTTGAAGTAGTTTTTGTATACAGCGTGAGGTATGGATCCTGTTTCATTTTTTTGCAGATGGATATCCAGTTTTCCCAGCACCATTTGTTAAAAAGACTGTCTTTTCCCCATTTGATGGACTTTGGGCCCTTGTTGAAGATCGGGTGACCGTAGGTGGATGGATTTACATCTGGGTTCTCCATTCTGTTCCATTGGTCAATGTATCTGTCGCTGTACCAGTACCAGGCTGTTTTGACTACTGTAGCTGTATAGTAGGTTCTGAAGTCAGGTAGTGTGAGTCCTCCAATTTTATTCTTCTTCTTCAGAAGTGCTTTACTAATTCGGGGCTTCTTCCCTTTCCATATAACATTAATGATTAGTTTTTCCATCTCTTTGAAGAATGTTGTTGGTATTTGGATCGGGATTGATTGTTATTTGTAAATTGCTTTGGGTAGAATTGTCATTTTCACAATGTTGAGTCTACCTATCCATGAGCAAGGTGTATTTTCCCACTTTTGTAGATCCCTTTGGGTTTCTTGCAGCAGTGTTTTGTAGTTTTCTGTGCATAGGTCTTTTATGTCTCTGGTCAGATTTATTCCTAAGTATTTTATCTTTTTAGGGGCTATTGAAAATGGTATTGTTTTCCTGATTTCCTTTTCATAGTTCTCCTTTTTGGTGTATGGGAATCCAACTGATTTTTGTATGTTTATTTTGTATCTTGCTACTCTGCTGAATCTTTCTATTAGTTCCAGTATATTTGTCGTGGAGTCTTTAGGGTTTTCTATGTATAGTATCATACCATCTGCAGAGGGACAGTTTAACTTCTTCATTACGAGTTTGGATGCCCTTTATTTCTTTTTCTTGCCTTATTATTCTAGCTAGAACTTCCAGCACAATGTTAAATAGGAGTGGTGATAAAGGGCATCCTTGTCTTGTTCCTGTACTCAAGGGAAATGTTTACAGCCTCTCTCAATTAACAATGATGTTGGCCATTGGTTTTGTATAGATGCCCTTTATTATGTTGAGAAATTTCCCTTCTATGCCTATTTTCTTGAGAGTTTTTGTTAGGAATGGGTGTTGGACTTTGTCAAATGTCTTTTCTGCATCAATTGAGACAATGATGTGATTTTTTTCTTTCCTTTTATTTATGTGGTGGATTACGTTCATTTATTTTCTAGTGTTGAACCATCCTTGCATACCTGGTATGAATCCTACTTTGTTGTGGTGTATTATTTTTTGATATGATGCTGAATTCTATTGGCTAGAATTCTGTTAAGAATTTTTGCATCTATATTCATGAGAGATATTGGTCTGTAATTTTCTTTTTTGTGACGTCTTTGCCTGGTTTTGGTATCAGCATTATGCTGGCTTCATAGAATGCATTTGCAAGTGTTGCTTCCTTTTCTATACTCTGAAATAGCTCGAGTAGTAATGGTACAAGCTCTTCTGTAAATGTTTTGTAGAATTCTCCAGTGAAGCCAATTGGGGCCAGGGCTTATATTGGTTGGGAGTTTTTTTTATTACCTTCTCAATCTCTTCTCTTGTTATGGGTCTGTTCAGATTTTCAACATCACTTTGTTGTAGTTTTGGTAGGTAGTGTGTTTCTAGAAATTTATCCATTGCCTCTAACTTTTCAAGTTTGTTGGAGTATAGTTTTTCACAATATTCTGTTATAATCCTTTTTATTTCAGTTGGGTCTGTTGTAATGTCCCCCATTTCATTTCTTATTTGGGTTATTTGTGTCCTGTCCTGTTTTTCTTTTGTTATTCTGGCCTGTGGTTTGTCGATTTTGTTGATTCTTTCAAAGAACCAACTTTTGGTTTTGTTGATTCTTTCTATTGTTTTTCTGTTCTCTATTTCATTTATTTCTGCTCTGATCTTTAGTATTTCCTTTCTTCCAGTGGCTGTGGGCTTTTTTTGCCATTCTTTTTCTATTTGTTTGAGTTTTGTAGTTAATGTTTTGATTTTGTCTGCTTCTTCTTTTTGATGTGCGCATCTGTTTCTATAAATTGTCCTCTGAGGACTGCCTTTGCTGTGTCCCAAAGGTTTTGGTGCAATTTGTTTTCATTCTTGTTTGATTCTAGGAATTTTTCATTCCATCTCTGATTTCTTCTATTACCCATTGGTTTGTATGCAGGGTGTTATTCAGTTTCCATGTAATTTTTTTTTTTTTCCTTGCTCTTCCTGTTTTTAATTTCTACCTTGATGGCATTGTGGTCAGAGAAGATAACTTCGTATTATCTCAATGCTTTGGATCTTCTTGAGGATTGCTCTGTGGCCTAAGATGTGGTCTATTCTGGAGAACATTCCACATGCATTGGAAAAGAATGGGTACTTTGCAGCACTTGGATGGAGTGTTCTATATATGTCTGTGAGGTCAGGTTGGCTGATTGTACTCTTTAGGGCTTCTGTATCTTTTATGAGTTTCTTTTTAGTTGTTCTGTCCTTTACTGAGAGTGGTGTGTTGAAGTATCCTACTATTAATGTGGAACTGTCAATTTCTCTTTTCAGTGTTGTTAGAGTTTCCATTATGAATTTTGGCACCCTGTCATTGGGTGTCTAGATGTTTACTGTGGTTATGTCTTTCTGATGGATCATCCCCTTAATCATTATATAGTGTCCTTATTTGTCTTTTATGGTGGATTTTTTTTTAAGTCTATTTTATCTGAGATTAATATTGCCACTCCTGCTCTATTTTGGTAGTTGTTAGCTTGATATATTTTTTTCCAACCTTGACTTTTAATAAATTCACATCTTTGTTTCTAAGGTGTGTCTGTTGTAGACAGCATATTGATAGATCCTGTTTTCTTATCCATTCTGTCAGTCTCCGTCTCTTTATGGGTGCATTGATTCCATTTACATTCAGTGTAATTATTGATAGATGTGGGTTTGTTGCTGTCATTTTGTAGTGCTTTTTTTTGGTGGTGCTGACATTTTCTTTGTTCTTCTTACTATCCTGTGCTGAGTTACTTTTGTTTGTGGATTTTTTTTTCATTTCTTTTTTTTTGTAGTTTTTGTTTTTGCTGAGACTTTATGCTTTTCCTCTTTATTTTTATGAGTATTTTTGTTAACTTTCTTTGAGATTACCATGAATTTTACCCTTATCTTTCTAAGTTTCAAGCAGTCTACCATTACTTGGTATCACCTTGCCTTCCTTACCATTAGAAGGTTCTCTACCTATGCCATTTATTCCTTCTTTTATTGTTTCGATATTGTTGTCATTTACTGACTAACTGCTCTGATTCCCTGTTATATTTCTTTCGGTTTTGGATAGTCCTTGAGAGGTCATTTCCTAGATTGGTATCTGGCTGGTACGATCCTGTGTCCTAGATTCTGCCTGTGAGCTGAAGTTGTTTGTCCTCAGATCGAAGAACTCCCTCTAATAATTCTTGTAAGTTTGGTTTGACTTTTACACATTCCCTTAATTTCTGTTTATCTGGAAATGACCTAATTTCACCATCATATTTGAATGAGAGTTCTGCAGGATATATTAGTCTTGGCTGGCAATTTTTTTCTTTCAAGATTTTATATATGTCATCCCATTGCCTTTTTGCCTGCATGGTTTCTGCCGAATAATCTGAGCTTAGTCTTATTGTTTCTCCTCTGTATGTGACTTCCTGTTTTTCATGAGCTGCTCTCAGGATTCTTTGTCTTTGATTTTGGCGAGTGTGATTATATGCCTTGGTGATTTTCTTTTGGGGTCTATCTTATATGGGGTTCTTTAAGCTTCTTGGATGGCCTGCTTTTCATCTTTCATGATATTGGGGAAGTTTTCTGTCAGCAGTTCCTCAATGATCCTCTCTGTGTTTTCTGTTTTCTCCCCGTTATGGAACTACAATCACTCACATATTTTTGCTTTTGATTGTATTCCACATAACTCTCAGGTTCTCTTCATTTTTCTTTGTTCTTTTCTGTGAGTTTTCCTCAAACAGATTTATATCCAAGTGTTTTACTTCAATTCCACGGATCATGTCTTCCACCATTTCAAATCTGCTTCTCAGCCCTTCTATGACACCATCCATTTCTGGAATATTGTTGTTTATCTTTTGGATTTCTAATTGCTGTTTTTGTATAATTTCTAGTCGTGAATTTATTTTGGCATTTTGTTCCTGCATTATTTTCCTGAATTCTTCCAATTTTTTCTATATTTTCCATGAATTTGTCTATTTTCTCCTTATTTTTGTCTTCTTTTTGCTCAGCTCTTGGAGAATTCTGAGTATTAGAGATTTCAATTCCCTATCAGGTAGTTCTAGTGCCGTTTCTTCCACTGGAATGTCATCTGGTGTTTTAATTTGGATCCGTACTGGAACCATCCTGTCTTGTTTTTGTAAATGTTTTGATATAGTCTGCTGTCTTCGGGGCATTCAGTAGTTATTTTTTTTATTTATTGATTGTAGATTTGTTTGTTTCATCCCTTTTTTTAAAAATTTGGCTTTGTCTGAGCAGGCGGGCTGTGTGTTCTTTGTTGTTTGCTCATCTGAGGGCTGAATACTTTCACCTCCTTCTCCAATTGGCAGTGTAAGTCACTCAGATATGGTACGCCAGGTAGGTCTAGCTGAAGAGAAGTTACTGGGAGGGGTTGTTTGTGGCACTTACTACAGCCACCAGGGTGAGTCGGTAATCAGTGCAGGGCAGGTTCCAGTAGGCCGTGCCTGTGCTGCTTGGTGGTGTGATGTTAAGCACACACTGCTGATAGGCAGGATGTAGTGGGGAGATTGTTATATGTGGAGCTAAGATGGATATGTGAGAGAAGGGAGAGGAACAGGAGCCAAAAACATACAAACAAAAAAGAATGCTAAGCTAGCTTGCCACTGGAGTGGAGAGATGAGAGACTATGAAATGGAAAAAAAAAAACAAAAAGGATAAGAGGAAGAAAAAAAGAAATGAAAGGAATGAATAAATAAAATTTGGAAAGGGAAAATAACAGCAAAGTTCCCAAGGATCCCACTGGTGTGGCTATGAGGTCTGGGGAAGTTGTTCTCAGGTGTTGCAGTACACCCTGGCTAGAAGGCATAGAGGTGTACAATACCAGGTATTCAGGGAACAGAAAGAGAAGGAAGATATAAAGAGAAGAGAAACTGAGTAATGAAGAAAGACAAAAAGGGAAAAAGAGGGAAAAGAAAACAAAACAAATTAAAAAAAAAGAACAAGAAAATCCCCCCAAAAAAAGAAAAAAAAAAAAGAAAAGAAAAGAAAACCCAATGAAAAAAGAAATGCCCTCAGGGATCCCTCTGCATGTCTGTGCAACCCGAGGAGGTAGGTTCTACGCCACGCAGCACTGCTTGGCCAGAACAGGCTCTCAACTCCAAAAAAGGAAAGGAAAACAAACAATTCAAAAGAAACTAATGAACAGAAGGCCCGCGATCCCACCAGCATGGCAGCCCAGACCGGGAAGCAGCTCCACACTCTAACGGAGCTCCACCACCCCTCTAGAAGAAGCAAAGATGGCGCACAGAGCCAGGTATTTGAGCAAAAGGAGGGGGAGGTGGTGAGAGGTAAGGAAGAAATCAAAAGAAGTGAAAAAAAAGCAACACCAGTAGCCAACAAATGGCACTCAGAGAGCCAGCTAGTGTGGCCTGGTGGAATCCAAGCAACCGGTGTTTCCCGGACAAGAGATTGTGGCCACAGGAAGCAGAGGAGCCTGAGTGGGGGTTAAGAAGGGTGGGGGGTGGGAAAGCATATATCACAAATTACCGGAGTTCTGCAGCCCCTCAGGAAGAAGAAAAGATGGCACAAGGAGCCAGGTATTTGAGAGAAAGGAAGGGGAGGTGGTGAGAGGTAAGGAAGAAATCAAAAGAAGTGGAAAAAAGCAACACCAGCAGCTAACAAATCGCACTCAGAGTGCCAGCTAGTGCGGGCTGGTGGAATCCAAGTAGCCAGTGTTTCTCGGACAAGAGACTGTCCACGGGAAGCAGAGGGGGCCGAGTGTGGGTGAAGAAGGGTAGGGATTGGGAAAGTGTATATCACAAATTACCGGAGCTCTGCAGCCCCTCAGGAAGAAGCAAAGATGGCGCATGAAGCCAGGTATTTGAGTGAAAGGAGGGGGAGGTGGTGAGAGGTAAGGAAGGAATCAAAATAAGGTGAAAAAAGCAACACCAGCAGCCAACAAATGGCACTCAGAGAGCCAGCCCATTCTGGTGGGTGGAATCCAAGCAGCTGGTGCTTCCCAGACAAGAGATTGTGGCTGTGGGAAGCAGAGCAGGCTGAGTGGGGTTGAAGAAGTGTGGGGGGTGGCAGAGCATGTATCGCAAATTACCAGTTGTTTTGCCTCCCGATGGAAACTCCGTGAAGCTGCTTTCTTTTACCCTGTTTGCTGGTCTCTGATAGGAGTCCAAGATGGTGGATCCGCACTGCCTTAGCTAATAGGGGACCTCTGCATGAATCTCTCCTCGCTCTCCATTCTCTGTCAGTTTTCTCACTCCATTTTTTGTTTGGCTGAGTTCTTTATCTCTTCATTTGAAGTTTTAGGGTTTCTGGGTTGTTGTTTTCTCTGTTCGGCTTAGTTTTTCGGATCTTTGCTGTGGAGGGATGGCGTGGTGCTTCTGCCTAGATCGCCATTTTGCCAGAAGCCCTCACGACTAATTTTCTTGGTAGCCTGTCCTTTTTATTATTTATCACTAGTAATGCATTTAACATTACTAGCGATAAATAATTCAATTTTGCCAGAAGTCAATATTGCTGCAGTTTTATTTGAAGCATTAATATAATGCAGCCTTCAGGATGGATTACCCCTTAACCTAAAGAAAACTGAAATCCTCTCAACTGGACCAATAGGCAACATCATGATAAACAGAAAATATTGAAGTTGTCAAGGATTTCATTTTACTTGGATCCACAATCAACACCCATGGAGGCAGCAGTCAAGAAATCAAAAGATGTATTGCATTGGGCAAATCTGCTGCAAAATACCTCTTTAAAGTGTTAAAAAGCAAAGATGTCACCTTGAGAACTAAAGTGTGCCTGACCCAATGCATATTTTCAATCACCTCATATGCATGGGAAAACTGGATAATGAATAAGGAAGACCAAAGAAGAATTGATGCCTTTGAGTTATGGGGTTGGGAAAAAATATTGAATATACCATGGACTGCCAGAAGAACGAACAATCTGTCTTGAAAGAAGTATAGCCAGGATGCTCCTTAGAAACGAGGATGGTGAGACTTTGTCTCACATACTTTGGACATGTTATCAGGAGGGATAATTCCCTGGAGAAGGGCATCATGCTAGGTGAAGTAAAGGGTCAGTGAAAAAGAGGAAGACCCTCAACGAGGTGGACTGACACAGTTTCTGCAACAATGAGCTCAAATATAGAAACGATTATGAGGATGGCACAAGACCGGGCAGTGTTTCCTTCTGTTGTACATAGGGTTGCTATGAGTTGGAACTGACTTGATGATACCTAACAACAATAGTTTTCTTTTGATTAGCATTTATCTGATGTAAATTTTCTTCTTACTTCTCAATTTTTTTGCCTTCATCTTTGTAAACAGCATACAGATAGCTTTTTGCAAACTGTCTTTTATATTGTGATATAAATGTTTATATTTGTCATTACTTTGTTATATTTGTTTTTACCTTGTTAGTTTATGCTTTCTCTTTACCATGCATTCTTTTCTTTGCTCCTTTTTTTCCTTCAATCTTCCCCTATCTCAGATTGATTATATTTTTTATTCCCTTTTATGTCCTATATTGCATGAATGTAAAATATTCCATTTTCATTCTTTCAGTAAGTATATTTAATTTTTAAACATTATACTTAAACACTATCCTACTGGCAAACATATCAAGCATTAATTTATACCTCTCCCTTTACATGTTTATGCCATTTTTTCTAATATTTTAATTATAACTTTTAAATGATAATGTTTTCATAATAATTATAGTTTAATAGAGCAATGCTTCAGTAGATTTATCCACTTGTTACCAAATTTTTTGGTTATTATCTTCTTGTATCTTCCTTCTTCCTTCTGACAAATATTTTCTTCCTGAAGTACATTATTTAATAACACTTCTTTTAGTGAGGGCCTGGTAGTGGTTTACTGTTAAGTTTTTGTCTGAAAAAAGTCTTTTTTTTTCCCTCTGTTTTGAATAATTGCCCATTTGATCATAAAATTTTAGACTGAGAGTTATACTCTGTCAGGGATATTAAAGTATTTTTCCATTGTCTTTTCTCTTTTATTGTTGTCAAAAAGTTTGTCCAATTTTTTTTTGAGATGCACTTTTGAAGTATGAGGAGTAAAATTACATTATGTCTGTGACTTGTTTTAAAAGAGAAATGAGAGAGATGAAACAAATAGGGCAAAATCTTAGTAATTCTTGACCTAGGTGATGTGTATACGGGGATTGCTTTTACTATGCTTTGTACTTAAAGTGTCTTTGAAAATATTTTATAATGTGTTTAAAAGAAAATATAAAAACAATCTCTTAGGGCACCAAGCACTAGAACCTATCCCTGGACGATCATAGCTTCAACTCACATGCTTAGTGCTCTGTTTTCTTTCTTTTCTGCTTGATTATTTTCCATTTCTGACTCTTGAGATTTTTCTTTCTTTCTTGTGGGCTCAGCAATGCATTCAAGATAATTTTGTTATAGTTTATGTAACATCTGAGTGCTTATACTGCCAAAGTTTTCATATTATCTTGATCTGCCATCTGACTGGAATCATTCATTTTCAGGAAGGATATTGAAAGAAGGTACAAGAAGCAGAGATTATAAAGTGAAGTAATAAATAACCTGACTGCCTCAAAACTAAAACAGAGAATGCCAAAAAAAGATGCCTTAAAATACAAGCAGCAGTTGCAGTATTTATAATAGAAAAAGAATTAGGCTTTGCACCATATAAAGAATCTATGAAATAAATAAGATGATTAACAAATCTATAGAAAAGATGAGCAAGGAAAAGATCAAGAGATTTAAAGAAAAGGAAACCAGAGTAGCCAATTCTCATATAAATAGTTCCTCAGCCACATTATTAACTAAAGTAATGCAATTAAAAACAAAATTAGAGTACTTTGTATTTATCATTTGTATTAACCAGGGTACAGTCATAAAATCAGAAAATGCACTGATTATTTTAACAGAGATAATTTAATACAAGGAACTGATTACTTAGGTATTGAAGGACTTCAAAGACCAGAGGAAAACATTATTTTCATGGAGGTAACAACTGCTGAAAGCAGCTACCACTCCAGAATTGGGGGAACAAATGAAACAGTTTGGAGTATTAGAGCCGAAATATTTGAAGCAAAGAATTGCACAACCTAGAATAATCTCTGAGGAGGGGCTGCCTCCTGGTTGATGTTAGACCTCAGGAGAGGGACCCTGTGGTGCTAGAACCCAGACCTCTGTGGAAAAGGCTGGCTGTTGCCAGACCTCAGAAACTCAGACGGAAGCCCTCTGGAGGTGGAGCTGGGATTTAGACCTCTTAATCTACTGATAGGAGCCCTGGTGGTGCCACGGTTAAGCACTAGGCTGCTAACCAAAAATTATGGGTTTGAACCTGCCCAGGGGCTCCGTGGGAGAAAGACCTGGTATCTGCTCCTATAAAGATTACAGCCTAGAAAAAGTTCTATTCTGTCACATTAGGTCTCTATGAGTTGAAAATCAACTTGATGGCACCCAACAACAACAAAAGCGACAATGCACTGATATTACTGAAGGACTGTGATGAGGCTGATCTGAGGACGATAAGAAAAATTTTAACCTGGAGCCAACTGCCGCTGCCAGGGTGAAGGACTGTTTTCTGATGCTGAAAGGAACAGCAAGCACACAGGAAGGACAAGGCTAAGACCCTTCTTCCTCCTCCAGCCTTGCAGTTTCCTCTAGCGCCTTCTGCTAGCATGCCTAACAGAGATCCATTTGCCAAAGCAGGTAGGTGGGTGGAGTTAGTCCCAGCTCCAGCATCACAAGTGGACCCAGAGCTAAAAGACAATTAGCTTAACCACCAGCATAATAAACATCAGATGGTAAAAAAATTAAAACCACAATAATAACAATTGTTGGAGAGGAAGAAGATAGACATTCTTAAATTCTGCTAGAGTTGCAGTATAACTTGATATAAGCATGTTTGAAAACAATTTTGAAACATCTAGTAAAGTAGTATGCACACTATGATGGATCATACATTTAAGTATATGCCTCATGTACAAGTTGTGCATCGCAAGATGTATTCAAGAATGCTTACTGTTTTATTTTTTATAGTAGCAAAAAACAGAAACATAACCTAAATGACCAGAAATGAAAAAAGATAATAATTGTATTTTTGTTATTATACACACATACACATATATAATAAAGTAATATATACTTATATATGATTTAAATATATATTCCTTACAACCTTGAAACTGCAGATGTAACTCATTCAATTTAAGTAAAACACTGCCACATAACTAATAGGCAGGACTATTTCTCATTGTCAGACTGAGCAGGCATATTAGGCTTACTCAGTATTTTTTGTTTCAAATATGCATATTCATGAGTCACCATGATAAATATCCCACTTTTGAAATGTAATTCTAAGACATATGCCTTAAGGAACGGACAGACAGACAAATGGATAAATAGATGGATTGGAAAGTTAAGAAGACTAGCCATGAATGTATAACCAAACTTAGATGAATAAGGTGAGATTCCTTTATTAGTTCATAACAAATCTCTCCTTGTTGTGTGGTTCCAGTACGCTCCCTCAAGACCAATATATTCTCTATCTATGCCTTTAGTGTGTAACACAGAATTTTATGAACTCAGTAAGATAAATGCACACTCCGTAGATCTGAGGAGAGTGAAAGGTATGCCTTTCTTTTGTAAAGTGAGGTAAGGGTAATGATGAATGAAGATGTGCTAAATAAATAGTGGATTGCAAGTGTATTTTTGGATTGAACAATTTTAGGAAAGAATACATATACATACTGGGGATATGGAAAATGATTTCTTTAAAATTAGACTGTCTGTTTATCCTTTGGAAAATCCTGTTTATCCTTTGGAAAACTAGTTTGCAAGGAATCATGCTAATTTTAAGAAGTAATGAATTGTTATTAGATTGTCTACAGAAAGTATGATGAAGAATGTAGGAAAATAAAATATCTCAATCAACCTCCATTTAAAATGTTGAAACATCAAGTGAAGTAGAAAAGGCAAGGACAAAGTAGACAAGGCAAAGTTTCCAGCGTTCTCAGGCACTCTGATCAATTTATTGTAAACAGAAAAGCATTTCCTTTTTTAGAGGAACTGTACATTTTTGCATGACTGTCAGGAAGCAGAGGCAGTAATGTCCAGAAGACAAAGCACTGGGCAAGCTGTCATGTTACCTAATATTTCTCTCTGTTTCCTGTTTTGTAGATGAATGATTTCCTTAAAGAGCAAACTGAGTGAACACATTCATTCTACCTGTTATTTGTTTCACTATTAGAAGAACAAATAAATTCAGGCTAAAACTGAATCTTAGAAGTAAGCAAAAAAAAAAAAAAAAAAAAAAATCCCAGCTTATTTCAAAATCAACAATAGCAAAAGTTTTACATGCATACAAAGCAAAGGAGATGTTTGCAGCTCACATTTGGTCTTTTTAACCTTCACCACTTGTCCACCTTGCAGTCACTGTCAGTATCATCATCTTTAAAAGGCCCTTACCCAAATAATTTATATTCCTTTTATAACATCATTTTTATGATTAATATGATTTACATGATTATTCATTTGAAATATTTTTGTGAACCAATAAATAAAAAATTCTAAGGTTGAAAATTTATAAGAAAAGAGAGAGAAAGAAATAATCAGTTAAAAATCCAATCTGCAATTATAATATGCAAGGGAGTACGATAGGTTACTTAAGGATTCAAATATGAATAAGGACATAATTCCCATAAAAATAATAGCTATGACTTATAAAACACTACTATGTGCAAATTATTTTTCTAAATACTTTACATTTCTCTCTTATAAAAAATTATCTGACATACGCCTTGGAAGTGTGATGTTATTTGCCCAAGATGCATAGCTAGTCATTGATAGAGGCAGCATTTGAAACTTGACTCTTCATCTGTATGTTAAACTGTCTATATCTCTACCTGTTGAACTTAATATTACATTGATAAAAAATAAATTTTCCAATACATTAGTGGAAATTAACAAAAAGAATATCAAAAGGTGTCACTGATTCTAAATAGTCAAATATGAATATAATTTTCATATTTTTACAGTAAGTTTTATAAAGTCAAATGTAGAATTATAGTATTAATTGGTACAGTAAGACAAGAGAAATGCTAGTTCAATAAACTCAAAGCTTTTTTAATATATATAAAGCTTTGAAACTATTCAATTATTTTATGTTAAGTTTCCTATAGCGCATCCTGCTACAAATATCAAACAGGCTTCTGGCCTGCGGGCATTCCATTGGCACAACTGTCACTGAAATTGCAAAGACTCATTTCTTTTAAATAGCAGTGGAATCATAACATCCGGTAAAATTATTCACTTGAAATGCCAACTCATGCTGAGCACTACAATTGCTTATTCAAAAAACAAAGACAATGAAGGAGGATAAGACTACTGAAAATTTCAATTTCACTATTAGTCTAAACGAATATTACAATTAAGGGTTAGTTAGTCTTTTCACTAAAAATTTTCATGTTCTAAATCATAGAGACGTATTTTTTTTTATGAGACTGAAACGGTTTGGGGAAAAGAGTAGAGGACTGGACTTTTAGTCAAAATGAAGTAAGTGGTAAACACATGCATTAAGAGTCTTCTCAAGCTAACACATATCAAAGACAGGTAAAGTATGGAAAAGGGAAACTTAAACGGTAATTGGCATAGCCACACTCAACGACAGGATAAACGTCTCCATACAAACTGAACAAAAACATTCCGGGATCTAATCTAATCCTGGAACTCAACCTCTGTAGAGGTGTTACTGTTATCTGCCATCAAGTTTCCCAGACTCATGGCAACCCCGTGCACAACGGAATAAAATGTTGAGGATCGGACCACTGAGAGCTGTTCAGCAGCAGAGCAACACACAATCCTCCACTGACAGATGATAGTGACTGTGCATGAGGTGCATTGAGTGATAATCAAACCCAGGTCTCCTGCATAAATGGTAAGAATTCTACCATTGAATCACCAATGCCTTCTTCTGTAGAGATAACCAAAAAACCAAACCCATTTCCATCAAGTCAATTCCGACTCATATGAACCCTATAGGATAGAGTTGAACTGGCCCATATGGTTTCCAAGGCTGTAAATCTTCACAGAAGTGGAAGCAGACTGCCACATCTTTCTCCTGCAGAGGGGTTGGTGGGTTTGAACTACCGACCTTTTGGTTAGCAGCCAAATGCTTAACCACTGCACCACCAGGGCTTCCTTCTGTAGGGATAAGGAGAATTAATAATGACCTTCCCCCCTATAGACACACACACACACACACACACACACACACACACACACCTGTCTTACACACATGCACACACCCTCTTAAAGCAGGGGGCTGGAATCAGGCTCCATGCTGTAGTCTGGGAGTTTGAGTGGGCCTAAAAGCTATGCTGATTACCTTGGGCCATGGGGTATATAAAGCTGTATACCTAGAGAGGCTGAAGAAAGCAAACATACCTGTGCAGCCAGACCTGGGCTAAGCTAGCTAGGTGCACAGGAACCTGTGATGTACTTAATAGAAGCAAAGGAAAGGCCTTAAGTACTGCTGGTTTAAGATCAACTTTTAAAATGGTGACAGTGAGGCAGGGAGAGGTGGGCTGAGATGCCAGGCAGAGTCTTCTTTAAAAATGCTAGACAAAAAGGGGTGAAGCTGTGCACTTCAAATTCCAAAACATATGAATAATAATATAAGCATACAAATAATACCTATATGCACCGCAGATATGTTCTCCGAATCTGTAGCCGTTTTATTATTGAAAATATAGTCAAATGGATCAATCCTTTCTTTACTTTGTGCTTTTTGAGTTTTGTTTCAGAAAGCTTTCCCTGCCCTACTCTAATGTTTTACATGCCAAAACAAACAAACCCAATGTTCCACATGAACTCTCTGAAGGAAGTTAAGAGTGAAAAACAAAATGGCCGAATGTCAAACTTTTAGTGGGGGCAAAGAAGACTTTTGGAGTTTTAAATGGGCCAGCAATTAGATAATCACTGCTGAAATTTTACAGAATATTCTCCCTTCAGGAAACAGCTGGCTGGCTGAAAGAATATAAAAAGCAAGAGTTTTCATCAGTCTTTTCATAGCATTTACCTTTTGGGATAATTTCAGCCTCTGTCTTCATTTTCTAATATAAAAACTCCCAAATAAACTACAGCTATTACGCATTTATCCTTTGTAAAAACAGCAATTGGCCCAGTGGTGTACAGAATTATTTTAAAAGAATTCTGTTTGTTGCAATTGCATTTTTGATCATGTTCCAAATGCTGGCTACAGACATAAAAATGAAATTTAGAGACTTGTTTCATTTTCTTTCTTTTTTGTTAATGTTATTGAACAAATAGGGAATGAATTTCAAAAATGCTACAAATATTTTGTAGCTATTAGAAGTACTATTCAGGTGAGCTTTAGAAGTATTTCTTTTATGAGTCTGATAATGATGATTTTGTTTGTTTTTGTCTCTTGACAGTGGTGTGTGTGGTTTTTTTTTTTTTTTTTTTTTTTGTGTTCTGTATGTGCTGGGCACACCTTTTCTCCACCTAGGTCCTTAGTGTATGTGGTGTGTAGAGGGCATGAAGCTAAACTGATACTGTCAGAACTTGAGCTGGATTTGGACTTTGTTTTCACTGTGGTTACCTTCAGTGCACTACTGGCTTAAATTTCCCTTACCTTTACTCTGTCCTTTGGGTGTGGACTATTTTCTCAAAAATTTTTCTCAGTGTTCCTGCACTACTCTCAAATTTTGACTTTCAAAATGAGCCTGTACCTCAGAGAGGGTCTCTGTCTATGTTTACTCCTCCCTCATTGGTAGACTGCTATTGCTTGTTAGTGGTGCATGCTAGCCTGATAGTATGTGGAACACTGGTTCTTTGCTTTGCTGATTCAACTTTAGTGTTGTTGTGTGCCATTGAGTCGATTCTGACTCATAGCTACCCTATAGTGCAGAGTAGAAGTGCCCCATAAGTTTTCCTAGACTGTAATGTTTAAGGGAGCTGATAGCCAGGTCTTTTCTCCCACGGAGCCACTGGTGGGATCCAACTGCAGACCTTTCGGTTAGCAGCCCTATGGTTAACCATTGCCACCAGGGCTTGTTTTCCTGCATCTTAGGAGTGAGACTTTTCTTAGTAATACTGCTCCTTCTCTAGTTGTAGTAGTCTTCGAATAGTCTCAGCCTGGCATGGTTCTTCTCCCAGCTGCAGTCAGTCTTACCCTGCGCCCTGGGGTTCACATATTGGTTGCAGGATTTTGTACATTTTTTATTGCAGCAGTTGTTTCTCTTAATCCAGCTTTCATTATGAAAGGAGTCTTGTGCAGCCCTGCTCCACACCTATAATTCTCATGAGAACCCACTAAAAAGTCCCTGGAGAAGAGTTTGCAAGTGATTATAAATTCTCCTTATGAATATAGTTCCTATGAGTTTTATAATCTTATACACTACTATCACAGATGTTGCCGTCAAGTTGATGCCAACTCATAGTGACCATATAGGACAGAGCAGAACTGCCCAATAGGGTTAAATTAGTTAAAATTTCTAATTGATTCATTATTCTTCATTTTTATGGTGCTCTGTCTTCTTTCTATGCTCATGTTCCAGGTGAATGAGAACCTGCAACCTGAACTTACTTGGAAATACCTTACTTTTCTTAGATTTCAGGCTAGTTGTTTGCCCTGTGATGGGGTCAGGAACAATTATGCTTTTGTAGATTACTTGACTTTTTCTTTATTAGGATGAGAATGATAGTCTTTCTAGATTTGTATATCACAAGTAAGACCCAAAAGTCCCCTATGTAGTAAATATTTTCTTTCTATTTTCTAACACTTATAAAATAGTCAAAATCTCCATTTAATATGTTTATCATCTTCAGTCATACCAAATCTTCAAATGTCAACAAGCAACATTAAGGATTGATGAGAATTTTCTAACTTCACAAGTTGCTCAAATCAGAAAGAAGCTTGACACTAAACTATAAGATTTAAACCACATGGAATTCATGCCTCACACCATACACAAAAACAAATTCAAAATTGATTGAGGACCTAAATGTGCAAACAAAAACCATAAAACTCTCAGAAGAAAAAGCAGGGGCAACACTGTCAGGCCTAGCTTTTAACAATGTGTTATCTAATATAATAACAAAAGCACAAGCAACAAAAGACAAAATAAATGGGACCTCGTTAAAAATTAAGGAAAAAAAAAAAAACCTTGTTCATCAAAAAACTTTACCAAAAAAGTAAAAAGACAAGCTACAGATTGAAAGAATGTCTTTGGAAACCATATAGCCTACAAGACTCTAATAACCAAAATATATATAAAATTTTGACAACAACAAAAAGACAGACAACCCAATCACAAAATAAGCAAAGGACTTGAACAGACGTTTCACCAAAGGGGACACTGAAAAGGCCACCAAACATATGGAAAGATGCTTAGTCATCAGAGAGATGCAAATCAAAACCACAATGAGATATCTTTTCACTCCCACTAGAATGGCTAAGAAAAAAAAATATTGAAAATAAAAAATATTGGCAAGGATGTGGGGAAACTGGAACTCTTATTCATAAATGGTACAGTCATGGAAAACAGTGTGGCAGTTTCTCAAAAATCTAAAAATAGAGCTACCATATGACCCAGCAATTCCACTCCTAGCTATATACCCCAAAGATTTGAAAGCAGAGACTCAAACTTATACACCAATGTTCACTGCAGCACTATTCACAATAGACAAAAGGTGGGAAACAACCTAAATTTCCATCAGTAGATGAATGGATAAACAAAATGTGGTACTTACATACTACGGAATACTACTCAGCCATGAAGAGAAATGAAGTCTTGATACGTGCTACAATATGGATGGGGCTGGAAGACATTCTGTTGAGTGAAATAAGTCAATAACAAAAGGACAAATATTGTATAACCTCATTTATATAAAAAGACAAGAAAAAGAAAATGTAGAGAGAACAAAGTTTATTAGTGATTACCAGGGGTGGAAAGGAGGAAGAAAGGGAGGAGTTAATGGTGATGGAAATATCACATTGATTAAGGGTAGGGCTGCACAGCTGATTATTGTAATTGCTGTCAGTAAGTTGTACACCTGTAAAAAGCTGAACTGGCAAAAGTTGTGTTAGATATGTTTACAACAATGACAAAAAAAAAAAAAAAAAAAGAGTAGCTTCTGAGGCTGCTTATGTACAACCAAAAACCTCATGGGATTTGGTTCTTTGGTTTGGAGGTTTAGGGTCATGGGTTCATGGGAGATCCCAGTTAATTGGCCTAATAATATGTTTAGTACTTCTATTCTATCCTCTAGTTCCTTGTGCAGTACCTGAGGTCTTAAAAGCTTGCAAGTGGTCTTCCAACGCACAGCGATTGGTCTCTATTCACCTGAAGCAGAGGAAGAAGGAGGGTCAGGAGCAGGAGGAGGATATGGAATGTACAGTCAATTACTTCCAAGAATAACTGCCTCCTTTGCAATGAGACCAGAAGAACTGGATGGTGCCTGGCTACCATTACTGAACATTTTGATCAAAGATTCTATAGAAGAATCCTGATCAAAAGGGGAAAAATGTAGAACAGGATTTCAAATTCTCTTGGACTTCAGACTTTCTGGATCCATGGGGGCTGGATGAACCCCTGAAACTATTGCCCTGAGATAATCTTTAAAATTTAGAGCAAAAATTTCCCTTGAAATCTTCTTAAAACCAAGAAATAGATTACCCTAACTAGTAAAAAAAGTCTTCCTTGAGCATTATGCTCTTATAAGAACTATGTATATGGGACCAAATTTATAATAACAACTCAAAAGATTAGATTGGAACCTTAGAGGGCAATGAGTTTATGTTAATGGAGGAGGAACAATTTGAAAAATGAGGGTGAGAATGTTTGCACAACTCAAAGAATATAATCAATGTCACCAAAGGGTACATGTAGAAACTGATAAATTGGTGTTTGTTTTGCTGTGTATATTCTCAACAACAACAAAACAAATAAAATTTTTAAAAAAGAAAGGCAAAAAATAAAAAAACGATTTAAAATGCATGGTTTTGTATCTCTGGTTTATAAAAAGTATTTTTGGTCTTTACTTATTATGCTCACAATTACACTTTATTTCCTTAGTTCAGTTTCCACAAAGGCAGCTCAGGTACATTCTCCAACATGAAGTAAAGTTTGTGTTTTTGTTTTTAATATTATAAAGTATTTCTTTCCCCTCCACCCCCCCAAAATAACAGCTGATTGGTGGTCACCTTGAGCCTTATGCAGAATTCGTAGGACTGTATAGGCTATATAGAGTCACAATTTTTTTTATCACTCAGCTTCACAAGTGGTACTTAAAGCTAGGAACAATTTTAAATCTTCTTTATGTTAATAAAAACAAAGCACATTTTGTAAATCAGTTGTTAATTTCCCTTGGTATGCAATTATATTAACCATGTTATTACAATAAACCTTGTTTTATTACATTATTACTAGTAATGAAAGTACATCAATTTTCAAGAATTAACCTTTTCTGTTTAAAGTGTTACAACACTTTACTTCATTAATGGATTTGGATTATATGGGGAAACATTCTCTAAAACTAGCCTCAGCTGTGTATTAAATATGAGAATTTTAAAATAAAACTCCAAGACTGAGAAGAATTTGCCGTAATTTCAGTCTGTCATTTTCTCTGAAAAAAAAAAAAAAAAGCAGGGAAAAAAAATGGCCTATTTCTAAATATTTGGAGAAAAAATGTTGGACCATACCTTTATCAATCTTCTCAGGTGATGCATTTAAGCTGGAATCTGGCTTAAAGGGCTGAGTATTCATACACGTTACCTGTATGCATAGGCGGTAATAAAGAAAAAATTAAACTCCTCATTCTTAAGTGCACTGTTGGTGAATTCAATATAGCTTCATGGCATGAGATCTATTAAATTTATTTTTCCTGTAACAGTCACATATTCAAGTACAAAGCTCCCATTGATATCAGAAGAAATTAGATATGTTAATAAAGTAAATCAATGACATATTAAAAATAGGAATTTTATTTTTAAAATATTATATCTACTGTTTACAGTGTGAAAAAAATAACATCTAGCCCAATAGACATAATTTTATTTCTATCTTTTTGTTCACCAAGTTATCATCAACTGGTATTTACTGCCCAATAATGAATCAGTAGCACTTTTCTAAAGCCACTTAACTTGTCAAGGTGTCCTTCCTTAATTAATTAATCAATTCTTATATGCAGTCATTCGTTCATAAAACTAATGCGGACAGAAAAATTAGTAATTTATAGTTCATTGACTTAAGGAAATCACAGTCAAGCAGAGGGGGCCCACATGTAAGTGACTAGTTGTAAAATAGAGCTTTACGTGATAACCAAGTATGTACAAGTCTTGTCTTTCTGTCCTGGTTAATCTAGTTGGAGAAATAAAACTAACAAAGAAATTATCTGAGAACACTTAAGGGTGATACTATACTTTATTAAAGAAAACAAAAATCCTCACAACTGGACCAATAAGCAACATAACGATAAACAGAGAAAAGATTGAAGTTGTCAAGGATTTCATTTTGCTTGAATCCAAAATCAGCACCCATGGAAGCAGCAGTTAAGAAATCAAAGGATGCATTGCATTGGGGAAATCTGCTGCAGAAGACCTCTTCAAAATGCTGAAAAGCAAAGATGTCACTTTGAGGACTAAGGTGTGCCTTACCCAAGCCATGATGTTTTCAATCACCTCATATGCCTGTGAAAGCTGGACAATGAATAAGTTAAGACCAAAGAAGAATTGACACCTTTGAATTGTAGCGTGGGAGAAGAATACTGAATATACCATAGACTGGCAAAAGAATGAACAAATCTGTCTTGGAAGAAGTACAACCAGAATTCTCCTTAGAAGAGAGGATGGCGAGACTTTGTCTCACATACTTTGGACATGTTATCAGGAGGGATCAGTCCCTAGAGAAGGACATCATGCTTCATAAAGTAGAGGGTCAGCCAAAAAGAGGAAGACCCTGAAAGAGATGGATTGGCACAGTGGCTACAAGGATGGGCTCACGAGGATGGTGCAGGACAGGGCAATGTTTCGTTCTGTTGTACACAGGGTCACTATGAATAGGAACTGACTCTATGGCACCTAACAACAATAACATACTTTATTAAAAGAAAGATGGCGAAAGATGACTTTCCCTCCCTTGTGGAAAAAGAAAAGCTTTAGAAACTGACAGACTGGAGTTTGAATCCTGGCTCTGAGGTTTACTTGTGATATAATCTCCCTGTATCTTCATGTTCGTGTATAAAATAATGTGATATAAGGTTGTTTTCAGGCCTGAGTAAGATACCATGAATATTCTAGCACTGTGATCCATAATTATTGCTCCTCTGCTCCTCTGCAGACCTTCTCCCTGACTGTTAAGTACAATTATATTAAAACAAGTAAGACATTGGGGAGGAGGGAAGTACTGAAAAGGATAACAAACTTTAAAAAAGTCTTGATAAACATGTGGATTTGAATTTTTTTATTGATGCTCAGTTAGGCTTTTGATTAATAAAGGAGAAAACATGATTGCTGAAGTTCTGGGACAAAAGTGTAATAAAGACTCTGGCACTGAAAGTAGAAATAAGCCAATTGTCTTGGGGGTGCGGTGAGAAGAAGCACACGAATGTAGTAAAATTTTATATTGAAAAAGAATAGAAAGTTAATTTGAATGCCAGGAAATAGCTTTGTGACAAGTACTGGGGCAATCAGGAGTTGCAATAGGCTCATGAATAAGGAATAAAAAATTAAAGGGGAAATTATAGGGTAGAATGGATTTGAAGAAGGACCTGACAGAAGACGATGATGGTGATGTATGATTGAGATAATGCAGACCTGGTTTGATGTGACGATAATGGGAAGGGAAAAGCAGGGAAAAAAATCAGAAATAATGTAATATATGTACATTTTGGGAACAGGAGATGAGAAAAAGAAGAAAGTTCAGAATAATCCAACTCTATAATATGAGAGATTATAAAATTGGTATTAGTATTAGAAATAAATACTGGATCAAGGATGTCATGTTAAGGAAACAGATGATGAGTTCAGACTCAGCAGGCTGAGTTTGAGTTTATAGTGGAGTATGCACATAAGCATGTTATATATAAATTCCATAGTTTTTCTGTGTACCTCTATTTTATTTGGTACACTCTAAGAGAATGACTGAGGTTAGATCTGAAGGAACGGTATTTGCAAATTTCTTTACTTCATTTTACTCATGTATCAGCTATAAGTGAATATTGAATATGGATAAACAAAAAGAATAACAACGATGTCAAAAGGGATAGTAGCAAGAAATTAAAAATAATTTCTTATACTTGCAGTATACATGAAGCAGAATAGTGTTATTTGAAGATGGACTTAGATCCTTACAAACGTATGTTATAATCACTAGGGAACTATCTTTATTCACAGATGACATGATTTTCTACATAGAGAATGTCAAAGAATAGACCAAAAATCTCTTGGGAAATATGAGTCCCTAGTTGGTTCTGATGGTTAACATGTTCAGCAGCTAACTGAAAGGTTGGAGATTTGAGTCTATCCAGAAATACCTTGGAAGAAAGACCTGGCAATCTACCAATCTACTTTTGAAAAAAATCAGCCATTGAAAACCCTATGGAGCATCGTTCTACTCTGATGCACATAGGGTCACCATGACTTCAAATCAACTAAGCAGCAACGTTTTTTTTTTTTTTTAAAGCCATTGTTCACTGTCTTACTCTTGTTTAGGACCCAGACTCTGGGAAGTTATATATTATAGATTTCTGTCCAGTAGAAAAGATAAACTTTAAAGTTATGATTTCATTGTCCAGTAGGACATTAAGTAGTTATTATCTATTATCAAATTTATTTCAGCATTTTCTCACTGTCTTATAAATCTCCATTTCTTTCTTTTTTTTTTTTTTTTTTGGTAGTGGCATCTCAATGTAGTTTTTTTAAAACTTTTTTTATTGTACTTTAGATGAAGGTTTACAGAACAAATATTTCTCACTAAGCATTTAGTACAAATATTGTTTTATGACATTGTCAACATGTCAACACTCTCCCTTCCCTTCTTGAACTTGGGTTCCCTATTACCAGATTTACTGTCCCCTCCTGCCTTCTAGTCCTTGTCTTGGTCTGTTGTGCCCCATTAGTCTCGTTTTGCTTTAAGAGCCTGTCTAGTCTTTGGCTGAAGGGTGCACCTTGGGATTGACTTTATTACTGAGCTGAAAGGGTATCCGGGGGCCATACTCTCAGAGTTTCTCCAGTCTCGGTCAGGCCAGTAACTCTGGTCTTTTTTTGGGAGTTAGAATTTTGTTCTACAATTTCTCCAGCTCTGTCTGGGACTCTCTGTTGTGATCCCTGTCAGAGCAGTCAGTAGTGGTAGCCAGGCACCATCTGGTTGTACTGGACTCAGTCTGGTGGAGGCCGTGGTAGTTGTGGTCCATTAGTCCTATGGACTAATCTTTCCCTTGTATCTTGTTTTCTTCATTCTCCCTTGCTCCCGAGGGGGTGAGACCAGTGGAATATCTTAGATGGCTGCTCACAGGCTTTTAAGACGCCAGATGCTACTCACCAAGATAGAATGTAAAACGTTGTCTTTATGAACTGTGTTATGCCAATTGAGCTAGATGTTCCCTGAGACCATGGTCCCCACAGCCCTCAGCCCAGCAATTCAGTCCCTCAGGAATTTGAATGTGTCTCTGGAGCTTCCATGACCTTGCCTTGTACAAGATCTGTTGGTTTCTCCAGTATTGTGTACTGTCTTACCCTTCATCAAAGTTACCGATTATCTATTGTCTATTTAGTGTTTCCTCTCCGAACCCCCCTCCCTTGTAACCATCAAAGATTGTTTCTTTTTGTCTGCAAATCTTTTCATGAGTTTTTACAGTAGTGGTCTCATACAAATTTGTCCTTCTGTGATTGATTTATTTAACTCAGCGTAATGCCCTCCCGATTCATCCATGTTATGAGATGCTTTGCAAATTCATCATTGTGGGTAAGTACCATAGTTTGTTTATCCCTTCAACTGTTGATGGGCATCTAGGTTGTTTCCATCTTTTTGCTATTGTGAACAATGCTGCAATGAACATGAGTACACGTATGTCTGTTTGCGTGATGGCTCTTACTTCTCTAGGACATAATCCTAGGAGTGGGATTGCTGGATCATATGGTATTTCTACTTTTGGATTTCTAAGGAAGCGCCATATCATTTTCCAAAATGGTTGCATCATTTTGCATTCCCACCAGCAGTGCATAAGAGTTACAATCTCACCCCAGCCTCTCTAACATTTGTTATTTGCAGCTTTTTTGATTTATGCCGGTAATGCTGGAGTGAGACGGTATCTCATTGTGGTTTTAATTTGCATTTCTCTAATGGCTAGTGATTACAAGCATTTCCTCATGTGTCTATTGGAAACTTGAAAGTCTTCTGTAGTGAAGTGTCTATTCAACTCCTTTGCCCACTTTTTAATTGGATTATTTGTCTTTTTGTTGTAGACGTGATGGATTTTCTGGTAGATTTTGAAGATCAGACCTTTATCTGATTTTTAATGTCCAAAATTTTTTTCCCAGTCTGTAGGTTCTCATTTAACTCTTTTGATGAAGTCTTTTGATGAGCATAAACGTTTAATTTTTAGAAGATCCCAGTAATCTAGCTTATCTTCTGGAGTTTGTATGCTGTTGGTTATGGTTGGTATCCTGTTAATGCTAAGTATTAGGGCCTCTATTGTTGATCCCATCTTTTCTTCTATGAACTTTATAGTTTGTGGCTTTCTATTTAGGTCTTTGATCCATTTTGAATTAGTTTTTGTATATGGTGTGAGTTATGGGTCCTGTTTCATTTTTTTGCAGATGGACATTCAGTTTTGCCAGCACTATTTGTTAAAAAGACTGTCTGTTCCCTATTTGATGGACTTTTGGGCCCTTGGCGAAGATCAGGTGACAGTAGGTGGGTGGATTTACATCTGAGTTCTCAATTCTGTTCCATTGGTCAATGTATCTGTCATTGTACCAGTACCAGGCTGGTTTGACTACCATAGCTGTGTTGTAGTTTCTGAGGAAGGTAGTGCAAATCCTCTTACTTTATTCTTCTTTTTAATAGTGCTTTACTTATCCTGGACTTCTTCCCTTTCCATATAAAGTTAATGATTAGTTTTTCCATCTCTTTAAAGAATGTTGTTGGCATTTGGGTTGGGATTGCATTGTATTTGTAAATTGCTTTGGGTAGAATTGTCATTGTCACAGTGTTGAATCTATCTATCCATGAGCATGGTATGTTTTTCCATTTATGTAGAACCCTTTGGGTTTCTTGCACTACTGTTTTGTATTTTTCTTTCTATAGGTATTTTATATCCCTGGTTAGATTTATTCCTAAGTATTTCATTTTTTTTAGGGGCTATTATAAATGGTATTGTTTTCCTGATTTCCTTTTCATTGTTCTCTTTGTTGGTGTATAGGAATCCAACTGATTTTTATATGTTTTTCCTGTATCCTGCTACTCTGGTGAATCTTTCTATTAGTTCCAGTAGTTTTCTTCTGGAGTCTTTAGTATTTTCTATGTATAGTACCATATTATCCCCAAATAGGGACAGTTTAATTTCTTCATTACCTGTTTGAATGCCCTTTATTTCTTTTTCTTGCTTGATTGCTCTAGCTACGACTTCTAGCATAATGTTAAATAGGAGTGATGATAAAGGATACCTTTGTCTTATTCCTGTTCTCAAGGGGAATATTTTCTCTATCTAGAATGATGTTGGCCATTAGATTTGTAGAGATGCCTTTTATTATGTTGAGAAATTTCTGTTCTATACTTATTTAATTGAGAATGTTTACCAAAAAACGGTGTGGAACTTTGTCAAAGGCTTATTCTGAGTCAATTGAGATGATCATGTGATTCCTTCCTTTTATTTCTGTGGTGGAGTATGTTGATTGATTTTCTAATGTTGAATCATTCTTGCATAGCTGGTATGAATCGTACTTGGTGTGGTGTATTATTTTTCTGAAATGATGCTGTATTCCATTGTCTAGAATTTTGTTGAGAATTTTTGCATCTATCTTCATGAGAGATATTGGTCTGTAAATTTCTTTTTTTGTACTATCTTTACCTGGCTTTGGTATCAGGGTTATGCTAGCTTCATAGAATTAATTTGGAAGTGTCACTTCCTTTTCTATGTTCTGAAATAGTTTGAGTAGTACTGGAGTAAGCTCTTCTCTGAATGTTTGTCAGAATTCTTCAGTGAAGCCATCTGGGCCAGGGCTTTTTCTGTTGGGAGTTTTTTTTTTTTTTTTTTTTTAAATTACCTTTTCAATCTCTTGTCTTGTTATGGGTCTGTTCATATTTTCAACATCACTTTGTGGTAGTTTGGGTAAGTAGTGTGTTTCTAGAAATTTATCCATTTCCTCTAGGTTTTCAAATTTGTTGGAGTATAGTTTTTCATAATACTCTTATGATCCTTTTTATTTCAGTTGGGTCTGATGTAATGTACCCCCTTTCATTTTCTATTTGGATTATTTGCATCCTCTCCTCTTTTTCTTTTGTCAGTCTGGCCAGTGGTTTGTCGATTTTGTTGACCCTTTCAAAGAAGTGACTTTTAGTTTTGTTGATTTTTTCTATTGTTTTTCTATTCTCTATTTTATTTATTTCTGCTCTGATATTTATTATTTCCTGTCTTCTGTTGGCTGTGGGCATTTTTTTTTTTTGTTGTTGTTGTTCTCTTTCTATTTGTTCGAGTTCTGTAGTTAATGTTTTAATTCTGTCCCTTTTCTTTTTTGATATGTGCATCTATTGCTATAAATTGTCCTCTAAGGACTGCCTTTGCTGTGTTCCAAAGATTTTAGTATGATGTGTTTCCATTCTCTTTTGATTCTAGGAAGTTTTCAATTCCATCTCTGATATCTTCTATTAACCAGTAGTTTGTAAGCAGGATGTTATGCAGTTTCCATGCACTGTTTTTTTTTTTTTTTCCTTGCTCTTCCTGTTGTTAATTTCCACTGTGATAGCGTTGTGGTCAGAGAAGATACATTGTATTATCTGAATATTTTGGATTTTGTTTAGAGTTGCTCTCTGGCCTATGTTGTGGTCTATTCTGGAGAATGTTGCATGTGCATTGAAAAAGAATGTGTGCTTTACAGCTGTTGGATGGGGTGTTCTATATATGTCTATGAGGTCAAGTTGGCTGATTGTGCCCTTTAGGTCTTCTATATCTTTGTTGAGTTTCTTTCTAGATGTTAGGACCTTTACCGAGAGTGGTGTGTTGAAGTCTCCTACTATTATTGTGGAACTGTCAATTTCTCTTTTCAGGGCTGTTAGAGTTTGTTTTATATACTTTGGAGCCCTGTCATTGGTTGCGTAGATGTTTATTATAGTTATGTCTTCATGCTGGATCATCCCTTTAATCATTATATACTGCCCTTCTTTGTCTTTTATGGTGGATTTTGTTTTAAAGTCTATTTTATCTAAGATTAGTATTGTCACTCCTGCTCTTTTTTGGTAGCTGTTTGCTTGATATATTTTTTTATATTCTTTGATTTTTAATAAATTTACATCTTTGTTTCTAAGGTGTGTCTCTTGTAGAAAGCATACTAATGGATCCTTTTTTTATCCTTTCTATCTCTTTATGGGTGTAGATAGGTCATTTTAAATTCAGTGTAATTATTGATAAATGTGAGTTTATTGCTATCATTTTGTAGTGCATTTTTTTTCTGGTGCTGACATTTCCTTTATTCCTCTTACTCTCCTGCGCTGAATTCCTTTTTTTGTGGATTTTTTTCATTTCTTCTATTTTTACTGATTTTGTTTTTAATGAGATGTTTTGCTTTTTGTCTTTATTTTGATAAGTAGGTTTATTAACTTTCTTTGTGATTACCTTGAAATTTACCTTTATCTTCCTGGTTTGAACCAGTCTATTATTACTTTGTATCACCTTGCCTTCCTTTCTATTAGAAGGTTCTATACTTACACCATTTATTCCCTCTTTTATTGTTCTAATGCTGTTGTCATTTACAGATTAACCTCTCTGGTTTCCTGTTGTAATTCTTTTGATTTTGGATAGTCCTTGAAAGTTCATTTCCCAGGTTGGTATCTGCCTTGTACAATCTTGTGTCCTAGATTCAGCCTGTGATCTGATGTTGTTTGTTCTCAGACCAAAGGACTCCCTTTAATGATTCTTGTAAATTTGGTTGGGTTTTTACATAGCCCCTTAATTTCTGTTTATCTGGAAATGACCTAATTTCACCATCATATTTGAAAGAGAATTGTGCAGGATATATTATTCTTGGCAGGCAATTTTTTTCTTTCAATTTCATCCCATTGCCTTCTTGCACGCACATTTTATACAATATAATCTCAGCTTGGTCTTATTATTTCTCCTCTGTATGTGACTTTTTGTTTTTCTCAAGCTGTTCTAAGGATTCTTTCTTTGTCTTTGGTTTTAGCAAGTGTGAGTATGATATGCCTTTCTGATTTTCTTTTGGGGTCTATCCTATATGGGGTTCATTGAGCTTCTTGGATGGCCAGTTTTTCATCTTTCATGATATTGGGGAAGTTTTCTGTCAGCAGTTCTTCAATGATCTTCTCTGTGTTTTCTATCTTCTCCCACGGTTCTGGAACTCCGATCACTTGCAAATTTTTGCTTTTGCTCGTATCCCACATAATTCTCAGGGTTTGTTCATTCTTCTTCATTCTTTCTTCTGATTTTTCCTCAGACTTGTATCCAAATGTATGTCTTCAATTTCGCTGATCCTGTCTTCCATAGTTTCACACCTGCTCCTCAGCCCTTCTATGACACTGTCCATTTCTGAAATTGTGTGTATTTTTGGATTTCTAATTGTAGTTTTTATATAATTTCTAGTTGTGAATTTATTTTAGCATTTGTTCATGTATTATTTTCTTCAATTCTTCCATTTTTTTGTCTGTATTTTCCATGAATTTGTCTGCCTTTTCTATGAGTTTGTCTAGTTTTTCCTCATTTTTACCTGCTTTTTCTTCAACTCTTGGATAATTCTGAATATTAGATATTTGAATTCCCTATCAGGTAGTTCTAGTGCATTTTCATCTACTGGAAAGTCATCTGGTGTTTTATTTTGGATGTCTACTGGAACCATCTTGTCCTGTTTTTCTGTATGTTTTGATATTGTCTGATGTCTTCGGGACATTCAGTTGTTATTTTCCTCGTTTATTGATTGCGGATTTGTCTGTTTCATCCTGATTTTTTGTTTCATTTGGTTATGTCTGAGCAGGCTGGCTGTGCATTCTTTGTTGTTTGGTCGTCTGTGCGCATGATATTTTTCACCTCCTTGTCCAGTGGGCAGGGTCAGTCACTCAGCTGTGGTGCAGCAGGGCAGATCCAACTTCAGGGAAGTTGCTGAGATGGATTGTTTCTGGCACATGGTAATGCCAACAGGGTGGTCTGGGAATCAGTGGAGGGCAGCTTCCAGTAGGGCATGCCTGTGATACTTGGGGGTGTGATATTCAGTGCATGGTGCAGGAAGGCAGGAAGGGTAGGTTATATTGAAGTGTGTGGAGCTAAGATGGTTATGGGAAAGAAGAGAGAGCAGAGAGAGAAACAGGAGACAAAAACAAGCAAGCAAACAAACAAAAAAAAGAGTGCTATGGGAGCTTACTGTTGAAGTGGAGAGATGAGAAAATGAGAAATGGAGAAAAAGAAAGTGGAAAAGAAAAAGAAAACAGTTAAAAGAAAAAAATAAAGAAATAGAAAAAAAGAAAAGTAAAGCCCTCAGGGATCTCACTGGTGCAGGTGCGAAGAGCGGGAAAGTGGCTCCCAGGCTGCCCGGTACAGCCCGGCTAGAAGGTTTAGAGGTGTCACACAGCACCAGGTATTCAGGAGATAGGAAGGGAAGGTAAATATAGAGAAACAAGAAACTGAGAAATAAAGAATTACAAAAAGAAGAAAAAAGAAATGCCACCAGGGATCCCACTGTGCAGCTGTTCAGAATGTGCAAGTAGCTCCCAAGCCATGCAGTACAGCCAGACTAGAAGGGCCTCCCAAGCTGATAAAAGAAAAAGAAAAGAAACAAATAAATAAAACAGAACAAATCAAAAAAGAAAAAGCCTCAGGGAGCCCACCAGGTTGGGGATGCAGGCCAGGAAGCAGTTCCATAGTTGAGTGGCATTTTGAAGTCTTTTTTTTTTTTCAAATTAAATTTTTTTATTGTACTTTAGATGAAGGTTTACAGAACAAATAGTCTCTCATTAAACAGTCAGTACACATATTGTTTTATGACATTGTTTAGTAACCCCATGACGTGTCAACACTCTCTTATCGACCTTGGAGGACCTTTGTTTTTTTGGTGAAAATATTCATAGCTAAAGTTACACCCTTTCAAAAGTTTCTACATGTACAATTCAGTGACATTGATTACATTCTTCCAGGTGTGCTGCTACTGTCACTATCCTTTTCCAAATTATTCCATCACCATTATCTTCAACACACGGTCTCCTAGGCTTCCCATCAAACCTTCGAGTTGCTGTTGTCAATTTGTTCTCACGTAGATAATTCTTTCTTTTTTTGTACCGTACATGAACGTTTACAAAACAAATAGTTTCTCATTAAACACTACAAATATTGCCCTATGACAATGATTAACAACCCCACAACATGTCAACACTGTCCCTTCTCAAATTTGGGTTCCTTATCACCAGCTTTCCTGTCTCCTCCTGCGATCTAGTTCTTGTCCCTGGAACGCTGTGCCTCATTAGTCCTGTTTTGTTTTATGGGGTTGTCCAATCTCTGGCTGAATGGTGAACCTCAGGAGAGCTTTACCACTGAGCTAAAAGGGTGTCCAGGCATCATACTCTCATGGTTTCTCCAGTCTGTCAGGCCAGTAAATCTGGTCTTCTTTTGTGTGGTTAGAACTTTGTTCTACATCCTTTTCCAGCTCTGTCCAGGACCCTCTTTTGTGATCCCGGACAAAGCAGTCAGTGGTGCTAGCTGGGCACCATTTGGCTGTATTGGACTCAGTCTGGTGGAGTCCATGGTAGCTGTGATCCACCAGTCTTTTAGACCAATCTTTTCCTTGTATCCTGTTCTCTTCATTCTCCCCTGCTCCCAAAGGGGTGATACCAGTGAAGTATCTCAGATGGCTGCTCACAGGATTTTAAGACCCCAGACAGTACTCACCAAGGTAGAATGTAGAACACTGTCCTTATAAATAGTGTTATGCCAGTTCAGTTAGATGATCCCCAAGAACATGGTCCCCACAGCCCTCTGTCCAGCAATTCAGTTCCTCAGGGAGTTTGGATGTGTCTGTGGAGCTTCCATGACCTTTCCTTGTACGAGTTGTGCTGGCTTCCCCAGTATTGTGTACTGTATTACCCTTCACCAAAGATACCACTTATCTATTGCCTGTTTAGTTCCCCCCACACCCCTCCCATCCCTTGTAACCAACAAAGATTGTTTCTTTTTTGTGTGTAAAATTTTACATGAGTTTTTACAGAAGAGGTCTCATACAATGTTTCTCCTTTTGTGATTGACTTATTTCCCTCAGCATAATGTTCTCTAGTTTCATCCATGTTATGAGATGCTTCACAGATTCATCATTGTTCTTTATTGTTGCATAATACTCCATTGTGTGTATGTGCCATAGTTTGTTTATCCATTCATCTGTTGATGGGCATCTAGGTTGTTTCCATTTTTTGCTATTGTGAACAATGCTGCAATGAATATGGGTGTGCATATGTCTATTCGTGTGATGACTGTTATTTCTCTAGAATGTATTCCTAGGAGTGGGATTACTGGATTGTATGGTATTGCTATTTCTAGCTTTCTAAGAAGTGCCATATCATTTTCCAAAATGGTTGTATCATTTTGCATTACCACCAGCAGTGCATAAGAGTTCTGATCTCCCTGCAGCCTCTCCAACATTTATTATTTCCACTGTTTTTGATTCGTGACATTAATGCTGGAGTGAGATGGTATCTCATTGTGGTTTTAATTTGCATTTGTTTAATGGCTAGTAAACCCGAGGATTCCCTCATGTGTCTGTTGGCCGCTTGAATGTCTTCTTTGGTGAAGTGTCTTTTCATTTTCTTTGCCCATTTTTTAATAGGATTATTTGTCTTTTTGTTGTAGAGGTTGTCATGGATTGAGTTGTGTCCCCGAAAAATATCTGTCAGGTTGGCTGGGTTATGATTCCCAGTGTTGTATGATTGTGTAATCTGATGTGATTTCCTTATGTGTTGTAAACTCTATCACTATAATGAGATTATATGTGATCTCTTTATGTGTTGTAAATTCTATCACTGTGATGAGGTTACACTGATGAGGTTGACAAGATTAGATAGTTCTTAATGCAATCTCTTTTGAAATATAAAAGAAAGAAGCAAGCAGAGACACATAAGAACCTCATAACACCAAGAAAGCAGGGCTGGGAGTGGAGCACATCCTTTGGACTTGAGGTTCCTGAGCTGAGATGCTCCTCGACCAGAGGAAGACTGACACATCACAAGGACCTTCCTCCAGAGATGACAGAGAAAGAAAGCCTTCTCCTGGAGCTGATGCCCTGAATTTGGACTTGTAGCCTACTTTGAGAGAATAAATTTCTCTTGTTAAAATCCATCCACTTGTGGTATTTCTGTGAGAGCAGCACTAGGTGACTAAGACAGAGTTGTTGGATTTTCTTATACATTTTAGAGATTACACCTGTGTCTGATTTGTAATGTCCAAAAATTTTTTCCCAGTCTGTAGGTTCTCTTTTTACTATTTTGGTGAATTCTTTTGATGAGCATAAATGTTTAATTTTTAGAAGATGCCAGTAATGCAGTTTATCTTCTGGAGTTTGTGTGTTGTCAGTTATGGTTTGTATCCTGTTAATGCAATGCATTAGGGCCTCTAGCATTGATCCTATTTTTTCTTTTATGAACTTTATAGTTTTGGGCTTCATATTTAGGTCTTTGATCCATTTTGAATTAGTTTTTGTGTATGGTGTGAGGTATGGGTCCTGTTTGCTTTTTTTTTGCAGATGGACATCCAGTTTTGCCAGCACCGTGTGTTAAAAAGACTGTCTTTTCCCCATTTGATGGACTTTGGGCCCTTGTCGAAGATCAGGTGACCGTATATTAATGGATTTACATCTGAGTTCTCAATTCTGTTCCGTTGGGCAATGTACCTGTCATTGTAAGAGTGCCAGACTGTTTTGACTACCAGAGCAATATAGTAGGTTCTGAGGTCAGGTAGTGTGAGTCCTACTTTCTTCTTCAGTAGAGCTTTACTTATCAGGGGCTTCTTCGCTTTCCATATAAAGTTAATGATTGGTTTTTTCCATCTCTTTAAAGAGTGGTTGGTATTTGGATCAGGATTACATTGTCTTTGTAAATTGCTTTGGGTAGAATTGTCATTTTCACTATGTTCAGTCTACCTATCCATGCGCATGTTATGTTTTTCCATTTATGTAGATCCCTTTGGATTTCTTGCACTAGTGTTTTGTAATTTTCTTTACATAAGTCTTTTACATTCCTGGTTAGATTTATTCCTAAGTGTTTTATTTTTTTTAGGGGCTATAATAAATGGTATTGTTTTCCTGATTTCCTTTTCATCATTCTCTTTATTGGTGTATAGGAATCCAACTGATTTTTATATGTTTTTCTTGCATCCTGCTACTCTTCTGAATGTTTCTATTAGTCCCAGTAGTTTTCTTCTGGAGTCTTTAGGGTTTTCTATGTATAGTAGCATATCATCTGCAAACAGGGGCAGTTCAACTTCTTCATTACCAGTTTGGATGCCCTTTTTTTTTTTTTTTTTTTTTTGTTTTCTTGACTTATTTCTCTAGCTAGGACTTCCAGCACAATGTTAAATAGGAGTGGAGATAAAAGGCATCCTGCCTTGTTCTTGCTCTCAAGGGGAATGTTTTCAGCCTCTCTCCATTAAGAATGATGTTGGCTGTTGGTTTTGCATAGATGCCCTTTATTATGTTGAGAAATTTCCCTTCTATACCTATTTTATTGAGAGTTTTTATCAAGAATGGGTGTTGGACTTTGTCAAATGCCATTTCTGAGTCAATTGAGATAATCATGTGATTCTTTTCTTTCCTTTTATTTATGTGGTGGATTACGTGGATTGATTTTTCTAAAGTTGAACCATCCTTGCATAGCTGGTATGAATCCTACTTGGTCGTGGAATTTTTTTTTTTTTTTTAATATGATGCTGTATTCTATTGACTCGAATTTTAATGAGAATTTTTGCATCTATATTCATGAGAGATATTGGTTTGTAATTTTCTTTTTTTTGAGGCATCTTTGCCTGGTTTTGATATCAGGTTTATGGTGGCTTAATAGAATGAATTCAAAGGTGTTGCTTCCTTTATATGTTCTGAAATAGATTCATTAGTACTTGTATAAGCTCTTCTCTGAATGTTTGGTAGAATTCTTCAGAGAAGCCATCTGGGACAGGGCTTTTTTTTTGTTGGGAGTTTTTTTTATTACCTTTTTTATCTCTTCTCTTGTTACTGGTCAGTTCAGATTTTCAACATCACTTTGTGGTAGTTTGGGGAGGTAGTGTGTTTCTAGATATTTATCTATTTCCTCTAGGTTTTCAAATTTGCTGGAGTATACTTTTTCATAATACTCTCATGATCCTTTTTATTTCAGTTGGTCTATTGTAATATCCCACATTTAGTTCCTTTATTTGGATTATTTGCATTCTCTCCTGTTTTTCTTTTGTCAGTCTGGCCAGTGGTTTGTCAATTTTGTTGGTCCTTTCAAAGAACCAACTTCTGGCTTTATTGATTCTTTCTATTGTTTTTCTATTCTCTATTGCATTTATTTCTGCTCTGATCTTTATTATTTCCTTTCTTCTAGTGGCTGTGGGCTTTTTTTGCTGTTCTCTTTCTATTTGTTTGAGTTCTATAGTTAATGTTTTGATTTTGTCCCTTTCTTCTTTTTTGATGTGTGCATCTATTGCTATAAATTGTCCTCTGAGGACTGCCTTTGCTGTGTCCAGAAGGTTTTGATATGATGTGTTTACATTCTCGTTTGCTCTAGGAATTTTTTGATCCATCTCTGATTTCCTCTATTACTCAGTGATGTGTAAACAAGGTGTTATTCAGTTTACATTTAATCGATTTTTCTCGCTTCTCTTCCTGTTGTTAATTTCTACCTTGATGGGGTTGTGGTCAGAGAAGATACTTTGTATTATCTCAAAGTTTTGGATCTTGTTGAGGATTCCTCTGTGGCCTAAGATGTGGTCTATTCTGGACAACATTCCATGTGCATTGGAAAGGAATGTGTACTTTGCAGCTGTTGGATGGAGTGTTCTATATATGTCTATGAGGTCAAGTTGGCTGATTGTGCCCTTTAGGTCTTCTGTATCTTTGTTGAGTTTCTTTCTAGATGTTCTGTCCTTTACCAAGAGTGGTGTGTTGAAGTCTCCTACTATTATTGTGGAACTGTCAATTTCTCATTTCAGCGCCGTTAGAGATTGTTTTATGAATTTTGGAGCCCTGTCTTTGGCTGTGTAGATGTTTATTATGGTTATATCTTTATGAAGGATCGTCCCCTTAATCATTATATAGTTTTATCCTTTGTCTTTTATGGTGGATTTTGTTTTAAAGTCTCTTTTATCTGAGATTAGTATTGCCACTCCTGCTCTTTTTTGGTAGCTGTTTGCTTGATATGTTTTTTCCATCCTTTGATTTTTTAATGATTTTACATCTGTTTTCTAAAGTGTGTCTCTTGTAGATAGCATATTGATGGATCCTGATTTTTTATTCATTCTGTCACTCTCCATATCTTTATGGGTACATTTAGGCCATTTACTTTCATTGTAATTATTGATGGGTGTGAGTTTATTGCTGTCATTATGTAGTGCTTTTTTTGTCTTGTTGAAGTTTTCTTTGTTCCTCTTACTCTTCTGTGCTGACTTCCTTTTGCTTGTGGACTTTTTTTTATTTCTTTTGTTTTTGTAATTTTGTTTTTACTGAGACTTTCTGTTTTTCTTCTTTATTTTGATGAGTAGGTTTAGTAACTTTCTTTATGATACCTTGAAATTTACCCTTATCTTCATAGGTCTGAACCAGTCTATTATTACTTGGTATCGCCTTGCCTTCCTCTCCATTAGAAGGTTGTATACCTACACTATTTATACCCTCTTTTATTGTTCTAATGTTGTTGTCATTTACAGATTAACCTCTCTGGTTCCCTGTTGTAATTCTTTTGGTTTTGGATAGTCCTTAAGAGTTCATTTCCAAGGTTGGTATTTGGCTAGTACAATCCTGTGTCCTAAATTCAGCCTGTGGTCTGATGTTGTTTGTTCTCAGATCAAAGGACCCCCTTTAATAAGTCTCATAAGTTTGGCTTGGTTTTTACATAGTCCCTTAATTTCTGTTTATCAGGAAATGTCCTAGTTTCAACATCATGTTTGAATGAGAGATTTGCAGGATATATTATTCTTGGCAGGAAATTTTTTTCTTTCAAGGTTTTATATATGTCATCCCATTGCCTTCTTGCCTGCATGATTGCTACCGAATAATCCAAGCTTAGTCCTGTTGTTTCTCCTCTGTATGTTTTTTGTTTTTTTTTTATCAAGCTGCTCTCAGGATTCTTTGTTTTTGGTTATAGCAAGTATGATTTGATATGCCTTGGTGATTTTCTTTTTTTTAAATTTTTCCCATATAAAAATTTGTACATATATTGTTATGTGACTCTAATTGCTCTCCCCATACACACTCTTCCTTTCCACCCCTGATTCCCCGCATCCATTCAACCAGCCCCTAACCCTCTTTGCCTTCCCATCTCACCTCCAGACAGAAGCTGCCATTTAGTCTCTTGTATCTACTTGATCTAAGAGACACATTCCTCACAAGTATCACTTCATGTCTCATAGTCCAGTGCAATCCCTGTCAGATGAGTTGGCCTCAGAAATTGTTTTAGTTCTGGGCTGATAGAGAATCTGCTCTCCAGGGTGCCTCCAGTCTCAGTCAGACCATTAAGTCTGGAATTCTTATTAGAATTTGAATTCTGCACCCCACCTTTCTCCTGCTCCATCTGGGACTCTCTGTTGTGTTCCCTGTCAGGATGATCATTGGTGGTAGCCAGGCACCATCTAGTTCTTCTGGTCTCAGGCTGATCAAGTCTCTGCTTTATCTGGCCCTTTCTGTCTCTTAGGCTGATACTTTTTTTGTGTCTTTTGTGTTCTTCATTCTCCTTTACTTCAGGTGGTTGGGACCAATTGCTGCATCTCAGATGGCCACTTGCAAGCTTTTAAGACCCCAGACATCACTCAGCAAAGTTGGATGCAGAACACTTTCTTAATAACCTTGTTAAGCCAATTGAACTAGATGTCCCCTGAAAGCATGACCCCAGACCCCTACCCCTGCTACTTTGTCCCTCAAAGTGTGTGATTGTATTCAGAGAACTTCTTAGCTTTTGTTTAATCCAGTTGTGCTTACTTCCCCTGTAGTGTGTGCTGTCCTTCCCTTCACCTAAGATAACTCTTATCTACTATCTATTTAGTAAATAACACTCACCATCCTTCCCCACCCTCATAACCATCAAAGAATGTTTTCTTCTGTGTTTAAACCTTCTCTTGGGTTCTTTATAATAGTGTTATTATACACTATTTGTCCTTCTGTGACTGACTAAATTCACCCAACATAATGACTTCCAGCTTCCACCCTGTTAAGATGTGTCACGGCTTCAACATTGTTCTTCATCGTTGAGTAGTATTCCATTATGTGGATATACCATAATTTTCTTATCCTTTCATCCATTGATGGGCACCTAGGTTGTTTCCCTCTTTTTGCTATTGTGAACAGTGCTGCAATGAACATAGGTGTGCATATATCTGTGTGACGACTCTTATTTTTCTAGGGTAAATTCCAAGGAGCAGGATAGCTGGATCGCATGGTACTTTTATTTCTCGCTTTTTAAGGACACGCCAAATTGATTTTCAGAGTGGTTGTACCATTTTACATTCCCTCCAACAATGTATAAGTGTTCCAGTCTCTTCACAACCTTTCCAGCATTTATTATTTTGTGTTTTTTGGATTAACGCTAGCCTTGTTGGGGTGAGATGATATCTCATGGTGGTACTGATCTACATTACTCTAATGGCTAAAGATCATAAGCACTTCTATATTTGTCCGTTACTGGCCTGATACCTTCTTTGGCAAAGTGCCTGTTCATATACTTTGCCCATTCTTTAGTTGGGTCATTAGTCTTTCTGTTGTTGAGGTTTTGCTGTGTCTTGTAGATTTTAGAGATCAGACACTGATCAGATTTTTCATTTTTTCTCACTCAGTAGGTTGTCTTTTTACTCTTTTGGTGAAGTTTTTTGATGAGCATCAATGTTTGATTTTTAGGAGCTCCCAGTTATCTAGTCTCTGTTCTGGTTCTTGTACATTGTTACCTATGGTTCGTATTCTTTTTATGCCATGTATTAGGGCTCCTTATGTTGTCCCTACTTTTTATTCCATCATCTTTATAGTTTTTGATTTTGTATTTAAGTCTTCAATCCATTTTAATTTTTCTGCTTAGTGTGAGGTATGGGTCTTTTTTCAGTTTTTTTGCAGAAAGATATCCAGTTATGCCAGAACCATTTGTTAAAGAGACTGTTTTTCCTCAATCAATGGACTTTGGAAATTTGTCAAATATCAGCTGCTCATAGTGGATGAATTTATGTCTGGATTCTCAATTCTGTTCCATTTGTCTATGTATCTGTTGTTCTACCACTACCAAGCTGTTTTGACTACCTTGGTGGTATAATAAGTTCTAAAATCAGGTAGTGTGAGGCCTCCCACTTTGTTCTTCTTCTTGAGTAATGCTTTACTTATTTGGGGCCTCTTCCTTTTCCATATGTAGTCGGTGATTTGCTTTTCCATGTCATTAAAAAATGCTAGTGGAATTTGGATTGGGATTGCATTGTATCTGTAGATCACTTGAGTGGAAATGACATTTTCACAATGTTAAGCCTACCTATCCATGAGTAAGGTATGTTTTTCATATTATGCAGGACTCTTGGTTTCTTCCAGTAGTGTCTTGTAGTTTTCATTCTATAGATCTTTTAAGTCTCTGATTAGATTTATCCCTAAGTATTTTATCTTCTCGGATGCTATGGAAATGGTATTGCTTTAGTGATTTCCACTTTGATGTTCTCTTTGTTGGTATAAAGGAATGCAACTGATTTTTGTATGTTTATCTTGTATCCTGAAACTTTGCTGAAATATTCTTTTAGTTCCAGTAGTTTTCTTGTGGATTCTTTGGGGTTTTCTGTGTATAAAATCATATCATCTGCAAATAGAGATATTTTGACTTCTTCCCTACCAATTTGGATGCACTTTATTTCTTTTTCTAGCCTAATTGCTCTGGTTAGGACCTCCAGTACAACGTCGAATAAGAGTGGTGATAAAGGGCATCCTTGTCTGGTTTCTGTTCTCAAGGGGAACGCTTTCAAAGTGTCTCCATTTAGGATGATGTTAGCTGTTGGCTTTGTATAAATGCCTTAATTATATTGAGGAATTTCCCTTCTATTCCTATTTTGTTGAGAGTTTTTATCTTGAATGTGTGTTGGACTTTGTCAAATGCCTTTTCTGCATCGATTGATAAGCTCATGTGGTTCTTGTCTTTTGTTTTATTTACGTGATGGATTGCATGGGTTGTTTTTCTACTCTTGAAACATCCTTGCATACTTGGTATAAATCCCACCAGATCATGGTGAATTATTTTTTTGATATGTTGCTGAATTCTCTTCTCCAGAATTTTGTTGAGGACTTTTGTGTCAATGATCATGAGGGATGTTGGTCTGTAATTTTCTTTTTTTGTGGAGTCTTTACCTGGTTTTGGTACCAAGCTTATGCTGGCTTCATAGAATGAGTTTGAGAGTATTCCATCCTTTTCTATGCTCTGAAATACCTTTGGTAGAAGTGTTAACTATTCTCTGAAAACTTGGTAAAACTCTCCAGTGAAGCCATCCAGGCCTGGGCTTTTTTTGAGGGGGTAGTTTTTAAATAACCTTTTAAATCACTTCTTTTGTTATGGGTTTATTTAGTTGATCTATCTCTTTATGTGTTCGTTTTGGTAGGTAGTGAGTTTCTAGAAATTTGTTCATTTCCTCTAGGATTTCAAATTTGTTAGAGTACAGTTTTTCATAGTATTCTGTTAGGATTCTTTTAATTTCAGTTCGGTCTGTTGTGATATCACCCATCTCATTTCTTATACAGGTTATCTGCATCCTCTCCTGTTTTTCTTTGTCAGTTTGGCCAATGGTTTATCAATTTTGTTGAACTTTTCAAAGTACCAGCTTTTGGTCTTGTTAACTTACAACTGTTTTTCTATTGCTATTTCATTTAGCTCTGCTCTAATTCTACTATTTCCTTTCTTCTGGTGCCTGAGGGCTTCTTTTGCTGCTCTCTTTCTACTTGTTTCAGTTGTAGGGTTAATGTTTTGATTATGGTCCTTTCTTCTTTTTTGATATGTGCACTTATTGCTATAAACTGACCTCTGAACACTGCTTTTGCCGTGTCCCAAAGGTTCTGGTAGGATGTGTTTTCATTCTCACTGGATTCTATGAATGTCTTTATTCCATCCTTAATTTCTTCTATAACCCAGTAGTTTTTGAGCAAGGTGTTGCTCAGTTTCCATGTGTTTGATTTTTTTTCCTTGCTTTTTCTGTTGTTGATTTATACTTTTATGGCTTTATGGTCAGAGAAGATGCTTTGTAATATTTTGATGGTTTGTATTTTGTTAAGGCTTGTTTTCTGGCCTGATATGTGGTCTAGTCTGGAGAATGTTCTATGTGCATTGGAAAAGAAAGCATACTTGGCTGCTGTTGAGTGTAGTGTTCGGTATATGTCTATGAGATTAAGTTGGTTGATTGTAGCATTTAGCTCTTTGATGTCTTTGTTGAGCTTCTTTCTGGATGTTCTGTCCTTCATCGAAAGTGGTGTGTTGAAGTCTTCTGCTACTATTGTGGCGCTGTATCTCTCACTTTTCAGTGCTGTTAAAGATTTTTTTGTGTATTTTGGAGCCCTGTCATTGAGTGTGTAAACGTTTATTTTAGTTGTGTCCTCCTGGTGTATTGACCCTTTAATCATTATATATTGTCCTTCCTTATCCTTTCTGGTGGATTTTACATTAAAGTCTATGCTGTCAGAGATTAAGATTGCCATTCCTGATCTTTTTTGAGTGTTGTTTACTTCATTTTTTTCCCCATCCTTTTAGTTTTAGTTTGTTTGTGTCTTTTGTAGGCAGCATATCAATGGATCATGTTTTTTAATCAAATCTGCCAGTCTCTTCTCTTTATGAATGCATTTAGTCCATTTACATTCAGCGTAAGTATTGATAGGTATGAGTTTAGTGCTGTCATTTTGAAGTCTTTTTTTGTGTGTTGTTCACAGTTTCTTTGTTCCCCTCAATTTTCTGTGTTGAGTCTTTTTCCTTATGTATTTTCTTTTCATCTTTTTCATTGTTGTTGATTTTGTGTTTGCTGAGTCATTATATTTTTCTAGTCTTTTATTTTGACTTGTAAGGTTGTTAGTTTCCTTTGTGGTTACCTTAATATTTACCCCTATTTTTCTAAGTTTATACCAGTCTTTTCTTGCTTTATATCGCCTTGACTTCCTCTCCATATGAAAAATTTATGTCTGCATTTTTTTAATTACTCTTTTTTGTTTTAATATCATCTTTTATATATTGACACCTGTTTCCCCATTTTCAGTCTTTTAGCTTTGATTTACTTTTGTGACTTCCCTGTCTGGGTTGATATCTGGTTGCTCTGTCCTGTGTTCTAGTCTTGGGTTGTTATCTGACGTTACTGATTTTGCAACCGGAAGACTCCCTTTAGTATTTCTTGTAATTTTGGTTCGGTTTTTGGAAATTTCCTGAACTTCTGTTTATCTAGACATGCCCTAATTTCACCATCATATTTGAGAGACAGTTTTGATGGATATATAATTTTTGTCTGGCAGTTTTTTTTTCCTTCAAGACTTTATATATGTCATCCAATTGCCTTCTTGCCTGCATGGATTCTGCCGAGTAGTCCAAGCTTATTCTCATTGAGTCTCCTTTGTAGATGACTTTTTGTATATCCCTAGCTGCTCTAAAAATTCTATCTTTATCTTTGGTTTTGGGAAGTTTGATTGTAATATGTCTTGGTGACATTCTTTAGGGATCTCTCTTATGTGGGGTTAGATGAGCATCTTGGATCGATAACTTCTCATCTTTCATGATATCAGGGAAGTTTTCTGTGAACAAATTTTCAACAATTTTCTGTGTATTTTCTGTTATCCCCCCTGTTCTGGTACTCAGTCACTCATGGTTACTCCTCTTGATAGAGTCCCACATAATTCCTAGAGTTTCTTCATTTTTTTAAATAGTTTTATCTGATTATTCCTCAAATAATTTGGTGTCAAGTGCTTTATCTTCAATCTCACTAATTCTGACTTTCTTTGCTTCAATTCCGCTCTTATGACTTTCTATTGAGTTGTCTAATTCTGAAATTTTATTGTTATTCTTCTGCATTTCTGATTGTTTTCTCTCTATGGATTATTGCCGCCTGTTAAATTTGTCTTTAAGCTCTTCTCTAATGTTTTTAATTTCCTCTATTGCATGCTCCATGTTTTGCTTCATTTCTTTCCTAATTTCTTGAAGAGTTCTGTATATTAATCTTTTGTATTCTGCCTCTGGTAATTCTAAGAAATTTTCCTCCCTGAGAAAATTTCTAGATTCTTTAGTTTGGGAGCTTGCTGAAGCCATTATGCATTTCCTGTTTATGTGATTTGATACTGACTGTTGTCTCTGACCCATCAGTGTTATTATATTTATTTATTTTATGTTTGCTTACTGTGTCCTAGCTTCTTGTTCTGTTTTGATATGCCCAGATAGGCTGCTCTTATGAGTTAGTTTGATTACTGGCAACTGTGAAGCTCTAATGTCATGTCACCAGGTGGTTAGATCTGTTACTAGGTATGTGAGCTCAGGAGTCAGCCCACTCCTCCTGTATGGATTCAGCTCAAGTGCCCAGGTAGATAGCCACCAAGAGTTTGGTGTAGGCTCTTACTTACAGCCCTAGACAGGCATGGGTTATTGGTGTAGGCACAGGCATCTGGCTGTTGCAGGGGGACACACTCTGATCAAGACAGGGGGCTGATGGCCACCCCAGAGTGTCCAGGAGGAAGGCATGTCCCTGTTCCCTAGAGCACATAGGTGGGTGGGTTTTGCAGCCAGACTATGAGCTCTTAATGCTGTTGACTGTAATGACTAGGGGGTATCTCTTATTCATGGGCCTCTATCACAGGTGGCTAGGTGCCATGGGTGGAGCCACCAGTCCTTAGGCCCCTGATATGGGTAGGTGAAGACCCTGCTTAAAGGGCAGAGCAGTGTCAAATGTCAAGTACCTGCCACTTCACAGCTGAAACTGTTGAAGTTAGAGTTCCAGTATATACCCTCTTGTACTGTGGTAATGAGGGCCTATGCTGTTGAAATGGGCCCACAGAAGTCTATGCAGGGCAAAAGGCACTCAAAGTCTGTGGATCCCTTATGCCTGTGTCTAGGCAAAGGAGCTGTGCCTACCTTGGGTTCTTGGCTTAGAGCAGCCGGAAGTTTATTTTTCCCGTTTGTTAATTTGTTCCCTCTCCAATGCAAGGAGAATGACTCTGGGTGTGTGACGGATCCTACTTCAGGATCAGGGGACTCAGCAATTGCTGAAGCTGGTCCAGGACCCAGTGCAGAGCAAGAAGCAGGGAGACAACTAGGAGAGAGGATTTTCCCTAATGGAGGTGTTATTAATCCACGTGGTAGGCTCTATGCAATTACTTATCTTTTGCCTATGAAGGCTGCTTCTCACTGGTTCTGGGTGGCCGCATAGATTTTCTGGTGCTGGGTCTCTCCTGGTGCAGAATATGCCTCCTAAGCACGGCTTCTTGCCTGCCTCACCTTTCACCCGCGAGCTAATCAGGCCTGAAGGGCTCAGGCTCTCACCGGGTAAGGTCTGGCGACTCCTCTCTGCTTCTGAACTGTCTCTCCCTCCCCTGCCACTCAGTCTGGTTCCTCAGATTTGCCTTTGATGTTCAGGGCTCCCAGATTGCAATATATAATCGAATATAATCGAATCACTTGTTGTTGTTTTTTTAATTGTACTTCAGGTGAAGGCTTACAGAACAAATGGTTTCTCATGAAACAGTAGTACACATATTGTTTTATGACATTGGTTAACAACCCCACAATACATCAACCCTCTAACTTCTCAACCTTTTTTTTGGTGAAAATACACATAGCCAAAGACACACAATTTCAAAATTTCTACATGCACACTTCAGTGACACTGACTATGCTCCTCCAATTGTGCTGTTATTCTCACTTAAGATGAAGGCTTACAGAACAAAATAGTTTCTCATTTAACAGTTAATACACACGTTGCCCTATGACAATGGTTAACAATCTCACAACACATCAACAACATCCTTACTCAACCTTGGGTTCCCTATCACCAGCTTCTTTGTCCCCTTCTGCCTTCTGGCCCTTGTCACTGGACTACTGTACCTCGTTAGTCTCATTTGGTTTTACAGGGCTGTCCACTCCCAGGCTGAACGGTGAACCTAGGACATAACTTCACCACTGAGCTAAAAGGGTGTCTGGGGCCATAGTCTCGGGATTTCTCCAGTCTCCTTTAAGCCAGTAAATCTGGTCTTTTTTTGTGTGTGTGAGTTAGAATTATGTTCTACATCCTTCTCCAGCTCTGTCCAGAACCCTCTGTTGTGATCCTGGTCAGAGCAGTCAGTGGTGGTAGCCGGACACCAACTAGCTGTACTGGACTCAGTCCGGTGGAGGCCTTGGTAGCTGTGGACAATTAGTCCTTCAGACTAATCTTTTCCTTGTATCCTGTTCTTTTCATTCTCCCTTGCTCCCGAAGGGATGAGACCAGTGGAGTATCTTAGATGGCCGCTCACAAGCTTTTAAGACCCCAGACACTACGCACCAAGGTAGAATGTAGAGCATTGTCTTTATAAGCTGTGTCATGCCAATTAAGCTAGATGTTCCCTGAGACCATGGTCCCCAGAGCCCTCCACCCAGCAATTCAGTCCCTCTGGGAATTTGGATGTGTTCATGGGGCTTCCATGACCTTTCCTTGTACAAGATATGCCTGTTTCCCCTGTATTGTGTACTGTCTCACCCTTCACCAAAGTTACCACTTATCTATTGTTATTCAGTATTCCACCCCCCCCCCAACCCTCCCATCTCTGGTAACCAACAAAGATTGTTACAATTTGTGTGTGAACTTTTGCATGGGTTTTTACAATAGAGGTCTCATACACTATTTGTCCTTTTGTGATTGACTTATTTCACTCAGCGTAAAGTCCTCCAGTTTCATCCATGTTATGAGATAGTTCACAGATTCATTGTTGTTCTTTCTCATTGCATAGTACTCCATTGTGTGTAAGTACCATAGTTTGTTTATCCATTCATCTGTTGATGGGCATCTAGGTTGTTTCCATCGTTTTGCTATTGTGAACAATGCTGCCATGAACATAGGTGTGCATATGTCTATTTGAGTGACGACTCTTATTTCTCTAGGATATATACCTAGGAGTGGGATTGCTGGATCGAATGCTATGTCTATTTCTAGCTTTCTGAGGAAGAGCCATATCATTTTCCAAAATGGTTGTATAATTTTGCATTCCCACCAGCACCGCATAAAAGTTCTGATCTCCCCACAGCCCCTCCAACATTTGTTATTTCCAGTGTTTTTGATTCGTGCCAGTAATGCCGGGGTGAGATGGTATCTAACTGTGGTTTCAATTTGCATTTCTCTAATGGCTAGTGATTGCAAGCATTTCCTCATGTGTCTGTTGGCCTTTTGAATGTCTTCTTTGGTGAAGTGTCTGTTCTTTTCCTTTGCCCATTTTTTAATAGGATTATTTGTCTTTTTGTTGTAGAGGTGTTGGATTTTCTTGTAGATTATGGAGATTATACTTTGTCTGACTTGTACTGTCCAAAATTTTTTCCCAGTCTGTAGGTTCTCTTTTTACTCTTTTGGTGAAGTCCTTTGAAGAGCATAAGTGTTTGATTTTTAGAAGATCCCAGTTATCTAGCTTATCTATTGGGGTTTGTGCATTGATGGTTATGGTTTGTATCCTGTTAATACCGTGTACTAAGTCCTGGAGTGTTAGTCCTATTTTTTCTTCTATGAACTTTATAGTTTTAGGCTTAATATTCATGTCTTTGATCCATTTTGAAGTAGTTTTTGTGTACGGCATGAGGTATGGCTCCTGTTTCGTTTTTTTTGCAGACGGATATCCAGTTTTGCCAGCACCATTTGTTAAAAAGACTATCATTTCCCCATTTGATGGACTTTGGCCTCTTGTCGAAGATCAGGTGACCGTAGGTGGATGGATTTACATCTGGGTTCTCCATTCTGTTCCATTGGTCAATGTTTCTGTTGCTGTACCAGTACCAGGCTGTTTTGACTACTGTATCTGTATAGTAGGCTCTGAAGTCAGGTAGTGTGAGTCCTCCAACTTTATTCTTCTTCTTCAGTAGTGCTTTACTTATTCGGGGCTTCTTCCCTTTCCATATAAAGTTAGTGATTAGTTTTTCCATCTCTTTGAAGAATGTTGTTGGTATTTGGATCAGGATTGCATTGTATTTGTAAATTGCTTTGGGTAGAATTGCCATTTTCACAATGTTGAGTCTGCCTATTCATGAGCATGGTATGTTTTTAAATTTATGTAGATCCCTTTGGGTTTCATGCAGTAGTGTTTTGTAGTTTTCTTTGTATAGTTTTTTTACATCCTTGATCAGATTTATTCCTAAGTATTTTATCTTTTTAGGGGCTTTTGAAAATGGTATGGTTTTCTGATTTCCTTTTCCTCATTCTCCTTATTGGTGTATAGGAATCCAACTGATTTTTGAATGTTTATCTTGTATCCTGCTACAGTGCTGAATCTATTAGTTCCAGTAGATTTCTCATGGAGTCCTTAGGGTTTTCTATGTATAGTATCGTATCATCTCAAGCAGGGACAGTTTAACTTCTTCATTACCAATTTGGATGTCGTTTGTTTCTTTTTCTTGCCTTATTGCTCTAGCTAGAACGTCCAGCACAATGTTAAATAAGAGTGGTGATAAAGGGCATCCTTGTCTTATTCCTGTTTTCAAGGGGAATGTTTATGCCTCTCTCCATTAAGAATGATGTTGGCCATTGGTTTTGCATAGATGCCCTTTATTATGTTGAGAAATTTCCCTTCTATACCTATTTGATTGAGAGTTTTTATCAGGAATGGGTGTTGGACTTTGTCAAATGCCTTTTCTGCATCAGTTGTTATGATCATGATTGTTTTCTTTCCTTTTATTTATGTGGTGGATTACTTTGATTGATTTTCTAAAGCTGAACCATTCTTGCATAACGCGTATGAATCCTACTTGGTCATGGTGAATTATTTTTTTGATATAATGCTGAATTTTATTGGCTAGAATTTTGTTAACAGTGTTTGCATCTGTATTCATGAGAGATATTGGTCTATAATTTTCTTTTTTTGTGACATCTTTGCTTGGTTTTGGTATCAGGGTTATGCTGGCTTTATAGAATGAATTTGCAGGTGTTTCGTCCTCTTCTATGCTGTGTAATAGCTTGAGTAGTACTGGTACAAGCTCTTCTGTAAATGTTTTGTAGAATTCTCCAGTGAAGCCATCTGGGCCAGGGCTTTTTTTATTTGGGAGTTTTTCTTATTACCTTTTCAATCTCTTCTCTTGTTATGGATCTGTTAAGATTTTCAACATCACTTTGTTGCAGTTTGGGTATGCGCATGCTTCTATAAATTTATCCATTTCCTCTAGGTTTTCAAATTTGCTGAAGTATATTTTTTCATAATACTATTATGATCCTTTTTATTTCAGTTGGGTCTGTTGTAATATCCTACATTTTGTTCCTTTATTTGGATTATATGCATCCTCTCTTGTTTTTCTTTTGTCAGTCTGGCCAGTGGTTTGTCAGTTTTGTTGATCCTTTCAAAGAACCAACTTCTGGCTTTGTTGATTCTTTCTATGGTTTTTCTATTCTCTATTGCATTTATTTCTGCTATGATCTTTATTATTTCCTTTTTTCTAGTGGCTGTGGGATTTTTTTGCTGTTCTCTTTCTATTTTTTCAAGTTCTATAGTTAATGTTTTGATTTTGTCCCTTTCTTCTTTTTTGATGTGTGCATCTATTGCTATCAATTGTCCTCCGAGGACTGCCTTTGCTGTGTCCCAAAGGTTTTGGTATGATGTGTTTTCATCCTCATTTGATTCTAGGAATTGTTTGATTCCATCTCTGATTTCTTCTATCACCCAGTGGTGGGTAAGCAGGGTATTATTCAGTTTCCATGAAATTGATTTTTTTTCCTTATTCTTTCTATTGTTAATTTCTACCTTGATAGCATTGTGAAGATACTTTGAATTATCTCAGCTTTTTGGATCTTGTTGAGGATTCCTCTGTGGCCTAAGATGTGGTCTATTCTGGAGAACATTCCATGTGCATTGGAAAAGAATGTGTACTTTGCAGCTGTTGGATGGAGTGTTCTATATATGTCTATGAGGTCAAGTTGGGTGATTGTGCCCTTTAGGTCTTCTGTATCTTTGCTGACTTTCTTCTTATTTGTTCTGTCCTTTACGGAGAGTGGTGTGTTGAAGTCTCCTACTATTATTGTAGAACTGTCAGTTTCTCTTTTCAGTGTTGTTAGAGTTTGTTTTATGTATTTTGGAGCCCTGTCATTGGGAGCATAGATGTTTATTATGGTTATGTCTTCATGACGGATCGTCCCCTTAATAAATAAATAAATAAATAAATAAATAAATAAATAAAAGTGTCCTTCTTTGTCTTTTATGGTAGATTTTGTTTTAAAGTCTATTTTATCTGAGATTACAATTGCCGCTCCTGCTCTTTTTTGGTAGTTTTTAGCTTGATATATTTTTTCCAACCTTTGACTTTTAATAAATTCAAAACTTTTTTTCTAAGGTGTGTCTCTTGTAGACAACATATTGATGGATGCTGTTTTCTTAGCCATTCTGTCACTCTCCTTCTCTTTATGGGTGCTTTGAGTCCATTTACATTCAGTGTAATTACTGATAGATGTGAGTTTGTTGCTGTCATTTTGTAGTGCTTTTTTTGTGGTGCTGAAGTTTTCTTTGTTCTTCTTACTCTCTTGTGCTGAGTTACTTTTGTTTGTGGATTCTTTTTTTTCATTTCTTTTATTTTGGTAGGCTTTGTTTTTGCTGAGACTTTATGTTTTTCCTCTTTTTTAAGAAAGTGTTAACTTTCTTTGTGGTTACCATGAATTTTACCCTTACCTTTCTAAGTTTGAAGGAGTCTACCATTGCTTGGTATCGCCTTGCCTTCCTCTCCATCAGAAGGTTCTATACCTATGCTGTTTATTTCCTCTTTTATTGTTTGAAGTTGTTGTGATTTACAGATTAACTGCTCTGATTCCCTGTTGTATTTCTTTTGATTTTGGATAGTCCTCGAGAGTTCATTTCCTAGATTAGTATCTGGCTTGTATGATCCTGTGTCCTAGATTCTGCCTGTGAGCTGAAGCTGTTTGTCCTCAGGTCAAAGAACTCCCTTTAATAATTCTTGTACGTTTGGTTTGAATTTTATATATTCCCTTAATTTCTGTTCATCTGGAAATGACCTAATTTCACCATCAAATTTGAATGAGAGTTTTGCAGGATATGTTATGCTTGGCTGGCAATTTTTTTCTTTCAATATTTTATATATGTCATCCCTTTGCCTTGCCTTCATGGTTTCTGCCAAATAATCTGAGCTTAGTCTTATTGTTTCTCCTCTGTATGTGACTTCTTGGTTTTCACGAGCTGCTCTCAGGATTCTTTGTTTGTCTTTGGTTTTGGCGAGTGTGATTATGATATACCTTGGTGATTTTTTTGGGAGGTCTGTCATATATGGGGTTCGTTGAGCTTCTTGGATGGCCAGCTTTTCATCTTTCATGATATTGGGCAAGTTTTATGTCAGCACTTCTTCAATGATCCTCTCTGTGTTTTCTGTTTTCTCCCCGTTCTGGAATTCCAATCTCTCGAAAATTTTTGCTTTTGATTCTGTCCCACATAACTCTCAGGGTCTCTTCATTCTTCTTTGTTCTTTTTTCTGAGTTTTCCTGAAACAGAGTTATATCCAAGTGTTTGTCTTCAATTCCACTAATCCTGTCTTCCACCATTTCAAATCTGCTTCTCAGCCCTTCTGTGACATCCATTTCTGCAATATTGTTGTTTATCTTTTGGATTTCTAATTGCTGTCTTTGTTTGATTTCTAGTTGTGAATTTATTTTGGCATTTTGTTCCTGCATTATTTTCCTGAATTCTTCCAATTTTTCGTCTGTAGCTTCCATGAATTTGTCTATTTTTTCCTCATGTTTGTCAGCAATTTGTCTCAGCTCTTGGAGAATACTGAGTATTAGAGATTTGAGTTCCCTATCAGGTAGTTCTTGTGCATTTTATTCCCCTGGAGAGTCATCTGGTGTTTTATTTTAGACGCCAATTGGAACCATCCTGTGCTGTTTTTGTAAATGTTTTGATATTTTCTTTTGTCTTCTGGGCATTCATTAGTTACTTTTCTCATTTATTGATTGTAGATTTTTTTGTTTCATCCTTTTTTAAAAAAAAAATTTGACTGTGTCTGAGCAGGTGGACTGTGTTTTCTTTGTTGTTTGCTCGTCTGTGGGCACAGTACTGTTCGCCTACTTCTCCAATTGGCAGGATCAGTCACTCAGATATGGTACAACAGGGCCGGTCTAGCTGAAGAGGAGTTACTGGGGTGGGTTGTTGGTGGCACTTACTACAGCCACCAGAGCAGATCGGTAATCCTGGGCAGGTTCCAGTAGGCTGTGCCTGTGCTGCTTGGTGGTGTGATGTCAAGCACACGGTGCAGGTAGGCAGGATGCAGTGGGGAGATTGTTATGTGTGGAGCCAAGATGGATATGGGAGTGAGGAGAGAGGAACAGGAGCCAAAAACTTACAAACAAACAAAAAAGAATGCTAGGGGAGCTTGCTGTTGGAGAGATGAGGGACTATGAAATGGAGAAAAACAGAAAGGGGAAGAGGAAAAAAAGAAAAGAAAAGAATAAATAAATAAAAATTGGAAAGGTTAAAGAACCGCAAAGTTCCCAGGGATCCCAGTGGTGCAGCTATGAGGTCTGGGTAAGTTGCTCTCAGGTGTTGCAGTATAGCCTACCTAGAAGGCATAGAGGTATGCAATGCCAGGTATTCAGGGAACAGAAAGAGAAGGAAGATATAGAGAGACAAGAAACTTAGCAATGAAGAAAGGCAAAAAGGGAAAAAGAGGGAAAAGAAAAGAAAACAAATTAAAAAAAAAATAACAGGAAAGGCCCCCAAAAAAACAGAAAAAAAAAAATACCAAAGAAAAAAGAAATGCTCTCAGGGATCCACCTGCACGTCTGTGCAAGCCAAGGAGGAAGTGTCTTTGCCACGCAGCACTGCCTGGCCAGAAAGGGCTCCCAACTCAACAAAAGGAAAAGAAAACAAACAAACAATTCAAAACAAACAATATCCCTGGGATCCCACCAGCGCGGCAGCCCAGACTGAGAAGCAGCTCCAGACTCTAACGGAGCTCTGCAGCCCCTCATGAAGAAGGAAAGATGGTGGATGGAGCAAGGTATTTGAGCAGAAGGAGGGGTAGGTGATGAGAGGTAAGGAAGAAATCAAACGAAGCAGAAAAAAAGCAACACTAGCAGCCAACAAGTGGCGCTCAGAGAGCCAGCTAGCGCAGGCTGGTGTTTCTCGGACAAGAGACTGTGTCCACGGGAAGCAGAGGGGGCCGAGTGTGGGTGAAGAAGGGTAGGGAGTGGAAAAGCGTATATCACAAATTACCGGAGTTTTACAGCCCCTCAGGAAGAAGCAAAGATGGCACATGGAGCCAGGTATTTGAGCGAAAGGAGGTAGAGGTGTTGAGAGGTAAGGAAGAAATCAGAAGAAGCAAAAAAAGCCACACCAGCAGCCACAAATGGCACTCAGAGAGCCGGCCTGTTCGGGTGTGTGTCATCCAAGCAGCCAGTGTTTCCCGGTCAAGAGATTATGGCCGTGGGAAGCAGAGGAGGCCAAGTTGGGGTGAAGAATGGTGGGGGGGTGGGAAAGTGTATATTGCAAATTACCGGATGTTTTCTCTCCCGCTGGATGCTCTGTGAGGCTGTTTTCTCATACCCCATTTGCTGGTCTCTGATAGGAGTTTAAGATGGCGGATCCACGCTGCGCTATCTGGTAGGGGACCTCTGCATGAATCTCTCCTCACTCTCTATTCTCTGTCAGTTTTCTCACTCCATTTTTTGCTTTGCTGAGTTCTTTATCTCTTCATTTGAAGTTTTATGGTTTCAGGATTGTTGTACTCTCTGTTTGGCTTAGTTTTTCGGATCTTTGCTGCGGAGGGACGGCATTGTGCTTCTGCCTAGAGCGCCATTTTGCCGGAACTGTATCACTTGTTTTTTTGGGTTTTTGTTGTAAGAGAGTTCACAAGAAGCATCTGACTACTCTGCCATCTTGGCCCTTTCTAGCTTGATGATTTTCTTCCTGGGTCTATCTTATATGTCATTAGTCGAGCTTCTTGGATGGTCAGCTTTCCAACTTCCATGATACTGGGGAAGCTTTCTGTCAGCAGTTCTTCTATGATCCTCTCTGTGTTTTCTGTTTTCTCCCTGTTTTGGACTCCGATCACATGCAGATTTTTGCTTTTGATTGTATCCCACATAATTCTCAGGATTTCTTCATTCTTTTCTCTGATTTTTCCTCAAATAGGGTCGTATCCAAGTGTTTGTCTTCAATTTCACTGATCCTGTATTCTTTCGTTTCAAATCTGCTCCTCAGCCCTTCTATGACACTGTCCGTTTTGAAAATCTTGTTGTTTGTCCTTTGTATTTCTAATTGATGTTTTTGTATGATTTCTAGTTGTAAGTTTATTTTAGCATTTTGATCCTGTATTATTTTCTTGAATTCTTCCATTTCTGTCTGTATTTTCCATGAATTTGCCTACCTTTTCCAAGAATATGTCTGTTTTTTTCCTCATTTTTGTCTGCTTTTTGCTTCAATTCTTGGATAATTCTGAATATTAGAGATTTGAATTCACTATTAGGTTGTTCTAGTGCATTTTCTTCTACTGGAAAGTCATCTTGTGTTTTATTTTTGACACCTACTGGAACCATCCTGTCCTGTTTTTCTATATGTTTTTCTATTGTCTGCTGTCTTCTGGACATTCAGTTTTTATTGTCCTGATTTATTGAATGTAGATTTGTTTGTTTTGTCCTGCTTTTTTGTTTTATTTGGTTATGTGCAGGCAGGTTGTGTGTTCTTTTTTGTTTGGTTGTCTGTCTTTTCACCTCCTTCTGCAATTGGCTGGGTCTGTCACTCAGGTATTGTACAGCAGGGCAGGTCCAGCTGAAAGGAACTTGCTGGGATGAATTGTTTGTGGCACATATTAGCACTGTCAGGCTGGACTGGGAATCAGTGTAGGGCAGGTTATGGTGGGCCATGCCTGTCCTACTTGGGAGAGTGATGTGTAGTGTGTGGTGCAGGTAGGCAGGAAGAAGGGGGTAGATTGTGATGTGTGGAGCTAATATGGGTATACTAATGAGAAGAGAGAGGAGAGAGGAAAAAGAGACAAAAACATACTTAGAAACAAAAAGGAGAGATAAGGGAGCTTGCTGTTAGAGTCTAGAGATGAGAGACTGAGAAATGGAAAAAACAAAAATGAAAATAAAGAGAAAGGGTTAAATAAACAATGAATAAATAAAAATTAGAGGAAAAAATAAATAAAAAAGTAAAGCTCTGAGAGATCCCACCGGTGCAGCTGCTAGGACTGGGGAAGTTGCTCCCAGGCTGTGAAATACAGTCTAGGTAGAAGGGGTAGGGATGTCACACAGCTTCAAGTATTCAGGAGACAGGAAGAGAAGTTAAGTATAGAGAGACAAGAAACTGGAAAAGAAGAAAGACCAAAAGGGAAAAAGAGAGAGAAGAAAACTAAGAAACAAAAAAACACCCAAGAAACAAGAACAAAACCAAGAAAAGAAAAAAGAAGTGCCCCAGGTATGTCACTGTGCATCTGTGCAGAGTAAGGGAGTAGATCCCAAGCTGTGTTGTACTGCCCGGGTAGAAGGGCTCCCAAGCCGATAAAAGAAAAAGAAAACAAACATATCAAAACAGAACAAATCAGTACAAACAAACAAACAAAAGCCCTGGGGGTTCCACCAGCTTGGTGGCACAGGCTTTTAAGCAGTTTCACAGTCCAGCGGTGTTTCACAGCCTTTCAGGAAGAAGGAAATACGGCACATGGAGCCAGATATTTGAGAGAAAGGAGGAGGAGGCCGTGAGAGGTAAGGAAGAAATTTAAAGAAGAGGAAAAAAGCAACACCAGAAGCCAATAAATAGCACTCAAGGAGCCAGCCAGTGCAGGTTGGTGGAATCCCAGCAACACCAGGGTGAATCCAGTGCTTCCCAGCCAAGAGACTGTGGCCATAGGAAGCAGAGGAGGCCAAGTGAGGGTGAAGTAGGGTAGGTGGTGGGAAAGCATATATTGCTGATTACCAGTTGTTCTATCTCCTTCTGGAAGCTCTGTGAAGCTGCTTTCCCAAAGCCCCTGTTCACTGACCACTGATAGGAGTGCAAGATGGCGGATCCTTGCTGCATTAGCTGATAGGGGATCTCTGCATGTATCTTTCCTCACTCTCTGTTCTCGTTCAGTTTCTTATTCCATTCGGTGCTTGGCTGAGTTCTTTATCTCTTCATTTGATGCTTAAGGTTACAGGATTGACATGTGACTTTGTTTGACTTAGTTTTTTGGATCCTTGCTGTGAAGGGACGGCATGGTGCTTTTGTCTATAGCACCATGTTGCCCAGAAGTCTCACAACCTTTCAAGAAGCAAACATGGCACATGGAACCAGGTATTTCAGGGAAAGTAGGGGGAGATGGTGAGAGGTATGAAAGAAACCAAAAGAAACAGAAAAAAGCAACAACAGCAATAAATAAACGGCACTCAGGGCACCAGCCAGTGTGGGCCAGTGGAATTCAAGTGGCACAGGGCTGAAGCCTGTGCCTCCCAGCCAAGAGACTGTGGCCACAGGAAGCAGAGGAGGCCAAGTGGGGATGAAGAAGGGTGGGGGTGGGAAAGCATATATCACTGCTTATCAGTTGTTCTGTCTCCTGTTGGGAGCTCCCTGAAGCTGCTTTCCCGTACTCCGTGTTCTCTGATCTCTGAGAGGAGTCCATGACAGCTTATCCATGCTGTGGTAGCTGATAGGAGACCTCTGCATGTATCTTTCTTTGCTCTCTGTTCTCTGTCAGTTTCTTATTCCATTTGGTGTCTTGCTGAGTTCTTTATCTCTTCATTTGATGCTTAGGATTCCAGGATTGACGTTTATCTCTGTTTGACTTAGTTTTTTGGGTCTTGCTGTGGAGGGACAGTGTGGTACTTCTGTCTATAGTGCCATGTTGCCTGTTCCATTTCTTAAATTATTCTTTTGGCTAGCTTTACCTTTCCGATGTTTCCCTCATTCAGTGAGTTAAAGATATTTTTAACATATGTTCACCACATATTTATATGAAAGTCATATTCTAACTCTTTGAAAATTATACTCTGATGTCTCTGATGAAGAACTTAGATCACAAAGATGAGGCTGAAATGAGTGAAGAGTTCATAGATGGAGTCCAATGGTTAGAACTAGGGATTACAATTGTGGCTGCTAGCTCACTTTCCCCAGAAAAACTTATGAACACCAACTTATATTGCAATGGTCACCAGTCCAAGGAGAAGACCGGATTGTTTCCTCTACGCCAAAAACTAGTGTGGTCATGTAAATCACAGAGTCTCAAAAGCCCTATCCCCACCATACATACAAATTCTATTTTGGGAATAAGCATGTAGTGAAAATCTCAATGACTTAGCATTTGGTGGTGCCATCTAAATATTACTGGGTCATCAGAAACAACTGTTTAAATTACTGAATTTGACTGAGTTGACTGAATTGGACCAGACTTAATTTTTTTGAGTTACCTAGCTGGATGGATGCTTATGTAAATATTAGATCAGTTGTAGAAAAATTAAAACACATTTTCTTTGTACATCTGAATACTGAATCGTTTTGCGATCCAATTCAAAATAATAGAAAAAAACTTGGAGAAATAATGATAAATCTCAACTAAAGGGAATAAAAAAACAAGTTGTAGTGGAACCATTGTTATTTTTCTCATTGTTAGTTGCTGTTGAGTCGGTTCTGACTCATGGCAACCCCATGTATGCAGAGTAAAACTGCTCCATAAGGTTTTTAAGGCTGTGACCTTTCAAAAACTGATCACCAGGCCTGTCTTCCAGGGTACCTCTGATTAGAACCATTATTTTAATTCAAATAAAAAAAGAGTATTTATTGAGCACATACAATGGACAGGACATTGTGCTTTAGGCTCTGGTACTGGAATAAATGGGACATTGATCCTGCTTTCAATTAAGGAAATCCATTGTAAGAGATGTTCTTGTAAACAAACAAATTATCATGCAGTGCACTAGTAGAAATATGTGTAAAGCAGAGGAAGAGGTGTCATTAACTTAATCATGTAAAAGTAATGACAGAAGGCTTCCTCAAAAGGGTGATGTATAAGCAGAATTTTTTAGGATAAATAGGAATATTTTAGAGGATTATGGCAAAGAATTCAAAAGGAAACAAAGCTTTTTGGTTCACAGCATCTTAGAGTTTTTGTAAGTAACATCATCTATTAGAGCCTAGTGATTAGGTTATGGGGGCCAAATAATGCCCCAGTTCATGGCTGATTAATACAGAAAAACTTTCATGGAAAGTTTATATTACCTTTGACATATTGCTCCATGTTCTGTCCCCTCCACTCATCATGTGGATACTGTTCAGAAAAGAGCAAGAAGAATGATATCCATGAATAACATGTTCAGTTACCATTATATTCCATGATAGTTTTGTCATGACCATGTTCAAGATCATATTTTAAATATTAATATTAAGTATATGTATTAGTGTGGTTAAGTTACTGCAAAATATTAGAAGAAAAAGAGCTTTATGGACCCTTAAACATAATTGAAGCATCTAACAGAGCAAAACCATCAATAGGAAAGTAATTCAAATAATGAGCAATTCAATGCAGATAATAAGGATTTTGTACCACCTCTTACCCGTTAAATCATGATATGAATCAAAACAGTAGTGGGGGACAGAAGATTTTTTTTTTCTTCCAAAGACTTCATCCAGTCTTTCAACACCAGACTGCATACAGTGTGAAAAATGATGCAGAGAAAGCAAATCCTGTGGTAAGAGAGCTTCAAAAATAGTCTTCAACTATGTTTTACTCCACAATGAAAGCTCCATCCCTGGCTCCGTGGCCCTGTAGCATCCATAGTGTTAATCTATATGATCATTCTTCATCCCTGGTGTTGAAGAGCTAAGAAATTATTAGAAGAAAAGAATCTGGGAGAATGTTGGCTTCTAAGGGAGCTGCTAGGCTCTCTTCACCATCCACCCACAACACTTCATGTAGGTTCCTACTTGGGTGAATTGGATTGAATGATGTGAAGTTGAAGAATTTCTTTTGACTTCCTTGACTCCTTTCCACTGGCCCTTAGTATCATATAATTTCAGTTGCTAGAAAGAAGAAATACATAAGAGGAAAATACATTTTCTCCCCAAAATCTGGTACTATACCCCAAAGATACCAGTCAAGGCCTCCTGTTCTCTGGGCCCCACTCTTTTACCTCTTTGGATTTTCCAGGACAGAAGGTCATTGTGTCACTAATTACATGGAAACTCCAATTCAAAGAATCCATCCACAGAACCAGTCCCATGAATACAATAGTTTTCAACCTCCGTCTTCCTCATACAAATGATTCATCCCTAGCCCTCTGGCTAAATACTGGCCTCAGCTTTGATAAATACGTTTGAACTAATGAAGAGTATAAGAAATAAAGCCCAAACTCTCATTAGGCCAACATTCAGGAGGTGATAGGCTTAAATTATTTCGTTGGTTCCTATACAGGCATCCTTGTCATTTAAGCATATAATAATATCATTATAAATAAGGTAAATGCATTTAAACTAATTTATTAGAAATTTCAAATGCTTCATTAAACTATGAACATTCCTAAATTTTACTTTGACTCTTAAGAGAAAGCCAAGGTAGACAACATATTGTCTTATTTACAACTCCATTAAACAGTTCCTGTGAGTCTAGAGACAATTTTGCATAACCTTAATTTGCAGTATTATCCCTTTACATTTTTCCCAATTATTTTTCTACGCAAGCCAAGAGACCAAATAAATTCTAGAAATGAGATTTCTAAAGTCATAATGGCTATGGCATCATTCCTCATTTTTATTCTAGTTATTTGCTACTATAATAAAACAGATGACGTAGAATTGCATAGGTAGATATAGATTTCTTTATTTTTTCATGAATGTAGACATCTTTTTATAAATATATTGTCAACTTAGTAAATATGAGACTTCCTAGCATTTGTCAACATTTTTTATGAGTCTAAATTAAACAGTATTTCTGTATATAGTGACAGATGAAGATTAGAAACTTTACATTAAAATTACTGAGAATACACTTATTGTTGAAGTTCAAGAATATTTCTTCTAAAATATTATTTTTGAGAAAATAATGTAATGCTCTAATGTGTTTGATGCCTCAAGCAAGGAAGCATATTGCTTCAGAAAAATCAGATTTAATTTGGTCTCAAACAACACTTAGAATGCATTGAGTTGTGTGCCTGCTACACTTCAAAATCAGCCCACAAGCTTTCTTCCTCCTTAGTAGACATCACCACTGGCACTCTGTGCTTTTGTTCTCTTTGCACGTAGAAATGAAAGGCGTTGAAAAAATGCTAGGGAGTAAATTGTTTTTAGGGGGAATATCTAACTTTTTTAGCACTCTTTTTACTTTGCCAAGTCCAAAATAATAATACAACTTAGTTTTTCATCTTCTGGGGAAATGTGTGGCTTTCAACATTTTCTCAAAGAAATTTAATTCACAGCTTAGAAGAAGGAAATCTTCAAATATTTTCATATTTTATTATTTTTATCTTAGAACATGAGACTAATCATTTTTTACAGAAAGTTAGTGCTCATCCAATTTCATGGGGTTATTGGTTCATATCACAGATGTAAAAAGGCAAGTGTTGGTTATTTCATCTTTTCTAAAAATACAAACCACTGTAGGTCAGAGTAATGGCATTTGGCTTATCTCTCAAACACAAATATAACTTGGAAACCAGTGATGCATTTAAGGAAGGAGGTGCCAACTCCTTATGTAAAACTCTGAAGTCATTACTGTCTTCTTTTTATTGCTTTCCCTCTAAATAAAGTATTACCAACAGTCACCAGGGTGCTATTCTTTAAATTAAAAAGTACAGGTATTACTTGTTAAACTCCACACCTTTAAAGATTAATTCATTTACAGGAAAACATGGCACTTGAGAACGGATAAAAATCCATTCAAACGCCCATATTTTTTTTTTAAATTAAATGTTATTTTACTAACAATTTCCACATAGTAAACTGGTGGTCACTATGCAATTGTTTAGAATTTGGTATGCATATTACATTGGTACTAATGAATAAAGCTCAATGTAGTGATTATAATAATAGCAATATCTACCAATTTTTTTTAGACACTCTTTACCCTTCAGTTAGCTATTTTACACTGCACACCATGGTAAGCTGTTTTGGTTGCTCACAGTGATTTGAGCTCTGGTGTCACAGTGGTTAAGAGCTTGACTGCTAACCAAAAGCTCTACTGTTCGAATCCACCAACCACTGCTTGGAAACCCTATGGGGCAGTTCTACTCTGTTCTATAGAGTCACTGTGAGTTGGAATAGACTCAAACGCGACAGATTTGGTTTGGGTTTCTTCTTGTCTATGCTTTCCTGTAGGTGGAGGATACCTTCTCCCCTACTGACTTGGGCTTGGCTAATCAAATGTGAGCAGACTTGACAATAGGCTATGTTCCAGAAGAAGTATTAAAGGCCATTGTGTTGTTTTGCCCAATGTCTCTTGATCCTGCCTTCTACCATAAGAACACCATGTCCTAGATTGCTACTACTCATAAGCCTGGGTTCTAAACTGAAAAGACAAATGGAGCCCGGTTGAGCCCAGCTGAGCCCAGCTGATCCACAGCCCTCAGGTGAACTGAACTTGAAATAAATATTTGTTATTTTAAGACCCCAGTATTTTGAGCTGATTTTTGCTCCAGCAAAATCTGAATCAGGTATTGATACTGGAAGTTGGATGATGATATAACAAAAAATATATAAACATATGTGTTACTAGATTTAGTCTGAGAAGTGAGGTAAATGTTCTATGAGGCTGATAAAACTGTGATAACTTGATAGAAAATATACCTAATGAACTTGAAGTTTTGAACATAAAGTATTCTTTGAAAAGAATGCTAGCAGAGTGAGTTGGTTCTTGCTAGCTGTATTTGATGTGGAGCTACAAGAAGATTAGCGCAGCAAAGAATTGGCTTATTTACAAGCAGAAATAAAAGCACAAAGGGAAAATCTAGAATTTATTAGGCTTTTAAAGTTGAAAGGTGTAGCTATTTCTCTTCTCAGATAGTAAAATTACTCAAAGTATGCTATAGTCAGAACAGTGTCCAAATCATGAGTATGTCTGGGAAGCAAAGACCTAATCAAGGATGTGACCTCAGAATCCTTTATTAAGGTCTGTAATTGGATTAATGCAGCAAATACTTTCAGTTGGACAAAACGGCTCAGGGTAAAAAGACCCTGAAAACAATGAATGGGTTTTGTCCCATAAGGGAGTCCCTACCTGGTACAAATGGTTAACACACTTGGATGCTAACAAGATGGTTGGAGGTTCAAGTCCACCCACAAGCCCCTTGGAAGAAACGTCTAGTGATTTACTTCCAAAAAATCAGCTGTTGAAAACTCTATGGAGCACAGTTCTACTCTGACACAAATGGGGTCACCATGAGCTGAAATTAACTCAATGATTTCCGGTTATCCCACAAAAGTTTGGTAAGTTTCATGGGCATGTATTGAAGTCGAGAAAGACAAACATGTGCCAGAAACTATTGGTATGGATGTTGGCACAGGGAAGTGACTAGAACCAAATAGATCAAAGTCATAAACATGCCAAAAAGACTGCGACTGAGATTTAAAACAACAGTTGAACATATAACTTTCTAAGGGCAGTAAGCAAGCTGAAAAAACTACTCAGTGAACAAAAAGGGCAGATTCTCCAAAAATCTTTTCAGATATTGCCAAGGAAGAAAGAGGAAAAGGAAGGACCTCCCAGAGGGCTGAATCAAGATTCATGGAGAACAATGGATTGGGGAGCTAATGTCAGGAGCATAATCAAGGATAATTCCTTGCTCCAAGGTAGGGAGTCCTTTTAATCAGTTACATGCAGTTTCAGAACTTTTAAAGACTACTGAGTATTTCCCTTTACAAGTGGGAGTGCTTCCTCTTTGTTTTTATGTCACTATTCTACTACTGAGTGTTAGATCTATAGGGTACCAATAACTTGTTTTTCTATTCATTGGTGTTCAGATGGAAAGGACCTGAATCTAAATAGTACATAGATCAAGATCCTAGGCTTTGAAGCTGATGTGGTGATTGGATAAGACATTTTGTGTTAAATAATATTTTATTGTGTTTTCGATGAAAGTTTACATAGCATGTCAGATGACCATTTAACAATTACTCCTCATACTGTGCAGAGACATTAGTTACATTTTCTACAATATTTTAACATTCTCATTATTTCCCTTTTGGATGTTTCACTTCCAGTAATCTGGTTTCCCTATCCTCTTACCCTTTCATCTTTGCTTTAGAGGAATTATTGTCTATTTGGTCTCATATAGATGATTTTTAAAGGTGCACAGTACTCATAGGTAATATTCTTGATTTTATAGCCAATCTGCTGCTTAGCTAAAAGGCGCCCACAGGGTGTAGTTTTGGTTCAAGGTTTATGGAGTCTCAGGGCGATAGTCTCGGGAGTCCTCTAGCCTCTACCAGTCCAGTAAGTTTGAACTATTTTTTTTTTTTTAATTTCAGTTCTATTCCACATTTTTCTTCCCTTCTGTCAGGATTCATCTATTGTGGCCCTGATCAGATGGTGGGCAGTGGGCACCATCTAGTTCTTCTGGTCTCATAGTACACCAGGCGTGATTCCTGTATCCTGTTAGTTCTATAGACTAGTTTCTTCTCTGAGTCTTTGGTTTCTTTCTGTCTGTTTTGCCCTGGCCAAGATGAGACCAGTAGTTGTGTCTTAGATGGCTGCTCTCAAGCTTTTAAGACCCCAGATGCTACTCATTAAACTAGGATATAGAACATAAACTTTGTGAACTATTTTATGCCAATTAACCAACTTGTCCCATGAGACTTTGGTCCTAAGTCTTCAAACCCAGAAATCCAGTCCCACAAGGTGTTTGGTTATGTCTAAGAAGTATCCATAACTGTGCCCCCTATGTGCTTTATTATATATGTGAACTTACATACATGCACACACACATGTACATATGCATGCATATATGCCCACATACAAGTATGTATACCTATACACATATATGCATATATATGTACATATGTAACCACACATAATTTTTGTTGTTGCAAGATTATGTATTGTCTAGCATTTATCAAAAAGGTCTTTTTTGTATGTGTGTGTACTTCACAGCATCATTTACCTTGGTCAAGCTAGGTGCACTTCATCCACATTCAGTGTTACTTTTCCTATCACCAAAAATAGTGTCCACTTCCTAAAAGGTATTTCCTTCTCCCCACCCACCGCTCCCTTGTAACCACCAATGAATGCTGGTTTCTGTATGTATACATATTTTTGTCTTTTTATGAAAATGGGATCATGCAATATTTCTCCTTTTGTGATGGAGTTATTACACTCAGCATAATGTCCTCCAGATTCATCCACGTTATAAGACATTTTGAGTACTCATCATTATTCTTTATGGTTGCATAGTATTCCATTGTATGAATGTACCACGTTTTGCCCATCCATTCATCTACTGATGGGCACTTAGGCTGTTTCCTTCTTTTTTGCTGTTGTGAATAGAGCTGCAATGAACATAGGAGTGCATATGTCTGTTCCTAGGATACATAACTTTGAGTGAGATTGCAGAATCATAAGGTAGTTCAATTTCTAGTTTTTGAGGAAGCACCATACTGTTTTCCATAGGGGTTGCATCATTTTACAGTCCCACTAGCAGTGGATAAGCGTTCCAACCTACCCACATCCTTGCCAGCATTTTTTTTCTTTCTTTCTTTATTGTTGTGCTTTAAGTGAAAGTTAACAATTTAAGTTAGTTTTTCATACAAAAATTTACACATACATTTTTTTGTGACCCTACTTGATCTCCCTATACTGTGATCACACACTCTACCTTTCCACCTCGGATTTCCCGTGTCTTCAACCAGGGCCTGACACTCTCTGCTTTCTCATCTCTCTTCTGGACAAGAGTTGCTCATTTAATCTCATGTATCTACTTGAGCTAAGAGCACAATCTTCACGAGTATCATTTTATTTCCCATAGTCCAGTCTAATCTTTGTCTGAAGAGTTGTCCTCAGGAATGGTTTTAGTTTTGGGCTAACAGCCCTGAGGCCGTGTCTTTCAGGGCCCCTTCAGTCTCAATTAAACCTTTAAGTCTAGTCTTTTTACTAGAACTTGAGTTCTGCACCCCACTTTTCACCTGCTCCATCAGGGACTCTCTGTTGTATTCCCTGGCAGAGGAGTCATTGTGGTAGCCAGGCACCGTCTAGCTCTTCTGGTCTCAGGCTGATGAAGTCTCTGGTTTATGTGGCCCTTTCTGTCTCTTGGGCTACTACTTTCCTTGTGTCTTTGGTGTTCTTTATTCTCCTTTACTCCAGGTGGTTGAGACCAACTGATGCATCTTAGATAGCCACCCACCAGCTTTTAAGACCCCAGACACTACTCACCAAAGTGGGGTGCAGAACATTTTCTTAAAAACTTTGTTATGCCAATTGACTTAGATGTTCCTTGAAAGCATGGTCCCCAGGCCCCCACTCCTGCTACCCTGTCCCTTGAAGTGTTTGGTTGTATTCAGGAAATTTCTTAGATTTGGTTTAGTCCAGTTGTGCTGACTTCCCCTGTAGTGTATGCTATCCTTCCCTTCACCTAAGATAATTCTTGTCTACTTTCTATTTAGTGAATACCCATCTCCCTCCCTCCCCACCCTTGTAACTATCAAAGAATGTTGTCTTCTGTGTTTAAACCTTTTCTTGGGTTTTTATAATAGTGGTTTTATACAGTATTTGTCCTTTTGTGACTGACTAAGTTCACTCAGCATAATACCTTCCAGATTCCTCCATGTTATAAGATGTTTCACAGCTTCATTATTGTTCTGTATCATTGCGTAGTATTCCATTGTGTGACTGTACTATAATTTGTTTATCCATTCATCCGTTGATGGGCACCAAGTTGTTTCCATCTCTTAGCTATCATGAACAGTGCTGCAATGAACATGGGTGTGCATATATCTATTTGTGTGATGGCTCTTAATTCTCTAGGATATATTCCAAGGAATGGGATTGCTAGATCATATGGTACTCCTATTTCTAGCTTTTTAAGGAAGCGCCAGATTGATTTCCATACTGGTTGTACCATTTCACATTCCCACTAGCAGTGTATAAGTGTTCCAGTCTCTCCACAACCTCTCCAACATTTATTTGTGTTTTTTTGGATTAATGCTAGCCTTTTCGGGGTGAGATGGTATCTCATTGTAGATATGATTTGCAATTCTCTAATGGCCAAGGATAGTGAGCATTTCCTCATGTGTTTATTAGCCGCCAGAATGTCTTCTTTGGTGAAGTACCTGTTCATATCATTGCCCATTTTTTAATTGGGTTGTTTGTCCTTTTGTTGTTGAAGTTTTGCAGTATCCTGTAGATTTTAGAGATAAGACCCTGATTGGATTTGTCATAGCCAAAAAAATTTTTCCCAGAGTTGGGGCCAAGGTGGCGGATTAGTCAGATGGCTTCCTATATCCCTCTTACAACAAAGACCTGGAAAAACAAGTGATTTGATTGTATATAAATATGTAAGAGCTCTGAACAAGGCAAAGTTGAGGAATTGGACTGAGTGGCAGGGGGAGAAGGAGACAGTTCTGAAGAAGAGAGAAGTTCCAGACCACGGCTGGAGCCATGCCAACTGGCTCCAAGGTGTGCCGTCAAGCAGGCAAACAGCTGCGTGCACTCCCTCAGGAGGCAGTTTCCACATCGAGAGAGATCCGGCAGCAGAGTTTCTGTTTGGACACTCCAAACCAGTGAAAAGCAGCTCCCAGGTGGCTAAAGATAAGTACGTGCGTGTGGCCTTTTGCGGGGATTAAAAAAAAAAAGCCCATTTAGGAAAAACCTCTCTCCCTTTTGCCTCCTCCCTCCCCGCTCTGCACTGGTCCAGACTTCCAAGGTCCGAGTCTCTTGGGCAGGAAGTAGATCCCAAAAGGCACCCTGACCCATTCTCCTGGCCTTGGAGAGGGAAAAAATAAGCTACTGGCTCCCCTAAGCTAGGAACTCAGGGTCGGCAAAGCTCCTTTGCTAGGCACAGGCATAAGGGGTCCACAGACTTTGAGTGCCTTACACCCTTGTATAGACTTGTGGGGACCCATATCAACAGCGTTAACTCTCACTACTACAGTACAACAGGATAAACATATGAAGACTAACTTCAACTGTTTCAACTGTGAAGTGGCAGATTTGTGACCCTAGAAACAGCCTTGCCCTTTAAGCAGGCACATTTACTGATCCGCACCAGGGGCTTGAGGGCTGGTGGCTTCACAAACGTCACCTAGTCACCTGCTACAGGGGTACAAGAATAAGTGGTGCCCTCTAGTCTTTACAGCCAACAGAGTGGAGTGCTCATAGGCTGGCTGCAAAACTCATCATGCTTTCCTTTCAGACTCTCAGGGACAGCCATCAACTCCCTGCCTGGCTCAGGGTGTGACCCCCTACTGCACCCTGATACATGTGCTTACACCAATCACCCATGCCTCTCTAAGACTGTAGGTGAGATCCTGCACCACACACTTGGTGACCAAATGCCTGGACACCTGTGCTGAACCCATATAGGAAAATTTAATGGACTTCTGTGTGCACATAATTACAGAACTAACTACCTGGTGACAGGATGTTAGAGCTTCAAAGGCGCCAATAATCAAACTAGCGTACATGAACAGCTTATTGGGGCATATCAAAACAAAACAAAACAAGAAGCTAGGACTCACTAAACAAATATAAAATAAAATTATAATAAATTATTGATGGCTCAGAGACAACAGTGAATATCAAATCACATAAAGAAGCAGTCCAAGATGGATTCAGCAAGCTCCCAAAATAAAGAATCAATAAATTCTCGGGAGGAAGAGAATTTCTTAGAATTACCAGAGGCAGAATACAAAAGATTAATATACAGAACTTTTCTAGAAATTAGAAAGGAAATTTGACAAAACAAAGAAAGAGCCAAAGAATATACAGAGAAAGTAGTAGTGGAACTTAAAAAAGATATTCAAGAACATAATGACAAATTTAATAGGCTGCAAGAATCCATGGAGAGAGCAATCAGAAATCCAGAAGATTAGTAATAAAATTTCAGAAATCAACAACTCAATAGAAAGTCATAGGAGCAGAATTGAGGCAGTAGAAGTTAGAATTAGTGTCATTGAAGATAAAGAAGCTGACCCCAACTTATTTGAGGAAAAATCAGATAAAAGGATTAAAAAGAATGAAGACACTCTAAGAGTTATGTGGGACTCTATCAAGAGAAATAACCTACCAATTGTTGGAGTACCAGAACAGGAGGGATAACAGAAAATATAGAGAAAATTGTTGAAGATTTATTGACAGAAAACTTCCCTGATATCATGAAAGATGAGAAGATATCTATCCAAGATGCTCATCGAACCCCGCATAAGGTAGATCCCAAAAGAAAGTTACCAAGACGTATTATAATCAAACTTACCAAAACCACAGATAAAGAGAGAATTTTGAGAGTGGCTAAGGATTAAAAAAAAAGTCATCTACAAAGGAGAGTCAATTAGAATATGCTTGGACTGCTCAGCAGAAACCATGCAGGCAAGAAGGCAATGGGATGACACATATAAAGCCCATGAAGGATAACAACTGCCAGCCAAGAATTATACATCCAGTAAAACTGTCTCTCAAATATGATAGCAAAATTAGGACATTTCCAGATAAACAGAAGTTTAGGGAATTTGTAAAAACCAAACCAAAATTACAAGAAATACTAAAGGGAGTCCTATGGCTAGATAATGAGTAACATCAGATAACAACAAATAACATAAGATAATCAGCAAGTCTAGAACACTGGACAGAGCAAACAGATACTGACTCAGATAGGAAGTCAAAAATAAGGAAAAAGAGATATCAATATGTAAAAAAGGACAAAATTAAAACAAAAAAGAACTTAACAAGTGCAGACATTGATTTTTCATATGGAGGGGAAGTCAAAGCGATATAAAGAAATAAAAGATTTGTATAAACTTAGAAAAATAGGGGTAAATATTAAGGTGACCACAAAGGAATCTAACAATCCTACAAATCAAAATAAAATAGTAGAAAGACATAAACACCCAGCAAACACAAAATCTACAACAAAGAAAAAGATGGGGAAAAAAAAGCATAAAGAAAAATGACTCAGCACAGAAAATTGAGGAGAACAAAGACACTGTGAACAACACACAAAAAGAGATATCAGGATGACAGCACTAAACTCATACCTATCAAAAATTACGCTGAGTGTAAACGGACTTAATGCACCAATAAAGAGACGGAGAGTGGCAGATTGGATAAAAAAGCATGATCCATCTATATGCTGCCTACAAGAGACGCACCTTAGACTTAAAGACAAAAATAAGCTAAAGCTCAAAGGATGGAAAAAAATATATCAAGCAAACAACACTCAAAGAAGAGGAGGAGTGGCAAGATTAATCTCTGACAAAATAGACTTTAAAGTAAAATCTGCCACAAAGGATAAGGAAGGGCACTATATAATGATTAAAGGGTAAATACACCAGGAGGACATAACTACAATAAATATTTACACAGCCAACAACAGGGATCCAAAATACATAAAACAAACTCTAACAACACTCAAAAGAGAGATAGACAGCTCCACAATAGTAGTAGGAGACTTCAACACGCCACTTTCAGGGAAAGACAGAACATCCAGAATGAAGCTCAAGAAAGACATAGAAGAGAGCTGAATGCTACACTCAACCAACTTAATCTCATAGACATATACAGAACACTCCACCCAACAGCAGCCAAGTATACTTTCTTTTCCAACACACAGGGAACATTTTCCAGAATAGACCACATATTAGGCCAAAAAGCAAGCATTAACAAAATCCAAAACATCAAAATATTACAAAGCATCTTTTCTGACTATAAAGCCATAAAGATGGAAATCAACAACACAAAAAGTAAGGAAAAAAAATCAAACACATGGAAACTGAACAACACCTTGCTCAAAAACTACTGGGTTATAGAAGAAATAAAGGATAGGATAAAGAAATTCATAGAATCAAACAAAAATGAAAACATGTCCTACCAGAACCTTTGGGACACAGCAATAGCAGTGCTCAGATGTCAGCCTATAGCAATAAATGCTCACATCCAAAAAGAAGAAAGGGCCATAATAAAAACATTAGCCCTGCAACTGGAACAAGTAGAAAGAGAGCAGCAAAGGAAATCCTCGGTCACCAAACAAAGGAAATAATAAGAGTTAGAGCAGAATTAAATGAAATAGAGAATAGAAAAACAATGGAAAGAGTTAACAAGTCCAAAAGCTGGTTCCTTGAAAAGATCAATAAAATTGATAAACCATTGGCCAAAGTGACAAAAGAAAAACTGGAGAGGAAGCAGATAACCCATATAAGAAATGAGATGGGTGATATCACAACATACCCAACTGAAATTAAAAGAATCATAAGAGATAAGTATAAAAAATTGTACTCTAACAAATTTGAAAACGTAGAGGAAATAGACAAATTTCTAGAAACTCGCTACCTACATAAATTAACACAAACATAGGTTGAACAACTAAATAAACCCATAACAAAAGGAGAGATTGAAAAGGTTATTAAAAAACACCCAATCAAAATAGCCCTGGCCTGGATGACTTCACTGGAGAATTCTACCAAACCTTCAGAGAAGAGAGAACACCACTTCTACTAAAGGTATTTCAGAGCATAGAAAAGGAATACTGTCAAACTCATTCTATGAGGCCAGCATAACCCTGATACCAAAACCAGGTAAAGACACTACAAAAGAAGAAAATTACAGACCAATGTCCCTCATGAACATTAACACAAAAATCCTCAACAAAATTCTAGCCAATAGAATTCAGCAACATATCAAAAAAATAATTCACCAGGACCAAGTGGGATTTATACGACTTATGCAGGGATGGTTCAACATTAGAAAAATAATCAATGTCATCCATCACACAAATATAACAAAAGACAGGAACCACATGATCTTATCAATTGATATAGAAAAGGCATTTGACAAAGTCCAACACACATTCATGATAAAAACTCTCAATAAAATAAAGAATAGAAGAGAAATTCCTCAGTATAATTAAGGGTATTTATACAAAGTCAACAGCCAACACCAACCTAAATTGAGAGACTTTGAAAGCTATCCCCTTGAGAATGGGAACCAGACAAGGATGCCCTCTATCACCACTCTTATTCACCATTGTGTTGGAAGCCCTGGCAGAGTAATTAGGCTAGAAAAAGAAATAAAGGGAATCCAAATTGGTAGGGAAGAAGTCAAAGTATCTCTATTTGCAGATGATATGATCTTATACACAGAAAACCCCAAACAATTTACAAAAAAACTGCTGGAACTAATAAAAGATTTTATCAAAGTTTCAGGATACAAAATAAACATACAAAAATCAGATGGATTCCTTTACAGCAACAAACAGAACCTTGAAGTGGAAATTACCAAATTAATACCATTTACAATAGCCCCAAAGAAGATGAAATGCTTAAGAATAAATCCAACCAGAGACATAAAAGATCTATACAGAGAAAACTACAAGACACTACTGCAAATAACTAAAAGATACCTGCATAAGAGGAAAAATATACCTTGCTCATGGATAGGTAGACTCAACATAGTGAAAATGTCAGTTCTACCCAAAGAAATCTACAGATACAATGCAATCCCGATCCAAATTCCTCCAGCAGTTTTAATGAGATGGAGAAACAAATCACCAAATTCATATGGAAAGGGAAGAGGCCCTGAAGAAGTAAGGCATTAGTCAAGAAGAAGAACAAAGTGGGAGGCCTTACACTACCTGATTTTAGGATTATACCGCCAAGGTAGTCAAAACAGCCTGGTACTGGTACAACAACAGAAACATAGACCAATGGAAAAGAGTTGAGAATCCAGGTATAAGCTCTTCCACCTATGAGCAACTAATATTTGACAAAGGCCCAAAGTCCATTAATGGGGGAAAACACAGTCTCTTTAACAAATGGTGCTGGCATAACTGGATATCCACCTGCAAAAAACTGAAACAAGACCCATACTTAACACCATGTACTAACACTAACTCAAAATGGATCAAAAACTTAAATATAAAATTGATGATGATAAAGATCACAGAAGAAAAAATAGGGACACCACTAGGAGTCCTAATACATGGCATAAACACAATATAAACTGTAAGTAACAATGCACAAGCACCAGAAGAGAAACTAGATGAATGGGAGCGCCTAAAAATCAAACACTTATGCTCATCAAAAGACTTCACCAAACTTGTAAGAACACATCCTACAGACTGGGAAAAAAATTTCTGGCTACTACAAACCTGATCAGCATCTATTCTCTAAAATCTACAAGATACTGCAAAACCTCAACAACAAAAAGACAAATAACGCAATTAAAAAATGGGCAAAGAATATAAACAGGCATTTCACCAAAGAAGATATTCAGGTGGCTGACAGACATGTGAAGAAATGTTCACTATCATTAGCCCTTAGAAAAATGCAGATCAAAACTACAATGAGATATCATGTCACCCCAACAAGGTTAGCATTAATCCAAAAAACACAAAATAATAAATGCTGGACAGGTTGTGGAGAGACTGGAACACTTATACACTGTTGGTGGGAATGTAAAATGGTACAACCACTTTGGAAATCAATATGGCGCTCGCTTAAAAAGCTAGAAATAGAAGTACCATGCAATCCAGCTATCCCGCTCCTTGGAATGTATCCTAGAGAAATAAGAGCCGTCACATGAATAGATACATGCACACCCATGTTTGCTGCAGTGGTGTTCCCAATAGCAAAAAATGGAAACAAACTAGGTGCCCATCAATGGACGAATGGATAAACAAATTATGGTATAGCCACACAATGGAGTATTACACAATGTTAAAGAACAACGATGAAGCCATGAAACATCGTATAACATGGGGGAAGCTGCAACTTATTATGCTGCATGAATTTAGTCAGTCACAGAAGGACAAATACTGTATAATACCACTATTATAAGAACTCAAGAAAAGGTTTAAACACAGAAGACAACATTCTTTGTTGGTTATGAGGGTAGGGAGTGAGGGTGAGGGTTATTTACTAACTAGTTAGTAGATAAGCATCATCTTAGGTGAAAGGAAGGACAGCACACACTTACAGGGGAAGTCAGCACAACTAGACTAAACTAAAGCTGAGAAGTTTCCTGAATACAATAAAACACTTTGAGAGACAGAGTAGCAGGAGTAGAGGTTTGGGGACCATGCTTTCAGAGGACATCGAGGTCAATTGGCATAACAAAACTTATTAAGAAAATGTTCTGCATCCTACTTTAGTGAGTGCCGTCTGGGGTCTTAAAAGCTTGCAAGCGGCCATCTAAGATGCATCAACTGGTCCCAACCACCTGGAGTAAAGGAGAATGAAGAACACCAAAGACACAAGGAAAGTAGTAGCCCAAGAGACAGAAAGGCCCACATAAACCAGAGAATTCATCAGCCTGAGACCAGAAGAACTAGATGATGCCCTGCTACCACCAATGACCGTGCTGACAGGGAACACAACAGAGAGTCCCTTATGGAGCAGCAGAAAGGTGGGGTGAAGAACTCAAATTCTAGTAAGAATACCAGACTTAATGGTCTGACTGAGACTGGAGGTACCTGGAAAGCATGGCGCCTGGACTCTATCAGCTGAGAACTAAAACAATTTCCGAGGCCAACTCTTCTGACAAGGATTGGACTGGACTGTGGGACATAAAGTGATACTCGTGAAGAGTGTGCCTCTTAGTCAGGTAGATACAAGAGACCAAAGGGGGAGCTTCTGTCCAGAGGTTTGATATGAAGGCAGAGAGGGTTAGGCAGCTGGTTGAATAGATGTTTGAATCGGGTGGAAAGGAGGAGTGTGCTCTTGCAGAATGGGGTGAGCAATTAGGGTCACATAAAAATGTATGTATAAAACTTTGTATGGGAGACTAACTTGAAATGTAAACTTCATTTAAGTACAAAGAAAGAAATAGAAAGAAAAGCTATTTAAAAAAAATTTTTTTTTCCCCAGTCTGTGGGTTGTCTTTTTACTCTTTTGGTGAAATCTTTTGATGAGCATAAGTGTTTGATTTTTAGGAGCTCCCAGTTATCTAGTCTCTCTTCTGGTATTTGTGCATTGTTACTTATGGTTTGTATTCTGTTTATGCCATGTATTAGGGCTCCTAGTGTCCCTATTTTTTCTTCATGATCCTTATCGTTTTTGATTTTATATTTAGGTCTTTGATCCATTTTGAGTTTGTTTTTTGTTCATGATGTGAGGTATGGGTCTTGTTTCAGTTTTTCATAGATGGTTATCAAGTTCTGCCAGTACCATTTGTTAAAGAGATTGTCTTTTACCCAATCAATGGACTTTGCGTGTTTGTCAAATATTAGCTGCTCATAGGTGGATGAGTTTACTTCTGGATTCTCAACTCTGTTCCATTGGTCTATGTATCTGTTGTTGTACCAGTACCGGGCTGTTTTAACTACTGTGGTGGTATGATAGATTCCAAAATCAGGTAGTTTGAGGCCTAGCACTTTGTTCTCCTTCTTCAGTTATGCTTTACTTATATGGGGTCTCTTCCCTTTCCATATGAAGTTGGTGACTTTTTCCCCATCTCATTAAAAACTGCTGCTAGAATTTGGATCGGGATTGCATTGTATCTGTAGATCTGCATTTCTTTGGGTAGAATTGACATTTTCGTAATGTTGACTCTTCCTATCCATGAGCAAGGTATGTTTTTCCACTTATGCAGATCTCTTTTCATTTCTTGCTGTGGTGTCTGGTAGTTTTCATTGTATAGGTCTTTTACGTCTGTAGTTAGATTTATTCCTAAGTATTTTATCTTCTTGGGGGCTATTGTAAATGGTATTGATTTGGCGATTTCCTCTTCAAGGTTCTCTTTGTTGGTGTAAATGAATCCAACTGAGTTTTGTATGTTTATCTTGTATCCTGAAACTTTGCTGAAATCTTCTATTAGCTCCAGTAGTTTTCTTGTGGATTCTTTGGGGTTTTCTGTGTATAAGATCATATCATCTGCAAATAGAGATACTTTGACTTCTTCCCTACAAATTTGTATGCCCTTTCTTTCTTTTTCTAGCCTAATTGCTCTGACTATGGCCTGCAGCACAATGTTGAGTGGGAGTGGTGATAAAGGGCATCCTTGTCTGGTTCCCATTCTCAAGGGGAATGCTTTCAAAGTCTCTCTATTTAGGTTGGTGTTGGCTGTTGACTTTGTATATATGCCCTTAATTATGTTGAGTAATTTCCCTGCTATTCCTATTTTGCTCAGAATTTTTATCAGGAATGGGTGTCAGACTTTGTCAAATGCCTTTTATTCATCAATTGACAAGATCATATGGTTATTGTCTTTTGTTTTATTTATGTGATGGATGACATTGATTGTCTTTCTAATATTGAACCATCCCTTCATACCTGGTATAAATCCTACTTGATCATGGTGAATTATTTTTTTGATATGTTGTTGAATTCTATTGGCTAGAATTTTGTTGAGGATGTTTGCATCAATATTCATGAAGGATATTGGTCTCTAACTTCCTTTTTTGTGGCGTCTTTACCTGGTTTTGGTATCCGGGTTATGCTGACCTCATAGAATGAGTTTGGTATTATTCCATCCTTTTCTATGCTCTGAAATACCTTTAGTAGTAGTGGTGTTATCTCTTCTCTGAAAGTTTGGTAGAATACTCCAGTGAAGCTATCCGTATCAGGACTTTTTTTGTTGGGAGTTTTTTAAAAACCTTTTAAATCTTTTCTTTTGTTATAGGTTTATTTTGGTGTTCTACCTGTGATGGTGTTCTTTTAGGTAGGTAGTGAGTTTCTAGAAATTTGTCCATTTCCTCTAGGCTTTCAAATTTGTTAGAGTACAGTTTTTCATACTATTCTGTTATGATTCTTTTGATTTCAGTTGGGTCTGTTGTGATATCACCTATCTCATTTCTTATACAGGTTATCTGCTTCCTCTCCTGTTTTTCTTTTGTCAGTTTAGCCAATAATTTATCGATTTTGTTGATCTTTTCAAAGAACCTGCTTTTCGTCTTGTTAACTCTTTCAATTGTTTTTCTATTCTCTATTTCATTTAATTCTGCTCTAACTCTTATTATTTCCTTTGTTTGGTGACCGAGGATTTCCTTTGTTGCTCTCTTTCTACTTGTTCCAGTTGTAGGGTTAATGTTTTGATTATGGCCCTTTCTTCTTTTTGGATGTGAGCATTTACTGCTATAGGCTGACATCTGAGCACTGCTTTTGCTGTGTCCCAAAGGTTCTGGTAGTATTTGTTTTCATTCTCATTTGATTCTATGATTTTTTTTTTTTTATTCTATCATTAATTTCTTCTATAACCCAGTAGTTTTTGAGCAAGGTGTTGTTCAGTTTCCATGTGTTTGATTTTTTCCCTTGCTTTTTCTGTTATTGATTTCTACTTTTATGGCTTTATAGTCAGAAAAGATGCTTTGTAATATTTCAATGCTTTGGATTCTGTTAAGGCTTGCTTTGTAGCCTAGTATGTGGTCTATTCTGGATAATGTTCCATGTGTGTTGGAAAATAAAGTATACTTAGCTATTGTTGGGTGGAGTGTTCAGTATATGGCCATGATATCAAGTTGGTTGATTGTAGCATTTAGATCTTCTGTGCCTTTACTGAGCTTCTTTTTGGATGTTCTACCCTTCACCAATAGTGGAGTGTTGAAGTCTCCTACACTTATTGTGGTGCTGTCTTTCTGTCTTTCCAGTGCTGTTAGAGTTCATTTTATGTATTTTGGAGCCCTTTCATTAGGTGCATAGATATTTATTATAGTTATGTCCTCCCGGTGTACTGAACATTTAATCATTGTATAATGTCCTTCCTTATCCTTTGCAGTGGATTTTACTTTAAAGTCTGTTTTGTCAGAGATTAATAATTCCACTCCTGCTCTTTTTTGAATATTGTTTGCTTGATATATATTTTTCCTTTGATTTTTAGTTTGTTGGTGTCTTTAAGTCTAAGGTGTGTCTCTTGTAGGCAGCATATAGATGGGTCGTGTTTTTTTATCCAATCTGCCACTCTCTGTCTCTTTATAGGTGCATTGAGTCCATTTACACTCAGCATAATTATTGATAGGTATGAGTTTAGTGCTGTCATTTTGATGGCTTTTTTTTTGTGTTGCTGACAGTTTCTTTGTTCCACTTAATTTTCTGTGCTAAGTTGTTTTTCTTTCTGTATTTTCTTTTCATCTTTTTCATTGTTTTTGACGTTGTATTTGCTGAGCCTTTGTATTTTTCTTGTTTTTTTTTTTATTTTGATGTGTAGGATTGTTAGTTTCCTTTGTGGTTACCTTAACATTTACCCCTATTTTTCTAAGTTTAAACCAGTTTTTTATTTCTCTGTTTTGCCTTGACTTCCTCTCCATATGAAAAATCTACATCTACATTTATTACTCCCTCTTTTTGTTTTAATGTTCTCATCTTTTACATATTGATATCTGTTTCCCTATTTTCAGTGTTTTAGCTTTGATTTATTTTTGTGACTTCTCCTTCACAGTTGATATCTGGTTGCTCTGTCTTGTGTTCTAGTCTTGTGTTGTTGTCTGATATTATGGATTTTCTAACTGGAGGATTCCCTTTAGTACTTCTTGTAATCTTGGTTTGATTTTCACAAATTTCCTAAACTTCTGTTTAACTGGAAATGCCCTAATTTAACCATCATATTTCAGAGACAGTTTTGCTGGATATATAATTCTTGGCTGGCAATTTTTTTTCTTTCAAGGCTTTATATATGTCATCCTATTGCCTTCTTGCCTGCATAGTTCCTGCTGAGCAGTCCAAGCTTTTTCTTTTTCTTTTTAATTTTTTTTTTTTATTGTACTTTAGGTGAAGGTTTACAGAACAAATATTTTCTCACTAAACAGTCAGTACACATATTGTTTTATGATATTGGTTAACAGCCCTACAACATGTCAACACACTCCCTTCTTGGCCTTGGAGGACTTTTTTTTTTTTTGGTGAAAATATACATAGACAAAGATACACCATTTCAAAAATTTCTACATGTAGAATTCTGTGACGTCGATTATGTTCTTCCAGTTGCGCTGCTGTTCTCACTTTAAATGAAGGTTTACAGAAAAAAATAGTTTCTCATTAAACAGTTACTACACATATTGCCCTACGAGAATCATTAAGAACCCCAGTGCATGTCAACACTATCCTTACTCAACCTTAAGTTCCCTATCACCAGCTTTCCTTTCCGTTTCTGCCTTCTGGTCCTTGTCCCTGGACTGCTGTGCCTCATTAGTCCTGTTTTGTTTTAGGAGGCTGCCCAATCCCTGGCTGAATGATGAACCTTGGGAATGACTTTACCACTGAGCAAAAAGGGTGTTTGGCGGCCATACTCTTGGGGTTTCTCCAGTGTCTGTCAGGCCAGTAAATCTGGTCTTTTTTAATGGGTTAGAATTTTGTTCTACGTCCTTCTCCAGCTCTGTCTAGAATCTTCTCTTGTGATGATCCTGGTCAGAGAAGTCAGTGGTGGTAGCTGGGCACCAGCTAGCTGTACTGGACTCAGTCTGGTGGAGGCCTTGGTAGCTGTGGCCCATTAGTCCTTTGGACTAATCTTTTCCTTGTATCCTGTTCTCTTTATTCTCCCTTGCTCTCAAGCAGATGAGACTAGTGGAGTATCTTAGATGTCTGCTCACAGGCTGTTAAGACCCCAGATGCTACTCACCAAGGTACAGTGTAGAACATAGTCTTTATAAACAGGGTTATGCCAACTGAGCTAGATGTTACCTGAGACGATGGTCCCCACAGCCCTCCGCCCAGCAATTCAGTCCCTCAGGGAGTTTGGATGTGTCTACGGAGCTTCTATGACCTTTCTTTGTATAAGCTGTGCTGGCTTCCCCAGTATCGTGTACTGTCTTACACTTCACCAATGTTACCACTTATCTATTGTGTATTTAGTATTTCTCCCCCAACCCTCCCATCCCTCTTAACCAACAAAAATTTTTACTTCTTGTGTGTAAACTTTTTCATGAGTTTTTACAGTAGAGGTCTCATACAATATTTGTCCTTTTGTGATTGACTTATTTCACTCAGCATAATGTCCTCCAGTTTCACCAATGTTATGAGATTCTTCACAGATTCATCATTGTGCTTTACTGTTGCATAAAATTCCATTGTGTTTATGTACCATAGTTTGTTTATCCATTGATCAGTCGATGAGCATCTAGTTTGTTCCCATCTTTTTGCTATTGTGAACAATGCTGCGATGAACATGGGTATGCATATGTCTATTCGTGTGATGGCTCTTATTTTTCTAGGACATATTCCTAGAAGTAGGATTGCAGGATCGTATGGTATTTCTATTTCTAGCTTTCTAAGGAAGTGCCACAACATTTTCTAAAATGGTTTTGTCTTAGGTTGGGTTCTCTAGAGAAGCAAAACCAGTAAAGTGTATAAATATATGTGTAGCGAGAGATTTACATCAAGGAAACAGCTCACGTGATTGTAGAGGCTAGAAAATCCCAACTCCATGGATCAGGGTAGAGGCCTCTCCCAAGTTATGCAGCTGCAGAGGCTGGCAAGCCCAAGATTGGCAGGTCAGGAAGCAAGGCTCCCACTCACAGGCTGTGCAGATCAATGAATCCCAGGTTCAGCAGGTAACCTGACAGCTCAAGTCCCAAGAACAAGAGATGAGACGACAGGAGGCAGCTACAGGTTACAGAGAGAGCAAAAAACCAGAACGTCTAGTTATATTCAGATGCGAGCCACACTCCCAAGGAGACTCCTTTCATCCGACTGGTTACTCACAGTATATTCAATCATGGGAGTGATTACATTAAAACACTGAGAATCAAGGTCCAGCCAAGTTGACACACAATCTTAACCATCACAGGTTGTATCATTATGCTTTCCCACCAGCAGTGCATAAGAGTTCTGGTCTCCCTGCACCTTCTCCAACATTTCTTATTTTCAGTGTTTTTGATTCGTGCCAGTAATTCTGGGGTGAGATGTTATCTCCTTGCAGTTTTAATTTGCATTTTTCTAATAACAAGTGAACGCGAGCATTTCCTCATGTGTCTGTTGGCCACTTGAATGTCTTCTTTGGTGGAATGTCTGTTCATTTCCTTTGTCCATTTTTTAATAGGATTATTTGTCTTTTTGTTGTAGAGGTTATGGATTTTCTTGTAGATTATGGAGATTATACTTTGTCTGACTTGTACTGTCCAAAATTTTTTCCCTGTCTGTAGGTTCTCTTTTTACTCTTTTGGTGAATTCTTTTGAAGAGCATAGGTGTTTGATTTTAGAAGATCCCAGTTCTCTAGCTTACCTATTGGGGTTTGTGCATTGATGGTTATGGTTTGTATCCTGTTAATGCTGTGTATTAAGGCCTGAAGTGTTGGTCCTATTTTTTCTCCTATGAACTTTATAGTTTTAGGCTTTATATTCAGGTCTTTGATCCATTTTGAAGTAGTTTTGTATACAGCGTAAGGTATGGGTCATGTGTCAGTTTTTTGCAGATGGATATCCAGTTTTGCCAGCACCATTTGTTAAAAAGACTGTCTTTTCCCCATTTAATGGATTTTGGGCCCTTGTACAAAAGTCAGGTGAACATAGGTGGATGAATTTACACCTGGGTTCTTAATTCTGTTTCATTGATCCATGTATCTGTCCTTGTAGCAATACCAGGCTGTTTTGACTGCTGTAGCTGTCTGAGGTCAGGTAGTGTGAGACCTCCTACTTTCTTCTTTTTCTTCAATACTGATTTACTTATATGGGGCTTCTTCCCTTTCCATATAAAGTTAATGATTAGTTTTTCCATCTTTCAAAGAATGTTGTTGGTATTTGGATCGGGATTGCATTGTATTTGTAAATTGCTTTGGGTAGAATTGTCATTTTCACAATGTTGAGTCTACCTATCCATGAGCATGGTATGTTTTTCCATTTACGTAGATCAATTTGGGTTTCTTACAGTAGTGTTTTGTAGTTTTCTTTGTATAGGTCTTTTATATCCCTGGTCAGATTTATTCCTAAGTATTTTATTTTTTTAGGGACTATTATAAATGGTATTGTTTTCCTGATTTCCTTTTCATCGTTCTCTTTATTGGTGTATAGGAATCCAACTGATTTTTGTATGTTTATACTGTATCCTGCCACTCTGGTGAATCTTTCTATTAGTTCCAGTAGATTTCTCGTGGAGTCTTTAGAATTTTCTATGTATAGTATCATATCATCTGCAAACAGGGAGAGTTTAAATTCTTCATTACCAATTTGGATGCCCTTTATTTCTTTTTCTTGCCTCATTGCTCTAGCTAGAACTTCCAGCAGAATGTTAAATAGGAGTGGTAATAAAGGGCATCCTTGTTTTGTTCCTGTTCTCAAGGGGAATGTTTTCAGCCTGTCTCCATTGAGAATGATGTTGGCTCTTGGGTTTGCATAGATGCCCTTTATTATATTTAGAAATTTCCCTTCTATACCTTTTTGATTGAGAGTTTTTATCAGGAATGGGTGTTGGACTTTGTCAAATGCCTTTTCTGCATCAATTGAGATAATCATGTGATTTTTTTCTTTCCTTTTATTTATGTGGCAGATTACATTGATTGATTTTCTAATGTTGAACTATCTTGCATACCTGATATGAATCCCACTTGGTTGTGGTGTATTATTTTTATGATATGATGCTGAATTCTATTGGCTAGAATTTTGTGAGAATTTTTGCATCTATATTCATGAGAGATATTGTTCTATAATTTTCTTTTTTTTTTTTTGTGGCGTCTTTTCTTCGTTTTGTTATCAGGTTTACACTGGTTTAATAGAATGAATTCAGAAGTGTCACTTCCTTTTCTATGTTCAGAAATAGTTTCAGTAGTACTGGTACAAGCTCTTCTCTGAATGTTTGGTAAAATTCTCCAGTGAAGCCATCTGGGCCAGGGCTTTTTTGTTGTTGTTGTTGGGAGTTTTTTTTATAACCTTTTAAATCTCTTCTCTCGTTATCAGTCTCTTCATATTTTAAACAGCACTTTGTTGTAGTATGGGTAGGTAGTGTTTTTCTAGAAATTTATCCTTTTCCTCTAAGATTTCAAATTTGTTGGAGTATAATTTTTCATAATACTCTGTTATGATCCTTTTTATTTCAGTTAGATCTGCTGTAATGTCACCCATTTTATTTCTTATTTGGGTTATTTGTGCCTTCTCCTGTTTTTCTTTTGTCAGTCTGGCCAGAGGTTTGTCAATTTTGTCGATTCTTTCAAAGAACCAACTTTTAGTTTTGTTGATTCTTTCTATTGTTTTTTCTATTCTCTATTTCATTTATTTCTGCTCTGATCTTTATTATTTCATTTCTTCTGGTGGCTGTGGGGTTTTTTTTTTTTTTTTTTTTTTGCTGTTCTCTTTCTTCTTGTTTGATTTCGTCCCTTTCTTCTTTTTTGATGTGTCCATCTATTGGTATAAATTGTCCTATGAGACTGCCTTTGCTGTATCCCAATGGTTTTGGTATGATGTGTTTTCGTTCTCGTTTGATTCTAGGAATTTTTTGATTCCCTCTCTGATTTCTTCTATTACCCAGTGGTTTGTAAGCAGGGTGTTATTTAGTTTCCAAGTAATTAATTTTTATCCTTGCTCTTTCTGTTGTTAATTTCTACCTTGATGGCATTGTGGTCAGAGAAGATACTTTGTATATTTCAGTGTTTTGGTTTTTGTTGAGGATTGCCCTGTGGCCTAAGATGTGGTCTCTTCTGGAGAACATTCCATGTGCATTGGAAAAGAATGTGTACTTTGCAACTGTTGGATGGAGTGTTCTATACACGTCTATGAGCTTAGTTTGGCTGATTGTGCCCTTTAGGTCTTCTGTATCTTTGCTGAGTTTCTTTTTAGATGTTCTGTGCTTTACTGAGAGCGGTGTGTTGAAGTCACCTACTATTACTGTGGAACTGTCTATTTCTCATTTCGGTGCTGTTAGAATTTATTTTATGTATTTTGGAGCCCTCTCATTGGGTGCATAGATGTTTATTATGGTTATATCTTTATGATGGATGATCCCCTTAATCATTATATAGTGTCCTTCTTTGTCTTGTATGGTGGGTTTTGTTTTAAAGTCCATTTTATCTGAGATTAGTATTGCCACTCCTGCTCTTTTTTGGTAGCTGTTTGCTTGATATATTTTTTCCATCCTTTGATTTTTAATAAATTTATGTCTTTGTTTCTAAGATGTGTCTCATGTAGACAGCATATCGATGGATCCTGTTTGTTTATCCATTATGTCACTCTCCGTCTCTTTATGGGTGCACTGAGGCCATTTACGTTCAGTGTAATTATTGATAGATATGAGTTTATTGCTGTCATTTTGTAGTGCTTTTTTTGTGGTGCTGATATTTCCTTTATTCTTCTTACTCTCATGTGCTTAATTGCTTTTGTTTGTGGGGGTTTTTTTTTTTTTCATTTCTTTTGTTTTGTTGGTTTTGTTTTTCTGAGACTTTATGTTTTTCCTCTTTATTTTTATGAATAGGTTTGTTAGCTTTCTTTGCAGGTACTATGAAATTTACCCTTATCTTTCTAAGTTTGAAGCAGTCTATTATTACTTGGTATCGCCTTGCCTTCCTCTCCATTAGAAGTTTCTATATCTATGCCGTTTATTCCCTCTTTTATTGTTTTGATGTTGTTGTCATTTATTGATTAACTGCTCTGATTCCCTGTTGTATTTCTTTTGGTTTTGGATAGTCCTCGAGAGTTCATTTCCTAGATTGGCATCTGGCTCGTACGATCCTGCGTCCTAGGTCCTGCCTGTGTGCTGAAGCTGTTTGTCCTCAGATCAAAGAACTCCCTTTAATAATTCTTGTAAGTTTGGTTTGACTTTTGCATATTCCCTTAATTTCTGTTTATTTGGAAATGACCTAATTTCACCATCAAATTTGAACGAGAGTTTTGCAGGATATATTATTTTTGGCTCACAATTTTTTTCTTTCAAGATATTATATATGTCATCCCATTGCGTTCTTGCCTGCATGGTTTCTGCCGAATAATCTGAGCTTAGTCTTATTGTTTTACCTCTGTATGTTACTTTTCATTTTTCTCGAATTACTCTCAGGATTCTTTGTTTTTCTTTGGTTTTGGCGAGTGTGATTATGATATGCCTTGGTGATTTTCTTTTGAAGTCTATCCTATATGGGGTTCGTTGAGCTTCTTGGATGGCCAGCTTTTCATTTTTCATGATATTGGGGAAGTTTTCTGTCAGCAATTCTTCAATGATCTTCTCTGTGTTTTCTGTTTTCTCCCCCTGTTCTGGAACTCCGATCAATCTCTAATTTTTGGGTTTAATTGTATCCTACTTAATTCTCAGGGTCTCTTCATTTTTCTTTGTTCTTTTTTCTGAGTTTTCCTCAAACGGAGTTGTATCCAAGTGTTTGTTTCAATTTCGCTGATCCTGTCTTTCACCATTTCAGTTCTTCTCCTCGGCCCTTCTATGACACTGTCCATTTCTGCAATCTTGTTTATCTTTTGAATTTTTTATTGTTGTTTTTGTATGATTTCTAGTTGTGAATTTATTTTGGCATTTTGTTCTTGCATTATTTTCCTGAATTATTCCATTTTTTTGTCTGAATTTTCCATGAATCTGTCTGCCTTTTTCATGAATTTGTCTATTTTTTCCTCATTTTGCTTTTTTTTTTTTTTTTGCTTCAACTTTTGGATAATTCTGAATATTAGAAATCTGAATTCCCTATCAGGTTGTTCTAGTGCCTTTTCTTCTACTGGAAAGTCATCTGGTGTTTTATTTTGGATGCCTACTGGAACCATCCTGTCCTGTTTTTGTAAATGGTTTGATATTTTTTGCTCTCTTCCAGGTATTCAGTAGATATTTTTCTCCTTTATTGATTGTATATTTGTTCATTTTGTCCTTTTTTTGTTTGTTTTATTTGGCTATGTCTGAGAAGGCAGGTTGTGTGTTCTTTGTTGTTTGCTCATCTGCGAGCATGATACTTTTCACCTCCTTCTCCAATTGGCAGGGTTAGTCACTCAGATATTGTACAGCAGGGCAGGTCTACCTGAAGATGAGTTGCTGGGATGGGTTTTTTGTGGCACCAGTACAGCCACCAGGATGGTCCAGTAATCAGTGCAGGGCAGGTTCTGGTAGGCCAGGCCTGTGTTGCTTGGTTGCATGATGTTAAGTGTGCAGTGCAGGTAGGCAGGATGAAGGAGGATGATTGTGATGTGTGGAGCTAAGATAGGTTTGGGATAGAGGAGAGAGAAGAGAGAGGAACAGGAGCCAAAAACTTACAAACAAACAAAAAAGGGTGCTGAGGGAGCTTTCCAGTGGAGTGGAGAGACGAGAGACTATGACATGGAGAAAAACAAAAAGAAGAAGGAGAAAAAAAGAAAAGAAAACAAAAAAATGAATAAATAAAAATTACAAAAAAGAAAACTATGCTCCCAGGGATCCCCAGCAGTGGGCAAGTTGCTCCCAGGCATTGAAATACAGCCTTACTAGAAAGCATAGAATTGTCACTCAATGCTAGGTATACACGGGACAGGAAGAGAAGGAAGGTGTAGAGAGACAAGAAACTGAGTAATGAAGAAAGACAAAAAGGGAAAAAGAGGGAAAAGGATACAAAACAAATTTAAAAAAAAGAACCCCCCCCCCCCAAAAAAAAAAACAGGGAAAAAAAAAAAAACACGAGAAAAGAAATGTCCTCAGGGATCCCTCTGCGTGTCTGTGCAAACTGAGGGGGCAGGTCCCAAGCCACGCAGCCACCCAGAAGAGTCTCCCAATTTGAGAAAAGGAAAAGAAAACAAACAAACAATTAAAAACAAACAAAAGCCCCGGGTCCTACTAGCTTGGCAGCACAGACTGGAAAGCAGTTTCACACTCGAACGGCATTTCACAGCCTTTCAGGAAGAAGCAAAGATGGCGCACGGACCCAGGTATTTGAGAGAAAGGAGGGGAAGGTGGTGAGAAGTAAGGAAGAAATCAAAAGAAGCAGAAAAAAGCAACATCAGCATCTGACAAATGGCACTCAGGGAGTGGGCCAGTGCGGGTGGGTGGAATCCAAGCAGCCAATGTTTCCTGGCCAAGAGACTGTGGCCTCGGGAAGCAGAGGAGGCTGAGTGAGGGTGAAGAAGGTGGGGGATGGGAAACCATATATTGCTGTTTACCGGTTGTTCTGTCTCCTGCTGGAAGCTCTGTGAAGCTGCTTTCTTGTATGCCCTGTTCACTGGTCTCTGATAGGAGTCCAAGATGGTGGATCCATGCTACTTTAACTGGTAGGGGACCACTGAATGTATCTCTCCTTGCTCTCTGTTCTCTGTTAGTTTCTTATTCCATTTCGTGCCTGACTGAGTTCTTTATCTCTTCTTTTGATGCATAGGGTTTCAAGATTGCTGTTTTCTCTGTTTGTCTTAGTTTTTTGCATCTTTTCTGTGGAGGGACGGCACAGTCCTTCTGCCTAGATTGCCATGTTGCCCAGAAGTCCCCGAACTTATTCTTATTGGCTCTCCTTTGTAGATGACTTTTCATTTATCCTTAGCAACTCTTAAAATTCTCTCTTTATCTTTAGTTTTGGCAAGTTTGATTATAAGATGTTATGGTGGCTTTCTTTTGGGTTGTACCTTATGTGGGGTTCGATGAACATCTTGGATAGATATCATCTTTCATGATATCAGGGAAGTTTTCTGCCAACAAATCTTCAACAATTTTCTCTGTATTTTTTGTTATCGCCCCCTGTTCTTGTACTCCTTTCACTCATAGGTTATTTCTTTTGATAGAGTCCCATATAACTTAGAGTTTCTTCATTTTTTAAAATTCTTTCATCTGATTTTTCCTCAAATAATTTGGTGTCAAATGCTTTCTCTTCAATCTCACTAATTCTGACTTCTACTGCCTCAATTCTGCTCCTATGACTTTCTATTGAGCTGTCTAATTCTGACATTTTTTGGTTAATCTTCTGGATTTCTCATTGCTGTCTCTCTATGGATTCTTGCAGCCTATTAAATTTATCATTATGCTCTTGAATAACCTTTTTATGTTCCGCTACTGCTTTGTCTGTGTGTTCTTTGGATTTCCCTGTGTTTTGTCGAATGTCCTTTCTAATTTCCTGATGATCTCTGTATAGAAATCTTTTGTATTCTGCTTCTAGTAATTCCACGTAATTCTCTTCCTCCAGAAAATTTATTGATTCTTTATTTTGGGAGCTTGCTGAAGCCATCGTGGAATGCCTGTTTATGTGATTTGATATTGACTGTTGTCTCTGAGCCATCAATAACTTATTATAAATTTATTTTATATTTGTTTAGTGAGTCCTAGCTTCTTGTTTTGTTTTGTTATGATATGCCCCAATAGGCTGCTCATGTGCAGTAGTTTGATTATCGGTGCCTTTGAAGCTCTAACGTCCTGTTACCAGGTAGCTAGATCTGTTACTAAGTATGCGAGTATAGTCTGTTAAATTTTCCTGTATGGATTCAGCTTAGGTGTCCAGGCAGTCGGTCACCAAGTGTGTGGTGCAAGCTCTAACCTACATCTTAGAGAGGCATGGGTGATTCGTATAGGCACAGATATCTGGCTGCAGTAAGGGGTCATGCATTGAGCAAGGCAGGGGGCTGATGGCTGCCTCTGAGTGTGTGAAAGGAAAGAGTGGCCCTGTTTTCTACAGTGAGTAGGTAGGTGAGTTATGCAGCCTGACTATAAGCACCCTACTCTGTTGGCTGTAAGGACTGGGGGACACCTCTTATTCTTGGATCCCTGTTGCAGGTGGCTAGGTTGCCTAGGTGGAGCCACTGGTCCTCAAGCCCCTGATGCAGACAGGTAAGGAGCCTGCTTAAAGGGAAGAGCAGTGTCAAACGTCACAAACCTGCCACTTCACAGCTGAAACAGTTGAAGTTAGACTTCAGGTATTTACCCTGTTGTACTGTGGTAGTTAGGGCTTATGCTGTTAAGATGGCCCACACAAGTCTATACAGAGGTAAAAGGCACTCAAAGACTATGGATCCCTTATGCTTGTGCCTAGGCAAAGGAGCTGTGCCAACCCTGAGGTCCTGGCTTAGGGGGAACGGTAGCTTATTTTTTCCCTGTTTCTTAATTTGTTCCCTCTTCAAGGCCAGGGGAATGGGTCAGTGTGCCTTATGGGATCTACTTCTGGCCCAGGGGACTCTTCAATCACTGAAGATGACCAGGAGCCAGTGCAGAGCAGAGACGGAGGAAGTAAATGGAGAGAGGTTTTTCCCAAATGAGTTATCTTTTTTTAAATCCCCTTAGTAAGTGACACTCAAGTACTTATCTTTAGCCACTTGAGTGCTGCTTTTCACTGGTTCTGGGTGTCCTAGTAGACTCTGCTGCTGGGTCTGTCTTGATGTGGAAAGTGCCTCCCGAGCAAGCACAGCTTTTTGCCTGGCTCACTGCACACCTTGAGCTGATTTGGGCTGAAGGGCCGTGGCTCCTGCCAGGTCACGTCTGGCAACTCCTCACTGCTTCCAAACTGTCTCTCTCTCTCCCTCCATCACTCGTCTGATTCCTCAACTTGCCTTTGATGCCCAGGGCTCCTAGATATACATATACAATCAATTCACTTGTTTCCTTTTTTTTATTTATTTATTTCTTTTTTTTTTATATTTTATTGTATTTTAGGTGAAGGCTTACAGAACAAATAGTATTATGACATTGGTTAACGACCCCACAACATATTAACCCTCTAAATTCTCAACTTTTTTTTTTTTTTGGTGAAAATAAATGTAGCCAAAGATACACCGTTTCAAAAATTACTACATACACAGTTCAGTGACATTGACTACGCACTTCCAATTGCGCTGTTATTCTCACTTAAGATGAAGGCTTACAGAACAAAATAGTTTCTCATTTAACAGTTACTACAAATGTTGCCCTATGACAATGGTTAACAATCTCACAACACATCAACAATAACCTTACTCAATCTTGTGTTCCCTATCACCAGCTTCCCTGTCCCCTTCCACCTTCTGGCCCTTGTCACTGGACTCCTGTACCTCGTTAGTCTCATTTGGTTTTACGGGGCTGTCCACTCCCAGGCTGAACAGTGAACCTCGGGGGTAACTTCACCACTGAGCTAAAAGGGTGTCTGGGGGCCATACTCTAGAGGTTTCTCCAGTCTCCTTTAGGCCAGTAAATATGGTCTTTTTTTTTTTTTTTTTTTTTTTTTTTTTTGTGAGTTAGAATTATGCTGTACGTCCTTCTCCAGCTCTGTCCAGAACCATCTGTTGTGATCCTGGTCAGAGCAGTCAGTGGTGGTAGCCGGGCACCATCTAGCTGTACTGGACTCAGTCCGGTGGAGGCCTTGGTAGCTGTGGACAATTAGTCCTTTGGACTAATCTTTTCCTTGTATCCTGTTCTCTTCATTCTCCCTTGCTCCTGAAAGGATGAGACCAGTGGAGTATCTTAGATGGCCGCTCACAGGCTTTGAAGACCCCAGACACTACTCACCAAGGTAGAATGTAGAGCATTGTCTTTATAAGCTGTGTCATGCCAGTTGAGCTAGATGTTCCCCGAGACCATGGTCCCCAGAGCCCTCCACCCAGCAACTCGGTCCCTCAGGGAGTTTGGATGTGTCCATGGGGCTTCCATGACCATTCCTTGTACAAGTTGTGCTAGTTTCCCCTGTATTGTGTACTGTCTCACCCTTCACCCAAGATACCCCTTATCTATTGCCTATTTAGTGTTTCCCCCCCACACCCCTCCCATCCCTGGTAACCAACAAAGATTGTTACATTTTGCGTGTGAACTTTTTCATGGGTTTTTACAATAGAGGTCTCATACAATATTTGTCCTTTTGTGATTGACTTATTTCACTCAGCATAATGTCCTCCAGTTTCATCCATGTTATGAGATGCTTCACAGATTCATTGTTGTTCTTTCTCATTGCATAGTACTCCATTGTGTGTCCGTTCATCTGTTGATGGGCACCTACGCTGTTTCCATCGCTTTGCTATTGTGAACAATGCTGCCATGAACAAAGGTGTGCATATGTCTATTCGAGTGACGACTCTTATGTCTCTAGGATATATTCCTAGGATGGGATTGCTGGATCAGATGGTATGTCTATTTCTAGCTTTCTGAGGAAGCGCCATATCATTTTCCAAAATGGTTGTATCATTTTGCATTCCCACCAGCAGTGCATAGGAGTTCCCACCTCCCCGCAGCCCCTCCAACGTTTATTATTTCCAGTGTTTTTGATTCTTGCTGGTAATGCCGGGGTGAGATGGTATCTCATTGTGGTTTTAATTTGCATTTCTCTAATGGCTAGTGATCGCGAGCATTCCCTCAGGTGTCTGTTGGCCATTTGAGTGTCTTCTTGGGTGAAGTGTCTGTTTATTTCCTTTGCCCACTTTTTAATAAGATTATTTGTCTTTTTGTTGTAGAGGTGTTGGATTTTCTTGGAGATTATGGAGATTAGACCTTTGTCTGACTTGTACTTTCCAAAAATTTATTCCCAGTCTGTAGGTTCTCTTTTTACTCTTTTGGTGAAGTCTTTTGAAGAGCATAGGTTTTTGATTTTTAGAAGATCCCAGTTATCTAGCTTATCTGTTGGGTTCTGTGCATTGATGGTTATGGTTTGTATCCTGTTAATGCCATGTATTAAGGCCTGAAGTGTTGGTCCTATTTTTTCTTCTATGAACTTTATAGTTTTAGGCTTTATATTCAGGTCTTTGATCCATTTTGAAGTAGTTTTTGTATACGGTGTGAGGTATGGGTCCTGTTTCATTTTTTTGCAGATGGATATCCAGTTTTGCCAGCACCATTTGTTAAAAAGACTGTCTTTTCCCCATTTGATGGACTTATGGCCCTTTTCGAAGATCAGGTGACCGTAGGTGGATGGATTTATATCTGGGTTTTCAATTCTATTCCATTGGTCAAATTATCTGTCATTGTACCAGTACCAGGCTGTTCTGACTACTATAGCTGTAGAGTAGGTTCTGAAGTCAGGTAGTGTGAGTCCTCCAACTTTATTCTTCTTCTTCAGTAGTGCTTTACCTATTTGGGGCTTCTTCCCTTTCCATATAAAATTAATGATTAGCTTTTCCATCTCTTTGAAGAATGTTGCTGGTATTTGGATCGGGATTGCATTGTATTTGTAAATTGCTTTGGGTAGAATTGCCATTTTCACAATATTGAGTCTGCCTATCTATGAGCATGGTATGTTTTTCCATTTATGTAGATCGCTTTGGGTTTCATGCAGTAGTGTTTTGTAGTTTTCTTTGTATAGGTCTTTTACATCCCTGGTCAGATTTATTCCTAAGTGTTTTATCTTTTTAGGGGCTATTGAAAATGGTATTGATTTCCTGATTTCTTTTTCATCATTATCCTTACTGGTGTATAGGAATCCAACTGATTTTTGAATGTTTATCTTATATCCTGTTATTCTGCTGAATCTTTCTATTAGTTCCAGTAGATTTCTCTTGGATTCTTTAGGGTTTTCTATGTATAGTATCATATCATCTGCAAACAGGGACAGTTTAACGTCTTCATTACCAATTTGGATGCCCTTTATTTCTTTCTCTTGCCTTATACCTCTAGCTAGAACTTCCAGCACAATGTTAAATAGGAGTGGTGTTAAAGGGCATCCTTGTCTTGTTCCTGTTTTCAAGGGGAATGTTTTCAGCCTCTCTCCATTAAGAATGATGTTGGCTGCTGGTTTTGCATAGATGCCCTTTATTATGTTGAGAAATTTCCCTTCTATACCTATTTTATTGTGAGCTTTTATCAGGAATGGGTGTTGGACTTTGTCAAATGCCTTTTCTGCATCAACTGAGATGATCATGTGATTCTTTTCTTTCCTGTATTTATGTGGTGGATTACATTGATTGCTTTTCTCATGTTGAACCGTCCTTGCATACCTGGTATGAATCCTACTTGGTTGTGGTGTATTATTCTTTTGATATGATGCTGAATTCTATTGGCTAGAATTTTGTTCAGAATTTTTGTATCTATATTCATGAGAGATATTGGTCTGTAATTTTCTTTTTTTGTGACGTCTTTGCCTGGTTTTGGTATCAGCGTTATGCAGGCTTCATAGAATGAATTTGGAAGTGTTGCTTCCTCTTCTATGCTCTGAAATAGCTTGAATAGAACTGGTAGAAGCTCTTCTGTAAATGTTTTGTAGAATTCTCCAATGAAGCCATCTGGGCCAGGGCTTTTTTTGGTTGGGAGTTTTTTTATTACCTTTTCAATCTCTTCTTTTGTTATGCGTCTGTTCAGATTTTTAACATCACTTTGTTGTAGTTTAGGTAGGCCGTGTGTTTTTAGAAATTTTTCCATTTCCTCTAGGTTTTCAAATTTGTTGGAGTATAGTTTTTCATAATATTCCGTTATAATCCTTTTTATTTCAGTTGGGTTTGTTGTAATGTCCCCCATTTGCTTTCTTATTTGGGTTATTTGTGTCCTCTCCTGTTTTTCTTTTGTCAGTCTGGCCAGTGGTTTGTCGATTTTGTTGATTCTTTCAAAGAACCAACTTTTGGTTTTGTTGATTCTTTCTATTGTTTTTCTGTTCTCTATTTCATTGATTTGTCCTCTGTTCTTTACTTTTTCTTTTCTTCCAGTGGTTGTGGGCTTTTTTTGCTGTTCTCTTTCTATTTGTTTGAGTTCTGTAGTTAATGTTTTGATTTTGTCCCTTTCTTCTTTTTTGATATGTGCATCTATTGCTATCAATTGTCCTCTGAGGACTGCCTTTGCTGTGTCCCAAAGGTTTTGGTATGATGTGTTTTAATTCTCATTGGATTCTAGGAATTTTTTGATTCCATCTCTGATTTCTTCTATTACCCACTGATGTGTAAGCAGGGTATTATTCAGTTTCCATGTAGTTGATTTTTTTTTCCTTGCTCTTTCTAGTGTTAATTTCTACCTTGATGGCATTGTGGTCAGAGAAGATACTTTGAATTATCTCAACGTTTTGGATCTTGTTGAGGATTGCTCTGTGGCCTAAGATGTGGTCTATTCTGGTGAACGTTCCATGTACATTGGAAAAGAATGTGTACTTTGCAGCAGTTGGATGGAGTGTTCTATATATATCTATGAGGTCAAGTTTGCTGATTGTGCCCTTTACGTCTTCTGTATCTTTGCTGAGTTTCTTCTTAGGTGTTCTGTCCTTTACTGAGAGTGGTGTGTTGAAGTCTCCTACTATAATTGTGGAACTGTCAATTTCTCTTTTCAGTGTTGTTAGGGTTTGTTTTATGTATTTTAGGGCCCTGTCACTGGGTGGGTAGATGTTTATTATGGTTATGTCTTCATGATGGATCCTCCCCTTAATCATTATGTAGTGTCCTTCTTTGTCTTTTATGGTAGATTTTGTTTTAAAGTCTATTTTATCTGAGAATAGAATGGCCACTCCTGCTCTTTTTGGTAATTTTTAGGTTGATATATTTTTTCCCACCTTTGACTTTTAATAAATTCCCATCTTTGTTTCTATGGTGTGTCTCTTGTAGACAGCATATTGATGGATCCTGTTTTCTTATCCATTCTGTCAGTCTCCTCTCTTTATGGGTGCATTGAGTCCATTTACATTCAGTGTAATTATTGATAGATGTGAGTTTGTTGCTGTCATTTTGTAGTGCTTTTTTTTGTGGTGCTGAAGTTTTCTTTGTTCTTCTTACTCTCTTGTGCTGAGTTACTTTTATTTGAGGATTTTTTTTTCATTTCTTTTGTTTTTGTTGGTTTTGTTTTTGCTGAGAGTTTATGTTTTTCCTGTTTATTTTTATGAGTTGGTTTGTTAACTTTCTTTGTGGTTACCATGAATTTTACCCTTATTTTTCTAAGTTTGAAGCAGTCTACCATTACTTGGTATTGCCTTGCCTTCCTCTCCATTAAAAGGTTCTATACCTATGCCGTTTATTCCCTCTTTCATTGTTTTGATGTTTTTGTCTCCATCAATTGACTGTTCTGATTCCCTGTTGTATTTCTTTGGGTTTTGGATAGTCCTCGAGAGTTCATTTCCTAGATTGGTATCTGGCTCATACGATCCTGCATCCTAGGTCCTGCCTGAGGGCTGAAGCTGTTTGTCCTCAGATAGAAGAACTCCGTTTAATAATTCTTGTAAGTTTGGTTTGACTTTTACATATTCCCTTAGTTTCTGTTTATTTGGAAATCACCTAATTTCACCATCAAATTTGATCAAGAGTTTTGCAGGATATATTATTCTTGGCTGACAATTTTTTTCTTTCAAGATTTTATATATGTCATCCCACTGCCGTCTTGCCTGCATGGTTTCTGCCGAATAATCTGAGCTTAGTCTTATTGTTTCTCCTCTGTATGTGACTTCTTGTTTTTCATGAGCTGCTCTCAGGATTCTTTGTTTGTCTTTGGTTTTGGCAGGTGTGAATATGATATGCCTTGGTGATTTTCTTTTGGGGTCTCTACTATATGAGGTTCCTTGAGCCTCTTGGATGGCAAGGTTTTCATCTTTCATGATATTGGGGAAGTTTTCTGTCAGCAGTTCCTCAATGATCCTCTCTGTGTTTTCTGTTTTCTCCCCCTTTTCTGGAATGCAAATCACTCATAAATTTTTGCTTTTAATTGTGACCCACATAACTCTCAGGGTCTCTTTATTTTTCTTTGCTCTTTTTTCTGAGTTTTCCTCAAACAGAGTTGCATCCAAGTGTTTGTCTTCAATTCCACTGATTCTGTCTTCCACCGTTTCAAATGTGCTCCTCAGCCCTTCTATGAGATCATCCATTTCTGAAATCTTGTTGTTTATCTTTTGGATTTCTAATTGTTGTTTTTGTATAATTTCTAGTTGTGAATTTATTTTGGCATTTTGTTCCTGCATCATCTTCCTGAATTCTTCCAATTTTTTGTTTGTATTTTCCATGAATTTGTCTATTTTTTTCTCATGTTTGTCAGCTTTTTGCCTCAGTTCTTGAAATATTCCGAGTATTAGAGGTTTGAATTCCCTATCAGGTACTTCTAGTGCATTTTCTTCTACAGGAGATTCATCTGGTGTTTTAATTTGGACGCCTACTGGAACCATCCTGTCCTGTGTTTGTAAATGTTTTTATATTGTTTGCTGTTTTGGGGGCATTCAGTAGATATTTCTCTTGTTTATTGATTGTAGATTTGTCTGTTTCTCCCCGGCTGTTTTGTCTTCCACTGGACACTCTGTGAGGCTGCTTTCTCATACCCCTGATTGCTGGTCTCTTATAGGAGTCCAAGATGGTGGATCCACACTGTGTTAGCTGGTAGGGGACCTCTGCATGAATCTCTCCTTGCTCTCCATTCTCTTTCAGTATTCTCACTCCATTTGGTGCTCGTCTGAGTTCTTTATCTCTTCATTTGATGTTCTAGGGTTTCAGGAATGTTTAATTCTCTGTTTTGTTTAGTTTTTCAGATCTTTGCTGTGGAGGGACGGCATGGTGCTTCTGTCTAGAGCGCCATCTTGCCAGAACTCTCCCACTTTTTTCTTTAGGTCTTTGTTGTAAGAGGTACATAGGAAGCCATCTGACTACTCCACCATCTTGGCCCCACCTCACAAGCATTATTTTTATGTTTTTTTGTTCACTGCCATTTTAACAGGGGACAAATGATATATCATTGTTGTTTTGATTTGCATCTCTCTAATGGCTAAAGGTAGCAAACATCTTTTACTGTGTTTATTAGCCACTTGAATGTCGTCTTTGTGAAGTGTCTATTCCTGTCTCTTGCCCATTTTTTAATGGGGTTGTTTGTGTTTTTGTTGTTAAGTTGTAGAAGTTTTCTACATATTTTAGACATTAGACCATTATTACATATATCATCCTCCAAGATTTTTTTCCCACTTTGCAGGTTGTCTTTTTATTCTTTTAAAAAGTTTTTTGGTGAGTATTGTTGTTATTAGGTGCCATCGTGTCAGTTCCAACTCATAACAACCTTATGAGCAACAGAATGAAATGCTGCATGGTCCTGTCCCATCCTCACAATCATTACTATGTTTGAGCCATTGTTTCAGCCACTGAGTCAATCCATCTTGTCGAGGGTCGTCCTTTTTTTTGATGACCTTTTACTTTACCAAGCATGATGTCCTTCTTTAGGGACTGGTCCTTCTTGATAACATGTCCGAAGTATGTGAAATGAAGTCTCACCATCCTCACTTCGAAGGAACACTTTGGTTGTACTTCTTCCAAGACAGACTTGTTCATTGTTCTGGCAGTCCATGTTACATTCAATATTCTTCTTCAACATCGTAATTCAAAGGCATCAATTCTTCTTCAATCTTCTTTGTTATTGTCTAGCTTTCACATGCATACAAGGCAATTGAAATCATCATGGCCAGGGTCAGTCTCATCTTAGTCCTCAAAGTGAAAACTTTAAAGAGGATTTTTTGCAGCAGATTTTCCCAGTGCAATACGTTGTTGATTTCTTGACTGCTGCTTCCATGAGCATTGATTGTGGATCTAAGTAAAACAAAATCCTTGACAACCTCAGTCTTCTCTCTGCTTATCATGACGATGCTTATTGGTCCAGTTGTGAGGATTTTCATCTACTTTATATTGTAATGTAATCCATCCTGAAGACTGTGGTCTTTGATCTTCATCAGTAAGTGTTTCAAGTCCTCCTTACTTTCAGGAAGCAAGGTTGTATCGTCTGCATATGGCAGGTTGTTAATGAGGCTTCTTCCAATCCCGATGCGCTGTTCTTCTTCATATAGTCCTGTTTCTCTGATTATTTGCTCAGCATACAGATTTAGTAAGTATTGTGAAAGGATACAATCCTGAAGCACACATTTCCTGATATTAAACCACACAGTATGCCCTTGTTCTGTTCAAACAACTGCCTCTTGTTCTATGTACAGATTCTGCATGAGCACAGTTAAGTGTTCTGGAATTCACGTTCTTTGCAATGTTATCCATAATTTGTTATGATTCACACAATCGAATGCCTTTGCATAGTCAATAAAATACAGGTAAACATCTTTCTGGTATTCTCTGCTTTCAGCCAAGATCCATCTGACATCAGCAATGATATCCTTTGTTCCACATCCTCTTCTGAATCTGGCTTGAATTTCTGGCAGTTCCCTGTAGTCTGCTGCAACAGCTTTTGAAAAATCTTTAGCAAAATTTTACTTGTGTGTGATATTAATGCAGCCGCGGTTGGGAAGGTAATAGGATAATGTTGATGGCTTTTCTGACTTAGCAGCCCTATAAGAAATCAGAATTCTGGGTGATGACACAGTCTCTCTATCTTAAGTAATCTTAACTGAGCATCATGCTGTTCATTTTGAAAACAGGTAAATGTTCTTTGAACATTGATTATAGCTAAGAGTGGCTGACTTTTTCACTGAGTCATAAAGCTCCTATTACTCTGACTCATTGGATGATTTGGAAAAGGTGTAGTCACTGACAGCAAGAAAGGGAAATAGAGGTTAGATGAGTGATAATAGTCTTAGAGGAGAACAACAGAATGCTAATCAAATTTTAGGATCTACTTTTGTATGAGGTCAAATGATCAATCTCTGTCAAGACCCCAAAGGCTCCATTTTTTCAGCACAGTAGAAAATAAGTACATCAGAGTCTCCACAGAGTGTGGACACTTTTAACACAGTTGAATAGGTCATGAAACTAATTATAGTTCCAAACATAAATATATTCAACTTTATCTTACGATGACATCCTAAAACATAAGTCCTAGGCCTATAAACAAATATCTGTGTATATTTACTCCATTAGTTACTTAGTCTATAACTTGGCATTTTAACTCTTTCAACAGCCAGGTTTCATCAATGTTATTTCTCAATATGATCATGCACTGACAATTTAATACATTTAAACAAGAACTTCTGTGATTTGCATATTCATACATTAAGTTTCAGTCTCTATTAATGGTCCCTGACTTCCATAACAATTACTACAGAGCTTTCCCAACCCCAAGGGGAACATTGCTATTCGTTAACACGTTGACTGAATGGATAATAATAATGACAACAATAACAATGGCAATGGGAATACATTCCTCAGTTCCTTTTGAACAACCTAAATTTATATTTTCAAAATAAATTTTTAAATCATAAAATTGAGTAAAAATTATACATTTACAAAAATTAAAGTAGAAATAAATTGTTTCAAAATATCTTTTTACAAATAACTTGGTATTGCAGTGTTGTTTGTGGTACCTCTCCAGAAGATTTTTCCTTTAAAATTCTTGGCATCTTTTAGTTTTCTGCTATCCCTGCCTTTGCAGCCTGCTAAAAGAAGACTGACCATAGCTGAATACATATTGTGAGAAAAATAATGTGGGGTGTTCATCTTTCAATATATACTGAACTGCAGATGGAGTCAAGGGTTCTTCCTACTTTATCCTTTTCTTGAGGGAGCTTACTGTCTAGAGGGGTAGACAGTTATATACAAATTTTGGCTTTCTTTCCTGAATCCACATTCTGTACTGTTATATCCATCTCTATATCTTTTGCTGCTACACTTTCCCTACTTCAACTAGAAAAATGCTTAAAATTAGGAAATGGCCATGGAATATTCATTTTATTATCAGACTCTTAACCAAATTCCCATTCTGAACACCATTTCCTTCAAAATCTTATTTGGAGATGACAATTGATCATATGTCTGTTGCCCCATACGATTTTCACCTTTTCATGTCTGAGCAAAACCTACGACACACACCAAGAGATATTTAATTACATATTGTACCAAGAGTTAAATTTTTTATATTGTCAAAAAAATAGTTGAAGAAAGATCAAAGTCATAACTCAGATGAATAGTTTTCCTGTCAACTATCCATCACTACGCTGACATTAGTGGGAAAGACTCAGAAAATGGTCTTATTGTAACACAATCTATAATTTCATAGTAACACACTCATTTGAATGTCACATTTATTTTGCTAATACCTAAGGAATAGTATTACAGCCTTAAAAATTCAACAGAAGACTATCTTTATGTTTTGCTAACATTGAATAGCATAAAAATGATGTTAATGAGACAGCTTATGAATACATAAGCTGTGCATATATATTGTGCCATTACTATATGTGTATGTGCTTCTAAAATCTTTCAATTTAGAATGGCATATTGTGCCCTAGAGACCATGAGAGACAAGGTAGGAAGATATCATATAAGCACCATAAAGTTCATAAACTTTAAAAAAAAAAAAAAAGAATTGTACCTTTCATTATTTTGAGAAAACATAATATTTATTTTTGCCTTTTTTTTTAATGTTATTAATATTTCTTTATTGTTAACTTGGTCACAAATTTATTTATTTTTATTGTACTTCAGGTGAAGGCTTACAGAACAAATAGTTAACAACCCCACAACATGTCAACCCTCTAACTTCTCAACCTTTTTTTTGGTGCAAATACACATAGTCAAAGATATACCACTTAAAAAATTCTGCATGCACAGTTCAGTGACATCGACTAGGCTCTTCCAATTGTGCTGCTATTCTCACTTTAGATGAAGGCTTACAGAACAAAATAGTTTCTCATTTAACAGTTACTGCACATGTTGCCTTATGACAATGGTTAACACTCTGACAACACATCAACAATATCCTTACTCAACCTTGGGTTCCCTATCACCAGCTTCCTTGTCCCCTTCTGCCTTCTGGCCCTTGTCACTGGACTACTGTAAGAAAACATAATATTTTGCAAAGTAAAATAGAACGTCTTACGATTCATACTTGTAAAAAGAGAAATACACTAAATTCACTGGTAAAATTTTTATTTAATGATGAGTTCTAAAGCTTCAGGTTACAAGTCTAGCAAATGAATGGTCTATTTTTCTTTAGCTTCTTCCTGAATAGTATATAAGATTTGTAGCATATTATCACATGCTACAGGTGATATTGAAGTCAGAAGTGTTTCAAGCAAAATAATTGAGAGAAAAAGAGTGGACATAAGAAAAATGGACAAACATAACAAACTTGGATAAAAGGCCATGAACTACTATTTTAAGAAGAATATAAAAGAAAGCACTACTGAAAAACATTAGAATTGATTATGGCTTACAGATGTGTGGTTTGATTTTTAATTTTCATTGTCATAATTAAACCAGTGAACTCATATTTGTTATATTCTGACTATGTACATTGCCTCTTTATATGCATTAGCTTATCTGTTCATCACAGTAACCCTAAGTAAAATCTATTTTAATCTCTATTTTAACCAAGAGTGCATACAACTAGAAGATGAAATCAGAATTTAAATTTTGATATTCTGAATACAGAACCCACTTACTTAACAACTATTTAAACACCATCTATAATCTATTATGCACTTTATATTATCATAAGTAATCATTCTATGGAGGTAAATCAGAGTTTCACACCTGATGTGCCTCAAGACGTTACAGGTATACTGGGAGATATTGATCCTCTCTACCCTCATGCAAAGGAAGGTAGGAGCCTAGGCTTCCCAGAACCCCTAGACCTGTCCTCTGACAATAAGAAGTACTCTATGAAAGACAGAACATAGTGCTCGTGATATTCACAGACACCAAGCAGGATAGGTACCTGCTGGTCTTCCTTAATGTTCTGAGCTTAACCAAGAAGATCCTCTACTACTTGGACATCTAATTCAATAATTAGGTGTAGAATTCACTACTGCCCATTGCCCTTAAGGAACTTCTGTCTCTGCTGAATGGATTCAGGTTTCAGGTCCCCAGTTAGCACAGAGCACAGCCCAAACAGAGCCACAGCGGAGAAGGAACGAGCAAGTGAGTTGTCTCATGACAGACACAGATACAGGTAGCACCTCCAAATCTTTAATATTTAATCTCTATTTTATCCAATATTTACAATATTTTAAACTATTATAGTACATTGAAGATGGCTGCAAATTCTTTGACACTCCTTCCATTGAGACATGGGGTTTGTTCATCTATTCTCCTTCCTCTTGAATCTGGATGGCTCAGTGACTGCTTCATCAATAGAATGGAATGTAACTGATGCTCAGTTTCTAGGACTAAGTAGTAAGAGACTAGAAAGTCTCGCTTACTGTCTTTTAGAGTGTTAGCTCTTGGAACCTAGACATTACACTGTGAGAAGCCCTGAAGATGTCCACATGGAGATAAACTAAGGTCCCTGGCTGATAGGGCCTTGATAAGCTCCCAGTTAGATGCCAGTACAAACTTGTCAGCTATATGAATGATGCTTCCTGAAATTGAATCCTGTAGCCGAGGCAAGCTGTCCCCACTAACATTACTTGGAGAAAAGATGAGCAATTCCTGCTGAGCCCTGCCCAAATTGCAGAGCTGTGAGGAAAATAAATGAGGATTGTTACTGGTAGCCAGAAAGTTTAGGGATAGCTTGTTATGTAGTAATAGATAACTGTAACATATAGTGCCATGGAAAGTTGCGCCAGAGTGATTGCTCAGAAAGTGCATGAGAATTCTGGAAATAAAAGCTTCATCTCACTTTGAAATCATTTATATGAAAAGTTGAATTATATTCAAAATACATTCACATTATAAATAATTTTTAATATTATGAATATTAATTAAGAGCTGTTCAATTCTAAATATAATTCACTTAATATAGATTTTTGATTGGTTCTAAAACTTGAATGGTTAACATTTTTCACCTATTTATGCAAAGCTTTATGTTGTTGACATGTATAAATAAGAAGAGATTATCACTGAAAAATTAATCAAACGTAAGATCTAATATTAAAAAAAAAAAATCTTTATGTCCATGGTTAAGTTCGTAAGTCTGTTACTTATGAAACTATTTAGAACTGTTATACAAATTTAATATTAATACTTTCCTTAAGACTTGTATTTTTATTTTTCTAATTAATATATAATATAAAGATAAAATTTTCACCAAGCCTAATATAAACAACAAACAAAAAACCCAAACCCATTGCCATCAGGTCGATGCCGACGCATGGTGACCCCATGTGTTACGTAGTAGAGCTGCTCCATAGGGTTTTCTTGACTGTAATCTTTACAGGAGCAAATTGCCAGGCCTTTCTTCTGCAGCTCTGCTAGGTGAATTGGAACAGCTAAGCTTTAGGTTAGTAGTCGAGCACAAACAATTTGCGCCGCCCAAGGACCTATCAAGCCCCATATAAACACCCACAAATTCCCTCTAATTTTATCCTGTGTGTCATACATGGAAATGTTTGCAAATTATTAATATAAATAATATTGCCCTCTTTTTTTTCCTCCTAGGTGCAAACAGTTAATGCACTCGGCTGCTAACCAAAAGGTTGGTGGATCAAGTTCACCCACTGGCACCTCAGAGGAGAGGCCTAGTGATCTAATTGCAAAAAAATCAGACATTAAAAACCCTATGGAACAGAGTTCTACTCTGACACAAAAGGGGTCACAATGAGTCCATTTATACTCAACAGCAACCTTTTTTTTTTTATTCTAAAACTTAGAAAACAAACAAAATTTAAGTGTTTGCCTCAGATCATAGAAATGGCAAGTTGTAGAAAGAATTTGTACCCAAGTCTGTTTAAATCCCAAACCCGTGCTTTTTATAGTACTTTTTTTCTCTCATGAATAATTTAGATTTGAGAAATAATTTAGATTTGAGAAATAATTTTGATCTTTTATGTTGCTGCAATATTTAATAATATGGGTACAGAACTAGTTTTGGGCAGCTTATGCATTAAAATGAAAAATATTAATAATATGAGCATTACTTATTGGGAGGCCTGGTGGTGTAGTGGTTACTAGCCCCTCTGGTAATCAAAAGGTCAGTAGTTCTAATCCACCAGTTGCTCCTTGTAAACCCCTGTGGGGCGGTTCTGCTCTGTCCTATAGGGTCGCTATGAGTCAGAATCGACTCAACAGCAGTGGGTTTGGTTTTACTGGTATACCTTATTGAGCCTAGATTTAGTGAGTGTCTTTGTAGATTTAACAATACTTCACTCCAGATCTGCATGATACTCATTAGGCAGGTGAAGATTTGACTCCAGTTTAATTTTGACCAAAGCCTGTCACAAACACATTCAACTCAGAGATGTAAGGTAAATCCAGAAGATAATACCTCTGAATTTACATTGTAAAATCCTGGATTGAGACAGCTTTTGTGTGAGTTTTATTAACCTCAGCAAATTGCATTTATTCTGAGTATGCCAAATTTTAAAAGAAGAAAAAAGTTATTATAAAGTATACTCATGGACAACATAAAATCATATTTAATATTTTTTTCCTCCAAAGTATCAACTAATTATGAGAGTCAATGTTGTTGATAGTGGCTACATTAAGTATGATTAAAAAAAAATTGCCATCTAGTCAATTCAAACTCATAGCGACCCCATAGGACAGAGCAGAACTGTCCCATAGGGTTTACAAGGCTTTAATCTTTATGGAAGCAGACTGCCACATCTTTCTTCAAGCAGCCGGTGGGTTCAAACTGCCAGCCTTTCAGTTAGCTGCCGAGAGCTTAACCACTGCACCACCAGGATTCCTTATTAAGTATGATAAAACCCATTAATTCTCAAATATTTAATGACTTTCATACAGTTTTAGAAAATGCTATATCTTTCTAGATTTATTCCCTTCCCATAACCTCAGTTGGTATTACTGGTTGTTGTTGGTGGTAGGGTTTATGGTGGTGTCTCTGTGTGTGTTTTTGTTTTCCTATATACTTTACCTAGCATTTTGTTTTACCCATATACTCAGCAAATCAAAAGGAAGCACTTAATGAATAATAAGCAAATACATTTTTCTATTTAACAACAGTGAAGTATAGAAATTATATGTTGAAGAATGATTTGTGGGAGGGCAGAGAGGGGTGGGGAGGGTACTACAGATTGAACTAGGGACAGTCAAGGGCTCAGCAATATTTAGTTGTCAAAGCTATTATCTACTCAGGGACTTCTCTTGAGAAGAGCTAACATCAGAGTATAATTTCCTGGGAGGTAAAAATTGGAATGGGAGAGACCCCAACTCTCCCACCCAACCCAACAATAGTGTCTTTTGTTGGCAGAAAATTGCTCAACCTTCTTTAAAACAACTCCTTCCTACTGGCACTCTTTTTTGAGGTCAAGCTTAGTTTGCCTTCACATGTGATCATTAGGCAGAAGACTATCTCTACCATTATCTAGAAGAGGTAACAAGCTTTTGCATTGGGACAAACTTTTATTGTTCTAAAAAATTGTATACCTTGAACTTTCACCAGATTCAGTGAAGGAAGGCATTGATTTAACATTCAACTGGTGGCTCAGTGGTTAAGAGCTCGGCTGCTAACCAAGAGGTCATCAGTTCGAATCTGCTAGCTGCTTTTTGGGAACCCTACAGGACAGTTCTACTCTGTCCTATAGGGTCACTATTAGTTGGAATCAACTAGACGGCAAAGGGGTTGGGTTGGTTTGTTTGATTTTTTTTACCTCAGCTGGAAAACATTGGCAACTTAATTAGTTGGCTTATAGTATGAAGCCAAGTGACATTTTTGAAGAAAAATATTTTAGGGACTAGAAAACATTCTCTAGGCTCAGGCCACCCTAATAGTTTTAATAAGACTGACTGAAACAAAAGTAATTTCATGTCCACAACTGACTTTGGTGTCAAGCACTCAGAAAAACAAATAAGAAATTTTGAAGAAAGAAAAGTAAAAACTGTACAATGTACAATCAGTTGCAGGTAGATACCAGCAAATGTCAGTGTGGCAAATATGACAGCTTATGGCAGAAAAGGATAATTTGATGATTTCAGAAATTCAAACCACAAACCTTTTGCCTAGGTAATAATTAGCTTAAACTTGAACACTAACAAAGGAACCAGCCAAGTAGCGATGATAACCCCAGGTCCCAGAAAATATATTTATGATGAGAAAAACATCTATGATAAGGAGCTAACATAACTAGTGGACAACGCATAATATTTGTACAGATGGGTATCAATAAAATTGTTTGGTCATACAGGGCAGAATCCAGGGGCTAAATGAAATCTGAAATACGTAATAATAATTATCAGGCAGAATATCCAGGAGAGTAGCATGGTGAATACCAAAATGACCATCCAAAACATTACCAACATGGCAACAGAGGCATCAAATTTTAGAATTGCACAAAGAAGCATTACAAATAGAGAACATATAACATGTTAATAGTTTAAAATAAAATAAATATTCATGAATAGATCATTAGTTTAAAAATAATAAAATATTACCTGTAAATTGGATGCTCACCAAAACATTGGATGCTCTTTGGATTTCATTCTCCAAGTACTACTCTGCCTTCCTCTCTAAAAATAATTGCTGTCTTATATATTTGTCTGTTTTTCAGTTTAGGTTAGTGGAATAATTTGTTTTCTTTTTTTACTAAATATTATTTTGAAATTTATCCCTGATGATTTGTGGGGCTGTAATTCATTTTCACTGCTTTGTATTCTATTCAATGCACATGCTACAATTTTTCTATCCACTTTTTGCTGGTAATTGATATTTCTTTCTAGATTTTTTATGATGTTTTGAGTGTTGCTACTTTGAGCTTTCTCCTGGTGCATATGTGCAAGATTTTCTTAAGAGTATATGCCTTGGAATGGCATTGTTGGATTGTAGACTTTGTGTATGTACAACTTTAGTATATATTTCCAAAATATTTTTTTTTAAATAATTGTCCCTAGTTGTACTATGGAGTGCCAACAAATAGTATAAAAATGGTTTTGATGCATCTACATACAGCACTGAGTATTGTCAAGCATTTTAATTTTTACCGTCTGTAAATATTACTTATTTCTCATTGGATATTTAATTATTTAATTTTAAATAATTTTATTTATCCTTTTTAATATATTTTGCCATATTTGTTCTCCTTTTCTAAATTAGCTGTTTTCTATCTTTTGCTCATTTTCTATGGTGTTGTTAATATTTTTCTTGTTGATTTGTAGGACTTGTTTATATAACTCAGCATGGATCCATTATCACCTATTTGGGTTACACGTATCTTCTTCAAGTTTGTGGTTTGTATTTTTACCCTGTTGATTGTCTTCTGATCAGCAGATTCTTTAATTAATGTTAGTATTTATCTATATTTCTTTAATATGCCTCTTGTGTCTTGTTTAAGAAATACTGCCTACTCCAAGATTAGAGATAATCTCTTCTAATGGCTTCTAAAAGATATGTAGCATTGTTTTAATGTTTAAATCTTTGTACTGCCTGAAATTGATTTGTTTGTATTGTGTGAGGTAGGGATAAATTTGTGTTTTCTATATAGATAATCAGATGCATTAGTACTAACTGAATAGTTAGTCCTTCCCCCAGTGATCTCTAATGCTTACTCAATATAAATCAAGTTTTCATATATGCATGGGTATGTTTCTTGGTTATCTATTCAGTTCTTCTGATCTATTTGTTTATTCAAGCACCAATGCTAAAATTGTTATGGCTCCGTAATAAGCATTAATATCTAATACTGTAAGTTTTCCCATCTCATTCTTTTTCATTAGGAAGATATTTGTTATTCTTGGGCTCTTGCTTTCTCTATAAATTTTAAATAAGTGTGTCAAGTTCCATGAAAGGTCCTGCTGGGATCTGATAAAAATTACACTGAAGTCAGAGATCAATTGAACAAAATTGCCTCCCAGAAATGAATGAGTGTCAATGGGCTTGAGAAAAAGTATATGAATAAGTGATCAAAGTACTGTACTGGTTATTTATAATGGAAGAAAAACAGCAAAAACAATTAGATTTGAAATCAGTTAAATTTTTGCCTAAGGTGAATGCCTCACTTGTCTCACCCCAGCCCTGGCCCTGTGAATGAGTCATTTAACTGAATGAGTCTCATTGACCAGGCACACTTATCCTTTGTTTTCACCTCAGTAGATAGACTCAACATTGATGCAGAAATAATGGTATCATTTAAGGTCTCTATCTTTCCGTCAGCTTCTCCTCATCATTCCATAAACTGGTCAGTACATTTTACTAATTCAGCAAATTAAATATATCTTCAATCCATTATATTCTTCAAATCTACTTACACTTCCTGACTTAGTTTATGTCTCATTTTCTTCTGCCCTCACACCATAAGATAGCATGTTCACACATCTCTTATCCTCCAGTTCCTTTGCCATCTAATAACTGCCTTCTAACATTCCTACTAGGACTGTCTTTCTGAATCACATACCCATTGTCATAGAGTTGATTCCAACTCATAGCAACCCTATAGGACAGAGCAGAACTGCCCCATAGGGATTCCAAGGAGCGCATGGTGGATTTGAACTGCTGACCTCTTGGTTAGCAGCTGAACACTTTACCACTGTGGCACCTGGCTCCTCTGAACCACATAGCGTTTCTAATACTGTAAGCCCCTGCTTAAGACACATCAACTCCTAGAGACTTCCAGGCAACATGGCACTATAGACAGAAGCACCGTGCTGTCCCTCCACAGCAAAGATCCGAAAAACTAACTCAAACAGAGACAAACATCAATCCTGAAACCCTAAGCATTAAATGAAGAGATAAAAGAACTCAACCAAGCACCAAATGGTATAAGAAACTGGCAGAGAACAGAGAGCAAGGAGAGATATAAGCAGAGGTCCCCTATCAGCTAACGCAGCATAGATCTGCCATCTTGGACTTGTATCAGGTTCAGCAAACAAGAGATATGGGAAAGCAGCTTCACAGAGATTCCAGCAGGAGACCGAAAAACCAGTAACCAGTGATATGTGCTTTCCCACTCCCCACACTTCTTCACCACCACTTGGCATCTTCTGCTTCCTGCAGCCACAGTCACTTGGCCAGGAATCACAGGCATCACCCTAGTGCCACTTGAATTCCACCCACCCACACAGGCTGGCTCCTAGAGTGCCATTTGTTGGCTGCTGGTGTTTCTTTTTTCCACTTCTTTTGGTTTCTTCCTTACCTCTCACCACTGCCACCTCCATTCTCTCAAACACCTGGTTCTGTGTGCTGTCTTTGCTTTTTCCTGAAAGTCTGTGAAATGTCGCTTTACTGTGGAACTTTTCCCCAGCCCATGCAACCGCACTGGTGGTATTCATGGGGCTTTTGTTTTGATTTATTCTGTTCTGTTTAGTTTGTTTGTCTTCCTTTTCTTTTCTCAGCTTGGGACCTCCTGCTAGTAGGGCAGTACTGCACAGCGTGGGAGCTACTCCCTCAGTTTGCACAGCTACAGTGGGATCGCTGGGGGCATTTATTTTTTTTTGTTTTTTTTTTTTCTCTCTTTTCCCCTTTTTCGTCTTTCTTCATTTCTCAGTTTCTCATTTCTCTATACTTACCTTCTCTTCCTGTCTCCTTAATACCTCGTGCTGTGTGACACCTCTGCCCCTTATAGCCAGGCTGTACTTCTTCACAGCTTGGGAGTAATTTCTCCAACCTTACAGCTGAACTGTTGGGATCCCTGGGGGCTTTTCTTTTCTGATTTTTATTTATTCATTTTTTTCTTTTACCTTTTTTCCTCCATTTTCAGTTTCTCACTCTCCACTCCATGGTAAGCTTCCTTAGCACTCTTTTTTGTTGTTTGGTTATATGTTTTTGGCTCCTGTTCCTCTCTATCCTCCCTCTTGATTCCCACACCCATCTTAGCTCTAAACATCACAATATCCCCCCTCCTTCCTGCCTACCTGTACCATGCACTGAACATCACACTCCCAGGCAGCACAGGCATGGCCTACGGGGAAGTGCCCTGCACTGATTCCTGGCCATCTCTGTCGGCCCTAATACCTGCCACAAACAACCCTTCCCAGCAACTCCTCTTCAGCTGGGCCTGCCCTGCTGCACCATACCTGAGAGACTGACCCTGGCCATTGGAGAAGAAGGTGAAAAGTATCATGCCCACAGATGAGCAAACAACAAAGAACACAGCCTGCCTGCTCACATATAACCAAATAAAACAAAAAAGCAGGACGAAACAAATAAATCTACAATCAATAAATGAGGAAATAGCTACTGAATGTCCAAGAGACAACAGAAAATATGAAATCATATTTAAAAAAAAAAGTCAGGTTGGTTTTGGTAGGCATCCAAAATAAAACACCAGATGACTTTCCAGTAGAAAAAAAAGGCACTGTAACTACCTAATAGGGATTTGAATCTCTAATAGTCAAAGCTACCCAAGAGTTGAAGCAAAAAACAGACAAAAATGAGGAAAAAATAGACAAATTCATGGAAAATACAGGCAAAAAAAAGGAAGAATTCAGGAAAATAATACACGAACAAAATGCCAAAATAAATTCAAACTAGAAATCATACAAAAACAACAATTAGAAATCAAGAGATAAACAACAAGATTTCAGAAATGGAGAGTTTCAAAGAAGGGCTGAGGAGCAGGTTTGAAATGATGGAAGACAGGATCAGCGAAATTGAAGACAAACACTTGGATGCAACTCTGATTGAGGGAGAATCAGAAAAAAGGATGAAGAAAAATGAAGAAACCCTGAGAATTATGTGTGATACAATCAAAGGCAGAAATCTGCATGTGATCGGAGTCCCAGAACAAAGGGAGAAAACAGAAAACACAGAGGGGATCATTGAAGAACTACTGACAGAAAACTTCCCCAATATCATGAAAGATGAAAAGATGGCCATCCAAGAAGCTCAAAGACCCACATATAGGATAGACCCCAAAAGAAAATCACTAAGACATATCATAATCACACTTGCTATAACCAAAGACAAATAAAGAATCCTGGAGTCTAGGGGCAAGATGGCGCTCTAGGCAGAAACACCACGCCATCCCTCCACAGCAAAGATCCGAAAAACTAAGCCTAACAGAGAATCAACAATCCTGAAACCTTAGAACACCAAATGAAGAGATAAAGAACTCAGCCAAACACCAAACGGAGTGAGAATACTAAAAGAGAACGGAGAGCGAGGAGAGACTCAGGCAGAGATTCCTTACCAGCTAACGCAGCGCGGATCCACCATCTTGGATTCCTATCAGAGACCAGCAAACGGGAGAGCAGCCTTGCAGAGCATCTAGTCGGAGACAGAACGACCGGTAAACTGCGTCTCTCATCTGTACATTCCAACGACAAGCTCCCCTAGCATTCTTTTATGTTTGTACGCTTTTTGCTCCTCCTCCTCTCTCCTCTCTCCCATATCCAGCTTAGCTTCACACATAACCATCTTCCTGCTGCACCCTACCTACCTGCACCATGCACTAGACATCACATCACCAAGCGGTGCAGGCACGCCCTATTGGAACCTGCCCAGCACTGACTACCGACCGTCCTGGTGGCTGTGGTGAGTGCCACAAGCAACCCGTCCCAGTGGCTCCTCCTCAGCTAGATCTGCCCAGCTGTACCACAAGAACGACACAAAAAAAAAAAAAATCTACAATCAATAAACAAGAGAAATATCTACTGAATGCCCCGAAAACAGCAAACAATATCAAAACATTTACAAAAACAAGACAAGATGGCTCCAATAGGCGTCCAAATTAAAACACCAGATAACTCTCCTGTGGAAGAAAATGCACTAGAAGTACCTGATACGGAACTCAAATCACTAATACTCGGAATTTTCCAAGAACTGAGGCAAAAAGCTGACAAACATGAGGAAAAAATAGACAAATTTATGGAAAATACAGACAAAAAATTGGAAGAATTCAGGAAGATGATGCAGGAACAAAATGCCAAAATAAATTCACAACTCGAAATTATACAAAAACAACAATTAGATATCCAAAAGATAAACAACAAGATTTCAGAAATGGACGGAGTCATAGAAGGGTTGAGAAGTAGATTTGAAACCATGGAAGACAGGATCAGTGGAACTGAAGACAAACACTTGGATACAACTCTGTTTCAGGAAAACTCAGAAAAAAGAACAAAGAAAATTGAAGAGACCCTGAGAGTTATGTGGGACACAATTAAAAGCAAAAACTTACGAGTGATTGGCATACCAGAACAGGGGGAGAAAACAGAAAACAAGAGAGGATCATTGAGGAACTGCTGACAGAAAACTTTCCCAATATCATGAAAGATGAAAAGCTGGCCATCCAAGAAGCTCAACGAACCCCATATAGAAGAGACCCCAAAAGAAAATCACTGAGGCATAGCATACTCACACTCGCTAAAACTAAAGACAAACAAAGAATCCTGAGAGCAGCTCGGGAAAAACAAGAAGTCACATACAGAGGAGAAACAATAAGACTAAGCTCAGATTATTCAGCAGAAACCATGCAGGCAAGAAGGCAATGGGATGACATATATAAAATCTTGAAAGAAAAAATTGTCAGCCAAGAATAATATATCCTGCAAAACTCTCATTCAGATTTGATGGTGAAATTAGGTCATTTCCAGATAAACAGAAACTAAAGGAATATGCAAAAGTCAAACCAAACTTACAGGAATTATTAAAGGGAGTTCTTCGATCTGAGGACAAACAGCTTCAGCCCTCAGGCAGGACCTAGGACCTAGGACGCAGGTTCACATAAACCAGATACCATTCTAGTAACTGAACTACAAAGGACTTTCCAAAAACAAAAGATATACAACAGGGAATCAGAGAACTCAATCAAAGGATGACAACAACATCAAAACAATGAAAGAGGGAACAAACGGCATAGGTATAGAACCTTCTAAAGGAGAGGAAGGCAAGGCGATACCAAGTAACGGTAGACTGCTTCAAAATTATAAAGATAAGGGTAAAATTCATGGTAACCACAAAAAAAGTTAACAAACCAACTCATAAAAATAAAGACGAAAAACATAAAGTCTCAACAAAAACAAAACCTACAAAAACAAAAGAAATGAACACAAAATCCACAAACAAAAGTAACTCAGCACAAGAGAGTAAGAAGAACAAAGAAAACTTCAGCATCACAAAAAAAAGCACTACAAAATGACAGCAACAAACTCACATCTATCAATAATTACACTGAACGTAAATGGACTCAATGCACCCATAAAGCGACGGAGAGTGGCAGAATGGATAAGAAAACAGGATCCATCAATTTGCTGTCTACAAGAGACACACCTTAGAAACAAAGATGTGAATTTATTAAAAATCAAAGGTTGGAAAAAAATATATCAAGCTAACAACTATCAAAAAAGAGCAGGAGTGGCAATTCTAATCTCAGATAAAATAGACTTTAAAACAAAATCTACCATAAAATACAAAGAAGGACACTATATAATGATTAAGGGGATGATCCATCATGAAGACATAACCATAATAAATATCTATGCACCCAATGACAGGGCTCCAAAATACATAAAAAAACTCTAACAGCACTGAAAAGAGAAATTGACAGTTCCACAATAATAGTAGGAGACTTCAACACACCACTCTCAGTAAAGGACAGAACAACTAAAAAGAAACTCAGCAAAGATACAGAAGACCTAAAGGACACAATCAGCCAACTGGATCTCATAGACATACATAGAACAATCCATCCAACCGCTGCAAAGTACACATTCTTTTCCAATGCACATGGAACGTTCTCCAGAATAGACCACATCTTAGGCCACACAGCAATCCTCAACAAGATCCAAAATGCTGAGATAATTCACAGTATCTTCTCTGACCACAATGCCATCAAGGTAGAAATTAACACTAGAAAGAGCAAGGAAAAAAAATCAAACACATGGAAACTGAATAATAATCTGCTTACACATCAATGGGTAATAGAAGAAATCAGAGATGGAATTAAAAAATTCCTAGAATCAAATGAAAATGAGAACACATCATACCAAAACCTTTGGGACACAGCAAAGGCAGTCCTCAGAGGACAATTTATAGCAATAGATGCACATATCAAAAAAGAAGAAAGGGACAAAATCAAAACATTAACTACAGAACTCAAACAAATAGAAAGAGAACAACAAAAAAAGCCTACAACCACCGGAAGAAATGAAATAGTAAAGATCCGAGCAGAAATCAATGAAATAGAGAACAGAAAAACAATAGAAAGAATCAACAAAACCAAAAGTTGGTTCTTTGAAAGAATCAACAAAATCGACAAACCACTGGCCAGACTGACAAAAGAAAAACAGCAGAGGGCACAAATAACCCAAATAAGAAATGAAATGGGGGACATTACAACAGACCCAACTGAAATAAAAAGGATTATAACAGAATATTATGAAAAACTATATTCCAACAAATTTGCAAACCTAGAGGAAATGGATAAATTTCTAGAAACATACGGCCTACCCAAACTACAACAAAGTGATATTGAAAATCTGAACAGACCCATAACAAGAGAAGAGATTGAAAAGGTAATAAAAAAAATTCCAACCAAAAAAAGCCCTGGCCCAGATGGCTTCACTGGAGAATTCTACAAAACATTTACAGAAGAGCTCATACCAGTTCTACTCAAGTTATTTCAGAGCATAGAAGAGGAAGCAACACTTCCAAATTCATTCTATGAAGCCAGCATAACGCTGATACCAAACCCAGGCAAAGACATCACAAAAAAAGAAAATTACAGACCAATATCTCTCATGAATATAGATGCAAAAATTCTGAACAAAATTCTAGCCAATAGAATTCAGTATCATATCAAAAAAATAATACACCACGACCAAGTAGGATTCATACCAGGTATGCAAGGATGGTTTAACATTAGAAAATCCATCAACGTAATCCACCACATAAATAAAAGGAAAGAAAAAAATCACATGATTATCTCAATTGATGCAGAAAAGGCATTTGACAAAGTCCATCACCCATTCCTGATAAAAGCTCTCTATAAAATAGGTATAGAAGGGAAATTTCTCAACATAATAAAGGGCATCTATGCAAAACCAACAGCCAACATCATTCTTAATGGAGAAAGGCTGAAAACATTCCCCCTGAAAACAGGAACAAGACAAGGATGCCCTTTATCACCACTCCTATTTAACATTGTGCTGGAAGTTCTAGCTAGAGCAGTAAGGCAAGAGAAAGAAATAAAGGGCATCCAAATTGGTAATGAAGAAGTTAAACTCTCCCTGTTTGCAGATGATATGATACTATACATAGAAAACCCTAAAGACTCCACAAGAAATTTACTGTAACTAATAGAAAGATTCAGCAGAGTAGCAGGATACAAGATAAACATTCAAAAATCAGTTGGATTCCTATACACCAGTAAAGAGAACGATGAAAAGGAGATCAGGAAATCAATACAATTTTCAATAGCCCCTAAAAAGATAAAATACTTAGGAATAAATCTGACCAGGAATATAAAAGACCTATACAAAGAAAACTACAAAACACTGCTGCATGAAATCCAAAGGGATCTACATAAATGGAAAAACATACCATGCTCATGGACAGGCAGACTCTACATTGTGAAAATGGCAATTCTACCTAAAGCAATCTACAAATACAATGCAATCCCGATACAAATACCAACAACATTCTTCAAAGAGATGGAAAAACTAATTATTAACTTTATATGGAAAGGGAAGAAACCCCGAATAAGTAAAGCACTACTGAAGAAGAAGAATAAAGTTGGAGGACTCACACTACCTGACTTGAGAACCTACTATACAGCTACAGTACTCAAAACAGCCTGGTACTGGTACAACAACAGAGACATTGACCAATGGAACAGAATTGAGAACTCAGATGTAAATCCATCCACCTACGGTCACCTGATTTTTGACAAGGGCCCAAAATACATTAAATGGGGAAAAGACAGTCTTTTTAACAAATGGTGCTGGCAAAACTGGATATCCATTTGCAGAAAAATGAAACAGGACCCATACCTCACACCATATACAAAAACTACTTCAAAATGGATCAAAGACCTGAATATAAAGCCTCAAACTATAAAATTCATAGAAGAAAAAATAGGACCAACACTTCAGGCCTTAATACATGGCATTAACAGGATACAAACCATAAACATCAACACAAAAAACCCAACAGAGAAACTAGATAATTAGGATCTTCTAAAAATCAAACATCTATGCTCTTCAAAAGATTTCACCAAAAGAGTTAAAAGAGAACGTACAGACTGGGAAAAAATTTTTGGACAGTACAAGTCAGACAAAGGTCTAATCTCCATAATCTACAAGAAAATCCAACACCTCTACAACAAAAAGACAACCAATCCTATCAAAAAATGGGCAAAGGAAATGAACAGACACTTCACCAAGGAAGACATTCAAATGGCCAACAGACACATGAGGAAATGCTCGCGATCACTAGCCATTAGAGAAATGTAAATTAAAACCACAATGAGATACCATCTCACCCTGGCATTACTGGCACGAATCAAAAACACTGGAAATAACAAATGTTGGAGGGGCTGCGGGGAGACGGGAACTCTTATACACTGCTGGTGGGAATGCAAAATGATACAACCATTTTGGAAAATGATATGGCGTTTCCTCAGAAAGCTAGAAATAGACGTACCATTCGATCCAGCAATCCCACTCCTAGGAATATATCCTAGAGAAATAAGAGTGATCACTCGAATAGACATATGCACACCTATGTTCATGGCAGCATTATTCACAATAGCAAAACGATGGAAACAACCTCGATGTCCATCAACAGACGAATGGATACACAAACTATGGTACATACACACAATGGAGTACTATGCAACGAGAAAGAACAACAATGAATCGGTGAACCATCTCATAACATGGATGAAACTGGAGGACATCATGCTGAGTGAAATAAGTCAATCACAAAAGGACAAATATTGTATGAGACCTCTATTGTAAAAACCCATGAAAAAATTCACATGCAAAACGTAACAATCCTTGTTGGTTACCAGGGATTGGGGGGGGGGGGGAAATACTAAATAGGTAATAGGTAAGAGGTAACTTGGGTGAGAGGTGAGATAGTACATAGTACAGGGGAAACTAACACAACCTGCACAAGGAAAGGTCATGGAGGCCCTATAGACACATCCAAACCCCCCGAGGGACTGAGTTGTTGGACGGAGGGCTCTGGGGACCATGATCTCGGGGAACATCTAGCTCAATTGGCATGACACTACTTATAAAGATAATGCTCTACATTCTACCTTGGTGAGTAGTGTCTGGGGTCTTAAAAGCCTATGAGCGGCCATCTAAGATACTCCACTGATCTCATCCCTTTGGGAACAAGGGAGAACGAAGAGAACAGGATACAAGGAAAAGATTAGTCCGAAGGACTAATGGTCCACAGCTACCAAGGCCTCCACGGGACTGAGCCCAGTACAGCTGGATGGTGCCCGGCTACCACCAATGACTGCTCTGACCAGGATCACAACAGAGGGTTCTGGGCAGAGCTGGAGTAGGATGTAGAGCATAATTTTAACTCCAAAAAAAAAAAAAGAAGACCAGATTTACTGGCCTAAAGAATACTAGAGAAACCTCGAGAGTGTGGCCCCCAGACACCCTTTCAGCTCAGAGGCGAAGTTACCTTCGAGGTTCGATGTTAAGCCTGGGAGTGGACAGCCCAGTAAAACTAAATGGGACTAACGAGGTACAGGAGTCCTGTAACAAGGGCCAGAAGGCAGAGGGAGAGTAGGAAACTGATGACAAGGAACACAAATTGAATAAGGACACTGTCGATGTATTGTGAGATTGTTGACCACTGCTATAGGGCAACATTTGTAGTAACTATTAAATGGGAGGCTGTTTTGTCCTGTAAGCCTTCATCTTGGGCGAGAATGGCAGCACAATTGGAAGAGCATAGTCAATATCACTTAAATGTGTAAGTAAAAATTTTGAAATGGAGTTTAAATAAAATAAATAAATAAATAAATAAACAAATGAGACTAAAGAGGTACAATAGTCCACTGACAAGGTCCAGAAGACAGAAGGGGACAAGGAAGCCCCCTGGTGATAGGGAACACAAGGTGGAGTAAGGATATTATTGATGTGCTGTGAGATTGTTAACCATTGTCATAGGGCAACATGTGTAGTAACTGTTAAATGAAAAACTAGTTTGTTCTGTAAGCCTTCATCTTAAGTGAGAATAACAGCACAGTTGGAAGAGCGTAGTCAATGTCACTGAACTGTGAATGTAGAAAATTTTGAAACGGTGTATCTTTGGCCATCTGTAATTTTCATCAAAAAAAAAAAGTTTGAGAATTTAGAGGCTTAATACGTTGTGGGGTTGTTAACCAATGTCATAGAACAACATGTGTACTACTATTTCATGAGAAACTATTTGCTCTGTAAGCTTTCACCTGAAGTACAATAAAATATAAAAAAAAAATAAAATAAAAGAATCCTGAGAGCAGCTCGAAAAAAACAAAAAGTTACATACAGAGGAGAAACAATAAGACTAAGTTTGGATTATCCAGCAGAAACCATGCAGGCAAGAAGGCAATGGGATGACATACATAAAACCTAAAAGAAAAAAATTGAAAGACAAGACTAATATATCCTATATCCTGCAAAACTCTCATTCCAATATGATGGTGAAATTAGGACATTTCCAGATAAACAGAAATTAAGGGACTATGTAAAAACCCAAGAAAACTTACAAGAATGCTTAAAGGGAGTCCTTCTATCTGAGGACAAACAACATCAGACCACAGGCTGAAACTAAGACACAGGATTGTACCAACCAGTTACCAACTTAGGAAATAAATTCTAAAGGACTATCCAAAACCAAAAGTATTGCAACAGGGAACCAGAGAGGTTAACCTGTAAAGGGCAATAACATCAGAACAATAAAAAAGCTATAGAACCTTCTAATGGAGAGGAAGGCAAAGTGATACCAAGTAATAACGGACTGGTTGAAACATAGGAAAATAAGGGTAAATTTCAAGGTAACAACAAGGAAAGTTAAAAAACTTACTCATGAAAATAAAGAAGAAAAACACAAAGTCTCAGCAAAAACAAAACCTACAAAAACAAAAGAAATGAAAAAAAAAATCCACAAACAAAATGAATTCATCACAGGAGAGTAAGAGGAACAAAGAAAATGCCAGCATCACAAAAAAAAAAAAAAAGGCACTACAAAATGACAGCAATAAATTCTCAACTATCAATAATTACACTGAATGTAAATGGCCTAAATGCAACCATAAAGAGACAGACAGTGACAGAATGGATTAAAAAAAAAAAAAAAAGATGCATCAATATGCTGTCCACAAGAGACATACTTTAGAAACAAAAAATAAAATTTATTAAAAATCAAAGGATGGAAAAAATATATCAAGCAAACAGCTACCAAAAAAGAGCAGTAGTGGTAATACTAATCTCAGACAAAACAGATTTTAAAACAAAATTCACCATAAAAGATGAAGAAGGACACTATATAATGATTAAGGGGGTGATCTATCATGAAGACATAACCATAATAAACATCTACGCATCCAATGACAGGGCTCCAAAATACATAAAACAAACTCTAATGGCACTGAGAAAAGAAATTGACAGTTCCACAATAATAGTAGGAGACTTCAACACCATTATGGGTAAAGGACAGAGTATCTAGAAACTCAACAAAGATACAGAAGACCTAAAGAGCACAATCAGCCAACTTGACCTCATAGACATATATAGAACACTCCACCCAACAGCTGCAAAGCACAATTTCTTTTCCAATGCACATGGAACATTCTCGAATGCACAGCTTAGGCCACAGAGCAATCCTCAACAAAATCCAGAATGTTGAGATATTACAAGTATCTTCTCTGACCACAATGCCATCAAGATAGAAATTAACAACAGGAAGAGCAAGGAAAAGAAATCAGTTACATGGAAACTGAATATCACCCCGCTTGCAAACAACTAGGTAATAAAATAAATCAGAAAAAAAAAAAAATTCCTAGAAACGTACGAGAATGAAAACACATCAGACCAAAACCTTTGGGACAGAGCAAACGCAATCCTCAGAGGACAATTTCTATAGCAATAGAAGCACACATCCAAAAAGAAGTAAGGGGTAAAAGCAAAACATTAATTACACAACTCAAACAGATAAGAAGAGAACAGCAAAAAAATCCCACAGCCAGTAGAAGAGAAATAATAAAGACCACAGCAGAAATAAATGAAATAGAAAATTAAAAAACAATAGAAAGAATCAACAAAACCAAAAGTTGATTCTTTGAAAGGATCAACAAAATCGGCAAACCACTGGCCAGAAGGACAAAATAAAAACAGGTGAGGATGCAAATAACCCAAATAATAAATGAAATGGGGGACATCTCAACAGATTCAACTGAAAGAGAAAGGATCATAGCAGAGTATTATGAAAAACTATACTCTAACAAATTTGAAAACCTAGAAGAAATGGATAAATTTGTAGAAACACACTACCTACCCAAACTAACACAAAGTGATGTTGAAAATCTGAACTGACCCATAACCAGAGAAGAGATTGAAAAGGTAATAAAAAAAAAAAAAAAATCCCAACAACAAAAAAAAAACCTGGCCCAGCTGGCTTCACTGGAGAATTCTACCAAATATTCAGAGAAGAGCTTATACCAGTACTACTCAAACTATTTCAGAACATAAGAAAGGAAGCAAGACTTCCGAATTCATTCTATGAAACCAGTGTTACCCTGATACCAAAACCAGGCAAAGATGCCACAAAAAAGGAAAATTACAAAACAATATCTCTCATGAATATAGATGCAAAAATTCTTAACAAAATTCTAGCCAATAGAATTCAGCATCATATGAAAAAAATAATACACCATGACCAAGTAGGATTCAGACCAAGTATGCAAGGATGGTTCAACATTAGAAAATCTACATAATCCACCATGTAAATAAAAGGAAAGAAAAGAATCACATGATCATCTCAATTGACACAGAAAAGGCATTTGACAAAGTCCAACACCCATTCCTGATAAAAAGTCTCAATAAAAGAGGTATAGAAGGGAAAATTCTCAACATAATAAAGGGCATCTATGCAAAACTAACAGCCAACATGATTCTCACTGGAGAGAGGCTGGTAACATGCCCCTTGAGAACAGGAACAAGACAAGGATGCCCTTTATCACTACTCCTATTTAACACTGTGCTGGAAATCCTAGCTAGAACAATAAGGCAAGAAAAAGAAATAAAGGGCATCCAAATTGGTAGTGAAGAAGTTAAACTGTCCCTGTTTGTGGATGATATGATACTATACATAGAAAACCAAAAGACTCCATGAGAAATCTACTGGAACTAATGGAAAGATTCAGCAGAGTAGTGGGATACAAGATAAACATACAAAAATCAGTTGGATTCCTATACACCAATAAATAGAATGATGAAAAGGAAATCAGGAAAACAATACCATTTATAATAGTCCCTAAAAAAATAAAATACTTAGGAATAAATCTAACCAGGGCTGTAAAAGACCTATATAAAGAAAACTACAAAACACTTCTACAAGAAACCCTAAGGGATCTACATAAATGGAAAAACATACCATGCTCATGGATAGGTAGACTCATCATTGTCAAAATGACAATTCTACCCGAAGTGATTTACAAATACAATGCAATCCCAATCCAAATACCAACCACATTCTTTAAAGGGATAGAAAAACTAATCATTAAGTTTATATGGAAACGGAAGAAGCTATGGATAGGTAAAGCTCCATCAAAGAAGGAGAAGAGAGTAGGAGGACTCACACTACCTGACCTCAGAACCTACTATACAGCTACGGTAGTCAAAACAGCGTGGTACTAGTACAATGATACATACATTGACCAATGGAACAGAATTGAGAACCCAGATGTAAATCCATCCACCTATGGTCACCTGATCTTTGACAAGGGCCCAAAGTCCAAAAAATGCAGAACCCTCTTTTTAACAAATGGTGCTGGTGAAACTTGACGTCCATCTGCAAAAAAATGAAACAGAGCTCATACCTCACACCACATACAAAAGCTAATTCAAAATGGATCAAAGACCTAAATATAAAGCTAAAAACTATAAAGTTCATAGAAGAAAAATAGAATTAATGCTAGAGGCACCAATACATGGCATTAACAGGATAGAAACCATAATCTACAACACACAAACTCCAGAAGATAAGCTAGATAAGTGGGATCTTCTAAAAATTAAACACGCTCATCAGAAGACTTCACCAAAAGAGTCAAAAGAGAACCTACAGACTGGGAAAAAATTTTGGACATTACAAGTCAGACAAAAGTCTAATCTCTAAAATCTACAAGAAAATCCAGCACCACTACAACAAAAAGACAAATAGTCAAATTAAAAAATGGGCAAAGGAAATGAGAAGATATTTCACCAAAGAAGACATTCAAGCAGCCAACAGACACACGTGGAAATTCTTGCAATCAACAGCCATTAGAGAAATGCAAATTAAAACTACAATTAGATACCATGTCACCCCAGCATTACTGGCACAAATCAAAAACACTGGAAATAACAAATGTTGGAGAGGCTGTGAGGAGATCGGAACGCTTATGTACTGCTGGTGGGAATGCATAATGATACAACCATTTTGGAAAACGATATGGTGCTTCTTCAGAAAGCTAGAAATACCAGCAATCCCCCTCCTAGGAATATATCCTAGAGAAATAAGAGCTGTCACATGACTAGACATATGCACACCCATGTTCATTGCAGCACTGTTCACAAGCAAAAAGATAGAAACAACCTATATGCCCATTAACAGATGAATGGATAAACAAACTGTGGTCCATAATACACAATGGAGTACTATACGACAATAAAGAACAATGATGAATCTATGAAGCATCTCATAACATGGATGAACCTGGAGGACATTATGCTGAGTGAAATAAGTCAATCACAAAAGGACAAATATTGTTTGAGATCACTACAGTAAAAACTCTTGAAAAAGTTTACACACAAAAACAAAAAAATCTTTTTTGGTTATGAGGGTTGGGAGGGATAAAGGAGGATATACTAAATAGACAATAGGTAAGTGGTAACCTTGGTGAAGGCTAATACAGTACACAATACTGAAAATGCCAGCACAACTTGTACAAGGAAAAGTCATGGAAACTCCATAGACACATCCAAACTCCCTGAGGGACTGACTTGCCGGGTGGAGGGCTGTGGGGACCATGGTCTCAGGGAACATCTAGCTCAATTGGCATAACACAGTTTATAAAGACAATGTTTTACATTCTGCATTGGTGAGTAGCGTCTGGGATCTTAAAAGCCTGTGAGCCACAATCTAAGATACTCCACTGGTTTTACCCCTTTGGGAGCAAGGGAAAATGTAGAAAACAAGATACAAGGGAAAGATTAGTCCAAAGGAGTGACGGACTACAACTACCACGGCCTCCACCAGACTGAGTCCAGTACAACTAGATGGTGCTGGCTACCACCACTGACTGCCCTGACAGGGATCACAACAGAGGGTCCCGGCTAGAGCTGGAGAGAAATGTAGAACAGAATTCTAACTCACAAAAAAAGAGCAGACTTACTGGCCTGACAGAGACTGGAGAAACCCTGAGAGCATGGCCTCTGGACACTCCTTTAGATCAGTAATGAAGTCACTCCCGAGGTTCACCATTCAGCCAAAGATTAGACAGCTGAATAAAACAAAACGAGACTAATGGGGCACAACAGTCCAGGGACAAGTACTAGTAGGTAGGTGGGGACAGTAAAGATGGTAATAGGGAACCCAAGTTTGAGAAGGGACAGTGTTGACATGTTGTGGGGTTGTTAACCATTGTCATAAAACAATATGTGTACTAACTGTTTAATGAGAAACTATTTGTTCTGTAAACCTTCATCTAAAGTATAATAAAAAAAAGACACATCAACACCTGCCAATTTTTGCAATATATTGACTTAAATCTTTAGTACTTTTTATAAAAACCTTCCATTACTTGTCATTCAGTCTAACTTACTAATGTCATACACACTGTTGATCTAGACATAACGAGCTACTTTCACAACTTAGAACCTGCCAAATCTTTCCGCATTTTCTTGTCTTTGTTCATCCTTCTTCTCTTTGGACAGTTTCTGGTTTTTGTTTTGTTTTGTGAACTTCTCCTACTCATTCTCCACTATCACAATCTCAGAAAGGACATCCTTCTTGATTCTCAGGCAGAGGTTATTTCAATCAGCTGTCACTTCTTGTACAAACCTCTACTCTTGCCATTAACGCAACGCAAGATTTTGGAGGACAGAAATCTTTTCTTATTCTTGTACTTTCTATTCCCATTCTGTTACCTAGGGTGTATTTATTAAATAAAAAAAATGCATTAAAAAGGTTTTTATAGTAAATACAATAGTTGGAATGTGTAGTTACACATCTCTGAAGCTCAGAATTAAATGGTAACAACTTATTCCAAGATGAGAAGGAAACTGATGTAATCAGTCAACTGGAGGCAGATGACAATTCTGAAGTAACTATCAGATTAAATGATACTCAATAACAGAATTCACTCATAGATATACAGCATCAAGTTGAAGGATAAGATAAAAGTAAATCCAGTAGAAGGGGCAGGAGGATGAATAAGACTAACTAATGAGAGACAGAGCAAGTGGGAATTTAGCTTAGGTAAGCAAGAGGAAACATTATGTCTGTATTATTGTTATCAGATTTAGCAAATAAACACAGGACATCCAGTTAAATTTGAATTTCAGGTACACAATACTTTTTCAGTGTATGTATGTTTCATTAAATATTTGAGACATACTTATACTAAAAACATTAATATTTTTAGTCCAAAATTCAGATATAAGTTGAATTTCAGATATATAATTTTTTTAAGTGTATGTATGTCTAATGCAATACTTAGGACATACTTATACTAAAAACACTCATGTTTTTAACCTAAAATTCAAATTTAACTTGTATTTCTGATTTTATCTGGCAACTCTATTCTGTATGCCTAATCAAAATGGAATGCTAAATTAGAATCTATCATGAGGATTTTAGTTTCCTAGTGCTGCTGTAACACAAATGCCATGAACGGGTGGTTTTGAAGAATAGAAATTTATTTTTCTCACAGTTTAGGAGACTAGAAGTCCAAACTGAGGGCACCGGCTCTAGGGGAAGGCTTGTCTGTCAGCTTTTGACAGAGAAAAGGCAAATACATCCTGACAAGTGCAATCCCTACCTTGGTGCCGTGCCTTGGAACGCTTTCCTTGAAAATTTGTAAGTCCCGTTTCAGTGCCTGTGATGCATCAACTCTGGCCTTGTGAGACCTGTCCTTGTTTATCCCCTTGGAGAGATTTTCAACCCTCCCCTTCACCCTCATGCAGGGTCAACCTGATGCTCTGAGGATCCCCAGGACTTGCGTCTATGGATTTTTCAGGTAACAGTGGCCATGCTCAGTTATAGGAGGTCAGTCTAGCAAGGAGATCATTTCCCAGTCCCAAACTATTTCCCCAGAGGCACACAGCCCTTTTAGGGGGCAATCCTTCCACCATATTTTAGCTAAAACAAAGGAGTATGAAAGCGTTGGAATCCTCAAATATACTGACAAAAGTTAAATGTTCAGTAGTATGTGACACTGAGATTTTTGAGGGTTAATCAGATGTTAGAAGCATAACCAGTTAAAGCCGTTGCTGTCAAATTGATTCCAGCTCATAGCAACCCTATAGGGCAGAGTAGAACCCTATAGGGTTTCCAAGGCTGTAATCTTTACCGAAGCAGACTGCCACATCTTTCTTCTGTGGGGCGACTGGTGGGTTTGAAGCACTGACAAGTGCTTAACTGTTACTCCACCAGGGCTCCTTTGTCAGAAACATACTAGTCTAATCAGAATTGCACAGTGATTTGATTGAGGTCAGATTCTTGGAGCACAAGATAGAAATTCAAATTGTGTTCACTCTTCTGCATACTTTTAATGTAGGAGACAATAAATGGGTAAGGGGTGGGAAGGGAGCAATGAATCACTATCCACAAGCTTCACATATAAAAATATTTCTGAAGATTTGTGGAAAGGATACCAGTTACTGTTGTATAGTTGTGGGAATGCTGAGGATATGGTATGTGTGACTTTTAATTAAGTTCTTTCCAGCCTTGACCCACTCATACAAGTCTCTGTCATCATGGAGTCAGAAGAAGAAAACAAAATCTATAAGTTCAGAGGCCCCAACCTTTAAAGACTCTTCCTTCCTGCGCATTTGGATACATACAGTCCTACTCTACCAACACCATGACCGAGAACAGCAGCAAAGCTTGCACAAATCTAGACCATGGAAAATGTACGGAGAAGTCCTAGGACCCATTCACGTTTCATCTGTTCTAATCTGAATGACATAGGGAGGGTTCTAGGGTAAGAATTCATTAAGAACTGGCTTTTGGGGGCGATTTTTACTGCTCCTTAAAAAGAAAGCTTTCTAATTATTTACATTTCCATTCAAATTAATACTTTCAGGATGTTTGACTTCATCTGTCACACATCAAAAGTTACCATTAAAATAATCTTATAGCCAAAAAAAACTGTTTTTCAAAGGAACTTTTTGTGTTTCAAATATATTTCTAAGAACTAAGCATGTACTTACAATAAAATCAAAACAAGTAAAGCAGTTTAGTATAGATGATCTTAATTGCTCTAACTGCAGTGATGCTTACCAGTTTTATAGATGAAGAAGCTAAAGCTCAAAGAGCTCAAATTATTAAGTCAAAAGGTTGAATTAGAATCCAGTTCTTTAGGTTCCTAACTTAGTGCATGTATTTACCTACCAACCTGCCTGTAATGCTACACTATAAAATATGATTCGACTGTTTCTGCTTATAATTTCAAAATACAAAATGTTTAATCTGTCATTTCCCACTGGAACAAAAAGTATTTTTGTGCTTTTATTTTTCCACCTTATGATTTTATTATGTCACTAGAAACTATCAAACCCTTCTGGATAAAATAAATAATTTTCCTTATTACCACAATCACCAAGAAGTTTTCTATTTTTAACATATTAAGTAGAAAAATAGTTCACAAAAGTTTTATAAGCATAAACATTAAAAAAAAAAAAAAAAGATACCCATCACAGGGAAAATCTCATGTGTGAGCTAAAAAGAGAAATTTAATAATAACAGTAAATTTCCATTGTTGTGCATTTCTTAGAGTTTTAAAAAATTTTATGTGTATCTATTTGTCATACTTAAGCTTCTTAAGGGGAAGGGGCTACGCTTCCTGACTTTCCCTGAATCACTCCAAATGCAATTATATACATAATTGTTAAATGAGACTTACAGATGTATATGGAACATAAAGTTGAATCTCACTCCATATACAAGTCACATGTAAAAGGGCAACCGTCCGTTTTGAATGCAATTAATTATGCGGCATTTGCTGTCTCTGCTCTGGTTTGTTTCTCCTAAAAAACAAACAAACAAACAAAACCCGTTGCCATGGAGTCGATTCCGACTCATAGCAACCCTAGTCTCTCTCAAATGGCTCCAAGAATTTCTCTCATGGGGTCCAAAGCCTTCTGAGATGAAGCACTAATCCCCTGGGGAAGGTGACACATGGATTGCTGTCCATGCTAACTTGAATATATAATTCCAGAAGTTTCAGGAGGCAGCTTTTGAAGTGACTGAGAGGAATGGGCTGACTAGAAGTCTAAAAAGTAAAAGTTAGTCTATGCCAGAGTAGTGGAATACATAGAAAAGAGTGGTTAAGGACTGTTAAAATCACTTTAATTTTTTCTACATTAATTCTGTAACTCTCATTCTCTCTCTCGCTCTGACTCTTGCTGTTACTGTTTTGCAAAATTCACAAGTGAACATCAGCATTAGTATCTGTAATGCATTTAGGTGGTTTGGATAAAAAGACTTTTAAATTGTTGAATCCCCTGCCGGTTTTGATGTTCACGAACTGACTGGATACACACTTACTAATGGACAGATCTTATTTGCTTAATTAGCTTGGCAGACATACTAAACGTGGTATTTCACAGAATCATTTTTGTGAAAGAACAAAGCTCCTTTTGTGGCACTCACATGGAACTGGATCAGGGTTTAACAGTGATTTTTTTTAATCTATCAATCAGCAAGTAGTTTGATATTCTACTCTCTTTGTCTGTCGGTCTCTCTCTCGGCTCCTTAAATATTGAAACATTTTCTTTTAACTTACAGTTTCACACTTAACCATCTACTTTTGAACCTTCAGTGTGTGTGTGTGTGTGTGTTGCATATTCCTGGCGTGTATACATCACTGACAATCCTATAAGAATTAGCAAAACATGGGCAGAGACTTGCAATCATGAAGTATTTTTTTACAAGAATGTGTAAGGTAACACTTTGAGGTCACTATCAATGGTGCATTCGTTGCCAGCTTGAAGCAGTGTTGAGCTGTAATGAGTTGAAGGATTAATGAGCTTCCCTGTGGTGAAAATGCTTCAATTGCTGCTTTTCAGGAGGAAGAATGTCAGTAGTGCTTTCTCCTGGCCATCTCCAAAAGAATTCAGGGTCCTTTTATTTTCCCAAATGAAAGTTGAAATTCCTTCTAAGGCTGGAGGAATTTACTCCCACTTATCCTCATTGGAAACGGAGCTGTGGCTGCTAACCGAAAGGTTAGCAGTTCGAATCCACCAAGCACTCCTTGGAAACCCTATGGGGCAGTTCTACTCTGTCCATTGTCGCTATGAGTCGGAATCAACTTGATGGCAACAGGTTTGGATTTTTTTTTTTTTTAATACTCATTGTAGCACTGGAACTGCCTCCTCCATTATCACTGACAGCTGATGGAACAGAAGGGTCCTTTGAAAGGTAAAAATGCAGAAATTTATTCTTATTCTCCCTCTGTAATGCCAAATGATGGCATTAGAGCATTTTATTCTTACCTGCGATTTTTCTTCTGTGGAACCTAAATGTATTGCTCTGTTACAATCTATACTAATCATCACTATGTAAGTTTTGTATAATACATGACAGGATACATACTACTTCCTTCAACAACTAGCGTACCATAGGCACAGAGTTTAAATGACTTGTCAGAACCCCAGCCACTTAGTTGTCAAGTCTGTATATAAAACCATGATTGTCAGTTCAGAGCCACTGGTAAGTTAAAAAGTGTAACCTAAAAATTAAGGTCCCTGAGTAATGCAAGGAGCCCTGGTGGCACAGCGGTTAAGCATTCCGCTGCTAACCAAAAGGTCAGCAGTTCGAATCCACCATCCACTCCTTGGAAACCCTATCGGCAGTTCTGCTCTGTTCTATACGGTCACTATGAGTCGGAAATCAACTTGATGGCAGTGGGTTTGGTGTGGTTTTGGGTGGTGCAGGAGAATTGCAATCGATTACTAAAGACTGGTGATTTGAATCTATGCGGCTGCTCTGTGAAAGAAAGGGCTGGCAAACTGCTTCTATAAAAAACATAGTCAAGAAAACCATATGGAGAATAATTTTACTCTGTAATACGTGGGGTCACCATGAGCTGGAAGCAACTTGATGGCAACGGGTTAGGTTTTTGGTTTTGAACCTCGTAATTGAAGCATCAGTTTGTACTGAAATTTGTTAACAGGCCTAATAAAACTTGGCAAAGAACTTCTAGTTCTCCACAGTATCCATGTTAGGTGAGTTGAGAAACTGTTATTAAATGCTTATTATCATGACATTTTCCCCTTAGTCCAATTATTTTACAAGAATGACAATCATGTTTATAAATCTGGAGGAACTTGTGTTGATTCTGGTCTCTCAAGGGAACATGTACTGGAGCCTTTCTTACATTCTCTCGTGGCATTCTATTTTACCCTCTGTCATCACACATCATTCATTCTACAGTGTTGAACAGTATAATTGGTTGTCTGTTTGTCCTTGAAGGCCTGGCCTAACGCTTGTTCTCGCAGCAGTTAGCATGAGTCATAGATGGTGCTTCTTAAGTGTGTTTATGAATTAGTAAAAATAAACTAACACTTTGAATAGTACACTGTAAGCTTCATGAGGGCATGAACAGAGTGCCTTGTGTATTCCCATGACCTCCTAAATGGGTTGCACATAATACACGTTCAATTAAATTTTGTTGAATTTATTGAATTTCACACACACACCCACACACACATAGTTTTCACGATACCATGATTTTTCTCCAAACCTCAAAACTTGTGGCATCCAGTTTTCCTGTGCTTGCTAGAGAGTTTGGGAGTTCAGGTAAACTTTATATTGGTGTTTGCAGCATTGTGTAAGCGTAAAGAAAATCATAGAGAAACTGCTCTTTGCAGTCTGTATACAAAAGATCAGCAAAACTCTTCTCTACTTTTCCAGCAGTGAAAATATTGTAAACTTAGGTATCTTTTGTTTATTTGTTTAGTGTATGTGCACGCATTCACTCATGGGCCTGAACACAGGCCTGTGGCTGCTATTTATTCACAAGGCAGGTTTTATGATCAGGCATTACAGGGAAAAATGTTCAAAATTATTCTTTGTATCAAAAACATTATTAACCTATCAACAATATTTCTTTACCATGGATTTTCATAAAGCCCTCCTTATATGGGACGGTTTCTTATATCATAGTAATCATATTCACTGCAATAAAATTTTACTTGTCAAATCTGATTATAGGGACTTCCAGGGACAATCTAGATAATTTCTTACATTGCACTTTTTTTGTTTAGAATGCTGCTACAAACATAAAATATGAATATATAATAGAGACACACATATATATGCATTTGTATATTTGTATGCATGCATATAAGTGTGTGTGTGTGTGTGTGTGTGTGATCTTAAGATATTCTCTTAATAACACATCTAGGAACAAAGTTTTACCTAATTTTTCAGAGAGAAAACTGGAGTCGTAAAGACCAATGATTAGTATACTTCTTTTGCTCTTCTCTGAAATTAGTATACTTCTTTTGCTCTTCTCTGCCTATAGTGAGATATTCTGAATTTTGCGTGTCAAACTTCTGGTTGTGCAATAAGCACTTGAAAAGGAACACATTGTTAAGCTCTTTTACAAACATTATGTAATTGTTGGAGCAAAGAAATTATCTTTTCATTTCCATGCATCTGTCTGTCTCCAACAATAACTAATTGTAGAAAAGAGTAGGGAAGACATGCAGAAAGAAGGAGCCTTCATAAGACACTGAGGGCACTATTGAAGATACAATTCTGATGCTCTCCTACCCACAAAGAAAACAGGAATTTGAGGAAGATCAAATAGTCCCTCTGGAAAGCTGTTTTTTGATAAAATATATCTGTACATAACTTAATAATGCTGCCATAAAAATGTTATTCTTATAAAGTAACATTATTTTTAATTCCAATCTTGGTAGGTTCCTATTTCTCAGAAAATATGTATTTCTAATATTATTTTTGAATATTATCTATGTATTAAAATATTTTTCTCTTTGTCTTTTCAGCTTCTCTCTTTAAGAAAGAAAATTTAACTACGGGAAAATTTCCAAGTAATAGTATTTTAAAAGAAACAGCACACACAACATAGATATGTATATGTAATTTGCATTCAAAACTAGACTACTTTTTCCAGTTTTTGGTTTTATTTTACATTTGATAATAGTTGAAGTCATCATTTTAGCCTGTTCTTTCTCATATAGGAAGAAAGCCTCAATGAGAATTCCAGAGATTGCAAACTGTTAAACTGATGTATTGATTTTCAAGGTTTCACTCGACAGGAACTAGACTAAATCTCAATGCCAAGAAAAAGTAATTTAAAAAGTAGAAACAGGAAATTCTCTAGCTTTCTAGAAACTTTAAGAAATACTAAATAATCCTTGAGTACTTAACCCAAGAAAAAATGTGGCTGCACTTCCTCTAAAAACGTACTTCCTTCATCTATAAAAAGGGGATAATAATAGTTTCTACCTCTTAAGGATGTTGTGAGGATTAAGTGGGATAGTGAACTTAGAGTATCCAAGACAAAGGCCTGGCACGCACTAAGTACTTAATAAATGATAGCAATTTTTATTATGTCAGGGAACTTAGTTTCCTTCCCTTATTCTTATTTATGATTTTAAAGGTAACATTGTTTGTTTTTTTAATCAACTTTATTGAATTCTAATTTATATACAATAAAAGGCCCCAATACACACACACACACACACACACACACACACATATATATATATATATATATAAATAATAAAAGGACGCACTCTGCGTAAATTATAATCTACTATATATGAAATGTTGTTGTTCTTGTTAGGTGCTGTCGAGTTGGTTCTGACTCATAGCAACCTTATGTACAACAGAATGAAACACTACCTGGTCCTGTGCCATCCTCACAATCATTGCTATGCTTGAGCCCATTGTTGCAGTCAGTATGTCAATCCATCTGGTCGAGGGTCTTCCTCTTTTTTGCTAATCCTCTAATTTACCAAGCATGATGTCCTTCTCCAGGGATTGACCACTCCTGATAACTTGTCCAAAGAATGTGAGACATAGTCTTGCCATCCTTGCTTCCAAGGAGCACTGTGGCTGTACTTCCTCCAAGACAGACTTGTTCGTTTCTCTGGCAGTCCATTGTATATTCAAAATTCTTTGCCAAAACCGTAATTCAAGGACATCAATTCTTCTTCAGTCTTCCTTATTCATTGTCCAGCTTTCACATGCATAGGAGGTGATTGAAAATGCCATGGACTGGGAAAGGCGCACCCCAGTCTCAAAGGGACATTTTTACTTTTTAATACTTTAAAGAGGTCTTTTGCACCAGGTTTGCTTAATGCGATACATAATTTTATTTCTTGACTGCTGCTTCCATGGTGTTGGCAACTTTAATCTTTTCTCTGTTTATCATAATGTTGTTTATTGGTCCAGTTGTGAGGATTTTTGTTTTCTTTATGTTGAGATGTAATCCATACTGAAGGCTGTAGTCTTTGATCTTCATCAGTAAGTGCTTCAAGTCCTCTTCACTTTCAGCAAGCAAGGTTGTGTCATCTGCATAATGCAGGTTGTTGATGAATCTTCCTCCAATCCTGATGCCCTGTTCTTCATATACTCCAGCTTCTCGGATTATTTGCTCAGCATACAGACTGAATAAATATGATGAAAGGATACAACCCTGATGCACATATTTCCTAACTTTAAACCACACAGATCTCCTTGTTCTGTTTCAATGGCTGCCTCTTGACCTATGTACAAGTTCCTCATGAGCACAAGTAAGTGTTCTGCAATTCCCATTCTTTGCAATGTTATCCATAATTTATTATGTTCCACATAGTTGAATACCTTTGCATAGTCAATAAAACACGGGTAAACATCTTTCTGGTATTCTCTGCTTTCAACTAGGATCCGTCTGACATCCCTTGTTCCACCTCCTCTTCTGAATCAGGCTTGAATTTCTAGCAATGACATGAATGACATCTGGCATCATTGAGGTGATCACATTATATAAAATCTCATCATGGAAGTGATCACATCATCATAGGACTGCCAAATTACATCCTAACTGCCAAACCTCTGAGAATTGTGGCCCAGCCAAGATGACACACAGACTTAACCATCACAGTCCACCCCTTGTCAACATGGCACCTGTACATGTCTCCTTAAACCATACATGATCTCTTAATAAATACAATTATAAAGACATTCTTGCACCTAACATGATACAACTAACATGCGTACAACTGAAAACACACTTTCCCTCTTTACATCTTATGTTTTGTAAGTGAAGAAAACAAAAATATTTGATGCACACATACAAGGAAGAAATACTCATAACAATTACAGTCTTCATTTCTGCAACTGGTCACATGGTCGTAGCTAGTATTTAGAACTACCTTCTTTCAACACCCATTCTGTATTCTCTTTACCCTCAGCAAGCAGCTCATTTGGTCATGGCTCTTTGCCTGGTAGCGTGACACAAACCTTCATTCCTGAATGGTCTGAGCCATTGGTAGTCAAGTAAGAATTGGGTTGCTGTAGTTTTCCATTGACTTTAATCCAAGGCATGGTAGTACTAAGAGACACCCTAAGGGATCTCCTGCATTCCAGACATACACTTCTTTACCTCCATTATGCAATGTCAATCCGATTTCCTCTTGGTAGTCAGGATCAATCACACCAGCCAATATGGTAATTCCTTTCTTTGCCTGTTGATACAGTGATATAAGGAGCCCAAAGTGGCCAGGTGGCATTCTTAGCTTCCAGTTCAATGGAATCAGTGATGTGTCTCCAAGTGGGAGCATTCTTCCCTTTGGAACTAAGACCTCTAGACACACAGAGTATAGCGTCGTGGGAACAGCAAGCAAAAATTTTGCAAGTGGATTACAAGGGGTAGTAGTGAGTGGTGCCACTCCCATTTCTACCCCCTGATTCCTGGACCCATGAATTCTGGCTATGGGAGAAACAGCACCATATATTGGATATTGGATTAGTGTATATCCAGCCACCTAGAGAACATTGCCCCAACCCTGCAAGGTATTGCCACCTAACTGGCACCGTAATTGTGTCTTTAGAAGGCCAATCCATCATTCTATCAAGCCAGACAAGTGAATTCCATGAGCCTGGGCCCACTGCCACATGCTCATGGAATTTACTGTGTCTATTCCAGTAAGAACAAAATGCTGTGCTTTCCATGATGGAAGCAATCCAATGCAAACAGCCTGCCACCAGGTTGCTGGCTGATCACCTCAGGGAATGATGCCATATCAAGGACTCAGTGTTGGCCTCTGCTTTTGGCAGATTGGGCACTCAGCAGTGGCTGTAGCCAAGTTGGCCTTGATGAGTGGAAGTCCATGTTGCTGAGCCCATGCATAACCTAGATTTGTGCCACCATAGCCACTTTGTTGGTGAGCCCATTAGGCAATGACAAGAGTGGCTGGGGAAAGAGGATGACTAGTTTACACTTGGCTTTTCCTTCTATAATAGCCCTTAATCCACTTGTCAGGAATTCATTGTAAGAATTCTGCCAGTTGCTAAAAGTTTATTCCAATTATGCACTCTGGAACAGGGGAAATCACTACAAGATGGATTCAGGGACCCACCGGACCCACTGTGACACCAACCCAAGCCAAGACAACATTAATAAACTGACCTCCAGCCAGCTCTACTCTGGCTGATGGGCCACAGTGATGTTTTGGGTCTCCTGGAATTATTGCCAGCTCAGAGCCAATATCCAGTAATTCCCAAAAAGTCTGATTATTTCCTCTTTGCCAATAAATAGTCAGTCTTGAAAAAGGCTGTAGATCCCTTTGGGGAAGGCTGGGATAAAGATGAACAGTATAAATTTTTGACAGTGTAGTGGGGTGCTTCCTCAAGGCCACCCAGCCTCTCCTTCATTCATGAGGTTGTGGGTTTATAAACTGGCTCAAGTCTGGGAGCTAATTGAGGGGCCATGACTTTCCATTCTGGCCATTTGAGTTAGATTGCTGTTCACTTGATCTAGAACTCTTTTGCTTCTCCACAAGTCCATACAAGTCAGATTATTCTGATTGCTGCTTTGACTTTGCTGTCCATTACAGTAACCACACCCTACCACTGCAGGGTCCAATCAGCCCCATTGTATTTAGGTGTCTTAATTCAGTTAGGGCAGAGCCCACTGTCAAATCTGACTTACATATAATAGTAATCATAGTAGTCTTCAAGGATGCTAGGGCTCCCTTCACAAATTTGTTCCTCACCGTTGTGGTAAAAGGTATGTCCTATGGATACTCCATGTGTGGGTCTGTGGGTCTAACCTGCTAAATCCACTCTAGCATGCCAATTTCCCTAAGTGGTTGTATACCTTCCTCTACAGTATACCAAGGCAGGGCTGGTACTTCAAACTGATTTAGTGTAGGCCACCTCATAATCCATGTTTCAGCAATCCAACAAAATAAATTATTAGGTTCTTTCTTAACCTCTTGAACTGAAATACTGAAGAATCTGTGCTTAGTTGGCCCTTTATCAATACACTCAGACTAATCCAACTTTATGTCCTTAAACCATTATCCCACACCCTTCGTAGCCATTCCCACACATATTCCTCAGGTTTCTGTTCATACATATTAGAAAAGTCAAGCAGTTCTTTTGGAGTGTAGCATACCTCCTCCAGGGTTACATTTTGGACTTCACCTTTTGGGGTTCTCTGGGACTAAAGTATAACTGTAGATCTAGAAGGAAAAATGGATGGTGGTGATGTGTTTTGAGAACCTTCAGCCATGTCTTGTAAGGCATCTGCTGCAGGTGACGCACCTGGCAATGACTCAAACACCTCCCCAGGTGAAGACACAGACACCACCCCAGGGATATCTCAGACAAAGGCTCTTCAGACACAGCTGGGTTAATCTCATCAGAGGAGAGCGGAGGGCGAATGGTTTTGTTGGCAAGAGTGATTCACTGGTATTTAATGGTAAAGTGTCCCCAGCTTCCTGATTATCTGTCCATATGTCCCCATCCCAAGTTTCAGGATCCATTTATTGCCAATCAATGCCCTCACTTTAACTTCAGACACTATTCAAGGTTGGTATTTCAACTGGTGTTGTAATTCAGCCAATCTTATGATAAGACTTTGGGTTTGGATTTTGGCAATAAAAGCTCTGTTACTACAGGAAATAAGGCTTTCTTTCAGTGCACAAGTGGCAACTTTTAGATCATTTAGGTGGCATTTAAGCTTTGACTCTGAAGCCCTGAGCTCATTTCTTTCTTTTACCACTTTGTCTAATGAAAGTAGGACCAACTAACCAGCTTCGTTATACTCTTCATTCTGACAAAATTGTAGAAAAGTATCAAACGTGGTGATCATGCAAAACCTTGTCTCTCACCAATACTTGATATATTGCTGGTGATATTTTGCATATTTCTAATGCCACCTCATGCCATGGATTAGCAGTACCCTCTTTACTACCGGAAGCAGAATCATGAACATCTTTAAGACTAACCAAATTTGAGGACCAATTTAGAAAACAAATCCTTACACTTGTTTCTCTTAGAACCACTCTCGGTAACAAATATCTTAGGCTGCGTTCTCTAGAAAAGCAAAACCAGTGAAACAAACCAGAGAGAGAGAGATTCATATCAAGGAAGTGGCTCATGTGGTTGTAGAGTTTGGAAAGTTCCAAGTCCATGAATCAGGTGTCAGGATGGTGGCTTCGCCTGACTCACATAGCTGCAGGGATTGACAAACCCAAGATCAGCAGGTTAGACAGGAGGCTGCTGGCTCAAGGGCTGCAGAGGTTGAAGGATCCAACTGTGACAGGCAAGATGGAAGGCTGCAGGCTCAAGTCCTAAGAACCAGAGGTCAGAAGATGACGAGCTGAATGCAGGATCTAGGGCAGAGCAAAAGCCAGTAAGCTTTGCCAGAAAGTCCATATGTATTGGATGCAGGCCACAACCCCAAGGAAACTCCTTTTCAACTGACAGGCTGCTCACAGCAGATCTCATCATGGAGGTGATTACATCATTACCTAACTGCCAAACTACATTTTAACTGCTAAACCGCTGAAAATAGTGGTCCAGCCAAGTTGACACACAACCTTAACCATCACAAAGGGTAATGCTGGCCTTATAAGATGAGTTTAGAAACATTCTTTCCTCCAGGTCTGGGATTGTTGTCTTTGTTGTTGTTAGGTGCCATCAAGATGGTCCTGGCTCATAGCAACCCTATGTACAACAAAATGAAACATTGCCTAGTCCTGTGCCATCATCACAATCACTGTTATGCTTGAGCCCGTTGTTGCAGCCACTGTGTCAATCCATCTCATTGAGGGTCTTCCTCTTTTTTGCTGACTCTACTTTACCGAGCATGATGTTCTTCTCCAGGGACTGATTCCCCTGATAACATGTCCAAAATATTGAGACGTTTCACCATCCTCGCTTCTAAGGAGCATTCTGGCTGTACTTGTTAGTTGCCATCGACTCGACTGCAGCTCATGCGACCCATGTGTGCAGAGTAGAACTACTCCATAGGATTTTCAAGGCTGTGTCCTTTCAAAAGCGAATTGTCAGGCCCATCTTCTGAAGTGCCTTTGGGTAGGTTCGAACCACCAATTTTTTGCCTAGTAGTTAAGACCTTAACTGTTTGTGCCACCCAGGGGCACCTAAGACTGGGACTAGGTTGTGACAAGTGAGGTGTCCAGGCATAAAATTTAAGAACACACCCACACCAAGAGTTGTGCAAGTACTAGCTGCTTATGGATCACATTTCCTGCTACTTCTCATGTCTAGTAACTTTTGATTCACTGCCAGGCATTCTGAATGTTAAATTGTTGAGCGTTTGTGTTTTGTAATGCTCCTTTAAAGAGTATAGAAAATTTTTTTGGCAGGCATTTAAAGACATATTTCAACTTGATCCTTCCAGGCTTGCCTATAAGATTTGTTGGATTGTTTTTTGAGAACCTTGTACTCTAGGGCTAATTTATCCCTACTAATAAGGCATGTGGAGCCCTGGTGGTGCAATGGTTAACAGCTCAACTCTTAACCAAAAGGTCAGCAGTTTGAATCCACCAGCCACTCCTTGGAAACACTCTGGGGCAGTTCTACTCTGTCCTACAGGGTTGCTATGAGTCAGAATTGACTTGTCGGCAATGGGTTTGGTTTAGTTTTAATAAGGCACACAGGAGCCTTGTTGGTGCAGGTTAAATGCTCGGCTGCTAACTGAGAGGCCAGTGGTGCTAACCCACCCATTGGCTCTGCGCAGGAAAGATTTGGCAGTCTGCTTCTGTAAAGATTACAATCTTGGAAACCCAATGGGATGGTTTTACGCTGTCCTATAGGATCTCTATGAATTGGAATCAATTCAATGGAAATGGGTTTGGGGTTAATAAGGCATGCCCTTTCTGAGGTCTCTTCTGAATGACCTAGGTATTGAAAGAAGTCTTTCCTTTTTGGCTGTTTGGAATTCCAGCCTTAAAAATCTTGGCAGATTTTATTTGCCAGGTCTCCTGAGTTTACATGCGCTACTTAGTTTTTATGACTATACTCAAGGAGACTTGCATGCAAATTTCTGTTACTTTTTTTCTTTAGTATTCTGTCTCACAAACTCCAGCCATCTCTGCCTCTACAGGTTCTGATCTCTGTCTCCTAAACACTGTGCTTGACTTCAGTTTTCTTTTCTGCAGAGAGGTGATATTGCCACCAAGTAGAAAATCAGTGCTACCATAAAGCTCCCATCTTTTGTTTCCTTTCTAGGATCACAGTCCTGCATCACCTGTTGTCCAATATTAGTAAGCAGTTGCTATATCTATTTGGTCCAATTTTTTAGTTGTTTAGAGCAAAAAGACAAATCCCATACCGATTACTTTTCCATGATCAAAAGACATGGTTGGCCTATGAGTTTAGTTCAGATCAACAAATGTTATGAGGATAGTATGAGGCTGACATTGTCTTAGAGCTGGACCATGTCCCTGACTTCATAAAAAGGGAATAAGATACTATAATGTAACACATACTGTTATAAGGGTAATGTCAATGGTGATAAAACAACAGAGTGCAGGAATTATTGGTCCAGCCTATAATGCTAGGAAGACTTCCTGAAGTACATGCTATATAACAGCCTTGAATGATGAGTAGAAAATTCAAGATTTGAAAATAAGATTAATGTAGATGCAGTGACCCAGATATAATTATAAAATAATTACATAAACTAAAGCTGGAGAGATAAGCACTGGCATATAAAGCCAAGAATATGGCCTAAGGTGAGAATGTAGAGAAAGAAAAAGAAAGGGCCTAGGTCAAAGCCGTGAGAAACTCTAACATTTAGGAGTCAAGTTGAGAAAAAGAACCCATCAAAGGAGACTGTGGTTTCACAAAAGCCACGAGAAGTAACTGTTTCAAAAGCCAATGTAGATTTGATGCATCAAATATTTCTGAGAAGGCAAATAAGAGTTGAATTGAAAAGTTTTCATAATTCTTTTAATTAGCTCTCAAGGTGTACCTTTTGCAAAGCTATTGATGAGTCTTTGGCATTTAATATTTCACATCCAAGGTGTGTATCAGAAGTAAGTTTATTCTATTCCTTCCCTTTATGGCACATTTAAAAATCTCAAGTGGCACCATGTTTGGATTGTGGCAATGACATACCTATGTGAGCTTAATAATGTGGAAAAAAGAGGAAGAAACTTAGAACTGCTATTTAAAACTCTGAGAAGCTATCTTGTGGATGATATTCAAATCTGAAAATTTATGTAACTATTTTCTTTTAGGAAGGAATTAAACATGTAATGGACAAAAACTCCGAGACACTGAAAAAATAGATTAGTTGAGATAATTTTAAGGAACTGAAATAATTCAAGTAAAAGATTTGAGATTTTATATATTTATGAGATATCATAGGAACCTGAAATCCTATTTTCCTTCTGAGATAAATGCATTTTTAACTAATCAAGATCCATGAACAGTGATATAAATACACACATACTATCGTCTAGCAGAGAGCTTTATGTTATAAATGAATCTTGGGTACTCTGCCTTCTGCTTTATGTTCAAAACACTCAGACTCCCTGTAACCATAATTTTAAATCTCCACAGGGTTGACTCGGCTCTTTTTCTTTTCAAAGATAGATACAGAGTAATAGCTGTTTTAGTGCCCAAGAGGCTGCTGTTTGTGGAAGCCTAGATAGTCTATAAATGTTTAATTTACTTAAAGATGAATTCACAGTAATTTAAACTAGGCTTTGTGTTGGTCTCAGTGGTTTTTTTTTTTTGTTTTTTTTTTTTTTGGTAATGGTTTGTTTTGAAAATAAAAAGCATTAGCACATTGTAACTATGTCTTAGGTGCCACTCTATTTTTTTTTTTTTAATTGTACTTTAGGTGAAGGTTTACAGATCAAATATTTTCTCATTAAGCAGTCAGTACACATATTGTTTTATGATATTAGTTAAAAACCTTACGACATGTCAACACACTCCCTTCTAGGCCTTGGAGGACATTTTTTTTTTTTTTTTTGGTGAAAATATACATAGACAAACATACAGCATTTCAAAAATTTCTACATGTACAATTCAGTGATGTCAATTACATTCTTCCAGTTATGCTGCTATTCTCATTTTAGATGAAGGTTTACAGAACAAAATAGTTTCTTATTAAACAGGTACTACACATATTACCCTATGACAGTGGGTAAGACCTCACATGCAAACACTATCCTTACTCACCCTTAGGTTCCCTATCACCAGCTTTCCTTTCCCTTTCTGCCTTCTAGTCCTTGTCCCTGGACTGCTGTGCCTCATTAGTCCCATTTTGTTTTATGAGGTTGTCCAATCCCCGGCTGAACAGTGAACCTTGGTAGTGACTTCACCACCAAGCTAAAAGGGTGTCCAGGGGCCATACTCTCAGGGTTTCTTCAGTCTCTGTCAGGCCAGTAAATCTGGTCTTTTTTGTGTGTTAGAATTTTGTTCTACATCTTTCTCCAGCTCTGTCCAGAACCCTCTGTTGTGATCCAGGTCAGAGCAGTCAGTGGTGGTAGCTGGGCACCATCTAGCTGTACTGGACTCAGTCTGGTGGAGGCCTCGGTAGCTATGGTCCATTAGTCCTGTGGACTAATCTTTTCCTTGTATCCTGTTCTCCTCATTCTCCCTTGCTCCTGAAGGGGTGAGACCAGTGGAGTATCTCAGATGACTTCTCACAGGCTTTTAAGAGCCCAGACACTACTCACCAAGGTAGAATGTAAAACATTGTCTTTATAAACTGTGTTATGCCAATTGAGCTAGATGTTCCTCGAGAACATCCCCACAGCCTTCTGTCCAGTAATTCAGTCCCTCAGGGAGTTTGGATGTGTCTATACAGCTTCCATGACCTTTCCTTGTACAAGTTGTGCTGGCTTTCCCAGTAATTGTGTAATGTCTTACCCTTCACAAAAGTTACCACTTACGTATAGTCCATTTAGTATCCCCCCCCACCCCTCCCATCCCTCATAATCAACAAAGATTGTTACTTTTTATGTGTAAACTTTTTCATGTGTTTTTACAATAGAGGTCTAATGCAATATTTATACTTTTGTGGTTGACTTATTTCACTCAGCATAATGTCCTCCAGTTTCATCCATGTTATGAGATGCTTCACAGATTCATCATTGTTCTTTCTCGTTGCATAGTACTCCATTGTGTGTATTTACCATAGTTTGTTTATCCACGCATCTGTTGATGGGCATCTAGGTTGTTTCCATCTTTTTGCTATTGTGAACAATACTGCCATGAACGTGGGTGTGCATATGTCTATTCGTGTGACAGCTCTTATTTCTCTAGGATATATTCCTGGGAGTGAGATTGCTGGATCATATGGTATTTCTATTTCTAGCTTTCTAAGGAAGCACCAGATCATTCTTCAAAAGTGGTTGTATCATTATGCATTCCCACCAGCAGTGCATAAGAGTTCCGATTTCCCTGCAGCCTCTCCAACATTTCTTATTTCCAGTGTTTTTGATTCGTGCCAGTAATGACGGGGTGACATGGTAACTCATTGTGGTATTAATTTGCATTTCTCTGATGGCTAGTGAACCCGAGGATTTCCTGATGTGTCTGTTGGTCGCTTGAATGTCTTCTTTGGTGAAGTATCTGTTCATTTCCTTTGCCGACTTTTTAATAGGATTGTCTTTTTGTTGTAGCGGTGATGGATTTTCTCATAGATTATGGAGATTAAACCTTTGTCTGACTTGTAATGTCCAAAAATTTTTTCCCAGTCTGTAGGTTCTCTTTTTAGTCTTTTGGTGAAGTCTTTTGAAGAGCATAGGTGTTTGATTTTTAAAAGTTCCAAATTATCTAGCTTATCTTCTGGAGTTTGTGTGTTGATGTTTATGGTTTATATCCTGTTAATGCCATGTATTAAGGCCTGTAACATTGGTCCGATTTTCTCTTCTATGAACTTTATAGTTTTTGGCTTTATATTTCGGTCTTTAATCCATTTTGAATTAGTTTTTGTATATGGTGTGAGGTATGGGTCCTGTTTCATTTTTTTTGCATATTGATATCCAGTTTTGCCAGCAGCATTTGTTAAAAAGACTGTCTTTTCCCCATTTGATGGACTTTGGGCCCTTGTCAAAGATCAGGTGACCATAGGTGGATGGATTTACATCTGGGTTCTCAATTCTGTTCCACTGGTCAATGTATCTGTCATTGTACCAGTGCCAGGCAGTTTTGACTATCATAGTTGTATAGCTTTCAAATTTTTTGGAGTATAGTTTTTCATAATATTCTGTTATGATCCTTTTTTATTTCAGCTGAGTCTGTTGTAATGTTGCCTATTTCATTTTTTATTTGGGTTCTTTGCATCCTCTCCTGTTTTTCTTTTGTCAGTCTGGCCAGTGGTTTGTTCATTTTGTTGATTATTTCAAAGAACCAACTTTTGGTTTTGTTGATTCTTTCTATTATTTTTCTATTTCTTTTATTTCCTTTCTTCTAGTGGCTGTGGGCTTTTTTTGCTGGTCTCTTTCTATTTGTTTGAGTTGTGTAGTTAATGTTTAGATTTTGTCCCTTTCTTCTTTTTTGATGTGTGCATCTATTGCTATAAATTGTCCTCTGAGAACTACCTTTGCTGCATCCCAAAGTTTTTTGTATGATGTGTTTTTGTTCTTATTTGATTCTAGGAATTTTTTGATTCCATCTCTGATTTCTTCTATTACTCAGCAGTTTGTAAGCAAGGTATTATTCAGTTTCCATGTAATTTTTTTTTTTCCTTGTTCTTTCTGTTGTTAATTTCAGCCTTGATGGCACTGTGATCAGAGAAGATAGTTTGTATTATCTCACTGTTTTGGATTTTGTTGAGAATTCCTCTGTGGCCTAAGATGTGGTCTATTCTGGAAAATGTTCCATGTACATTGGAAAAGAATGTGTACTTTGCAGCTGTTGGGTGGAGTGTTCTATATATGTCCATGAGCTCAATTTGGCTGATTGTGCCCTTTAGGTCTTCTGTGTCTTTGCTGAGTTTCTTTTTAGTTGTTCTGTCTTTTAGTGAGAGTGGTGTGTTGAAGTCTCCTACTATTACTGTGGAATTGTCAATTTCTTTTTTCAGTGCTGTTAGAGTTTGTTTTATTTATTTTGGAGCCCTGTCATTAGGAGCATAGATGTTTATTATGGTTATATCTTTATGATGGATCATCCCCTTAATCATTATATAGTGTCCTTCTTTGTCTTTCATGGTGGATTTTGTTTTAAAGTCTATTTTATCTGAGATTAGTATTACCACTCCTGCTCTTTTTTGGTAGTTGTTTCTTCGATATATTTTTTCCCAACCTTTGATTTTTAATAAATTTACATCTTTGTTGCTAAGGTGTGTCCCTTGTAAACAGCATATTGAAGGATCCTGTTTTTTTTATCCATTCTGTCACTTTCTGTCTCTTTATGGGTGCATTGAGGCCATTTACATTCAGTGTAATTATTGATGTATGTGAGTTTATTGCTGTCATTTTGTAGTGCTTTTTTTTTGTGGTGCTGATATTTCCTTTGTTCCTCTTACTCTCCTATGCTGAACTCCTTTTCTTCGCAGATTTTTTTTCATTTCTTTTGTTTTTGTAGGTTTTGTTTTACTGAGACTTAATGTTTTTCCTCTTGATTTTAATAAGTAGGTTTGTTAACTTTCTTTGTGTTTTCTGTGAAATTTACCATTATCTTTCTAAGTTTAAAGCAATCTATAATTACTTGGTGTTGCTATGCCTTCCTCTCCATTAGGAGGTTCTATACCTATACTCTTTATTCCCTCTTTTATCCTTCTGATGTTGTCGTCATTTACAGATTAACTGCTCTGATTCCCTGTTTTATTTCTTTTGGTATTGGATAGTCCTTGAGAGTTCATTTCCTAAATTGATATCTGACTGATACAATTCTACATCTTAGATTCATCCTGTGAGCTGAAGTTGTTTGTTCTCAGACCAAAGGACTCCCTTTAATAATTCTTGTAAGTTTGGTTTGATTTTTACATATTCCCCTAATTTCTGTTTATCTGGAAATGTCTTAATTTCACCATCATATTTGAATGTGAATTTTGCAGGGTGTATTATTCTTGGCTGGCAGTTTTTTTCTTTCAAGGTTTTATGTATGTCATCTCACTGCCTTCTTCCCTGCATGGTTTCTGCTGAATAATCTGAGCTTAGTCTTATTGTTTCTCAACTGTATGTGACTTTTTGTTTTTCTTGAATTGCTCTCAGGATTCTTTGTTTGTCTTTGGTTTTGGTGAGTGTGATTATGATATGCCTTGGTGATTTTCTTTTGAGATCTATCCTATGTGGGTTTCATTGAGCTTCTTGGATGGCCAGCTTTTCATCTTTCATGATATTGGGGAAGTTTTCTGTCAGCAATTCTTCAATGATCTTCTCTGTGTTTTCTGTTTTCTCCCCCTGTTCTGGAACTCTGATCACTCAAAAATTTTTGCTTTTGATTGTATCCCACATAATTCTAAGGGTCTCTTCATTTTTCTTTGTGCTTTTTTCTGAGTTTTTCTCAAACAGAGTTGCATCCAAGTGTTTGTTTCAATTTCGCAGATCCTGTCTTCCACTGTTTCAGATCTGCTCCTCAGCCCTTCTATGACACTGTCCATTTCTGAAATCTTTTTATCTTTTTGATTTCTAATTGTTGTTTTTGTATAATTTCTAGTTGTGAATTTATTTTGGCATTTTGTTCCTGCATTATTTCGCTGAATTCTTCCATTTACTTGTCTGTATTTTCCATTAATTTTTCTGCATTTTCCATTAATTTGTCAATTTTTTCCTCATATTTGTCTGCTTTTTGCTTGAACTCTTTGATAATTCTGAGCATTAGAGATTTGAATTCCCTGTCATGTATTTCTAGTGCATTTTCTTCTACTGGAAAGTCATCTTGTGTTTTACTTTGGAAGCCTTCTGGAACTACCCTGTCCTGTTTTTGTACATGTTTTGATATTGTCTGCTGTCTTCAGGGAATTCAGTAGTTATTTTTCACATTTATTGATTGTAAATTTTTTTCTTTTTTGTCCATTTTTTTTACTATGAGCATGCGAGCTGTGTGTTCTTTGTTGTTTGCCCATCTGTGGGCATGATACTTTTCATCTCCTTCTCCAATTGGCAGGGTCAGTGGCTCAGATATGGTACAGTAGGGCAGGTCTAGCTGAAGAGGAGTTGCTGGGATGGGTTGTTTGTGGCACTTACTATTGCCACCAGGGCAGGCTGTTAATCAGTGCAGGGCAGGTTCCTGTAGGCCAGGACTGTGCTGCTTTGTGGTGTGATGTTAAGCGCATGGTGCAGGTAGGCAGGATGGAGGGAGGAGATTGTGACGTGTGAAGCTAAGATGGGTATGGGAGAAAGGAGAGAGGAATAGGAGCCAAAAACATGCAAAGAAAAAAGAGTGCTAGGGGAGCTTGCTGTTGGAGTAGAGAGATGAGAAACTACAAAATGGAGAAAAACAAAAAGGAGAAGAAGAAGAAAAAACGAAAAGAAAAAAATGAGTAGATAAAAATTAGAAAAGAAAAAAGAAAGGCACAACTCCCAGGGATCCCACTGGCTCTGCTACAGGGTCTCAGGAAGTTACTCCTAGGCATTGAAGTACAGCCTGGCTAGAAGGCATAGAGGTGTCACTCAGCACCAGATAGTCAGTGGCCCGGAAGAGAAGGAAGGTATAGAGAGAAGAGAAACTGAATAATGAAGAAAGACAAAAAGGGAAAAAGAGGGAAAACAAAACAAATTTAAAAAAAAAAAGAGCAAGAAAAACCCCCAAAAAAAAACACAAAAAAAGAAATGTCCTCAGGGATCCTTCTGCGTGTCTGGGCAAAACAAGGGGGTAGGTCCCAAGCTGCGCAGTACTGCCCAGCTAGAATGGGCTCCCAAGTTGAGCAAAGAAAAAGAAAACAAACAATTCAGAACAAACAAACAGGAAAAAAAAAAAAAAGCCCCTGGTTCCCATCAGCCGGACAGCTTGGACCGGGAAGCAGTTTCACATTCCAGCGGCATTTCACAGCCTTTCAGGAAGAAGCAAAGATTGTGCATGGAGCCAGGTGTTTGTGCAAAAGGAGGGAGAGGTTGTGAGAGGTAAGGAAGAAATCAAAAGAAGTGGAAAAAGTCATCACCAGCAGTCAACAAATGGCACTCAGGGAGTCAGCCAGTGTGGGTGGGTGGAATCCAAGCAGCTGGTGCTTTCCAGCCGAGACTGTGGCCACAGGAAGCAGAGGAGGCTGAGTAGGGGTGAAGACGTGTGGGGGGTGGGAAAGCATATATCCCTGGTTTCCGGTTGTTCTGTCTCCTTCTGGAAGCTCCGTGAAGCTCTTTCTCATACCCCTTGTTCGCTGGTCTCTGAGAGGAGTCCAAGATGGTGGATCTGTGCTGTGTTAGCTGATAGGGACTTCTGCATGTATCTGTCCTCATTCTCTGTTTTAGGTGAGTTTCTTATTCCATTTGGTGCTTGGCAGAGTTCTTTGTCTCTTCATTTGATGCTTAAGGTTTCAGGACTGCTGTTTTCTCTGGCTTAGTTTTTTGGATCTTTGCTGTGGAGGGACAGTGTGGTGCTTCTGCTTAGAGCACCATGTTGCCTGGAAGTCACCGATGCCACTCTTTTCCAATGCTTAATGTTTCAAATGAAGTAGTGTAAGTATACAACTGCTCTAGAATTATTTTTTCTGAATAGAAAAGGGATATGCTAAGTGCAGTTGCTATTTTGCTGTCTATATTTGTGTTACTAATTTAATGGTGTCTGTTTATAATCTGGAGCCCTAGTGACACAGTGGTTAAGAGCTCAGGCTGCTAACCAAAAGGTTGGCAGTTCAAATCTACCAGCTGTTTCTTGGAAACCCTATGGGACAGTTCTACTCTGTCCTATAGTGTTGCTATCAGTTGGAATCAACTCAACAGCAATGGGTTTGGTTTGGTTTATCATCTATAAATACATTATAGCTTAAGTCCTTCTGAGTTAAACTTACTTAACAGTTGACAGATATCAGACATTTTGATTTGAATATCAAATGTGCTACTTTTCGGAGCCCATATAGAAATTATAATGTAACTAGGATTTTATGGAGGTCTTATCAACCTTTTCCACCACTCATCTGTCAGTTTGTCCTACTGTGGTGGCTTGTGTTCTGCTGTGATGTTGAAAGATATGCCACCAGTATTTCAAATACCAGCAGGGTCACCCATGGTGGACAGGTTTCAGAGGAGCTTCCAAATGAAGACAAACTAGGAAGAAGGACCTGGCAGTTTACTTCTGAAAAAATTATCCAGTTAAAACCTTATGAACAGCAGCAACACATTGTCTGATATAGTGCCGGAAGATGAGCCCTTCAGGTTGGAAGGCACTCAAAATACAACTGGGAAAGAGATGCTTCCTCAAAGTAAAGTTGACCTTAATGATATGGATGGCATCAAGCTTTCAGGAGCTTCATTTGCTGATGTAGCATGGCTCAAAATGAGAAGAAACAACTGTAAACATCCATTAGTAATCAAAACGTGGAATTTAAGAAATATGAATTCAGTAAAAATAGAAGCCATCAAAAATTAAATGAAATGCATAAAGATCAATATCCTAGGCATTGGTGAGCTGAAATGGACTGGTATTGGCCAATTTGAATCAGACGATCATATGGTCTACTATGCTGGGAATGACAAATTGAAGTAGAATGGCTTTGCATTCATCGTAAAAAAATATTTCAAGGTCTATACTGAAATACAGCACTGTTAGTGATAGGATAATATCCATACGCTTACAAGGAAGACCGGTTAATACAACTATTATTCAAATTTGCACACCAACGGCTAAGGTCAAAGATGGACAAATTGAAGATTTTTACCAGCTTCTGCATCTGAAATTGATCAAATATGCAATCAAGATACATTGATAATTACCGGTGATTGAAATGTGAAAGTTGGCAACAAAGAAGAAGGATCAGTAATTGGAAAATAAGGTCTTGGTGATAGAAATGACACTGGAGATCGTATGACAGAATTTTGCAAGACCAGTGACTTATTCATTGCAAATACCTTTTTTCAACAACATGAACGGCGACTATACACATGACCTTACCAGGTAGACTACACAGGAATCAAGCAACTACATCTGTGGAAAGAGAACATTCAAAAGCTCAATATCATCAGTCAGAACAAGGCCAAGAGCTGACTGTGGAACAGACCATCAATTGCTCCTATGAAAATTAAAGCTGAAGCTGAAGAATATTAGAACAAATCCGCAAGAGACAAAGTACAACGTTGAGTATATTCCACCTGAACTTAGAGACCATCTCAAGAATGGATTTGATACGTTGAACACTAATGACCAAAGACCAGACAAGTTAGGGAATGACATCAAGGACTCAAGGACATCATACATGAAGAAAGCAATAGGTTATTAAAAAGACAGGAAAGAAAGAAAAGATAAAAAATGTATGTCAGAAGAGACTCTGAAACTTGCTTTTGAACATAGAGTAGCTAAAGAGAAAGGAAGAATTGATGAAGTAAAAGAGCTGAACAGAAGATTTCAAAGGTCGCCTCAAGAAGACAAAGTAAAGTATTATAATGACATAGCAAAGACCTGGAGATAGAAAACCAAAAGGGAAGAACATGTTTGGCATTTCTCAGGCAGAAAGAACTGAAAAAAATTTCAAACCTCAAGTTGCAATACTGAAGGATTTCTGCTGGGAAAATACTAAACGATATGGGAAGCTTCAAAAGGTGGAAGGAATACACAGAGTCACTATACTAAAAAGAATTGGTCTATGTTCAATCATGTCAGGAGGTAGCATATGATAAGAACCAATGGTACTGAAGGAAGAGATCCAAGCTGCACTGAAGGCATTGGTGAAAATCAAGGCTCCAGGAATTGATGGAATACCAAGTAAGACATTTCAACAAAGGGATGCAGTATTGGAAGTGCTCTCTTGTCTATGCCAAGATATTTGGAAGACAGCTACCTGGCCAACTGACTAGAAGAGATTCATATTTGTGCCCATTCCAAAGAAAGGAGATCCAACAAAATGCAGAAATTATCATACAATATCAATAATATCACACATAAGTAAAATTTTGCTGAAGATCTTTCAAAAGCGGTTGCATCAGTACATAGACAAGCCACTGCCAGAAATTCAAGCAGGATTCAGACGAGGATTTAGAACAAAGGGATATCATTGCTGATGTCAGATGGATCTCAGCTGAAAGCAGAGAATTCCAGAAAGATGTTTACTTGTGTTTCATTGACTCTGCAAAAGCATTTGACTGTGTGGATCATAACAAATTATGAATAACATTGTGAAGAATGAGAATATCAGAACGCTTAATTATGCTCATGGGGAACCTATACATAGGTGAAGAGGCAGTTGTTGGAACAGAACAAGGGGATACTGTGTGGTTTAAAATCCAGAAAGATGTGTGTCAGGATTGTACCCTTTCACCATACTTTTTCAGTCTGTATGATGAACAAATAATCTGAGAAACTGGACTATATGAAGATGAACAAGGCATCAGGATTAGAGGAAGACTCAACAACCTGCTATATGCACATACCACAACCTTGTTTACTGAAAGTGAAGAGGATTTGAAGTGCTTACTGATGAAGATCAAAGACCACAGATGTCAGTATGGATTGCACCCCAACACACACCCACACCCACAAAAAAAACTTCACAACTGGACAAATAAGGAACATCATGATAACACAGGAAAAATATTGAAGTTGTCAAGGATTTCATTTTGCTTGGCTCCACCATAGAAGCAGCAGTTATGAAATCAAATGACGTATTGCATTGGGAAAATCTGCTGCAAAAGACTTCTTTACAGTGTTAAAGAGTAAAGATGCCGCTTTGAGGACTAAGGTGCTCCTGACACAAGCCATGGTGTTTTCAATAGCCTCATATGCATTTGAAAGCTGGACAATAAATAAGGAAGATCAAAGAAGAATTGACACCTGAACTATGGTGTTGGCAAAGAATATTGAATATACCATGAACTGCCAGAAGAACGAACAAATCTGTCTTGAAAGAAGTATAGCTTGAATGCTCCTTAGAGGCAAAGATGGTAAGACTTCATATCACGTACTTTGGACGTGTTATCAGGAGGGACTAGTTCCTTGAGAAGGACATTACACTTGGTAAAGTAGAAGATCAACATAAAAGAGGAAGACCTTCAACAAGATACATTGACACAGTGGCTTCAACAATGGGCTAAAACATAGCAACAACTGTGTGGATGGCACAAGACTGTGCAGAGTTTCATTCTATTGTACATATGGTCACTATGAGTTGGGACCAACTCAAGGGCACCTAATAACACCACTGTCAACCTTTTGACGTATCTGGAATAAAAAAAATAATGCCTAAAAGTCATATGTTGTTATTGTTATTTATTTGCTATTTTTCTTATTTGGTTATTTATTTTTCCCATGGTCAAGCTAATAGAGAATTAGCTCTCCTTTGCTTCAGTGGATGATTCCTAAGTGATTCATAGCAATCGTGTTCTGCCTAGTTCTGTGTATCCTCTAGGTTCTCAGGTCAATGCAGTAAATGTTTGCATGTGAGAACCAAATCACTTCTTGAATATGCATGGGTCTTTTGAAGAATCCAAGTATTGCTCTACCTTTCCATCAGAGCCCCTAGTTGATAAATCCTGGCTGTTTCTGCCACATGTAAATGGCTGTCGGCCTCAATGCCGGAGCTAGCCAAGGAAATTCACCCACTTCTCCTCTCTACTACTTGATGTGTGTGGTCTTCCTTATTTGTATTGCACTGATGGAAGCTCCATGGGGTGGCACGTACCAACACACCTGTGCTGGAGGGCGAGAGGGCGGCAGTGGTTCTCAAGAACTTGCTTTTCCCCTGCAGCATCTCAAGCCAGTCCACTGACTCTTTAGGAGGGAGATGCACTCTCAACCACACCAAGTGGATAAGCCTACTTTAAAGAAGAAGCTTTAAGTTATTATAGTAAGTAATTATTCAGTGTCATAGATATTGTAAGTACTGTTGAGGTCTCCTAAGCATTAGCAGGACATGGTTATAAAAAAACTCACATTAATAGCAACAGCTTAGATTGCTTTGGATTGTTGCCCTCACCTTTGTATCATAGCATCTCAATTCCCTCTGAAAGTCTTTTGAAGTTATTTCTAGGAATCCCTAAAGGTGTTTCAGAAAGTCTACTTAAGTTAATGGCAACCTCTTCGGTAATGTCCATTGTCCAGACACCACCTTGAAAGCAATTTATTACCTCTGTTTCTGCTACAGTGCTCTTAGAAGAAACCTAATTACTGCCCAAGATATTGAATCCCAGGGTCCTCAGAGCAGAAATCCTGTATGGTTCCCAAGCAGTGCTGTAGCACTTTAGTTCTCACTAACCTCAGAGTTAAGATTTGTTCTGCACAGAAAAGGATGGATGCTTCTGCCTTATTCTGGGTCTCCCTTTGTCTGCTTGGGTTCAAAATCTGAGTAATAACTGGGTCTATGTCATAGAGAATTTTCTGTCTGTCCATACATCCTTCAGATACTGCCTGCAGCTTCATTCACTCTAATGCTAGTTTGTTGGCCAGAAAGGGAAGCAGATATTCTTTATTCTAGACATCTGTAGATAAACTGCTTCTTCAAAGATGCCTCAAATTCATGAGGATAGCACTTAAAACAGTGCTTTCTATTTTTGGAGTGCAAATAGTTATGTATGCTTAATATAATATAATATAATGTAGTATTTAATACAATATAATATAATATAGTATAATATAAACAATATAATATAATATAGTATAATGTAAATAATATAACATAATATGTATAATACAATATGTATAATATAATATACACACATATACATACAGGTAATCCCCAAGTTATGATGAATCGCACTTACCACCGTCCTTTTTTTGTGTGTACATCTTATTGTTTGTCAAATGTACCCCATACAAAGATGGAATGAATAATTTGCTGATGTAATCATTCTCAGATGTTCACTTGCAGATGTTCAATTTTATGATTTATTGTTCAAAACACTGCAGTATAGCAGACTATGCCCTGGTCTATAATGAAGTCGGTGTTCAACTCTAACGACAATGGCCAACTGAATAGTGCGCACACCTGACAACCTTTACGACTCCAACTTCACTGTTATCACACTGACACCTACTTCATTGTAGATCAGGCCTATAGCATGATCTTATTCAGCATTTCATAACATAAGAAGCATCAGTTGGTAATTTGAAATGGGGTGCTTGACTTACCTCAGAACCAATTTACAATGTAGCTGTTGGAATGGAACCCTTTTGTGAGTTGGGGACTACCTGTATATATACATAAAAAATATATAAAAAAAGGTAAAATAGGGAGAGTGTATTTTTTTAACTGTATAATTACTGTTATGGCTTTTTGTCTTAATGGTGCACAGGAAAGGATTGGGTTCACAATTAATGAACTTAAGCTCACTTTAGGCACTCATTTATCAGCTGTACAAATCTGAGAAAGTTATTTAAACTTTGTGATCTTAATTTTCTCAACTATGAAATGAGGTTATTAAAACCTACTTTGTGTGGTTAATATGATGATTAAAGAAGTTAGAACTGAATAGAAGTATTCAACAGCGAGGAGTTTTCTTCAAGGAACACGATGTCCAGCTCTTCTGCATCTCTTTCCTGTACTCTGAAGGGTTTAAAAAAAATGTTGACTTGGAGTTGATTCTGAATCACAGTGATCCTATAGGACAGAGCAGAACTGTCCCATAGGGCTTCAAAGGTGTGGCTGGTGGATTGGAATTGCTGACGTTTTGATTAGCAGCCGAGCTCTTAACCACTTTGACACCAGGGTTAAGAGCACTGAAATAGAAAGTAGGAATGGAGAGTATCTTTTGTATGGAGTACTGTCTTTAAGATTGCTACAGTCTATCCAAAAGTGCCAATTTTAAATATGTTAATTAGTTCATGGACTATAAAATCTCTTTCCTCAGAGGAGATCAGAGAACTTTTTACATGAACCAGATAACACATTTGAAACTTCCAGGGAACGCACAAGGTAATTATAGCTTTAAGCCCATTTTAAAGACAGGAAAATGACTTTTCCATGAAATCCAAGTATTTCTACTGAGACTTGGAATTTTTCCTTTTTCATATTGCAGCCACAAACACAAAAACTATGGTATTAAATATAAATTAGTCCTTGATTCTGATCATGACAAAGTAGCTGGTATCAGACTCATCCTCCTACTTAAAAAAGTGTAAAATCTGGACAAACTATAAAAGCTAGTCTTCTTGGGAGAAGGGAAGCACAAAACATGAGCCAAATCTTAACAGAACATTCCCTCTGAGAGCGTTTTGAAACATGGTGCTGAGAAATAGAGTTCAAGCAGAAAGAGGCAGACTTGCAGGGTAGAGGAAACTGATAGTAAAGTTTAGGGATTTTAAAGACACCTCCAATTTGGAGGCATGGTTTAATAGAAGTGAATCACAAAGAAGTAACAAACATCTGTATAATGTCTCCTTATAATATTAGCTGAAGCCTAAGATGCACATGTGCGAGACAATACTCAACCACTACCACATGCCATCCAGTTGACCCCAATTCATGGCAACCTCGTGTGTGTCAAAGTAGAACTGTGCTCAACAGAATTTTCAATGGCTATTTTTTTGAGAGTAGATCACCAGGCCTTTCTTCCAAGGTACCTTAGGGTGAATTCAAACCTCAAAAAATTCTGTTATGTAAATGAATGGACATGATGATTGTGTTACAATAAAATTTTGTTTATAAAACAATTGGCTGACTCACAACTGTAGTTAGCCAAACATTAGTTTAAAGCATCCATAATAAAAATCTCCTATGGTTATATAATATATGTTGAAATGAGCAATATGGCAACACTAGCAAAATGGTAGGGAAGATGAATGGAATTAAAGTCTTGCACAGCTATTGCGATGTTTGGTTTACATACTAATTTGAAAGTACTACTTGAAAGTAGACTGTACTAAGATGTAGTTTGTAATTGCTAGGGTGTGTGTTATAATTTCAAGGACACTTCACTGCAGATGTGAAAGATTTTAAATAATTACTAGAGGAAAAATATTTCATGCTTCTGTATTGCAACATACTTGTAAACCTAAAGACATTGTTTTCTTACCAAATAAAAATTAACCAAAATCAATCCAAGGATACAGTAGAAAGCTTGACTAAACCAATAACAATAGACAAGTATGATATGAAAAGTAGAGATATTTAAATACATAGCCTAATAATTTTTAGATTCAATTGACCTGGCAAAAGTTGGCAAGCAATAGGAAATTGACTTAATTATTCATGAAGTGAATACATATGCACTAAGTATAAAGGTATATATGAAAAATGAGAGTACATCAGTTTAATTAATCTATGCTTAAATGAGGGAATTTGTTATCTTATTTTCACTTGGGCTTTCTTCATATTCAAAATACATGGTACTGATTCAATAGCAATTACCCTTGCCTTTTGAATGCTGCTTTAGATGTATTTGTCTTGTCAATCAGCACAATACTCCATTCGCCATTTAATCATCCACTTATCAGTTTAGAAAATATTTTTTGAGTATCAGGCAGGATATTTAATCATTTTGTTATGTATCTACTAGGACTGATTTTTAAGTCCATCTCATTATCAATCCTAATCTCTGCTTATCACCATCAAGAAGAGATACCAAAAAAAAAAAAACCTTAAATTGATAAAAATAATTTTCTCCCTATTTTATCTCTCTATCTGTTACATCCAGAGCAGTGGTGGTGCAGCAGTTAAGAGCCCCTCTGCTAACCAAAAGGCTGGCAGTTCAAATCCACCAGCAGCTCCTTGGAAACCCTACAGGGGCAGTGCTACTCTGTCCTATAGCATCTCTATGAGTCAAAATCAGCTCAACGGTGATGAGTTTTTGGTATATGTTACATCCCTGTTCATGCTTAAGTATTTTCACTTTCAGAATGGGGAGCATTATTTTAACTGCTGTATTTTTGTTGTTGTTAGCTGCCTTTGAGTCAGCTCCGACTGATGGCAACCCCACGTGTAACAGAACAAAATGTGCCTGGCCCTGTGTCATCGTCATGATCATTGGCATGTTTGAGTCCATTGTTACAGCATTTGAAATACTGGTGACACAGCTTCCAGCATCATAACAACTAGCAAGCCACCACAGTATGACAAATTGACAGGTGATGGTCGCTATACTTTTAGTGCTGGGGTATCCAATTAAACCTAAATTGAGAATCATAAACTAAGTGTGTCTAGTAAACTTCAGGGGTAAACTCATTCTTAAGCTCGTGTATTTTCTAGCATTCTTGTTAGGAATCTTTGAAGAAGTAGTTTATGAACAGATGCCTGGAAAAAGCTAATGTCTGCTTCTCTTTCTGGTGAACTGAACTAGGTCTGCATCTTAAAGAGACTGAAGCTGTAGACAGGAGCTGCAGGGTCTTTAGAAATAGAAGATTCTCTAAGACATGGTGCAGAAATAACTCAGCTTCAGGACCCAAGTAGGCAGACGCAAAAACAGATTAAGGTAGGGAAGCTGTCACATGGCTTCTTCCTCAGCTTGGAAAGTCTCAGCAGAGGCACACTAATAAAGAAGCAAAGGAAGAGGAAATGACATGTAATTGAGTAAGAAAATTGTATATAGGCATATGTGAATCACTCCCTGGGGGTACATTCCAAAAAAAATAGTGTTTATGTTAAAGTCTAGATACTCCTTAGTAGCAAAAAGGAGAAAAAAATCACTAGAAATATTGTTTACTGTCACCAACGCCCCATTTATATTCCACAACCTGGTTAACATGGATTGCAGAAAGAGCCTCTGCAGAGCAGCAGGTAGATTAAATTAGGTGCCAGATGGGAAGGAGGAAACCCACATAGGAGGCCATTGAAAAAAATCAGTGCGATGTCTAGGGGTTGAGCAATGTTATGGCAAGAGAGACAGGGAATGAGACTGGAGAGATATTGAGAGGATAGAAAAATTATTACTTGGTTACAGATTAAAAGGGACTTGAGGAAGAGGGGGGATTCCAGCAGAGTTTTATCTTGGGTAACTGAGCACTAGTGAGGCTGATACAGGGAATTCAGAAGGAAAAGAATTTTCTGTTGAGTAAAGATACGTTGGGTTTGAAGTGTCTGTGAGATACGCAGATAGAGATTGTCCTACATAAAATCAGAAACACCATCTGGACCATGTGTTAGCGTTTAGGTCTACACTAAAGATATGAATCTTGCAAATCATTTCCTGAAGCCATGGACGTAAATGTGTTCGCCATTAGAGGATAAAAAGATTAGAAGACTGTGTATGGAATTTTAAAGAATACTCACTTATCAGTACTAAGGTATAAGGGAAAGAATCCATTAAAGAGGCCAAGAAAAACATGGCTAAATATTTAAAAGAGGAACATTATAAAATGATATCATGAAGGCCAAGAGACTTTTAAGAAATATGGGATGGTTAATAGTGTCAAATGTCATTGACAGTAAGGTCTGAAAAGATGTTAGAGTTGTTGTGAACTGCCGTCGAGTCAACTCTGATTCATGGTGTACTTCATGTAATGCAACAAAACATTGCCCAGTCCTGTGCCATCTTCATGATTGTTGATATTGTCGCAGCTGTTGTGTCAATGCATCCCGTTGACAGTCTCCCTCATTTTCACTGACCCTCTACTTCACCAATTACGGTTATTAGTGTGAATCACTTCAGGCAGTGAAGGGGGAGGGCACTGAGGAGTTAATGAGTGTTAAAGCCTATGAAATAAGAAATATAGATAACTTTAAAAATACATTAATGTGAATTAAAGGAGAAAGAAGGCTGAGAATGGGTTTATTAAATGTTAATAATAGCTAAGGCGTCCCTGTTATTGTTGTATGACATTGAGTCAATTCCGACTGATAGTGACCCTGTATGACAGAGTAGAACTGCCCCATAGGGTTTCCTAGGCTGTAATCCTTACGGGAGCAGATCGTCAGATCTTTTCTCCTGTGGAGCCGCTAGTAGGTTCGAAGTGTCCGCCTTTCAGTTAGCAGCTGACATTTTAATTATTGTGCCACCAGGACTCCTTAAAGTGTTCATCGGTGGTACAAACGTTTTAACACACTCAGGTGCTAATGGAGGGGTTGAGGATTCTAGCAGGCCTGGTGATCTACTTCAGACAAATCAACCATTTAAAACCCATTTAAAATTTTAAAAGCCATTTAAAATGCACAGTTCTACTCTGACACACATGGGATTCATAAGTGGGAATCAACTCATTAGCAACTGGTAATCTGGTAATAGCTAAAGTGTTCAGAGCATGCATAATCTGTCATTTCTAAGTAATTTACATTTGTAAGTAATTTACATTTACATGCACACGTTTAAACCTCATAAGAAATAACAAATAACTAAAAGTTAGAGTTTAAGAACTCTGCTCAAGTTCATTCAGCTAATAATTAGCAGAGCTGGGATTCTAACCTGCATAGTAAATGTTTAGCCCCTGCTCAATATTACCTTACCTGAAGATTAGAGATTAGTGAGAGAAAATTGAGCTATTCACATGATGTGAAGAAATCACGGCACATTCTGAAAGGTTTTATGAATTGTCAAAAAAATACACTAAAGCCCACGGTGCTTTTTTGTGGTAAGCACTTTTTAAAATATCCTAATTATCTGTAAGGCAGAAATTTATGTATAGCACATGTGATGATTTAACCAACCTAGCTGTTTTCAGGCCTCAGCTTAAATGTCCTTGTCAGACAGAGTATTTCACTCGCCTCCTGATCCAAAATAGGTATCTTTAGAACATGAATCTAATCTGTAATAAAGATATTATTTTCTTTTCTTTCTGAATTTGTTTCACTTCTGCTTTCAGAAACTTGAAAAAGGCAAGGGCTTTGCCTATCATATTCATGAGTGCATATTCAGAAAGCAGCAGCATTCCTGGAGCAGAATAAAAAAGTTTAGTTTTCTGAAAAATGAAAGAATAAAGAAACTATGATGGCAATGTGTTAAAGATAAAAATGTAATGACTATAATCTGAAAATTAAAGCCGTGATACTTACTGATGTGAAAGACAAGCTGAGAAAATCTGGGATATTTAAATAATTCTTTGAAAAACAAAAGGACAGAAAATTGAAATCTGAACTTCTTGAAACAAACATCTAAATAATAATATGCTAATTAACCTAATAATCATTCACAAAAATAGTAGATATGAGTTTAATATAGTTTAAATCTATATTATTTAAGTATGTGTATTGTAGGAAAAAAGTGTTTTGTGTTATTTGGGATTGAGACAAAAATGATTAAAGACAGATGTCTAAGAAATGCACAAAATTCTTAACTTGACCAATTGCTTCATAGTTTATATTTTAATGTAGTTCTTACAATTATCTGATTTCTGTGTAATAATTATAAATCTTTTGGTATTCTGACATGTTTATTGCAAATTTTGTTGAGTAAAGGATGATTACTTTGCCAAGATGAGAAATTTTTGTGTGTGTGTTTGCCAACAAACATCACAAACAAGAAGGAATTAAGTGTGGAATGAATTGTCTAACTGCAAACCTGTATAGAGAAAAAAACACAGCAGAAGACAAAAGCCATTTCAATGTAGCATAAATAACTGTTTTAATGAGAACTAGCTTGAGTTAAAACTTTTACATAAAGTAAGCTCTTAGAGAATATAATTTAGCAAGCTAATTTGCAGCAAATGATTAATTTTCTTTCATGGAAGGGGAAGTAGCTACACAGTGCATCAATACACTTTCTGCCTACTTATATGCCTCAGGTTGTCCTGCCATTAATTCCATTATCCAAGGTTGAAGAGAAAAAATACATTTCAGGGAAAATGTGAAAATAATTGGTTACTGTACAGATACCAGTTCTTGTGTATGTTGCTTGCCACCAATATGTCAAATGTCTAAGATTGTTTGCCAAAGATTTAACCTATTTTTAGCATTTTAAAAAGGTTTGATAAACTCTAATAGGTTAATTTCAACACCACGCTTCTTGAATTTAGTTAGAATGATACAAAATTTAGTCTGGTTATTTTTGTTAAATTATGGCTCTCTGAGTCAATTAGGATAAGCTCGGACTACTTAACAGAAACCATGCAGGCTAGAAGGCAATGGGATGACATATATAAAGCCTAGAAGGAAAATAACTGCAAGCCAAGAATTATATATCCAGCAAAACTGTCTCTCAAATATGATGGTGAAATTAGGGCATTTCCAGATAAACAGAAGTTCATGGAATTTGCAAAAACCAAACAAAAATTACAAGAAATACTAAAGGGAGTCCTATGGTTCTATACTCAATAACACCAGATAACAATGCAAGACTAGAACACAGGACAGAGCAAACAGATATTGACTCAGATAGGGAAATCAAAAATACACCAAAGCTAAAACATTGAAAATAGGGAAACAGATATCAATATGTAAAAAATGACATTAAAACAAAAAAGAGACTTTAAAAATGCAGACATTGATTTTTCATATGGAGGGGAAGTTAAGGTGATATAAAGAAATAAAAGACTGGTATAAACTTAGAAAAATAAGGGTAAATATTAAGGTAACCACAAAGAAATCTAACAATCCAACAAATCAAAATAAAAAAGTAGAAAAACATAAAGACCCAGCAAACACAAAATCTACAACAATGAAAAAGATGGAAAAAAAAATACATAAAGAAAAATGACTCAGCACAGAAAATTAAGGGTAACAAAGAAACTGTGAACAACACACAAAAAGAGATATCAGGATAAAAGCACTAAGCTCATACTTATCAATAATTATGCTGAATATAAACGGACTTAATGCACCAATAAAGAGAAGGAGAGTGGCAGATTGGACAAAAAAGCATGATCCATCTACATGCTGCCTACAAGAGACACACCTTAGACTTAACGACACAAACAGGCTAAAACTCAGAGGATGGAAAAAAATATATCAAGCAAACAACACTTAAAAAAGAGCAGGAGTGGCAAGATTAATCTCTGACAAAATAGATTTTAAAGTAAAATCCACCATGAAGGATAAGGAAAGACATTATATAATCATTAAAGGGTCAATACACCAGGAGGACATAACTATAATAAATATTTACACATCCAACAACAGCACTCCAAAATACATAAAACAAACTCTAACAGCTCTGAAGAGAGAGATAGACTGCTCCACAATAGTAGTAGGAGACTTCAACATGCCACTTTCGGTGAAAGACACCAGAATGAAGCTCAAGAAAGACATAGAAGAGCTAAATGCTACAATCAGCCAACTTAATCTCACAGACATATACCAAACACTGCACCCAACAGCAGCCAAGTATACTTTCTTTTCCAACACACATGGAACATTCTCCAGAATAGACCACATATTAGGTCATAAAGCAAGCCTTAACAAAATCCAAAGCATCAAATATTACAAAGCATCTTTTCTGACCATAAAACCATGAAAGTGGAAATCAACAACACAAAAAGCAAGGAAGAAAAATCAAACACATGGAAACTGAACAACACTTTGCTCAAAACCTACTGGGTTATAGAAGAAATTAAGGATAGAATAAAGAAATTCAAAGAATCAGAAGAGAATGAAAACACATCCTACCAAAACCTTTGGGACACAGCAAAAACAGTGCTCAGAGGTCAGTTTATAGCAATAAATTCACACATCCAAAAAGAAAAAAGGGCCATAATCAAAACATTAACCCTACAACTGGAACAAGTAGAAAGAGAGCAGCAAAAGAAGCCCACATGCGCCAGAAGGAAGGAAATAATAAAAATTAGATCAGAATTAAATGAAATAGAGAATAGAAAAACAACTGAATGAGTTAACAAGACCAAAAGCTGGTTCTTTGAAAAGATCAATAAAATTGATAAATCACTGGCCAAACTTACAAAAGAAAAACAGGAGAGGAAGCAGATAACCAGTATAAGAAATGAGATGGATGATATCACAACAGACCCAAATGAAATTAAAAGAATCTTAAGACAATACCGTGAAAAATTGTACTCTGACAACTTTGAAGAGCTAGAGGAAGTGGACAAATTATTAGGAACACATTACCTACCTAAATTGACACAAAAAGAAGTAGAACAACTAAATAAACCCATAACAAAAGAAGAGATTAAAAGGTTATTAAAAAACTCCTAACAAAAAAAAGCCCTGGCCCAGATGGCTTCACTGGAGAATTCTACCAAACTTTCAGAGAAGAGATAACACCACTTCTACTAAAGATATTTCAGAGCATAGAAAAAGATGGAATACTCCCAAACTCATTCTATGAAGCCAACATAACCCTCATACCAAAACCGGGTAAAGACACCACAAAAAAAAATTACAGACCAATATCCCTCATGAACATTGACGCAAAAATCCTCAACAAAATTTTAGCCAATAGAATTCAGCAACATATCAAAAAAATAATTCAACATGACCAAGTGGGATTTATAACAGGTATGCAAGGATGGTTCAATATTAGAAAAACAATCAATGTAATCCATCACGTAAATAAAACAAAAGACAAGAACCACATGATCTTATCAATCAATGCAGAAAAGGCATTCTACAAATCCAACACCCATTCATGATAAAAACTCTCAGTAAAATAGAAATAGAAAGGAAATTCCTCAGTATAATTAAGGGCATTTATACAAAACCAACATCATCCTAAATGGAGACACTTTGAAAGCATCCCCTTTGAGAACAGGAACCAGACAAGGATGTCATCCATTATTACTCTTACTGAACATTGTGCTGGAGGTCCTAGCCAGAGCAATTAGGCTAGAAAAAGAAATAAAAGGCATCCAAGCTGGTAGGGAAAAAGTCAAGGTATCTCTATTTGCAGATGATATGATCGTATACACAGAAAACCCCAAAGAATCCACAAGAAAACTACTGGAACTAAACGAAGATTTCAGCAAAGTTCAGGATACAAGAGAAACATACAAAAATCAATTGGATTCCTTTACACCAACAAACAGAACCTTGAAGAGGAAATTACCAAATCAATACCATTTATAATAGTCCCCAAGAAGATAAAATACTTAGGAATAAATCTAACCAGAGATGTAAAAGATCTATACAGAGAAAACTACAAGACACTACTGCAAGAAACTAAAAGAGAACTGCGTAAGTGGAAAAATATACCTTGCTCATGGATAGGTAGACTCAACATAGTGAAAATGTCAGTTCTCCCCAAAGCAATCTACAGATACAATGCAACCCCAATCCAAATTCCACCAGAAATTTTTAATGAGATAGAGAAACAAATTACCAAGTTCATTTGGAAAGGGAAGAGGCCCCAAATAAATAAAACATTACTCAAGAAGAAGAACAAAGTGGGAGGCCTTACACTAACTGATTTTAGGACCTATTATACTGTCACAGTAGTCAAAACAGCCTGGTACTGGTACAACAGCCAATACATAGACCAATGGAACAGAGTTGAGAATCGAAATATAAGCTCATCCACCTACGAGCAGCTAATATTTGACAAAGGCCCAAAGTCCATTAATTGGGGGAAAAGACAGTCTTTTTAACAAATGGTGCTGGCATAACTGGATATCCATCTGCAAAAAACTGAAACAAGACCCATAGTTCACACCATGCACAAAAACTAACTCAAAATGTATCAAAGACTTAAATATAAAATTGAAAACAGTAAAGATCATGGAAGAAAAAATAGGGTCAATGCTAGGAGCCCTAATACATGGTATAAACACAACATGAACCATAAGTAACAATGCACAAGCACCAGAAGAGAAACTAGATAACTGGGAGCTCCTAAAAATCAAACACTTATGCTCAGCAAAAGACTTCACCAAAAGAGTCAAAAGACAACCTACAGACTGGGAAAAAAAATTTGGCTATGACAAATCCGATCAGTGTCTAATCTCTAAAATCTACAAGATACCGCAAAACCTCAACAACAAAAAGAAAAATAACCTAATTAAAAAAATAGTCAAAGGATATGAACAGGCACTTCACCAAAAAAGATATTCAGGCGGATAACAGACACATGAAGAAATGCTCACAATCATTAGCCATTAGAGAAATGCAGATCAAAAGTACAGTGAGATATCATCTCCCCCCAACAAGGCTAGCATTAATCCAAAAATCACAAAATAATAACTGCTGGAGAGGTTGTGGAAAGACTGGAACACTTACACACTATTGGTGGGAGTGTAAAATGGTACAACCACTTTGGAAATCAATTTGGAGTTTCCTTAAAAAGCTAGAAACAGAAGTGCCATATGATCCAGCTATCCTGCTTCTTGGAGTATATCCTAGAGAAACAAGAGCCATCACACAAATAGATATATGCACACCCATGTTCATTGCAGCACTGTTCACAACAGCAAAACGAGGGAAGCAACCTAGGTGCCCATCAACGGATGAATGGATAAACAAATTATGGTATATCCACCCAATGGAATATTATGCAACATAAAGAACAATGATGAAGCTGTGAAACATCGTATAACATGGTGGAAGCTGGAACTTATTATGTTGAGTGAATTTAGTCAGTCACAGAAGGACAAATACTGTATAAGACCACAATTATAAGAACTCAATAAAAGGTTTAAACACAGAAGAATACATTCTTTGATGGCTATGGGGGTAGGAGGGAGGGTGAGGGTTATTCGCTAACTAGATAGTAGAGAAGAATCATCTTAGGTGAAGGGAAGGACAGCTCACACTATAGAGGAAGTCAGCACACCTGGACTAAATCAAAGCTGAGAAGTTTCCTGAATACAATCAAATACTTTGAGACAGAGTAGTGGGGATAGGGGGTCTGGGAACCATGCTTTCAGGGGACATCTAGGTCAATTGGCATAACAAAACTTATTAAGAAAATGTTCTGCAACCTACTTTGGTGAGTGGCATCTGGAGTCTTAAAAGCTTGCAAGCAGCCACCTAAGGTGCATCAGTTGATCCCAACCACTTGGAGTAAAGGAGAACGAAGAACACCAAAGTCACAAGGAAAGTATTAGCTCAAGAGACAGAATGGGCCACATAAACCAGAGACTTCATCTGCCTGAGACCAGAAGAACTAGATGGTGTCTGGCTACCACCAATGAACATCCTGACTGGGAACACAACAGAGGGTCTCTGATGGAGCAGTAGAAGGATGGGGTGCAGAACTCAAATTCTAGTAAGAAGACCAGATTTAATGGTCTGACTGAGACTGGAGTTACCCTGGAAAGCATGGCCCCTGGATTCTCTGTCAGCCCGGAACTAAAACAATTTCTGAGGCCAGCTCTTCAGACAGGGATTGGACTGTACTGTGGGACATAAAGTGATACTCGTGAAGAGTGTGCCTCTTAGTTAAGTAGATACAAGAGACAAAGGGCAGCTTCTGTCCAGAGGTAAGATGGGAAGGCAGAGAGAGTTGGGAGTTGGTTGAATGGTCATGAGGAATCAGGGTCAGAAAGGAGGAGTGTGCTGTCACAGAATGGGGTGAGCAATTAAGGTCTCATAACAATGTATATAAAAAAAAATTTCGTATGGGAGACTAACTTGAAATGTAAACTTCATTTAATTACGACAATAAACAAAAAATTATGGCTTTCTAAATCTTCTGTTGATGGAGATTGGTAGGATAGATCAAAGCTTCTACAACATGGCACATGAAAAAGGTTAAAATATTTGAAAAGTCTGAGAACTAATGACCTTGGAAATAAGTGACTCATGAACTTGTGCTATGTATTTAGAAAAAAAAGAAAACAAATAAGGGAATTAATATAAACATCACAAATGGAAACCATTATTATAGCTAAATTTAGGATATTATGATTAATAATAATTTAAGTGTCTAAATGCAGAAAATGAGCAAAATGAGAGTAATAAATGAAAGTATCAACCTGACTCTAAGTATCTGTGCTAGATAGTGAACTATCTTAAGTATAAGTTATCTGTTTTCTTTGTACATTAAGGTTGGGGTGGGAGGGTGTGTGTTCCAGATTTCAATTTTTGTCCCCTTTTGCAAAGAATAATTTAAATATCCCAGATATATCCCAATTTGTCATTCACATAAAGAAATGGCATGTTTCTCAAATTTTTATCTTTAAAACATTGTCACTGTAGTTTGTTCATTCATTCATTCATTATTCATAAAAGTTCAAAGCACTCAACTTATGTGTAATCCGAATAGTGTTTTTTCACTCTTAATTGTGAAATTGGCATAATAGGCTGTCTATAACCATTTTGATTAAGAAAATAGCTCATATCCCCATTTTAATAAAGTTTTAACTAGAAATTAATATTGAAATTTAGCAAATGATTTTATGGAAACCTCTAAATTCATCATGCACTTTTTCCCCCCACCTTTATATATTAATGTAATACATTACATTATTAGATTGTTTTTTTCTGATACTGAACACTCTTATATTTCCTAGAAAACACTACTTGGTTGCTAAGTTTGGATTTTACAAGTGAAATTTATACACTAATATTTTAGCTAGGCTTACCGTATGTCTGATCCTGAATAAAATTGGTACATAATTTTGTTTCTTCCACTTTTTGTCCCATTAGCGTATTAATAAGACTAATCTTATATAAAGAACTTAGTGACCTTCCAACTATTCCTGTGTTCTGATGTGCTTTCTATGGACTTAGACTAAAATGCTGTTTTCTCTAATTCTTTTACAGATTTTTTTCCCCTGGCTTCAGATAGTTTCCTCATAGGAATGCAGTTCAGTGTTCTGCTGAGTACATGAGGGAGAGGCTCAGCTGATCTCCAGGGTTCTCTCTATAGGTAGCTTTTTTCTTTCTGGTGTTCTGTCCTATGAACTGTAGCCACCTTGGTCTCTTGAATTATCATTTGCCCCTCCTCAACTTGTGCAGTCTCCCGGGCTCCACCTCCCTCTGCCATGACCTGCAAACTCCCTCAATGAAGTAATATGGGGTATTTTTTTCCCCTCAGGGATAACCCTCCTTTGCTGCCTAATATTCAGTGTCTTGAAAGTCACTGCTTCATATATTTTGTCTGGATATTTTGTTGTTGTTGTTATTTCAAGTGGGAGGGTAAATCCAATAATTTTTAACTGCATGTCAATCTTATATTTTTTAATTTCTATTTCACTGTATGCATAGTAAACATTGATATCCCAGGCATTAGTGAGCTGAAATGGACTGGTATTGGCCATTTGAATCAATCATATGGTCTACTATGCTGGAAATAACAAACTGAAGAGGAATGACATTGCATTTAACATCAAAAAGAACAATTCAAGGTCTATATCCTAAAGTACAACACTGTCAGTATTAGGATAATATCCACACATCTACAAGGAAGACCAGTTAATATGACTATTACTCAAATTTACACACCAACCACTAAGGCCAAAGGCGAAGAAATGGAAGATTTTTACCAACTTCTGCAGTCTGAAATTGATTGAACATGCAGTTAGGATTCATTGATAATCACTGGTGTTTGGAATGCAAAAGTTGGAAACAAAGAAAGATCAGTAGTTGGAAAACATGACCTTGGTGATAGAAATGATGCTGGAGATCGCGTGATAGAATTTTGCAAGACCAACGACTTCTTCATTGAAAATACCTTTTTTCACCAATATAACTGGCGACTATACATGTAGACCTCACCAGATGGAATACCCAGGAATCAAATCGACTACATCTGCGGAAAGAGACAATGGAATAGCTCAGTATTATCAGTCAGAACAAGCCAGTGACTGACTGCGGAACAGACCATCAATTGCTCATATGCAAGTTCAAGTTGAAACTGAAGAAAATTAGAACAAGTCCACGAGAGCCAAAGTACGATGTTGGGTATATCCCACCTGAGTTTAGAGACCATCTCAGAAGAGATTTGATGCATTGAACACTAATGACCAAACACCAGACGAGTTGTGGAATGAATGACATCAAGGTCATCATACGTGAAGAAAGCAAGAGGTCATTAAAAAGACAGGAAAGAAAGGAAACACCAAAATGGATGTCAGAAGAGACTCTGAAAATTGCTCTTGAACGTTGAGTAGCTAAAGCAAAAAGAAGAAATGATGAAGTAAAAGAGCTGAACACACGATTTCAAAGGGTGGCTCGAGAAGACAAAGTAAAGTATTATAATGACATGCGCAAAGACTTGGAGATAGAAAACCAAAAGGGAAGAACATGCTCGGCATGTCTCAAGCAGAAAGAACTGAAGAAAAAATTCAACCTTCGAGTGGCAATACTGAAGGATTTCTGCTGGGAAAATACTAAACAATGCAGGAAGCATCCAAAGAAGATGGAAGGGATACAAAGAGTCACTATACAAAAAAAAGTTGGTTGATGTTCAACCGTGTCAGGACGTAGCATATGATCAGGAACCGATGGTACTGAAGGAAGAGATACAAGCTCCACTGAAGGCATAGGTGAAAAACAAAGCTCCAGGAATTGACTGAATACCAAATGAGATGTTTCAACAAAAGGATACAGCATTGGAAGTGCTCACTCATCTATGCCAAGAAATTTGGAAAACAGTTACCTGGACAACTGTCTGGAAGAGATTAATATTTATGCCTATTCCCAAGAAAGGTGACCCAACTGAATGCAGAAATTATCGAACAATATCAGTAGTCTCACACGCAAGTAAAATTTTGCTGAAGATCATTCAAAAGCAGTTGCAGCAGTATATCGACAGGGAACTGACAGCAATTCAAGCTGGATTCAGAAGAGGACATGGAACCAAGGATATCATAGCCTTTGTCAGATGGATCTGAAAGCAGAGAATACCAGAAAGATGTTTACTTGTGTTGTATTGACTATGCAAAGGCAGTCGATTCTGTGGATCATAACAAATTATGGGTAACAATGTGAAGAATGGGAATTCCATAACACTTAATTGTGCTCATGAGGAACTTGTGCATAGATCAAGAGGGAGTCATTCAAACACAGCAAGGGAATACCGCACGGTTTAAAGTCAGGAAAGGTGTGAGTCAGGGTTGTATGCTTTCACCATACCTATTCAATATGTATGCTGAGCAAATATTCTGAGAAGCTGGACTACATGAAGAAGAACAGGGCATCAGGATTGGAAGAAGACTCATTAACAACTTGCGTTGTGCCAATGATACAACCTTGCTTGCTGAAAGAGAAGGGGACTTGAAGTACTTACTGATGAAGATCAAAGACCACAGCCTTCAGTATGGATATTACCTCAACATAAAGAAAACAAAAACCCTCCCAAGTGGACCAATAAACAAGGTCATGATAAATGGAGAAAAGATTGAAATTGTCAAGAATTTCATTTTACTTGGATGCACAATCAACACCCACGGAAGCAGTAGTCAAGAAATCAAAAGACTCATTGCACTGGGCAAATCTGCTGCAGAAGACCTCTTTAAAGCATTGAAAAGCAAAGATGTAACCTTGAAGACTAAGGTGTGCCTGACCCAAGTCACGGTGTTTGCTATTGCCTCATATGCATGAGAAAGCTGGACAACAAATAAGGAAGACTGAAGAAGAATTGATGTCTTTGAATTGTGATGTTGGTGAAGAATATTGAATATACCATGGACTGCTGAAAGAATGAACAAATTTGTCTTGGCAGAAGTAGAACCAGAATGCTCCTTAAAAGCAAGGATGGTGAGACTACATCTCACATACTTTGGACATGTTATCAGGAGAGACCAGTCTCTGGAGAAGAACATCGTACTTGGTAAAGTAGAGGGTCAGTGAAAAAGAGGAAAACACTCAATGAGATGGATTGACACAGTGGCTGCGACAGTGGGCTCAAGCATAACAAGGATTGTGAGGATGGTGCAGGACCGGGCAGTGTTTCCTTCTGTTGTACATAGGGTCGCTATGAGTTGGAACCAACTAGATGGCGCCTAACAACAACAACAACATAGTAGATTTAGTGTGTGGCCTTTAATTTTCACCCTGAGATAGCTATTTGTTTTTATTTAGATTATGGATATAATCCTACTCTGTGATTATTCTGGGAAAGTGGAAGTCCATTTTCTGTTTTATCTAATTATTCAGATTTTAATTTTAGCTATAATTTATTACTTAAGCTTATCTTTGTTCTAATAGTACAAAAACCTTGCTTATTTTCTTTTATGATGTTCTTATTTCAATTTCAAATTGTGTTTTTTATTTTTTTGGTTTTTATTATATTGATATAGCTGATTTTTATTTGACCTATTAACATATGTTAAAGCTTTCTAACTTGTATTTCTACCAATTTTTCCTTATATATCCAACATTTTTCATTTATAAATTATGGTATTCTATTAATCAGGATTAAACTTCCATGACTGTTTAGTGTTAATTATGAATTTATCTTTTATAACCCAACCAGTTCTTAGGTATTAAAAAAATGAAGAAAGGAAAAAATGGTAGTAGTTTTTTTCTACAATGAAGCAGGTTTAGAAGATTAGGAAGAAAATCAGATACATCAATGTTAGAGAAAATCTGTAACTGCTCTCTCGCCTACCTGGTTTTCCAGTTCTTAATATAGCTATTTGCATCTGTAGAAGCTCAGTAGCTTTTTCACAGTGTCATAGTCCCTTGGAATGCTTGAGTACACTCTTCTCAGGTGTGGTCTACATGTCAGTTCTCTGTGGCTTCCTGCAGTCTGGCGTTCCTAATAATTATTAAAACCGTATGTAACTGAGACTCTCCAGTTCCCTTTTATATGATATGTATTCTCTCCTAATGTGAGTGAATATTTCTCTTCATTTAGGTTTCATTGATTGTCGAACACACACTTGATTGGCAACGGGGTTGAGGGTAAGAGTCGACAGAGCTAGATTTCTGTAAGTCAACTTACCCTACAAGCTCCAGCACTTGGTAGTAGCTCTTTAAACATAGCTGTAATTTAACCCCTTGGTGTCTTCTTTTCTTCATCTGTAAACAGGATTATTAGTAGTAGCTGCAGCATGATGGTTATATGAGTTAATATCTACAGACAGCATAGTGCTTGAGCTAAATTACATTCTCAGTGTTTGATGCTATTATTTTTAACTATTAATACAAAATCCAAAGAAAATCTTTAAAGATGAATTTGCACCTATTTGATAAATTTTTCCTATTGAATTAAGAAAAGGAGCAAAATCTTTGCAATACAGAGAAAAGAATGATGGTTAGTGCCCTTAGTGAGAAATAATTTGAAGTATTGTTATTTACTAAATTTTAGAAAAATTCCTTCTCCTATAAATAATTAGTTCTCTTGCACATTTTCCTTACTGTTTTAAAAATTCATGAATACTTTATTTTATGATTACAGGCATATCTATCTGAGAAGATTAAAATTTATATGTTTGTAATAAATTAAATTAGATAGATTAAAATTCAGTAAATTTATTTTTGGGGGGAATTTTAAGAACATGAGATTTTCTTGTCTTTCGTGTCATTTTTCGTTTGTTTGAACCATAAGATGGAAATAACAATAGCTAGCTTATAAGAATATGAGATATAGTAAGTCCCCATAAATAATAGCTTTTAAGACATACATAAAGAAAATACCTATATATATATATATCAATTAAACAGTCATGAACATAATTTTAGAAACTCTAAAGTATGTTTTCTTCACATATATTTAGGAGTTGTATTCAGAAAGAAAGCTCTTTGTGAATAAGGAAAATGTTTTTTGTTGTTGGTGTTTGTCTTTTTTTATTTTGATGACTTACAATGTCGGATTATTAAGTTTTTGGAAATTTAATATTATAACTCTTTAAAATGTCAGCAAGAAATTGTCGATTCTTTGTAAATGTCTAACCCTGAAATTAATAGCACAAGCAAGATACTGAAGAAGGAATATTTAGAATTGGTTTCTAATTTCTTTAAGCAGGAACAGACTTATTTGGAAAGCATTTTTTTTTTAAGTTTATTTGTCATGATTTTATACGAGTCTTAATTATATTTAAAGCAGAAGTTGACCTGTTAGCATAACACAATCATCACACTGGCTAAAGGTCTTCTACAGTCTTGCTAACTGACTAAAAATGATATTTTTGAAAGGTCATATTCCAGATGGAAGTCTTCAATTTGCATCAAAGGAAAATTACACATATTTTTGGAATTTTGTGATTAAATACAGAGTAAAGTAAAACTTAGATAATACCATTCATGGTTTAAAAAAAAAAGATTCTTCACCACATAGAAGTAAAATGTGGAAGATAAGAAAAAGATAATTGAAAAAAAGGTTTTCCTCAAATAAAACTTATTACTGGTCTGTATTTTCAACTTGCTATGTCCTCAGCCAAAACAAATGATAAATGAAAATAACAACGATATTCATCCCACAAGGATAATTCAGAACTAATCTGCAATTTTTAAAAACATTTGCATATGTATGCTTATCATGCAAAAACCTTCCCATCCAATTTTTAAAAACTGGACACTATAAGCATTGCAAGGAAAACTATTCACTGACATTATCTTTCTATACATGCGCAGGCAAACGTTTCTTTCTCTACAGCACTTGCTATATAGTAAGAACTTCTTTAACCTTGAGAAGAATCTGAAAAGCATAAGAAAAATAGAGCTATAAAGCTCTTTCAGTGGGCACTTGTCCATTACCTGCTTGGAACTATGGCAATGAATGATGTTCAGCAGAGTTATTTTGACCCATACCCTTCAGAATGATAGTATTAACCTTAAGCAAGGTATTCCGGTTGGTTTCTAGCTTGAATCAGAACATATTCACCATGTTTATATTCACCAAGGAAGGTATTCATTCTCAGTGAGTGTTCATTCAGGATCTTCTGCCAGAGCCTCCAAAAGGCCTCATAAACACTAACATCCTTAGTCAAGGTTTTATTAAACACCTCACTAAATCCATGGATATAAACCTCATATGTCAGTATGACAGTACAGCCCACTGAAGAAAGGAAGCCGAGATCCAAAAAGAAAGAAGTCCAAAGCATTATAAATCGGTTTATACCAAATAGTTTTTACTTTTTTTCTGAATTTCATTTTCACTTAAAAATTTCCCTGTTTAGAAGTAATAAAATCTTATTATATTATGTATTTTACAGTATTGAAGATGTGCGTTAGCCTTTCTGACGTGAGTTAGGTGAAAGCAAATAAAGAAAAATAAATGAAACAAAATACAGTCCTGAATATGGGGGAGTACAAAGGACATTAAAATTGTTTTCTTTTCCATAGAGTTTTTAAGGCAAATCATTCAATAAAATCCAATAGTTATTCATAATCATCAACTTTGTAGAAAGTCATTGTTCACCTATTTGGAAGTTTCGTTTTTTTTTCCTGCCATTCTTCTTAATGATTTTACAAATATGTTTAGTTATCTTCACTTGGAATTTAAAATTAATCTAGGTTTTTCTTGGTGGTGCAAATGGCTATCGTGCTCAGTTGTTAACCAAAATGTTGGTTTGAGTCAACCCAAGAGAGCCTCGGTAGAAAGGCCTGGTGATATACTTCTAAGCACAGTTCTACCCTGACACACCTGAGGTCACCAGGAGTCAAAATAGACTGGATGGCAACTTGCGTTTTTTTTTTTTTTTTAACCTGTTATGATATCAGGTAAATGTAAATTGTTGTTTTGCCTTTGTCTTATCTTTCAGTTAGTTATCACTTCCTTCTTCATTACAACTCCTAATTCTATATTTATTTCAATCATTATTCCACTCTAGTTTGGGGCAGCTCTTCTTCATGATAACAAGCCCGTGGTAGTCAGGGAAATTACCAGTTCCATCTCTTTTTCAATTCCTTTTCTTAAAACTTGTGCTTTAAGTTCTGCATTGTCTACAGACTGCAACTTTAATCATTATTACATATGGCCCAAAATCAGTGTGTCAAATGTTCCATTCACCTATCCTAAAGTACATACATAATCAGGCACAAAACAGTGAACCAACAGACAAATGTTTTTCTTTCAATTGGCATAATTGCTTAAATAGCTATTTCCTGCCATATTACAACACAATCTGAATCCAACAGTAGAAATTGCTTTTACATCTGGCCAAACTAGAATACTGTTAACATTAAGAAATATTGCTTGCATCTGTTAATTTCCTAAATGTACCGTGCAATTATATAGATACTAGCTTACTTCAAGTAGATAAACACAGTTATTTTATATAGTCCCTATTTATTCTCCCATAATTGGAATATATTGGGTTGGATTCAAATCATATTGCTCTCAAAGCATTTAGAGTCATATTTTGATCCTGTGGCTGCAACAAAAGAAAAACCTTTCTGATATTATTTTGAATCATTTGACAGCTACACAGCAGGATAACTCCTGCCACAATTAAGGATGAACACATTGTAAAATGAGCTGCAACTAGCCATCTGTAGGTATTAAACATTACCTGTACTCTAGAATGCAGTCTTGGTGGTGCACTGGTTAAGAGCTCAGCTGCTAACCAAAAGGCTGGCAGTTCAAATCCACCAGTCGTTCCTTGAAAACCCTATGGGGCAGTTCTACTCTGTCCTATAGGGTCGCTACGAGTCAGAATTGACTTGACAACAATGGATTTTTTGTACTCTAGAATAATCAGCCCTTCAATTATCCATTGAAACTTGGACCTGGATATCCTATCTCCAGTAATATGTCTGTTATTTGTCACCAAATCATTCCGGAAGTATCCTTTCTATAACAAGATATAAATGTGAAAAACAGACATTAGAGAAGCAGGGTGTCATTTCCTTCTGCAAAAATATTAGGGTACTTGGAGAGTCCCTCTGAAAAATACTTTTTACTCACCAGCCCCCAAAAAGAGTCTTCTGCTAGACAATTTTTAAATGAAAGCAGGAAGGTATCCTGCTGTAAATACTAACAGCATTATTTCCTTGGCTAAAAAGAAAGCCTTTAGATGGTAGAGTCATTATTATTGCTATTCCCTAATGATTCTTTGAGGTCATTGTGAAATAATTATTTGATAGACAAGCATTCCTTCTCATCTGTACCCCACCCTTAGTTCCAAGAATTGGCAAAACTAAAGGCCTGGCAATCTCATTCTGACTTAAAATTACTGGTATTTTCAGTGAGCTAAAGGAAATTGTAACATATGGTATGTTTTGTCACACTCCTAGGTGATTTCATCTGATCTTCATATTACTTCCCAATAGTCTCTTGCCATTAACTTTTGATATTGAATACTGTGGTAGGCATGGCACTGAACTCAGCATTGTGGAATGAGCTAACATTAATCCTGAAAGGCATGTTATTTACTCCAAGAGAAGTACATGCTAAGGTCACCACTTTGAAACATCCTTCCTCCCTTAAGGTAGAGAAACTATTAGCTCATGATCCCTTAGAACATAGTAACAGCAGCAGTGCAGAAGATAAAACTATAATATTTAATTTAAAAGAAAAAGAGGTATATAATATTAGTATTTTGTGGTTTTTATTTGGTAAAATTGTATAGCTTACAATAAAAGTTTAAGATTATATAAAGTAAGGGTGGTGATTCATTTCCTTTGTTTTCATTCACACACACACATAAACACATACACATAGACACACACACACACACACACAAAACAATGAATATTATTAACAGGGGTTGAGATTTATTCTCTCAGTTAGACATTTAACATATATTAGACTTTTAAAAGGGATTTCTTCCAGAGCATATTTTTTTTATTCTTTATTTTTATTCTACAAACTATAGAATAAGTGGAATAAAACCTGAACTCCAGACACAAAACTCTTTATCCTTCAGTTTGTTAGTGCTCCTGATAATAGACTAGTTTCTCTCTTAATAAATTTTTACATTCAACAAATATTTTTGAGCACCTGCTGTGTGTCAGGCAACGTGTTATGCTCATGGAATATGGTGCTGAATAAGGTAGACCCAGTTGCTACCACCATGGAGATGATGCACAGAGGGTAGTGGAAACACAAATAACTAAAATTGTGATGAGTGCTTTCTGAATGAAAATGCAGGGTATCAATATTTGAAAGGAAGAAGCACAAATGTAAATGGAATGATTGTTTATCCCAGAAAGTGCAAGGAACCAGCCTTGAGATCCAAGAGATTCTAATATAGGCTTGAAATTAAGAATAGAGTTCATTTAAATTTAGGACACTTATCAGTGGAAGTTAAAGGAAATGATACAAACATACAATTCACTGAAGAAAAAAACACTCATGGCAATAACAGTTCAAAAGAAGCTAAATCAATTTTTCTTAGGAATGTATAACTTTCCTGTAAGTTTCCTATAGGAAAATAGAAACTAAAAGAAATATTTTTACTCATCATGTCTGCAAATGCTATTAAAAATATGGTATTGTTAATATCCAGTGTTGGCAAGGATAGGGAGATGGTGTCTCATGTATATTCTCATATATACTAGTGAGATTCTATATCAGCAAATTTTGTTGTTGTTTTATGGAAGACCTTTAGGCTGAATCTATCAAAAATTTGACATATAAGTAGCTTCTTTTCCAGAAATCCCACTCTAGCAATATATCATATATAAATACATATATAAACAAAGATGAATATGCAAAGATGATCACTGAATCATGGAAGAAATCACTGTTATATGTAACAATAAAAACTGCCTTTTGCTGAATTCATCACTAAGTATGTCATATTTTGTAGACCATTATAACTAATATTTATTTTTTAATTTTCCATTTTCAACTGTTTATTACTAAAAACAGAAATACAATTGATTTTTTTATATTGACCTTGAATCCTGAAACCTTGCTAAACTTATTTAATATAACTAGTAGATTTCTTTGAACATTCCTTAGGACTTTCTACAGAGAAAATCATGCTGAGTATGAATAAATAAAATTTTGCTTCCTCCTTTATGATCTGGATGCCTTTTTTTTTTACTTATCTTACTGTACTCACCTAATACTTCTAGCAAAATATTGAATAATAGAAATGAAAACAAATATACTTGATTTGTGTCTAATCCTAGTGAGAAAACATTCAGTCTTTGACCATTAAATATGACACTAGCTATAAAAAAAAATCTTGAAAACAGAGAAAAATAACTCAATAACTATAGGGGAGAGGGGAGATGACAGATTATATCTTATCAGAAACCATGGAGGCCAGAAGGAAGTGGAACATTTTCCAAGTGCTGAAAGAAAAGTATTGTCAATCAAAAAGTCTACATTTTGCAAAAATATACTTTAGAAATTAAAAAAAAAAATGAAGGCATTCTATGATGAAGGAACACCAAGAGAATTTGTCACAGCATAACTAGCTTAAAATAATGGCTAAAATAAGTTCTCTAAAGAAAAATAAATGACAGAAGAAATCTTTCTTGGAAAATCCAGAAGGAAGAAAAAAATGGAAAAGAATACAAAATATGGGTAAATGCAATAAATTTTCTATGTCCTCTTGATTCTTTAAAATTAAGTTGTAGGATGAAACAAAAATTATAATAATAACACTGTCTAATGTGGTTTTCAATATACATAGTTAGTATGTAAGACAATGTATTATAGTAAGTTATGTTTTTATAATGTAATACATTGAGCAACCAATAAAAAACTTATACAAAGAAAAACACTAACAAGCACTATAGATAAATTAAATGGAATTCTAAAAAATGCTCAAGTAACCCACAGAAGGGTAGAAAAAAGGTATCAGAAAAATTTAAAGCAGAAAAACCAAATATAAATAAATGGAAGTCTTAAGCCCTAATATACAAATAATTACATTAAAACTAAATTATCTTTGAATTCATTAAGGGTAATGTTGCACAGCCAATTATTGTAATTACTGTCAACAAATTGAACACCTGTAAAAAGTTGATTTGGCAAAAGTTATGTGATAGATATATTTACAACTATGACAAAAAATAATAACTGCTCAGGCTGTTTATGTACAAACAAACAACGAAAAACCTCATGGGATTTGGTTCCTTGATTTGAAGATTTAGGATCATGGTTTCATAGGACATCCCAGTTAATTAGCCTATTATCATGTTTAGTGCTTCTGTCTATCTCCTAGTTCTTTGTGTAGTGCCTGTGGTCTTAAAAGCTTGCAAGCAGTCATCCAAGGTGCAGCAATTGGTCTCTACTCACCTGGAGCAACAGAGGAAGGAGAGTCAGGAATAGAAGAAGGATATGAAATGTGTGGCTAAATGTCTCCATGAACAACTATCTCCTTTATTATGAGACCAGAAGAACTGGATGGTGCCATGCTACCATTATGGAACATTTTGATCAAAGATTCTATGTAAGAATCCTTACAAAAAGGGGGAAAATACAGAACAAGTTATAAAATTCTCATGGACTCCAGCGTTCTTGGAGCCATGCATGGTGGATGAAGCCCTGAAACTATTGCCCTGAGATAAACTTTAAACCTTAAATGAAAAATATCCCCTGCTACAAAAGCCTCCACCAGACTGAGTACAGCACAACTAGATGGTGCCTGGCTACCACCACCTACTGCTCTGACAGGGCTCACAATAGAGGGTCCCAGACAGAGCTGGAGAAAAATATAGAACAAAATTCTAACTCACAAAAAAATAAAATGAAAACAGACTTACTGGTCTGACAGAGACTGGAGAAATCCCAAGAGTATGGCCCCCGGACATCCTTTTAGCTCAGTAATAAAGTCACTACTGAGGTTCACCCTTCAGCCAAAGGTTAGACAGGCACATGAAACAAAATGAGACCAAATGGGCTCACCAGCCCAGGGGTAAGCACTAGAAGGCAGGAGGGGACAGGAAAGCTGGTAATAAGGAACACAAGTTTAAGAAGGGGAGATTGTTGACATGTTGTGGGGTTGGCAAACAATGTCACAAAACAATATGTGTACTAATTGCTTAATGAGAAACTAGTTCAATAAACCTTCATCTAAACTACAATAAAAGATACGTATGTATCCCCTGAAGTCTTCTTAAAAAGCAAAAATTAGCTTAACTAGTAAAAAATGTCTGCCTTGAGCATAATGCTCTTTTAAGAACTATCTAGAGACTTCCGGACAACATGGCGCTATAGCCAGAAGCACCACTCCATCCCTTCACAGCAAAGATCAGAAAATCTAAGTCAAACAGAGTCATACCTCAATCCTGAAACCCTAAGTATCAAATGAAGAGATAAAGAACTCAGCCAAGCACTGAATGGAATAAGAAACTGATTGAGAACAGAGAGTGAGGAGAGATACATGCAGAGGTCCCCTATCAACTACCGCAGCATGGATCCGCCATCTTGGACTCCTATCGGAGATGAGCGAACAGGGAGTATGAGAAAGTAGCTTCACGGAGTTTCCAGCAGGAGACAGAACAACCGGTAACCAATGATATAGGCTTTCCCACCCTTCTTCACCCTCACTTAGCCTCTTCTGCTTCCTGCAGCCACAGACTCTCTGCCAGGAAGCACCACCTTCACCCCGGTGTCACTTGAATTCTACCCACCAGCACTGGCCAGCTCCCTGAGTGCCTTTTGTTGGCTGCTGGTGTTGCTTTTTTTCTGCTTCTTTAGATTTCTTCCTTACCTCTCACCACCTCCCCCTCCTTTCTCTCAAATACCTGGCTTCATACGATCTTTGCTTCTTCCTGAAAGGCTGCAAAACACGGCTTAACTGTTAAACTGCTTCCCGGCCTGAGCTGCCACACTGGTAGGATCCCTGGTTTTTGTTTTTTTTTTTTTTTGTCTGTTTGTTTGCTCCAATTTTTTCTGTTTTGATTTGCTTCTTTATTTCCTTTTTCTTTTCTCGGCTTGGGTGCCCCTTTAAGCTGGGCAGTACAGCGCGGCTTGGAAGCTACTCCCTTATTCTGCATAGACACACAGGGACATCCCTGAGGCATTTCTTTTTTCCTTTTTTTTTTTTTTTTTTGGATTCTTTGTTTTTTTTCTTCTCTCCCTTATTCCCTTTTTGTCTTTCTTCATTTCCAATCTCTCAATTTATTCATTTTTTTCTTTTACACTTTTTCTTTTCTTTTTTTTTTGCATTTTTGTTTTTCCCCATTTCTTGGTTTCTCATCTCTCCACTGAATAGCAAGCTCCCTTAGCACTCTTTTTAATTTTTGTGTGCATGATTTGTGCTCCTGTTCCTCTCTCTTCTCTCTCATCTTTCCCATACCCATCTTAGCTCCACACATCACAATCTACCCCCTCCTTCCTGCCTACCTGCACTGTGCACTGAACATCACACTCCCAAGCAGCACAGGCACGGCCTATTGAAACCTGCCCTGCACTAAATCCCAGTCTACACTGTCAGTCCTGGTACGTGCCACAAACAACCAATCGCAGCAACTCCCTTACAGCTGGAACTGCCCTGCTGTACCATACCTGAGTGACTGACCCTGCACATTGGAGAAGGAGGTGAAAAGTATCATGCCCACAGACAAGCAAACAACAAAGAATGCACAGCCTGCCTGCTCAGACATAACCAAATAAAACAAAAAAGCAGGATGAAACAAACAAATCTACAATCAATAAATGAGGAAAATAACCACACAATGCCCAGAAGACAGTAGACACTATCAAAACATTTACAAAAACAGGACAGGATGGCTCCAGTAAGTGTCCAAAATAAAACACTAGATGACTTTCCAGTAGAAGAAAAGGCACTAGAACTACCTGATACAGAATTCAAATCTCTAATATTCAGAATTATCCAAGAGTTGAATCAAAAGGAGACAAAAATGAGGAAAAAATAGACAAATTCATGGAAAAGGCAGACAAATTCATAGAAAATACAAACAAAAAAATAGAATAATTTAAGAAAATAATACAGGAACAAAATGCTACAATAAATTCACAACCAGAAATCATATAAAAACAACAATTAGAAATGCAAAAGATAAACAACAAGATTTCAGAAATGGACAGCATCATAGAAGGGTTGAGGAGCAGGTTTGAAATGATGGAAGATAGGATCAGAGAAGTTGAAGACAAACACTTGGGTACAACCCTGTTTGAGGAAGTAACAGAAAAAAGAATGAAGAAAAATGAAGAAACACTGGGAATTATGTGGGATACAATCAAAAGCAAAAATCTTTGAGTGATCAGAGTTCCAGAACAGGGGGAGAAAACAGAAAATACAGAGAGGATCAATGAATAATTACTGACAGAAAACTTCCCCAATACTATGAAAGATGAAAAGCTGACCATCCAAGAAGCTCAATGAACCCTGGATAGGATAGACCCCAAAAGAAAATCACCAAGGTATATCATAATCACACTCGCTAAAACCAAAGACAAATAAAAAATCCTGAGAGCAGCTCGAGAAAAACAAAAAGTCACATACAGAGGAGAAACAATAAGACTAAGCTCGGATTATTCAGCAGAAGCCATGCAGGCAAGAAGGCAATAAGATGACATATATAATACCTTGAAAGAAAAAAATTGCCAGCCAAGAATAATATGTCCTGCAAAACTCTTGTTCAAATATGATGGCGAAATTAGGTCATTTCCAGATAACCATAAATTAAGGGACTATGTAAACCAAAACCAAACTTATAAGAATTATTAAAGGGGATCTTTCTATCTGAAAACAAACAACATCAGACCACAGGCTGAATATAGGACACAGGATTGTACTAGCCAGATACCAACCTAGGAAATGAACTTTTAAGGACTATGCAAAACCAAAAGAATTACAACAGGGAACCAGAGAGGATAATCTGTAAATGACAACAAAATCAGAACAATAAAAGAGGGAATAAATGGTGTAGATATAGAACCTTCTATTGGAGAGGAAGGCAAGGCAATACCCAGTAATAATAGACTGGTTTAAATCTGGGAAGATAAGGGTAAATTTCAAGGTAACCACAAAGAAAGTTAACAAACCTACTCATCAAAATAAAGAAGAAAAACATAAAGTCTCACTAAAAACAAAATCTACAAAAACAAAAAAATGAAAAAAAAAATCCACAAATAAAAGGAAGTCAGTACAGGAGAGTAAGAGGAACAAAGAAAACGTAAGCACCACAAAAAAAAGCACTACAAAATGCAATCCCACTCCTAGGAATATATTCTAGAGAAATAAGAGCCACGACATGAATAGACATACACACACCCATATTCACTGCAGCGCTGTTCACAATAGCAAAAAGATGGAAACAACCTAGATGCCCATCAACAGATGAATGGATAAACAAACTATGGTACATACACACAATGGAGTATTATGCAATGATAAAAAACAATGCTGAATCTGTGAAGCATCTCATTAAATGGATGAAACTGGAGGACATTATGCTGAGTGAAATAAGTCAATCACAAAAGGACAGATATTGTATCAAACCTCTAGTCTAAAAACCCATGTAAAAGTTTACCCACAAATAGAAACAATCTTTGTTGGTTATGAGGGATGGGAGGGGTAGGGGGGAACTAAATAGACAATAGATAAGTGGTAACTTTGGTAAAGAGTAAGACAGTACACAATACTGGGGAAGCCAGCACAACTTGTACAGGAAAGGTCATGGAAGCTCCATAGACACATCCAAACTCCCTGAGGGACTGAATTGCTGGATGGAGGGCTGTGGGAACCATGGTCTCAGGGAACATCTAGCTCAATTGGCATAACACAGTTTATAAACACGATGTTCTACATTCTACCTTGGTGAGTAACATCTGGGATCTTAAAAGCCTGTGAGCAGCCATCCAGATACTCCACTGGTCCCACCTCTTCGGGAGCAAGGGAGAATGAAGGGAACAGGATACAAGGAAAACATTAGTGCAAAGGACTAATGGACCACAGCTAGGATGGCCTCCACCAGACTGAGTCTAGTATACTTAGATGGTGCCTGGCTACCGCCACTGACTGCTCTGACTGGGATGAAAATAGACGGTCCTGGACAGAGCTGGAAAAGGATGTAGAACACAATTCTAACTCACAAAAAAAAAAAAAAGACTAGAATTACTTATTTCAGGAAAAATCAAATAAAAGGATAAAAAAATGAAGAAGCCCTAAGAATTATGTGGGACTCTGTCTATCAAGAGGAATACCATATGAGTGATTGGAGTACCAGAACGGGGCGGGCGGGTGGCAAGAGAAAATACAGAGAGAATTATAGAAGATTTGTTGGCAGAAAACTTCTCTGATATCGAGAAAGATGACACGATATCTATCCAAGATGCTCATCTAACCCCACATAAGGTAGATCCCAAAGGAAAGACACATTATAATCAAACTTCCCAAAACCAAAGATAAAGAGAGAATTTTAAGAGTGGCTAGGGATAAACAAAAAGTCATCTACAAAGGAGAGTCAGTAAGAATAAACTCGGACTACTCAGCAGAAACCATGCAGACAAGAAGGCAATGGGATGACATATATAAAGCCCTGAAGGAAAAAAACTGCCAGCCAAGAATTATATATCCAGCAAAACTGTCTCTCAAATATAATGGCAAAATTAAAGCATTTCCAGAAAAACAGAGGTTTAGGGAATTTGCAAAAACCAAACCAAAATTACAAGAAAAACTAAGGGAGTCCTCTGGTTAGAAAATCAGTAACATCAGATAACAAGCCAGGAGTAGAACACAGGACAGAGCAACCAGATGTCAACCCAGATAGGGAAGTCACAGAAGTAAATCAAAGCTAAAACACTGAAAATAGGGAAACAGATGTCAAAATGTAAAAGATGACAACATTTAAACAAAAAAAGAGGGACTTAAAAAATGTAAATATAAAGTTTTCATACGGAGAGGAAGTGTAGGTGATAAAAAGAAATAAAAGACTGATATGAACTTAGAAAATTGGGGTAAATATGAAGATAACCACAAAGGAAACTAACTATCCTACAAGTCAACATAAAAGACTAGAAAAACATAAAAACTCAGCAAACAGAAAATCAACAACAATGGAAAAGATGAAACGAAAATACATAGAGAAAAATGACTCAGCACAGAAAATTAAGGGGACAAAGAATCCGTGAACAACACACAAAAAAAGACATCAACATGACAGCACTAAACTCATACCTATCAATAATTACACTGATTGTAAATGGACTAAATGCACAGGTAAAGAGACAGAGAGTGACAGATTGGATTAAAAAAACACAATCCATCTATTTGCTGCCTACTAGAGACACAGCTTAGACTTAAAGACACAAACTAAAACTCAAAGGATGGAAAAAAATATATCAAGCAAACAACACTAAAAAAAAGAGAAGGAGTGGCAATATTAATCTCTGACAAAATAGACTTTAAAGTAAAATCAACCACAAAGGATAAGGAAGGACACTATATAATGATTAAAGGGTTAATACACAGGGAGGACATAATTATAATAAATATTTACGCACCCAACAACAGGGGTCCAAAACACATAAAACAAACTCTAACAACACTGAAAAGCGAGATAGACAGCTCAACAATAGTAGTAGGAGACTTCAACACACCACTTTTGGTGAAGGGCACAACATCCAGAAAGAAGCTCAACAAAGACAAGGAAGATCTAAATGCTATAATCAACCAACTTGATCTCATAGACATACACTGACCACTGAACCCAAAAGCAGCCAAATATACTTTGTTTTCTAACACACGGAACATTCTCGAGACTAGACCACATATTAGGGCATAAAGCAAGCCTTCACAAAATCCAAAGCATCAAAATATTACCAAGCATCTTTTATGACCATAAAGTCATAAAAGTAGAAATCAGCAACAGAAAAAGCAAGGAAAAAAAAAAATCAAACACATGGAAACTGAACAACACCTTGCTCAAAAACTACTGGGTTATAGAAGAAATTAAGGATGGAATAAAGAAATTCATAGAATCAAATGAGAATGAGAACACACCCTAGGAGAACCTTTGGAACACAGCAAAAGCAGTGCTCAGAGGTCAGTTTATAGCAATAAATTCACTCATCCAAAAAGAAAAAAGGGCCATAATCAAAACATTAACCCTACAACTGGAACAAGTAGAAAGAAAGCAGCAAAAGAAGCGCTCAGGCACCAGAAGAAAGGAAATAATAGGAATAAGAGCAGAATTAAATGAAATAGAGAATAGAAAAACAATTGAAAGAGTTAACAAGACCAGAAACTGGTTCTTTGAAAGATCAACAAAATTGATAAACCACTTGCCAAACTGACAAAAAAAAAAACAGGAGAAGAAGCAGATAACCCATATAAGAAATGAGATGGGTGATACCACAACAAACCAAACTGAAATTAAAAGAATCCTAACAGAATACTATGAAAAACTGTACTCTAACAAATTTGAAAACCTAGGGGAAATGGACAAATTTCTAGAAATTCACTATTTACCTAAACTAACACAAACAGAGGTAGAACAACTAAATAAACTCATAACAAAAGAACAGATTGAAAAGTTTATTAAAAAACTCCCAACAAAAAATCCCTGACCTGGATAGCTTCACTGGAGAATTCTACAAAATTTTCAGAGAAGAGTTAACACCAATACTACTAAAGGTATTTCAGAGCATAGAAAAGGATGGAATACTCCCAAACTCATTCTATGAAGCCAACACAACCCTGATACCAAAACCAGGTAAAGACACCACAAAAAAAGAAAATTGCACACCAATATCCCCCATGAACATTGATCCAAAAATCCTCAACAAAATTCTAGCCAATAAAATTCAGCAACACATCAAAAAAAAATAATTCACCATAACCAAGAGGGATTTATACCAGGTATGCAGGGATGGTTCAACATTAGAAAAACTATCAATGTAATCCATCACACAAATATAACAAAAGACAAGAACCACATGATAGTATCAATCGATTCAGAAAATGCATTTGACAAAATTCAACACCCGTTCATGATAAAAACTCTCAATAAAACAGGAATAGAAGGAAAATTCCTCAATATAATTAAGGGCATTTATACAAAGCCAACAGCCAACATCATCCCAAATGAAGATACTGAAAGCTTTCCCCCTGAGAATGGGAATCAGACAAGGATGCCCTTTATCACCACTCTTATTCAACATTGTGCTGGATGTCCTAGCCAGAGCAATTAGGCTAGAAAAAGAAAGGGCATCCAGATTGGTAGGGAAGAAGTATCTCTATTTGCAGATGATCTGATCTTATACACAGAAAACCCCAAAGAATCCACAAGAAAACTACTGGAACTAATAGAAGATTTCAGCAAAGTTCCAGGATATAAGATGAACATACAAAAATCAGTTGGATTCATTTACACCAACAAAGAGAACCTTGAAGAGGAAGTTATCAAATCAATACCATTTACAACAACCCCGAAGAAGATAAAATACTTAGGAATAAATCTAACTACAGACGTAAAAGATCTATACAATGAAAACTACAAGACACTACTGCAAAAAACCAAAAAAGACCTGCGTAAGTGTAAAAATATACCTTGCTCATGGATAGGTAGACTCAACATAGTGAAAATGTCAGTTCTACGCAAGGTGATCTACAGATACAATGCAATCCTGATCCAGATTCCACTGGCATTTTTTAATGAGATGGAGAAGCAAATCACAGACTTCATATGGAAAGGGAAGAGGCCCCAAATAAGTAAAGCATTACTCAAGAAGAACAAAGTGGGAGGCCTCACACTACGTGAGTTTAGTACCTATTATACCATCACCATAGTCAAAACAGCCTGGTACTGGTACAACAGATACACAGACCAATGGAACAGCATTGAGAATCCAGACATAAATTCATCCACCTAGGAGCAGCTAATATTTGACAAAGGCCCAAAGTCCGTTAACTGGGGAAAAGACAGTCTCTTAAACAAATGGTGTTGGCATAACTGGGTATCCATCTGCAAAAAACTGAAACAAGACCCATACCTCACACCATGCACAAAAACTAACTCAAAACATATCAAAGACTTAAATATAAAATTGAAAATGATAAAGATCATGGAAGAAAAAATAGGGACAATGCTAGGAGCTCTAATACATGGCATAAACACAATATGAATCATAAGTAAATGCACAAGCACACGAAGAGAGACTAGATAGTTGGGAGCTCCTAAAAATCAAACACTTATGTTCATCAAAAGATTTCACCTACATGTCAACACTGTCCTTACTCAACCTTGAGTTCCCTATCACCAGCTTTCCGATCCCTTCCTGCCTTCTAATCCTTGTCCCTGGACTGCTGTGCCTCGTTAGTTTCATTTTGTTTTATGGGGCTGTCTAATCCATGGCTGAATGGTAAACCTTGGAAGTGACTTCACCACTGAGTTAAAAGGGTGTCCGGGGGCCATTCTCTTGGGGTTTCTCCAGTCTCTTTCAGGCGAGTAAATCTGGTCTTTTTTGTGTGTGTTAGAATTTTGTTCTACATCTTTCTCCAGCTCTGTTGTAATCCAGGTCAGAGCAGTCAGTGGTAGTAGCCGGGCACCATCTAGCTGTACTGGACTCAGTCTGGTGGAGGTCTTGGTAGCTGTGGTCCATTAGTGCTTTGGACTAATCTTTTCCTTGTATCCTGTTCTCTTCATTCTCCCTTGCTCCCGAAGGGGTGAGACAAGTGGAGGATCTTAGATGGCTGCTCACAAGCTTTTAAGACCCCTGATGCTACTCACCAAGGCAGAATGTAGAACATTGTCTTTATAAACTGTGTTATGACAATTGAGCTAGATGCTCCCTGATACCATGGTCCCAACAGCCCTCCGCCCAGCAATTCTGTCCCCCAGGGAGGTTGGATGTGTCTAGGGAGCTTCCATGACCTTTCCTTGTACAAGTTGTGCTGGTTTCCCCAGTATTATGTACTGTCTCACCCTTCACCAAAGATAACACTTATCTATTGTCTATTTAGTATTTTCCCCCACCCCACATCCCTTGTAACCAACAAAGATTGCTACTTTTTGTGTGTTAACTTTATCATGGGTTTTTACAATAGAGGTCTCATGCAATATTTATACTTTTGTGGTTGACTTATTTCACTCAGCATAATGTCCTCCAGTTTCATCCATGGTATGAGATGTTTCACTGATTCATCCTTGTTCTTTATTGTTGCTTAGTACTCCATCGTATGTATGTACCATAGTTTGTTTATCCATTCATCTGTTGATGGGCATCTAGGTTGTTTCCATCTTTTTCCTATTGTGAACAATGCTGCCATGAACATGGGTGTGCATATGTCTATTCGAGTGACGACTCTTATTTCTCTAGGATATATTCCTAGAGGTGGGATTGCTGGATCGTATGGTATTTCTAGTTCTAGATTTCTAAGGAAGCGCCATATCATTTTCCAAAATGGTTGCATCATTTGCATTCCCACCAGCAGTGCATAAGAGTTCCGATCTCCCCACAGTCCCTCCAACATTTGTTATTTCCAGTGTTTTTGATTTGTGCCAGTATTGTTGGTGTGAGGTGGTATCTCACTGTGGTTTTAATTTGCATTTCTCTAATGGCTAGTGATCATGTAGTGGGTTTGTTAACCATTGTCATAGGGCAACATCTGTACTAACTGTCTAATGAGAAACATTTTGTTCTGTAAACCTTCATCTAAAGTGAGAATAGCAGCACAACTGGAATAACATAATCGATATCACTGAACTGTGCATGTAGAAAGTTTTGAAATAGTGTATCTTTGGCTATGTATATTTTCAGCAAAAAAAAAAAAGAAAGGTTGGGAAGGGAAATGGTTGACATGTCGTGGGGTTGTTAACCAATGTCATAAAACAATATGTGTGCTGAATGTTTAATGAGAAATTATTTGTTCTGTAAATCTTCACCTGAAATACAATAAATAAATAAATAAATATTAAAAATAAATAAATAAATAAAAAGACTTCACCGAGAGTATAAAAAGACAACCTACAAACTGGGAAAAAAAATTTGACTATGACAAATCATATCAGTGTATAATCTCTAAAATCTACAAGATACTGCAAAACATCAACAACAAAAAGACAAGTAACCCAATTAAAAAATGGGCAAAGGATATGAACAGGCAGTTCACCAAAGAAGATATTCAGTCTAACAGACACAGAAAGAAATGCTCACGATCATTAACCATTAGAGAAATGCAGATCAAAACTACAAATAGATATCATCTCACTCCTACAAGGCTAGCCTTAATCCAAAAACACTAAATAATAAATGCTGGAGATGTTGTGGAGAGACTGCAACACTTATATACTATTGGTGGGAATGTAAAATGGTACAACCACTTTGGAAATCGATTTGGTGTTTCCTTTAAAAGCTATGTATAGATGTCCCATACAATCCAGCTATCCTGTTCCTTGGAATATATCCTAGACAAATAAGAGCCATCACACAAATAGATATATGTACACCCATGTTCATCGCAGTGCTGTTCACAATAGCAAAAAGATGAAAACAACCTAGGTGGCCATCAACGGACAAATGCATAAACAAATTATGGTATATCCACACAATGGAATACTATACAATGATAAACAACAACGATGAAGCTGTGAAACATAACATGGAGGAAGCTGGAGGTCATTATGCTGAGTAAATTTAGTAAGTCATAAAGGGACATATATTGTATAAGATCACTATTATTGGAACTCAAGAAAAGGTTTAAACACAGAAGAAAACATTCCTTGATGGTTCCAAGGGTGGGGAGGGAGGGGGAGGGTTATTTCCTAACTAGATAGTAGGTAAGAATTATCTTGGGTGAAAGGAAGGAGAGCACTCACTACAGAGGAAGTCAGCACAACTGGACTAAACCAAAGTGGAGAAGGTTCCTGAATACAATCAAACATTTTGAGGGATAGAGTAGCAGAAGTAGGGGTCTGGTGACCACGCTTTCAGGGGACATCAAGGTCAATTGGCATAACAGAGCTTATTAAGAAAATTTTCTGCATCCTACTTTGGTGAGTGGCGTCTGGGGTCTTAAAATCTTGCAAGCAGCCAACTAAGATGCATCAATTTGTCCCGACCCATCTGGAGTAAAGGAGAATGAAGAACACCAAAGACACAAGGAAAGTAGTAGCCCAAGACACAGAAAGGGCCACTTAAACCAGAGACTTCGTTAGCCTGAGACCAGAAGAACTAGATGGTGCCTGGCTACCACCAATGCTGCCCTGACAGGGAACACAACGGAGAGTCCCAGATTGAGGAAGAGAAAGGTGGTGTGCAGAACTCAAATTCTGGTAAGAAGACCAGACTTAATGGTCTGACTGAGACTGGAGGTACCCTGGAAAGCATGGCCCCTGGATTCTCTGTCAGCCTAGAACTAAAACAATTTCTGAGGCCAACTCTTCCGACGGGGTTTGGACTGGACTGTGGGACATAAAGTCATACTCGTGAGTAATGAGCCTCTTAGATGAGATTAAATGGGCAGCTTCTGTCCGGAGGTGAGATGGGAAGGCAGAGAGTGTTAGGAGATGGTTGAATGGACACGTGGAATCAGGGGTGGAAAGGAGGAGTGTGCTGTCACAGTATGGGGAGAGCAATTAGAGTCACATAACAATGTATGTAAAAATTTTGTATGGGAAAAAAGAAAAAAAAAAAAGAAGGGTTTATTCAATAAAGGTCCTTTTATTTTCTACTAAAGATAATGTTACATGATAATTTCATATCACCAGCAATGGCTTCTTTGTGCTTTGATGGTGTGAAAACCATCCTTAAATTATTTCAACTACATGAGTTTTCTTTGGACCAGACAACAAATTTTGCAGTCACTATCGTTTTATTACCATCTGTAGGATTTGTTTCTGAATGCTTTTAGTACCCCTGAGTTTTAGAACCCTGAATCATTTCAACGGAGATTCTTCCAATGTTTCTAATATTTTGAAATTTTATTTCAGAGACAATTTGTTGGGATGAATTAATGAGGACATCAGGAGACAGCTAATATGAAAAGGAAAAAAATAAACCAGAAGTTAGTAAGTTTTGTATATTGAGTCTTTTCCTTTTCTTGGTAATCTTTCTCTTAGCAAAACCTAGTAACGACCTCTATTGTTGATCCATAGGGTTGTGGATATTTATTTACTTATTCATTAATTAAGAGTCACAATTCATAGAAAGAATTTTGTAATTTTCAAGATAATAGTTTTATTTTTCTCATTATTTTCTAGCAGGAATTTTTGTTGGTTTGAAAAATAAGTCTTCTAAATCTTTATGTAAGACTTAAAAGTGTATAAAACTTTTGGGTTGTGAACTTGTTGGGTTCATGTAGAAATAAACAATTGCCATTTATTTCTTTCAACTGAGAAACCAAAGAATTCTCCGACAGGAGTTATTTCTGATTCCTAGAGTTACTAGTTGTTTTTGAAATTTCTTTTCTGACTTGAAGATGAAAAATCCCTGAAGAAATTCAAAATAAATTCACATAAGCTTCTGAGTTGGGAAAGTTTACCTCATTGAATTAAACATTAGGCCCTTTGATATGCGTGTGTGTTTTCCCCCTCAATCTTAGAAAGAGCCTGTGCTTAAATATTTAAGCCACAGTATAGTGTGTCAGAGGTAAAAATGAAGAGAGTTTAAATCAAACTTGGAAATAATAGATTCAAGCTTAGGTTTGCACCTGAATGGATTTGGGACAAGTTACCAGGACTCAAGCCTGTAATGGTCTGGTCGAATTAGAGAAGTAATAAGTTTCTCTTGATACACAAGCTTTACAGGAGGCATGAAGAAAATTCAGACCATTTTCCGCTTAGAATTCTTCATATCTGCTGCCATTAGTCATACCAAGCACATGGAAATAGAAAAATAAATTTGAATGTAGAATGTGCGTATTTGTAGAGGGTGCAGAGATAGAGGAACTTCTGTCTATAGCTATTTTTATGACATCAAATAACAACACTGTCGTAGTGTTCAGTAAAATTATAGTTCCAGTCTGACCTCCCTCCTAAGTTGCCCATCTAACATATTCAGTGGGTAGTTTCAGGAAACCTCAAATTCTTTATATCAATTTTTGCTATGAGTTACACACAAAATATTTGTTATACCCTGTTCTTGTTCAGAGTCTGACTGAAATACATCATAGCCTTAAGCTTAGCACAGTGCTGTAAACATATTAGATGCTCAATAAATATATTTGAAATAATAAATAGAAAATCTATTGCAAAACATTTTGAAAAAAATATAACAACAGAAAGCTGTGTATGTAATGATAGCACAGGGGATTAGACAATTGATTTTCCCTTGGTATTTAACAAAGGCTTCATAACTTGGTATTGAAACAGTCTTGAAGAATAAGTAGGGGTTAAGGACATTTCAGGAGTTTCTGGGTTCCCTGGGTGGTGCAAATGGTTAACAAGCTTTGCTGCTAATCAAAAAGCTGAAGTTTCAAGTCCACCCAGAGATGCCTAGGAAGAAACACCTGGCAATCTATTTTTGAAAAATCAGGCATTGAAACCCCTGTGGAGCATAGTTCCATTCTGACACACACGGGGTCATCATGAGTCAGAATCAACTCAACAGCAATTGGTCTGGTTTGGTTTCGATAAGAACATCTCAGGCAAAGTGGATGTATATGAACATTTCAAATCATGAAGAAATCTGTACGTCTGATTACGTACAAATATCATAGTCTAAAACTTCAAAAGAAATCCAGTTATTTTTAAGTTTATTTAATAAATCACTATAATAAAGACATAACTAAAGTCATAGTCATTGCTTTGTGAAGATCCAAATCGAACGAAGTATAACACTGAGATGCGGAAAAAACACAAACTTTGAAACCAGTAGTGAATCATGAAAACATCCTGTCTTCAAAGAGCAAATATTAATTAAGCTATAAAAACTCTCTACATGATTGCATAAAAAAGTTTCATTTTTAATTGTACTTAACAGAAAAGTCTGTAGTAACAAACATAACTACTCTTATTCAACTAATTACATTTTAACACCTAAAAGAAACACATAACTCAGAAGTCAGTTTTTCACACCACCTGATATTTTGATTAGTACAAACTAAGTAACTTAGGTTCAACCTATTTTAATTGGCATTTTTTTTTATTACTTCATTATTGTGACTGTGCTGTATAGGACAACATGTTGCTAACAGGTGTTCACTAAATGTATTTGGAAGGTCTGAAGGAAATTGTAAGGTATGTTTCTCTGTATTTACCAATAAACAGTAAAACATTCCATTTAGTGTGACAATGTCTGCTCTGATTCTCAATATAGAGCAGCAGCAGTGTGAGTGCCTGGAGACCTCAAAGCAACTCACTGGCTGAGAAACCTTGGATAAGTTACTTAACCATTCTGGTCCTCAGTTACTTTTCTGAAAAAAGAAAAGGACACCCTTAGTTAATATGATTTCTCTTAAGTTTAATAATCGTTTAATGTATGTCAAGTACCTGGCATGGTGCTAGGCGCTGGGAATATCTTAACTCTCTTTCTCTGTTGATCATTATTAACTAGTACAGTTGTATTCATTCATTCATCCATGAACATTCATTCATATGTTCAATTCCTGCTTGGCAATGTGCAGGACCATGGGGATGGAAGAAAACTAGGAGCCAGTCCTTGCTGACAGGCGTCTTGAAGTCTACCAAGAGAAAAACACGCAAATATATTTAGGCTGTTCAAAGGTGTTTAGAAAAGACTGTGGTTAATTCTACCAGCAAAGTTGAAGAAATGAAATTGAGATAAAGTTCATAGAAGAGATGATGTAAGGAGAATTTTGGACTTGGAAAAAGGTAAACAAATTTGTGGGCCTGCATATAATTCTGTAAACTTGGAATAAAATGTTTGGGTGTTGGAGACTGTGGGGAAACCTGAAATGGAAGAGAGGTATAGCAGTGAAGTCTTAGAGAATATTTTGGTCAACGGAGAGTAAGTGTAATGTGGTAGACAAAAGGAAAGGTTAAAAAGGTTCAAACAGGACATCATCATGAACAGATGCTTGATAAAAAGAGCCAGTGCTGCTCTTCTTTGTAACTGTTGCAGTGCATAGTCCTAGGGGAGCTAGCTAATCATCCCATAGATTTGGAATTCATCTTGTTGATCATAGATTTAAATAATTTCTAAGACAATGGTCAATGGGAGAAAGGTGTTTTGAGGGACGAAGCTGTTCTTTATTTGTACAAAAGTAAATCCCTTGCCATTGAGTCAATCCTGGCAAAGTAGTCATGTCAAATAATGGTGGGGCTGGCAAGCATTTTCATATATATATATTAGAAAAAGAGGAAACAAGTTACGTGAAAAATTCTCTCTCTTTGTGTTTCTCTCTCTGGAAGAGGCAATAAGCAAGTATACAAGGAAAGATTTTGATGTGTTACACAAGTATAAACCATGTGTTAGATATTATCACACTCTTGAATTGAGTCCAAAAAAGTCTCCAGCTAACTATAATTCGAATATTTGAGTGTTTGATCATGTTTAAATAACAGGAGAAGTGTCAAGTGAAGCTTAAATTATTTTTCTGCCTTGAATTAGTAAAGAAGGATATGGAAATGCAAACTGATCTATTTTCCATTATTTTAATCCACATGTTTTAGACAGGTAAGTAAAAGAAAGAAAATGACAAAATCAACCACATTAAACAAAAAGTTTCTTTTAAATCATCTCAATATCAATTAACACGTTTAGAAATTGTGGCATTGTTCGGCAAATAAAAAACAGAAGAGACTGAAACCCAGAGTTAGGGAGTAGTTTAGAGTATGTTTTGAAGATTACCAATCAAGTTGTTAATTGTAAACACTTTAGATTATTTTTTCAATTGCTTTCCCACTCCAAGAGAACTAATTTCTTAAGTAGAAGACTTACATAAAAAAATTTAAGGGCCATGCAATTTATATCAGGTTACTTATTATGCAGGCTCTAGACATGTAATTCTGTATCTTTGAATATTTGAAAAACACAAAGGCATTACTTCCCTGTTGGAAATCATTAATGTAAATGACTTATTAAAAAAATACAATATATTATTTAGTATTATTTTCAGTAACTTACTTCAAAGCATCACATCAAAAAGCATCAAGAAATTTGAAATCAGAGGGAGGAGAAAAGTGCACTATGCCTGGAATTAAAATATAAAATACATTTTCTCTTCTAATTTTTTTTCCTGGAAAGATCTTCCACCAATCAAACCCCAAGATACTAGAGTCTAAACATTAAAAAGCATTTGAAGATGGTAAACAAGATGATTACAAGAAAATAGTGGATTTATTTTTTAATAGAAACGTACAGGTCAAGGTCAGTGGTCAAACAGAGTTCCTAAGTTGCGTGGAGTTCCTTCAATGTCCATTGCTGGCCTCTCTTGAATATTGTATTAAGGTAGCCAGAAAAATGAACCTCTCTACTATTATCCTACTTGAAAGTTCTGTCCTTGGCTGTATTTTTGTAACTACATACAATAAAATTATTTCTGTCTGTAAGTCTATGACAGCTACCATAAAGAACAGTTCATATCATCCTTCCACCCAAAATAGTCCCTCATGTAGTTAAAACCCCCACCTATCCTTTGTTCCAGGCAACCACTGATCTCTCCTATATATAGTGATGGGCATTTTAATATTTACCATACATATATATATATATCCACTGTACCACCAGAGCCCCATATATGTGTGTGTGTGTGTGTGTGTGTGTATGTATACACACATATATATAACACACACATAAATATTTATTAGAAGCTTTGCTGATATAAGGGAGGCACAGCACATAATTTACAAATAATAATGTATTCTATTACTGTTTATTGTAAATTTCATATTGCCAATTGGTTCTCCCAAAATGTTTTTCTTGATTATTTTTCTGAAATTATGTATCTGAAGCCAAACTATAGTGTGCACTTACTGAATATAGTTTCAACATGTTGGTTGGTAATTAACTATGGTGATAATTTACTTAATATACTCCCAACATGTTGGTTGGTATTTTTCTTTACTTAATAATTAGGTGAAAGTGAAACAACAAAGATATATATTTTCAGTGGCATTTCATATAAATGTACTCATGCAACAAGTGGTTATTTCTGTCTGACGTTTTTCACTTGGCATAATTTTTTAAGGTTCAGTCATGTTGTGCCATGTATAAATACTCTGTTTCTTTTTTTTTTTTTTTAATATTTTATTGTACTTCAGGTGAAGTCTTACAGGACAAACAGTTTCTTATGTAACGGTAGTACACATGCTATTTAAAGACTTTGGTTAACAACCCCACAACATTTTAACCCTCTGAATTCTCAGCTTTTTTTTTTTTTTTTTTGGTGAAAATACACATAGCCAAAGATACACCATTTCAAAACTTTTTATGTACACATTTAAGTGACATTGACTATGCTCTTCCAATTGTGCTGCCATTCACACCCAAGATGAAGGCTTACAGGACAAAATAGCCTCCCATTTAACGGTTACTACAAATGCTGCCCTATAACAATGGTTAACAATCTCACAACATATCAACAGTATCCTTACTCAACTTTGTGTTCCCTATCATCAGCTTCCTACTGCCCCTCTGCCTTCTGGCCCTTGTCACTGGACTCCTGTACCTTGTTAGTCTTATTTGGTTTTACTGGGCTGTCCACTCACAGGCTGAACAGTGAAGCTCGAAGGTAACTTCACCTCTGAGCTGAAAGGGTGTCTGGGGGCCATACTCTTGAGGTTTCTCCAATCTCCTTTAGGCCAGTAAATCTGGTCTCTTTATTTTTTTGTGAGTTAGAATTATGATCTACATCCTTCTCCAGCTCGGTCCAGAACCCTCTGTTGTGAACCTGGTCAGAGCAGTCAGCGGTGGTAGCCGGGCACCATCTAGCTGTACTGGACTCAGTCCGGTGGAGGTCTTGGTAGCTGTGGACAATTAGTCCTTTGGACTAATCTTTTCGTTATATCCTGTTCTCTTCATTCTCCCTTGCTCCCGAAGAGATGAGACCAGTGTAATATCTTAGATGGCCGCTAACAGGCTTTTAAGACCCCAGACACTACTCACCAAGGTAGAATGTAGAGCATTATCTTTATAAGTAGTGGCATGCCAATTGAGCTAGATGTTCCCTGAGACCATGGTCCCCAGAGCCATCCGTCCAGCAACTCAGTCCCTGGGGGAGTTTGGATGTATCCATGGGGCCTGCATGACCTTTCCTTGTGCAGGTTGTGTTAGTTTCCCTTGTATTGTGTACTGTCTCACCTCTCACCCAAGATACCACTTATCTATTGCCTATTTAGTATTTCCCCCCCTCCCCTCCCATCCCTGGTAACCAACAAGCATTGTTACATTTTTCATGTGAATTTTTTCATGGGTTTTTACAATAGAGGTCTCATACAATATTTGTCCTTTTGTGATTGACTTATTTCACTCAGCATAATGTCCTCCAGTTTCATCCATGTTATGAGATGCTTCACAGATTCATTGTTGTTCTTTCTCGTTGCATAGTACTCCATTGTGTGTATGTACCATAGTTTGTTTATCCATTCATCTGCTGATGGGCACCTACGTTGTTTCCATCGTTTTGCTATTGTGAACAATGCTGCCATGAACATAGGTGTGCATATGTCTATTCAAGTGACGACTCTTAATTTCTCTAGGCTATATTCCTAGGAGTGGCATTGCTGGATTGAATGGTATGTCTATTTCTAGCTTTCTGAGGAAACGCCATATCATTTTCCAAAATGGTTCTATCATTTTACATTCCCACCAGCAGTGTATAAGAGTTCCCATCTCCCCGCAGCCCCTCCAACATTTGTTATTTCCAGTATTTTTGATTCGTGCCAGTAATGCTGGGGTGAGATGGTATCTCATTGTGGTTTTAATTTGCATTTCTCTAATGGATAGTGAATGCGAGCATTTCCTCATGTGTCTGTTGGCCATCTGAATGTCTTCTTTGGTGAAGTGTCTGTTCATTTCCTTTGCCCATTTTTTGATACGATTGTTTGTCTTTTTGTTGTAGAGGTGTTGGATTTTCTTGTAGATTGTGGAGATTAGACCTTTGTCTGACTTGTACTGTCCAAAAATTTTTTCCCAGTCTATAGGTTCTCTTTTGACTCTTTTGGTGAAGTCTTTTGAAGAGCATAGGTGTTTGATTTTTAGAAGATCCCAGTTATCTAGTTTATCTGTTGGGTTTTGTGTGTGGATGGTTATGGTTTGTATCCTGTTAATGCCATGTATTAAGGCCTGAAGTGTTGGTCCTATTTTTTCTTCTATGAACTTTATAGTTTGAGGCTTTATATTCAGGTCTTTGATCCATTTTGAAGTAGTTTTTGTATACGGTGTGAGGTATGGGTCCTGTTTCATTTTTCTGCAAATGGATATCCAGTTTTGCCAGCACCATTTGTTGAAAAGACTGTCTTTTCCCCATTTAATGGACTTTGGGCGCTTGTCGAAAATCAGGTTACCATAGGTGGATGGATTTACATCTGGGTTCTCAATTCTGTTCCATTGGTCAATGTCTCTGTTGTTGTACCAGTACCAGGCTGTTTTGACTACTGTAGCTGTATAGTAGGTTCTGAAGTCAGGTAGTGTGAGTCCTCCAACTTTATTCTTCTTCTTCAGTAGTGCTTTACTTATTCGGGGCTTCTTCCCTTCCCATATAAAGTTAATAATTAGTTTTTCCATCTCTTTGAAGAATGTTCTTGGTATTTGGATTGGGATTGCATTGTATTTGTAAATTGCTTTAGGTAGAATTGCCATTTTCACAATGTTGAGTCTGCCTATCCATGAGCATGGTATGTTTTTCCATTTATGTAGATCCCTTTGGGTTTCATGCAGCAGTGTTTTATAGTTTTCTTTGTATAGGTCTTTTACATTCCTGGTCAGATTTATTCCTAAGTATTTTATCTTTTTAGGGGCTATTGAAAATGGTATTGTTTTCCTGATCTCCTTTTCATCGTTCTCTTTACTGGTGTATAGGAATCCAACTGATTTTTGAATGTTTATCTTGTATCCTGCTACTCTGCTGAATCTTTCTGTTAGTTTCAGTAGATTTCTAGTGGAGTCTTTAGGGTTTTCTATGAATAGTATCATATCATCTGCGAACAGGGACAGTTTAACTTCTTCATTACCAATTTGGATGCCCTTTATTTCTTTCTCTTGCCTTATTGCTCTAGCTAGAACTTCCAGCACAATGTTAAATAGGAGTGGTGATAAAGGGCATCCTTGTCTTGTTCCTGTTTTCAAGGGGAATGTTTTCAGCCTCTCTCCATTAAGAATGATGTTGGCTGCTGGTTTTGCATAGATGCCCTTTATTATGTTGAGAAATTTCCCACCTATACCTATTTTATTGAGAGCTTTTATCAGGAATGGGTGTTGGACTTTGTCAAATGCCTTTTCTGCATCAATTGAGATGATCATGTGATTTTTTTCTTTACTTCTATTTATGTGGTGAATTACATTTATGGATTTTCTAATGTTAAACCATCCTTGCATACCTGGTATGAATCCTACTTCGTAGTGGTGTATTATTTTTTTGATATGATACTGAATTCTATTGGCTAGAATTTTGTTGAGAATTTTTGCATCTATATTCATGAGAGATATTGGTCTGTAATTTTCTTTTCTTCTGATGTCTTTGCCTGGGTTTGGTATCAGCATTATGCTGGCTTCAAAGAATGAATTTGAAAGTGTTGCTTCCTCTTCTATGCTCTGAAATAGCTTGAGTAGAACTGGTAGAAGCTCTTCTGTAAATGTTTTGTAGAATTCTCCAGTGAAGCCATCTGGGCCAGGGCTTTTTTTGGTTGGGAGTTTTTTTATTACCTTTTCAATCCCTTCTCCTGTTATGGGTCTGTTCAGATTTTCAATATCACTTTGTTGTAGTTTGGGTTTCTAGAAATTTACCCATTTCCTCTAGGTTTTCAAATTTGTTGGAATATATTTTTTCATAATACTCTGTTATAATCCTTTTTATTTCGGTTGGGTCTGTTGTAATGTCCCCTATTTCATTTCTTATTTGGGTTATTTGTGTCCTCTGCTGTTTTTCTTTTGTCAGTGTGGCCATTGGTTTGTCGATTTTGTTGATTCTTTCAAAGAACCAACTTTTGGTTTTTTTGATTCTTTCTATCGTTTTTCTGTTCTCTATTTCATTGATTTCTGCTCTAATCTTTACTCTTTCCTTTCTTCCAGTGGTTGTAGGCTTTTTTTGCTGTTCTCTTTCTATTTGTTTGAGTTCTGTAGTTAATGTGTTGATTTTGTCCCTTTCTTCTTTTTTGATATGTGCATCTATTGCTATCAGTTTTCCTTTGAGGACTGCCTTTGCTGTGTCCCAAAGGTTTTGGTATGATTTGTTGTCATTCTCACTAGATTCTAGGAAAGTTTTAATTCCATCTCTGATTTATTCTATTACCCATTGATGTCTAAGCAGAGTATTATTCAGTTTCCATGTAGTTGATATTTTTTTCCCTGCTCTTTCTAGTGTTAATTTCTACCTTGATGGCATTGTGGTCAGAGAAGATACTGTGAATTATCTCAACGTTTTGGATCTTGTTGAGGATTGCTCTGTGGCCTAAGATGTGGTCTATTCTGGAGAACGTTCCATGTGCATTGGAAAAGAATGTGTACTTTGCAGTGGTTGGGTGGATTGTTCTATATATGTCTATTAGGTCCAGTTGGCTGATTGTGTCCTTTAGGTCTTCTGTATCTTTGCTGAGTTTCTTCTTAGTTGTTCTGTCCTTTACTGAGAGTGGTGTGTTGAAGTCTCCTACTATTATTGTGGAACTGTCAATTTCTCTTTTCAGTGCTGTTAGAGTTTTTTTTGGTATTTTGGAGCCCTGTCATTGGGTGTGTAGATGTTTATTATGGTTATGTATTCATGATGGATCGTCCCCTTAATCATTATATAGTGTCCTTCTTTGTCTTTTATGGTAGATTTTGTTTTAAAGTCTATTTTATTTGAGATTACAATTGCCACTCCTGCTCTTTTTTTGGTAGTTGTTAGCTTGATATATTTTTTTCCAACCTTTGATTTTTAATAAATTCACATCTTCGTTTCTAAGGTGTGTCTCTTGTAGACAGCATATTGATGGATCCTGTTTTCTTATCCATTCTGCCACTCTCCGTCTCTTTATGGGTGCATTGAGTCTATTTACAGTCAGTGTAATTATTGATAGATGGAAGTTTGTTTCTGTCATTTTGTAGTGCTTTTTTTTGTGGTGCTGAAGTTTTCTTTGTTCTTGTTACTCTCTTGTGCTGAGTTCCTTTTGTTTATATATTTTTCTTTCATTTCTTTTGTTTTTGTAGGTTTTGTTTTTGCTGAGACGTTATGTTTTTCCTCTTTTTTTATGAGTATGTTTGTTAACTTTCTCTGAGGTTACCATGAATTTTACCCTTATCTTTCTAAGTTTGAAGCAGTCTACCATTATTTGGTATTGCCTTGCCTTCCTCTCCATTAGAAGGTTCTATACCTACGCCGTTTATTCCCTCTTTTATTGTTTTGATGTTGTTGTCATTTATTGATTAACTGCTCTGATTCCCTGTTGTATTTCTTATGGTTTTGGTTAGTCCTTGAGAGTTCATTTCCTAGATTGGTATCTGGCACGTACGATCCTGTGCTGTGTATTCTACCTGTGAGCTGAAGTTGTTTCTCCTCATTCGAAGAAGTCCCTTTAATAATTCTTGTAAGTTTGGTTTGACTTTTACATATTCCCTTAATTTCTGTTTAACTGGAAATGACCTAATTTCACCATCAAATTTGAACAAGACTTTTGCAGGATATAGTATTCTTGGGTGGCAATTTTTTTCTTTCAAGATTTTATATATGTCATCCCACTGCCTTCTTGCCTGCATGGTTTCTGCTGAATAATCTGAGGTTAGTCTTAGTATTTCTCCTCTGTATGTGACTTCTTGTTTTTCACGAGCTGCTCTCAGGATTCTTTGTTTGTCTTTAGTTTTGGTGAGTGTGAATATGATATGTCTTGGTGCTTTTCTTTTGGGGTCTCCTCTATATGGGGTTTGGTGAGCTTCTTGGATGACCATCTTTTCATCTTTCATGATATTGGGAAAGTTTTCTGTCAGCAGTTCCTCAATGATCCTCTCTGTGTTTTCTGTTTTCTCCCCCTGTTCTGGGATGCCAATCACCCATAAGTTTTTGCTTTCAATTGTGTCCCACATAACTCTCAGGGTCTCTTCATTTTTCTTTGTTCTTTTTTCTGAGTTTTCCTGAAACAGAGTTGTATCCAAGTGTTTGTCCTCAGTTCCACTGATTCTGTCTTCCACCGTTTCAAATCTACTTCTCAGCCCTTCTATGGCATCATCTATTTCTGAAATCTTGTTGTTTATCTTTTGGATTTCTAATTGTTGTTTTTGTATAATTTCGAGTTGTGAATTTATTTTGGCATTTTGTTCCTGCATCATCTTCCTGAATTATTCCAATTTTTTGTCTGTATTTTCCATAAATTTGTCTATTTTTTCCTCATGTTTGCCAGTTTTTTGCCTCAGTTCTTTGAAAATTCCAAGTATTAGTGATTTGAGTTCCCTATCAGGTACTTCTAGTGCATTTTCTTCCACAGGGGAGTTATCTGGTGTTTTAATTTGGACGCCTATGGGAGCCATCTTGTCTTGTTTTTGTAAATGTTTTGATATTGTTTGCTGTTTTGGGGGGCATTCAGTAGATATTTCTCTCGTTTATTGATTGTAGATTTTTTTTTTTGTCCTTGTGGTACAGCTGGGCAGGTCTAGCTGAAGAGGAGCCACTGGGACAGGTTGTTTGTGGCACTCACCACAGCCAGCAGGACAGTCGGTAGTCAGTACTGGGCAGGTTCCAATAGGGCGTGCCTGCACAGCTTGGTGGTGTGATGTCAAGTGCACGGTGCAGGTAGGCAGGATGCAGCGGGGAGATGGTTATGTGTGAAGTTAAGTGGCTGTTTTGTCTCCCACTGGATGCTCCGCGAGGCTGCTCTCCCGTTCTCCCATTTGGTGGTCTCCGATAGGAGTCCAAGATGGTGGATCCGCATTGTGTTAGCTGGTAGGGGACCTCTGTGTGAATCTCTCCTTGCTCTCCGTTCTCTTTCAGTATTCTCACTCCGTTTGGTGTTTGGTTGAGTTCTTTATCTCTTCATTTGATGTTCTAGGGTTTCAGGATTGTTGATTCTCTGTTTGGCTTAGTTTTTTGGATCTTTGCTGTGGAGGGACGGCGTGGTGCTTCTGCCTAGAGCACCATCTTGCCGGACTCACCACTCTGTTCCTTTTTATAGCTGAATAATATTCCATTGCATGGATATACAATAGTTTTTTTTTTTTTATCCATTCATCAATTGATAGATATTTGGGGTATTTCTATGTTTGTATAATATTATGTATAATGTTTGTGTGTGTTTTTTTTAAACTCCTGTCACTCTGCTTCAATTAGTCACTCTCATCCAACAGAGCAGCAGATAAGCCAATTGTCATAGCCTATCCTTCCAACAGAGGGTAGAACTATGTCTTGCAGCTGGGTAGGGAGAAGGGAACAGCCTTGGATAAAAAGACACAGACTCCCACTCTTCTGACTGAGATTGAGTAGATTTTCTTTAATAAATGCTTCTTAATTAGTTGCATACCCTTTTTGGAAATTTCCAAAGACTACTCATAATTATTTTTGACAATCTTCATCTAGTTTCATCTTTGCTTTTTTGGGGGGCAAGTTTTGCCAAACTTCTCACACAGACACTCCAGAAGTCTCACTCTGCATAAATGCGAGTTGTTGCTGTGATTTTGACATTATAAGCTATACCAAGTTAAATTTGAATTAAATTTACATCAAACATTTACTGAGTCCCTACAGTCTGCCACATTCCAGGCAAGAAGATTAGTGAAGGCGAAGAGGAGGAAAAAGATGAATTAAGTTACATTTTATATCTTTAAGGAGCTCTATATCTAGACAGGAGACCTGACGGCACATTGGTTAGGAGCTCAGCTGCTAAGCAAAAGGTTGGCAGTTCAAATCCACCAGCCACTCCTTGGAAACTCTGTGGGGCAGTTCTACTATGTCTGATAGAGTCACTATGAGTTGGAATCCCCTTGACATCAATGGTTTTTGTTTTTTGTTTTTATATCTAGTTGGAGAAGTGGACAGACAAAAAATATTATGTGAAGCCATAAGTGCTGGAAGAGAGGATGTACTAAGTCTTAAGTATGGCATTTAATATGGAATGATTCATTCTTCTTGAGATGGAAAGTTATGTAAGAATCTCTCAAGTAGAGGGCAGGGCCAAGATGGCGGTGTAGTCAGACGGCTTCCTATATCCCTCTTACAACAAAGACCTGGAAAAACAAGTGATTTGATTGTATATGAATATCTAGGAGCTCTGAACAAGGCAAAGTTGAGGAATGAGACTGAGTGGTAGGAGGAGTGGGAGACAGCTCTGAAGAAGCAAGAAGTGCCAGACCAGACTCAGCTCCAGCTCTTCAGCCCCAACTGGCCCCGAGGTATGCAGTGTAGCAGACATACAACTCCGCGCTCCAGCTCAAGAGGCAGTTTCACATAAGGAGAGATCCGGCAGCAGAGACTGCTTGGACACTCTGAACCAGTGAAAAGCAGCTCCCAAGTGGCTAAACATAAGTACATGCATACGGCCTGGCCTTTCGTGGGGCTTTAAAAAAAAAAAAAAAAAGCCCATTTGGGAAAAACTTCTCTCCTTTTTAACCTCCTCCCTCCCTGCACTGCAGTGGTCTGGCCTTCCAAAGTCTGAGTCCCCTGGGCCAGAAGTAGATCCCAAAAGGAGCCCTGACCCATTCTCCTGGCCTTGGAGAGGGAACAAATAACCTACTGGCTCCTCTAAGCCAGAAACTCAGGGTCAGCACAACTCCTCTGCTAAGCACAGGCATAAGAAGTCCACAGACTCTGAGTGCCTTACACCCCTGTGAGGACCCATCTCAACAGCGTAAGCCCTCACTACCACAGTACAACAGTGTAAACATCTGAGGTCTAACTACAACTGTTTCAGCTGTGAAGTGACAGATTTGTGACCCTCGACATAGCCCTGCCCTTTGAGCAGGCACTTTTACCGATACACACCAGGGGCTTGAGGACTGGTGGCTCCACCTATGCCACCTATTCACCTGCTAAAGTGGTCCAGGAATAAGTGGTGCCCTTGAGTCCTTACAGCCAACGGAGTGGGGTGCTCATAGTCAGGCTGCAAAACTCACCTACCTATTTGCCCTAGGGAAAAGGGACATACTTTCCTTTCAGACTCTCAGGGGCAGCCATCAGACCCCTGCCTGGCTCCATGCATGATCCCCCACTGCAGCCAGATACCTGTGCCTACACCAATCACCCACGCCCCTCTAAGAATGTAGGTGAGAGCTTGCACCACACACTTGGTGACCAACTGCCTGGACACCTGAGCTGAACCCATATAGGAAAATTTAAAGGAATCCTGTGTGCAAGTACTTAGATACAGAACTAACTACCTGTTGACAGGAAGTTAGAGCTTCAAAGGCACCAATAATCAAACTAGCGCACACCAGCAGCCTATTTGGGCATATCAAAACAAAACAAAACAAGAAACTAGGACTCACTAAACAAATATAAAACAAAATTATAATAACTTATTGATGGCTCGGAGACAACAGTCAATATCAAATCACATAAGAAGGCAGTCCATGATGGCTTCAGCAAGCTCCCAAAATAAAGAATCAAAAAATTCTCTGGAGGAAGAGAATTTCTTGGAATTACCAGAGGCACAATACAAAAGATTAATATACAGAACTCTTCTAGAAATTAGAAGGGAAATTCCCAAAATGCAGAAATTGCCAAAGAACACACAAAGTATTAGCAGAAATTAAAAAAGTATTCAAGGACACAATGACAAATTTAATAGGCTGCCAGAGTCCATAGAGAGACAGCAATCAGAAATCCAGAAGATTAACAATAAAATTTCAGAAAAAGACAATGCAATAGAAAGTCATAGGAGCAGAATTGAGGCAATAGAAGTTAGAATTCGTGACATTGAAAATAAAGCACTTGACATGAACTTATTTGAGGAAAAATCAGATAAAAGAATTAAAAAGAATGAAGAAACTAAGAGTCATGTGGGACTCTATCAAGAGAAATAACCTATGAGTGATTGGAGTACCAGAACAGGGGAGGATAACAGAAAATACAGAGAAAATTGTTGAAGATTTGTTGACAGAAAACTTCCCTGATATCATGAACGATGAGAAGATATCTATCCAAAATGCTCATTGAACCCCACATCAGGTAGATCCCAAAACAAAGTCACCAAAACATATGATAATCAAACTTACCAAAACCAAAGATAAAGAGAGAATTTTAAGAGTGGCTAGGGATAAGAGAAAAGTCTTCTACAAAGAAGAGTCAGTTAGAATAAGCTCAGACTACTCAGCAGAGACCATGAAGGAAAGAAAGCAATGAGATGACATATATAAAGCCTTGAAGGAAAGCAACTGCCAGCCAAGAAATATAAATCCAGCAAAACTGTCTCTCAAACATGATGGCAAAATTAGGGCATTTCCAGACAAACAGAAGTTTAGGGAATTTGCAAAAACCAAACCAAAATTACAAAAAATACTAAAGGGAATCCTAGGGTTAGATAATCAATAACAACAGATAACAACGCAAGAATAAAACACAGGACAAAGCAACCACATATTGACTAAATAGGAAAGTCAAAAATACAACAAAGCTAAAACATTGAAAATAAGGAAACAGAGATATCAATATATAAAAATTGACAACATTAAAACAAAAAAGAGGGACTTAAAAAATGCAGACATAGATTTTTCATATGGAAGGGAAGTCAAGATGATATAAAGAAATAAAAGACTGGTATAAACTTAGAAAAATAGGGGTAAGTATTAAGGTAACCAGAAAGGAATCTAACAATCCTACAAATCAAAACAAAAAAGTAGAAAAACATAAAGACCCAACAAACACAAAATCTACAACAATGAAAAAGATAAAAACAAATACATAAAGAAAAACAACTCAGCATTAAAAAATTAAGCAGAACAAAGAAACTGTGAACAACACACAAAAAGAGATATCAGGATGACAGAACTAAACTCATACCTATCAATAATTATGGCTAAATGTAAACAGAGTTAATGCACCAATAAAGAGAAAGAGATTGGCAGATTGGATAAAAAAGCGTGATCCGTCTGTATGCTGCCTACAGGAGACACACCTTAGACTTAAAGATACAAATAGGCTAAAACTCAAAAGATGGAAAAAATATATCAAGCAAACAACACTCAAAAAACAGCAGGAGTGGCAATATTAATCTCTGACAAAATAAACTTTAAAGTAAAATCCACCACAAAGGATAAGGAAGGGCACTATATAATGATTAAAGGGTTAATACACCAGGAGGACATAACTACAATAACTATAACTACAATTTAAGCACCAAACCACAGGGCTCCAAAATACATAAAACAAACTCTAACAACACTGAAAAGAGTTATAGAGAGCTCCACAATAGTGGTAGGAGACTTCAACACACCATTTTCAGTGAAGGGCACAACATCCAGAAAGAAGCTCAACAAAGACAAGGAAGAGCTAAATGCTACAATCAACCAACTTAATCTCATAGACATATACCAAACGCTGCACCCAATAGCAGACAAGTATAATTTCTTTTCCAATGCACATGGAACATTCTCCAGAATAGACCACATATTAGGCCATAAAGCAAGCCTTAACAAAATCCAAAACATCAAAATATTACAAAGCATCTTTTCTTACCATAAAGTCATAAAAGTGGAAATCAAAAACACAAAAAGCAAGGAAAAAAAATCAAACACATGGAAACTGAACAACACCTTGCTCAAAAACTACTGGGTTATAGAAGAAATTAAGGATAGAATAAAGAAATTCATAGAATAAAATTAGAATGAAAACACACCTTACCAGAACCTTTGGAATGCAGCAAGAGTAGAGCTCAGAGGTCAGTTTATAGCAATAAATGCACACATCCAAAAAGAAGAAAGGGTCATAATCAAAACCCTATAACTGGAACAAGTAGAAAGAGAGCAGCAAAGGAAATCCTCAGTCACCAAAACAAAGGAAATAATAAGAATTAGAGCAGAATTAAATGAAATAGAGAATAGAAAAACAATGGAAAGAGTTAACAAGTCCAAAAGCTAGTTCTTTGAAAAGATCAACAAAATTGAAAAACCATTGGCCAAACTGAAACAATAAAAACAGGAGATGAAGCAGATAACCCGATAAGAAATGAGATGGGTGATATCACAGCAGATCCAACAGAAATTAACAGAATCCTAACAGATTACTATGAAAAAATTGTATTCTAAGAAATTTGAAAACCTAGAGGAAATGGACAAATTTCTAGAAACTCACTACCCACCTGAATTAACACAAACAAAGATGAACAACTAAATAAACTCATAACAAAAGAACAGATTGAAAAGGTTCTTAAAAAACTCCTAACAACAAGAAGCCCTGGCCTGGATGGCTTCACTGGAGAATTCCAACAGACTTTCAGAGAAGAGATAACACCACTTCTTCTAAAGGTATTTCGGAGCATTGAAAATGATGGAATACTCCCAAACTCATTCCATGAATCAGCATAACCCTGATACCAAAACCATGTAGACACCACAAAAAAAAAAAAAATTACAGAACAATGTCCCTCATGAACATTGATGCAAAAATCCTCAACAAAATTCTAGCCAATAGAATTCAGCAACATATCAAAAAAATAATTCACCATGACCAAGTGGGATTTATATAAGGTATGCAAGGATGGTTCAACATTAGGAAAACAATCAATGTAATCCATCACATAAATAAAATAAAAGACAAGAACCACATGGTCTTATCAATCAATGCAGAAAAGGTATTCAATAAAGAACAACACCCATTCTTGATAAAAACTCTTCACAAAATAAGAATAGAAGGGAAATTTCTCAGTGTAATTAAGGGCATTTCTACAAAGCCAACAGCCAACATCATCCTAAATGGAGACACTTTGAAAGCATTCCCCTTGAGAATAGAAACCAGACAAGGATGCCCTCTATCACCACTGTTATTCAACATTGTGCTGGATGGCCTAGCCAGAGCAATTAGGCTAGAAAAAGAAATAAAGGGCATCCAAATTGGTAGCGAAGAAGTCAAAGTATTTCTATCTGCAGATGATATGATCTTATACACAGAAAACCCCACAGAATCCACTAGGAAACTACTGGCACTAATAGAAGATTTCAGCGAAGTTTCAGGATACAAGATAAATATACAAAACTCAGTTGGATTCCTTTACACCAACAAAGAGAACCTTGAAGAGGAAGTTACCAAATCAATACCATTTACAATAGTCCCCAAGAAGGTAAAATACTTAGGAATAAATCTAACCAGAGATGTAAAATTTCTATACAGAGAAAACTACAAGACACTACTGCAAGAAACTAAAAGAGAACTACAAAAGTGGAAAAATATACCTTGCTCATGGATAGTTAGACTCAACATTGTGAAAATGTCAGTTCTACCCAAAGCAATCTACAGATACAATGCAATCCTGATCCAAATTCCAGCAGCATTTTTTTTAATAAGATGGAGAAAAAAAATCACCAACTTCATATGGAAAGGGAAGAGGCCTAAAATAAATAAAGCATTATCAGGAAGAAGAACAAAGTGGGAGGCCTTACACTACCTGATTATAGAACCTATTATACTGCCATGGTAGTCAAAACAGCCTGGTATTGGTACAACAACAGATACATAGACCAATGTAACAGAGTTGAGAATCCAGATCTAAGCTCATCTACCTATTAGCAGCTGATATTTGACAAAGGCCCAAAGTCCATTAATTGGGGGAAAAGACAGTCTCTTTAACAAATGGTGCTGGCATAACTGGATATCCATCTGCAAAAAACTGAAACAAGACCCATACTTAACACCATGTACAAAAACTAACTCAAAATGGATCAAAGACTTAAATATAAAATCGAAAACGATAAAGATCACGGAAGAAAAAATGGGGACAACGCTAGGAGCCTTAATACATGGCATAAACACAATACGAACCGTAAGTAACAATGCACAAGCACCAGAAGAGAGACTAGATAACTGGGAGCTCCTAAAAATCAAACACTTATGCTCAGCAAAAGACTTCACCAAAAGAGTCAAAAGACAACCTACAGACTGGGGAAAAAAATTTGGCTATGACAAATCCGATCAATGTCTAATCTCTAAAATCTACAAGATACTGCAAAACCTCAACAACAAAAAGACAAATAACCCAATTAAAAAATGGGCAAAGGATATGAACAGGCACTTCACCAAAGAAGATATCAGGAGGCTAACAGACACATGAAGAAATGCTCACAATCATTAGCCATTAGAGAAAGGCAGATCAAAACTATAACAAGGCTAGCATTAATCCAAAAAAAAAAAAACCACACAAAATAACAAATGCTGGAGAGGTTGTGGAGAGACTGGAACACTTATACACTGTTGGTGGGAATGTAAAATGGTACAACCACTTTGGAAATCGATTTGGAGCTTCCTTTAAAAGCTAGAAATAGAAGTACCATGCAATCCAGCTATCCTGCTCCGTGGAATATATCCTAGAGAAATAAAAGCCGTCACACTAACAGATATATGCACACCCATGTTCACTGTAGCACTGTTCACAATAGCAAAAAGGTGGAAACAACCTAGGTGCCCATTAACGGATGAATGGATAAACAAATTATGGTATATCCACACAATGGAATATTATGCAACTATAAAGAACAACAATAAAGCTGTGAAACATCGTATAACACTGTGGAAGCTGGAACTTATTATGCTGATTGAATTTAGTCAGTCACAGAAGGACAAATACTGCATAAGACCACTATTATAAGAATTCAAGAAAAGTTTTAAACACAGAAGAAAACATTCTTTGATGGTTACAAGGGTGGGGAGGGTGGGTGTGGGTTACTTACTAACTAGATAGTAGATAAGAATTATCCTGGGTGGAGGGAAGGACAGCACACCCTACAGGGAAAGTCAGCACAACTGGACTAAACCAAAGCTAAGAAGTTTCCTGAATACAATCAAACACTTTGAGAGGCAGAGTAGCAGGGGTACGGGTCTGGGAACCATGCTTTCAGGGGACATCTAGATCAATTGGTATAACAAAGCTTATTCAGAAATTGTTCTGCATCCTACCTTGGTATGTGGCATCTGGGGTCTTAAAAGCTTGCAAGCAGACATCTAAGATGCATCAATTGGTCCCAACCACCTGGATTAAAGGAGATTGAAGAACACCAAAGACACAAGGAAAGTAGTAGCCCAAGACACAGAAAGGGCCACTTAAACCAGAGACTTCATCAGCCTGAGACCAGAATAACTAGATGATGCCCAGCTACCACCAATGACCACCCTGACGGGGAACACAACAGAGAGTCCCTGATGGAACAGGAGAAAGGTGGGGTGCAGAACTCAAATTCTAGTAAGAAGACCAGACTTAATGGTCTGACTGAGACTTGAGGTACCCCAGAAAGCATGGCTTCTGGATTCTTTATCAGCCCAGAAGTATAACAATTTCCAAGGCCAACTCTTCCAACAAGGATTGGACTGGCCTGTGGGACATATAGTGATACTTGTGAAGTGTGCCTCTTAGTCAAGCAGATACAAGATACCAAAGGGGCAGCTTCTGTCCAGAGGTGAGACGGGAAGGCAGAGAGGGTTAGGAGCTGGTTAAATGGGGTGAGCAATTACGGTTACATAACAATGTATGTATAAAATTTTGTATGGGAGACTAACTTGAAATGTAAATTTAAACTACAACAATAAAAAAAAAATTTTTTAAATCTCTCAAGTAAATGTTAACAAGAGCTAAAGAAAGAAGTGGTATAGCATATGAGGGAACAGCATACATAGGGTCAAGGAAGATTAAAATTACATATTATTCAACAATGAGATATAACTACACACCTATTGGAATGGCTAAAATTCAAAACACTGACAACACAAAAAGCCACATGAATATGGAGCAACAGGAACTCTCACTCATTGCTGGTGTGAATGGAAAATGATACAGCTAATTTGGAAGACACTCTGGTAGTTTCTTACAAAGCTAAACTCAAATTTACCATACAATTCAGCAATTGCACTCCTAGGTATTTACCCAAATGAGATAGAAACCTTATGTCCACATAAAAACCTGCGCACAAATGTGTATCGTAGCTTTAGTTATAATTGCCAAAAATTGGAAGCAACCAAGATGTCCTTCAATAGGTGACTGGATTAACTGTGGTATAGCCATACACTAGACTTGGTTATTCAACAATAAAAAGAATGAGTTACCAAATCACAAAAGGACATGGAGAAAACTGAAATTGTTATTGCTAAGTGAAATAAGTCAGTCTGAAATAGTTTTATATACTGTATGATATGACTAAACTATAGAGAGAGTGAAAAGATCAGTGGTTGCCAGGGTTTCAGACACTGGGGGATGAATCTGTGCAACACAGCGCATTTTTAGGGCAGTGAAATTATTCTATATGACAGCGTAATGATGGACACATGAAATTATGCATTTTCCAAAATGCATAGTACTATACAACACAAAGAGTGAACTCTAATGTAAATTATGGACCTTAGTTAACAATAACATATAATTATTGGTTCATCAATTATAACAAATGTACTACAAGAATACAAGATTTTAATAATAGGAGAAAAGGTATACAGGCGGTGAAGGGTATATGGGAACTCTATGTACTTTATGCATAATTTTTCAATAACCCTAAAACTGCTCTAAAAAAAATCTATAAAATGTTTTGTTTTTTAATTACATATCACTGAAGGAAACCAAGAGTAGTCCTATGTGACTGAAATGTTATGAGTTTGAGTGCAGGGTGAAAGTAAGGCTTGAACATATGCTGGAGTCATATATAAAGGACACTTCAATGCTATACTATGGATTTTGGGTTTTCATTGTTAATTATGGAGGTTACCTGATAATGTTTGTCTTTAGAGAAATAACTGCCAGGTGTGTGGTTAGTAGATGAAAGATGAATGATAACAGTTTATTATGTAGGAATTGTGCCTAAAATTATAGATCAAATTTGTATATCATATGTCATTGAAGCAATTGACCAGTGGCTACATCAAAGCTGAGGGGATTTAGTATCCTCAACCTTCCTCAACCTCAAAACCCTCCAAATATATATATATATACATATACATATACATATATATATTCAACTAAAATCTGTTGTTACTGCAAATGAATATGAAAATTTGTCCCCTTAGTATTTTATACAGATTGCATAACAAGATTTCCCCCAGTGCCCCTGTCTCTTAGAATTCTGGACTAACAACTGTAGACTGTAGATAACCCAACTTAGATCAGGACTGGGTGTGAAAAAGATCATCTTTAACATCCTTTAAGGTGTTGCTTATCCTGTTTCCATAGTGTGTGTAGTGTGCATTCTTGCCCCCATACTTTAACAAACATTGCAGGGCCTCATTCTCTCATGGACTGACATGCCCACTTGAAAGACAGTTATGCTTCTGCTTCCAGCATTTCCAGTTCCTAGGAACAGCTCCATTTCACCACATGAGAAAAATCTGCTTGAGATGAGAAAAATAGGACTAAATATTTACACAATGCCTTAGTGCCAGTAATATAATCACTTGGACTGGGCTACCTGAAGTAGAAATAAAAACAATCTAGAATGCATAGACTGTTCCAGTTTCCAGTTTAGCTAGTTTCATTATCTATAAAGCAGGGTGTCTTAGGCTGGGTTCTCTAGAGAAGCAAAGCCAATAAAGCATATAAATATATATATATATATATATAGAGAGAGAGAGAGATTTATATCAAGGGAACAGCTCACACGACTGTAGAGGCTGGGAAGTCCAAAGTTCGTGGATCAGGATAGAGGCTTCTTCTGATGCACGTAGCTGCAGGAGCTGGCGAATCCAAGATCAGCAGGTAAGAGAGCAGGACTCTTGCATACAAGCTGTGAAGACTGACAAATCTCAAGACTGGCAGGAAGCTGCTAACTTAAGTCCCAAGAACTGGAAGTCAAATGAACAAGAGGCAGCTGCAGGATCCAGAACAAGCCAAAAACCCTGGCAAGGCAAGCAGGAAGAAGTAGGCAGCGGACAGCCAAGAAATGAAGGCTAAGCGGGCAGTGAGCCTCTACAGGCCCTGCCTCCCTGGTACCAGTCAGCAGATTCCATAACGGGGGTGATCACATATCAAATTCCAACAGGAAAGTGATCGCTACATTATACAACTGCCAAAACACTAAGAGTCATGGCCCAGCCAAGTTGACACACTCTTAACCATCACACAGGGTAAATACTATTTCATAGGGAATTTGTAAAGATTTAAGAAAATAATGTACATTGATCTGTAGTAATCTGTTAATGTTAATACAGCTGTTAGTTATTGTGCTAATATTATCTTTAAAGGAAAGTGCAGTAGTGTCTTATAGATGGAGATATGGCTGTTTGATCTAGAAGATTCTGGGTTCTAATCTTGCCTCTATCATTCTCCAGTTTTATAGCCTTGGGCAGCCTCTCAGACCGAGACTATGAAAATAAGTGATTAGACTAGAAGATTTCTATAACCCTATTAGTCTCTAAAATGTGGGATTGTATGAACTAGAAAAGCAGAGTAACAATACAGAGCTAAATCATAAAGAAAGAGAGAATCTCTGGAATGTTTTCTATTGTCACATGTTATCATACAGTAAATTTTTCATTAAGATTGTTAACTAATAAATTACAACTAACAAAGAAGGATTAAGAAGGTATGCAAAGCTCTTTAAAGAGCAACTTGACGTCTGTGCCTGCTAGACTAGATCTAAGTATCTTACTAAAATGCACTAACATACCTAGAGAAAGAAATATGTTATGTTTAACAAGGATGGTTCTTCTTAGAAGTATAAAAACAAAAACAAAAACTCATTGCCATCAAGTCAATTCCAACTCACAGTGACCTTATAGGACAGACTAGAACCATGCCTGGTGGATTTGATCTGCCGGCCTTTTGGTTAGCAGCCAAAGTCTTAATCACTAGGCCACCAGAGTTTCCTTCTTAGAAGCATAGAAGGAAAGAAATACCCAGGGGAAAGTAAGCACTGGTTCAAACAGCGCTTATGTGGATATATTTATTCATTCAACTGATATTTTTTAAGTATCTACTATTTTTTAGGAAATGAGGCATAGCTCCTGTCCTTCAGGCATTTAATATTTATCTGGAGATGTGTTAAGTATGTAAAAGGGACTAGTAGGAGCTACAGGTGCCCAAAGCCAAGGAAGGACATCCAGGAATTTTAGGTGAGTTCTCAGAGAAATATACTTCCAGACTACTGAGGCCCAAGACCAGAGAGTCAAGGGTGACTCTCAGGAGCCCACTCAGAAAACAAGATACAATATATTGGTGTCATGACAAAGATAGTGAACTAAGTAAGTTATGTGAGATAACCAAGAAAATGTCTAGTGGGCCATTTGTTATAGGTATCTCAAGAGAGAAAACTGGGAGTTACCAGTATGTATGTGATAATCAAAGCATGGTCAATCAGTAGAGAATCAAAGCCATGGTTAATCAGTATAGTAAGCAGAGGAACGTACTTGGGAAATAATATCAAGGAAGACAGAGTCCTTCAAAAACAAGCAGAGGAAGTAAAGACCACAAAAGAAAACTGAGAAGTACTCAGAGAGAAAGGGGAAAAACAAGTAAGTATGGAATCAAAGATATAAAAAGAACAGTGCTTTAAGAAAGTCTCAGTCAGAATTATTTTATAGAATAGACAAGATACATAATATCTGAAAGATATCCTTTAGCAGAGTGGAATGAATCAGTTTATTTTAGCTTGTTGTCACTAAAACAAGAACCATCAATTACCACTTTGATCTGATTCCATAAACAATGGACAACTTTTTTTATAACAATTAGGCTTCCCATATGCCACCTGTCTGATGAGAGACAGCACTACTCATAGGATTAGTATTGTCCAATAACATGAGCAGATTTACTTCTCATATTTAACAAACTGCTTTTCCAAACACGGATTGGTCTTTGAATAGCTTGTTTAAAAGTGCTACCTTGATAACTTAACTCTGTGATCCCTTCTGCAGTTATACTTCTTAGAGTCAACTAAAAATAAATTACATTCTTGCATTATAAATCAGTTTAGTAAGTTTTATTAGAACACTCTCAACATGTGGGCAAATAAGTTTATGAGACAAATAAGACTAAAAGCAAAATGTCAAACAATGGGGAATTAACCAGGGTAATTTCATTTTGTGAGGCTTCTTGGGTGACAGTTAAATTGCATTCCATATACAATTCTTCTCAGCACTGATATGTAGACAGCAACACCTTTTATTTTTTTCCCTTAGAATTTCAACACTATTCATAGCTCTGAGACTCCAGTTTAGTACAGCATCTCATACAATCTACTTGAATAAGTCTCCCGATATCAGCTCTGTCTAGTTATTTAACTGTCACATACAGAAATAAATAAAATAAAAATATGTTCTTTAATATGTCCCTTTACCGCCTTAAATATACATTGATACTAATCCTCAAACACAAAGAAATTAAAATTTTTCATAAAGATCCTTGTTGAAACGATTCAGTCTTATTATCTTAAAGGTAATGGGTAAAGATAGTTTAAAATGGGTAAAATAAAAAAATGGGTTTGGAGAATATATTAAACCCTTTCTAAGAGATAATAAACAAAATTTAATCCAAAATATTATTTAATTATATTATTCTGATCTTTCGAAAATCTCAAAATAATGTTTATCAGTACGTCTCTTAATTTATTTAAAATGCTTAGCACTGTGAGTTGCAGCATTGATTACTCTTTATTTAGAAAAGATGCTTTCCAGTAATGCTTGCATTTCTAAATCTTAATTGTTTTACTGTGAGATAGAGTATATACAAAAGACTCATAAACCAGATTTTTAATTAGAGGCCTAATTTGGGCATATGGAGCTCTGGTGGCACAGCAGTTAAGAGTTCAGCTGCTAACCAAAAGGTTGTCAGTTCGAATCCACCAGTCGCTCCTTGGAAACCCTTTGGGGCAGTCCTACTCTGTCCTATAGGGTTCCTATGAGGAAGAACTGACTCAATGGCAATGAGTTTGGTTTGGTTTTTTTGAATTAGGAATTATTTTTAGACATAAATTAGCTTGTCATTTTCTTTTGGATGCAGAAATATTAATAATAAAAAGCCCAAGTTTCATGGGGCATAAACTCTTTTCTGGAATTAAAATTGTATTGACACTTTCTGAGAATCAGACTTATCAGTTAAAAATAATTTATGTTTCATAATCGAGATTTTTTTTCCAGGGCTTAAATCCAAATAGTATTATTAGTTTATTAGGAAACATAATATCTTTTCTATTAAAAATCGATCCTTTTTATAGTACGTTCAATTATAAGACACATATGTTTATAAGAGAGTTAATAATAAAGAGATCTGATTGTGAATTTCTCTATTTAAGATTTGCAGACAGCATCCTGGTTTACCTCATAAATTTATATCTTTGATTTTTGCACATAAAGACTTATATACTTCATTTCAAGATAAATGTATTATAGATGTTGTTGTCGTTAGGTGCCATCAAGTCAGTTCTGACTCATAGCAACCATATGTACAACAGAACAAAACACTCCCTATTCCTGTGTGATCCTCACAATCCTTGTTACGCTTGAGCCCATTGTTGCAGCCACTGTGTCAATCCATCTCATTGAGGGTTTTCCTCTTTTTCGCTGACCCTCTACTTTACCAAGCATGATGTGCTTCTCCAGGGACCGATCCCTCCTGATAACATGTCCAAAATATGTAAGACATAGTCTTGCCATCCTTGCTTCTAAGGAGCATTCTGGTTGTACTTCTTCCAAGACACATTTGTTCATTCTTTTGGCAGTCCATGGTATAGTCAACATTCTTCACCAACACTGCAATTCACATTATAGGTAGTATGCTTCAATTATTTCCAACGTTGATTTCATTCCTTTAAAACAATCTTGCCTCTTTCCTCGAAGCATAATCAAAATTTATCAGTGGTTTATCATATGTTTTGACCTGTCATTAAAAGAACAAAATAGATGCTGATTATAAAAAAACAAAATTTTGGACAGAAGATGACCAGAAAGCACATCCATGATGCCCCAAACCTCCCATACCCCTTTCAATTTTCTCTACAAAGCAGAGCAACAGCTGATGCAGGCAGTAATGAGCCTAGGGAGTACAAGTGAAGTAGAGGGTCAGTGGAGCTCAATTCTCCTCCCCTAAAGCACGGTCTGTACTTAATGACTTACTTTTAGTAAGAGAGTGTGGCAGAAGTGATGGTGTGTCTGTTTCAATATTAGATTATAAAAAGGCTGTGGCTTCTATCTTGGGTATTCTCTCATCGCTTGCTCTGAGGTGAGAGGTGAACCAGTTTCCATACTGTAAATATCCCTATAGAAGGGTCAACCTGGTGAGGAAATTAAGCCAAGAGTTATTGAGGAACTGAGGCCTGCCAATAACTACATGAGTGAGCTTGGAAATGGATTTTCCACCCCAAATCAATCCTTGTGGTGAACACAGCCACAGCTGACAGCTTGACCAAGCCAAAACCTTCCAGCTAAGCTGTTCCTGGATTCCTAACCATCAGAAACTGTGTGAGATAATAAATGTTTTGTTTCTTAGGCCGCTAAATTGTGGGGTACTTTGTTGCACTTCAGTGGAAAACTAATGCAGAGTTTGTCAGGATCCCTAGAAGAGAAAACTGACACTGAGATTCTGACACTAGTAAAACCAAATAGGATGAGGATTCATTGAGGATTCGTTGACACTGTTGAGAATTTGGTAGAGATCTAGGAATCTTCTCATAAAAGAGGCAACAACCAGAAATATGTCTCACTGGACAGATTCTTCCAGGATCTACAGGACTGTAGGGGTCCAGAAATGAGTCAAGTTGCTCCCTCTATCTAAGGCTGCAAAAATGATAATGCAAAAAAGCCTCCTCCCAATGTTCCAACGGAAAATTAGCAGATAGGGCTTTACTCCTTCATGGAGCTGAGACTGCTGACTCAAATATTATGTTTCAAAAGTTAACAGAGGAGGAAGATGAAAATAAAATTACACATACTCCTCACTCATCGACTACCTTGTTATCTGACATTTCACATTTATGACAATAGTAAAAAATCCACTATCTATTTTATGCATTAATGACGTATATCTGGCAGTAATGAATGCTAAGGTGCAAGGTGAGAGTAACGCTGGCTGTGATGGTTAAGGTTATGTGTCAACTTGGCTGGGCCATGATTCTCAGTGATTTGACTGTTATATAGTGATGTAATTTGCCAGTTATGTAATGATGTAATTTGCCAGTTATATAATGATGCAGTCTTCCTCCATTTTTCTGATCTGATTTGGTCATCCTCTATTTTTGCATAATGTTGATTTTCATATAATGACCTGACCTTTGGAACATAACCATGTTAATAAGTGAAGAGTGGGTGTACACTAAAAGGAACTTACTAACACATTGTACTATCATCTAGAAGAACTTCTAGAATATGTGGTTCTCTGATTTACAATGGCTGGTAGATATACACGTTAACTTTAAAATAATAAAAGAGTATTTAAATATGTTCAAGTACACCCTAAAAGGACTTCATAGAAATTAAAAATAATAGTCTGTTTTTATTTAAGAATCTGTATTAACTTCTGTTTGCTTATTCAGGATGTAAAGAAATGGGAAGAGTTTCATTTTTACCTAAGCATCAACAACAGCAAAAACGATCGAGACTAACTTAAAATTTATGAGCTTTTATTCACTGGTGAACTGAGATTTCAGAGCAAACAAATGGTTGAAAATCTAGGGAAAGGCAAGTGCATGTAAGGAGAGAGGAGGAACTCTCTAAGAGGTGATTTACTCAACTGGACACTGGAAAGAAGAGTTCACCTAGAATAGTTGACAAATAGTAAAGTCTGCATGCATTTTAGTGGGCAGTGTGAGGACATGGAGCTGTAGAAATTGGGACAGTCTGCATACTCTTGGAGAATTTTTTTCCACAAACTTCATGAGGAGTTCACAGAAAGGAGTGTAGAGAACTTAAGTAAGTGTTTGTGGTAGATTTGGGGAAGGACAACATCAGGAGTGTGCAAGGGGCATAGAACATGACCCATATTCATTTCCCCTATCAATCCTATGAATCAGAAGCCTTAATATGTAGAAACAAGGGAAGAATAGAACAAAAAAAAATAGTGTTATCGTTAGGGTACTGGTGAAAACTCATTACAGCTGGAAGAAGGTAATGGGATAAAAAGCTAACCAGGAGAAATATGAATAGATTCTGGGCTAAAAACTACAGCTATAAGAGGAGCAATTGATCTAATAAGGTCACATTCCTAAGACCTAGGGACATGGTGCCTAAGACCAGGTCTAAACAGAACAACAAGGAACATCTCCTCCGTCAACCCCTACTGCCAGCTTAACAATATTTGAGTCGTAAGTAATAGCAGAATACTATTAGTAAAGGGACAAGAGAAAACAAAGAGTTTTCTAAGGCAAAGTGCAAATGAAACACTTTAAGCTGAAAGGTGAAAAGACATTGCTCTAGCAAAGCAACCTCCATCCAAAACACAAGGCCTTGCTACAGGAATTTGAAGCTTCATTGTACTAAGGTTAAGCATTATAACAAGAAACTTCAAATCCAGGCCAATTCTTAAACAGATAGACTCAGAAACTCACACTAGTAGGAGAAAAGTCACATCCATTTTCAAGCATTTAAAAAAAAAAATTACCTCTGTCTACAGTACCCTACAAAAGATGCCCAGCTTTCTACAACAACAACAAAAAATCACATGGCATTCAAAAAGCCAAGAAACAAACACACTCCTTGAGACAAAGCAATAATAGGAATCAAACTATAGGAACAATCTGACAGGTAATTTAAATTAACTGTGGCTAATTTTTTTTCCATGTCCTGTAATCATGATGTCATCAATGTACTGGACCAGAAGAAGTAAAATGACTTGATAATATGGGGGATTAACCCATGTTTCAGGGCTTCAAAGTTTTATATTGCCTAGAGCTACTGTATTTTTATGCAAATAACACTAATCTTCTACATTTGTTTGCTCCCCCTTTCCCTCCCTCCATGAGGTACTTTTGTAAGCAAGCTATGCTGATTTTTTACAGCAACATGTAAAAAGAAAAAAATGGCATAGTGCCATTTACAAATACACCTCGCAGGGAGAGATATTGGTGGGCAAACTTAAAAGGCATGCGTTATTTGTGTAAAAATACGATAACGCAGCCCCTATTATGTAAATGTGAATGGATTCTGAACAGCTAAAATTATCAAATGTTCACTATTCTGTGTAATAATATACTTGTTTTTTAAAATGAAAAAGGAATGAAATGACTAGAACTGAAGTAGTTGGAACATTTTCTCATCTTTTTTGGTTGTTGTTGTTATATAAGCAAAATTGAGATTTTTAAGTTAGAAAATCCTATTAGGAATAGCAAGATGCTGGTAACCTGAAATGTTTGAGGGATTAAAACTATTAAAGAAAAGATTTAAAGGTTTCATGGACTGATAAAAATCAATCACTCACAAAAATATTTAACCCATATTACCTAACCCCTCACAGTAGCAAAACAACAAAAATTATTTCTAATCTATCTAAATAAGATAAATAAAAATTACACACATATATAATATATATAATATTTATTTATTTACTTATTAGTCATTGCTCTTGACACACACACACACACACACACACACACACACACATACATATACATATATATATATATGAAAGACCTAAGATGCCATTCTGTGGGACCAGTTACAGAATTCTTTGGATAAGAGGCCTTCAAATAAATCCTCTTTTCTGCCTATATAAAGTATAAATTAGAAGTCTAATAGTATGTACATATAAAAAAGAAGATACCAAGGCTTAGAGATATAGGGATCAGGAAAACCTTCTAAAATATAAACATAATATTAACAAAAATTAAATTTATTTTATTAGGATACCATGTTCTTTACACCCTCAGTAAAAGAACTATAAATCATGTTAGGTTTTTGTTCCCCTAAGGGTATCAACTAATATTACATATGTTTATCCTCTCTGTCTCATAATCGGTTTATAGGTAAAATTATATAACTCATTTCATATTCATCTTGATATAATTCTGCATATTCTATTTAAAATTATATCTTGAATCATATTTCTGAAGATTGTCACTTTGTGGCTGCAATTTTTCCTCAACAAATAAAGCGTTTACTCCAACTAGCCAAGTTAACATTGTATGCAATTTTATGCAAATAAGAAAGTCTATGTCATAACCATTTGAAAAGTTATCTCCAAATATAAATGTGTTGTAAATGACCCCTATTAAGCTAAGGATACTACATCATAGTTCAATTGTTGTGGACATTCTCAACTTATTTATTTTTCTTTATAAGACTCTGGGCATAGGCTTTGAATATTGTATGCAATTTCAGACCAAAGCAGCTTTATACGAAGGATGAATTCATATGAGAAGGCCTTATAATGACTGCTTCAAATCACTGTGAGCCCTGTAAATGAGAAGCCCTACTTTCTTTGTTGTCTCTTGAGAACTCATTAAGATAGCAAGCATGCTTTTGAGAAGAACCCAAATCATATGCAGAACACACTGGCCCTTGAATCAAGAAGATCCACTGCAGAGGAAAATAGCATAGCTTTTTAGTTAGGAAATGGCATTAGAGATACATTTTAACACAGTGATTCTTTCCACTAGGACTAAAAACTTTCAGTGCTGGATTTGGGTCTAAGTTAATTGATCCCCTATGTTGGTCTTTAATGATTTGTACCTCATTATAACCCAGCACACAGAATGTGAGGCTATGAAGAGATTATTGATGCATATTGAAGCAAAAAGACAATAGAATCAGATTTTTTTCTGAATCCAAGTACTATGAATAGGGCAAAGCAAACACTATCTAGGCATCCATTGAAATTTATTTTCCTGAAAACTGAAAAAAGAATATATCATGAATGTAAGAGTTTCAAATACATTTAAATTTTACATACAATATCAAAATATCAAAGTGGGTCAGATAGAAATATCTTACAATATTAAAGTTCAAATAGGCGTTTTCTATGTTTTCATTACTCAAACAATTCATTAAGCAATCAATAAACAAGTTAATTTAGATTAGTGGAAAGAGCTTTGGGGTTGAATTCAGAACCTGGACCCAAGGCACAGATCTGCAGGTTAATAACATTAAGGTCTTCTCTGAGAAGATTAATAATAATAATGACCCTACAGTGCTATTACGCAAGGCATATGAGATAATGCAAGAAATCTTAGTAGTTCTTACTGATAATATCCCACAAACTGTGCTCTACAAAACTGATGAACAGTAAGATAATGCAAGCTAAAGTACTTAGCAAATTACATTGTTGTTTTTGTTAGGTGCCATCGAGTTGATTCCAACTCATAGCGACCCCATGAACAATAAAATTAAACACTGTCAGTCCTGCGCCATCATCACAATTGTTGTAATGCTGAGCTCATTGCTACAGCCACTGTGTCACTCCATCCCTTTGAGGGTCTTCCTCTTTTTCACTGACCCCATATTTTACCACTCACATGCGTCTGTCAGTTTGTTGTATTGTGAGGGTTTGAGTGTTAATGTGATGCTGGAAACTATGCCACTGGTATTCAAATACCAGTAGGGTCATCCATTGCAGACAGGTTTCAGCTGAGCTTCCAGACTAAAACAGACTAGGAAGAAGGACCCGATGGTCTACTTCTGAGAAGAATTAGCCAGTGAAAATCTTACGAATAGCAGTGGAACATAGTCTGATATAGTGCTGGAAGATGAGCCCCTCAGGTTGGAAGGCACTAAAAATATGACTGGAAAAGTGCTGCCTCCTTAAAGTAGAGCTGACCTTAATAATGTGGATGGAGACAAGCTTTTGGGACCTTCATTTACTGATGTGGCACAACTCAAAAAGAGAAGAAACAGGTGGAAACATCCATTAATAATCAAAACATGGAATGTAGGAAGCTTGAATCCAGGAGAGTCGGAAATTGTAAAAAATGAAATGGAACACATAAACATTGATATCCTAGGCATTAGTGAGCTGAAATGGGCTGGTTTGGGCCATTTTGAATCTGACAATTATATAGTCACTATGCCAGAAATGACAACTTGAAGAGGAATGGCATTGCATTCATTGTCAAAAAGAACATTTCAAGATCTATCCCGAAATACAATGCTTTCAGTGATAGTATAATGTCCATACACCTACAAGGAAGACCAGTTAATATGACTATTATTCAAATTTACACACCAACCACTAAGGCCAAAGATGAAAAAATGGAAGATTTTTACCTACTTATGCAGTCTGAAACTGATTGAACATGCAATTATGATGCATTGATAATTACTATTAATTGGAATGCAAAAGGTGGAAACAAAGAAGAAGGACTGGTAGTTGGAAAATATGGCCTTGGTGATAGAAATGGTGCTGGAGACAACATGATAGAATTTTGCAGGACCATTGAGTTCTTCATTGCAAATACCTTTTTTCACCAACATAAACGGGAACTATACATGTGGACCTTACCAGATGGAATACACAGGAATCAAATCGACCACATCTGTGGAAAGAGACAATGGGAAAGCTCAATATCATCAATCAGAACAAGACCAGGGGCTGACTGCAAAACAAACCGTTAATTGCTCATATGGAAGTTCAAGTAGAAGCTGAAGAAAATTTGAACAAGTCAACAAGAGCCAAAGTAAAACCTTGAGTATATCCCGCATGAATTTAGAGACCATCTCAAGAATAGATTTGAACACTAATGGAAGGAGACCAGACGGGTTGTAGAAGGACATCATGCATTAAAAAAAAAGCAAGAAGTTATTAAAAAGACAGGAAAGAAAGAAAAGATCAAAATGGCTGTCAGAAGAGACTCTAATACTTGCTCTTGAATGTTGAGTAGCTAAAGCAAAAGGAACAAAAGATGAAGTATAAGAGCTGAACAGAAGGTTTCAAAGGGCAACTCCAGAAGATAAAGTAAAGTGTTATGATGACATGACAAAGACCTGGAGAGAGAAAACTGAAAGGGAAGAACACATTCGGCATTTCTCAAGCTGAAAGAACTGAAGAAAAAATTCAAGCCTCAAGTTGCAATATTGAAGGATTCCGTGGGGAAAATATTATATGACACAGTAGGAATCAATTGAAGATGGAAGGAATACACAGAGTCACTATACCAAAAAGAATTGGTCTACGTTCAACCATTGCAGGAGGTGGCATATGATGGTACTGAAGGCAGAAGTCCAAGCTGCACTGAAGGCACTGGTGAAAAACAAGGCTCCAGGAATTGATGGAATACCAGTTGAGATTTTTCAACAAATGGATGCAGAGCTGGAAGTGCTCACTCATCTCTGTCAAGAAATTTGGAAGACAGCTATGGCCAACTGACTGGAAGAGATACATATTTATGTCTATTCCCAAGAAAGGTGATCCAACCAAAAGTGCAAATTATCGAACAATATCATCAACATCACACACAAGTAAAATTTTGCTGAAGATCATTCAAAAGCTATTGCAGCAGTACATCGACAGGGAACTTTCAGAAATTCAAGCTAGATTCAGAAGAGGACGTGGAACCAGGGATGTCATTGCTGATGTCAGATGGATCCTGGCTGAAAGCAGAGAGTACCAGAAAGATGTTTACCTATGTTTTATTGACTATGCAAGGGCATTCACCTGTGTAGATCATAACAAATTGTGGATAACATTGTGAAGAATGGGAATTCCGGAACACTTAATTGTGCTCATAAGGAACCTGTACATAGATCAAAAGACAATCGTTCAAACAGAACAAGAGGACACTGTGTGGTTTAAAGTCAGGAAAGTTGTACCTTAGGGTTATATCCTTTCACCATATCTATTCAATCTGTATCCTGAACAAATAATCCGAGAAGATGGACTAAATGAAGAAGAGTGGAGCGCCAGGATTGGAGGAAGACTCATTAACAACCTGCGTTATGCAGATGACACAACCTTGCTTGCTGAAAGTGAAGAGGACTTGAAGCACTTACTGATGAAGATCAAACACTACAGCCTTCGGTATGGATTACACCACAACATAAATAAAACAAAAATCCTCACAACTGGACCAATAAGCCACATCATGATAAACAGAGAAAATATGGAAGTTTTCAAGGATTTCATGTTACTTGGATCCACAATCAACACTCATGGAAACAGCAGTCAAGAAATCAAAAAACTCATTGCATTGGGCAAATCTGCTACAAAAGACCTCTTTAAAGTGTTGAAAAGCAAAGATGTCACGTCGAAGACTAAGGTGTGCCTGACCCAACCCGTGGTGATTTCCATTGCTTCATATGCATGCAAAAGCTGGATAATGAATAAAGAAAACCTAGAGGAATTGACACCTTTGAACTGTGGTGTTGGTGAAGAATATTGAATATACCATGGACTGCCAAAGAATGAACAAATATGTCTTGGAAAAAGTACAGCCAGAATGCTCCTTAGAAGCAAAGAAGGCTAGACTAAGTCTCAAATACTTTGGGCGTGTTATCAGGAGGGATTACTACCTGAAGAAGGACACCATGTTTGGAAAAGTAGAGGGTCGTTTGGTCTTTCATTATTTGTGTACAATGTGTCAAATCTATTCTTGTGATGGTCTCTAAATTCAGTTGGGATACACTCAAGGTCGTACTTTGGCTCTCCTGGACTTGCTCTAATTTTCTTCAGCTTCGACTTGAATTTGCAAATGAGCAATTGATGGTCTGTTCCACAGTCGGCCCCTGGCCTTGCTCTGGCTGATGGTACTGAGCTTCTCCATTGTCTCTGTCCACAGATGTAGTCGATTTGATTCCTGTGTATTCCATCTGGTGAGGTTTACGTATATAGTCACTGTTCACGTTGTTGAAAAAACGTACTTGCAATGAAGACATCATTGGTCTTTCAAAATTCTATCACGTGATCTCCGGCATCTCTTCTATCACCACTGCAATATTTTCCAACTATCAATCCTTCTTCTTTGTTTCCACCTTTCACATTTCAATCACCAGTAATTATTAATACATGTTGATTGCATGTTTGATCCATTTCAGACTGCATAAGTTGATAAAAATCTTCCATTTCTTCATCTTTGGCCTTAGTGGTTGGTGTATAAATTTTAATAATAGAAGTATTACCTGGACTTCCTTGCAGATGTATGAATATGTCTGCCAGTTTGTTGTACTGTGATGGCTTGCATGTTGTTTTGATGCTGGAAGCTATGCCACCAGTATTTCAAACACCAGCAAGGTCACCCACATTGGACAGGTTTCAGCAGAGCTTCCAGAATAAGACAGGCTAGGAAGAAAGTCCTGGCAGTCTACTTCTGAAAAAATTGGCCAGTGAAAACCTCATGAATAGGAGTAGAACATTGTCTGATATAGTGTCAGAAGTTGAGCACCTCAAGTTGGAAGACGCTCAAAATACGGCTGGGTAAGAGTTGCCTCCTCAAAGTGGACTTAACCTTAATTACATGAATAGAGTCAAGTTTTTGACACCTTCATTTGCTCTGGTGGCATGACTAGAAATAAGAAGAAAAAGCTGCAAATATTCATTAATAATCAGAACATGAAATGTATGAAGTATGAATCTAGGAAAATTGGAAGTTGTCCAAAATGAAATGTTATGCATAAAGACTGATATCCTAGGTATTAGTACACTGAAATTCACTGATATTAGCCATTTTTAATCAGACAATCATATGGTCTACTATGCTGGCAATTAGAAGTTGAAAAGGAAAGGTGTTGCATTCATTGTGAAAAAGAATATTTTAGGATCTATTCTGAAGTACAATGCTGTCAGTGATAGGCTAATATCCATATGCAAATTACATTTCCTTTACTTAATATGTTTTATATAATCATTCATTAATTTAATAATTATTTTTAGAAATTTACAAATATTTATTAATTTTATACATTTAATAAGTGGAAGGGCACAGATAGTAAAAAAAATTCTTATTCCAAATATATTTTTCTTTTCTCTACATCAGGATGTATGAAAGAAAATAATTCTCTAATTAGTTTTACTCTTGGAAGCAGGTGATTCATTGCTGTTGACTAAAGTTAGTTCTCCTTGGTCTGGGAAGGTACTACTTTTTAAGAACTGTGCTATTTTAAAAGAAGACTCCCACAGAGAGGATTAGAAAACAAGTGATGCCTACCCACCTACCATAATCAGAAACTCTCAAAAATGGAAGATAAAATGCAGACAGAAATTTTTTTCACATGTGGGCTAGATGTAAGGTAGGGTGGGAAAATATAATTGTACAACCTCAAGAAGAATGGGACTATGGGATGGTATCAGCAGAAATGAAAGAGTAAGTACCTTCAAAAATTTATACCTCACTAAAATTAATGAGAACACTAGCAAAAAAATTAACAAAACTGGCTCTTTCAAAACTCTGGAAAATAACCAAATGCTTCTAACAATCTGAGGAGATTTGATTAAAAAGCATTGACGGAATCTTGGTAAAAACAGGAAGTTTTGTGACATTTTAAATAGCCCTATTCCCATCTCCCTCTGCCTAGCTCCACAGTAACTCAAAACCAACAGCCCCACAATTACAATGAAAACCACCAGCCTGGAAAGCACTGTGTAGGGGTGTGTGCATGTCCAGAAAGGACCTGAGAAGTATCTCAGCTCTCACCTCTGGCTGACCTCAAAGCTCTGTACAATCAGGTTAAGGCAGATGACACACTGCCAGCCTGAGCATTAAAGGCATACTCAAACAGATACACAGAGCACATTGGTGAAGGCTGGTAAACTTATTAGTTCCACGTCTTTAAAAACTATCTCTCCAATCATTAGCTGATCGTTAAACTAACCAAGCAGAAAATTCAGCTTCAACATACCACAAAGAATACAGATTTTACAGAATTAGTTGAGGAAATACACTAAAGAAACACATACCAATGGAAGCAAGAACAACAAACAGCATAAATCCTGGTGGGGGTGGAGGAAGTGTGGTAAAATCTGATCTCCAGAAATTCCACACTATATTATTTAAAAACTTCCATTTCTACAAAAAATTATGACATATGAAAAGAAATAAGAAAGTATGACCCATACACAGGGGAAAAATGTCATTTGAAACTATTTTTGAGTAAACCCAGATGTTGGAGTTAATAGACAAAGATTTAATCAAATATTTTAATAAGCTATTTTAAATATGTTTGAAGAACTAAAGGAAACCATGTTTAAAAAAACTAAAGGAAAATATAAGAAAGATGTCTAATGAAATACAGAAAACATCAATAAAGAGTTAGTAATTAGCAGGCAACATGGCTCTCTAGGCAGAAGCACCATGACTTTTCTCCACAGCAAAGATCCAAAAAACTAAGCAAAACAGAGAAAACAACAATCCTGAAACCCTAAGCATCAAATGAAGAGATAAAGAATTAAGCCAAGCACCAAATGGAATAAGAAACTGACAGAGAACACAGAGCAAGGAGAGATAAATGCAGAGGTCCCCTATCAGGAAACACAGCACAGATCTGCCATCTTGGACTCCTATCAATCAGAGACCAGCGAATAGGGCGTATGAGAATGCAGTTTCACGGAGCTTCCAGCAGGAGACAGAACAACCGGTAACCAGTGATAGATGCTTTCCCACCCCCCACGCTTCTTCAACCCCACTTGGCCACCTCTGCTTCCTGCGGCCACAGCCTCTTTGCCAGGAAGCACCAGATGCTTGGATTCCACCCACCTGCACGGGCCAACTCCCTGAGTGCCATTTGTTGGTGGCTGGTGTTGCTTTTTTCCACTTCTTTAGATTTCTTTCTTACCTCTCACAGCCTCCTCCTCCTTTCTGTCAAATACCTGGCTCCATGTGCCATCTTTGCTTCTTCCTGAAAGGCTGTGAAACTCTGCTTGAATGTGAAAATCCTTTCTGGTCCATTCTGCCATGCTGGTGAGATCCAGGGGCTTTTTTTTTGGTGGGTTTTTTTTTTTTTTTTTTTTTTTTTTGAATTGTTCTTTTGTTTTCTTTTTCTTTTCTTGAACTGGGAGCCTGTTCTAGCCAGGCAGTACTGTGCAGCTTGGGACCTACCCCCCTCAGTTTGCTTAGACACACAAAGGGATCCCCGAATGCATTTTTTTTGTGTGTGTTTTTTGGGGGGTTTTCTTGTTCTTTTTTTTTTTAACTTGTTTTCTTGTCTTTTCCCTCTTTTTCCCTTTTTGTATTTCTTCATTACTCAGTTTCTCATCTGTCTATACCTTCCTTCTCTTGCTGTCCCCTGAATACCCGGAGCTGAGTGACACCTCTACGCCATATAGCCAGGTTATATTTTGACATCTGGTAGCAACTTCCCCAGACCTCATAGCCTCACTGATGGGATCCCTAGAGCTTTCCTTTACTTTTTTCTTTCTAATTGTTATTTTTTTTTTCTTTTGTTTTCTTTTTTCTTCTCCTTTTTGTTTTTCTCCACTTCATAGTCTCTCATCTCTCCACTCCAACAGCAAGCTCCCCTAGCACTATTTTTTGTTTGTTTGTATATTTTTGGCTTCTGTTCCTCTCTCCTCTCTCCCATACCCATCTTAGCTCCACACATCACAATCTCCCCCCTCCATCCTGCCTAACTGCACCGTGCACTTAACTTCACACCACCAAGCAGCACAGGCACAGCCTGCTGGAACCCACCCTGCACTGATTACCGGACCTACTGGTGGCCATAGTAAGCACCACAAACAACCCTTCCCAGCAACTCCTATTCAGTTAGACCTACCCTACAATACTATATTGAGCGACTGACCCTGACAATAGGAGAAGGAGGCAAAAAGTATAGTGCTCACAGACAAGCAAACAACAAAGAACACACAGCCCACCTGCTTAGATGTAGCCAAATTAAAAAAAAAAAGGACGAAGCAAACAAATCTACAATCAATAAACAAGAAAAATAACTACTGAATGCCCTGAAGACAGCAGACAATATCAAAACATTTACTAAAACAGGACAAGATGGCTCCAGGAGGCATCCAAAATAAAATAACAGGTGACTTTCCAGTACAAAAAAAGGCACTAGAACTACCAGATAGGGAATTCAAACCTCTAATACTTAGAATTAGCCAAGAGTTGAAGCAAAAAGCAGACAAAAAAGAGGAAAAAATAGACAAGTTCATGGAAAAGGCAGAAAAATTCATGGAAAATACATACAAAAAAATGGAAAAATTCATGAAAATAATGCAGGAACAAAACGCCAAAATAAATTCACAACTAGAAATCATACAAAAACACCACTTAGAAATCCAAAAGATAAACAACAAGATTTCAGAAATGGACAGTGTCATAGAAGGGCTGAACAGTAGATTTGAAATGGTGGAAGATAGGATCAGCGAAATAGAAGCAAACACTTGGATACAACTCTGTTTGACGAAAAACCAGAAAAAAGTATGAAGAAAAAGGAAGAGACCCTGAGAGTTATGTGGGACACAATAAAAAGCAAAAATTTTTGAGTGATAGGAGTTCCAGAACGGGGGGGAAGACAGAAAACACAGAGAAGATCATTGAAGAACTGCTGATAGAAAACTTCTCCAATATCATGAAAGATGAAAAGCTGGCCATCCAAGAAAACTCAACAAACACCGTATAGGATAGACCCCCCAACAACAGTCACCCAGGCATATCATAATCACACTCTCCAAAACTAAAGATAAACAAAGACTCCTGAGAGCAGGTCATGAGAAACAAGAAGTCACAGACAGAGGAGAAAGAATAAGACTAAGCTCAGATTGTTCAGCAGAAACCATGCAGGCAAGAAGGCAATGGGATGACATATATAAAACTTTCAAAGAAAAAAATTGCCAGCAAAGAATAGTATATCCTGCAAAACTCTTGTTCAAATATGATGGTGAAATTAGGACATTTCCAGATAAACAGAAATTAAAGGAATATGTAAAAACTAAACCAAACTTACAGGAATTATTAAAAGGAGTCCTTTCATCTGAAAACAAACAACTCCAGCTCACAAGCTGAATCTAGGATGCAGGATCGTACCAGCCAGATACCAATTTAGGAAATGAACTCTCAAGGACTATCCAAAACCAAAAGAAATACAACAGGGAATCAGAGCAGTTAATCTGTAAATGGCAACAACACCAGAACAAAAAAGGAGAGAATAAATGGTGTATGTATAGAACCTTCTAATAGAGAAGAAGACAAGGTGATAGCAAGTCATAATAGATTGCTTCAAACTCAGAAAGATAAAGGTAAATTTCATGTAAACCACAAAGAAAGTTAACAAACATACTCATAAAAATGAAGAAAAACATAAAGGGTCAGTAAAAACAAAACCTACAAAAACAAAAGAAATGAAAAAAAATCCACAAACAAAAGTAACTCAGTACAGGAGAGTAAGAAGAACAAAGAAAATGTCAGCACCACAAAAAAAAAAAAAAAAAAAGCACTACAAAATGACAGCAACAAATTCACATCTATCAATAATGACACTGAAAGTAAATGGACTCAATGCACACATAAAGAGAAGGAGAGTGATGGAATGGTTAAGAAAACAGGATTCATCAATATACTGTCTACAAGAGACACACCTTAGAAACAAAGATGTGAATTTATTAAAAGTCAAAGATTGGAAAAAAATATATCAAGCTAGCAACTACCAAAAAAGAGCAGGATTAACAATTCTAATCTTAGATAAAATAGACTTTAAAATGAAATCTACCATAAACGACAAAGAAGGACACTATATAATGATTAAGGGGATGATCCATCCAAAAGACATAACAATAATAAACATCTATGCACCCAATGGTAGGGCTCAAATATACATTAAAAAAAAACCCTAACAGCACTGAAAAGAGAAATTGACAGTTCCACATTAATGGTAGGAGACTTCAACACACCACTCTCAGTAAAGGAAAGAACATATAAAATAAACTCAGCAAAGATACAGAAGATCTAAAGGGCACAAACAGACAACTACACCTCATAGACATATCTATATATATAAAACACTCCATCCAACAGCTGCAAAGTACACATTCTTTTCCAGTGCAGATGGAATGTTCTCCAGAATAGACCACATCTTAGGCCACAGAGCAATCCTCAACAAGATCCAAAACACTGAGATAATACAAAGTATCTTCTCTGAACACAACCATATCAAGGTAGAAATTAACAACAAGAAGAGCAAGAAAGAAAAATCAATTACATGGAATCTGAAGAACACCCTGCTTACAAACCACTGGGTAATAGAAGAAATCAGAGATGGAATCAAAAACTTCCTAGAATGAAATGAGAATGAAAACACATCATACCAAAACCTTTGGGACACAGCAAAGGCATTCCTCAGAGGACAATCTATAGCAATAGATGCACACACCAAAAAAGAAGAAAGAAAAAAATCAAGACATTAACTACATAACTCAAATAAATAGAAAGACAACATCAAAAAAAGCTCAGAGCCACTAGAAAAAAGGAAATAATAAAGATAAGAGCAGAAATAAATGAAACAGAGAATAGAAAAAAATACAAAGAATCAGCAAAACCAAAAGTTGGTTCTTTTAAAGAATCAACAAAATCGACAAACCACTGGCCAGACTGACAAAAGAAAAACACAAGAGGATGCAAATAACCCAAATAAGAAATGAAATGGACAACATTACAGCAGACCCAACTGATATAAAAAGGATCATAGCAAAGTATTATGAAAAACTATACTCCAACAAATTTGAAAGCCTACAGAAAATGGATAGACTTCTAGAAACACACTACTTACCCAAAGTGCAAAAAAGTGATGCTGAAAATCTGAACAGACCCATAACAAGAGAAGAGATTGAAAAGGTAAAAAATAATAAAACAAACAAACAAAAAAACCCCTCACAACAGAAAAAAAACCCTGGCCCAGATGGCTTCACTGGAGAATGCTACAAAACGTTCAGAGAAGAGCTTATACCAGTACTACTCAAACTACTTCTGAATGTAGAAAAGGAAGGAACACTTCAGAATTCATTCTATGAAGCCAGCATAACCCTGATACCAAAACCAGGCAAAGATGCCACAAATTAGAAAATTACAGACCTATATCTCTCATGAATATAGATGCAAAAATTCTCAACAAAATTTTAGCCAACAGAATTCAGCATCATATCAAAAAAATAATACACCACGACCACGTAGGACTCATACTAGGTATGCAAGGATGCTTCAGCATTAGAAAATCAATCAACATAATCCACCACATAAATAAAAGGAAAGAAAAGAATCACATGATCATCTCAATTGATGCAGAAAAGGCATTCAACAAAGTCCAACACCCATTCCTGAAAAAAAATCTCAATAAAAGAGGTATAGAAGGGAAATTTCTCAACATAATAAAGGGTATCTATGAAAAACCAAAAGCCAACATCATTTCCTAATTGAGAGAGGCTGAAAACATGCCCCTTGAGAACAGGAAAAAGACAAGGATGCCCTTTATCACCACTTGTATTTAACATTGTACTGGAAGATCTAGCTAGATAAATAAGGAAAGAAAAAGAAATAACGTGCATCTAAATTGGTAATGAAGAAGTTAAACTGTCCCTGTTTGTGGATGATATGATACTATACATAGAAAACCCTAAAGATGCCATGAGAAATCTACTGGAACTAATAGAAAGATTCAGCAGTGTAGCAGGACACAAGATAAACATTCAAAAATCAGTTGGATTCCTATACACCAGTAAAGTGAACGATGAAAAGGAGATCAGGAAAACAATACCATTTTCAATAGCCCCTAAAAAGATAAAATACTTAGGAATAAATCTGACCAGGAATGTAAAAGACCTATACAAAGAAAACTACAAAACACTGCTGCATGAAACCCAAAGGGATCTACATAACTGGAAAAACATACCATGCTCATGGATAGGCAGACTCAACATTGTGAAAATGGCAATTCTACCTAAAGCAATCTACAAATACAATGCAATCCCGATACAAATACCAACAACATTCTTCAAAGAGATGGAAAAACTAATTATTAACTTTATATGGAAAGGGAAGAAACCCCGAATAAGTAAAGCACTACTGAAGAAGAAGAATAAAGTTGGAGGACTCACACTACCTGACTTGAGAACCTACTATACAGCTACAGTACTCAAAACAGCCTGGTACTGGTACAACAACAGAGACATTGACCAATGGAACAGAATTGAGAACCCAGATGTAAATCCATCCAACTACGGTCACCTGATCTTTGACAAGGGCCCAAAATACATCAAATGGGGAAAAGACAGTCTCTTTAACAAATGGTGCTGGCAAAACTGGATATCCATTTGTAGAAAAATGAAACAGGACCCATACCATACACCATACACAAAAACTACTTCAAAATGGATCAAAGACCTGAATATAAAGCCTCAAACTATAAAATTCATAGAAGAAAAAATAGGACCAACACTTCAGGCCTTAATACATGGCATTAACAGGATACAAACCATAAACATCAACACAAAAAACCCAACAGATAAACTAGATAACTGGGATCTTCTAAAAATCAAACATCTATGCTTTTCAAAAGACTTCACCAAAAGAGTCAAAAGAGAACCTACAGACTGGGAAAAAATTTTTGGACAGTACAAGTCAGACAAAGGTCTAATCTCCATAATCTACAAGAAAATCCAACACCTCTATAACAAAAAGACAAACAATCCTATCAAAAAATGGGCAAAGGAAATGAACAGACACTTCACCAAGGAAGACATTCAAATGGCCAACAGACACATGAGGAAATGCTAGCGATCACTAGCCATTAGAGAAATGCAAATTAAAACCACAATGAGAAACCATCTCACCCTGGCATTACTGGCACGAATCAAAAATACTGGAAACAACAAATGTTGGAGGGGCTGCGGGGAGATGGGAACTCTTATACACTGCTGGTGGGAATGCAAAATGATAGAACCATTTTGGAAAATGATATGGCGTTTCCTCAGAAAGCTAGAAATAGACATACCATTCGATCCAGCAATCCCACTCCTAGGAATATATCCTAGAGAAATAAGAGTGATCACTCGAATAGACATATGCACACCTATGTTCATGGCAGCATTGTTCACAATAGCAAAACGATGGAAACAACCTCGATGTCCATCAACAGATGAATGGATACACAAACTATGGAACATACACACAATGGAGTACTATGCAATGAGAAAGAACAACAATGAATCTGTGAAGCATCTCTTAACATGGATGAAACTGGAGGACATTATGCTGAGTGAAATAAGTCAATCACAAAAGGACAAATATTGTATGAGACCTCTATTGTAAAAACCCATGAAAAAATTCACATGCAAAATGTAACAATCCTTGTTGGTTACCAGGGATGGGGGAGGGGGGGAATACTAAATAGGTAATAGATAAGTGGTAACTTGGGTGAGAGGTGAGATAGTACACAGTACAGGGGAAACTAACACAACCTGCACAAGGAAAGGTCATGGAGGCCCTATAGACACATCCAAACCCACTGAGGGACTGAGTTGTTGGACGGAGGGCTCTGGGGACCATGGTCTCAGGGAATATCTAGCTCAATTGGCATGACACTACTAATAAAGATAATGCTCTACATTCTACCTTGGTGATTAGTGTCTGGGGTCTTAAAAGCCTATGAGCGGCCATCTAAGATACTCCACTGGTCTCATCCCTTTCGGGAGCAAGGGAGAATGAAGAGAACAGGATTCAACGAAAAGATTAGTCCAAAGGACTAATTGTCCACAGCTACCAAGGCCTCCACCGGACTGAGTCTAGTACAGCTAGATGGTGCCCAGCTACCACCACTGACTGCTCTGACCAGGATCACAACAGAGGGTTCTGGACAGAGCTGGAGAAGGATGTAGAGCATAATTTTAACTCCAAAGGAAAAAAAAAAAAAAGACCAGATTTACTGGCCTAAAGAATACTGGAGAAACCTCAAGAGTGTGGCCCCCAGACACCCTTTCAGCCCAGAGGTGAAATTACCTTCGAGGTTCGATGTTAAGCTTGGGAGTGGACAGCCCAGTAAAACTAAACGGGACTAACGAGGTACAGGAGTCCGTTGACAAGGGCCAGAAGGCAGAGGGGGAGTAGGAAACTGATGATAAGGAACACAAATTGAATAAGGACACTGTCGATGTATTGTGAGATCGTTGACCACTGCTATAGGGCAACATTTGTAGTAACTATTAAATGGGAGGCTGTTTTGTCCTGTAAGCCTTCATCTTGGGCGAGAATGGCAGCACAATTGGAAGAGCATAGTCAATATCACTTTGATGTGTAAGTAAAAAGTTTTGAAATGGTGTTAAAATAAAATAAGATAAAATAAAATAAACAGAATGAGACTAAAGAGGTACAGTAGTCCAGTGACAAGGGCCAGAAGACAGAAGGGGACAAGGAAGTCCCCTGGTGATAGGGAACACAAGGTGGAGTAAGGATATTCTTGATGTGCTGTGAGATTGTTAACCATTGTCATAGGGCAACATGTGTAGTAACTGTTAAATGAAAAACTATTTTGTTCTGTAAGCCTTCATCTTAAGTGAGAATAACAGCACAGTTGGAAGAGTGTAGTCAATGTCACTGAACTGTGAATGTAGAAATTTTTGAAACGGTGTATCTTTGGCTATCTGTACTTTCATCAAAACAAAAAAAAAAAGGTTGAGAATTTAGAGGCTTAATATGTTGTGGGGTTGTTAACCAATGTCATAGAACAGCATATGTACTACTATTTCATGAGAAACTATTTGCTCTGTAAGCTTTCACCTGAAGTACGATAAAATATAAAAATAAAATAAAGTATTCTTTTGCCCACCTCTAAAAAAAAAAAAAAAAAGAAGAAGATCTGATTTCATAAAAGAATCCATGAAGGCCAGAAGGCAGGGGCATGATATATTCATATTGAAAAACAATAATTGAGAGACTTTCTCTGTACCAAACCTAGCCTACAAGAACCATGAAAGTAAGCCATTGGGGCTAAAATAAAAGGACACTAGAAAGTAACTCAAGTCCATGGGAAGAAATAAAGAACACTAGTAATGGTAACTGCATAGGTAAATATAAAAGGCAGTATAAATACATTTTTATTTGTAATATGTTTTCTTCTGTCTAATTTAAAAATCAATCACATAAAATAATTATTATAAATATGTATTGATGGGCATATAAAGGTGTAATTTGTGTTAAAATAATAGCATAAAGTAGCAGTGAGAGAAAGGAGTTATATAGGTGAGAAGAATTGTATAACAGTGAAATTAAACTAGAGTTAATTTAAACATGATTATTATAAGTTAATATGTTAACTATATCCCCAGGGTAACCATTAAGAAACTAACTAAAAAATATATAGTAAAAGAAACAGCAAGGGAATTAAAATTTTACATTATAAAATATCTATTTAACAGAAAAGAAGATGGTAATGGAACAAATAAGACATAAGGCATATAGAAAAAACCATTAAAATGGTAGGCATAAATTCTATATTATCAGTAATAACATTAAATACAAGTAGATTAATCCCTTCAATTAAAAGACAGAGATAGGTAAAATAGATAAATACAAATGATCGAAATATATGCTCTCTACGATAGATATACTTTAAATTCAAAGACACAAATAGTTAGAAAATAAGTATGAAAATAGATATACAATACAAAGAAGGACCTAAAAAGAGCTAGAATGGCTATACAAATATCAGGCAAAATAGACATTAAGAACTAAGTTGTTACTAGAGACAAAGAAAGTTGTTGCATAATGTTGAAAATGCCAATTTCTTAAGATTATATAACAATTATAAACAGAGATGCACCTAACCTTAAAAACCTGCTGCCATCTAGTCAATTTCAACTTATTGCAACCCCATGTATTGCAGAGTAGTACTGCTCCACAGGGTTTTCTTGGCTGTATTTTTTATGGGAACAGATCACTAGAGTTTCTCTGTGACATCTAACTATAGTCTCTCCAAAATGCGTGAGGCAAAAATGTTCAGAAATAAACAATTCACCAATAGTTGGAGACTTTAATACTCTACATTCAACAATAGATAAAGCAATCAGCCTGATAATCAAAAAGGCAATGGAAGATTTGAATAAAATTATAAGCTTACTAGACCTAAGAGACATCTAATACAACTCTCCATTCAATAATAACATCACAATGTACATCTTCTCAATTGCACATGGACCACTCTCTAGGATAAACAAAATGTTACCACATATATACAGTGAAATATTGTTCAGTCATAAAAAGCAATGAAAGTACTGATACATGTTACAACATGGATGAAACTTAAAACATTATGCTAGGGGAAAGAAGACAGACATAAAAGTCCACATATTGTAAGATTCAATTTATATGACATGACCAGAATAACAAATCCATAGATACAGAAAGTATATTAGTGAGTGTAAAGACCTGGATGAGAGAAGGAAGTCTGATTACTAATGTGTATGGAGCTTCTTTTTGAGGCAATCAAAATGTTTTGGCTTTAGATAGTGGTGATTATTGCACTAGTTTATGAATACACTAACTTACTGAATTGTACACTTTAATAAGGTGAATTTTATGCTACATGAATTGTATCTCAATAATACATAGCCCCTGAATTATAGGCATTAGACAGCAATGTCAAAACATCTATCTATCTTTTTTTTTTTTTTTTATTGTACTTCTGGTGAAGGCTTACAAAACAAATAGTTTCTCATGAAACAGTAGTACACATACTGTTTTATGACATTGGTTAACAACCCCACAACATGTCAATCCTCTAACTTCTCAACTTTTTTTTTTTTTGGTGAAAATACACATAGCCAAAGATACACCATTTCAAAAGTTTCTACATGCACAGTTCAGTGACATTGACTACACTCTTCCAATTGTGCTGTTATTCTCTTAAGATGAAGGCTTACAGAACAAAATAGTTTCTCATTTAACAGTTACTACAAATGTTGCCCTATGATAATGGTTAACAATCTCACTACACATCAACTATATCTTTACTCAACCTTGGGTTCCTTATTACCAGGTTCCTTGTCCCCTTCTGCCTTCTGGCCCTTGTCACTGGACTCCTGTACCTCGCTAGTCCCATTTGGTTTTACGGGGCTGTCCACTCCCAGGCTGAACAGTGAACCTGGGAGATAACTTCACCACTGAGCTAAAAGGGTGTCTGGGGGCCATACTCTCAGGGTTTCTCCAGTCTCCTTTAGGCCAGTAAATCTGATCTTTTTTTTTGTGAGTTAGAATTATGCTCTACATCCTTCTCCAGCTCTGTCCAGAACCATCTGTTGTGATCCTGGTCAGAGCAGTCAGTGGTGGTAGCTGGGTACCATCTAGCTGTACTGGACTCAGTCCGGTGGAGGCCTTGGTAGCTGTGGACAATTAGTCCTTTGGATTAATCTTTTCCTTGTATCCTGTTCTCTTCATTCTCCTTTGCTCACGAAGGGATGAGACCAGTGGAGTATCTTAGATGGCCGCTCATAGGCTTTTAAGACCCCTCTATCTATCTTCTTTTAACAAACTTTGAGTATCTGTTTTCTAGGACATATGGTACAGTATAAAGTAATAGAATACAGGCTGAAAACGTGAGTTAATATTAGCTTTGAAGGAACTTGAGTACCATAATAATTTATTCTTTACAAAATGGTGAATTCTCAGACTTTAATTGGAAAATTTATTTAAATAGATTCATATTTGAAGTAGATAACTTTTGCAATAGTGCTTAGGATGGATTAAAAAAGAAAACATACAGACAGTGAGAACAATAAAAATGTTAATACACTAGTGCATATGTATATTTTAATTACTACTAATTAGTATTGAACGAGCTCAAGTGTTGTGTCACACTACAAGTAGTTCAGGAATTCAATAGGCCGTCCTTGACTGTAGGGAGATTAAATGTATCTTATAACAGCAGGGGCCAAGCTTTGCAGAGAGCAGTAGCTCAGGGAGTACTGATTCCTCCATAAAAGCACCTGGGGATGACTTTTGTAAAACACTACAACCACTTTATAAAATGTTTTTTAACATGTTAGAGAAACATCTAGTATTGACCAAGCTTCAGAGTGCAACTGCTAGTAGAAGTTCTTACTTTCTCCATTCTCTGCCTGAATAAGAAAATAACTTTATACCATAATTGTATTCATGACATAGAGTCTCAATCATTTATTCAACAAACACTTACCGAGTTCTTTACATTTGCTAGGCACTATGCTAAGATGCTGAGCATACAGTAGTAGTCAAAAGAGAAAGAACCAGTTTGTTCTTTCAGTGAGCTTACTGTATGGTGGGGAAAACAAATATTAATTAAATAATCACACTTAAGAACTTACAACTGTAAAAAAGAGATGCATATTCTGAAGGACACACTCCACGATTTCATGAGAGTATGTAGTCAGATCCTATTAGAAATGCTCTCTGAGAAACTGTTGATTGAACATAAATTTGAAGAATGACTAGGAAACCTTACAGTGATATAAAACTGAAATGGGACTTGAGTCAGAAAGAGCATCGGGTAGGGGGGTGAGAATAGTGATAGACTTCAACAGCTACAGACTTCTGTTTCAGGTACAAATTGGCTGCCAGATGATCAACATGTCAAGGACATTGCCACCAAAGTCTGTAAAGAACCAGAGGATAAAACAAGAACTCACATATGGAAGTGAGTATCCTGCCTCTACCAGGAGGTCACAGAAAGGTCTCCCTTGAACCAGATGCCATCTTTAGAAGTCAGAGGGGAAGAGGAGTTCTGCCAGTGAGCTGAAGTTTGGATTGCCTGGCTATATATGCATAATAAGACTGCTTTAAACCAGAAGAGATTGAAATACTTTTAATTGCCACATTTATGTTTTTCCTTTCCAGAATAGTATCATAGATGCCAAAGTATTTGATTATTGTTTGGAGTGATCAGGGTGTTTGTAGATGGCACCAATGTGAGAAGGACAGTGGGTGGTTTAAGTGGATAATATTAACCTCAAATAAGGAGATGATTTTATAGAAAGAGATGCAATTTATGATTAGAACACAGGTATTAGAATAAAGAGAACATTGAACACTGTATCAGTTAGGATATAGTCAGGAAACTAGAAACCATACAAGTAATTTGAACAGAGAACATTACTACAAGTAATTGACTAAAAAGTATTGGCTGACTATGAAGAAATGGGGAAATAGTAGAGCAGATATAATAATTGTAAGAACCAGCTATCAGCTTTTGTACTGGGGAAACAAATGGAAGTGTTTGGAGTTATCAAAGCCCAGAAGCTTAAAGGAGGAGCCTTGTAGAACTGGAAACCAGACCACTGAAGAGGAGGTGCCACTCAGCTGCTACTGGAACCCAATGAACTCAGCTGAGAGCCTCTACAGAATCAGGGCTCAGATCTCTGAAAAGAAAGTACTACTTGGTTGCTACAGGTACCTCTAAAAAGCCAACACGATGTTGTTTCTAAGAGTGTTAAAAAAGAACAACAAAAAACTAGACATTGGAATGATCTGCTGCTAGAACAAACTCTTATTGCTAAGACCAACAGCAATTAAAAAAATACCCTTGCCGTGGAGTAGATTCCAACTCAGAGTGACCCTATAGGACAGAGTAGAACTGCCCCATAAGGTTTCCAAGGAGTGGCTGGTGGATTCAAACTGCCAACCTTTTGGTTAGCAGCCAAGCTCTTAAAGACCGCATCACCAGGGCTCAAACAGCATTTACTGGAGCATTATTGACAGGATCAGTAAGCAACACAAGAAGAACAAGCCCCTCCATTCTTTCTCCAGCCTCCAGGTCTCCCTCTAGTACCCCCTATTGACAGAACTGAACAGATACCCAGCTGGCAAAGAAGAAGTGTAATTTGCTGAGTCTCTGCCCCAGCTTTGCAGAGCAGAATGTACAAGAGAAGCTTTGGAGTTCAAAGATTCAACAGTTTAATGGGTGGAATACCTACTATTAGGGTGTAGCTGAATTAAAATTTTACATACATATGTGCAAACTTTTGTAGCTTCCATATTTTCCTGTAAGAGGTTAGATTTTTTTCCCCATAAACCTACACCACAATGAGAAGCAGGTAAAGTTAATAATAATTTATGATTCTGCAACTAAGGCAGATTCCCCATCTGTGGAAAAAAACTGAAATAAATTTAAGACAAAAGGTCTTGCAAATAGAAATATAAGTTGATGAAAGTGTTATTAGTTTATGAGAACTAAAGCTTAAACTTTGAAAATTATTCTACTTCAAAGACACATTCCTTATAAAGAAAAGCAGATTTTATTCCTCATTTGTTTTTATTCCAAACAAACAAATGCATCTTTCCTAGAATATTAGAAATGATCAAGTTCTGAAATTAAAGCTTCTCAATGATTTTAGGAGTTTCTGAAAAAGGCAGTGAAGCTGAATAAGGATATAGATGACCTTGTTCTAAAGGCACTGAAAAGGATAATCGCAACTCCAAATAATTTCTTTTTTTTTTTTTTCATGAATAGGGAATAATAATGGAAAAAACTCAGAGAATGCTTTTCAAATGCTTCCCTTTATTAGCAAATTGACTTGCAGTCCATATAATTAAACTCTATTGTTATTAGGTGCCATTGAGTCAATTTCAACTCATAGTGACCCCACATGACAGAGCAGAACTGCTCCCTAGAGTTTTCTTGGCTGTAATCTTTGTGGAAGCAGATCACCAGGTCTTTCTCCCATGGTGCTGCTGTCTAGCTTTGAACCAACAAACTTTTCATTTAGCAGCTGAGCGCTTGATCGTTTGAGACATCAGGACTCCTTAATTGAATTAATTAACTAATTAAACTCTAGTTGTCCACAAATATATGCTTCTCTTTCTATTTTCTATCTCACATAATAGCATTAACATTTTCATGGTTACATCACATAACAATTATCTACTGCCACAATGATCATGGGTAACAACCTGCCCCTCTAGAAAAAAGTAATGCCCTGAAATATCAACTATTTATACATTTCATGGGTTGGCTGGAACGTTCTACTCATCTGGACCAGGTTCAGCTAATCTTACAATGCAAGTGCTTGTAGTGAACTAGAGCATCATCTGAAGACTGGCAGGTCTGTGATAGCCTTGGTTTGGAAGAATCAGCTCTCTTCCATGTATCTCTCATATTCTTCCAGCAGGTTAGACTGAACACATTTTCTTGGGTGGCAGCAGGGGGTCAGGAAAGAAAGCCCTTGTTAGCACGGAGTTTGTTACTCTCATTTTGGCCCAAACAGGTCACCTGGCCAAGCCCAGAGTCAGTATGGGAGGGTGCTACCAAAGAGGTTGAAAACAGGGAGGTGTAATAAGTTGGGGCCATAATACAGTAAATATTTTGCAGTTGACTGTCTGGCCACATATGTTAATATTTCTCCTGCAAGAAAAATTTGTTCACCCCATCTCAGAATCACGAAAGAATGATCCAATTACCACATTAAGTTTGATGTCCAGGATGTCATGATCTATGGTGAGTTCAGCTATTCACTTGAGGACTTACAAGAAAAAAATATAGTTCATCTTTATCTTATATACACAATGTACAAAGACAAACAGGAATAGGCCAACTATAAAAATCACTCCCTTTGAAAAAGAGAAAGATGGAGACATATCGCAGTCTTGTTCCACAGAAATTATGAAATCCTTACGGGAAAAAGTTACTTGCTCCTCTTATACTTGGGTTGCAGAATATTCCTGGATAAGGCCAGATCATGTTCCTTGGTTTTGCCTTTGTCTACAGAGTTCTCTATGGCTCTTGGACTTACATCTTGGGATGTTCTTCCTTTCTCATCATTCTCCTTAGCCATTTGTAAAGCAGGCATTGGAAAATTGGTTTTTGGACAACATTCTCAGCCTGCTTCCTGCTTATAGGAGGTTGGCAGCCCACAGGCTTTTTTTATCATTTTGAACAATCTCAGCCCCTTTTATTCTAGGCTGGCAACATTTTTGCCAATATATCTCCTTCAAAAAATATTGTGGATTCAATGAGTCTAATTCCATTCCACCCTAGGAACCAAAAGTCATTCGCACAATTGTTTTTGAGACATGACTCTCTCAACCAGAGTTTCAAAAGTGCCATCTGGTTTCTTCTTGATGTTAATAGTAAAATCTGAGAGGAGAGACATAAACTAAAGGAAAGGCTATAAAACAAATGTGAACCAGGACTTGATGGTTTTGAAAATGCTTAGCCTCTACAAGTGGCAACTGGTGCAAAAATTAAGAAATGGCTTCTGAGCAAATATCAAATCCAGGGCACTGCCAGGAAAAAACGGTCCAATGGCGAAGTCAAGAGGGTGACTATAAAATCCTATGTTAAGACATCAGAAAGACAAAATTCACTAAGAATGTACCTCAGAGATCCTCTCAATCAAACAATAGAGCTTGTAGGAATTTAAGGGCATTGTACCTTAGCCATCTTAGCAGTAGCCCAAGGGAGAGGTGGGCTTATCTTGAAGAGATTTATGCCTGTGACTTTGTTTAAAGAATTACACTCTGGCCCTGGGTTAAGAGCTCAGCTGCTAACCAAAAAGTCACCAGTTCAAATCCACCAGCTGCTCCTTGAAAACCCTATGGGGCAGTTCTACTCTGTGCCATATGAGTTGGAATCAACTCAACAGTAACAGGTTTTTGTTTTTTTTTTAAAAAAAGATTCATAGGGAGAAACCCTGGTGGCCTAGTGGTTAAGCGCTTGGCTGCTAACTGAAAGCTTGGTGGTTCAAACACACCCAGTTGTGATAGTTTGCTTCCGTAAAGATTACATCCTTGGAAACCCTATGAGCAGTTTTACTCTGTCCTATAGGGCTGCTATGAGTTGGAATCAACTCGACGACAACAGGTTTGGTTTGGTAAGATTCATAGAAAGCAGCCCTGTTAGCTCAATGGTTAAGAGCTCGGCTGCTGTGGAAAGGTTGGCAGTTCAAACCCACCCAGTGGTTCTGTGGGAGGAAGACCTGATGAGCTGCTTCCATAAAGTTTACAACCAAGAAAACCCTTTGAGGCAGTTCTACTCTGTCACATGGGGTTGCTATGAGTTGAAATCGACCTGACGACACCTAACAACAATAAATATACTAAGAACGGGATTAATTAATCCATATACTACTTCTTATTTTATTAGAAGAAATTCAAATTGAGCCTTCACATACTAACTGCACAATGACCTCTCTGTGAAGTCTTCCCCAACTCGCCTTATTTTATACCAAGAACTCCCTCCTCTAGCACCTATACAAACCTTAATGATAGTCCTTACCACAGACAAGATTATTTTCCCCACTTATATCTAGACCAAGAACATTGGGAAAATCTGCTTTAAAAGACCTCTTTAGAGTGTTAAAAAGCAAAGATGTCACTTTGAGGACTAAGGTATGCCTGACCCAAGCTGTGGTATTTTCAGTCACCTCATATGAATGCGAGAGCTGGACAATGAATAAGGAAGATGGAAGAAGAATTGAAGCCTTTGAATTATGGTGTTGGCAAAGAATATTGAATATACCATGGACTGCCAGAAGAACGAACAAATCTGTGTTGGAAGAAATGTAGCCAGAATGTCCCTTAGAAGCGAGGATGTCGAGACTTCATCTTACATGCTTTGAACATGCTATCAGGAGGGACCAGTCCCTGGAGAAGAACATTATACTTGCTAGAGTAGAGAGTCATTGAAAAAGAGGAAGACCCTCAAGGAGATGGATTGACACATGGCTGCAACAATGGGCTGAAACATAGCAATGATTGTGAGGATGGTGCAGGACCAGGCAATATTTTGTTCTGTCGTACATAGGGTCACTATGAGTCGGAACCGACTTGAGGGCGCCTAACAACATAACAACAACATATCTAGACCAGGGGCTGTCAGAAAGCAAAGTAAGAATCTCATCTTCAATTTGTAAAAAACAGATGCACAGCTAGCAAATATCTTGGCTTAAAGAAGACAAATCTGACGGTACTAGTCATCAAAAACACTTGTCATGAGACAAACTTCATGTACTTAAAATCTCTAAAAATTAAAACTAATTCATAAAGCAAAGGAGGAATTATTTGTTGTCCTGAATCTAAACCAGAGTAAGGCTATTTTTAAGTTTGATTCAGAAAGTAACGTCTTAGTTGTTTTATTTATTTTCTTTTCCCTTTCAAACGTTGAGAATACGGAGATAAAAATCCTTTATCTCCTGGGTGCAAAAGTCAGTCAACTTCAACTAGAAGAGAAATGACAAAAAAAAAAAAAAAAAAAATTCATAGAAACTTAGAATTAAGATTCAGAAAACATGAGTGCCATTTCCTCTCTGAAAGGAAGAAAGAGATTTGCTTTCTAAGCCTGTTATTATTTTGGTACAATACAGCACAATAAAACCTTTATTGTATTTTTATCAAGTGAAGTAGAATTTATCTTAATTGAATATGGTCCTAGATTCAGTCTAGGCAAGATCAGAGTAAAATCCACTGCCACTGTGCCAAACAATTACTGAAAAATTAAGCCAATATCATTGATTTATGTATATTGCAATTTTGTGAAATAATACTGTTTTCAGGAAAAAAAATTCTTGGCCATGATACCTTAGAACACACTGACATTGACTAGTATCTCCTTTCTACCCTGAAAGTATGAATTTATTTTGAAATTCTATTGAAAATACAATATTACAAAAGATTTTATTTGACTTATGAAATGGAATTCTTTCTAAACATAGTTATTAACATTTCTAGAGGATTAAGGCTGTCTTGAAGAAGAGGAGGAGATTATAATTGATTTTGTCTAAGACCTTCTATTTATCCTCCACCAACTCTAATGTTTTCATCTAAAATTGGAAACTTTGACTACATTTAGCTGGGTATTTTTCCTAGATTAAGCTTGCCCTAAAATAATCTATCTGGTAATTGGAAAATTATACAACTGAAATGGCATGGAAATATAAACAAAAGGTATGACTGGTGGCCTCATCAGTAGTGGACCCATAGACACAATCCTTTGGCCTTACTGTATAGAAAAAGGGGAGAGAGAACCAGGTGGCAACTTAAGCTTAGTTTGAAGGGCTTCAGAAAGAAGAGGGAGGAAAAGTAGCAGCAGTCGTTCAAATCTGTGACTGTCTCAGAGAGCAGCTGCATCACAGAAAGGGTTGCTATCTTCTGTTCTGAAACCAAGACGAAAGGCCACTTATGTCAGAGCACTGAGCTGTGGTAAGAGTTGTTTGCATAACTCACAGCTGCGTTCCTATTGATTTGTTCAATAAACATCTCTGATCTACTCTTTCCAATTGCTGAGAATATAATAGTGAATAAAGCCAAATCCTTATCTTCCGGAAGCATATATTCTATTAGGAGAGATGGGCAATATACATATATAGGTGTGTGTTTGTGTGTGTATGTGCAAGGATGAAGGGAATAAAGGGGGAAAAAAACAAGCAAATTGGAAAAAGGATATTAGGAAGTACTATGTCAGATTGGGTAGCCAGAAAAGTCTATCAAATTAAATGAAATCTAGCAGAGATCTCAACGAAATGAGTACAGGTAGTCTTCAATTCATGAAGTATTTGAGTTAACGACCAACCACAATTACACTGTCCTTTTTTTTTTTGTACATTTTATCGTTAGTAAGATATGTACTACCTATAATGTTGTAGTGCATAATTTGCTGATGTTATCATTCTCAAATGTTCACTCACAGATGCTCAATGTATCTGGACCATTGCATCTTCCTGGGAGGAAATTACAGGAAAAGGCATGCAGAAGATACTGAAAAAATTGCTGAGTTACGTGAACACACTCTAAGCGTTTGATTAGGGTAATATGATGGAAGAGATCAGTGGAAAAATCACCCATATGGCAAGAACGCTGATACTGCCAGTGTGGAACAGTGCTAAGATCACAAAGAAGCGGAATTAACAGATCAAGACTTAACAGATTTTGAAAAGGAAAGAAATGCTGAAGAAGAAAGAAATGAGGAAGAGGAAGCAGAGAAATTATCAAAAAAATTTACAGTGAAAAGATTAGCTGGAGTTTTTTCTAAACTAAACAGGGGTTTCAGCAGATTAAACAAATGAACCCAAACGCTGATCGCTTTGCTAAAACCGATAAGCAGATTCGGAAAGCATTGACATGTGATCACGAACTAGATAAAGAAAAAAGGACAAAGAACATACAGACAACTCTCACTAATTTTCCGACTAGAAAGGTCATCCCCATTCCCAGGGATAATCCAGCTGATCCAGAACCTTCCACAAGTGAGTTATTACCACAATTGTTAAAATGTCAACATCGTCTAACTCTTCTTAATCCTCAGAGTAAATTTTTATGATTTATGCATTTTTTATGTGTGTATGTATTAAAATGTATCTATAACTTTATATGCAATGTTGCCAACCCCAAAAACAAATAAAGATAGGATTTATAAAGATACTGATTTTAAAAAAGGGTAATAATAATGAAAATTTATTTAAAAAAAAAAAAAGAGGTACTAGATGAGAACAGACGTCGGAATGGAACCCTGTCATAAGTCGGGGATTACCTGTATTCAAAAGAGTACCTGGCACTTGATGGGTTCTGGATAAATACTGTTGATGAATGAATGAATGACTATAACTGCTGCTGAAGGGAAGGCTGCAAGAAGCAGTAGTTTTAGATGTGATTCCAATTTTAAAAGAATATACAATATAGAATTGTATTTGCTATAGTGAGAGGCAATAGACTGTTCATCAAAAGTTTAGTTTATAAAACTTCAAGGTGAGGAATTACACATTACTTGGTATTTGTGAGAGAAAAGAATATAGGTTGGGTGGAGTTTGGGGGCACCATTGAAAAAGTGGTTTTTAAAAAGTATTTATTCAGTTCTTAGCATGTGCCTTACATATATTTTCTCATTTAATCTTTATGACAACCTTCAAAGATAAGAAGCTTTTCTTAATTTTGCAGGAAAAGGAGGTTTAGAGTGGTTGAGTGACTTGAAAATATCAGGCTTATAAGTGGCAGAGACCAGACTGGAACTCAGGTATCCTGAACTCTAACACTGTATTTCTGAGAAAATACAATCTATAAGGTTCCTATAATCTGAATAAAGTTCATTCTCTTACACATTTTAAGATCACGACTCTTAAATTTTAGTATTTCCTCTATAGTATTAACATTCAGAAATTCAGTGAACAGGTCTTATTACCCTATACCTACCATTTCTAAAAGGTACCCGCTACCTGCTGTAGTCAAGTTGATTTTGCAGATACATCTTATTACTTCTGCTTTCAAACTTTCAATATAAAGATGCTTAATTCATTTCCCTGTAAAATTATATACTGTGTCTTCTAAATTGAGAGTTTTATTATAAAGAAATAAAAAACTTATACTGAAAAAGTATAGCAACATATCTAAAAATTAGGGATATAGAGAAAACAAGATGGATTAATCTCTAAAGCCTTATGCTGAACAAAGAAGCCAGAAAAGACAAATCTGATCTATGTTGCTAAAAAGAAGATCTGTAGTTACCTGGGTTGGAATTAGGGTTTCAGGTTAACTGCCAAGAAACATGAGGAATATTTTCCAATGATGAAAATGGTTTATATCTTGATTGTAGTGGTTACATATTTGAAGACATTTATTAAAACTAATCAACTTGTATACTTAAAATGAGGGCATTTTATTATTTGTAAGTTACAGCTCAATAAATTTTATTTTTAAAGTAAAAAGTAGTGATATATAGGGTATTGTAGTTTTCAGGAAAATTATCAGTGAATTCGAACAATTAAGTAAAACAAACAAAATATTTTCTGCTTTTGTCAATCATTCGAAAGAAAAGCATCTTGAAAATCTGTATAACATGAGCATTTTCCCTTGACTATATGGTTTCCATTAGTTTAGCAAATATTTCTAAAGTAATAGAACTTCAAACAAATCATCTAACATCAGTTTAATCAAAAGCTTTCTTGGCACTCACTGTTAGTATTAATATAAAATTTTCTTAGATCGTTGTGAAAAATAAATTAAGCTATCTGTCGAGATGTTGGCTGCACTCACGTTTTTAAGAATGCTTGTCTGGCCTTTGTACACAGGTGGAAAGTGAATTGCAAGATAAAGAGACAAGGCATTGGGCTTGGTTTTACTGTCCAGTTAGAGAAGTAGTATTGACTTGATGGAGACCCATGAAGCTAGGTTCATTTTCATATTCTAAGCCTAATAATTACCATTTTTCCATTATGTTTGAGGCTATTCCTTTCCTATGAAGTCATTATATACATCAAATACAGATTGGTTCAACATTTTCTTCTAAACATATTTATTGTGTACCCGACTCATGAAACGTTTGATGGAACTCAAATTAAAAAAAAAAAAAATTTTTCTGAAATTTTCTAATGAAAATTTCTTTAATTACTTAAGATGGGCAGTTACATAGAGTGTGGACTTGTTTTCAGAAGTGTAGTCACTAGATTTGAATCTGTGCATTTTAACACAAAAATATGTTTAATAACTTTAATTATCACTGGACCAGGTAGTGTTTCGTTCTGTTGTACATAGGGTCGCTATAAGTTAGAACCGACTTGACGGCACCTAACAACAACAATTATCACCTAAATGCTCACATCCTCACACTACCCAGGTTTTAGTAATATGAATACTGAAATGTCTAAAGGGATTATATTTAACTAAAAATAGAATGAAAGGAAAAGAAGAAAGCTTAACATAGAACAAACTAAAAAGCTTTTTTGATGTGCCACTTAAAGTGGTTAAACTTTATGCTTTGCAGAGAAATTTTACTCCCACTGTTGGTTACTTACAATTAAGCAGTAAATTCAAGCCTGAAATGATGCTAGATACAAATTATCCAGACAATCATGTGATGTGTTCACTTTGCTTGTAGAGCTGTGTAGAGCTCCAGTAACTATAGATAGTCATTTTAGCCTGACTCTGCATCTCCATAACATGACTTTTTAGAAAGGAGAGAGACTTTGAGAGCCTCAACCGCAACTCTACATTGTACAAATGAGGAAGAACAACTCCTAGAATGAATTCTGAATAGGTCTTCGGGTTAAAAAAAAAAAAAAAAAATTCCTTTCAGTGTCTACAAAGGTAGCTAAATTAGTTTGGCAAAAGCTTTATAGATGAGTCTACGAGATAAAAGCCACAAAAAGAATTTGTTAGAGGTGTTTTTCTTTTGTACGTCATAGTTTTTTTTTCAGACTTCCATTAGAAATATTACTTTTCTAATCTAATTACCAGTACAACGTATATTTCCCTCCTTTGTATTCCAAAAGGATATTGCTTAAAATGTAGAAGTATGTTTTCTATATTTGACTTTCCATTAACCATTGATTTTATGGTTGAGAAGTTTATGCTTCATACCATCTACTATCTCAGTCAGAAACATGTGGCCCAGTAGCATGAAAAGTAACATAGATGACAGAGGTGAATGTACATTTATGATTGCTGGGCAGATTTCCCTAGGTCCTTCTTACAGCAGATAACTAATGGAATATATTTTTAGACATATATTGAGAAAAATCGATTAAGTGAACTAACATAATTTTAAAATACATCCCTTCTATTAACCATTCCTAGAAATCATAATGAAATTCATCATGTTTCTCTAGGTAATTTTTAAAACCATATTATTTCTATCATAGGATATTCATAGCACAGCTGTTCCTTACATTCTCGTAAACAACAGATGTCTACTTTATGTATTCTTTCCTTAAACACAGGTAGCATTTTTCACAGAGGAAATTAGAGAAATAGTAATTATTATTTTATGAAATAATGTTTAAAATAATTTTATGGAGAAGCGTAGCTAACTTTTCATTGAAAAATAAATTATATGGCCAAAAAAAAAGAGATTGAATTTAGGTTTATGGCTTCTGGTGGATAGACAGCTCAATAATCCATTACTTGGTTTGGGTAGTAGTAAAATACTGGCCTTAGTTGTTGTTGTTATGTGCTGTCAAGTAGATGTCAGCTCATAGCAACCCTATAGAACAGAGTAGAATTGCTCCATACGGTTTCCAAGGCTGCCATCTTTATGGAAGCAGATTGCCACATCTTTCTCCTGCTGAGTAGATAGTGGGTTCAAACTGCTGACCTTTCAATTAGCAGTGAAGTGGAACACTTATCAACTACATCAACACCAGTGTTCAATTCCTAGATTTGTCTCTCTGAATTTAGGGAAACTACTTAATGTCTCTAAATCTCAGTTTCCTCATTCTGGAATTAAAAAGCACCTAAAACTGTGACACATCTCTGAAAAGAAAGAATAATTTTGAAGGACTTATACTATCTGGTTTTTAAGAATTACTGTAATGCTCCAGCAATCAAGATGGAATTGATGTAAGGATAGAAATATAGATCAAGGGAACACAATAGTTGAGAAATAGACTCATAAGCATATAGCTAAATTTTTCAACAAAGGTACAAAGATAATTCGAAGGGAAAATATAATCTTTTCACAATACATTTCTTGAACAATTGGACATCTGTATGTAAAAACAAGCAAACAAAAACCACAACAAAATAACTCAATCCTTATAGCACATCATACACAAAAGTTAAGTAGAATTGGATTACAGACCAAAACCTAAGACAAAAAGTATACAAACTCTGGGAAGCTACATAGGACAAACTCTTGATAATCTTGGAATAGTCTAGAATTTCTTATATAGAACACAACAATAACAAACCTTGAAAAAAAAATACATTAGACTTCATTAAAATTAAAAAAAAACACTTCCTGCTCTTCAAAAGATACTGATAAAAAATAAAAATAAATGACATAGATTAAGAGAAATTGTTTGCAAAACAGATATTTGATAAGTGAATTGTATCAGAATATATAGAAAACACTATAAAGCAATAAAATAAAAGTAAAAAACTACATTATAAAAACATACAAATGATTTGAACATACATTCCCCAAATAAGATGTACAAATTGCTATTAGGCTCATGAAAAGTTGATCAAAATCATTAGATATCAGGAAAAATCCACAATCAGATATACTTCATAAACACTGTTGTTGTTAGGTGCTTTCGAGTAGGTACCAACTCATAGAGACCCTGTGTACAACAGAACGAAACATGTCCAGTTCTGTGTCATCTTCACAATCGTTGTTATGCTTGAGCCCATTGTTGCAGCCACTGTGTCAATCCATCTAGTTGAGAGTCTTCCTCTTTTTTGCTGATGTCCTTCTCCAGTGACCGATCCCTCCCTATAACATGTCCAAAGTATGTGAGATGAAGTGTCACCATCCTAGCTTCAAAGGAACATTCTGGCTGTACTTCTTCCAAGACAGATTTGTTTGTTCTTTTGGTAGTCCGTGGTATATTCAATATTCTTCACCAACACCATAATTCAAAGGCATTGATTCTTCTTTGCTCTTCCTTATTCATTGTCCAGCTTTCACATACATATGAGGTGACTGAAAACACCATGGCTTAGGTCAGGCGCAGCTTAGTCCTTAAAGTGATATCTTAGCTTTTTACCACTTTAAAGAGGTGTTTTGTGGCAGATTTGTCCAATGCAATGTGTCCTGTGATTTCTTGACTGCAGCTTGCATGGGAGTTGATTGTGGATCCAAGTAAAATGAAATCCTTGGCAACTTCAATCTTTTCTCCATTTATCATGAAGTTGCTTATTGAAACAAGTTGAAAGATATTTACCTGTGTTTTATTGACTATGCAAAGTCATTGGACTGTGTGGATCATAACAAATTATGTATAGCATTGCCAAGGATGGGCATTCCAGAACACTCAGTTGTGCTCATGAAGAACCTGTACATAGATCAAGAGACAGTCGTTTGAACAGGGGATGCTGTGTGGTTTAAAATCAGGAAAAGTGTGCACCAGGGTTGTATCCTTTCACTATACTTATTCAATCTGTATCCTGAGCAAATAATGTGAGAATCTGGACTATATGAAAAAGAACAGGGCATCAGGATTGGAGGAAGACTCATTAACAACCTGCGATTTGCAGATGACACAACCTTGCTTGCTGAAAGTGAAGAGGACTTGAAGAACTTACTGATGAAGATCAAAGATCACGGCCTTCAGTATGGATTACACCTCAACATAAAAAAAAACAAAAATCCTCAAACACTAGAATAGCTAAAATTAAAGACTGACAAGACTATTACTAAATGGAGGAAATAAGTTTAGAACTTAGATATGCCTCGTTCCAAGATTGTATTTTAAACTCTAAATCACTGTATTAATTTATTTCTATCTTTCCTTGAAAATGTATGATCAAAGTTATTTAATAAGCCTATTATGTAATTTAAAATGCTTAAGAAAATACTTGTTGAAGTCTTTTTAGTAGTAATACAATTTACAAAGCACTTTTCTAAATTAATTCGCCTTAAAACAACATTTTGTGATGAGAACCATTATTCTCATATTATAGATAAGGAAGAGAAACGTCAAGTGGACAATCCAAATATAATTGCTAAAAAAAATAACAGAGCCAGGACTTGAGCTTGGATCTTCAGAACGATAACTTTATATGCTCTTTTAGAAATTAATGCACTTGGAGGAGGTTTTGAAAAAGGACTTCTCATTATGTTCTCTGACTCTAGGTAAGCTTGCCATTACATTTAGTGACTTTTTCAAGAAAGAGTCACTCCCAATCATTTTCTATAAGTAGATGTTTTACATTTATTTATGGATTTTATTGATTATTTTTAGTGCTTACTCTGCAATATCTTGTTCTTTGATAGCAGTAGTATTATCATTTGCGATCATTTATTCCTAAAAACTAATGCAATGCTTCAAAAAGTGGTGCAAGTAATAGCTTTTCAGATGTTTTGGTTGGTTGTTTAACTATTAATTGAGATATTTTGTTTCAAAAAAAATGTTTCCTGAATTTAATGTTGATTGCCTCTTTTTCTTCCTCCATAGAAAAAATAAAACAGAACCAAAATTTTCTATCCAGAAACATTTAAAGTAATTCCAGGATTTCCAATGAGTTGCAAGTCAATTTTACTGTATTCTATTCTTTACAAGCTGCAGAGCAAGCTATAAAAACAAATGGTATGGAGACTACCTCCAATTCATTTCACAGAGAATTGAAATCAACAATGGAGGTGCATTATCCCACTTATATGAAATATTTAGAACAGACAAAGGCATAAGACAAAAGTTGATTAATGGTTACCAGGGGCAAGGAAGAGAGGAAAATAGAGAGTTATTGCTTAAGAGGTACAGAGTTTCTATTCGGGGTGATGAATATCTTTTAGAACTAGATAGTGGTGAGAGTTGCACCAAAATGGCACTCTAGGCAGAAGCACCACGCCATCCCTCAACAGCAAAGATCTGAAAAACTAAGTCAAACAAAGAATACAACAATCCTGCAACCCTAAAACATCAAATGAAGAGATAAAGAACTCAGCCTTGCATGAAACGGAGTGAGAAAACTGACAGAGAACGGAGAGCGAGGAGAGATTCATGCAGAGGTCCCCTACCAGCTAACACAGCACGGATCCACCATCTTGGACAAACAACTTCAGCTCACAGGCAGAACCTAGGATGCAGGATCATACGAGCCAGATACCAATCTAGGAAATGAACTCTTGAGGACTATCCAAAACCAAAAGAAATACAACAGGGAATCAGAGCAGTTAATCAATAAATGACAACAACATCAAAACAATAAAAGGGGGAATTAACGGCATAGGTATAGAACCTTCTAATGGAGAGGAAGGCAAGGCAATACCAAGTAATGGTAGACTGCTTCAAACTTAGAAAGATAAGGGTAAAATTCATGGTAACCACAAAGAAAGTTAACAAACCAACTCATAAAAATAAAGACGAAAAACATGAAGTCTCACCAAAAACAAAACCTACATAAACGAAAGAAATGAAAAAAAAAAAAAAATCCACAAACAGAAGTAACTCAGCACAAGAGAGTAAAAACAATGAAAACTTCAACACCACAAAACAAAACACTACAAAATGACAGCAACAAACTCACATCTATCAATAATTACACTAATGTAAAAGGATGCTGTGCACCCATAAAGAGATGAAGAGTGACAGAATGGATAAGAAAACAGGACCCATCAATATGCTGTCTACAAGAGACACACCTTAGAAACAAAGATGAGAATTTATTAAAAGTCAAAGCTTGGAAAAATATATATAAAGCTAAAAACTACTAAAAAAGACCAGGACTGGCAATTCTAATCTCAGATAAAATAGACTTTAAAACAAAATCTACCATAAAAGACAAAGAAGGACACTATATAATGATTAAGGGGAGGATCCATCATGAAGACATAACCAAAATAAACATCTACACACCCAATGACATGGCTCCAAAATACATAAGACAAACCCTAACAACACTGAAAAGAGAAATTGACAGTTTCACAATTATAGTAGGAGACTTCAACACACCATTCTCAGTAAAGGACAGAACACCTAAGAAGAAACTCAGCAAAGATACAGAAGACCTAAAGGGCACAGTCACCCAACTGGACGTCATAGAAATATATAGAACACTCCATACAACTGCTGCAAATTACACATTCTTTTCCAATGCACATAGAACGTTCTCCAGAATACACCACATCTTAGGTCACAGAGCAATCCTCAGCAAGATCCAAAACATTGAGATAATTCAAAGTATCTTCTCTGACCACAATGCCATCAAGGTAGACATTAACAATAGAAAGAGCAAGGAAAAAAAATCAACTACATGGAAACTGAATAATACCCTCATTACACATCAGTGGGTAATAAAGAAATCAGAGATGGAATCAAAAAATTCCTAGAATCAAATGAGAATGAAAACACATATACAAAAACCTTTGGGACACAGCAAAGGCAGTCCTCAGAGGACAATTTACAGCAATAGATGCACGTATCAAAAAAGAAGAAAGGGACAAAATCAAAACATTAACTACACAACTCAAACAAATAGGAAGAGAACAGCAAAAAAAAGCCCACAACCACCAGAAGAAAGGAAATAGTAAAGATCAGAGCAGAAATAAATGTAATAGGGAACAGAAAAACAATAGAAAGAATAAAGAAAACCAAAAGTTGGTTCTTTGAAACAATCAACAAAATCTACAAACCACTGGCCACACTGACAAAAGAAAAAGAGGAGAGGACACAAATAACCCAAATAAGAAATGAAATGGGGGACATTACAACAGACACAACTGAAATAAAAAGGATTATAACAGAATATTATAAAAAACAATGCTCCAACAAATTTGAAAACCTAGAGGAAATGGATAAATTTCTAGAAACACAAGGCCCACCCAAACTACAACAAAGAGATGTTGAAAATCTGAACAGACCCATAACAAAAGAAGAGATTGAAAAGGTAATAAAAAAACTCCCAACCAAAAAAAAACCCTGGTCCAGACGGCTTCACTGGAGAATTCTACAAAACATTTACAGAAGAGCTTGTACCAGTCCTACTCAAGCTATTTCAGAGCATAGAAGGGGAAGCAGCACTTCCAAATTCATTCTATGAAGCCACCATAACGCTGATACCAAAACCAGGAAAAGATGTCACAAAAAAAGAAAATTACAGACCAATGTCTCTCATGAATATAGATGCAAAAATTCTGAACAAAATTCTAGCCAACAGAATTCAGCATCGTATCAAAAAAATAATACACCACGACCAAGTAGGATTCATACCAGGTATGCAAGGATGGTTCAACATTAGAAAATCAATCAACGTAATCCACCACATAAATAAAAGGCAAGAAAAGAATCACATAATCATCTCAATTGACGCAGAAAAGGCATTTGACGAAGTCCCACACCCATTCCTGATAAAAACTCTCAATAAAATAGGTATAGAAGGGAAACTTCTCAACATAATAAAGGGCATCTATGCAAAACCAATGGCCAACATCATTCTTAACGGGGAGAGGTTGAAAACATTCCCCTTGAAAACAGGAACAAGACAAGGATGCCCTTTATCACCTCTCCTATTTAACATTGTGCTTGAAGTTCTAGCTAGAGCAATAAGACAAGAAAAAGAAATAAAGGGCATCCAAATTGGTAATGAAGAAGTTAAACTGTCCCTGTTTGCAGATGATACGATCCTATACACAGAAAACCCTAAAGCCTCCATGAGACATCTACTGGAACTAATAGAAAGATTCAGCAGAGTAGCAGGATACAATGTAAACATTCAAAAATCAGTTGGATTCCCATACACCAGTAAGGACATCGATGAAAAGGAAATCAGGAAAACAATACCATTTTCAACAGCCCCTAAAAAGATAAAATACTTAGGAATAAATCTGACTAGGGATGTAAAAGACCTATACAAAGAAAACTACAAAACACTACTGCAAGAAATCCAAAGGGATCTACATAAATGGAAAAACATACCATGCTCATGGATAGGCAGACTCAACATTGTGAAAATGGCAATTCTACCCAAAACAATTTACAAATACAACGCAATACTGATCCAAATACCAACAACATTCTTCAAAGAGATGGAAAAACTAATCATTAACTTTATATGGAATGGGAAGAAGCCCCAAATAAGTAAAGCAATACTGTAGAAGAAGAATAAAGTTGGAGGACTCACACTACCTGACTTCAGAGCCTACTATACAGCTACAGTAGTCAGAACAGCCTGGTACTGGTACAATGACCGATACATTGACCAATGGAACAGAATTGAGAACCCAGATGTAAATCCATCCACCTACGGTCACCTGATCTTTGACAAGGGCCCAAAGTCCATCAAATGGGGAAAAGACAGTCTTTTTAACAAATTCTGCTGGGAAAACTGGATATCCATCTGCAAAAAATGAAACAGGACCCATACCTCACACCGTATACAAAAACTACTTCAAAATGGATCAAAGACCTGAGTATAAAGCCTAAAACTATAGAGTTCATAGAAGAAAAAATAGGACCAACAGTTCAGGCCTTAATACATGGCATTAACAGGATACAAACCATAACCATCAACACACAAAACCCAACAGATAAGCTAGATAACTGGGATCTTCTAAAAATCAAACACCTATGCTCTTCAAAAGGCTTCACCAAAAGAGTAAAAAGAGAACCTACAGACTAGGAAAAAATTTTTGGATTGTACAAGTCATACAAAGGTCTAATCTCCGTAATCTACAAGAAAATCCAACACCTCTACAAGAAAAAGACAAATAATCCTATAAAGAAATGGGGAAAGGAAATGAACAGACACTTCACCAAAAAAGACATTCAAGCAGCCAACAGACACATGAGGAAATGCTCACAATCACTAGCCATTAGAGAAATGCAAATTAAAACCACAATGACATACCATCTCAACCCAGCAGTACCGGCAAGAATCAAAAACACTGGAAATAGCAAATGTTGGAGGGGCTGCGGGGAGATCGGAACTCTTATGCACTGCTGGTGGGAACACAAAATGATAAAACCATTATGTAAAATGATATGATGCTTCCTCAGAAAGCTAGAAATAGACATACCATCCAATTCAGCAATCCCATTCCTAGGAATATATCCTAGAGAAATAAGAGTTGTCACTCGAATAGACATATGCACACCTATGTTCATGGCAGCATTGTTCACAATAGCAAAATGATGGAAACAACCTAGATGCCCATCAACAGATGAATGGATAAACAAACTATGGTACATACACACAATGGAGTACTATGCAATGAGAAAGAACAACAATGAATCTATGAAGTATCTCATAACATGGATGAAACTGGAGGACATTATGGTGAGTGAAATCAGTCAATCACAAAAGGACAAATATTTCATGAGACCTCTATTGTAAAAACCCATGAAAAAGTTCACACACAAAATGTAACAATCTTTGTTGGTTACCAGGGTTGGGAGGGGTGGGGGGGAAATACTAAATAGGCAATAGATAAGTAGTATCTTGGGTGAAGGGTGAGACAGTACACAATACCGGGGAAACTAGCACAACTTGTCCAAGGAAAGGTCATGGAAGCCCCATAGACACATCCAAACTCCCTGAGGGACTGAATTGTTTGGTGGAGGGCTGTGGGGACAATGGCCTCGGGGAACATCTAGCTCAATTGGCATGACACAGCTTATAAAGGCAATGCTCTACATTCTATCTTGGTGAGTATTGTCTGGGGTCTTAAAAGCCTGTGAGTGGCCATGTAAGATATTCCATTGGTCTCATCCCTTCGTGAGCAAGGGAGAATGAAGAGAACAGGATACAAGGAAAAGATTAGTCCGAAGGACTAATTGGCCACAGCTACCAAGGCCTCCACCGGACTGAGTCCAGTACAGCTAGATGGTGCCCAGCTACCACCACTGACTGCTCTGACCGGGATCACAACAGAGGGTTCTGGACAGAGCTGGAGAAGGATGTAGAGCATAATTCTAACTCACAAAAAAAAGATCAGATTTACTGGCCTAAAGGAGATTGGAGAAACCCCGAGAGTATGGCCCCCAGACACTCTTTTAGCTCAGTGGTGAAGCTGCCTCCGAGGTTCACTATTCAGCCTGGGAATGGACAGCCCCGTAAAACCAAATGAGACTAACGAGGTACAGGAGTCCAGTGACAAGGGCCAGAAGGCAGAAGGGGACAAGGAAGCTAGTGATAGGGAACCCAAGGTTGAGTAAGGATATTGTTGATGTGTAGTGAGATTGTTAACCATTGTCATAGGGCAACATTTTTAGTAACCGTTAAATGAGAAACTATTTTGTTCTGTAAGCCTTCTTCTTAAGTGAGAATAACCGCACAATTGGAAGAGCGTAGTCAATGTCACTGAACTGTGCATGTAGAAATTTTTGAAATGGTGTATCTTTGGCTATGTGTAGTTTCACCAAAAAAAAAAGTTGAGAAATTAGAGGGTTAATATGTTGTGGGGTTGTTAACCAATGTCATAAAACAACATGTGTACTACTGTTTCATGAGAAACTATTTGTTCTGTAAGCTTTCACCTGAAGTACAATAAGATTAAAAAAACAAAAAAAGAACTAGATAGTGTTGATGGTTCTACAATACTATGAATGTAATTCATGCCACAGAATTGTACATTTAAAAAATGTTAATTTATACATATATATATGTAATTTTTCTTTATGCAGTTAAAGCAGGAGTTCTTATATGGAGACTCCATAAAAGAGGTGGAATAAATGCTAATTTGGAAATGATCATTGAAATTATTTATCATTGCCATATTAAAATTTGCTAGTTTCATCAAGTAGTAGTTAATAATGGGCTTAATATTCTGTGTTAATTTTAAAAATTTGTGATGGTCAGTAACTAAGAGTTACATATATAGATATATAAATATATCTATATCTATGTATCTATGTATCTAGCTATCTAGCTATCTGTCTATCTATCTATCTATCCTCTCTGCGAATAGAACTTAAGCTATCTTCTTAAGCATGTTTCTTACTCTTGAGGGTCAAGACCTAGGCTTTAACAGCTCTTATGCCACCATGTTTACTGTTCTCTGCTATGCTATGGGAGACAGCAGAGATGGTGGTTAAGAATGTGGGCTCTGCAGTCACACATAATTAATTTTGAATGTGACTATACCACTGTCTCTACGATCTTCAGCTAGTAATTTAGATGCCTAAGCCTCACATTTGCACATCACCCCAAACCCATTGCCATCGAGTCGATTCCGACACATAGCGACCATATAGGAAAGAGTAGAACTGCCTCATAGGTTTCCAAGGAGCACCTGGTGGATTCGAACTGTCAAGCTTTTAGTTAGCAGCCAAACTCTTAACCACTGAGCCATCAGGGCTCACTTAAACCTACACCATGCAGTTGTTGTTGCTATGCTAGGTGCTCAATAAGTATTACTATTATCATTTTTCAAAAATTGTACTTCATAAAATACTTTTTCTCAGATGCAGCAATCACAATTTATACAAGAATGATAGACAAGCACTAGTATTTAGCAAGGCAAAACAAAACAAAAATCAAACTATTTTAATCCAAATTATTACAAAATGCTAAATAACTAGTGAATAATTAGAATATAATGTGGCAATAAATATTTGTTTCTTATTATAAGGCTACCACAAAAGTTAAGAGAAAGTGTTCGGACTCTCAACATGAATCTACTAGGACTTTACTTTGAAAATACTAGGGACCCCATCAAAATGAAAGAAATACGTAAAATAAGTGCCCAAGCATAAGCGTCCTAGTTTTGTTTATTAAAAATACACTGAAAGGACTTCCAGAAAAATGGCACTTTAGGCAGAAACACCACGCAATCCCTCCACAGCAAAGAACCGAAAAACGAAGCCAAACAGAGAATACAACAATCCTGAAACCCTAAAACATCAAATGAAGAGATAAAGAACTCAGCCAAGCACCAAATGGAATGATAAAACTGACACAGAATGGAGAGCGAGGAGAGATTCATGCAGAGGTCCCCTATCAGCTAAGGCAGCATGGATCTGCCATCTTGGACTCCTATCAGAGACCAGCAAATGGGGGTACGAGAAAGCAGCTTCACAGAGCTTCCAGAGGGAGACAAAACAACTGGTAATTTGCGATATACGCTTTCCAACCCCCCACACTTCTTCACCCCCACTCAGCCTCCTCTGTTTTCCGTGGCCACAATCTCTTGTCCGGGAAGCACCGGCTGCTTGGATTCCACACACCCGAACGGGCTGGCTCGCTGAGTGCCATTTGCTGGCTGCTGGTGTTGCTTTTTTTCCACTTTTTTTGATTTCTTCCTTACCTCTCACCACCTCCCCCTCCTTTCGCTCAAGTAACTGGCTCCGTGCGCCATCTGTGCTTCTCCCTGAGGGGCTGCAGAGCTCCTTTTGAGTGTGGACCTGCTTCCCGTGCTGGGCTGCCGCACTGGTGGGATCCCGGGGCTTTTGTTGTTTGCTTGTTTGAATTGTTTGTTTGTTTTCTTTTCCTTTTCTTGAGTTGGGAGCCCGTTCTGGCCAGGCGGTGCTGTGTGGCTTGGAAACTACCCCCTCGGTTTGCACAGAACTGCAGAGGGATCCCTGAGGACATTTGTTTTATCATTCTTTTTTTTTTTTTTTTTTTGGTTTTTTTCTTTTTTTCTCTGTTTTTTTAGGGGGGGCTTTCCTTGTTCTTTTTTTTTAAATTTGTTTTGTTTTCTTTTCTCTCTTTTTTCCTTTTTGTCTTTCTTCATTACTCAGTGTCTTGTCTCTCTATATCTTCCTTCTCATTTTGTTCCCTAAATACCTGGCATTGTATACCTCTGCGTCTTCTAGCCAGGCTGTACTGAAACACCTGAGAACAACTTCCCCAGACCTCGCAGCTGCACCGGTGGGATCCCTGGGAACTTTGCTGTTCTTTAACCTTTCCAATTTTATTTATTCATTGTTTTCTTTTCTTTTTTTTCCTTCCTCTTCCCCTTTTTGTTTTTCTCTATTTCATAGTCTCTCGTCTCTCCACTCCAATGGCAAGCTCCCCTAGCATTCTTTTTTGTTTGTTTGTATGTTTTTGGCTCCTGTTCCTCTCTCCTGTCTCCCGTATCCATCCTAGCTCCACACATAACAATCTCCCCACTATGTCCTGCCTACCTGCACTGTGTGCTTAACATCACACCACCAAGCAGCTGGAACCTGCCCTGCACTGATTACCGATCTGCCCTGGCGGCTGTGTAAGTGCCACAAATAACCCATCCCAGTGACTCCTCTTCAGCTAGACCTGCCCTGCCGTACCATATCTGAGTGACTGACCCTGCCAATTGGGAAAGGAGGTGAAAAGTATTGTGCCCACAGACGAGCAAACAACCATAAACACACAGCCCGCCGGCTCAGACACAGCGAAATTTTTAAAAAAAGGAAGAAAAAAACAAATCTACTATCAATAAATGAGAAAAATAAATACTGAATGTCCTGAAGACAGAAGACAATATCAAAACATTTACAAAAACAGGAGAGGATTGTTCCAGTAGCTGGCCAGAATAAAACATCAGATGACTTTCCAGTGGATGAAAAAGCACTAGAACTAACTGATAGGGAATTCAAATCTCTAATACTCAGAATTCTCCAAGAGCTGAAGCAAAAAGCAGACAAAAATGAGGATAAAATAGACAAATTCATGGAAAGTAAAGACAAAAAAATTGGAAGAATTCAGGAAAATAATGCAGGAACAAAATGCCAAAATAAATTCACAACTATAAATTATACAAAAACAACAATTAGCAATCAAAAACATAAACAACAAGATTTCAGAAATGGACAGTGTCATAGAAGGGCTTAGAAGCAGATTTGAAATGGTGGAAGACAGGATCAGTGGAATTGAAGACAAACACTTAGATACAACTCTGTTTGAGGAAAACTCAGAAAAAAGAACAAAGAATAATGAAGAGACCCTGAGAATTACGTGGGTTACAATCAAAAGCAAAAATTTTCAAGTGATTGGAGTTCCAGAACAAGGGGAGACAACAGAAAACACAGAGAGGATGATTGAAGAACTGCTGATAGAAAACTTCCCCAATATCATGAAAGATGAAAAGATGGGCATCCAAGAAGCTCAACGAACCCCATATAGAAGGGACCCCAAAAGAAAATCACCAAGGCATATCAAAATCACACTCACCAAAACCAAAGACAAACAAAGAATCCTGAGAGCAGCTTGTGAAATACGAGAAGTCACATACAGAGAAGAAACAATAAGACTAAGCTCAGATGATTCAGCAGAAACCATGCAGGCAAGAAGGCAATGGGATGACATATATAAAATCTTGAAAGAAAAAAATTGCCAGACAAGAATAAAATATCCTATAAAACTCTTGTTCAAATATGATGGTGAAATAAGGTCATTTCCAGATAAACAGAAATTAAGGGATTATGTAAAAGTCAAACCAAACTTACAAGAATTATTAAAGGGAGTTCTTTGATCTGAGAACAAACAACTTCAGCTCACAGGCAGAATCTAGGATGCAGGATTGTAACAGCAGGATACCAATCTAGGAAATGAACTCTCAAGGACTATCCCAAACCAAAAGTAATACAACAGGCAATCAGGGCAATTAATCAGTAAATGACAACAACATCAAAACAATATAGCAGGGAATAAACAGCATAGGTATAGAACCTTCTAATGGAGATGAAGCCAAGACAATACCAAGTAATGGTAAACTGCTTTAAACTTAGAAAGATAAGGGTAAAATTCATGGTAACCACAAAGAAAGTTAACAAACATACTCATAAAAATAAAGAGGAAAAACATAAAGTCTCGGCAAAAACAAAACCTACAAAAACAAAAGAAATGAAAGAAAAAATCCACAAACAATATTAACTCAGCACAAGAGAGTAAGAAGAACAAAGGAAACGTCAGCACCACAAAACAAAACACTACAAAATGATAGCAACAAAATCACATCTATCAATAATTACACTGAATGTAAATGGACTCAGGGCACCGATAAAGAGATGGAGAGTGACAGAATGGATAAGAAAACAGGATCCATCAATATGCTGTCTACAAGAGTCACACCTTAGAAACAAAGATGTAAATTTATTAACAGTCAAAGGTTGGAAAAAAATATATCAAGCTAACAACTACCAAAAAAGAGCAGGAGTGGCAATACTAATCTCAGATAAAATAGACTTTAAAACTAAATCCAGGATAAAAGACAAAGAAGGACACTATATAATGATTAAGTGGACGATCCATCATGAAGACACAACCATAATAAACATCTACGCACCCAATGACAGGGCTCCAAAATACATAAAACAAACTCTAACAACACTGAAAAGAGAAATTGACAGTTCCACAATAATAGTAAAAACAGAAAACTAAGAAGAAATTCAGCAAAGACACAGAAGATCTAAAGGGCACAATCAGCCAAGTTGACCTCACAGACATATACAGAACAATCCATCCAACTGCTGCAAAGTACACATTCTTTTCCAACGCACATGGAATGTTCTCCAGAATAAACCACATCTAAGGCCACAAAACAATCATCAACAAGATCCAAAACACTGAGATAATTCAAAGTATCTTCTTGCACCACAATGCCATCAAGGTAGAAATTAACAACAGAAAGAGCAAGGAAAAAAAAAATCAATTATATGGAAACAGAATAATACCCACTTAAACATCACTGGGTAATAGAAGAAAGCAGAGATGGAATCAAAACATTCCTAGAATGAAAGGAGAATGAAAACACATCATACCAAAAGCTTTGGGACATAGTAAAGGCAGTCCTCAGAGGACAGTTTATAGCAACAGACGCACACATAAAAAAAAAAAAAGGGACACACTCAAAATAGTAACTACAAAACTCAAACAAATAGAGAACAGCAAAAAAAGCCCACAGCCACTGGAAGAAAGGAAATACTAAAGATCAGAGCAGAAATAAATGAAATAGGGAACAGAAAAACAATGGAATCAACAAAACCCAAAGTTGGTTCTTTAAGAGAATCAACAAAATCATCAAATCACTGGCCAGACTGACAAAAGAAAAACAGGAGAGAACGCAAATAACCCAAATAAGAAATTAAATGGGGGGCATTACAACAGACCTAACTGAAATAAAAAATATTATAACAGAATATTATGAAAAACTATACTCCAACAAATTTGAAAACCTAGACAAAATGGATACATTTCTAGAAACACAAGGCCTACCGAAACTACAACAAAGTGATGCTGAAAATCTGAACAGACCCATAACAAGAGAAGAGGTTGAAAAGGTAATAAAAAAAACTCCCAACCAAAAAAAGCCCTGGCCCAGATGGCTTCACTGGAGAATTCTACAAAACATTTGCAGAAGAGCTTGTACCAGTTCTACTCAAGCTATTTCAGAGCATAGACGGGGAAGCAACACTTCCAAATTCATTCTATGAAGCCAGCATAACGCTGATACCAAACCCAGGCAAAGACGTCACAAAAAAAGAAAATTACAGACCAATATCTCTCATGAGTATAGATGCAAAAATTCTTAACAAAATTCTAGCCAATAGAATTCAGCATTAGATCAAAACAATAATGCAGCATGACCAAGTAGGATTCATAGCAGGTATGCAAGGATGGTTCAACATTAGAAAATCAATCAACATAACCCACCACATAAATAAAAGGAAAGAAAAGAACCACATGATCCTCTCAATTGATGCAGAAATGACATTTGACAAATTCCAACACCATTTCCTGATAAAAACTCTCAATAAAATAGGTACAGAAGGGAAATTTCTCAACATAATAAAGGGCATCTATGCAAAACCAACAGCCAACATCATTCTTAATGGAGAGAGGCTGAAAACTTTCCCCTTGAAAACAGGAACAAGACACGGATGCCCTTTATCTCCACTCCTATTTAACATTGTGCTGGAAGTTCTAGCTAGAGCAATAAGGCAAGAAAAAGAAACAAACGACATCCAAGTTGGTAATGAAGAAGTTAAACTGTCCCCGTTTGCAGATGATATGATACTATACATAGAAAACCCTAAAGCCTCCATGAGACATCTACTGGAACTAATAGAAAGATTCAGCAGAGTAGCAGGATACAAGATAAACATTCAAAAATCAGTTGGATTCCTATACACCAATAAGGAGAGTGATGAAAAGGAAATCAGGAAAATACTACCATTTATAATAGCCCCCAAAAAGATAAAATGCTTAGGAATAAATCTATCCAGGTATGTAAAAGACCTATACAAGAAAACTACAAAACACTACTGCAAGAAACCCAAAGGGATCTACATAAATGGAAAAACATACCATGCTCATGGATAGGTAGACTCAACATTGTGAAAATGACCATTCTACCAAAATCAATCTACAGATACAATGCAATCCCGATCCAAATACCAAGAACATTCTTCAAAGAGATGGAAAGCCTAATCATTGGCTTTGTATGGAGTGGGAAGAAGCCCCAAATAAGTAAAGCACAACTGAAGAACAATAAATTTGGAGGACTCACACTACCTGACTTCAGAACCTACTATACAGCTACAGTAGTCAAAACAGCCTGGTACTGGTATGACAGATACGTTGACCAATGGAACAGAATTGAGAACCCAGATGTAAATCCATCCACCTACAGTCACCTGATCTTCGACAAGGGCCCAAAGTCCATCAAATGGGGAAAACACAGTCTTTTTAAAAAATTCTGCTGGGAAAACTAGATATCCATCTGCAAAAAAAAATGAAACAGGACCCATACCTCACACCGTATACAAAAACTACTTCAAAATGGATCAAAGACCTGAATATAAAGCCTAAAACTATAAAGTTAATAGAAGAAAAAATAGGACCAACACTTCAGGCCTTAATACACAGCATTAACAGGATACAAACCATAACAGTCAATGCACAAACTCCAAAAGATAACCTAGATAACTGGGATCTTCTAAAAATCAAACACCTCTGCTCTTCAAAAGACTTCACCAAAAGAGTCAAAAGAGATCCTACAAACTAGGAAAAAATTTTTGGACAGTACAAGTCATACAAAGGTCTAATCTCCACAATTTACTAGAAAATCCAACACCTCTACAACAAAAAGACAAATAATCCTATGAAGAAATGGACAAAGGAAACAAACAGACACTTCACCAAAGAAAACATTCAAATGGCCAATAGACACATGAGGAAATGCTCGCGATCACTAGCCATTAGAAAAATGCAAATTAAAGGCACAATGAGATACCATCTTACCCCGGCATTACTGGCACGAAGCAAAAACACTAGAAATAACAAATGTTGGAGGGGCTGTGGGGAGATAGGAACTCTTATGCACTGCTGGTAGGAATGCAAAATGATACAACCATTATGGAAAATGATATGGCGTTTCCTCAGAAAGCTAGAAATAGACATACCATTTGATCCAGCAATCCCACTCCTAGGAATATATCCTAGAGAAATAAGAGTTGTCACTCGAATAGACATATGCACACCTCTGTTCATGGCAGCATTGTTCACTATAGCAAAACAATGGAAACAACCTAGATGCCCATCAACTGATGAATGGATAAACAAACTATGGTACATACACACAGTGGAGTACTATGCAACGAGAAAGAACAATGATGGATCTGTGAAGCATCTTGTAACATGGATGAAACTGGAGGACATTATGCTGAGTGAAATAAGTCAATCACAAAAGGACAAATATTGTATGAGACCTCTATTGTAAAAACCCATGAAAAAGTTCACACATAAAATGTAACAATCTTTACTGGTTACCTGGGATGGGAGGTGTTGGGGGGAAATACTAAATAGGCAATAGATAAGTGGTATCTTGGGTGAAAGGTGAGAGAGTACACAATACAGGGGAAATCAGCACAACCTGTACAAGGAAAGATCATGGAAGCCCCATAGACACATCCAAACTCCCTGAGGGACTGAATTGCTGGGTGGAGGGCTGTTGGGACCGTGGTCTCAGGGAACATCTAGCTCAATTGGCATAACACAGTTTATGAAGACAGAGTTCTACATTCTACCTTGGTGAGTAACGTCTGGGGTCTTAAAAGACTGTAAGCAGCAATCTAAGATACTCCGCTGGTCTCATCACTTCTGGAGCAAGGGAGAATGAAGAGAAGAGGATACAAGGAAAACATTAGTCTGAAGGACTAATGGATCACAGCTACCAAGGCCTCCACCGGACTGAGTCCAGTACAGCTAGATGGTGCCCGTCTACCACCACTGACTGCTCGTACCAGGATCACAACAGAGGGTTCTGGACAGAGCTGGAGAAGGATGTAGAACATAATTCTAACTCACAAAAAAAGACCAGATTTACTGGCCGAAAGGAGACTGGAGAAACCCTAAGGTATGGCTTCCAGACACCCTTTTACCTCAGTGGTGAAGTCATCTCTGAGGTTCATCATTAAGCCTGGGAGTGAACAGCCCCATAACCAAATGGGACCAATGAGGTACATCAGTCCAGGGACAAGGGTCAGAAAACAGAAGGGACTGGGAAGCTGTTGATAGGAAACCCAAGGTTGAGTAAGGATAGTGTTGATGTGTTGTGAGATTGTTAACCATTGTCATAGGGCAACATGTGTACTAACTGTTAAACGAGAAACTATTTTGTTCTGTAAGCCTTCATCTAAGGTGAGAATAGCAGCACAACTGGAAGAGCGTAGTCGATGTCACTGAAGTGTGCATGTAGACATTTTTGAAATAGTGTATCTTTGGCTATGTATATTTTCACCAAAAAAAAAATGGTCGAGAAGTTAGAGGGTTGACATGTTGTGGGGTTGTTAACCAATGTCATAAAACAATATGTGTACTACTGTTTCATGAGAAACTATTTGTTCTGTAAGCCTTCACCTGAAGTACAATTTAAAAAAAAATTATTTGAAAAAAATATTAAGAAAACTGTTCACCAGGTGAGTAACTTTATGAGTAACACTTAAAGTTGGGAGTTTGCAACTTTACGCTTAAAGTTTTGTAAAATAAGGAGATTTAATGTGGAAATTTCAAGGGTCCTTTCCATGTTCCTAAGATAGTGGATGCTCATAAATGTTTGTTGAATAAACTTTGTGTTGATTACAGTGGTTAAAATTAACATTCAGAATTGCCTCCTTAAATATTGCAGAGAAAGTGGTGTGGTTAATATTTTAGTAGGATACATATTTCCTTTTGATGGTCAACTCAAAGTTCTATACAAATGGTGTTTGGCTGTGCTGAAGATGCTGTCTATCCAGAAAGCTATAAAACCAAGATCTTGACTACTTACGGTCATAAATGATTCAGGATCACTTCTTTTTCTAAGAGAAAAAAAAGTACTTTTCAACATATTTGAGAGAGTTAGCTACATAAGAATATGATGATATAGTAGACATTGTTGCAAGTACCTTAGGGAGGTAGAAAAGGCTTTTTAAAAGTACCATTTTTTTTTTTTTTTTTTTTTTTTTTTAGTTAACATTAACAACAAAACAAAAAACTGAGCTTATTCAGGAGTTCTGGTTTGGAATCCAAATTTGTTACTAACATTAAAACAATCCTTAACTTCATCACCAAATTTCCTCTACCACAAACTGGTGATTATAGTATAGTATCACAGGACTGTCTTAAAAAAAAGGAAGAGATAGTGACCATGAGAGCATTTTATAAATTGTAAAGTACAGTATACATTGTAGTTATCACCATTTTTATCTCTGTGTTTCCATCCTTCATGACTCAGACAAAATGTTGACTCCTCCTTTAAGCTCTCTGAGTAAAAAATACTCTCTTTCTTCACTGGACCCTGATAACATTTTTTAAAATTTTACATTCTACTTATTATAAAATGAGTTTTGTATTAGAATTAGTGTAAGTATATCTCTTCCCTCTACATTGCACATTATCTTGGTATCAAGTACCATATCTTATTTATCTTTGTTATCTTCTACAGATTAATGGAGAGTTTTACAAAATAATGACTTACTCTACAAATATATGTTCAATATTCTCTGCTTAAATCAATTTTTTAAGCAGACCAAAACCACAGGAAAGAGGAAAATACACCTTAATTAATTTTCGTATAATTATTTGAAAGATCTAGGTAAAGACTATGGTGCATAAATATGGTACAGCATTTTTTATTGGACAACATTTCCATCTTAAAGACGCTAAAAAGACGCCGCTGAAGGGCAAGCAGAGAGTGGAGTAGTTTATCATTTTTACTATACAGTGAGTAGTAGACTCAACACAATTTTTTATCTGAATCACCTAAATACAAGAGTCATTGTGCAAATAAGTGGTCTTAGAAACTTGACTTCACCAGATTTTTACCATGTGATTATTAAGACAGGAAAAATGTAATAATGCATAGAGGAGATTTTTGAAGCTATTTGACTATTACTGACCATCATAAACTTTTAAAATTAACACAGGATATTAAGATCGTTGTTAATTACAGCTTGATGAAACTATCACGTTTAAATACAGCAATGGTAAATAACGTAAATAATCATCTCCAAATCAGTATTTATTCCACTACCTTTAGGGACACTTTATTTTAAGAAGCACTGCTTTAACTGCATAAAGAAAAACATGAATGACACTAATATTTTAGACAGTTTTACTCTTAAATCTCCTCAGATGTAACTACACATATACAAAGTTTATGATTGAAACATGTAGGGAAGAATATTTTATACAATTCATTTTTATTGCTGCAATGGACTTTATTATAATTTTCAGTCTCCAAACAATTATAGAAAGCAGTCCATAAAATGGTAATTCAAACTAGTTGAATTCTATGCTTGGCTTTACCAATCACTTCTTTACGTGAAGGATTGTTAACTTTTTTGGTCTTCATTGTATTCATTTCAAACATGATAATAATGATAAAGGGTGAGTTCTATGTAAAGCGATAACAAATACCTCTTAGGTGCACATTTTGCACATTTGGGAGATGTTCCTGACAGCCCTTGCAGTGAAGAGGGTATGACCACCTTTGCCATTAAGAAGGTCATCCTGTCTCAAATAAAAGAATGAAAATCAAAATGGAGAGATGTTCTCTTTTGCAGTGTTATGAATTGAATTGTGTCCCCAAACTATGTGTTGGAGCTCTAACCCCTATACCTGTGGATGTGAGCCCTGGTGGCTCAGTGGTTAAGGGCTACAGCTGCTAACCAACAGGTAGGCAGTTTGAATCCACCAGGCCCTCCTTGGAAACACTATGGAGCAGTTCTACTCTGTCCTATAGGGTCCTTATGAATCGGAATCACCTCGATGTCAGCAGGTTTTTATACTTGTGGATGTAATTTCATTTGGGAATAAGGCTTTTTTGTTATGTTAATGAGGCCATATCTGTCTAGGGTTTGTTTTAAACCTACTGACTTTTGAGATATAAGGAGCAGCATGGGTACAGAAGCAAGCAAGCATAAATGGGGAAAAACAGATGCCAGGTGGAGATCGCCAAAAAACTGATGAAAGTCAGGGCTACAGAAGCTGAGACAAGTAACTTCCACCAGAGTGAACAGAGACAGAGCCTTTCCCTAGAGCTAGTGCCCTGAATTTGGACTTCTAGCCTCCTAAACAGTGAGAAAATGAAATTCTGCTCATTAAAGCTACTCACTTGTGGTTATTTCCATTACAACAACTCTAAGAAACTAAAACAGCATGATTTCAAATTACGATGACCACACTTTAGATACTGTCTTAGTCATCCAGTGCTGCTGTAACAGAAATACCACAAGTGGATGGCTTTTAACAAAGAGAAATTTATTCTCTCACAGTCTGGTAGGCTACAAGTCCAAATTCAAGGCATCAGCTCCAGAGGAAGTCTTTCTCTCTCTGTCAGCTCTTCAGAAAGGTCCTTGTGATACCTCTTTCTTCCTTTGGTCTGGAAGCATCTCAGCACAGGAACCTCAGGTCCAAAGGATGCTCTCTGCTTCTGGGGCTGCTTTCTTGGTAGTATGAGGTTCCAATGTCTCTCTGCTTGCTTCTCTCTTTTATATCTTAAAAGAGATTGGCTCAAGACACTACCTAATCTTGTAAACCTCATCAATATAACTACCACTAATCCATCTTATTACAGCATAGTGATAGAGTTTACAATGCATAAGGAAATCACATCAGATTACAAAATGGTACACAACTCAATACTGGGAATCATGACCCAGCCAAGTTGACAGATATTTTGGGGGTACAGTTCAATCCGTGACAGATACCTTATATGCATTCGGCTATTATCACCTTCATCAGCTTCCAGAAAAATTTTCAGTTTAAATTCCTGAGGCAGAGGATGACCAAGTCCCTTGTCAGTCCTGTCCCTTCATCCCATCTGTATTTCTCTTTTCCTGTCCATTGTACTGGAGTCTGGTACAGTGAGACTTTACCTAATTGAAGTAATGTGAAGATTTAAGTGAACACAATTTCATAAGCTTTCAAACAGCTTAAAGCATCATTTCTTATGGAGGGTTGAATAAGCAATTTGAAATTTACAAATGAAATGCAAAGCAAATTATGACTGCGCACAAATCTTTATGGTGCAAAATGCTGTGTGCTCCTGTGCTGAGGCTTCAGAACCATTCAGTCAGGTTTTCAAAGACCAAACTACATTTTCCACACGTATGTTGAAATTTGACTATGAAATTCAGTTTTTCCTGAGCCCACATGTCTCTAGTCTTCGTTTCACTTATTGGAATACCTGAAAGTTATTATTGTAGCACAGTTTCATCTCTGAGGCTATAGATATTAGTGGTGCATCTGTGAACTATGTTATTAAATCTTGGCTGCACTTCTAAAGATAATGATCTTTCCAACGAGAAAATTAAGACAAACGTATTCAGAAAAATGGATGAATGCAAATCTGGTTCCTTGGTGAATACCAACCGTAATCTCAGTGGTTGCAGCAGCACAGGTCAGCATCTGAAGACTGTAGCCCTCATTCTTATCACATTTAGACCACCTTCTAGTCTTAATTTATGACTAAAGTTTATGTCCTATCTTCAGCTTACTAAGCATATTATCTATAATATGGTTTGTACTAAAAAGTCTAAAATACCAAAACTAATCTTGGTACTTTCATGTAAAAGTTCCATGTCTCAGTCATTATCTAGCATTAAATGCTTGCTATTAAACCAGTCACTTAAGATAAAACAGTAGATCAAAAAAAAATTGAACTGTATTGCAATCTTTCAGCTTAAAAGAACCGTAGAAGTTATCCTGTTATTTTGTGTGTGTGTGTGTCTGTGCTTTAAAAGTTTACAGCTTAAGTTAATTTCTCATACAAAAATGTATACATCTATTGTTTTATGATATTGGTTGCAATCCCTACAGTACGACAGCACATTCCTTCTTTCCACCCTGGGTTTCCTGTGTCTATTCATCCAGTTCTTGTCCCTTCCTGCCTTCTCATCTTGCTTTTGGACTGGAGTTGTCCATTTGGTCTCATATTTTTGTTGAACCAATAAGCATGTTACTCACATGTATTATTGTTTGTTTTATGGACTTGTTTAATTTTTGTCTGAAAAAGTGGGCTTTGGGAGGCAGGACCAAGATGGTGGAGTCAGACCCTTCTGGTGTACCCTCTTACAACAAACCCAAGAAAACAAGTGAATCGATCATATATGGCAATCTGGGAGCCCTGAACATGAAAGGCAGAGTTGAGGAACCCGACTGAGTGGCAGCGGGAGGGAGAGACAGTTCAGAAGCACTGAGGAGTTCCCAGACCTGACCTGGCAAGAACCTGAGCCCTTCAGGCTTGATCAGCTCTGGGGTAAGCAGTGAGGCAGGCAAGCAACAGTGCTTGGAAGGTGTGTTTTCTGCACTGGGAAAGAATCAGCTGCAGAGTGTCTACACGGGCACCCAGAACCAGTGAGAATCAGCCCTAGATCTACAAAAGATAAGGAAAGGTAAGTATTTGAGTACAGCATACGGCGCGGATCAAAAACACCTCCCTTAGGGAAAAATCTCTCTCCCATTTACCTTGCAACTCCCTGCTCTGCACTGGGACCTGGACTGGCTTCAACAATTGCTGACTCCCCTGGGCCAGATATAAGATACATCACATGCCTGGGGCCATTCTCCCTGCCTTGAAGAGTGAACAAATTAACAAAAAGGGGAAAAAATAAACTGCCGGCTCCCCTAAACCAGGAACCCAGGGTAGGCACAGTTCCTTTGCCTAGGCACAGGCATAACAGAGCCATGGACTTTGAATGCCTTTCCCCCTGCATAGACTGGTGTGGGCCCATTTCAACAGCGTAGGCCCTCATTACCACAGTAAAACAGGATATATACAGGAACTCTAACTTCAACTGTTTCAGCTGTGGAGTGGCAGCTTCTTGACATTTGACACAGCTCTGCCCATTAAGAAGGGTCTTCATCTACCAACATCAGGGGCCTCAAGACTGGTGGCTCCACCCATGCCACCTAGCCACCGGTGATAGGGGACCATGAATGAGAGGTGCTCCCCAGTCCTTACAGCCAACAGCATTAGCTGCTCATAGTCTAGCTGCAAAACCCACCCACCTACCCGCTCTAGCGAACAGGAACACGTCTTCCTCCTGGACACTCAGGAGTGGCCGTCAGCCCTCTGTATTTCTCAGAGTGTGTCCCCTTGCTGCAGCCAGATGCCTGTGCCTACACCAATCACCAATGCCTGTCTAGGACTGTGAGAGACTACACCACACACTTGGGCACCTGAGCTGAATCCATACGGGAGGAGTGGGTGGACTCCTGAGTTCACACACCTAGTAACAGATCTAACCACCTGGTGACAGGACATTGGGGCTTCAAAGTTGCCATAATCAAACTAGCTCATACAAGCAACCTATTTGGGCATATCAAAACAAAACTAGAAGCTAGGACACAGTAAGCAAACATAAAATAAATAAATACAGTAACTTATTGATGGCTAGGAAACAACAGTCAATATCAAATCACATAAAGAGGCAATCCATGATGGCTTCAGCAAACTTCAAAAATAAAGAATCTAGAAATTTTCCAGAGGAGGAAAATTTCTTGGAATTACTGGAGGCAGAATAAAGAAGATTAACATACAGAACTCTTCAAGAAATTAGGAAGGAAATTAATCAAAATGCAGAACACGCAATAGAAGAGACTAAAAAGATTAGAGAAGAGCATAGTGACAAATTTAACAGACTGCAAGAATCCATAGAGAGACAGAATTCCAAAAGATTAACAAAAAAATTTCAGAATTAGACAACTCAATAGAAAGTCATAGGAGCAGAATTGAGGCAATGGAAGTCAGAATTAGTGAGATTAAAGATAAAGCACTTGACACCAACTTATTTGAGGAGAAGTCAAATAAAAGGATTTTAAAAAAATGAAGAAACCCTAAGAATTACGTGGGACTCTATCAAGAGGAATAACCTACGATTGGACTACCAGAACAAGGGGGCTAACAGAAAATACAGAGAGAATTGTTGAAGATTTGTTGGCAGAAAACTTACCTGATATCGTGAAAGATGACAAGATATCTGTCCAAGATGCTCATCAAACCCCACATAAGGTAGATCCCAAAAGAAAGTCACCAAGACATAATCAAAAACCAAAGATAAAGAGAGAATTTTAAGAGCAGCTTGGGATAAATGGAAAGTCATCTACAAAGGAGAGTTAATAAGAATAAGCTTGGACTACTCAGCACAAACCATGCAGGCAAGAAGGCAATGGGATGACATATATAAAGCTTTGAAGGAAAAAAAAAAAAAAAACTGCCAGCCAAGAATTATATAGCCAGCAAGACAGTCTCTCAAATATGATGCCAAAATTAGAGCATTTCCAGATAAACAGAAGTTTACTAAAAGGAGTCTTCCAGTTACAAAATCAGTAACATCAGATAACAACCCAAGACTAGAACACAGGACAGAGCAACCAGATGTCAACCCAGACAGGGAAGTCACAAAAGTAAATCAAAGCTAAAACACTGAAGATAGGGAAATAGATGCCAATAAGTAAAAGATTACAACATTAAAACAAAAAAGAGGGACTTAAAAAATGTAGACATAGATTTTTCATATGGAGTGCAAGTCAAGGCGATATAAAGAAATATAAGACTAGTATAAATTTAGAAAAATAGGGGTAAATATTAAGGTAACCACAAAGGAATCTAACAATCCTACAAGTCAAAATAAAAAAGTAGAAAAATATAAAGACTTATCGAACACAAAATCAACAACAATGAAAAACATGAAAAGAAAATGCATAAAGAAAAACGACTCAGCACAGAAAATTAAGTGGAACAAGGAAACTGTGAACAACACACAAAAAAAGGCATCAAAATGACAGCACTGAACTCATACTTATCAATAATTATGCTGAATGTAAATGGAATAAATGCACAAATAAAGAGATAGTGGCAGATTGTATCAAACAACATGAACCGTCTATATGCTCCATACAAGAAACATACCTTAGACTTAAAGACACAAACAAAGTAAAACTCAAAGGATGGAAAAAAATATATCAAGCAAACAACACTCAAAAAAAGAGCAGGAGTGGCAATATTAATCTCTGACAAAAGAGACTTTAAAAAAAATCCACCACAAAGGGTAAGGAAGGACACTATCTAATGCTTAAAGGGTCTATACACCGGGAGGACATAACTATAATAAATATTTATGCACCCAATGACAGGGCTCCAAATTACATAAACAAACTCTAACAGCAATGAAAAGAGAGATACACAGCTCCACAATAGTAGTAGGAGGCTTCAACACATCACTTTTGGTGAAGGACAGTACATCCAGAAAGAAGCTCAGCAAAGACACAGAACAGCTAAATGCTACAATCAAACAACTCGAGCTCATAGACATATACCAAACACTCCACCCAACAGTATCCAAGTATACTTTCTTTTTCAGTGCACATGGAACATTCTCCAGGATAGACTACATATATTAGGCCACAAAGCAAGACTTAAAAAATCCGAAGCATCAAAATATCCCAAAGCATCTTTTCTGACCGTAAAGCCATAAGAGTGGAAATCAACAACAGAAAAAGCAAGGAAAAAAATTCAAACACACCAAAACTGAACAACACCTTCCTCAAAAAATACTGGGTTATAGAAGAAATTAAGGATAGAATAAAGAAACTCATAGAATTGAACGAGAATGAAAACACACCCTACCAGAACCTTTGAGACACAGCAAAAGTAGTGCCCAGAGGTCAGTTTATAGCAGTAAATTGCACACATCCAAAAAGAAGAAAGGGCCATAATCAAAACATTAACCCTACAACTGGAACAAGAAGAATGAGAGCAGCAAAAGAAGCCCTCAGGGGCCAGAAGAAAGGAAATATGAAAATTAGAGCAGAACTAAATGGAATAGAGAATAGAAAAACAATTGAAACAATTAACAAGTCCAAAATCTGGTTCTTAGAAAATATCAACAAAATTGATAAACCATTGGCCAAACTGACAAAAGAAAAACAGGAGAAGAAGCAGATAACCCGTATAAGAAATGAGACGGGTGATATCACAACACACACAACTGAAATTAAAAGAATCCTAACAGAATACTATGAAAAATTGTACTCTAACAAATTTGAAAACCTAGAGGAAATGGACAAATTTCTAGAAACTCACTAACTACCTAAACTAACACAATCAGAGGTAGAACAACTAAATAAACCCATAACAAAAGAAGAGATTGAAAAGGTAATTAAAAAACTTGCAACAAAAAAATGCTCTGGCCTGGATGGCTTCACCGGAGAATTCTACCAAACTTTCAGAGAAGAGTTAATGCCAATACTACTAAAGATATTTCAGATCATAGAAAAGGATGGAATACTCCCAAACTCATTCTATGAATCCAGCATAACCCTGATACCAAAACTAGGTAAAGATACCACAAAAACAGAAAATTACAGACCAGTATCCCTCATGAATATTGACGTAAAAATCCTCAGCAAAATTCTAGCCAATAAACTTCAGCGACATATCAAAATACTAATTCACCGTGATCAAGTGATATTTATACCAGGTGTGCAAGGATGTTTTAATATTAGAAAAACAATCAGTGTAATCCATCACATAAATAAAACAAAAGACAAGAAACACATGATCTTATCAATCGATGCAGAAAAGGCATTTGACAAAGTCCAACACCCATTCATGATAAAAACTCTCAACAAAATAGGAACAGAAGGGAAATTCCTCAACATAATGAAAGACATTTTTGTAAAGTCAACAGCCAACATAATCCTAAAGAGAATTTGAAAGCAATCCTCTTGAGAACGGGAACCACACAAGGATGCCCTTTATCACCACTCTTATTCAACATTGTGCTGGAGGTCCTAGCCAGAGCAATTAGGCTAGAAAAAGAAATAAAGGGAATCCAAATTGGTAGGGAAGAAGTCAAAACAAAGTATCTCTATTTGCAGATGATATGATCTGATACACAGAAAACCTAAAAGAATCCACAAGAAAACTGCTGCAACTAATAGAAGATTTCAGCAAATTTTCAGAATACAAGATAAACGTACAAAAATCACTTGGATTCCTTTACACCAATAAAGAGAACCTCAAAGAGGAAATCACCAAATTAATACCATTTACAATAGCCCCCAAGAAGATAAAATACTTAGGAATAAATCTAACTACAGACGTAAAAGACCTATACAATGAAAACTACAAAACACTACTGCAAAAAACCAAGAGACCTGCATAAGTGGAAAAATATACCTTGCTCATGGATAGGTAGACTCAACATTGTGAAAATGTCAATTCTGCCCAAAGCAATCTACAGATACAATGCAATCCCGATCTAAATTCCACCAGCATTTTTTAATGAGATGGAGAAACAAATCACCAATTTCATATGGAAAGAGAAGAAGCCCCGAGTAAGTAAAGCATTACTCAAGAAGAAGAACAAAGTGGGAGGCCTCACACTACCTGACTTTAGAACCTATTATACTGCTATGGTAGTCAAAACATCCTGGTACTGGTAGAAAAACAGATACATAGACCAATGGAACAGAATTGAGAATCCAGACATAAATTCATCCACCTATGAGCAGCTGATAATTGACAAAGGCTCAAAGTCCGTTAATTGGGGAAAAGAAAGTGTCTTTAACAAACGGCGCTGGTGTAACTGGACATCCATCTGCAAAAAACTGAAACAAGGGCAAAACGGCACTCTAGGCAGAAGCACCACGCCGTCCCTCCACAGCAAAGATCCGAAAAACTAAGCCAAACAGAGAATACAGCGATCCTGAAAACCTAAAACATCAAATGAAGAGATAAAGAACTCAGCCAAGCACCAAATGGAGTGAGAAAACTGACAGAGAATGGAGAGTGAGGAGAGATTCATGCAGAGGTCCCTCAGCTATCAGCTAACGCAGCACGGATCCGCCATCTTCGACTCCTATCGGAGACCAGCAAACAGGGGGTATGAGAAAGCAGCCTCATGGAGAATCCAGCGGGAAACAAAACAACCGGTAATTTGCCATATATGCTTCCCTACCCCCACACTTTTTCACCCTGACTCGGCCTCCTCTGCTTCCCGCGGCCACAATCTCTTGACCGGGAAACACCGGCTGATTGGATTCCACACACCCGAACGGGTGGCTCTCTGAGTGCTATTTGTTGGCTGTTGGTGTTGCTTTTTACTGCTTCTTTTGATTTCTTCCTTGCCTCTCACCACCTCCCCCTCCTTTCGCTCAAGTACTTCGCTCCGTGTGCCATCTTTGCTTCTTCCTGAGGGGCTGCAGAGCTCTGGTAATTTGTGATATACGATTTCCCACTCTTTGCCCTTCTTCACCCACACTCGGCCACCCTCGGCTTCCTGCAGACACAGTCTCTTGTCCAGAAACAGCAGCCCGCACTAGCTGGCTCTCTGAGTGTCATTTGTTGGCTGCTAGTGTTGCTTTTTCTTTTTTTTCTGCTTCTTTTGATTTCTTACTTTCCTCTCGCCACCTCCCCCTCCTTTTGCTCTAGTACATGGCTCCGTGAGCCATCTTTGCTTCTTCCTGAGGGGCTGCAGAGCTCCGTTCGAGTGTGTAGCTGCTTCCCGGTCTGGACTACCGCGCTGGTGGGATCCTGGGGCTTTTGTTTGTTTGTTTGTTTTGCATTGTTTTTTTTTTCTTTTCCTTTTCTTGAGTTGGGAGCCCTATCTGGCCAGGTGGAGCTGCGTGGCAAGGAGACTCCCCCTCGCCTTCCACAGACGTGAAGAGGGAGCCCTGAGGGTATTTCTTTTTTTATTGGTTTTTTTTTTTTTTCCTTTTTGGGGGGGGCTTTCTTGTCTTTTTTTTTTTTTTTAATTGCTTTGTTTTCTTTTCCCTCTTTTTCCCTTTTTGTCTTTCTTCATTGCTCAGTTTCTTGTCTCTGTATATCTTCCTTCTCTTTCTGTTCCCTGAATACCAGGTGTTGTATACCTCTACGCCTTCTAGCCAGGCTGCACTGCAACACCTGAGAGTGACTTCCCAAGACCGCATAGCTGCACTGGTGGGATCCCTGGGAACTTTGCTGTTCTTTAACATTTCTGATTTTTATTTATTCATTCTTTTCTTCCTCTTCCCCTTTCTGTTTTTCTCCATTTCATAGTCTCTAATCTCTCCACTCCAACATCAAGCTCCCCTACCATTCTTTTTTGTTTCTTTGTATGTTTTTGGCTCCTGTTCCTCTCTCGTCTCCCATTTCCATCTTAGCTCCACACATAACAATCTCCCCACTGCATCCTGCCTACCTGCACCATGCGCTTGACATCACACCACCAAGCAGCACAGGCACGGCCTACTGGAACCTGTCCTGCACTGATTACCGACCTGCTCTGATGGCCGTAGTAAGTGCCACAAAAAACCCGTCCCAGTAACTCCTCTTCAGCTAGAACTGCCCTGTCGTACCATGTCTGAGAGACTGACCCTGCCAGTTGAAGAAGGAGGCGTAAAGTATTGTGCCCACAGATGAGCAAACAACAAAGAAGACACAGTCTGTCTGCTCAGACATAATCAAATATTTTTTTAAAAAAAGGGATGAAACAAACAAATCTACAATCAATAAACAAGAAAAATAACTACTGAATGCCCTGAAGACAACAGACAATAACAAAACATTTACAAAAACAGGAAAGGATGGTTCCAGTAGGCATCCAAAATAAAACACCAGATGACTCTCAAGTGGAAGAAAATGCACTAGAACTACCTGACAGGGAATTCAAATCTCTAATACTCAGAATTCTCCAAGAACTGAGGCAAAAAGCTGACAAACATGAGGAAAAAATAGACAAATTCATGGAAAATACAGACAAAAAATTGGAAGAATTCAGGAAGATGATGCAGGAACAAAATGCCAAAATAAATTCACAACTGGAAATTATACAAAGACAACAATTAGAAATCCAAAAGATAAACAACAAGATTTCAGAAATGGATGGTGTCATAGAAGGGCTGAGAAGCAGATTTGAAACAGTGGAAGACAGGATCAGTGGAATTGAAAACAAACACTTGGATACAACTCTGAGCAAAACCCAAAAAAGAACAAAGAAAAATGAAGAGACCCTGAGAGTTATGTGGGATACAATCAAAAGCAAAAATTTTCGAGTGATTGGAGTTCCAGAACAGGGGGAGAAAACAGAAAACACAGAGAGGATCATTGAGGAACTGCTGACAGAAAACTTCCCCAATATCATGAAAGATGAAAAGCTGGCCATCCAGGAAGCTCAACGAACTCCATATAGAAGGGACCCCAAAAGAAAATCACCAAGGCATATCATATTCACACTCGCCAAAACCAAAGACAAACAAAGAATCCTGAGAGCAGCATGTGAAAAACAAGTCACATACAGAGGAGAAACAATAAGACTAAGTTCAGATTATTTGGCAGAAACCATGCAGGCAAGAAGGCAATGGGATGACATATACAAAATCTTGAAAGAAAAAAATTGCCAGGCAAGAATAATATATCCTGCAAAACTCTCATTCAAATTTGATGGTGAAATTAGGTCATTTCCAGATAAATAGAAATTAAGGGAATATGTAAAAGCCAAACCAAACTTACAAGAATTATTAAAGGGAGTTCTTCGATCTGAGGACAAACAGATTCAGCTCACAGGCAGAACCTAGGACGCAGGATTGTACCAACCAGATACCAATCTAGGAAATGAACTCTCAAGGACTATGCAAAACCAAAAGAAATACAACAGGGAATCAGAGCAGTTAATCAGTAAATGACAACTACATCAAAACAATAAAAGAGGGAATAAATGGCATAGGTATAGAACCTTGTAATGGAGAGGAAAGTAAGGTGATACCAAGTAATGGTAGACTGCTTCAAACTTAGAAAGATAAGGGTAAAATTCATGGTAATCACAAAGAAACTTAACAAACATACTCATAAAAAAAAGAGGAAAAACATAAAGTCTCAGCAAAAACAAAACCTACAAAAAAAAAAAAAAATCCACAAACAAAAGTAACTGAGCACAAGAGAGTAAGAATAAAGAAAACTTCAGCACCATAAAAAAAAGCACCACAAAATGACAGCAACAAACTCACATCTATCAATAATCACAATAGCAAAACAGTGGTAACGACCTAGATGCCCATCAACAGATGAATGGATAAACAAACTACGGTACATACACACAATGGAGTACTATGCAACGAGAAAGAACAACAATGAATCTGTGAAGCATCTCATAACATGGATGAAACTGGAGGACATTATGCTGAGTGAAATAAGCCAATCACATAAAGACAAATATTGTATGAGACCTCTATTGTAAAAACCCATGAAAAAGTTCACACACAAAATGTAACAATCTTTATTGGTTACCAGGGATGGGAGGCGTTGGGGGGAAATACTAAATAGGCAATAGATAAGTGGTATCTTGGGTGAAGGGTGAGACAGTACACAATACAGGGGAAACTAGTACAACTTGTATAAGGAAATGTCATGGAAGCCCCATAGACACATCCAAACTCTCTGAGGGACTGAATTTCTGGGCAGACGGCTGTGGGGACCATGGTCTCGGAGAACATCTAGCTCAATTGGCACAACACAGCTTATAAAGACAATGCTCTACATTCTACCTTGGTGAGTAGTGTCTGTGGTCTTAAAAGCCTGTGAGCAGCTACCAAGGCCTCCATGGGACTGAGCCCAGTACAGCTGGATGGTGCCCGGCTACCACCAATGACTCCTCTGACCAGGATCACAACAGAGGGTTCTGGGCAGAGCTGGAGTAGGATGTAGAGCATAATTTTAACTCCCCCAAAAAAAAAAAAAAAAAAAAAGAAGACCAGATATACTGGCCTAAAGAATAATAGAGAAACCTCGAGAGTGTGGCCCCCAGACACCCTTTCAGCTCAGAGGTGAAGTTACCTTCAAGGTTCGATGTTAAGCCTGGGAATGGACACCCCAGTAAAACTAAATGGGACTAACGAGGTACAGGAGTCCGGTGACAAGGGCCAGAAGGCAGAGGGAGAGTAGGAAACTGATGATAAGGAACACAAATTGAATAAGGACACTGTCGATGTATTGTGAGATTGTTGACCACTGCTATAGGGCAACATTTGTAGTAACTATTAAATGGGAGGCTGTTTTGTCCTGTAAGCCTTCATCTTGGGCGAGAATGGCAGCACAATTGGAAGAGCATAGTCAATATCACTTAAATGTGTAAGTAAAAAGTTTTGAAATGGTGTTTAAATAAAATAAAAATAAATAAATAAATAAATAAACAAATGAGACTAAAGAGGTACAATAGTCCACTGACAAGGTCCAGAAGACAGAAGGGGACAAGGAAGCCCCCTGGTGATAGGGAATACAAGGTGGAGTAAGGATATTCTTGATGTGCTGTGAGATTGTTAACCATTGTCATAGGGCAACATGTGTAGTAACTGTTAAATGAAAAAACTATTTTGTTCTGTAAGCCTTCATCTTAAGTGAGAATAACAGCACAGTTGGAAGAGCGTAGTCAATGTCACTGAACTGTGAATGTAGAAATTTTTGAAACAGTGTATCTTTGGCCATCTGTAATTTTCATCAAAAAAAAAGGTTGAGAATTTAGAGGCTTAATACGTTGTGGGGTTGTTAACCAATGTCAAAAAACAACATGTGTACTACTATTTCATAAGAAACTATTTGCTCTGTAAGCTTTCACCTGAAGTACAATAAAATATATATATAAAAAAAATTAAAAAAATTAAAAAAAAAAAAAGCCTGTGAGCAGCCATCTAAGATACTCCACTGGTCTCATCCCTTCGGGAGCAAAGGAGAAGAGAACAGGATACAAGATTAGTCCGAAGGAGTAATTGTCCACAGCTACCAAGGCCTCCACCGGACTGAGTCCAGTACAGCTAGATGGTGCCCGGCTACCACCACTGACTGCTCTGACCAGGATCACAGCAGAGGGTTCTGGACAGAGCTGGAGAAGGATGTAGAGCATAATTCTATCTCACAAAAAAAAAAGACCAGATTTACTGGCCTAAAGGAGACTGGAGAAACCCCGAGAGTATGGCCCCCAGACACCCTTTTAGCTCAGTGGTGAAGTTATCTCTGAGGTTCACCGTTCAGCCTGGGAGTGGACAGCCCCATAAAACCAAATGAGACTAACGAGGTACAGGAGTCCAGTGACAAGGGCCAGAAGACAGAAGGGGACAAGGAAGCTGGTGATAAGGAACCCAAGGATGAGTAAGGATATTGTTGATGTGTAGTGAGATTGTTAACCATTGTCATAGGGCAACATTTGCAGTAACTGTTAAATGAGGAGAAACTATTTTGTTCTGTAAGCCTTCATCTTAAGTGAGAATAACAGCACACTTGGAAGAGCGTAGTCAATGTCACTGAACTGTGCATGTAGAAATTTTTGAAACGGTGTATCTTTGGCTATGTGTATTTCCACCAAAAAAAAAAGAAAGGTTGAGAAGTTAGAGGGTTGATATATTGTGGGGTTGTTAACCAATGTCATAAAACAACATGTGTACTACTGTTTCATGAGAAACTATTTGTTCTGTAAGCCTTCACCTGAAGTACAATTAAAAAAAATCTTGCCTTAAAAAAAAACAAAAAAACTGAAACAAGACCCATACCTCACACCATGCAAATAAAACTAACTCAAAATGGTTAAAAGACTTAAATATAAAATTAAAAACAATAAAGATCATGGAAGAAAAAATAGGGAGGATTCCAGGAGCCCTAATACATGGTTTAAACACAACTGAAACCATAAGTAAAAATGCACAAGCACCAGAAAAAAGACTAGATAAATGGGAGGTCCTAAAAATCAAACACTTATGCTCATCAAAAGAATTCAGCAAAAGAGTAAAAAGACAACCTACTGAGTGGGAAAAAATTTTTGGCTATGCCAAATCCGATCAGCGTCTAATCTCTAAAATCTACAAGATACTGCAAAACCTCAACAACAAAAAGACAAATAACCCAATTAAAAAATGGGCAAAGTATATGAATAGGTACTTCACCAATGAAGATACTCAGGTGGCTAACAGACACATGAAGAAATGCTCACGATCATTATCCATTAGAGAAATGCAGAGCAAAACTACAATGAGATATCATCTCACCCCAACAAGGCTAGCATTAATCCAAAAAACACAAAATAATAAGTGCTCGAGAGGATGTGGAGAAACTGGAACACTTATACACTGTTAATGGGAGTATAAAATGGTACAATCACTTTGGAAATTGATTTGACACTTCCTTCAAAAGCTAGAAATAGAAGTACCATACGATCCAGCTATCCCACTCCTTGGACTATATCCTAGAGAAATAAGAGCCATTACACCAATAGATATATGCACACCTATGTTCACTGCAGCACCGTTTACAATAGCAAAAAGATGGAAACAACCTAGCTGCCCATCAGCATACGAACGCATAAACAAATTATGGTATATCCACACAATGGAATGCTATGCAACGATAAAGAACAACAATGAAGTCGTTAAACGTCTTATAACATGGAGGAATCTGTAGGTCATTATGTTGAGTGAATTTAGTCAGTTGCAGAAGGACAAATATTGTATAAGATCACTATTATAAGAACTCAAGAAAAGGTTTAAACACAGAAGAAAACATTCTTTGATGGTTATGAGGGTGGGGAGGGAGGGTGAGGGTAATTTGCTAGCTAGATAGTAGATTAGAATTATCTTGGGTGAAGGGGAGGATAGCACACACTACAGGGGAAGTCAGCACAACTGGACTAAACCAAAGCTAAGAAGTTTCCTGAATACAATCAAACACTTTGAGGGACACAGTAGCAGGGGTAGGGGTCTGAGGGCCATGCTTTTAGGAGATATATAAGTCAATTGGCATAACAAAACTTATTAAGAGAATGTTCTGCATCCTACTTTGGTGAGTGGTATCTGGGGTCTTAAAAGCTTGCAAGCAGCCATCTAAGATGCATCAATTGGTCCCAACCACCTGGAATAAAGGACAATGAAGAACACCAAAGACTCTTAGCTCAAGTAGATACAAGAGACTAAATGAGCAGCTTCTGGCCGGAGGTGAGAGGGGAAGGCAGAGAGGTTTATGAGCTGGTTGAATGGACATGGGGAATCAGGGGTGGAAAGGAGGAGTGTGCTGTCTGTCACAGTACGGGGAGAGCAATTAGGGTCACATAACAACATATGTATAAATTTTTGTATGGGAGACTAACTTGAAATGTAAGCTTCATTTAAACTACAACAATTAAAAAAAAAAAAGTGGGCTTCAGAAATGGATGCAGATCTGGGTAAGTAGAGTGTCCCAGGGCCACAGTCTCCGTGATTCCTCCAGTGTCTGTCAGACCAATAAGTCTGGTCTTTTTTCGTGAATTTGAATTCTGTTCTACATTTTTGTCTCATTTTGTCAGGGATTGTCTTGTTATTTCTATGTGGAAAGATCATGTATATATTAAATACAAAGATTTTATTGTATTATTTCTGCTAACATCTTAAATAACTTTGCCCTGAGACACCCATGAGACCCAAACAACAATTAGTTTATTTAAAAATGAAGGACAGACTGTTATTGGTGAATATGTATAAAGTTCCTGCATAATTACAGCTGAAGCATCCTTTATTAGAAACATGCCTCAAATGACCTACATCCTCTCTCTGAGCTGTTAAGGAGAAGGTTGTAGTCCTTGATGCCAAGGATACATGTGGATAAAACCAAATTTAACCTCTTGATTCTTATTCTTGATTAAACCAGTGACCTAAGAAAATGAAAGCAACAATGTCCATGAGATATATATTTCCTCTAACTGTATGAGAAAGAACAGAACCTATCTACCTCTAATTTAATTGGCATATGACATCACCCTTCAGTCCTAACTATCATAGCCCTTCAAGAAATGCAGTACGAGTCACATCCAGAAAAATAGCAGTCCTTATATATACCTTGGACTTAAACCCTGGCCTCTTCCTTTACACTAATGAATTTTGCTGAGCAACTCTAAAGGAAGCCTGAGGTGTCTCTATCTATTTTGTGAAACCAAACGCACTGCAGTCAAGTTGATTCCGACTCATAGTGACCCTGTAGGACAGAGTAGAACTGCCCAACAGAGTTTCCAAGCAGCACCTGGTGGATTTCGCTAAAAGTCATAGCTTATTCTGTGAAATCTACTATTGCTACTTCTCCTTGGACATTGGTACCCTTAGTTTTCTGAAGGAAAAGATGCTTTCTTGGGAAAAGGTAAAAGTATTCCAAAATTAGAGAGAAAAGCAGGCATGGAAAGAAATCTGACTGCGCTTCTAGCTCTGAAGTTATATTATCTTAATTTTCTGTTGTTTCCACCTTTCAACTCTTGTGATGCTTGGAATAGGCAATGGAAGCTGGTATCAGCCTCTTTTCTCCTCAAGATTGTCTATGCTTTTTTGTTTTGTTTTTTTCTTTATTTCTCCTAATATCCATTTTCTGCTTGTTTTACCTCTATTGCATTTGTCATGTAGGATGATTCTATTTAGGATAGCGTTCTCTATTGTAACTTGAGGTCTTCTTTCTAAGAAAGCTGAGGTGATGAAATAAGATGTGGGACTTCATGATCACCATAACAGGTTCAGAATGATGGAAAGGAAAGACATATAGGTTTACTTATCCAAAGAAAGTCAAGGCAGTAATGATAAAGAGTAAAAAGACAGCAACATTCTCCAGTGCCATGTGGAGGTATAACTTTCAACTTCCTCAAAGTATGTATTATTAGTCTAATTTAATGAGGGTCAAATCAGACCTCAGGAAACCTAACTGCCTCTCTCTAAACTAAAACCATTCTGTACATAGACTAGGGATTACCTCCCATAAAATGGAGGTGCCATTGTTCTCAGTCTTATATTATATACATTATGACTAAAAAGCATAGTATAGTACTGTACACTCAGACCTGAGCAGTTCAACAATCTCAACATCCTCAGATTAAATAAGCCTGGACCAAGTATTTTTTGAACTTACAGCTGCAAAGCCAGGACAAGGGTTAGTTACCCAGATATCTAACAGGCTCTTAGACTAACTATAAGGTTTTCATTAGATTTGCCATCTATTCTAACACTTTCTATTTTCTCTTTTAACATACTTTCTGCAAATAATTACAAATTTAAATATGAGAAAGTCTTTATTATATATGCTTCATTCAAATTAGAATATTGAAGGACCTGAGACATTATATAGGATAACACATAAATATACAAAAATGGATATGTATTATATATTATAGTGTAATATATAAAATGAATATATAACATAATCATGTATATTATAAAATTTTTATAGTATATATAACCTATTGTATACAATTATAAAATAAATATAACATATAACTTCATGTAATTCATATACAAATACAATGTTTATCCATGTATAATTTTCATACAATAAATATTATATTTATATATTTTGTTTATATACTTAATTAGTTTGAAAACTGTTCCTTGCCTTATTCTTACTTTTAGTAGTTGGTTGAACTTGACTATTACTAGACTACAATCCAGATCTAATAGAGACAGACCAGTGCCTTTCCCCACTGAACTGTCTCTTAAAACTTATTCAAGGCCCTCTGATAAATCTCTGTGCAAAGAAACAATACGACCGTAATGAAACCATTGTAATTCCTATCCATGATTTTATTTACTTTTGAATTTTTAAATTAACTTACAGTAACATTATTTTTTTGTTTTTCATGATAGAGTTCAATGAACGTTCAATACATATAGAATTGTGTATCACAACCTGGATAACTAACAGTTCCTTCAACACAAAAATCTCCTTTGTACTGTTCCTTTGTAGTAAAGTCCTCAACCTACCCCTTCCCCTGGCATCCACTGGTCTGTTCCCCATCACAATAGTTTTGTCTTTTTGACATATAAATGAAATAATATAACCTTTTGAAATTATTTTCAGTCATCATAATACCCTTGAGATTCATCCAAGCTGTTTGTTTCTTTTTATTGCTGAATAATATTGCATTGTATGGATATGCCACAGTTTGCTCATCCCTCACTAGCTGAAGAAAATTTGGATTGATTGCAATTTTTGGTGATTACAAATAGAGCTTCTATAAACATACATGTACAGATTTTTGTGAGAACATAAGCTTCATTTTCCTAGGGTAAATATTCATGAGTGTTAAGTGCATGTTTAACTTCATAAGGAACTGCCGAACTATTTCCCAGGGTAACTATATGATTTGTATTTCCTCTATGAATGCATGAGAGTCTCAGGCCCTTCACATCCTTGTCAGCACTTGGTATTGACAGGTTTTTAATTTTATTCATTTTAATAGTTGTGTAGTGGTATCTACCACCACCTGCCTATCAATTTATCATGCAGTGGTGGCTTCATGTTGTTATGATGCTGGAAGCTATGCCACCGTTATTTCAAATCCCAGCAGGATCACCCATGGTGGACAGATTTCAGTAGAGTTTCCAGACTAAGACAAACTAGGAAGAAAGGCCTAGTGATCTACTTCTGAAAATTAGCCAATGAAAACCCTATGGGTCACAACAGAATATGTCCGATATGATGATACATGAACTTCCTAGGTTGGAAGGCACTCAAACAGAGGCTGCAACAATGAGCTCAATCATACCAACAATTGTGAAGATGGTGCAGGACCAGGCAATGTTTCATTCTATGGTACATCATATTCTGGCCTTCCCCATTCTACATGCAAATACTTAATTTGTTGGAATCCTTCAATAGCTGCTCCATGCATTCTGTCCATATTTTATAACAGTATTCAGTAGAAGAATCAGGGTAAAGTGTGCTTACTCTTTTTTACATGGAATCAGAACTCCCCTAATTTAATTTTAATTAAAAAATATTAATTAATAACATTAATAAAATTTTAGTATCTGTCTTGTTGAATGCCTTGCACATAGTAGGTATTTAACGTATATTAGTTAAACAGAATTCAACTGATTATACAGATTAAACATTAAATTATTACTTAAATTATTAAATCTTTTCAGCAGTAGACTTCCTAACAAGTGATGCAACTATGTCCCCATTGATAAAAGACTTCCAGTGTATCCCATCTGAGGGGCCCCATTTAAGAACACTGCAGCCATGTCATTTAAGGTTCAATTACATTGTTCATAGCTGAATGAGGCAATGTCATCCCAAAGACTAGGCAAATGGTGTAGCAGTCCCAACTTATGTGACACTGATACAGATTTTATACCTTATACCTATCACGTTGACACTGAAAAGGGAATAAGGAGGAAAGGGAGCTATTCTCTGCCTAATTTTTCAGTGTAGAATTGTTCTTTTTTTCTCCCAGGAAACCTTGAAGATTTCATATTTCTTTTGGATTGTTGAGGGCTGCCAAACTCAGTGTTACATGTGCATTTCACATGACAACAGAGGATGCTCCCTGGAGGTCTCTGACAGAAATCAATGTGCTCAGATTGCTGCTGGTGCCAAAGTAGGAACAGTACCTACCTCCACAGAACTCCAGGAGGCTGCCAGGAACAAATGAGTTTGGGGGAAGATACTAACCACGAAACCATTTAGCTTCTATTTAAAGGGACAGTTTGGAATAAGACACATTAAAAGGTCATAAAATATGCAGAAAGTTTTCAGGGTTCAATTTTTCAGAGCATTCTATTTATTTTTCTGTGGTTCTTGTCACAGTATTTTACTGTTCTCTAAGGTAGCAGCTGATGGCTTAACCACTAGGCAACCAGGGCTCCATACATTGTATATATGTATGTATATATATGTGTACACACACACATGCACACACATACATACACAGTCATAAAACCAAGGCATGGTCTCTATACATGTTTTCCTAAATGCACATTTGAATGCATAGTAGTTTATAGCTAGGTCTGAAAATTAATTATAATTTGGGGGATATTTTCACTAGAGGTGAAGAATCATATTTAAAATCCTGAATAGAACCATCCTCCCAATGTATCACAAGCTAATACAATTTTGCATACCCTGGGTAGTGCAAACGGTTAAACGCTTGGCTACAAACTGAAAGACTGGTGATTTGAATCCACCCAGACGCACCTCAAAAGAAATTCCTGGTGATCTGCTTCTAAAAGGTAATAGCCATTGAAAACCTTATACAGCACAGTTCTACTGTGAAACACATGGGGTCACCATGAGTCAGAATCAACTTGATGGCAACTGGATTTTTTGGTTAATATGTGGAAACATTATCAGAAATAGAGGCAGCCTTTATGTCGTTCATACAGATGTACATGCCTTTGTAAACAGCTGTAGTAGATAGTCACATATCTGGAAATATATGAAAGGAATAGAGGGCGACTCCTTCTTCAAAAGTGCCATCTTAGGAGGTGCCATCTTAAATAATTCACTGTTTTATTTTGAGGCATTTATTCCAGGGCTTGCTGTTAACATGAAATTACCACTAGAAGGCTGATGTCTGAGCTATTTATCATCTCAGCCTTCTTTGATTTGTCAGAGTGCTTCTCTATAAAGCAAAGAACAGGGTCATGAGAGAATGTAGGAAACATGGGGTCAGGAAAGGTTTCCTAGGGAAAAGAGAGTTCCAGCAGAGGTGCTATATTGAACTATATAATTTGCCAAAGCACCACTTTGTGGATTCAACGGGAGAGAAGATGCCGACAACAAATGCCAGTTACTTCCAAGATTTGCCTAAGAGCAGCCCCTCTATGAGGTGCCTGAAATGACCACCAAGTCAAGCTAATACGATATTTGTAATATGCTAATAAGGAATTTGCTAATATGGTATTAACAAGTACAGAATAGCATTAAAATATATATGTCATTTTTTAAGACAAACAAGGCATTTGACCGTGAAAAGTTTTCCCTCCTCTCCCAAATACTTCATTTGCAATTGGCTGCAAGCCTCAAAACAGTCCTCAGGTAAAGCCAGTCATCATGATGATGAATGGATCCTGGAAATACACACATAAGAAAAGGTATAAAAGCGTATTATGGACTGTTTTGCAGAGTCAGCAAAGTGTTAAAATTTTACAGCCAGCTTAAAGAGGATTAAAGCCATCCATTAGTTACTACAGAAGAACTCTAATCACCAGTGAAAGTCTGCAGTGGCAGGACACATTTGAAGCCTGTCACTAAATAGCACTATCTTGGCAGCATCTTGTCAAAGGATGCACTTATCGACCAGGAGTTAGGAAGCTGTCAATGAATCAACCGTGTCTTTTATAAAATATTAGAAAGGCAAGGATATGAGGCATCAAGAATGTGGCCATATATTGTTGAAGAATCATGCCACAGTACTATTCTCAAGTGTATGACACCAGGGTCCTTCAAAATATATTTAAAGAAACATTCAGAATAGGTTTGTTCCAAATAAATAGACATATAACTATTAATCACAGAAATGAGGAGACTATTTTAATGAGAGTTAACCGCCACTACATTTTTGCCAACATAATTTGCCTTCATAGTCAGTTCTGCTACATGTTGTTGTTGTTAGGTGTTACTCATAGCAACCTTATGTGCAACAGAACAAAACACTGCCCAGTCCTGCGTCATCCTCACAATCCTTGTTAGGCTTGAACTCATTGTTGCAGCCACTGTGTCAATCCATCTCCTTGAGGGTCTTCCTCTATTTTGCTGACCCTTTACTTTACCAAGCATGATGTTCTTCCCCAGGGACTGATCCCTCCCGATAACATGTCCAAAGTATGTAAGATGTAGTCTCACCAGCCTTGGTTGTAAGGAACATTCTGGTTGGACTTCTTCCAAGAAGGATTTGTTAATTCTTTTGGCAGTTCATGGTATATTCAATATTCTTCGTCAACACCACGATTCAAAGGTCTCAATTCTTCTTTGGTCTTCCTTATTCATTGTCCAGCTTTCACATGCATATGACGCGATTGAAAACACCATGGCTTGGGTTAGGCACACCTTAGTCTTGAAGGTGTTTTCTTTGCTTTTCAACACTTTAAAGAGGTCTTTAGCAACATATTTGCCCAATGCAATGTGTCCTTTGATTTCTTGACTGCTGCTTCCATGTGTGCTGATTGTGGACCCAAGTAAGATGAAATCCTTGACAACTTCAATCTTTTCTCCATTTATCATCATGTTTCTTGGTCCAGTTGTGAGGATTTTTGTTTTCTTTATGTCGAGGTGTAATCCATACTGAAGGCTGTTGTTTTTGATCTTCAGTAAGTGCTTCGAGTCCTCTTCACTTTCAGCAAGCAAGGTTGTGTCATTTACATATCATAGGTTGTTGATGAGCCTTCCTCCAATCCTGATGTCAGGTTCTTTTTCATATAGTCCAGCTTCTCAGACTATTTGCTTAGCATACAAATTGAATAAATATGGTGAAAGGATACCACCCTGACACACACCTTTCCTGACTTTAAACCATGCAGTATCCCCTTGTTCTGTTCCAACGACTGCTTCTTGATCTATGTACAGGTTCTTCATGAGTACAATTAAGTGTTCTGGAATTCCCATTCTTCACAATGTTATCCATAATTTGTTATGATCTACACAGTATAATGCCTTTGCATAGTCTATAAAACACTGGTAAACATCTTTCTGGTATTCTCTGATTTCAGCCAGGATCCATCTGGCATCAGCTATGATATCCCTGGTTCCACATCCTCTTCTGAATCTTGCTTGAATTGCTGGCAGTTCCCTGTCAATATACTGCTGCAGCCAATTTTGAATGATCTTCAGCAAAATTTTACTTGCATGTGATATTAATGATATTGTTTGATAATTTCCACATTCGGTTGGACCACTTTTCTTGGGAATATGCATAAATATGGATCTCTTATAGTCAGTTGGCCAGGTAGCTGTCTTCCAAATTTTTTGGCATAGATGAGTAAGCACTTCCAGCGCTGCATCCATTTGCTGAAACATCTCAATTAGTATTCCGTAAATTCCTAGGTCCTTGTTTTTGCCAGTGCCTTCAGTGCAGCTTGAACCTCTTCCTTCAGTACCATCGGTTCCTGATCATATGCTACTTCCCGAAGTGGTTGAACATGAACCAATTCTTTTTGGTATAGTGATTCTGTGTATTCCTTCCAACTTCTTTTGATGCTTCCTGTGTCATTTAATATTTTCCCCATAGAATCCTTGAATATTGCAACTCAAGACTTGAATTTTTCCTTCAGTTCTTTCTGTTTGAGACATGCTGAGTATGTTCTTCCCTTTTGGTTTTCTATCTCCATGTCTTTGCACATGTTGTTATAATACTTTGCCTTCTCGAGCTGCCCTTTGAAATCTTCTGTTCAGCTCTTTTACTTCATCATTTCTTCCTTTCGCTTTAGCTACTCAATGTTCAATAGCAAGTTTCAGAATCTATTCTGACATCCATTTTGGTCTTTTCTTTCTTTCCTGTCTTTTTAATGATCTCTTGTTTTCTTCATGTATGATGTCCTTGATGTCATTCCACAACTCATCTGGTCTTCAGTCATTAGTGTTTAATGCATCAAATATATTCTTGAGATGGTCTCTAAATTCAGGTGGGACATACTACAGGTGGTACTTTGGCTCTCCTGGACTTGTTCTAATTTTCTTCAGTTTCAACTTGAACTTGCGTATGAGCAATTGAAGGTCTGTTCCACAGTCAGCCCCTGGTCTTGCTCTGACTGATGATATTGAGCTTTTCCATCATGTCTTTCCACAGATGTAGTCGATTTGATTCCTGTATATTCCATCTGGCAAGGTCCAAATGTATATTCACTGTTTATGTTGGTGAAAAAAAGTATTTGCAATGAAAAATTCGTTGGTCTTGCAAAATTCTATCACACTATCTCTGGCATCATTTCTATCACGAAGCCTGTAGTATTTCCAACTACTGATCCCTCTTCTTTGTTTCCTACTTTTGCATTCCAATCACCAGTAATTATCAATGCATCCTGATTGCATGTTTGATCAATTTCAGACTGCTACATAGCCAGTTTAATTTGGGCATCTCATAGTGAGGCTGAATCTAACATGCAGTTTATGTTTGCTTTGTAAGGATCCCTTCTGAGACTCCTTATCTAGATCAACTGATCTGCATCCCACTTTTTATTGATTGGAAGTCTACTGGAGTCAATCAGCAACCTAGAAGACCATTCACTCTTCCTGAGTTATGCAGCAAAGTTGAGATTTAATTTGAAAACTTCATCTGGAAAACTACCTTTGCAGCAACTCTGAACCCCTCATGCTCCCACAACTAGAATACAATCAATGTTCCACTGTCTAACCACTGCCTATGGGAGGTAAGGGTCACTCAAGAAGACTTTGCAGATCCATTCTAGCTTCCCAAACACCTGTTCAAGAAATACTTTGAGTAGTCCAAAATCTTGAGAGAAGATATGAAAGAGAGGACACAGTTTAGCTCTCTTCAAGGTTCATACTCACCTCTCTACCATGTGGGAAGCTAGAGAGTCACTTCTCATGACAATTCAGTGTGAACCCTCATTATTCCTTTAAATGATGGAAGATTCTCCACCTGTCCTCCACCTTAATTGTCAGCCTGGAGGCTCTGGAAGTTTTCTAGGTTCTTCTCACCATCATCTGCCCATACTCTCACAATGGAGTCTTCAGTGATACAGCCATGAATTGACCTCAGATGATGCAGCAAATCCAACATGCAAGCAGCACCTTCTTAATATGCATATGATACCACATTTCATGCTGTGATGGCACTTTGTGCTGGTGCTTTAATATCCTGCAAATGACCAGATTTCTTGACATCCAGGACCATATTTTGATCCTCATTTTATGAGGATCAATTTTAAATCCTTACCAAGTGTAAATATGTGTGAACCTATATTTGGAGCCACACACTACCTCACAAGACCTCACAAATGCAATCCATTGATTCATCCAGAAGACAGCTTTTCTGTAAAATCACTGCATGAGACAATAATTGAAAGTAGAGGGAAAGAGTGTACAGGTATGAGTGAGTGCTAGTGAGAAGCTAAATTGAATTTGGTACTGATACATGTTTATGCACATACAGAATACATTTATTTTTTAAATCAGCAAATAAGGCATTTCTGCTAGCTGCATCATTTGTATTAATATTGTATTGCTTCTCTCAAGTGCATTTTTGTGATAACAGCATGAAATGCATTTCATTAAGTTAAAGTATGCTGGCATTAATGTAATGGCTGATAGCATCTCTAATTTGAGAGGCCTGCAGAGTTAGTTTTATGGGGGCATTTTCCTCAGCAACCAAAACAGTGCTATAGAATATCTGTGGGATATTACTCCACTCAGGCAAGAATTCTTCCCTTTGGCCTAGTAGATTTTTTATTGGCTACAGAAGCATTAAACAAAACATAGCACCCTTGCTACTTCTTCCCAGGAAGCAACACTACATTGTCTTTAGTTGTGCAAAAGCATCTTGAAGGGTTGTAAAACTAATTAAGTTAATAGTGGAACAGAGGATAGAGAGAGCAGATGTGTCTGGGTAAATTTTAATGTAAAATAAAGAGTTGAGTGTCTCACAATTTTGAAAGGAGAAAACATTTTTACACTTCTGCCTAGAATTTATTACAATGAAGGGAGGGAAGATTCTAGCATTTGCCTACGTAAGATTTATGATTCTAACAAGTTATCAGAATTGATATTGTTTGGTGAGTAGCAGTTTCAAAACTGTTACAGTTCCTGCAATGCTCGGACCTCATATGTGTAGCTCTCTGTGACACCATATAATATAGCATGATACACAATTAGATGTTCAGAAAAAGTTTGTGAAGAGGAAGTGGCACAACCCAAAGCAGCAGTATACTTCTGTGATGTGCCTGTTATGTTTACCTGAGAACTTTCTAAATAATGGAGATTTTTACTGAGCATACAATGCATACTACTAGTTCAGATTTACAGACGGTGTTAATGAGCCCTGAACTCCATGGCTGTTTCAACTTCTTTGCTTCAAAAAATAAAGAAAGAGAAAGAAAAAAAAAAAAGAGAAAGTTTATAGCTGAATAGACACTATTTTCCTTTTAACAGAAAATATGAAAAGCCACATTATTATTATTGAGACTTTAAAACTACCTTAAGCAACACCTATTTGTGAACATTGATTATATATGCAAGGCTAGGCTAGGCTTGGTGAGGGACACAGATCTACAAGACACATTCTCTCTGCCTTTTCATTCCCAAAGATGTGGTTAAAAAAAAAAGAAGAAGAAGAAGAAAGAAACCAGGCAGTATATGATAAAAGGAATTAGTAGTGTAGCTAATTATGGAAGATTAGATGAGGGAATGACTAGAGCTAGCTTCGTGTTTTCAGGCAAGTTTATTTATATAGAAGCTGGGAATCATTTGGGCTTCTCATAAAGGATACAAACACTGCAATAGACTATATAGGGGAAAATATCCAAACATTTACTACTTTATTTCTATGTGCCAGACATTGTTCTAGGAACTAAAAATTCAAAACTGATTCAGACAAGTTTTCTCCCCCAAGAAACTTTGATTCTACAAACATACACTTTTGGACTTAATTTTGTACTTCCACTCTGAATCTTTCTTTTCCTGCCATTTTGAATATTTAGACCCAGCCTCAGATACGACTCATAGGCTCACTTAATCCATTCAGAACACCCATGAGCCAAATCATACATGAATAACGTCTGAAGTTGAGTTTGCTATGATGAGACATGCTTGCTTCATTGACACACAAAGTTTTACAGCCCTAAATCTCGTGAGAGACCACAACCCCGTGCCCAGCAATCAGGGAAGTCTCCTAAACCAATAAAGAAAAGCTTTTGTGCCCAAAAGAGGTAGAAACCAATATCAATATATGCCCCGATTTAAGATTAATTAAAAAAAAAAAAGAAAAACTTAAACATAGATTTTATTAAAGCTATTTAACAGAAAAGAGAAAATAGTCACTCTGAGAGAATTGAAATCAGAATAACTCAGGACTTCTCAGAAACAAAAAAATTTAAGTAACTTTAATTGGAAACATAGCCAAAAGTATGCACAGCTAGCCAAAGTCCATAGAGATTAAGATAATAATGTGCAGTCTCTTCTAACTCTTCAGTATATAGAAAATATATACTCCTGGCCTACCAGGTTTTCCCTTCCAAAGGGTTATGTAACTTATTTTCATTGACACTCATAAACAATTTTTTTTTTAAATTAATAAAATATCTTCTCTATACCCTAACATTTTTGCCGTTCCGTTCCTAATCCATGTAAGTCTATCATACCTCCCCACTTCTTGGTTTCTCCCTGCTTTACCAAAATGAGATGTGAATCAGCTGAACACTTTAGAAATATTAAGATAATTTCCTTTGCTTGAGATGTATCAGAGGTAGCTGGCAGAGTAATAAATTAAGTTACCACATATATTGCTTATTTTCTATCTTTAATTTGTTTATTTGTCATAACCAACTTCCTTGAATCTATTTCTCAGAAATTGAATTTTTCTGTTGGAAATAAAATAAGCCCCATAGTTATCTATCATTTAGTTTTCTGTACTTTGATGGGAATCTGATACAGAGTAGCAGCCAGGATGTTTAGATATGATAACAAAATACATCATGTGGCCTCCTAATTTTTAATAAAACCATGTCTGCAAGCTGATGATCCCTGATAACCTGAAGTAGAGTGTGGCATTTTCCATCACATTATAAGTCTGAGTTTTCAAAAACTGGATTAGAGGAAGGTAGTTCATTTCCTCCTCTGTGCTTTGCAGTCAACAGATGGATAGAGGTGACTTCATTATAACTACCAGGTCCAAATATTCAAGCTTCCTGAAGATTTGGTTCACAGAGAGTGAGGAGAAAGCTTTCCCACTCAAGGAGTTACGTATTAGAAATATTTTATTACTTTGCTTGAGGAACTTACCAAAGTGATTCCCTCTAATAAGTTTTATGTTTAGCACAGACATTAAAAGTTCAAATTCAGGTCATTTTGTCAGAAAATAAATCTCCATGCATAACAGCTATAGCTCCTATAAGGAGGCAGTTCCATTTCTCAAAACACTCTTCAGAAATTTTAAAATCTCTGTTGGCATTCTTTGCCATTTCCTAATTAGTTCTGCTGGTTTGGTTAGACTGTAGAAATAGATGGCTAGCAGAACTGGTTAGAAAAGGGAAATTTTCACCCAAAGAAATAAATGTGTGTGTGTGTGTGTGTGTGTGTGTAAACTATCTAGTGTAACACATAAAGCATTTTATAATTTGGTATTGCATATTTATCTTTTCTCTTCTACCATGCTTTATACTTTAGTTTTACTTAAATATAGGAGTAAAGCCACATTTTAACTCTTATCTTATTTATCTACCTCTGTCACAAAATGTGTTCTCCTTGAGGATTAAGTTATATATTTAACTCTCACTAAGAGCACACTGAAATAAAATAGAATCTAATTAATTCAACATTAAAAACAAAAATACTACTGGAGACTTTCAGGCAACATGGCTCTGTAGACAGGAGCACCACGTGGTCCCTCCACAGCAAAGATATGAAAAACTAAATCAAACAGAGACAAACATCAGTCCTGAAACCCTAAGCATCAAATGAAGAGATAAAGAACTCATCCAAGCACAAAATGGAATAAGAAACTGACATAGAACAGAGAGAGACGAGAGATACATTCAGAGGTCCCCTATCAGCTAATGCAGCATGGTTCCAACATCTTGGACTCCTGTCAGAGATCCATGAACAGGGAGTATGGGAAAGCAGCTTCACGGAGCTCCCAGGAAGAGACAGAACAACTGGTAATCAGTGATACATGTTTTCCCACTACCCCCCACACTTCTTCACCCCCACTTAGCCTCCTCTGCTTCCTGCAGCCACAGTGTCTTGGCTGGGAAACACAAGCTTCACCCCTGAGCCACCTGGATCCCACCTGCCCACACTGGCCGGCTTCCTGAGTGCTATTTGTTGGTTGCTGGTGTTGCTTTTTTTCCACAGCCTTCGGTTTCTTCCATACCTCTCACCACCTCCCCTTCCCTTCTGTCAAATATCTTGCTCCGAGTACCATCTTCACTTTTTCCTGAAAGGCTGTGAAAACCTGCTTGACTGTGGAACTGCTTCCCAGCCCATGCTACCACGTGGGTGGGATACCCTGGGCTTTTGTTTGTTTGTTCATTTGTTTGCTTTTCCTTTTCTTGGCTTGGGAACCCCTTCTAGCTGGACAGTACTATGTGGCTTGGGAGCTGCTCCCTCAGCTTGCACAGCCATGCAGTGGGATCCCTGGGGGTATTTCTTTTCTCTTAAGTTCTTTTCTTTTTTTTGTTTGTTTTCTTTTCTCTCTTTTTCCCTTTTTGTCTTTCTTCACTTCTCAGTTTCTCATCTCTCTATAGTTACCTTCTCTTCCTGTCTCCTGAATACCTAGCACTGTGTGACACCTCTGCCCCTTCTAGCCAGGCTGTACTTCACCGCCTGGGAGAAACGTCACAAGTCCTCACAGCCACACCGGTGGGATCCCTGGAGTCTTTGATTTTCTTTTTATTTTCTAATTTTTATTTGTTATTTTGTTTTCTTTTACACTTTTTTTTTTAATTTTTGTTTTTCTCCATTTCTTAGTCTCTCATCGCTCCACTCCAACGGCAAGCTCCCTTAGTACTCCTTTTTGTTTGTTGGTTTATTCGTATGTTTATGGCTTCTGTTCGTCTCTCTATTGTCTCCACTTTCCCATACCCATCTTAGCTCCACACATTGCAATCTCCCCACTCCTTCCTGCCTACCTGCACCATGCACTGAGCATCACATTCCCGAGCAGAGATGGAATGGCATACTGGATCCTGCCCTGTACTGATTCCTGGCCCACCCTGTCAGCCCTAGTACATGCCACAAACAACCCATCCCAGCAACTCCCTTTTAGCTAGACCTGTAAATGCTGTGCCATACCTGAGTGACTAACCTCTCCCACTGGAGAAGGAGGTTGTCTTAGTCATCTAGTACTGCTCCAACAGAAATACCACAAGGGGATGGATTTAGCAAAGAGAAGTTCATTATCTCATAGTCCAGTCCAGTAGGCTACAAGTCCAAACTCAGGACATCAGCTCCAGAGGAATGATTTCTCCACTGGCTCTGGAGGAAGGTCCATGTTATCAATCTTCTTTTGGTATGGGAGATTCTCTGTGCAGGAACCTCAGGTCCAAAGGACACACTCTGTTCCTGGCACTGCTTTCTTGGTGGTATGAGGTTCCCATGTGTCTCTGCTCACTTTCTCTTTTATATCTCAAAAGAGATTGCATTAAGATATTATCTAATCTTGTCAACCTCATCAGTATAACTTCATCACAGTGATAGAATTTACAACACATAAGGAGATCACATATAATCTCATCATAGTGATAGAGTTCACTACACATAAGGAAATCACATCAGATTACACAATCATACAACACTGGGAATCATGACCCAGTCAAGCCAACAGATATCTTTGGGGGACATAACTCAATCCATGACAGAGGTGAAAAGCATCGTGCCCACAGATGAGCAAACAACAAAAACACACAGCCAGCCTGCTCACACATAACAAAAAAAAAAAAAAGCAGGACAAAATAAACAAATCTATGATCAATAAATGAAAAAAAAATAACTACTGAATGTCCCAAAGACAGCAGACAATACCAAAACGTACAGTAAAACAGGACAGGATGCTTCCAGTCGGTGTCCAAAATAAAACACCAAATGACTTTCCAGTAGGAGAAAAGGCACTAGAACTACTTGATAGGGAATTCGAATCTCTAATTTTCAGAGGTATCAAAGAGTTGAAGCAAAAAGCAGACAAAAATGAGGAAAGAATAGACAAATTCATGGAAAAGGCAGATAAATTCATGGAAAATACAGAAAAAACATGGAAGAATTCAAGAAAATAATATATGAATGAAATGCTAAAATAAATTCACAACTAGAAATCATACAAAAACTACAATTAGAAATCCAAAAAAATAAACAAAATTTCAGAAATGGACAGTATCATAGAAGGGCTGAGGAGCAGGCTTGAAAAAATGGAAGACAGGATCAGTTAAATTGAAGACAAACACTTGGATACAACTCTGTCTGAGGAAAAATCAGAAAAAGGAACAAAGAAAAATGAAGAAAGCCTTAGAATTTTGTGGAATACAACTAAAGGAAAAAATTTGCAACTGATCAGAGTTCCAAAACAGGGGGAGAAAACCGAAAACACAGAGAGCATATCTGAAGACCTGCTGACAGAAAACTTCCTCAATATCATGAAAGATGAAAAGCTGACCATCCAAGAAGCTCAACGAAGCCCATATAGGATAGACCTCAAAATAAAATCACCAAGGCATATCATAATCACACTCGATAAAACCAAAGACAAACAACGAATCCTCAGAGCAGCTCTAGAAAAATAAAATGTCACATACAGGGGAGAAACAATAAGACTAAGTTCAGATTCTTCAGCAGAAACTACGTAGGCAAGAAGGCAATGGCATAACATATATAAAACCTTGAAAGAAAAAAAATTCCAGCTAAGAATAATATGTCGTGCAAAACTCTCATTTAAATATGATGATGAAATTAGGACATTTCTAGATACATAAAAATTAAGGGACTATGTAAAAACTAAAGCAAACTTCCAAGAATTATTAAAGGGAGTCCTTTGATCTGAGAACAAACAACATAAGACCACAGGCTGAATCTAGGACAAATGAACATACCAGCCAGATACAAATCTAGGAAATGAACTCACAAGGACCATCCAAAACCAAAAGAATTACAACAGGGAACCAGAAAGGTTAATCTGTAATGACAACAACATCAGAACAATAACAGAGAGAATAAATGGTGCAGGTATAGAACATTCTAATGGAGAGAAAGGCAAGGCAATATCAAGTAATAATAGACTGGTTCAAACCTAGGAAAATAGGGTAAATTTCAAGGTAAACACAAAGAAAGTTAACAAACCTACTCATCAAAGTAAAGAAGAAAAACAGAAAGTCTCAGTAAAAAGAAAACACACAAAAACAAAAGAAATGAAAAAAAAATCCACATACAAAAGGAATTCAGCACAGGAGAGTAAGAAGAACAAAGAAAACGTCAGCACCACAAAAAAAAAAAAAAACAACAACAACACTACAAAATGACAGCAGTAAACTCACACCTATCAATAAAGACACTGAATCTAAATGGCCTAAATGCACCCATAAAGAGACAGAGAGCAACAGGATGGATAAAAAAACAGGATCCATCAATATGCTGTCTACAAGAGACACACCTTAGAAACAAAGATAGAAATTTATTAAAAAATCAAAGGATGGAAAAAATATATCAAACAAGCAACTACCAAAAAAGAGTGGGAGTGGAAATATTAATCTCAGATAAAATAGAGTTTAAAACAAAATCCACCATAAAAGACTAAGAAAGACACTATATAATGATTAAGGGGACAATGTATCATGAAGATATAACCATAATAAACATTTATGCAACCAATGACAAGGCTCCCAAATACATAAAATAAACTCTAACAGCACTGAAAACAGAAATTGACAGTTAGACAATAATAGTAGGAGACTTCAACACACCACTCTTGGTAAACAACAGAGCATCTAGAAAGAAACTCAGCAAAGATGCAGCAGACCTAAAGGGCACAATCATCCAACTTGACTTCATAGAACACTCCACCCAACAGCTGCAAAGTACACATTCTTTTCCAATGCACGTGGAATATTCTCCAGAATAGACCACATCTTAGGTCAGAGAGCAATCCTCAACAAGATCCAAAAAGTTGAGATAATACAAAGTATCTTCTCTAACCACAACCCCATCAATGTAGAAATTAAAAACAGGAAGAGCAAGGAAAAAAAATCAATTACATGGAAACTGAATAACACCCTGCTTACAAACCACTGAGTAATAGATGAAATAAAAAAATTCCAAGAATCAAAAGAGAACGAAAACACATCATACGAAAACCTTTGGGACACAGCAAAGGCAGTCCTCAGAGGACAATATATAGCAATAGATAAACACATCAAAAAAGAAGAAAGAAACAAAATCAAAACATTAACTACACAACTCGAACAAATAGAAAGAGAACAGCCAAAAATAAAAAATAAAAAAGCCCAGAGCCACTGGAAGGAAGAAAATAATAAACATCAGAGCAGAAATAAATGAAACAGAAAATAGAAAAATAATAGAAAGAATCAAGAAAACCAAAAGTTGGTTCTTTGAAAGGATCGACAAAATTGACAAACCACTGGCCAGACTGACAAAAGAAAAACAAGAGGATGCAAATAACCCAAATAAGAAATGAAATTTGGAACATTAAAACCGACTCAACTGAAACAAAAAGGATCATAACGCAGTATTATGAAAAACTATACTCCAACAAATTTGCAAACCTAGAGGAAATGGATAGATTTCTAGAAACACACTACATAAACAAACTTACAAAAAGTGATGTTGAAAATCTGAACAGACCCATAACAAGTGAAGAGATTGAAAAGATAATAAAAAAAAACTCCCAATAAAAAAAAGCCTTGGTCTAGATGGCTTCACTGGAGAATTCTACCAATCATTCAGAGAAGAACTTACAGCAGTACTGCTCAAATTATTTCAGAGCATAGAAAAGGAAGTGACACTTCCAAATACATTCTATGATGCCAGCATGCCCCTGCTACTGAAACCAGGTAAAGATGCCAAAAAAAAAAAAAAAAAATTTACAGACCAATGTCTCTCATGAATATAGGTGCAAAAACTCTCAACAAAAGTCTAGTGAATAGAATTCAGTATCATATCAAGAAATTAATACACCATGACCAAGTAGGATTCTACTAGGTATGCAAGGATAGTTCAACAATAGAAAATCAATCAACGTAATAAACCACAAAAATAAAAGGAAAGAAAAGAATCACGTGATCATCTCAATTGATGCAGAAAAGGCACTCAACAAAGTCCAACACATATTCTGGATAAAAACTCTCAATAAAATAGATATAGAAGGGAAATTTCTCAACATAATAAAGGACGTTTATGCAAAATCAATGGCCAACATCATTCTGATGTATTCCCCTTAAGAACAGGAACAAGACAAGGATGTCGTTTATCTCCACTCCTATTTAACATTGTGCTGGAAGTTCTAGCTAGAGCAATATGGAAAGAATAAATAATAAAAGGCATCCAAATTGGTAATGAAGAAGTTAAACTGTCACTGTTTGTGGATGATATGATACTATATATAGAAAACCCTAAAGACTCCATGAGAAAACTACAGGAACTAATAGAAAGATTCAGCAGAATAGCAGGATACAAGATAAACATACAAAAATCAGTTGGAGTCCTATAAACTGATAAAGAGAACAGTGAAGAGGAAATCAGGAAAATAATACCATTTATAATAGACCCTAGAAAAATAAAATACTTAGGAATAAATCTAACCAGCGATGTAAAATATCTTTACAAAGAAAACTACAAAACACTACTAAAAGGAACCCAAAGGTATCTACGTAAATGGAAAAACATACCATGCTTGTGGATAGGTAGACTCAACATTGTGAAAATGACAGTTCTACCCAAAGCAATTTACAAATACAATGCAACCCCGATACAAATACCAACATTCTTAAAGAAATGGAAAAACTAATCATTAGCTATATATGGAAAGGGAAGAAGCCCCGGATAAGTAAAGCACTATTGAAGAAGAAGAATAAAGTTGGAGGACTCACACTACCTGAGCTCAGAACCTATTATACAGCTACAGTAGTCAAAACAGCCTGGTACTGGTACAAGGACAGATACATTGATCAATGGAACAGAATTGAGAACCCAGATGTAAATCCATCCACCTATGGTCGCCTGATCTTCAGCAAGGGCCCAAAGTCCGTGAAAGGGTAACAGTCTTTTTAACAAATGAGGCTGGCAATACTTGATGTCCATCTGCAAAAAAATGAAACAGGACCCATACGTCACACCATATAAAAAACTAATTCAAAATGGATCAAAGACCTAAATATAAAACCAAAAACTATAAAGTTCATAGAAGAAAAAATACGATCAACACTAGAGGCCCTAATACACGGCATTAACAGGATACAAACCATAACCACCAAGACACAAACTCCAGAAGATAAGCTAGATAACTGGGATCTTCTAAAAATTAAACACTTACGCTCATCAAAAGACTTCACCAAAAGAGTAAAAAGAGAACCTAAAGACAGGGAAAATGTTTTTGGACATTACAAGTCAGACAGAGGTCTAATCTCTAAAATCTACAGGAAAATCCAACACCTCTACAACAAAAAGACAAATAATCCAATTAAAAAATGGGCAAAGGAAATGAAAAGACACTTCAACAAAGTAACATTCAAGTGGCCAACAGACACATGAGGAAATGCTGGCAATCACTAGCCTTTAGAGAAACACAAATTAAAACCACAATGAGATACCATCTCACCCTGGCATTACTGGCATGAATCAAAAAAATTGGAAATAACAAATGTTGGAGAGGGCTGGGGGAGGTCAGAACTCTTACACAATGTTGGGGTGAATGCAAAATGATACAACCATTTTGGAAAACGATATGGCACTTAGAAAGCTAGAAATAGAAATACCGTAGGATCCAGCAATCCCACTGCTGGGAATGTATCCTAAAGAAATAAGAGCCATCACATGAATAGACATACGCACACCCATGTTTATTGTATCATTGTTCACAATAGCAAAAAGATGGAAACAACCTAGATGCCTCTCATCAGATGAATGGATAAACAAACTATGGTACATACACACAATGGAGTATTATACAATGATAAAGAATAAAGATGAATCTGTGAAGCATGTCATAACATGGATGAAACTGGAGGACATTATGCTGAGTGAAATAAGTCAATCACAAAAGCAAAAATATAGTGTGAGACATCTATTGTAAAAACTCATGAAAAAGTTTACACACAAAAAGAAACAATCTTTGCTGGTTGCAAGGGAAGGGAGGGGTGGGAAGAAAAATTAAATAGACAATAGATAAATGGTAATTTTGGTGAACTGCAAGACAGTACACAATACTGGGGAAACCAGCAAAACTTGTACAAAGAAAGGTCATGGAAGCTCCATAGACACATCCAAACTCCCTGAGGGACTGAATTGCTGGGCGGACAGCTGTGGAGACCATGGCCTCAGGGAACATGTAGCTCAATTGGCATAACACAGTTTATAAAGACAATGTTCTACCTTCTACCTTGGTGAGTAGCGTCTGGGGTCTTAAAAGCCTGTGAGCAGCCATCTCAGATACTCCACTGGTCTCAATGCTTCGGGAGCAAGGGAGAATGAAGAGAACAAGATACAAGGAAAAGATTAGTCCAAAAGACTAATGGACCACAGCTACCACGGTCTCCACCAGACTGAGTCCAGTAAAGCTAGATGGTGCCCGGCTACCACCACTGACTGCTCTGACCGGGATTGCAACAGAGGGTCTTGAACAGAGCAGGAAAAGGATATAGAACAAAATTTTAACTCACAAAAAAAAGACCAGACTTACTGGCCTGACAGAAACTGGAGAAACCCCAAGAGTATGGCCCCTAGACATCCTTTTAGCTCAGTGGTGAAGTCACTCCCGAGATTCCCAATTCAGCCAAGGATTAGACAGCCTCATAAAACAGAATGGGAATAATGAGGCACAGCAGTCCTGGGACAGGGACTAGAGGGCAGGAGGGGACAGGGAATCTGGTAATAGGGAACCCAAGTTTGAGAAGGGACAGTATTGACATGTCGTGGGGTTGTTAACCATTGTCATAAAACAATATGTGTACTAACTGTTTAATGAGAAACTATCTCTTCTGTAAACCTTCATCTAAAGTACAATTTAAAAAAATCACCTATATGTGACAAAACAGTCAACAATTACTTTAAAAAAAAGATGAGAATGTAAGAGGGCAGAGAAACTAGGTTGATGGAAACAGAACAACCAGAACGGAAATAATGAGAATGTTCACGCATTGTGAAGAATGTAACCAATGTCACTGAACAACTTGTGTAGAAATTGTTGAATGTAAACCTTCACCAAAAACACAATAAAATATTTAAAAAAAAAAAAAAAAAGAAAGGCGATAAATATATAGCATTTTCCTCAGTTTGGATACTTTTGTTTCCCTCAGTTTGTTCAGTTTTCTCATCCTATGGGGTAAAAGCTGCTAGTTCCATCTTCAGAATCCTGGGGTACTTCACAGAACAACCCTCAAATGTTGCCTCAGACCGACAACGTTTTGGGAGCCATACATGATAGATTTTGCATATTTCTGTATGTGGCCAAACAACCAGCTTGTAAAGCCATTTGGGAATGATCACTTTTCACCCATCTTTGGCCCTTTACTGATAGTTCCTTATCTGCTTTTCTACAACTAGCTCCACTTCACCACTGTGTCATAACAATGCCTAGTATCAAGAAGCAGACTGTCAGCAACGATAGGTGCAAAACTGCTCAAGGAGATACCCATTTGTAGTAAAATCTCTGAATCCTTTCCCAACAGGGGCTGACCCTCCTCACAGTCATTTAACCCTGACGTATATGGCAGAGGAGAGTGCAAAGTCCCTGCACATACTCAGAGCCACTCTCATGAGTCAATTGGACCTTGTCTGATTGGGCAATTTTACCTTAAAAATCAAGTAGTATGTATATAGACAAAGAACTGCAATAGCAACTGAACTATGAAAAACATAAATTATATTACCAGCATGGAGATGATTATAATGAAACAGATTATTTATTAATATAGGGCAGAGTTAGTAAAAAGTCAAGGAAAACTTTCCCTTCCAAAAGGCAATACCTAAAATATGTTATTATGCACAAAAAAATTCCAGTCTCTCTACAGTCTTTTCTTCTATAGACTGTATGACAATCAGGGAAATAGACTTCTTATTTCTGAAAAGCAAAATTATAATATACATAGACTAAAAATCAGCTTTAAAATTCATATCATAAGATTCCTGAAAATTTAATAATTAAATGTCTCCAAATAAACAGAATCTTTATTTTAATATTTTGGTTTCATACTTCTTTTGATTTTCTCTTGAAGGTAAGAAATCTCCAAGTGGAAGAATATACTTACATATTGAATATACAATGCACTGCAAAAAGAACAAACAAATCTGTCTTGGAAAAAGTCCAATCAGAATGCTCCTTATAAGTGAGGATGGCTAGACTTCATCTCACTTTCTTTGGACATGTGATCAGGAGGGACCAGTCCCTGGAGAAGGACATCATACTTGGTAAAGTAGAGGTCAGCGAAAAAGAAGAAGATCCTCAATGAGATAGACTGACACAAAGGCTGCAACAATGTGCTCAAACACAGCAACAATTGTGAGGCTGGTGCAGGCTCAGGGAGCATTTCATTCTATTGTACATAGGGTTGCTATTAGTGGGAACCACCTCGACGACACCCGACAACAACATTATGCACTAAAATCTGATATTTTAATGTCATACATTTGACTTAAAAGATGAAATTTTCTCATTTATTATTCACATTATTACATAGGAAAATTTTTAGACCATGTAGTTCTTCAAGAACGTTTTCCTATTGTAGCATCTAATAATTTTTTTAAATACTATTCTGAAATATTTAGATGTCTATGTCCTGTGTCTTCTATTACTCAGTCATTATAAATCTATTTTCTTGGGTAAGCAACTGAAAGCATTGCCATTATAATTATAAAATGTATATTTTTAAAATTCCTACTCACATCACATTTTATAATTATTTGTGAGTTGCTGATGAACATAAAATGGCTGTCTATAGTATGCTTTCATTACATTAAAATATTTATTAAGGTAGAGAAGTCTATGTGAAAAAGAGAATCATGTACATTTTAAGCACAAGGCAAGTAAGGAATACATTTCTCTTATGCATGCAGAATTTGAAATTGAAACTATAAATTATTAAAAACATTAATATTAGTACTGATATTTTAATGATATCAATTTTCATAAAACTTTTAATTGAGAACCTGGGAAGCATTATATTTCATTTTGCTTTGAATGATTAAGTATACACTATAAGCTGTTAAAATTCTTTTCTTCTATTTTCCCTTCCAATATCAGTTCCCTTTTGATGGATTGAGTCAATTCAGGGAGTAATTTATTTGAACCAGGTAATCTATGCTTTGCCTCCAAATCAGAAAATGCTGCCCTGAATCTTCAGGCTGTTTGCTTCTTCTTGTATATATGTCAACTAATAGAGAGAAGGAAAAGGCAAAATAAGAAAAGAAAAGCAGAGGTGACATGAGTAGGTGACTTAGTCATCTAGTGCTGCTACAACAGCAATGCCACAAGTGGATGGCCCCAACAAAGAGAAGTCCATTTTCCCACAGTCCAGTAGGCCAGAAGTCTGAACTCAGGGCTTTGGCTCCAGGGGAAGGCACCCCTCCCCATTGGCCCTAGAGGAAGATCCCTTTGACGCAACAGTCTTCCCTTGGTCTAGGAGCATCTCAGCGCAGGAACCTCAGGTCCAAAGGACACCCTCTGCTTCCAGCACTGCTTTCTTGGTGGTATGAGGTCCCCGTGTCTCTCTGCTCAATTCTCTCTTTTATATCTCAAAAGAGATTGGCTTACGCTACCTAATCTTGTAGACCTCATCAATATAACTGCTGCTAATCCATCTTATTACATCATAGTGATAACATTTACAACTCATAGGGAAATCACATCAGATGATAAAATAGTAGACAATCATACAATACTGGGAATCATGACCTAGTCAAGTTGACAGATATTTTTGGGGGACCAACTCAATCCATGGCAGTAGGTGTCTGTGGAGGAGTTAAATACTTGAAAATGTAAATTATTTTGAATACTGCATGTTCATATGAATGGTTGTGAACACGGCATACTGCATTTATTTTCTGTTCTATATCTTTAGGATTTAAAAGCTAACATGCTATACCAGCCTTCCAATAAAAACAGCTTCATGGTGTTGACATTAATTATTGGATTTTTGGGAGGGTCCTATAAACAGGTACCAAGCTCCTTTTAAAACCTCCTTAAGCCTTTCACCCCTAATGTAACCACAATGTATGCAAAGAAATGAATTGATTATTACAGACCTTCCAGAGTACTTGTAGTGATTAATTGTAAAAATATAAGATGCTAGGGAGAAAGGTTACTTGATATATTTTCTTACTAAAGTCTTCCCCATACTTGCAGATGCATGAGCTAAAATTTCTCAAAATGATGGAGTAGTACTGCTGTTTGTTTGTTGGTTTTTTAAGATTCCTATATTTAAATAAACTATGACAGAAAAAGAAACTGCTAGTACAGAAATCTATTCATTTCTTATTACACCTGCTAGGTGTAATGACAAGGCAGATAGCTTTTCTGTCCAGTCTGTGATGAATGATTTCCATCTGTCAACTCAATAGCAGCAATAGGACAAAAATCTTTATACAATTTCTGAGATTGTCTCAAAGTTTCTTTGTTAAACATCCAATAAAAAATAACTGATAGCTATTGGAGGTGAAATTCATTTTTCACAGTTAGACTGGAACTAGAGAGTCAAGTTTACAAAGTAATTCATGATGATGTTATAGTCTATGACATCATATAGAATATTTCTATTACAAAGAAACTTAAAGGAGATCAATTGATGGTGGAGTTTTTTGCAAGGGAAGAAATCCTTTTTCTAATCAAGAAAATCCTCCAGAATTAAACAAAAGCAATCTGTTTGATTGAAGCAGAGGTTGGCAGCCCAAACTCTTCTCCATTCCAATCATCCAACTCCCTGGACAGTGACCTCTGATCTCCAACCCCAAAGAGATGAGTCCACAGCTCTTCAAACTGTAGTTTGAAATTATTTAAATCCCAGACATATTAAATAAAACTTTTTAAAGTTGGAACCCTAGGACTTCCTGGCAACATGGCACTATAGTCAGAAGCATCACACTGTTCCTCTGCAGGAAAGATCAGAAAAACTAAGTCAAACAGAGTCACACATCAATCGTGAAGCCCTAAGCATCAAATGAAGAGATAAAGAATTAAGCCAAGCACCAAATGGAATAAGAAACTGACCAAGAACAGAGAGTGAGGAGACATACATGCAGAGGTCCCCTATCAGCTATCGCAGCACGGATCCACCATCTTGGACTCCTATCAGAGATCAGCGAACAGGGGGTATGAGAAAGCAGCTTCACGGAGCTTCCAGCAGGAGACAGAAAAACCGGTAACCAGCAATATACGCTTTCCCACCCCCCACCCTTCTTCACCCCCACTTAGCCTTCTTTGCTTCCTGCAGCCACAGTCTCTTGGCCTGGAAGCACAAGCTTCACCCCAGTGTCACTTGGATTCCACCCACCCACACTGGCTGGCTTCCTGAGTGCCTTTTGTTGGCTGCTGGTGTTGCTTTTTTCTGCTTCTTTAGATATTTCTTCCTTACCTCTCACCACCTTCCCCTCCTTTCTCTCAAATACCTGGCTCCGTGCACCATCTTTGCTTCATCCTGAAAGGTTGCGAAACATCGCTCGACTGTGAAACTGCTTCCTGACCCATGCCGCAATGCTGGTGGGACCCCCAGGGCTTTTTTGTTTCTTGTTTGTCTGCTCTGATTTGTTCTGTTTTGATTTGTTTGTTTTCTCTTTCTTTTCTCAGCTTGGGAGCCCCTCCTAGCTGGGCAGTACCTCACAGCTTGGAAGCTACTCCCCTACTCATCACAGACAGACAAGGACATCCCTGGAGACAATTCTTTTCTCTTGTTTTTTTTTTGTTTGTTTGTTTTGTTGTCTTCTCTCTCTTATTCCCTTTTTGTCTTTCTTCATTTCCAGTTTCTCGATTTATTCATTTTTTTCTTTTACCCTTTTTTTTCATTTTTGTTTTTTGCCATTTCTCAATCTCTCATCTCTCCACTCCAATAGAAAGCTCCCTTAGCACTCTGTTATGTTTGTGTGTATGTTTTTGGCCCCTGTTCCTCTCTCTCATCTTTCCTGTACCCATCTTAGCTCCACACATCACAATCTACCTCCTCCTTCCTGCATACCTGCACCGTGGGCTGAACATCACACTCCCAAGCAGCACAGGCACAGCCTACCAGAACCTGCCCTGCACTGATTTCTGGCCCACACTGTCAGCCCTTGTATGTGCCAATAACAACCCATCCCAGCAATTCCCCTTCAGCTGGACCTTCCCTGCTTTTCCACACCTGAGTGATTGACCCTGCCCATTTAAGAAGGAGGTGAAAAGTATCGTTCCCACAGACGAGCAAACAACAAAAAAAGCACAGCCTGCCTGCTTGGACACAACCAAACAAAACAAAAAAGCTGGATGAAACAAACAAGTCTATAATCAATAAACAAGAAAATAACCACTGAATGTCCTGAAGGCAACAGACAATATCAGAACATTTGCAAAAATAGGACAGGATGGTTCCAGTAGGCATCCAAAATAAAACACCAGATGACTTTCCAGTAGAGAAAAAGGCACTAGACCTAACTGAAAGGGAATCCAAATCTCTAATATTCAGAATTATCCAAGAGTTGAAGCAAAAAGCAGACAAAAATGAGGAAAAAATAGACAAATTCATGGAAAATACAGACAAAAAATTGGAAGAATTCAAGAAAATACTACAGGAACAAAATGCTAACAAAAATTCACAAATAAAAGTCATTAAAAAAAAAAGTAATAAATCCAAATGATAAATAACAAGATTTCAGAAATGTACAGTGTCATAGAGGGCTGAGGAGCAGGTTTGAAACTATGGAAGACAGGATCAGCAAAATTGAAGACAAATACTTGGATACAACTCTCTTTGAGGAAAAATCAGAAAAAAGAACTAAGGAAAATGAAGAAACACTTAGAATTATGTGGGATACAATCAAAAGAAAAAATGTGTGAGTGATCGGAGTCCCAGAACAGGGGGAGAAAACAGAAAACACAGATAGGATCACTGAAGAATTGCTGACAGAAAACTCCCCCAATATCATGAAAGATGAAAACCCGACCATCCAAGAAGCTCAGTGAACCCCATATAGGATAGACCCCAAAAGAAAATCATCAAGGCGTATCATAATCACACTCGCTAAAACCAAAGACAAACAAAGAATTCTGAGAGCAGCTCAAGAAAAAAAACAGTCACATACAGAGGAGAAACAATAAGACTGAGCTCAGATTATCCAGCAGAAACCATCCAGGCAAGAAGGCAATGGGGTGACATATATAAAACCTTGAAAGAAAAAACTTGCCAGCCAAGAATAATATATCCTGCAAAACTCTGGTTCAAATATGATGGTAAAATTAGGTCATTTCCAGATAAACAGAAATTAAGGAACTACATAAAAACCAAACCAAACTTATAAGACTTATTAAAGTGAGTCCTTCGATCTGAGAACAAACAACATCAGACCACAGGCTGAAAATAGGACATATTATTGTACTAGCCAGATACCAACCTAGGAAATGAACTCTTAAGTACTCTGCAAAACCAAAAGAATTACAACAGGGAACCAGAGCGGTTAATCTTTAAATAATACCATCAGAACAATAAAAGAGGGAATAAACCTTGTAGGTATAGAACATTCTAATGGAGAGGAAGGCAAGGCGATACCAAGTAATAATAGACTGGTTCAAATCTAGAAAGCTAAGGGTAAATTTCAAGGTAACCACAAAGTTAACAAACCTACTCTTCAAAATAAGGAAGAAAAACATAAAGTCTCAGTAAAAACAAAACCTACAAAAACAAAGGAAATGAAGAAAAACCCACAAACAAAAGGAAATCAGCACAGGAGAGTAAGAGGAACAAAGAAAACCTCAGCACCACAAAAAAAAAAAAGCACTACAAAATGCAATCCCACTCTTAAGAATATATCCTAGAGAAATAAGAGCCGTCACACGAATAGACATATGTACACCCATATTCACTGCAGCACTGTTCACAATAGCAAAAAGATGGAACCAACTTAGATGCCAACCTAGATGAATGGATAAACAAACTATGGTACATACACACAATGGAGTATTATGCAAAGATAAAGAACAGTGATGAATCTGTGAAGCATCTCATAACATGGATGAAACCGGAGGACATTATGCTGAGTGAACTAAGTCAATCACAAAAGAACAAATATTGTACGAGACCTCTACTGTAAAAACTCATGAAAAAGTTTACACACAAAAAGAAACCATCTTTGTTGATTACTACAGATGGGAGGGTTGGGGGGGAACTAAATATATAATAGTTAAGTAGTAACTTTGGTGAAGGGTAAGACAGTACACTATACTGGGGAAGCCAGCACAACTTGTATAAGGAAAGGTCATAGATGTTCCTTAGACGCATCCAAACTCCCTGAGGGACTCAGTTGCTGGGTGGACTGCAAACTCAGGAAACATCTGGCTCAATTGGCATAACACAGTTTATAAAGAAAATGTTCTACGTTGTACCTTGGTGAACAGCATCTGGGGTCTTAAAAGCCTGTGAGCAACCATCTAAGACACTCCACTAGTCTTAGCACTTTAGGAGCAAGGGAGAATGAAGAGAACAAGATACAAGGAAAAGATTAGTCCATTAATGGACCACAGCTACCACGGCCTCCACCAGACTGAGTTCAGAACAGCTAAATGTTGGCCAGCTACCCCAACTGACTGCTCTGATGCAGGATCACAATAGAGGGTCCTGGACAGAGCCGGTGAATGATGTAGAACAAAATTCTAACTCAAAAAAAAAAAGACCAGATTTACTGGCCTGACAGATTGGAGAAACCCTGAAAATATGGCCCCCGCACCATATAGCTCAGTGGTGAAGTTCACCGAAGTTCACCGTTCAGCCAGGGATTGGATAGCCTCATAAAACAAAATGGGACTAATAAAGCAGAGCAGTCCAGGGACAAGGGCTAGGAGGCAGGAGGGGACAGGAAAGCTGGTGATAGGGAACCCAAGGTTGAGAAAGGACAGCATTGACATGTCATGGAGTTGTTAACCATTGTCATAGGGCAATATGTGTACTGTTTAATAAGAAGCTTTGTTCTGCAAACCTTCATCTAAGGTACAAAAAGAAAGAATTATCTATGTGAGATCAAACTGACAACAGCAACTCAAAAAGTTTGTTGGGAAGCCTAGGAGGCAGTGAGTTGAAGATAATGGTGATGGAATAACTTGGAAAAGGACAGTGAGAATAACAGCACTACTGGAAGAGTGTAATCGATGTCACTGAATTGTAATGTAGAAACTTTTGAAATGGTGCAAGTTTGGCTATGTATATTTTCACCAAAAAAAAAAAAAGTCCTCCAAGTTCTAGAAGGGTGAGTGTTGACATGTTGTGGAGTTGTTAACCAATGTCATAAAACAATACGTGTGCTGACTGTTTAATGAGAAACTGTTTGTTCTGTAAACCTTCATTTAAATTACAATAAAAAAAATTTTTTAAATAAAGTTGGAACCCTAACCTATTGCCACTGAGTCGATTCTGACTTACAGCTTTCATATTGAGTCTGATACCCAGTTGAGTTTGAGAAGCATGGTATAGTGCACTCTCATTTCTAATGTACAAACCCTCCTGTGGTAGCCTGAACAGAAGGTCTTCTCTCCTCAGTTTGAACTTGCAATAGATAACTTTGCAAGCAGGACTGTTTCCTTATTGAACACTCACAAATATTTGGAGGTTATTTTCTTGCATAAGCCTGTGTTGACTTCAGTAGTAACTTTCACTGATTATCCATAGCTTTGTCCTCCATGGAAACACTAAACATGTTCCCTTATTTTTTCTTTTGTGTTCCAATATGGATATGATTAGACAATAACATTTTTAAAAAACATTCATTGTCATAAAATGCCCTCTCAATGCATGAAGGAACATTGGTCAACATAATTACAAACCTGTCTCTCTAATGTATTGGTTTTCCAAACCATTAGAGAACAGAAAATGTGACATATTTAGGTATTTCATAACATATAATTCATCAAACATTTGCACTAAAATAAAACTTCTGTCTTTAACATGCCAAGTTTCTTAAACTAGGTTTTTAAAATGCCATAGCTTCAGAATGTGTTAGGGAAGTCTCAAAATGTCTGTTTCAGATGAAATTTAATATTATATGTTGCTAGCTAGTTAAATTATATAATATAAATGTGACTAATATGTGAGGCAAAATATGGTTAGTGGGTCCACTAATGCCATCTAAAATACTCTTAAAGTTATGTTTTGTGAGCAGGAATCAAATTATTTTGGGGAAAAGAGGGGTACAAATCATAATAATACCAATTTTGTATAAATTCATTTAATGATTATGAATTCTAAATATTATAATTTATTTCTTCTGGAATTTAAAGTTATCAAAGGAAAAAAAACATAACCCCTTGCCCTCAAGTCGATTCTGACTTATAGCAACCCTAGAGTGTGTAAAATGAAAGGTTTACCTTCCATTGAAATCTCCAAGAGGCTGGGGGTTTAGTTTCATTTTGTTACTGATATATCCCAACCTAATAGAATAGTTCTTGTAAATAACAGGTACTCAGAGATATTGTTGCATAAATCCAAGTCAAGTGGTTATAATTTTATTCTATCTTCAAACTTATTTAACATATGTGTATGAAACTTATATGACAATCAATAGAAACATGACCTGCAGATAAAAGAAATCTTCCCATCACATCCCATCAAGATGCCTCTAGAAGTAGAATATCGCTCACATAACTGCACTGAATATTAATTTATTAAATATTTATTAAGACCCTACTTCAGGGTCTCTATGAGTCAGAACCGACTCAATGGCACCTAAAAACAACAACATGTGCTATGAGCTGGAATCAACTGTATGAAAACGAGTTTGGTTTTTTTGGTATATACCAAAACCATGCTGATGCTGGGTTAATATTGAGACCTGTTACACATAGACTCTAGTCTCAAGGAAGTGGTGGTTTGGTAGGAAAATACAGACAAGTAAATAAGTAATTAAATAAGTAAGTAAATTTAGTAAGTAAATAAACTTACTAAATATATTTTAGTAAGCTCTATATAAAATTATTTATGTTAGGAACAACTCAGAAAGAGTGAAACTGATTGCACATCTTGAAGAATGTAATCAATGTCACTGCGTTGTACATGTAGAAACTACTGAATTGGCATATAATTTGCTGTGTATATTCTCAACAACAACAAAATAAATAAAATGTTTAAAAAAGAGAGATCTATGTGTGACCATGGTAGTTCCTTGAGATTCCTCATGATTTATTCCAAGTCTTACTGGAGTATTAAGTCTGTGCTTAGCACTAGAGGTGTTATTTTTCCCTTTTCTAAATATTTATTTAATTACTTTTTATTTTTATTTCCATCTTGTCCAGCTTCTAAGACCTTGTTATGACAACTGGTTATTCTGAAATACCTAAGTCTCAGGTTGGTGTCCAGAAACACTATTCAGACTCACCAGGCATCAGACCCCCACGTGTCTGTCAGTTTGTCATTCTGTGGGGTCTTGCAGGTTGCTGTGATGCTGGAAGCTATGCCACCAGTATTCAGATACCAGCAGGGTCACCCATGGCTGACAGGTTTCAACTGAGCTTCTACACTAAGACAGACTAGGAAGAAGGACCCGGCAGTCTACTTCTGAAAAGAGGTAGCCAGTGAAAATTTTATGAATAGCAGCAGAACATTGTCTGGTGTAGTGCTGGAAGATGAGCTCCCCCAGGTTGGAAGGCACTCAAAATACTACTGGGAAAGAGCTGCCTCCTCAAAATAGAGCTTATCTTAATGACGTGGATGGAGTCAAGCTTTCGGGACCTTCATTTGCTGGTGTGTCACAACTCATAATGAGGAGAAACGGCTGCAAACATCCATTAATAATCAGAATGTGGTATGTACGAATATTGAAGGATTCTACCGGGAAAATATTAAGCAATGCAGGAAGCATCAAAGGAAGATGGAAGGAATACACAGAATCACTGTACCAAAAAGAATTGTCACTGTTCCACCATTTCAGGAGGTAGCATATGATCAATAACAGCTGGTACTGAAGGAAGAAGTCCAAGGTGCACTGAAGGCATAGGTAAAAAACAAGGCTCAGGAATTGACAAAATACCAATTGATATGTTTCAACAAAGGATGCAGCACTGAAAGTGCTCACTCGTTTATGCCAAGAAATTTGGAAGACAGCTACCTGGCCAACCAACAGGAAGAGACCCGTATCTGTGTCATTGCAATCAGGATGCATTAATAATTACCAGTGATTGGAATGTGAAAGTTGTAAACAAAGAAGAATCTGTAATTGGAAAATATGGCCTTGGTGATAGAAATTATGCTGGAGATCGCATGATAGAATTTTGCAAGACCAATGACTTCTTCATTGCAAATACCTGTTTTCACCAACATAAACAGCGACTATACACATGGACTTCGCCAGATGGAATACACTGGAATCAAATCTACATCTGTGGAAAGAGTCAATGGAATCGGTATCATCGATCAGAACAAGGCCAGGGGCCGACTGCAGAACAGACCATCAATTGCTCATATGCAAGTTCAAGTTGAAACTGAAGAAAATTCGAACAAGTCCACAATAGCAAAAGTACGACCTTGAATGTATCCCACCTGAATTTAGAGACCATCTCAAGAATAGATTTGATGCTTTGAGCACTAATGACCAAAGACCAGACGAGTTGTGGAATGACATCAAGGACATGGTACATGAAGAAAGCAAGAGGTCATTAAAAAGACAGGAAAGAAAGAAAAGATCAAAATGGATATCAAAATAGACTCTGAAACCTGCTTTTGAATGTGAAGTAGCTCAGCATTTCTCAAGCTGAAAGAACTGAAGAAAAAATTCAAGCCTCCAGTTGCAATATTGAGGGATTCTACGGGGAAAATATTAAACAATGCAGGAAGCATCAAAAGAAGGTGGAAAGAATACACAGAGTCATTATACCAAAAAGAATTGGTCGACTTTCAGTCATTTCAAGAAGTAGCATATGATCAAGAATTGATGGTACTGAAGGAAGAAATCCAAGCTGCACTGAAGGCATTGGCAAAAAACAAGGCTCCAGGAAATGACGGAATATCAATTGCGACGTTTCAACAAAAAGATGCATCACTGGAAGTGCTTACTCATCTATGGTAAGAAATTTGTAAGACAGCTACCGGGCCTACCGACTGGAAGAGATCCATATTTATACCTATTCTCAAGAAAGGTGATCCAACCAAATGTGGAAATTATCAAACAATATTATTAATATCACATGCAAGTAAAATTTTGCTGAAGATCATTCAAAAGCAGCTGCAGTAGTATATTAACAGGGAACTGCCAGAAATTCAGGCCAGATTCAGAAGAGGAGGTAGAACCAAGGATATCATTGCTGATGTCAGATGAATCCTGGCTGAAAGCAAAGAATACCAGAAAGATGTTTACATGTGTTTTATTGACTATGCAAAGGCATTCGACTGTGTGGGTCATAACAAATTATGGATAACATTGTGAAGAATGGGAATTCCAGAACACTTAATTGTGCTCATGAGGAACCTGTACATAAAATCTGTACAGAGGCAATTGTTCAGACAGAGCAAGGGGATACTATGTGGTTTAAAGTCAGGAAAGGTGTGTGTCAGGACTGTATCCTTTCACCATACCTATTAAATCTGTATGCTGAACAAATAATCAGAGAAGCTGGAGTATATGAAGAAGAACAGGTCATCAGGATTGGAGGAAGACTCATCAACAACTTGCGTTATGCTGATGATGCAACCTTGCTTGCTGACAGTGAAGAGGACTTGAAGCATTTACTAATGAAGATCAAAGACCACAGCCTTCAGTACTGATTACACCTCAACATAAAGAAAACAAAAATCCTCACAACTGGACCAAGAAACAACATCATGATAAATGGAGAAAAGATTGAAGTTGTCAAGGGTTTCATTTTAACTGGATACACAGTCAATACTCAAGAAAGCAGCAGTCAAGAAATGAAAAGATGCATTGCATTGGGCAAATCTGCTGCAAAAGACCTCTTTAAAGTGTTGAAAAGCAAAGATATCACCTTAAGGACTAAGGCGGGCCTAACCCAAGCCATGGTGTTTTCAATCGCATCATATGCATGTGAAAGCTGGGCAATTAATAAGGAAGAATGAAGAAGAATTGAGGCCTTTGAATTGTGGTGTTGGCAAAGAATATTGAATATACCATGGACTGCCAAAAGAATGAACAGGTCTGTCCTGGAAGAAGTACAACCAGAATGCTTCTTAGAAGCAAAGATGGTGAGACCACGTCTTACATACTTTGGACATGTTGTCAGGAGAGATCAGTCCCTGGAGAAGATCATCATGCTTGGTAAAGTACAGGGTCAGTAAAAAAAGGGAAGAGCCTCAATGAGATGGATTGATTCAAGGGCTGCAACAAAGGGCTCAAGCATAATAACGATTATGAGGATGGCGCAGGACCAGGCAGTGTTTTGTTCTGTTGTTCATAGGGACTCTATGAGTTGGAACCGACTCGACAGCACCTAACAAAAACAAGAAGTCATCAGAAACTCAAAGAATCATTTAACCAGATGGACCACTCTACAAAGATGTGAAGCCTTCTCAGTCCAAGCCCAGGCTTACATTACTGAATGTTTTCTTCATATTAGTATAGCATGTAAGGCTTCCTTAATGCTGCCTCTGCTAATACCTGTTTTATTGAGCTAGCAAGTTATTTCTGCACCAGCATTATAGATTCTACCATACCATGCCTAAAACAGCAGACAGATTTACATTCAGGGGCACATGAATCTTAAAAAATCCATTAATAATCATCTAGCCCCATTAGATCTTTTCTACTCATTGCCACTTATCTAACCACTCTTGCTTCAATATCCAGGAACTTGCATCATTTCTAACCTTTGATCACTTAGAAATTCACTAAATTTTTGCAGCCAGTAAATCTAAGTTTCTAAACTCAGCACATTAATAGAAAATTACTTAACTTTTTTTTTTTTTTGATAAATGAAAATGACCAATTGGGATAAGGATTCAATAATTACCATGCCACTGGTTTGTTGTGACAACCAAATGAGTTAAATAGATAATATATATAAAATATCCTTAAAACAACTAGACCATAGCGGATGCTCAGTTTGGCATTAATGGTGCCAAATATGACAACTGGGTATGCTGAAATATCTCAGGCTCAAGATGAGGGGCCAATGACACTATTCAGACTCACTAGGCATCAGACACCCAAAGAATCATTTAATCAAATGGACCACTCTACAAAGATGTGAAGCCTTCTCAGTCCAAGCACAGGGTTAAATTTTATTTTTTTAAAAAAACCACTCCTTCATCCAGCCATCTATAATCATGTTTCCTATGAAACCTGACCCCTAATATAACCTTGCTTTCTGTCCCATAAGCACTTTGTCACAATTAAATGTGTGCCTGTCTTACGGTTCTTATGACATTTCATCTCTTAGTATAATTATTTAATTATTAGTACTCCTTCCTATTTTCCCTTGAGAATAAGAATAGGGCATACTAATGTTTGTATGGTCCTTGACAACAAATACAATGTCTTTTACATAGCAGGTTTTCAGGAAGTGTCAATAAATGGATTTCTTTTTTCAGTCCTCCTATATTTCAGACTCTGTACTAAAGTCTGGAGACACACTGATGAATACAATAGAAAAGGCAGATAGAGAAGTCTGTGCATTCGGAAATGCTCAGACACTTTCAATAAAATGTTTGTCTGGACTCAGATAAAGTGCCTTGTGCAGGAAGCCAGGGCCAAGATGGTAGAGTAGTCAGATGCTTCCAGTGGACCCTCTTACAACAAAGACCCAAAAAAACAAGTGAATCAATTATGTATGACAATATAGAAGCCCTGAACATCTAAGGCAAAGTTGAGGAACCAGGCTGAGTGGCAGGGGGAGGGAGAGATGGTTCAGAAGCAGTGAGGAGTTTCCAGACCTGACCAGGCAAGAGCCTGAGCCTTTCAGGCCTGATCAGCTCATAGGTGAGCAGTGAGGCAGGCAAGCAGTGGTGGTCAGGAGGTGTATTCTGCACTGGGAGAGAACCAACTGCAGGGAGTCTACATGGCCACCCAGAACCAGTGAGAAGCAGCCCTAGATCAGCGAAAGATAACTACTTGCATATAGCCTACAGCGCAGATCAAAAACACCCCCCTTAGGGGAAAGCCTCTATTCCATTTACCTCGCAACTCTCTGCTCTGCACTGGGTTCTAGACCAGCTTCAGCAATTGCTGAGTCCCGTGGACTGGAAGTAGGATCCATCACACACCCTGAGCCATTCTCCTGGCCTTGGAGAGTGAACAAATTAACAACCGGGGAAAAAAATAAATGGCCAGCTCCCCTAAGCCAGGAACCCAGGGTAGGCACAGTTTCTTTGTCTAGGCACAGGCGTAAGGGATCCACAGACTTTGAGTGCCTTTTGTGTGCAGAGACTTGCGTGGGTCCATTTCAACAGCATAGGCCCTCATTACCACAGTACAACAGGGTATATACCTGAAGTCTAACTTCAACTGTCTCAGCTATGAAGTGGCAGGTTAGTGACATTTGACACTTCTCTGCCCACTAAGCAGGGTCTTCATCTACCCACATCAGAGACCTGAGGACTGGTGGTTCCATCCAAGCCACCTAGCCACCTGCAATATGGGCCCAAGAATAAGAGACGCCCCCCAGTCCTTACAGCCAACAGCACTGGGTACTCATAGTCTAGCTGCAAAACCCACCCACATACACACTGTAGGGAACAGTGACACACCTTCCTCCTGGACACTCAGGGGTCATCAGCCCCATCTTGCTCAGAGTGTGTCCCCATGCTGCAGCCAGATGCCTGTGCCTACACCAATCACCCATGCCTGTCTAGGACTGTAAGTGAGAGCCTACACCACACACTTGGTGGCTATCTACCTGGGCACCTGAGCTGAATCTGTACAGGAGGAGTGGGTGGACTCCTGAGCTCACATACCTAGTAACAGATCTAACCACCTGGTGACAGGACATTAGAGCTTCAAAGGTGCCAACAATCAAACTAGCTCATATGAGATACCTATTTGGGCATATCAAAACAAAACAAGAACTTAGGACACAGTAAGCAAACATAAAATAAATAAATATAATAACACTGATGTCTCAGAGACAACAGTCAATATATAATATAATATAAACAGGCAATACATGATGGTTTCAGCAAACTCCCAAAATAAAGAATCTAGAAATTTTCCAGAGGAGGAAAATTTCTTGGAATTACCAGAGGCAGAATACAAAAGATTAATATACAGCACTCTTCAAGAAATTAGGAAGGAAATTAAGCAAAACGCAGAACACACAATAGAGGAAATTAAAAAGATTAGAGAAGAGCATAATGACAAATTTAACAGGCTGCAATAATCCATAGAGAGACAGCAATCAGGAATCCAGAAGATTAGCAATAAAATTTCAGAATTAGACAATTCAATAGAAAGACACAGGAGAAAAATTAAGGCAATGGAAGTCAGAATTAGTGAGATTGAAGATAAAGCACATGACACCAGCTTATTTGAGGAAAACTCAGATAACAGGATTTAAAAAAATGAGGAAAACTTAAGAATTATGTGGGACTGTATCAAGAGGAATAACCTACAAGTGATTGGAGTACCAGAATAGGGGTAAGATAACAGAAAACATAGAGAAAATTGTTGAAGATTTGTTGGCTGAAACTTCCCTGATATCGTGAAAGATGAGAAGATCTCTATCCAAGATGCTCATCGAACTCCACATAAGGTAGATCCCAAAAGAAAGTCACCAAGACATATTATAATCAAACTTGCCAAAACCAAAGATAAAGAGAGAATTTTAAGAGCAGCTAGGGATAAACAAAAAGTCATCTACAAAGGAGAGTCAATAAGAATAAGCTCGGACTACTCAGCAGAAACCAAGCAAGCAAGAAGGCAATGCGAAGACATATATAAAGGCTTGAAGGAAAAAAACTGCCAGCCAAGAATTATATATGCAGCAAAACTGTCTCTCAAATATGATGGTGAAATTAGGGCATTTCCAGATAAACAGAAGTTTAGGGAATTTGCAAAAACCAAACCAAAATTACAAGAAATACTAAAGGGAGTCCTCTGGTTAGAAAATCAGTAACATCATATTAAGTGCCTTGTGACTTGAGGGAAGACTACATCACAGACTTAGCCAGGTATAAGCATCCTGGAAGAAATTTTGTCTAATTTGAAGTGTGAGCATAAGTAGGACTTACACAAAAGGAACAGATGATTATCTTGTGAAAAAAAGATTGGAATATGTGAAGTCCTGCACAATAGGCAGAGAACGTGGCATGTTTGAGATGCACTGGAGCAAGTTTGTGTTGGAAAAGGTTGAACTCAGTTTTGAACATAAGGAGATGAGCACTGTATCAACTTCCATCTCATCATCCGCAAGCTTCCAAAGTATGTCTTCTTCAGGGGCATGCTGTTGTTTGGTGCTATTGAGTTGATTTTGACTCATAATGTCTCCATGTGATAGAGTAGAAAAGTCCCATAGGATTTTCTAGGCTGTAATCTTTTAGGAAGCAGATTACCAGGTCTTTCTCCCATGAAGACACTGGGTGAGTTGGAACAGCCAACCTTTAAGTTAACAGCCAGATGCTTAACTGTTGCACCACCAGGGCTCAAAGCTTTAAATATCAATAGCACACAATGGCTGCTGAAGCTTTAAAATTGCCTAGGGTGACTGAGGAGGGTGAGTAAAAAGGGATCGAGGATGAAGCCCAGAGGAGAAAACAATATTTAATGGACAGACCTTTAAGAAATGAATAAAATATCCATGCTTAAGCTTTACTCCGACTCTTATTTTTACACTAAAATAACTTTTTCTCAGATCTCTCCTCTTACATACTTTTTTAATCTCTTATATTTTATTTATTTTTACTGACATTTACTCAGATATTTTATTTACCATCTCTCAATGGTACTCATTGCAATTATTTCCTTACTCTATTGGTTTTAGTAAGAGATCTCTCCTTTATAAGGAATTAATATTAACAATTCACCCAGGTTGTGTTTAATAAATTTTTGCCAGTCCTCTTACCCTTGTTTTAAGCAGAGGGTATATGAGGGAGTGGAAAAGTATAGGTGAGTCAGGAGAAGTATGGAAGACAAGTTATAAATTATGTAAGTAGACATAGTAAAAGTGAACAATACTAAATTCATTTTTATGAAATCCACAAGTGTAGGACAATATATATATTTTAAAGACTATCATTGTCATCGTCAATTTTTCTGAGTGCCTGCCCATAGTGATAAAGATAAGTTTGTAAATTGACTTTTGAACAGGTTTCCAAACGGGGAAAAGTTACATTTTGAAGTATTTAATAAAGACAGTCACATCAATAACACTTTCCAGCCCCCATCATTATGTGATACACATCGTTTGTGTAAATTTAATTTACTTGACAGGGAAGCAGAGGATCATTTTCTTCCTAAGAACCCAGTTTTCCAGTCACCAGTAATAATCTACAACTCAACTCAAAAAGCTCCCCAGTCTGTGAGCTCTATAATTAAAATGATTTCCTATACAAGGAACTGGTGCTAATACTCATGAGATAATATACTTTGGAAACTTGAAGGATCTTTTTCCATTATCTTAACAGTCAGGAGAATAGTATAAATATAGCATGTCTGGATTTCAGCAAGGCTTCTAACGGACACTTATTTTTGTGAATAAAATGGAGAAATATAGACTGACTAATCACAGAGTTTGTTGTGTCTGTTAAGAGGACAAGGAAAGTTCCAAAAGGAAATTGATTATTTGTTTTATTAGTAATAAATTAAATTAATAATTATAAAAGTTCACATTTTAAAATGTTTGCTCTATACCATATACTGTGGTAGGCCATTTATGTGTATTACCTCATATAATGTCCATATGTGTGGAAAAGGAACTTTAGCTCACACAAATCAAAAACGTAATTTGCCTGCCAGGAAATTTAATTAAGAATGAAGCTATAATAGTAAAATATTTGTTTTATAATAAAGAAGACAATAATCCTTGGAGAATTAGTGTTCAATTCTGGGTGTCCTGCTTTTAAGAGGTCTTTAATAGACTGGTTAGAGAAGTGACTAGGGTGATGTGGGGATTGAAAACCATGTCCTAGAAAAAGCAGGCAATGGCTGGTAGGCCAGGGTATGTGCTGAGTTCCCCAGCAAGTATCGTGTGTTTTAAAAATCAGTTAACAGGACACATTGCTACTCTCCCTGGGGCCCATCCTGCTGATGATCATTACCAACAAGTCCTTTCCTCTGAGACCAGCAGCATATGGAGTGAAAACTTAATTAAAGCAGTGACAGCATAAGAATGAAGTAAGAGAAGGAAAACAAAGAGGGTAGACGGAGACAGTAATGTAAAAAGGTTGAGACAAAAGAAAGCAGGGAGGAGAGAATGAGAGGAATGCCGTCAAGAGAGAAAATTCTGTACTCGTATCCATCTCCCCAGTGACAATACTTCAGTCTCTGCCTAGCAACAGACTTTTTTAACGTGTGTCTCAGTAATTTATTCAACAGAAGTTTTTGAGCATGAACCATGTCTCAGCTACTGGTCTAGGACCTGGGAAAATAGTAGTGAACGTTAAAGAGAAAGTCTGCTCACATGGAGCCTATATTCCAGTGGAAAGAAACAAAATTTGGTCATAATTTTCTTTTGGTTTACATTTTAAAACATGACACTGCCTTGTAAACAAAGGGTTGTTGAAGGGTAAAGATGGAAGTGAGAGAGAACAGTTAGGACGAGGTTACTGTAGCCATTTAAGAGAAAGATAATAGTGACTGGTCTAAGATAGTGGTGATGGACAGATGTGAATAGGCTTGTAGGTAGATGCATTTTGTACGTAGAATAAAAATAATCTAATGATGGTAGATGTGAAGGTATGAGCTAAAGAATGAATCCAATCAATTTCTAGAATTTTATCTTGAGCAACTGGGTAGATGACAGTGTCATGTAGTAAGACAGAGAAGGCTTAGAGTAAGGGGTCTGCAGGATGATCAAGCTTTAGTTTTGGTAGATTAGATAGCCAAGAGGAAATACAAAGTTAGCAACTCTATATATGTGTTTGGAATTCAGGGGGATGTCCAAGAATCATTTGCTTGTAGATGGTATTTATTGTTTAGATAGTGAAGGTAGTACAGGGCACAGTTCACAGACACTACAATACTTTAGAGGTCAGACAGAAAATAAATTACAAGAAGAGTGGCCTGATACCTAGGAGAAAAACTAGATGAGGGTTTTCAGAGGCTAAGAGAGAATGTTTCCTGAAGAATAGAATCACAACTGTGTCACATGCTATTGAGAGTCTAATAAGAAATAGTATTTTTTAAAAGAAAGTTACCATATGTTTGAAACCATGTATTATTGATAATCTTGAGAGGAGCAGTTGGTGGAGTGGTGAGAATTAAAGTGTGATTGGAGTAGATTTTGAGGAAAGAATGTAAGGTGAGAAATACTACATAGAAATCACAAATATTTCTTTCAAACATTTATTTTAAAGACAAACAGAAAAACGGGTCATAACTAAGTGCATGTGGAATATTTAAAAAGAGTTGGTTTGATTTGTTTTCTGTAAAATCGATGAGGTTGGGGGTGTGTTAACACGGATGGACTGATGGCAACAATTCTGTGTCATCATAGACATTGATGCAGGCTATAAAGTCTAACAGTATGAGTGTAGCCCTAGAAAAGGTGAGGAGGTGGGGCCCAGAGGTCAAACTCAACAGCAGGCCTTTGGTAGGAGCAGGAATACTTCATCTATATAGAGTTGGGAAGAGGGAGGACAAAAGACGGGAAGAGGCATCAGAAAGCCAGATGGTTTGGTAGTCAGAGAAAGTGAGAATTAGAAAGTGGGAGTTTCTTTCTGTTTGTTTTAATGTGAGTTTGTTCCCTTTCCTTCATGACTGTCATCTTTCCTTCATGACAAAACCTGGGAAGCAGAGCTCTGTGGAGTTTTGAAGGGAAAAGAGGGCTTAGTTCAAATTCCTCCTAAATCAATCACCATAAAGTACCCTAAAGAGAGTTCACACAGTAGTAACTGTTCTACTAAAGGTTCGCACTTCAAATCCATGCAGTGGAACTGCAGAAGGAAGTCCTGGAGATCTGCTTTCATAATCATTACAGCCAAGAAAAACTTATGGAGCAGTTCTACTCTGTAACACATGGGACTGCCATGAGTTGGAACTGACTCAACTGTAACGGGCTTGGTTTTGGAATTTTCCCAAAGAGGGCAGTGGTGGCTCAGTGGTGGAATGCTTATCTTCCATGTCCGTCTTGGGTTAGATTCTCAGCCAATGCACCTCACATGAAACCATCACCCATTTGTCAGCAGAGAATTGTATGTTGCTATGGAGCCGAAGAGGTTTCAGCGGAGCTTCCAGACTACAATAGACCAGGAAGAAAGGCCTGGTGATCTACTTCTGAAAATCAGTTAATGAAAATTCTGTGGATAACGGATCACAATGGCCAGCTGTGCAGCTGATCATAGGGATAGCACAGAACTAGGCAGCAATTTGTTCTGTTGTACATGGGGTCACTATGAATCAGTGTCCCAAAAAGAAAAAAAACAAAAGCAAGCTAGCAAACAAACAAAAAAAAACAACCTATGGATCACAATGGTTCAAACTGCAGCCAGTCATTGGGATGGTGCAGGACCAGGCCCATATTTCATTCCACTGTGCATGGGGTCTTCATGAGTTGGGACCTGACTCTATGGCAGCCAATAATAACATTCTCCAAAAGACTCTTAATGAGCAAAGAGCAGACTTAATTGTTATTCTAAATAAGCAACAAGGTGAAGGAACTGGTTAGACTAGAGTGAAGAATACTCAGCCTTTAGAGTTTAAACAGGGAAGAAGCAGGTAAGAAAAAAAGCCTTACTCTGTCAGGGAAAAAAAGGATTTCTGAGTGACAACAGAGGAAAAACTTAAAAAAAAAAAAAAAAGGCCAAACACTTAAATATGGGCAGCGCATATAGCATCAGAGGTATAAAGGTATTCAAGGTAAAGCTGGTTACTTCATGGAGGTACATTTATGAGACAAGCTTTAGATCAGTGCTAAAAAGGATTGGACATGTGACTCTTAAGGACCTTTCCAATTCAGAGATTCCTGACAGTCTATGCTATTATGGCTAGTGGGTTCCCTAAAGGGCCTGAGGAAGGAGGAGAAATACTTTTAGTCAGAGTTTACACATTAATGGGATTATGTAAAAGATAGTGTCTTTACAAATTATAACGTTCTTTACAAAGGAAGCCATTGTCAATCAAATTATTTTCATATCTATTCCCCCATTTGACCCAGCCATTCTGTGAAGCTGTATGGCAGTAACTATTATCCCCAACCTTGCAAATAACAAAATTGAAGCCAAGAATTCATATTTGTTTTCCTCAAGTTCACAAAAGTTTTAATTGGAAAGTCAGCACCAGAACTCTAGTCTTCCTGAAGTAGAATCCCGTTTTTATTGATTAGGCTGTCAACTTCTTGAAGGAAAGGGTTGGGATTTATTCATCTTTTTACCTGAGAGTCCATCATAGTGTTTGGAATTGTTAGTACAACTAATGTATATAACTAATATACTATGAGGTGATAATAGACCACTCTTTCTAAAATAATTGCCTTTTTGTAAGTACAAACAAATTGAATTTTGCCACAGATTTTCACCAAAAGCAGTTCGCTCTTGACTATACATGGTGGTATTCAGTATATAACAGGCTTTCATTTCCTCATCATGTAATTCAGTAGAAAGCTTCAGTGTGAGTGGTAGAATTTTCTTTCTATTATCACAGATATCTACTATTAGATTATCACAGAACTTCAGACTCTACTTCTGAGGTCTTCAGAGAAAAAGGACTAAAGTCTACCCACTGAATTCTCTTTGCCTGTCTTCACACTGTCAGCAGTGATCAGTCCCCAAACAGTACATGAACCAATAATGATGACTGGGTAAGTGCTACCCAAGTCCACACATACGTATGTGTACAGATAGGTTCTGCTTTTAGAAAATCTCTTCTGTTCTAGACGTCATACATATGAGTCAAGCTGTGATTGCCAAAACGTATCTTGTGATAAAAACATTTTTGAAACAAGAATTTCAAAACATTAGACTTCAAGTAGAAGTTTAAATGATGTTCAATATGCAATACTTGAGTCATAAATAATAGTTTAGAAACATATATGGAACATATGCAATATAGTACAGCGCATTTTCGATGTTTAGACAAATGCTGAGTAAGAAGTGTACCTGGGAAAAAGCAATAAGAACTTTGTTTCCCCTCCCAAAGTGAAGCTCTTACTTTGACTTTAGTTTTTCTGTATCTCTTAAAAATAGAATATACAACTCCTCATCAATTTTCTTGAAAAGAAATATACACAAAGCATATTTCATATGATTCATTTAAATCCTCCCCATTTGTATCTCTTGTTTAAACAATTTAGGTTGTAACTTCAAGTCTATTGATCTCTTTTTCTCCCTGTGACAGAGCTCTTATAAACCAAAAGTGATTCATCTCACAGTGGAAATATTTTCATATTCAGGATGTATTGCCATAGAAGAGTGAAAAATCAATAGAGCAACTCCTGTTTAGTGAAAATTCTCAATAAGAAACATTATTCATTTTTAAACATATGATATTTACAAAATAAGTCATTAACAAAATCTTTACCATAGGGGTCTTGTAAGTCTCTTTGAAACTGGCACATGTTCTTGTTTAAGAGCTCTTTTTAGGACTTAATTGTCTGCATCTAATTTTCTCGTAAACATTTATTGTCTCTCTAAGTATGATGTTGGCCTATGGGGAGAAAGAAAGAGTAGAAAAAGAAAAGTCATTTAAAATTGAATGTTCTAGACATCATATTTTTTATGGGTTATTCATAATGAAAACTTCATATTAACAGCAAAAGTTTAAGATGTATTAGTTTTTTAAAAAATTGTGATTAACAGAAGACTTTATAAGAGAAAAAAACAAATAATTTTTTTTCTGGAGTATGAAAATAGGCATATTGGCTAGATGGAGCCACCAAAGGGAATGATTAGGTGCATGTCTTCATTTTTTCCATACCCATGGAGCTATGGGAAACTGGGTTTCTAAAAGCTAGGGCAAAATTATAGTTAGAGCATGAATTTCATCAAACTGGCTGGTTATCTGAACCACCTGGAGACCTTTGTAAGGTAACAGCTATATGGACCCTATTATCTTGAAATTATGATTTAGAATGCCAGGTACGGAAACCAGTGATCTAGAATAACCTGCAGAATCTTCTTGGATGATCCAGGGACTCCCGTAGCACATATGATAGCACACCTAAAATCCTAAAGAGGAGAGGAGATAAATCTCCAATGAGTTCTTGAAATTAGCTTACATTTTCCTGAAACAGTGTTTCTTAACCTTTTTTCATTATGACCTCCTTAAGGAGCCTTTTGGAGCCCTGATGGCGCAGTAGTTAAGCGTTTGACTGCTAACCAAAAGGTCAGCAGTTCAAATCTACCAGTTGCTCCTTGGAAACCCTATGGGACAGTTCTACTTTGTCCTATAGGGTTGCTATGAATCTGAACCTACTTGATGGCAATGGCTTGGTTTTGGTTTAAGGACTCCTTTTAGACAATATGTTTCCTAATTGCCCATCCCCATGAAATTTTAATACCACAGATAACTGTTTATCTATGTACTGTATGTCTGTGTTTTAAGCGTAAAAAGAGGTTTTTGTTTGGTTTTTTTTTTTTTTTTTTGCCACCTAAGAACAAGTTCTGGCCCCCTTGGTGGCATTGTTGCCACCACTGAGAATGCATATACCTGAGCAGTCCACTTTCAGACTATGAACTAGACTATACTCCATTAGCTTCATTAGCACTGATTTTATTTGTACTTAGGTCTCTTATAGACTTTGGGGAGTTATAAGGGATGAAGATATTCTCCAAGCACTCACATCAGTGCAAATAGCTCTTTCATAATACACATTTTAGAAGTGTACTTAAAGAATCTAAAAGAAAAATATCAGAAAGAACTTTATCAGTTATTTTCATTTGGGATAACAGAAACCATACTAAGTATTGCAAGCAGGGATTCAATACTGGGCATTTGGTACTTACAAAACCTCTGAGACGACTAGTAGGGGGACAGTCAAGGAAGGTCACCATTGGCTTTTAGAGTCACCCACTTAGATGTGATCCAGAGAATCAGGAAGTTGCTACCATTGCCCAGAATTCAGGACATGGAACTACTACCAGTTCTTACAGCTACCCTGCAACAATGAGGCAGGTAATTGCAGGAGAATGAGAAGGGATGGGCAAATATTCAAATTTACTGAAGTCCACATGTCAGATGCCAATGCTGAAGATAAAATAATACTTTCTGTTTTCTTTTCAGTCTTCCAAATATTGTGCAAGATCATGAGCAAGGCACACTGAGAAATGGACCTCCTGACTTAAAACCCCTGACACACTGAGAGCATATAAAGCGGTGAGAGTGAACACAGTTGCCAAAATATTAATAATGAGGAGGAGGTATAGAAGGATGAAGAGGAAGAAAATGAAGAAGAAAGGGAAAGAAGAAAAACAAGAAGGTGAGAACAAAGAAAGAACAAAATCAAGATCTAGTACATTAACTGTATCCTAATGGGAAAATAACTAACTGCAAATGATCTATAACTTTCCTCTTCTCTCTCAAGGAGGGGAAAGGATGCAATTTCAAACCCAATTCAAAGGACTATTTTGAACACACATGATTCACTAGATGAATGCAAGCCTAGTGTCAGCTGAAGTAACTTATCTTCTCAAATTTAAATTAAATTTGCATAAGCACCATCCCTGGACACTGGAATCCTGGAATTCCTCAGTATATGGCAATTCAGAGAGAAAAGGCAGCTTAAGTTTTTCCTCCTGTGTCTATGCAACAAGCTTCCACCTTATCAACTTAATTTACAAATCATACCACCTGCCATTATTTGCCACCATTATTTTACACTGTATCACCCAGAAATGGAAACCAGTTTCTTTCCTTAGTTTTTTTCCAATATACATTTTGAATTAATATCTGTGAAAATAGAAGGGTTTTGAGTTGTCATGTGACTCTGTCCCTTTTCCAAGTAAGAATGCAATCATACTTCCTCTCCTCTCCATTTTCTCAGGCCCTCATAGTTCTGGACCCTTCCATATTCCTTACTTTACTATGCAATGGAATTTAGCTCTACTCTACACATTTGCATATCCAAAGGCACATTAATGTTTTTCTAAAACAGAAACACCACTCCTCTGGGTATCAACCTTTCACTCTATGGAACTGGAAGAAGATTTAAAATTTCAGTCTTTCCTTCCCTCCAGATTCTAAGTAAAACACACAATAAAAATATTTATTTTCTCATTAGTATGAATTATGGCACCTCCCCAACCTATCTAAGAAGTAAAATATTACTTCAGTTACTTTGGGTTTTAAATAATTTTATTTTTTGAAAGTTAAGTTGTGTAAATATGCAAAGGATTATTTATGTAATAGACATAACACATAGCATTGTCAAAATAGCCCCTGGAGTTATTTAACCTGAGGAGATGTGTTATAATTTTTAGGATGTCTGGAAATATGAGTTATCCCTCTGTATGACTTAGGAATTATTCTTTCAGAGAGGCCTTCTCTAATGCCACATTTAAAGTTGCAACCTATCTCGATTCCTCAATTACTTTCTCTATCACAGTATTTGATCCATATATTTAGCAATTTCATAATCTGTACTATTTTTTTCATATATCTATTTGCCTGTTTATTGACTATCTCTACTATTAAATAAAAGGATTCCTCAAAGATGAGATCATGACTTTTTTACTAAATGTAGCCCCAGCAAAAACGCAGGGCCTGACATGTTGTTATTGTTGCTGTTAGGTACTTTCAAGTTGGCTCCAACTCATAGTGACCTTACTTATAACACAATGAAATACTGATCAGTCCTGCACCATCCTCACAATCTTTGCTCCTGTTTGATCCCATTGTTGCAGCCACTATGTCAATCTATTTCATTGAGCGTCTCACAGTTTTTCATTGGCCCTCTACGTTATCAAGTATAATGTCCTTCTCCAGGGACTGGTCCCTCCTGATAACATGTCCAAAGTTAGCGAGACTCACTCTCATTTCTAGGGAGCATTCTGGCTGTACTTACTCAGGGCAGATTTGTTCATTCTTCTGGCAATCCATGGTATATTCAATATTCTTCACCAAGACCACAATTTGAATGTGTCAGCTCTTGTTCAGCCTTCCTTTTTCATTGTCCAGCTTTTGCATGCTTATGAGGCAATTGAAAATACTATTGCTTGGGTCAGATGCACCTTAGTTATCAAAGTGACATCTTTGCTTTTTAACACTCTAAAGAGATCTTTTGCCACAGATTTGCCCAATGCAATGATAGAGGCTTATCAGATAGCAGAGGCTTCTGAGATTATTATTGAATGAATGAACGAAAAAGCAGGAGGGAAAACAGTTGGGTGGTAGGTAACAAGCATCAGCTCCCTATGGACGTTTGCTGATTTTGCTTAGGAGCAAGCACAGTCCTGCATAACCCACCAGTGTGAATGCATGCCTCAAGGGCCCATGGACTGTCATGACTCTGGACAGTGTGCTGGGGAGAAGAGGCCCCGCATCAGAGATAAAATCTCTGTATATAAGATCTCCTTGATTGCTACTCAGTGAGATTCTGGATATGAAACAGGTCAATTCTGTAGCTTAGCTGCCAAGGACAAGTCCAAAGTCATAGAAACCACAATGCATATGGCCTGAGTCATCCATCCTCTATTCTTTGATAAGCAGAGATCAAAGCCAAGGCTTCCTCTTCCCTCACACGTCACCAAAGCTTAGCCCTTGCCTAGGCAAACCTACTTCTGTGCTCCAAGGAGAAAGCCGGTGAGTTCTTTTTGTTGTACACAAGGTTATACAAGAGAAGTGAAGGGTCTCATGTTCAAGAGTGCCTAAAAGTCCATTTTTATCAGCTAGGCTTTGGCTCTAACCTTAGAATTCTGCTAATCAGATCCCAACATATGTGAAGTAAAGCATGTCAAATAATAGACCCCAAAAAGTCCACGTCCTATTCTCTTGAACTTGTAAATATGTTGCCATAAGTAAGGTTACGGACCTTAAGATAGAAAGATTATCCCCGATCTTTGAGGTGTGCCCAATACAATCAGTAATCACACAAGTCCTTAAATGTAGAGAACTTTTTCCAGCTGGAGGGAGAGACAGGGAGAGAAGATGTAAGAGATGAGGCAGAAGGGGAGATCAGAAAGGTCTAAACTGTGAGGACTTAACCTGCCGTTTCTGACTTTGAAAACGAAGGGGATATGAACCAGGGGATAAGTGGCCTCTAGAAGTTGAGAACGGCCCCCAGTCTACACCAGCAAGGAAACAGGGATTTGATAGAAAGAGAGTGGAACATATGTAATCAAATAGCTAGGTTAACTAACTTACCTGGAAATGCTTGTGGAACTAACATTTTAATTTAAAAGGGGTAAACCTTGGTTACAAATCATTGTATGTTAAAATGCTAAAGAACATAACAATTGTTCAATTAAGCCAAAGGACTTCTAAATTCTTGAAAAGGTGTAATTCTCCTTTGATAAAAGTTGTAAGAGTAAGTAACACCTTCATTTACAAATTTTCCATTTTGGATGACAACAGAAAAGTAATGGTTCTGAGGGGAAGTAGTGAAGAGGCACCCCTTGCCTTGCCTGGTCCCTCCTCAGAAGCAAGATTTCTGTTCTGCTTGTCAGTGGTTACACAAAATCTGCAGGAATATTATTCTCAAAGAAATTTTCTCTCAGTGTCTCAGTGTGCAAGGGAATAAAAACTGTTTTTCTCATTAAGAATAAAGCCAAGATCATTCTGCCTGGTGAACTGGCATTGTCTGCCCACCTCAGCCCCTCCCACACATACACACAACCTCCATAAACTTCCCTGGCATGAGCTGTTTTCTCTTAATGGCTTTACAAAATGACTGGAACATTTCAGTTAGATTTTGAATTGCTCTGAGTTGTGCCAAATTTAGTATATTACTTTTCATAATAAATTATTCATGCATTTTATGGTACCAATCAACTTTAGTACTCAGGTGACCACACAGAAATATTAAGGTAGAAAATAAATTAGGAAATAAAAATTATTCTATTGGAGTCCTGGTTGGATAGGTCTATATAGTTATACCAAGGTTTTGGAATTCTTGTTCACTTGATTTTGGAATCTTCCATGAATATTCTTTCCTCTAAGAAGGTACGTAATACATTGTAATAAATTGAGATCACTACCATTATCCTTAGAGGAGACAATTTCATTTACCTAAAAATATTCCAGGTAGTAGAGAAACAAAACAACTAAACAGCTCTCCTTTAGGGTGCTAACTTGGTAATAACAGCTTTGTTTAAACTATTCAGACAGATTTCTGTGTTTGGGAGAGCTGCTGGCACAGGAAAATAAGGTTGAGGTAATAGCTGCTATAAAGTGGTGATTCACATCTCCAAAATGTTCAGTAAGATATGTTTCAAGACTAATGTTAATTTTCCTCCAGAAAGTTGAATACTCCATTTTATTTGGTCTCTGTATGTTCAGGTCCTCTTGAATGTTGCACTGCAAACTCTTTCAGAGCTAATGCGAAAGCTGTTTCAAGTATGTTTTCCTTTCTAATTTCTAGTCTAGACACGCGAGATCAATAACATGATACACATGTCTGCCTCTACCATTTGCAAATTGCTTTTCCCCTTTTGTCTATTCACAGAATTTAAACATGAAATACTTGGGAAGGAAGGGAAATGCATGTATATGCAATTTAAATCTCCTTCGGTCAAGATTAAAAATTTAACTGTTTTCATTTGTAAATAGAATGATTTTAAGTCTAAATGTTAATGGCCATGCAATGTCATTAATGTTTATGCCTTTTATATTATATCCCTAAAACACAGTTCTGTAATTACATTATGTATTTAGAGTAACCATATGCATTCTATCTGTAGTCAAGTAAGTATATATTGCTTAAAAAATTAATATTTGAACTAAGATATTAGCACCTAAAATTATGCTAAGAAAAAAATCACATTTATTTCCATTGTGATGCTATATTGAACTAAATGACAAGGAAATTATGCTGTGAGTAAGGCCAAGGCACTCAAATTTTATAGTAATGACTATGGGTATGATTTTATAACAGATTTATGATACCAGCTATGTTTTATTACAGTATTTTTGTCTTTAGTTTCTCCAGGGGAGATGTATATTATTTATGATTTGGCTGAAGATGAAATGGCTCCAGGGATTAGAAATGAGATATGAAATCTTTTATCTCAAAGTTTCTGGTTTCAGCATATGATACTCATGCCTGACAGTCTGTATCACCTGTTGACTCTGGAGTAACATGAATTTACAGAGTTTCATCAAGTCACCCACCACAAAATTTCATCTGTTTCATAATTATAAGTAGTCATCAAACTTTACATTAAGGTTTGCGAGGACATCATAATTAGCTTATTCCATGAATGTTCTCTGCCTATAATACTATATAGCCCAAAGGCAAAAACGAGTAGACTAATGTATGAACTGCTATTGGTTAATTGACCTATACATTTGGTCACTTGACTTACCTGTTAGTCTATTATTATTACTTTATTAATTTGTATTAGTTAATATTCATTGAGTCTACTTTGACAAGTGCTGTACATCATACGCGTAGGCTCATTTGATCCTATAAAAACTCTTTGGACAACATGAATGAAGTAGGAAAACATTATACTAAGTAAAAGAAACCACTCACAAAAGACCACATATTGTACAATCCCATTGATATAAAATGTCCAGAATAAGCAAATCTATGGACACAAAAAGTACATTAATAGCTGTTTCAGGGAGAGAGGAGGGGTGGATGGAAGAAGAGAAAGGTGATCTTTAAAGGGTATGGATTTCTTTCTATAGTGATGAAAATGCTCTAAAATTGAGTGTTGTGATGGTTGCACAGAGTTGTGAATATACTGAAAACCATTGAATTGTGTACACTCTAAATGGGTGAATTGTATAGTAAGTGAATTAGATCTCAATAAAGCTGTTTTAAAAAAAAGAAGTTATGGGGGTACTATCTGAGGTGGTATATGATAAGAAGCTATGGTCCATGGTTTTATTTAGGTCTTGAATTTAGCATCAAAAGCCATGTATGTAAATAGAAAGTCTGTATTCCTTTTACCTCCTCTGGTAGCATACTGGGTTTGCATAGGGTATGTTTGGTATCTGCTCACAGCCCTAGCTTCTCTGGGAGTATGTTCTGAGCTGAGAAGTTTATAATTACAAATGTGGTGGAAGCCCAGGTACACACAAAAAAGAAGGACCTCAGTTTCCTCATCTGCAAGCCAGGAGTAATCATAGAGGCCCCTTCAGAGAGCTTCTGTGAGGAGCCAATGGGGAAATAGATGAAAACTGCATTATGATCAGATTAATATATTCTTCAAAAACCTATAGGAAGTCGGAGCACTGTACACAGTAAGAATAATAACTGAGTTTCATGAAATTAATTCTTACTTCTTGTAGAAAATATTGTTTATGTACTTTTACCCTCCGACATCTTATCCGCACTCACAAAAAAAAAAAAAAAAATCCAGCATGATATAATCATAGAACCTAATCATAATATTCAGACTGGCTTAGAAAAAAAAATTGTGGAACCAATATTCTATGAGTAATATCCTAACAAAGATTTAAAGATAATTTTAAAAATAAATCAATTAGTTCCAGTCATATTATTCATTCATTTAAGACAAAATTTTGTATTTCTATTTTTTTGCAAACACTAATCTAAGCGTAGGGAACAAATATTAAAATATACTTGCCATAATTGTGTTTATGTTCTAATTAGTGGTAGGGAGATAAATAAAATAAGCAAATAAACCAGATAATTCAAGCGGAATAAGTACCGTAAAAAATACACCAGTATTTTATAGTACTTCTTGTATAGAGTTTCTTCTGCTGATATGGAATATTAAAAAGAAAAAATATACTTAAAGATGTGGGAATCTCAATATACCTGGTAGAATAACTCTAAATTTATCATAAGAAGCTATCTTTTTTTTTTTTAAGTATCTATTTTTGGTAGCACAGAGACAAAAATAAGCTTTCTTGGAGAATTCATAGTTCAGAACCCTCTAGGAACTTTTACCGAACAAAAAAAACCAATGCCCAAGTATTTCTCTGTTCCTATCCTCAACCTACTTACATATAACTTTAATTTTTCTATTATCTTTTTAAGTGTTGTCAGATGAGGAGACTGTATTACAATGATTTATGATTTACCCCAAAAGAGGTATGACTTGATGGGAAGCAAAAACCTGGGTGTTTGTAAGATTTTAATATGATACTTTTATTTACTGAATAAATGCATAATAATGTTATAAATGTGGAATTTCCTGACATTGTAAATACATGTAGAAAAATAATTTAGGGTTGATGCAAAGATGCGTCATTTTTTATATTGTATGTGATGATTCCATGTTAAAGAAAATCTGTTGTTGGTGCTGCCAAGAAAACTCAAGAATCAAACACAGGAACTGAGAAAAGAAATATTTCCCAGGTTGATTCCCTACCAATAAATCACCGTCGTTATCTTTACACTCTAATAGTGCACTTATTCTCAGTGGCAAACCTCTGACAGTCACTTTAATACATCTCGAGGTTAGTGTCACATTGTATAACTTAGAACAAATTCCAGGTGGCAAATTCTGAGACCTGTGGCTGGTGGGCAATGAATGACTGTATTTTCAGTAAAACTTTTATCCTATGGAGAGCCTATCTGACATGAGAGTGTGGACCATAGATCACTGTGGCAAGCATAATTAGTTTGAGAAAACTCTCCATTATTTACAGTCTCCTTTGAGGTGAAATCTCTTCCCTGAGACTCTATTATGTATGGTTTAGAAAATAGTGTATTAACAATTGTCATTTTCATATTTGTATAACTTTTAAAGGAAATATTTTTGACATGTGTTTTCTAGATTTATTATGTCATAAGTGTAGTTAGTTCTTTTTTAACTGTTTGAATTTTATCCTGAGAATAGAAATTTGAGTATCAGAATTTTTGGTGGTTTTCAGTCTCAAAAACAATCTGATATATATATTCATTCAAAGGTATTTATAAAGCACTAGCAGTTTAAAATAGCTTTAAGGAAGAGAAAGAAAATACAATTTTTCACCCTCAGCAAGGTTACAGACTAGTAAAGGGAATAAGAAAATTATGTAAATAGGTACATTATGAGATAATATATTTTCCATTAAAAAAATATAGAAACTAGTTAAGAGTAAGGATTCTGAGATTAGATTGTCTGAGAACCGTAACTCATGGACTAATAACAAGGGGTCTAACATATGTGTTGTTTGAATGGAGCAGAAAAATAAACATTTGTAGAAATAATGGCAAGACATGTTCCAAATTTGAGCAAAAACAGTAGCCTACAGATTCTAGAAGCTCAGTGAAGCCCAATCAAGATAAACTGAACAAAACTAAAACTAGGTACCTAACAGTCAAATTTCAGAAAACCAAAGACAAAGGCTTAAATGAAGTCACGGGAAAAAGACACATAATAAGATGAAAACATGATAAGAATGAATGTTAACTTCTCATCAAAAGCAATGCAGAGCAGAAGACTGTGGAATTACATCCTTAAAGTGCTCAAAGGAAAAAAAAATACTACAAACTAGAATTCTGTATTTAGTGAAAACAGACTTCAAAATGCAGGCAAAAAAATTGTAGATAAATGAAAGCTGAGCAATTTTTTCACCAGGAGACCCAGACTGCAAAATGTACTGGGGACTTCTTCAGGCTTACAGGAATGCTACCAGATAGAAGTTGAGATCTATAAGAAGGAAGACTATCTACCAGAAGTGGTACATAAAACATATATTTTTTCTCAGTTCTTAATTTCTTTAAAAGGCAACTGACGGTGACTCTTACTGCATGTAAATTATGCTTCAATAAATCTGGCTTTAAAAAAAAGAGAAATGAAGCAATAATAATAAAAATGTATTTTGCGGTTCATAAGAGAGACATAACATATTCAGCATATAGAACAAAGATTTGGAGAAGAATAAATGTAATTGATTTACATCATATGTGAAGTGGTAAAATATTAATTTAAGGATAGGTTCAATAGATTCAGGATGCATATTGTAATCACTAGAGCAACTGCTTGCAAAACAAACAATCAAACAAGCAAATAAATGGTTTTATTCTGAGTAACACCACCTCAAAATTCAAACTGAAACTTGGGTCCAAGATGTCTCTGAGAAGGCAGTACTGAAAAAAACAATTTGCACCTGTCAATTGCAAGCAAGAGAAGGGGATGGGGAAGAATACACATGCTGCCTTTTCTGAAAGTCTCTCTCACTACCTTGGTCACCACATTGACCCAGCCAGCATGTCTAGTGACCTCTGATCTTCCAAGATGGGTCACCTTGATCACCACCAAAAGATGGAGTCCCCTTATGGTTGGTATGCTTGGTCCATCAATCATATCAGTGTACTTGAGAGATACTCAGAACTCCATGCTCAATCGATGCTCACAGGGGTCTGATCTGTGTTCATATGGTAAGTGGAGAGCTTGCCTAATAAAAAACCCTCTTCAATTGGCTCGTAATTGTATCATTCGGGTTCTGATTGGTTACAACCAAAGTCATCTCATATATTACATCATGGATTATGTTAATTGCGTATAACCTTCAAGAGTACAGCAGATGTTTATCTCTTTTGGACAAAGTAGTTGCTTGTTCATCTTAGCACTAGCAAACAATCTCTCACAAGCAACTTATGTGTATCAGCTGATAGGCTAACATGTTTACAATTCTGGCAAGCTTTCGTAGTAAAACATGCTTTCCCGCTCTTTGGGGAAAGACATGTTTACAAGCAATTTGGGAAAAGTATGTTTACAAGCAAAAGAATATTTTGTGGAAGAAATTGTTTACAATTTCAAGCACAGCAAGTATAATATGTCCACACTCATAAGGGAGGACGAGGCATATTTTACATACTTTTTTTCACACATCACAGAGACATAGCTAAAAAGGCAATAGAGGAGATAAAATTGTATGCTAAAATAAATTAATTAATCCAATAAAATAGTTAGCAAGGAGGGATAAATGAACAAAGAGGATGATGGCAATAGAAAATAAACAGCAAGATGGTAAATAAAACCAGCCTCATTATTAGTTATTATGAATATTTAAAAAAACTAAACACTGTAATTAAAATAGAGAGGTTGTCAAAATTGATTAAAAAAAAAAAAAAAAGCTCCAGATTTAAAGTTTATAAAAGAAGCATTTTAAATAGAAAAGAAATATATGGAAAAAGATATATGGAAAGTAAATACATGGAAAAGTTATGCCCTGCAAACTCAGATCATTAGATAGCCGATGTGCCTATCAGACAAAATAGACTTTAAGACAAAGATGGACATTCCAAAGCTATAAAAGGATCAATTCCTCCAGAAGACATAACACTCCAAAATATATATGCACTTAAAATCAGAGTGTCAAAAAACAAAAATTGATGGAACTAAAAAGAAATAGAATGAATCAAAATATATTGTTGGGCTTTTTAACACCCCTCACTAAGTAAATGATAGATACTGAAACCTAAAACATCAAAAATATATAGAAGATTAGAACAACACTATCAATTTTTCATTTTATCTAATTAATAATTTATTGGACCTGTATTGAACTTGACAATGTGTTAAGGACTGAATTGCATTTGTGGATAAGACATGGTCCCTTTCTCTGAGAAGCACAAATTCTCAACTTGACAGAGATGGAAATAGATAAATTTCCAGAAAATGTGCTGTTGCATATTTTAATATATTAAGCAATTTTAATAAGTTCTATTGTAGAAATGTGAGCAAAGTGTGCTGCAGATTATCCCATTCTCATTAGGAAAGTTGGAGATTTTATTGAGGCAATGAGTTGAGAGATGAGTAGACATTTCTAAGGCCAAGAGCAGTTGAAAGAATAGAGTAGAAGAAACAGCATCTGCAAAGACATGGAGTTGCAAAATGATCTTTAATATCTTGAAACTGTCACACAGAAAGAGAGAGATGCCCAGAAATGAGACTGTAATATTAGATTGAGAATGGTCTTAAAGATACATGTATGTTAAGACAAGGAGTTATTATTTTAACCTATAGGCCTAGAAATCCAACAGAAAGATAAAATTTGATCAACATTTGTAGGAGAATAATCCTGGCCACAGTAGAGGATGGTCCTGAATAGGGTTGGAAGTAGAGAGATAAGTTAGGAGACTATAATTTCTATCTTGCTGGTGAAGTAACATATTGTTCAATTTCCATAAACTGAAAGAAGTAACATAAATAATCTGTTATTAATAAAGTTATTAAAATTTGCAAATAGTTTAGAGGTAACTCAAGTCCATCCCTTTAATAAATATCTTTTTGCTTGCTTACATTATAATATGTTTTCCTGAGACTGTAAGCAAATGGATGGTATTACACCTAGCACACTAGAAATTGCAAAAAAATCATACAGCTAAAATCTAACTTAATGGTGAAAAGCTAAATGTGTCCCTGCTGAGATCAGGAACAGAATAAAGATATTCACTCATACCACTTCTTTTTAACATTGTATTAGAGGTTCAATGTTGTGCGATAAGACAAGAAAAAAATAATAACAGGCATCCAGTCAAAAAGAAAAAGTACTACTATTTTTATTTGCAGATGACATGATTAACTATTTAGAAAATTCAATGTAATATACTATAAAAATGCTACTAGAACTCATAAGTGAGTTTAGCAATTTTGCTATATATAAAAATTGTATATAAAAATCAATATTATTTCTATATATTATCAACAAAAACATCAGATATTGAAAATAAAAAAAGATATCATTTACAAAGCATCAAAGATAAATCGTAAAAAGATGTGAAAGGCTTTACATGGGAAACCACAAAATATTACTAAGACAAAAAAAATTACCTAAATAGAGAGATATAACTTGTTCATGGCTCAGAAGATTCAACATTGTTAAGATGTCAATTCTTTACATATTGATTATAGTTTCATCACAATCTTAACTAAAGTCTAATTAGGATTTTTTATAGAAATTGACAAGATGATTCTAAAATTCATTTAAATGTGCCAAAGACATAGAATAGCCAAAACAATTTTAAAAAGAATGATACTGGAATCTTAGCACCCCTGATTTCAAGACTTATTTTAAAAACTACAGTAATCAAGGCATTGTGGTATTGGTATCAAGACAAACAAATAGAAGAATAGGATGTATAGGATAGGACAGGATAGGTAGGGCAGGATAGAATAGAATAGAATAGAGCAGAGGAGAGGAGAGTAGAATAGAAGAGTCCAAAAATAGACCCACATATATATATAGATAGGAGCCCTGGTGACGCAGTGGTTAAGAGCTCAGCCACTAGCCAAAAGGTCAGCAGCTAGAATCTACCAGCCACTCCTTGGAAACCCTATGGAGCAGTTCTACTCTGTCCTATAGGGTCTCTAAGAGTCAAAACAGACTCTGTGGCAATGGGTTTATATATATAAACAACTGGTTTTACACAAAGTGCACAGGAAATTCAGAGGAATTTGTTGTCTTTTCAAAAATTGTGCTAGAAAAATCAGTTATCTCTATGCAAAAAAAAAAAATTTGGTTTGTAACTTAGCTCAAAATGAATGGCCTATATATCTAAATGTAAAGCAAAAAATTCTGAAACATCTAGAAGAAAATGTAGAAAATCTTATATTCTAGGGTTAGGAAAAAAGTTTTTAGATATGACACTAAAAGCAAGATAAATAAAAAGGAATTGATAAATTGAACTTCAAAATTTAAGTTTTGTTCTTCAAACAACACTATTAGTAAAATGAAAGTGATAAACCACAGACTGAAAGAATTTTTTTAAAACAAATATCTAAGAAAGGATAATATATAGAGTTATCACAACTCAATAATAAGAAAACAAACTATAAAATTAAAAAATGAACAAAAGTTTGAACACACTTCAGTAAGTAATATAAACAGATGTTAAATTAGCATATGAAACATTGTTCAGGGAAAATGCCAAGGAAACTGCAATGAAAACCATGGAATAGCACTACACAGCTATTAGAATGACTAAAGTAAAAAGAAGGACCATACAAAGTGTTGGTGAGGATGTGGAGCAACTAGAATTCTCATACACTGCTGCAGAAATGCAAAATGATGCAGCCACTTTGGGAAACTGTTTAACAGTGTCTTCAAAAGTCAAACACATACTATGTGATTCAGCCTTTCTTCTAGATACCTACCTGAGAGAAGAGAAAGCATATGCCTACACAAGGCTTGAACATAAATGTTCATAGCAGTTTTATCTGTAATAGCCCAAAACAAAAACAACCCAAATGCCCATTAATAGGAGAATAGATAAACAATTCAATGGACTACTATTCAACAGTAAAAAGAATAAACTATTGATACATGTAAAAATATGGAAGAGCCTCAAAACAATTATTCTGCATTTAAGAAACCAAACTAAAAAAGGGCACGTATTGTATGGTTCCATTTATATAAAACATCAGAAAATGCAAGCTAATAATAGTGACTGGAAGTAGAGTCTAGGGAGGAGGAAGTGGAACGGGCAAGTATAATGGTTTTACAAAAGGGTACAAGGAAATGGAGGGATGATAGATATAATATTAATTGTGGTAATGGTTTCTTGTTATATAAACATGTTGAAACTTATCAAATTATTTACTTTACATTTGTGTAGTATTGCATGTCAATTATTCCTCAATAAAGCTATAAGTTTTCAAAGTAATAAATACACAAAAAAATAGATAAATAAGTATATAAATAAATAGGTCAATATAGACTGTGGACTAAGAGAGCTGTATGACTGAGAAACTTACTGATGGCATAAAGGAATGAGAAAACAGGAAAGAAAATATCAGCTTAGGGTATAAAATACAGATTAATAAAGAAAGGAATAAAAGGAAGGGTAAGACGGGTTGTGCTGTCCAAAACATTAGGTACTAGCCACGAGTGGTTACTGAGCGCTTGAAATGTAGCTGGTTCAAATAGAAATGTGGTATAGGTGCAAAATACACCCTGAATTTTCATGAGTTAGTACCACCCCTGCAAAATAATAATAATAAGTAATAAAATATGTCATTAATATTTCTATATTGTGTTGAAATTATAATATTTTAGATATATTGGGTTAAATAAAGTACATAATAAAATTAATTTCACCTTTTTTTTAATGTGGCTACTAGAAAATTTAAAATTATAAGTTTGGCTTGCATTTTATTTCTATAGGACAGCACTATTATGGAGGGGAAGTTGTCTGTAAATAGCTACATTAATGATCTAAGTAAAATATTGTCACCACACAGCTCAGCAAAAATATCTAAGCTATTCAGAGAGTCATTTGGGAGTGAACGGTTAAAAAAAGTACACATTTTAGCATCTCTGCATTTTCCTTAAAAAATCATTACTAAATAGGAGAGCGTAATAAGTAGTCTCTTAATTTTCTATGATGAAATATGAGAAATTTATCTGATACTTATTCTTTATAGCTTTCAGGGTACTCCATCTGAACATGAAATATATTAAAATAAAAACTAACAAATTGAGTAGCTACTTATCGGATGAAGAAAATGAAGCTTAAAAATATAAGAATTTTTTTCCTAATTTTATGTCTCTAAGTAAATATAAAAATTAAACCCATAAATGTCTATTTCTGCTATCTCCAATATTAAACATTACATAGATCTCAGGGTTATGTCCAAATATTTTTAGGTATTAACACGTATGCATTCCTAACTAACATTACTCCACTTACACTACCTACACTACCTACCATGACTACTTAAATTAACAACAGCTGGCCACACAGGAAACCCAATCTACCTGCCTGATATCTACACTAAGCAATCAACCCCAGAACTCTTTCAAATCTTTTTTTGTTCCCAATGGCAAACTTGAACTTTATTTTCATGTTTCCCTGAAGCAGTTGAGAAGAACTTTCTCTGTCAGTGATAAAGAGGAAAGTCTCTATCCTCTGATGAGTGGTGTGTGCTTCCTTACATGTAGCAGGAAAGAACACCAACTTCCGTGAGATGACTTGCCCCTTACACGAAGAATATTTGTGAACTGACTTCAACTGCATATCATCACTTCAGGACCCAGTGGAGTGCCAAAATTAACAGATCCTGCTGTTTTGTTACATGAATATTTATAGAGTGGATTGACAAACTTTTAAAATTAATCTTAATATTTCTTAAGGTTATCACACAGCAATTTGCTTTGGTAGAAGATGTGACATTCATTTTTATTCATTAGTAGGTTGCAGATTTCTGATTACTCAGCCATATATTTTTACCTCCTCAAAAAAAATAAAAAAATTGGAATCTAATCCTCATTTTCTTATATGAATATTTAAGAAAACTTTCCGAAAGTCTTCTGTTGAGTGACTGCTACCTGTATTAGAATGGCTAAGTTATACAGTGGTAACAATCAACATGGACATGTCAGTGGTTTAACACAAAAAAGCGTATTTACTATTTATGTCTCATGGCATTTCACATCATCTCCTTATAATCATCATCTGTGCACAATGGTTTAAGGGAACAGAGGGCTGCAGATTTAAATGCCAGCAAGAAAAGTATTAGCCCAAAAGGGATACTTAATTCCACTTACATTTAATTGGCCAGAAGTAGTAAAGGACCACAGTTTATTTCAAAAGAAATGGGAAGAGTAAACTTCCATGTGCTGAAAGTAGAGAAGAACCAGGTAATGTTGAATATTAGAAATGCTGGCCAACCTTTCTTACTCACTTTTTTATTTACTTATTTTTAATTAATTAATTTATATGACATATCCTTTCGTAGCAATTCCCATATGCCAGTTACTGTCCTAAATGGTTTTAAAATGTTAATTATTTTAATCCTCATGACAACTCTATGAGGATTATTATAGATATTATTTTTCTCTCTGTTTTAGAGATGAGAAAACTGAGACAGAGAGAGATTAATTTGAGCATGGTCACATATTAGTGAGTATTGGAGTGGGATTCTCTCCCAGGCAGTCTGACTCCAGAGATTATGCTCCTTACAGCTATATATATATAAGTATATATCAGGCAATTTCCTGTATGTTTTTGCAACTATATAATTTAATTCTTTTACTCTATAATATATCATAGACTTCCTACCATGTAAGGTCATATAGAATTTGTCCTTTATATTCCATAGCATATTTACAGTTCTCTTGGTAGACATTTTGTTTTTCTGCAAATTTTTAAATTAGAATATAGAACGCTACAAGCAGCATACCAACACATACATTCGTATACATTTGTGTAATTACTTCTCGGGATAGATTTTTAGAGGTGAAACAGGCTGGGTCAAAATACATGCACATTTTAAATTTTGATAGTTAATGCCAAATTGCCCTTTGAAATATCTGTATAAATTAACATTTCCACAAATAATGCATAATATGCTTTTCCCCATACTCCACCAAACATGGCTTTTATCACTCTTTTCATTTTTGTCAGTCAGGTGAACAAAATTCCTAACAGCTAATGAAGCTAATAAACATTCTTACAGATGTTAATTAGCTTTTGTTTTTCCTTCTCTGAATAATTCCTGTTTATATCTTTATCGCAAAAGCAGTGGAAAACCATTAGAGAATTTTTGGCCAGGATTAATGTGCTCTTATTTGCATTAAAATAAAATTGCTGTGCTGTGTGGAGAATTAATTTGAGATGATAAAAGTGTCCATCCAGAGGTGATCATCTGGGGAGCTATTTGCAGGAGGCCTGATGAGGAGCAATGGTGGTATATGCTGAACTGGTTGCAGTGAAGAGGGAGAGAAGTGGCAGATTTAGGAATGCTTCAGAAACACACAGTGGTTAAGAGCTGTGGCTGCTAACCAAAACGTCAGCAGTTTGAATCCCCCAGCCGCTCACTGGAAAACCTATGGGGTGGTTCTATTCTGTCCTATAGGGTCTCTATGAGTCGGAATTGACTTGACAGCAATGGGTTTGGTTTTTTTTTTTTTTTTTTGGTTTTGGAAACAGAAGCAAGAGTACATGGTGTTTTATCAGATGAAGAAGAAAACAGTGTTTAGGAATACTCCCAAATTTCTGGTACTCAGCAACAGGTTGATTGGTGACAATTTTAACTGAATAAATAAAGAGCAAATTTAAAAGTTTATATTCCTAAATCAGATAATAAATATATTAGAAGAAAATATAAGTGAGTATTTGTATGATTTTAGGGAGGTAAAAAGTTATTAAGCTTGGAAATAAATAATAAAAACTATAAATGAAAATTTAACAGATGTGAACTTCAAAAAATTTCAAAGGTGGATTGACAGAGACACTCATGTTATAGAAAGAGAAAAGATAAAAAGACAAAATAAAACCTGGGGGGAAATAGTATCAACCTTTGCAACAAAGAGATGATATTATTTAATACAAAGAATTACACAAATCAATAAGAAAATATGCAAAATATAAGCAATTCACTAACATTTAAAATATACAAATGGCCTATGTGAAATTTTTTCAAACTTATAATGATAAAAAAATGCAAGTTGAAACAATGTTTTTGACATCCATAAAAGAAAGATAATATGCAATACTATCAAGGATATCTGAAAACAAGCATTCTCACACTCAGCTTGTGGAAATATATATTAGAAAAATCTTTTTCAAGAGCAAATTTGACTTCACAAATCATAAACTTTAAATATGCATATTCCCATTGACCTAGCAATTTCCTTTCCATGTTTACCACAGAAATGTTCAGCCTAATATTCATAAAAAGAAAAGATTTGGAAACAAATTCAATGTGCAATGGAAAGGATTGGCTAAATAAATACCTGAACATCTCCAAAATGGTTTCTCATCCTGCCCATTGAATAATATGAATATTAATTGACATGAAAAAGTTAATAATCTATAATTAAGTGAATTGAAGTTATAACTTAAAAACAGTTCATAAACAGCTTTATTTTATAGCCCATTTTCATAACCTGTATGTGCATATTTAATATTATAAAAATGTCTACAAGAAATCTTCATGTATAAATACAGTCTATGGCTCTGTCAGTCAAGATCCACCAGGAAACAGATGGACTCTCCTCTTTCGATAACTCAAGAAGATTTAATTTGAAAACGTGAACTATAGCTTTAACTCAAGTACAGGAAACAAGGGTAGGCAGCAGCTGAGCAGACACCACTCACTGTATTAGGGGGATGAAGTGAGGGACAGGGACAGGCAGCCTCTAAGAAGACCCCCATGATCCTTGTGTCGTGGTATTCACACCCTTGTGTAATCTTCCCTTGAGTGTGTGCTCTCCTTGGTGACTCATTTCTAATGAATGAAAACAAGAGAAATGATGGGATGTCACGTAAAGATTAAGTTTAAAGACCTGAAAGAATATGCTACAAAATTAATAGTGGTTATCTCTGGGTGGTAAGATTATGGCAGTATAATTCTTTTTTGCCTCTCTATTTTGAAATAAAAAATAAATAAATAAATACGAAACCCTCGTGGCGTAGTGGTTAAGAGAGACAGCTGCTAACCAAAAAAAGGTTGGCAGTTTGAAGCCACCAGCTACTCCTTGGAAACCCTATGGGGCATTTCTACACTGTCCTGTAGGGTCACTATGAGTTGGAATCGACTCGAAGGCAATGAGTTTGATGTTTTTTGGTTTTGTAATAAGAAGAAATTGCTAAAATCAAATGTATTAAATGAATGATTGCTATATTAAATGTCATTGCTAAAACAGTATGTTTATCCTGACTACCCATAGTACATGTAGTATTTTGTTAAATATTTCCTTATATTATGCCAGTTGTATTTTCTGATAAAAAGTTTTCATTTTAGTGTTCCTAAGTACTGTTTATACAGTCTTTATTTAAGACCATTGCATTTTTCATTTATAAAGACCACTGGATTATAATTTTGCTAATAGCTATCATCATCAGGCTTTAGGATCAGTGCTGAATTTGGAAGACATTTCATCCTTCTATTTAGGAGCAGATTCGTGTAATCAAAGGAACAGTCTTTCTTAAGAAGTTTATTAAAACAAGTTCCCACACGGTTATACATTCTTGCACTGACATTTTTAGCAGTTGACCACTTCCCATTTGTCTTTCCCTGAATTAGTTTGTTCAACCACTTAGTGTCTTGTTCCAGTTTGACAGTTTATATTTCTATAAAAATTCACCTATTCCAATTTCACTATCATGAAGCTGCACGGTTTTTCAAAATAAATGTAAAATAGATTTGTATTGATTGTTATGTTTACTTTTCACTTCTAATTTTTTTATTTGGTATAATATCTACAGTTTTTTTTGCCAATGGTAAATTAATTCTTATAATGTTTTTCAAATAAACAATTATATTTTTCAGTCTGGGTTTGCTAAATTTATTTGTAATTCCTTTCTTCTTTTCTTTGATATATTAAAAATATTCAACAGTAGACTTATTTTACTTATCTTTCTTTTTATTCTTTAGGTAAATACCTATTCTGCTGCCTCTAAGTCTTTCCAATTCTTTTGTTTGCAAAATACATAAATTCTTTTTTTTGAATTTTATTTTATTTTTATGTTGTACTTTAGATGAAGTTTACAGTAACAATAGTTTCTCATTAAACAGTACACATATTGTTTTATAACAATGGTAAACTACCCCACAACATGTCAACACTGTCCTTTCTCAACTTTAGGTTCCCTAATACCAGCATTCCTGTCCCCTCCTGCCTTCTAGTCCTTGTCCCTGGACTGTTGTGCCCCATTAGTCTCGTTTTGTTTTATGGGGCTGCCTAATCTTTGGCTGAACAGTGAACCTCAGAAGTGACTTCATTACTGAGCTAAAAGGGTGTCCGGGGACCATACTCTCGGGGTTTCTCCAGTCTCTGTCAGGCAAGGAAGTCTGGTCTTTTCTTCTCAGTTAGAATTTTGTTCTACATTTTTCTCCAGCTCTGTCCAGGACCTCTGTTGTGATCCTGGTCAGAGCAGTCAGTGGTGGTAGCCGGGCACCATCTAGCTATACTGGACTCAGTCTGGTGGAGGCTGTGGTAGTTGTGGTCCATTAGCCCTTTGGATTAATCTTTTCCTTGTACCTTGTTTTCTTCATTCTCCCTTGCTCCTGAAGGGTTGAGACCAGTGGAGTATCTTAGATGGCTGCTCACAGGTTTTTAAGACCTGAGATGCCACTCACCAAGGTAGAATGTAGAACATTTTCTTTATAAATTCTGTTATGCCAATTGAACTAGATGTTCCCCGAGACCATGGACTCCACAGCCCTCCACACAGCAATTCAGTCCCTCATGGAGTTTGGGTGTGTCTATGGAGCTTCCGTGATCTTTCCTTGTACAAGTTGGGCTGGCTTCCCCAGTATTGGGTACTGTCTTACCCTTCACCAAAGTTACCACTTATCTATTGTCTGTTTAGTTCTCCTCCCCACCCCTCCCATCCCTCTTAACCAACAAAGATTGTTTCTTTTTGTATGTAAATTTTTTCATAAGTTTTACAGTAGAGGTCTCATACAATATTTGTCCTTTTGTGATTGACTTATTTCACTCAGCATAATGTCCTATAGTTTCAACCATGTTATGAGATGCTTCACAGATTCATCATTGTTCTTCTTCATTGCATAATACTCCATTGTGTATATGTACCATAGTTTGTTTATCCATTCATCTGTTGATGGGCATCTAGGTTGTTTCCATCTTTTTGCTATTGTGAACAATGCTGCAATGAACATGGGTGTGCATATGTCTATTTGTGTGACAGCTCTCACTTCTCTAGGATATGTTCCTAAGAGTGGGATTGCTGGAGCGTATGGTATTTCTATTTCTAACTTATCTAAGGAAGTGCCATATCATTTTCCAAAATGGCTGTATCATTTTGCACTCCCACCAACAGAGCCTAAGAGTTCTGATCTCCCTACAGCCTCTCCAACATCTGTTATTTTCATTTTTTTTTTTTTTGACTTGTGCCAGTAATGCTGGGGTGAGATGATATCTCATTGTGATTTTAATTTGTATTTCTCTTATGGCTAGTGATGACGAACATTTCCTCCTGTGTCTATTGGCAACTTGAATGTCTGCTTTAGTGAAGTCTCTGTTCATTTCCTTTGCCCAATTTTTAATTGGATTATTTGACTTTTTGTTGTAGAAGTGTTGGATTTTCTTGTAGATTGTAGAGATTAGACCTTTGTCTGACTTTTAATGTCCAAAAATTTATTCCCAGTCCATAGGCTCTCTTTTGACTCTTTTGGTGAAGTCTTTTGATGAGCATAAATGCTTTATTTTTAGAAGATCCAGTTATCTAGCTTATCTTCTGGAGTTTGTGTGTTGGTGGTTATGGTTTGTATCCTGTTAATGCTGTTTATTTGGGCCTCTAGCATTGATCCTGTATTTTCTTCTCTGAACTTTATAGTTTTAGGCTTTATATTTAGGTCTTTGATTCATTCTGAATTAGCTTTTGTGTATGGTGTGAGGTATGGGTCCTGTTTCATTGTTTTGCAGATGGATATCCAGTTTTGCAAGCACCATTTGTTAAAAAGACTGTCTTTTCCCCATTTGATGGACTTTGGGCCCTTGTTGAAGATCAGGTGACTGTAGATGGATGGATTTACATCTGAGTTCTCAATGCTGTTCCATGGGTCAATGTATCTGTCGTTGTACCAGTACCAGGCTGTTTTGACTACTGTAGCTGTATAGTAGGTTCTGAAGTCAGGTAGTGTGAGTCCTCCTACTTTATTCTTCTTCTTCAGTAGTGCTTTACTTATCCGGGGCTTCTTCCCTTTCCATATAAAGTTAATGATTGGTTTTTCCATCTCTTTGAAGAATGTTGTTGGTATTTGGATAGGGATTACACAGTATTTTTACATTGCTTTGGGTAGAATTATCATTTTCACAATGTTGAGTCTACCTATCCATGAGCATGGTATATTTTTCCATTTATGTAGATCCCTTTGGGTTTCTTGCAGTAGTGTTTTGCAGTTTTCTTTGTATAGGTATTTTACATCCCTGGTTAGATTTATTCCTAAGTATTGTATTTTTTTTTCATTGTTGTAATTAAATGATGTTTACATTTCAAGTTAGTCTCCCATACAGAATTTTTTTTTAACATACATTGTTATGAGACCCCAACCACTCACCCCATTCAGTGACAGCACACTCCTCCCCTCTCCCCCTGATCCCCCATGAACATTCAACTCCTAACTCTCTCTGCCTTCCCCTCTCACCTCTGGACAGAAGCTTCCCCTTTGGTCTCATATCTACTTGTCTAAGAGGCACAGTCTTCACAAATATCACTTTATGAACCACAGTCCAGTCCAATCCCTGTTTGAAGAGTTGACCTTGGAAATTGTTTTAGTTCTAAGTTGATGGAGAGACAAGGGGCCACGCACTCCGGGGTGCCTCCAGTCTTAGTCAGACCATTAAGTCTGGTCTTCTTACTAGAATTTGAGTTCTGCATCCCAACTTTCTCCTGCTCCATCAGAGTCTCTCTGTTTTGTTCCCTGTCAGGACGTTCATTGGTGGTAGCCGGGCACCATCTAGTTCTTCTGGTCTTAGGCTGATGAAGTCTCTGGTTTATGTGGCCAATTCTGTCTCTTGCGCCAATACCTTCCTTGTGTCTTTGGTGTTCATCGTTCTCCTTTACTCCAAGTGGTTGGGACCAACTGATGCATCTTAGATGGCTGCTTGCAAGCTTTTCAGACCCCAGACGTCACTCACAAAAGGAGGATGTAGAACATTTTCTTAATAAGGTTTGTTATACCAATTGACATAGATGTCCCCTGAAAGCATGGTACCCAGACCCCACATCCCTGCTACTCTGTCTTCCAAAGTATTTGATTGTATTGAGGAAACTTCTTAGCCTTGGTTTAGTCCAGTTGTGCTGACTTCCCCTGTAGTGTGTGCTGTCCTTCCCTTCACCTAAGATCATTCTTATCTACTATCTAGTGAATAACCCTCACCCTCCCACCCCACCCCCGTAACCAACAAAGAAGGTTTTCTTCTGTGTTTAAACCTTTTCTTGAGTTCTTATAATAGTGGTCTTATACAGTATTTGCCCTTCTGTTCCTGACTAAATTCACTCAGCATAATAAGTTCTAGCTTCCACCAAGTTGTACGATGTTTCACAGCTTCATCATTGTTTTTTATCGTTGTGTAATATTCCATTGTGTGGATATACCATAGTTTGTTTATCCATTCGTCCATCGATGGGCTCTTAGGTTGCTTCCATCTTTTGGCTATTGTAAACAGTGCTGCGATGAACATAGATGTGCATATATCTATTCGTGTAATGGTTCTTATTTATCTAAGATATATTCCAAAGAGTTGGATAGCTGGATCGTATGGTACTTCTATTTCTAGCTATTTAACAATTTCCAAAGTGGTTGTACCATTTTACATTCCCACCAACAGTGTATAAGTGTTCCAGTCTCTCCACAACCTCTCCAGCATTTGTTATTTTGTGTTTTATGGATTAATGCTAGCCTTGTTGGGGTGAGATAATATCTCTTTGTAGTTTTGATCTGCATTTCTCTGATGGCTAATGAGCGTGAGCATTTCTTCATGTGTCTGTTAGCTGCCTGAATATCTTCTTTGGTGAAGTGTCTGTTCATATCCTTTGCCCATTTTTTAATTGGGTTATTTGTCTTTTTGCTGTTGAGGTTTTAGAGTATCTTGTAGATTTTGGAGATTAAACTCTGATCGGATAGTGCCCTTCCTTATCTTTTGTGGTGGATTTTACTTTAAAGCCTATTTTGTCAGAGATTAATATTGCCACTCCTGCTCTTTTTTGAGTGTTGTTTGCTTGATATATTTTTTTCCAGCCTTTGAGTTTTAGCCTGTTTGTGTCTTTAAGTCTAAGGTGCATCTCTTGTAGGCAGCATATAGATGGAACATGCTTTTTAATCCAATCTGCCACTTTCCGTCTCTTTATTGGTGCATTAAGTCCGTTTACATTCGGCATAATTACTGATAGGTATGAGTTTAGTGCTGTCATCCTGTTATCTCTTTTTGTGTGCTGTTCACAGTTTCTTTGTTCTCCTCAATTTTCTGTGCTGAGTCGTTTTTCTTTTTTCATCTTTTTCTTTGTTGTAGATTTTGTGTTTGCTGGGTCTTTATGTTTTTCTACATTATTATTTTGATTTGCAGGATTGTTAGAGTCCCTTGTGGTTACATTAATATTTACCCCTATTTTTCTAGGTTTATACCAGTCTTTTATTTCTTTATATTGCCTTAACTTCCCCTCCATATGGAAAATCAATGTCTCCATTTTTTAAGTCCCCATTTTTTTGTTTTAATATTATCCTTTTTTTTTTTTTTTTTTACTTACTGATATCTGTTTCCCTATTTTCAATCTTTTAGCTTTGATGTAATTTCGATTTCTGAATCTGAGTCAATATCTGGTTGCTCTGTTCTGTGTTCTAGTCTTGGGTTGTTAGCTGGTGTTATTGATTATCTAACCGTAGGACTCCCTTTAGTATTTCTTGTAATTTTGGTTTGGTTTTTGCATATTCCCTGAACTTCTGTTTATCTGGAAATGCCCTAATTTTGCCATCATATTTGAGAGACAGATTTGCTGGATATATAACTCTTGGCTGATAGTTCTATTCCTTCAAGGCTTTAAATATGTCATCCCGGAGGAGTCCAACAAGATGGCGCTCTAGGCAGAAGCACCATGCTGTCCCTCCACAGCAAAGATCCGAAAAACTAAGTCAAACAGAGAATCAACAATCCTGAAACCCTAGAACATCAAATGAAGAGATAAAGAACTCAGCCAAACACCAAACGGAGTGAGAATACTGAAAGAGAACAGAGAGCGAGGAGAGATTCATGCAGAGGTCCCCTACCAGCTAATGCAGTGAGGATCCACCATCTTGGACTCCTATCGGAGACCAGCAAACGGGCGAACGGGAGAGCAGCCTTGCGGAGCAACCAGTGGGAGACAAAACAGTCAGTAATTTGCGGTGTGTGCTTTCCCACCCCCAACCCCTCTTCACCCCGGCTGGGGCTCCCCTGCTTCCCGTGGCCAAGGTCCCTGGTCCGGGGGGCGCCAGTTACTTGGATTCTGTGCGCCCAGGCCGGTGGCTCTCTGGGTGCCTTTTGTTGGCTGCTGGTGTTGCTTTTTCTGCCACCTCCCCCTCCTTTTGCTCGGGTGCCTGGTTCTGAGCGCCATCTTTGCTCTTTCCTGCGGGGCTGTGGGGCTGCGTTCGGGCGTGTGGCTGCTTCCGGGTCTGGGCTGCCGCGCTGGTGAGATCCCGGGGCCTTTGTTCATTTGTCCCTCTGCTTCCCACGGTGGCAATCTCTTGACCCAGGGCCGCTGGCTGCTTGGATTCTGTGAGCCCGGGCGGGCAGCTCTCTGGCTGCCGTTTGTTGGCTGCTGGTGCTGCCTTTTTATTTTCTTTTTTTCCTCCTGCTTCTTTTGGTTTCTCGCTTGCCTCTTGCCATCTCCCCCTCCTTTCACTTGGGTGCCTGGCTCTGTGCACCCTCTTTGCTCCTTTCTGAGGGTCCCCAGAGTGCAGGCAATTTGTGATATACACTTTCCCACTCTCCACCCTGCTTCACTCACACTCAGCCTCCTCTGTTTCCCACGGACACAGTCTCTAGTCCAGAAACACCTGCCCTCACTGGCAGGCTCTCTGAGTGCCATTCGTTGACTACTGGTGTTGCTTTTTTTTTTTTTTCTTTTCTGATTAGTTTTGTTTTCTTTTCCCTTTTGTCTTTCTTCATTGCTCAATTCCTCATCTCTCTATCTCTTCCTTCTCTTTCTGATCCCTGAATACCAGGTGTTGTATGCCTCTGCACCTTCTGACGAGGCTGTGCTGTGAAACCTGAGACCGACTCCCCCAGACCTCATAGCTGCATCGGTGGGATCCCTGGGAACTTTGCAGTTCTTTAACATTTCCTATTTTTTTATTTCTTCATTCTTTCCTTTTCTTTCTCGTCCCCCTTCTGGTTTTCTCCATCCCATAGTCTCTCACCTGTCCATTCCAACAGCAATCTCCCCTAGCACTCTTTTATGTTTGTATGTTTTTCGCTCCTGCTCCTCTCTCCTCTCTCCCATATCCAGCTTAGCTTCACACATAACCATTTCCCTGCTGCATCCTGCCTACCTGCACCGTGCACGTGACATCACACCAACAAGCTGTGCAGGCACGCCCTATTGGAACCTGCCCAGCACTGACTACCGACCGTCCTGGTGGCTGCGGGGAGTGCCACAAACAACCTGTCCCACTGGCTCCTCTTCAGCTAGACCTGACCAGCTGTACCACAAGGACGAAACAAAAAAATCTACAATCAATAAACGAGAGAAATATCTACTGAATGCCCCCAAAACAGCAAACAATATCAAAATATTTACAAAAACAAGACAAGATGGCTCCAATAGGTGTCCAAATTAAAACAACAGATAACTATCCTGTGGAAGAAAATGCACTAGAGGTACCTGATAGGGAACTCAAATCACTAATACTCGGAATTTTCCAAGAACTGAGGCAAGAAGCTGACAAACATGAGGAAAAAATAGACAAATTTATGTAAAATACAAACAAAAAATTGGAAGAATTCAAGAAGATGATGCAGGCACAAAATGCCAAAATAAATTCACAACTAGAAATTATACAAAAACAACAATTAGAAATCCAAAAGGTAAACAACAAGATTTCAGAAATGGACGGTGTCATAGAAGGGCTCAGAAGTAGATTTGAAACCATGGAACAGGATCAATGGAACTGAAAACAAACACTTGGATACAACTCTGTTTCAGGAAAACTCAGAAAAAAGAACAAAGAAAAATGAAGAGACCCTGAGAGTTATGTGGGACACAATTAAAAGCAAAAACTTATGAGTGATTGGCATATCAGAACAGGAGGAGAAAACAGAAAACACAGAGAGGATCATTGACGAACTGCAGACAGAAAACTTTCCCAATATCATGAGAAATGAAAAGCTGGCCATCCAAGAAGCTCAACGAACCCCATATAGAAGAGACCCCCAAAAGAAAATCAACAAGGCATATCATATTCACACTCGCTAACACTAAAGACAAACAAAGAATCCTGAGAGCAGCTCATGAAAAAGAAGTCACATATAGAGGAGAAATACTAAGACTAAGCTCAGATTATTCAGCAGAAACCATGCAGGCAAGAAGGCAATGGGATGACATATATAAAATCTTGAAAGAAAAAAATTGCCAGCCAAGAATAATATATCCTGCAAAAATCTTGTTCAAATTTGATGGTGAAATTAGGTCATTTCCAGATAAACAGAAATTAAGGGAATATGTAAAATTCAAACCAAACCTACAAGAATTATTAAAGGGACTTCTTCGAATGAGGACAAACAACTTCAGCTCACAGGCAGATAATAGGACTCAGGATCGTACGTGCCAGATACCAATCTAGGAAATGAACTCTCGAGGACTATCCAAAACCAAAAGAAATACAACAGGGAATCAGAGCAGTTAATCAATAAATGACAACAACATCAAAACAATAAAAGAGGGAATAAACGGCATAGGTATAGAACCTACTAATGGAGAGGAAGGCAGGGTGATACCAAGTAAGGGTAGATTGCTTCAAACTTCTAAAGATAAGGGTAAAATGCATGGTAACCACAAAGAAAGTTAACAAACCAACTCAAAAATAAAGACGAAAAACATACAGTCTCAGCAAAAACAAAACCTACAAAAACAAAAGAAATGAACACAAAATCCACAAACAAAAGTAACTCAGCACAAGAAAGTAAGAAGAACAAAGAAAACTTCAGCACCACAAAAAAAAGCACTACAAAATGACAGCAATAAACTTCCATCTATCAACACTTACACTGAATGTAAATGGACTCAATGCACCCATAAAGAGACGGAGAGTGGCAGAATGGATAAGAAAACAGGATCCATCAATATGCTGTCTACAAGAGACACACCTTAGAAACAAAGATGGGAATTTATTAAAAGTCAAAGGTTGGAAAAAAAAATATCAACCTAACAACTACCAAAAAAGAGCAGGAGTGGCAATTCTAATCTCAGATAAATACACTTTAAAACAAAATCTACCATAAAAGACAAAGAAGGACACTATATAATGATTAAGGGGACGATCCATCATGAAGAAACAACCATAATAAACATGTACGCACCCAATGACAGGGCTCCAAAATACATAAAAAAAACTCTAACAGCACTGAAAAGAGAAATAGACAGTTCCACAGTAATAGTAGGAGACTTCAACACACCACTCTCAGTAAAGGACAGAACAACTAAGAAGAAACTCAGCAAACATACAGAAGACCTAAAGGACACAATCAGCCAATTGGACCTCATAGACATATATAGAACAATCCACCCAACCACTGCAAAGTACACATTCTTTTCCAATGCACATGGAACATTCTCCAGAATAGACCACATCTTAGGCCACAGAGCAATCCTCAACAAGATCCAAAACGTTGAGATAATTCACAGCATCTTCTCTGACCACAATGCCATCAAGGTAGAAATTAAGACTAGAAAGAGCAAGGAAAAAAAATCAACTACATGGAAACTGAATAATACTCTGTTTACACATCAATGGGTAATAGAAGAAATCAGAGATGGAATCAAACAATTGGTAGAAACAAATGAGAATGAAAACACATCATACCAAAACCTTTGGGACACAGCAAAGGCAGTCCTCAGAGGACAATTTATAGCAATAGATGCACATATCAAAAAAGAAGAAAGGGACAAAATCAAAACATTAACTACAGAACTCAAACAAATAGAAAGAGAACAGCAAAAAAAGCCTACAACCACCAGAAGAAAGGAGATAGTAAAGATCAGAGCAGAAATAAATGAAATAAAGAACAGAAAAACAATAGAAAGAATCAACAAAACCAAAGGTTGGTTCTTTGAAAGAATCAACAAAATCCACAAACCACTGGCCACATTGACAAAAGAAAAACAGCAGAGGACACAAATAACCCAAATAAGAAATGAAATGGGGGACATTACAACAGACCCAACTGAAATAAAAAGGATTATAACAGAAAGTTATGAAAAACTATATTCCAACAAATTTGAAAACCTAGAGGAAATGGATAAATTTCTAGAAACATATGGCCTACCAAACTACAACAAAGTGATATTGAAAATCTGAACAGACCCATAACAGGAGAAGAGATTGAAAAGGTAATAAAAAAACTCCCAACCAAAAAAAGCCCTGGCCCAGATGGCTTCACTGGAGAATTCTACAAAACATTTACAGAAGAGCTTGTACCAGTTCTACTCAAGCTATTTCAGAGCATAGAAGAGGAAGCAACACTTCCAAATTCATTCTATGAAGCCAGCATAACGCTGATACCAAAACCAGGCAAAGACATCACAAAAAAAGAAAATTACAGACCAATATCTCTCATGAATATAGATGCAAAAATTCTGAACAAAATTCTAGCCAATATAATTCAGTATCATATCAAAAGAATAATACACCACGACCAAGTAGGATTCATACCAGGTATGCAAGGATGGTTTAACATTAGAAATTCCATCAAAGTAATTCACCACATAAATAAAAGGAAAGAAAAAAATCACATGATCATCTCAATTGACGCAGAAAAGGCATTTGACAAAGTCCAACACCCATTCCTGATAAAAGCTCTCAATAAAATAGGTATAGAAGGGAACTTCTCAACATAATAAAGGGCATCTATGCAAAACCAATGGCCAACATCATTCTTAATGGAGAGAGGCTGAAAACATTCCCCTTGAAAACAGGAACAAGACAAGGATGCCCTTTAACACCACTCCTATTTAACATTGTGCTGGAAGTTCTAGCTAGAGCAATAAGGGAAGAAAAAGAAATAAAGGGCATCCAAATTGGTAATGAAGAAGTTAAACTGTCCCTGTTTGCAGATGATATGATACTATACATAGAAAACCCTAAAGACGCCATGAGAAATCTACTGGAACTAATAGAAAGATTCAGCAGTGTAGCAGGACACAAGATAAACATTCAAAAATCTGTTCGATTCCTATACACCAGTAAAGAGAACGATGAAAAGGAGATCAGGAAAACAATACCATTTTCAATAGCCCCTAAAAAGATAAAATACTTAGGAATAAATCTGACCAGGAATGTAAAAGACCTATACAAAGAAAACTACAAAACACTGCTGCATGAAACCCAAAGGGATCTACATAACTGGAAAAACATACCATGCTCATGGATAGGCAGACTCAACATTGTGAAAATGGCAATTCTACCTAAAGCAATTTACAAATACAATGCAATTCCGATCTAAATTCCAGCAACAATCTTCAAAGAGATGGAAAAACTAATTATTAACTTTATATGGAAAGGGAAGAAGCTCCAAATAAGTAAAGCACTAGTGAAGAAGAAGAATAAAGTTGGAGGACTCAGACTACCTGACTTGAGAACCCACTATACATCTACAGTAGTCAAAACAGCCTGGTACTGGTACAGCAACAAAGACATTGACCAATGGAACAGCATTGAGAACCCAGATGTAAATCCATCCACCTACGGTAACCTGATTTTCGACAATGGCCCAAAGTCCATCAAATAGGGAAAAGACAGTCTTTTTAACAAATGGTGCTGGCAAAACTGGATATCCATTTGCAGAAAAATGAAACAGGACCCATACCTCACACCGTATACAAAAACTACTTTAAAATGGATCAAAGACCTGAATATAAAGACTAAAACTATAAAGTTCATAGAAGAAAAAATAGGACCAATACTTCAGGCCTAAATACATGGCATTAACAGGATACAAACCATAACCATCAACACACAAAACCCAACCGATAAACTAGGTAACTGGGATCTTCTAAAAATCAAACACCTATGCTCTTCTAAAGACTTCACCAAAAGAGTCAAAAGAGAACCTACAGACTGGGAAAAAAATTTTGGACAGTAAAAGTCAGACAAAGGTCTAATCTCCATAATCTAGAAGAAAATCCAACACCTCTACAACAAAAAGACAAACAATCCTATCAAAAAATGGGCAAAGGAAATGAACAGACACTTCACCAAACGAGACATTCAAATGGCCAACAGACACATGAGGAAATGCTCGCGTTCACTAGCCATTAGAGAAATGCAAATTAAAACCACAATGAGATACCATCTCACCCCCGCATTACTGGCACGAATCAAAAATACTGGAAATAACAAATGTTGGAGGGGCTGCGGGGAGATGGGAACTCTTATACACTGCTGGTGGGAATGCAAAATGATACAACCATTTTGGAAAATGATATGGCGTTTCCTCAGAAAGCTAGAAATAGACATACCATTCGATCCAGCAATCCCACTCCTAGGAATATATCCTAGAGCAATAAGAGTCTTCACTCGAATAGACATATGCACACCTATGTTCATTGCAGCATTGTTCACAATAGCAAAACGATGGAAACAACACAGGTGCCCATCAACAGATGAATGGATAAACAAACAATGGTACATACACACAATGGAGTACTATGCAACGAGAAAGAACAACAATGAATCTGTGAAGCATCTCATAACATGGATGAAACTGGAGGACATTATGCTGAGTGAAATAAGTCAATCACAAAAGGACAAATATTGTAAGAGACCTCTATTGTAAAAACCCATGAAAAAGTTCACATGCAAAATGTAACAATCCTTGTTGGTTACCAGGGATGGGAGGGGAGGGGGGGGAAATATTAAATAGGCAATACATAAGTGGTATCTTGGGTGAAAGGTGAGACAGTACACAATACAAGGGAAACTAACACAAACTGCACAAGGAAAGGTCATGGAGGCCCCATGGACACATCCAAACTCCCCGAGGGACTGAGTTGCTGGACGGAGGGCTCTGGGGACCATGGTCTCCGGGAACATCTAGCTCAATTGGCATGACACTACTTATAAAAATAATGCTCTACATTGTACCTTGGTGAGTAGTGTCTGGGGTCTTAAAAGCCTGTGAGCGGCCATCTAAGATATTACACTGGTCTCATCCCTTCGGGAGCAAGGGAGAATGAAGAGAACAGGATACAACAAAAAGATTAGTCGAAAGGACTAATTGTCCACAGCTACCAAGGCCTCCACCGGACTGAATCCAGTACAGCTAGATGGTGCCCGGCTACCACCGCTGACTGCTCTGACCAGGATCACAACAGAGAGTTCTGGACAGAGCTGGAGAAGGATGTAGAGCATACTTCTAACTCACAAAAAAAGACCAGATTTACTGGCCTAAAGGAGACTGGAGAAACCCCAAGAGTATGGCCCCCAGACACCCTTTTAGCTCAGTGGTGAAGTTACCTTCAAGGTTCACTGTTCAGCCTGGGAGTGGACAGCCCAGTAAAGCCAAATGAGACTAACGAGGTACAGGAGTCCAGTGACAAGGGCCAGAAGGCAGAAGGGGAGTAGGAAGCTGATGATAGGGAACACAAGGTTGAGTAAGGATACTGTTGATGTGTTGTGAGATTGTTAACCATTGTTATAGGGCAACATTTGTAGTAACTATTAAATGGGAGGCTATTTTGTCCTGTAAGCCTTCATCTTAAGTGAGAATAACAGCACAATTAGAAGAGCATAGTCAATGTCACTTAAATGTGTACGTAAAAAGTTTTGAAATGGTGTATCTTTGGCTATGTGTGTTTTCACCAAAAAAAAAAAAAAAAAAGGCTGAGAATTCAGAGGGTTAAAATGTTGTGGGGTTGTTAACCAAAGTCATAAAACAGCATGTGTACTACTTTTACATGAGAAACTCTTTGTTCTGTAAGCCTTCACCTGAAGTACAATAAAATATTTTAAATAAATAAATATGTCATCCCATTGCCTTCTAGCCTGCATGGTTTCTGCTGAGTAGTCTAAGCTTATTCTAATTGACTCTCCTTTGTAGATGACTTTTCTTTTATCCCTAGCTGCTCTTAAAATTCTCTCTTTATCTTTGGTTTTGGTAAGTTTGATAATTATACGTCTCGGTGAATTTCTTTTGGGATCTACCTTATGTGGGGTTTGATGAGCATCTTGGATAGAGATCTTCTCATCTTTCACGATATTAGGAAAATTTTCTGTCCACAAATCTTCAACAATTTTCTCTGTATTTTCTGTTATCCTCCCCCATTCTGGTACTCCAATCACTCATAGGTTATTTCTCTTGATAGAGTCCCACATGACTCTTAGAGTTTCTTCATTATTTTTAATTCTTTTATCTGATTTTTCCTCAAATAAGGTGGCGTCAAGAACTTTATCTTCAATGTCACTAATTCTAACTTCTACTGCCTCAGTTCTGCTCCTATGACTTTCTATTGAGTTGTCTAATTCTGAAATTTTATTCTTAATCTTCTGGATTTCTGATTGCTGTCTCTATGGATTCTTGCAGCCTATTAAATTTGGCATTATGTTCTTGAATAACTTTTTTTAAGTGCTGCTGCTCCTGTGTCTGTATGTTGCCTGCTTGTATCTGCGTTCTGTAGAATTTCCTTTCTTATTTCTAGAAGAGTTCTGTAAATTAATCTTTTGTGTTCTGTCTCTGGTAATTCCAAAAAGTACTCTTCCTCCAGAGAATTTATTGATTCTTTATTTTGGGAGCTTGCTGAAGCCATCATGGACTGCCTCTTTATGTGATTTGTTATTGATGGTTGTCTCCGAGCCATCAATAATTTATTATAATTTTATTTTGTGTTTGCTTAGTGATATCTAGCTTCTTTTGTTTTGTTTTGATATGCCCAAATAGGCTGCTCGTCTGCACTAGTTTGATTTTTGTCACCTTTTGATCTCTAATGTCCTGTCACCAGGTAGTCGGTTCTGTAACTAAGTATGTGCACACTGGAGTCCATTAAAATTTCCTATATGTGATCAGCTCGGGTGTGCAGCCAGTCAGTCACCAAGTGTGTGATGTAGGCTCTCACCCCCAGTCCTATATAGGCACGGGTGATTGGTGCAGGCACTGGACTCTGGCTGTGGTAGGGGATCACGCACTGAGCCAGGCAGGGGGCTGATGGCTGCCCCTGAGATTCTGAAAGAAAAGCGTGTCCCTATTCTCTAGGGTGAATAGGTAGGTGAGTTTTGCAGCTGGGCTAAGAGCACCCCACTATGTCTGCTGCAAAGACTCGAGGGCACCACTTTTTCTTGAACTTCTGTAGCAGGTGACTAGGCACTTTAGGAACTACCACCAGTCCTCAAGGCCCTGCTACAGATTAATAAAAGTGCCTACTTGAGGGGAAGGGCTGTTTTGAGGATCACAAATCTGCCTGTTCACAGCTGAAGCAGTTGAAGTTAAACTTCAGATGTTTGCCCTGTTGTACTGTGGTAGTGAGGGCTAACGCTGTTGAGACGGGTCCCCACAAGTCTATACAGGGGTGTATGGCGCTGAGAGTCTGTGGACCCCTGATTTCTATGGCCAACAAAGGAGCTGTGCCAACCCTGTGTTCCTGGCCTAGGGGAGCCAGCAGCTTATTTGTTCTCTCTCCAAGGCCAAGAGAATGGGTCAGGGTGCCTTTTGGGATCTACTTCCGGCCCAGTGGACTCCCAGTGCAGAGTGGGGAGGGAGGAGGTAAAAGGAAGAGAGGTTTTTCCCAAATCCGGTGCAGAGCACGGAAAGAGGAGATAAAAGGGAGAGAGGGTTTTCCCAAATGGGCTTTTTTTTTTTTTTTTTTAAATCGCCGCAAAGGGGTGCACGCATGTACTTACCCTAGCCTCTTGGGAGCTGCTCTTCACTGGTTTGGAGTGTCCAAGCAGAATCTCTGCTGCCGCCTCGGCTGTGTCTCTGCAGCATCACCACCACGGCTCTAGTGCTTCTCACCTCTTCCAAATGGTCTTCCTCTCCAGTATGACTCAGATGGATTTCTTAACCTTGCCTTGTTCAAGGCTGCCAGATGTTCACATAGAATCAAATCACTTGTTTTTCCAGATCTTTGTTGTAAGAGGGATATAGTAAGTGCCTAACTAGTCCGCCATATTGACTACGCCTCAAAGATTTCTCCCTGATAGCCTGGAGGAGCCTCTGCTGCGAGACCAGTTGTGCCATAGTCTGCAAGTTGCCGGGATGTCGCTGCGTCCCCAGGTCGGATGGAGAGCCGGGAGGGCAGGTGACAGGCCCGAGCAGTGGGCAAATCTCGCAGGGCGCGCCGGCTGATGGGGCCATGCGGGGTGCTTGTGTACTGCATGCTGTGGCAAGCGTGGCCCCCGGTATTGTATTTTTTTTAGGGGCTATTATAAATCGTATTGTTTTCTTGGTTTCCTTTTCATCATTCTCTTTATTGGTGTATAAGAATCCAACTGATTTTTGTATATTTATCTTGTATCTTGCTACTCTGCTGAATCTTTCTATTCGTTCCAGTAGTCTTCTCATGGTCTAGGTTTTTCTATGTATAGTATCATATCATCTGCAAACAGGAGAGTTTGACTTCTTCATTACCAGTTTGGATGCCATTTATTTCTTTTTCTTGCTTGATTGCTCTAGCTAGGACTTCTAGCACAATGTTAAACAGGAGTGGTGGTAAAGGGCACCCTTGTCTTGTTCCCATTCTCGAGGGGCATGTTTTCAGGCATTCTCTACTTAGAATGATGTTGGCCATTAAATTTGTATAGTTGCCCTTTATCATGTTGAGAAATTTCTGTTCTATACTTATTTAATTGAGAATGTTTATCAGAAAAGTGTGTGGAACTTTGTCGAAGGCCTATTCTGAGTCAATTTGAGATGATCATGTGATTCTTTTCTTTCCTCTTATTTCTGTGGTAGTGTATGTTGATTGATTTTCTAATGTTGAACCATCTTTGCATACCTGGTATGAATCCTACTTGGTCTTGGTGTATTATTTTCCTGATATACTGAATTCTATTGGCTAGAATTTTTGCATCTATATTCATGAGAGATATTGATCTGTAATTTTGTTTTTTTGTGGCATATTTGCCTGGTTTTATCATCAGGTTTATGCTGGCTTCGTAGAATGAATTTGGAAGTGTCACTTCATTTTCTATGTTCTGAAATACTTTGAGTAGTACTGGTAAAGCTCTTCTCTGAATGTTTGGTAGAATTCTCTACTGAAACCATCTGGACGAGGGCTTTTTTTTGTTGGGAGTTTTTTTTATTACCTTTTCAATCTCTTTTCTTGTTATGGGTCTGTTCAGATTTTCAACATCACTTTGTGGTAGTTTGGGTAGGTAGTGTGTTTCAAGAAATTTGTCCATTTCCTCTAAGTTTTAAAATTTCTTGGAGTATAATTTTTCATAATACTCTGTTATGATACTTTTTATTTCATCTGGGTCTGTTGTAATATCCCCCATTTCATTTCTTATTTGGGTTGTTTGCATCCTCTCATGTTTTTCTTTTGCCAGTCTAACCAGTGGTTTGTCAATTTTGTTGATCCTTTCAAAGAACCAACTTTTGGTTTTGTTGATTATTTCTATTGTTTTTCTATTCTCTATTTCATTGATTTCTGCTCTGATTGTTATTATTTCCTTTCTTCTAGCAGCTGTGGGCTTTTTTTTTTTTTTTTTTTTTTTTTGCTGTTCTCTTTTTATTTGTTCGAGTTGTGTAGTTAGTGTTTTGAATTTGTCCCTTTCTTCTTTTTTGATGTGTGCATCTATTGCTATAAATTGTCCTCAGAGGACTGCCTTTGCTCTGTCCCAAAGGTTTGCATATGATGTGTTTTCATTTTCATTTGATTGTAGGAATTTTTTGATTCCATCTCTGATTTCTTCTGTTACCCAGTGGTTTGTAAGCAGGGTGTTATTCAGTTTCCATGTAGTTGATTTTTTTTCCCTTGCTCTTCCTGTTATTAATTTCTACTTTGATTGTGTCGTGGTCAGAGGAGATACTTTGAGAAGAGAAGATATGTTTTGGATCTTGTTGAGGGTTGCTCTGTGGCCTAAGATGTGGTCTACTCTGGAGAACATTCCATGTGCATTGGAAAAGAATGTGTACTTTGCAGCTGTTGGATGGAGTGTTCTATATATGTCTATGAGGTCAAGTTGGCTGATTGTGTCCTTTAGGTTTTCTGTATCTTTGTCGAGTTCTTTCTAGATGTTCTGTCGTTTACCAAGAGTGGTGTGTTGATGTCTCCTGCTATTATTGTGGAACTGTTGATTTCTCTTTTCAGTGCCATTAGAGTTTCTTTTATGTATTTTAGAGCCCTGTCACTGGGTGTGTAGATGTTTATTATGGTTATGTGTTCATGATGGATCACCTCCTTAATCATTATATAGTGTCCTTCTTTGTATTTATGGTGGATTTTGTTTTAAAGTCTACTTTATCTGAGATTAGTATTGCCACTCCTGCTCTTTTTTGATTGATGCTTGCTTGATATATGCTTTTCCATCCTTTGATTTTTAATATATTTACATCTTTGTTTCAAAGGTGTGTCTCTTGTAGACAGCATATTGATGGATCCTGTTTTTTTTATCCATTCTGTCCATCTCCGTATATTATGGAAACTTTTAGGCCATTTACATTTAGCGTAATTATTGATAGGTGTGAGTTTATTGCTGTCATTTTGCAGTGCTTTTTTTGTGGTGCTGACGTTTTCTTTGTTTCTCTTACTCTTGTGTTGAATTCCTTGTTTTGTGGATTTTTTTTCATTTCTTCTGTTTTTGTCAGTTTGGTTTTTACTGAGACTTTATGTTTTTCTTCTTTCTTTTGATAAGTAGGTTTGTTAACTTTCTTTGTGGTTACCTTGAAATTTACCCTTATTTTCCTAGGTTTGAAGCAGTCTATTATTACTTGGTGTCACCTTGCCTTCCGCTCCATTAGAAGGTTCTATACCTACACTGTTTATTCCCTATTTTATTGTTCTGATGTTGTTATCCTTTATAGATTAATCTCTCTGGTTCCCTGTTGTAGTTCTTTTGGTTTTGGATAGTCCTTGAGAGTTCATTTCCTAGGTTGTTATCTGGCTGGTACGATCCTTCATCCTAGATTCAGCCTGTGGTCTGATGTTGTTTGTTCTCCAGTCCAAGGACTCCCTCTAATAATTCTTGTAAGTGTGGTTTGGTTTTTACATAGTCCCTTAATTTCTGTTTATCTGGAAATGTCCTAATTTCACCATTATATTGGAATGAGAGTTTTGCAGGATATATTATTCTTGGTTGGCAATTTTTTTCTTTCAAGGTTTATATATGTCATTCCATTGCCTTCTTGCCTTCATGGTTTCTGCTGAATAATCCGAGCTTAGTCTTATTGTTTCTCCTCTGTATGTGACTTTTTGGTTTTCTTGAGCTGCTCTCAGGATGCTTTGTTTGTCTTCGGTTTTAGCAAGTGTGATTATGATATAGCTTTGTGATTTTCTTTTGGGTTCTATTCTGTATGGGGTTTTTTTGAGCTTCTTGGATGGTCAGCTTTTCATCTTTCATGATATTGGGGAAGTTTTCTGTCAGCAGTTCTTCAATGATCCTCTCTGTGTTTTCTGTTTTCTTCTCCTCTTCTGGAACTCTGATCTCTAGCAAATTTTTGCTTTTCATTGTATCCAACATAATTCTTAGGATTTCTTCAATTTTCTTCATTCTTTTTTCTGATTTTTTCCTCAAAGTGTTTGTCTTCAATTTTGCTGATCCTGTCTTCCATCATTTTAAACCTGCTCCTTAGCCCTTCTATGATGCTGTCTATTTCTGAAATCTTGTTTATCTTTTGGATTTCTTATTGTTGTTTTTGTATGATTTCTAGTTGTGAATTTATTTTAGTATTTTGTTACTGTATTATTTTCCTGAAGTCTTGCATTTTTTTGTCTGTGTTTTCCATGAATTTGTCTATTTTTCCTCATTTTTGTCTCCTTTTTGCTTCAACTCTTGGATAGCTCTGAATATTAGATATTTGAATTCCTATTAGGTAGTTCTAGTGTCTTTTCTTCTACTGGAATGTCATCTAGTCTTTTATTCTGAGTGCCTAGTGGAACCATCCTGTCGTGCTTTTGTATATTTTGATACCGTCTACTGTCTTTGGGACATTTGGTAGTTATTTTCCTCATTTATTGATTGTAGATTTGTTTCGTTCTGCTTTTTTTGTTTTATTTAGTTATGTCTGAGCAGGCAGGCTGTGCATTCTTTGTTGTTTGCTCATCTGTAGGCATGATACTTTTCACCTCCTTCTCCAATGGATAGGATCAGTCGCTCAGGTATGGATAACAGGGCAGGTCCAGCTGAATGGAACTTTCTGGGGTGGGTTGTTTGTGGCACATACTAGGACCTACAGGGCAGGCTGAGAATCAGTGCAGGGCAGGTTCCAAGAGTCTGTGCCTGTGCTGCTTGGGGGTGTGATTTTCACACAAGGTGCAGGTATAGGAAGGTGGGAGTAGATTATGATGTGTGGAGTCAAGATGGGTATGTGAAAGGGGAGAGAGAGGAGAGAGGAACAGGGGCCAACACCATACAAACAAACAAAAAAGAGTGCTAAGGGAGCTTGCCATTGGAGTGGAGAGAGGAAAGACTGAGAAATGGAGGAAAAAAAAGGAAGAAAAAAATAAAAAGGTGAAAGAAAAAAAATGAATAAGTAAAAATTAGAAGGAAAAAAAATTCCTGCATGGATCCCACTAGTGCAGCTGCGAGGACGGGGAAGTTGCTCCCAGGCCATGAACTACAGCCTGGCTAGAAGGGGTAGAGGTGTCACACAGTGCCAGGTAATCAGGAGACAGGAAGAGAAGGTAAGTATATACAGATGAGAAACTGAGAAATGACAAAAGACAAAAAGGGAAATAGAGAGAGAAGAAAACAAAACAAAGAAACAAAAAAAAAGCAAGAAAAAGGAAATACCCCCAGGGGTCCCACTGCACGTCTGCAGTGTAGGGGAGTAGCCCCTAAGCCATGCAGTACTGCCCAGCTAGAAGGTTCTCCCAAGCTGAGAAAAGAAAAAGAAAATAAAGAAACAAACAAATCAAAACAGAGCAAATCAGAACAAACAAACAAACAAAGAGTCTCAGGGGTCCCACCAGTGTGGTGGCATGGGCCGGGAAGCAGTTTCACAGTCAAGCGGTGTTTCGCAGTCTTTCAGGAAGAAGCAAAGTTGGCACACGGAGCCAGGTATTTGAGAGAAAGGAGGGCGGGATGTTGAGAGGTAAGGATGAAATCTAAAGAAGCACAAAAGAGCAACACCAGCAGCCAACAAATGGCACTCAGGGAGCTGGCCAGTGTGGCTGGGTGGAATCCAAGCAGCACCAAGGTGAAGTCAGTGCTTCCAGGCCAAGTGACTGTGGCTGCAGGAAGCAGAGGAGGCCAAGCTGGGGTGAAGAAGGGTGTGGAGTGGGAAGGTGTATATCACTGGTTACCGACTGTTCTGTCTCCTGCTGGAAGCTCTGTGAGGGTGCTTTCTTGTACCCCTTATTTGCCATTCTCTAATAGGAGTCCAAGATGGCAGATCAGTGCTGCATCAGTTGATAGGAGACCTCTGCATGTATCTCTCCTCGCTCTCTGTTCTGTCAGTTTCTTATTCCATTTGGTGCTTGGCTGAGTCCTTTATCTCTTCATTTGATGCTTAAGGTCTCAGGATTGATGTGTGTCTCTGTTGGACTTAGTTTTTTGGATCTTTGCTGTGGAGGGAGGACGTGGTGCTTCTGTCTATAGTGCCATGTTGCCTGGAAGTCCACAAAATACATAAATTCTTAAAACTACTTCTGAATACTCACAAGATTTTAAGAGTTATAGAAAATGTTATAGACTAGCATTTTTCAATTTCAGTTTATAATTCATTTGAGCAAATGGAAACAAATTTAGAGTGTCATGGAAAGCAAGTTTATAAGGAAATAAAATGGAATAAAAAAGATGAAACAAAGTGCATTATAAATACCTGCTGCCATCGAGTAGATTCCAACTCATAGTGACCCTGCAGGAGAGGGGAACACTACCCCGTAAGTTTTCCAAGGCTGTAATCTTTAGGGAAGCAGACTGCCACATCTTTCTCCATCAGAGCAGCTGGTGGGTTTGAACTGCCGATCTGGCAGTTAACAGTCAAGTGCTTAACCACTGTGACACCAGGGCTCCTTGCATTATACATAATAAGAATAAATGCTATTTCATGGAATGTTTATTTCAGTTATACTATAATATTGTGTATGTTTGTGTGTATATATACAAAAAATTCCCTTCAGTAGGTAATCATTTAAAAAAAAAAAGTTTAAAAAATACTGCTAGAGATAAGAGATCCAAAATTCTTATTTTAGATTTTTTTAATTTTCTACCTATTAGGAAAATATTGGATAACAAATCTTCCTTTTACTCCTTACTGTTATAATTTCCACTATTTTAACTTTTGACCAGGATTAAAGGAGAGTTTATGTTCTAGATTAGCTCTAGCTAATTAGTCTAATTAGTTCTAGCTCTCGATCATAGTCTCTCTACTATTCTGCCATTCAGTTACTGTTATTATTTTTAATTTCAATAATATATTTTAATTCTGAGAATCTATTTGATTCTCTGATTGCTTATATTTCAGAGAAGCCTGCACACTGCTTTCCCCCCTTACATTTATGGGAATAGTATTCCCTTGAATCCCTCTCCAGATACTGATTTGGATTTTTTAAAACACTTTTCTTTTTATTGTATTAGCTCAATTTCTCCACTCAGTTAAAATTAGTTTGTTTTTATGAGGTTCATTTTCTTTCATTATATTGTATTCCCATATATGTCTGGGGATTCTCAGTTTTGTGTGTAAATGTGTATGTGTGTGAATATTTATTATCAATATAGATATTGTTTTATTAATTAATGTCAGTGTCTAAGGAGATGATATACGTAGATATTGAGATAGATAGATAGATAGACAGAACTTATTTGAATGGGTAACTAAGACAGAAATACTCTGTAGCTAAAAAAAAACCACAAACCCATTGCTGTCAAGTTGATTCTGACTCATGGCAACCCCATGTGTTACAAAGCAGAACTACTCCATAGGGTTTTCTTGGCTGTAATCTTTATGGAAGCAGATTGCTAGTTCTTTCTTCTGTGTATTGCTGGGTAGGTTCAAATTGCCAACCTTTAGGTTAGTAGTCAAGTGAAAACCACTTGCACCACCAGGGACATTTGCTGTATTAAAGCTGCTAAATAAGTTTTTCCTGAATGAATAAATATTGCTGTTGAAGTTAACGAAAGGTCAACTTGCATCAACTTATGGGGAGTTTATATATTGAAAAAAAATAGATAGATGATAGACAGATGACAAACAGACAGACAGATAGACAGATAGACAGATAGACTGATAGGCAGATAGACAGATAGATAAATAGAATTGGCGTGGGTGAATAAGATCAAATTACACACTAGCTAAGGAGGTCTATTCTGCTTTCAGGTCTCTCCTGAATGGAGTTCTAACTATAGAGCTCTGTGGCTATATAGACAGACGCACCAACAAATTGTCTTTCCTTTAGGATGAATGGGTTGGGATAATCCAGACAAACTTGAATCTTCCTATTTTTACCTATAAGAAAGGTTCTTACATAGAAAAAGAGAGCTTTGGTATACTTTGCTATTGAGTGGAATGCTTTTCCCTCACTGCTTCTCTCACTCCTGTCCCTGTGTATGTATCTGAAGTTCCTAGCGCTCTATTCCTCTTTTCTTTGTCATCCTAATGCACATCTTCGTATCCCCAGAAGTTAGACTGCATCCAACCATTAATTATAGAGCTGTGTTTACTATGATTTTCCTGCGGTGAATACCTCAGCAGTTTTGCTATGGATGAGCCTGGGCTGGCCCAGATCTAGTTGTCTTTCAATTAATTAACCTACACAACGGTAGTGAGGTTGGTTCTTTGCCTCTGTTTTCAGTGTCACTTTAATAATATCTCCTATAAACCATGCACAACAATTCTTAAAATATTATCTTGCATGGATGTGCCTCTTCTCTGTTTTCTAGCACTGCTATAGCTTTATTTCTATTTTTACTGCATTTCGGTGGTTTGAAGCCTGAAGGGCAGCAAATTTGAACCATATGTTTACCATCTTGGTGTAAAAGTGCTAGCCGTCCTATTAGAGGTGAAGTAACACACGTTGAATATTCATTTATTTTTACCATATTATAGGCAATGTGATTAGTAACGAAAAAGAGGTAAATAGATTTTTCTTAAAATTGGGTTGTTTCCTTGAGGCTTTTGTTTTTTTGCTATCCCCTATTTCACCCTTTGAATCTCTACAAATCAAGGAAAAATTTGATATCACTTTAGGCTATTAATTCCTAAAGGAGCAGCTAAATTTTAGCTGTTAACCTCTTCATCTCAAAGTTCTGACATACCTGGCTTGAATCTTGAGTCTATCACCTATGAGCTTTGAAAACTTAGAGAAGTAACTTCTTTTCTCCCAAAGTAGCTACCCATGAGAGTTATTGTGAAGAATGTATGAAGTAATGCCAGAAAAATCTTAGGCACACTGCCTGGCAAATAGTAAGCATGCACTAGATAATTATAGATAATATAACCTTAACTCTTTATTATAATAACATAAGAAAGGCATTTGGATTAGAATGATGTAAATCATACAGAAACCTAGATTTTAAATGTAAAAATAGAGTATTTAAACTTTAGTAAATAATTGTCAGATATCACATAGTGCCTTTAGTTGTCATAAAATAATAACAGTCCAACAGATGTAGCACTGGGGAAAAGATGGCTTGGGTAAAATTGTTCTGTTTATAAACGGATACATCCTCTGGTCAGCAATATCGAATTATCTTCCCTATGATCTGATCTTGATGTTTTGACTTGATTCTAGCCCTTGAGTTCCCTTGATAGGCTCCTGACTCATCTGATACACGCTCTCAAAATTCAACCCTTTCTCTGACCCTCATCTACCAATGGTATATTGTGTAGTACTGACTCGTTCTCCCAGGCTTCTGCTTCTACACAGTTCTTCCTCCACTGCACTGAGCTCAACAGTGCTAATCCTACCGTGCTTTTCATTTATCTACAAAAGACTATTTACTCAGTATTCTGCTTTTTGACTCAGCTCCTATTCAAAGCCGTCAGCCTGTCATCAGAACGCCCAAGAAGCACTTTAGAGTTAAATAACATGTAGTTTATTTTCATATAGAATTACGGTATACTGAAATGTTGAATAGAATAGCAAGAATAACTGCAGTCTCTTGTTTATGCATTTTGATGTTTTTTTTTTTTTTTTTTTTTGCACAGAAATACATCATTAAAATGTTTGTCCTATACATGGTGACATTAAAAATAGAATTATGTGTAGGGAAGTTTCAGTGTCAGTTGTAAGGTTACCTTCCAAGTACATTAGTCCTTCTTTGAAGTTTCTAATAAAAGATCTTCTTCAGTATAGAAAACGAGCTTAGTGTCACAAAAATGGAATAATAGAAGAGAGTAGAAATGGTTATTTTTCTCTAGTTTACTATATTAAGCGGAGATATACGTAACTCATTTTAAACAAATGGCTGCCAACTTATATTCAGATATATCTAGATCTAGAAACTACATGTCTTCCCTAGGTAACCTACTCTATTATTTTATTTTGTGAACTTTTCTGTAAATTGGGCTTAGAGTAGCAAATTGGCATTCTACTTAATCAACAATGGCTTATTTTTCTTTCATTTAAAAGGTATTTCATTCAAATTATATATTGAACACTCAAACTAATATCTTACGTTCTAAAATAATACCTTGAGGGCTGTTTAAACAGTTTTCAAAGACATTACTTTGGTTAATCTTCTTGTTGACATTTGTGGAATTCACTCTTGCTATATTTGCTAGAAAATGAGGTGAATATTTTAAAACTGATAATATGGTTTTAGTAATGTTCAAATCTGCTTGTAGGTTAAGATTGCTCTACTAGACATTCATAAATCCCAAGGCACAGGTTTGTCTTAGCATCCATAACTTCCTTATTTCCTTCAGCCTTGGTCCATCCTCCAACCAGCCCACAAATAAATCTGTCTCTGAAATCTGTCCTAGTAAAATGCTTTACTTTCTCCTAGTAAGCACATTAATAAAAGTAAATGCTTTGATATGGCGTGCAAAACCCTCCATGAACTGACCACTGTTTATCTCTCAAGTCTGTCTAACAACATATCTCACCTCATTCGTTTTGGTCAAGTAGCACCGCATTCTTTGTAGAATATCAAACACATACAAACAATTCACTCACGATATTTCTTATATACCTGGTACCCTTGATTTGCACTTCCTTCTCCTTTCCAACTACCATTTCTTTAATGTGAAGTTTGAGCGCACGCATTGCTTTCCTGGGAAGGCCTTCTGACATTCTATCAACATGGACTTCTTATGCTAGTGGTCCGGTTTTTTTTTTTTTTTTTTTCTGCTATATCTTGAACATCATGTATGTGGTGGAGTTGGGAATGTAAAAAATAAGAAAGGTGGAATAATACTACTGCTTAGCAATTATTAAGTTCACTTTCAACATTCTTTCCACCCCCAGTTTGTGACCCCAGATACTCTGGGAAATAAGTATTACTTCTTAAAGTTTAAAAAACCTAGTCTAAAATGTAAAAATCATATATCAAGAGTTGGTCCTTTTTGTTTCTGAAACTATTATTCTTCAAAAGTTATGTTAACACCAGTATAAGTAGTGAGAGTACAGGAGGAAACATGATCCCAGAATACAATGTAGTTTAGTGAAAAGTACATGAGTCTGGACTCCATCACCTATTTGCTGTCTGACCTTGAGCAAGTCACTTAAACGCTCTGATCTTAACTTCTTTATCCTTCATATGAGGATACTTAACATACGTGCTTTTTCTGTCTATTGTGGTTGATGTTAGGTTCAAAGGAGGTGGTATATGTAAAAATTATTCAAATTCTACTTGTTATTTTCAATAGCATGACTGTCACATGAGATTGATATAGAGTCTGGATGAAGTAGAAATTTAATCTGAGCTAAGTGATAGGCTTTGTGTGACTGAAATTATAAACTCTTAAAAATTCCACACAGACTAGTAAGAAATATGAAAGATTTGATGTTTAATGAAGTACAGGGGCTTAACTAAGTGGTTTCAGCATTACACTTGGAACATACTAATTTGGGTTTATGATTATTATCCTATTAAAATGAATATTTCTACAGCAATAGTGCCATGGAAATATTTTCGAGCTCCTTGTTCCTAATGAAAATATATCCTGAGATTTAAAAAAAATAAAATAAAATAAGACCTGCAGGTTAAAACTAAAGAAAGGAAACAGAACATAGACTTATGATAAGGACATATTTTCATTCTAATATGTCTAACCATTGAGAAGTGAGAAATTCCCTTGAGGCAGTTACTTCCTTGGAGGGTAGCTTCTGATGCTTTTATATCAACTAATTTCATCTGAGAAGTTATAGAATTCCATTGTTAGAATTTTTAAATTGTGCAAAATGTTCAATGTTATACTATTAATTACTAAATTGCATTGTCCATGACCCTGAGAAATGCTGATATGCAGGTGGGAGTAATACCCACAATGCTGAATGTCCAGTGAATGATTGAACCAGGGACTCATGTTGATTTTTGGACTGTTATTAATGACACTATAGAAAAAGAAAAAACATATGTGCTTTGGGTTCTTTTGGTACCATTATATATTTTCATTTCCACTTAATTCTGTAACAGGTACCTCTGGTAGCAGAAAAAAAAAATTGTTTGCATTTGGGGAAAAATATTCTATTTACTCAATTTATGACAATTTACATATGTATGACAAGAAAAATTTTCATTACTACTTCATTGACTTTTGATTTTCACAAGTGATGTATTGAAGAAAATATGTAGACTTCAACTTCTTTAAAGTGGAAATTAACAGTTCATAAACAACTGATTTTAAATTTTAAATTCGAGAAAGAATGACTATTTGGGACACGGGTAGGACTGTAAAACTATTTACTTGGGTTTATAAGTGATAAGTATGAAATTAACTGGGGGGTTTAAGACTGATAAGAACATCTTCTCATTTATTATCTCCATCCCACCCTATGTCTTGTAAATAACTAAGATAAGCTTGCCTAAAGAATTCAAGCAAATATAATTTAGGTAAGAATCAAAATTTCTCCAATCAGTCAGATAGAATTCTGAGATTTCACAGAATTCAGAAATAAAATTTGGGTAAGAAAATGCTATATTTTGCTATGTTGTTAAATCTGTTTTAGTTGGAATTTGTGGCAGAAAGAAAAGGAGTGCTTTGGATTTTTACCCAATATAGTTGCTTTTAAAATGTTTAAGTAAACTTTTAATTCAAACATAACATAAAACTCGTTGCTGTCAGGTCGATTCCAACAAATAGTGACCCTGTAACATGCAAGCAGAAAAACTGCTTGTCCTATATATAGTGAATACTACTCAATGAATGTTTACAGCCCGAAACTGTCACCTAACTAGAGAAATGGAACATTATCAGCAACCAGAAATGTCACTTATCCACCAGACATTAGCCCCTACAAAGTAAACAGTATTCTGACTTCTATCACATGACTTATTTTTCAGAATTCACATCAACAGAGGGTTTATTTTGTACTTCTTTTACTTAACATTACATTTGTGAGATTCACTGGCATTTTTGCATATAGCATGAGTTGTATCCCTTTATGTCTTTATACCATTATGTTTCATTAATTCTAGGATTGTTGGACATTTGGGCTGCTTCCACTTGCAGGCTACTTTGAATAATGTTGCTGTACATATTTTTGTACCAGTATTTTGTTGCACAGATTAATGTAATTCTGTTGTGTGTGTACCTAGGAGTAAGATTTCTAGGTAATATGATATGCTTGTGTTCAACTTAGTATATACTGTTAACAGCTATCCAAAGTGGCTGTACCAATCTCCGCTCCTATCAACAATGTGTGACAGATCAGTAACTCTAGGTCTTCATCAACACTGGATAGTGACAGTTTTATCTTTTGATTCATTCTGGGGATGTATACAGTGGTATTTGTTTGTGGTTTCAATTTTACTTTCCCAGTAATTAAAAAAGATTACACACCTTTTTATATACTAATGGACATTTGGATATCCTCTTCTGTGATGTCCTCTGTAAGTCTTTTTTCCTCTTTTTGCTTTTAGTTTGGTTGTCTGCTTTTTTCTTATTGTTTTAAAGGAGTTTATGAACATTCTAGATAGAAGTTTTTTGTCAGATATATGTATTAAATGTATTATTTCCCACTTTGTGGAGTGCAATTTCATTCTCTTATTTGTGCTTTTAATGCCATTTAGATTTCAGTATCATTTTAAAATCAGTTTGTCATTTTCTACCAACAACCTAGTGTAATTGTATTTGATATTATGTTAAATCTATAACTTGATATGTGGAGAGTTTTGCAATCCATGAACATGACATATGCTTCTATTTATTTTCCATTTATTTAAATTTATTTATTTATTGAGTAATGTTTTATAGCTTCTGTGTAGAGGTCTTTTACATCTTTCATTAGATTTAGTTGTGAGCATTCAGCACTTTTTGGGCTATTTTAATAGTTTAGTTTTAATTTCTTATATTGGTTGATGCTAGACTATAGAATTACAAATTATTCCCATAGATTCCCTTAGATCTATCCACTTTGTTGAATTCACTTACTAATTCTAATAATCTATACATAGACTCTTTTGTATTAAAAAAGATGATAATGCCATCTGTGAATTATGACAGTTTTACTTCTAACTCTCTAATCTGTGTGTGTGTGTGTTTATGTGTGTATAAAGTTTTTCTTTCTCTTATTGTATTTTACTGGCTAAGAACATAAGTAAAATGTCATATAAAGTAGTGATAGTGAGCTTTCTGATCTCATTCCTAATCATAAATATTATACTGTCCACATGCCAGCATGCTTGATGGTTGTGGCAGGTTGTTCACAGAAACCCTGTACCAGGATTTTTTTTTTCTATTGCTACTCTCATATGATTGTTTATCTTAAATAGGTATTGAATTTTATCAACATACTTTATCTATTAATATTACCATATAATTTTCATCCTTAATCTATTAGTGGATAGAATTGAATTGAATGGTTTTAGAATATTAAACTTTAACTTTGAATTCCTGGAATAAATACAAATTAATGGAACAAACCAAACATGGTTTGATTTTTTATTTATTTATTTTTAGGGTTTTTCTATATTCATGAATTTACACTTTTGTAATATCTTTGTTGGGTTATGGTATCAAGGATATATTCACCTCATGAAATGTCTTGGAAATTTTTCTATGATTTTCTATTCTCTTAAGAGTTTATATAAAATTAATAATACTTATTTTTAAATTTTTAGACTTTTTGGAAGAATTCCCTGGTGAAGACATTTGAGCCTGGAGTTTTCTTTCTAGGAAATTTACTAATAATAGATTAAATTTTTATAATAGATATTGAAAAATTCATAGTTTTCTTTCTTCTCATGTAAGTTTGATAAAGTTTTTTTTTTTTTTTTTGAGGTTTTTGCCATTCCATCTGAATTTAATGTTTTGTCATAGTACCACAACAGTAGGCACTAACAGACACTGAACCCGTCCTGTGAAGCTTGGCTAGCTCTAAATATCAAATGCCTTGAATTTTAATGACCATTCTAGAATGGGTTGAGACCAAGTGGGAAGGAAAATTAGAATCAAATTCCCTCCAAAATTTTGGTACTGTTGAAGAGCTATGTACTCATAAAATAGCTAGACTAGATAAATTCTGCCAACTAGCACAGATTCATAACAGATATGATTCATTATCTTGGCCTGGATTCTATGAGAAAATGTCTACTCTGAAAATCTGCAACCACTGGACCATTTTCTTCTCAGTTAAGTAAATTTGGATTTGGGTTTATACTGTGTCCCAGGAAACTATCACATTAAGAACTTAACATATAAAGTGGTCTTGGACTAGTAATAACCCCTAAGTAACTAATAACAACTAAACAGACATATACATTCTTGCAATATCAATAATATAAAAAAAGTGAACATAATTTAAAATAGCATAGTGACTGAAAATGAGAATCAACTTATCAATTAACAAATATTTAATGAACAGGTTAGTGTTTTTTTTTGGGGGGGGTCAATAACTAAGTTAAATCAGGCAAATGCATTAAACATAATTCCCACATTCTCAGATCTTCCAGCCAGGCTAAAGATAGATTTTGAAGAATGTGATGAGCTATGGAAGCATACTATAGACATGATTAAGTTTATGAGTAATTGTAGAAGTTAATTTGGAGAATATTTTGTATTAATGAGAATATTCCAAGCAGAAATAATAGGATGTTCAGAGATCCTTAGCTGGAACACAGCGTGGCTCAAAGTATTAGAAAAAAATCCAGTAGAACTGCAGTAAATTTAGCAATTAGGATAGTACTGTGAGATCAGGCTGGAGAGGAGGGCAGGAGCAACAATATGCAAGGCTTTTAGGCCATTTAAGATTTTATCCTTTAGGCAAGAAGAAACCATGGTGGTAGCTGTAAATTGGAAGTATTAATATAAAATCTGGGTTTAAAAATTATTACTCTGGTTCCTGTTTGATAAAAGACTCAGAATGAGGTAAAAGTGGAAAGGAGATGGACACTTAGGATGCTATTAAGGTAATCGTGGATTATGGATTATGATGGTAATAGCATAATAACCTAAAGAAAGTTCTGACTGGTAGACAGGGTAAGGGAAAGGGAATTATGGAGCAGGATTAACAGGTGTTTGACTTGTGTGCCTTGGGATATGGTAGCGTATTAATGGAGATACAAAACACCAGATGAGAGGTAATGTTTAGGGGAAGAAAAATGATCTACATTATGTAGGTTAAGTTGATACATCTGTGGAAAAATCAAGTAGAAATAAAACCAATGTGAGGGCTAGGCTAATAGAGAGCAGTTGAAGTGGATGAAAGAACATGGAGGAATGTAAAGTGAGAAGAGAAAAAGGCCTAATATAAAGCACTAAGGGATTGTCTACTTCTATTTCAGTTACACATAATAAAAAACACAGATTAGATGTGAATTTGCCTAAAAAGATGAGGGAAAGATTTCTGGAAGATACAATGATGCAGCGAGATTTTGAAGGATAAGTAGTTTTCATTATCTATGAGTAGGGAAAATTTGAGGGAGACAGAAAATGGTGTATAGGCACAAAGGTAAAAGAAATTAAACAATATGATCAGAAAACTCAGTTGTTCAGCACATCTATAACTTCAGGTATATGATGGTAGAAAAAATAGGTGTCAAGATGATGGGTAGGTGGCAACCATGTATAAAGGGCTTTTCTGTTAAGCAAACGAGATGATATTTCTCTGATGATAATGGGGAGTTGGTGAAATATTTTAAGCTGAGGAACAGTGTGACTAAATTTGCATGATAAAAAACGACTATTCACAGAATGGTGGAGAAATTAGAGCATTGTTTCTTTCTCAAATATTGTTCAAGTAACACTAAAACCAAAACCCACTACCATCAATTCAAATCCAACTCATAGCAACCTTATAGGACAGAGCAGAACAGCCCCATAGGGTTTGCAAGGAGCAGCTGGTGGATTCGAACTGATTTGAACTGCCGTCCTTTTGGTTAGCAACCATGGCTCTTAACCACTGTGCCACCGGGGCTCCCAAATAACACTAGTTCAGTAAAAGAGTAATAATTGCTATGTGCAAAAGTTTATATTCAAGGACATTTAGAAAATACTAAAATAAATAAATGTAGCCTTATGAAGTCCCTTATGTTTTATTTCAAGATCCTTAGAGACTGTAATATGTTAATGCACCTTGTGAATTCCTAGGATGGAGATATAGAATGCATAACTTCTCAAACTTATTAAAAGAGCCCTTTTTCAAGTAGGAACTCAATACTATTGTTCTCCAAGACAAAAATTTAAAGGGCAAAAGTTAAATAGTGTTTAAACCAAACAGCAAACCCATTGCTGTTGAGTCGATTCCAACTCATAGAGACCCTATACTATAGAGTAGGACTACTTCACAGGGTTTCCAAGGCTATAATCTTTACAGAAGCAGACTACCACATATTTATCCTGCATAGCAACTGGTGGGTTCGAACCACAGAACTTTCAGTTAGCAGTGAGCACTTAATCACTGGCCACCGGTGCTCTTTTTAACAGTGTTTAGATGACACTATTTCTTTCTGCATGGGATTTACAATGTAAGAACCAACCGTAAAAACACATAGGCATAGAGTAACATGTGAGAGGGAAAGGGAAGAGGTATGGGTAGAATCATAGAGTTACAGTCAACTTTTATTTTGTATTACTTTATCCTGAGACTATGCTTTTGAATACCAAACTGTCAACATCAGAGATAAACCAGAGTAGAGCTTTGATCGTGTGTTGAGTTGCTAAGGAATTTCCATGATAGAAGTGTGTATCTGTGTGTTTATGCCCGTATGAGGTCACCTTTTCGTCATTTTATACAATATCACTAGATTTGGTTACACTTACGATTGATGGTGTTATATTTAAAGAGCTCAGAGGGATGAGACTAAGAGATTTTGAGCCACCTCAATGTTACCCTTTCAACATTAACCAAAAAAGAAATATTCAAGAGATCAGTAAGGAGATAATATAAGACAAAAATCAAAGATAAAACAGGTTTTAATCAATAAGAGTGATTTCTCCTTCCCTGTCTTTGGGAGGTAAAGACTCATCATTCTCCAGACAAAGCCCTTTTTTTTTTTTTTCCATTCCCTGTAACATTTCCTGAGTGAAAGTTTTATACCCTCATAAATAAGAAAACATCTTGGTTAGCCTAAGCCTGATCTTAAACTCTCACCAACCTCACAAGTATCCTAATAGAGTCAGCTGACATTCTGCTCTTTCTTATACATCCATGACTTTTGTGATTAGCCCACATTTCTTTAAAATCTGACTCTGAGAAAAACTGGAAGGTCTCCAGATGTCAACCTTGGCCACTTTTCAACATTCTTAAAAGAAGTTCCGGAAGCTTCCTCATTTTTCATCCTTGCTTAGGAGTACATCCAACTGGATCTTTCATCATGTGATGGGGAATAATCACTTATTCCATGTCTGGGATTCACTGAAGAGCTGGAATCATGAAGAAACCTTTATTACAGTACTAGTCATGCCCCAGTGCTGAGTCATGACTGCTATTTTATCTTTGAATTCAGCCCTAGCTAATTCAGTACCCCAGATAGTTGACTAATATTTGAAGGAAGGCACTTGCTCTATGCATAGCAATCTGCTTAGTGTTTTAGGGGAATTCCATAAAAATAATGAGCTAATTATATAAAAGTCCACAGACTGTGTACATCCATGAGTGATTTCCTTCATAAAATCACCTCGATAAGAAATGTGCTTTTTCTGACAATACTATTATTATTAAAAAATATTTTTAAACTATTTATTTAGATAGACCCAGTTGACAAGTCATGAAGTCTCAATCTCATGTTTATTTAGTTGTTATTAAATAAAAGAATAATAAGTACTGCAGGAACTTAAGAGTAAAGGGAAATCATTTCAACAGGGATTGGACAAGAAACAACAAGGGCACCTGCTCTATGCACAGCAATCTGTTCAGTGCTTTAAGGAAACAACTTTAAATTAATTTGCTAATTATAAAAATGTTAACATAGTGTGTACGTACATGAGTGATTTCCTTCACAGAATCATCTCAGGAAGCAATATACTTATTCCACTATTACTACGATTGCCAAAATATTCTGAAACTATTCATTTGAAGTTCCCTATAGATCTGGTTTACCAGTAATAGAAATAAAGACTGACTTTTTTCTTATTTTTGTTTGGTTATAGTTAATACAGGGCATTAAGGTTTACCAATAATAGAAAAAAATACTTTTTTTCACTTTTGTTTGGTTGTAGTTAATACAGGGCATTAAATGAAAAGATTATAAATCCTTCTGTAGTTGAGAGAAAGGAGAAAGCATCTCAGTAGGAGTCGGCCAAGAATGACTTAAGTCAGTAAGATTTAAACTGGGTCTTGAATACAAGTAGGATTTGGAGGTATATGGAGAGATGGATACAGTACTCTATGCAGGGACAAGTGAGCAAACAAAGACATCAATACAGGGCAGTACAAGCTGTATTTATGAGACAGTGAATAGACCACTGCAGTTGAAACAAAACATATGTAGGAGAGGAATTAGAATTGAAATTAGAGCAGTAGGGTGGACCAAGTCGTGGAAAGCCCTAAGCATGTATGCGGTTTGACTGACATGATGCCACTGAATCACACACTGAAACCATTTTATCATTTCACAGTAAACCTTCCCATTAACACTTTGGCAGAATTCACTGTTTAGCAATATTTCAGCCCCCATGCTGCTTTCATTAGCTACGATAAGAAGCCTACTAAAGATTTATCATTTTCTACAGCATTTCTATCTTAATTTGTTAGTTATTTATACTTACATGTATTTTACGAAGGCTCTATTGCCTTTGAAAATCACTATAGGGGAAGTAAGAATAATAGGCGACCAACTTCACTAAAATGTTTAGTGAAAAATATCACCTAATTTCCCCAGAGTGATTCATGAAAGGCAAGTGTGTCAATTATGTAAATTTACAAGAAAAAAAAAGTGTTTTTCACCAAAACTTGATATTATTGGTACATTCTTTTAGTCTGTACTTAATTCTTTAGTTTACAATTTGAGGGATTCTTAATGTTATCATCTTGTTTTATACTATTCAATATCCCCTCACATCTTGACTCCTATTGCTTTATCCCTATACATTTCACCAAGTCATCATCCTCAAGCCTTAAAAATATCCCACCTCCATCGTCATGATCGTAACAGAGGTAATGTGTAAGACAAGTTATAATGCAGGCAGCAATTGCCATTATCTGCTTTGTGTTTTTTTTTTAAACACCTTTGGATGCTCAATGGCTTCCTCATTCCTGATCATTCTGTTACATCCATGGCCTCAAGAAAGAACATTATAATACTTAAAATATGTATTATGAGATATTGGACAAAATGATATGATATGACTCTGCAGAGGAAACAGAAAATCCAAACTGGAAATCATTATAGAAAGCTTCCTGGAGGAAAAAACTCTAAGATTAATCCAAAATGATAAGCAGGAGCTATCCAGACAAAACGTAGATATATATAAGTGTTGGCAGAAAAGATGGAATAGTCAAGGTTCAGAGGAGAAAGACCTTAGGGCTTTAACGGAACTGCAGATGACTTGGCATAGAAATCACATGGTGCAGTGGTTCTGAGATTGGGTAAGGGATTGGAAATGAGGCTGGAAACATAATCAAGGCTGGATCATAAAATATCTTAGATGCCATGTCATAGACTTTGTTCTTCTTGAGGTGAAAGTTGCCACTGAGAAGTTTCAAGGAAAATGTAAAGGTATTACATGGAAAGACATAAAGTTTAGGAAGATTTTTCTAGCTACATTGTAGAGAATAGGTTAAGAATACTCAAAACAGGAGACACAGTGTTCAGTTAGGAAGATATTTTCATATTCTGAATGAAAGATAATGCAGGCTGAGGGGGTGGAAAGAAGGAGGAAGGTTCTAGCAATATTATGGGACAAAAATCAATAGGGTTTTGAGCTTAAGGGATATGAGGAGTGAGAAAAACAGATATCTACTCTGTGAAGGTTAAAAATCATGTTTAATGCTTATTGCATGAAGTACACAAAAAATTATTTTAATTCTGTGTATGCCAGGATGTTTTATCCTCTGTCTTTCGTTACAAGAATAGCATTTTATGAAATCATTTAAAATAGTTTTCCTCTTAGTCTGCAATTAGGTCATATTTTAAACAGAATCTTCACTGTATTTATAAGTTTGCTGAATTCCTACTATGTCTGTTAAGTGAAATTATCCAGCTATCACTCTGTTACAGCAATGTCTTCTCCTTTGGCTCAAGTACATCCAGAGTGTATTGTGTATCTCTTCTCTCTCTCTATGTCTATCTGTCTCTCAATCTCAATCTTGATCTCATTACTTTCAGTTTATTTCCCTGCTGGTGGTGATGAACAGGATTTTATCTTAACTGGGTCTAAGCTGAGGCCAGATCCCTCCTCTTCCAGTTATGGGCCCTCTGTGTCAAACCAATAACTACACCCCGGGTGCATGGAGGTTTATTTCTGAACCCTTTGTATGGTGGGATACATAAATACAACAGTAGAAGTTTAAAATAAAAACAGAGGAGTTCCAGCAAAATGGCGCTCTAGGTAGAAGAACCACGCAGCCCCTCCACAGCAAAGATTCGAAAAACTAAGCCAAACAGAGAATACAACAATCCTGAAACCCTAAAACATCAAATGAAGAGATAAAGAGCTCAGCCAAGCACCAAATGGAGTGAGAAAACTGACAGAGAGTGGAGAGCGAGGAGAGATTCATGCAGAGGTCCCCTACCACCTAACGCAACACAGATCCACCATCTTGGACTCCTATCGGAGACCAGGAAACGGGGTACAAGAAAGCAGCCTCACGGAGCACCCAGCGGGAGACAAAACAACCGGTAATTTGCGATATACGCTTTCCCACCCCCCACCCTTCTTCACCCCGACTCGGCCTCCTCTGCTTCCTACGGCCACAGTCTCTTGTCCGGGAAACACCGGCTACTTGGATTCCACACACTCGAACGGGCCGGCTCTCTGACTGCCATTTGTTGGCTGCTGGTGTTGTTTTTTTCTGCTTGTTTTGATTTCTTCCTTACCTCTCACCACCTCCCCCTCTTTTAGCTCAAATACCTGGCACCATGTGCCATCTTTGCTTCTTCCTGAGGGGCTACAGAGCTCCGGTAATTTGTGATATACTCTTTCCCACTCCCTAGCCTTCTTCACCCACACTTACCCCCTCTGTTTCTGTGGACACAGTCTCTTCCCCAAGAAACACCAGACCGCACAAGCTGGCTCTCTGAGTGCCATTTGTTGGCTGCTGGTGTTGCTTTTTTTTCCCACTTCTTTTGATTTCTTCTTTACCTCTTACCACGTCCCCCACCTTTTGCTCAAATTCGTGGCTCCGTGAGCCATCTTTGTTTCTTCCTGAGGGGCTCTGGAGCTCCGTTCGAGTGTGGAGCTGCTTCCCAGTCTGGGCTGCCGCACTGGTGGGATTGCGGGGCTTTGTTCATTTCTTTGTTTTGAATTGTTTGTTTTCTTTTCCTTTTCTTAAGTTGGGAGCCCTTTCTGGCCAGGCAGTGCTGCATAGCAAGGAGACTTCCCCTTCGGCTTACACAGATGGGCAGAGGAATTTCTGAGGGCATTTCTTTTTTTGTTTTTGTTTTATTTTTTCTGTTTTTTGGGGGCCTTTCTTGTTCTTTTTTTTTTTTTTAAATTGTTTTGTTTTTTTCCCCTCTTTTTCCCTTTTTGTCTTTCTTCATTGCTCAGTTTCTCCTCTCTCTATATCTTCCTTCTATTTCTGTTCCCTGAATACCTGGAATTGTATACCTCTATGTCTTCTAGCCAGGCTGTACTGCAACACCTGAGAGCGACTTCCCCAGACCTCATAGCTGCACTGGTGGGATCCCTGGGAAATTTGCGGTTCTTTAACCTTTCTGATTGTTATTTATTCATTCTTTTCTTTTCTTTTCTTCCTCTCCCACTTTCTGTTTTTCTCCATTTCATAGTCTCTCATCTCTCCACTCCAACGGCAAACTCCCTTAGCATTCTTTTTTGTTTGTTTGTATGTTTTTGGCCCCTGTTCCTCTCTCCTCTCTCCCATATCCATCTTAGCTCCACACATAACAATCTCCCCACTGCATCCAGCCTACCTGGACCATGCACTTGACATCACGCCACGAAGCAGCACAGGCACGGCCTACTGGAACCTGCTCTGCACTGATTACCGACCCACTCTGGTGGCTGTAAGTGTGACAAACAACCTGTCCCAGTAACTCCTCTTCAGCTAAACCTGCCGTGCCATACCATATCTGAGTGACTGACCTTGCCAATTGGAGAAGGAGGGGAAAAGTATTGTGCCCACAGACAAGCAAACAACAAAGAACACACAGTCTGCCTGCTCAGACATAGTCAAATTTAAAAAAAAAGGGGGGGGGGGAACAAACATATCTACAATCAGTAATGAGAAAAATAACTACTGAATGCCCCAAAGACAGCAGACAATATCAAAACATTTACAAAAACAGGACAGGATGGTTCCAATAGGCATCCAAAATAAAACACCAGATGACTCTCAAGTGGAAGAAAATGCACTAGAACTACCTGATAGGGAATTCAAATGTCTAATACTCAGAATCCTCCAAGAGCTAAGGTAAAAAGCTGACAAACATGAGGGAAAAATAGACAAATTCATGGAAAAGACAGACACAAAATTGGAAGAATTCAGGAAGAAAATGCCAAAATAAATTCACAACTAGAAATTATAGAAAGACAACAATTAGAAATCCAAAAGATAAACAACAATATTTCAGAAATGGGCGGTGTCATAGAAGGGCTGAGAAGCAGATTTGAAATGGTGGAAGACGGGATCAGTGGAATTAAAGAAAAACACTTGGATACAACTCTGTTTCAGAAAAACTCAGAAAAAAAGAACAAAGAAAAATGAAGAGACCCTGAGAGTTATGTGTGTTACAATCAAAAGCAACAATCTTCGAGTGATTGGAATTCCAGAACAGGGGGAGAAAACAGAAAACACAGACAGGATGATTGAAGAATGACTGGCAGAAAACTTCCCCAATATCATGAAAGATGAAAAGCTGGCCATCCAAGAAGATCAACGAACCCCATATATGAGAGACCCCAAAAGAAAATCACCAAGGCATATCATAATCACACTCACCAAAACCAAAGGCAGACAAACAATACAGAGAGCAGCTCATGAAAAACAAGAAGTTACATACAGAAGAGAAACAATAAGACTAAGCTCAGATTATTCGGCAGAAACCATGCAGGCAAGAAGGCAATGGGATGATATATATAAAATCTTGAAAGAAAAAAATTACCAGCCAGAATAATATATACTGAAAAACTCTTGTTCAGATTTGATGGCGAAATTAGGTCATTTCCAGATAAAAAGAAATTAAGGGAATATGTAAAAGTCAAATGAAACTTACAGGAATTTTTAAAGGGACTTCTTCAATCTGAGAACAAACAAATTCAGCTCACAGGTAGAATCTAGGACACAGGATTGTACCAGCCAGATACCAATCTAGGAAATGAACTCTTGAGGACTATCCAAAACCAAAAGAAATACAACAGGGAATCAGAGCAGTTAATCAGCAAATGACAACAGCATAAAAACAATAAAAGAGGGAATAAACGGCATAGGTATAAAACCTTCTAATGGAGAGGAAGGTAAGGCAATACCAAGTAATGGTAGACTGCTTCAAACTTAGAATGATAAGGCTAAAATTCATGCTAACCACAAAGAAAGTAAACAAACATACTCATAAAATAAAAAAGAGGAAAAAGATAAAGTCTCAGCAAAAACTAAACCTACAAAAAGAAAAGAAAAGAAAAAACAAATCCACAAACAAAAGTAGCTCAGCACAAGAGAGTAAGAAGAACAAAGAAAACTTCAGCACCACAAAAAAAAGCACTACAAAATGACAGTAACAAACTCACATCTATCAATAATTACACTGAATGTAAATGGACTCAATCCACCCATAAAGAGAGGGAGAGTGACAGAATGGATAAGAAAACAGGATCCATCAATATGCTGTCTACAAGAGACACACTTTAGAAACAAAGATGTGAGTTTATTATAAGTCAAACATTGGAAAAAAATATATCAAGGTAACAACTACCAAAATAGAGCAGGAGTGGCAATTCTAATCTCAGATAAAATAGACTTTAAAACAAAATCTACCATAAAAGACAAACAAGGACACTATGTAATGATTAAGGGTTGGATCCATCATGAAGACATAACCATAATAAACATCTACACACCCAATGACAGGGCTTCAAAATACATAAAACAAACTCTAACACCACTGAAAAGAGAAATTGACTGTTCCACAATAATAGTAGGAGACATCAACACACTACACTCAGTAAAGGACAGAAAAACTAAGAGACTCAGCAAAGATACAGAAGACCTAAAGGGCACAATCAGCCAACTTGACCTCAGACATATACAGAACACTCCATCCAACCGCTGCAAACTACACATTCTTTTCCAGTGCAAATGGAACGTTCTCCAGAATAGACCACATAATGGGCCACAGAGCAATCCTCAACAAGATGCAAAGCGTTGAGATAATTCAAAGTATCTTCTCTGACCACGAAGCCATCAAGGTAGAAATTAACAACAGAAAGAGAAAGGAAAAAAAAATCAATTACATGGAAAGTGAATAATACCCTACTTACAAACCACAGGATAATAGAAGAAATCAGAGATGGAATCAAAAAATTCCTAGAATCAAATAAGAATGAAAACACATCATATGACAACCTTTGGGACACAGCAAAGTCAGTCCTCCGAGGACAATTTATAGCAATAGATGCACACATCAAAAAAGAGGAAAGGGACAAAATCAAAACATTAACTACAGAACTCAAACAAATAGAAAGAGAACAGCAAAAAAAGCCCACAGCCACCAGAAGAAAAGAAATAGTAAAGATCAGAGCAGAAATAAATGAAATAGAGAACAGAAAAATAATAGAAAGAATCAACAAAACCAGAAGCTGGTTCTTTTTAAGAATCGACAAACCACAGGCCTCACTGGCAAAAGAAAAACAAGAGAGGACACAAATAACCCAAATAAGAAATGAAATGGGGGACATTACAACAGACCCAACTAAAATAAAAAGGGTTATAACAGAATATTATGAAAAACTGTACTCCAACAAATTTGAAAACCTAGAGGAAATGGATAAATTTCTAGAAACACACGACTTACACAAACTACAGCAAAGTGATGTTGCAAATCTGAGCAGACCCATAACAAGAGAAGAGATTAAAAAGGTAGTAAAAAAAATTCCCAACCAAAAAAAGCCCTGGCCTAGATGGCTTCACTGGAGAATTCTACAAAACATTTACAGAAGAGCATGTACCAGTACTATTCAAGCTATTTCGGAGCATAGAAGAGGAAGCAACACTTCCGAATTCATTCTATGAAGCCAGCATAATGCTGATACCAAAACCAGGCAAAGACATCATACAAAAAAGAACATTACAGACCAATATCTCTCATGAATACAGATGCAAAAATTCTTATCAAAATTCTAGCCAATAGAATTCATCATCATATCAAAAAAATAATACACCACGACCAAGTAGGATTTATACCAGGTATGCAAGGATGGTTCAACTTTAGAAAATCAATCAACATAATCCACCACATAAACAAAAGGAAAGAAAAGAATCACATGATCGTCTCAACTGATGCAGAAAAAAATGCATTTGACAAAGTCCGACACCCATTCCTGATAAAAAACTCTTAATAAAATAGGTAGAGGGGAAATTTCTCAACATAATAAAGGGCATCTATGCAAAACCAATGGCCAACATCATTCTTAATGGGTAGGGGCTGAAAACATTCCCCTTGAAAACAGGAACAAGACAAGGATGCCCTTTATCGCCACTCCTATTTAACTTTGTGCTGGAAGTTCTAGCTAGAGCAATAAGGCAAGAGAAAGAAATAAAGGGCATCCAAATTGGTAATGAAGAAGTTAAACTCTCCCTGTTTGCGGATGCTATGATACTATCCATAGAAAACCCTAAAGAGTCCATGAGAAATCTACTGGAACTAATAGAAAGATTCAGCAGAGTAGCAGGATACAAGATAAACATTCAAAAATCAGTTGGATTCCTATACACCAATAAACAGAACGATGAAAAGGAAATCAGGAAAACAATACCATTTTCAATAGCCCCTAAAAAGGTAAAATACTTAGGAATAAATCTGACCAGGGATGGAAAAGACCTATACAAAGTAAGCTACAAAACACTACTGCATGAAATCCAAAGGGATCTACATAAATGGAAAAACATACCATGCTCATGGATAGGTAGACTCAACATTGTGAAAATGACAATTCTACACAAAGCAATTTACAAATACAACACAATCCCGATCCAAATACCAACAACATTCTTTAAAGAGATGGAAAAACTAATCATTAACTTTATGTGGAAAGGGAAGAAGCCCTGAATAAGTAAAGCACTACTGAAGAAGAAGAATAAAGTTGGAGGACTCACACTACCTGACTTGAGAACCTACTATACAGCTACAGTAGTCAAAACAGCCTGGTACTGGTACAACAACAGAGACATTGACCAATGGAACAGAATTGAGAACCCAGATGTAAATCCATCCACCTATGGTCACCTGATCTTCGACAAGGGCCCCAAGTCCATCAAATGGGGAAAAGACAGTCTTTTTAACAAATGGTGCTGGCAAATCTGGATATCCATCTGCAAAAAAATGAAACAGGAGCCATACCTCAAGCCGTATACAAAAACTACTTCAAAATGGATCAAAGACCTGAATATAAAGCCTAAAATTATAAAGTTCATAGGAGAAAAAATAGGAGCAACACTGCAGGCCTTAATACATGGCATTAACAGAATACAAACCATAACCATCAACACACAAACTCCAACAGATAAGCTAGGTAACTGGGATCTTCTAAAAATCAAACACCTATGCTCTTCAAAAGACTTCAAAAGAGTAAAAAGAGAACCTATGGACTGGGAAAAAATTTTTGGACCATACAAGTCAGGCAAAGGTCTAATCTCCATAATCTACAAGAAAATCCAACACCTCTAAAACAAAAAGACAAATAATCCTATTAAAAAATGGGCAAAGGGAATGAACAGACACTTCACCAAAGAAGACATCCAAATGGCCAGCAGACACTTGAGGAAATGCTTGCCATCACTAGCCTTTAGAGAAATGCAAATTAAAACCACAATGAGATACCATCTCACCCCGGCATTGCTGACACGACTCAAAAACACTGGAAATAACAAATGTTGGAGGTTCTGCGGGGAGATCGTAACTCTTATGCACTGCTGATGGGAATGCAAAACGATACAATCATTTTGGAAAATGATATGGTGCTTCCTCAGAAAGCTAGAAATAGACATACCATTTGATCCAGCAATTCCACTCCTAGGAATATATCTAGAGAAATAAGAGTCGTCACTCGAATAGACATATGCACACCTATGTTCACGGCAGCATTGTTCACAACAGTAAAACGATGGAAACAACCTAGATGCCCATCAATAGACGAAAGAATAAACAAACTATGGTACATACGCACAATGGTGTACTATGCAACGAGAAAGAACAACAATGAATCTGTGAAGCATCTCATAACATGGATAAAACTGGAGGACATTATGCTGAGTGAAATAAGTCAATCACAAAAGACAAATACTGTATGAGATTTCTATTGTAAAAACCCATGAAAAAGTTCACACACAAAATGTAACAATCTTTATTGGTTACCAGGGATGGGAGCGGTGGGGGCGAGATACTAAATAGGCAATAGATAAGTGGTATCTTGGGTGAAGGGTGAGACAGTACACAATACAGGGGAAACTAGCACAACTTGTACAAGGAAAGGTCATGGAAGCCCCATAGACACATCCAAACTCCCTGAGGGACTGAATAGCTGGACGGAGGGCTGTGGGGACGATGGTCTCCGGGAACATCTAGCTCTATTGGCATGACACAGCTTATAAAGACAATGATCTAAATTCTACCTTGGTTAGTAGTGTCTGGCCTCTTAAAAGCCTGTGAGCGGCTATCTAAGATCCTCCACTGGTCTCATCCCTTCAGGAGCAAGGGAGAATGAAGAGAACAGGATACAAGGAAAAGATTAGTCTGAAGGACTAATTGTCCACAGCTACCAAGGTCTCCACTGGACTGAGTCCAGTACAGCTAGATGGTGCCCGGCTACCACCACTGACTGCTCTGACCAGGATCACAACAGAGGGTTCTGGACAGAGCTGGAGATGGATGTAGAACATAATTCTAACTCACAAAAAAAAAGACCAGATTTACTGGCCTAAAGGAGACTGGAGAAACCCTGAGAGTATGGTCCCCAGACACCCTTTTAGCTCAGTGGTGAAGTTATCTCTGACGTTCACCGTTCAGCCTGGGAGTGGACAGCCGCGTAAAAGGGGACAAGGAAGCTTATGATAGGGAACCCAAGGTGAGTAAGGATATTGTTGATGTATTGTGAGATTGTTAACCATTGTCATAGGACAACATTTGTAGTAACTGTTAAATGAGAAACTATTTTGTTCTGTAAGCCTTCATCTTAAGTGAGAATAACAGCACAGTTGGAAGAGCGTAGTCAATGTCACTGAACTGTGCATGCAGAAATTTTTGAAAAGGTGTATCTTTGGCTATGTGTATTTTCACCAAAAAAAAAAAAAGGTTGAGAAGTTAGAGGGTTGACATATTGTGGTGTTGTTAACCAACGTCATAAAACAGTATGTGTACTACTGTTTTGTGAGAAACCATTTGTTCTGTAAGCCTTCACCTGAAGTACAATTTTAAAAAAAAGCAAAAAAAAAAAAAAGAAAAGAAAAACAAATAGAATTTCTGTGAAGAAATTATAGCAATCCATATCCTAGAAGCATAAGGTCTGACAACAAAAGTTTCTTTTTTTTTAGTCTTTGCCAAATTGACAAAGCTGCTGTGCCCTAAAAGGAGGGTCTGCATAACAGTCATAGCACAAATTAGCTTGTTCCTTCTACTGAGATAGAGGCTTGATTTTACCAGCTTTTAGAGTCTGTGAAAAAGTTTTCATTCTAATGGGTTTTTAAAGATGCTCTGTTTTCTTCTTTAAAATCAACGTTTTCTCCCTCTTGTCTTTATTTCTTAAGTGTTAACCCACAAATTGAATACAGCCTGTGTTTGGCCAATGAATATTAAATGCTTTTTCCTGGAAAAAGTGTTTGCTTATTAAATTTGACAGTCATTGCTTATGTGGTAAATGTTGTCAGTGCCAAGAACTATCTGGCATGCGTTGCCAGCTACAGGTCCATTATTTTAATTGCCTTTAACCTATAATCAATATTTACTGCTTTCCATAGAAACAGACTGCATAGCTAAGCAGTATGAAAAGTGAGTTTATTCTTCTGCACCTCACTTTCTGCTTTTACATCTAAAACATGATATTAAATGCTTCCTCTGGGTACTACTTTCTTTATCAAAACTGTTTTGTAAAATGCTCACATCAGCCAAATCATGTCTATTTGAAATGGAAGTTTAAATTTATGCTAAATGAGAATCACAAATTTTCCTTCATAGTAAAAGTTATCTACATCTTTTTGTTTGCGCCATTAGAAGAAAGTTCTGAATTTTAATAGCATTTACTGAGGAATGCATGCTTTCAAGCATCAAATCACCAGAATTAACTCTGGGAATTTGAAGAAAAGCTAAGCCTGCAGCTAAAAATCAAGAGACCCTAATTGGAAGGAGGGAGGCTGTAAAGGCTGGAAGGATGCTTTGATCTTTTAATCATGCAAATTGACAATGGGGAACCATTGAAGATTATTAAACTGAGAAGTGGCTTTATCCCAATGGCATGGTAAGAAGATCACCCTGAAGGTAATGTGGAGACTGAAATGATGAAGTCAAGGAAAGGGGATAGGATTTAATATAAACAAACATAGAAATTAAAGAACTACAGCAATATTTGCATCAGGTGTATTATATGAGAGAAAGAGTGTGTGTATGTGTGTGTGTGTGTGTGTTATGGAGATCTAGGCACATGAGTCTTCACTGCAAGATTTCATGATAACAAAAATTTAGAAAGCTTAAATTACCAAAATTTAGAGATTGGAAAAATAAATATAGTACTATTCAGTTTTATAAAGCCATTGAATTTGATTTTTAAAAAGTATATTTAGTTACATAAAGTGATATTCATGACAATGTCAAGTGAAAAGGTACATACGTATATGATCTACTCATATTATATGCAAATAAACACGTTTGGAAGGATACTACAAATGCTATTGCTAAATGATCAAATTATAGTTCATTTTAATTTTTTTTTATTTCACTACAGTTTCTATTTTTTTACACTGAGTAAGCACTGTATGCATAATTTCTGTAATTCCCCACAAGATAAAAGATTATAACAGTGGACTATAGATGTGCTCATGAAATTTGGAAGGAGGGTGCAATTTTACAAGGCAATATTAGATAGATTTAACTGGAGTTGATGAACTTGAATTCATTTGGATCCCTAATAAATTCAAGTGATTGGCCAAGATCACCACCAATGAAGTCCTACAATGTAGTCATTCCTTGAACATTAAATCTATGTGTATTATACAATTACTTTCTCGGAGAGGAAATGTGTGAAGAAAGATGACAGTGCTATAGTCAAGGATCTTATTATAATGTAACCTCTAGCTACCTAGTATAATTATAGTGGACAAGGCATATCTACAATCAGCAGACAATTCAAGATTTCACCTATAAAGAAGTAAGTGTCTATTTCCAAAAGCACTTTTAAACTTCCTTATATTCAACTGAGAACAATGTTAGGTAGACCAATCACTCGAAAAGGACATTATGTTTTATAACGTAGAGCGTCAATAAAAATGAAGGAAACCCTCAATTAAATGAACTGATGTAATAGCCACTGTCATGGATTGAATTATGTCCCCCCAAAAATGTGTGTATCAGTTTGGCTGGGTCATGATTCCCAGTATTGTATGACTGTGTACCATTTTGTAATCTGATGTGATTTCCTTACGTGTTGTAACCTCTATCACTATGATGTAATAAGATGGATTAGCAGCAGTTATACTGATGAGGTCTACAAGATTGGATAGTGTCTTAAGCCAATCTCTTTTGAGATACAAAAGACAGAAGCAAGCAGAGACACATGGGAACCTCATACCACCAAGAAAGCAGTGCCAGGAGCAGAGTGTGTCCTTTCGACCTGAGGTTCCTGCGCTGAGATGCTCCCAGACCAAGGGAAGACTGATGCATCACAAGGACCTTTTTCCAGAGCTGACAGAGAGAGAAAGCCTTCTTCTGGAGCTGATGCCCTGAATTTAGACTTGTAGCCTACTGGACTGTGAGAAAATAAACTTCTCTTTGTTAAAGCCATCCGCTTGTGGTATTTCTGTTATAGCAGCAGTAGATGACTAAGACAGCTACGACAATGGATTTAAATATAGCAGTGATCATGAGGATGGGCAGAGGACCAGAAAATGTTTCCCTCTGTTATAAGGTCACCAGGAAACAGAGCCAACTTGATGGCAAGTCAACAACATCAGCTAAAACAGACTATGATTAGATAAAATCTGTGGCATTGGACAAATGTCATGGATGCTTGTTATAGAAAAAATGTTTTTATTTTATTTATTTATTTTTTAGCCTCAGACAATATTCACCAACTAGTGCATCATGATTTAGTTTACTCAACTAATATTTTTTTATTATCTATCATGAGTAAGACACAAGGAAAGAATAATTATTTAATAAATATTTTTGAGAAAACTAGCTTGCCATTTGGATAAAATAAAGCAATATCCCTACCTGTTTTTTTATACCATCAAAATTTTCAGGTGGATAAAATATTTAAATATTAAAATAATCCATAAAAATAATGTAAGAAATCCTTAATGGTTTTTAGTTTTTTGGAAATATTCTAAAAATTGGGAAGTTCTTACAGAGTATGGTAATAAACCCAGACAGCATGAAGGATAAACTTGAAAATATATTTTAAAGGTTCTTTATGGCTACATATACATACAGAGTCAAATACATAGAAAAAGTTGCTCTACATTCCTCATGTGACATGCAGCTTCAAAGTTGGCTCTTAATGATTCTCATCCTTGTGTAATCCCCTCAAGTGTGGGTTGTTCCTGGTGACAAGTTAGAAAATGACAAAGGTGATGGATGTCACTTCCATGATTGTTCCATGACTGCTGTTGTTTTTGTTAGGTGCTGTCGAGTCGGTTCTGACTCATAACTACCCTATGTGCAACAGAAGGAAACACTGCCCAGTCCTGCATCATCCTCACAATCTTTGTTATGCTTGGACCCATTGTTGCAGCCACTGTGCCAATCCATCTTGTTAAGGGTCTTCCTCTTTTTCGCTCTACCAAGCATGATGTCCTTCTCCAGGGACTGGTGCCTCCTGATAACATGTCCAAAGCATGTGAGACGAAGTCTCACCATCCTTGCTTCCAAATAAGCATTCTGGTTGTACTTCTTCCAAGGCAGATTAGGTTACAGAAAGACCATTGTGCTTTCTCTCTCTCTCATTCTTTCTCTCTCTCTTTCTCTCTGTCTAGCTCTCCATCTCTCTATATCTATATCTTTCTGTCTTGATCTCTGGCTCCCTCTCTTGGATCATCAGCTGCACGTCATGAGAGCATAGGGGCGGTCCATGGAGAGGCCATGTGGCAAAGAATTAACACCTGACAGCTACCACATGTGAAATCTTAGAAACATACCCTACCCCAGTTGATTCTTGAGATAACCACAGCCTCTGGAGATTATCTTGGTTACAACCTGTGTAAGATCCTGAACCAGACACCCAGCTAAGCTGCACATATTTTTCTAACCCACAGAAACTGAGCTAACAAATATTTGTTGTTTTAAACTGATAAATTTTAGAATAATTTGTTACACAGTAATATATAATTAATACATCTCATAATTCTTAAAACATAAATTAAAATACTGTATATAATTATTCACATATCACATTGACAAAAATTGATAATGAATAAGAAAAGAGAGACTCTTACTGCTTGTGATGTATAAGTTGGTTCATTTTTTTAAGGGAAGTTAATTTACCAATTTATACCAAAGTTTTAAATGTGCAAATTTAAATTTAAATTCCATTGGCCCAGCAATTTACCTGATACAGTACCTGTGCAAATACATGTGTTCATCAGTAAGTTCTGATTATATTGTATTTCACACATGCAATAGAATATGCCATGGCTTTTATGAAGAATGGGGTATATCAAAATGTGCTGATATGGAAAGTTACCAAAGAACTAATGATAGGTTATCTTTGCATTATTTTCTATTTAATTTTGCTCCATTTCCTCAAGTCTCTCTGTCCTGTCCCTGACAATGTTTTCAACAATGTTTATTCCACCATTAAGTAGAATAGTTTGGAGGTTAAGATGTAGACTCTGGAACCAGACTGCCTGGGTTCAAATCTCTTCTCTGCCACTTGTTGTGTGCCCTTGGGTGGGTTACTCTGTGGCTCAGCTACTTCATCAGTCAAGAAGTAACTATTTCATAAGGTTATTGTGAAAATTAAATGAAGTGATATAAGTGAAGTACTTAAAATAGTATCTGGAACATAGCAAAAACTACGTAAGTGTTGGCTATTATCATTATTATTACTCTTCTTATGTGACTTTCATTTCTGTAATTGTTTCATGTTACTCATCTTTCCAGAATTCTGCAATTAATCATTTTATTTCCTTTCATTTTCTTATCATTTTTTTCTTTGAGCTCCTCTTCCAGAAAGTCATTTTTTAAAATGTCTTTGAGATAATCAAAATCAAAACATATTTTGAAAAACTACTTTTCTGCTTTGTGGTATAATTCTTAAGATATGCATTTTTCATCTCCTTTCCCCATCTTTCTTTTGTTCTTTGTAATGTTTTGCTTATTTTACATATTGACTTTTTCCTAAATTGTTAATCATATTTGATATGGGCCAAATTTTCTAGACTAGATAATTCCTGAATAATAATTAGAGAAAGGTTTGGGGGATAGTTGAGCAGCAGATAATTTCAAGGATATCATCTCAAGTTAGTCCCATCAGATCTTCCTTTGGTGCATATCCGTTCTTAGTGTCCTCCATGTTCAATGTTTTCCAAGTGGCTCCCAGTTAAAACCCTACTATAGAAGATTTATATGTGCTTCTATGGATATTAAAAATTTTTATTTCGTCTTTTCACTGGTACTGTTGAACATGCAACATTATATGCATATATATTTTTCTCTTTTGAAAATGACCAAAGTTCCCTTTGACCCCATCAGAAGCTCTGCCCCATATCCATATCATTCCTCCATATTCAGCACCAAGATGCTGGTGTCTAAGCACCAGCCTCAGACAGTCTGAGACCAACACTTAAACACTCATTGAAATGCATTAAGGCTATATCGTATCATGATTAGAGTGCAATGGGAGGATAGCTGAACTGGTTCTGTACACAGAGATGAGAAATTCTATACAGAGCATATGACGTTTAAGATGAGATATTAAGATAAATAAAATATAGACTTTGCCAGGTGAAAAAGGCCAGAGGGAAGCTGGAAAGAAAGATTGAGCCTTAGCCAAGCTAAAATGTTTGGATTGTATCTTATATCTGAGAAGGACTTGCCATTAGTAATATGAATCCTTAGATGATAATTATGAAAAAGAATAGAAAATGGTTAAAAATTGGACAGAGATTGATGGCAGAAAGGTAGATAAAGGAGGATGAAAGATTAAACTAAGACAGTGCCAGGAAACAGGGCTGAATTTTGGAGATTCATCTGATGCTGAATAGCAGGACTTACCAGTGAGGTGAGAGTGTGGATATAAACCTGTTGCCATCCAGTCAATTCTGACTCATAGTGACCCCATAGGACAGAGTAGAACTGCCCCATAGGGTTTCCAAGGAGTTGCTGGTGGACTGGAACTGCCAACCTTTTGGTTAGCAGCCATAGCTCTTAATCACTGCAGTAGAAATTAATCATGCTTAAGAGGTGTTTTCCTAGATATGTAATACAAAGTAAAATACACTACTTATTTTTAGATGTATATTGTAAAATCTTTCACATTCATGTTAAGATGTGGAAGATTTTACTATATGCATCTAAAAATAAGTAATTTATTTCATTTTGTATTACTTATCTAGAAAAACACATCTCAAGCATGGTAATTTCTACTTACAGTACAACTTATTTTGTGTAAGTGAAGGAAGTGCATGGATGAAAAACACAGGTTAATCTCCATTCTCTAGTCTGTAATCTTTTAAGAATAACTGTTCTAGCTAATAATATAAAAATAACGGATACTGCAGGCACTTGTTGCAACATCAGGATGGATCTATATTGCCAACACAAATAGATCATCCCAGATAATAACACTATAAAATTAATTTTTTATGTAAATTTGAAAAGTAAATGGAGCATTTCTAATGCTTTATCTTTGTTTTGTGTATATGTGTGTGTGTTTAACAAGTTCTTATTATATTCTTTAACAACACAGAATGCAGTATTCCCACAAACTATTCAGTCTTCCTGGAACAGATTTAAAGTATTTAAATTTCTTTAAAATAACAACATAGATAAATAAAATAATATATGTAAAATGACTTTTCATAGTGTATGGAAAAATATAATTGTAAAGTTTTTTTTTAATTACACTAGTGTTAATTCAGTAAGCATACTTATTTTTCAGTTAAATCATATTTATATGTCTATATGTCTATTTATATGACATGAAACACTATTTTTCTAACCTTAGTGTCTACATACAGCATTGTAGCATTTAGGAATATAATATTCAATTATTCCTAAAATATCTTACACGTAAAAATCTTAACAATTAAATGAACCAAATCGTTTAAAAAAATTTGACTTAGTGATATTTTTGGAAAATAAGCTATTTTAACAAATTTATATATGGATATATTCAACAAACTATCAATGTCTACCTGGAGTTCCAGGTGGTGCAAATGTTTAATGCATTCGGCTGCTAGCCAAAATGTTGGTAGTGCCAGTCCCCTCTAAGACACTTCAGAAAAAAGGCTTGGTGATCTACTTCTAAAAAATCAGCCATTGATAACATGATGGAGCACAGTTTTACTTTGACACACATATGGTCATCATAAGTCTGAATTGACTTGATGGCAACTGGTTCGTGTATCTATATGCATTGTGTTGTATTGATATTTTTACTCTCGTTTGTATGTGTGTATTAACTATCTTCGTTAGATACCTTTAATAAGGAAAGCTTTTTAAAAAATCTACAAATTAGCTGTGAGAACGCTGTCAGGAATTGTGAAGTAGCTGAGATTTTGTCCTACGTGCTAGTTAACAAATTTCCGGTATGCTGCCAATTCTCATTGATATTAAGACAAAAAGTCCCTGGATGAGAGATAAAATTTTATTTCTTATGGCAAAGGAAGTAGCATGAGCAGCATATTTATGTAATATCTGCTTGCCCCCAAGTCCAACAGAGATGATACAATTAGTTCCTGATCAATGCTTGCAAACGTGGTGGATTTAGTTGTAGGAGAAGAACTCTTAGCTTAGGCAACCAGAGTGTTTTAAAACGGGTAGTGCACATGCCTGCCCTTTGCTATGGAGGGAGATATTATTTTTATTCTACTGCACAGTAGGCATGTTTTCTTTTGTTCCAGAGGGAGGCACTATCTCTATTTTTTTTAATCTTTTTTAATTGTACTTTAGGTGAAGGTTTACAGAACAAATAGTTTCTCATTAAACAGTTAGTACACATATTGTTTTATGACATTGGTTAACAACTCCACATGTCAACCGTCTCCCTTCTTGACCCTTTTTGGTGAAAATATACATAGCCAAAGATACACCATTTCAAAAACTTCTACATGCATAGTTCAATGACATCAATTACATTCTTCCAGTTGTGCTGCTATTCTCACTTTAGATGAAGGTTTACAGAAAAAAATAGTTTCTCAGTAAACAGTACACATGTTGCCCTATGACAATGGTTAACAACCCCACTACATGTCAACACTGTCCTTACTCAACCTTGGGTTCCCTATCACCAGCTTTCCTGTCCCCTCTGCCTTCTAGTCCTTGTACCTGGACTTCTGTGTCTCGTTAGTCCCATTTTGTTTTATGGGCTGTCCAATCCCTGGCTGAACGGCAAACCTCAAAAGTGATTTCACCACTGAGCTAAAAGAGTGTCTGGGGGCCATACTCTCGGGGTTTCTCCAGTACATCTGGTCTTTTTTTTTTCTGTGGGTTAGAACATTGTTCTACATCCTTCTCCAGCTCTGTCCAGAACCCTCTGTTGTGACCCAGGTCAGAGCAGTCAGTGGTGGTAGCCGGGCACCATCTAGCTGTACTGGACTCAGTCTGGTGGAAGCCTTGGTAGCTGTGGTCCATTAGTCCTTCAGACTAATCTTTTCCTTGTATCCTATTCTCTTCATTCTCCCTTGTTCCTGAAGGTGTGAGATCAGTGGAGTATCTTAGATGTGTCTGTGGCGCTTCCATGATATTTCCAGGTACAAGCTGTGCTGGTTTCCCCAGTATGTGTACTGTCTCACCATTCACCAAAGATACCACTTATCTATTGTCTATTTGGTATTACCCCCTATCCCTCATAGCCAACAAAGATTGTTACTTTTTGTGTGCAAAGTTTTTCATGAATTTTTACAATAGAGGTCTCACACAATATTTGTCCTTCTGTGATTGACTAATTTCACTCAGTATAATGTCCTCCAGTTTCATCCATGTTATGAGATGCTTCATAGATTCATCATGGTTCTTTATCGTTGCGTAGTACTCCATTGCGTGTATATACCATAGTTTGTTTATCCATTAATCTGTTGATAGGCATTTAGGTTGATTCCATCTTTTTGCTGTTCTGAACGATGCTGTCATGAACATGGGTGTGCATATGTCTATTCGAGTGATGGCTCTTATTTCTCTAGGATATATTCCTAGGAGTGAGATTGCTGGATCATATGGTATTTCTATTTCTAGCTTTCTAAGGAAGTGCCATATCATTTTCCAAAATGGTTGTATCACTTTGCATTCCCACCAGCAGTCATAAGAGTTCCGATCTCCCCACAGCCTCTCCAACACTTATTATTTCCAGTGTTTTTGATTCATGCCAGTAATGCCGGGGTGAGATGGTATCTCATTGTGGTTTTAATTTGCATTTCTCTAATGGCTAGTGATGGCAAGCATTTCCTCATGTGTCTGTTGGCCACTTGAATGTCTTCTTTGGTGACGTGTCTGTTCATTTCCTTTGCCCATTTCTTAATAGGATTATTTGCCTTTTTGTTGTAGAGGTGTTGGATTTTCTTGTAGCTTATGGAGATTAGACCTTTGTCTGACTTGTACTGTCCAAAAATTTTTTACCAGTCTGTAGGTTATCTTTTTACTCTTTTGGTGAAGTCTTTTGAAGAGCATAGGTGTTTAATTTTAGAACATCCCAGCCATCTAGCTTATCTTCTGGGGTTTGTGTGTTGATGGTTATGGTTTGTATCCTATTAATGCCGTGTGTTAGGGCCTGTAGCATTGGTCCTATTTTTTCTTCTAAGAACTTTATAGCTTTTGGCTTTATATTTAGGTCTTTGATCCTTTGAACTAGTTTTTGTATATGGTATCAGGTATGGGTCCTGTTTCATTCTTTTTCAGATGGATATCCAGTTTTGCCGGCATCATTTGTTAAAAAGACAGTCTTCCCCATCTGATGTACTTTGGGCCCTTGTCGAAGATCAAGTGACTGTAGGTGGATGGATTCACATCTGGGGTCTCAATTCTGTTCCATTGGTCAACGTATCTATAATTGTACCAGTACCAGGCTGTTTTGACTACTGTAGCTGTATAGTAGGTTCTGATGTCAAGTAGTATGAGTCCTCCGACTTTGTTCCTCTTCTTCAATAGTGTTTTACTTATTTGGAGCATCTTCCCTTTCCATACAAAGTTAATTATTAGTTTTCCCATCTCTTTGAAGAATGTTGTTGTTATCTGGATCAGGATTGCATTGTATTTGTAAATAGCTTTGCGTAGAATTGTCATTTTCACAATGTTGAGTCCACCTATCCATGAGCATAGTATGTTTTTCCATTTATGTAGATCCCTTTGGGTTTCTTGCAGTAGTGTTTTGTAGTTTTCTTTGTATAGGTCTTTTGCATCCCTGGTTAGATTTATTCCTAAGTATTTTATTTTTTTAGAGGCTATTATTAATGGTATTGTTTTCCTGATTTCCTTTTCATCGTTCGCTTTATTGGTGTATAGGAATCCAACTGATTTTTGTACGTTTATCTTGTATTCTGCTACTCTGCTGAATCTTTCTATTAGTTCCCGTAGATTTCTCAGGGAGTCTTTAGGGTTTTCTATGTATAGTATCATATCAACCCCAAACAGTGACAGTTTAACTTCTTCATTACTGATTTGGATGCCTTTATTTCTTTTACTACCTCATTGCTCTAGCTACGACTTCCAGCACAATGTTAAATAGGAGTGGTTATAAAGGGCATCCTTGTCTTGTTCATGTTGTTAAGGGGAATGTTTTCAGCCTCTTTCCATTAAGCATGATGTTGGCCATTGGTTTCGCATAGATGCTGTTTATTATGTTGAGACATTTCCCTTCTATTCCTCTTTTATTGAGACATTTTATCAGGAATGTGTGTTGGACTTTGTCGAATGATTTTTTAGCATCAATTGTGATGGTCATGTGATTCTTTTCTTTTATTTATGTGGTGGATTATGTTGATTAATTTTCTAATGTTGAACAATCCTGGCATAACTGGTATGAATCCTACTTCTTCATGGTGTATTAGTTTTTTGATATGATGCTGAATTCTATTGGCTAGAATTTCGTTGAGAATTTTTGCATTTGTTGTACTGAGAGATATTGGTTTGTAATTTTGTTTTTTTGTGGCATCTTTGCATGGTTTTGGTATCAGGGTTATGCTGGCTTCATAGAATGAATTTGGAAGTGTTGCTTTCTTTTCTATGCTCTGAAATAGTTTGAGTAGTACTGGTACAAGCTCTTCTCTGAATGTTTTGTAGAAATCTCCAGTACAGCCATCTGGGCCAGGACTGTTTTTTCTTGGGAATTTGTTTATTACCTTTTCAGACTCCTCCCTTTTTATGGGTCTTTCAGATTTTCAGCATCACTTTGTGTAGTTTGGGTAGGTAGTGTGTTTCTAGAAATTTATCCATTTCCTCTAGGTTTTCAAATTTGTTGGAGTATAGTTTTTCATAATAGTCTGTGGATGATCCTTTTTATTTCAGCTGAGTCTCTTGTAATGTCACCCAGTTCATTTCTTATTTGTCTTATCTGTGTCCTCTCCTGTTTTTCTTTTGTCAGTCTGGCCAGTGGTTTCTCGATTTTGTTGATTCTTTCAAAGAACCAACTTTTGGTTTTGTTGATTCTTTCTATTGTTTTTCTATTCCCCTATTTCATTTACTTCTGCTCTCATCTTTATTATTTCCTTTCTTCTGGTGGCTGTGGGCTTTTTTGTTTGTTTGTTTTTGTTTTTTGTTTTGTTTGTTTGTTTTGTTTTGCTGTTCTCTTTCTCTTTGAGTTGTGTAGTTAATGTTTTGATTTTGTCCCTTCTTTTTTGACATGTGCATCTATTGCTATAAATTGTCTTCTGAGGACTACCTTTGCTGTGTCCCAAAGGTTTTGGTATGATGTGTTTTCATTCTCCTTAGATTCTAGGAATTTTGTGATTCCATCTCTGATTTCTTCTATTACCCACTGATGTGTAAGCAGGGTATTATTCAGTTTCCATGTAATTGATTTTTTTTCCTTTCTCTTTCTGTTGTTAATTTCTACCTTGAGGGCACTGTGGTCAGAGAAGATACTTTGGATTATCTCAACGTTTTGCATCTTGTTGAGGATTGCTCTGTGGCCTAAGATGTGGTCTATTCTGGAGAACATTCCATGTGCATTGGAAAAGAATGTGTACTTTGCAGCGGTTGGATGGAGTGTTCTTATACGTCTATGAGGTCAAGTTGGCTGATTGTGCCCTTTAGGTCTTCTGTATCTTTGCTGAATTTCTTCTTAGTTTTCTGTCCTTTAGTATCATTGTCGAACTGTCAATTTCCCTTTTCAGTGTTGTTAGAGTTTGTTTTATGTATTTTGGAGCCCTGTCATTGGGTGCGTAGATGTTTATTATGGTTACGTTTTTATGATGGATCATCTGCTTAATATTGTATAGTGTCCTTCTTTGTCTTTTATAGTGAATTTTGTTTTAAAGTCTATTTTATCTGAGATTAGTATTGCCACTCCTGCTCTTTTTTGGTAGTTCTTGGCTTGATATATTATTTTCCAAACTTTGATGTTTAATAAATTCACATCTTTGTCTCTAAGGTGTGTCTTTGTAGACAGCATATTGATGGATCCTTTTTTATTTTATCCATTGTGTCACTCTCCCTCTCTTTATGGGGGCATTGTGTCCATTTACTTTCAGTGGAATTATTGATAGATGTGAGTTTATTGCTATCATTTTCTAGTGCTTTATTTTTTGTGGTGCTGATGTTTTCTTTGTTCTTCTTCCACTCCTGTGCTGAGTTACTTTTGTTTGTGGATTTTTTTTTTTTTCATTTCTTTTGTTTTTGTAGGTTTTGTTTTTACTAAGACTTTATGTTTTTCCTCTCTATTTTTATGAGTATGATTATTAACTTTCTTTTGGTTACCATGAAATTTACCTTTATCTCTCTAAGTTTGAAGCAGACTTTTATCACTTGATATCGCCTTGCCTTTCTCTCCATTAGAAGGTTCTATACCTACACCTTTTATTCCCTCTTTTATTGTTCTGATGTTGTTGTCTTTTACAGATAAACTGCTCTGAATCCGTGTTGTATTTCTTTTGGTTTTGGATAGTCCTTGAGAGTTAATTTCCTAGATTGGTATCTGGCTGGTATGATCATACATCTTAGATTCAGCCTGTGAGCTGAGGTTGTTTGTTCTCAGATCGAAGAACTCCCTTTAATAACTCTTGTAAGTTTCATTTGGTTTTTACATACTCCCTTAATTTCTCTTTATCTGGAAATGTCCTGCTATCACCATCATATTTGAACGAGAGTTTTGCAGGATATATTATTCTCGGCTGGCAATTTTTTTCTTTCATGGTTTTATGTATGTCATCCCATTGCCTTCTTGCCTGCATGGCAATCTGAGCTTAGTCTTATTCTTTCTCCTCTGTATGTGACTTCTTGTTTCTCATAAGCTGCTCTCGGGAGTCTTTGTTTGTCTTTGGTTTGGTGAGTGTGATTATGATCTGCCTTGGTGATTTTGTTTTGATGTCTATCCTATACAAGTTTCGTTGAGCTTCTTGGATGGCCAGCTTTTCATCTTTCATGATATTGGGGAAGTTTTCTATCAGCAGTTCTTCAGTGATCCTCTCTTTGTTTTCTGTTTTCTCCCCCTGTTCTGGAACTGTGATCACTTGAAAATTTTTGCGTTTGATTGTATCCCACATAATTCTCAGGGTCTCTTCATGTTTCTTTGTTCTTTTCTCTGAGCTTTCCTCAGAGTTTTATCCAAGTGTTTGTCTTCAATTCTGCTGATTCTGTCTTTCACCATTTCAGAACTGATCCTCAGCCCTTTTACGACTCTCTGCATTTCTGAAATCTTGTTGTTTATCTTCTGGATTTCTAATTGTTGTTTTTGTATAATTTCTAGTTGTGAATTTATTTTGGCATTTTGTTCGTGCATTATTTTCCTGAATTCTTCCAATTTTTTGTCTGTATTTTCCATGAATTTGTCTGCCTTTTCCATGAATTTGTCTATTTTTTCCTCATTTTTGTCTGCTTTTTGATTCAACTCTTGGATAATTATGAGTATGAGAGATTTGGATTCCCTATCAGGTAGTTCTAGTGCATTTTCTTCCTCTGGAAAGTCACCTAGTGTTTTATATTGGATGCCTACTGGAACCATCCTGTCCTGTTTTTGTAAATGTTTTGATATTTTCTGATATCTTCAGGGCATTCTATAGTTATTTTTCTTGTTTATTGATTGTAGATTTGTTTGTTTCATCCTTTTTTTTTAACATTTAACAACGTTTGAGTAGGTGGGCTGTGTGTTCTTTTTTGTTTGCTCGTCTGTGGGCATGATACTTTTTGCCTCCTTCTCCATTTGGTAATGTCAGTCTCTCAGATATGGTACGTCATGGCCAGTCTAACTGAAGAGGAGTTGCTGGGATGGGTTGTTAGTGGCACTTACTATGACCGCCAGTGCAGGGCAAGTTTCAGTAGTCCATGCCTGTACTGCTTGGTGGTGTGCTGTTAGGAACACTGTGCAGGTAGGTAGGATGGAGGGGGAAGTTTGTGATGTGTGCATGTAAGATGGGTATGGGAGACAGGAGAGAGGAACAGGAGCCAAAAACATACAAACTAGCAAAAAAGAGTGCTAGGGCAGCTTGCCGTTGGAGTAGAGAGAGAGAGACTATGAAATGGAGAAAAACAAAAGGGGAAGAAGAAGAAAGAGAATGAATAAATAAAAATTAGAAAGAAAAAATAACAGCAAAGCTCCCAGGGATCTCACCAGTGTGACTACGAAGTCTGGGGAAGTTACTCCCAGTTGTTGAAGTCCAGCTGGGCTAGGAGGCATAGAGGTATTCAGCACCAGGTATTCAGGTGACAGGTAGAGAAGGAAGGTATAGAGAGACGAGAAACTGAGTAATGAAGAAAAACAAAAAGGTCAAAAGAGGGAAAATGAAACAAAACAAATAATAAAAAAACAAGAACAAGAAAACCCTCCAAAAAAACAGGGAAAAAAAAACACGGAAAAGGACTTCTCACAAAATGATGCTCTAGGCAGAAGCACCACGCTATCCCTCCACAGCAAAGATCCAAAAAACTAAGCCAAACAGAGAAAACAACAATCCTGAAACCCTAAAACATCAAATGAAGAGATAAAGAACTTAGCCTACCACCAAATAGAGTGAAAACTGACAGAGAACGCAGAGTGAGGACAGATTCATGCAGAGGTACCCTATTAGCTAATGCAGTGTGGATCCACCATCTTAGACTCCTATCGGAGACCAGGAAACAGGGGGTACGAGAAAGCAGCTTCAAGGAGCTTCCAGCGGGAGACAAAACAACCAGTAACTTGCGATATATGCTTTCCCACCCCCCACGCATCTTCACCCCCACTCAGCCTCCTCTTCTTCCCATGGCCACAATCTTTTGTCTGGGAAACACTATCTGCTTGGATTCCACCCACCTGAATGGGCCGGCTTACTGAGTGCCATTTGTTGGCTGCTGGTGTTGCTTTTTTCCGCTTCTTTTGATTTCTTCCTTACCTCTCACCACCTCCCCCTCTTTTAGCTCAAATACCTAGCTCTGTGTGTCATCTTTGCTTCTTCCTGATGGGCTGCAGAGCTCTGTTCAAGTGTGTAGCTGCTTCCCGGTCTGGGCTGCTGAGCTGGTGGGATCCCCGGGCTTTTGTTCTTTTGTTTGTTTTCAATTATTTGTTTGTTTTCTTTTCCTTTTTTTGAGTTGGGAGGCTGTTCCTGCAAGGCAGTGCTGTGTGGCATGGAACCTACCCCACTGGCTTGCACAGAGGTGCAGAGGGATCCCTGAGGGCATTTCTTTTTTGTTGTTGTTGTTGTTTTTCCTTCTTCTTTTTTTAAAATTTGTTTTGTTTTCTTTTCCCTTTTTGTCTTTCCTCATTACTCAGTATTGTGTCTACAGACGAGCAAACAACAAAGAACCCACATCCCGCCTGCTTAGACATAGCCAAATTTTAAAAAAAGGGATGAAACAAACAAATCTACAATCAATAAACAAGAAAAATAACTACTGAATGCCCCAAAGACAGCAGACAATATCAAAACATTTACAAAACAGGACAGGATAGTTCCAGTAGGCGTCCAAAATAAAACACCAGATGACTTTCCAGTGGAAGAAAAGGCACTAGAACTACCTGACAGGGAATTCAAATCTCTAATACTCAGAATTCTCCAAGAGCTGAAGCAAAAAGCAGAGAAAAATGAGGAAAAAATAAACACATTTATGGAAAATACAGAAAAAAATTGGAAGAATTCAGGACAATAATGCAGGAATAAAATGCCAAAATAAATTCGCAACTAGAAATTATGCAAAAAAAAATTATAAATCCAAAAGATAAAGAAGATTTCAGAAATGGACGGTGTCATAGAAGGGCTGAGAAGCAGATTTGAAATGGTGGAAGACAGGATAAATGGAATTGAAGACAAACACTTAGATACAACCCTGTTTGAGGAGAACTCAGAATAGAAAACAAAGAAAAATGAAGAGACCCTGAGAGTAATGTAGGATACAATCCAAAGCAAAAATTTACAAGTGATTGGAATTCCAGAACAGGGGGAGGAAACAGAGAAGACAGAAAGGATCACTGAAGAACGGCTGACAGAAAACTTCCCCAATAGCATGAAAGATAAAAAGCTGGGCATCCAAGAAGCTCAACGAACCCCATAGACCCCAAAACAAAATCACCAAGGCATATCATAATCACACTAACCAAAACCAAAACAAACAAAGAATCCTGAAAGCAGCTTGTGAAAAACAAGAAGTCACATACAGAGGAGAAACAATAAGACTAAGCTCAGATTATTCAGCAGAAACCATGCAGGCAAGAAGTCAATGGGACGACATATATAAAATCTTGAAACAAAAAAATTGCCAGCCAAGAATAATATATCCTGCAAAACTCCTGTTCAACTACGATGGTGAAATTAGGTCATTTCCAGATAAACAGAAATTAAGGGAATATGTAAAAGTCAAATGAAACTTACAGGAATTTTTAAAGGGACTTCTTCAATCTCAGAACAAGCAACTTCAGCTCACAGGCAGAATCTAGGACGCAGGATCGTACCAGCCAGATACCAATCTAGGAAATGAACTCTCGAGGACTATACAAAACCAAAAGAAATACAACAAGGAATCAGAGCAGTTAATCAGTGGAATGACAACAACATCAAAACAATAAAAGAGGGAATAAATGGCATATGTATAGAACCTTCTAATGGAGAGGAAGGCAAGCAATACCAAGTAATGATAGACTGCTTCAAACTTAAAAAGATAAGGGAAAAATTCATGGTAAACACAAAGAAAGTTAACAAAATACTCATAAAAATAAAGAGGAAAACGATAAAGTCTCAGCAAAAACAAAACCTACAAAAACAAAAGAAATGAAAAAAAAAAAAACCATAAGCAAAAGTAACTCAGCACAGCAGAGTAAGAACAAAGGAAACGTCAGCACCACAAAAAAAAGCACTACAAAATGACAGCAATAAACTTACTTCTATCAATAATTACACTGAATGTAAATGGACTCAATGCACCCATAAAGAGAGGGAGAGTGACAGAACGGATAAGAAAACAGGATCCATCAATATGCTGTCTACAAGAGACACATCTTAGAAACAAAGATGGGAATTTATTAAAAGTCAAAGGTTGGAAAAAAATATATCAAGGTAACAACTACCAAAAAAGAGCAGGAGTGGCAATTCTAATCTCAGATAAAATCGATGTAAAACAAATCTACAATAAAAGAAAAGAAGGACACTATATAATGATTAAGGGCATGATCCATCATGAAGACTTAACCATAATAAACATCTACGCACCCAATGACAGGGCTCCAAATACATAAACTCTAACAACACTGTAAAGAGAAATTGGCAGTTCCACAATAATAGTAGGAGACTTCAACACACCTCTCTCAGTAAAGGACAAAACATCTAAGAAGAAATTCAGCAAAGATACAGAAGACCTAAAGGGCACAAACAGCCAACATCACCTCATAGACATATATACAACACTCCATCCAACTGCTGCAAGGTACACATTCTTTTCCAATGCACATGGAATGTTCTCCAGAGTAGACCACATCTTAGACCACAGAGCAATCCTCAACAAGATCCAAAACGTTGAGATAATTAAAAGTATCTTTTCTGACCACAATGCCCTCAAGGTAGAAATTAAAAACAGAAAGAGCAAGGAAAAAGATCAATTACACGGAAACTGAAAAATACCCTGCTTACACATCACTGGGTAATAGAAGAAATCAGAGATGGAATCAAAAAATCCCTAGAATCAAATAAGAATGAAAACACATCACAACAAAACCTTTGGGACACAGCAAAGGCAGTCCTCAGAAGACAGTTTATACCAACAGATGCACACATCAAAAAACAAGAAAGGAACAAAATCAAAACATTAACTACACAACCAAACAAATAGAAAGAGAACAGCAAAAAAAGCCCACAGCCAAGGGAAGAAAGGAAATAGTAAAGATCAGACCAGAAGTAAATGAAACAGAGAACAGAAAAACAATAGAAAGAATCAACAAAACCCAAAGTTGGTTCTTTGAAAGAATCAACAAAATCAACAAACCACTGGTCAGTCTGACAAAAGGAAAACAGGAGAGGACACAAACAACCCAAATAAGACATGAAATGGGGGACATTAAAACAGACCCAATTGAAAGAAAAAGGATTATAACAGAATATTATGAAAAACTATACTCCAACAAATTTGAAAACCTAGAGGAAATGGATAAATTTCTAGAAACACACTACAAAACACACAAACTACAAAAAAGTGATGTTGAAAATCTGAACAGACCCATAACAAGAGAAGGTAATAAAAAGAACTCCCAACCAAAAAAAGCCCCTGCCCAGATGGCTTCACTGGAGAATTCTACAAAACATTTACAGAAGAGTTTGTACCAGTACTACTGAAGCTATTTCAGAGCATAGAAGAGGAAGCAACACTTCCAAATTCATTTTCTGAACCCAGCATAAGGTTGATACCAAAACCAGGCAAAGACATCACAAAAAAAGAAAATTACAGACCAATATCTCCCATGATTATAGATGCAAAAATTCTTAACAAAATTCTAGCCAATAGAATTCAGCATTAGATCAAAACAATAATGCACCACGACCAAGTAGGATTCATACCAGCTATGCAAGGATGGTTCAACATTAGAAAATCAGTCAACATAATCCACCACATAAATAAAAGGAAAGAAAAGAATAACATGATCATCTCAATTGATGCAGAAAAGGCATTTGACAAAGTCCAGCACCCATTCCTGATAAAAGCTCTCAATAAAATAGGTATAGAAGGGAAATTTCTCAACATAATAAAGGGTATCTATGCAAAACCAATGGCCAACATCATTGTTAATGGGGAGAGGCTGAAAACATTCCCCTTGAAAACAGGAACAAGACAAGGATGCCCTTTATCACCTCTCCTATTTAACATTGTGCTGGAAGTTCTAGCTAGAGCAGTAAGGCAAGAAAAAGAAATAAAGGGCATCCAAATTGGTAATGAAGAAGTTAAACTATCCCTGTTTGCAGATGATATGATACTATACATGGAAAACGCTAAAGACTCCAGGAGAAATCTACTCTAACTATTGGAAAGATTCAGCAGAGTGGCAGGATACAAGATAAATATACAAAAATCCGTTGGATTGCTACACACCAATAAGGAGAATGATGAAAAGGAAATCAGGAAAACAATATCATTTATAATAGCCCCTAAAAAGATAAAATACTTAGGAATAAATCTAACCAGGGATGTAAAGGCCTATACAAAGAAAACTGCAAAACACTACTGTGAGAAACTTAAAGGGATCTACATAAATAGAAAAACATACCATGCTCATGGATAGGCAGACTCAACATTGTGAAAATGACAATTCTACCCAAAGCAATTTACAAATACAATGCAATCCCGATCCAAATACTAACAACATTCTTCAAAGAGATGGAAAAACTAATCATTAACTTTATATGGAAAGGGAAGAAGCCCCGAATAAGTAAAGCACTACTGACGAAGAAGAATAAAATTGGAGGACTCACAGTATCTGATCTCAGAACCTAGTATACAGCCACGGTAGTCAAAAGAGCCTGGTACTGGTACAATGATGGGTACATTGATCAATGGAACAGAATTGAGAACCCGGATGTAAATCCATCCACCTACAGTCACCTGTTATTTGACAAGGGCCCAAAGTCCATAAAATGAGGAAAAGAATGTCTTTTTAACATATGGTGCCAGCAAAACTGGATATCCATCTGCAAAAAAATGAAACCAGAGCCATACCTCACACCACATACAAAAACTAATTCAAAATGAATCAAAGACCTGAATATAAAGCCTAAAACTATGAAGTTCATAGAAGAAAAAATAAGACCAACACTACAGGCCTTAATACACGGCATTAACAGGATAGAAACCATAACCGTCAATGCACAAACCCCAACAGATAAGCTAGATAGCTGGGATCTTCTAAAAAATCAAACACCTATGCTCTTCAAAAGACTTCACCAAAAGAGTAAAAAGAGAACACAGAAACTGGGAAAAAATTTTTGGACAGTACAAGTCAGACAAAGGTCTAATCTCCATAATCTACAAGAAAATCCAACACCTCTACAACAAAAAGAAAATTAATCCTATTAAAAAATGGGCAAAGGAAATGAACAGACACTTCACCAAAAAAGACATTCAAATGGCCAACAGACACATGAGGAAATGCTCGCCATCACTAGCCATTACAGAACTGGAAGTTAAGACCACAGTGAAATACCATCTCAACCTGGCATTACTGGCACGAATCAAAAACACTGATAATAACAAATGTTGGAGGGGCTGCGGGGAGATCGGAACTCTTATGCACTGATGGTGGGAATGCAAAGTGATACAACCATTTTGGAGAATGATTTTGGCACTTCCTCATTAAGCTAGAAATAGACATACCATTCGATCCAGCAATCCCACTCCTAGGAATATATCCTAGAGAAATAAGAGTCGTCACTCGACTAGACATATGCACACCTATGTTCATGGCAGCATTGTTCACAATAGCAAAAATTTGGAAAAAACCTAGATGCCCGTCAACAAATGAATGGATAAACAAAGTATGGTACATGCACAAAATGGAGTAGTATGCAACGAGAATCTGTGAAGCATCTCATAACATGGATGAAACTGGAGGACATTAAGCTGAGTGAAATAAGTCAATCACAAGAGGACAAATATTGTATGAGACCTCTGTTGTAAAAACACATGAAAAAGTTCACACACAAAAATTAACAATCTTTATTGGTTACCAGGAATGAGAGGGTTGGGGGGGCATACTAAATAGGCAGTAGATAAGTGGTATGTTGCATGAAGGGTGAGACAGAACACAATACTGGGAAAACTAGCTCAACTTGTACAAGGAAAGGGCATGGAAACTCCATAGACACATCCAAACTCCCTGAGGGACTGATTTGCTGGGCGGAGGGCTGCTGGGACCATGGCCTCAGGGAACATGTAGCTTAATTGGCATAACACAGTTTATAAAGGCAATGTTCTACATTCTACCTTGGTGAGTAGTGTCTGGGGTCTTAAAAGCCTGTGAGCTGCTCCCTAAGATACCACTGGTCTCATCCCTTCGAGAGCAAGGGAGAATGAAGAGAACAGGGTACAAGGGAAAGACTTGTCCGAAGCACTAATGGACCACAGCTACCATGGCCTCCACCAGACTGAGTCTGTTACAGCTAGATGATGCCGGCTACCACCACTGACTGCTCTGACCAGGATCACAACAGAGGGTTCTAGACAGAGCTGGAGAAGGATGTAGAACAAAATTCTAGCTCACAAAAAAAGACTATATTTACTGGCCTAAAGGAGCCTGGAGAAATCCCATGAGTATGGCCCCCAGACACCCTTTTAGATCAGTGGTGAAGTCACTTCCGAGGTTCACCATTCATCCAGGGATTGGATAGCCCCATAAAACCAAATGGGACTAATGAGGCACAGCAATCCAGGGACAAGGGCTAGAAGGCAGAAGGGGACAGGAAAGCTGGTGATAGGGAACCCAAGGTTGAGTAAGGATAGTGTTGATGTGTTGTGAGGTTGTTAACCATTGTCATAGGGCAACATGTGTACTAATTGTTAAATGAGAAACTATTTTGTTCTGTAAGCCTTCATCTAAAGTGAGAATAGCAGCACAATTGAAGAGCATAGTTGATGTCACTGAACTGTGAATGTAGAAATTTTTGAAATGGTGTATCTTTGGCTATGTATATTTTCACCAAAAAAAAAGAAAAAAAAGTCAATAAGGGAGAGCGTTAACATGTCATGGATGTCATGGGGTTGTTAACCAATGTCATAAAACATTGTACATGTGTACTACCGTTTCATGAGAATCTATTTGTTCCATAAGCCTTCACCTGAAGTACAATAAAAAAAAATAGTAATAATTAAAAAAAAAACACAGAAATGAAATTCTCCCAGTCATCCCACTGCCCGTCTGCACAAGCTGAGGGGATAGCTCCCAAGCCACGCAGCACAGCCTGGCCAGAACGAGCTCCTAACTCAAGAAAAGAAGAAGAAAACAAACAAACAATTCAAAACAAACAAAAAATAGTCCCCAGATCCCACCAGCGTGGCAGCATGGACCAGGAAGCAGTTCCACACTCAAACGGAGCTTCACAGCCCCTCAGAAAGAAGCAGTGATGGCACACGGTGCCACGTATTTGAGCGAAAGGAAGGGGAGGTGGTGAGAGGTAAGGAAGAAATGAAAAGAAGCAGAAAAAAAGGACACCAGCAGCCAGGAAATGGCATTCAGGGAGTCGGCCAGTGAGGGCGGGTGGAATCCAAGCAGCCAGTACTTCCAAGCCAAGAGACTGTGGCCACAGGAAGCAGAGGAGGCTGAGTGGGGGTGAAGAAGGGTGGAGGGTGGGAAAGTGTATATCGCCAGTTACCAGTCTTCTGTCTCCTGCTGGGAGCTCTGTGAAGCTGCTTTTTCGTACCCCCTATTTGCTGATCTCTGATAGGAGTCCAAGACGGTGGATCTGTGCTACCTTAGCTGATATGGGACCTCTCCATCTATGTCTCCTTGTTGTCCATTCTCTGTCAGTTTCTTATTCCTTTTGGTGCTTGGCTGAGTTGTTTATCTCTTTGTTTGGTGTTTAGGGTTTCAGGATTGCTGTTTTCTCTGTTTGGCTTAGTTTTTCGGATCTTTGCCGTGGAGGGACGGTGTGATGTTTCTGCCTAGAGTGCCATGTTGCCAGAAAGGCACTATATCTATTTATCAATGCTTTTTACTATACCAAATCCTTGAAAAGACTGTCTGTAACAATGGGAAATTAATTACTTGCTTGCACAACATGCATAAATGTGAGACACCCTTAGAGATCCAGGAAGAGATCCAAAAGACAGGAGTTAAACAAAAAAAAGTAATAAAATAAATAAAGCAGTTTCACATTGTCAGACTCACGAACATTGTTCTCATGATGTAACACTAAATCTCAACCCACAGCAACAATCACAAGTTAAATAAACAATTAAATCCAACCTCAAATTGTAAACAAGAAGACAACATTCTAATCTGCTGATGTCCAGCAGAGTCCCTGGGTGGCACAAATGGTGAAGCAATGGACTACTAACTGAAAGGTTGGTGATTCGAACCCAGTGAAGGCACCTTAGAAGAAAATTCTGGAGACCTACTTCCAAAAGGTCATAGCCATAAGCTGGAATTGACTCAGCAGCAGCTGGTTTTGGTTTTGCTTTGTTTTGGGTTTTTTGTTTGTTTGTTTGCTTGTTTAGTGGATATTACTTACTTAGATCACACTCAAATTAAAATTTTTATTTTTATTTACTATATTTAACATAATACCCATTGCCGTTGAGTTGATTCCAACTCATAGCGACCCTAAAACACAGAGTAGAACTGCCCCATAGAGTTTCCAAGGAGCAGCTGGTGGATTTGAACTACTGACATTTTGGTTAGCAGCTAAACTCTTTAACCACTGCACTACCATGTATAAGAGCACAGTAACTTATTTTCAGCTAGATATCTGTGCAAATATGACATTACCATCAGATGCATATGATTCTTGCAAATTAAAAATAAAATCTCAAAAAAAAATAGCACTTCTACCTACTTACAGGAAATTATATACATTCCAAATCATTTGAGGGAGCAAAAAAAATTTTTTTAAACCATATGTTATTCAAATTATATGGATTTACCTGGATATATCTAGAAATGCTTGACTTACGTTAACATTCTATCTTGATGTAACTACAAACAATTTCTGAGCACCTTGCTGTAATAAGTGATTATAAAACGTTTACTCTCTTCCTTTCATGAAACATATAAGCCTTTGAGAATATTTTATTATTTAAAAAACTGAAGTACCTAAGACACCATGTTTATGACACCAGGCTTATACAATTTGTGGCCAAGTTTAGACATGTCCAGATCAAGAATACTCACTTTAGACATTTCTTGATTTTTATTGTCAAATGCACAGAAAAGTTAAAAGAATAGTACAGTAAAAACTCATGTACCATCTGCTTGGATTTAGCAATTGTTAGCATTTTACCATGTACCTTTTTTGTTTTTGCAGAACAATTTGGAAGGAAGTTAAATACTTTGACACGTCACTTTCATATAATCCAATGTGATTTTATTCTATCTATTTTAAACTGAAAATCTCTATCCTCACAGCATTAATATATTTTTACTTATTTTCCTTTATCTTACAATAAAGACAAAATGGTTTTAAAATTACAATACCCAACTCTATGAAAAATAAACCTGCTGAGTACAAGTTCAGGATTTTTTTCACTTCTTTTTAAGCTTAAAATACATACCATCATGTATATAGTCAGAATATCATTCAAACATTCCCATTGCCATCAAGTCTATTCCAACTCATAACAACCCTATAGGACAGGATAGAACTGTCCCATAGGGTTCCAAGGAGCAGGTGATAGATTTGAACTGCCGACCTTTATGGTTAGCAGACAAGCTCTTAACCTCTGAGCCACCAGGGCTCCATTCAAAAATTACCTGAGTATATTTTCTGTGTACATATGTTATCAATTTGATACATAGATTAGTTTATCTGCTTCTGGGTTGTTTTTTTGTTTTTGTTTTTGTTTTTTTTTTCAGTTTTAGAGTTTGATATCTTATATCCTGTTTTATGTCTTCATTTTAAACAATAAATAGTATAGCAAAGGTTGGTTCATCCCTATTCCCTACATACCCTGTCTACCACCCCCTAGAGATAATTGTTTTCATTGGTTTCTGGTTAACCCTTCCTTTCTGGTTAACCCATCCTGTATTTCATTTTGCAAAATAAAAGGATAGATACATATATATAAATATACTTTATATTATTTTTTTCTTTCTTTGTTGTTAGTTGCTGTTGCATTGATTGCGAATCATGGCGGTCTCGTGTGCAAAGTAGAGTTGTTTTCAAGGAAAACAGAACACCAGATCTGTCTTCCAAGATGCCTCTGGATGGGTTCAAACTGTCAACATTTCAACTAATAAGCATTAGTTCTTTCAGCCATCCAGGGTAGTATACTACAACCCATTGCAGTCCAGATGATTCTGACTCATAGCAACGTTATAGGGCAGAGTAGAACTGCCCCATAGGGTTTCCGAGGAGTGGCTGGTAGACTCATACTGCCAACCCCTTGGTTAGCAGCTGTAGCCCTTAACCACTGTGCCACCAGGGCTCCAGTATACTATACAGAATGTTAACTAATTTGCTTTTTTCTCACTTATGAACTATAAGTCACTTGTTATCAGGTCTTCATTTATATGTTATTGTTGTTAGGTTCCATCGAGTCAGTTCCAACTCATAGCCACAATCTGTACAACAGAACAAAACACTGCCTGGTCCAGCGTCATCCTCACAATGCTTGTTATGCTTGAGCCCATTGTTGCAGCCACTGTGTCAATCCATATCCTTGAGTGTCTTCCTCTTTTTTGCTGACCTTCTTCTTTACCAAGCCTTATGTCCTTCTCCGGGGACTGATCCCTCTTGATAACATGTCCGAAGTATGTAAGATATAGTCTCACCATCCTTGTTTCTAAGAAGCATTCTGGTTGTACGTCTTCCAAGATAGATTTGCTCTTCTTTTAGCAGTCCGTGGTATATTCTATATTCTTCGCCAACACCACAATTCAAAGCTGTCAGTCCTTCTTTGGTCTTCCTTATTCATCGTCTAGCTTTCGCATGCATATGAGGCGATTGAAAACACCATGGCTTGGGCCAGGTGCACCTTAGTCTTCAAGGTGACATCTTTGCTTTTCAACACTTGAAAGAGGTATTTTGCAGCAGATTTGCCCAATGCAATGCATCTTTTGGTTTCTTGACTGCTGCTTCCACTGGTGTTGATTGTGGATCCAAGTAAAATGAAACCCTTGACAACTTCAATCTTTTCTCCGTTTATCATGCATGATGTTGCTTATTGGTCTAGTTGTGAGGATTTTTGTTTTTTGCTGAGGTGTAATCCATACTGACAGCTGTAGTCTTTGATCTTCATCAGTAAGTGCTTCAAGTTCTCTTCACTCTCAGCAAGCAAGTTTGTGTCATCAGCATAACACAGGTTGTTGATGAGTCTTCCTCCAATCTTAATGCCCCCTTCTTCTTCGTAGAGTCCAGCTTCTTGGATTATTTGCTAAGCATACAGTTTGAATAAGTAAAAGGATGAAAGGATACAACCCTGATGCACAACTTTCCTGACTTTAAACCACATGGTATCCCCTTTTTCTGTTTGAATGACTGCCCCTGGATCTACATACATGTTCCTCATGAGCACAATTAAGTTTTCTGGAATTCCCATTCTTGGAAATGTTATCCATAATTTGCTATGATTTACACAGTCGAAAGCCTCTGCATAGTCAATAAAACACAAGTAAACATCTTCCTGGTATTCTCTGCTTTCAGCCAAGATTCATCTAACATCAGCAATGATATCCCTTGTTCCATGTCCTCTTCTGAATCCAGCTTAAATTTCTGGCAGTTCCCTGTAGCTGCTTTTGACTGATATTCAGCAAAATTTTACTTGCTTATGATATTAAGGATATTGTTCAGTAATTTACACATTTGGTTGGATCACCTTTCTTGGGAATAGGCATAAATTCACATATATATATATATATATATATATATATATATATATATATACACACACATATACACATATATAGCTGCATAATGTACACACATATACATGTATATAGCTGCATAAAAATCATCTATTTGGGTATTCCACAGAGTATTCATTCAGCCTCCTATTGATAGACATTTGTATTGTTTCCAATATTTTCCTATAATAGATGACGTCACAATGAAAAACTTTGTAATTAGCTTTTTGTTTTTATGGAGAAATATCTTCAGGGTAGATTCCTAGAAGTATGATTGCTGAACTGAATGGTAAATGTATAGCTGTTTGTGTTAATATTTATAAATCCCGCTCCATTTACTATGTAACATTTGAAACTCCCAGCATAAATATCTGAGAGTGATGAGATCCCTGCAGTCTTATCAACAGATTGTGTTGTCAAGCTTTAAAATGTTTGCCAATCTGATCTATAAGAACAAAATATCTTTACTTTTAATTTTTCTTTGCCTCAAAATTAAATACCCAGACATGCCTACATAGCCTTGCCTTATTTCTATATTTGCACACTATATTCTTATATTAGCTACATGAAATGACTACCAGATGAACCACAATTTCAAGGTCAATGCATTTTGGGGAACATCATCACATGGCACAGTTTTTATAGGAAAGTCTTCACTCTGTCAGCTGCTTAATTAATCTCTTCAGGTATCAGTTGATGCTAATAAAGGTGGTAGTAATTGAAGTTATTATTAATCAAAGTCAAATGATTGGTTTGGCAAAACACAAAGTAGTAAAAATTGGGGAACTTCCTATTATAAGTAATTATGCTTAGCATTTAGTTGAGAAGTATCCATGGCATCATACTAAGGGTAATATATATGTGAAAAGATAAGTATACTTTATTTTTATATCATTGTTTGGCAGTTTTTCAATCTTTATATTATTGAACCTAATTAAATTTAACTTTAAAATCCACTCTTTGTTTAGTTGTTTTTTAAAAATAAGGCATTTTTGAATGTCTAAGTCCTTTTAAACACAGTCGTGGACTGTGATCTAAATTTCTTAGGCCATATTTGAACTCTGTGTCTTCATTCTATTCATATAAGCATGTCTGTAGTGAATGTAATGATGAAAATCCAGACTTAAAGATTAATCCTCTTTTATGATTCTTTCTATTTGCTGCCCAAACCTCTGTGGCAGCCATCTGGAAGGCCAGCTTATTCCTAATGTTGGTAAGGGCTTGGAAAGAAGGACAGTATTCATTCCACCAGGGTGGAAACTGAAGGATCATGAAGTCCAAACTCATGTTTTTTCAGATTAGTAAACTGAGGCATGAAACGGTGACTTTTTGCTCAAGGTTAGATAGCAAGTATATCTCAGAGCAGCATCTGGGGCCCTGCTTTTCATACTTCTACTCTCATGTGCTTTCCTTAACACCAACACCACTGAAGGGGTGCCATCCTCCTACAATAATTTCACTTTTCAAGCACCAGTTTATATATACCCTGAATCTAGTGTACTTTTTATAGCTGCATTTTGATGATTTGTTAATTATGGTGATTTAGGGTTTTTTTCCCTTTCTTTGTAGTAGTAAAACAAGTATATTAATTTAATGAAGTGTAATAGACTGAAAAATGAAGCTTACTCAAACCATCTGAATATTTGGTTTCCAAGAAACTTATAAAATCAAAGTAGCAAGGTTATAATTTTCCCCCAAAGGGAAAACATCTTATTCCTCCTGCCACTTCCGTAAGTTACTAAATACTGTACTATTTTTCCTTGTATGATACATTATGCAGACAAAATCTAACAAAAAACTTCAGTTTCTTCATCTTTGGCATTAGTGGTTGGTGCGTAAATTTGAATAATAGTCATGTAAACCGATCTTCGTTGTAAGCATATAAATATTATCCTATCACTGACAGCATTGTACTTCAGGGTAGTTCTTGAAATGTTCTTTTGACAACAATTGTGATTGAAGATTTTTACTAACTTCTGCAGTCTAAAATTGATCAAACATGTAATAAACATGCATTGATAATTACTGGTGATTGGAATGCACAAATTGGAAACAAGAAGAATCAATAGTTGGAAAATATGGCCTTGGTGATAGAAATGACACTTGAAATCGCATGATATAATTTTGCAAGACTAATGACCTATTTATTGTAAATATCTTTTTTCAACAGCATAAACAACAACTATACATGTGGACCTTACCGGATGGAATACACAGGAATCAAATCAACTACATCTGTGGAAAGACACTATGCAGAAGCTAAATATCATCAGTCAGAACAAGGCCAGTGGCCGACTAGGGAACAATCGATTGTTCACATGTAAGTTCAAGTTGAAGTTGAAGACAATTCAAACAAATCCACAAGAGCCAAATATGACCTTGAGTATAGCCTACCTAAATTTAGAGACCATCTCAAGAATAGATTTGATGCATTGAACACTAATGATCGAAGACAAGTTGTGAGATGCTATCAAGGACATCATACATGAAGAAAGCAAGAGGTCATTAAAAAGACATGAAAGAAAACAAAGACCAAAATAGATGTCAGAAGAGACTCTGAAATTTGCCCTTCAATGTATAGCATCTAAAGCGAATGGAAGAAATAATGAAGTAAAAGATCTGAACAGAAGATTTCAAAGTGCGGCTCAAGTAGACACAGTGAAGTATTATAATGAAAGTGCAAAGACCTGGAGTTAGAAAACCAAAAGGAAGAACATGTTTGGCATTTCTCAAGCTGAAAGAACTTAAGAAAAAATCCAAGTCACAAGTTGCAATTTTGAAAGATTCTATAGGCAAAATACTGATTGATGCAGGAAGCATCAAAAGAAGACAGAAGGAATATACATAGTCACTATGTCAAAAAGAATTAGCGGATATTCAATCATTTCAGAAGGTAGCATATGATCAAGAACTGATGCTACTGAAGGAAGAAGAGCAAGCTGCACTGAAGGCATTAGAGAAAAACAAAGCTCCAGGAATTGATGGAATACCAACTGAGATGTTTCAAAAATGTATGCAACACTGGAAGGGCTCACTTGTTTATGCCAAGAAATTTGGAATATAGCTACCTGGCCAAATGACTAGAGAAGATCCATATTTGTACCCATTCCAAAGAAAAATGATACAACCAAATGTGGAAATTATCAAACAATATCATTAATATCACACACAAGTAAAATTTTGCTGAAGATCATTCAAAAGCGGTTGCAGCAGTACATTGACAGGGAGCTGGCAGAAATTCAAGCTGGATTCAGAAGAGAACATGGAACCAGGGATATCATTGCTGATGTCAGATGAATCTTGGCTGAAAGCAGAGAATACCAGAAATATGTTTACCTGTGTTTTTTTGACTGTGCAAAGGCTTTCAACTGTGCAAATCATAACAAATTATGGATAACATTTCCAAGAATGGGAATTCCAGAACACTTAATTGTGCTTGTGAGGAACCTGTATATAGACCAAGAGGCAGTCGTTAAACCGAACAAGGGGAAACTGGATGATTTAAAGTCAAGAAAGGTGTGTGTCAGGGTTGTATCCTTTCACCATACTTATTCAAACTGTATGCTTAGCAAATAATCCAAGAAACTAGACTATATGAAGAAGAACCGGGCATCAGGATTGGAGGAAGACTCATTAACAACCTGCATTATGCAGATGAAACAACCTTGCTTGCTGAAAGTGAAGAGGACTTGAAGCACTTATTGATGAAGATCAAACACTACAGCCTTCAGTATGGATTACACCACAACATAAATAAAACAAAAATCCTCACAACTGGACTAATAAGCCACATCATGATAAACAGAGAAAATATGGACGTTTTCAAGGATTTCAGTTAACTTTTATCCACGATCAACACCCATGCAAGCAATAGTCAAGAAATCGAATGACAGATTGCACTGGGCAAATCTGCTGCAAAAGACCTTTTTAAAGTGTTGAAAGGCAAAGATGTCACTTTGAGGACTAAGGTCCTCCTGACCTAAGTCATGGTATTTTCAATCACTTCATAGGCATGTGAAAAGTTGGACAATGAATAAGGAAGACCAAAGAAGAATTGATGCATTTGAATCATAGTGTTCCCAAAGAATATTTAATATACTGTTGACTGCCAGAAGAATGAACAAATCTGTCTGAAAAGTACAGCCATAATGCTCATTAGTAGAGAGGATGATGAGAATTTGTCTTACTTTGGACATGTTATCAGGAAGTACCAGTCCCTAGAGAAGGACTTCATGTTTGGTAAAGTAGATGGTCAGCAAAAGAGAGGAAGACCTTCAAGGAGATAGACTGACACAGTGGCTGCAACAATGGTCTGAAATATAGAAATTATTGTGAGTATGGTGCAGTATCAGACAGTGTTTTGTTCTGTTGTACATAGAGTTGCTATGAGTTGGAACTGGCTGGATGGCACCTAACAACAACAATCTAATAAACTTCATTATGAAGTTATTACGAAATCACAGGAGGAATAGGAAAAGATATCACCTTCAAATATTTTTTGTTACATATTATGTAGTATTTGAAAACTAAAAGGATTATAAGAACACAAGAGGCCCATGTTGGGTTATATCAAGATATATTTGATATGGAAGCTAATTGTGATTTACTCCATTTTTCCTTGAAGATTCAAAGAGCAATCTCTGTTTCTTATACTCAAACATTAATAGTTAGCAGAGAGTCAATCCAACAGAGCTCTACAATTTAATACCCTTGGATCTAAATCCAGTTTAGCTGTGTCTTGTGTACTTTAGCATATTATATCACCTTACTCACCTCTATTTTTTCATCTGTAAAGTGGGAATAATTACACCCGCTTTACAGTGTTGTTTCAGAAACACTGTAAGAAAATTTGTATAAAGTAACTAATTTAGAGCTACTCAACATTATTTATTATCTCTTTCTATGCTCTACATTATTTTATAGGCATTGCATATATTCCCTTTATTATTTAACTCAAGAAATCTCAACTCTTCAACAATGATAACAACAAAAATAAGAAGTTTCAATAAGTTTACCTGTTTACATATCTACGTAATACATGTGTGTATATATATACTTGTATATATGTGTATATATATTTTTAAGTATGTATATATATATTTATATATCCTTACAATTTATAATCCTATGAACATTTCGACTTACCTCCAGAATTTCCTCTACATTGTATGCTTCTTTTCCTTCTTCTTCCACAACCAACCCCATCACTGATAATAGAAATACGCTTATTCTAATTCCAAAGGGAAAAAAAAATTTAGTTCAGAAGTTGAAGATTGGGTCAATGAAGAAATTTTTCTAAGAAGTTACAAGTACTTAGCAAGCACAATGTACAGGACACTTTCTCTGTGGAGTTCTTGTCCTGAATTAACTGGTCAGACTACCCACTGTTTAATTGCAAAATCTTCATTTCCCTAGGTGATGTACTGTGTTGTTGACTCTAAGTGGGCTCAGATAGCCTTTAAGGCTGAGAAGCAAACAGCTTGCCTTGCAGATGAGATGTTTATCTGCAAGTAGCTCTTAAACTGCATCTACTTAGCTGGGAGTTAAGTGGAAATTTGACATGTTCTCCGTAGTTTAGTAATTGCACAATCAGTCATTTTGATTTCCTCTGCTCTCTCCTCCTTTCAAGCCTTTGCCATCTAAAGTCAGGACAACTGCAATAAATTCTTTTTTATCTCTCTGATGCTTTACCTCCACTCTCACATCATCCTTCACTACCCATCAGAAGTCAGTGTAATCAACTTATTCCCAAGTTGTCTATAGGCTGAATTCCACACTACCTATCTTGGTATTCAATGCATTTTAGAGTCTGACCTCAGACTAACCCTCCAAGTCTGTCTCTTATACAAGCTCTGCAGTGTAGTCAAATGGTTCTCTCATGAGATCTAGAACAAATCTTTTACTTTTTGCCTCAGAATTTTGTTCCCATTATACATTACCTACACAGTTCATTAAGCAATCTACCATAACACATACCATCTTTGTGGTGTTAATTTTTAATGTTTGAGAGGGGAGGCTTATTTGCTTCTGTATGCACTTTCGTATGTTTACGACCTGCTAGTTGTCATATGTAAAATTATTATTTTATATTTGTATTATATTTTGCAATTATAAAATACAGAAAAAAATCAATAAAAGTAATTTAAATAACCTGTAAATATACCTTTTTAAATTTGTAATTTTGCAAATTAAAATTAAAATCTTGTTTTTTTCCACTACTCTTCCAATAAAATTAATCATTGTCAACAAATCATTACATAGCTCTCTGGACAACTTCATAAAAGGGGCAAGAAACAAGTCCAAAGGCTCTGATTATGCTTGGTGAGCTCAGAGAACAGCTAGAAGGACCAATATCGCTAGAGAAAAATGAGCAAGGGGGAAAGTGATAGGAAGGAATTGTGGCTATACAGTAACATAGAGACAAATTATATGCTATATTGTAGAACATAGTTAGAACTTTGGCTTTTACTCCGAGTGGGATGGAGAGTCATTGGAGAGTTTGAATAGAGAATAAAATGATCTGACTTAGATTTTTAAAATACTACATTGCATACTTTGAGTGAAGAGCTGGCTTCACTGATGGCATGGATTGAGGGAAAGGTGAGTGAGGACAGTGGGCAGAAGTAAGACAAATGGTTAGGAGGCTACTTCAATAATCTAGGCAAGAGATAATAGTGGTTTGGAACACAGACGTAAGAGTAAAGATGGTGAGCAGTATTTGAATTCTGGATATATTTTGAAAGTAGAACCAAGGGGATTTGCTATTGAATTAGATGTGGGTATGAGAGAAAGGAAGGAGTTAAAGTAGATTGCAATGTTTTTGAATGAAGCAAATTAAAGCTCCTGATAAGTTACTTCTCTTTCCTCGTCTACGTAATAATATCTATATCTGAGTACTGTTATGAGTATTAAATCAGATGATATACGGAAGGCACCTAGCACACAGTTTGTCTCATAAGCGTTCAAGTATTGATAGATATCATAGAGGAACACAATCAACAAAGACAGTGGAAGTCAGTGAAATTTTAAAGATGAAATCAGTATGAGCACATACTGGCTATGAGACCTGAGAGATCACTGTGTGCCACTTTACTTATATGACCAATCTAGCCATATACTGGTCAGAAATATCCAAAAAGTAAGAAGTAACTAGTGAGCATATTTACCAGGCAACTTTGAAACTGAGAATGAGTTTCCACAGAGGATTGGGAAACCCAAGCTCTGTTAATTGGGTGATTGGGTGGTTAATTGGCTGCTTGAGTTTGGGTGAGACAGGTGTACATTTGATGGTCATAGTAAGTGACAACAAAGAAATTTGACTACAACGGAAGACAAACCTAGCACTTGGTGTTATACATATGTTCAAAAGGCCAAAAGAGATAGTAAAAGAGAACCAAAACCGTAGTAACTGCAAGATGAAAATCATTGTAATGACAGCAAAAATGGCACAGAGCAAGCACTTAATTACTTCTCCAGTGAGTAAATGAACGAAGAGTAATCGCATACCAGTAATATGAAGAGGAATTTTGAGGCCCTGAAGCGATTCAACATTTAACATTATATAAAAGGGGGCATAGGCTCAAATATGAGATCTAATATGTATTCTTGAGCTATAGTACAAATGTTCTGAGCCTGATTTTCCTCATCTCACTCCTCCCATGAAAAAGGAATAGTAATTCTTACATCAAGGATTTTAATAACCAAATTTAATTTGTAGAAGATATGGAATATATAGGTTATGGCATATAGTATGAAGGAGCCATGGTGGCACAGTGGTTAAAGTGCTTGGCTGCTAACCAAAATGTCGGTGGTTTGAACCCACCAGTCACTCTATGGGAGAAGGATGTGACAGTCTGCTTCTGTACAGATTTGCAAGCATGGAAACCCTATAGGGCAGTTCTACTTTGTCCTATGGGGTTGTTACGAGTAGGAATCTAGTGGACGGTGGTAGGTTTTTGGCACATGGTATAGTTTCAATAAACGTCAGCTGTTACATAGAACTGAAAGAAGAAAAAAAAAAGATAACTGGGACTAAGGATGAGAGGTGTTTACAAATCCCCAGTGAGGAGAGATTGGGATATAAACAAGATCATACAGATGGCCTACATATTGCTAATGGCTCCAGGTGTCTAAGTTGCTTGTTAAGTAAACCTGTACATAATTTATCAATAATATTGTACAGGTCCCCTCATCTAATTCTTTCTGTTACTACCATTAGTCTAAATTATCATGCAACATTATCAAGTATGTAAATCAGACATACTTGAACCAGGTAGACATAACTGTCCATCTGGCTATGATTTGGAGCCAAGGCAGGAACTATATCTGCCAGACAAACAGTTACAGAGGAACACATAAAAACAACAACTGCCCAAACAAGCGTTACTGTCTAGTATCAGGTAACTAAGTTTTATAAAGTAGAATCAAAAAAGATAAACTTCCTATTTTGGTTAGCCAGAAAGTTTTCCAATATGGCACCTAGATAAACACTGTTCTTATTTGATTGATTCTAATTGGTCTTGCCCTTACAATAAATACAGCCATTAGTTTTGTTATAATATTTTTTAACTAATGCCATATATAAAAATCATGAAATAAATAACCAGAAAGTTGGAAGTGCCTTTCTCATGAAAGATGCTCAATGGTATCATAATTATTAAACATATTGTTGGAAAATTGATTGCATTGCCAATTAATGGACAAAACAACCTAAATCAGTATTTTCTAGCTGGGATTCACAAAATACCAACTGCATATGCTGGTCTTCTGCCTGTTTTTGCCCATATCACTCCCTTGTTCTTCTCGTAATCTACTCCGTAAAATAAAGAACTGCATGTCCCAGGCACACTTGCCAACTTGCTTCTGGCTAAGATCATCCAGTAGGGGGCCTACTATGAATTGAAATGGGGAAAATGGGAAGAAGGGAGGAGTCTCTCTGCCTAGAGTTGTGTTTCCAGGGTAGAAACTCTGGAAAAGCTGTAACTTTCCCCTAATTGCAGGCTAGGCTTCCATAGGACAACCACACCTTCTATGGTCCCAGTTCTCCAGGCAAGTCCACCATGCTTCTGGACTTGGTCTGGTGACCTCAGATCCTGGCTTCCATGCTGCCACTCCCTCCTCAGTGGTGATGGTATCTTCCTGTTGTTGATAACCTTCTGCTTCCTTCACTGCCTCATGTTAAACTCATAGCTTCTCTATCTCCTATACAAAAATTCTTTACAATATGGAAATACCAAGGATGGTTTCTATTTTCCTGGTTGGATCTTGACTATTATACCTCAAAAGATATTGTAAGGTGCTGATTAAAAATAATAATAATAATAATTGATGGTCAAACTATCTCAGAAGGAGTTGTCTCAGCAAGAGTCTCTTACCTGTAGGACTACTCAAAGCCTTTAACATGCTAAAGTACAAGGTAAATTTCAAAGAAGGAAATGTTACATGCAGCATCCCTCTAACTTATTACTCTGAAGAACCATATTTTTTCATAGAATAGCTACAAATATCTCATGGAAGTAGTATTGAACAGAAGATAATTTGTAAATGCTGATCAAAGTAAACTGTTTACAATCTTAAAATTTTGTGTGTAAAACATAGTGAATTGCTTTTTATACTTTCTATCAATGGTCATTTGACACATTCCTGGCTGCAAAAAACTAAAACAAGAATCTTCAAAATTAAAGGAAAGATGGATGACCTTAGGCACATAAAAATCATCTCTCTCATTTTAAATCCATTTGCGATATGGTGGGCAAGGGCAAGTCACTTCATGCTGAAACACCTTTTGCAAATTTTGTAATTGGATCCAGTTTGTGGAGTTTGCACCCTGGAAATGCCACCGCATTTCATTTACAATCAAGCCGAATGGGTTTGAAATAATATTAAATGTGCCAGATTGAGGGAAAAAACATCCAAATGGATTAACACTGAAATGTTATTAACTTGGAAATGGTTCAATGGGCATTTGGCATTTTCACATTGGTAGATTTAATTTGTAGAGTGAGAACAATGAACTAGAGAGATATAGAGCTCTGAATTTTTGCCACTTTAACATTTTGTTTGTTGTTTATGAACCTGGACTGAGAATTGATTAAATTTTTGCCTTGTAGCTTTTGGGGTTTGTAACATATGAAAGTTATGTTATAGTCACCTATTTACTTTGTAGATGGTCAGTTTTAAAATAGACTTCTCCATATGAGTACTTAGTTAAAACCTGATTAATAAAAAATGAGAGCAGTAAAGATAAGGCCATCTATAAATAAATTCAATGTTCCACACTTAAATCTTCAGCATGAAGCATCTGGGTTTTAAGCCCCTAAGGTGCTTCTTACAAAGGCAAGATTAAGTATACGTTGTATAAAGGTGAAATAGCTGTTTTAATTAATTAAGTGGGGTGAAAAAATAATACAGAGAAAAATATCAGGAAATAATGAAGATATGGGACAGAGTCAGAATAGCTAAAAACTAAAAAGAATGTCAATGAACAAAGGTCTACAAACATGCTGAATTCTCCAGAGTTACTAGCAAAATGCCTTGTGCACAGCAATGTTCCATAAATACGAATGAATTCTCTCTAAATAATATGTTGTTGTAGTCAAAACATTGAACTAGGAGTAAAAAGATTTGGATTATAGTGTCCAGCTCTGATGTAACCAAATGTGTGGCTTTGGGCTAACTACTCAATTGTTGTTGTTGTGTGCCGTCAAGGTGATTCAGACTCATAGAACTGCCCCCACAGGATTTTCTAGGCTTTAATCTCTACAGAAGCAAAGCTTCTGGGTAGGTTATAACTGCCAACCCTTCAGTCAGCAGCCGAGTGCTTAACCTTTGTGCCACCAGGGCTCCTTAATTACTCATACAGTATGGGAGCAATAAATACAATTACATTCATTAATTTGTTCTACAACTACTTATTGCTCCCCTAGTCTATGACAGGCATACAGCAAGATTATGAGGATTCTTATTGACTTTATATTGCAAAGGGTGAGGGATTGGGAAAGGAACAAACTAAAACATCAGAGAAATATCAGTATTAAAACAAGTTGATAAAATAGTAAATGACTGACACTTTGTTGAGCAGTCACTGATAGGTTCTTTTAGACAGCATTCTAGGTAGAGAGGGGGCCATGAGACAATATGCGACAGTATAGTTGAATCATAATGGAAAGGGGAAGGAAGGTAGGCAGGAGCCAGATCATGTCAGGTTTCATAATCTCTCTGGAGCTCTCTTTTCTCATTCACAAAGTGAGCTGTTTGGGGAAAGTGCATTCCAACCACTCTTCTAGTCCTAAAAGTCTCTGATCACTATGATTGAGTAAGATGAATCTTTGTGAATACATTAGGAAGAACAAGGGGAAAACACAAGATGATTAATGGAGTGTCTGAGAGGGGAAACATATAATAAAAATTCAATAGTGACTGTGATTTTGAATAACTGTCATCAAAAAATTGGTTTAACTATAAAGCAAAAATGTAATAGAAAATGCAATATATTACATATTAGCAATTTAAACAAATCAACTTTGCTATATTTTTCTTTGAATTCTTATGTGATATTATATTTTATTCATAAAAGTTGTGTTTTCATCACTGTGCATTCCAAAGTGTAAGTAATTTTGGTTCAATAACATATTCATTTCTAGTACCTGATGGGCTAGATAAAGATGGAACAGCTATGAATACATACAGCAGAAATTTCTATACCATCATTTTCTTATGTGTTCTCCATGGAACTTAAGTCTCTGGTATGTTATATTACATGAAGAAAATATCATATCTTTGGTCAGTGCAGTGCAAATGCACTCAGGAGAACAGTAGCTGTAAGGAAGTGAGGAAAGCAGTGTTATACAGAAGAGAAATTCTACTGCACTACATTTGCAACAAAGGCCTCGGGTAATCCCACAGGGAGTTCTGAACTGAGATGCTCATTCATAATTGTCCCAAATTGAGACAAGGGGCCAGGTCTTTGTTTGTGACTCAAGGATCAGTCTGTGTATATGACTCTTGACAGCTGGGGGAATGAGGGCATGGATCCTGATGGGGACATTTGGTTAGTGCAGTTTCAGTGTGCCTGGCCTTTAGGGGCGCTAGAGTGTGACAGAGTAGAGGAACACAGGCTCTGGGATTACAGAACTGGATTGCAACCATGACTATGTCATTTGTAAGATTCTGAGTTAATTTTTAACTGGCTTGCTCTCTTTTATGGTCTGAGAAATAAAGTTTGTTGAATACAATACAAATTGTTCAAATATTCTCTCTACTCCTGTCCACTTTATGCCTTCCAAAATATAACTCAGAATGGAAAGCCAGACATGCCCAGTATTTCTTAAATTCCATGATTCTTACTGGAACTTTCAAAAGTGTCCACATGTCTCACACTAGGGTGTAATAACCTCAGTCTTCCTTTCCACCCATATACCTGGGATGGCAAAGGGTCCAGGGCAAGCTCACAGATTCTTTTTCTCTCCAGATGTTTTCTCTTCCTATTCTGTGAAGTCATGCTTGGGGTGTCTGCTTTTACTTGAAAAGCCTGAGGAAGACCCCGGCAAATTCTACACTAAGCATTGGGACAAATGCCATCTTCATTGTCTCCAGCACACACAGGGATGAAGTTCTCTGCCCTTGCTGATGTGGGTACTAAGACAGGGTTTAGGGATTTGGAGAGGAAATACAAAAATCAGACTATTCTAGGCCATTTGGGAAAATCTAGCTCTATCTCCAGAAAAGAGTTTCTCCATTTCACTCAGCCTAGCTTATCTGAATGGGGGCTGTGGTGATTTAGTGGTAGAATTCTCACCTTCCATGTAGGAGACCCAGATTCAATTCCCAGTCAATGCATGTCATGTGTAGTCATAATACATCTATCGGTGGAGGTTTGCATGTTGCTATGATGTTGAACATATTTCAGTGGAGCATTCAGACCAAGATGAGCTAGAAGGAATGGCCTGGTGATCTACTTCCAGAAATCAGCCAATGAAAACCCTATGGATCATGGTCCAATCCACAACCAGAATAATCCAGGACCAGGCAGAGTTTCATTATGTTGCGTATGGGGTCACCATGAGTAAGAGGACCACACCAGGGCAGGTAATAACAACAACAAGCCTACATGAATTTCTAAGTAGTTAAACCAAAGCTCCAGCTACTTAGAAAAGTAAAGTTACACTGCTTATAAAATATTTAATTGCTACTTTAGATTCTTCTAATATGAACCACTGAATTTTCTGCTAATCTTTTAGGCTGTTTCTACAATCATATTTGTCTTAAGCTGAGTTTTCTAGTGCAGCAAAACCAGTAAAACATATAAATATATATAGAGAGAGATTTATGTCAAGGAAATGGCTCATGTGGTTGTAGAGACTGGACCATCCCAAGTCCATGGTCAGGATAGAGGTGTCTCCTGATTCAGGTAGCCACAGGGGATGGTGAACTCAAGATTAGCAGGTCAGAGAGCAGGACTCTTGCTCACAAGCTGCAAGATCGGCAGGCAAGACCACAGGTAAGCTGCTAGCTTAAGATCTGAGAACTGAAGGTCAGAAGAACAGGCGGCAGCTGCAGGATCCAGAGCAAGTAAAAGCCCAAAAGCCTTGCCAGAATGTCCAGTTATATTTGATGCAGTCCACATGCCCAAGGAAAGTCCTTTTCAACTAACTGGCTACTCACAGCAGATCCCATCATGGAGGTGATCACATTTTATCAAATCTCACCAAGAAAGTGATCACAACATCATACAACTACCAAACCAATGAGAATCATTGCCCAACCAAGTTGATACACAACCTTAACCATCACAATCCACTCCTTGTCAACTTAGCACCTGTACACACCTCCTTAAGCCATACATAATCTCTAAATAAGAACAATTATAAAGTCATACTTGCCCCTAATGTCATACAATGAACACACATAAAACTGAAATTGCGCTAGCCCTTTTTACACCTTATATTTTATAAGTGAAGAAAACAAAAATATTTGATGCATACATACAAAGCAGAAATACTCATAACAATTATAGTCCTCATTTCTGTAACTGATCACGTGGCTGTAACTGGTATTTAGAACTACCTTCTTCCACCACCCATTCCATATTCCTTTTGCCCTCAGCAACACCTCAGCTGGTTATGGTTCTTTGCCTGGTGGGGTGATCCAAACCTTCATTCCTGAAGGGTCTGGGTCATTAGTAGTCATGTCACAATTGGGTTGCCATAGTATTCCACTGACTTTAATCACAGGGCATGGTAGTACAAAGAGACACCCTAAGGGATCTCCTGCATTCCAGAAATACTCTTCTTTACCTCCATTATGTAATATCAATCTGATTTCCTCTTGGTAATCAGGATCAATCACACCAGTCAGGTATGGTAACTCCCCTCTTTGCCCATTGATTCAGAGGAATAAGAAGCCCAAAGTGGCCAGGAGGTATTCTTAGCTTCCAGTTCAACGGAATCAGTGATGTGTCTCCAGGTGGGAGAATGCCTTCCTTTGGAACTAAGACCTCTAGACCAACAGAGCATAAGGTCATGGGGACAGGAAGCAAACATCTTGTGAGTGGGTCACTAGAGGTACTAGTGAGTGGTGCCACTCCCATTTCTACCCCTTGATCCCTGGACCCATAAATCCTAGATATGGGAGAAACAGCACCATATATTGGACGATGGTTTAGAGCATATACAGCCTCCTGGAGAACACTGCTCCAATCCTGCTAGGTATTGCCACCTAGATGGCACCATAATTTGTCTTTAGAAGGCCATTCCATTGTTCTATCAAACCAGCTGCTTCAGGATGACTGGGAACATGGTAAGACCAGCGAATTCCATGAGCATGGGCCCACTATCACACTTCATTTGCTGTGAAGTGATTCTCTTGATCTGAGGCAATGCTGTGGGGGATACCATGACCATGGATAAGGCATTTTGTAAGTCCACGGATAGTAGTTTTAGCAGAAGCATTCTGTGCAGAGAAGGCAAAACTATATCCAGAGTAAGTGTCTATTTCATTAACAACAAAACACTGCCCTTCCATGACAGATGTGGTCCAGTGTAATCAACGTGCCACTAGGTTGCTGGCTGATCACCTCGAGGGATGGTGCTATACTGGGGACTCAGTGTTGGTCTTTGTTGCTAGCAGATTGGGCACTCAGCAGTAGCTGTAGCCCAGTCAGCCTTCGTGAGTGGAAGTCCATGTTGCTGAGCCCATGCATAACCTTGATTCTTGCCACCATGGCCACTTTGTTTATGAGCCCATTGAGCAGTGATGGGAGTGGCTGGGGAAAGAGGATGACTTGATTCCACAGACTGTATCATCCTCCCCACTTGATTGTTAAAATCCTCCCCTGCTGAAGTCACCCTTTGGTGAGCATTCACATGGGCCACAAACATCTTCATTTCTTTGGCCCCTTCAGAGAGGTCTATCCACATACCTCTTCTCCATACTTCCTTGTCTCCAATTTTCCAATCATGTTCCTTCCAAGTCCCTGACCATCCAGCCAAACCATTGGCCACAGCCCATGAATCAGTATACAGTCACACATCTGGTCATTTCTCCTTCCAAGCAAAGTGAACAACCACATGCACTGCTCGAAGTTCTGCCCATTGGGAAGGTTTCCCTTCACCACTGTCCTTCAAGGAGGTCTCAGAAAGAAGCTGTAGTGTTGCCACTGTCCACTTTTGAGTGGTGCCTGCATATTGTGCAGAACTTCTGTAAACCAGGCAAGAGTTTTCTCTTCCTTGGTCAACTGATCATAAGGAACTCTCCATGAGGCCATACATGCAGACTGGGAGATGGAAGGTAAAGTGACAGGAGTGGACACCATGGGCATTTGGGCCACTTTCTCATGCAACTTAGTTGTGCCTTCAGGTCCTGCTTGGGTCCTATTTCGTATATACAACTTCCATTTAATGACGGAGTGCTGCTGTGCACATCCAACTTTATGACTCTGTGGGTCAAACAACACCCAGTTCATGATGGACAGCTCAGGCCGCATGGTGACTTGATGTCACGTGGTTAAGCGTTCAGTCTCTACTAAGGCCCAGTAGCAAGCCAAAAGCTGTTTCTCAAAAGGAGAGTAGTTATCTGCAGGGGATGTCAGGGATTTTCCCCCAGATCTTAAGGGTCTGCACTGTGATTCATCAATAGGAACTTGTCAAAGACTCCAAACACCATTTCTATCTGCTATTGACACTTCAAGCACAATGGGATCTGCCAGATCATACAGCCCAATGTGTGGAACAGCTTGCACTGCAGTCTGACCTGTTGCAGAGCCTTCTCTTGTTCTGGGCCCCACTCAAAACTAGAAGCTTTCTGAGTCACTTGATAAATAGGCCACGATAGCACACCCAAATGAGGAATATGTTACCACCAAAATCCAAAGAGGCTCACTAGGTGTTGTGCCTCCTTTTAGTTGTGGGATCAGCCAGGTGCAATAACTTATCCTTCACTTTAGAAGGAATATCTTGACATGCCCCACACCACTGGATCCCTAGAAATTTCACTGAGGTGGAAGGTACCTGAATTTTTGTGGGATTAATTTCTCACCCTCTAGCACACAAATGTTTATCAGTAAGTCCAGAGTCACTGACACTTCTTCCTTACTAGGTTCAATCAATATAATATCCTCAATGAAATGGACCAGTGTGACGTCTTGTGGAAGGGAAACGTGATCAGGGTCTCTGCAGGCTAAATCATGACACAGGGCTGGAGAGTTGACGTAGCCCTCAGGTAGGCAAGTGAAGGTAGATTGCTGGCCTTTCCAGCTTAAGGCTAACTGCTTCTGATAGTCCTTCAAAACAGTATGGAGAAAAAGGCATTAGCCCGATCAATAGCTGCATACCAGGTACCAGGAAATGTATTAATTTGTTCAAGCAATGAAACTACATCTGGAACAGCAGCTGTAACTGTAGTCACCACCTGGTTAAGTTTTCTATAATCCACTGTCAATCTCCAAGATCCATCCTTTTTTTGCACAGGCTAAATAGGTGAGTTGGATGGGGATGTGGTAAGAATCACCACCCCTGCATCCTTCAAGTCCTTGATGGAGGCAGTAATCTCCGCAATCCCTCCAGGAATGCGGTATTGCTTTTGGTTTACTATTTTCTTAGGTATGGGCAATTCTAATGACTTCCACTTGGCTCTTCCTACCGTAATAGCCCTTACTCCATTTGTCAGAGACCCAGTGTGGAGGTTCTGCCAGTTGCTGAGTATATCTATTCTAATTATGCAGTCCTGAACTGGGGAAATCAGTACAGAATGAGTTTGGGGACCCACTGGACTTATTGTGAGATATACATGAGCTAGTTGCAGAATCCAGAGCAAACAAAAGCCCATGAGCCTTACCAGAATGTCCACTTACATTCGATGCAGGTCACACACCCAAGGAAAATCTCTTTCAACTGATTGGCTATTCACAGCAGATCGCATCATGGAGGTGATCACATTACACCAAATCTGATCATGGAAGTGATCACAACATCATACAAAGGCCAAACCACTGAGAATTATCGCCCACCCAAGTTGACACACAACCTTAACCATCACAATATCCCACTCACTTGATTTTATTGGTTCAGGAAACATTTACCAAACACTTACTTTGTGCCAGGGCCTGTTCTGAGGAGAAGACACAATGATGACTCAGATACAATTCCTGTCCTCAAAAACTTGAGGTTTAATTGTAAAGATAGCCAATATAGCAGGCAATTACAATAGTGTGTAAGAAGTACATATAGCAGTAGTCATAGGTTCCTGTGGGAGTATATATAAAAGGCCCATAACCTAGCCTGTGGAGATAAGAAAAACCTTCCTGGAGAGATAATTCTTTAGGTTTAATCTTTTTCGATAAGTAGGAGTTATTGAGATAAAAGGGATTATAGGGAAGAGGTGAATAAGGGAAGAGAATTCCAGATGAAAGGACTAGCAGGTAAAAAGGCTTAAGAGAGAGAAAAGAAAACTTTGACTCTCAAGTTGCTCACTGTGACTGAAGCTAAAATGCAAGTGTGGAATTATTACAGGGGAGGTGTCAAGCTAAGGAATTCAGATTGTCTCCTGAAAGCGCTGTTGAAGCATCGGTGATTTTCAAACAGTAATATAACAAAATTAGATATGTCTTTTTGAATATTTTTAAAAATTTTTAAAATAACATGGTAACAACAACAATATCAATAATTAATATTCATGTTTATTTACATTTACCATGTGCTAAGCATTGGCACAGTGGTTAATCGTTTGGCTGCTAACTGAAAGTTGGGCAGCTGTTCCACGGGAGAAAGATGTGGCAGCCTGTTTCTTTAAAGACTGCAGCCTTGGAAACCATATGGTGCAGTTCTACTCTGTCCTAAAGTGTCACTATGAGTAGGAATGGACTCAATGGCAATGGGTATTTTTTTTGTTTGTTTAAGCATTTTATATTTACTATCTCAATGAATTCCCACAATAATCTAATCCAATCAGGATAATTAGAATCCCTACTTTGCATCTATGAAATATGAGATTCAGAAAGACTAAGTAGTTTGTCCAAGATTTCACTGGTGTAGACAATGAATTTGCAGGGGTCCAGTTTGGAATCAGGCAGAAATATTTAGAGGGCTTTTTTCTTAGTTGCCTTAGGTTGTTGTAACAAAATACAGGTAATTCATGATTTATGATGTGGTTTCATTCTGATGACTCCTTTATGAGTCAGTACTGACGTAAGTCTAATACCTTTTTTTTTAGTTTACATAACCTGCTATACAGCAGTATTTTGAACAGTAAATCGTAACATTGAACATCTGTGAGTGAACATCTGAAAATGGTAACATCAGCAAATTACATAATGCAATATTGTATGTAGTGCATATTACTAATGATAGGATGTATGAAAAAATCAGTCGTAAGTCTGTCAATGAGTAAGAATGCGTATTCTGTTAACAATAAAAACAAAGAAATTTACTGAAGTTTCAAACAGTTCAAAGCGGGGACAAGTCTGATCTCACAAAGTGAAAACAATGCTCCAAAACAGTGGAGTGACAGAGACATATTTATGAGGTAAAATACAACATTCTGATTGGAAGTTGCAAGATGTAGTTAAGCAGGAAGCAGGACAACTTGAAGCAGGAGCTTTACAGTGATTGGCTGGAAACACAAATATGGGCTATTTGGATTGATAAGTTTAAACACATGACTAAGGGTTAAAGATATTACATTACAGGGTGGTCACAAAGTAATTATCTTAAAAAATTTCCGGAGGGATGCTGAGGGGATTCCTGATAAGGGTCTTGTGTCAAGACTGTCCCTTAGGAACATTCTTTAGTTTAACCACAGAGAAAAATATATTCTTTGTTATGTACTTAAGTCTGACTAAGGGTTTGACAGTTTCAGGAGAAATAAGCAAAAGCTAAGATGGAGTTGGGGCTCAGACCTGGGCCATTCATTCTGATGTGAGTCAGGCACATCAATTTTGGAACTCTCACACACTCCCTCCTTTTGATCAAGGATTTCATAATCATCCTTTGATCATTATTATATGAATGCTTTCTTCTGCAGGGGTTTGTGATAATGACACGTGGCTTAGGTGGCTGCTTATTTAGGTAAGCCTTTAATTCAAGACTCAATCATTTTCTCCTTTGAATTTTTTGTTGATACCATGCATATTCACTAATCAAAGGCAGGCTGATTAGAGGACCACTTCAGAAATTTTGTTATGATTTATGGATTTTGATACTCATTACTTGGGATCACGTACATCCCAGGGGATCCTGGATGTCATGGATTCTGCCAATATAATAGTGAATGATAAAATTATATTATTTTATTTCTTGAAAATTTGCAAAACATGAGATAAAACTTGAAGGCCCCTGGCAACGACTGCACATACATTTTATTCTAGTCTCCTTCTTCTTAGCCTTTGTATTATTTTTCATGAATTTTTTCAAAACATGGTACAACTCATTCTCCCTTACTGCAAAAGCAGTACTTGCCACCCAAATAAATAAAGCCAAGAGATTTTTTAATCTCAGGAAAATTACCACTGCAATGTATTTTTCATTACTGCAAAAGCAGTACTTACAGGACAAATAAATAAAACTAAAGAAATTTGTGTCTCAGGAAAATTACCACTACTATGTATTTTTCATTAAAACAAAAGCAGTAGTAACAGCTAAGAAGAAGAAATAGCTGCCCTGAAATACTGCAGAACTGCTCACAGTGGTGCATTCCACCTGCTACACATAGAAACAATGATTGGGCACTAAGACTGAATGCAGCATACAATAATTTATAGGAGTTCGAGTCTCTTGAAAAGTACCATGTTAATGCATTATTCTTTATTGCAATGACATTTTTTACTGTTTAGAAGTTAGAAAAACAGGAAGCCAGAAATACCTGGAAACAGTGAAAGGTGTCAGGGAGAAAATGGCCACTATGAGAGAACGAAGACTGGAAATAGCTTATTCTCATATAAGTATACTCTCACAAGAACATAGTAACTGGAAAACATAGTGAGGAGGCTTCTGTCACAGAAACAAAGGTAAATCTGTCACAGTTTAGAAAATTCATACATCCAGAAGGCATTGCTTAAGACAATGTTCAATCAACATAAAAATGAGGCTCCACCTCAGGGTTCTTGAGTTTCAAACATTTCAAAAGTTTCCCACCTTCAGGCTAAATACGTTAAAATCAGACTTGACAAAGAACTCCAGAGGCATAAAAAGCATTTGGGGATACTGTACGTTCCATGAATCATGAAGGTGTTAAGACTCCTGACACTACTGTTTAGTAGTCGGGCACCAACTGACTTCTTTGCCCTGCCATGACTAAGCATTCAGCTTCTGTAATCTTAGACCGGGAGTCCACATGGAGTAAAGCCACATTAGAGGAACAGCTTGACTGGCCAAAAGACTGGCTCAGGGTGTGAACGCTAGTCCATTTGGGAAATGGATCTCATCTTTGAACATAATTCTCTTCATAGGCATTAAATTGGTCTTTTGCATCATAACATTGGTTATATATTTCATGCAACATTTGATTATTCCAATAATTATTATGACAACTATTAATATTATTAATCCAACAAGCAATACAGATTTAACCCAGGATCCAATGCCTTTAAGTAACCAACAACAACAAAAAAATCAAACTAAGAGGCTTCATAGTCTTAGTCTTCTATATATAACCCGGTAGGTTTTTGAAGAATTTTTTCAATATTTTTATCAACCTCCTGGGTATTGTTAATCTAAGTGCAATAAGAAGTGTTTGTTATAGCACAAACACCTCCTTTTTGGGCTAAAAGAAAATCTAGAGCTCTGTTTTTGTTGTTAGATTCCATTGAGTTGGTTCCAACTCATAGCCACACTATGTACAACAGAACAAAACACTGCCCAGTCCAGTGTCATCCTCACAATGCTTGTTATGCTTGAGCCCATTGTTGCAGCCACTGTGTCAATCCATATCCTTGAGGGTCTTCCTCTGTTTTGCTGACCCTCTACTTTACCAAGCATGATGTCCTTCTCCAGGGACTGATCCCTCGTGATAACATGTCCAAAGTATGTAAGACAGTCTCATCATCCTTGCTTCTAAGGAGCATTCTGTCTGAACTTTTTCCAAGACCTATGTGTTCGTTCTTTTGGCAGTCCATGGTATAGTCAATATTTTTTGCCAACACCATAATTCAAAGCCACCAATTCTTCTTCTTAAGTCTTCCATATTCATCATCCAGCTTTCGCATGCATATGAGGCAATTGAAAACACTATGGCTTGGGTCAAGCGCACCTTAGTCTTCAAGACTCTGCTTTTCAACACTTTAAAGAGGTTTTTTGCAGCAGATTTGTTCAATGCAATGTGTATTTTGATTTCTTGACTGTTGCTTCCATGGGTGTTGATTGTGGATCCAAGTAAAATGTAATCCTTGACAACTTCAATCTTTTCTCCATTTATCATGATGTTGCTTATTTATCCAGTTGTGAGGATTTTTGTTTGCTTTACTTTGAGATGTAGCCCATACTGAAGACTGTAGTCTTTGATCTTCATCAGTAACTGCTTCAAGTCCTCTTCACTTTCAGCAAGCAAGGTTGTGTGATCTGCGTAACGCAGGTTGTTAATGAGCCTTCCTCCAATCCTGATGCCCTGTTCTTCTTCATATAGTCCAGTTTCTCTGAATATTTGCTCAGCATACAGATTGAATAAGTGCGGTGGAAGTATACAACCTGGATGCACATGTTTCCTGACTTTAAACCATGCAGTATCCCCTTGCAAACATCCAATAATAATCGGAACATAGAATGTATAAAGTATGAACCTAGGAAAATTTGAAATTGTCAAAAATGAAATGGAATGCATAAACATCAATATTCCAGGCATTAGTGAGTTGAAATGGACTGGTATGGGCCACTATGAAAAGGATAATCATTTGGTCTACTATTCTGGGAATCTTGAAGAGGAATGGTGTTGCAGTCATTGCCAAAAAGAACATTGTAAGATCTATCTTGAAGTACAGCGCTGTCAGTGACAGGATAGTATCCATACACTTACAAGGAATACCAGTTAATATGACTATCATTCAAATTTACACACCAACAACTAAGGCCAAAGATGAAGAAATTGAAGATTTTTACCAACTTATGCGGTCTGAAATTGATCGAACAAGTAATCAGGCTGCATTGATAATTACTGGTAATTGGAATGTGAAAGTAAGAAACTAAGAAGTATCGGTAGTTGGAAAATATGGCTTCTGTGATAGAAACAATGCTGGAGATTATGTCATATAATTGTGCAAGACCAATGACTTCCTCATTGCAAATGTCTTTTTTCAACAACATAAACGGCGACTATACGCATGGACCTTGCCGGATGGAATACGCAGGAATCAAATTGACTACATCTGTGGAAAGAGACAATAGAAAAACTCAGTATCATCAGTCAGAACAGGGCCAGGGCTTGACTGCAGAACAGACCATCACTGCTCGTGTGCAAGTTCACGCTGAAGCTGAAGAAAATTAGAACAAGTCCACAAGAGCCAAAGTACGACCTTGAGTATATCACACCTGAATTTAGAGACCATCTCAAGAATAGATTTGACTCATTGAACACTAATGACCAAAGACTAGGCAAGTTGTGGAATGACCTCAAGGACATCATACATGAAGAAAGCAAGAGGTCATTAAAAAGATAGGAAAGAAAGAAAAGACCAGTATGGATATCAGAAGAGAATCTGCCACTTGATCTTGAAAGTTGAGTAGCTAAAGCAAAAGGAAGAAAAGATGAAGAGAGCTGAACAGAAGATTTCAAAGGGTGGCTCGAGAAGACAAAGTAAAGTATTATAATGACATATGCAAAGACCTAGAGATAGAAAACCAAAAGGGAAGAGCACACTCAGCATTTCTCAAGCTGAAAGAACTACAGCAAAAATCCAAGTCTCAAGGTGCGATATCGAAGGATTCTACAAGGAAAATATTAAACAATGCAGGAACATCAAAAGATGATGGAAGGAATATACAGAATCACTATTTCAAAAAGAATTGGTCAACGTTCAACCATTTCAGGAGGTAGTATATGATTAGGAACTGATAGTACTGAAGAAAGAAGTCCAAGTTGCCCTGAAGACATTGGTGAAAAACAAAGCTCCAGGAATTGACAAAATAACTACCGAAATGTTTCAATAAATTCATGCAGTGCTAGAAGTGCTCATTCGTCTATGCCAAGAAATTTGGAAGACTGCTACCTGGCCGACTGACTGGAAGAAATCCATATTTATGCCTATTGCCAGGAAAGGTGATCCAACCGAATGAAGAAATTATCAAACAATATCATTAATATTACAGGCAAGCTAAATTTCCTGAAGATTATTGAAAAGCAACTGCAGCAGTATAACAACAAGGAACTGGCAGAAATTCAAGCCGGGTTCTGAAGAGGACTTGGAACCAGGGATATCATTGCTGACGGCAGATGGATCCTGGTTGAAAGCAGACAATATTAGAAAGATGTTTACCTGTGGTTTATTGACTATGCAAAGGCATTCAACTGTGTGGATCATAACAAATTATGGACAGCATTTCAAAGAATGGGAATTCCAGAGGTATAATTACTGGCATTAGTTACCAACTGGGCTAATTTGATAAATGCATTTTCTCTCCAAGCGACAGAAGCTGTTGGAAAGAAAGGAATAAGTTAATAGTGAACAAAAACTATTAGGAAGCAAAACCACAGGTATACAATAAAGCTAATAGCATAAGAGTGATAAAAAAACAAAGTTCTAAATATTTGTATGAAATCTTGTTCTGTGACCTTGGGACTAGCTGTCTACCTCAGAAGTCATCTGCTTCTGACAGCCTGGGGTTTCAAAGTGATTTTTAGTTCTCCAGGGGGTTGACAAGTTCACACTGGCAGTAGGGGCAGCTTAGCTTTCTTTAGTTGAGACAGATAAATACAGGTCTAACTCCGTGTAATTTGGCAGCACATACATTATTAAGGAGGGCCAAGTATAGTCTTTTTTATCAGGGCTCCAGTGAATCCTCTGATTGATGTCCCTTCCAACAGACATTATTCTACTGGGGAAACATTAAGCAGATTTTGGGATTTTAACTTCTGGTCATCAAAGCCTTCTTTAACCTGTGAAAAATATTCTTTCAAAGTGGAAGTAAGTATCAAATCATTTAACAAACTCAGAATATATTTAGTGAGAACTTTGACATGCACAGTAACATCATCTAAGCCATAGGATATTCTGTAGCCAACATAATGCTATTAGTTACTGAAATAACTGATTCTTATATTAAAAGAGGAAAAGGGAAAAAAAAGTTTCCTATACCTAAAAATAGAATATCGAACATCAGCAATATTTTCATATAAATCTTATAGTGATTCTCTTAGTTTACTCAGTCTTATGTAGTTAACTTTGATTCCGTGTAATTCTGGGTCAACAGCAGTCTGAAAATTTCATCAACTTCTACACAAGAATTCTTGAAATATTGATTCAGTTTAGTGGTTTTCATGTTCAAAGTATCATAGTCCTTTTCATAAGCCCAATATAGTCCATCTTTTTGTTGAAATATTTCAAGCATTTTCAGCAAAGTAAAAACTAATCCGCAGACAATACAACTTAATATGGCCACGATTAACTTGGAATAATAATACTTCTTAAAAAGTGAAAGACATGAAGAGAATTAATTACAAAATGTAATGCAGAGCCAGAAAAAGTAAATTCAGACAAAATTATCTCCAAACATAATGATTAACTCGATTTTCAAAGAGCTTCAGATATAACAAATAATCTTGAGACACAATACATAGTCGGGATATACCAAATATATGCCAAGATTATCAAGTCTCTGAACATCTGAATAGTAAGACAAACTCCATGGCTTTATGTTTTGTTTTTATTTTTTCACTTATTTTCTTTTGTGTTATAAAGGTCCTCACCTAGTTGTGAGGGGTCCTTCAAAAGATTCCCTGGAGTTGCATGGCCTCAGAGTTCAGGGGACCAGGAGGCCTGATCCTGCCTGGACCTCCCCATCTTTTGTCTTGTGGTCAAAGACAAGAATCAGTTGTCCTAATTCATTTACATAAGATTATGTTAGCCTAGATATTTTGAAAGACAAAAGATAACCAAATCCTTTCCCTTTTACTATTCTTTTATTAAGCAGTTTTGCCTTCTCTTTATCATAATCTTTTATCTACCCAGTAAACACCAAAGTTCCTTAGCAATTTTGCAAATTAACCCATTAATTCTTGGCCAGGCTTCTCCCCGCTCCCCGCCCCAGGCTTGTCCATTCCCATTCTGGAACTACCAGTTTTACTTTAAGACAAAATTTTCTTTTTTTTCCCTGAAATAAAACACATTTCATATAATATATAGCTTAAGTTACTTAGAAAGGTTTTGATTTTAAGATTAACATACTACAGAACATAAAAATCTTTGTCTGAATGAATTCTCTTTGACTAATTTCTGGAAATATTTGGACTATTAAATTTATATAAGCATTTATTTATCATTAAACCAATCAGAAGAAATATTATAACCTAATTTAATAATACCATCCAGAGGTAAGAGATTACTTTTTCATTACCCTGTCTTTTGCATGCATTATAGAATCCTTTAGAGAAAAAATTTTAGAATAATTTGTCTTGTGTTAAAGTCTTGCTATGCTAATTAAAATAAACAACCTATCCTTTCAGTGTACTTTTTAAAAAGACCAATTTCTATCAAAGTTTTTCAAAGTAGCTACTAAAGTCCAAATCATAAGACAGAAGCAAAAAAAAAAAAAAAAAAAGTTTTTCTTGGAGGCAAAAGAACTGAGAATTTAGACAGCTCTATAGGGTCACTGGAAACCCTGGTGGCATAGTGGTTAAGTGCTATAGCTGCTAACCAAACGGTCGGCAGTTCAAATCCACCAGGTGCTCCTTGGAAACTCTATGAGGCAGTTCTACACTGTCCTTTAGGTCACTATGAGTTACAATCAACTTGACAGCAATGAATTTGGTTTTTTGGTTTATACAGTCGCTGTAAGTCAGAATTGACTCAATGGCAATGGGTTTGGTTTTTGATTTTTATGAGAAATACTAATCATGGCCTTCAACTTGCTACAAGACAGAAACTAAGATATTACTCTCTACACTAGAGGCAAACTTTCAGAACCAAAAGAAACAGAAAACCACATAAACTCACTGATCTGTGAGACCAGCTCAAAGACCAGGCTTATACAATACCACCATAACGCAAACAACCCAGTTTCTTAAAAGGTATACAGCAATTCTTTGGTAACATCAGCCCAATTCAACAGAAAAATAGCTTCTATATAAAATGTATTAACTTGTTAGAGTCTCAGATAGAGGGTTCTCAGACCCTCCAAACACCTCGAGCATCAAACAATAGGTCCCTAAAGAGGAAAGAAAGACAACATAAATTGGAATGGAAAGGAAAAAGAGCAGATGAGAACTCATTTTCCCAAAGTGATCACTGAAATTCCAAATTATGTGTAGTATATACTAGTATATATAAGGAAGATCAAAGAAGAATTGATGCCTTTGAATTATGGTGTTGGCAAAGAATATTGAATACACCGTGGACTGCCAGAAGAATGAACAAATCTGTCTTGGATAAAGTACTGTCAGAATGCTCCTTAGAAAGAAAGACGGCAAGACTTTGTCTCATGTACCTTGGACATGTTATCAGGAGAGACCAGTCCCTAGAGAAGGACATCATGCTTGGTAAAGTAGAGGGTCAGCAAAAAAGAGGAAGACCCTCAATGAGGTGGATTGACTCAGTAGCTGCAACAGTGGGCTCAAACATAGTAACAATTATGAGGATTGCCCTGAACCAGGCAGTGTTTCATTCTGTTGTACCTAGGTCACTATAAGTCAGAACTGACTTGATAGCACCTAAACAACAACATATTCAGTTTATTGTGTTTTTGAACATGAACCCCAAACCAGCATCCCAGTAGGGGAAATCCAGGCTCATTTATCAAGGATGTTAAGAATAGGTTGAATCTTTCATCTCCTAGAGTCAAATAAAATTCCTAGCAGTTTCCCATCCAGTCTGTGATGTTTGGTTAGCTCAGATAATTCAGGGTGACTTCCATTTAGGAATATGGAGTTGAATGGTATTTCAGCTCCAGGCTCTGTTAGATTTAAACCCGAGTATTTAGGAAAAGTTTGCTTAAGCAGTATCTACGATTATACTTTGGTCCAATCTATTTTCTTAGGGAAAAACATTGGGGATCTGTGCTGGAGGCATTGGCTTTTATAGCTAATGAACTTTTTGGATGTTTACAGATAGTCTTTTCCATTCATCTCAAGTCTCTCCTGGTCCTACTAGTGTATTTATTAATTACTAAATTCCTGAGAGAAACTTTGAGGGTCCTTATGAGGTTTAGGAAATTCCTTTACAATTGCAATGAGTTCCGCTTTAGACCAAAGAGTAAGGAAACCTGAAGAGGTTTATCAGTCTCCTCCAGGTATCTTATTTTAAAAGACATTTCTGGGACCATGTCAATAACTGGTTTCTCTAGCCGTTTTTTAGCAGGTTCCTTGAAGGGTAGACAAAGAGTTCAGAAAGGGTATTAAGAGAGGATTAAGAAGGTAGAGAAGGATATAAAGTAGAGTCAGCTGGAAAAGGGGCAGAAGGAACAAGGGTAGGAGAAATACGGGCAGGCACCTGACATTGCATTTCCTTTAGTTGTTCGGTCAGTTTAGAAATGCTATCATGCATAGAGATAGTTTTACTTTCTTGACATCTTTTTGAGTCTTCCAAATACCAATCAAAAATAGGAGTCCCATTGTATTTGCCAAATTTGGGAGCCTTTATTTTCTAATTGACTGAGCAGAAAACTTATTGTATTTAGCTCAAAAAAGCCCCATAATAGGCACTGATTTTCTAAACTATCTTTAGTAAAGGCATGCCAGTGATCCAAAAACACATGGAAGTGAGGGCTAAATTGTTTGTTCGTATAAGCAGCTGGAGTGCCTGAAGGCAGCCCCACCAAGTGTGTAGAGCTGGCATTCCCCATTTTACCAAAACAGTGAACTGCACATGTGGTGAAAACCTAACTGTGCATTGAAAGAAAAATAGGTGAGTTCAAACTTAAGGGCTAAGACTGTGATCCTTCCAAAGTCTGTGTTTATTAGACTTAGGAGTCTCGTGGTAACAGCCACACCAAACTTAATTTGACAATGAACCTTTCAAAACACTTACAGCAAGCTGAAAATGAAAGCAGAGAAGAAAGTCAACAATAAATCTTGAAGAACTCAATGCAAGCAAGTGGAGCTCAATTCAAGAGGTCTTTTACCTGGGATGACTCCTGAGAATCTGTGGAGACAAATGAGCTTCAAAGGGCTCAAGCTTGGTACCAAAGCTTCAGGTTCTTGATGTCCTGGGGCTGACGGAGGTAAAGTGCCTTCGAATCCCACTTAGCTGACATTAGAAAATGTCGACGAGTAAGAACACATACTCTGTTAAAAATAAAAGCAAAGAAATGTATTGAAAGTTCAAGAAAATTTGAACCAGGGACACGTCTGATCTCACAAAGTGAAAATAAACACTCCAAAATAGTAGGGCCACAGATGCATATTTACAAGGCAAAATACAACATTCTGACTGGAAGTTGCAAGATTGTGTGAACAGGACACATGACAACTGGAAGTAAGGGCTTTACAGTGATTGGTTGGAAACACAAATGTGGGTTCTTTACAGTGATTGGTTGAAAACACTAATGTCGGCTATTTGGATTGGTGAATTTAAACACAAAATACAATTTAAATACAAAATATAAGAGGGGTTATACAGGGTGGTCATGAGGTAATTATCTTAAAACATTTCCTGAGGGGTGCTGAAGGGATTCCTGATAAGGGTCTTGTGTTTCAAGACCCTCCCTTAGGAACATTCTTAAGTTTAACCACAGAGAAAAACTTTTCCTTTGTTATGTACTTAAGTCTGTCTAAGGGTTTGACAGTTTCAGGGGAAATCCTTTGTTATGTGCTTAAGTCTAACTAAGGGTTTAAATGTTTCAAAGGAAATGAGTAAAAGCTAAGATAGTCTCAGGGCTCCGATCTCCGCTGAACTTGGATATGAGTCAGCAGTCTCAATTTTGGAAATCTCACACAGTGTGGTTCACTGTAACTTGAACACATTGTAAGTCAGGACTACCTGTACCACGAAATGGGTGCCTTTAAAGAGCAAAAAATTACTGTCTCACATTTTGGAGGCTAGGAGTCTAAATTCAAGCCATCATCAGGACCATGTTCTCTCTATCTGTTTTAGGGGAAGATAGATGTATCATCACATAGTTTCTTCCCCCTATGTGTCTCTATTTCCGTGTCTGTTTTCCCTTTTTATAAGACACCACTCAGAAGGGATTAGGACCCATCCTACTCTGGTATGACCCACCAATAACATCTTCAATGAAAGAGCCTATTTCCAAACAAGATCATATTGACAGGCACAAAGTCAGGATTTCAATATACCTTTAAGGGGGCACAATTCAATCTATAATAACCATTATAATAATTAGGTAAGAAATGCTGAGATGGGAGTACAAAGAAAAATAATGAAGGCAGTAGTAGTGATGATAAAGAGAAGGGTTCAGGTTAAACAGGTATTAAAGATGTAGAATTTATGAGATTTAGAGATCAATTGAGTTTTGCTGAATGTGGGACATGGAACAGTCTAGGTTGTATCCCACTTTTCTGGCTATAAAGTGGTTGATAATGTCATTTGCTGAAGTAATGAGTACTAGAGAATATTTGGGAGAGCTAGATGCAAAGGTGAAAAAATTTAGACCTGAAAAGGTTGAATTAGAGGTTTTTATGGGACGTTTTAATGGTAATCGTTAATAAGTATTTGAATGTGTAAGTTTAGCTGAGGATCACTATGTGATATGGGATTCATCAGATAGTGGAGAGTATTTGGAGTTATGGGATTAATCAGAAAGTGGAGAGTATTTGGAGTTATGGGATTCATCAGATAGTGGAGAGTATTTAGAGTTATGGGAATTGTGCAGGAAAGAGAAAAAAACAAAAAACAAAAAACCAGTTCTGACACTGCTATCTTGAAAACAGTCTGTTTGACAGTTTGACCCTTGGCTAGCATCTGGGAATTTGGCTTCTGAAATGTTCCCTGATTTTGCTGTGCCTAAAGTGTTTATACAAAAATGTGTTGATGGTGAATACCTGCCTTCCTTCTGGGAGTCTGGAATTTTAGTATCTGATAGGTAGAGAATGCTTACGTTGCCAGTCTCCAATAAAAAAAACCCTAAATTTCGAGTTTCAAACTGGGTCTCCCACCCACCACCTTTCTTTTTTACCATCACCTATCAGTGCTTTAGTCACTACTTTAGTCATTGAAGCCTCTCAGATTTGGCTCACAGTCTTCTGCTCCAATTTTAATGCTGACATAATTCTAAGAAGTTTCAAAATCAGTATAAAAGCCTAACCCAATATTTTTTGACAATTCTTTCTTAGACTTAATGACCTTAGCACATTGCTTCCTTAACTCTGTCTTCCTCTCAGATATTCAAAACAGAATTTTAGAATCAACTCAGATTATTTTATCTCATATTTAAATATGTAATTAAGCTGATTATTTTTTTTTCATTTCACTTGCCTCAAATCCATAACTTTTCCCACTTCTCAATGTTATCTGTGTAGTTCGGAACCTCATCAGCCCTCATCTGATCTAAGTGAAAATAACCTCCTGATAATACTCTAAACTTCTTCCCTCCTATTTTTCCTGCAGTCTAAATTGCAAATATTCATAAAACCCCTTAATTATTGCTCATCATCTACAGAATAATAACAAACTCATTAAAAATGCATACATAGCTCCTTGATTGAAGAATAATTGAGGCCTTTGAATTACGGTATTGGAGAAGAATATTGAATATACCATTCACTGCCGGAAGAATGACCACGTCTGTCTTGGAAGAAGTACAGCCAGAGTGCTCACTAGAAGTGAGGATGGTGAGACTTCATCTACATACTTTGCACATGTTACCAGGAGGGACCACTCCCTGGAGAAAGACATCATGCTTGGTAAAGCAGAGGGTCAGAAATAAAGAGGAAGACTCTCAACGAGACGGATTGACACAGTGGCTGCAACAATGGGCTCAAGCATAACAATGACTGTGAGGATGGCGCAGGACCGGGCAGTGTTTTGTTCCGTTGTACATAAGGTCACTATAAATCAGAACCGACTGGATCGCACCTAAGAACAACAACAGCAACAGCACCTTAATATTATGACTTCTTTCTTTCTAACAAGCATTGTCACTCATCACTCTCTATCTTCAACATCATATTCCAAAAATGTGTAATACTTGGGGTACTCAACCCTTCCATGCCCAGTGCTTCCATATCTTCACATATATTCTGCCTTTACCCAGAATGTCCTCCCTTTCTTTCTACCATAGACCGATTAACTTTCTGGGGAATTTCTATTCATCTTTGAAGTTTCAGATTAATCATAACCATCTCCAGCAAGGATTCCTTGATTGTTCTAGGCTAAGGTGATCTTGCCCTCCTTTGTAACACCACTCTGTTCAAGCATACCTCTATTACTATAAAAAAACAAAACTTGTTGCTATCAAGTTGATTCTGACTCATAGCAACCCTATAGGACAGAGTAGAACTGCCCCATAGGGTTTCCAAGGAGTGGCTGGTGGATTTGTACTGCTGACTTTTTTGTTAGCAGCTGGGCTTTTAACCACTGTGCCACCAGGGCTCCATTGCTATAGATACTATACTTTATTAAATTTGGTGGTCTTCAAATTTACTCTCCCCCTCTAAACCCTGAGGGCTTTGGTGTAAAGTTTTTTGTGTTCTTATTTGCATCCCCAGTGCCTCACCATTGTTGCTGCCCAGCAAACGTTTGCAGAATCAAGAGATGAATGAATGGATAGACGACTGTAGAGTGAATTTCGCTTTAGAAATGTAGTAAATGTGACAACTATTTTGACAAATGAAAAACAAAAAGAGCAATGTTTGCTTTTACAGAGAGAAAAGTAATGAATAAAATACAATTATGATATTCTTGTACCCTCTAATAATGAGCTAGATAATTAAAAGAGAGAAAATATATAATATTGTTATATCCATTTACATGAAAGAAACAGAATCAATCAATATATATTCTCTCAAAATAGGGTAATAGCTATGACAGTAGATAAACTGGAATTTTCCTGAGGAATAGAAACCAGTCACAGTAAAATGATATATTTTAAACTAGATAAAAGCTTATATTTGTGTAATACTCATAAAGTCACAAGTTCCCTACCCTTTCACTTCAAAGGAAATTATGATTGTTATCTGACTTATATTAAATGAACAAGGAAAGTTTTAGTTTAAGAGCAGTCACAAAACAATATCCAAAGGAAAGCTTGCATATTAGTTTTAAAATAAACTTATGAAACTAAAAAATAATCCTGTTTCAAATAGTCAAGACACCAGAGAGGAAATTGAAGACACAGCTGGGAACTTTTCTTCATAATGTCAAATCTATGCCCCAAAGTTAATAATGGAGATAATAATAAATTTATAATTGACTTTAAAGACATATGACTTTAGTTTAAAATATTACTGCAAATCAGTAAAATCCATAATCCTTTTTAAAAGATGCAAGACATCATCCAGAAATGACTATATCTTGGTCTACATTATGCTCCAAGGATTAACAATGCATACATGTTCAATTCAATACTGTACCTCCCCTAAGAATCTATTCAACAATAATGTTTAATTAACATTTTTTTCATCAATCCAAAGGTTTAACTTTTTCGGTATTTTAACATTTCTGGAAAAAATGCATATAAAAATTGACGGTATGGCATAGTTTAATTGACAAAGCTCATTAAATTTTATTTTAAAATAAAGTAATGATGCAGCTCATAATACATGAGGGTCTTGATATCAGAAGACGTAAGGTTAAACGGCTAGTAGTTGTAGTATTTGACTATTTTTCACCGTCGAGCCAGTTTGTGATAACTAAACTAAAAATAATTAATAATTCCAATTTCTTCCTAATCTAGTATCAGAGAATATAATATTTCATTTTTTCTAGATGCACCAAGAAAAATGTTCAAATAAAGAGAAGCCAAAATTTCCACCTGAAAAAATATCTTACATTTGAATTTCTGGTCACCATTTGAATGTTGCTGCTGTTGTGTGCCTTCAAGTCTATTACAACTCATAGTGACCCTGTAGGACAGAGTAGAACTGCCCCATAGGGTTTCCAAGGCTATAATCTTTATGTAAGCAGACTGTTGCATTTTCTCCCCACAGAGTAGCTGGTAGGTTCAAACCAACAACCATTATGCTCCAAGGATTATCAATGCGTACATGTTCACTTCAATACTATACCTCCCCTAAGTTAGCAGCCAAGTGCTTAACCACTGTGCCACCAGTGCACCTTACCATTTGATTAACTGGCTAAATTTCCATATATTTTGAGTCTTCATCATGATTTAAAAATGATTAATCCCAGGAAAAATCCATCTGGATAAAACTGTCTCTGAATCAAGCATGGTCATCAGGGCTGATCAGTGCCTATAGCAGCCTCTAATAAACATATTTAGGCTGAGAATTTGATGCTACCTGACTCCCTCACCTTCATCCCTAGAAAGAAGATGACTGGTTTTCAAACTCATTTTCACACTCCTGCTGCTAATGCTTTGCTCTCACTACAGAGCATGACCCTCTGTTAACTCTCAGAGCCACTCTACTTATTTAAAACACCATGTCATTTTATGCCTTAGCATTTCTAACTGTTCCAATTCCTCAATCTGAACTCTGAAACTTGCTCTCTTCAGTTCTTCTTCCCTCCAATCACTTCATGTTCTCTGTTCCCTTCCCTCATCATAGTCTCCAGTGCCCTGGCACCCCCGTATCCCTTCAGTCTAGCCATGTCTTTCTGTTGATAAACCAGTTCCGACATAATATAGACCACAAGATCCCAATTTTTTACTTATTGTTAAAATAATTGCTAATCAGGATTTCTCTCCAACTTTTCATCCATAATATGTTGTGTTCTCCATCCAAGCATTTACCTTGGTGCTTGCTTGACATTTACTTATGTTGTTATTTTAGGATTTTTTTCTCCCACATCAAGTTTAAGCTCCATAAGAACAGCAGCCACTTCCTGAGCCAAAATATTTTTAAGGGTGCTTAATAATCTTCTGAAATGTAATTAACAACTTGCTTGGTTGGATATATATTTACCATTTTTCATTATAAATATATTCTGAATACAATCTATCTTAATATTTTAGAATTTTCTTTAGAAAGAATTTTCCAAGGATAATATTTATAAGAATTCATATTCTTTACGTTTTTGATACATATTTCCAGATTACTTTCTAAAAAGGGAATAGACATTTAGCTTCCCACCAGCTTATCAGACTCTGTCTCATTATATCCTCAACATCATTCAATATTGAAAATTTAAAAAGCCTTCAGTAATTTGATAGGTTTAAAATATATATTTTGCTTTTAATTTTAATGTATGATTTGAATTGATATTAAAATTATATCCTAATTAAAAATATATCATTTATATGTATAAGAATATAATCAGTTATAATTCTACCTCCGCCAACAGCCTGATCTTCTTGCTCTGCCCATTTATCTATTTACATTTTAATATTTATATTATAATTTGTGTAAATCCATATTAACATATCAACATCTTGCCAATTTTTTTAGAAATTTGTTTGCTTCATTTTTTAGAGTATTTTCACATTTTACATTTATGTAATATATTTCTCAATTCTGTAATGATGTTTAGGGTTTACATTTATGTAATACATTTCTCAATTCTATAATGATTTTTAGGTACTGAAAGTCCTTCCACATCTAGAGATATAGTATACATTTCTATTTTACTCAATAAAATTTTACTTGCTAATTTTTAACCTTAAATTCACCAGAAATTATCTTTTAATGTAATATGAAATGATCTTTTTCATAAACTTCTAAACATTTAGATTCCAGTTAAAGACGGTAGTTTGAATACATGTGTTTACCTAATATCCCTTCTGATGCTCAAAGTGATCAAAAATAGTATAAACTCACAAGGACAAGACAGAGGGATAAAACAAAATTTAAAATTTATAAAGCAGATAAAATTAGATAACTAATTTAGCATATTTTCAAAAGCTGATACCCAGACAAGCAATTGAAGAATTTTAGATGTACACTACGTTACTCTTTAAAACCAAAGAAAAACTTGGGAACAGTGGTAGATACTAGTACCAAACAGTGGTAAGACAGGGATATAAACCAGAATACAAGGTTAAAGCTCTATTTAAGAAATAATTACAATTCCAGATTCCTTGTATGACTGTCCATCTCTACCCCAGCATTTTCTCTCTGGATAGGGTAAATCAGAGGGAATCTGTACTGGGGGCCATGAGGCAAAGCTGAGGGCAAGTGGGCCCCATAAAAAATGAAGATTATGGGATTTTCTACATATTGAATGGTGAGGCCTAAGCCCCCTTCTTGTACACAGCTCCCAGAATTTTGGTACACTGTATTAAACCCTCCAGGCAGGAAACACAAAACAATTTCCTCTAGTCAATCTGACTAACTGGAGAGATAAAGACCTATAGATACTGAGAGTAAGGATTCCCTCAGCTGAACTACCTTGCCAGATCATTCTCCAGGGAAAATTACTTATCAACCAGCTCCTTAGGGATTCACTCCTAAATATGAGTGGACAGTCAAGGGTCAGGAAGCATTAGATGGGAAGCCTCTAGATTTAAAGAAGAGAAAGGACCAAAGAGGAATTTGAAAGAAACATATATGATGCAAGAAAAAAAAATTAAATCCATCATTAACATCAATCAAAAGATAAGGTAGTATGTCTCTTTTTGGTTTTGTTTCTGTCTTTCAGAGAAAAAGAGAGTGAGTGAGCTGTGGAAATTGACAACATGATAGCAGAAATGAAAAACTAAGCAGAAAGGAGGGAACATCAACCTGAGAAAATATCTTAGCAAGTATTAACTAAAAGCAACATAGATGGAAAAAAAGGACTATTAGAGAATCAGTCCAGAAGTCGTATCATCTAAGTAACAGAAGTTCCAAAACGAGCAAGCAGAAAACAGAAGAAAAGAAAACATCAAATTAATTCATTAAGACATTTTCCCATATCTGAAGGATACAAATGGCCAAATTTAAAAAATTTACATTATGCCAACATCAAAGATGAAAGAAGAAAGGACCTACAGTAAGGCACTTCATAATATTTCATAACATTAGGAAGAAAAGAAAAAATTCTGGAAACTACCAAAGAAGGCAAACACATGCAAAGAATAGATTGGAAATTAGAATTTCTCCAGACTTCTAAAAATCAATACTGGGAGCAGGAAGATAAGCAAGAAATAACTTCAAAATCTGAGACAATGATACCTAAACAAGAATTCTATATTAATTCAAATTATCAGGCCAGAATGAGGAAAAATATAAAAACATTTTAGATATGCAAGGCCTCAAAAACTTCACCTGCTATGCACCTTTGTTCACAAATTACTAGAGATGCTCCATTAAAAAGAAGAGTATGCTGTGGGATGTGGGAAGTAAGGGATGTACCATGGCAAAAAAGAGAAGGAAATCACACAAATGGTAGTGAAGGAGAACCCAAGATGAGTAAAGCCAATCCAGGTCAGAGAAAAAGGCAGAGGACGTTAATAGAGTACCTGCTGCGTTTGAATGCATTAAGAGAAACTTACACCCCTGGCGGAGTCTTTGGGAACGAATCAGTGATCCCTCTGCCGTCAAGTTGACTCTGACTCAGTGATAGGTTATTAAAAATGAAGCAAATGCAAATAATGACAATTATTAACTCCAGGTAAAACAATTAATTGTTAAAAAAAAAAAAAAAGAAAGAAAAGAAAATGTGGTCCTGATTCTGTTCTGAATAATATTTACATATTTATGAACATTTAAAAATTTATATAACCAATAATTATGATACAATGATATTGGGACAATTGAAGAAAAGATAAGGAGGGTTGTTTGTGGTTAGGAGTGGGAGGGTGTAAGAGAAATATTGTCTCTCAGGAACAATAAGAAGAAGCTGATAGATAATATCCAGAACTGAAAAGAAAGCAAGAAATATAACTTAAAGAATTTAGAAATTGAAAGAAAATACCAAAGAAAAACTAAGAGATTTGAAAATTATTACCATTGTAGATGGGGAATATGTTGGAGGAGCAGGTGCCTCAAGATAATTGTTCAAAGTAAAAAGCTTCAAAGAATGATTTGACTTTTAAAAATATACCCATGCACAATATTGATAAAAAATTTTAAGTAAAATTTAATATTAAATTGCTCCAACATCATTTACTGAATAACTTTTCATTCTCTACTGCCTTTGATGTGGCTAACCCGCATACTAAATTACTGTTTCCCAAAAAACCCTTGAGGTAGAGTCTATTCCGACTCATAGCGACCCTATAGGACAAAATAGAACTGCCCCATAGGGTTTCCAAGGAGCGGCTAGTGGATTTTAACTGCTGACCTTTTGGTTAGCAGCTGAGCTCTTAACCACTGAGTGACCAGGGCTCCAATTACTGTCTAGAATACACTTTTTTGAGCTATGTGTACAGTTCCATTATTGTTTTCTATAGTTATACCAATATCATACTATTTTCAAGGTGATGATATCACAATGCACTTTAATATCTGGCAAAACTAACACTCCATCAGAATTTTTTCAAAATTTCCTGATGAATTCTTACCTGATATATCTTAGATAAACTAATCCATTAAAATCTCTATTAAAAAACATCAACGAACCAAGTGACCATTTAGCTGGGACACTCATATCCTCTGATCTTTATATCTCATTCACATTGTTCACTTATGATCCTCCAAGGACATCACCCAGTTTCTCTGTTCCTGCATTTAGGTTTCTGTGCATTGTAAATATAAGTTATCACACTTAGATCAATAGGTTATGTTCAATTTCATGACAGTCAACCTTAACAAGGGCTACTGCTTCAGTAATTTTTTTTAAAACTCCCTGTATCACTTATTCCAGTCTTTTACCAATGTTTATATTTTCTCATACCAAATTCTGTCTCAGTTATTCTATATTGATGACACTGCCTCATATTCATTAATTTCTATAAATCTCCTATTCTCCACTGTATTCTTCATATTGCATCAAAGGAGAATTCCACCTCTTCTCCGAGATTAACTCTTTTTCTTTTCATTTTATTCTTCTGAAATTAATACCAAGTAAATGTAAAAATATTTTACATATCAATGTGCTATTACTTCCTCCATAAAGCATTTCAAACAGTACTCAAGAAAATGCAAATCTATGAAACTCAAGCTGCAGATCTAAATTTTAGAACATGAATTTATATGTCAGAGAACTAAATACTAATGATGATAAAATCCTAATTTTGCCGTCTACAGGTTCTACATCACTCAGACCATGACAACTCGGCAGGTAGATGAGAACATCTTTGCCTTCGTAGCTCTTCCAGCAGGCAACATTAGCCTATAATAGCTTGAAGTCACAAATTTGCAGATGTTGAATGAAAGACTAAATTCTGCAAATGAGAGTTGACTCAGAGCTGGCATAGCACAGGTAAAACATTAAAAAAAGAAAAGCCTAGAGAAGAATATGCAATAAGGGAAATCACTGTTGTGTCAAAGTGAGATGGAATTAGGAGTGACGCGACCATTGTAATGAGAGTAGTAATGATTATTATTATACATGTTCTTTATATATATATATTCCTTTAACTTTTAATCTCTTTCTTTCTCTTTGATAGTATCAGCCCCATCATGTAAATATATTCAAGCCTTCTTATCATTGGCTCCAGAGTGAGTAGTGAGTTTCTCCAGTTTCCCATTGCACTTCATTGACACTTGGAGCCTGAGGGCTCTAGTGGCAAGCTTAAAGTAGGTACCAAAATATCTGAGTTGAACACCAGATCAAAAATCATACCTGTAGCAATTTAAATATAGGCATTAAAAACAGGACCAAGCTTCATGAAATTCTTCTTGATATTTGGATGCTGAGACATTGGCTTGTAAGAATATTTTTGATAATTTATCTACTTCAAAAATGTTCATTTGCCCTCGTGTAAATATAGACTTTAGTTCTCTTGCAAAGATGTCAGTTAAATTTTCAGAAAAGGAGTAAAACAGTAGGACAGTAAAACTTTCATTTATTTTAGGACTATTACCTTACTTTCTTCGGGCCTATTATGAGATCTTTACTAGGCAAAAATCATTTTACTTGAGGACCTAAAATATAAGCCTGTGCTATTGTTGCAATTGGTTTATAAGGTGCCTTTGCACTAAGACCTGAAATTGCTTGCTCATATTTACTCCATTTTTAGTCAGGAGAGCTCAGGTTAATCAGTTGTTCAATCATTTTCCCTGAAGTAAAATAGCTCAAAATTTGCTTTCTATTTTTATTTCTGCTCTCCCATAAATGCTTGCTTTATTTTATCCTTTAAACCCTGGATGTTCTCCCAAGGTCAAAGTCTAGGCCTACCATAGAGAATGGATAAGATAAATTAAAAATACTGCTTCACAAAAGTCTCCTTCCAGTATGGTTAGTTTCTGTAGTATGCAATATGGTTTTAAAGGCAGATAAGTCAGAGGGGTGGAGGTTTAGGTTTCCTCATCAAACGTACTTTAAGGAGTGCCTCAGAAAACCTTGTCTTGAACAGAATGATGCCTTGCTGCATCTGAATCATGACTACAGCCGCAGAGTCTAATGAACAATTGGATTTAAGTAAAACTATTAAATTGGGGATGCAAATAGAATAAATATTACAGAGACACACTGGCATATGACTTTAAGCAATTCAGCACTGCCATGCTGTTCTGGAAATTAGCAACTGATATACAGCATAAGGCATTCTTTATAACAAAGGCTTATGTGGATATTCGTTTATTAATTATTTACACCCTTTCTACTTTTAAAATGACTTTGAGGCAGGTTAGTTATAATAAAGATCCATATTGGATAAAAGAAAACAAGGAAAGGGAAATAGGAGAGTAATAATAAATATTGAGGGAAAGGGCAAATTTTGAAGAGAATAAAGAATTCAGAGAGAAGATATTGTTACACAGATCATGACTGCCATGGAGCCATAATGTTTAATTCAGGGACTTCTAGCAGCCAATGCAAAAAGAGAAACAGGATGCTTATCATACTTGTCATTGTCTATTTCCAGTAAGCATGCCTGTTCCTGAAGCAAAAAAAGAAAACATTTTTCTAGTGCCTACTTTTAAGAGGAAATTAGTCTATAATCTTCATGTAAGGATCACTGAAGATAAATGATAGTCTTTAAATAGCAGTCTTGTAAAATATGTAGACATAGTTTTTCCAAAGGCAAAGAAAAACAAAAAATAAACAGCAAAGCTGTTGTAACTCAAGAAAATGCATGCTTCGGGTTTTCATTATGTAGCAATAAATGTTAGGACCACACCTGTGCATTTCTTCAACAATACCACTTTTAAAGTCAGAAGGATATCAATATGTGATGTAAAGTTATATTAAAAAGCCTGTTGCTGTCAAGTAGATTCCAACTCATACCAACCTTATAGGATAGGATAGAACTGCCCCACAGGGTTTCCAATGCTGTGGTCTTTATGGAAGCAGACTGCTACATCTTTCTCCCATGGAGCAGCTGGTATGTTCAAACTGTCAACCTTTTGGTTAGCAGACAAGCACTTAAGTGGTTAAGTGCATCAATTTTATTAACAATCCTTAAAAGCTGTTAAGAACCCTGCTATCTTAACAACGCTCTTTGGTATTCAGAAACTAAAACAAATCATAAATATCTTAAGTAGTGTAGGCATGTATGTGCATATGTATACATGTACGAGTGTGTGTGTGTACATGCAAACAACATGCTGTCTTAGTTATCTAGTGGATGGTTTCAAAAAACATAAATTTATTTTCTCATAGTTTAGGAGGCTAAAAGTCCAAATTCAGAGCACTGGCTCTAGAGGAACGCTTTCTCTCTCTGCTTATGTGTATAAAAACAGCCCAAACACATCACTTTTTTTTTTTTTTTGCTTTATTTATTTATTTTTTTAAGTTTATATATATATATATATATATATATGTTTGTTATTGTACTTCAGGTGAAGGTTTACAGAACAAATGGTTTCTCATGAAACAGTAGTACACATATTGTTTTATGACATTGCTTAACAACCCCACAACATGTCAACCCTCTAACTTCTCAATCTTTTTTTTTTTTGGTGAAAATACACAGAGCCAAAGATACATCATTTCAAAAATTTCTACATGCACAGTTCAGTGACATAGACTACGCTCTTCCAATTGTGCCATTATTCTCACTTAAGATGAAGGCTTACACGACAAAATAGTGTCTCATTTAACAGTTACTACAAATGTTGCCCTATGACAACGGTTAACAATCTCACAATACATCAACAATATCCTTAGTCAACCTTGGGTTCCCTATCACCAGCTTCCTTGTCCCCTTCTGCCTTCTGACCCTTGTCACTGGACTCCTGTACCTCATTAGTCTCATTTGGTTTTATGGGGCTGTCCACTCCCAGGCTGAACGGTGAACCTCGGAGATAACTTCATCACTGAGCTTAAAGGGTGTCTGGGGGCCATACTCTGGGGGTTTCTCCAGTCTCCTTCAGGCCAGTAAATCTGGTCTTTTTTTTTTTGTGAGTTAGAATTATGTTCTACATACTTCTCCAGCTCTGTTCAGAACCCTCTGTTGTGATCCTGGTCAGAGCAGTCAGCGGTGGTAGCCGGGCACCATCTAGCTGTACTGGACTCAGTCCAGTGGAGGCCTTGGTAGCTGTGGACAATTAGTCCTTTGGACTAATCTTTTCCTTGTATCCTGTTCTCTTCATTCTCCCTTGCTCCTGAAGGGATGAGACCAGTGGAGTATCTTAGATGGCCACTCACAGGCTTTTAAGACCCCAGACACTACTCACCAAGGTAGAACGTAGAACATTGTCTTTATAAGCTGTGTTATGCCAATTGAGCTAGATGTTCCCCAAGACTATGGTCCCCACAGCCCTCCGCCCAGCAATTCAGTCCCTCAGGGAGTTTGGATGTGTCTATGGGGCTTCCATGACCTTTCCTTGTACAAGTTGTGCTAATTTCCCCTGTATTGTGTACTGTCTCACCCCTCACCCAAGATACCACTTATCTATTGCTTATTTAGTATTTTCCTACCCCCACCCCTCCCATCCCTAGTAACCAACAAAGATTGTTACATTTTGCCAAACACATCACTTTTTATCATAATTGTACAATAAAGTTATAAGCCATGGTCAAGAAGTCATGGATGGAGTTTCGTGGTCCCCCAGTAATTGGAAAGTAAACAATCAAAACTGTGTATTTGTCTTTATTAATTTAAGTTGATAATTATAGCACATTAGCTCAACAGTTGGTCACTGGTAAATACTTTTGACTTAAATTTCAAGTAATATAAAATCAATACTTACCTTAAGTGAAGTTTCCACGTGATCAGAAACAGAAATTGAAATGAGCAACATGTTTAAAAAAAATAACACTCAGGGGTGTTGCATGGTTGGCAAAAATTATATATCACATTCATTATTTGCATAAAAATACAGTATATATACATACGCATGTGTGTGTGTGTGTGTGTGTATATATATACACCTATATATAGTTTGGAGCCTTGGTGGCACAGTGGTTAAAAGCTTGGCTGCCAACCAAAAGGTCAGCAGTTCAAATTCACCAGCCGCTCCTTGGAAACCCTATGGGGTAGTTCCACTCTGTCCTATAGGGTCACCATGAGACGGAATCAGCAACAGGTTTGTAACTATATATATGTATAGACACACACACACACACACACACACACACACACACACACATATATGCAAGTTATAACTATAGTTACAAGGAACCAAATCAAAAACTTCTCAGATCAGTGGTCAGAAAGCTGTGAAAATCTACTCAGTGGAGTTTTGCTGTTCAAGGAAGTTTTATCTTTCAATTTAGACTGAATTACAATGTAGCACCTACATAAAGGATGATGAATATACATAAATTCATTTTGACTAGTACTATCACACCAAATAACTAATGAAGCTGAGTAGATAGGACCTTTAAAGTGATGCCAGGTGTTTCTGATCAGTGTTTATCATTTTTTATATACTTTAATGAGAGATCATATGTTAATATGCAGCTGGAGTAAACTACTTTCTAAACTGAACAAGCCTAAGAAATGTTTCTAGCCGACATGGCGTTTACCAGAGCTATATTTATTAATCACTGGAGAATAAAGTAAGGTATAAAGCAATGCTTAAAAGAAAATTTATACAAATCGACTTTATTTCTACTTTTTCAGATGGCTACAACTAATTTTTACATCAAGTTTTCTCTTAGTTGTCATTGATTCATTCTTTCTTTGTTCTCTTTCTTAATAGTTAAGCTTAGTGACCATGAAACATAAATTCTACCCGAAATGGAAAGGATATGAGTCATAGAAAATTTTTTTTCCAAAGTGATTTAAAACAGTAGGGAATTCAGTCCACTTTTTTCGGGAAAAAGTTTAGGTAAAAGACAAGAAAAGCAATGAAAGTAGATCTGGGGATGAGCCTCTTAAAAGAGTCTTTTGCACTTAGATAATGCATAGTGTGAAGTACTTTCACCAGTTTTTTCCCCTAATAATGAAAAAATGAAATTCCACTTTTTCCAGACTATCTTAGAAAGGTGGGAGAAAGATGTGGCAGTCTGCATCCATAAAGATTTACAGCCTTGGAAACCCTATGGGACGGTTTAACTCTGTCCTATAGGTTCTCTATGGCAGTGGTTTTTTTTTTTTGATCTTAGCATGCACTGACTCAACATTTACTTGTAAGTTTAACTTGGGGAGAAAAACCAACGTTTCCCTGATTCTATCTTTTTGCTAATATTATGATCCACGTAATGATCTACAGTCATGCATCACTTAACGTCCACGATACATCCTGTGAAATAAGAAGCTATGTGATTTGGATGTTGTGTGAACACCATATTATATACAGGCAGTCCCCAGATTACAAACGAGTTCTGTTCCTAAGTCTGTCTTTAAGTCAAATTTGCACGTATATTGAAACAGTTAAGTATGGTTCATATCTAACATCAGTTAGTCAAATATTTATCTTAGCATGTAGTATGCAGTATATCTTTCTATGCCTCAAAAACATTAAAGAAACACTTCCAGATATACTAGAACATCTTTAACGTAATAACAAGTAGTAACAATAATAATATTTTGATGCATGTCACAAAGTAGCACCCGTTTGTTATTACGAACCATTGTATGTACCTCAAATTTTTAATGTAGTATGCTTTACGGGGGTTGGTTTGTATCCAAGAGTTGTAAGTAAGTTGGACGTTTGTAACCTGGGGACAATGGAAAGTACAGTACAGTACATGCATAAAACAGCAACATAGGCATTTATTATGACTCTGAAGACATATTGTAGGTTATATATGTACTGTACCATATATGCCTGGCAGCACAATCGCTTTGTATACAAGAGACATAAGATACACATGTTGCGTGCGGGAAGCTGTTGCATTCACTATGGCTCCTTACATCTGCTACATTCTGTTCTCTGATAGGGATTTCTGAATTCTGTTATAACCACATGGGACCACGGATATATATGTAGTTGGAAGTTTCCCAAACGGATGTTAAGCAGCACATGACTGGATATGCACAATCATATTCCTTTCCCAGAGAGAGAGAAACTAACATAATTGAATGGTTTTTTTTTTACGTGCCCAATATGGTTCTATGTATATTTGTATAACAACCAATTCTGAAAACCGCCTTGCAGGGTAGGTTTAACTTCATTTTACAAATGATGAAACTGAGAACAAGAGAAAGTTAAGTGCTTGTCCAAAGTACACAGATAAGAAGAGATTGAGCTGAGATTCAAACCTATTTCAGACTGTAAAGTCTATGTTCTTTCCACATATCAAAAAAGCAGAATACAAAACCAAATTTCTCTCCTTTATTAACTCATCTTGGAAAGTCAAGTATACATTTTCAGTAAAAGTATGAAGTTTAGAAGGAAACCATTAAGTTTTTCATTTGTTAAAACAGTAATTCTGGGCAATCACCAAATTTGTTGATTACTCATGTATAATTTGTAAAGAATCTAACAATAGATACACAGAATTTCTAAGTTTTATTAAAAAGGCTCAATATTCTTCCAAAAAATATTATCTTAATTATCTTCATTGATACTTGAATGAGTTAAAATAATTGAAATAATCATTATTTTCAGGAAGTTCACTAATAGTTAAGCACTAGTCAGGGCTGGATTACCCAATGAGCAATGTACACACACGCTTACTTGTGCTTACTTACTAATCTGTCATGCACAATTTCACCTGTTTTTTACCTCATTAAAGATGTGGTGAAACCCATCTGAAATTATATGACAAATCAGTAAGTAAACACAATGAAACCCATGTATACCTTGCTTACTGTAAACCCATGCATACTTGCTTACTTTTTAATCTGCCCCTGGCACTAGTCCTTCTAACTGTGGTCTTGACTGTTGTTCACTGATGCATAGCATGATTTATTTATCTTTGAATAGAACTTTGTTTTTCCAAAACTCATTTATTGAAACAAAAAACTACAGGTTAGAAAACATCACCAATGCAAAGCCCTAGTATCAGTTGTAACAATTATATATGTAGACATTTGTGTTCCCACATTTTCTTGCCTCAGTCACCACCCCCATGGACCCTTTGGACAAAGGAAATTCTCAATAAAGCAGATAAAGTAAGGCACATTTTCACTCATCTTTTTTCCCCCCCTGTTGTTTTGCTTTGGGTCTTGTGTTTCTTTTTTCACAACACAGACTGATGATTTAGTTTAATTAGATTGGATTAAATTAGCTTTAATTCTATTTTCCAACTGTGAATTTATTTGAAAACTGAGATAAATAGAAACCAAGCTGAACAAGCCTATAGCATGAAAACCTCTATGCATGTTCATCTGATATTGAGTAAAAGAGCTAGTACTCTTTGCTAAAGCATATCAAAGTAGTGTGACAGGTTCCATGCACTGAATTTCCCTAGAATATGTAAGAAACCATGCACTTCTTCCTAAACAGGAACACGTTCTTCTCCAGGACTCAATTATTACTTTTGCCTGATAGATTTCAAGCAATGGGGACAGACATGTGAACACATTTCCTAAGAACTTAAAAAAAAATCAGAAATTTTCTTGATTTGGAAATTATATAAAACCAAAACAAGAGTAATACCTGCTTAACTAAAAGAGTTTGGGGGAGAATTAAATAAATGTGTATGTAAAAAATGACTAGCACAGTAACTGTCATATAAATAGATACTCAATGTATCTTTTTTTTTCCTCCTCTGAAGAAAAGGCCCTTTCTTTATTTTCTTACTACATTTTTAGTATTATCACATTTAGTTTAATTGTTTATGTTGTAATCGCCTATGTCCTGGGAGTGGGAGACTTGTTATTTCATCTTCCCTTTCTCTACATCTAACTTGGCATTTATATGTAATAGGTTCTCAATAATCATTCATTGAGTAAATTAATTAAACATAAATAAAACTCTTTAAGTGGATACAGTCTGTTGCTCACAAATTATACTTCAATAAAGTTGATATGAAAACAAAGGTACAAACATTAAAATATTGTACTCAGCTCAGACAGCATCTAAGACAGCCAGAATTTAAATTATTCTCTGGCCTATTTCTAGAGTATATCATTTCCACTGTGCTTAGGCATCAGACACTATGCTACATTGCTTAAAGATAAACTGAATTCAACAAGAATTTCATATTCAATGTAAATAACATCTAGGAATGTAAAGGCAAAGCCAACCAGTATAAAATATACAGATAGTGCAATATACTAACAATTAGACTGGATTTTCTTTGGAATAATGTCTTTCCAAAATGTGCAAAACAATTAGTGACATACAGAATTCCAAAACAGACCTTTTCAAGCTTTATAGAATTTATTTCCACTCGCCATCCAAATATGTAGACAGAAAGCATTTTTCTATAAAATAGGAGTCAGGAGATCCCATTAAATATTTACAGAAACCCTTAATTTATGTGAATGTGTTACTTTTGCAAATAGAATTGTACTCTATTGAAGAATAGACTTGATTTGAGACATGCTGTGTTAAACTGTTGAATGTTGGAAACCCATTACCTGCTCTCAAAACAGCAAGGAGAAAAACCTGGAAACCTGATCAGAACCTTGCAGTTAGTATAGACTGATTACAGCATGCTGGCAACCACACATGATTAAACATTTTAAATTACAGTAACATCCGTTTATTAAAACATTTACTCTCAAATGGACAGGTGGAATATAATTGGTCATCTCACCATGTGGCTGCACCTCCAGTGGACAGGATTAATGTTAGAGACCATATATGCCATTATACATGCAAAAAACCCTCTCTATTGTAAATAACTTTTGCCATAGAATACTTCACAATTTGATAAGTAAAACATTTGCAAATTTAAGTAACACGCCATCTACAGAGTGACAATATTGGAGAAGCACAATCTGTAGGTATAAAAATGTCAGAAATATCAGTCCTTCAGTTTTTAATTAGTGTACAAAATAATACAATGAAATAATGGTGGTAATTACATAAAATGAGTTCATGTAATTACTGGGAGAGTGTGACACTTCAGAGAGCATGTACAAACCCAAGGCCCTTAAAAAAGTGGACAATGTCATCTGTACTAAAGCTTCTAAGTAGCCTTAATACCTTAATGACTAACAGTAACCTAGTGAAATGTTTTTGATAGTTTAAAGGTAGTGCAAATATCAAAGCACAAACAAATTTACCAGATCAAAGTAAAGTAAAATAAGCACTTTGCTTAATACAAATAAAAATAATCGGACAGAGACAGTGGCTGCAACTCCCAGTCTGAAATAGTGTATAGAATACATGTTATACTCTATAGAATATAGTGTGTTGATTCTGTATTTTACCAAGTCTTCTGATTTAGAATACTTCTAAATTACTTGAAAAAGTGTTTCCAATGAACATTTTAAAGTGTGTCTTAGATATTGAGTTTCTAGGGAGCCCCTCCCCTCAAAGACATCGTGGTATCTACTTGAGGGAGAATTCTAGGAAGAAGCTCTTGAGTCCAGAGGATATTAACCTAGACCCCCGAAACAAGGCATGTGCTGAGAGGCCAGCAAAGACTTAAAAGCAAAGGAGTAAGCCAAGGATATGGAACTTGTAAAGGATAGTACTTAGATGTAAATTAGAGTTCAAGAAAGATCAGAACAAAGTAGTCAAGGAGCCATGAGGCAAATCAAGACGGCCATCAGCTAGGTTAAACAGACACAAACTGGTGTTCTTCTTTGTCTGTCATCCTGGAATTCATCACACCTTCCTGCAATTACTAATAAAACTATTTCTCAGAATAGTAATCACTTGTCTAAAATTTGGTTCTTTCCTAGACTCAGCAGTATAACATTCATGTCTTCTGTCATATGTAGAAGTTAGATAATCATTTGATGAAGGAATAAATGGTAAGAATTTGGGGATACAAGAAAGTAGGTGATTTTGATCCTAGTGGATGAAATGGCTCATGTGCTATACAAGCAGACAGTTTCTATAGTATAGTTTAGGAAAGAGCTCTAGGAGCATGTTCACTATCGTACTGTAAGGAGAGAAGAGTCCTTCTAAAGAATGTTTACTTATGTAGATGGCATCCCAACAAATGACTGAGAACAAAGAAGTATGTGCAAAGATAGCTAAGGCAATCTTCCATTCACTTCATTCATTCAGAGTGTGCTAAGTGCCTTTTTGGACCCATAGTACTATAACATACATGAAGCATATAGAAAAGAACTCAAAAGAACTTTAATTAAGAAAGCTAGATATTTAAATATGAGTAACTCATTTTGGTTTTCCTTGTAGGCAAGTAAAATTTTGCTGAAGAGCATTCAAAAATGGCTGCAGCAGTACATTGATAGGGAAATTCTAGAAATTGAAGTCAGATTCAGAAGAGGACGTTGGAACCAGGGATATCATTGCTGATGTTAGATGGATCCTGACTGAAAGCAGAGACTACCAGAAAGATGTTTACCTGTGTTTTATTGGCTAGGATTTCATTTTACTTGGATCCACAATCAATATCCACGGAAGTAGCAGTCAAGAAATCGAATGATGCATTGCATTGGGCAAATCTGCCACAAAACACCACTTTAAAAAGTTTAAAAGCAAAGATGTCACCTTGAAGACTAAGGTGCGCTTGACCCAAGCCATAGTGTTTTCAATAGCCTCATTTACATGCAAAAGCTGGACAATGAATAAGGAAGACTGAAGGAGAACTGACGCCTTTGAATTATTGTGTTGGCAAAGAAAATTGTATATACCATGGACTGCCAAAAGCACGAACAAATCTGTCTTGGAAGAAATACAGCCAGAATGCTCCTTAAAAGCAAAGATAGCGAGACATCATCTCACATACTTTGGACATGTTATCAGGAGGGACCAGTCCCTGGAGAAGGACATCAAGTTTGGTAAAGTAGAAGGGTCAGCGAAAAAGAGGAAGATCCTCTATAAGATGGATCGACACAGTGGCTGCAACAGTGGGCTCAGGCGTAACAACGATTGTGAGAATAGCTCAGGACTGGGCAGTGTTTTGTTCTGTTGTACATAAGGTCTCTATGAGTTGGAACCAACGCGACAGCACCTGACAACAACAACTAATTTTGACAAAGAGCACCCTTCCAGAAACTGAGAAGGTATAAGTGCCTTTTCTATATTTAATATATGTTCATTTACTATTCCATAGGCTCAGAGGATGAGACTAAAAATTTTTTAAATGTACTACTAAACGGTCATCATTTATGTCTTTAATAATTGTAATTTTGTTTTTAATAAATAATCTTGGCTTGCAGTCAAAGTCTCTTCAGGAATTTTCAGATGATAGTATTTTAAAATAATAATATTTTATTTTATAAATTAAATCTCTTTAATATAAACTAATCCAAGCACACCAAACATTATGAATAAATATATGAGGAGCTCACTCATAAAATACTGGCAAGGAGAGGAGGAAGGAGGGAAAACATTGTGTTTAAAAGGCCTTGCTGAAACAATATGTTTATATCTTACTGCTTTACTGTTCTTCCTTTGTTCTCTATCATAAAATCCATTTTACTGCATGATATCTTATGGTATGTGCTTCCACTGAAGCGTGTAAGTTTCACACTTGGATATAAATCAAACTGTTAAAGTTGGGTTGGTGATTAAATTGAGCTCTCTTCCCACATTCCTTAAGTCATTCCCAGAGAGTAAAACCTTCAAAACCACTGTCTTGGAATCGACTTTGGAGAGCAGATATTACAACTTGCTTCATTTACCGAAGAGAAAATAGAAAGCAAATGTATGCAGCTGACTTCTCTTTAACAACACAGCACTTAAATGTCAGAAAATGGAATGGACCCAGGAACCCTGATGTGCCACCCAGTGGATTTTAAAATTCCACAATATTTCAAAAGATGTGGCACTTTTTCAGACTTCAGACAGATAATAAAACCAAAAAAAAAAAAAAAAAGCCATTGAGTCGATTCTGACTCATAGTGAACCTATAGGACAGAGTAGAACTGCCCCATTGGGTTTCCAAGGATCAGCTGGTGGATTTGAACTGCTGACCTTTTGGTTAGCAGACTAGCTCTTAACCACTGCACCACCAGGGCCTCAGGTAATGGTGACCTAGAAATCAGATTCCCTAAAGTCACTTTTCCTTAAATTTGTGCTCACATATCACTTTTGGATAGTCAGTGGATTTTTTTTTTTTTTTTTAGTGAAGTTGACACTTAACCAAATATAGGGATCTTCCTTCTATTAAACGAGTAGGTCTATAACAGTGTCCAAAAAAACAAAACAAAACAAAACTCATTGCCATCGAGTCAATTTCAACTCATAGTGACCCTACAAGACAGAGGAGAACTGCCTCTTAGACTTTCCAAAGCTGCCACATCTTTCTTCTGTCAACCTTTTGGTTAGCTGCCAAGCATTTAACCATTGCACCACCAGAACTCCTTTAGCAGTGTCTATCAAGGGTTAATTGCAATAGGGATGGTTCATCACTCACATACCCACATACTTAGTAACCATCCCTTCTAATTTCATTCACAATGACAAAAGAAAGGCATAGCATGAGCAGTAGATGCCTGAAGAAAGAAAAAATAACCAAAGAAGGTAATTACAGTGCTACTTAGGCATCTATGGAAGATGTGTTGTTTCTACCAGCCTAACACCACCCTTCCTCAGATAAGAGAGTCCTAAATATCCTGGAAACTCATTCATCCCCAACTTTTAATCCATGTGGTTCATGTTGGGTTATCTGACTTCCAGCTCTAAAAGTGAACCTGTGACCCAGGCCCTAGCCACCATGATTAATTTAGAAATAGGCACATGACCCCATATGGGTTGACAAGATAAATTCCAAGACCATGTAAGGATCTCTAAAAAAAAATGCACTCTCCTTCCATTAACTATGCTGAACTGGTAGGATGTACTGTATTTTTGTTGTTTGCCAACCGCAGCCTCACACACCCAAATATTTTTATAATTATGCTATGCTACTTTTTTTCTTACTGCAACATTCTAGACTTCTGTTCAACATAAAGGGGAGCCTTCCTGAAAATAAAACCCACACAGTGAAAAACAAGGTTGAAAGATCGAGACTCTCTCTCTTTGATAATATTTCTTTCACCTGCAACTGAAATGATCCAGACAAAGTAAAAGGCTCCTTTGTAGGGGCCTAATTTAATAACAGAGAGTGACTTAGGCTTCAGAGACATTTTGGCCCTCATATAGTTGCTTAAGAGATGAGAGAAGGAGGCGGGGCCAATATGGCGGAGTAGTCAGACGCTTCCAGTGGACCCTTTTGTAACAAAGACCTGAAAAACCAAGTGATTCGATTATATAAGGCATTTTGGGAGCCCTGAACATTAAAGGCAGAGTTGAGGAACTGGACTGAGTGGCAGGGGGAGGGAGAGACAGTTCAGAGGAGGGAGGAGTTACCAGACCTGACCCAGTGAGAGCCTGAGCACTTCAGGCCTGAATAGCTTGCGGGTAAGTGGTGAGGCAGGCAAGCAGCTGTGCTGGGGAGGTGCATTTTCCACACTGGGAGAGACTTAGCACCAGAGACTCTACACAGCCACCCAGAACCAGTGAGAAGCAGCCCTCCACGAAAGATAAGTACTTGAGTACGGCTTACTGGGCAGATCAAAAACACCCAACTTAGGGAAAAACCTCTCTCCCATTTACCTCCCCTCTCCTTGCTCTGCAAAGGGTCCCGGACTGTCTTCAGCAATAGCAGAGTTCCCTGGGCCAGGAGTAGGATCCGTTACGCACCTGCAGCCATTCCCCCTGCCTTGGACAGGGAACAAATTAACAAACAGGGGAAAAAATGAACTGCTGGCTCCCCTAAGCCGAGAACCCAGGATAGGCAGAGCTCCTTTGCCTAGGCACAAGCATAAGGGATCCACAGACTTTGAGTGCCTTTCCCCCTGCATAGACTTGCATGGGCCCATCTCAACAACACAGGCCCTCATTACTGCAGTACAACAGGGTATATACCATAACTCTAACTTCAACTGTTTCAGCTGTGAAGTGGCAGGTTCTTGACATTTGGCACTGCTCTGCCCATTCAACCAAGTCTTCACCTATCCACATCAGGGGTCTGAGGACGGACCCATGCCACCTAGCCACCTGAGAGAGGGGCCCAAGAATAAGTGGTGCCTCCCAGTCCTTACAGCCAACAGCATTAGGTGCTCATAGTCCGACTACAAAACCCACTCACCTCAGAGCTCTAGGGAACAGGGACATGCCTTCCTCCTAGACACCCAGAGGTAGTTGTCAGCCCTCTGCCTTGCTCAGAGTGTGTCCCCCTGCTGCAGACAGATACCTGTGCCTACACCAATCACCTATGTCTGTCTAGGACTTTAAGTGAGAGCCTACACCACACACTTGGTGGCTATCTACCTGGGCACCTGAGCTGAATCCATAGAGAAGGAGTGGGCAAATTCCTGAGCTCACATGACTAGTAAGAGATCCAACCACCTGGTGACAGGACATTAGAGCTTCAAAGGTGCCAACAATCAAACTAGTTCATATGAGCAGGTTATTTGGGCATATCAAAACAAAACAAAAAGTAGAACACAGTAAATAAACATAATAATGTTTAATAAACATAATAACTTATTGATGGCTCAGAGACAACAGTCAACATCAAATCATGTAAACAGGCAATCCATGATGGCTTCAGCAAGCTCCTAAAATAAAGAATCTAGAAATTTTCCAGAGGAGGAAAATTTCTTGCAATTACCAGAGGCAGAATACAAAACATTAATATACAGAACCCTTCAAGAAATTAGAAAGGAAATTAAGCAAAACGTAAAACACACAGTAGAGGAAATTTAAAAAATTAGAGAAAAGCATAATGACAAATTTAACAGGATGCAAGAATCCACAGAGAGATAGCAATCAGAAGTCCAGCAGATTAACAATAAAATTTCGGAATTAGACAACTCAATACAAAGTCATAGGAGCAGAACTGAGGCAATGGAAGTCAGAATTAGTGAGACTGAAGATAAAGCACTGGACACCAAATTATATGAGGAAAAATCAGATAAAAAGATAAAAAAAAAAAAAAAGAAGAAATCCTAAGAATTCTGTGGGACTGTATCAAGAGGAAAAGCCTGCAAGTTATTGGATTATCAGAATGGGGGCACTAACAGAAAATAGAGAATTGTTGAGGATTTGTTGGCAGAGAACTTCCCTGATATCGTGAAAGATGACAAGATATCTATACAAGATGCTCGTTGAAACCCACATAAGGTAGATCCCAAAAGAAAGTCACCAAGACATATTATAATCAAACCTGCCAAAACCAAAGATAAAGAGAGAATTTTAAGAGTGGCTAGGGATAAACGAAAAGTCATCTACAGAGGAGAGTCAATAAGAATAAGCTCGGACTACTCAGCAGAAACCATGCAGGCAAGAAGGCAATGGGATTACATATATAAAGCCTTGAGGGAAAAAGACTGCCAGCCAAGAATTATATATCCAGTAAAACTGTCTCTCAAATATGATGGCAAAATTAGGGCATTTCCAGATAAACAAAAGTTTAGGGAATTTGCAAAAACCAAACCAAAATTACAAGAAATACTAAACGGGGTCCTTGGGTTAGAAAATCAGTAACATCAGATAACAACCCAAGACTAGAACACAGGACAGAGCAACCAGATATCTACCCAGATAGGGAAGTCACAAAAGTAAATCAAAGCTAAAACACAGAAAAGGAAAACAGATGTCAATGTGTAAAAGATGACAACATTAAAACAAAAAAGAGGGACTTAAAAAATGTAGACATAGATTTTTACATATGGAAAGGATGTCAAGGTGATATAAAGAAATAAAAGGCTGGTATAAACTTAGAAAAATAGGGGTAAATATTAAGGTAACCACAAAGGAAGCTAACAATCCTACAAGTCAAAATAAAACTAGAAAAATATAAAGACTTAGTAAACACAAAATAAACAACAATGAAAAAGATGAAAAGAAAATACATGAAGAAAAGTGACTCAGCACATAAAATTAAGTGGAACAAAGAAACTGTGAACAACACACAAAAAAAACCCATCAAAATGACAGTACTGAACTCATACCTATCAATAATTACACTGAATGTAAATGGACTAAATGCACCAATAAAGAGACAGAGAGTGGCAGATTGGATAAAAAACACGATCCATGTATATGCTGCCTTCAATACACAAACGTTAGACAACACAACGACAGAAACAAACTAAAACTCAAAGGATGGAAAAACATATATCAAGCAAACAACACTCAAAAAGAGCAGGACTGGCAATATTAATCTCTTTACAAAATAGACTTTAAAATAAAATCCACTCTAAAGGAAAAAGAAGGACACTATATAATGATGAAAGGGTCAATACACCAGGAGGGCATAACTATAAAAATAATTATGCATCCAACGACAGGGCTCCAAAATACATAAAACAAACTCTAACAGCAGTGAAAAGAGAGATAGACAGCTCCACAATAGTAGTATGAAACTTCAACACACCACTTTTGGGGAAGGACAGAACATCCAGAAAGAAGCTCAAAAAGACACGGAAGAGCTAAATGCTACAATCAACCAACTTGATCTCATAGATGTACACTGAACACCCCACGCAACAGCAGCCAAGTATACTTTCTTTTTCAATGCACATGGAACATTTTACAGAATAGACCATGCATTAGGTCATAAAGCAAGCCTTAACAAAATCCAAAGCATCGAAATATTATAAAGCATCTTTTCTGACCATAAAGCCATTAAAGTAGAAATCAACAACAGAAAAAGCAAGGAAAAAAAATCAAACACATGGAAAAGAACAACACCTTGCTCAAAAACTACTGGGTTATAGAGAAATTAAGGATGGGATAAAGAAATTCACAGAATCAAATGAGAATGAAAACACATCCTACCTTTTGGTACACAGCAAAAGCAGTGCTCAGAGGTCAATTTATAGTAATAAATGCACACATCTAAAAAGAAGAAAGGTCAAAAATGAAAACATTAACTCTTCAACTTGAACAAGTATAAAGACAGCAGCAAAAGAAGCCCTCGGGTACCAGAAGAAAGGAAATAATACAAATTAGAGCAGAATTAAATGAAATAGAGAATAGAAAAACAATTGAAAGGGTTAACAAGACCAAAAGCTGGTTCTTTGAAAAGATCAACAAAATTGATAAGCCATTGGCTAAACTGGCAAAAGAAAAACAGGAGAGGAAGCAGATAACCCATATGAGAAATGAGATGGGTGATATCACAACAGACCCAACTGACATTAAAAGAATCATAACAGAGTACTATGAAAAATTGTACTTTAACAAATTTGAAAACCTAGAGGAAACGGAAAGATTTCTAGAAACTCATTACCTACCTAAAGAAACACAGAGGTAGAACAACTAAATAAACCCACAACAAAAGAAGAGACTGAAAACGTAATTTAAAAAACTCTCAACAAAAAAAACCCAGTCAGAGATGGCTTCACTAGAGAATTCTACCAAACTTTCAGGGAAGAGTTTACGCCACTTCTACTAAAGGTATTTCAGATCATAGAAATGGATGGAATACTCCAAAACTCATTCTATGAAGCCAGCATAACCCTCATACCAAAACCATGTAAAGACACCACAAAAAAAGAAAATTACAGACCAATATCCCTCATGAACACTGACACAAAAATCCTCAACAAAATTCTAGCCAATAGAATTCAGCAACATATCAAAAAAATAATTCAACACAATCAAGTGGGATTTATACAAGGTATACAGGGATGATTCAACATTAGAAATACAGTCAATGTAATCCATCACATAAATAAAACAAAAGACAAAAGCCCCATGATCTTATTAATTGATGCAGAAAAGGCATTCGATAAAGTCCAATACCCATTCATGATAAAAACTCTCAACAAAATAGGAATACAAGAGAAATTCCTCAGTATAATTAAGGGTACTTAAACAAAGCCAACAGCCAACATCATCCTAAATGGAGAGACTTTGAAAGCATTCCCCTTGAGAACGGGAACCAGAAAAGGAAGTCCTTTATCGCCACTCTTATTCAGCATTGTGCTAGAGGTCCTAGCCAGGGCAATTAAGCTAGAAAAAGAAATAAAGAGCATCCAAATTAGTAAGGAAGAAGTCAACGTATCTCTATTTGCAGATGATATGATCTTATACACAGAAAACCCCAAAGAATCCACAAGAAAACTACTGGAACTAATAGAAGATTTCAGCAAAGTTTCAGGATACAAGATAAACATATAAAAATCAGTTTGATTCCTTTACACCAACAAAGAGAACCTTGAATGGAAATCACCAAATCAATACCGTTTACAATAGCCCCTAAGAAGATAAAATACTTAGGAATAAATCTAAGCAGAGACGTAAAAGACATATACTATGAAAACTATAAGACACTAGTGCAAGAAACCAAGAGACCTGCATAAGTGGAAAAATATACCTTGCTCATGGATAGGAAGACTCAACATTGCGAAAATGCCAATTCTACCCAAAGAGATCTACAGATACAGTATAATCCAGATCCAAATTCCACCGGCATTTTTTAATGAGATGGAGAAACAAATCACCAACTTCATATGGAAAGGGAAGAGGCCTAAAATAAATAAAGCATTACTGAAGAAGAACAAAGTGGAAAGCCTCACACTACCTGATTTTAGAACCTATTATACCGCCACAGTAGTCGAAACAGCCTGGTACTGGTACAAGAACAGATACATAGACCAATGGAACACAATTGAGAATCCAGACATACATTCATCCACCTATGAGTAGCTGATTTTTTACAAAGGCCCAAAGTCTGTTAATTGGGGAGAAGACAGTCTCTTTAACAAATGGTGCTGGCATAACTGGATATCCATTTGCAAAAAGTGAAACAAGACCCATACCTCACACCATGCACAAAAACTAACTCAAAATGGATCAAAGACCTAAATATAAAATTGAAAACGATAAAGATCATGGAGGAAAAAATAGGGACAACACTAAGAGCCCTAATACATGGCATAAACAGGATATGAACCATGAGCAACAATGCACAAGTACCAGAAGTGAGACCAGATAAACAGAAGCTCCTAAAAATCAAACACTTAATGCTCGTCAAAAGACTTCACCAAAAGAGTAAAAAGACAACCTACAGACTGGGAAAAAAAATTTGGCTATGACAAATCCGATCAGCATCTAATCTCTAAAGTCTACAAGATACTGCAAAACCTCAACAACAAAAAGACAAATAACCCAATTAAAAAATGGGCAAAGGATATGAACAGACACTTCGCCAAAGAAGATATTCAAGCGGCTCTCAGACATATGAAGAAATGCTCATGATCATTAGCCATTAAAGAAATGCAGATCAAAACTACAATGAGATATCATCTCACCCCAACAAAGGTAGTATTAATTCAAAAAACACAAAACAATAAATGCTGGAGAGGTTGTGGAGAGACTGGAACCCTGTTGGTGGGAATGTAAAGTGGTACGATTTGGTGCTTCCTTAAAAAGCTAGAAATAGAAGTACCATACTATCCAGCTATCCCGCTCTTTGGAATATATCCTAGAGAAATAAGAGCAGTCACAAGAATAGATATATGCACACCAATGTTCATTGCAGCACTGTTCACAATAACAAAAAGACGGAAACCACCTAGGTGCCTACCAACGGACCAATGGATAAACAAATTATGGTAAATCCACACAATGGAATTCTACACAACGATAAAGAACAATGATGAAGTCGTGAAACATCTTATAACATGGAGGAAGCTGGAGGTCATTACACTGAGTGAATTTAGTCAGTCACAGAAGTCAAATATTGTATAAGACTACTATTATAAGAACTCAAGAAAAGGTTTAAACACAGAAGAAAACACTGTTTGATGGCTACTAGGGTGGGGAGGGAGGGGGAGTGTTATTTACTAACTAAATAGTAGATAAAAATTATCTGAGGTGAAGGGAAGGACAGCACTCACTACAGGGGAACTCAGCACAACTGGACTAAAGCAAAGCAAAGACATTTCCTGAATACTATCAAACACTTTGAGAGACAGAGTAGCATGGGTAGGGGTCTGGGGACTATGCTTTCAGGGGATATCTAGGTGAATTGGCATAAGAAAGCTTATTAAGAAAATGTTCTGCATCCTACTTGGTGAGTGGCATCTGGGGTCTTAAAAGCTTGCAAGTGGCCACCTAAGATGTATCAATTGGTCCCAAACAGCTGGAGTAAAGAAGAATGAAGAAAACCAAAGACACAAGGAAAGTACTAGCCCAAGAGACAGAAAGGGCCACATAAACCAGAGACCTCATCAGCTCAGACCAGAAGAACTAGATGGTGCCCAGCTACCACCAATGACTGCCCTGACAGGGAACACAACAGAGAATCCCTGATGAAGCAGGAGAAATTTTGGGTTCAGAATTCAGATTCTAGTAAGACCAGACTTTCTGGTCTTACTGAGACTGGAGGAACCCCGGAAAGCATGGCCCCTGGATTCTCTATCAGCCCAGAAGTAAAACAATTTCCGAGGCCAACTCTTCAGACAGGGATTGGACTGGACTGTGGGATATAAAATGATACTCGTGAGGAGTGTGCCTCTTAGCTCAAGTAGATACAAGCGACTAAACAGGCAGCTTCTGTCCAGAGGTGAGATGGGAAGGCAGAGAGTGTTAGGAGCTGGTTGAATGGACATGGGGAATCAGGGGTGGAAAGGAGGACTGTGTTGTCACAGTATGGGGAGAGCAATTAGAGTCACATAACAGTATATGTATAAATTTTTGTATGAGAAAAAATAAAAAGACAAGAGAGAAAACACACTTTTATCAGTGCATCAAAGCTGTATGTTATTCAACAGCATACACTGAGCATTTGAGTCTCCCAAATATACACCATGGAATATGGGAATTCAAATAAATCGTGGCATTTTATGTTTCAGGAAACAAAAAAATTAAATAAAAACAGGAGATAAAGAAAACTCCTAGAATAACAAACCAGTTAATTAATTTGGCATTGCATGTCAGCATGTGCTTTTGCCAAATAAAAGATCAAATACAACAAAAGAGAAAAATCAAAACCTTACCATGCTGTCTCAGTAGTTTGTTGCTCTGACTTATCATCAAAAATGTTTATTTGCTCTAGAACAAAAAATCCACTGCAAGATTAAAAACTGACTGTAAATTACTAAAATATGCATACAGACATGTATCATGTAACAACCAAACAGGGGCAAAAAAAAATCATCTATCATTTTGTTTGGGTTAATCTCTACCATTCCTATCTATTTATCATCATATATTTTAAGGAAGAAATTATTTGGAAAGACTGGAGGAAAGGGCATGATGTTTTGTTTATAATCGATAAAAATAACAGCTGAGGCTAAACCATTGTTCTCTTTGCAGGAGACTTTCAGTAACTGTTTGCTTCTTGCCTGAGCACAGATTAAGAGTCAACTTAAGCAAAATTGCAAAGTAATAAAACAAACATCACCAAAACAAACAGCCCTTATTCTTTTAGCCACTTTTCTGAGCCACTTCATCTTTCCATCCTGCCATGAACATCTCTCACTCTGCCAGTGCCCTCACAGGTTTCCTCATCTGTAATTAGAGCTTTTCTCAAACTAGCTGACAGAATCATAAACATTAAGGAAAATGTTTATTAAAAATAAACATTATTTTTAAACAGTGCTTCTCAGAGCCCAGGTTTCCATGCAGTTACCTCAAGGAATACTGTAAGAAATGAGGGTAAAACCAAGAGAAAGGGGCTCCAGGCTTCCCACTGTGGCTTCAAACAGAGCTGTTCTACTTTCATCTACTTTTTACTGAGAGGTTTCACTTCAGACTGATTTGCTAAAAAAAAAAAAAAGGGTGGGGAGCTTTGGTGGCAAAGTGGTTAAGGGCAATGGCTGCTAACCAAATAGTCAGCAGTTCAAATCCACCAGCCACTCCTTGAAAACCCTATGGAGCAGTTCTACTTTGTCCTATAGGGTTGCTATGAGTGGGAATTGACTCGACAACAATGGGTTTAGCTTGTTTTTATTTATTTAATTTTTTTTAGAGGGGGGAAATTTCTACTTCTGAAAAAAAAATGTTTTTAACCATTGCACCCAAAGATAAGGGCATAGGACATGACATAGGATCACACCTTATATGAAATTACCATTTTTAAGAGCAGAAAATGTCTTTATCTGAAAGATTTCATTTTTAATGGTGAAACGGTGATATTATTGAGCTGGAAAAGAATAGATTCATCCTTCTCATTTTGTATGCTAAGTAAATTATCTAAGAAGCTGAACTATACGAAGAATGCCACGTCAGAATTGGAGGAAGACATTAACAACCTGCAATATGCAGATAACACAACCTTGCTTGCTGAAAATGAAGAGGATTTGAAGCACTTACTGATGAATACCAAAGACTATAGCCTTTAGTGTGGATTACACCTCAATTTAAAGAAAATAAAAGTCCTCAAGTAAAGATGTCACTTTGAAGACTAAGGTGTTCCTGACATAAGCCATGGTATTTTCAATCACCTCATATGCATGCAAAAACTAGACAATGAATAAGGAAGACTGAAGAAGAATTGATGCATTTGAATTGTGGTGTTGGTGAAGAATATTGAATATACCATGAATTGCTAGACGAATGAACAAATCTATTTTAGAAGTACAGCCAGAATGCTTCTTAAAAGGGAGGATGGGAAGACCTCATCTCACTTATTTTGGACATGTTATCAGGAGGGACCAGTCCCTGGAGAAGGATGCCATGCTTGGTAGAGAGTCATTGAAAAAGAGGAAGACCCTGGATGAAATGGACTGACATAGTGGCTGCAACAATGGGCTAAAACATATCAATGATTGTGAGGATGGCACAGGACAGGGCAGTGTTTTGTTCTGTTGTACATAGGGTTGCTATGAGTCAGAACTGACTCAACAGCACCTAACAACAACACAACAACATCCTTCTCATACTCTCTTAATTTCTACCACTCCCTCCCTCCTTTCTGCCCTTCTTTCTTTCCATCCATTCTTTCTCTCTTTTCCTCTTCCTCTCTTCAATCTTCTCTCTCTCCTCCTCTGTTTCTCTCTTACTCTCTACTTCTCTTTGTCCTTGTTCCCTCTGTTTTTCTTTCTTATTTTCTTCATTAAAACTTATTACGTTGCCATTGGTAATTCATCACATAGATATGTAAGATTTACTTACCCAACTTACTCTCAAGCGGTGATGGATTAACAAATAAGCAAGGCAAGCACGAGCTTATGGCATAACAAAACAGGGGAACCAGCTGTATAAAGCAAAGACCCATAGACAGCCAGCAGACAGGACACAAGGAAAAGTGAGCACTGCAATGGAAGGAAACTGGCAGGGCACTAAATGAAATTGGTACCATTTTATAATTTTTGTATACAGTAACAATTATATTTTCTTTTTCTTTTCAGACCAATCGGGTATAACTTCACATTCAGTTCTCTCTCATCAACTACAGAGAATGCACCAGCAGCACTACTCATGATGTATCTGGTCCTGCGTAAACCCTTGTATTTGTATCATGCTCTTTGCAATTGCTCTCACCTCCATCAGGTTTCAGCAGTAGTCCAATAAACTGTGAAGACACAACACTAAAGTTCATCAAAAGACAGAAAGTGCACAAGCTTTTAAGTATTATTTCAAGACAAAAAACTCTTGTGGAGATCTTTGAAGGGCCCACCAACAAATATCATACAGCAAACAAATGAAATTATTTCCAACTGCCTTATAGGTACTATGTCTTTTGACTATCTCATACCTGAAGAACAAAATTACATGTTCCAAATCAATTTTTTTTACTTACTAATTTTCAAATACAAATTTTTGTGTTAACATCCAAATTCAAATGTTTTCTTTTCTAAATTTCACTTGTTTTATGAATTTTATTTATTTTCAATTATTCAAATTTATTTTCTATAGCAGAACCAATTTTAAAAAGTGACATAATTTTATATCCAGGTAAAATGAAATGGCAACAACTAAGTAGGGGTCAAAAACAAAAGATAAAAAGAAAACGATTTGTGAATCCCTGAGGACAATTCCAAAATTGACTTCCTTTTTAAAGCATAATGAATCAGAAGAGATTTCTTCCTTTAAATGCTTGATTTTAATGGGTCCAAATCTTTGTACTAGTGCCGCTAGTACTGACATTACTAATAGCAATGAGAATATAACAGAATTTGTTCCAAATTTTGCATCCATTCCTTGCAGTAGTAAAAAAAAATTAATAGTGGTGTAGAAAGTCAAACTATTTCAAAGTCTGCAGTTGTCACATCTGCAGAAGCCATAAATAACAGAAATACAGACCCTACTTTGTGGAACAATTTTCCTTCTAATGATGTAAATTATTGGATCTAAAGCAGGCCAAGTAATTGTCAACATCACAGTGGACCATTTGAAAATTCATATCGAAAATTTCTGGATGATAAACAAACAAGGTTCTGTAGCCAGAATATATTTCTAGGGTGCAAATCTAATGGTGAAAATTATAAGAAGGTGTGGATGCTGTACTCTTCACCTGTTGGCTCTGTATATTGTTTCGTTTGCAAACTATTCAGTCCTAAATCATTTAATTCTCGATTTGCTAAGGATGGACTTAGCAATTGGCACTACTCGAATATGATTGACAAACATCAAAACAGTTCAATCCACAGAGATTGTATGTTGTCATATTTAAACTGAAGATATGACTTTGGCTTAACTCATGAATTGGAAATACAAATTAATGAAGATCAGTATTGGAAGGCAGTTTTGCAATGCGTTGTTGCTATGGTTATAACAATTGCTGAACGTGGACTATCTTTTCGAGGAAGAAATGAAGCATTTGGGTCCAACAAAATGGAAAACTTTTGGGTTCCTTGAATTTGTTGCTCAGTTTGATCCAGTTTTAGCAAGTCATATCTCAAAATACAGTAACACAGGAAAGGGCAACCCACTGTATATGTCTAAAATGTGTGAAGAATTAATAAACTTAATAAGTGATAAAGTTCAATCAACTATTTTTAGTGAAATAAGTGTAGCTTGATATTTCAGTTTATCTGTAGATTCCACTCCTGATCTTTCTCATACAGATCAGCTAAGTATTGTTTTAAGATACTTATCTGCAACAGATGGAAAACCTGTCAAGTGATTTATCACAGTTACTAGCTTAAAATGTCATACTGGTGAAGAAATTACAGATCAAGTACTTTACTATTTATGTGAAGTTTTCAAAACTGATTTCTCTCTAAGTGCAGAGGCCAGTCCTATGATAATGCTGCCAATATGTCAGGGCATTATAAAGGTGTGCAACAGAAAATTTTAGAACATTATGAATATGCCATTTTCATACCATGTACTGTACATTCAGTTAATCTTGTAGGACATAGTACAGTAGATTGTTGTCCAGAAGCAGTCGATTTTTTTTTCTACTGTTCAGTTACTTTACATATTTTTTGCAACCTCTACTCATCAATGGGAAGTTCTTAAAACATACTTAGGCAATGATGGAGTATTAAAATGTCTTTCTAATACACGTTGGAAAACGCATGTGTAGCAATGAGTGCAATCCTAGAATAGTATATTAAAGATTCTAGATGGCTTAGAAAATATTGCTGAAGACCAGACACAAAAAAGAGATACCAAAAGAGAAGCTGAAAACATTGCCAAAAAAATGCAAACACTAGAGTATGTATTTATGTTGGTTACATGAAATAATATTTTGCAGCATTTTCATCAGACAAGTCAAGCTCTCCAAGATTCAGAAGTAAATTTAAAGACATGCACAAATCTCTACCATTCATTAACAGGGTATTTACATAGTTTAAGAGAAGATTTTGAAAATTTTAGAAACACAATAAAACAAATACTGCCAAATACTGATTATCAAGCAGTTCACTGTCACAGAAGCATTAGAAACAAACAAGTAAATGACGGAAGTACTCCAGAAGTATCATTGAGTGCCAGAGATCAATTTCATATAAACACACATTACACCATCACCGACACACTTGAATGTTGCATGAAAAGAAGGACACAAGTGTATGAATTCTTTAAAATACATTTTCCTTCTTAAACAATGTGGATATACCTGATGACAAATGCATGAAGACATCTAAGAAATTAGTGCACACTTTTCCAGGTAACTTAAATACAAACCTTTATGGAGTAGTACGACAATTTCATTCTTACATGGGAACTAAGTGTACAGATTCAAGAAACACAAATTTTACTTACGTAGGAATGTATGATTCCATAATAGAAGATAAAATACAGTGCATATTTCCCGATGTTGAAATTGCTTTACGCATACTCCTAACCTTAATGATCACAAACTGCACAACAGAACACTCATTTTCATCCCTAAAGAGACAAAAAAACCTTCAGCATACAACAATGATTCAAGAAAGACTCGATTCATTATCTTTATCACATATGGAAGTAGCTATTGTTCAACAGCTTAATTGTGATGAAATCATTGAAGAATTTGTAAGAGCAAAGACAGAAAGAAATATTTTTAATTATAACATGTTAGAGATGAAAGATCCATCTAAAAAGAAAATATAGTAATTTGTTGTAATATTTGTTTTCTGATCATTAAATTTTCTTTTATGATATGTTTTTATTTGTTCGTTTATAATTATACCATTTATTAGGAAACAAGCATCAAAATTGAAGAATGAGCTGTTTAAAGCAAAATTGGTGAACGTTAATTTTTCCTTGTGGGAGATCAACAGAATTTTACATTAATTATTGAAACAACTAAGTTCACTGATTCATTTTCTTTGCTGTAAAATATGTGGAATATTCTTTTTGTAGAAAATGTGGTATATAGTAAAAATCTTAGTACCTTGCATCCACTAAAAACTTTATAATCCAGTTCATCTCATTCCGCTAAAATGGCATACGCCACTTTTGTGTTCAATCACTAATATTACAGTTATATTTAAAAAGAAATTACTTCATGGATAGCTAATACACACACACACATACATGTATATATGAACTCACATATCCCTTTCAAATGTATGAGTAAGCAGAGGAGGGAGCATCACAGATTATCAGCGTTTTGGGCACTCACATACCTCCATCCAAACCTGTTGCCATTGAGACGATTCCGACTCAGCGACAGTCCTGCTTAAAAGATTAAGACCTGAAAAAGAGAAAAAAGAAATGGCCACATTTTCTTTGAAGAAAGAGTTCTTCAGGAAAAATTAATAATAATAACTTAGATCAAAGGCCTTTGGTATCAATCTCCTGGATTTTTGCAAGGGCCTTTCCCTGTTCCACTCCATTTTCTGTATTGCCACTTGAGTGACTGACCTGCAATTAAACTTGATACTTTCACTTTCTTCCTTAGAAAACTTTCTTGGCTCCAAACTATTTACATTTAACGATGTCCTAATGGCTTCCCTAGACTTCAAGACCTTTTACCCTGGCCTTACTTCTTTTCCAACATCATTTCCTACCACCAACCCTTCTCTGATTCCCTACACTTACACAAAATTGAAATGATCTCTGATCCCTAAATATGCTTTCTTTCAAAAGCTTTCTTTTTAATGAGTTTTCTGTCAAAATATACCTTTGTCCTCATTTCTAGCTAGCTCAAGAGATGAAGCTAAGACAAGAAATATAAAGATAATTTAAAATTAGAGAAAAAATTTTGAATGCAAAATTCTGAGCATAGTCTTATTTTAACAAATTATTACAGAAAGTTTTTGTTAAGTGTTTATGAAAATATCACTTAAAACTTAGTATTGCCCAATAAAGTAGGTTACTTAGATTACTTAGATAACTTCAAAAATCAAAAAAGGTTTAATTTATTTTTAAAAAAATTATGAGGTTGGTATACTTTAAAACTTATAGAACCCTACGTATCTCTTATCTGTGAGAAATACAACTTAAAGAGAGCCTAGTCAACTTAGAATGAAAATTAATGAATTATTTTTATGTTCGTAGAAAATTTTAAGACTGATACCTAATGATGGGCTCTAATGATGCAATATTTTCATATTCTTCTTGTGTTCTCATAAAATTTCCTGGTGATATTGTCCAAGGAAGAAGCTGGTATTTTAGCAATAGCTTTAGCTTAGATTGCTCCTTGATTGCTGTTTGGAAGACAGAAATTTTCTGAAAACAGCAGATTAAAAAAAAAGAAGGCATTTTATGAAATTAGAACCGACAAAAAATAACCTGCACACCTGCATTCACCAGTGAATCCCTTGCCCAGCTTTTGCTCAGTTCAGATGTAAATAGCCATTGTGCCTCACCCCTTACCCTGCACATCTGTGATGCATGTTACTCCCTGGGGTGTTGAAATAGTTTCAGGGAAACTAGAAACTTGTTGCCGTGGAGTTGATTGCGACTCATAATGCTGCTCCTTGGAAACCCTATGGAGCAGTTCTACTCTGTCCTGTAGGGTCGCTATAAGTCCGAATCAACTCAATGGCAGTAGGTTTGGGTTTTTTTGTTTGTTTGTTTTATTTCAGTATGTAACGCAGTTGTGTCCAAGATAAAACTGGGTACAAGTTAGTCAGGAAAGGAACCGAAGCGCCCAAGAACAGATACCAAACCAAAGCCTTTGCCGTGGAGTTGATTCTGACTCACAGTGACCCTATAGAACTGCACCATAGGGTTTGCAAGTTTGTAATCTTTATGTAAGCTGTAATCTTTATGGAAAACGTTCCACATCGTTCTCCTGTGGAACGTCTGGTAGGTTTGAACTGCCAACCTTTTGGTTAGCAGCCGAGAGCTCAACCACTGCACCACCAGGGCTCCTTCAAGAATGGAAAAGGACATGTCTATTCAAGGAAAATTATGATCAATCTACATAACTGGTAGAATGTCCATACGATTCTCTGATACTGTGAGGGCAACAAAAACTTGTGAGGTGAGAGCAGCCATTCCCCTCCAGCAAAAACGAGGAAAACACCCTCTACTCCCCCACCTTCCATAAGTGGCAAGAGCATTGAGTGTGTGGGTTTGGGCCTCCAAACAGGCAAAAGAAAAGGATCCATGACGTGACTTTCATTTACCTATTAGCAAAAATGAGAACATTTCTGTTTATGATACTAAAGGGTATTTCCCTTTTAAGCTTGACAATTTTCAGTGGCAAATAACTTTTCTGATTTGGCTGAAAATCTATAGACACCTATTCCTTACTTCTTTCCAATATCTGATTATTTAGTTTGCTGATAAAATCTGGCTGGTTTTCTCCTTCTATAAGAATGAGAACTTTTTCTTCCCCCTAGAGGAACTTTTAGATAAAAAAGATGAGACAGGCTCACTTGAAGGGAAAGATTCCTCTAAAGACTAGCCGTATCTGTGAGCTATTTCACTGACTCCAAGAACTCATCTCCTGTCTTCTGCAGTATTTAGAGCTAGCCAAACACTGAGCAGATGCATTTTGTTTGCGGAAAGAGTAAGCTGGTGAGTCTGTTTAATTTATTAAGTGCTAAAACCTATACAAAGATATATTATGTAATTCTATTTTATTGAACAGGCAAGGAAAAGAGAATAAAAACCTTAGTTTAACCACCCAACCTCCTGAGAATTTATCCCCTGTGATAAGATAAATTAAGTGCTTTCCTGTTTCTCTTCAGTTTCATTTCCTCTGCTTCCAATAGCGTTTCAACTTAACCTTCATTATTCAAAGAACTTTTAGAAGAACTATTTGGCAGCCACTGGTGGGGAAATTCTAGCAAGGGGGAAAGTTCAGCTCTGAACTCTCTACACTTCAGGGTAGTAAAAGGCGCAAACGGACACCTCCCTGGATGATACAACAGGTGTTCCCACGAAGATCCTAAAATCAAGGCAACTACTGTAAGTGTCAGTGCTACTCAGGACTATGGACTTGTGCAAAGGAGGCTTCAAGATAAAAATCTTGTCTGCGGGTGCTAGCTCAACCTAAGTATAGAAAATAGTTTGGATTGCCTATGGTAGCAAGGAAACTATCATAGATATTCTAGGCATAAGAGTTTTTAAAAAGAGAGATGAGAGAGATTCTCAAACCTTGGAATATTCTAGAACCTCTTGTTTTCACTGGCTTCACAAATCCGAATCCACCCCCGACACACACACATACATCGTCACCCCAACCATGCACACAGACATGTGTTTTGTTTTCAGGTAACATCAATTAACAGCCTGAAGATATGGGTACTAGAAACACCTCATGGGGTTTGAATTAACCTTATAATAAAAGCAACAACAGTAAGAATTTCAGAGATTTATTGGGCATTTGTTACATTCCAAGGCCTGCTCTGAATGATTTACATGGATGACTATTTATTTATTCTTCAAAGCAATTCTATGCAGTAGGCCTTACTATTAGTTCCATTTTACAAATAAAAAAACAGAAGTCTCTTAACTATCTGAAGATCAGACAATTGTTACGCAGCAGAGTTAATATTTGACTCCAGAGCCCTTGCTCTTAGCAAGTTGCAACTGTAGACAAAAACAGTACATTCTGGAATTAATCCATAGCCAACCAGTAGACAGCTTCTTTTGACACATGAAGATACTTGATACATAGAATATTTTTATCATCTCTTGAGATTTCACAATTCATGCTGGTAAACAGGAACCCTAGGAACCATGACTTGACCTTTTTGCTTTTGTGATGAACTGGTTTAAGCAAATCATGCCGGCAATTTATTAGAAATAAAATTGCCACGTGAAACGAGGATTAAGTGACATCTCTGCTTCAGTCATAATTTAGACTGAAGTATAAAGTAGTAAATTTCCTAACAACAGAGGTATCTTTTTCTCAAACTGAATGAATTAAAATACTACTGAATTAAGTAATTTTAACCAAATCTAATGTAAGATTAAATAATATTACAAATGTGTTCTTTCTTTTGCCCCAAGATCGGTAAAATTAAATAAGTCTGATTGTCTTTGAATTGTATAGAAATATGGTTTGGGATTAGGTTACAAAATAATCTGAATGTTTATAATAATACCATAAACTTCAATCATCTAAATAAAATCATAAGATTGAAGATTATACAAAAATACCATATATTTCACCCTCTTTCTTGCATAAACCAGATTAAATAAAAATTTCTCTCTCCTAACTGTCATTTCACCAATATGACTCTCCAAATATCAGTTTTGGTAATGCTTCAGGTGCCTCTTTATAAAAAAATAAAATAAAAATTTGTAAAAACTTACCCAATAGTCATTGGGTCATTCTCTTCTAAACTTGATTCTCAGGTTTATAAGCTACTTGAAGGTAATTCAGTAAAAAGCTGATGATGAAAGTTTTCAGACAAGTATAGGCAAGTCAGAAAATTTTGACAAATTCTGACCAGGAGAAATACTTAGATGTGGACGACACAAATCATTAATAATATTCTTCCCTTTTAAAAATATTTTCCCTAATATGATTATAGATCTGGAAACCCCACCACCACCACCACCACCACTTACCCAATCTCTGCTCTACTGGGCAGGTCCTCAGACAATATCTACACTGATATTCAGCCCTTATCTATGGAACTCTTTGTATGTCGTGGTAAGATGTTACTCTTTCCATGGTGAGACATGGTAATAAATAAGTCAACCCACTCCTCAGGTCCTTCCAATCCCCTTGTAACAGAGAGACCATCACTACAAAAACACTGCCAAATTGTTTTCCAGAACAAATTAAAAAATTCAAAATGTATTGTGAGCTATTATATGCTAGATTGTAAATACGTGTGTTGGGGGGGGTGGGGGGATACTTATTTTTCTTACTTGATCTTCGCAATAACCCTGAGAAGAATGTGTTACCCCACATTGCAGAGGACAGAAAGAACCTAGAATAAGCTTTACTAAGAGCAGGAAAAGAGGCAAGTGGTATCATCTGGATAATTCACTAGGCTGAAGTGGAAAGACTTCGGAGTCCTTCCAAACATGGGTTTGAACCCTATCTCTTTTACTCCCCAGCTGGGAGGCCCAGGCCAGAGAAAAAGTGATTTCAGGGAAGGATGCCCAGAGTTACTGTGACATTTGAGAAGAGCAGGCCATAGAACATCTGTTCCAAATAAATGTGTATAACACCTGGCAAAAAAATCCACTGGGGAGTAAAATCCCTTTACAGCAATTTCAGCAAAATGTCATTTATGAGCTGTTTTTCTTCAATCTCTCAACTCCATGGCAATAGGGATTTAGAGCAGTGTCAGAATAAGCACAGCTTTCAACTGAAATTAGAATTGAATTTTTTGTCAATTACATATATTTGGAAACTAATATTTTTTGCATGGCTTTTGACCACAGCAGCAGCCCCTTCACTAGTAGATAAAAGTTTTGCAAGAAGAAATTTCCTTGCAATGTTTGCCTTTCTAAGGTCTAATCTACCTCCCATCATAATTTTTTCAAAAGAGAGAAAAGCATACATTTTATCTTCATTGTTTACCAATTTTAGTTGAGAAAGTTTCCCTATGAATTCTAGCTACTCAGAACGTTACAGAATACACATCAAGAATTAATAGGCCTTATTTGTTATTTCAAAAGCATTTGTTCATTTTTGTTTTCTTAATTGATTTTCAGAATATTCCTAGTCTGCCATTTCTACCACTACTGATAAAAGACAGAAATGTAGTGTTTCTTTTCTAGTGGCTCTGAGCTCCTTGAGAATAATGCTAACTGACTCATTTCTGTATCATCAGTATTTGCTATGTAAGAGCTTCTAAGTAAGTGTTTCCTGAAAGAATAAAGAGCCCATCACTATTAAAGCTCATGCAAGGTCACCAACAAATTATGGGGAGGCAATCTATTGAAGAAAAAATAGTCTAGAAAACAAAATAAAAGGGCACAGAGCAAGGAAAACACCTAGATCAAGCTATAAGCATAACTGGACAGCTGGTATAAATTTGAGGTGTGTGTGGGTGTCTCATTTTTCCTATCAGCATCCTTCATTTATTTTATGGTGTCTTTGACCTTTTTTCCTCCTTTCCCACCCCAGACTATGTACATCACAGTAGTTCCTCAGAGTCTCATCCCTAAATTGAAAATCATGTTGTAATCTTAGAGTTTGGTTTTGGGATTCCTTAAAAAGTCAACACTTTTATTTACATTCTCTCATAAGCACTGTAAGAAAAAGATAATCAAATTCATGTTGAAGTTTTAACAGTATATAATAGTTACTTTGTTTACCTCCATAAAGTCGTATTTGTATTCATCAGAGGACTGAAGAAACTGGATTCCCTCTATATGAGAAAGGGCTAGCTAAGAGTAAGATTTCTGGCACTATGACCAAGTAGCTGCCCACTCTGTCTACCCCAATAAAGCATATTCCATTGGTGGGGTGGGTAAATGCAAATACTTTCACTCTAATTGATTACCTAGTGAACCAAAGACTATACATGTAAGAACATTAGAACGTTACAAGGAATTTTACTAGATTCAATTACATTTCATGCTAGACATTCATTGTTTACCTAACAAGTAGTGAGTGCTGTGTTAGCCATTACGAAAAATTCAGTTAGAGAAACACACAAAATTCTAACCCTCAAGGATCTCATATTGCAGTTGAAAAAAGAAGAGTGCAGAAAGAAAGGGAAAGATGGCGCTCTAGGCAGAAGCACCACGCCATCCCTCCACAGCAAAGATCCAAAAAACTAAGCCAAACAGAGAATCAACAATCCTGAAACCCTAGAACATCAAATGAAGAGATAAAGAACTCAGCCAAACACCAAATGGAGTGAGAATACTGAAAGAGAATGGACAGCGAGGAGAGACTCATGCAGAGATTCCCTACCAGCTAACGCAGCGTGGATCCACCATCTTGGACTCCTATCGGAGACCAGCAAACGGGAGAACAGGAGAGCAGCCTCGCGGAGCATCCAGTGGGAGACGGAATGGCCGGTAATTCCCGGTGTGCGCTTTCCCACCCCCCACCCCTCTCCGCCTCTGCTGGGGCTCCCCTGCTTCCCGTGGTCAGGGTCCCTGGGCCGGGTGGCGCCGGTGCTTGGATTCCGCGCACCCTGGCCGGCAGCTCTCTGGGAGCCGTTTGTTGGCTGCTGGTGTTGCTTTTTCTGCCGCCTCACCCTCCTTTTGCTCTGGTGCCTGGTTCCGAGCGCCGTCTTTGCTCTCTCCTGCGGGGCTATGGGGCTGCGTTCGGGTGTGTGGCTGCATCCAGGTCTGGGCTGCTGCGCTGGTGAGATCCCGGGGCCTTTGTTCATTCGCCCCTCTGCTTCCCGTGGCCAAAGTCTCTTGACCCGGGACCGCCGGCTGCTTCGAATCCGCGTGCCTGAGTGGGCGGTTTCTGATTGCCGATTGTTGGCTGCTGGTGTGGCTTTTTCCACTTCTTCTGGTTTCTCACTTGCCTCTCGCTGCCTCCCCCTCCTTTTGCTCGGGTGCCTGGTTCCGAGCGCTGTCTTTGCTCTTTCTTACAGGGCTGTGGGGCTGCGTTTGGGTGTGTGGCTACTTCCGGGTCTGGGTTGCCGCGCTGGTGGGGTCCCGGAGCCTTTGTTCGTTTGCTCTTCTGCTTCCTGCAGCCGCATTTTCTTGACCCAGGGATGCCAGCTTCTTGGATTCCGTGCGCCTGGGCGGGCGGCTCTCTGGGTGCCGTTTGTTGGCTGCTGGTGTTGCTTTTTCTGTTTCTTTTGGTTTCTCGCTTGCCTCTCGCTGCTTCCCCCTCCTTTTGCTCGGGAGCCTGGTTCCAAGAGCCGTCTTTGCCCTTTCCTGAGGGACTGTGGGGCTGCGTTCGGGTGTGTGCCTGCTTCCGGGCCTGGCCTGCCGCGCTGGTGAGATCCCAGGGCTTTTGTTCGTTTGCTCCTCTGCTTCCCGTGGTCGCAGTCTCTTCACCAGGGTCCGCCAGCTGCTTGGATTCTGCGCACCCGGGCGGGTGGCTATTTGGGTGCTGTTTGTTGGTGCTGCCTTTTATTTATTTATTTTTTTCCTCCTGCTGCTTTTGGTTTCTCACTTGCCTCTCGCTGCCTCCCCCTCCTTTCACTCGGGTGCCTGGCTCCTTGCACACTCTTAGCTCCTTTCTGAGGGTCCCCAGATTTCAGGCAATTTGTAATATACGCTTTCCACTCTCCACCCTTCTTCACTCACACTCGGCTTCCTCTGTTTCCCACGGACACAGTCTCTTGTCCAGAAACACCAGCCCGCACTGGCTGGCTATCTGAGTGACATTCATTGACTGCTGGTGTTGCTTTTTTTTTATTTTATTTTTTTTTTCTTTTTTGATTAGTTTTGTTTTCTTTTCCCTCTTTTTCCCTTTTGTCTTTCTTCATTGCTCAATTTCTCGTCTCTCTATCTCTTCCTTCTCTTTCTGATCCCTGAATACCAGGCGTTGTACGCATCTGCACCTTCTGGCCAGGCTGTGCTGTGAAACCTGAGACCGACTTCCCCAGACCTCATAGCGGCATCGGTGGGATCCCTGGGAACTTTGCAGTTCTTTAACTTTTCTGATTTTTATTTGTTCATTCTTTCCTTTTCTTTCTCTTCCCTCTTCTGGTTTTCTCCATCCCATAGTCTCTCATCTGTCCATTCCAATGGCAAGCTCCCCTAGCATTCTTTTATGTTTGTATGTTTTTTGCTCCTGCTCCTCTCTCCTCTCTCCCATATCCAGCTTAGCTTCACACATAACCATCTCCCCGCTGCATCCTGCCTACCTGCACCGTGCACTTGACATCACACCACCAAGCTGTGCAGGCATGCCTTTTTGGAACCTGCCCAGCACTGACTACCGACCGTCCTGGTGGCTGCGGGGAGTGCCACAAAAAAACCATCCCAGTGGCTCCTCTTCAGCTACACCTGCCCAGCTGTACCACAAGGATGAAACAAAAAATCTACAATCAACAAACAAGAGAAATATCTACTGAATGCCCCGAAAACAGCAAACAATATCAAAACATTTACAAAAACAAGACAAGATGGCTCCAATAGGCGTCCAAATTAAAACACCAGATAACTCTCCTGTGGAAGAAAATGCACTAGAAGTACCTGATACGGAACTCAAATCACTAATACTCAGAATTTTCCAAGAACTGAGGCAAAAAGCTGACAAACATGAGGAAAAAATAGACAAATTTATGGAAAATACAGACAAAAAATGGGAAGAATTCAGGAAGATGATGCAGGAACAAAATGCCAAAATAAATTCACAACTAGAAATTATACAAAAACAACAATTAGAAATCCAAAAGATAAACAAAAAGATTTCAGAAATGGAGGATGTCATAGAAGGGCTGAGAAGTAGATTTGAAACCATGGAAGTCAGGATCAGTGGAACTGAAGACAAACACTTGGATACAACTCTGTTTCAGGAAAACTCAGAAAAAAGAACAAAGAAAAATGAAGAGACCCTGAGAGTTATGTGGGACACAATTAAAAGCAAAACTTACGAGTGATTGGCATCCCAGAACAGGGGGAGAAAACAGAAAACACAGAGAGGAACATGGAGGAACTGCTGACAGAAAACTTTCCCAATATCATGAAAGATGAAAAGATGGCCATCCAAGAAGCTCACCAAACCCCATATAGAAGAGACCCCAAAAGAAAATCACCAAGACATATCATATTCACACTCACCAAAACTAAAGACAAACAAAGAATCCTGAGAGCAGCTTGCGAAAAACAAGAAGTCACATACAGAGGAGAAACAATAAGACTAAGCTCAGTTTATTTGGCAGAAACCATACAGGCAAGAAGGCAGTGGGATGACATATATAAAATCTTGAAAGAAAAAAATTGTCAGCCAAGAATAATATATCCTGCAAAACTCTCGTTCAAATTTGATGGTAAAATTAGGTCATTTCCAGATAAACAGAAACTAAGGGAATATGCAAAAGTCAAACCAAACTTACAAAAATTATTAAAGGGAGTTCTTCAATCTGAGGACAAACACCTTCAGCCCTCAGGCAGGACCTAGGATGCAGCTTCATACGAAAGATACCATTCTAGGAAATGAACTATCGAGGACTATCCAAAACCAAAAGAAATACAACAGTGAATCAGAGCAATCAATCAAAAAATGACAACAACATCAAAACAATGAAAGAGGGAACAAACGAAATAGGTATAGAACCTTCTAACGGAGAGGAAGGCAAGGCGATACCAAGTAAGGGTAGACTGCTTCAAACTTATAAAGATAAGGGTAAAATTCATGGTAACCACAAAGAAAGTTAACAAACCAACTCATAAAAATAAAGACGAAAAACATAAAGTCTCGGCAAAAACAAAACCTACAAAAACAAAAGAAATGAAAAAAAAAAACCATAAGCAAAAGTAACTCAGCACAGCAGAGTAAGAACAAAGGAAACGTCAGCACCACAAAAAAAAGCACTACAAAATGACAGCAATAAACTTACTTCTATCAATAATTACACTGAATGTAAATGGACTCAATACACCCATAAAGAGAGGGAGAGTGACAGAATGGATAAGAAAACAGGATCCATCAATATGCTGTCTACAAGAGACACATCTTAGAAACAAAGATGGGAATTTATTAAAAGTCAAAGGTTGGAAAAAAATAGATCAAGCTAAAAACTACCAAAAAAGAGCAGGAGTGGCAATTTTAATCTCAGACAAAATAGACTTTAAAACAAAATCTACCATAAAAGACAAAGAGGGACACTATATAATGATTAAGGGTTGGATCCATCATGAAGAAATAACCATAATAAACATCTACTCACCCAATGACAGGGCTCCAAAATACATAAAAAAAAACTCTAACAGCACTGAAAAGTGAAATTGACAGTTCCACAATAATAGTAGAAGACTTCAACATACCACTCTCAGTAAAGGACAGAACAACTAAGAAGAAAGTCAGCAAACATACAGAAGACCTAAAGGACACAATCAGCCAACTGGACCTCATAGACATATATAGAACAATCCATCCAACCGCTGCAAAGTACACATTCTTTTCCAATGCACATGGAACGTTCTCCAGAATAGACCACATCTTAGGCCACAGAGCAATCCTCAACAAGATCCAAAACGTTGAGATAATTCACAGTATCTTCTCTGACCACAATGCCATCAAGGTAGAAATTAACACTAGAAAGAGCAAGGAAAAAAAATCAACTACATGGAAACTGAATAATACTCTGCTTACACATCAGTGGGTAATAGAAGAAATCAGAGATGGAATCCAGAAATTCCTAGAATCAAATGAGAATGAAAACACATCATATGAAAACCTTTGGGACACAGCAAAAGCAGTCCTCAGAGGACAATTTATAGCAATAAATGCACATATCAAAAAAGAAGAAAGGGACAAAATCCAAACATTAACTACAGAACTCAAACAAATAAAAAGAGAACAGCAAAAAAAGCCTACAACCACCAGAAGAAAGGAGATAGTAAAGATTAGAGCAGAAATAACTGAAATAGAGAACAGAAAAACAATAGAAAGAATCAACAAAACCAAAAGTTGGTTCTTTGAAAGAATCAACAAAATCGGCAAACCACTGGCCAGACTGACAAAAGAAAAACAGCAGAGGGCACAAATAACCCAAATAAGAAATTAAATGGGGGACATTACAACAGACCCAACTGAAATAAAAAGGATTATAACAGAATATTATGAAAAACTATATTCCAACAAATTTGAAAACCTAGAGGAAATGGATAAACTTCTAGAAACACACGGCCTACCCAAACTACAACAAAGTGATATTGAAAATCTGAACAGACCCATAACAGGAGAAGAGATTGAAAAGGTAATAAAAAAACTCCCAACCAAAAAAAGCCCTGGCCCAGATGGCTTCACTGGAGAATTCTACAAAACATTTACAGAAGAGCTTGTGCGAGTACTACTCAAGCTATTTCAGAGCATAGAAGAGGAAGCAACACTTCCAAATTCATTCTATGAAGCCAGCATAACGCTGATACCAAAACCAGGCAAAGACACCACAAAAAAAGAAAATTACAGACCAATATCTCTCATGAATATAGATGCAAAAATTCTGAACAAAATTCTAGCCAATAAAATTCAGTATCATATCAAAAAAAATAATACACCACAACCAAGTAGGAGTCATACCAGATATTCAAGGATGGTTTAACATTAGAAGATTCATCAATGTAATTCACCACATAAATAAAAGGAAAGAAAAAAAATCACATGATCATCTCAATTGACGCAGAAAAGGCATTTGACAAAGTCCAACACCCATTCCTGATAAAAGCTCTCAATAAAATAGGTATAGGTGGGAAATTTCTCAACATAATAAAGGGCATCTATGCAAAACCAACAGCCAACATCATTCTTAATGGAGAGAGGCTGAAAACATTCCCTTTGAAAACAGGAACAAGACAAGGATGCCCTTTATCACCACTCCTATTTAACATTGTGCTGGAAGTTCTAGCTAGAGCAATAAGGCAAGAGAAAGAAATAAAGGGCATCCAAATTGGTAATGAAGAAGTTAAACTCTCCCTGTTTGCAAATGATATGATACTATACATAGAAAACCCTAAAGACTCCATGAGAAATCTACTGGAACTAATAGAAAGATTCAGCAGAGTAGCAGGATACAAGATAAACATTCAAAAATCAGTTGGATTCCTATACACCAGTAAAGAAACGATGAAAAGGAAATCAGGAAATCAATACCATTTTCAATAGCCCCTAAAAAGATAAAATACTTAGGAATAAATCTGACCAGGAGTGTAAAAGACCTATACAAAGAAAACTACAAAACACTGCTGCATGAAACCCAAAGGGATCTACATAAATGGAAAAACATACCATGCTCATGGATAGGCAGACTCAACATTGTGAAAATGACAATTCTACCCAAAGCAATTTACAAACACAACGCAATCCCGATCCAAATACCAACAACATTCTTCAAAGAGATGGAAAAACTAATTATTAACTTTATTTGGGAAGGGAAGAAGCCCCGAATAAGTAAAGCACTACTGAAGAAAAAGAATAAAGTTGGAGGACTCACACTACCTGACTTGAGAACCTACTATACAGCTACAGTAGTCAAAACAGCCTGGTACTGGTACAACAACAGAGACATTGACCAATGGAACAGAATGGAGAACCCAGATGTAAATCCATCCACCTACGGTCACCTGATTTTCGACAAGGGCCCAAAGTCCATCAAATGGGGAAAAGACAGTCTTTTTAACAAATGGTGCTGGCAAAACTGGATATCCATTTGCAGAAAAATGAAACAGGACCCATACCTCACACCGTATACAAAAACTACTTCAAAATGGATCAAAGACCTGAATATAAAGCCTAAAACTATCAAGTTCGTAGAAGAAAAAATAGGACCAACAATTCAGGCCTTAATACATGGCATTAACAGGATACAAACCATAAACATCAACACACAAAACCCAACAGATAAACTAGATAACTGGGATCTTCTAAAAATCAAACACCTATGCTCTTCAAAAGACTTCACCAAAAGAGTCAAAAGAGAACCTACAGACTGGGAAAAAATTTTTGGACAGTACAAGTCAAACAATGGTCTAATCTCCATAATCTACAAGAAAATCCAACACCTCTACGACAAAAAGACAAACAATCCTATCAAAAAATGGGCAAAGGAAATGAACAGACACTTCACCAAAGAAGACAATCACATGGCCAGCAGACACATGAGGAAATGCTCGCGTTCACTAGCCATTAGAGAAATGCAAATTAAAACCACAATGAGATACCATCTCACCCCGACATTACTGGCACGAATCAAAAATACTGGAAATAACAAATGTTGGAGGGGCTGCGGGGCGATGGGAACTCTTATACACTGCTGGTGGGAATGCAAAATGATACAACCATTTTGGAAAATAATATGGTGCTTCCTCAGAAAGCTAGAAGTAGACATACCATTCGATCCAGCAACCCCACTCCTAGTAATATATCCTAGAGAAATAAGAGTCGTCACTCGAATAGACATATGCACACCTATGTTCATGGCAGCATTGTTCACAATAGCAAAATGATGGACATAACGTAGGTGCCCATCAACAGATGAATGGATAAACAAACTATGGTACATACAATGGAGTACTATGCAACGAGAAAGAACAACAAGAATCTGTGAACCATCTCATAACATGGATGAAACTGGAGGACATTATGCTGAGTGAAATAAGTCAATCACAAAAGGACAAATATTGTATGAGACCTCTATTGTAAAAACCCATGAAAATATTCACATGCAAAATGTAACAATCCTTGTTGGTTACCAGGGATGGGAGGGGAGGGGGGGAATACTAAATAGGCAATAGATAAGTGGTATCTTGGGTGAGAGGTGAGACAGTACACAGTACAAGGGAAACTAACACAACCTGCACAAGGAAAGGTCATGGAGGCCCCATGGACACATAATTCCCAGAGGGACTGAGTTGTTGGACAGAGGGCTCTGGGGACCATGGTCTCGGGGAACATCTAGCTCAATTGGCATGACACTACTTATAAAGATAATGCTCTACATTGTACCTTGGTGAGTAGTGTCTGGGGTCTTAAAAGCCTATGAGCGGCCATCTAAGATATTACACTGGTCTCATCCCTTCGGGAGCAAGGGAGAATGAAGAGAACAGGATACAAGGAAAAGATTAGTCCAAAGGACTAATTGTCCACAGCTACCAAGACCTCCACCGGACTGAGTCCAGTACAGCTAGATGGTGCCCGGCTACCCCCACTGACTGCTCTGACCAGGATCACAACAGAGGGTTCTGGAAAGAGCTGGAGAAGGATGTAGAGCATAATTCTAACTCACAAAAAAAAAAAAAAAAAGACCAGATTTACTGGCTTAAACGAGACTGGAGAAACCCTGTGAGTATGGCCCCCAGACACCCTTTCAGCTCAGAGGTGAAGTTACCTTCAAGGTTCACTGTTCAGCCTGGGAGTGGACAGCCCAGTAAAACTAAATGAGACTAACGAGGTACAGGAGTCCAGTGACAAGGGCCAGAAGGCAGAGGGGGAGTAGGAAGCTGATGATAGGGAACACAAGTTGAGTAAGGATACTGTTGATGTGTTGTGAGATTGTTAACCATTGTTATAGGGCAACATTTGTAGTAACTGTTAAATGGGAGGCTATTTTGCCCTTAAGCCTTCATCTTGGGTGAGAATGGCAGCACAATTGGAAGAGCGTAGTCAATGTCACTTAAATTTGTATGTAAAAAGTTTTGAAATGGTGTATCTTTGGCTATGTGTATTTTCACCAAAAAAAAAAAAAAAAAAAAGCTGAGAATTCAGAGGGTTAAAATGTTGTGGGGTTGTTAACCAAAGTCATAAAACAGCATGTGTACTACTGTTACATGAGAAACTGTTTGTTCTGTAAGCCTTCACCTGAAGTACAATAAAATATTAAAAAAAAAAAAAGAGTGCACACAAATACCTGTAATATAGAAGATTAAAGATTTACTGCCAAAAGAAGAAATTAAAATTTACTACTCCCTGTCTGTATATACTTTGGATATGTTATCAAGATGGATCACTCCCTGGAGAAGGACATCATGCTTAGTAAAGTAGATGATCAGCAAAAGAGAGGAAGACCCTCAGGGAGATAGATTGACACAGTGGCTGTGACAGTGGGCTCAAGCATAACAATGATTGTGAGGATGATGCAGGACTGGGCAGTGTTTCATTCTGTTGTACATAGGGTCACTAGAGTTGGAATCAACTCAATGGCACCTAACAGCATCTGTATAGTAGTATTTTATATTATATGTTTTACATGTATTATGTATTTTAAATACACCAATACTTTCATGAGGTAGATATTCTAATTCTAGACAGTGGGAAACATAAAATTGAAGAGGCTAAATAATGGGCCTCTGATATCCCTAGAAAAAGAGATATTTAAATAAGTTTTATCTTCTTCTGACTGTTATTTTGAAAATTAAAGAGACAATTAATAATGCTTTATATAAAAATGTGAGGTAATAATATTTTACTTTACTTCAATTCTAAAGGAGAATAAAGGAGGAGAGAAAGAAACAAATAAACAGATTTGGAGTATTGGACTACATATCTCATGACTTGGACAGCTCAAGACCAAACCTACACTGATGGAGTTAAAAACACAGGGTACAAAGTCAAACTGCCCAGGTCAGAATCCCAGATCTAGTTGCACACTTATAAACTATATGCCTATGGACAAATAACCTCTCTAAACCTGAGTTCTGTAATATTAAATTGTTGTTGTTGTTTGCTCTCAAGTCGATTCCAACTCATAGTGACCCTATAGGACAGAGTAGAACTGCCCCATAGAGTTTCCAAGGCGCAGCTGGTAGATTTGAACTGCCGACCTTTTTGGTTAGCAGCCTGAGCTCTTAAGCACTTCACCACCAGGGCTCCGTAATATTAAATAGGGATGACAAAACCTATCACTGGATTCATCTGAGGAATGAATAAAATAATGTAATAGAGAACCTTGGCATTTGGCAACTGTAGAACAAAGAGTATGTTTTAATTATCATAAACATATGCCTTTGTTTTTGTATGATGTCTTGGCCATAATCTCCATATGCAATTTTTATGCATACATGTTCAATGTAAAAAATAGGAACAAATTCATATTTTGGCTTATTAAAATACTAATAGTAAAAACTCTAAGGAAATATATAATTTAGGAATGGTCACGGTATGTATGTATATATAAAAAGAGAGAGCCTCAAAGAAAGCATTACAATAAAGAGATTTAATGATATTCACGGAATTCAGAAATACAAGGCAATGAATTTTTAGTATCAGTTTTAGACTATAATGTGGCTTTTTTTCCATAATTGAGGGTAACTTTCACAACAAATTACAACTGTTTGTTCCTGCCACAACCAACATGGTCACTGAAACAGGAGTGAGGGAGTGTTTCCTTTGGGGAGGGCAGTGACTTATCTCTCCCTCTCTTATGGTAACTGTCAGTTTCAGTCTTATTTTGTATATTTCTTTTTAACTCCTGAAGCTTGGGCTTTTATCTGATTTTTTTTTTTAATCTTTCATAGTTCTTAGCACATTGTTTTGAATGCATTTATAAATATTCAAATAATAAGTGAGAAATGTGAGTACCACTGGCAGTGGTACTCAACAGGCCCCTTAGAAAATGAGGCATAAGAATTAAGGATCAAGGAAAGCTTTTTAGGAAAGCAGGCAACTGAGAGGTTATAAAGAAAAGGGTAAGTCACATTTCACTACATAAAAATGGAAGATCTTTGCAGGGCAATAGACACCATTTACAAAACCATTAGAAATGTGATCACTAGAAAAATATACAAATCTATATATCATATGAATTCCTAACTATAATATACAGAGTCATTAATAAAATGGATAGGAAGAAAAGACATCAAAACATAGGCAAAGATGCTGAAAAGGTAATTCACAGATTAGAAAAGGGCTCAACCTCAGTATAAGTAAAATGTAATAGTAAATAAATAGTAAAATAGTAAAAATTAAGGTAATTATGAGATCTCCCTTTACCATTAAGATTGGTAAAATATAAAAATGCTAACACCCATTGCTGGCAGAGTATAGGTGAAAATATGTTTCATATCTTGCCAGTGTAAATAAGATTTGTTACAGACTTTGGGGAAAGACATCTAATAATATTTATTAAAATTAAAAATATACACAACCTTCAACCCAGTAATCCCATTCTTGGAAATTTATCCTATAAAAATAAACATGTCAGTACATAAGATCATAGGAGCAAGAACGTTTATCACAACAATGTTTTTAGGGACAAAATAAAACAGAACCAAACACCTGGAAACAAACTGAGAGCTACCAAATGATAATTGTTATATAAATTAGTATATCTTCATACCATGTATCTTCACACCTGTGACAGTTAGCTGAAGATAATTACATAATATATTTTAAGTGACAAAACTAAGATGCAATTTATATAAAGCAGTGCAAACGAAAACTATGTATTTATATATAATCATGAAAAAAGAGTAGAAGGAGACATACCAGATATTGCTTGTCTATAGCAGAGGGAGAAGTAAAAGGGTGAGGTAAGGAAATCACAGTAAAACATTTGTTGCTGTGGACTGTGTCTCCTTCATGCTGTCTGCAAAATATAAACAGAAGGACTTGAATTACTTTGAAATAAAAATATTAAATATTTGAAGTTCGAAAGAGCTGAGTCAAGATATAAAAACTCTAAAGAGAGGATCAAATACGGTCCCAAGGCAACACTACTCCAGAAGCACCCAAATCTCATGGGATGTACATGCCAGATTCTCAAATGGATTTGTAGACTGGGCTGAAAAGGAGAATGATCTAGTCAGTCATCAGCCCTGACGCAACACCACACACACACACACACACACACACAACACAGTTCACGATGCCTTTCTGTAAACACGAGCAGTATGAGTCTGTTGCTTACCTCTGCGGAGGATTCGTTTCTCCTCTGAAATAAGTGATCAATTGAACTTGATTTATGTTCCACCACCTCCAGTCCATGTTGTCACATTCATCTCTCCTGTCTGTACACCAAGCTCGGTAATGCAACCTGACAGAAGAGAACTGGAGTTTACTTCTGGACAACTTTCTATTGTAATAGGTTAGACAGGGAAACCAAAGAATCTCTTATTATTACCTGTCTGCAGCTACAAATAACCCCCAAATACAAGACATCGTTTTTGGAAAGGTACAAAATATATGTCAGACTATCTTACTGTAGGACTAAAGAGGAGGGGCAATGGATTATGGGCTAAGAAGCGTTATTTTCCAGGTGATTTCTTTCCCATTAAATTAACTGAAACAGCTTCTTACCTAAAACATTCACAAATGTCATGGTAAAATATGTTGACAGCTTGGAGAGAGTAGCATTTACTCCATTGTCATACAGTACGCCTTATCAAGTATTTTCAAGAAAAATGATTGCTCCTTTTCTGTAGATAATTTTATCTTGTGGGTAAGAAGATCAACAAAATATTTGGCCAAAATCAAAGTACCACCATCACCAATATTTAAACACCAACAAAACAAATCTTTTGCAAAGCTATTGAAATAACAACAAAAATACATATACATACATACATACACACACTTATATGTGTGTATCTATCTATCTATATGTATACATATATAGAGAAAAAGAGAAAAAAAATCTTGATTTTCATGCTCTACTGCATGAAACTAGAATAAATCAATTGCTTAGATGACAGGCAACTATTTCAATATGGGAAGCTCAAAGAAATATAAAATAAAAATAAATTAAACCCATGATAATTCATGCCAGTAGAGGAAAATAATGGATGGGTAATCAAAATCACAAATGATTGCGCATCCTTTGGGTGTTGGGAAGTTTTCTGAGAGAGACAATATTGAAGCAGAATTACATACACATGCACCTGTGTGCACACAAATATACACGCATGATTCTGTGACAGAATATTGAGATGCCAGTGGAAGTCAATTTGGAAAGTAAATCTGCCATAAATAAAAAATATAAATAAGAATTAATAAATTATCATTCTCATTTATAGGTGTCCTAGAAAATTCAGCTTTAAGCAGCCTGAAGTAATGTATTTTTTGAAAAAAGAAAGATATATTCTAAGTTGTCTACATTTTAAAATCATGGGGAAGATGGTTCATTTCTTGTCTTCATAAAGGTAACTCATGAAAGGAAAAAAAAATCATAAGTAGCCACATTTCTATGTTAAAATAAAAAAAAAAACAGAGACTGCCACAAAACATGGGTTGAATTTCATGTGCAAAGGAGTATAACAACACTGATGTCTACTCACACACCACACACACACACACACACACACACAATGGGTTGCTTCATCAAGAAAATTACAGGATAAATTATTAAAGAATATACACACCCAGAGCCTAGAGTTGGCATTAGCTTCTACCTCACGACCACTTCCAGAGGAGCGTTTTGCTCTCTTATAAAAGTTCTCACTCCATTGCGTCTTAACCTGTCTTTATCAATTCTCAGCACACTGACATATAACTCACAACCATCCTCTCTAACTCAAATTCCACTGTCATCCAGGATGACTTTAAATGTTCAAGTCGGTGATCACTCTAGTACGTAAGTCTCTGGGTTTCTTAATCTTCTCTCTAATGATTTTTATTTCCAAGTAACTTCAACCAAATTCCTTTCATCCTTTTCTTTCTTAACTTTCAGAAATATTTGACACCGCTGATCACAGCCTTTCTTTCCTTGGACTTCATGACTGTCCTAATTTCCTTTGACTTCTCTGACCATGCCTTTACACGCAGATTTTTTTTTTATCCATCCCTTAAATGCCTGTGCACTATATGTTTTTTCTAAGAGATTCTAAGAAATTTATCATCTATATGTTAACAAATGCCAAGCTTAGACTGAATCTCCATCCTGAGATCCAGACTCATAGACCGTATTTCTTTGAATCCAAATTCTATCTAGTGTAAGATGCACTGTTATTTTGTTTACAACAAAAAACAAGCTGCCAAGTAACTATGCTAGAGCTTTCTTATTTGATATTTACTATACTCATTAATATATATATTACTTATTTAAACAAATATTACGTATCAATTTTGACAATCTTGAGTATAAATAAATTGGTTAAGGATTCCTAAAACTTCTTTATATTCAGATACTTTTTCATTCAGAATCACTTTTGTTTCAGTCACCAATGCCTGAGATTTTCCCACAAAATATTATCTTCTGCCTCATCAAACATATTGCTAATGCAGCATTTCTTATAAATGCTTCACTGTTGTCTCAGAAATATTCTTCCAAACTCCTGATATCCATTCTGCAAGGTTTGATGCTGATACCTTCTTGAACTTACAAGAAGATGTCATTAAACAGTTCTTAGACAAGAATTCATATTTGTTTCATAAATGGCCCTTAAATGGATTGTTACTTGATACATTAAGGGATTATGAATTCTACACATGACCATGGGAATAACAACTGAATTCTATTGACTCAGCACCATTTATTGAAAAGTACATCCTTTCCTCAGAGTACTGCAGTGTCATGCTTGTCATAAATCAGGTAAGAGTATATGTGTGGATGTGTTTCTGGACTTTCTGTTATGTTTCATTGGTCAGTCTGTTTATCCTTGCACAAATATCATGTTTTCTTAATTACTATAGTTTTTTTTTTATAATAGATCTTAACATCTGACACTGTTTTTCAACATTGTTCTTTTTCTTCAAAATTGTCCTAGTCATTCTAAGACCTTGTACTTTTCATATGAATTTTAGAAACTATGTGTCCATTTCTGCTACAAAAAAAAAAAATCACTTTCTGGCATCTTGACTGGCATGACATCGAATGCACTGATCAATGCGGGGAAAATTGACATTCCAAGACATGGTTAAAATATTGAATCTTTCAATTCACGAACTTGATATATCCCTAATTTATGAAGTTCTTCTTTAGTTTATCTCAGTAGTATTTGGTAGTTTTCAGTGTAGAAAGTCTTACAGCTATCTTGTTAGATGTATTCTTAGGTATTTGATGTTCTTTGGTGCTATTTTTAGTGGTTTCCCCTGCAGTTCTTTTAAATTGTATGTCTGTTACACACACACACACACACACACACACACACACACACACATCAGTAATACAGATTTATACTGGGATTACAATTAGTTACTTCAAATAGACTCAATATCCAAGAAGAAATTAAGTAAAGATGCAATCACATGTTGCTGCACACAAATTTTTCTTTAAAGGAGGATATAACAGTTGTGGAATAGTTATAGATAACAATTGCATTCCAGAAAATGCAGAAGAATGCACAGAAGTCAGATTTGGAATTTGGCAAAAGGAAAATTCCTTGTAGTTAAACCCTCATAAACCCATTGGCATCCAGTCGATTCTGACTCACAGTGATCCTATAGGTCAGAGTAGAACTGCCTCCTCATAGGATTTCCAAGGAGCAGCTGGTGGATTCAAACCGCTGACCTTTTGGTTAACAGCCAAACTCTTAATCAGTGTACCACCAGGACTCCTAAACACTCATAGGTAATAATTTTATATTTTGGGGTAATCAAGGAATATCTCTTTAAAACTAAGATGATTTAACTATGAATTATTCTTACATATGGGAATGTATTTGTAGATACCTTGAGTGATTAAGGAATTCATACTTATCAGAGTCACCATTCGGAGTGGAACTTAATTCTTAACTGGAACTTTACAATTTTTCAGTGACACTGTTAGCAAAGTGATTTTAATTGTTTCCAGGGATACAGTCAACTGGGTAACTGCATATTTTGAGAAATCGTGTGAGAAGAGAACCACCAAACTGATAGAAGTTAAGAATAAAGAATATTTAGTTTCTGGTCTCCATAAGTGATGTGATGGCATGAATCCTTTATGATAAGCAACACTGCAGTAGTTGAGTAGGCTTTTGAGCTAGAGATATCTGCTGATCCCTGACACCCTTTAAGCCTGGATTTGAAATATATATATCAGAAGGGGAAAAAAGCTAAAAGAAGCAGGTTGGAGTTGGAGAGCACCATACAAAGTTAGGATCCATGAATGATGATGCAGCAGTGCGCACACTACGAAAGGAAAAAAAAAAAACTACCCTGCAGAGAAAAACAGTAGGAATATTTATCAGTCTTGTCCTTGGGTCTTGGTGAAATTTGACAAAGAAAGGAAATACTCTACCCAGGGAACTTCTGACAACCAGCTGGCACTCACTGGTTTAAGGATGGAATTTCTACTAATAACGTGGCCCCAAATAACCGAAACCAAAAGTTTAACATAGTCCTGGCTTGATAGACTCCCTGGGCACTTGGGAAAGGAAAATACAAATACACTTACAGAAGCACTTTAAAAATTTCCTACAATTAAACTCCCAAAGAACAAGAGTTCATAACCACAATGATTCACACAGAACAGTGATTATCTCCTGGATAAAAAGAAAGGCTTAAGTTTTGTGGTAATTTCCTCTTTCTTAAATTTGGTGGTAGGTACATAGGTGTTCATTCTATTCTTACTCTACAAACTACATATCTGTTATATTTTAGTGATTTTTTAAGCACTAAAACAAAGGAAAAAATGGAAGAAAAGACAGTCACAAAGACAGAAAAAAAGCAAACAAGCAAGGTAGCTTGCTGAGGGTAAAGACATTGTTTCATTTGTTCTCTCTCCCTATGACTATTACAAAGTCTGATGTATAATAGGTAATCAATTACTATGTGTTGAGAGAAAGAGTGAATGAAGGAATGAATGGATAGAGAAAATGGAATATGTCTGGGAAGCAGCCTCAGTTCAACAAATATGTAAGCATTTAATTCTTGGTTTAAAGGGCTGAGTAAAAGAGACCTCCTTTATCGGTTGAGAGAAGTACAGTGTGAGGATTATGAGCACAGATTTTGACCCCAAATGGTCTGTCCACTAAATAGCTTAACCTCGCTGTGCCTCAGTCTTTTGCCTGAAAAACTCGGATAAGAATGATTCCTACCTTACAGTTTATGAAAAATAAACAAGTAAATATTTTAAAAGACCTTAGAACTATGACAGGAATATAATAACTGATATATATGCTTGTTACATATAAATCTAGGATCTACTTATATTTTTGGTTCTATTTCCCAAACAAGTTGAAAATTCATGTCCACTCAAATACCTGCACGTGAATTCTTATATCAGCTTTATTCATAATTACAAAAAGGTGAAAGCTATCAATAGGTGCATGGATAAGCAAACTGTGCTACATCCATACAATGGAATATTATTCAGTAACAGAAAGAAACGAGCTATTAAGACATGAAAATTCATACAAGAATCTTAAATTCATATTGCTTAGTGAAAGAAGCCAGTCTGAAAAGGGGACATATTGTAGAATTTCAACTATGTGGCATTCTGGAAAAGGCAAAACTACAGAGAAAGTAAAAAGTTCAGTGGGCTTAGGGGGAGGGTAAAAGAGATGAATAAGTGTAGCACAGGGCATTTTTGTGTGGTTAAACTATTTTGTATAATATTGTGATGCTGGCCACTTAACGTTATGCGTTTTTCAAAATGCATAAGCCTATACAACACAGAGTAAACCCTTATGTAAACTGTAAACTTTAACAATACTCTACCAATATTGTTTCATCTTGTGTAACAAATTTATCTCATTAATTCAATGCATTAATAATGGAGAAAACTGTCTGAGGGGGAAACAAGTATATGGAAACTGTCTGTACTTTCTGTTCAATTTTTCTCTATATATGAAACTGATCTGAAAAATAACTGTCATGTGAGGGCTAAGTCTCTATTAATCTAAAAAATTTTCAGTAAATACCCAGGCAATAATATATCACCAAGAGAACTTATTCACTCCATTTCATGGTCTCAGTCCTTGAAGATTATAGTCCAATAACAGATAATAATAGATATTAAAAGAGCTCTGCCAAAGTTAAAGAGACAAAAATAGTTTCATTCCACAAAATCAAAATTGAAAACCATTACATGATAAGTAAAACAAAAGAAGTAAGACTAAAGTAGAGACTGAAAACAAAAAAATTAAAGAAATTAAGAATATGTGAGATAAAGTCAATAAAATTATTTATATTTTTAAACAATGAAATGTACAAAGAAATAAATTGAATAAGAGATTAATGATAATATTTATGTCCAAAGAAACTAAGAAAGAAACAATTCAAAATCATTAAATGGAAAAGGGTAGAATATATAATAAACAAACAAAATATTATGATAAAAATAAGTTAAAACCTAGAAAATTAGAAAGATAAATTGTAAAATATATTTTTAAAAGCTGAGGAGCACCAAACAAAATTGTATAGATGAGGACAATAGAATATATTGAAACAATACTGAGATAAAAAATTATAAAATGAAACATATCCTAGATAAGATGGAGGGCAGGGGGGAGGAGGAAAATCCTCTCCCAAAAAAACCAGAGCTGAAAGCAGCAACTTGGTTAAGTGCTTAGAGTTTTCTAGTTGGAAACACCTTTGGATTGTGGGTCCCTAATGGCTAAAACGAAAGCGGGACAATGAATAATGAAGACAGAAGAATTGACACATATATTGGTGTCGGTAAAGAGTATTGAATATACCATGGACTGCCAGAAGAATGAACAAATCTGTCTTGGAAGCAGTACAGCCAAAATGCTCCTTAGAAGCAAGGATGGCGAGACCTCGTCTCACATACTTTGGACGTGTTATCAGGAGAGACCAGTCACCTGACAAGGACATCATGCTTGGTGAAGCAGAGGGTCATCAAAAAAGAGGAAGACCCTCAATGAGATGGATGACATAGTGGCTGCAACAATGGACTCAGGCATAGCAATTGTGGGAATGGCACAGGAATGGGCAGTGTTTCGTTCTGTTGTACAGAGGGTCGCTACGAATCAGAACTGACTCGAGGGCACCTAACAACAATATCAATGGATAAAGATGTTCTGGTTAGAGAACAATAACTTCTTTGCCACTCACCTTTACCAAGCTTCTGTCGTAAGTGGACTAGTGTCTTTTACAGAATTGTCAAGTGAAGGCTAAATCCCTTCAGCTGGCCCAACCATGTGTAAAAAATGTCAGCTTGGTAGCAGAGTCCTATGATACACCTGAGCACACACATGACTGTGTGCTTATAGCGAAGAAAAAGCGCATTTCAAAAACAGGAATGTGAAACTATGAATATTAGACATTTTGATCTGGTTTCCTAGTCTCTGCTTTTCTATCTAGAGAGAGGAGAAAAAGAAAGATAGGAAAAGAGAGGAGAGACCAGTTATTAATACATTTCTTCTAGTAATTAAAATCTTTAAACAAGGAAGGAAACTCCCTCTGAAATAGAGGCATTATTCTTAATTTTATCCATTAGCCTGGTTACAGTTGATTTTTAGAGAGCTTTCTAATTGAATATTATTACTCTACTCCAATCAATGACATTATTAAGTGGAATTAGTCTCTAAGGGCAAAGAACCTCTGTTGTTCTGTGTTTTCTAGAGATGATCATTTGAGCAGAAGAGTATAAAAGACATTGTCAAAATCTCCTTTTTTGACCCAGATTTGCATACTGTTTCCTCTTCTCCTTCTGTTGGTGAAGGGTAGATTACATGCCAACCATATATGATTAAGAAAGTTAAAGAAGGAGCAAAACCACTTTCCCCAAAACCTCTGTGATTTAGTCAGCCACCTCCTGCTGCTCTCATTACTTTTTAGGTCATCTTTCACAGGGACAAAAGCAGAGAGGGGTGGCCAAGGGACTGGAAAGTTTATAGAGGAAAAATGAACATAATAAAAGTAGGCCAAGTAACAGTGGTATGTCCAAAGGTTACTGTGAACAAAACATCAGCACTGAGACATGGTAGCATTTTTCAGTCTCCCTCTGCTCCAACCAAGTAAGCTGTAAAATTAAATATGTAGAGTCAGTCAAAATAGTCTTAATCTAGAGGTCTTGTGAATTCAGGCAAAAAGAAAAACTAATATAAATTTATATTTAAGGAATAATAACACTGGGCCATGGGTTATCTGTATTTTATGTCTACAGTTCTAATTTTGTCAACTTTTCCATTACATGTATGAAATCTTGACAACGGTAAAGATGAAATCACATAAAAGATATCTAAGCAGATAGTCTATGTCTTTTTATGTAAAACCAGTTTCTAAGTTGGTGATACTGTAGGCAACACTGCTTTTTAAAGATAATATCATTTTTCCAAATGAAGAAAAGAAATACTGATGTATGCAATCATCAGTTGAATGTGGGATCAGGTATCTTTCTAAACTTGGCTACTTGTGTCATCTGTTGAACGAATAATTTCAACTCTGCGTCTTGACCTTAATTAGTCAACTAATATTCATTCAGTACTTCCTATATATCCACCCACTAGTGTAGCAGATGCAGAAATTTAAGACCAGATCCCTGAACCTGAAGGAAATATAATTATGATAGTAAAATAAGACTAACTCTTAGAAAACTTAATATATGATTCAATGCTTACTCATTTAACCTTCAAATAAGAATTTGAAAACTACAGACCCATAGTTCTAAATTGCAATAAAGATATAGTTATTTTTTTGGTCATTTCTGTGTCTTTGTTGTTGTTGAGGTTGTTGGTGATATTGTTAGTGGGCCAACATTTTAAAATTGAGTGATTACACATAAAATGGAGATACACATCTCTGAAAATTTCATAATATCCAAAGCATTTGTACCACACTCCTGCATGACAACAGTCACCTGGAGCTAAAATCTAGCTGTTCCTGTAGACAGGACCATGGTTCCCACTGCTTGTCTGCTTTAGTCCATTAGCTCTGAAGACTTTTGAGTTTGTTACTCTTATTTTAAATGCTCTAAGACAGTACAAAGTAGATAAGAAGCAGTAAAGACATCTTTCAGCTTTTCTACCTGCATCTAGCTGTTCATTTGCTGTTATTTCATGGGTTGCCACTAGCTTATAAAGAAATTGTTAAATTATATGTGGAAAATAACATAATACAATAGAAGAAATCACAATCAGTTTGGAGGTACATTTTCCTTTGCCTACAAACAACTAGAATTGAAGGTTACACATGTGTTAAATAAGTACGCTAGAAATTATTCTGGAAAATCTGTTGTCACTTTGGGAAATAATTAGAAAATTGTCTTGGTTTTCTGACTGAGCTCCTACTTAGAATATCTTAACCCCAATTCACTTGGTCAAGCCCATCATCCTCTATCTAGCCATTTCTAGCCAATCTGCTTCACAAGAGCTTAAACACAATAAACTCACCATATACCTAAAGCAACAATTAAACTGTCTAAAATAGTAGCTAAAGTCTGGAACTTCTAGTTCATAAACTGTCTGTATCATTATTGCCTACAGAACCCTTCCTGTGGCATTATCAGCTTGAACCCCTATATTATCTAAGCATTTCCTGCTGAATCTGTCACACATTTGGTGCCCAGTCAGTGTTTTCAGAAAAGGAAAGAAGGGAGTGAAGAAGGGAGAGAATCTGGACCAAGACTAAGTTTTCACTCCCCTTGGAAAAATAATTTGTCTTATTCTTTAACCTGGGAGATAGATTTTGAGGATCAGGGGGTAATATGGGCAGTAGGTGAGTGAGGTGTAGTGGCCCTCAGAAAGTTCCTTTTGATCTCTGATTGCAGCGGTGTCTTAGTTATTTAGTGCTGCTACAACAGAAATAACATAGGTGGATGGCTTTAACAAACAGAAATTTACTCTTTCACTAAACCGAAGGCTAGAAGTCTGAATTCAGAGTGCTAGCTCCAGGGGAATGCTTTCTCTCTCTGTAAGCTCTGGGGGAAGTTCCTGGTCATCAATCTTCCCCTGGTCTAGGAGATTCTCAGCACAGGGACCCCAAGTCCAAAGGACATGCTCTGCTCCTGGCTCTTCTTTCTTGGTGGTAGGAGGTCCCTATCTTTCTGCTCGCTTCTCTCTCCTTTTATCCCTTGTAAGATAGAAGGTGATACAGGCCACACCCCAGGGAAACTCCCCTTACATAGGATGAGGGCTGTGACCTGAGTAAGGTGTTGCATCTCACCCTAATCCTCTTTAATATAATCTAATCTTCCCTCATTAACCACAGGTGGAAATAAGGATTTACAACACATAGGATAATCACATCAATCAGATCACAAAGTGGTGGACAACCACACAATACTGAGAATCATGGCCTAGCCAAGTTGACACAATTTTGGGGGGACACTTCAAATCTTAACAAGGGGGCATAATCCAGGGTCAAACCTTCATTGTGATCTAATGACTCTCCCAGCCACCTCCCCATTTTTGCTCACAGATATTTCCACTAATAAATTTATTACATTTTTAAAACCCCATCTTGCTGCTTTTCAGGGGATATGGACTAATGCCTCAGTTCTCTAACTTCCTTAGGGTTCCCTTTGTTTCCACCTCATTCTGATTCCCGGCCTTACCTATGAGACCCTGTGGAGCCGCTGGCATTCTTAGCATCTTCCATGTCTTCTAAACTGAGTCTTATTGATCTTTTTGTATACCTCACAATTCTTTGCAACCACTATGACCTTAGTAAACTAAATAACATATTTAATTTTTAAAAGTGAATGTAGGAAAGGGATATATATGCCAGAGCTCACTACTCTGCTTTCCTCTTACCTCTCACCAAATGATTTTGATGAATTACATTCCTAGGCCCTCAAATCTTGAAATTTTCTGGCTAAACCTCCTTCCAAAGCCACTCCTCAAGCAGTCTCTTTCCTCCAGATTTTTCCTATCTTTTGCTCCTACAGAAAGCCTCTTACAGGAGAATTATTTTGATCACCTCTACCATAGACAACTGTGGAAGCTCCAAAATTTCTGCAGTAGCAGGGATTTAGAAGCAGCAAATGGATTGAAAGGAGGTCTACGGTGTTATCTTGAAGCTGATTTTTGCAAAGCAAGAACATTTGTTTTCTTAAATTGTATGTTATTTGGTGGCTTTAGAAGGAACTGGTATAAATTACAGGAGGCCCAGGCTACTCTTTGGCTATGGCAATGATGCAAAGCATATCCTCATTTCAGACAGATGACACCAAAAACTGTACAAGAAGGTAGGAACACATGAGCTTTATATTTCTGTTCATTTCAAAATGAAAATATTCACCGGTTTAATTTTTTTTTCTATTTTAATGAACTTTAAGTCCTTGGATGGCACAAATGGTTAAGTGCCTGACTACTAGACAAACCTACCCAGGTACTCCTCAGAAGACAGGCTGGGTGATCTGCTTCCGGAAGGTCACAACCTTGAAAATCCCTATGAAGTAGTTCTACTCTGCACATATGAAATCGCTGTGAATTGGAATCAACAGCACTGAACAACAGTAACAACAATTTTCTCTTCTCATACGCATTTTGAGAATGGCAAAAGTTGTATGGCTAAGAGAAAAAGTGATAATAGTCTACTTTTGGAACCTCATGTTGCTCCAAATTAGGTCCTGCCATTTAATAATAAAATAAATACTCCCTGAGCCCTGGTGGCACAGTGGTTAAGCACTCGACTGCTAACTGAAAGGTCAGCGGTTTGAACCCACCAGCCACACCTCAGAAAAAAGATGTGGCAGTCTGCTTCCATAAAGATTACAACCTTGGAAACCCTATGAGGCAGGTCTACTCTGTTCTGTAGGGTTGCTATGACTCAGAATCAACTTGAGAGCAGTGAGTTTGGTTTTGGTTTTTGGTTTGAGACTTCAAAGAGTTAAAAATAATTGACAAATTCAGCATTTTCTCAATGGTTATGAATATACTTCATATAAACCAAAAAAAAAAAATACTTCAGAGACAACCACATTCAGATTAGGTCCATGTTGCTCATCTGCTGCAGTACCATCTCACACACACACATGCACACACACACACACATTCACACACATGCTCAACTCACTCAGAATGGAAGGGAAATCCTGATACCAGAATTTCTGATGACAACTTCAGTAATGTGTAAAATAGTTTTCTCCCCCATCCCCCGACATACAAGAAATAGATCATTTATTCTTATCTTCATTCCTTCATTTTATTTGCAAAGTCCAGTGAAGCAAAGAGGCTGGGCATAGCAGCTTAGTATTTCTAAGCAGACTTGATTTAGAAGTTTTCTGGGTCACATATGCTCCTTCAGGCTCCTTCTTCAGTCTGATATTAACCATCTGGGATATATGGAAAAGGCATCAGCAAACACTTTTTTTTTTTTTTAAATGAAAAGTATCCAAAAGTAGGTCATTTATTAACTTCAGTGGAGAAATGATTCAACTGGTGAAAAGGGGACTGGAACTAAGAAACTACTAAAAAGAGGAAAAGAATACCACAAATTCACGCTTGTGAGGAACATGTATTTAAATATTCCATTGAGCTGTCTACATGTTCAATTTAGTTTATCAACTCAACATAGCCATCATCTTTCATGTTCCTTCTCTTTCATTATTTTTTTAAAATTATTTAAACCCTGAATCCAGTGGTGTCACTAGGGAAGTGGGGATGGGGGTGTGGAGTGCACCAGGTGACACTGTCAGTGGGGGTGACACCAAAATGACTGTCTGTAAAATTTTTGTGCAGTGTTTCAGAAGAAATTTATTATTTTTTATAAAAATATCCCTATAGTTATAACAACAAAAACATTTTTTGTAAGCCCAGCTTAGATGTATTAATATACCTACCAGGCTAAAACTCTTCGTAATATTTTGATGTTTTGGATTTTGTTAAGGTTTGCTTTGTGGATATTCTGGAGAATTTTCCATGTGCCTTGGAAAAGAAAGTACACTTGGGTGGAGTGTTCTGTATATGCCAATGAGATCAAGTTGGTTGACTGTGGCATTTAGATCTTCCATGTCTTTATTGAGCTTCTTTCTGGATGTTCTGTCCTTTACTGAAAGTGGTGTGTTGAAGTCTCCTACTACTATTGTGGAGCTGTCTTTCTCTCTTCAGAGCTGTTAGTTTGTTTTACGTATTTTGGAGCCCTGTCATTGGGTGCATAAATATTTATTATGGTTATGTCCTCCTGGTGTATTGACCCTTTAATCATTATAGTGTTCTTCTTTATCCTTTGTGGTGGATTTTGCTTTAAAGTCTATTTTGTCAGAGATTAATATTGCCACTCCTGCTCTTTTGTGATTGTTGTTTGCTTGATATATGTTTTTTCCATCCTTTAGAGTTTTAGCGTGTTTGTGTCTTTAAGTCTAAGGTGTGTCTCTTGTAGGCAGCATATAGATGGATTGTGTTTTTTTGTCCATTCTTCCACTCTCTGTCTCTTTATTGGTGCATTTAGTCTGTTTACATTCAGCATAATTATTGATAGGTATGAGTTTAGCTGTCATTTTGATATAATTTTTTTGTGTGTTGTTGACAGTTTCTTTGTTCCATTTAATTTCCTCTGCTGAGTCATTTTTCTTTATGTATTTTCTTTTCATCTTTTTCATTGGTGTTGATTTTGTGTTTGCTAAGTCTTTATGTTTTTCTTGTTTTTTATTTTGATGTGTAGGATTGTTAGTTTCCTTTGTGGTTATCTTAATATTTACCCCTATTTGTCTAAGCTTATAAGAATCTTTTATTTCTTTATATCGCCTTGACTTCTTCTCATATGAAAGATCCAGTCCCTCTTTTTTGTTTTAATGATGTCATCTTTTACATGTGTTTCCCTATTTTCAGTGTTTTAGCTTTGATTTATTTTTGTCAGTTCTCTATCTGGGTTTATATCTGGTTGATCTGTCTGGTGTTGTAGTCTTGGGTTGTTATCTGATGTTATTGATTTTCTAACTGGAGGACTCCTTTTAGTATTTCTGGTAATTTTGGTCTGGTTTTTACAGATACCCAAAACTTCTGTTTATCTCGAAATGCCCTAATTTCACCACCATATTTGAGAAATAGTTTTGCTGGATGTATAATTCTTGGCTGGCACTTCTTTTCCTTCAAGACTTTATGTATGTCATCCCATTGCCTTCTCGGCTGTGTGGTTTCTGCTGAGTAGTCTGAGCTTAGTCTTATTGACTCTCCTTTGTTGGTGACTTTTCATTTATCCCTGGCTGCTCTTAAAATTCTCTCTTTATCTTTTGTTTTGGCAAGTTTGATTATAATATTCCTTGGTGACTTTTTTTTGGGATCCACTTTATGTGGGGTTCGATGAGCATTTTGGATAGGTAGCTTCTCATCTTTCATGATATCAGGAAGTTTTCTGCCAACAAATCTTCAACAATTCTCTCTGTATTCTCTGTTATACCCGCTCACCCTCAACCCCCATTCTGGTACTCCAATCACTTGCAAGTTTTTTCTCTTCATAGAGTTCCACATAATTCTTAAAGTTTCTTCATTCTTTTAAATTCTTTTATCTGATTTTTCCTCAAATAAGTTGGTGTCAAGTGCTTTATCTTCAGTCTCACTAAGTCTGACTTCTATTGCCTCAATTCTGCTCCTATGACTTTCTATTGAGTTGTCTAATTTTGAAATTTTATAGTTAATCTTCTGGATTTCTGATTGTTATCTCTCTATGGATTCTTGCAGCCTGTTAAATGTCATTATGGTCTTGTATAACCTTCTTAAGTTCCTCTGTTGCTTTGTCTGTGTGTTCCTTGGATTGTTCTGTGTTTTGACTGATCTCCTTCCTAATATCTTGAAGAGTTCTGTATATTAATATTTTGAATTCTACTTCAGGTAATTCCAAGAAGTTCTCTTCCTCCAGAAGGTTTCTTGATTCTTTGTTTTGGTGGCTTGCTGAAGGCATCATGGTCTGCCTCTTTATGTGATTTGATATCAACTGTTGTCTCCAAGCCATCAATAAAATATTTATTTATTTATTTTGCTCACTATGTTTCACCTTCTTGTTTTTTTTTTTTGTTTTGTTTTGTTTTGTTTTTTGTTTTTTGATATGCCCAAATAGCCTGGTTGTGTTAGCTAGTTTGATTATTGGTGTCTTTGAAGATCTCATGTCCTGTCTCCAGGTGGCTAGGGCTGTCACTAGGTATGTGAGCTCAGAAGTCCATTTACTTTTTTGTGTGGATTTAGCTAAGACGTCCAGGTCTTCAGTCACCGAGCGTGTGGTACAGGCTCTCACGTACAGTCCTAGATGGGCAGCTGCGATTGGAGTAGGCACAGGTATCTCGCTGCAGTAGAGGGTCATGCACTGATCAAGGCAAGGGGTAGACTGCTGTCCCTGAGTGTCTGGGTGGAAGGCATGTCCCTGTTCCCTAGAGCACATAGGTAGATCAGTTTTGCAGCCAGACTATGGTTGCAGCCCAGTGCTGTTGGCTGTAAGTACTAGGGGTCACCACTTATTCTTAGACCCCTGTCACGGGTGGCTCAGTGGAGTGGGTGGAGCCACCAGTTCCCAGGCCCCTGATGTGGGTAGGTGAGGAATCTTCTTAATGGGCAGGGCGATGTCAAATGTCATGAATCTGCCACTCCCCCTTATAGCAGATACAGATGAAAATAGGCTTCAGGTGTATATCCTGTTACACTGTGCTAATGAGGGCTTATTCTGTTGAAATGGGCCCACACAGTTTACGCAAGGGTAAAAACCATTCAAAGTCTGTGGGCCCCTTATGCCTGTGCCTAGGCAAAGAAACTGTGCCTACCTGAGTTTCCAGTTTAGGGGAGCCAGCAGATTATTTTTTCCTGTTTGTTTATTTGTTCCCTCACCAGAGCAGGGAGAATGGCTCAGGGTGGATGGTGGGTCTTATTTCCAGCCCAGGGAGTGCAGCAATAGCGGAAGCTGACCTTGAACCAGAGCAGAGCGGGGAGGGGGTTGGTAAATGGAGACAGGCACTTCCCAAAAAGTTTTTTTTTTTCTTTTTTAATCTACATGGTAGGTTAGACACTTATGCTTATCTTTCACCAATCAAGTGCCGTTTGTTGCTGCTTCTTGTTGTTTGAGCTGACTCTCCACCACTCGGTCTCTCCTGACGTGGAAAACACATTCTGAGTGCCACTGCTTGCCTTACCACTTGCATCAGCTGATCCAGCCTGCAGGGTGCCAGTTCCTGCTGGGTCAGGTCTGGTAACTCCTCACTGCTTCTGTACGATCTCCCCCTCCCCCTGCCACTTAATCCGATTCCTCAACTTTGTCTTTGATGTTCAAGGCCCCTAGATTGTCACATATAATCAATTCACTTGTTTTCTCAGGTCTTTGTTGTAAGAGGGACCACAGGAAGCATCTGACTATTCCGCCATCTTGGCCCTGCCTCAACCAACACTCTTTAAAGTACAGAGATTGCTCATGCATCAAAAATAGATATGAATGACTGTGATAAGGAAGTTTTAGGAATTCCTTATCCAATTTATTTTTCTTAAATTTTCCTTTGGAATTTGAAGAGTGTCATATGATTTTTTAAAAAAAAAAACTTTGTACAATCTCGATAGCATTTCATTAAAAGCAGAAAAATTGCTAAGTAATAAAAACAGTGGGCTAGTTTAATTAGCATTATTTTTTCTTATTTCTTAGTTCTCCATTCGATAATGGTATACGTAGATATTATTAATTCATGTTTTTATCATCCACGTGGTAATAGAAAAAGATTCTCTCTAAATAGTGTGTGAGACAATGAGGGCAATAAGATTTTATGCACCTTTTGAAGCTAGATAAACTGAGGGAAAGAGATAACAGCATGTGCTCCTGAACAAATTCTGTAACACAAGGAAAAGAGAATAATTTTTTGAAGATGCAAAGGAAAAGCATAATAGTAGCAATAATTTACTATAGCAAACACAAAAAAATGGAAATAATCTTCTTTGTAGTTTCATTTTATTTAAAAAAATAAATCTAAGAATTAAGAATTAAAATGGATGATAAAAATTTAAGTGTAAGTACAACTTGAAAAGAGACCAAGTGGCCTTATGAAAAGCTAGTGAGGAAACAATGTGATAACAGAGTTAAAGTCTGCCTGTTTACAAAACTCTATTGAAAGAAATCAAAGTAGATTTAAATAAATAAAGAGATAATTTATGTTCATGAATAGAAAGATTTAATATTATTAAGATGTTAAGTCTTCTCAAATTGATCTATGTCATGGATTGAATTGTGTCCCCCAAAAAAGGTAGGTAGCAACTTGGCTAGGTCATGATTCCCAGTATTGTATGATTGTGTTATCTGATGTGATTTCCTTATGTGTTGTAAACTCTACCACTATGATGAGATTATATGCGAGCTCCTCATGTGTTATAAATTCTATCACTGTGATGACGTTATACTGATGAAGTTAACAAGATTAGTGTCTTAATGCAATCTCTTTTGAGATATAAAAGAGAGAAGCAAGCAGAGACACATAGGAACCTCACACCACCAAGAAAGCAGTGCCGGGAGCAGAGCACATCCTTTGGACCTGAGGTTCCTGCACAGACCAAGGGAATACTGATGACATGGACCTTCCTCCAGAGCTGATGGTGAAAGCGTTCCCCTAGAGCTGAAGCCCTGAATTTGGACTTGTAGCCTACTGGATTGTGAGAGAATAAACTTCTCTCTGCTAAATCCATCCACTTGTGGTATTCCTGTTAGAGCAGCACCAGATGACTGAAACAATCTATATATATTCAGTATAATCCTAAGCATGACTCAAGCAAGTAATTTTGTGGATATCAACAAACAGATTTTAAAATTTATATAAAAAGGCAAAATACCCAAAATAACCAATATGATACTGTGGAAGAACAGAGTAGGAAGAATATCGCTATCTGACTTCAAGACTTACTTACTATAAAGTTAAAGTGATTAATAGAGTGTAGTAATAGCAAGGGAATTGACAAATAGATCTATAAAACAGAATAAAGAGCCCAGAAACAGAAAAACCAAAAACATGAACCATAAAAGAAAAATTTGATAAGTTGGACTTCATTAAAATTAAAAACTTCTGCTCTCTGAAAGACATTTTTAAGAGAATGAAAAGATAAGCTACAGACTGGGAAACTCAACGATAAGAAAACGGACAATCCAGTTTAAAAGTGGGCAAAATATATGAATGGATACCTCACCGAAGAAGATATTTAAATGTCTTTAGGGAATTGGAAAATAAAACAATAATGAGATATCGCTATATACCTATAAACAAAAAGAAAAACAAAACAAAAATGAAACCCATTGCCATTGAGTTGATTCCAACTCATAGTGATCCTGTAAGACAGAGTAGAACTGCCCCATAGGGTTTCCAAGACTGTAATCTTTATGGAAGCAGATTGCTGCATCTTTCTTCTGCAGAGCATCTGGTGAGTTTGAACCACTGAAATTTTTGGCTAGCAGACCCGCATTTAACCACTATACCACCAGGATTCCTTAAACACCTATTAGAAAAGCTAAAATCCAAGACACTGAAAACACCAAACGCTGGTGAGGATGTGGAGCAACAGGTACTCTCTTTCTTTGCTGATGAGAATGCAAAATGGTACAGCCATTTTGGAAGACAGCGTGGCAGTTTCTTACAAACCTAAATATATGCTTTACATATGATCAAGCAATCACAGTCACACTCTTAGGTATTTACCCAGGGGTTCAGAAGGAGAGGTAAAAGGACAAAAGCGTGGAGTGCAGGGCCTTTTTAGGGCAGTGAAATTATTCTGTACAATAACATAATTGTGGACATATGACACTATGCATATGTTAAAGCCATAACACTGTATAGCACAAAGAGTAATGTAAATTATGTAATATAATTTAATGTAAATTACCATGGACTTTAGTTAATAATAATGTATTGATATTGGTTCATCAATTGTACAAATGAACCATAGGAATGCAAGATGTTAATAATAGGAGAAATAATGGGGAGTGGAGTATATGGGAATTCTCTGTACATTCTGCACAATTTTTCCAAAATCTAAAACTACTCTGAAAAACACACTCTACCAACAACTTTCTTTAAAGAGATGGAAAAACTAATCATTAACTTTATATGGAAAGGGAAGAAGCCCCAGATAAGTAAAACACTATTGAAGAAGAAGAATAAAGTAGGAAGACTCACACTACCTGACCTCAGAAACTACTATACAGCTACGGTAGTCAAAACAGCCTGGTACTAGTATAAGGACAGAAACATTGACCAATGGAACAGAACTGAGAACCCAGATGTAATCCCATCCACCTATGGTCACCTGATCTTTGACAAGGGCCCAAAGTCCATCAAATGGGGAACAGCCTTTTTAACAAATGGTGCTGGAAAAACTGGATACCATCTGCAAAGAAATGAAACAGGACCCATACCTCACACCATACACAAAAACTAATTCAAAATGGATCAAAGACCTAAATATAAAGCCAAGAACTATAAAGTTCATAGAAGAAAAAATAGGATCAAAGCTAGAGGCCTTAATACATGGCATTAACAGGATACAAACCACAACCAAGGACACACAAACTTCAGAAGATAAGCTAGATAACTTGGATCTTCTAAAAATTAAACACTTAAGCTCATCAAAAGACTTCAACAAAAAAGTCAAAAGACAAACTATAGATTGGGAAATAAATTTTGGACTTTACAAGTCAGACAAAGGTCTAAACTCTAAAATCTACAAGAAAATCCAACACCTCTACAAAAGAAAGACAAATAATCCAATTAAAAAATGGGCAAAGGAGGGGGCCAAGATGGCAGAGTAGTCAGAAGGCTTCCTATGTCCCTCTTACAACAAAGACCTGAAAAAACAAGAGATTTGATTGTATATGAATATCTAGGAGCCCTGAACAAGGCAAAGTTGAGGAATCAGACTCAGTGGTGGGGGGAGAGAGAGATGGTTCAGAAATAGCAAGGAGTTCCCTGACCGGACCAGTGGGAGCCAAAGCCCTTCAGCCCTGATCTGCTCAGTTCATGCAGAGAGGCGGGCATACATCTGCCCTCGCTCACTCACTCAGGAGACAGTTTCCACATTGAGAGAGATCCAGCAGCAGAGATTCTGCTTGGACACTCCGAACCAGTGAAAAGCAGCACCCAAGTGGCTAAAGATAAGTAAATGGTGTGTGGCCTTTCACAGGGATTTAAAAAAAAGAAATTGAGAAATACCTCTGCACAGGGTCCAACCAGCTTCAGTGGTCTCTGAGTCCCCTGAGCCAGAAGTAGATCCCATAAGGCTCTCTGACCCATTCTCCTGGCCTTGGAGAGGGAAAAAAATAACAAACCAGGGAAAAAATAAGCTATCAACTCCCCTAAGCCAGGAACTCATGGTTGGCACAGCTCCTTTGCCTAGGCACAGGCATAGGGGGTCCACAGACTTTGAGTGCCTTACACCCTTGTATAGCCTTGTGTGGACCCATCTCAACAGTGTAAGCCCTCACTACCACAGTACAACAGGGTAAATACCTGAAGTCTAACTTCAACTGTTTCAGCTGTGAACTAGCAGATTTGTGACACTTGACACTATTCTGCCCTTTAAGCAGACTCTTTACCTATCTGCATCAGGGGCTTGAGGACTGGTGGCTCCACCCACACCACCTAGTCACCTGCTACAAGGGTCCAAGAATAAGTGGTGCCTCCCAGTCCTTACACCCAACAGAGTAGGGTGCTCATAGTCCAACTGCAAAACTCACTTATCTACTTGCTCTAGGGAACAGGAACATGCTTTCCTATCAGACAGTCAGGCAGCTCTCAGCCCCCTGCCTTACTCAGTACATGGCCCCCTACTGCAGCCAGATACCTGTGCCTACACCAATCACCCATGCCTCTCTAAGACTGTAGGTGAGAGCCTGCACCACACACTTGGTGATTGAGTGCCTGGACACCTGAGCTGAAACCATACAGGAAATTTAACAGGCTCCTGGGCACACATACTTAGTGACGGATGTAACTACCTGGTGACAGGACATTAGAGCTTCAAAGGTGCAAATAATCAAACTAGCGCACATGAACAGCCTATTTGGGCATATCAAAACAAAACAAAACAAGCAGCTAGGACACACTAAACAAATATAATATAAAATTATTATGATAACTTATTGATGGCTCAGAGACAACAGTCAATATCAAATCATATAAAGAGGCAATCCATGATGGCTTCAGCAAGCTCCCAAAATACAGAATCAATAAATTTTCTGGAGGAAGAGAATTTCTTGGAATTACCAGAGGCAGAATACAAAAGATTAATATACAGAACTCTTCAAGGAATTAGAAGGGAAATTCTATGAAGCATAGAGACAGCCAAAGAACATACAAACAAAGCAGTAGCAGAACTTAAAAAAGTTATTCAAGAGCATAATGACAAATTTAATAGGCTACAAGAATCCATAGAGAGAGCAATCCGAAATCCAGAAGATTAATAATAAAATTTCAGAATTAGACAACTCAATAGAAAGTCATAGGAGCAGAATTGAGGCAGTAGAAGTCAGAATTAGTGACATTGAAGATAAAGCACCTGATATCAATTTATTTGAGGAAAAATCAGAAAAAATAATTAAAAATAATGAAGAAACTCTAAGAGTTATGTGGGACTCTATCAAAAGAAATAACCTACCAGTGATTGGAGTACCAGAACAGGAGGGGATAACAGAAAATACAGAGAGAATTGTTGAAGATATGTTAACAGAAACTTCCCTTATATTATGAAAGTTGAGAAGATATCTATCCAAGATGCTCATCGAACCCCACGTAAGGTAGATCCCAAAAGAAAGTCACCAAGACACATTATAATCAAACCTGCTAAAAGCAAAGATAAAGAGAAAATTTTAAGAGCAGCTAGGGATAAAAGAAAAGTCATCTACAAAGTCAATTAGAATACACAGGTAAGAAGGCAATGGGATGACATATATAAAGCCTTGAAGGAAAAAACTGCCAACCAAGAATTATATATCCAGCAAGACTGTCTCTCAAATATGATGGCGAAATTAGGGCATTTCCAGATAAACAGAAGTTTAGGGAATTTGCAAACCCCAAACCAAAATTATAGGAAATAGGAAAGGGAGTCTTCCAGTTAGAAAATCAATAACATCAGATAACAATGCAAGACTAGAACACAGCACAGAGCAAACCAGATATCGACTCAGGGACGTCACAATAATACATCAAAGCTAAAACATTGGAAATAGGGAAACAGAGATACCAATATGTAAAAAAAAGACAACATTAAAACAAAAAAGGACTTAAAAAATGTAGACATAGTTTTTTCATATGGAGGGGAAGTCAATGTGACATAAAGAAATAAATGACTGGTATAAACTTAGAAAAATAAGGGTAAATATTAAGGTAACCACAAAGGAAACTAACAACCCTACAATTCAAAATAAAAAAATTAGAAAAATATAAAGACTCAGCAAACACAAAATCAACAACAATGAAAAAGATGAAAAGAAAATACATAAAGAAAAATGACTCCACACAGAAAATTAAGGAGAACAAAGAAACCATTAACAACACAAAAAAAAAAAAAGACATAAAAATGACAGCACTAAACTCATACCTATCAATAATTACTCTGAATATAAATGGACAAAAGGCACCACTAAAGAGACATAGAGTGGCAGTTTGGATAAAAAAACACAATCCGTCTATATGCTGCCTACAAAACACACCTTAGACTTAAAGACACAAATAAGCTAAAAATTAAAGGATAGAAAAAATATAACAAGCAAGCAACAATCAAAAAAGAGCAGGAGAGGCAATATTAATCTCTGACAAAATAGACTTTAAAGCAAAATCCACCAAAAAGGATAAGGAAGGGCACTATATTATGATTAAGGGGTCAATACACCAAGAGGACATAACTATAGTAAATATTTACACACCCAATGACAGGGCTCCAAAATACATAAAACAAACTCTAACAGCACTGAAAAAAGAGACAGACAGCTCCACAATAGTAGTAGGAAACTTCAACATGCCGCTTTCTTGAAGGACAGAACATCAAGAAAGAAGCTCAACAGGGACATAGAAGAGCTAAATGTTATAATCAACCAACTTTATTTCATAGACATATACCAAACACTCCACCCAACAGCAGCCAAGTATACTTTCTTTTCAAATGCAGATGGAACATTCTCCAGAATGTTAGGCCATAAAGCAAGCCTTAATAAAATCCAAAGAACTGAAATAATACAAAGCATCTTTTCTGACCAGAAAGTCATAAAAGTAGAAATCAACAACAGAAAAAGCAAGGAAAAAAAATCAAACACATGGAAACTGAACAACACCTTGCTCAAAAACTACTGTGTTATAGAGAAATTAAGGATGGAATAAAGAAATTCATAGAATCAAATGAGAATGAAAACACTTCCTACCAGAACCTTTGGGACACCGCATAAGCAGTGCTCAGAGGTCAGTTTATAGCAATAAATGCACACATCCAAAAAGAAGAAGGCCATAATCAAAATATTAACCTTACAACTGAAACAAGTAGAAAGAGAGCAGCAAAAGAAGCCCTCAGGCACCAGAAGAAAGGAAATAATACAAATTAGAGAGAATTAAATGAAATAGAGAATAGGAAAACAATTGAAAGGGTTAACAAGACCAAAAGCTGGTTCTTTGAAAAGATCAACAAAATTGATAAGCCATTGGCTAAACTGGCAAAAGAAAAACAGGAGAGGAAGCAGATAACCCATATGAGAAATGAGATGGGTGATATCACAACAGACCCAACTTAAATTAAAAGAATCGTAACAGAATATTACGAAAAAACTGTACTCTAACAAATTTGAAATCCTAGAGGAAATGGACAAATTTCTAGAAACTCACTACCTAACTAAACTAACACAAACAGAGGTTGAACATCTAAATAAACCCATAACAAAAGAAGAGAATGAAAAGGTTACTTAAAAACTCCCAACAAAAAAAGCCCTGGCCCAGAAAGCTTCACTGGAGAATTCTACCAAACTTTCAGAAAGGAGTTAACAACACTTCTACTAAAGGTATTTCAGAGCATAGAAAAGGATGGAATACTCCCAAACTCATTCCATGAAGCCAGCATAACCTTGATATCAAAACCAGGTAAAGACTTCACAAAAAAAGAAAATTACAGACCAATATCCCTCAGGAACATTGACACAAAAATCCTCAACAAAATTCTAGCCAATAGAATTCAGCAACATATCAAAAAAATAGTTCACCATGACCAAGTGGGATTTATACCAGGTGTACAGGGATGGTTCATCATTAGAAAAACAATTAATATAATCCATCACATAAATAAAACAAAAGACAAGAAACACAATCTTATCAATCTATGCAGAAAAGGCATTCAACAAAGTCTAACACCCATTCATGATAAAAACTCTCAACAAAATAAGAATAGAAGGGAAATTCCTCAATATAATTAAAGGCATTTATACAAAGCCTACAGCCAACATCATCCTAAATGGAGAGACTTTGAAAGCTCTTATTCAAGATTGTGCTGGAGGTCCTAGCCAGAGCAATTAGGCTAGAAAAAGAAATAAAGGGCATACAAATCGGTAGGAAAGGAATCAAAGCATCTCTGTTTGTAGATGATATGATCTTATGCACAGAAAACCCCAAAGAATCCACAAGGAAACTACTGCAACTAATAGAAGATTTCAGCAAAGTTTCAGATAACAAGATAAACATACAAAAATCAGTTGGGTTCCTTTACACCAACAAAGAGAACCTCAGGGAGGAAATTACCAAATCAATACTATTTACAATAACCCCGAAGAAGATAAAATACTTAGGAATAAATCTAACCACAGATGTAAAACTTCTATACAATGAAAACTACAATACTCTACTGCAAGAAACCAAAAGAGACCTGCATAAGTGGAAAAACATACCTTGCTCATGGATAGGTAGACTCAGTATAGTGAAAATGACAATTTTACACAAAGTAATCTACAGATACAATGCAATCCCGATCCAAATTCCAACAGCATTTTTTAATGAGATGGAGAAACAAATCACCAACTTCATATGGAAAGGGAAGAGGCCCCTAATAAACAAAGCATTACTCAAGAAGAAGAACAAAGTGGGAGGCTTCACACTACCTGATTTTAGAACCTATTACACTACCACAGTAGTCAAAACAGCCTGGTACTGGTACAACAACAGATACATAGACCAACGGAACAGAGATGAGAATCTAGACATAAATTCATCCACCTATGTGCAGCTGATAGTTGACAAAGGCCCAAAGCCTGTTACTTGGGGAAAGGAGAGTCTCTTTAACAAATGGTGCTGGCAGAACTGGATATCCATCTGCAAAAAACTGAAAGAAATACCATGCACAAAAACTAACTCAAAATGGATCAAAGACCTAAATATAAAATTGAAAATGATAAATATCATGGAAGAAAAAATAGAGAGCAAACTAGGAGCCCTTATACATGGCATAAACACAATATGAACCATAAGTAACAATGCACAAGCACCCGAAGAGAGACTAAATAAATGGGAGCTCCTAAAAATCAAACACTTATGCTCATCAAAAGACTTCACCAAAAGAGTCAAAAGACAATCTACAGACTGGGAAAAAGTTTTTGGCTACTACAAATCTGATGAGAGTCTAATCTCTAAAATCTACACGATATTGCAAAACCTCAACAAGAAAAAGACAAATAACCCAATTAAATAATGGGCAAAGGATATGAACAGGCACTTTGCCAAAGAAGATATTCAGGTGGCTAACAGACACATAAAGAAATGGTCACGATCATTAGCCATTAGAGAAATGCAAATTAAAACTACAATGAGATATCATCTCACCCCAACAAGGTTACCACTAATCCAAAAAAACACAAAATAATAAATGCTGGAGAGGTTGTGGAGAGACTGGAACACTTATACACTGTTGGTGGGAGTGTAAAATGGTACAACCACTTCGGAAATCGATTTGGTGCTTCCTTAAAAAGCTAGAAATAGAAGTACCATACGATCCAGCTATCCCACTTCTTGGAATATACCCTGTAGAAATAAGAGCCATCACACGAACGGATATATGCACACCTGTGTTCATTGCAGCATTGTTCACAATAGCAAAAAGATGGAAACAACCTAGATGCCCATCAACAGATGAATGGATAAACAAATTACATTATATCCACACAATGAGATACTACGCAACGATAAAGAACAACGATGAAGCCGTGAAACAACATGGAGGAAGCTGGAACTCATTATGCTGAGTGAAGTTAGTCACAGATGGACAAATACTGCATAAGACTACTATTATAAGAACTCAAGAAAAGGTTTAAACACAGAAGAAAACTTTATTTGTTGGTTTCGAGGGTGGGGAGGGACGGTGAAGGTCATTTACTAACTAGATAGTAGATAAGAATTATCTTACGTGAAGGGAAGGACAGCACACACTACAGGGGAAGTCAACACAACTGGACTAAATCAAATCCAAGAAGTTTCCTGAATACAATCAAACATTTTGAGAGACAGAGTAGCGGGGGTAGGGGTCTGGGGACCATGCTTTCAGGGTACATCTAGGTCAATTGGCATAACAAAGCTTATTAAGAAAATGTTCTGCATTCTACTTGGTGAGTGGCGTCTGGGGTCTTAAAAGCTTGCAAGTGGCCACCTAAGATGTATCAATTGGTCCCAAACAGCTGGAGTAAAGAAGAATGAAGAAAACCAAAGACACAAGGAAAGTACTAGCCCAAGAGACAGAAAGGGCCACATAAACCAGAGACCTCATCAGCTCAGACCGGAAGAACTAGATGGTGCCCAGCTACCACTAATGACTGCCCTGACAGGGAACACAACAGAGAATCCCTGATAAAGCAGGAGAAATTTTGGGTTCAGAATTCAGATTCTAGTAAGAAGACCAGACTTTCTGGTCTTACTGAGACTGGAGGAACCCCAGAAAGCATGGCCCCTGGATTCTCTATCAGCCCAGAAGTAAAACAATTTCCGAGGTCAACTCTTCAGACAGGGATTGGACTGGACTGTGGGATATAAAATGATACTCGTGAGGAGTGTGCCTCTTAGCTCAAGTAGATACAAGAGATTAAACAAGCAGCTTCTGTCCGGAGGTGAGATGGGAAGGCAGAGAGGGTTAGAAGCTGGTTGAATGGACATGGGGAATCAGGGGGGGAAAGGAGGAGTGTGCTGTCTCAATATGGGGAGAGCAATTAGGGTCACATAACAATGTATGTATAAATTTTTGTATGGGAGACTAACTTGAAACGTAAACTTTATTTAAATTATAGCAATTAAAAAAGAAAAAGAATGGGCAAAGGAAATGAACAGACACTTCACCAAAGAAGACATTCAAGCAGACAAGAGACACATGAGGAAATGCTCATGATCACTAGTCATTAGAGAAAGGCAGATTAAAACCACAATGAGTTACCATCTCACCCCAGCATTACTGGCATAAATCAAAAACACTAGAAATAACAAATGTTGGAGAGGCTTCTGGGAGATCGGAACTCTTATGCACTGCCGATGGGAATGCATAATGATACAATCATTTTGGAAAATGATATGGCACTTCTTCCCTAGAAAGCTAGAAATAGAAATACCATATGATTCAGCAATCCCATTCCTAGCTATATATCGTAGAGAAATAAGAGCCATCACACAAATACATATATGCACACCCATGTTCATTGCAGCATTGTTCACAATAGCAAAAAGATGAAAACAACCTAGATGCCCATCAACAGATGAATGGATAAACCAACTATGGTACATACACACAATGGAGTATTATGCAATGATAAAGAACAATCATGAATCTGTGAAGCATTTCATAACATGGATTAAACTGGAGGACATTATGCTGACTGAAAAAAGTCAATCACAAAAGGACATATATGAGACCTTTACTGTAAAAACTCATGAAAAAGTTTACGCACAAAAAGAAACAATCTTTGTTGGTTTCAAGAGATGGAAGGGTGGCAGGTAAACTAAACAGACAATAGATAATTGGTAACTTTGGTGAATGGTAAGACAGAACACAATACTGGGGAAACCAGCACTTGTACAAGGAAAGGTCATGGAAGCTCCATAGACACATCCTAACTCCCTGAGGGACTGAATTGCTGGGCGGAGGGCTGTGGGGACCATGGTCTAGGGGAACATCTAGCTCAATTGGCATAACACAGTTTATAAAGACAATGTGCTACATTCTACTTGGTGAGTAGAGTCTGGGGTCTTAAAAGTCTGTGAGCAGCCATCTAAGATACTCCACTGGTCTCACCCCTTCAGGAGCAAGGGAGAATGAAGAGAACAAGATACAAGAAAAAGATTAGTCCAAAGGACTGGCTGACCACAGCTACCAAGGCCTTCACTGGACTGAGCCCAGTACAGCTAGATGGTGCCTGGCTGCCACCAATGACTGCTCTGACCGGGATCACAATAGAGGGTCCTGAACAGAACTTGAGAAGGATGTAGAACAAAATTCTAACACAGAAAACAGACCAGATTTACTGGCCTGACAGAGACTGGAGAAACCCCGACAGCATGGCCCCCGAACACCCTTTTACCTCAGTAATGAAGTCACTCCCGAGGTTCACCTTTCAGCCGGAGATTGGACAGCCCCATAAAACAAAATGGGAATAATGAGTCACAGCAGTCCAGCGACAAGGACTAGAAGGTAGGAGGGGACAAGAAAGCTGGTGATAGGGAACCCAAGGTTGAGAAGGGACAATGTTGACTTGTCATGGGGTTATTAACCATTGTCATAGGGCAATGAGTGTACTGTTTGTTAAGAAACTATTTATTATATAAACCTTCATCTAAAGTCCAAAAAAAAAAGAATTATCTATGTGAGATCAAACTGACAACAGCAACTCAAAAGATTTGATGAGAAGCCTAGGGGGCAGTGAGTTGAAGATAATAGTGATGGAATAGTTTAGAAAGGGATAGTGAGAATAGCAGCATAACTAGAAGAATGTAATCGATGTCACTGAATTGTACATGTAGAAATTTTTGAAATGGTGTGTCTTGGCTACGTATATTTTCACCAAAAAAAAAAAAAAATAGGTCCTCCAATGTCGAGAAGAGAGTGTTGACATGTTGTGGGGTTGTTAACCAATGTCATAAAACAATATGTCTACTGACTGTTTAATGAGATACTATTTGTTTTGTAAACCTTCGCCTAAAGTACTACAAAAAATTTTAAAAAGTAAATGAATAAAAATGAAAAACAGTCTATTAAAAAAAAGGCTAACTGTAAGGACTGCATAAAATCTAATCAGTAATGCAAAAGACAAATCAGAGAAATTACTCCGGTATTCAAAATTGAACTTTTTTTCCTTTTTCTTTTAGTGACACATTTATGACAATAGTCCATCTCAGATTAAATGTTGCCTATGTTTCAACTAGTAATCAAATCAAATGATCTCTCCTTGCTGATGGATAACATGGATAACAGTTCATAGAAGCGATATTTAGAGAAGTCAAGAGAGAGGAAGGAAAAACTATACATGAAGTACAACTAATGGTTGTGGAACCCTTGATCCAGAAGCATCACGACTGAGAAATAGATAAATAGTCCCTGAGCCTGTGGAACAGAATCTCAATCTGTGCATTAAGGCAGCTCTACATCGACTTTGTAGTTCCTGAGTCAATGATTTATTTTTTTGCTGCTTCAGTCTGTTATGCCTGAATTTTTTGTTGTCACTGAAGTACCATTTATGAAAGTAAAAAACAACAAAACAAAACCATTTAATTTAGTAAGGTGCCAAAAGATAATTACAGATAATCATCTTGATAATGAGGAATTTGAGGTCTAAATGGATGTCTGTGAGCAATGGATCAATTTAATATTGAGTGTAATAAAAATAAAGAATTAAATTTTGTTAGAAACCTTGTAATGTGATGTTTAAAGTAATTCTTAAATGATAATGTGCATAATTTTTTTTTAGATTTTACGTGATAATCTGGGTCTAAAATCTCTAGTCAACAATATTAAAAACTGTGAAGTCAAGGAGGAGGAATAGAGAAAAATGAAGCTTTATTAATTCTTAAATTATTTAACCAAGAGGCAAAAATGATTTTTCATTAATGAGTTTCATAACTAGTAAAACAGACATTGCATAGGAAGAAGTATACATTACAGCAGGATGAACAGAGTCTCTTAAATGAGAAAATTCTGAGTTCTGAGCCTGTTTCTATCACCTGGACTTTGCTCCATGATACTAGACAAATGAAATTTTTGAGGTTGTTTCTATGATTTTAAAACGAGGATTATAATTTCTTATTTATTGTGTTATCGTGACATTAAATGAAAGGATCTGGATGATCATTGGAAGCTCTCTGAAACTTTTTAGAAATATAAATTTCAGGAAGTCACAGTACAAAGGTGAACAGTGGGAAGCTGCTGCTATTGACTAAAACAGAGTAGTGAAAAAAGAAGCAGGGGGCAGGGAAATGTGCACATTTCATTATTACTTGGAATAGAAAACAAATCGGTATTATCCAAAGAACTAAGGACTAAATGCATTATTTGAAATTATACTTAAAAAGAACAATAATATGAACCTTTCTAAGCATCAGAAAAAAATGTGAAAAATCTATATACAAAATTATAAGCAGCAACTTCCATAAAAAAAAAAATACTACAGGAAATGCAATTAAATTTAGACAGAAACCACAAAGAGTAGAAGATTTTCTTGACGTTTTCAGTCCATTATGGATCTGTTGTTGTGTGTTGTCAAGTCCTAGTGGACAACAGACAAGTGAGGAATAAAGAAGCCCTGAGTAACATATTACCAAGTTTTATGATAAAGATATAGATATGGATAGTCATATAGATATATACTTTTTTTACAAATATATGTAAGTACTATACATGTTTATTATACTTTGTTTATCTAAGTATATGTGTAGGTGTGTGTATACTTTTAAAGTGCTCATAGAAAACTGATCAGAAATTTAAAACTTTCTCTAATACAAGAAAGCTATAAATTAATAACAGTTACATTTAGGGGTGGGGTATATATGTTTTGGGTCATCTTTTAACATTGAATAAATATTTAAATAAATCAATGAGTTCAAAAATAGAAAAGCAATAAACATAATAAACAATCCCAAAATAAGAATAATCAATCTAATGGATAACCAGATCCCTGACACCACTTTATTTCTCAGAGGTGGACTTCAAGTTTGCTGGTCCATGTTGTCTTTACAGAGAAAGCAATCTGCTAAGTCAGAGGTCTAAAGAGCAAAGAAATAATGGGTTATTTCCCTTTTAAAACATTAGCCTAATATTTCCAAGGATATCCTTGCAATTCTGCTGATAAATATATCTTTGCTTTATTTCTTTTAAGTTAGCCTAACAAAGGCCTGGTCATATTCTACAGCAGAAACCACGTTAAATAGAATTACATAAAAAAAAAAATAGTAATGCATAAAGGCTCTTCTACTGTTCAAGCACAGTTAGTGAATGAAAGGGTTTGTACTTTACTAACATCTACATTAAATGTCAATCTCTGATTTAGGAGCTTTACATAGTTCCCTTTTCTTACTGCAAAACTCACTATGAAACCATTTTAGAGAAGAAACCTTGTCAAAAAGTTAAGTCACTTGACCAAAGACACCAGGTTTCTCAAGCTCCAAGCTCCAAAGCCTATATATATAAAAATATAATTTTTTTTTCATTCCACTTCAAGGAATTGCTTCCTTGTGAGAAACTAGTCTTTTTTTTTTTTTAACGTAATCTTTGTTTTTTTTGAACTGCTTATAATAGTGTGATGTAGAATTGAATTTGCCTCGTAAGAAATTCCCAGCTCAATGGAGTGTTATTTTGACTTACATAAACCCAACCCCTACCACATACACACACAGCTTTATATGGATTTACTTTTATCAATCAAATATCATCTCCAAATGTCTACTGAAGAATTTTTCTGCTTATAATATGGGAAAACCATTATGGGTTTCCTTACTTCCTGATAATAACACCAGAACTACCAGATTCTGGTTATTCTAGATATGAGTTTTCCTTACTTCCTGATAATAACATCAGAATGACATTTCTAGTGCCTCTGTATGTAAAATCGCTCTTCTTCCATCTCCGTAAAACAAAGCAAAATGCAGCAGTTACATGTAATTATAGATGTGACTATTTACCCTGTCTGCATTTGATTTAAGTTAATGGAATAACTGCAATAACGCTATCACTACTCTATCTTTAATCTCAGGAATGAATATTTTAACAGCAAAAAAGATGCCCTTCACATTATTATATAACATCATACTATAGAATATGACTTATAAGGTAATAGAAATGTATACTATTAATCAGTTAGACATTATATAGTTAAATGTCTTTTAGAAATAAATATATTTAATGAACATATATTATTTTAAATTATTAACCATTGTATTAACCACCAAATAAATTTTGTCTTTTTGTTTCTCTCTACAAGTGGTAAAAATTAGACGTCTTAGATGCCATAACTAACATCCTGAATAAACAATACACTAAGATCTTGTCTGAACAACACCAAGGCTATATTTTATCTTACAAACAAAAAGTGTTAAGTTTTGTCTTAATTCAAAGCCAATATAGCTTCAAAAGATACTTTTTAAAGCTTCCAGTTATTGTACAGTCGGTTGTTGTTGTTAACTTGCCTTCACGCTGGCTCCAACTTATGGTCACCTTATGTATACCAGAATGAAACATTGCCTGATCCTGTGCCATCTTAATGATCATTGATAAGTCTGAGCCCATTGTTGTGGCTGTTGTGTCAATCCATGTCATTGAGGGTTTACCTCATCTTGGTGATCCTCTGTTTTACTGACCATGATGTCCTGTTCTAGCTTTGGTCCTTCCTAATGACATGTCCAAAAGTATGTAAGCCAGTCTTGCCACCCTTGCTTCTGCAAGGATCATTCTGATTGTATTTCTTCTAAGCCTGATTTGTTTACTTGTCTGGAAATCCAAAGAATATTCAGTATTCTTTGCCAATATCACAACTCAAATCCTTCAATTTTTCTTATATCTTTCTTTTTAATATTCCAGCTTTCACATGCATATGAGGTGAATGAAAAGACCTAGGATCAGAAGCACCTTAGTAATCAAGTGGCATCTTTGCTTTTTAAAAGTACTCAGTAGCTCTGCAGTATTGGGCATATTACTTCCCTGAACTATTAATTAATTAATTAAATGCATTCCTCTTATGGTTGTTACAAAAAGTATACTAGATAATATGTGTAAGGATTAGTGTGGCATCCGCATACATTAAGTGGCAAAGCCAAAATCAACCCCAGATCATTGGACTCCAAAGCTCACTATGGAGCCTCTCATTTGGTTACATGTATCATCAGAGCTGCTGTGTTTCCTCTTTGTTGAGTTTCTCTCCTGAACCCACAATAGGATTAAAAGAATGCAGAAGCAGCAGGTCTGATTTAAAAGGTCTGACGTGCCACAAGCCATAAAGAGCAGGAATTGGGAGACAAATTTCTAATACGGAAGCTGGCCATGGGAATCTGCACCACCCCCAAAAGGAGTATAGAACAGAGAATAAAAGTGAAACTCATGCCTTATTCAGTCCCAGTCCTATAGGATGCACACTAGAACCTAGAAAGGAGTAATACAGAGGGCAATATAGACCCTTCTGGAAGGAAGGCTAGAGTTCCCTAGTACATTTATAGTGCCTGGAGTTGAATTCTTTCTGTATTAGAATGAGGAGAATTCTATTCCCTTTTACCAATTACTCCATATTTTCTTTTTGAGGAAAAATAGGCATTCTGATAGAATACTGTAGAACTACATTAAAAATGCATAATATATATGTAAATTAATTAAAAGAATGAGATTTTGAAACCACAGCTTCAGGAACACCAAGTCTAACTCAATCTGTCAGCTAGGTGTGAGGTATTTACTCCTCTTGACCTTTGTCACTCAGAGCGTTCTGTTTGCTTATCTTTCAAATCCGGTCTTGCTCTTAATCTATTATAGTTATTTGTTCTCTTTTCTTATTTTTACCACTACTGCAAAGTTGTTTAAAAGAAGGAAATATTTCATTCGGTTATTTGTTCATTTATGCATTCAACAAGTATTTATTAAGGAATTGCTAAGTGCAAGGCACAAAAACGAATAGAGATTATACGAACTATCAGACCTCTCTAGACTCATTGGTCTTTTAGAAGAATGAGTGAGTAAATTTTCCCAAAGAGGGAAAGTGGACTTAAAGAACAAAGTCTCTTAAGCAATTTGAAATACTAATGAGATATATACAGGAAAGTGGGACATTTTAACAATGTTTACAATGGATGAGAAATCAATTCGTCTTTAACAGATGGAAACAAGTCACAGAAGAAACTCATCTTGAGTTTTTAACCTCTTCACAGAATTTGCCCCTGTGCTTTTTTTTTAAAGTAGATCAAAGTGTCTCATCTAATGTGTCATACCTACATATTAAAATATCGATGACAACATTTTTTTCTTTATCTTATTATTTTATTATGGCACTTTCCTCTAAGGGCCCACTCATGGACAGCAGCCCACAGTAATAAATAAAGGTAATTCAACTGTATAAAACAAGAAAACATTTTTCAAAGAAAAATGCCAAATAATATAAGTGACACAAACCAATCTGTGGCACATCATTCTTCCTCTTTTTTTCATGTTTGATTAACACATTTGTGAGTTCAGCCCACAACTGTGTTTTCTTTTTAATTTAAATTATAGTATCTTATATTATATTATGTCATTTGTTGCCAAATGAAGCTAGTTGTGGGGATATGCATACAGCCAATTTGTTCATTAAGTCTATTGTGGTGGAACAGAATACAGGGTTTTATTTTCAGTCTCTCTAATTTCAAGATAGAATTTAGTGGAAATCAATATTAGAGAATGCATAACTGCTAAATCTTCTTAAAATAAAATGCTCAGTCATTAAGACACCCACTCCCCAATAGTTAGCACTTATATCATTGACATTGTCTAATTAATTATCTAGGAGCAAATGATACCTAGTTTTGCTGTTTTTGGCAATTATATGATAGTGTCTCAGCATAATCTTGAACATGAATTAATTTGTGTACGCATATAAGTGTTTTAGCAATAAATTGATTAGAGGAGCAATGGCTACACAAAGAGAAAAATGATAGCAACATGCCGATATTTGGCAAAAATTCTGGTAATTAGCAGGCTGTCTTAACAGAATTAGAATGGGCAATGCACCAAAAGAGTACTCACTGAAAGATAACAGGCAATTTCAAATCCTTTGAATTAAAAAATATTGCTATATGGTTAAAACTACACTGTACTAAATGGGCATTATCTATGAAAGATGAGACTTTCATTTTGCTTTAGTAAGCAGGATTCCTTGGCATTAAAAAAAAAAAAAAAAAACCCTCTTTAAAAAGTACAGAATGCAATAGACAGACTTATTCTCAGGAGTTTCATACATCCTATAAACATAGTTTCTTTAGTTTTAAATTTTTAGTGTCTCAGATTTTGAAATCTTAGAGAAAAAATATGTAGAAAGACTAAAATATTACCTACTGGATATCCCCTATTTCTCTTAGTTATTGATTTCAATAATCAACGGTGATGACCAAATGCAACAGGCATCTACTTCTAGATCCAGAGTTTCAATGAGTTTTAAACAACAGTCTAAGTAGGAGCTTTCTCATTTTCTCTCTGCCTGCCAAAAGAATCAGTCTAAAATGACTTGCTCACTTTAGCACGGCCCTGAGATAGCTTTCTGCTACTGCCATTTGGCCAGATGGTAATTGAATATAGACATTAAAAAAAAAAAAAAAACTTTATATGTGTCCTCCTCCCCATCCTCCCCTCCAACCCCCCCCCCCCAAAAAAAAAAGAGGATATTGCATAGGGAAAAAGAATCAATAATTTGATTGAAAGGAGCCCTGGTGGAGCAATGGTTAAGAGTTCCGGGACTGACCAAACGGCAGGAGGTTCAAACTCACCCAGAGGCTCTGTGTGAGAAAGACCTGGCAATCTATCTCCAATATTAGAGGACTGCCTAAGGTATGGCAGATATAGTATGTGCCCTGGTTGCCACTTGAAGGTGGGTGCCTCTGAGCAGTTCCTATTAACTGGAATGTCCCTACATCCTTCCTCAAGCACGGTACACAGAGGCATAGTGGGGGGGGGGGGGGGGTAGAGGGGGACATTTGCCTCCAGGTGCAAGTCCAAGGGGGTACTAGATGAGGTGCAGAATGACATTCTGAGGAGCCACAAATATGAGACACCTAACTGAGGCAACCAGATGAGAGGGGGGAAGGCATTTCTGCTGACACATGGCCACTGTCAATATCTATTCATCTTAAAACGGGGGTGCGGGGGGCACAACTTAGAGATTGCTTCTGGGCACTTGCTACACTTGCTGTGCCCCTATGGGGCACAATTTCAGTGCTTGCCATAGACGCTATTTTCCTTAGATATACCTCTTACTTCCATAAAGATTAAAGCCAAAAAAAACCCTATAGGGCAGTTCTACTCTGTTACATGAGATCCCAATGAGTTGCAGTATACTTGAGGACACCCAACAACAACAACAATTTAATTGGCATGCTTATTAAACCTGATCCAATAGTATTTTTGTGGAGTAAAATAAACAATGTTGTGCTTCTTAGTACTTATCTGACTTCTCCGTAGATAACATCCAAAGTGTTTTTTGAATCTTCCCCTCACTTATCTCTCCAGTAACACCAATCACCAGACTTTAAATGCCTCCTTGCCCTCTTTTTTTCTTTTTTTTAACCCAATGACTGTTAAGAATAAAACTTCTACTGTGTTGGAGATTTCCTTGACAGGAAGAAGTAAAATAGAAAGAATCACTCACTGCAGACATTCTAAACAAGGATGAATTTCCTTGTGGCTTTGTTTTGTAAGATTTTATCGTCTTCAAATTTCTCTGCTAATTCTTAAGAAACCTACACTTGACAGGGAATTGCAGGAAATTGCACGTATACAAAGAACATAAATCTAGAGGCAAAATTAACAGATGATCTCTGAAGCTCATGTGATAACAATGGTAAAGACTTTTGAATCTAGAATGATTCTCTTCATGGCTCAATACAAAAAACAATTCTTTCATAAATAGTATTAATAATATGGAAAGGTAAAAAAAAAAGAAGAAGAAGACTGACTTAACAGTTTCAAAGTAAAATAAAGTACACATTCTATAAAAACAATTGTTAGGACGATGTTGTTGTTGCTGTCAGGTACTGTCCAGCCAGTTCCAACTCATAGTGACTCTCTGTACAACAGAACAAAACATACCTGGTCCCGTGCCATCCTCACAATCGTTACTGTGTTTGAGCCAATTGTTGCAGTCATTGTGTCAGTCCATCTTATTGAGGGTCTTTCTCTTTTTCGCTGACCCTCTACTTTGACAAGCATGATGTCCTTCCCCAGGGACTGGTTCTTCCTGATCACATGACCAAAGTACTTAAGAATAAATCTCACCATCCTCCTTTCTAAGGAGCATTCTGGCTGTATTTCTTCCAAAACAGTTTTGTTCATTCTTCTGACAGTCCATGGTATATTCAACATTCTTCAGCAATACCATAATTCAAATGCATCAATTTCTTCTTCAGTCTTCCTCTTTCATTGTCCAGCTTTCACATGCACTTGAGATAATTGAAATGCTCTGGCTTGAATCAGACACACGTTTGTCCTCTAAGTGACATCTTTGCTTTTTAACACTTTAAACTGGTCTTTTGTAGCAGATTTGCCCAATGCAGTAAATTGTTTGATTTCTTGACTGCTGTTTCCATGGGCATTGATTGTGGATCCAAGCAAAATGAATCCTTGACAACTTCAATATTTTCTCTGTTTATCATGATGTTGTTTATTGGTCCAGTTGTGAGGATTTTTGTTTTCTTTATGTTAAGGTGTAATCCGTACTGAAGGCTGGGGTCTTTGATCTTCACCAGTAAATGCTTCAGTCCTTTTCACTTTCAGCAAGCAAGGTTGTGTCATGTGCATAACACAGGTTGACAATAAATCTTCCTCTAATTCTGATGCCGTGTTCTTCTTCATATAGTCCAGCTTCTCAGATTATTTGCTCACCATACAGATTGAATAAATATGGTGAGAGGACACAACCCTGGCACACATCTTTCTTGACTTTAAACTACAAAATATCCCCTTGTTCTGTTTGAACTACTGCCTCTTGGTCTATATACAGGTTCCACATGAGCACAAGTAAGTGTTCTGGAATTCCCATTCTTCACAATATTATCCATAATTTGTTATGATCCACACAGTCGAATGCCTTTGCATAGTCAATAAAACACAGGTAAACATCTTTCTGATACTCTCTGCTTTCAGCCAGGATCCATTTGACATCAGCAATGATATCCCTCATTCTGTGTCTTCTTTTGAATCTGGCTTGAATTTCTGGAAGTTCCCTGTCAATGTACTGCTGCAACCATTTTTTAATTATCTTTAACAAAATTTTACTTGTACGTGATATTAATGATATTGTTCACTAATTTCCACATTCCATTGGATCACCTACTTTGCAATGGATGTCATGGATTGAACTGTGTTTCTCAAAAATGTGTGTCAACTTGGCTAGGCCGTGATTCTCAGTATTGTGTGGTTGTCTACCATTTTGTGATCTCATGTGATTATCCTTTATGTTGTAAATTCTAACCTCTACGATGTTAATTAGGCAGGATTACAGGCAGGTATGTTAATGAGGCATGACTCAATCTATAGGATTAAGATGTATCTTGAGTCATTTTCTTTTGAGATATAAAAGAAAGAAGCCAGCAAAGAGGAGTGGGACCTCATACCACCAAGAAAGAAGTGCTGGGAGCTGTTCACTTCCTTTGGATCCAGGGTCCCTGCACTAAGAAGCTCCTAGACCAGGGGAAGATTGATAACAATGACCATGCCCCAGAACCAACAGAGAAAGAAACCTTCCCTGGGAACTAGTGGTTGGTCAGGTAGCTGTTTTCCAAATTTCTTGGCATAGACAAGTGTTTCCAGCATTGCATCTGTTTGTTGAAACATTTCAATTGGTATTTCTTCTCTTCCTGGAGCCTTGTTTTACTCCAATGCTTTCAGTGCACCTTGGACTTCTTCCTTCACTACCATCCATTCTTGATCAAAAGCCATCTCCTGAAAAGGCTGAACATCGATCAATTCTTTTTGATATAGTGATTCTGTGTATTCCTTCAATCTTCTTTTGATGCTTTCACATCATTCAATATTTTGCCCATAGAACCCTTTAATATTGCAACTTGAGGCTTGAATTTTTTCTTTGGTTTTTTCAGTTTTAGAAGTGCCAAGCGTGTGCTTCACTTTTTGTTCTCTAACTCCAGGTCCTTGCACATTTCGTTATAACTCTTTACTCTGTCTTCTCGATCTGCCCTTTGTAATATTCTGTTCAGTTCTTTTAATTCATCGTTTCTTCCATTCATGTTAGCTACTCTACATTCAAGAGCAAGTTTCAGAGTCTCTTCTGACATCCACTTTGCTCTTTTCTTTCTTTCCTGTATTTTTAATGACATTTTAGCTTTTATCATGTACAATGTCCTTGATGTCATCCCACAAATCATCTGGCCTTTAGTCATAAGTGTTCAATGTGGCAAATCTATTCCTAAAAAAGTGTCTAAATCCATGAAGAATACACTATAGGTAGTATTGTGGCTCTTATGGACTTGTTTTAATTTTCTTCTGCTTCAATTTGAAGTTCTATATGAGCAATTGATGGTCTATTCACAATCGGCCATTGGCCTTGTTCTGACTGATGATATTTAGCTTCTCCATTTTCTCTTTCCACAAATGTAGTCTATTTGATTCCTATGTATTTCATCTGGCAAGGTCCATGTGTACAGTTGCCATTTACGTTGTTGAAAAAATCTGTTTCCAATGAATAAGTCATTGGTCACCACTTATCTGTCATTTTGTCATACTATGGTGGCTTTCATGTTGTTGTGATGCTGGAAGCTATGCCACCAGTATTTCAAATACCAGCTGGGTTACCCATAGTGGACAGGTTTCAGGGGAGCTTCCAGACTTAGACAGACTAGAGTAAAGGGACTGGTGATCCATTTCTCAAAAAATTGGCCAGTGAAAACCTTATGGATAGCAGCAAAACATTGTCTGATATAGTGCTGGAAGATGAGCCCCTCAGGTTGGAAAGCACTCAAAATACTACTGGGGAAGAGGTGCCTGTTCAAAATAGAGTCAATCTTAGTGATGTGGATGGAGTAAAGCTTTTGGGACCTCCTTTTGCTGATGTGACATGACTCAAAATGAGAAGAAACAGCTGCAAATCCGTTAGTAATCGGCATGTGCAATGTACGAAGTATGAATCAAGGAAAATTAGAAGTCTTCAAAAATGCAATGGAACACTTAAATATGAATATTCTAGGTAATAGTGAGCTGAAATGCACTGGTATTGGTCATTTTAAACAAGACAACCATATGGTCGACTATGCCAGGAATGACAAATTGAAGAGTAATGGTGTTGCATTCATCATCAAAAAGAACATTTTAATATCTATCATGAAGTACAGTGTTGTCATTGACAGGATAACATGCATACATCTACAAGGAAGACCAGTTAATATGACTAGTATTCAAAATTACACACTAACCACTAATGTCAAAAGAAGAAATTGAAGATTTTTACCAACTTCTGCAGCCCAAAATTGATCAAACATGCAATAGAGATGCATTGATAATTCCTGGTGATTGGAATGTGAAAGTTAGAAACAAAAAAGAAGAATCAGTAGTTGGAAAATATGTCCTTGATAATAAAAAAGAGGCTGGAGATGGCATGATGGAATTCTGCAAGACCAATAGTTAGAATGATAAACGTCTTGTATTATTATTCAAATCAGTGTGTCTTACTGTGCCCAGGGTTGCAAGAGAAAAATCCAGACTCGTGTAATCAATCTATTCAATAACCATTTAGATTATGGACACTATATAGCAAGCCTGCAGAATGCCTCCTCTGGCTCACTTTTCCTAGGCTTTAGGTAAAGTAGAGGACATCATGTTCAGTGGAGAAAGGTTTTGGCCTGGAATTAAACATGCCTAGTTTTTATTTTCATTTGACCACATTGCTGTGTGTAACATTCTGTGCCTCAGTTTCAATTCTGCAAAATAGATAACAATAAAATCTACTGTGTCACATAGGAGCTCACAGGAGGAGCTTAATAAATGTTTTCTGCTATTCTAAGACTTAAAGAAAACAGTGCATGTGTATTCATTGTCCAATACAGAGCAAATAATAAAAAACAGCTAGAGTGACAGCCCCATTGTTGAGTGCTTTGATTTTGTGAAATGGGACAGTATAAAGGAAGAGTAACACAAAACTGTCATAAGAACATGATCTGTATTTCTGAGAAGAAAAGGGAAGGGAAGAAAAGGGAAGGAGAGGGGAGGCAAAGGTGGCCAAGAGAATGTGAAATGACCTTCACTTAATTTAAGGAAAGAGATTTGTAGAGTGGGGCAGCGGGGAAGCCATATATCCTACAGATTCTTTTCGAAGGGATACAAGAAGATTATACATAAGATAAATACCTGTACAAAATTAGAATATGTATAATTACTGTTGATAAATGCTCATAGTATATTTAAACAGGAAGTTTTCTGTGTATAACCAAAGTCATTCCAAGAGCACTCCCCATCTTCACCACCATCAAATCATACGTCCTACATATCTCTTGGTATTTGTCCCTTTGTCACTACTTCTTCTGACAATAGCATGTTCAGGCCCTCATCAATTCTCATCTGAACTACTGAATTACTCTTTTTAATTAACTTTGTCCTGTAGTCTTGCCCAACTCCGATCCATCTTGCACAAATAAATCCTGGCCATCTACAGAATAAAGCCTCCTAAGCAGACCGAGCTGGTTTACCTTTTAGATCCTTAGTTTATAATTACTCTGCAACAACTGGGCATGACAAAGAGAATACCAAATAGACCAGTGTAATTTAGCTTCTATTTACCAACTGGATGAATTTGGAGAAATGAGTCTACCCTTGTTGGGTTCTGGTTTCTACTCAACCAAATATAAATTATACTGCCTTTGAATGATTGATATAATGATTTAAATAACATATATAAGGTAAGGAGCATAATACATGTATTTTTTTAAGTCTCAATCAAGCAGGAGTATAAAGTTTATCTCCTGCAACCTCAGTCCCATGCATTCTTAAATTAATTTTGACAGTGACTGGGAAAATATTAGAAACTCTTTCTTAACTGAAAAACTGGTTCTGGAATGAATTTGCATTCCTAAAACTAATGTGATTATAGTAATTCCTCCTGAATACCCACATGCTCACTAGGCTTCCGCCTTTTTTGTAGTTCCTAAGGTAATTGGCAATTCCATAGTCTTTGCCTTGCAGCCACCTATTTGGCTAAGGCCCTTATAAGTTTGCCATCGCCAGTCCCATTCTCCTGCAGTCCTACCTTACCCCTCTAAAACAGAAAACCAAATCCACTGACATCTAGTTAATTCTGACTCATAGCAACCCTATAGGACAGAGTAGAACTGACCCATAGGGTTTCCAAGGCTATAATCTTTATGGAAGCAGATTGCCACATCTTTCTACTTCAGAGGAGCTGGTGGGTTTGAACCACTAACCTTACGGTTAGCAGCCAAGTGCTTAACCACTGCAACACCAGGGCTCCTCACTCCAGCTAAAAACATAAGTCCTTATCCCAGTCCCTGACCTGTAGGGTGGGACCTGCTTTACATAGGACAGAACCCTAAAGCAAGATGCTAGGCTGATGTGCTGGCAAATGGTTAACAACTGGCTCTTTGTGCTATTAATACTCCCACCATGGCTGATTTCAAGCTACATATATGACCTCACTGATTGTAGAGTTGGAAAGAGATGTACACAGTCAGGTTTCACAAGCTTATGCTACCCAATTCCATCATTGGGCCTACCTCTGACATAGCAAGCATCACTCCTACCTGGAAAATCCTACCTCAAAATGGCATTCCAGCCAGAGCTGACCCTCGGATATCAATTCCAGATTACACCTGAGCTTGCTGTATGCCTTTAAGTGCTCTGTTAGATTTCTAGCCTCCCTTTTAGACATTAACTGTCTTTCTCAAGACGTTTTATCTTATGCCTGCTGCTTCCTGGCCTGCCCAAGGCAGAGGTCTAACATGCACCTCTGGTCACACTTGCACTGATTATGGCAGTAGGATTAATTATGTGACTGGAGTCACTTATTCCTGAATAATCCACTGCCCTTTGCAATAGAGAAGTAAGCAGACGTATAATGCATAACTTATTAATTATTCTTCCCATGTTGCAGACATCATCCAGAATTAGGTTTTTAGGTTGTTCTTACTTTTTTTCTAATCTGTCAAGAAGATAAGCTCTATTGGAATGGATAACGTCTTACAGAATTCATTGCTTTACAAAAAAAATCTTGTACAGGATAATTGTTTCTTTGTAATGCTATTAGTAATTAATGTTTTTCAGACAAACACTTGAAGCATCTACTATGTTCCAAGAGAAATCTTAATGTTCCATACACATAGTTTAAATTCTTCAGAATTTATAAATAGATGGAGATTTTTTGGCTGAATGACTGGTACCATAACAAAAATACAAGGTGAGGAAGAAAGAATAAGGATTAATTAACATCTGTGAATCTCAATTTTCTCAACTATCAAATATAGAGTTACAACTGCCCTATGTTCCTTACAAAATTGTTTTGAAACACAAAGGAGATGTTGTCAGATGAATTTAATGAACCTTATAAATGCAATATATTATCATATAGTATTTTAACTCATATCTTTCATTATTAGGTGCTCAATTAATACTCGTGAAAGCAATCAGCAAAGAGAAAAATACAAAAAAAAAGGGACTAAAAGAGAAAAAAATTATTTTTAAATTTATCTGGAATAATCTAGATGAGAAAACATAGATAGAGTCTTTTAATTAATAATAAATTTCCCCCTGAGGAAATTATAGCACCTGTAGAGAAAGAGGCTCACGCCAGTAGGGGAGATAGACTCTCTGGCAGGTAAATGCAGGTGGTCAGACAGTTCCTCCTGATCTGACATCTTCTTGAAAGTTGGATTTACATAATGAAGGGACGGGAACCAGTGTTGCTTCTAATTCATTAGTGGATGTTTGCAATTCTATTCCAATTCAATTGTGGTACTAGATATATTTAATTATAATGCTGAGATGACTAACATCAGCAGCACTAGATTTATAACAAACTGCTTCATTACTTACCAGCAGGGAAGACAACAAAAATGTTACTTCTTTACAAGTTTACATTATGGATTTAGTGAAGAACTAAGTATCTTAAACTTTAAAATATGATGAAAACGATAGCTCTGCAAATGGAGCCCAATTCTCAATATACAGTGAGGATTTTAGGAAGACAATTTCAAGGTTGAAATTTGACATCAAGGGTACATAACAGAGATGATTTTCAACTTTTTTCTTCTTTTTTGAGGCATACGTTACCAAAAAAGACATTAGTGAGTTCCTGATTTTACAGTTTTCTGCAGAGGTATGACATTGGTCCATAGACTTCAGCATCATTATTTAAATCCCAGTACAATACCTTTCCACATATAGCCCTGCCTTCTAATTTAAGAAGCCAGAAAGCATCCAAATGGAACTGCCTTTGCTTTCTTCATGTCAGCACATCACTGTATCTATCTCTATCTGCTCATATTACTTTTGGCTCTTCTCTTACTACCTAACTATAGCTCCTGCCTCAGTGCTCTGGATCTCTCTTTGTCTGCATTCTCCAGATCCTCATTCCCATGACTCTTGCTCTCTGGTATTTTTTTTTTTACATATATCTTTCCATCCACTTATCCTCCTCTTCTAATATTCAATCACTCATATTTCTTTTCTATATGAAATGATTATTTTCCCTTTTTTTTCAGTTCTCATAATTTTCTAGCATTTTCTAGGATTTGGCCTCTTTGGCTCATTTCATTTGCTCTGCATTCTCTTGTCCTTTCTATGAGTGTGTCCAAGCATCCTCCACACGTTGTATGTAACGTTTAACTCTGTTGCTGCAGTTATTACATCTGAGTGGATAACTACCAGATTTAGACCTTCAGCTCTGAGTTTCATCTTTAAGTCAGTCCAATGTTTTCAGTATCTGCTTGTGACTGAAATATATGATTAAAGCACCCTGCATTAGCTCTGTTTCAATACTGCTCACTTCATCCTAGTGCTCCCATAGTCATGTGTCTAATGTCCCTGTTAAATTACATTTTCAGTTTAGTTTCTGCTTTAAAAAGGAGCATGTTGTGATAAGCTTCCATTAGTATGAGGGGAGTAATGGGACTGAGACGAAATGGGCATCAGGAAAGAGTTTAGGAAATGTACATCATGACAACACTGATAGACACTTTCCCCCAATCCATTACCCAACCCAGAGAAGGGTAAACTGTCCAGGGTGCTGAAGCTAAGAGATCATAGCAAAATCAGGTTTTTGCTGTGTTTTTCACAATGTCCAGAAGTCTAAACTAAGGAAAGAGTATAAAACGCTAGAATCAGAGGTCAACCCCAGGTAAAGAGATGGAAGGATTCTGGGCAAGAGCTTCTCACCCCACTCTCTTTATCCCTCTGTTCAACCTAAAAAAGTGGGTAGAGCACTGGGTCTTTGCTTAAGTGACTACAGTACCTGGAGTGTAGACATTTCCTGAAACCTGGGCAGAAAGTTCAATTAGATATATAGGATTAGATTAGTAGGATACATCTGATGTTCACACAGGCTTCCAAGGTGAAAGGAAGGGTGAAATATATCTTCATGTTCCACTAGGTACTAAGCCTAGCATTCTGGACAAAAATTATTAAGTGAGGAAGGAACTCCTCTTGACAGAATATCAATTGAGATGTTTCAGCAAACAGATGCAGTGGTGGAAGTGCTAACTTGTCTAGGCCAAGAAATTTAGAAGACAGCTACCTGGCCAACTCACTGGAAGAGATCCATATTTATGCCTATTCACAAGAAAGGTGATCCAAACAAATGAGGAAATTATTGAACGATATCATTAATATCACATGCAAGTAAAATTTTGATGATGATCATTCAAAAGCGGCTACAGCAGTATATGGACGGGGAACTGACAGAAATTCAGGCCGGATTCCGAAGAGGACATGGAACCGGGGATATCATTGCTGATGTCAGATGGATCCTCACTGAGAGCAGAGAATACCAGAAAGATGTTTACCTGTGTTTTATTGACTACGTAAAGGCATTTGACTGTGTGGATCATAACAAATTATAGATAACATTGCAAAGAATAAGAATTCCAGAACACTTAATTGTGCTCATGAGGAACCTGTACATAGATCAAGAGGCAGTTGTTCAGACAGAACAAGGGGATACTGTGTGGTTTAAAGTCAGGAAAGGCGTGTGCCACGGTTGTAGCCTTTCATCATACTTATTCAATCTGTATGCTGAGCAAATAATCTGAGAAGCTAAATTATATGAAGAAGAATGAGGCATCAGGATTGGAGAAAGACTCATTCACAACCTGTGATATGCAGATGACACAACCTTGCTTTCTGAAAGCAAAGGAGGACTTGAAACCCTGATGAAGATTAAAGACTACAGCTTTCAGAATGGATTACACCTCAACATAAATAAAACAAAAATCCTCCCAACTGGACCAATAAGCAACATCATGATAAAAAGAGAAAAGATTGAAGTTGTCAAGGATGTCAATTTACTTGGATCCACAATCAACACCCATGGCAGCAGCAGTCAAGAAACCAAAAGAGTAGTTCCGGCAAAATGGCGCTCCAGGCAGAAGCACCACACTGACCCTCCACAGCAAAGATCCGAAAAACTAAGCCAAACAGAGAATACAACAATCCTGAAACCCTAAAACATCAAATGAAGAGATAAAGAACTCAGCCAAGCACCAAATGGAGTGAGAAAACTGACAGAGAAAGGAGAGTGAGGAGAGATTCATGCAGAGGTCCCCTACCAGCTAACACAGTGTGGATCCACCATCTTGGACTCCTATCGGAGACCAGCAAACGGGAATATGAGAAAGCAGCCTCACGGAGTGTCCAGTGAGAGACAAAACAACCGGTAATTTGCAGTGTGCGCTTTCCCACCCCTCACCCCTCTTTGCCCCGGCTCGGCCTCCTCTGCTTCCCGCGGCCACGGTCTCTTGACAGGGAAGCGCCGGCTGCTTGGATTCCACACACCAAAGCGGTCGGCTCTCTAGGTGCCATTTGTTGGCTGCTAGTGTTGCTTTTTTTTCTGCTTCTTTTGATTTCTCACTTGCCTCTCGCCACCTCCTCCTCCTTTCACTCAAGTACCTGGCTGTTTGTACCATCTTTACTTCTTCCCGAGGGGCTCCAGAGCACCAGCAATTTGAGATATACAGTTTCCCACTCTCTACCCTTCTTCACCCACACTCAGCCTCCTCTGCTTCCTGCGGAGACAGTCTCTTGTCCAGAAACACCAGCCTGCACTAGCTGGCTCTCTGAGTGCCATTTGTTGGCTGCTGGTGTTGCTTTTTTATTTTTTATTTTTTTCCTGCTTCTTTGGATTTCTTGCTTGCCTCCCGCCGCCTCCCCCTCCTTTCGCTCGAGTGCCTGGCTCCACGCACCATCTTTGCTTCTTCCTGAAGGGCTGTGGAGCTCCATTTGAGTGTGGAGCTGCTTCCCAGTCTGGGCTACCGTGCTGGTGGGATCCTGGGACTTTTGTTCTTTTGTTCGTTTTGAATTGTTTGTTTGTTTTCTTGAGTTGGGAGCCCTTTCTGGCCAGGTGGAGCTGCGTGGCAAGGAACTCCCCTTCAGCTTCCACAGACGTGCAGAGGGATCCCGGAGAGCATTTCTTTTTTCATTGGGTTTTTTTTTTTTTTTCTGTTATTTTTGGGGAGGGGGGCTTTCTTGTTCTATTTTTTTTTTTTAATTTGTTGTTTTCTTTTCCAACTTTTTACCTTTTTGTCTTTTTTCATTGTTCAGTTTCTCATCTCTCTATATCTTCCTTCTCTTTCTGATCCCTGAATACCGGGCTTTGTATACCTCTATGCCTTCTAGCCAGGCTGTGCCGGGACATCTGAGAGCAACTTCCCCAGACCTCATAGCTACATCAGTAGGATCCCTGGGAACTTTGTGGTTCTTTAATCTTTCTGATTTTTATTTATTCATTCTTTTCTTTTTTTCGTCTTCCACTTTCTGTTTTTCTCCAGTTCATAGTCTCTCATCTCTCCATTCCAACAACAAGCCTCTATAGCATTCTTTTCTGTTTTTTTTTTACACTTTTTTGGCTCCTGTTCCTCTCTCCTCTCTCCCATATCCATCTTAGCTCCATACATAACAATCTCCCCAATGCATCTTGCCTACCTGCACCGTGCACTTGACATCACACCACCAAGCAGTACAGGCATGGTCTACTGGAACCTGCCCAGCACTGATTACCGACCCACCCTGGTGGCTGTAGTTAGTGCCACAAACAACCCATCCCAGTAACTCCTCTTCAGCTAGACTTGCCCTGCTATACCATATCTGAGTAAGTGACCCTGCCAGTTGGAGAAGAGGGTGAAAAGTATTGAGTGCACAGATGAGCAAACAACAAAGAACACACAGTCCGCCTGCTCCGACATAGCCAAATTTTTTTTTTAAAAAAAAGGGATGAAACAAACAAATCTACAATCAATAAACAAGAAAAATAACTACTGAATGCCCTGAAAACAGCAGACAATATCAAAACATTTACAAAAACAGGACAGGATGGTGCCAGTAGGTGTCCAAATTAAAACACCAGATTATTCTCCTGTAGAAGAAAATGCACTGGAAGTACCTCATAGGGAATTCAAATCACTAATACTAGGAATTTTCCAAGAACTGAGGCAAAAAGCTGACAAATGTGAGGAAAAAATAGACAAATTCATGGAAAATACAGACAAAAAGTTGGAAGAATTCAGGAAGATGATGCAGGAAAAAATGCCAAAATAAATTCACAACTAGAAATTATACAAAAACAAAAATTAGAAATCCAAAAGATAAACAACAAGATTTCAGAAATGGATGATGTCATAGAGGGGCTGAGAAGCAGATCTGAAACTGTGGAAGACAGGATCAGTGGAACTGAAGACAAACACTTGGATACAACTCTGTTTCAGGAAACCTCAGAAAAAAGAACAAAGAAAAATGAAGAGACCCTGAGAGTTATGTGGGATACAATCAAAAGCAAAAATTTAAGAGTGATTGGCATTCCAGAACAGGGGGAGAAAACAGAAAACACAGAGAGGATCACTGAGGAACTGCTGACAGAAAACTTCCCCAATATCATGAAAGATGAAAAGCTGGCCATCCAAGAAGATCAACCAACCCCATATAGAAGAGACCCCAAAAGAAAATCACCAAGGCACATCATATTCACACTCACCAAAACCAAAGACAAACAAAGAAACTTGAGAGCAGCTCATGAAAAACAAGAAGTCACATACAGAGGCGAAACAATAAGACTAAGCTCAGATTATTCGGCAGAAACCATGCAGGCAAGAAGGCAGTGGGATGACATATATAAAATCTTGAAAGAAAAAAATTGTCAGCCAAGAATAATATATCCTGCAAAACTCTCGTTCAAATTTGTTGGAGAAATTAGATCACTTCCAGATAAACAGAAATTAAGGGAACATGTAAAAGTCAAACCAAACTTACAAGAATTATTAAAGGGAGTTCTTCGATCAGAAGACAAACAGCTTCAGCTCACAGGCAGAACCTAGGACACAGGATCGTAGGAGCCAGATATCAATCTAGGAAATGAACTCTCGAGGACTATCCAAAACCAAAAGAAATACAACAGGGAATCAGAGCAGTTAATCAATAAATGACAACAACATCAAAACAATGAAAGAGGGAATAAACGGCATAGGTATAGAACTTTCTAATGGAGAGGAAGGCAAGGTGATACCAAGTAATGGTAGACTGCTTCAAACATAGAAAGATAAGGGTAAAATTCATGGTAACCACAAAGAAGTTATCAAACCAACTAATAAAAATAAAGACAAAAAACATAAAGTCTCGGCAAAAACAAAACCTACAAAAACAAAATAAATGAAAAAACAATCCACAAACAAAAGTAACTCAGCACAAGAGAGTGAGAAGAACAAAGAAAACTTCAGCACCACAGAAAAAAGCACTACAAAATAACGGCAACAAACTCACATCTATTAATAATTACACTGAATGTAAATGGACTCAATGACCCATAAAGAGACGGAGAGTGACAGAATAGATAAGAAAGCAGGATCCAACAATATGCTGTCTACAAGAGACACACTTTAAAAACAAAGATGTGAGTTTATTAAAAGTCAAAGGTTGGAAAAAAATATATCAAGCTAACAACTACCAAAAAAGCACAGGAGTGGCAATTCTAATCTCAGATAAAATAGACTTTAAAACAAAATCTACCATAAAAGACAAAGAAGGACACTATATAATGATTAAGGGTTGGATCCATCATGAAGACATAACAAACATAATAAACATCTACGCACCCAATGACAGGGCTCCAAAATACATAAAACAAACTCTAACAACACTGAAAAGAGAAATTTACAGTTCCACAATAATAGTAGGAGACTTGAACACACCACTCTCAGTAAAGGACAGAACAACTAAGAAGAAAGTCAGCAAAGATACAGAAGACCTAAAGGGCACAATCAGCCAACTTGACCTCATAGACATATATAGAACACTCCATCCAAACGCTGAAAGGTACACATCCTTTTCCAATGCACAAGGAACGTTCTCCAGAATAGACCATATCTTAGGCCACAGAGCAATCCTCAACAAGGTCCAAAACGTTGAGATAATTCAAAGTATCTTCTCTGACCACAATGCCATCAAGGTAGAAATTAACAATAGAAAGAGCAAGGAAAATAAATCAACTACATGGAAACTGAATAATACCCTGCTTACACATCAGTGGGTAATAGAATAAATCAGAGATGGAATCCAAAAATTCCTAGAATCAAATGAGAATGAAAACACATCATACCAAAACCTTTGGGACACAGCAAAGGCAGTCCTCAGAGGACAATTTATAGAAATAAATGCACACATCAAAAAAGAAGAAAGGGACAAAATCAAAACATTAACTACAGAACTCAAACAAATAGAAAGAGAACAGCAAAAAAACCCCACAACCACTGGAAAAAAGGAAATAGTAAAGATCAGAGCAGAAATAAATGAAATAGAGAACAGAAAAACAATAGAAAGAATCAACAAAACCAAAAGTTGGTTCTTTGAAAGAATCAACAAAATCGACAAACCACTGGCCAGACTGACAAAAGAAAAACAGGAGAGGACACGAATAAACCAAATAAGAAATGAAAGTGGGGACATTACAACAAACCCAACTGAAATAAAAAGGGTTATAACAGAATATTATGAAAAACTCTACTCCAACAAATTTGAAAACCTAGAGGAAATGGATAAATTTCTAGAAACACACAGCCTACCCAAACTACAACAAAGTGATGTTGAAAATCTGAACAGACCCATAACAAGAGAAGAGATTGAAAAGGTAATTAAAAAAAACTCCCAACCAAAAAAAGCCCTGGCCCAGATGGCTTCACTGGAGAATTCTACAAAACATTTACAGAAGAGCTTGTACCAGTACTACTCAAGCTATTTCAGAACATAGAAGAGGAAGCAACACTTACAAATTCATTCTATGAAGCCAGGATAATGCTGATACCAAAATGAGGCAAAGATGTCACAAAAAAAGAAAATTACAAACCAATATCTCCCATGAATATAGATGCAAAAATTCTCAACAAAATTCTAGCCAATAGAATTCAGCATCATATCAAAACATAATACACCATGACCAAGTAGGATTCATACCAGGTATGCAAGGATGGTTCAACATTAGAAAATCAATCAATGTAATCCACCACATAAATAAAAGGAAAGAAAATAATCACATGATCGTCTCAATTGACGCAGAAAAGGCATTTGACAAAGTCCAACACCCATTCCTGATAAAAAGTCTCAATAAAATAGGTATAGAAGGGAAATTTCTCAACATAAAAAGGGAATCTATGCAAAACCAATGCCCAACATCATTCTTAATGGAGAGAGGCTGAAAACATTCCCCTTGAAAACAGGAACAAGACAAGGATGCCCTTTATCACCACTCCTATTTAACATTGTGCTGGAAGTTCTAGCTAGAGCAATAAGGCAAGAAAAAGAAATAAAGAGCATCCAAATTGGTAATGAAGAAGTTAAACTCTCCCTGTTTGCCAATGATATTTTACTATATATAGAGAATCCTAAAGACTCCATGAGAAATTTACTAGAACTAATAGAAAGATTCAGCAGAGTAGCAGGATACAAGATAAACATTCAAAAATCAGTTGGATTCCTATACACCAGTAAGGAGAACGATGAAAAGGCAATCAGGAAATCAATACCATTTTCAATAGCCCCTAAAAAGATAAAATACTTAGGAATAAATCTGACCAGGGATGTAAAAGGCCTATACAAAGAAAACTACAAAACACTACTGCATGAAACCCAAAAGGGGATCTACATAACTGGAAAAATATACCATGCTCATGGATAGGCAGACTCAACATTGTGAAAATGTCAATTTTACCCAAAGCAATTTACAAATACAACGCAATCCCGATCCAAATACCAACAGCATTCTTCAAAGAGATGGCAAAACTAATCATTATATGGAAAGGGAAGAAGCCCCAAATAAGTAAAGCACTACTGAAGAAGAAGAATAAAGTTGGAGGACTCACACTACCTGACTTCAGAACCTACTATACAGCTACAGTAGTCAAAACAGCCTGGTACTGGTACAATGACAGATACATTGACCAATTGAACAGAATTGAGAACACAGATGTAAATCCATCCACCTACGATCACCTGATCTTCGACAAGGGCCCAAAGTCCATCAAATGGGGAAAAGACAGTCTTTTTAACAAATGGTGCTGGCAAAACTGGATATCCACCTGCAAAAAAATGAAACAGGACCCTTACCTCACACCGTATACAAAAACTACTTCAAAATGGATCAAAGACCTGAATATAAAACCTAAAACTATAAAGTTCATAGATGAAAAAATAGGACCAACACTTCAGGCCTTAATACATGGCATTAATAGGATACAAACCATAACCGTCAATGCACAAAACCCAACAGATAAGCTAGATAACTGGGATCTTCTAAAAATCAAAACCTATGCTCTTCAAAAGACTTCACCAAAAGAGTCAAAAGAGGACCTATAGACTGGGAAAAAGATTTTGGACAGTACAAGTCAGACAAAGGTCTAATCTCCATAATCTACAAGAAAATCCAACACCTCTACAACAAAAAGACAAATAATCCTATTAAAAAATGGGCAAAGGAAATGAACAGACACTTCACCAAAGAAGACATTCAAATGGCCAACAGACACACAAGGAAATGCTCGCAATCACTAGCCATTAGACAAATGCAAATTAAAACTACAATGAGATACCATCTCACCCCGGTATTACTGGCACAAATCAAAAACACTGTAAATAACAAATGTAAGAGGGGCTACGGGGAGGTGGGAACTCTTATGCACTGCTGGTGGGAATGCAAAATGATACAACCATTTTGGAAAATGATATGGCACTTCCTCAGAAAGCTAGAAATAGACATACCATTCGATCCAGCAATCACACTCCTAGGAATTTATCCTAGAGAAATAAGAGTCGTCACTCGAATAGACATATGTACACTTATGTTCATGGCAGCATTGTTCACAATAGCAAAACGAGGGAAACAACGTAGGTGCCCATCAACAGATGAAAGGATAAACAAACTATGGTACATACACACAATGGTGTACTATGGCAACGAGAAAGAACAACAGTGAATCTGTGAAGCATCTCATAACATGGATGAAATTGGAGGACATTAAGCTGAGTGAAATAATTGAATCACAAAAGGACAAATATTGTATGAGACCTCTATTGTAAAAACCCATGAAAAAGTTCACACACAAAATGTAACAATCTTCTTTGGTTACCTGGGATGGGAGGGGTAGGGGCGATATACTAAATAGGCAATAGATAAGTTGTATCTTGGGTTAAGGGTGAGACAGTACACAATACAGGGGAAACTAGCACAACCTGTACAAGGAAAGGTCATGGAAGCCCCATAGACACATCCAAACTCCCTGAGGGACTGAATTGCTGGGCGGAGGGCTGTGGGGACCATGGTCTCGGGGAACATCTAGCTCAATTGGCATGACACAGCTTATAAAGACAATGCTCTGCATTCTACCTTGGTGAGTAGTGTCTGGGGTCTTAAAAGCCTGTGAGCGGCCATCTAAGATACTCCACTGGTCTCATCCCTTCGGGAGCAAGGGAGAAAGAAGAGAACAGGATACAAGGAAAAGATTAGTCCAAAGAACTAATTGTCCATAGCTACCAAGGCCTCCACCGGACTGAGTCCAGTACAGCTAGATGGTTCCCGGCTACCACCACTGACTGCTCTGACCAGGATCACAAAAAAAAGACCAGATTTACTGGCCTAAAGGAGACTGGAAAGTCCTCGAGAGTATGGCCCCCAGACACACTTTTAGCTCAGTGGTGAAGTTATCTCTGAGGTTCACTGTTCAGCCTGGGAGTTGACAGCCCCATAAAACCAAACGAGACTAACGAGGTACAGGAGTCCAGTGACAAGGGCCAGAAGGCAGAAGGGGACAAGGAAGCTGGTGATAGGGAACCCAAGGTTGAGTAAGGATTTTGTTGATGTGTTGTGAGATTGTTAACCATTGTCATAGGGCAACATTTGTAATAACTGTTAAATGAGAAACTATTTTGTTCTGTAAGCCTTCATTGTAAGTGAGAATAACAGCCCAATTGTAAGAGTGTAGTCAATGTCACTGAACTGTGTATGTAGAAATTTTTGAAACGGTATATCTTTGGCTATGTGTATTTTCACCAAAAGAAAAAAAAGATTGAGAATTTAGAGGGTTAATATGTTGTCTGGTTATTAACCAATGTCATAAAACAACATGTATACTACAGTTTCATGAGAAACTATTTGTTCTGTAATCCTTCACCTGAAGTACAATAAAATACATTAAAAAAAAAAAAAAGAAACAAAAAGATGCATTGCATTGGGCAAATCGGCTGCAAAAGACCTTTTCAAAGAGTTGAAAAGGAAAGATGTCACCTTGAAGACTAAGATGCGCCTGACCCAAGCCATGGAAATTTCAATCATATCATATACATGCAAAAGCTGGACAATTAATAAGGGAGACCAAAGAAGAATTGACACCTTTGAGTTGTGGTGTTGGTGAAGAATATTGAATATACCATGGACTGCCAAAAGAATGAATAAATCTGTCTTGGAAGAAGTACAACCAGAAGTACTTTTGACATGTTATCAGGAGGGATCAGTCCCTGGAGAAGGACATCATGCTTAGTAAAGTACAGGGTCAGCAAAAAAGAAGAAGACCCTCAACAAGATGGATTGACACCGTGGCTGCAACAATGGGCTCAAGCATAACAACAATTGTGAGCATGGCGGAGGACAGGGCAGTGTTTCTTTCTGTAGTGCATAGGGTTGCTATGGGTTGGAACTGACTTGATGGCACCTAACAACAACAACAGGATATAATGGTGATTTTTCAAAGCCTTTGTTGTTGTCATTGTTGTTGTTGTTAGGTGTCATCTAGTTGGTTCCAAGTCATAGCAACCCTATGTACAACAGAACAATACACTGCCCAATCCTGCACCATCATCAAGTCTTTGCTAGGTTTGAGCCATTGGTGCAGCCACTGTGTCAATGCATCTCATTAAGAGTCTTCCTCTTTTTCGCTGACCATCTACTTTACCAAGCATAATGTCTTTCACCAGGGACTCGACTCTTCTGATAACATGTCCAAAGTACATGAGACCAAGCCTCACTATCCTCGCTTATGAGTTGCATTCTGGCTGTACATCTTTCAAGAGAGATTTGGTCCTTCTTCTGGCAAGTCTATGGTACATTCAATATTTTTCTCCAACACTATAATTGAAAGGCATCAGTTCTCCTTATTCATTGTCCAGCTTTCACATGCATATGAGGCAACTGAAAATACCATGGCTTGGGTCAGGCACACCTTAGTCCTCAAAATGACATCTTTGGTTTTTAACACTTTAAAGAGATCTCTTGCAGCAGATTTTCCCAGTGCAATATGTCTTTTGATTTCTTGACTGTTGCTTCCATGGGCATTGATTGTGGATCCAAGTAAAACAAAATCCATACTTAAGGCTGTAGTCTTTGACTTTCATCAGTAAGTGCTTCAAGTCCTCTTCACTTTCAGCAAGAAAGGTTGTGTCATCTGAATATTGCAAGTTGTTAATTAGTCTTCCTCCAATCCTGATGCCACGTTCTTCTTTGTGTAGTCCAGCAAAGCTTTCTAGGTGATTTTAATGAGCAGCCAGAGCTTTTAAATCCATTATTTTAAGCTTTGGTACTTGTATAACTCCAAACCATACACTTATCACAATAGAAAGCCAAATCATAGTCCCATATCTTTACCAATGCTAACCTGGCTCTTTGAAATATGGAGAAGTTCTAGCAGGAACATCATTTATTCATGAAAAACAATTACTGAATACCTACCATGTGTCATGTATTAAACTAGGTATTGAAAATAAAAAGGTGATTAATACACATTTCTTGCCCTTAAAAGCTCATATTTAAGTGGGTGAAATAGATATCAAAAATACAATAGTAATATATTTTGGTAAATGTAAATTTTAAAAAGCAAAGATGATCATTATGGAAACACAAAGGGGAAACAACTCACCCATGGGGAAAGGAGAAGGTGAGTGGGAAGGTTTTCTAGAGAAGATAACCCTTTGAATGAGTTTCAAAGAACAAGTAAGAATTTGATAAGGGGGTGGGATATGGTATCTAGGCAGACAGGCCAAAACTAAGGCGTGGAGTTAAGAAACAACATGGCATGCCTGAGGTTATACCAATGTTTTGCTGTTGCTAGGGTAGAGTTTGCATTATAGAAGGGTGTGGAGCAGCAAAAACAGTTTTCACCCCTTACCACCTGCATAACCTTTACACTGAAATTGTACTGAAAGAACGTACCGTAGGGGAAGTAGACCCCCTCCCGAGTGCCTTAGTTGTAAGGTCCCCCAGTGGCTTACTGGTATGGTATATGATTAACTATATAATTGCATGCTGTCAAGATCTGATCTTAGATTCCAGAAGGGGTGAGAATGTTCTTCCTTTGATTACACCTTCCTTTGACCACAAGACTGTCCGGCACCCTGAGCCCAAGCTGTATCAAGGAACACCTCCATCTTCTTCCCCTTCCCCTTTTCCTATGCACATAGACCCCTCCACTCTGAGTTATATAAGCCCTTTGTCCCTTTGCCACTTTGTTCCCTTCACCTATGATGTATCAAAGTGCTATGTAAGCATAGAAGAGGTTTCTTTGTCAACTCACCCTGGAATGAAGGACCTTTTTAAGGGAATCAGTTCAAGATGGAATTTTACCTTTTCCTTTCTATTCCAATTACTGTGTAAGTAATTAAAGCTCATGAAAATGCCACTGGCTATACGTCAACTCTTTGCTGAGAGCTACAGCCCTGAATGAACTTACTTTCATTTTTCACTCTCAACTCATCTAAAGGGTCAGAGAAGAAGCTGAGAAAGAATGCAGGAATAGAACATATCTGAACTTGTGTATGCCATGTACATGAGCTTGAATTTCATCCCCTAAGTAATAGGAAAACATTAAGGGACCTTAAAGGAGTGACTTTGTCATATAAGATTGGGTGTGTGATGGATGAATTTATGCAGGATGACACCATGCAAAAGAGTTAGAAAGCCTTTTCCGGTAATTCATGGAAAAATAATTAGAAAACCAAGAGGGAGGTCTTAAAGAAAAGATGGATAGAAGAGGAAGATAAACTATTTGCAGGTAAAAACCAGTAGAACTTTTTGATGAATAGAGGATGGAAAGGGGGGAAAAAAAACAAACATGACTGACTTAAACTGAGATAGAGAATTTACAAGGAACTTGGGAGGCAAAATATTTACCCAAGACAACTAAAGGCAGATGGAGCCATAGGTGAGTACAAATTCCCATTTATGAACTATTAAGGATTAAATTAAATAAACCAAAAGCTGTCTTCTCCAACAGGTGAGACTGAGATTAAAAAGGGGAGATAATATCAAAATGATAGAGTCCAGTTAAAAAATAGAGAAAAGTGAAGAAACAAGACAAAGGGATCCAAAATTTTTGCCTTAAAATATTCCGGGTAAGGAGACCTTCTTTGCGTTAGACTGCTGATGAATGTCTGTGCATGTGGGAAAGGTGGAGTAGGCCTGAGTTAAATAAACCCAGATCAGCGTATACACATTTATTCCCATAAGTTTTATTTTTGCTTTCCCAGTTTTGCCCAGCATCTAACCACTGAAACAACAAATTTCCAGGTGGCTTTATTTCTAACTCACTCCAGGATATTTCCATCCAACTGTTTCCCTGTCATCTTAAATTCCAAATGACCCAGTCTGAACTCATTATCTTCCTACAAAGATCAGTTCCTTTCTATACTTGTACCTTTTCATCATATTGACAGCATTATTTCAGTCACCCAGGAAAGAAAATTTGGATATAAGAAATTAAGATGAAAAAAACAGAAATTACTAAGGCAATCATTAAGTGGATTTTCCTCCCTTTTTTAAACTTTGTCCTTTCCCCTTTAATTGCATTATCACCACCTGATCTGAGTTGTCACCGACACATGCTTTTATATTCGTGTGAAATATTTGTAACATTTCCCGCTGGCTTATCTTTTCTCCATTCATGATTATTTTAGCATTCAACTGACATGGTAATAATATCCCTAATATTCTACTTTCCCCTTACTGGTTCCCTATCCAAAGATTTTCTATGTTTCCAAAAACAAGTGCAATTTTCTCTACTAGGTTTGAAGGGTCTTCTGGGCTCTATTTCTTCCCATTTTTCCCTAACTTTATTTCAACAAGATTCCCCAATATATGCCTTCCACTACTGCCAGGAGAGTGGATTTTAATTTCCCTGAAAAGCATTATGTTAATATCTAAGATTACATTATAAAGTCATCTTAAAAATCATGCCAATTGCTCCACAATTTGGGATCCTTAGAGAATTCCTCATCAGTTTCCAAGACTTGAAAGAGGTCACTCTTATCTATGAAGTGGGGACTCAATACTGGCATTATGGGCCAGATTAGGGCCATGAAATTGAAGAAATTTTAGGCATCTAAGGAAATAATACAGGCCAAAAACTTATTATTTCTTCTTGAACTGTCTAAAAATCATAGAAAAATGTGCATAATGATGATCTCATTGTGAAGCTCCATACATATTTGATAAACTGGTCAACAGTTTTAGTCTCATTGATAAAGCCAGTCTTCAGGGATAGAGTCAGAGCATCATGGTTTCATTCTAATTTAAAATCTATACCCATTATTGCTTATGAAATCAATTTTTTGAGGACTCAAAACTTTTTAGTAAAATGAAATGTACTGTAAAATAATGTAATGTAAAATTGGAGTTTATTACATAGTAATAAAGTACTGTACCATTTTATAAATTTTTATTTACATATTTTTATACTGTGTTGTAAGACCTGAAATTAAGATTCAACATTAAGTGCTACCATGAATGACATCTGGTAAAATTGGCAGGACCTCACATGGCCTAACCTAAAGTTCCCCTTCCCCTCTCCTATGAATAAAGGTCCCATAGCCAAACAAACCTCCTTATCATGGGAACCAGGAACAGTGTCAGCTTATCCCCCAAGTAGTGGGCTGCACTTCCTTACTAGCCCATGGAATTATTCAAACTAGCCAATCACATCCTCCTGCAGGAACTAGGGGCCACCCCACTCTCTTGTACTGCAAAGCCTGCCTTCTAAAGCCTCTTCTTGTTTACTCCGTTCCTGAGTGCAACTCCCATTGACGCTGCATCACGTGCAGTGTCTTCCTCACCAGGGCTGTGTGTATAATAAGCCACTGTTGATATCATTTATCTAGTGCTGGGTATCATGTGTTCAGCTATCCCCATAATCTTAGAGTGAGCAACCCTCCATCATCAATGGGGTGATGAGAAGGCAAATGAAATATGTCATAAACATACTGGACTAGTGTGTGTGTTCCAAGTGGTGATGTAAAAGATTTTATCTTTGTCTTTAATATGGGTTCCAGTTTTAAAAGTTTGAAAGCCACTGCTTTACCTTATTGAATCATTACAGCAACCCTTCAACAGAGATGTTATCACAATTGTGTAGATGAGGAAACTTAGGCTCAAAGAAGTTAACTAGTTAACTCAGCTTCCTCAGGATTAAGGAAGTAGAGAAATTGGTATTGAAATTCAGATCAGATGACTCCAAAGTTCATATCATGGCTTCTGTCCCATGCTCTACTATATTCTAGAGCTATATAATGAACACAGATTTAAAATGATATAATGATACATGTGAAGGTCAGATTATTCTTGAAAGAAGTTGTTGCTGATGAATGTGTCTTTGTAACCTCAGTTAAAATCATGCCAATAAAATAGAACTACATTTTAAAAGCACTCAGTATAAGAAAATCTCTTAATCAGGTAAATTGGGGGGGTATTTCCTTTTTTAAATTCATGTGGGATGCCATAGCTGTTCTCAGTGACATTCCAATACAATTCAAATTTGAAAAAAATTGGGCTCTTGTGGACTCTAGATACATCTATTATACCATAACCAACATATGAATTACTACAAGTATTTTAATGTACATTCATTTTTTTTCTTAAGCTAGAGTTACATAAAACTTAGCACTTCTTTTTCTATTTCTAGGTATATTACTAAGAATATAAAAAGCATAGGAAGAGGGTAGGTGGAGCATTAGCAAGTTGAAAATTATCATCACACACTGGCATATACATAATTTTGAAAAAAAATATCCTCAGAGCTGCTATAGTCTTTGAAAATTTTTCATAAAACACAATATTAGTGGTCTGGAAGATAAGATTCTGACTGGAATGAAAGGGGGAAAGTCTGGGAATAAAGTCACAACTCCCAACAACGGTTTTCAGTGCAGTAACTACATTAAACCACTTTCAGAGTAAAGAATAATAGTACAGTTATATATAGTTGAATTGCACTGTAACCAAAATAATGGTATGTTCAGAAAATATGAATACAGAGCTCTCCAAAGAGAAATTCATTAAACTAGTAGCAAGAGATATGAGATATATACAGACATATCATTTCTGTCATCCAAATCCAGGTAAGTAATAACCAAATATGTGGAACAATGTGATTGAGTTTTGGCCAATAGAATGTGGCTGGAAGTGATGGATACCAGACATGACCTCTAACCCTTCTTGTAGGATCCTCCATGCTCTTTCCCCTCTTGCTGGTCTTGAAACCACAGGTTGAACTGATGTACCCACAGCATGAAGAACCCTGGATTCCTGAAGCAGAGCTTTCCTGCTGACCTGTACCAGATTATAACATAAGTGAGAAATAAACCCCCCACCCAGTGTTAAGTCATTTGAGATATGGAGTTTACAGCAGTAAGCCTATACTAATATGAATGTCAAAGTTCAACCCCTCCCCCCCAAAAAAAATGTTATAGACTCTGTTAGGCACATCTAATATTAAATATCAATATCATACCACGATCATTCTACATAAATAACATATACCCTATTTCCATTCGCCTCAAAGTATTTATAATGAAACCAAACAGCCAAAGTTACTTTTAGTGACACCTTATCCCATCAAAGAACACACAGAGAGTGCTAATCAAGAGGAGGCAAGAGTTTCTGCTTGTTTTCACCTTGATTCCTCCTTTAGGCCTCCTCTCATCCTAGCCTCAGTCTTTGCTTCAGGTCCTCTTATTTGTCCCTGTATTTCTCATGCCTCTCTTTAGTCTAGTAAGGGTTCCGGGGTATATTCTAGAGCACGGTGGCCTATAATAGCAAGGATGAATATTCCCAGCCGACTTACACTCTGTTTTCACATGAGGAGACCCTGCATTTCATTAGACAGAATATTACACATAGAGTTTAACTGTTCTATTTCCATTAATGAAGTTAAGAGTGTTGCTGCGCGTCTTGCAGCTGATCCTAAATTAGAAATTGAAAGCTGAAAATGGTGAATTAGCTCAGCTTTCTTTCTCTACCTACTTCAGTGGGAGAGCATGCCCTTTTGTAGCAGTTGAAAGCATTTATTTTTGCAAGGAATTTCAGGTAAGAACAAAATGTTTTCCTTTCTTTCCTTAAACACGTCAATAATGATTCTTCTTTCGGCAAGAATTTCGGCAGGGTGTACGTAGATAGAGAGATATAGATATGTATGCTTTTTTTCTTTAATTTTTGTCTTAGCTCAGATTTCAGTTGCATGGAGCATAAAATACAAGCTGCTGTAGAAATGAATTGAATGTAAAATCCTATTTCTCCCACATCAGTGAATGTTGGGGGGGGGGTGGAGTGTGAAGCATCCTGGGGTGGGGGGAGACTGCTATGAGGAAACAAAGGAATAATATAAGATAGCTATCCTAAATAATATTTTGCCACTTTCAGGCAACCCACAACAGGTAACCATTGGCAAAAAAACAAAAAATGGAGACTTAGACATGCCTAAGAAGGGGCCATGTTGTGCAGTGGTTAAAGCACACAGTTGCTAGCTGAAAGGTTGGTGGTTTGAACCCACCAGCCGCTCCTGGAAGAAAGATGTGGCAATCTGGTTCTGTAGGATTTACAGCCTTGGAAACTCTATGGGGCAGTTCTACTCTGTCCTTATAGGGTCACTATAAGTCGGAATTGACTGGTGGCAATGGGTTTGGGTTTTTATTATGCCTAGGCTTTTTCAGATTGTATGCAGGAGCAATATGATTTTTCTCTTTGCCTCACAGTTTTTCTATGGGGAACAATCAGTCTTCCGCAAGAGTACTCTGACATTATTTTTTGAAAATGCTTTAGAGCATTACTAAAACAGGCCACATAGATCAGATCAAGAGAAGAAAAAAACCTGGAAACTGCTGGATGCAGTAAGTCATTCATGATATTTTCATTGTATTTTTAATGGAACAGGAAACCATGACAGCACAGAGCCTGGAGAAGTGGACCAGCCGTTAAAGTGTTTAGAAGATTTAAGAACCCCTGAAATCCTCTTAAGTAATCAGTGTCACTGGCCTGTTTTCTTATTTCACAGAAAAAGTTAAAATTTCTCTCAACTTGCACCTCATTGAAAGTTAAAATTTAACTCCTGTTAGCTAGCTTTACAGGTACATATGGATAAATCTATGATATAAATATTCCAAAATGTAAAATACTTCATACTAAAATTAATATCTTTATCATAAAGACCAAAGATGAAATCCAAATATGCACATTCCTCCACTCTCTCTTACACATTCTTTTACACCAGATGAGTGATGCCATAAGGGGGAGTAGAGAGCAGAATGAGCTAATTACAGATGGCAAATAGGTTTCTACTCAAAGTCCAATAACTTTAATTGATTGATAGTGAGTGCCTAGAACACCACTTGGAGAAGAATTTAAGAACTTTTCTGGGTTCAAAGCGTAGTGATTAATACTTATTGATATCCTTATGAGCAGGAGAGGTGAGTGGCTCAAGGCAGGCATCTCTAGCTAATGGAAAATTAACACTCAGAAAACGTACACCATTTTGGTTGTGACGGTGTGGTGGTGTAGTGCTAGGGTGAAACTGCAGCTCTGGTTTTCCAAGTTGCTGAAAGCCTGAGAGCCACCTCACAAGGTTTCTTGTGAGTATCTCTCAGTGAGGAACAGGCATGAAACAGTACTTTGAGCAAGAACAGAAAAAGTAGATCACTCACCACCTTACTTCTTTATCCCCATGGCATCCTATATAAATAGTCAGTATTGCATAACGTATGGTATTTACTTATATCTTTACATTTATCATTTTTGTTACTATTGTGTTTGGCTAACCATATAACATCATGCAAACCAGAACAATTTGAAAATAAAACAGGGAAAGAAGGCAATGGGATGACATATATAAAGCCTTGAAGGAAAAAACTGCCAGCCAAGAATTATATACTCCTCAAAACTGTCCCTCAAATATGATGGTGAGATTAGGGCATTTCCAGCTAAACAGAATTTTAGGGAATTTGCAAAAACCAAACCAAAATTACAAGAAATACTAAAGGGAGTCCTCCAGTGAGAAAATCAGTAACATCAGATAACAGCCCAAGACTAGGACACAGGACAGAGTAATCACATATCAACCCAGACAGGGAAGTCACAAAAGTAAATCAAAGCTAAAACACTGAAAATAGGGAAACAGATGTAAATATGTAAAAGATGACAACATTAAAACAAAAAATAGGAACTTAAAAAATGTAGACATAGATTTTTCACATGGAGAGGAATTCAAGGTGATATAAAGAAATAAAAGACTGGTATAAACTTAGAAAAATAGGGGTAAATATTAGAGGAAACCAGAAAGGAAACTAACAGCCCTAGAAGGCAAAATGAAAAACTGGAAAAGTATAAAGACTCAGCAAACACAAAATCAACAACAACCAAAAAGATGAAAAGAAAAAACATAAAGAAAAATGACTCAGCCCAGAAAATTAAGTGGAACAAAGAAACTGAACAACACACACAAAAAGACATCAAAATGGCAGCACTAAATTCGTACCTATCAATAATTACTGATATGATGCTGAATGTAAATGGACTAAATGCACCAATAAAGACACAGAGAGTGGCAGATTGGATAAAAAAAAAAAAAATCTGCCCATACGCTGCCTACAAGAGACACACCTTAAAGACACAAACAAACTAAAACTCAAAGGATGAAAAAACATATATCAAGCAAACAACACTCAAAAAAGAGCAGGAGTGGCAATACTAATCTCTGACAAAATACACTTTAAAATACAATCCACCATGAAGGATAAGGAAGGACAGTATATAATGATTAAAGGGTCAATAAACCAGGAAGACATAACTATAATAAATAATTACGCACCCAATGACAGGGCTCCAAAATACATAAAACAAACTCTAACAGTACTGAAAAGAGAGATAGACAGCTCCACAATAGTAGTAGGAGACTTCAACACACAACCTTCATGAAGGACAGAACATCCAGAAAGAAGTTCAACATGGACACGGAAAATCTAAATGCTACAATCAATCAACATGATCTCATAAACATATATCAAACACTCCACTCAACAGCAGCCAAGTAGACTTTCCCTTCCAATGCATATGGAACATTCTCCAGAATAGACCACATATCAGGTCATAAAGCAAGCCTTAATGAAATCCAAAACATCAAAATAATACAAAGCTTCTTTTCTGACCATAAATCCATAAAAGTAGAAATAACAACAGAAAAAGCAAGGAAAAAAAAACCAAACACATACAAACTGAACAACACCTTGCTCAAAAACTAATGGGTTATAGCTGAAATTAAGGATGGAATAAAGAAATTCATAGAATCAAACGAGAATGAAAACACATCCTACCGAACCTTTGGGACACAGCAAAAGCAGGGCTCAGAGGTCAGTTTCTAGCAATAAATGCACACATCCAAAAAGAAGAAAGGGCCATAATCAAAACATTAACCCTACAACTGGAACAAGTAGAAAGAGAGCAGCAAAAGAAGCCCTCAGGCACCAGAAGAAATGAAATAATGAGAATTAGAGCAGAATTAAATGAAATAGAGAACAGAAAAAAATTGAAAGAATTAACAGGACCAAAAGCTGGTTCTTTGAAAAGATAAACAAAATTGATAAACCACTAGCCAAACTGACAAAAGAAAAACAGAAGAGGAAGCAGATAACCCATATAAGAAACGAGATGGGTGATATCACAACAAACAAACTGAAAATAAAAGAATCATAATAGAATAGTATCAAAAATTGTACTCTAACAAATTTGAAAACTTAGAGGAAATGGAAAAACTTCTAGAAACTCACTACCTACCTAAACTAACACAGCGGTACAGCAATGAAATAAACCCATAACAAAAGAAGAGATTGAAAAGGTAATTGAAAAACTCCCCCCCCAAAAAAAAGCCCTGGCCCGGAAGGCTTCACTCGAGAATTCTACCAAACATCCAGAGAAGAGTAAACAACACTTCTACTAAAGGTATTTCAGAGCATAGAGAAGGATGGAATACTCCCAAACTCATTCTATGAAGCCAGCATAACCCTGATACCAAAACCAGGTAAAGACACCACAAAAAAGAAAATTGTAGACCAATATCCCTCATGTACATTGATGCAAAAATCCTCAACAAAATTCTAGCCAATAGAATTCAGCAACATATAAAAAAAAAATAATTCACTATAACCAAGAGGGATTTATACCAGGTATGCAGGGATGGTTTAACATGAGAAAAACAATCAATGTAATCTATCACATAATGAAAACAAAAGACAAGAACCACATGATCTTATCAATCGATGCAGAAAAGGCATTTGACAAAGTCCAACACCCATTCATGATAAAAACCCTCAGCAAAATAGAAATGGAAGGGAAACTCCTCAATATAATTAAGGGCATTTATATATAGCCAATAGCCAACATCATCCTAAATGGAGAGACTTTGAAAACATTCCCCTTGAGAATGGGAGCCAGACAAGGCTGCCCTTTATCATCACTCTTATTCAACATGTGCTGGAGGTCCTAGCCAGGGTAATTAGGCTAGAAAAGGAAATAAAGGGCATCCATATTAGTAGGAAAGAAGTCAAAGTATCTCCATTTGCAGATAATATGATCTTACACTTAGAAAATCCCAAAGAATCCACAAGAAAACTACTGGAACTAACAGAAGATTTCAGCAAAGTTTCAGGATACAAGATGAACATCCAAAAATCAGTTGAATTCCTTTACACCAACAAAGAGAACCTTGAAGAGGAAATCACCAAATATATACCATTTACAATAGCCCCGAAGAAGATAAAATACTTAGGAATAAATCTACCTCAAGATGTAAAAGACCTATACAAAGAAAACTACAACACACTACTGCAAGAAAGCAAAAGAGACCTACGTAAGTGGAAAAACATACATTGCTCATGGACAGGAAGACTCAACATTGTGAAAATGTCAATTCTACCCAAAGAGATCTTCAGATACAATGCAATCCCGATCCAAATTCCACCAGAATTTTTTGATGAGATGGAGACACAAATCACCAACTTCATATGGAAAGGGAAGAGGCCCCAAATAAGTAAAGCATTACTCAAGAAGAACAAAGTGGGAGGTCTCACAGTACCTGATTTTAGAACATATTATGCCACCACAGTAGTCAAAACAGCCTGGTACTGGTACAACAGATAGACCAATGGAACAGAATTGAGAATCCAGACATAAATTCATCCACCTGATATTTGAAAAAGGCACAATGTCCATTACTTGGGGAAAAGACAGTCTCTGACCTAAACATAAAATTGAAAATGATAAAGATCATGGAAGAAAGAATAGGGACAATGCTAGGAGCCCTAATACATGGCATAAACACAATACAAACCATAAGTAACAATGCACAAGCACCAGAAGAGACACTAAAAAACTGGGAGCTCCTACAAATCAAACACTTATGCTCATCAAAAGACTTCACCAAAAGAGTCAAAAGACAACCTACAGACTTGGAAAAAATTTTGGGCTATAACGAATCCAATCAGTGTGTAATCTCTAAAATCTACAAAATACTGCAAAATCTCAACAACAAAAAGACAAATAACTCAATTAAAAAATGGGAAAGGATATGAACAGGCACTTCACCAAAGGAGATATCCATGCAGCTAACAACACATGAAGAAATGCTCATGATCATTAGCCATTAGGGAAATGCAGATCAAAACTACAATGAGATATCATCTTACCCCAACAAGTATAGCTTTAATCCAAAAAACACAAAATAATAAATACTGGAGAGGTTGTGGAGAGACTGGAACACTTATACACTGTTGGTGGGAATATAAAATGATACAGCCACTTTGGAAATCAATTTAGTGCTTCCTTAAAAAGCTAGAAATCAAAGTACCATACAATCCAGCTATCCTGATCTTTGGAATATATATAAGAGCCATCACACGAATAGATATATGAACACCCATGTTCATTGCAGCACTGTTCACAATAGCAAAAAGATGGAATCCACCTAGGTGCCCATCAACGGATGAATGGATAAACAAATTATGGTATATCCACACAATGGAATACTACACAACGATAAAGAACAACAATGAAGCTGTGAATCATAACATGGAGGAATCTGGAAGGCGTTATGCTGAGTGAATTTAGTCAGTCATAGAAGGACAAATATTGTATAAGACCACTATTATAAGAACTCAAGAAAAGGTTTAAACACAGAAGTCAATATTCTTTGATGGTTACAAGAGTGGGGAGAGGGGAGGGTTATTCACTAATTATATAGTAGACAAGTTTTATCTTAGGTGAAGGGAAGGACAGTACACACTACATGAGAAGTCAGCACAACTGGACTAAACCAAAGCTAAGTAAAAAAAGAAAAGAAGGTGATTTATTACTTATACGGGACAGCAGTTATAAACCAGGATGGTGGCATCACTCAAGTAGGTGTCACCCAGTGTGGTAACTCATGGTGTTCTGCCCCTCCATGGACATCCTCCTGTGCCAGACCGTACAGAATTCTTTCTAATGTTTTTGTACTTACATTACTCGTAAATCATAATTCCCATGTATCACTCTTTCTTTTCCTTTAGTTACTACTTCATTCTCAAAAAGTTATTGATATAGGTTCACAAATACTAGTTACCACAATAGTGTAGATAAAACATCAGAAAATTTGCCAAAATCAGTGACTATAAAGACACTAGCAGCAACGAAAACAACAGTGCCTGCTTTTAGCGCATGCAGACGAAACCATGTGATCTAAAGAGTCATTATAATGGGGTAATAATAACAGCTCTGACCAGAGCACATTAGAAGGTTCAAAAAGTAAATTAGCATAAAGCTTTAGCCTTGTAGGTACATTGATACAGGTAAGCTAGGCTTACAAAAAATGTTTTTGTTGTATAACTAACTACAGGCATATTTTTATAGACAGTCATTTTGGTGTTACCCACTCTGACAATGTCAGCCGGTGCAGTCACCCCTCACATCCCCTTAGTGACACTCCTGCAGGACTTTCCTGGCAAACGGTCCTATGGTCACCCTAGGTAATAGTCTCAATTTACAAATTAAATCAGTAACTCCAGTTTGGTAAACTGTTGTAAAAAATACAGATAAAAAAATTTCTGTAAATATTATAACGCAAAACAGCACAATATATATAACAGGATGGAAACCAGTACAAACAGAGAATTTGAATCTCTGAGTGTTGGAAGACTAAATTACTTCATTTGACAGTTTAATAAAGCAGTGAAAAGAATGTAAATGGGAAAACAAAGCCATCACTATTTCTCAACTAATCTATTTTGTAATATCTTAAGTGGAAGCCTTGCTTTCTCACTTGCTCTAGCTTGCTCTTACAATCCTTTTATTTATTTATTTATTTTACAGGGCAACTGGAGTAATCTTATTTAATTACAATTATTAATCATATCATGTTATTCCTCAGTTTACAAATCCTTCATTTACTTTCTCATCGCACTTAGAAGAAAGTCCACACAGCTTACCATGATCTATAAGTGTATTCGTCCCCCCCTCACCCTCTGTCCTCCTGCCACGTGAGCCTTCAGAGCATTCAATCAAATATTGTCCCAGTGTAGGGTCTTGGAATTTGCAGTTTGCATTGACTGGTCTACTCTTTCATTCAGATTTTAGCTGAGACCTGAACTCACTAAAAGCTTGGGCTGACTATCTTATCTAAAGCAGCTTTCTTCTCTCCAGTTATTACCTTTGTTTCATTCTTATCACAGTTCAACGTTATGTTGTTTACTTCATTCATTATTTACAACTTAATGAGCATGTAGTATGTGTCTAGCACTTTTAAAATAGGCAAAATCCTTGCCTAATAGGACTGTCAAAGAGGGACTCAGTGCAGAGATGGCAACTGAATTGTCATCTAAGGAATGAAAAATAGAGAACCCGGTGAAAATATAGAGGGAAGAACATTCCAGACAGAAGGAAAATCAACTGCAATGGCTTTGAAATGAGAATGCCAGTGAGCTACTTTACTGTGAATAAAAGAAAAACTTAGAAGCAATAAGGTCAGACAGGAACCAGAGGACATTAAAATCTTAAATTCCATTAGAAAATGTTTATATTTAAGTCTAATTGAAAAGGGAAACTACAAGAGGGTTAGAAATAGAGAAGTGATATAATTTAATTTATACTTTTAAAGAGTCACCTCATCTCTTCAGTTTATATAGAATATTGGGGTAAAAGTAGAAGCAAGGAGACTAACAAGGAGGTTTTTACTGTAGTCCAAGTGACCTAAAGTGGTAATCATATAAATGGAAAGAAACCAACAAATCTTTGGTGTAGTTTACATCAATAGCCAACTGGAAATGCTGTAGGTTGTCTTTTTACTCTTTTGGTGAAGTCTTTTGTTGAGTGTAAGTGTTTGATTTTTAGGAGCTCCCAGTTATCTAGTTTCTCTTCTGGTGTTTGTGCATCGTTACTTATGGTTTGTATCCTGTTTAGGCCATGTATTCGGCTGCTAGCATGATCTTTCTCGTTTTAGATTTTATATTTAAGTCTTTGATCCATTTTGAGATAGTTTTTGTGCATGGTGTGAGGTATGGGTCTTGTTTCAGTATTTTGCAGATGGATATCCAGTTATGCCAGCACCATTTGTTAAAGAGACTGCCTTTTCCCCAATTAATGGACTTCGGGCCTTTGTCAGATATCAGCTGCTCATAGGTGGATGAATTTATGTCTGGATTCTCAATTTTGTTCCATTGGTCTATCTGTTGTACCAGTACCAGGCTGTTTTGACTACTGTGGTGGCATAATATGTTCTAAAATCAGGTACTGTGAGACCTCCCACTTTGTTCTTCTTGAGTAATGCTTTACTTATTTGGGGCCTCTTCCCTTTCCATATGAAGTTGGTGATTTGTGTCTCCATCTCATCAAAAAATTCTGGTGGAATTTGGATCGGGATTGCATTGTATCTGAAGATCTCTTTGGGTAGAATTGACATTTTCACAATGTTGAGTCTTCCTGTCCATGAGCAATGTATGTTTTTCCACCTATGTAGGTCTCTTTTGCTTTCTTGCTGTAGTGTGTTGTAGTTTTCTTTGTATAGGTCGTTTACATCTTGAGGTAGATTTATTCCTAAGTATTTTATCTTCTTCGGGGCTATTGTAAATGGTATATGTTTGGTGATTTCCTCTTCGAAGTTCTCTTTGTTGGTGTAGAGGAATCTAACTGATTTTTTAGGTTTATCGTCTATCCTCACACTGCTGAAATCTTCTATTATCTCCAGTAGTTTTCTTACAGATTCTTGGGGATTTTCTGTGTATAATATCATATCATCTGCAAATAGGGATACTTTTACTTCTCCTTACCAGTTTGGATGCTCTGTATTTCTTTTGCTAGCCTAATTGCTCTGGCTAGGAACTCGAGTACAATGTTAAATAAGAGTGGTGATAAAGGACATCCTAGTCTGGGTTTAATTCTCAAGGGGAATGCTTTCAGACTCTTTCCATTTAAGATGATGTTGGCTATTGGCTTTATATAAATGCCCTTTATTACGTTGAGAAATTTCCCTTACATTTCTATTTTGCTGAGGGTTTTTATCATGAATGGGTGTTGGACTTTGTCAAATGCCTTTTTTTCATCATCAATTAATAAGATCACATGGTTCTTGTCTTTTGTTTTCTTCATGTGATGGATTACATTGATTGTTTTTCTCATGTTGAACCATCCCTGCAAACCTGGTATGAATCACATTTGGTCTTACAGATTTTTTTTTTCTTATATGTTGTTGAAGTCTATTAGCTACAATTTTGTTGAGAATTTTTGCATCATTCATGAGGGAGATTGGTCTGTAATTTTCTTTTTTTTTGGGGGGGTGGTTTACCTGGTTTTGGTATCAGGGTTACACTGGCTTCATAGAATGAGTTTGGGAGTATTCCATCCTTTTCTATACTCTGAAATACATTTAGTAATAGTAGTGTTAACTCTTCTCTGAAAGTTTGGTAGAATACTCCATTCAGACCGTCAGGTCCAGGGCTTTTTTTTGTTGGGAGTTTTTTAATTACCTTTTTTTTTAATTGTTGTAATTAAATGAAGTTTACTTTTCAAGTTAGTCTCCCATACAAAATTTTTATCCATACACTGTTATGAGACCCTAATCGCTCACCCCATTCTGTGACAACACACTCCTCCTTTCCGCCCCTGATTCCCCACGACCATTCAGCCAGCTCCTAACCCTCTCTGCCTTCCCATCTCACCTCTGGACAGAAGCCGTGCCTTTGGTCTCTTGTATCTACTTGACTAAGAGGCACATTCTTCACAAGTATCACTTCACATCCCACAGTCCAGTCCAATCCCTGTCTGAAGAGTTGGCCTCAGAAATTGTTTTAGTTCTGGGCTGATAGAGAGTCCAGGGTTCCTCCAGTCTCAGTCAGACCATTAAGTCTGGTTTTCTTACTAGAATTTGAGTTCTGCTCCCCATCCTTCTACTGCTCCATCAGGGACTCTCTGTTGTGTTCCCTGCCAGGAGGTTCATTCGTGGTAGCTGGGCACCATCTAGTTCTTCTGATCTCAGGCTGATGAAGTCTCTGGTTTACGTGGCCTGTTCTGTCTCTTGGGCTAGTACTTTCCTTGTGTCTTTGGTGTTCTTCGTTCTCCTTTACTCCAAGTGGTTGGGACCAATTGATGCATCTTAGATGGCCGCTTGCAAGCTTTTAAGACCCCAGATGCCACTCACCAAAGTAGGATGCAGAACATTTTCTTAATAAGCTTTGTTATGCCAATTGACCTAGATATCCCCTGAAAGCATAGTCCCCAGAACCCTACCCCTGATACTCTGTGCCTCAAACTATTTGATTGTATTCAGGAAACTTCTTAGCTTTGGTTTAGTCCAGTTGTGCTGACTTCGCCTATGGTGTGTGTTGTCCTTCCCTTCACCTAAGATGATTCTTATCTACCGTCTAGTTAGTGAATAACCCTCACCCTCCCCTCCCCACCCTTGTAACCATCAAAGAATGTATTCTTCTGTGTTTAAACCTTTTCTTGAGTTCTTATAATAGTGGTCTTATATAGTATTTGTCCTTCTATGACTAACTAAATTCACTCAGCATAATAAGGATGTTATTCAATGTTTCACAGCTTCATCCTTGTTCATTATCATTGCGTAATATTCCATTGTGTAGATATACCACAATTTGTTTATCCATTCATCCGTTGATGGGCACCTAGGTAGCTTCCGTCTTTTTGCTATTGTGAACAGTGCTGCAATGAACATGGGTGTGCATATATCTATTCTTAATTCTCCAGAGTACATTCCAAGCAGTCGGATAGCTGGATCATATGGTACGTCTATTTCTAGCTTTTTAAGGAAGCGTGAAATTGATTTCCAAAGTAGTTGTACCATTTTACATTCCCACCAACAGTGTATAAGTGTTCCAGTCTCTCCACAACCTCTCCAGTATTTATTATTTTGTGTTTTTTGGATTAATGCTATCTTTGTCGGGGTGAGATGTTATCTCATTGTAGTTTGGTCTGCATTTCTCTAATGGCTAATGTTCGTGACCCTTTCTGCATATGTCTGTTAGCCGCCTGAATATCTTCTTTGGTGAAGTGCCTGTTCATATCCTTTGCACATTTTTTGATTGGGCTATTTGTCTTTTTGTTGTTGACATTTTGCAGTATCTTGTAGATTTTAGAGATTAGACACTGATCGGATTTGTCATAGCCAAAAATTTTTTCCCAGTCTGTAGGTTGTCTTTTGACTCTTGGTGAAGTCTTTTGATGAGAATAAGTGTTTGATTTTTAGGAGCTCCCATTTATCTAGTCTCTCTTCTGGTTCTTGGGTATTGTTACTTATGGTTTGTATTGTGTTTATGCCATGTATTAGGGCTCCTAGCGTTGTCCCCATGTTTTCTTCCATGATCTTTATCGTTTTCAATTTTATATTTAAGTCTTTGATACATTTTGAGTTAGTTTTTGTACATGATGTGAGGTATGGGTCTTGTTTCAGTTTTTTGCAGATGGATATCCGGTTCTGCCAGCACCATTTCTTAAAGACACTGTCTTTTCCCCAATTAATGGACTTTGAGGCTTTGTCAAAGATTAGCTGCTCGTAGGTGGATAACCTTATATCTGGATTCTCAACTCTGTTCCGTTGGTCTATGTATCTGTTGTTGTACCAGTACCAGGCTGTTTTGACTACTGCGGCAGTATAATAGGTCCTAAAATCAGGTAGTTTAAGGCCTCCCACTTTGTTCTTCTTCTTGAGTAATGCTTTATTTATTTGGGACCTCTTCCCTTTCCATATGAACTTGGTGATTTGTCTCTCCATCTCATTAAAAAACGTATCTGTAGATTGCTTTGTGTAGAATTGATGTTTTCACTATGTTGAGTCTGCCTATCCATGAGCAAGGTATATTTTTCCACTTATGCATGTCTCTTTTAGTTTCTTGCAGTAGTGTCTTGTAGTTTTCTCTGTGTAGATCTTTTAAGTCTCTGGTTAGATTTATTCCTAAGTATGTTATCTTCCTGAGGGCTATAGTAAATGGTATTTATTTGGTGATTTCTTCTTCAAGGTTCTGTTTGTTGGTGTAAAGGAATCCAATTGATTTTTGTATGTTTATCTTGTATCCTGAAACTTTGCTGAAATCTTCTGTTACTTCCAGTACTTTTCTTGTGGATTCTTTGGGATTTTCTATGTATAAGATCATATTATCTGCAAATAGACTTACTTTGACTTCTTCCCTACCAACTTGGGTGCCCTTTATTTCTTTTTCTAGCCTAATTGCTCTGGCTAGGATCTCCAGCACAATGTTGAATAATAGTCGTGATAGAGGACATCCTTGTCTGGTTCCTGTTCTCAAAGGGAATGCTTTCAAAGTCTCTCCATTTAGGATGATGCTGGCTGTTGCTTTTGTATAAATGCATTTAATTATATTGAGGAATTTTATTGAGATTTTTTATCATGAATGGGTGTTCGACTTTGTTGACTGCCTTTTCTGCAGCAGTTGATAAGATCATGTAGTTCTTGTCTTTTGTTTTATTTACATGATGGATTACAGTGATTGTTTTTCTAATGTTGAACCATCCCTGCATACCTGGTATAAATCCCACTTGGTCATGGTGAATTATTTTTTTGATATGTTGCTGAATTCTATTGGCTAGAATTTTGTTGAGGAGTTTTGCATCAATGCTCATGAGGGAAATCGGTCTGTAATTTTCCTTTTTGGTGGTGTCTTTACCTGGTTTTAGTATCAGGGTTATGCTGGCTTCACAGAATGAGTTTGGGAGTATTTCATCCTTTTCTATTCTTTAAAATACCTTTAGTAGAAGTGATGTTATCTCTTCTCTGAAAGTTTCGTAGAATTCTCCAGTGAAGCCAACCAGGCCAGTGCTTTTTGTGGGGGGAGACTTTTTTAATAACCTTTTCAATCTCTTCTTTTGTTATGGGTTCATTCAGTTGTTATACATCTGTTTGTGTTAATTTAGGTAGGTAGTGAGTGTCTAGAAATTTGTCCACCTAGGTTTTCAAATTTGTTAGAGTACAATTTTTCATTGTAATCTGTTATGATTCTTTTAATTTCATTTGGGTCTGTTGTGATATCACACATCTCATTTCTTATGAGGGTTATCTGCTTCTTCTGAAGTTTTTCTTTTGTCAGTTTGGCGAATGGTTTATCAATTTTGTTGATTTTTTCAAAGAAATAGTTTTGGACTTGTTAACTCTTTCAATTGTTTTTCTATTCTCTATTTCATTTAATTCTGCTCTAATTCTTACTATTTCTTTCCTTCTGGCACCTGTGGGATTCTTTTGCTGCTCTCTTTCTACTTGTTCCAGTTGTAGGGTTAATGCTTTCTCCTTTTTGGATGTGTGCATTTATTGCTATAAACTGACCTCTGAGCACTACTTTTGTTGTGTCCCAGAGGTTCTGGTAGGATGTGTTTTCATTCTCGTTTGATTCTATGAATTTCTTTATTCCATCCTTAATTTCTTCTATAACCCAGTAGTTTTTGAACTAGGTGTTGTTCAGTTTCCATGTGTTTGATTTTTTTTCTTGCTTTTTGTGGTGTTGATTTCCACTTTTATGGCTCTATGGTCAGAAAAGATGCTTTGTAATATTTCGATGTTTTGGATTTTGTTAAGGCTTGCTTTATGGCCTAATATATTGTCTATTCTGGAGAATGTTCCATGTGTGTTGGAAAAGAAAGTATACTTGGCTGCTGTTAGGTGCAGTGTTCGGTATATGTCTATGAAATCAAGTTGGTTGATTGTAGCATTTAGCTCTTCCGTGTCTTTGTTGAGCTTCTTTCTGAATGTTCTTTCATGAAAGTGGTGTGTTGAAGTCTTCTACTACTATTGTGGAGCTGTCTATCTCTCTTTTCAGTGCTGTTAGAGTTTATGTATTTTGGAGCCCTGTCTTTGGGTGCATAAATATTTATTGTAGTTATGTCCTCCTGGTGTATTGACCCTTTACTCATTATATAGTGCCCTTCCTTATCCTTTGTGGTTGATTTTACTTTAAAGTTTATTTTGTCAGATATTTGTCTAATATTGCCACTCCTGCTCTTTTTTGAGTGTTGTTTGCTTGATATATTTTTTCCATCCTTTGAATTTTAGCCTGTTTGTGTCTTTAAGTCTAAGGTGCATCTCTTGTAGGCAGCATATAGATGGATCATGCTTTTTTATTCAATCTGCCACTTTGCGTCTCTTTATTGGTGCATTAAGTCCTTTTACATTCAGCGTAATTTTTGATAGGTATGAGTTTAATGCTGTCATCCTGATATCTCTTTTTGTGTTTTGTTGACAGTTTCTTTGTTCACCTTAATTCCCTGTGCTGAGACGTTTTTCTTTATGTTTTTTTTTTTTTTTTCATCTTTTTCATTGTTGTAGATTTTGTGTTTGCTGGGTCTTTGTATTTTTCTACATTTTTATTTTGATTTGTAGAATTGTTAGATTCCTTTGTGGTTACCTTAATATTTACCCCTAGTTTTCTAAGTTTATACCAGTCTTTTATTACTTTATATCGCCTTGAATTCCCCTCCATATTAAAAATCAATGTCTCCATTTTTTAAGGCCCTCTTTTTTTGTTTTAATGTTGTCCTTTTTTATATATTGGTATCTCTGTTTCCCTATTTTCAATGTTTTAGCTTTGATGTATTTTCGACCTCCCTATCTGAGTCAATATCTGGTTGCTCTGTCCTGTGTTCTAGTCTTACATTGTTATCTGGTGTTACTGATTATCTAACCATAGGACTCCCTTCAGTATTTCTTGTAATTTGGCTTGGTTTTTGAAAATTCCCTCAACTTCTGTTTGTCTAGAAATACCCTAGTTTTGCCATCATATTTGAGAGACTGTTTTGCTGGATATATAATTCTTGGCTGGCGGTTGTTTTCCTTCAAGGCTTTATATATGTCATCCCATTGCCTTCTTGCCTGCATGGTTTCTGCTGAGTAGTCTGAGCTTATTCTAATAGACTCTCCTTTGTAGATGACTTTTCTTTTATCCCTAGCTGCTCTTAAAATTCTCTCTTTGTCTTTGGTTTTGGTAAGTTTGATTATAATATGTCTTGATGACTTTCTTTTGGGATCTATCTTATGTGGGGTTCGATGAGCATCTTGGATAGATATCTTCTCATCTTTCATGATATCAGGGAAGTTTTCTGTCAACAGATCTTCAACGATTTTCTCTGTATTTTCTGTTTTCCCTCCCACCCCACCCCGTTCTCGTACTCCAATCACTCGTAGGTTATTTCTTTTGATAGATTCTCACATGGCTTTTAGAGTTTCTTCATTCTTTGTAATTCTTTTATCTGATTTTTTCCACAAATAAGTTTGCATCAAGTGCTTTATCTTCAATGTCACTAATTCTAACTTCTACTGCCTCATTTCTGCTCCTATGACTTTCTATTGAGTTGTCTAATTCTGAAATTTTATTGTTAATCTTCTGGATTTCTGATTGCTGTCTTTCTACGGATTCTTGCAGCCTATTAAATTTGTCATTATGTTCTTAAATAACTTTTGAAGTTCTGCTACTAGTTTGTCTGTATGTTCCTTGGAAGTTTCTGCATTCTGTAAAATTTCCTTTCTAATTTCTAGAAGAGTTCTGTATATTAATCTTTTGTATTCTGCCTCCAGTAATTCCAAGAAATTCTCTTCCTCCAGAGAATTTATTGATTCTTTATTTTGGGAGCTTGCTGAAGCCATCATGGACTGCCTCTTTATGTGATTTCATATTGACTGTTGTCTCCGAGCCATCAATAAGTTATTATAATTTTATTTTATATTTGTTTAGTGAGTCCTAGCTTCTTGTTTTGTTTTGTTTTGATATGTCCCAATAGGCTGCTCATGTGCGCTAGTTTTATTATTGGTGCCTTTGAAACTCTAACGTCCTCTCACCAGGTAGTTCTGTAACTAAGTATGTGCACACAGGAGTCCATTAAATTTTCCTGTACGGGTTCAGCTCAGGTGTCCAGGCAGTCAGTCACCAAGTGTGGTGCAGGCTCTCACCTACAGTCTTAGAGAGGCATGGGTGATTGGTGCAGGCACTGGTATCTGGCTGTGGTAGGGGAACACGTGCTGAACCAGGCAGGGGGCTGACGGCTGCCCCTGAGGGTCTGAAAGGAAAGTGTGTCCCTATTCCCTAGGGCGAGTAGGTAGGTGAGTTTTATAGCCAGACTATGAGCACCCCACTCTGTTGGCTGTAAAGACTCAAGGTCACCACTTTTTCTTGGACTCCTGTAGCAGGTGACTAGGTGGCTTAGGTTATGGCACCAGTCCTCAAGCCCCTGTTACGGATCAGTAAAAGTGCCTACTTAAGGGGCAGGGTTGTTTCGAGGGTCACAAATCTACCACTTCGCAGCTGAAACAGTTAGAGTTAAACTTCAGATGCTTACCCTGTTGTAATGTGGTAGTGATGGATAATGCTGTTGAGATGGGTCCCCATAAGTCTATACAGGGATGTAAGGCACTCAAAGTCTGCACACCCCTTATGCCTGTGCCTAGCAAAGGAGCTGTGCCAACCCTGAGTTCCTGGCTTAGGGGAGCCAGTAGCTTATTTGTTCCCTCTCCAAGGCCAGAAGAATGGGTCAGGGCACCTTTTGGGGACTCCTTCAGGCCCACTAGACTCCCAGTGCAGAGCAGGGAGGGAGGAGGTAAAAGGGAGAGAGGTTTTTCCCAAATGGGCTTTAAAAAAAAAAAATTCCCACGAAAGTCTGCACACATGTACTTATCTTTAGCCGTTTAGCCTCTTGGGAGCTGCTCTTCACTGGTTCGGAGTGGCCAAGCAGAATCTCTGCTGCCGGATCTCTCTTAATGTGGAAACTGCTTCCCGAGCACCCGCACAGCTGTTTGCCTGCTTCACTGCAGACTCAGAGCGGCTGAAGAGCTGCAGTCCTGCCGCAGCAGCACTGGTGCTGCTCGCTTCTTCCAAACCATCTCCCTCGCCCTAAGCCATTCAGTCTGATTCCTCAACTTTGCCCTGTTCAGGGCTCCTAGATATTCATATACAATCAAATCACTTGTTTTTCCAGGTCTTTGTTGTAGGAAGGATATAGGAAGCTGCCTGACTACACTGCCATCTTGGCCCTGCCCCCTAATTACATTTTCAATCTCTTCATTTGTTACAGTTTTATTTAGTTGTTCTACCTCTGTTTGTGTTAGTTTAGGTAGGTAGTGTGTTCCTAGAAATTTGTCCATTTCCTCTAGGTTTTCAAATTTGTTAGAGTACAATTTTTCATAGTATTCTGATTCTTTTAATTTCAGTTGGCTCATTGTGAGATCGCCTATCTCATTTTTTATTTGGTTTATTTGCTTCCTTTTCTATTTTTCTTTTGTCAGTTTTACCTGGGGTTTATTGATTTTGTTGATCTTTTCAAAGAACCACCTTTTGATCTTGTTAACTCAATTGCTTTTCTATTCTCTATTTCATTTAATTCTGCTCTAATTTGTATTATTTCCTTTCTTCTGGTACCTGAGGGCTTCCTTTGCTGCTGTCTTTATACTTGTTCAAGTTGTAGAGTTAATGTTTTCATTTTTGACCTTCTTCTGTTTGGATGTGTGCATTTATTACTATAAGTTGACCTCTGAGCACTGCTTTTGCTGTGTCCCAAAGGTTCTGGTAAGATGTTTTCATTCTCATTTGATTCTGTGAATTTCTTTATCCCATCCTTAATTTCTTCTATAACCCAATAGTTTTTGAGCAAGGTGTTGTTCATTTTCCATGTGTTTGATTTTTTTCCTTGCTTTTTCTGTTGTTGATTTCTACTTTAATGGCTTTATGGTCAGAAAAGATGCTTTGTAATATTTCGATGTTTTGGATTTTGTTAAGGCTTGGTTTATGGCCTAATGCGTGGTCTATTCTATAGAATGTTCCATGTGCATTGAAAAAGAAAGTATACTTGGCTACTGTTGTGTGGGGTGTTCAGTGTATGTCTATGAGATCACATTGGTTGATTGTAGCATTTAGCTCTTCCATGTCTTTGTTGCACGTCTTTCTGGATGTTCTGTTCTTCACCGAAAGTGGTGTGTTGAAGTGTCCTACTACTGTTGTGGAGCTGTCTATCTCTTTTCAGTGCTGTTGGAGTTTGTTTTATGTATTTTGAGCCCTGTCGTTGAGTGCTGAAATATTTATTATAGTTATGTCCTCCTGGTGTATTGACCCCTTTACTCATTATATAGTGCCCTTCCTTATCCTTTATGGTGGATTTTACTTTAAAGTCTATTTTGTCAGAGATTAATGTTGCCACTCTTGCTCTTTTTGAGTGTTGTTTGCTTGATATATGTTTTTCTATCCTTTGAGTTTTTGTTTGTTTATGTCTTTAAGTCTAAGGTTTACCTCTTGAAGGCAGCATACAGACGGATCGTGTTTTTTTATCCAAACTGCCACTCTCTGTCTCTTTACTGGTGCATTTAGTACATTTACATTCAGTGTAATTATTGATAGGTATGAGTTTAGTGCTGTCATTTTGATGTATTTTTTTGTGTGCTGTTGACAGTTTCTTTGTTCCACTTAATTTTCTGTGCTGAGTCTTTTTTTCTTTATGTGTTTTCTTTCCATCCTTTTCCTTGTTGTTGAATTTGTACTTGCTGAGTCTTTATGTTTTTCTTGTTTTTTATTTTGTTGTGTAGGATTGTTAGTTTCCTTTGTGGCTATCTTAGTATTTATATCTATTTTTGTAAGTTTTAACCAGTATTTTATTTCTTTGTATCACCTTAACTTCTTCTCCATGTGAAAGATCTATGACTACATTTTTAGTTCTTCTTTTTTGATTTAATGTTTTCTTCTTTTACGTATTGACATCTGTTTCCCTATTTTCAGCATTTTAGCTTTGATTTACTTTTGTGACTTTTGTATCTGGGTTGATATCTGGTTGTGCTGTTCTGTGTTCTAGTCTTGGGTTATTATCTGATGTTATTGTTTATTTAACTGGAGGGCTCCCTTTAGTATTTCTTGTAATTTGGTTTGGTTTTTACAAATTCCTTAAACTTCTGTTTATCTGGCAATGCCCTAATTTTGCCTTTATCTTTGAGAGACAGTTTTGGTGGATATATAATTATTGGCTGGCAATTTTTTCCTTCAAAGCTTTATATATGTCATCCCATTGCCTTCTTGCCTACATGGTTTCTGCTGAGTAGTCAGAGCTTAGTCTTATTGACTCGCCTTTGTAGAGAACTTTTTGTTTATTCCTAGCCACTCTTAAAATTCTCTCTTTATCTCTGATTTTGGCAAGTTTGATTACAATATGTCTTGGTGACTTTCTTTTGGTATCTACCTTGTGTGGAGTTCAATGAGCTTGTTGGATAGATATTTTCTTATCTTTCACAATATCAGGGAAGTTTTATGCCAACAACTCTTCAACAATCCTCTCTGTACTTTTTGTTATCCACCTCCCCCTAACCCACCCTGTTCTGGTACTCCAATCACTCATAGGGTATTCCTCTTGGTAAAGTCCCACATAATTCTTAGGGTTTCTTCATTTTTTAAATTCTTTTATCTGATCTTTCCTCAAATAAGTTGGTGTCAAGTGCTTTATCTTCAATCTCACTAAGTCTGACTTCCGTTGCCTCAATTCTGCTCCTATGACTTTTTATTGAATGGTCTAATTCTGAAATTTTATTGTTAATCTTTTGGATTTCTGTTTTCTGTCTCTGTATGGATTTTTGCAGTCAGTTAAATTTGTCATTATGCTCTTCTATAACCTTCTTAATTTCCTCTATGGCTGTCTGTATGTTCCTTGGCTTGTTCTATGTTTTGTCTGATCTTCTTCCTGATCTCTCGAAGAGTTCTGTATATTATTATTTTGAATTCTACCTCCAGTAATTCCAAGAAGTTCTCTTCCTTCGATACGTTTCTTGATTCTTTGTTTTGATGGTTTGCTGAAGCCATTATAGTCTGTCTCTTTATGTGATTTGATATTAACTGTTGCAGCCAAGCCTTCAGTAAGTTGTTACATTTATATATGTTTGCCTACTGTGTCCTAGCTTCTTGTTTTATTTTATTTTGATATGCCCAAATAGGTAGTTGTGTGAGCTAGTTTGATTAGTGGTGTCTTTGAAGCTGTCTCATCCTGTCTCTAGGTGGCTAGAGCTGTTACTAGGTATGTGAACCCAGGAGTCCATTTACTTTTCTTGTGTGGATTCAGCTCACATGACCAGATAGTAGGTTACCAAGTGTGTGGTGCAGTCTCTCACCTACCATCCTAGATAGGCAGGGCTGATTGGAGTAGGCACAGGTAACTGGCTGCAGTAGTGATGATGCACTGATTAAGGCAGGGTGCTGACTGCTGCCCCTGAATGTTTGGGTGGTAGGCATGTCCCTGTTCCCTGGAGCACATAGGTAAGTAGGTTTGCAGCCAAATTATGGGCAAAGAGCTGTAAGGACTGGGAGTCACCACTTACTCTTAGATCCCTGTCACGAGTGGCTCAATGGAGTGGGTGGAGCCACCAGTCCTCAGGCCCCTGATGTGGGTAAGTGAGGACCCTACTTAACGGGCAGTGTGGTGTCCGATGTCATGAATCTGCCACTCCCCTTTATTGCTGATACAGATAAAAATAGGCTTCAGGTATATATCCTGTTTACTGTGCTAATGAGGTCCTACACTGTCAAAATAGGCCCACATAGGTCTACACAGAGGTGAAAGGCATTCAAAGTTCATGGACCCCTTATGCCTGTGCCTAGACAAAGGGGCTATGCCTGCCCTGAGTTGCTGGCTTAGGGGAGCTGTCAGATTATTTTTTCCTGTTTGTTAATTTGTTCCCTCTCCCAAACCAGAGTATGGCTTAGGGTGTGCAGTGGGTCCTACTTCCAGCACAGGGGGCACAGCAATCTCTGAAGCTGGACCAGGAGCTGGAGCAGGGTAAGGAGGGAACATGTAAATGGGAGAGAGGTACTTCCTAAAAGGGTTTTTTTTTTTTTTAAATCTGCATGGTAGGTTTGATGCTTGTACCTATCTTTTGCTGATTGAGTGCCATTTCTCACTAGTTCTGGAGGCTTGAGCCAACTCTCTGCCATTCAGTCTCTCCCAATGTGGAAAACGCCTCCTGAGCACCACTGCTTGCCTCACCCTTCACATGCTAGCTGATCCAGCCTGTAGGGTCTGGCCACTCCTCGCTGCTTCTGAACCATCTCCCCTCCTCCTGCCACTCAGTCTGATTCCTCAACGTTGTCTTTGATGTCAAGAGCTCCTAGATTGTCATATATAATTGATTCACTTGTTTTTTCTGGTCTTTGTTGTAAGAGGGGCTACAAAAAGCATCTGACTACTCCACCATCTTGGCCCCGTCTCCTCTTTTTTTTTTTTTAATCAATTTCTGTTTGTCAATCTCTTCACCCATAAAGTGGAGGTAATGCCAATTATCTTTAAAGGCACTTGTAAGGTTGAAAATTTTATACACACACTCCACTGACATACTTTCATTTAATTTTTAATTGCCCATCTCCCTCCCCTATAATATATGGTTTATGACTGCAAAAACTTTGGTTTTTTCCATGCCTTCAGTAAACATTTTTGAATGAGTAAATAATTGAGCAAATAAACTGAGAGGGAGGGAAAAGGATAAAAGTAGAAGAAGTCCAAAAAAAAAAGCAACAACCCAGAAGTCTATCAAAGAATTGCTGTCTCTTCATTTGTAATTTTTTTTTCCTGATTACATGTCCTACTAAGGGATCTGCACATTGGCCAAAAGACCTTGGCTTGATTATCTTTGTTGGAGTGGATATGGATAGAAAAGACAAGAACTCTGAGAGACATAAAAGCAAAGTAGCCAAGACTATCCTATGCTTACCAGTTTGTAAACATGCTTAAAAAGTAATTTAAAAAAAGTTTAAAAGTTGATGAGAGGAGTTGAGGGCAGTGGAATATTTCTTTGATATAGATAGATAGCTTCCATAGAGTCAGCTCTAACTCATGGCAACCTTACATGCAACAGAATGAAACACTGCCTGGTCCTGTGTCATGAATGCCAGCATGTTCAAGTCCATTGTTGCAGCTATCATGCCAATCCATCTCCCTGAGAGTTTCCCTCACCCTAAATGGCCCTCTACTTCACCAAACATGATGGCCTCTTTCAGCAACTGATTCCTTCTGATGATGTATCCAAAGCAAGCAAGTTGAAAGCAAGCAAGTTGGACAATGTTCTGTTATGATCCATAGGGTTTTCATTGGCTAATTTTCAAAAGTAAATCACCAGACCTTTTTTCCCAATCTGTCTTGGTCTGGAAGCTCTGCTGAAGCTTTTCCACCATGGGTGACCCTGCTGGTGTTTGAAATACTGGTGACATAGCTTCCAGCATCACAGCAATACACAAGCCACCACACTATGACAAACTGACAGAAGGGGGATGGTTCTTTGATATATGTAGTATTAAATAGAATGTAATAAAATTTCAAGTCCATTAATATGTATAAATGATTTCAGTTTCAGATGGATGCAAACAATAACAAAGGTCCAAAAGCAATAATGGAAATGTTTCTTTTAAATCTCAGCTTATAGAATGTTTACAGGGAAAACAAAAATCCTTTTTTTTTCACACCATCAGCACAGTTTTTAATGGGCTCTTCTCCTTTCACATTCTGATATATTTAGTGCCCATATGGTGATCGCATTTTTGATTGCTTCATCTCCCAATTTGAATTCAAGAGTACTGAGGTTAGAAACAGTTCTTAATGCCCACTGTGTGGTCCCAGGCACTGAAGTAGTGCTACATACATATATTCATGTTGAGCCTGCTGCTCTGTGTTCTTATTGGAAATACCAAAGGACGTAGTAGTTTGGTGAATGTATTTTCCAATGCAATTTTTTGAAAAAACTATCAACATACAACGTGATCAAGATTTTGGGTTTTCTATGCCAGTAGTGGAGGACACTATTAAAGGTGAATAAAGAATAAGCAGGAACAACACCTGTGATCTGAGTCAGGGTCAGGTTCAGAGATAGCCCTATTGCAGATATTTCAGTCCCTAACTGTTCAAATTGGTAAGAGTGGCAAAGAATAACAAGCCACTGAAAAAACACAGATAACAGAATGAGGTAGGAATCTCAGAACAGAACTGTACAATAACACCAACATTTAAATAGGTATTGAACATTTGTTTGAGCTCAGTATGATTCTAGGTTTTATGGGAAATAGAGAATTATTTGACATAATATCTGCCCTCAAAGAAAATAATTTGGGGGCTAAGGAAAGGATAATAATGTTAGAAATGACCATTGATTGAATTAAAAAACCCATTGTTGTCAAGTCAATTCTGACCCTATAGTTCAGAGTAGAAGTGCCCCACAGGGTTTCCAAGGAACAGCTGGTGGAACTGCCAACCTTTTGTTTAGCAGCTGAGCTCTTAACCACTATACCACCAGAGCTCCATTTATTTATTGAATACGGAAATAAAAAATTTGCACACATGTATTTTCTAATCCCTGCAACAATCCTATGAAGTAAATAATCATCCTATCCTTTTCTGAAAGATAAAGAAATGGAGGCTAATAGAGCTTAAAAGGCTTTCCTACTGTAACATAACAACATGCAACTGGTAAAACCAGGACCCAGTTCCTCTCAGCTCTAAAGTCTCTACTTTGAACCTCTACGCCATACTGCTTTTCTAGAGAGTAATGAATTTACAACATCTTATAATGTATTTTGTAGTTCTCTTTCCTTGAAATGCTCATGTTTACATTCATTCCTAATCTATTTTTCATGGTTGTTGTGATACAACAAATGAAATCATTTACAGAAGTTCCCTGACATACAGAGATATCCACTACAAATATCTGTGCCATCTTCTGTTCTTTCATGAAATTTAAAGTCTTAATGATTATGATAAGATTCATAATCTTGAGGCTAAAAATAAATCAAGGTAGCCTCCATTGGAGTGAAGAGATCAATGATAACTGGAGAAGCCTGGAGGAGTGAGACTTTTAGTGGATTGTAAAGGATGAAAAAGGATAACACAGATGGAAGAGAATGGAGGAGAAAGGAAACCACAGGGTACCCCCCCAAAAAAAAAACCCCACTTCTGTCGAGCGGATTCTAACTCATAGCAACCGTATAGGACAGAGTAGAACTGCCCCATAAGGTTCCCAATGCTGTAAATCTTCATGGAAGCCGACCACCACATCTTTCTCCCAAGTAGTGGTTAGTGGGTTCGAACCGCAGACCTTTTCGTTAGCAGCTGAGTGCTTTAACAACTGTATCACCAGGACTCCTGGGAACCACAGAATAGAAGTTTCCAAGTCACACCCCTGACTCTGATTACCCTTAACAATTTCTGAAATTTACATGGAGCTCCATCTCTCTTCTGGTCTGTCCATATTTAAAAACATGTAACTCCAAACCATTTAGACATGCAGTCATTTGCACATACAATTGTGTTGCGTAAGCAAAATATATTACATTGACACCGAACTAAAAACTATAATGGAATAAGGATAATTAAAGTCATACCTTCCAATTCCTAATTCCTTTCCTGGTCATTTAATTTTACAATGTAGCCAAAAAGAGCTTTGTCTTTTTTTTTTTTTAAGCTCCTCACAGTCTATAAATTATTCAGTAGTCCCAAATGTCAAAGCACGTGGAAAGCCACATATTCATTATGTGATAATCATTAATCATTGGCACAGTTATTTACAGTTCTAGTAATGACAGTCTTTGGCCTCACAACTGGTTTCCTATATACAAAATTTATATATCTTTTTTTTTTTTTAAATCTGTCATTTTTCTTCTACAACTAGATATCATGTTTAGTTTTCTTTCTGAATGTTGGTATATGGTAGTGCTTGAGCCACGAAAGACATGGGTTTTTGCACAACTCTAATTTTTTATCTGTAGGTGGCCATATGCATATATGAAGAATAAGGAAAAGGAGTGTGATAAGCGAGTAAAGGGCACAATGCAGTGAGGAAGAATGCTGGGCAAAGATGCTCCAAATGGAAGACAAGTCAGGGAGAAAAACCTCCATGGAAGGCTGGCAAGAATATTGCTTGACTTGGCAAGGGAGTGTCAAGAGTGCAGAAAAGGCTTAGAATAGAAAAAGAAAGCATTGAAAAACACAGCTCTCATGAACTGAACAATTTCATCTAGGTCTAGAGTGACTATGGAGTTCATGGTTGGTGCAAACAGATAAGCGCTCAGCTACTAACCAAAAGATGGCCAGTTCAAACACTCTCAGAGGTGTCTTGGAAGAAAGGCCTTACCAACTACTTCTGAAAGGTCACATCCATGAAAACCCTATGAAGTGCAGTTTTATTCTGAATTACATGGGGTTGCCATGAGTTGAAATCCACTGGACGGCAAGTGGTTTAGATTGGTGAGACTGACTACCTTCTCTGTGAATGATATGTATTAATCTGACATACAGAGGGCACTAACCCCATAGTCGGCTCCACTATTTCCTGGAAAATTCCATCTCATTTTAACAAGCCCATTATTTCTTGGAAAATTCCATCTCATTCTAAAAAGTCTATTATTTCCTAAAAAATTCCATCTTATTCTAATAAATTCAACGATCTTGTTGTTAAAATTTATTTATTTTCTGAGTTTTACCAAGAAATAGATTCATACTTTTTTTTTTATTTTGCTGTTGTTTTATTATTATTATTATTATTGATGTTGTTGAAAATATAAACAGCAAAATGTACACCAAGTCAACAATTTCTACACTTACAACTCAGTGACGTTGATTACATTCTTAAATTGCACGATCCTTCTCACCTCCTTTTTCTCAATTGTTCCGCTCCCCCATTAATATAAACTCACTGCTCCCCAAGCTTCCTATCTAATCTTTTAAGTTGCTGTTGCCAATGCGATCTCATATAAATAATTCTTTAAAAGAGCACAGTGCTCAAGGCAGACATTCTTTACTAATTAAGCTATACTATTGTTTGGTTTAAAGAAGACTTCAGGGAATATTTTTGGTTTAAGGTTTAAGATTATCTTAGGGCAAAAGTTTCAGGGGTCCATCCTTCCTCAATGACTTCAGAAAGTCTGGATTCCATGAGAATCTGAAATTCTGTTCTGCATTTTCCTCCTCTTGATCAGGAATCTTCTATAGAATCTTTGATCAAAATATTCAGTAATGGTAGTCCTTGCCCCTGGGCTCATGTGCCCCTTTAGCCCTGTTTTGTTTTATGGGCCTGTCTAATATTTGGTTGAAGGGTGAACCTTAGGAGTTACTTCATTACTGAGCTACAAGTGTGTCTGAGGACCATACTCTTGGGTTTCTCCAGTCTCTGTCAGGCCAGTAAGTCTGGTCTTTTTCTGTGAGTTAGAATTTTGTTCTACATTTTCTCCAGCTCTGTCCAGGACCCTCTGTTGTGATCCCTGTCAGGGCAGTCAGTGGTGGTAGCCAGGCACCATCCAGTTGTACTGGACTCACTCTGGTGGAGGCCGTGGTAGATGTAGTCCATTAGTCCTTTGGACTAATCTTTCCCTTGTATCTTTAGTTTTCTTCATTCTCCTTGCTCCCGAAGGGGTGAGACCAGTGAAATATCTTAGATGGTTGCTCACAGGCTTTTAAAACCTCAGATGCTACTCACCAAAGTAGAATATAGAACATTTTCTTTGTAAACTATGTTATGCCAATTGAGCTAGATGTTCCCCAAGACCATGGTCTCCACAGCCCTCAGCCCATCAATTTGGTCCCTCAGGGAGTTTGAATGTGTCTATGGAGCCTCCTTGACCTTGCTTTGTACCAGCTGTGCTGGCTTCCTCAGTACTGTGTACTGTCTTACACTTCACCAAAATTGTCACTTATCTATTGTCTATTTAGTTTTTTTTCCATTCCCATCCCACCTCTCCCTTGTAAACATCAAAGATTCTTTCTTTTTGTGTATAAACCTTTTCATGAGTTTTTACAGTAGTGGTCTCATACAATATTTGTCCTTTGTGATTAACTTATTTTACTCAGCATAATGCCCTCCAAATTCATCCATGTTATGAGATTGTACGTAGATTCATCATTGTTCTGCATCGTTGCAAAATATTCCATTGTGTGTATGTACCACAGTTTGTTTATCCATTCATCTGTTGGTGGGCATCTAGGTTGTTTCCATCTTTTCTCCTATTGTAAATAATGCTGCAATGAACATGAGTGTGCATACGTCTATTTGTGTAATGACTCTCATTTCTTTAGGAGATATTCCTAGGAGTGGGATTGCTGAATCATACAGTATTTCTATTTCTAGCTTTCTAAGGAGGTACCATATTGTTTTCCAAAATGGTTGTATCATTTTGCATTTCCACTAGCAGTGCATAAGAGTTCCGATCTCCCCGCAGCCTCTCCAACATTTGTTAGGTCCTGTTTTCTTTATTCATGCCAGTAAAGCCAGGGTGAGATAGCATCTCATTGTGGTTTTAATTTGCATTTCTCTATTGGCTAGTGATCGTGAGAATTTCCTCATGTGTCTGTTGGCCATCTGAATGTCTTCTTTGGTGAAGTGTGTGTTCATTTCCTTTGCCCATTTTTTAATTGGATTATTTGTCTTTTTAAGGTAGGGGTGTTGTATTTTCCTGTAGATTTTAGACATTAGACCTTTGTCTGATTTGTAATAGCCACAAATCTTTTCCCAGTCTGTAGGTTCTCTTTTTACTCTTCTGGTGAAGTCTTTTGATGAGCATAAGTGTTTAATTTTTAGAGGATCCCAGTTAACTAGGCTGTCTTCTGGAGTTTGTGTGTTGTTGGTTATGGTTTGCATCCTGTTAATGCCATGTATTAGGGTCTCTAGTGTTGATCCTATTTTTTCTTCTGTGAACTTTATACTTTTGTGCTTTATATTTAGGTCTTTGATCCATTTTGAATAGTTTTTGTGTATGGTGTGAGATATGAGTCCTGTTTCATTTTTTTGCAGATGGACATCCAGTTTTGCCAGCACCATTTGTTAAAAAGAATGTCTGTTCCCCATTTGATGGACTTTGGGCCCTTGTCGAAGATCAGGTGACCATAGGTGGATTGACTCACATCTGAGTTCTCAATTCTGTTCCATTGGTCAATGTATCTGTCCTTGTACCGGTACCAGGATGATTTGACTACTGTAGCTGTATAGTAAGTTCTGAGGTCAGGTAGCGAGATTCCTCCTACTTTATTCTCCTTCTTCAATAGTGCTTTACTTATCCGAGGCTTCTTCCCTTTCCATATAAAGTTAATGATCAGTTTTTCCATCTCTTTAAAGAATGTTGTTGGTATTTGGATAGGGATTGCATTGTATTTGTAAATCGCTTTGGGTAGAATTGTCATTTTTCACAATGTTGAGTCTACCTATCCATGAACATGTTATGTTTTCCCTTTGGGTTTCTTGCAGTAGTGTTTTGTAGTTTTCCTTGTACAGGTCTTTTACATCCCTGGTTAGATTTATTCCTAAGTATTTTATCTTTTTAGGGGCTATTATGAATGGTATTATTTTCTTGATTTTCTTTTCATCGTTCTCTTTATTGGTGTATAGGAATCCAAATGATTTTTGAATGTTTATCTTGTATCCTGCTGAATCTTTCTATTAGTTCTAGGAGTTTTCTAGTGGAGTCTTTTGGGTTTTCTATGTATAGTATCATATCTTCCAAAAATAGGGACAGTTTAACTTCTTCATTGCCAACTTGGATGCCCTTTATTTCTTTTTCTTGCTTTATTGCTCGAGCTAGGACTTCTAGCACAATGTTAAATAAGAGTGGTGATAAAGGGCATCATTGTCTTGTTCCTGTTCTCAAGGGGAATGTTTTCAGCCTCTCTCCATTAACAATGATGTTGGCTGTTCGTTTTGCATAGATGCCCTCTATTATGTTGAGAAATTTCCCTTCTATACCTCTTTTATTGAGAGTTTTTATCAGGAATGGATGCACCTGTTTCCCATGCTCCTTCAAAAAGTTCTACTGATCTCCAAACTGCTCCAGGGATGAGCCTTTTCTTTTCTTGGAGGACAACAGATGAAGCTCCTTTGGCCTGCTTCCTGCTTGTAGAATTCCAAGAAGCAGACAGCTTTCTTTCCGTTTTGTTCTTTCTCTGCCACTGCAGTCTAAGCTGATGGATTTTCTGCTGTAGTAGTTGGTTAGATTCATCAGTCACAGGCTTAATCTCTTTAACAAAAGATTAAGCAGCCATTCCTTGGTGAAAATTCTAGGACAAGTGTCCTTAGTTTATACAAAACAATTTTTCAAATCTTTAAATTTGGTTTTACTTCACACAGCTCATTTTTAAATCCATCTCTTTTCTCTCATGTTTTAGTATAAGTGGCAAGGAGAAACCACATAGCCCCTTTAATATCTTGCTTAGAAATCTCCTCAGTCAAATATCCAAGTTCATCTCTTACAAGATCTATCTTCCACCAAACACTTGAACATAATTCAGACAAGTTCTTTATCACTGCATAAAAAGCATAGCCCTTACTCCATTGTCCAATGACATGTTCATCATTTCCTTTTAAAGCCTCACCAGAAGTACATTTAACACCCACATTTCTAGTAACATCCTATTGATGTCACAGGATGTATTCTCTAAGACTATAGAGACTTTCTCTATAACTCTCCTCACTTCCTTCTTAACCCTCAGGAGAATTGCCTTTGAAGTCCATAATTCTATGAACAGTCTCTTCAAGGCAACCTAGGCTTATACCATCAGGTACCTTAAAACTCCACCATGCGTCCATCAGTTTGTTGTGCTGAGGTGGCTTGCATGTTGCTGTGATGCTGGAAGCTATACCACTGGTATTTCAAATACCAGCAGGGTAACTCAGGGTGGACAGTTTTCAGCTGAGTTTCCAGACTAAAACAGACTAGGAAGAAGGTCCTGGAAGTCTACTTCTGAAAAAATGGCCAGTGAAAAACATAAATAGCAGTGGAACATTGTCTGACATAAATGCCGGTATCCTTTCACCATACTTATTAAATCTGCAGGCTGAGTGTCATGGATTGAATTGTGTCCCCCAAAAATATGTGTAACATTTTGGCTAGGCCATGGTTCCCAGTATTGTATGATTCTCCACCATTTTTTCATCTGAAGTGATTTTCCTATGTGTTGTAAATCCTGTCTCTATGATGTTGATGAGATGGGATTAGTGGCAGTTATGTTAATAAGGCAGGACTCAATCTACAAGATTAGATTGTGTCTTAAGCTAATCTCTTTTGAGATATAAGAGAGGCAAGTAGAGAGACATAGGGGACATCCTACCACCAAGAAAGCTGTACCAAGACCAGAGCATGTCCTTTGGATCTGAGGTTCCTGCTAGCTCCTAGGCCAAGGGAAGATTGATGACAAAGACCTTCCTCCAGAACTGACAGAGAGAGAAAGCCTTCCCTTAGAGCTGGAGCTCTGAATTTGGACTTCTAGCCTCCAAGATTGTAAGAGAAGAAATTTCTCTTTGTTAAAGCAATCCACTTATGGTATTTCTTTTATAGCAGCACTAGATGACTTAGACACGGAGTAAATAATCCGAGAAGCTGAAGTATATAAAGAAGAACAAGGCATTAGGATTGGAGGAAGACTCATTAATGACCTGTGATATGCAGATGAAACAAACTTACTTGCAGAAAGTGAAGAGGAATTGAAGAACTTAACTGAAGAAAATCAAAGACCACAGCCTTCAGTATGGATTACACCTCACAGTAAAGAAAACAAAAATCCTCACAACTGGACGAATAGGCAACATCATGATAAACGGAGAAAAGATTGACGTTATCAAGAATTTCGTTTTTCTTAGAAACAAAATAAACACCCACGGAAGCAACAGGCAAGAAATCAAACAACATACTGCATTGGGCAAATCTGCAAAAGGCCTCTTTAAGGTGTTGAAAAGCAAAGATATCACTTTGAGGACTAAAGTGCGACTGACCCAAGCCATATTTTCAATCACCTCACACACATCTGAAGGCTGGACAATGAATAAGGATGGATAAGGAAGATTGAAGAAGAACTGATGCCTTTGAGTTATGGTGTTGGAGAAGAATATTCAATATATCATGGACTGTCAGAAAAATGAATAAGTCTGTCTTAGAAGAACAGCCAGTGTGCTCCTTGGAAGCGAGGATGGTGAGACTTTGTCTCAGTACTTTGGACATGTGATCAGGAGGGGCAATTCCCTGGAGAAGGACATCATGTCTGGTATGGTAGAGGGCCACTGAAAAATAGGAAGACCCATGGGGAGATAGGTTGGCACAGTAGCTGCAACAATGGGCTCAAACATAGCAATGATTGTGAGGATGACCCAGGACTGGGCAGTGTTTCATTCTGTTGTATATAGAGTCCCTATATGTCAAAACTGACTCAACGGCACCTAACAACTACCTTAAAATTCTTCCAGGCTGTACTCATTACTCAATTCTAAAACCACTTCCACATTTTAGGTATTTGTTTTAGCAGCACCCCCACTTTTCAGTACCAAATTCTGTCTTAGTTATCTAGCACTGCTATAAAAGAAATACTACAAATGGGTGGCTTTAACAAGTAGAAATTTATTTTCTCACAATTTAAGTGACTAGAAGCCAAATTCAGATTCCTGGCTCTAGAGAAGGCTTTCTCTCTCTGTCGACTCTGGAGAAAAGTCCTTGTCTCTTCTGAGCTTCTGCTGCTGGGAAATCTTCATGTGGCTTGGCATCTTTCTTCCCTAATCTTGCTTCCTGACTTGCTTGTTTAATCTCTTTTATATCTAAAAATAGATTGAATCAAGGCACATCTTACACTAATCCTGCCTCATTAACGTAACAAACACAACCCATTTGCAAATGGGATTATAACCACAGGCACAGAGGTTAGAATTTACGACACATGTTTTGGGAAGACACAGTTCAATCCATAACCCCTCTTCTTAAAACTTGGAAAAGTAAAGCATATGAAACTCAAAGTATATAGAAGAAAGGAGATAATAAAGATAGCTAAAAATCAATTGTACGCATCACAAATAGGGAAAATTAACAAAAACCAAAAATTAGTTATTTGAAAAATATTAAAATTAATAAATCTATAGCAAGTTTCAGCAACAAAAGAAGAGAAAATACAAATTACCAATATCAATAATGAAACGAAATCACTAGAGAGAATAAATAATTATAAAACAATATTAAGAATAATTTATGTTATAAGTTCAACAATTTAGATGAAGTTTAAAAGCTCCATGAAAAAATAATAAAAACTTACACAAGATCAAACACAAAATATATATAGTCCAATATCTATCAAAGACATTAAATACGTTATCAAAAACCTTCCCATAAAGAAAACTCAGGGAGGAGACTTCTGGCATAATGGAGCTCTAGGCAGACGCACATGCCGTCCCTCCACAGCAAAGATCCAAAAAAATAAGCCGAACCGAGACAGCAACAATCCTGAAGCCCTAAAACATCAAATGAAGAGATAAAGAACTCAGCCAAGCACCAAATGGAGTGAGAAAACTGACAGAGAACAGAGAGCGAGGAGAGATTCATTCAGAGGTCCCCTACCAGCTAATGCAGCACGGATCTGCCATCTTGGACTCATACCAGAGACCAGCAAATGGGATACGAGAAAGCAGCTTCACGGAGCTTCCAGCAGGAGACAAAACAACCGGTAATTTGCGATATACGCTTTCCCACCCCCCACCCTTCTTCACCCCCACTCGGCCTCCGCTGCTTCCCGTGGCCACAGTCTCTTGTCTGGGAAACACCAGCTGCTTGGATTCCACACACCTGAACGGGTCGGCTCTCAGAGTGCCATTTGTTGGCTGCTGGTGTTGCTTTTTTCTGCTTCTTTTGATTTCTTCCTTATCTCTCACCACCTCCTCCTTCTTTCGCTCAACTACCTGGCTCCATGTGCCATCTTTCCTTCTTCCTGAGGGGCTGCAGAGCTCCGGTAATTTGTGATATATGCTTTCCCACTCTCTACCCTTCTTCACCCACACTCGGCACCCTCTGCTTCCTGAAGACACAGTCTCTTGCCCAAGAAACACTGGCTACTTGGATTCCACCAGCCCACACTAGCTGTCTCTCTGAGTGCCAATTGTTGGCTGCTGGTGTTGCTTTTTTTTCTGTTTCTTTTGATTTCTTCCTTACCTCTCACCATCTACCCCTCCTTTCGTTCAAATACCTGGCTCTGTGAGCCATCTTTGCTTCTTCCTGAGGGGCTGTGGAGCTCCATTCCAGTGTGGAGCTGCTTCCCGGTCTGCGCTGCCAAGCTGGTGGGATCACGGGGCTTTTGTTCGTTTGTTTGTTTTGAATTGTTTGTTTGTTTTATTTTCCTTTTCTTGAGTTGGGAGCCCTTTCTGGCCAGGCGGTGCTGCGTAGCAAGGAGACTACCCCCCAGTTTGCACAGATGTGCAGAGGGATCCCTGAGAGCATTTCTTTTTCTGTTGGGTTTTTTTTTTTTTTTTTACTTTTTTTTCCTGTTTTTTGGGGGGCTTTTCTTGTTCTTTTTTTTTCTTTTTAATTTGTTTTGTTTTCTATTCCCTCTTTTTCCCTTTTTGTCTTTCTTCATTACTCAGATTCTCATCTCTCTATATCTTCCTTCTCTTTCTGTTCCCTGAATACCTGGTGCTGTATACCTCTATGCCTTCTAGCCAGGCCATACTACAACACTTGAGAGCGACTTCGCCAGACATCATAGCTGCACTGGTGGGATCCCTGGGAACTTTATGGTTCTTTAAGTTTTCTGATGTTTATTTATTCATTCTTTTCTTTTCTTCCTCTTCCACTTATTGTTTTTGTCCATTTCATAGTCTCTCACCTCTCTACTCCAACGGCAAGATCCCCTAGTATCCTCTTTTGTTTGTTTGTATGTTTTTGGCTCCTGTTCCTCTCTCCTCTCCCCCATATCCATCTTAACTCCACAAGTAACAATCTCCCAACTACATCCTGCCTACCTGCACCGTATGCTTAACATCACACCACCAAGCAGCACAGGCACGGCCTACTGGAACCTGCCCTGCACTGATTACCAACCCACCCCAGTGGCTGTAGTAAGTGCCACAAACAACCTGTCCCAGTGACTCCTCTTCAGCTTGACCTCCCATGCCGTACCACATCTGAGTGACTGACCATGCCAATTGGAGAAGGAGGTGAAAAGTATCATGCCCACAGTTGAGCAAACAACAAAGAACACAGAGTCCACCTGCTCAGAAGTAGTCAAATTTTTTTTTAAAAAAAAGGGATGAAACAAACAAATCTACAATTAATAAACAAGAAAAATAACTACTGCATGCCCCGAAGACAGCAGACAATATCAAAACATTTACAAAAACAGGACAAGGTGGTTCCAGTAGGCATCCAAAATAAAACACCAGATCACTTTCCAGTGGAATAAAATGCACTAGAACTACCTGATAGGGAATTCAAATCTCTAATACTCAGAATTCTCCAAGAGCTGAGGCAAAAAGCTGACAAACATGAGGAAAAAATAGACAAATTCATGGAAAATACAGACAAAAAATTGGAAGAATTCAGGAAAATAATGCAGGAACAAAACGCCAAAATAAATTCACATCTGAAATTATACAAAGACAACAATTAGAAAGCCAAAAGATAAACAACAAGATTTCAGAAACGGATGATGTCATAGAAGGGCTGAGAAGCAGATTTGAAATGGTGGAAGACAGGATCAGTGGAATTGAAGACAAGCACTTGGATACAACTCTGTTTCAGGAAAACAAAGAAAAAGAAAAAGGAAGAGACCCTGAGAGTTATGGGGGTTACAATCAAAAGCAAAAATTTGCAAGTGATTGGAATTCCAGAACGGGGGAGAAAACAGAAAACACAGAGAGGATCATTGAAGAACTACTGACAGAAAACTTCACCAATATCATGAAAGATGAAAAGCTGGCCATCCAAGATGCTCAACAAACCCCAGATAGAAGAGACCCCAAAACAAAATCACTAAGGCTTATCATAATCACGCTCGCCAAAACCAAACACAAATGAAGAATCCTGAGAGCAGCTCGTGAAAAAACAAGAAGTCACATACAGAGGAGAAACAATAAGACTAAGCTCAGATTATTTGGCAGAAACCGTGCAGGCAAGAAGGTAATGGGATGACATATATAAAACTTTGAAACAAAAAAATTGACAGCCAAGAATACTATATCCTGCAAAACTCTGGTTCAAATTTGATGGTGAAATTAGGTCATTTCCAGATAAACAGAAATTAAGGGAACATGTAAAAGTCAAACCAAACTTACAAGAATTATTAAAGGGAGTTCTTCGAGCTGAGGACAAACAACTTCAGCTCACAGGCAGAATCTAGAACGCAGATACCAATCTAGGAAATGAACTCTTGGGACTATCCAAAACCAAAAGAACTACAACAGGGAATCAGAGCAGTTAATCAATGGATGACAACAACATCAAAACAATAAAAGAGGGAATAAACGGCAAAGCTATAGGACCTTCTAATGGAGAGGAAAGCAAGGCGATATCAAGTAATGGTAGACTGCTTCAAACTTAGAAAGATAGGGGTAAAATTCATGGTAACCACAAAGAAAGTTAACAAACATACTCATAAAAAAAGAGGAAAAACATATACTCTCAGCAAAAATAAAACCTACAAAAACAAAAGAAATGAAAAAATTATCCACAAACAAAAGTAATTCAGCACAAGACTGTGAAAAGAGCAAAGGAAACCTCAGCACCACAAAAAGAAGCACTACAAAATGACAGCAACAAACTCCCATCTATCAATAATTACTCTGAATGTAAATGGACTCAATGCACCCATAAAGAGACGGAGAGTGACAGCATGGATAAGAAAACAGGATCCATCAATATGTTGTCTACAAGAGACACACCTCAGAAACAAAGATGTGAATTTATTAAAAGTCAAAGGTTGGAAAAAAATATATAAAGCTAGCAACTACCAAAAAAGAGCATGAGTGGTAATACTAATCTCAGATAAAATACACTTTAAAACAAAAGCCACCATAAAAGACAAAGAAGGACACTATATAATGATTAAGGAGACGATCCATCATGAAGTCATAACCACAATAAACATCAGTGCACCCAATGACAGGTCTCCAAAATACATAAAACAAGCTCTAACAGCACTGAAAAGAGAAATTGGTAGTTCTACAATAATAGTAGGAGACTTCAACACACCACTCTCAGTAAAGGACAGAACAACTAAGAAGAAACTCCGCAAACATACAGAAGACCTAAAGGGCACAATCACCCAACTTGACTTCATAGACATATATAGACAGGTCCACCCAACCGCTGCAAAGTACACATTCTTTTCCAAAGCACATGGAATGTTCTCCAGAATAGACCACATCTTAGACCACAGAGCAATCATCTACAAGATTGAAAACACTGAGATAATTCAAAGTATCTTCTCTGACCACAATGCCATCAAGGTAGAAATTAACAATAGAATGAGCAAGGAAAAAAAATCAATTATATGGAAATTGAATACTTCCCTGCTTACACATCACTGGGTAATAGAAGAAATCAGAGATGGAATCCAAAAATTCCTGGAATCAAATGAGAGTGAAAACCCATCATATCAAAACCTTTGGGGCACAGCAAAGGCAGTCCTCAAGGACAATTTACAGCAATAAATGCACGCATCAAAAAAGAAGAAAGGGACAAAATCAAAACATTAACTACAGAACTCAAACAAATAGAAAGAGAATAGCAAAAAAAAAAAAAAAAAAAAGCCCACAACCACTGGAAGAAAAGAAATTGTAAAGATCGGAGCAGAAATAAATGAAATAGAGAACAGAAAAACGATAGAAAGAAACACAAAACCAAAAGTTGGTTCTTTGAAAGAATCAACAAAATTAAGAAAGCACTGGCCAGATTGACAAAAGAAAAACAGGAGGGGACACAAATAACCCAAATAACAAATGAAATGGGGTACATTAAAACTGAAATAAAAAGGATTATAACAGAATATTATGAAAAACTATACTCCAACAAATTTGAAAACCTAGAGGAAATGGATAAATTTCTAGAAACACACGGCCTACATAAACTACAACAAAGTGATGTTGAAAATCTGAACAGACCCGTAACAAGAGAAGAGATTGAAAAGGTAATTAAAAAAAACTCCCAACCAAAAAAAGCCCTGGCCCAGATGGCTTCACTGGAGAATTCTACAAAACATTTACAGAAGAGCTTGTATCAGTACTACTCAAGCTATTTCAGAGCATAGAAGAGGAAGCAACACTTTCAAATTCATTCTATGAAGCCAGCATAACGCTGATACAAAAACCAGGCAAAGACATCACAAAAAAAGAAAATTACAGACCATATCTCTCATGAATATAGATGCAAAAATTCTGAACAAAATTCTAGCCAATAAAATTCAGCATCATATCAAAAAAATAATACACCACGACCAAGTAGGATTCATACCAGGTATGCAAGGATGGTTCAACATTAGAAAATCAATCAACGTAATCCACCACATAAATAAAAGGAAAGAAAAGAATCACATGATCATCTCAATTGACACAGAAAAGGCATTTGGCAAAGTCCAACACACATTCCTGATAAAAACTCTCAAAAAAATAGGTATAGAAGGGAAATTTCTCAACACAATAAAGGGCATCTATGCAAAACAAATGGCCAACATCATTCTTAATGGAGAGAGGCTGAAAACAGCAACAAGACAAGGATGGCCTTTATCACCACTCCTATTTAACATTGTGCTGGAAGTTCTAGCTAGAGCAATAAAGCAAGAAAAAGAAATAAAGGGCATCCAAATTGGTAATGAAGAAGTTAAACTGTCCCTGTTTGCAGATGATATGATACTATACATAGAAAACCCTAAAGACTCCCCGAGAAATCTACTGGAACTAATAGAAAGATTCAGCAGTGTAGCGGGATACAAGATAAACACAAAAATCTGTTGGATTCCTATAAACCAATAATGAGAACAAAGAAAAGGAAATCAGGAAAACAATACCATTTATAATAGCCCCTAAAAAATAAAATACTTAGGAATAAATCTGACCAGGGATGTAAAAGACCTATACAAAGAAAACTACAAAACACTACTGCAAGAAACCCAAAGGGATCTACATAAATGGAAAAACATACCATGCTCATGGATAGGCAGACTCAACATTGTGAAAATGACAATTCTACCCAAAGCAATTTATAAATACAATGCAATCCGGATCCAAATACCAACAACATTCTTCAAAGAGATGGAAAAACTAATCATTAACTTTATATGGAAAGGAAAGAAGCCCCGAATAACTAAAGCACTACTGAAGGAGAAGAATAAAGTTGGAGGACTCACACTACCTCACTTCAGAAACTACTATACAGCTACAGCAGTCAAAACAGCCTGGTACTGGTACAACGACAGATACATTGACCAATGGAACAGAATTGAGAACCCAGATGTAAATCCATCCACCTACCTTCACCTGATATTCGACAAGAGCCCAAAGTCCATCAAAAGGGGAAAAGACAGTCCTTTTAACAAATGGTGCTGGCAAAACTGGATATCCATCTGCAAAAAAATGAAACTGGTCCCATACCTCATGCCGTATACAAAAACTACTTCAAAATGCATCAAAGACCTAAATATAAAGCCTAAAACTATAAAGTTCATAGAAGAAAAAAATAGGACCAACACTACCGGCCTTAATACATGGCATGAACAGGATACAAACGATAACCATCAATGCATAATCCCCAAAAGATAAGCTATATAACTGGGATCTTCTAAAATTCAAACACCTATGCTCTTCAAAAGACTTCTCCAAAAGAGTAAAAAGAGAACCTACAGACTGGGAATAAATTTTTGGACAGTACAAGTCAGACAAAGGTCTAATCTCCATAATCTACAACAAAATCCAACACCTCTGCAACAAAAAGACAAATAATCCTATTAAAAAGTGGGCAAAGGAAATGAACAGACACTTCACCAAAGAAGACATTCAAATGGCCAACAGACACATGAGGAAATGCTTGCAATCACTAGCCATTAGAGAAATGCAAATTAAAACCACAATGAGATACCATCTCACCCTGGCATTACTGGCATGAATCAAAAATACTGGAAATAACAAATGTTGGAGGGGCTGCGGGGAGGTGGGAACTCTTATGCACTGCTGGTGGGAATGCAAAATGATACAACCATTTTGGAAAATGATATGGTGCTTCCTCAGAAGGCTACAAATAGACATAGCATTTGATCCAGCAATCCCACTCCTAGGAATATATCCTAGAGAAATGTGTCGTCACTCGAACAGACATATGCACACCTATGTTCATGGCAGCATTGTTCACAATAGTAAAACGATGGAAACAACCTAGATGCCCATCAGCAGATGAATGGATAAACAAACTATGATACATACACACAATGGAGTACTATGCAACGAGAAAGAACAACAATGAATCTGTGAAGCATCTCATAACATGGATGAAACTGGAGGACATTATGCTGAGTGAAATAAGTCAATCACGAAAGGACAAATATTGTATGAGACCTCTGTTGTAAAAAACCAGGAAAAAGTTCACACACGAAATGTAACAATTTTTTCTGGTTACCAGGGATGGGAGGGGTGGGGGGGAAATACTAAATAGGCAATAGATAAGTGGTATCTTGGGTGAAGGGTGAGACAGTCCACAATACAGGGGAAACTAACACAGCTTGTACAAGGAAAGGTCATGGAAGCCCCATAGACACATCCAAACTCCCTGAGGGACTGAATTGCTGGGTGGAGGGCTGTGGGGACCATGGTCTCGGGGAACATCTAGCTCAATTGGCATGACACAGCTTATAAAGACAATGCTCTACATTCTACCTTGGTGAGGAGTGTCTGGGGTCTTAAAAGACTGTAAGCGGCCATCTAAGATACTCCACTGGTCTCATCCCTTCGGGAGAAAGGGAGAAAGAAGAGAACAGGATACAAGGAAAAGATTAGTCCAAAGGACTAATTGTCCACAGCTACCAAGGCCTCCACCGGACTGAGTCCTGTACAGCTAGATGGTGCCCGGCTACCACCACTGACTGCTCTGACCAGGATCACAACAGAGGGTTCTGGACAGAGCTGGAGAAGGATGTAGAACACAACTCTAATGCACACACACAAAAAAGACCAGATTTACTGGCCTAAAGCAGACTGGAGAAACCCTGACAGTATGGCCCCCAGACACCCTTTTAGCTCAGTGGTGAAGTTATCTCCGAGGTTCACCGTTCAGCCTGGGGGTGGACAACTCCGTAAAACCAAATGAGACTAACGAGGTACAGGAGTCCAGTGACAAGGGTCAGAAGGCAGAAGGGGACAAGGAAGCTGGTGATAGGGAACCCGAGGTTGAGTAAGGATATTGTTGATGTGTTGTGAGATTGTTAACCATTGTCATAGGGCAACATTTGTAGTAACTGTTAAGTGAGAAACTATTCTGTAAGCCTTCATCTTAAGTGAGAATAACAGCACAATTGGAAGAGCGTAGTCAATGTCACTGAACTGTGCATGTAGAAATTTTTGAAATGGTGTATCTTTGTCTATGTGTATTTTCACCAAAAAAATAGGTTGAGAAGTTAGAGGGTTGACATGTTGTGGGGTTGTTAACCAATGTCATAAAACAATACGTGTACTACTGTTTCATGAGAAACTATTTGTTCTGTAAGCCTTCACCTGAAGTACAATTAAAAAAAAAAAAAAAAAGGTCATACCTCTTCTTGTATCAGGCCACAAGTGTGGAAGGTTGAGTTAATGTAGTTAGTAGTTGAATTTGGGTTTTGTTGTTGATATAAGCTTTAGTTCATCACAGACTTCAAATCTTTTTAGCACTGAGCTTTTGTCATCTTGTGCTTAATGTGGGACCTGGGGTTCTAGAGGAATAATTTTCCCAGTGCTCCCATTCCACCTTCAGCTTTCAGCAAACCCTGCAAGCCTGTATTACAAGAAGGATCTTTCTCCACTCTCTTGCCTCTCCACAAAGAAGAAACTACTGTTGCTTGTTACTAGGTCGTGGCTAGGGAAGAGGGGTATTTCCCTGTTCTCTGGGTCTTATCTCTCTTTAGCAGGCTCTACGATCATAATCCTCAGAGGTGAGACTCTCAGCATTCTGCCCCTTGCCCCGCTCTCCTGTGGCAACCACACTCTGTCTTATATCTGTCTGAGGTCCTATAGTAGAGAATTTCCTATCACTTTCCTAGTAGGAGTAGACCTCTGCTTTGTATCCAGTGCATGATCTTGTGTTCCTAGCTCCACTTCCGGGTGCAGTTTTCTTTGCTTCTGCCCCTCCCTCGGAAGTGATGGATCTTTGCCCATACCCTGTACTCCTCTAGATATTGTCAGTTTTTGTCTAGATCCTGGGAGCAGGAGGAATCCCTGTATCTTCCTCAGGAAAGTGTCTGTATAAGAGGACAGAGTTTCAGGGTTTTATGCTTGTCCCCAGTGGAAAAAGTGAACATCTGTATTATGAAAGAGGGTGGTGGCAAGGCACTTTTGAGTCTCCTGCCCTACCTCCATTCTTTCTCAAGAGCACACAGTGTAGGCCCATGGACAAGAGTTTGTGAGTAAATATGGGAACCCTTTATTGGCACACTGTCACACTATATTCAATCTTTAAGGATCTGTTAAAATTTTAGCTAATTTCTTCTTACCTGCTCTTATGGGGACCACTTCTTCCTCCCATGCTTTACCAAAGCGAAACCATTTATGCACATCATTACCTCTCTCAGAGCAACATGTCATCCTGGAATTAAGTTCACTTTGTGATCTTAGCACCCATATGGGTCAAAAAAAGTTGTGATTTTGTAGATTATTCAACTTTTTCCTACTGTCAGGGTGGAAGGGATGTTCTCTTACAACCTAAATGGATAGAAATTCCCTGAACATAACCTCTTGATTAGAGGTATTTTTAGTTCTAGAATTAATCATTAAGGGCTATTGTGAAATTGGAGCCCTGGTGGCACAGTGGTTAACAGCTCGGCTGGTAACCAAAAGATCAGCAGTTCGAATCCACCAGCTGCTCTTTAGAAACCCTATTTAAAAAAAAAAAAAAAAAGACCAAACCCGGTGCCACTGAGTTGATTCCGCGTCATAGCGACCCTATAGGACGGAGTAGAACAGCCCCATAGAGTTTCCATGGAGCACCTTGTGGAATCAAACTGCCAGCCTTTTGGTCAGCAGATGTAGCTCTTAACCACTACACCACCAGGGTTTCCAGAAACTCTATGGGGCAGTTTTACTCTATCCTGTAGCGTTACTATGAGTTGGAATCAACTCTAATGCAATGGGTTTTTTTTTTGGTTTTTGTGTGGTTTATTGTGAAATTTTCTTTTTTCTTAAGGTACTAACCAACGGACTTTTACATTTAAGAATTGCCTTCCCAGAAAACTTGAAACTAGGCAAAATGAATTCTTTTCAAGAATCTTAAGAAACTGACTCAGAGTTGGAGATGTGGAACCATTTGCATAAAATAGAAAAAAATATCAAACTCTTGTCTTCTTAAGATGATAAGGAAGAATTATTTGAAATAAAAGAATAGCTAGTATTGTACCTAATAGTGAAATATTAGTCATGCCTATTAAGGTTAGACAAAGACAAAAATGACAGTTACCATTATTATTATTTAATATTGTTCTAAAGTCCTAAGCAATGCAATTAAACAAGAAATATAAGTATAAATATTGGAAGGGTAGAGATAAGACTTAGGTTTGAAAAACAATATTTTCAGATCATATAATTACCTACAAGAAAATGTCAATAGAAAAAATACCATAAGTCATTTCAATATTCATTGAGTTTTCTGACTATGGAGCAAACAAAAAGTAATGGATCATATAATAATTCTAAATAGTTATAAACTATAATTTAAAAATATCTGTAACAGCACAAAATACAAAATACGTTGCAATAAACACAATATGGGAAATATTTTTGATATGATGTAAAGAATAAATATTAACTGAGAAGTATAATTGAGGGAGATTAAAAGAAGATACAGAATTGACTCCATGGCAACAGATATTCTTGAGCTATTAGGCTAAAATATTTTAAATATAACATATATCCTCTAATTTTTTTTAATGCAATTCTTATAAAATTTAATTTTGTAATGAAGACCAGGTACTTTTCCTATCAAATATAAAAATGTTATCTATAACTATACTATTTTAGGATATACCATTTTAGAATACAATTGGGTAATCAAAATAAGAACATACATGGTATGGAAACCCTGGTGGCATAGTGGTTGAGACCTATGACTGCTAAACAAAAGGTCAGCAGTTCAAATCCAGCAGGTGCTCCTTGGAAACCATATGGGGAAGTTCTACTTATAGGGTCCTATAGGGTTGCTATGAGTCGGAATCGACTCAGTGGCAACAGGTATACCCGGAATATGTGAAAACGTATATAACAAAAAATTTTGTTTTATATCAGTAGGTAAAATCTAGCTCATTCAATACACAGTGCTGGAAATGGAGACTAATAAAACAAAAACAAAATTATAAAATCAGTTATCTTCAATACACATGCGTTAAATTACAAATGAATTAAAATAAATTATATATATATATAAATGATTCCTAGAGTTACCTGAAAAAATAATTTTTTACTATGAGTATGTCTTTCTAATTGTAAGATTTAGATAATTTGATATAAATGGAACAGTTTTATATACATGTTTTGAAAATCTACAACCACCACCCAAAAACAAGTAGTAAACATTTGCCAAATACATGGCATACAAAATGATAACACCCTCAGTATATAAAGAACTCTTACAACTTCACAAGAAAACTTTGAAAACTCATTGGAGAAATATTCTCAGAACACAGACAGACAATTCAAAAAAGAAGAAAAGCAACCAATGTGTGCATAAAATAAGGTTTCAACTCACTATTATTCAAACAAATAGAAAATAAAAGAATATTTTTTTCACTGATCATATTGGCAGCAGTTTTTTCTGTTTTTTTAAACCCTTGTTAGTGACTATGTACGATTATAAATTGATTCATGTGAATTTACAAAATGGGATTATAAATTGGTAATTATAAATCGTGGGGTTCAGTCTCACAATCTATATTTTAAACATCTAAGTGTTTGTCACAATAATTCCACAGCTAGAAATTCATCCTAAGAAAGTCATCGTAGATGTGTCCCCAAATTTCCTGATCCTCATCTCACATCTGTTGTATTAGTACAAGGTGAAAAAAATCCAATAAAATACATTTTTAAAAACTGTAGTGCCTTCATGTGATGGAGCACTCTGTTATCATTTACTATTATAGAAAAATGTTTATTGAACTTCCTGAAAAGTGAAAAAAATAGTATATACAGTATAATCTCTTTATTATAAAAATTAAATACATAGGTCAAAGAAATAAAGACTAAGGAGAGAAAACAAAATAGTCTTTATCCTCTTTAGTTTAAAGATCATGAGCATACAACAGTTTAACAGTTTTGAATTAGAAAGAGAAATTTTTTTTTTTTTTCAGTTCCCAAATGGTTATTTTACCAGATTGTTTGGACATTAAATTTATCTTTGTTTGCAATCCAAAATAGTTACCTGAAGTTTGCTGTTTTGTGTGTATGTGTGTGTGTTTACTTTTATGTATATTTGTTTTCTAAACTCTTTGGCACAATTTTCTGGGGGCGTTCAGACTGCCACAATACAAGTAGGAGAGAGCTCTCCTTTTGTGCTGCCAATTCTGAGCATTTATAACTTTTGGTTTGTCTGGGTTGTGGCTTTTTTTTTTTTTTTTTTTTTTTTGAAGTCTGTATTCTTTATTTGCAACAATTGTATTTTTATTTTTTCTATATCCTCTAACTCCAGAGTTTTCTTTTTCTCCCCCCTCCCCCCACTTCTACATTCACAGTTGAACCATATTATTAGGAAAGGCGCCTGCATGAAAATATCAGGATGGGAGCTCTGACCATTCGTCAGTGTTTTCCCTAAAAGATAATTAAAAGAAAACAAAACAAAACAAAAACCCTAAAGAGTGTCTTTCCTTTTTTTTTAAAAAAAAAAAGTCTCTTGTGTTGCATCAGTAGGCAGAACTTCGGTTAGTTTTATGAAATGCAACATCTAACCCCTTTTTTTTGGGGTGGGGGGAAGCTGCAATGACTTGAAGTTGAGAATGTGGATACCGCCTCACTCACAAACACTCATTCTCAGACTGAAAAGAATCCCTCACCCTCCTCTAAGCCAGCACATGTACTGTACTGTGTGGCAAAGGTACACTGAAGGTGGGCTTGAGACCCAGGCTCCATCAGAAAGAGAAATATTTTAAAATATTATACTGAAAGAAATCCAAAGTGTAACAGGTAGCTCTCTATTTCCCAACAAAAATAACCTCAGTTGGTAATTTTTTTTTTCCCAATTCAGACTTGAGACCACTAGTCCAGCCTTCACTATTATAAATATATTTGAAAAACCAGCTGTATCTTAAAAGGACATGCTAAGAAAAAAAAGTGTAGCACATATCAGTAGAGAAGATGTTAATGAAATATGAATTCTTGACCAAGTAAACATTTTGTGCTCAGCCGTCCAGTAGTGCTCAGTGACTTAATTAGGAACAGCCTATTATACAAAGTAGGAAAATATCTTAGGCAGACCTTCATTAAAAAATATCAAGACAATTAAACTAGGGATGATAGCGCAATCCTGAGATTAAACCCCAGTTGTCTGTATTGTACCAGCTTGAGCTGGCTGTATGTGCCTGTGTCTCTGTAGCTATTCTTCATATCAAAGTGAGATCAAATGGAGAGCTTGGACAGGCACTGCACAGCGGTGTGTGATGTCCATTTGGCCACATTCTAACAACCCAAGCACTTCAGGGAAAATTCCAAGTCAGCTTACGATCACCACCTGCCAGGAATCTAGTCCTGCTGTGACAGAGCTGCAGAGGCTGGACAGCAGCCACCAAAATACAGCAAATGGAGAAAAAAATGGGTTTTCAGACTTGTTTTATTAAATGTCAGGAGGCTGTAGATGGAGGGTTATGAAGAAAATGTTGGGATAGGGAGAAAGGAAAGTTCAGGGATATATATTAAATGAATTTTGTTAACTGAGTATTTAAGAATGGTACACAACCACATATACGGCTCATGCTTATTTGAAGTAACTTATGAAGCAGTGTTTTCAATAAATAAGCAGTCACCTGATTATACTGGCAAAGAAAAGGAGAGCTGATGTAGTAATTTGGTTAATAAAATCTTTCTTTGCAAAGTTTTATATAGATATTATTGGTGAATGTTATTTCAGGCATTCTATTCCCTGGCCACGAGGTTCTCCAAATTGTATCAAAGGGGATGATAGCTAGTTATCTAGCTAGCTAGCTAGATGGATAAATAGATAGTGCTGTTGAGTGGACTCGGACTCATGGCAACTCTGTGTACAGCAGAACAAAACGTTGCATCATTCCCATGATTGACACATGTTTGAGTCCATTGTTGCAGTTAATGTGCCTATCCATTTCGCCAAGGATCTCCCTCTAACTTGTAGGCCCTCTACTTCACCAATCACGACGTCCTCCTCTAGCAATTGATCCCTCCTGGTTGCATGTCCAAAGCAAGCAGGTCAGACAACATTCTGTTGTGATCCATAGGGTTTTTATTGGCTAATTGTCCAAAAAGTAGATCACCAGGCCTTTCTTCTTAGTTTGTCTTAGTCTGGAAGCACCACAGAAGCCTGTTCTACTGATATTTGAAATACTGGTGTCATACCTTCCAGCATCACAACAGCATGCAAGACGTCACAGTATAATAAATTGACAGACTGGTGGTGGAAGAAAATAGGAGTCCTGGAAAGATAACCTTGCGGTGCTCAAATTAAGATGGTAGATAAAATATTATGAATAGTTCAGAAAATCTTCCCACTCCTCTGGGCTGTCCATGTACTAAATAACAGTCTGCCTTGCAGCGTGGTATATAGCTCCCATTTAAGACTGTAAACCTCTCTAGGACTGGAATTATGCATAGTCCACACCGGTATCCACCAATTCCTACTTAGTACAGTGCTTGCCTTCTTGTAGTATGCTCTCCAAATAATTTACTGAGTTGTATTGTTCATTATTGCTGTAGTGCTGATCATCTAAACTACCATTAGCAGCATTTATAAGCTAATGTGGTCAAAAGCATCCATGATATTTGGGGGAAAAATAACAGCAATTTTTTTTTTTTGGGGGGGGGCGTTATGTATTGATTGGTTAGCCATACTAACTGAGTTTACTATATTGAAGACATAGCCTTAGATTCATGGTTTTAGTTTTACATGTCATATCACTACAATTAGCAGATGGGTTCTCCTGTTACGTATTTTTTCTTTTGGTTAAGCCTGAAAGGGTTGAAATTTAAGTAAATCACACATGCAAAAAAAAATTTGCCTAACTTCAACTCTCAGGATAATTTGTTCAATTTCATTTTTCTGTTCAGTGACCGCATTATCCAACCGCTGAAGCTGGAATTCACTTACTATCTCTTCAGAACGTTCCCAGTTTATATAATGCGTAATTTAAATGCATGAAGGTATATTAGCCTCCATGAAAGCTTCTGAAGTTGAATATACAAATACTGAAGCATCCTTAAGCCATTTGCTTTTATTATATAAACACTCATAAACTGGAGTAGAAAAATTTTGTTAAGTGACCAGCTATCTATATATTTTAATGATATTTAAAAGTACTTTTCAAATGTAGAAAGACGTTCTTTATTCCACAAAGTGTTTCTCTAATATTAAAGGCTGCTTTTAACAAAGAATTTTTTTTTTTCCTCTAGACTGCTGTTTAGAAAAGTCACTATAACTTTCAGTTCAGGGTTTAGCATATGATTTTACAAAAGATTCTGACTGGAATATGCAAGATATTTTCCTCCTGAGCTACTTTGGTGCTTATTACAAACCACATTTACCTAAATGTGACATAATCTTTTAGTGCTGAGATAACTTTGCTGTTCACATCACCATGCCTCAAGGGGCAGCTAATTAGCAGCTCAGAAAGAGCTGATGATCTACCAGATATAAAAGACTTGGTTTCAGAGAGGTAATCAGTCTCCTATAGATTCCAGATTGGATAGTAATAAACAAAAATGTGTTTTCCTTCGAGACTTTAATAAACTTTACCCTGAATTCTCCACTTTTACAGTGGATTGACACAAGGAATTTAAAAAAAAAAATTAGCACATAATTCTCAATTACTTTCTCAATTGTTTTGGGTTGCCATTGTTTTCCTCTGAAAGCAAAGACTGCAAAGTCAAATTGATAGTTCTGAAGTGCATTTTGCATAAGAATTTGTACTCTATCTGGCATGATTTTATTTTTATTTTTTGTCTTTTTGCAGGCTCATCAAAATGGTCAATGTCACCAAAATAGCAAATTAGCCAGGTGCAGCTGTTCTACATAGTAACACACACAAGCTTGGAATACTAATGTCCTCTAAACATTCTGGATGAGATGACATAATCTCAAGAAAATACTTTTTCCCAACAATAATGTGATCCATACTTTTAGGTCTTTTAAGAAACATGCAATGTATTCAGGATACTGTCGAGAGGAAATTATCAATAGGTGCTTTTTACAGTTTTGTAAGGACATCTTATGAACAAGCTTAGGCTCCAGTAAGAAAAAGACTACGTAAAATGCCCTATGCATCTAGGGGACACAGAAGTGGAAATGGAATTCTTCTTTTCACTTTGTAATCTAGGCAAGTAGACAAGATAGCTATATGCGTATCAAATGTGATATATGTAATATTGTTAATATAAGACCATAATATTAAGTGCTTGGTGCAACTGGAGCTCACAGAGGAGAGATAAGCTTCATCATTAACTTCACCAAGTCTTGAGATTTGTAATAAAGATGATGAAGCGTCCAAACACTGCTTGATCTTTTCTTGTGTACCTTGCAGACTCAAGCAGCACTGAGGACGCCCAAAGGTGCAGAGCTGCTCAGCACCTCCAGCCTACAGACTTTTCTCTAACCACCTTTTCTCCTATCCTTGGTGTAAATGAATATCAATCATTATAGACAGCATCACTTCAAAAAAAAATTTTAAAACCTTTACAAACTTTTTAAATGTGACAGGGTACACCCATCAGGCATAACCTTCTAAAGCTCAGTGTTGAAATTTAAAGTATGGTGAATGGTGGGATAGGACTTATAAAAGATTGCAGAGATCCTGAGAAGACTCTGGAGAAAGGATACAAGCCAAGTATATTGCTGACATCAGACATAATCCGGATATGACTGTCAGCACTCTCCAACTTAAGTGTTTTTCCAATCTTTTTATTTGAGGGTGGAGAGTGAGACAGAGGATGGAACAACTTCTTGGGACAACACTATTCACCTTAAAGAGAAAAGGATCCAGACGTAAACAAGTTGTCTCAGGAACAAAGAGGAGGAGGTGAAGTACACAGTCAGAAAGACTCCTCTCATTTGAATATGTACCCCATCCATAACGTTTTCTGGGTGTTTCAGAAAACTGCAACACACTGGGGTACAAGCAAGACTGTCTCAGAATCTTACTAAAGGAGTGGAACTCAAAAGGGAAGGAGCCACTTCCCAAGTCCCTCCCCAGACCACTGTGTAGGGTTGATGTACAGAGAGCTTAGCCACCAATTACAAACTAGTCTGGCAAGTAGCAATCGAGGCCACAGCACTTGGGGCAGCAATGAGACAGTCTCTGCCTCCATGCCTAGGCACCAGCCACAAACCAGCCACCACTCTTCCCTGCAGAGCCTTGTAAATAATTTGTCAGTAGGCAGGCAAGATAGGTCTCTGGGTGGTGCAAACAGTTTGTGCTGCACTACTAACCTAAAAGTGGTGGTTTGAACCAATCCAGCAGCACTGCAGAAGAAAGGCCTGGTGATCTGCTTCCATAAAGATTATAGCCAAGTAAACCCTACGGAGCACTTCTACTCTGCAACAAATGGAGCCACCATGAGTTGGAATCAACTCCACAGCAACAGATTTGATTTTTGTCTATTTTTTAGGCAGGCAAGAAGACCCCTGGTATTGTTGTGTGCCGTCCAGCTGATTCCAACTCATAGCAATCCTATATGACATAGTAGAACTGCCCTGTAGGGTTTTCTAGGCTGTAATCTTTATGGGAGCAGATCTCCAGATCTTTTCTCCCATGTAGTGAGTGGCTAGTGGGTTTGAACCTTTTAGTTTTCAGCTGAGCGCTTATCCATTGTACCACCAGGAATTCTTAGGAACCTCAAAAATACTAATAGGTAAGATTTTAAATTCTGTAAGTGGCTGCATTTCCTTAAAGCACAGACTGGGACTAATATGTAGATAGATTGGTTACAACTAACATTACATTATATTGTAGACTGCTTTATATTTTCACAGAATGCTTTTACAAGTATTATTCTATAAAAACAATCTATGGAGATAAGCATTCCCCAATTTTTAGCAATTTTAGCAGTGAGTTCCAAGCCAGGGTACTCATTCAGGGAAGAGTCAGTGTGGCATGAGTATGGTGGAACTGCCTGACTTTCTAGTTTAAGAATTATGAGGCTGCAGAGTTCCTCTCCAGGATCAGGACTGGATTCTCCTGCTTGCTTCATGCCTCTCAGTCCCTGTCACTGCTGTCTGCCCTCTATCCCTGCCACTAACCAAGCTTCAGAGGTTTGCCTGCCTTCAAAAGAAGGACAGTGTTCACAGAGATTCAGCTTCAGTGAATCAGATAAGGGAGACTAATGGAGAACAGCTGCATCTCAAAGTTATTTCTTTACGGTGAGCTAATAAAGGATAGATTGTCCACAGGGTGAAATGAAGTGTGAAAACATATCTGAAACTTTGAAACACTGCCACAGATGACAGCAAAACAACTATGCCAATAAGATTTGGAGACATATTGCAATCTATGCCACTGTGGCCCACTCGATATGAAAACAGAACCCAGTTACAGAAACTAAATAACATTCCTTTCGCATTTATTAAACTCTTATTGCTTACCAAGCAGTACACTAAACCTTGAGGATAGACAGACAAACAGAGCACGATTTCTGCCCTTCAGGAGCTCACATGCTCTCAGTGGGGGCAGACAATTAGGCAATCACAGTAGCATGGCAAGTGCTGTAAGGGGAAATGAAGGGGTTACAGAAGCACAGAGGAGGAAGCCTTGACCTCTGCTCATCCTTCAGCAAAGGGAAGAAGCTCTACCTCCAAAAAGCCTTCTAAAGTGAAAATTAAACAAAAATAATAATAAAAGCTAATACTGATTGATTATTTACTCTGGTCCAGTTACTGTGCTAAGGAGTGAATATGGATCATGTCATTTAATCGTCACAGCCACTGCATATGTGAGGTCCCATCATTGTCCCCATTTTACAATGTAAATGATGTTTTAAAAGTGTTGTAAATCACCGTAGAGTTTTAAGAGTTGTTAGTATTCTCTTGGTCTCATAGCTCTTTCCTTCTTTTATTATAAAATTTATCAGTCTATCTTAAAAAGGGAAACCCTGGTGGCGTAGTGGTTAAGAGCCCAGCCGCTAACCAAAAGCTTGACAGTTCGAATCTACCACCAGGTGCTGCTTGGAAACCTGAGTTTTTTGTTTTTTATGTAACTCAACTATAGGTTACACTTCTAGAAGGCAATAACCTCTGTCTAATCCCAAACTAACGTAATGCCCATGGTTGGCCTTCAGTAAGCATTGTTTTAAATTTAATGGAATCATGGTAAAATGGTATTACACAGTGCTGTGAAATGGCTGTTATATAACCTTAGTTCTGAGATGCTGAAGACAGTGAGAATGAGAACTGGAATAACAAAACCCAAGCATAATGTCATTAAGACCCACTATAACATGGCAGTAGGCACTGAAGAGGAACAGCGACAATGAAAAGATCTTGCCCAATAAAACCTTGCCTGGTTCTCTCAGTACTCGTGTTCTTCTCTGGCCTTGATATTCTTCAGCTTTAACCTTGTTATTTGTCCCTGGATCCTCATTATTCTTCCCAAATTAAAATCGATTTTGTGACATCCTTTCTCTTATACATTTCCATCCCCTAGCCTTGTGCCCACCCATGGTGTCCTTAGATGAGGAGAATGATAAGAATCCCTGGGTTTCAGACTTCAGAATCTCCTAGTACTGTAGCTGCCCATTCCTGGGAGGGCTCACCTTGGACTTCCTCAACTCCTCAATTGTGCAAGGAAGTGAAACATAAAGAGACAGACTTTGTAGCATGGCTCTGCTTCATGTTTCTCTCTCCCTGGTACTGAAAGAGAGCAATGGCAGCAAAGACAAGAGATATTTGCCACATTATTTGCTCTTAAGATCATTTAATCTTAATCAATGGTTGCGCAGTGGTTAAGCATTCGGCTGCTAACCAAAAGGTCAGGAGTTCATATCCACCAGCTGTCCCTTAGAAACCCTATAGGACAGATCTACTCTGTCCTATAAAGTCACTATGAATTGCAATCGACTCAACAGCAACAGGTTTGGCTTTTAGTTTTTAAGATTAGTTAGAGACAAAAGGAAAGCTAAAGAAAAAATTTTAGAGCAGGTATAAATAGTCATATTTAGTTTTAATGGTGTTCAGGTTTTAGCTGTGAGGCCAGCCTTTTTTAGGACCAAGAGATTTCTTATTTCTTACAAGCTCTACCTTTCCAGCTGAAGACCATATGAAAAGGACTATAGCAATACTGGCAAAGAAATTTTGGGAATGAAAGCTTCCAGCCAAGCAAAGAGGGATTGTTTTGCAAAAGTGCATCTCTGAGGGCAATTAAGTGACTTGTCCTTGAGTGTTCTAGAAATTATTTCTTCCAGTTTTTAGCATAACTCTTAAATTTTTATGGAAAATGTTTTAAGAGATAGCTGCTTTTCTATTATCTATTTAAAGCTAGTCATGCAAATTATCTCCTAATAAATTTACTAATTTACTGAAGCATGTGGTTTATATCTCTCTATTCTCCAGAACTCCACTACTAGAAAAGTTGTGTCCAGATTTTATTCTGTCAAATAATAATGATAATAATAACAGCAGCAGTGGCATCCAGTTATTGGTCACTTACTGTCATGGTTTGAATTGTGTCACCCCAAAATATCTGTCAACTTGGCTGGGTCATGATTCCCAGTACTGTATGATTGTGTACCATATTGTAATCTGTGATGTGATATCCTTGTGTGTTGTAAATTCTATTACTACGATGCAATAAAATGGATTAGCAGCAGTTATACTGATGAGGTCTACAAGATTAGATAGCACTGTGAGCCAATCTCTTTTGAGATATAAAAGACATAAGTGAGAAGAGACACATGGGACTTCACACCACCAAGAAAACAGTACTGGGAGCAGAGCATGTCCTTTGGACCTAAGGTTCCTGTGCAGAGAAGCTCCCAGACCAAGGGACGATAGATGAGCAGACCTTCCTCCTGAGCCGACAGAGAGAAAAAGCTTTCCCCTGGAGCCGGCACCCTGAATTTGGTCTTGTAGCCTACTAGACTGAGAGAATAAATTTCTCTTTGTTAAAGCCATCCACTTGTTGTATTTCTGTTACAGCAGCACTAGATGACTAAGACACTTACTTTATTCCTTGTGGACATTATCTCAAATATAATCACAACAATTTAATGAAATAGGTGCTATTTAAATTTCTGTTTTATAGATTAAGAAACTGATACTTACATAAGTTAGTAACTGAACAAAAATCATGAAGCAAGTAAAATAGAAATTTGAGATCCTGGGTAATATATAGGAATCAGGAGCCCTGGTGGCACAGTAGTTAAGAGCTACGGCTGCTAACCAAAAAGGTCAGCAGTTCGAATCCACCAGCTGCTCCTTGGAAACCCTATGGGGCAGTTCTACTCTATCCTATAGGGTCACTATGATTTAGAATCGACTTGATGGCAACGGGTTTGGTTTTTTGGTTTTTTTGGATATAGGAATCAAGTAGCTATAGAAAAGTGTCATTTTCTATCTGACATTTCTAAGAGGAATGTACACTTTCTAGTTATAAAGGTAAAAAAAAAGCATTGCTCCGCTGTTGAAAATGAGAGAATGGTATTGACTATCATGTTAGTTAGCATTTACTGAGCACTTAGTTGGTGCAAGCCACAGTTCCCAACACTTCATAGGAACCCTACAGAGAGTTAGGTTCTCTATATAATCACCATGTACAAATGAGAAAACAGACACAGATAAGCTATTCATCTCAATTCACTCAGCTAGAAAGTAGTGGAACTAGAATTTCAAATCAGGTGGCTGGTTAAAGTGACAAAGAGTATCCATCAAATAAGAGCTGAGCAATCAAATCAGAGTGACTGTGGAAGAGACTACTTCATTGTAAATAATTTGATGCAATGGTTCTCAGACTTTGAATTTCATGGGTCAATACATTTTTTTTTGTAACTGGAGAAGGTCACATAGGATTATAATCTTTATTTTCAATCAAATAAGAATGGTAAAAAATCTACAAACAGCATTATTTTATTAAAGAAAACACGTAATGACACTACACCAACAAAGATAGGCTATAATTTCAGGATAAAGGATAAATGTTTAGATTCAATAAATTTAGTATTATGAAAAAATACTACATTGCCCTATTTTTCTCATTTTCTTTGTGCTCTGTCCAGCATTGCTGCACGTCTTTGTGCTTAGAAGTCACAGGCTAAATGACAAAGTTGGGGAGAATTGGAAGGGCTGCGTGGTTGGAAAGGCCATCCTTCCCTGGCCTCCCTCCACGCACACTCATCCTTCAGATCTCAGCTTGAAGACTTGCTTGGTTAACTCCTGTGTAAATCTAAACGCAGGCCTGGTGTTGCTCAACTACATGAGGTGAGTACTGGGACCCGGAACAGCTCACTACCGCATCCCCTGCAATCTAGCATGTACCGGGGGTGAGATGGTGCTCAATCTCTATTTCATTAATAGATATGTAAATATATATCTGATGATGTTGCTCAGTTGCTGAAATATCAGAAGCTAGATATGCAGTAATTACAGCAACTCAGAATTCAGGAATCATTCCAATTAATTTAGAAGTTTTCTCTTTTATTTCAATGAAAAGACAGGAAAGCATAGGATATTTAAGGAATGATATACATTTAAATGCCTTTCTAAGGATACTCTTAAAGCATGAAATAAATCATTTTTAAAAAAAAATTATTTCAATAATCAAAGGTCTTAAGAATCTGTAGATACATAGACATATAGGAGATGTTTCTGAATGCAGAATGTCGGCTAAGAAAAGTCTGGGTAACAGTTAACATCTAATGCCCACCATGTCCTTGAAAACCTGTTCTTGCTATAATACAGCACTGTGGATTTTCTTTTTACATTGATAAGTTCTCTAATTTGACTTGTCCACTAGCTCTGTTAACATTATTTTTTAAATTTTAAATTAGTTATTTATTTAGTTTTTTCCCCCAATGTACTTTCTTTCTAAAAATAGGTATGAATGAAAAATCAGGATTACGATTGATTCGATACAATGTATCTGGTTTTTCTAATCTTGCTCCGTTTGTGCTCTAAGTGGTTGGCCCCGACTTTGCAGAATTTATATTGAAGAACTGACACATCAGAGTGAGGCCCAAACTTAGAAGAGAATTTCTAATCATGTTTAGGCTCCTGTGGAATAAAATGCTTGAACAAACTTTAACACTTGTCAACGTTTGGCTTAGAAATAAAAGTGGTTAATGAAAAACTGTTATCTGAAAAAGAAGTTTGACATAAGCAGCAGAGGACTTAGTGTTCGTACAGTAAAGTTAGAACTACTAAGAACTTTATAAGTGGTTGTTAGTATATGGTGTGAATGGGCCAGTCAAAGACCAAGGTCTAGCTATCACTGAACCTTGTTAAAAAGAATCTGATGAACGTATTCCTTTATGATCTGAAGAAAGCTACAGTTACATCTCAGAACTAGACAAAGTTTTGCCTGATAATATTCTATAAACAGGTGGTTTAGAGAGAATTAAATAGCCAAATTTTTACTAATAAGCCTTATTATAGAAAGCTAGCTTATATAATTAAAGGGCAGGTCTATTCAATTATTTCTGTAACTACATTATCAATTATTATTGCTTGAGTAAAATACTGCCAACCTAGTATTAATGTAATTTATATTCTTGAGCTGTTTATAAGCTGTAAAGACAAATTGTTTTTTTCTTCACCCTCTACCTGACCATATGATCATATCAGTTTCTTTGTAATGTCTCTACAAATCTCAGTCCCTATGACATGAGTATGAGGGTAAAATTTATAAAGAAAGTAACAGAAGTTTGAAAAAACCATGCAAACTTAATAATGACAATATGAATAAATAATCTAAATCTAAGGCATAGGAAGAATAATTTTACCAAAGAAATTTATCTGATCAACAAATCTCAGCCTTTGAAGACACTGACAAAAATAGAAAATGAGGCAGGTAATACCAGTCCAAACTGTGGAAGAGAAAATGGCATCATAAATCAGAGTACAAATAATCACTGTGAAACTGCAAATGGAAACATAGTCACTGACATGCCTGACACAATGGAGGAGAGAGGAAAAGAATCATTCTAATATTCTAATATTCCAAAGCACAAAGCAACAGTTTATTAGAATCAGTCTTACAGTAAAATTAAGAATTTTACTAAATTCTGAGATTACAATGGAAAACACAAAACCAAAAGACATTCCTGACACTCTGTGATGTTGTAATCCAAAGTTGAAATTTTGTCTGATAAAATGAGTTACTATTTATTGAGTTCACACTATGGGTCAAACACAGGGCTTTACAAACTCAGTTTTATTTAATCCTCTCAAAATCCTATGAAGTGGGAATAGTTTTTGCACTTTACAAATGCAGGAAATTGGAACTTACACTATTAATAAGGTGGTTTGCTTTGTCTTTAAAACCTATACATTTTTCACTGTATTCCACTATACCCACTATTTATCCCCTTGTATGAAAAAATAATTGATTTTAAAGTTTCTTAAAAATAAGATAATTAAGACAATAACTTAAATCATGAAACTCATTTATTCAAAAATATATCTTTATCGTCTATTATATGACAGGAAAGGAACCCTGGTGGCACAGTAGTTAAGTGCTCAGCTGCTAACCAAAAGGTTGATAGTTTGAACACACCATCAGTGGAAAAAAAGACCTGGAGATCTGCTCCTGTAAAGACTACAGTTTAGGAAACCCTATGGGGCAGTTCTACTCTGTCCCACAGGGTCCCTATGAGTCAGAATAGACTCGACAGCACACAACAACAAAACAACATATGGCAAGAACTGTTCTAAGCACTGGTGAATAAAACCAACCTTGTCCTTTGGAGGCTGAATCTATTGGTAACAAAGGATGAGAAAAACATGGAAATAACTATAACCTTAAAATTGTGATATAAGCCAGGAATAAGATTTAAATGGTCCTCTGAAAACACATAATATGGAAATAGACCTGCTAAGGAAATTCTGGGCAGCTTTTTCTGATGAAGTAATGACTGAACTGAGACTTGGCAGATGATTAGGAATTAGAAAACAAAGAAGAAACCTTTCTGGGGATGGGGTGGGGTTCGGTGGTATAATTTTGAAGAGGTAGTCAATGGCCTTGTGGGCCACATTAAATGTTCTGTTCCTTATCCCAGAATCAACGGGAAGTCATTAAAATGTCTTAATCAGTGGAGGAGGAGGTTATGATCAAATTTGGATCTGAGAAGAATACTATGGCTACTTTGTGGAAAATGTAATGGAGGGAAGAAAAAGCAGATGTGAAGGAATTCATTAGGACCCTCAGCAGGAGTTGCACCAGATGATAGAACTTGGAACTAAAATGGGGCAGTGGAAATAGACAGCAGTAAGTAAATCTAATGAATACTTAGAATACAGTATTGGTAGGACCTAATTGTGGGGGACAGTGAGAGACTGCTAATAAGAAAACTCATGAAGTAGGGTGGATGGTGGTGACCTTCACTACAAAAACACTGAAAGAGACCAGGTTTGGGGGGAAGATTATCAAAAGTAAATGAACTTAATTTCAAACAGTTTAGTCAATAGGAGAAGCAAAGAATGGCTTGGTAAATTGTGATATATCCATATGTCAGAAATGTATGCAGTGATTAAAATAATGGGGTGAAACTGGATGGACTGTTGTAGAAATATCTCCAAGATATACTGTCAGATTAACAGAAAAGTAAAGTCTAGAATAAATATAGTATAACACCATTTCTGTCAAAAGCAATAACAAAATAACAAATACCAAACTACACACACACACACACACACACACACAAATGTGTAACATTACCACTGATTACTTCTGTGAAGTGCTTCACGGAGACCATCAGTTTCTGTTTCATATATGTTTGTACTGTTTAATAACTACAATTACCTGAACACATACATTATTGAATAGCTGATGAAAGGTTTAAAATATTAACATAATTATAAAATGTCTAAAGATAAGTTTTACAAGACATTTGGAGGAATTTTATGAAGAAAATTTGACTGAGAGAGTAAAAGAAAGTGTGAATTAATGAAGAGACATACGATGTTCTTGAATTGGAATACTGAAGATTGTAAAGCTACCTGTTTTCTTTAAAATGATCTGTAAATTTAATGCAATTTGAATCAAAATCCCAGTGGGATTTTTTGAAACTTGACAAAGTAATTTTACTGTTCTTCCAGAAGATAAAAATATATAAGAAGCTAGAAAAATTTAAAGACCTTACCATGCCAGATATGAAAAGGTAGTTAATACTGATTACAGAATAAACAAAAGATTCATAGAACAAACAGAACTCTAAAACAGACTATGTAATATGTTATGATGGTCACATTCTTAATTAGAGGATTTCTTTTTATATGCATTTAAAAATCAGTCTTTATGTTTAACAAAATAAAGAAAAAATAAAGATAGAGCCCTTCTTCATTATGCTGAGATAAATATGCTTAAAATTAAAGGCTTAAATATAAAATTAATCCATATAGCTGTGAATGAAATGTGTATAGTAATTTATGTCATATTAATATAGAAATAGCTTTCTGCAATCTAATAGGAGAGACAAATTATAAAGGAAAGTTTGCTGGATATGACACATTAAAATGTAAAAACATGTTAAATCTAAAAACATGTTAAATCTAAAAGACAATAATAATTTTTAAAAGTAGCCTACTAAAAAATTAAGGTTAAGATTCTTAATAAATTATGGATCTCTTACACACCATCATGATCAAAAAATATCACTCTGAAAAGGAAATCAGGAAAACAATACCGTTTTCAATAGCCCCTAAAAGATAAAATACTTAGGAATAAATCTGACCAGGGATGTAAAAGACCTATACAAAGAAAACTACAAAACACTACTGCATGAAACCCAAAGGGATCTACATAAATGGAAAAACATACCATGCTCATGGATAGGCAGACTCAACATTGTGAAAATGACAATTCTACCCGAAGCAATTTACAAACACAACGCAATCCCGATCCAAATACCAAAACATTCTTCAAAGAGATGGAAAAACTAATCATTAACTTTATATGGAAAGAGAAGAAGCCCTGAATAAGTAAAGCACTACTGAAGAAGAAGAATAAAGTTGAAGGACTCACATTACCTTACTTCAGAACCTACTATACAGCTACAGTAGTCAAAACAGCCTGGTACTGGTACAATGACAGATACGTTGACCAATGGAACAGAATTGAGAACCCAGATGTAAATCCATCCACCTACGGTCACCTGATCTTTGACAAGGGCCCAAAGTCCATCAAATGGGAAAAAGACAGTCTTTTTAACAAATGGTGCTGGCAAAACTGGATATCCACCTGCAAAAAAATGAAACAGGACCCGTACCTCACGCCGTATACAAAAACTACCTCAAAATGGATCAAAGACTTGAATATAAAGCCTAAAACGATAAAGTTCATGGAAGAAAATATAGGACCAACACTTCAGGCCTTAATACACAGCATTAACAGGTTACAAACCATAACCATCAATGCACAAACCCCAATCAATAAGCTAGATAGCTGGGATCTTCTAAAAATCAAACACCTATGCTCTTCAAAAGACTTCAACAAAGGAGTAAAAAGAGAACCTACAGACTGGGAAAAAATTTTTGGACAGTACAAGTCAGACAAAGGTCTAAGCTCCATAATCTAAGAGAAAATCCAACACCTCTACAACAAAAAGACAAATAATCCTATTAAAAAATGGGCAAATGAAATAAACAGACACTTCACCAAAGAAGACATTCAAATGACCAACAGACACATGAGGAAATGCTCGCAATCACTAGCCATTAGAGAAATGCAAATCAAAACCACAATGAGATACCATCTCACCCCAGCATTACTGGCACGAATCAAAAACACTGGAAATAACAAAAGTTGGAGGGGCTGCGGGGAGATCGAAACTCTTATGCACTGCTGTTGGGGATGCAAAATGATACAACCATTTTGGAAAATGATATGGCGCTTCCTGAGAAAGCTAGAAATAGACATAGCATTCGATCCAGCAATCCCACTCCTAGGAATATATCCTAGAGAAATAAGAGTCGTCACTCGAATAGACACATGCACACCTATGTTCATGGCAGCATTGTTCACAATAGCAAAACGAGGGAAACAACGTAGGTGCCCATCAACAGATGAATGGATAAACAAACTATGGTACATACACACAATGGAGTACTACGCAACGAGAAAGAACAACGATGAATCTGTGAAGCATCTCATAACATGGATGAAACTGGAGGACATTAAGCTGAGTGAAATAAGTCAATCACAAAAGGACAAATATTGTATGAGACCTCTATTGTAAAAACCCATGAAAAAGTTCACACACAAAATGTAACAATCTTCGTTGGTTACCACGGATGGGAGGGGTTGGGGGGAAATACTAAATAGGCAATAGATAAGTGGTATCTTGGGTGAAGGGTGAGACAGTCCACAATACAGGGGAAACTAACACAGCTTGTACAAGGAAAGGTCATGGAAGCCCCATAGACACATCCAAACTCCCTGAGGGACTGAATTGCTGGGTGGAGGGCTGTGGGGACCATGGTCTCGGGGAACATCTAGCTCAATTGGCATGACACAGCTTATAAAGACAATGCTCTACATTCTACCTTGGTGAGGAGTGTCTGGGGTCTTAAAAGACTGTAAGCGGCCATCTAAGATACTCCACTGGTCTCATCCCTTCGGGAGAAAGGGAGAAAGAAGAGAACAGGATACAAGGAAAAGATTAGTCCAAAGGACTAATTGTCCACAGCTACCAAGGCCTCCACCGGACTGAGTCCTGTACAGCTAGATGGTGCCCGGCTACCACCACTGACTGCTCTGACCAGGATCACAACAGAGGGTTCTGGACAGAGCTGGAGAAGGATGTAGAACACAACTCTAATGCACACACACAAAAAAGACCAGATTTACTGGCCTAAAGCAGACTGGAGAAACCCTGACAGTATGGCCCCCAGACACCCTTTTAGCTCAGTGGTGAAGTTATCTCCGAGGTTCACCGTTCAGCCTGGGGGTGGACAACTCCGTAAAACCAAATGAGACTAACGAGGTACAGGAGTCCAGTGACAAGGGTCAGAAGGCAGAAGGGGACAAGGAAGCTGGTGATAGGGAACCCGAGGTTGAGTAAGGATATTGTTGATGTGTTGTGAGATTGTTAACCATTGTCATAGGGCAACATTTGTAGTAACTGTTAAGTGAGAAACTATTCTGTAAGCCTTCATCTTAAGTGAGAATAACAGCACAATTGGAAGAGCGTAGTCAATGTCACTGAACTGGGCATGTAGAAATTTTTGAAATGGTGTGTCTTTGGCTATGTGTATTTTCACCAAAAAAAAAAGGTTGAGAAGTTAGAGGGTTGACATGTTGTGGGGTTGTTAACCAATGTCATAAAGCAATATGTGTACTACTGTTTCATGAGAAACTATCTGTTCTGTAAGCCTTCACCTGAAGTAAAATTAAAAAAAAAAAATTCACACGAGAAAAAAAAGAATATATATCACTCATGTTCTTCTTCCAGGATAAAATTCTCCAAGTTCTAAGGAACTCTCTCATCGAACAACTGCTACTTCCATGCTATGCCTCACAGCTTGAAGCTGAGACATCATTGGCTTCACAGGAAAGAGGAGAATTCTCTGGGGGAGCCTGCAAAAGAGCAATAAACAACTAAATTGAGCCCAAAGCAACCTGAGGCCTGGGTTTTTGTTACAGAGAAATATAGTAGGTATGCCCAGGTGCTAGGGATGTAGTTAAAAAAAAAAATGAGTGTTAGGGAAGGAGCGTGGAACAATAGACAACCCAGATATAGCAAGGTTGCCTCAAGACCAGATTTTCCTAATAGCACTGGCTCTGGAGCATGCAACTTTAAAACATGAAAAATAAAACATAGCTTGAGATATTTCTGTTATTGTTTTAAGCAAGCATTTATTTGATTTTTGTATAGCTGTAAAAGTATGGATAACACAATGTTTGCCAATTCAACACTTTTCACCAGTACAATTCAATGAACCCAATTTTAATTGATCGTGTTACACAACCATCACCAACATCCATTGCCATATTTTTCATCCCCATAGACAGAAATTCAATGCTAGCTAAACAAGAAATTTTTATCCTGGCTTAGGAAAGAATTTCTTTAATAAGACACAAAAGAAAAGATTAATGAAAAGATTGATCAATTAAACTACTTTCAGTTAAGAACTTCATTAATAGACACATTAAAGAAGGTGAAAAGAATAGAATCCCAAACTGGAGAAAAGAGTTGCTGCCCATGAAATCCAGAAATCCAGATTCTCTTTCTTATCAAAAAGGAAAAGGCAATCAATGCATAGAAAAATAGGCAAAACATATAAACAGGCATTTCTCAGAAGAGAAAATGTATAGGACCAACAATACAAATTAAATGTAAATAAAGACCACAAAAGATACATTTCTGAGGCTATGCGATTGGCAAAATTAAGGAATTTGACAATACCAAGTATTGGAGAGAATGTGATCCCCTACACCTTGCTGCTAGGAGTATAAATTGGTATACCACTTTGAAAAACAAGTAGGCACTATCTTATAAAGTTAAACAGACACATATCTTATGGCCTAGGTATATTCTGAGGTATATTTCCAAAAAACACTTGCAAAAACTCTATATAATAGAAAAAACTGAAAACCATCTAAATGCACATAAATGAAAGATCTGGTAATAAATATGATATAGTATTGAAAATTGATTAACATGCTGCTTGAGAAAAAGAAGTCTCAGAAGCCTATACACTACACTACCCTTTCTACAAAGATCTAAGGACAAGGACAAATAAACACCATGTTGTTTAGGCATACATTTATATGCAATACAACTCTATGCTAAAAAGGCAAGAGAATGACTAATACAAAATAAGGATAGTGTTTAACTCTGGAGGAGACAAGGGGTGGGATGCAGTGGGGGAGATAGCGACAGGGAGTTACGCGTACATTTTAGTTATTGAGTTGTGTGGTGGGTGCATAGCTATTCATTATATTATTAAAGATATAATACATACATACATACACATATACCTACACACAAACGTACATACAATAACAGAGAATCACGAATGAACCAAAGAACCAATGATGACAGTGCTTTATGAAGCAAGGATTTTATTAAACCTGTTCTTTGAAACTGAGGTCAATAAGAAAAGGGGAATAACTGAGATAAAAAGCTTTAAGCAATCAATACACAAAACCAGAACTACAAAACACCAGCAAATACATAAAATATTTGTGAAGATTGATTTTGTTACTTATCGAAGAATTGAAAATTAAAACAAAGATATTATTTGCCGTTTGGCTAAAAAATATAAAATAAATGTTAATATGCAGAGTTGGCAGAAATGTCATTCTGCAGAGTTTTCTGGAAGGCAATTTGGCAAATAAAATTTGCTTAGCAATTGCATTTCTAAGAATTTACTGGAAAGAAGTATTAAAGGAATTTATCAAGAATACATTATATATTCTAGAATACCCATTGCCATTTTTAATACTGAAAATATTATAAATAATCTAAATAACTCATAATTTTGGCTCTGTTGATTAAATTTTGGTATAGCCATAGATCAAGATAACTTATATTAAGATTGCCACTAGGAGTGTAAATTGGTATACCACTTTGAAAAACAATTAGGCACTATGTTATAAAGTTGAACAGACACATATTTTATAGCTCAGCAATTCCACTCCTAGGTATATTTTTTGTCAATGTCCTTTAGGAGGTTTAACAATTTGTTATTATTTCTAGATTTCTAGCCTGTGTATATACTTGACAGTCTGAAATTAACCTTAGGTTAGTTACCTCAGTGGTAAAATTGGGGTTACAGATTCTCAAAATTTGTACTTCTCTGTAGAGTTTTTTTATTTTTTCTCTAATGATCATGCTATTACTTGTTCAATTAAAAAAATAAAAATTTGCTTTCTAACAGTATTTCTTCTTTTTAAAATAGAATCCTGGATCAAAAACTAGCTAGCAAACAACCAACAATGTAACTGCTCTCCCCAGTGCTTAGGAAAGATTCATATGATAAATCTAAGGTGGAAAAGTCAAGACATGACTGGGAATTCACCCATTTATCTAAGATGTCTCTTAGACACGGAGAGAAATGAAGCAACTGATTTCCCCTAAGTGTTATTACAGCCTGGAAAATGAAAACAAAGACAAGTGTTCAGGAGACTGGACTGTTTTCACTTTCTATGGAAGTATGGAAGAGCATAGAAATGACCTGGAAGCACTGAATTTTGAAGTTCTTACCATTCACTTCATATTATTAATGTTCCACCAGGATCCGAAAGGGCCTGTAGTTGGTTTGTGATGTTGGTGTAGAGACCAACATTTCTTTTGCCACACTTTCCTCTTCTATATAATAGAGTTGGTCAAATCTTTCTTCCTTGTCATTCACAGAACACTGGGTATAGTGCCTACAATAAACACTAAACTCAAAGTGTATTCATAAATGAATTCTTCTACAATAGGCCAAAGCTAAGAAGTGTATTCTATGATTGCATTTAAAATGGTAGAATCTCTCCATCTAAAACATCATTTTAAAGAATAAATATATTTAAAGGTCAATTTTCTCACAGAAACTGATTACAGTTGCTTTTCATTTCATTTTATACTCTCAAATTTATATTAGGAAACTAAAATAGTCATAGTTTAACTAAAATAAGAACCATCAGATTTCAAGTGTTCCTCAATGATCCCCATCTCCTGGTATTTACACCCTTGTGAGGTCTCTTCCTACACTGTAGCAAAGTGGTCTGTGTGATCAGTAGAATACGGTTGAAGTGATTGCATGTAACTTCTGAGAATAGGTCACAAAAGACGCTGCACTTCTTTGGTGCTATTTGTCTCTCATGCTCTTTCCCTTTTCTGGATCAGCCTGGGGAAAGCTAGTTGCCAAGTAATGAACAGTTCTCTGGAGACGCCTATGTGATGATGAATGAAGCCTCTGGCCAAAAATCATGTAAGTGAGCCTTCTAGGTATCAGACCCTGCAACCCAGGTAACTGTTCAGATAACTACAGCCTGTCCAATAGTTTGACTGCAACTTGATAAAAGATGATAAGCCAGAATCACCAAGCTAAACTACTTCTGGATTACTGACCTTCAGAAAGTACGTGAGATATTATATATTTGTTGTCCTACACTGCTAAATTTTGGTGTAATTTGTCACGAAAAAATAGATAGCTAATACACTTTCCTATGTAAGCTTGAAATTGTCTTAAACTAATTGCACAATGAAAAAGTTTCCATTTTTGGCATTTTGTTTGTAGAAAATTGTTGATAAGAAAAAAAATGATAGGACTCTATACAAATTACCTATTTTGTTAAGATGTCTTGCCTCTCTACAAATTTTCTTTTGGGTTTCAGTATTATCAAAATGTCAGTTCTTCCTAAATTCATCTGTAAGATCAAGGCCTTCTCAATCAAAAGCTTAGCTGTTTTTTTTTTTTTTTTTTTGTACATAATCATAAACTGATTCTAAAATTTAAATGGAAAGACAGATTAACTTTGAAAAGAAAGAACAAGTTTGGAGAACTCACACTACTGAATTTTAAGATTAATTATAAAGTTAACGTAATCAAGACAGTGTTGTGCTGGTGAAAAGACAAAAGCCTAGAAAAATAGAGCAGAGCAGAGACTCCAGAAAGAGAACCACACAGATATATTCAATTTATCATTGACAAAGATTAAAAGTCATTTGAATGGAGAAAGGATGGTCTTTTAAACAAATGGTACAGGAATTCTTAGCATATATTCACATCTTATAGAAAAATTCGCTGAAAATGAGTCGTAGGCATACATGTAAAATGAAAAAGAATGAAACTTTTAAAAGAAACATAGAAGACAATATTTGGGACCTTGGATTAAGCAAAGAGTTTTTAGATAATGACAGTAAAGTCACAATCCACAAAAAAAGAAAAGAAAAATTGGGCTATATCAGAAGTAAAACATTTTGCTTTGTGAAAAAAAATGAAGAGAATGAAAAGATAAGAAACCAACTGGTAGAAAATATTTGCAAGTCACATTTCTGACAAAAGACATATCCTGAAAAAAAAGAACTATCAAGCTCAAAATAACAAAGCAAATAATCTAAGAAGAAAATCAAGTAAGATCTGAACAGATACTTCCCCCAAAGAATATATGTGGATAGCAAGTAAACATATGAAAAGATGCTCAGCATCATAGTCATTAAGGTAATTAAAATTAATCCACAATAAGATACCAAAAACACATCTGTCAGAATGGCTAAAATTAAAAACAAAAAAACTGACAATATCAAGCACTGGCCAGGATGTAGAGCAACTGGAAATATCCTACGTTGCCGTGGCGATACAAAATGATATACTCACTTTAGACAATAATTTAGCAGGGTTTTTTGGTATACTTAAACATACACTTATGAAATTTCCCACAAAACCCACTCCTAGATAATTACCCAAGAGAAGTGAAACTTAAATTTATATAAAAACCTGTACATGGATGTTATAGGGGCTTTATTAATAATTGACAAAAATTGAAAATAAACCAGATATCCTTCAGCTGATAAGGGGATAAACACACTGTGGTATATCCATCTAATGGAATACTACACTGCTGTGAAGGTAAGAATCTATTGATGCATGCGGTGACATGGATGATTCTGAAATGCATTTTACTAAGTGAAAGAAGCCAGACACAAAAGCCTGCATATATTGTATGATTCTATTTACATAACATTATCTAAAGGGAAAACTACAGGGACAGAAAATGGATCAGCAGTTGCCAGGGATAGGGGCACGGGGAGGGGCTTATTAAACTGGGCCAGCACAAGGGAACTTTGTGGTCATGGAACTATTTGTGTCATTACTCTGGTGGTAGAAACATGGGTCTGCATTATGGAAACCCATAGAACTTTATGCAACGAATAGTGCTTTTCACTGTATGTACATTTAAAAATATTAACCAAGGTAGACTGAGAAAGTCAAAATGCAATACAAACTGCAAAAATTGGGAAAAATGCTAAAGCTTAAAATTCCACAAAACCTGACATATTCTTGTCCACCAGCCAATCATTCAAGAGCACATCACCTCTTGCGAAGTGAGACATAATGAGATGCAAGTGTGATGTGAATTTCCCTCTAAGAATATTTCTCTTAACAAGGCATGAATTATCCTTGATGAATTATCCATGAATTATCCTTGCTTATACCTAGGAGCCCTGGGGGGGGCAGTAGTTAAAGCACTCAGCTGCTAACCAAAAGTTGGGGTTACAACGTACCAGCCACTTGGTGGGAGAAAGATGCAGAGGTCTGCTTTCGTAAAGATTTACAGCCTTGGAAACCCTATGGGGCAGTTCTACTCTGTCCTACAGAGTCTCTATGAATCGAAATCCACTCATGGCAGTGGGTTGTTTGGTTTGGTAGGCTACCTACACAATTTAGTAATCATTTACCAAGTTTATAACTCATCATATAAACCACAAGTATTACTCTGAGTAGCTAATCCAGATTTGTTGAGCATTTTCTCCCTGAAAAAACGTTTAAGATTTGGATGTATCTGATTTTCTCTAAGCATGAAAGATACCTCTGATTAATAGCTTGCTGCTCTGCTGTTAGCTCCATGGTCATGGCTAAATATACCAGTAGGATATTAATGGGGAAGGAGGAATGAGTGTGTGTTGAATAGGCTGCTTATTCAGAAAGCACTGCAGAATTTCCACAGGCCATGGAGCAGAAATGTAGAGATCTTCTCTCATACACATCAGACAGATTTGGAAAACAAAACTGGCACAACTACTCAGTCAGTAATTTAAAATAATTTACCACCACCACAGAGCTTTTAATACAGCTTTTAATATGGCCGTGTCTTGTGATGGCTCAAAAAGTTGATTTTGAAAAGAAAACCATATTATGTCTTTTCTTTGGCATGCTAAACATTCGATTAATCTATCATGATCTAAAAGGTAGGCCTCTCAGTGCATGAGCATTGATGTTTAATAGCAGAGGCCAGTCCCAGAAAACTTCTTCTATAAAGCTTGTTTAATATAAATTGTTTTATTTTTCAAATTTTGTTCACTTTATGTAGAATTTTATAGATTTCTGCTTTTTAAAAACATGGCAGTAGAGAGAAGACAAAGTTTCTTCTCATTTGAAATAAAGAACAATAAAAACAGTTTAATTTTAAGAAACAAGTGTGTGAGATTGTGTGTGGGTAGATAGGTATGTGTCTTTGTATGGAAAAAAATAGCAAGAGTAAAAAATAAAGGACTTAAAAGAATATAAACTATTATTGCCTCCTAAACTAGCACAAAGTTTTCAGATCCTCTCTAAAAGTCATCCCAATTCTAAGCATGGATATAAACAAACAAACAAAAAAACAAACCCATTGCTGTCAAGTCAATTTCAACTCATAGTGACCCTATATCCTAATTCAAATATATTTAGGTTAAGAATGCTTTTCCTTTAATAATGATTATCAATAATAAATAAGGAGCCCTGGTGGTGCAGTGGTTAAAGAGCTAAGCTGCTAATCAAAAGGTCTTCAGTTCAAGCCCACCAATTGCTGGAGGGAGAAAGATGTGGCAGTCTACTTCCATAAAGATCACAGCCTTGGAAACCCTACGGGGCAGTTCTACTCTGTCCTTACAGGGTCACTATGAGTTGGAAATGACTCGATAGCAATGGATTTGATTTTTTTGGTTATTAATAATAAATATCCATGACTTGATTATTTCTTGTACCTCCATTCAACCATTCACAAAGAATAAAAAATTCACACTATGAAAATGAAGGAAAAATCACTATATACAAAAGGAATTATTCTCTGTATACACAAACAGGAATGTTCAACCCTACAGCTCCAAATACATGAAAACTGGATATAACATTAAACGTTCTTGCTTGTTTTGTTTTTTAGTTCCTTTTGTGCTTAATGTGTATATGTGCGTGTATATGTGTGTGTATATGTGCGTGTAGGAGGATATGAATGTCAGAGCCTCAATCCTACACACAATGTTGGTGTAAAGATTTAAAGCACTAGGGAAATTCTCAGTAATCCTTTGACTTGTTTTTACACAGGTCATAGATACTTTGAGATGAAAAAAAAATCTTCCATTCTGAGTTAAGGAGAATGCCTATTTCTTTGTAATAATATTGAACCCATACTTGAAACACCAATAAAATCTGTTGAAATAAAATACCAGAGATAAAAATTTTGAAATTTAATCCATTCACTTTATTATATCTTTCTTCCAAGAATTGAGCTGGTAAAAATGAGAATAGATCCTAGAATATATAAAACTCTACCGTAAAGAAGCGAGTCAAATATTGCAGTTAAAATAGTTACAAGACCCAATATTCTGCAAATGCAGCCACAAACATGCAGCATGAAGCTCCCAAACGTCCATGATACGGTCAGCCAGACCTGTAGGTGTGATTCACAGGAGATTTCAGGTCAACAAAAATAACAGCAACAGCAAATAATAGCAACAAATTGACCTAACCAGGTATCAGCCATAAATTATTAAATTTTTGTCTGGGGTTTAACCACTTGCCCATAAAAACCACTAATTAATGGGCTGACAGACATATCTTTTCTAATAGGCTGGCATCTATTTTTATTTATTCATCAAACATTTTGTTAGATTCTGAGACTCTAAATAATTAACACTGAACTACTTCTGTAGGAGAAGGGGAAGACAAGTAACAGATGTGTTAAAAAATTCAAGTAGTGCAGTTACTATGGTAGAAGTGCAAAGGAAAAAACAAAACAACTTGAAACATTAGTTAATATTTACTATCAAGTATTCCTGGAATTGAAATTAGTAATTGCAATTAAAGGGTAATATAACAATATAAAAAATAATAAATATAAGGACAAAAGTCACCATTTATGTGATAAACTGTGTTAAATTCTGTAATAAGTACTTTCCAAGTGCTTTATTTCCTCCTCATGAGAATTCTCTGAGGAAAACACTATTATCTTTGTTTGGCAGAAGAGGGAACTGTGGCATAGGCTGCCTGCATGAAATCGCTTAGTTATTAAGTGGTAGAAGCAAGATTTGGACCCTGGGTAAGTTGAATCTTAAGTTTACTTGTTTAAACACATGATTTCAGCCATTTCAGCTTAGCTCAACCAAAATCAGATCATGAATAGGGTAGATTAAAAAAATAGTAACTGAAAAGAATACAGGAGTATAATTAAAATTTCATTGGCAATCCCAATATTCAAACATCAAACACGAACCTTCTCAAGAGCTGAGATAGTCAGCTGATTACATTGTGTACACTGAAAACATTGTGGAGGATCCTGCTCTAAATAATGCTAATTATTACTCTTGCTTAATGCAACTGTCAGAGTTCTAAGATAGGCAAGGACTTTCAGGGTTTTCTTTTTTATTTCTTCATCGAGGTAAGTGATAAGTATTATAGACACGTGGGAAAATAGAGAATCTTGATTTATTCAGAATCAGGTATTTCAAATGAGAGCTAAAAAAACAGCAAAATGTGAATTCTTAATAAAAACATCCTTGCATGTAACCGAACAGTTTTTTTAAGAAAATTTAGTTTGAGGTCCCGGAGAAAGCACTCCATCTGAGAAACATCCGGGAAAAAGAGGCGAAAGCAGTCCTAACAAGAAGAACACACCAAACCTGAAGCTTCACACCAATGTCTACACAAATACAGCCCTGAAATAGGACTCAGTCCCAGGGAACACTTTGCATTCTGTTGTAACACAGCCACACTTGCAGTAGAAAAGATGGTACTTTTTTTTTCTCTATGTTGTTATCTTTTTTTATTGTACTTTAGATGAAGGTTTACAGAACAAACTAGTTTTTCATTAAACAGTTAGTACACATATTGTTTTAGGATGTTGGTTAACAATCCCACAAAATGTTAACACCCTCCCTTCTCGACATTGAGTCCCCTATTAACAGCTTTCCTGTCCCCTCTTGCCTTCTAGTCCTTGTTACTGGGCTGTTCTGCCCTTTAGTCTCATTTTGATTTATGGGCCTGTTTAATCTTTGGATGAAGGGTGAACCTCAGGAGTGACTTCATTACTGAGTTAAAAGGGTGTCCGAGGGCCATACTATCAGAGTTTCTCCAGTCTGTCAGGCCAGTAAGTTTGGTCTTTTTTTGTGAGTTAGAATTTTATTCTACATTTTTCTCCAGTTCCTTCCAGGACCCTCTATTGTGATCTCTGTCAGAGCAGTCAGTGGTGGTAGCCGGTCACCATCTGGTTGTACTGGACTCAGTCTGGTGAGGCCGTGGTAGCTGTGGTCCACTAGTCCCTTGTATCTTGTTTTCTTCATTCTCCCTTGTTCTCGAAGAGGTGAGACCAGTGGAGTACCTTTGATGGCCACTCACAGGCTTTTAAGACCCCAGATGCTACTCACCAAGATAGAATGTACGTACAACAATTCCTTTATAAACTATGTTATGCCAATTGAGCTAGATGTTTCCTAAGACCATGGTCCCCACAGCCCTCAGCCCAGCAATTCAGTCCCTCAGGGAGTTTGGATGTGTCTATGGAGCTTCCATGACTTTGTCTTGTATAACTTGTGCCGGTTTCCTCAGTATCCTGTACTATGTTATCCTTCACCAAAGTTACAACTTGTCTATTGTCTATTTAGTGTCCCCCCCGCACCTGTCCCCTCCCTCCTAACCATCAAAGATTGTTTCTTTTTGTGTGTAAACCTTTTCATGAGTTTTTACAGTAGTGGTTTCATACAATATTTGTCCTTTTCAGATTGACTCATTTCACTCAGCATAATGTCCTCCAAATCCATCCATGTTATGAAATGCTTAGCACATTCAACGTTGTTCTTTATCATTGCATAATACTCCATTGTATGAACATACCATAGTTTATCCATTCATCTGTTGATGGGCATCTAGGTTGTTTCCATCTTTTTGCTATTGTGAACAGTGCTGCCATGAACATGAGTGCGCATTCATCTATTCGTGTGATGGCTCTTATTTCTCTAGGATACATTCCTAGAAGAGGGATTGCTGGATCATATGGTATTTCTATTTCCAGCTTTCTGAAGAAGTGCCGTATCGTTTTCCAAAATAGTTGTATCATTTTGCCTTCCCAGCAGCAGTGCATAAGAGTACCGATCTCCCCACAGCCTCTCCAACATTTGTTATTTCCAGTTTTTTGATTCGTGCCAGTAATGCCAGGGTATATAGTATCTCATTGTGGTTTTGATTTGTATTTCTCTAATGGCTACCGATCGCGAGGATTTCCTCATGTGTCTGTTGGCCGCTTGAAAGTCTTCTTTGGTGAAGTGTCTGTTCATTTCCTTTGCCCATTTTTTAATAGAATTATTTGTCTTTTTGTTGCAGAGGTGTTGGATTTTCTTGTAGATTATGGAGATTAGACCTTTGTCTGACTTGTACTGTCCAAAAATTTTTCCTCAGTCTATAGGTTCTATTTTTTTTTAAAAAGTTTTTATTGTAATTTAGATGAAGGTTTAAAGAACAGTTTCTCATTAAACAGTCAGTACACATATTGTTTTATAACATTGGTTAACAATTCCACAACATGTCAACACTCTCCCATCTCAACCTTGGAGGACCTTTTTTTCTTTTTTGGTGAAAATATACATAGCCAAAGTTACACCATTTCAAAAGTTTCTGCATGTACATCAATTACACTCTTCCAGTTATGCTGCTATTCTCACTATCCTTTTCCAAATCATTCCATCACCATTATCTTCAACTCACTGCCCCCTAGGCTTCTTAGGCTTCTCATCAAATCTTTTGAGTTGTTGTTGTCAGTTTGATCTCACATAGATAATTCTTTTTCTGTGTGTGTGTGCCCTAGATAAAGTTTTGCAGAACAAATAGTTTCTCATTAAACAGTACACATATTGCCCTATGACAATGGTTAACAAACCCACGACATGTCAACATAGTCCCTTCTCAAACTTGGGTTCCCTATCACCACCTTTCCTGTCCCCTCCTGCCTTCTAGTCCTTGTCCCTGGACGGCTGTACCTCACTCCCATTTTATTTTATGAGGCTGTCCAGTCCCTGGCTTAACGGTGAACTTCGGAAGTGACTTCACCACTAAGCTAGAAGGGTGTCTGGGGGCTGTACTATCAGGGTTTCTCCAATCTCTTTCAGGCCAATAAATCTGGTCTTTTTTTGTGAGTTAGAATTTTGTTCTACATCCTTTTCCAGCTCTGTCCAGGACCCTCTATTGTGATCCCAGTCAGAGCAGTCAGTGGTGGTAGCCAGGCACCATCTAGCTGTACCGGACTCAGTCTGGTGGAGGCCGTGGTACCTGTGGTCCATTAGTCCTTTGGACTAATATTTTCCTTGTATCTTGTTCTCTTCATTCTCCCTTGCTCCAGAAGGGAAGAGACCAGTGGAGTATCTTAGATGGCTGCTTACAGGCTTTTAAGACCTCAGATGCTACTCACCAAGCTAGAATGTAGAACATTGTCTTTATAAACTGTGTTATGCCAATTGAGCTAGATGTTCCCCGAGACCATGGTCCCCACAGCCCTCAGCCCAACAATTCAGTCACTCAGAGAGTTTGGAAGTGTCTATGGAACTTTCTTGACCTTTCCTTGTACAAGTTGTGCTGGCTTCCCCAGTATTGTGTACTGTCTGACCCTTCAACAAAGTTACCACTTACCTATTGTCTGTTTAGTCCCCCCCCCCCACTCCTCCCATCTCTCGTAACTAACAAAGATTGTTTCTTCTTGTGTGTAAACTTTTACATGAGTTTTCACAGTAAAGGTCTCATACAATATTTGTCCTTTTGTGATTGACTTATTTCACTCAGCATAATGTCTTCCAGTTTCATCCATGTTATGATATGCTTCACAGATTCATCATTGTTCTTTATCTTTGCATAATACTCCATTGTGTGTATGTACCAGAGTTTGTTTATCCATTCATCTGTTGATGGACATCTAGGTTGTTTCCATCTTTTTGCTATTGTGAACAGTGCTGCAATGAATATGGCTGTGCATATGTCTCTTCGTGTGATGGCTCTTACTTCTCTAGGATATATTCCTAGGAGTGGGGTTGCATTTTGTAGTGCCTTTTTTGTGGTACTAACATTTTCTTTGTTCCTCTTACTTTCCTGTGCTGAGTTCCTTTTGTTTGTGGATTTTTTTTTTCATTTCCTTTGTTTTTGTAGGTTTTGTTTTGACTGAGACTTTATGTTTTTCTTCTTTATTTTAATGAGTAGGTTTGTTAACTTTCTTTGTGGTTACCTTGAAATTTACTCTTATCTTCCTAGATTTGAACCAGTCTATTATTACTTGGTATCGCCTTGCCTTCCTCTCTGTTACAATGTTATATACCTGCTCCGTTTATTCCCTCTTTTATTGTTCTGATGTTGTTGTCATTTACAGATTAACCTCTCTGGTTCCCTGTTGTAATTATTTAGGTTTTGCATAGTCCTTAAGAGTTCATTTCCTAGGTTGGTATCTGGCTAGTACAATTCTGTGTCCTAGATTCAGCCTGTGGTCTGATGTTGTTTGTTCTCAGATCGAAGGACTCACTTTAATAAGTCTTGTACATTTGATTTGGTTTTTACATACTCCCTTAATTTCTGTTTATCTGGAAATGACCTAATTTCACCATCATATTTGAATGAGAGTTTTGCAAAATGTATTATTCTTAGCTGGCAATTTTTCTCTTTCAAGGTTTTATATATGTCATCCCAGTGCCTTCTTGCCTGCATGGTTTCTGCCAAATAATTCCAGCTTAGTGTTATTGTTTCTCCTCTGTATGTGACGTTTTGTTTTTCTCTACCTCCTCTCAGGATTCTTGGTTTTAGTGAGTGTGATTATGATATGCCTTGGTGATTTTCTTTTGAGGTCTATCCTATCTGGGGTTCTTTGAGCTTCTTGGATGGTCAGCTTTTCATCTTTCATGATATTGGGGAAGTTTTCTGTCAGCAATTCTTCAATGATCTTCTTTGTGTTTTCTGTTTTCTCCCCCTGTTCTGGAACTCCGATCATTTGCAGATTTTTGCTTTTGACTGTATCCCACATAATTCTCAGGGTTCTTCATTTTTCTTTGTTCTTTTCTCTGATTTTTCCTCAGAGTTGTATCCAAGTGTTGCCTTCAATTTTGCTGATCCTATCTTCCTTCATTTCAAACCTGCTCCTCAGCCCTTCTATGACTCTGTCCATTTCTGAAATCTTGTTGTTTATCTTTTGCATTTCTAATTGTTGTTTTTTTTATGATTTCTAGTTGTGACTTTATTTTAGTGTTTTGTTCCGGTATTACTTTCTTAAGTTCTTCCATTTTTTTGACTGTATTTTCCACGAATTTGTCTGCCTTTTCCATGAATTTATCTATTTTGTTCTCATTTTTGTCTGCTTTTTGCTTCAACTCTTGGATAATTCTGAATATTAGAGATTTTAATTCCTTATCAGTTAGGTCTAGTGCCTTTTCTTCTACTGGAAGGTCATCTGGTGTTTTATTTTGGATGCCTACTGGAACCATCCTGTCCTGTTTTTGTAAATGTTTTGATATTGTCTGCTGTCTTTGGGGCATTGGGTGGTTATTTTCCTCATTTATTGATTGTAGATTTGGTTGTTTCATCCTAATTTTGGTTTCTTTGGTTATGCCTGAGCAGGTGGGCTGTGCATTCTTTGTTGCTTGCTTGTCTGTGGGCACCATACTTTTCATCTCTTCTCCAATGTTCAGGGTCCGCCACTCAGTTACGGTACTGCAGGGCAGGTCCAGCTGAAGGGGAGTTTCTGGGATGGGTTGTTTGTGGCACGTACCAGAGCTGACAGGTAGGCAGGAAAAAGGGGGTAGATTGTGATGTGTGGAGCTAAGATGGGTATGGGAAAGATGAGAGACAGGAGAGAAGAACAGGAGCCAAAAACTTACACACAAACAAAAAAGAGTGCTGAGGGAGCTTGCTTTTGGAGTGGAGAGATGAGAGACTGAGAAATGAGGAAAAACAAAAATAAAAAAAAGAGAAAGGATAAAAGGAAAAAAAATGAATAAATTGAGAAACTGGAAATGAAGAAAGACAAAAAGGAAATAAGAAAGAAAAGAAACCAAAAAAAAAAGAAAACAAGAAATGCCAGGGATGTCCCTGTGTGTCTGTGCAGTGTAAAGGAGTAGCTTCCAAGCCGTGTGGCACTGCTTGGCTAGAAGGGTCTCCCAAGCCGAGAAAAGAAAAAGAAAACAAACAAATCAAAACAGAATGAATCAGAGCAAACAAACAAACAAAAAAGCCCTGGGGATCCCACCAGCATGGCAGCACAGGTTGGGAAGCAGTTTTACAGTTGAGCGGTGGTTCGCAGCTTTTCAGGATGAAGCAAAGATGGTGCATGGAGCCAGGTATTTGAGAGAAAGAAGGGGGAGGTGGTGAGAGGTAAGGAAGAAACCTAAAGAAGCAGAAAAAAGCAACACCAGCAGCCAACAAAAGGCACTCAGGGAGGACCAGTGTGGACGGGTGGAATCCAAGCAACACCCGGGTGAAGCTGGTGCTTCCTGTCCAAGAGACTGTGGCTACAGGAAGCAGAGGAGACTAAGTGGGGGTGAAGAAGGCTGGGGGTAGGAAAGCATATATCACTGGTTATTGGTTGTTCTGTCTCCTGCTGGAAGCTCCATGAAGCTGCTTTCTCATACCTCCTGTTTGCTGATCTCCTATAGGAGTCTAAGATGGTGGATCTGTGCTGCGTGAGCTGATAGGGGACCTCTGCATGTATCTCTGCTTGCTCTCTGTGTTCGGTCAGTTTCTTATACCATTTGGTGCTTGGCTGAGTTCTTTATCTCTTCATTTGATGCTTAGGGTTTCAGAATTAATGTGTGACTCTCTTTGACTTAGTTTTTCTGATCTTTGCTGCAGAGGGACAGCGTGGTGCTTCTAACTATAGCATGATGTTGCCCAAAGTCTTTTCTTACTCTTTTCGTGAAGTGTTTTGGTGAGCATAAGTGTTTAATTTTTAGAAGATACCAGTTATCTTCTGGAGTTTGTGTGTTGTTGGTTATGGTTTATACCCTCTTAATGCCTTGTATTATGGCCTCTAGCATTGATCCCATTTTTTCTTCTATGAACATTGTACTTTTTGGCTTTATATTTAGGTCTTTGATCCATTTTGCATTAGTTATTGTGTATGGTATGAGGTATGAGACCTCTTTCATTTTTTTGCAGATGGACATCCAGTTTTGCCAGCATCATTTGTTAAAAAGACTGTCTTTTCCCCATTTGATGGACTTTGGGCCCTTGTCGAAGATCAGGTGACCGTAGGTGGATGGATTTACATCTGGATTCTCAATTCTGTTCCATTGGTCAATGTATCTGTCATTGTACCAATACCAGGCTGTTTTGACTACTGTAGCCTTATAGTAGCTTCTGAGGTCAGGTAGTGGGGGTCCTCCTACTTTCTTCTTCTTCTTCAATGGTGCTTTACTTATCTGGGGCTTTTTTCCTTTCCATATAAAGTTAATGATTAGTTTGTCCATCTATTTAAAGAATATTGTGGGTATTTGGATCAAGATTGCATTATATTTGTGAATTACTTTGAGCAGATTTTTTGTTTGCACAATGTTGAGTCTACCAATCCATGAGCATGTTATGTTTTTCCATTTATGTAGATCTCTTTTGGTTTCTTGCAGTAGTGTTTTGTAGTTTTCTTTGTATGTCTTTTACATCCCTGGTTAGACTTATTCCTAAGTATTTTATTTTTGGGGGGGCTATTTTAAGTGGTATTGTTTTCCTGATTTCCTTTTAATTGTTCTCTTAATAGGTGTATAGGAATCCAACTGATTTTTGCATGTTTATCCTGCTACTCTCCTACATCTTTCTATTTGTTCCAGTAGTTTTCCTGTGAAGTCTTTAGGGTTTTCTATGTATAGTATCATATCATCTGCAAATAGGGACAGTTTTACTTCTTCCATACTGATTTGGATGCCATTTATTTCTTTTTCTTGCCTTATTGCTTGATCTAGGACTTCGAGCACAGTATTAAATAGAAGTGGTGATAAAGGGCATTCTTGTCTTTTTCCTGTTCTCAAGAGGAATGTTTTCATCCTCTCTCCATCAAGAATGATCTTGGCTGTTGGTTTTGCCTAGATGCCCTTTATTATGTTGAGAAATTTCCCTTCTATACCTATTTTATTGAGAGTTTTTACCAGGAATGGGCATTGGATGTTGTGGAATGCCTTTTCTGTATCAATTGAGATGATCATGTGATTCTTTTCTTTCCTTTTATTTATGTGGTGGATTACATTGATTGATCTTCTAATGTTGAACTATTCTTGCATACCTGTTATAAATCCTGCTTGGTTGTGGTGTATTATTTTTTTGATATGATGATAAATTCTGTTGGCTAGAATTTTGTTCAGAATTTTCACATCTATATTCAGGACAGACATGGGTCTGTAATATTCTTTTTTGTGTGTGGTGCCTTTGGCTGGTTTTGTATCAGGGTTATGCTGGCTTCATAGAATGAATTCAGAAATGTTGATTCCTTACTTCTGTTCTGAAGTAGTTTGAGTAGTACTGGTGTAAGCTTTTCCTTGAATGTTTGGTAAAATTCTCCAGTGAAACCATCTGGCCAGAGCTTTTTTTTTTTTTCCCTTTGTTGGGAGTTTTTTATTACCTTTTCAACTTCTTCTCTTGTTATGGGTCTGTTCAAATTTTCAACATCACTTTGTGTCAGTTTGGGTAGGTATTATGTTTCTAGAAATTTATCCATTTCCTCTAGGTTTTCAAATTTGTTGTTTTTCATAATACTCTGTTACAATCCTTTTTATTTCACTTGGGTCTGTTGTAATGTCCCCCATTTCATTTCTTATTGGGTTATTTGAATTCTCTCCTGTTTTTCTTTTCTCAGTCTGGCCAGTGGTTTGTCGATTTTGTTGATTCTTTCAAAGAGCCAACTTTTGGTTTTGTTGATTCTTTCTATTGTTTTTCTGTTCTCTATTTCATTTATTTCTGCTCTGATCTTTACTATTTCTTTTCTTCCGATGGCTGTGGGCTTTTTTTGCTGTTCTCTTTCTCTTTGTTTGAGTTCTGTAGTTAATGTTTTGATTTTGTCCCTTTCTTCTTTTTTGATGTGTGCATCTATTGTTGTAAATTTTCCTCTGTGGACTGCCTTTGCTGTGTCCCAAAGGTTTTGGTATGATGTGTTTTCACTCTCATTTGATTCTAGGATTTTTTTTATTCCATCTCTGATTTCTTCTATTACCTTGTGGTTTGTAAGCAGGGTGTTATTCACTTTCCATGTAGCTGATTTTTTCCCCCTTGTTCTTCCTGTTGTTAATTTCTACCTTGATGGTGTTGTGGTCAGAGAAGACATTTTGTATTATCTCAATGTTTTGCATTTTGTTTAGGGTTGCTTGTGGCCTAAGATGTGGTCTATTCTGGAGAACATTCCAGGTGCGTTGGAAAAGATTGTGTATAGGGTAGCCGTTGGGTGGAGTGCTCTGTACATGTCTATGAGGTCAAATTGTCTGCTTGCTGAATTTCTTTCTAGATGTTCTGTCCTTTACCAAGAGTGGTGTGCTAAAGTTGCCTACTATTATTATGGAACTGGCAATTTCTCTTTTCAGTGCTGTTAGACTTTGTTTTATGTATTTTGGAGCCCTATCATAGGGTGTGTAGATGTTTATTGTGGTTATGTCTTCATGCTGGCTCATCTCTTTAATCATTATATATATAGTGTCCTTCTTTGTCTTTCATGGTGGATTTTGTTTTGAAGTCTATTTTATCTGAGATTAGTACTGCCACTCCTGCTCTTCTTGGTAGCTGTTTGTTTCTAAGGTGTGTCTCTGGTAGACAGCATATTGATGGATCCTGTTTTCTTATCCATTCTGCCACTCTCCGTCTCTTTATGGGTGCATTTAGTCCACTTACATTCAGTGTCTTTATTGATAGGTGTGAGTTTACTGTTGTCATTTTGTAGTGCTTTTTTTGTGGTACTGACATTTTCTTTGTTCCTCTTACTGTTCTGTGCTGGATTCCTTTTGTTTGTGATTTTTTTTTCTCATTTCTTTTGTTTTTGTAGATTTTGTTTTTACTGAGACTTTATGTTTTTCTTCTTTATTTTGATGAGTCGGTTTGTTAACTTTCTTTGTGTGTATCTTGAAATTCACCCTTATCTTACTAAGTTTGAACCACTCTATTATTACTTGGTATCGCCTCAGCTTCCTCTCCATTAGAAGGTTCTATACCTACACTGTTTATTCCCTCTTTTACTGTTCCAATGTTTTCATTTACAGATTAACCTCTCTGGTTCCCTGTTGTAATTCTTTTGGTTTTGGATAGTTCTTGAGAGTTCATTTCCTAGGTTCATATCTGGTTGCTACAGTCTTGCATCCTAGATTCAGGCTCTGGTCTGATGTTGTTTCTTCTCAGACTGAAGGACTCCCTTTGATAATTCTTGTAAGTTTTGTTTTTATATAGCCCCTTGATTTCTGTTTATCTGGCTGGAAATGTCCTAATTTCACCATCATATCTGAATGAAAGTTTTGCAGGATATATTATTCTTGGCTGGCAATGTTTTTCTTTCAAGGTTTCATATGTGTCCTCCCAGTGCCTTCTTGCCTGCATGGTTTCTGCAGAATAATCCAAGCTTAGTCTTATTGTTTCTCCTCTGTGATTTTTTGTTTTTCTTGAGATCCTCTCAGGATTCTTTCTTTGTCTTTGGTTTTAGTGAGTGTAATTATGATATGCCTTGGTGATTTTCTTTTGAGGTCTAACCTATATGGAGTTCATTGAGCTTCTTGGATGATCAGCTTTTCATCTTTCATAATACTGGGGTTGGGTTCTGTCAGTAGTTCTTCCGTGATCTCCTCTGTCTTTTGTGTTTTCTCCCCATTCTGGAACTCCAGTTACTAGCAAATTTTTGCTTTTGATTGTATCCCACGTAATTCTCAGGGTTTCTTCATTTTTCTTTGTTCTTTTTTCTGATTTTTCCTCCAACAGAGTTGTATCCAAATGTTTGTCTTCAAGATCACTGATCCTGTCTTCCATTGTTTTAGACCTGCTCCTCAGCCCTTCTATGACACTGTCCATTTCTGAAATCTTGTTGTTTATCTTTTGGATTTCTAACTGCTGTTTTTGTATGATTTCTAGTTGTGAATTTATTTTACCATTTTGTTCCTGTATTATTTTCCTGAATTCTTCCATTTTTTGTCTATATTTTCCATGAATTTGTCTGCCTTTTCCATGAATTTGTCTAGTTTTTCCTCATTTTTGTCTTCTGTTTGCTTCAAATCTTGGATAGTTCTGAATATAGTGATTTGAATTCCCTATCAGGTGGTTCTAGTGCCTTTTCTTCTACTGGCAAGTCATCTGGTGTTTTATTTTGGACGCCTACTGGAACCATCCTGTCCTGTTTTTTTATATATTTTGATATTGTCTGCTGTCTTCGGGACATTCAGCAGTTATTTTCTTCATTTATTGATTGTAGATTTGTTTGTTTCATCCTGCTTTTTTGTTTTATTTTGTTATGTCTGGGCAGGTGGGCTGTGCATTCTTTGTAGTTTGCTCATCTGTAATCACGATACTTTTCACCTCCTTGTCCAATGGGCAGGGCCGGTCACTGAGCTGTTGCACAGCAGGGTAGGTCCAGCTGAAGGGGAATTGCTAGGATGGGTTGTTTGTGGCATGTACTGTGGCCAACAGGGCGGGCCACAAGTCAGTGCAGGGCAGGTTCTGGTAGGATGTGCCTGTGCTGCTCAGGGGTATGATGTTCAGCACATGGTGCAGGTAGGCAGGAAGGAGTTGGGAGATTGTGATGTGTGGAGCTAAGATGTTTATGGGAGAGAGGAGAGAGAGGAGAGAGAAACAGGAGCCAAAAACAAACAAACAAAGAAAAGAAAAGTGTGCTAATGGTGCTTGCCTTTGGAATGGAGAGATGAAAAACCGAGTAATGGAGAAAAACAAAAAGGGAGAAAAATAATAAATAAAAATTAGTAAAAAAATAAAAGCCCTCAGCAATCCCACCCGTGTGGCTGCAAAGACTGGGAAGTAGCTCCCAGGCTGCAAAGTACAGCCTGGCTAGAAGTGGTAGAAATGTCACACAGCACCAGGTATTCAGGACACAGGAAGAGAAGGTAAGTAAAGAGATACAAGAAACTGATAAATGAAGAAAGATAAAAAGGAAAGAAAAGAAAACAAAAAAAGAAACACCCCTAGGGATCTCACCACGCAGCTGTGCAGGTCAGGGAAGTAGCTCCCAAGTCATGCAGTAAAGCCCAACTAGAAAGGACTCCCAAGCTTAGAAAAGAAAAAGAAAACAAATGAACCAAACAGAACAAAACAAAACCCTGAGGATCCCACCAGCATGGCAGCGTGGGCCCAGAAGCAGTTCCACAGTCGAGCGGCACTTCATAGCCTTTCAAGAAGAAGCAAAGATGGCACACCAAGCCAGGTGTTTGAAAGAAAGTCTGGGTAGGTTGTGAGAGGTACATAAGAAACCAAAAAAAGCGGAAAAAAGCAACAGCAACAACAAAGAAATGGCACTCAGGGAGCAGGCCAGTGTGGATGGGTCAAATCCAAGCAGCACAGGGCTGAAGCTAGTGCCTCCAGGAGTTTATGTTCAACAGTATTAAAAGCTGAGAAGATTAGAATTAAGAAAACACAAGCAGGTTTAACATTAAAAGTTTCATTTACTAGTATCAAGAGAATCACTAATAGAGTGGTGGGAGCAAAATCCAGAATTCAAGTGGTTAAAGAGACTGCTTTAGTTATATAAATGTAAAATTTCTACATGCTTTCTAGTGAACTAACCCTTTGTGCTGAGGAAACTCATCAACTCCTTATACATAAGGAGTCCTGGTGGCACAATTGTTAAGCACTCAACTGCTAACCTAAAGGCTGGCAGTTTGAACCCACCCAGGAGCTCTGCCAGAGAAAGACTGGGCAATCTGCTTCCATTATTCCAAAACCAATAAAAAAACCATTGCCATCAAGTTGATTACAATTCATAGTGACCCTATAGGACAGAGTAGAACTGCCCCATAGGATTTTCAAGGCTGTAATCTTTATGGAAGCAGGCTGTCACATGTTTCTCTGGTGGAGCAGTTGGTGGGCTCAAACCGCAGACCTTTTCGTTAGCAGCCTAGCACTCAACCATTGTGCCACCAGGGATCCTCCATAAAAATTATAGCCAAGAAAACCCTATGGGGCGGTTCTACTCTGTCACACAGAGTTGCTATGAATCAGAATCAACTTGACAGCAACCAACAAGAACAACATACCATAGCACTTATTGCATTATATTGCAATTAATCAATTACATATTTGTCTACATCTCAATAAACTTCAAGAACCATGTCTTTATATCCCCAGTATCTAGCACAGTACTGATCACATAGGAGACCCTCAATAAATGCCAAATAATAATGAAAAGTTTACGCACAGATAACGCATTAAGACAAAAGCAAGGCTGTCACCATGGAGAAATAAGCATTTTGAAATAAATCAAACATATGTAATCTACTCTTTGTTCTGAAATTACTTTTTATTAACTTTACCTACCTACTTGTTTAAACCAGATTTTTAGTTGTCATTATTGTACAGAGAGCTTTAGCAACAGAAATTCATAAAATCCCCTTTGGAAGAAACCCACGTGATATAGCAACAAGTGAGCAATTTTTTTTTCCAAGATGATATAGTGGCATGTGTAATTGCACAGTCTTGAATATGATTATATATTGGTGTATTCTTAACTAGGGCTGTGTGCTATTGAAATGCCATGACAGAAGTGCAAAACATAACTCCTGTCAACCTAAAGTCCCAACTGCCACAATCTGCCAGAGCACAGCTTGGTGATTCTTTTTTTAATTGGCTTGTAAGTATGTTGCCATTTTCAGATGAAGGGTGATTTGGCTAATTAACGATCTTGTGGGTTCCTTCTTGTTCTCTAGTTGGAAATGAAAGTGACTTACTTGTAGTTAGCTTGAAAGAGCCTAAAGGAAACTCATGTCTGGAGATGGCTCTTACAAACTTTACCAGAGTGAAATCAAAGTTTACAAAGGATATTGTGAGAGTGGGTTTGTATGTAAATATAGCAAGAATATATAATTGAGCACATAATGTACTAAGTGCATTGGTAGAGACTGGCAGGTATAAAAATATATGATATTGATCTTGTCCTCAAGGAGCTTACAATCAACCTGAGGAGGATCAGAATAATAATTTAAAAGTTTAGAGCAATGTAAACATACTCTAATACACATTCATACCCTCATCATCACTTCCCAGGACTTCTCCAATAATCTCCATATTAGTCTTTCTTCAGTTGGTTCAGTCTACTTCTTTGAACTGTTTACAGAGGAACATCCTTAAAACAGACCATATGCTGCTATTCTAGTCTAAAAACCTGCAATTTTCTGTCATTACAAGACCATAAAACCCACCTTAGGAAGACAGCATACAATGCCCTCCATGACCTAGATGGTGACTACCAAGCCATTGCCATTTCCCTACACTACATTTAAAGTCCAACAACACTTGGACCATAAATCACAAAGACTCCCTTGCTCGGTGACTTTGTTTATGCCATTCCCCGGGATGCCCTTATTTCCTAGTATGCCCTTCCATCCACATGGTGAAGATTTATTCCTACTTCAAAATGCAGTTCAGGTGTTCCCACAACCCTCCAACCCAGAAATAAAAACAATGAGAATAGATTCAGAGTGCTTACTGTTCTCAAAGTTATATTCAATAGAATGCCAGTAAAAGTTTAACAACCAGATCTCCAAACTTGAAGAAAAAAAATAAAAGACCCTGATTTTTAGTATTTCCATATTGTAAATACTCCCCAGATGTCCAATTTCAAGGTACTAATTTGACATCACTGAACAGGAAGTTAGGAAGATATACCTCAATTAGCACTCCTGAGTTCGTGCAAGTTAACACTAGGATATCACTGGTTATAATCTAAGAAAGTTACCTGCAATATATAGATTATAGTACTCAATAATTAAATTATGATAACACTGACTTTAGTGTACTGCAGCAGGAAAAAAAAAATACGCTAAATGAAGTCCTGCAAAATTTCTTTTTTTAATGTCTTGATCCTGAGTTTTCACAACTTCCAACTTTTTGTGCCATAGAATCTCTGTGAAATAGCCCCATTTGAATCAACCAGAGTGTACTGTATTTTTATGCAAATAATGCACACCTTCTATGTTTGTTTGCCCACTGAGCCTTCCCCCCACCCCATGAGGTATTCTTGTAAATGCAACTATGTCAGTTTTGTTTTGTTTTGTTTTGTTTTTTACATATATCTGCATGATTGTTTGATTTTATTTATAGAATGAAAATGTGAGATTAGGGACTTTTTAATCTACTTTTGTTCATCTTTGTGTTCCAGCATGAGCACAGTTACTGGCTTATAAATTTTAAGAAATATCTTTGGAGAAATGATATATAAATGACTACACAAATTCATGGGTTGTTTAAATGTAAACGGACCCAGAAATGGTTGGATTTGTAAGTTTTTGTATGAAGTAACATTGAGAATTGAATGTAGAAGGCATTTATTGAATTGTGCATTTGAATGATAAATGAATAGTGGAGGGTGCAAGAAAGCTGGCATCTCAGGGAGAATTAAAGAGGAACAAAGGGAGAACAAGAGAGCGAGGAAGTGAAGGAAGTGTGAGAGAGTAAGGAAGGAAGGGAGGGAGAAAGGGAGAAAGAGAAAGAGAATTTTTAGCATATGGTTCTTATTTGTTAGGTACTATCCTATGAAATAATTTTGATTTTACCTCTTTTTGATGGTAAATAACAACTCATTTCAAGTTCAAGGACAGAGTGTTAAAATGCTTGTTCCCAATGATAATACAATAGACAAACTGTTTCTTTATTCCCCTACTTTTCTGCATTTTAGTCCAAATAGGTTAAAATGAGATAATCTAAGAAGAGGATAGAAAGAAAAAAAAATGTTTTTCTTTCTTTATCTTGCAAGAGTGAAATCTTGGAAGGAAGCATTTTGGAAACTCAGACAGTTTAATGGAAAGAGTAACAACTAGTTATCAGGAGACCTGGGTTTAAATTCAACCTTTGGCATTAATTAGCTCAGAGGCCTTGGGAAAAACACTCAATCTCCGTTGAGCTCAGATTCCTCAACCATAAAATGGTGGGAGGAAGGGGAAGGTAAGCTCTGCCTAGCTCTAAAAAGCACATTCTAATTCTTAGTATAACCGGCGATACTGGCAAGAGTGAAACATCAGGGGTCCAAAGATCTCAGGCTCTATGAATTCAGTCCAGGATGTTTCTGGCTAATTCATTAGTACTGCATTATAAACTCCTGATAATGCAGTATATTTCTTTTGTGGTTTACTGCACTGGCTCTTTTTCAATTTTTAATTTTTATTTTCCTTCATAATTATCCTTGAAATAGTTCCTAATTTAATAGAAAGGCAATTGGCCTGGGCATCAGAAAAACAAGGTTTCTATAATCCTTCTTCTAGCACCACCCAGTTCTCTAACTTCAGAAAAGTCACTTTCTTTATTTGGGACTCAGTTTCCTCTTTCATTCACCTATTCATTCTTTCCACAAATATTTATTGAGTATTTGGATTCCTGGTGCCACAGTGGTTAAGAGCTTGGCTCCTAACTAAAATGTTGGCGGTATGAATTCACCAGCTGCTCCTTGGAAACTCTATGGGGCAGTCTACTCTGTTCTGTAGGGTCATTGTGAGTCGAAATCGACTCAACAGCAATGAGTTTGATTTTTTTGTTTTTACCATGTACTCAAGGAGCCCTGGTGGTGCAGCAGTCAAGCACTTGGCTGTTAACCAAAAGTTCTGTGGTTTGAACTCCCAGCCACTCTGTGGGAGAAAGATGTGGCAGTCTGTTTCCATAAGGATTACAGCCTTAGAACCGTATAGAGCAGTTCTACTGTGTCCTATAGAATGGCTGTGAGTTGGAATCGACTTGATAGCAATGGATAGATATGGATATACCACGTACTCAGTGGTACCATCTGCAAAATGACATTTGACTACCTAATACTATGTATCTTAAGATACTTTCCAGCTCTTAAATGCAATGCTTTCCTATTCTATCTCTGATTGTATTTCCTTTCTCTAAGCTACAAACTAAAGTTCTCCTTTAATAAGCCATCAGAATGGTTACTGATCTTTCCTCCAAATATCCCTTACTCCTTCCCAAATATTCAGTTTATGGTTTCAACTTCCCCCTTCTCCTTTGATTTGTCTTTGTCTCTGTATTCTCATTCAAATCCCTGGCTGGTCAAGCTCACCAGGCCATTCAAGGCAAGACTAAAAAAGCAATGACTCATTTAAAAGTAATTCGAAGGTATGAAAGGTAACATAATCGTGAATGATTATGTTTGCCTCCAAATTAAAGCAGTGAAGTGGGAAACCACTCTTTGGCATTCCACAAAGCGAATGTTCCCGGTCAAATCTCTCCCAGTTGAGTTCTCGTATGATTCACTGGGTTCAAAGACAGGTGCTGAGACAGTGGATAAAATTCTATACCACAAGTCTAACAAAAATTCATAGTAATTTTGGGAGTGCAGCTTGTTTTGAGAAAACATTGATATGCCACCAAGCTACTTTGATTTCAAAAATAATAGAACTCCTCCAAATTCTAATGTTAATCATAGCAATATTCCACCCTCTCAGCAGACAGCTGATTATATTGGTTTGAAGTGTAAACCAGTTCGTGTTCCCAGTAGAAAATTTTACCTCTTGCTTCACAAAGAAAATAGACAGCAACAGACAATAACTCTCTCAATTTCCTATTGCATCAGCTATAAGTTAATTTGTTCCAATTCTTGTCCTTCCTGTATTCTCTCCTATCTCAGTGATGATGTCCTTTCCCCTGACCAAGTCCTGTCTATCCACCATCCCAAGACCTCCTAATTGCTCAGTCATCTTGCTATTAGTCATCAGTCCTTCATCTTGTATATACTTTTTCACTCCATGCTGGCTCCTTGTAACTAGTATTAAAAATATTTTGGTGTCGTCCACTTAAATAATGGCTTCTGTTGAATATACGTATTCCCCTAGCCATGGTCTTTTCAATCGTCTCATATACATGTGAAAGGTGGACAATGAAAAAGGAAGACAGAAGAAAAACTGATGTATTTAAACCATGGTGTTGGCGAAGAATATTGAATATACCATGGACTGCTAGAGGAAGAAACAAATCAGTCTTAGAAGAAAAACAGCCAGAATGCTCCCTAGAAGTGAGGATGGTGAGACTTTGACTGACTTACTTTGACACTTCATCAGAAAAACCAATCGCTAGAAAAGGACACTTTCCTTGGTAAAACAGAAGGACAGAGAAAATTAGGGAAACCCTCAATAAGATGGAATGACACAATAGCCAAATCAGTGAACTCAAACAATGAACTTCAATGACTATGAAGACTGGGCAATGTTTCATTTTGTTATACATAAGGTCACCATGAGTCAGAGCCAACTTGATAGCAACTAAAAGAAACAAATTTCCCAAGCTATGTCCTCATTTCTAATCTTCCCATCATAGTCAAAACTTTTTGAAAAAATACTATATTGTCACTTATTCACTTTGAAAAGCAACTGTCATTGGGTTTCTGTCCCCACCATATGCCCAAATTTATCCTAACTTACTTCATTAATATACATTAATTGCTAAACCCAATAGACTATATTCTCTGCTTATATTGCTTAACCTCTCAGAAGCAGTTGACATTTTGGCAACTGCTTCCTTCAGGGTACTTCCTTCCCACTTGACTATGGAAACAGCATCTTCTCTTGGTTTTCCTCCCACTCTCTAGGATGCTTCCTCTCTATAGTCCCACTTTCTCTGCTCATGCTCAGATACCATTTCCATAATTGTTCCTTTTGGCTTTTTCCTCACGCTGAACACTGCCTTTGTGTTCCCCTGTTCAAGTCCGTGATGATGACTCACAAGTCTATATATCCAGCTACCCGTACCCTCCTGACCCTCACAACTACCCATCTATCTATTGGATGTAGCCTCTTACATTTCCTGTAGTCACTTCAGAACAAAACGTATTACCCCCTACAGTAAACATTATCAGTGCCCACCAAATCCTCTCTTACCAATTCCTTTTACAGTTTCCACTTAATACCAACACAAAGGTGTGCTTTTAATGACCAGCGCCTGTGACTGTTCTTTGGAGGAGGAGGGCCCTGGGGCTCCTTGAGCTACATTTCCCACAGTTGAAGGGAGTCAGAAATTCCTGGGAGTTCACTCCTTACCTCGTCTCCACAGCTGTTTAACAATGACTGTGAACTCAGAAATTTGAAAGCCCAGCTCCCTTGTCTCAGATTAGGATACCCCTAAGGCTTAATAATCCAGAAATTCATGCAGGACCTTTACCTCTGATGTGAGAGAGAAGAAAGAGGAGGTATCATTGTTCAGGAACAGAGGTTAGAGAGATCAAAGACATATACTTTCCAAGTTTGCCTCAGATCATAGTATATATACTATTGAGTCACTGGGAATGACTTCCATTGCCTGAATTAAGATATCAGCACTAGTTTGGAATACTACAAATCAAAGATATTCCAAGAAATTCCAGTCCGTCTCCTTAAACCAAGACAATCTTGTCTTAATCATTTGCATTTCAACCAGATGTTCTCCATCTGATCTCAACTCCTTCCTCTCCCTACAATGTAAAAAGATAAATGGAAGATGGAAAGAAAAAGGTAGAAGAACATATGCAGAGGAACATATGTACCTCACATTCATTTCACAAATTAAGGGAATAGCTACTATGTTCCAGGCTTGTTGCTAGATGCTGAAGATACAGTGGTGAGCCAAAGTCCCTGCTTTTGTGAACTTAACTCGACTGTCCACGTAATGAGAGAACAGAGTTCTCCTTTTAACCAGCTCCATATCTCTAGTGTCTAATGTTGCCTGAAAGAGACAATACTAAATAATTTTGTTATATAATGAATAAATGATTTCTGCAAGTCCATTATCAACATGATGCAGCAAGACATCCTGTACTTTGCTTATTACTTTAGAATTTGTATCCCAAGAATTTGTAAAGATATTATACATCTCATTATTGCATTCCCGTCATCTCACCCTATGTATTTACCATGAATAAAAAGAAAAGAATCATTATTGTGACAGAGATCAACTATTATCCTCTTAGCGTACCATAATTAGATCTACATGTTCCCTTTTTAGTTTTCTCAGTGCTTATTCAGGAACAACTGTTTCAGTCACAGCAATTATCATTGACCTTGATATGATCCTCCCTTCAAATATGTTATACCTGAAGAACCAATTACCCAAAATTACCAAACTCCCAAAGCAATCAAAGGTAAACAACCAAAGAAAATAATCCATTGAATCATATGACCCAATGGACCTTTGTACAGAAATACAAATATGCTTTTCCTTGGCTGCTAAAGACTATAATTTATTTGAAATTTTGAGCCCAGAATGAACATCCATGTTACTGTAATGTAAGCACATTACTGGTAAGCTCCCAGAATGCACCAGACTTGAGTTATATTTATACAACTCAAAGTGCGGCAGATAATTGCTAACTGTCTTGCTAATTTGGTCAGTGTAGATAACCACATTAACAAGACTGACAAGTACTCATTTCACTTATCTATATGACCAAATTAAGCAGACCGGACCTAGTCCACTTAGTTATTTCAACTGTCTTGGCAACTAAAGCACACATTTATAAGATTAAAACCCATTGACATCCAGTCAATTCTGACTCATAGAGACCCTATAGGACAGAGTAGAACTGCCTTACAGGGTTTCCAAGGAGCAGCTGGTGGATTTGAACTACTGACCTTTTGGTTAGCAGCCAAACTTAACCACTGTACCACCAGGGCTGCAGTTAGTAAAAAATGTCAACACAACTGTAAAAGTGAAAATAGAACTAGCTGAAAAGATAGCCACGGCCTTCATTTGTCTATGACTACGTATTAATACCCTTGGCAAAGGGAGACTTGTGTTAGTTACCTATATAATTCAGGATATAAAGTACTTGTTTCCATCGTCTGATGGAATTTTGGTCTGAATTATATAGATAACTGCCTCAGTTTTCTATATCCCTTGAAAGTAAGTGCCCAGTATGCCACTATTTTAGAATAATTCAGGAAATAAGATAGCTTAGCTCATCAAATTTGTGGCTGGGAGGAAACAAAAGATTCTTCAATTATTTCTGTAGTAATACATGGGAATATTTAGAGATGGGGTTTTTTTCCCCAAATTCTAGTATTTGCTACAAATACTTTTAAGCGGAGTGAAGGTAAAGCATATAATTGCACCAGTTAAGTCTGTCAGATACTCCAGACTTATGGTCCATAATGAAAATAATGTTGCCTTTCTTGAGGTTCTGAAGATTAAAAGAAAAAGATGGGTTTCTCCTTTAATATAAATCTAGTTAATATTATAATTTTTGGTCTGTGTTTCTAAAAAAAAATCAAGTGCTAGTGCAAGAAGCAAACATAGACTCATATATGTTCTCTTTATGTGATGGAAAATCGTTTTTTAAAATGGATAATTTATATGAATTTAAGTGTTCAAAATATGTTTTTATTTTTTTAATTTTGAAATTTTGGCACTGTGTTGAATGGTTGAAGCCATCTGGATAACAATTTTTTTTTTTAACATACATTCTTATGAGACCCCAACCACTCATCCCATTCTGCAACAGCACACTCCTCCCCTCCGCCTCTGATTCCCCATTAACATTCAACCAGCTCCTAACTCTCTCTGCCTTTCCCTCTCACCTCTGGACAGAAGCTGCCCCTTTGGTCTCTTGTATCTACTTGTCTAAGAGGCACGTTCTTCACAAGTATCACTTTATGTCCCACAGTCCAGTCCAATCCCTCTCTGAAGAGTTGAGCTTGGAAAATGTTTTAGTTCTGGGGTGATGGAAAGACCAGGGGCCAAGCTTTCCAGACTTAGTCAGACCATTAAGTCTGGTCTTCTTACTACAATTTGAGTTCTGCATCCCATCATTCTACTGCTCCATCAGGGACTCTGTTGTGTTCCCTGTCAGGACGTTCATTGGTGGTAGCTGGGCACCATCTAGTTCTTCTGGTCTCAGGCTGATGAAGTCTCTGGTTTAGGTGGCCCATTCTGTCTCTTGGGCCAGTACTTTCCTTGTGTTTTTGGTGTTCTCCACTCTCCTTTACTCCAAGTGGTTGGGACCAATTGATGCATCTTAGATGGCCGCTTGCAAGCTTTTAAGACCCCAGACGCCACTCACCAAAGTAGGATGCAGAACATTTTCTTGATAAGGTTTGTTATGCCAATTGACATAGATGTCCCTTGAAAGCATGGTCCCCAGACCCCGCCAAAACATGTTTCTAAAGGATGAGTCAAAGAATAAAATTTTAATGTCTGATTGTTCTCATATTTAGAGCCATTTCTAAGAATGTATTATAATAGAGGTGAATGGATTAAAATGAAGCTTATTTCAAGAAACTGAAATTAAATGGCAGAGTTTTAAATGTGTACAAGTTATTATTGTATGAAAATTCACATTAACGTTATCAAGTTTTTGCCTTTTTCTAGCTATTTATCACCTGTTGGGATAGTCATAATAAATATTTGTCCAATCATTCTAAAGTGATTAAAAATTATAAGCCTTACTATTTGTATTTATTTATCGAAGGAACTTAGCTAGACCCAACACTGATTCACATCCTAAAAATGCCAAAAAAAAGGAAAGGTTATCCAGAATTAATACATGTTAAAAACATTCACTTTAGAATTAAATACTGCTTTTGAAAATAATATCATTTAAAACAGCACCCAAAAAATACAAATACTTAGGGAAAAATATGAAAAAATATTTGGAGGCTTAAACAATGAAATATTCTGGAGATAAATTAGAGAAGATGTAACTAAATAGAGACATGTATAGTGTATGAGTAGAAACAATATTGTTAAACTGTCTATTCTCCCCATATTGACCTACTGATGCAATGCAACCCAAGTCAAAATTCCAGCAGGCTTTTTTTTGTAAAAATTGATAAGCTGATTCTAAAATTTATATGAGAATGAATATGACCTAGAATAGCAAAAGCAACTTTGAAAGGGAAGAACCAAGTTGGAGGGTTACTACTATCTGATTTCAAGAATTACTAAAGAGCTACATTAATTAAGATAGTGTGGTATTACCCTCAAGATAGACAAATAGATCGATAGAATGGAATGGACAATCGAGGAAATATACTTATCTGCATATAGAGTTGCTATGAGTTGAAATCGACTTGACAGCAATGGGGTGTAAATGAACAAGGAGTCCCTGGGTGGCACAAATTGTTAAGCACTTGACTACAACGTATATGAACAACTGATTTTTGGCAAAGGCGCAAAGGAGAAGCAGTAGGTAAACGATAGCTTTTTCAATGTACAGTGCTAGAACAATTAGATATCTATACGCAAAAAAATAAAAATAAACTTTGACCCACACCCCACCCTATACACTAAAAATAACTCAAAATGGATGATAGACCCAAATACAAAACCTAAACTACAAAATTTCTAGAAGAAAACAGAGGAGAAAAATTGTTGCAACCTTAACTTAGCAAAGATTTTTTTAGATACAACCCCAAACGTCCAATCAACCCAAGAACAAAGTGATGAATTGGACTTAATGAAAATCAAATTTTTCTGTTCCTCAAAAGATGCTGTAAAAAGAACAAAAACACAAGCTAAAATCTGAGGGAGAATATTTGCAAAGCATGTATCTGACAAAGGACATGGATCTAGAATATATAAAACCAAAAAAAATTTGTTGCCCTTGAGTCAATTCCAACTCATAGAGACCCTATAGGACAGAGTAGAACTGCCCCATAGGGTTTCCAAGGAGTGGCTGGTGGATTCAAACTGCCTACCTTTTGGCTAGCAGCCAAATACTTAACCCCTGTGCTACCAGGGCCCCAGAAAATATAAAGAACTCTCAAAACTCAACATTAAGAAAACAAGTAATTGAACAAAAAATGAGCAAAAAAGTTGACCAAACACTTAGGAATGACAAATGAGCACATAAAGACATGTTCAACATCACTTGCCATTTGGGAAACAAATTAAAACTGCAATGATATGTCATTTCACACCTATTAGGATGGTTAAAATTAAAAAGACTGACCACATCAAGCATTGGAGAATAGAGAGAGAAGAGCTTCTTTTTTTTTTTTACTACTCGTAGTCTAGCAGTTTATTCTATTTCTTTTCCATCTCTATTACTACTATAGTTCTCAATAATTTAATACTTGAAAAAGCACAATAAAATAACATATCATCATAAACCATATTTTGCTTTTTCATGTCTTGTTAGGGCCTAGTCACATATGAGTGGAAAAACATAATTGACAATAACTGCATGTTTTGATACACGAAAAACAAAAACCCATTGCTGTCAAGTGGATTCTGACTCATACGACCCTGACAGGACAGAGTAGAACTGCCCCATAGAATTTCCAAGGCTGTAAATCTTTAGGGAAGCAAACTGCCACGTTTCTCCCACTGAGAGGCTTGTGGGTTTGAACCACTGACCTTTTGGTTCGCAGCAAGCACTTTAACCATTGAACCACCAGGGATCCCTTTTTGATATACAAATGATATATCAAACTGTGCTTAGAGTTGGCTACCAAAAAGACCAAATGGAAGTAGAAATTTTTTTTTTAATTTTATTGAGTGCCTACTACGTGCCTTACACCTTTTTTTGATGCTGGAAATAGCCATGGGCATTCCTGGCTGTATGGGGTTAACATCCTTTTGGAGGAAGACCACAGATTAAAAGATGACAACTAAATAAAATAACTGTGGATTACAAAAAATTATATGAAATAAATAAGTAGAGTGATAGGATAGTGTAACTAGGAAGGGGAAGAAATATTCCTTCAGATAAGTTAATAATTTACAACCTCTCTGAGGAGGTCATATTTGAGCTAAGATGAAAAGAACGAAGGAGAGTCAGCCATAGGAAGATAAGGGAAAATAATTTTTCAGGCAGAATAAGCCTAATGTACATAGGTCTTGAAGGGGGAAAGTGTTTCATATTTCAAGAAATAAAGAGAAGTCAGTCTCACTGGAGTGTGGTGAACATGTCCGGGAAAGATTTGAGATGAGTTTTTAGAAATAGGTTCTATAAAGTCTTCGAAGCAATGGTAGAGAATTAAGAATTTATTTAGAATGCAGTGAGAAGTCATAGAAGAACTTTAAGCAGAGGATTAAGATAATCTTATATCTGCCTTTAAACGGTCACTCTGGTTTGCTGTGGAGATAGGATTCTAGGCAGGACAAGAGAGGAAATAGAGATGCTGCCATTCCATACAGTGCCTTCGTGAAAATTAGAAAACAATGTCCATTTCTTAATACGCTTTTGTCTGTCAGGAAATTGTACTATACAGATTTTGCTGGAATAAGACACCTGATTTCCAGCTGCAGAGAAAGTGTAATAATAAATAAATCTACAATGTCAATTATGGGAATGATGCCTCTTTGTGCATGTAGTGAACAATCTATATAACTGAACGTGGAAGGACTGAAGGGAAGCAGAGACTGATGGGGAGGGTATTGCTTTTATCTAAGGGAGGGGAGATGGGTTTTGAACTCTTCATGTCCTAGTCTCTAGTGTAAATGGAAAGAAGTAGATTTAAAGCCTATTTGGAGTTAAATTTCAGCTCATAATGATGATTGCATTTAGGGTATAAAGGAAAGAAAGAATCCAGGATTATTCTTAGGTTATAGATTTGAGCTACTAAGAAAAGAAAGGGAGGTTTTAGCTGTTATCTTCTCCTTGTTGTTGATGGTGGTAGTGGTGATGGTGGAGGAGAGAATCAAGAACTTTCTGGGATCCATGATTATTAGAAATTTAGTATTTTCAACAAAGGAAGGTGATTGGTCATATAAACTTGTGCTATTGAATATTGACAGAGATAGGATAGAGTCACAGTCATTAAGGACTTCATGTAGCAGCTGATAGAGAGGTCAGAATGTAACAAATCATTTATTGTGATGCTGCAGTATATTTGTAGAAAGAGAAAGAACATAATCCTTTCATTCACCTACTTAACATTCTGAATTTTGATTATCTATGAGCAGATAAAATAATTTAAATTTGGTTGAAGAACACATTGGAGAAGCAGGTGCCTAGAGGCTGGTAGGCAGATGCCCATCGAATCATCCAGGAGTATGTTTCCCTGTTGCTCAGAAATATCAACTCCTCTTTGTTGCTCTGCATTAAAACATGACCTAAGGTAATCCTCATAGCAACTGTGAAAAGCAAGTAGTAGTATTTCTCTTTTGTGGATAAGGAGATTGAGGAAGTTGAATGCTTGGTGTTAGTCACAAAATCAGGTCATCTAGAAGATCTTTAGACAAACTTACTAGAAGGGTCTGTATGAGTCGGAATCAACTTGACGGCGATGGGGTTGGTTTTTGGTTTTACTATCCAAGGTATTTGGTGCCCCCTGAGAAATGAATGGCTGCTGGGACCTGTACTTCTCAATACTGTGACAAGTAGTTGGCACTGAAAAGAGGCTTGGGTGGAAAATTCCTGTTATAATGTATAATGATTTGAATATATTCTACTAAATAATACACTAGTCTACTGGGATTCATCAGGGTCGGATTTCATATACAGAAATCAAGGACGAAAACCTCAGATCCCTGCAGAGATGTTTCTGGGAATAATGACACCTGGTTTTACTTAGTAAACAATAAATTGTAATACACTATTGGGAGATGTTATCCACTGAGATGAAGAGTTTAGATGATCAAATAAACAGGTTGTGAAAAATATATGTTTATGGGTTGTCAAGCCAGATTTTATAATTTACTAGGAGTGAAATCACTCTCACCTGGAATCCCTAGAAGGGGTTGTTACTAATTTTTAATAAGATATTGTACTCCCGCCTGCAAAATAAAGGAAAAGAAGGTTTCTTTTACAGGAATAATAATTTGTTGACTGAGTATAACTTTAAAAATATTCTCATCAACATTGAATACCTGATAAAACTCCATGGCAGTATGTTTAAAACCTTAGTGACGTAAGATGAAGTACGCTTAGAAAGTAGTCCTTCTCTTTTTTTCTGTTGCCACGGACTATGAGGACAGTTCTAAAAATACCAATAAAAATAATTAGTATTTATATGTATTCATATTGAACTGATAATTTTAGTTTGGACCATGTAATATCTTTCAGGATATGGCTGCTGAAACATGCAGGGAATCTTTTAAAAGGTAGAGATACTAGAACTACAGAAATTAATGTTTCATAGACTCTTAGGAATTATTTTATCCAACCATTTATTTTTGTAGATGAAGAAAATAAGTGCTTAACTTGATAGTAGCAGCATCGGGAATAGAGTGTCTCTATCCTGACCAATAATCCACAATATTGTGAGCAAGATTTAAAAATAAACCTATTAACATATAATTTAAAATTACCTTCCCCTGAACTTTGCTTAAACAGGGCACAAAAAGGACTAACCGTAAAAGATCGAGAAATTGGACTTCATTATTTGATGAACTCTGTTCATCAAAACACACCATTGAGAGGCAAAATACAGACTGGGAGTAGATATTTATGATACACATATCTGACAAAGGACTAGTTTCCAGAGTATCTGAACACCTCCTACATATCAATAATAAGACCAGCAAACCCCTGGGGGACAGGCAAAACACTTGGATAGGCAATTCAAAGAAAAAGATTTCCAGATGGTCAATAATACATCTTTTAAAAGGTGCTTAACATCAATAAGCCACAAAGGAAATACAAATTAAACCCTACTGGAATACCACCCATCAGGGCAGTTAAAAATTAAAGGCTGACAAAATCAAGTATCAGTGAGGATGTAGAGCAACTGGAACTCAGTATAACCATTTTATAAAATTGTTTGGCAGGATCTACTAAAACTAATCTTACACTTTTACTATGACCCAGCAATCCCACTCGTGGTAGGTATAACTTGTTGCTGTGGAATCAGTTCTGACTCATGATGACCCCATGTGTTACAGGGTAGACCTAAGCTCCATAGTGTTTTCTTGGCAGTTATCTTTACATAACAACAACAACAATCTTTACAGAAGCAGATCGCCAGGGCTTTCTTCTGTGGAGCTGCTGGGTAGGTTTGAACCACCAACCTTTTGGTTAGTAGTCCATCACAAACTGCTTACACCATCAAGGGATCTTCTTGGTAGGTAAACCTCCACCAAAAGATGTGTTCAAGGATATTCATACTAGCTGTATTCATAATAGCCCGAATGTCTGTTGACAGAAGAAATGATAATCTGTGGTATATTCATACAATGTTGTTGTTGTTGTTAGGTGCTCTTGAGTCAGTTCCAACTCGTAGGGACCCTATGTACAACAGAACAAAACACTGCCCAGACCTGTGCCATTCTCAAAATCATTGTTATGCTTGAGTCCGTTGTTGCAGCGTTTGTGTCAATCCATCTTGTTGAGGGTCTTCCTCTTTTTTGCTGACCCTCTACTTTACCAAGCATGGTGTCCTTCTCCAGGGATTGGTCCCTCCTGATAACATGTCCAAAGTATGTGAGACAAAGTCTTGCCATCCTTGCTTTTAATGAGCATTCTGGCTATACTTCTTCCAATACAGATTTGTTCATTCTTCTCAAAGTCCATGATATATTCAATATTCTTTGACAACACCATAATTCAAGTCATTTATTCTTCCTTATTCATTGTCCAGGTTTCACATGCATATGAGGCAATTGAAAACACCACGGCTTGGGTCAGGTGCACCTTAGTCCTTAAAGTGACATCTTTGCTTTTTAACACTTTAAGAGAGATCTTTTGTAGCAGTTTTGCCCTATGCAATACATCAATTGATTTCTTGACTGCTACTTTCCTGGGTGTTGATTGTGCATCCAAGTAAAATGAAATCCTTGACAATTTCAATCTTTTCTCTGTTTATCATGATGTTGTTTATTGATCCAGTTGTGAGAATTTTTGTTTTCTTTATGTTGAGATGTAATCCATACTGAAGGCTGTGATCTTCGTTCTTCATCAATAAGTGCTTCAAGTCCTCTTCACTTTCAGCAAGCAAGACTGTGTCGTCTGCATATTGCAAGTTGTTAATGAGTCTTCCTCTAATCCTGAAGCTGCATTCTTCTTTATGTAGCCCAGTTTTTCAAATTATTAGCTCAACATACTGATTGAATAAATATAGCAAAAGGATACAATCCTGACACACACCTTTTCTGACTTTAAACCACTCTATCCCTTGTTCTGTTCAAATGACTGCCTCTTGGTCTAAGTACATTTTCCTCATGAGCACAATTAAGTGTTCTGAAATTCTCATTCTTCGTAATGTTATCCATAATTTGTTAAGATCCACACAGTCGAATGACTTTGCATAGTCAATAAAACACAGGTAAACATCTTTCTGGTATTCTCTGCTTTCAACCAAGATCCATCTTAAATTTCTGGCAGTTCCCTGCAGATGTACTGCTGCAACGGATTTCGAATGATCTTCAGCAAAATTTTACTTGTGTGTGATATTAATGATATTGTTCAATAATTTATGCATTCTGTTGGATCACCTTTCTTTGGAATGGGCACAAATATGGATCTCTTCCACTTGGTTGGCCAGGTAGCAGTGTTCCAAATTTCTTGGCATAGATGAGTGAGCACTTCCGGCGCTGCATCCGTTTGTTGAAATATCTTGATTGGTATTGCATCATTTCCTGGAGCCTTGTTTTTACCAATGCCTTCAGTGCAGCTTAGACCTCTTCCTTCAGTACTATCGGTTCTTGATCACGTCCTTCCTCCCGAAACAGGGGAGCATTGACCAATTCTTTTTGGTATAATGACTCTGTGTATTCCTTCCATCTTCTTTTGATGCTTCCTGCATTGTTCAATATTTTGCCCATAGAATCCTTCAGTAATGTAACTCAAGGCTTGAATTTTTCTTCAGTTCTTTCAGCTTGAGAAAAGCCAAGTGTGTTCTTCTGTTTTAGTTATCTAGTGCTGCTATAAGAGAAATACCACAAGTGGATGGCTTTAACAAAGAGAAATTTATTCTCTCACAATTTAGTAGGTTACATGTCCAAATTCAGGCTGTCAGCTGCAGGGAAACGATTTCTCTGTCAGCTCTGGAGGAAGGTCAGTGTCACAGTCTTCCCTTGGTCTGGGAGTTTCTCTGCACAGGAACCTCAGGTCCAAAGGACGTGCTCTGCTCCTATTACTGCTTTCTTGGTGGTGTGAGGTACCCCTGTCTCTCTGCTTGCTTGTCTCTTTTATATCTCAAAAGATATTGGCTTAAGACACTATCTAATCTTGTAGACCTCATCAATATAAATGACGCTAATCCATTTTATTGCATCATAGTGATAGCATTTACAACACATAGGGAAATCACATCAGACAATAAAATGGTAGACAATCATACAATACTGGGAATCATGGCCCAGACAAATTGCTACACATATTTTTTAGGGGACATGATTCAATCCATGACATCTTCCCTTTTGGTTTTCTAACTCCAGGTCTTTGCACCTTTTAGTATAATACTTTAATTTGTCTTCTTGAGCTGCCCTTTGAAATCTTCTGTTCAGCTCTTTTACTTCGTCATTTCTTCCTTTTGCTTTAGCTACTCTACATTCAAGAGCAAGTTTCAGAGCCTCTTCTGACATCCATTTTGGTCTTTTGTTTCTTTCTTATCTTTTTAATGACCTTTGCTTTCTTCGTATATGAGTTACTTGATGTCATTCCACAATTGTCTGGTCTTCTGTCATTAGTGTTGAATGAGTCAAATCTATTCTTGAGATGGTCTCTAAATTCAGGTGGGATTTACTCAAGGTCATATTTTGGCTCTCGTGGACTTGTTCTAATTTTGTTCAGCTTCACCTTGAACTTGCATATGAGCCTCTGGCCTTGTTCTGACTGAAGATGTTGAGGTTTTCCATTGTGTCTTTCCACAGATGTAGTTGATTGGATTCCTGTGTATTCTATCTTGCAAAGTCCACGTGTATAGTCACCATTTATGTTGTTGAAAAATGGTATTTGCAATGAAGATGTCGTTTTGCAAAGAAGTCATCTTGCAAAATTCTACCATGCGATCTCTGGTGTCGTTTCTATCACCAAGGCCATATTTTCCAATTACAGATCCTTCTTTGTTTCCAAATTTCACATTCCAATCACCTATAATTATCAAAACATCTTGATTGCATATTTGATCAATATCAGACTGCAGATGTTGGTAAAAATCTTCAGTTTCTTCACCTTTGGCAATAGTGGTTGGTGCATAAATTTGAATAGTAGTTGTACTAACTAGTCTTCCTTTTAGGCGTATGAATATTATCCTATTACTGACACCATGGTACTTCAGGATAGATTTTAAAATGTTCCTTTTGATGATGAATGTAACACCACTCCTCTTCAATATGTTATTCCAGGAATAGTAGACCATATGATTATCTGATTCAAAATCACAAATACCAGTCCATTTCAGCTCACTAATGCCTAGATATTGATTTTTGGTGTTCCATTTCATTTTTGACAGCTTCCAATTTTCTTAGATTCATACTTCATACATTCCATGTTCTAATTATTAATGAATGTTTGCAGCTGTTTCTTCTCATTTTGAATCATGCCACATCAGCAAATAAATATTCCAAAAGCTTGACTCTATCCACATCATTAAGGTCGACTCTACTTTGAGGAGGCAGCTCTTCCCCAGTCGTATTTTGAGTGCCTTCCAACCTGAGAGGCTCATCTTCTGGTGCTACACCAGATAATGTTCTGCTGCTGTTCATAAGGTTTTCACTGGCCAATTTTTTCAGAAGTAGACTGCCAGGTCCTTCATCCTAGTCTATTTTAATCTGGAAGGTCTGCTGAAATCTGTCCACCATGGATGACCCTTCTGGTATTTGAAATACTGGTGGTATAGTTTCCAGCACCACAGTAACATGCAAGCCTCAACAGTATGACAAACTGACAGACATGTCATACCAAATCTGTGACTATAGAAGTCATTGGAATGATTTGGTTACCTCTAGGGGAAAGGATATTGTCTATGAAATGTCACAAGTAGTGTTTTTAATCTTGTTCTGGGTACTGGTTTCATGGCTATAGACATTCACCAAGCTGTACACCAAGTATATGTATTTTATACCTCAATGAAGGAAAAAAAATCTGCCCTTGTGAGGGTTTAGTTATCTGTCCAAGTCAAAGGCCACAATGAAATGTACATACAAAATTTGGACATCTTAATCATTATGATTTTATAAGCAATTCACCTCTTGAACTCACTTTCAAAAAAGAAAGAAAAACTTAAAAATATAAACCCTCAAAATTTAATGTTGAGTTGCTTCTTGCTGAATAGTAATTTTAATTTTTTCTGGTTTTTCTTATATTATGATATCTTAAAATTTTTCACTAGTTCCAACTAAAACCTATGTTAGACTCAGCTAAGTTGTGAAGTTCTAATGCTAATATTGTAGGAGTCTAGAAAGGTAGTGTTTATTATTAACTATGAACAATATCTTGATCCCAACAGAAAATCATAACATTTATGTTGATACTGTGTTTAATAAACTCAGATCTAAAAGACGATATAAGATAAAAAACATTCATGTGGCTTTTACCATTTATTCTCACTCATCGTCTAGTACTGTGTTTCTTCTCTGTATTGCCTTCCTGGGAAGGAGAATCTTATAAGGATGGTTATAATACAATTTGGATTTCTATATTCGTAGGATAGATTATATGGCTACACATAAATGATATGTGTGCATTCGTGGCACGTCTAATTAATTATTTTATGTATCTGGTTGTAAGTCTTTTTCATTTACACCCACGCACCCACCCACCCCCCCCCCACCAACTCAGAATAACATTAGAGGAGCCCACTTATTTCCAGGCACATAATCCCACATTTGTAATTATTAATGAGAATTCCTAACATGGATGAGATTAGAGGCGAGAAATTTAGCATCTGAGTTTACCTGAGGGAAGAATGACTTAGACATTGCTGATGTGGCACCTACGTGTTTGGAAAGTCATTAAACTTCTTTGAGCCTCAATTCCCTATAAACTTAATTTTTGTTTTCTTTTTCTTAAGATCAGCTATGTTCATCCTGTGTCAAGGGTTGCTTGCGGATCACCTGAGACTGCACAAGCCTCTCTTTGCGTGCGTGTGTGTGTGTGTGTGTGTGTGTGTGTGTGGGAGGGTGGGTGGGTGGGTGCAGTACTGAGCAGAGTAGGCAGTCAATAATTATTTGTTGAATATATAAATGAAAATATACCAATGAATATACATGCAGTCATGTAATTAGCTCTTCCACTTTAACTGGTAGAATGTAATCATTGGTGGAGTGCATCAACTCACCACGATATTTCTAAATTATAAAGTATCTGCCATATTAGTATGAGTCAATTTCAAGAGAATCCTAGCTATACGTGAACACTGATGACCAGAAATTTTGGAATGAAAATATAGTTCTTGATCAAAAATGATATTTCTGTGCTTTGTGACCAAGTACTGGACCCTGTAAACATATATCTCCTTCCATGAAACTGCCGAATTTAATGCTGAGAGTCATTTAATGCTGCAGTAAGCCTTGAAAGAAAAGTGGGATAGTCCATGGCTGAATAGATCTCATAGTTTTTAAGAATAATTCAGTTTGTTTAATATCAGTGTTCGATTTGATGAGAATTGATTAATGAAAAACCACTAGACCTATCATTATACAACTTTGTATAACAAATCTGATTAAACTGATTTCTAAAATGTTAACAGATTTATTTTTTAGAGCAGTTTTAGGTTTACATAACAATTGTGCAGAAACTACAGAGTTCACTTATACTCTCTCTCATCCTGTGCACTGCTTCTCTTGCTTTTCTGTGGTTCATTTGTTACAATTGCTGAACCAATATCAATGCATTATTATTAATTAAAGTCCATAGTTGACATTGCATTTGTGTTTTGTAGTCCTATGGGTTTTGACAAATGCGTAATGTCACATAGTCATTACAGTATCATACAGAACAGTTTCACCAACCTAAAAATGCCCTGTGCCCCACTTATTTATTCCTCCCCCTTGAGTCCCCTGCAACCACCAATCTTTTTACTGTCTCTATAGTTTTGCCTTTTCAAGAAGGTAATATATTTGAAATAATACCATGTGTAGCCTTTTCAGACTAGCATCTTTCCCTTAGCAATATGTATTTACATTTCCTCCATATCTTTTTTGTGACTTGATAACTCATTTATTTTTATCACTGAATAATATGTTTAATTGTATGAATGTACCACAGTTAGTTCATCCTTCCACTTATTGAGGGACTTCTTAATTGCTTCCAATTTTGAGCAATTATGAATACATTGCCATAAACATTTGTGTGTGGGTTTTTGTGTAGACATTAAGTTGGGTAAATACCACGGAGTACAATTGCTGGATCATTTGATAAACCTATGTTTTTCTTTGCAAGAAACTACCAAACTGTCTTCTAAAGTGGCCGTACCATTTTGCATTCCCTGTTGACGTACATCCTCACCAGCATTTGGAGTTGACAGTGTTTTGGATTTTAGCCATTCTGATAGGTGTGTCAACACCCTATCTTGCTTGTTTTATTACGGTGGCTTGCATGTTATTATGATGATGGAAACTATACCACTAGTATTTCAACTCATGGTGGACAGTTTTCAGTGAAGCTTCCAAACTAGTACAGTCTAGGAATAAAGACCTGGTGATCTACTTCCAAAAGTTAGCCAATAAAAACATTATGGATCACAACAGAATAATCTCCAATGCTGGAAGATGAGACCTCTAGTTTGGAAGATAATACACAATAGCTGCAAAAATAGATTCAAATGCACCAAAAATCATGAAGATGGTGCAGGACCAGGCAACATTTTGTTCTGTTGTGCATGGGTTTGCCAGGAGTAGGAACCAACTCAAGGACAACTAACAACAATAGTGAAGCGGTATCTCATTGTTGTTTTAATTTGCAGTTCTCTAAGAAGAATTGAATTGAATTTCAATTGCCTTTGAATTGTAGTGTTGGCAAAGACTATTGAATGTATCATGGACTGCCAAAAGAACCAACAAATCTGTCTTGGAAGAAGTACAACCAGAATGCTCCTTAGAAGCAAGGATGGGGAGACTGTGTCACACATACTTTGGACATGTTATCAGAAGGGACCAGTCCCTGGAGAAGAACATCATGCGTGGTGAAGTAGAGGATCAGAGGAAAAGAGGAAGATCCTCAATGAGATGGATTGACACAGTGGCTGCAACAATGGGCTCAAGCATAACAAGGATTGTGAGGATGGCACAGGACCGGGCAGTGTTTCATTCTGTTGTACATAGGGTTGCTGTGAGTCGGAACCAACTCGACGGCACCTAATAACAACAATGACATATGATGTTGAACATCTTTTCATATCCTTATTTGCTATCATTATGTCTTCTTTCTTGAGGTGTCCTTTCAGATTTTTTGCCCATTTTGTAATTGAGTTTTTTTATTGTTTAGTTTCAAAAGTTCTTTGTATATTGTAGACACAAGTCCTTTAGCGGATGTTTTTGCAAATATTTTCTCCCTATCTGTGGCTTTTTTAAAAATTCTTTTAACAAATTGATTTTAACTGCTTTTAAATTATTAATAAATATCTATTTGGAATCTGTAATAAACTGTAGCTTAATCTATTTGTTGGGAGGTAGTTTAGAATGGTGATTTAAGAGCCATGATCTGGAGTTAGATCTAGATAGTTTAAAGAATGGTTTTGAGGTTTATTAGCTCTGTGGAACATTTTTTTCTTCAATTTTGTCTTTTGTAAAATGGGGATGATAATGGTACCTACCTCATAGGGTTGCTAAAAGGATTTAATGAGACTAGGGTCTGGCACATGGTAATTGCTTAAGAATTGTTAGCTAATCATGGTGCCGATGATCATCATCAAGCAGGAAATAGTGGTCAATAGTGTCCAATATGGGTGAGAGAGAGGTCAAATAGTACTGAAAAATGTCCAGCAGATTTAGTGTCATGAAAATCATTGATGACCTTGACAATGGAATAAGGGAACAGAAGTCATCAGAAGAACAAAGTAGAACAAAATGCGGACGTCATATTGAGGAGGTTGTGGAGTGAAGGTAAGGGAGGAAACGGAGACCTTGAGAAGAAGCATCTTTCAAGATGTATTATATGAATCAAAAGAGAAAGAGAGTTAATGGAAGGGGAATATCACAGTACAGAGAGACTTTATTTGAGATATATTTATATAGATTAATTGAACTGATAGGAGAGAAAGAAGAGATGGTTAATAATATTTGGTCCCTGAGAAATATGGAAGCTACAGGAGCTAAAGCCCAAACGGAAAGACTGACTTTAGAGACTCACCTCCAGTGTAGGGGAGGAGAAGTGCTCTACTCTCTGCTTTAACCCAGAGAAAACACTGCAGAGATGTTCAAACCAAGAAACACTGAGCTAATATGGATCCCAGCCATGAGAAAAGCTTACTGACCCACTGCAGACTCACTATTGGTTATTTGAGGAACTGAAACTGTTAAATAAATACCATGCCTCTTGTTTTTCAAGAATGAACAAATCATACATTGATTCTAATAAAATTTTTCTTAAGACTTTAGATTTTAAGATTGTAAATAGGTGCAGCTGACGAGTTAATCAGACATAGTGTCTATATTAAAATAAATACATGGATTTGCAAATTAAAATTTTAAAAATAGAGTTGAAAAGGAAATGTATCTTTCTCCTCTTACATCTGTTTCAGTGTATAAAACAATGGAGAAAGAGCGAGTTTTGCTTTATAATATGCTATATATACCCTTTCAGATAGCAAGACCTAGAGCTGAGTACACATGGAAGTAACAGCAATATTATTAGGCTATCTTCCTGAATACTACTTTTTTCTACTTCTTTTAATTAACCATTTTATTCATTCTTTTATGCTTATTCCAAAGAATACAAAATAAAAAAAGCAGAAACCCCAGCAGTTTATCACCAAAAGGTTGGCAGTTCAAATTCACCAGCCAATCCTTGGAAACCCTATAGGGCAGTTTTAATTTGTCCTCTAGGGTCACTATGAGTCAGAATTAGTGGGTTAGTTGGTATGTATTTCTCCTCCAGTTACACAGATTGCTTTTATATCCTTAATAGCATTTCTGTAGCTTAAAATGTAATTTAATAACACTTCCTTGTCATAGATTTTTAAAATATGTTTAAGTTTTTTATCTCCTTCTGCTTCCTACTTGATTCTCTCAACATTGAAATAATTTGCATCAAGATGGTTGTTGAAATTTAACTTTGCAAGTCCTTAAAATTTCTAGATTTCTATGATATTATCTGTGAAGTAATTAAAAAATACTTTTTTAAATGTAATTTTCAAGATGATGTAAATAATATACACACATTGTCTTCAAAAATATAACCTTACAGATATAGCTGGCATGCTTCTGCCTATTCACTTCTTTTTTTCTTTTGCTATAATTACATAATATCTTTGGTACATAGTGTTTCAAGTCCAATTTTTTTAATAGACCTTATTTTTTAGAGAAATTTTAATGTTACAGAAAAATTAAGCAGAAAGTACTGAGAGTTCCTATATATCCTCCACTGTTTTTCTTGTTATTAACATCTTTTATTCCTGTGGTTTATTGTACAATGGATGAACCAATAGTGATACATTATTATGGTGTTGGCGAAGAATATTGAATATACCATGGACAGACAGAAGAACAAACAAGTCTGTCTTGGAAGATATACAACCAGAATGCTCCTTAGAAGCAAGGATGGCGAGACGTTGTCTCACATACTTTGGACATGTTATCAGGAGGGACCAGTCCCTGGAGAAGGACGTTATGCTTGGTAGAGTAGAGAGTCATCAAAAAAGAGGAAGACCCTCAACAAGATAGACTGATACAGTGGCTGCAACAATGGGCTCAAGCATAACAATTGTGAGGATGACTTGGCACAGTATTTCATTCCATTGTACATAGGGTTGCTATGAGTCGGAACAGACTCAATGGCACCTAACAACAATGTCCATAGTGTACATTAGGGTTCATTCTTTGTGTTGTACAGTCCTTTATATTTTCATAAATGCATAATATCATGCATTCATCATTACAGTATCATACAGAGTAGTTTCACTGCCCTAAAAATGCCCTGTGGTCCACCTATTCATGCCTCCCCCCTCACCCACTGATCTTCTGGCAACTACGGATTTTTTCCCTGTCTCTAGAGTTTTGTCTTTTCAAGAATATCATATAGTTGGAATTATACTGTATGTAAATTTTTCAGACCAGCTTCTTTCACTTAGAGATATGCATTTAGGTTTCCTACATGTCTTTTTGTGGCTTGATAGCTCATGTTCTTTTATTGCTGAATATTATACTTCATTGTATGGATGTACCACAGTTTATTTATTCATTCACCTGTTGCAGGACATTTCGGTTGCTTCCATTTTTTGGCAATTATGAATAAATCTGATATAAACATTCTCATGCAGGTTTTTATGTGGACATACATTTTCATTTAATTTGGGTAAATACCTAGGGATGCAACTGCTGGATCATATGGTAAGACTTTCTTCACTTTTGTAAGAAACTGCCAGGCTGTTTTCCAAAAAATGGCTGTGCCATTTTGCATTCCCACCAGCAAACAGTGAGAGCGCCAGTGACTCCATAGCCTCACCAGCTTTTGATATTGTCAGTGTTTTGATTTTGGCCACTCTAATAGGTATGCAAGGAGCCTCGGTGGTACAACAGTTAAGTGTTCGGCTGCTGACCAAAGGTTGGCAGTTCTAACCCATCCAGTGGCTCTGCGGGAGAAAAACCTGGCAATGTGCTCCCCTAAAGATTATAGCCTAGAAAACTTTATGGGGCAGTTCTGTTCTGTCACATGGGAGCACTATGAGTCGAGATTGACTCGATGGCACCTTATAACAACAATATTTGTGTAGTGATATCTCATTGTTGTTAAACAATTTGCAATTCTCTAATGGCATATGATGTTGAGCATCTTTTCATATTTTTGTCATCAGCATATCTTCCTTAAGGAGCCCTGGTGGCGCAATGGTTAAAGCACTGGACAGCTAACCAAAAGGTCAGTGGTTTGAACCCACCAGCTGCTCCTTGGGAGAAAAGGCCTGGTGATCTACTCCTGTAAAGATTGCAGCCTTGGAAATCCTAACTGGGTTGAAATCTAGTTGCTCTGTCCTGTGTTCTACTCTTAGGTTGGTATCTGATGTTACTGATTTTCTAACCAGAGGACTCCCTTTAGTATTTCTTATAATTTTGGTTTGGTTTTTGCAAATTCTCTAAACTTCTGTTTATCTGGAAATGCCCTAATTTTGCCATCATATTTGAGAGAGAGTTTTGCTGGATATATAATTCTTGGCTGACAATTTTTTTCCTTCAAGGCTTTATATATGTCATCCCATTGCCTTCTTGCCTGCATGGTTTCTGCTGAGTAGTCAGAGCTTAGTCTTATTGACTCTCAGGGCAGTGAAATTCCATGTACAATAAATACATAGCTCCTTATTTTATGTGTAAGTGATCTCTCTGGGGTTTTAGGGTTAGATATTAAGATATTAAGAAGGGAAATTGCTAGTTTACTTGTTTGTTTGTTTTTAAAGTAGTCACATCTTCAATTTTTCTACATATTGCTTAATTGCTTTCAGAGTTGATTGATCAATTTCCAACCTCACTGGGAGTACTTGTCAACCTTTGACAGTCTCTTCTGTCCGGTTTGTTCATTCCATTACCTCCTGTTCTCCTAAACTACACATCTGTGTTACTACTGTTTATAAATTACTAATACCCTGCCAATAATTGCAGGGAAAAAAAAAAAAACCTAAGCTCCTTAAAATGGCATACGAGGCTTCTTAATGAAAAACTTCAATATTTTCTCCTTTTATAATGATGTTTATTATCGGTCCATTTGTGAAGATTGTTGTTTTCTTTATGTTGAAGTGTAATCCATACTTAAGGCTGTAGTCTTTGATCTTCATCAATAAGTGCTTCAACTCCTCTTTGCTTTCAGCAAGCAAGATTGTGTTATTAGCTCCCTTTTCAAAAGCTCACACATTATGCAATGAATATATCAGGAATGAAAAATTCATTGACTCAGACAACCTGCACAGCAAGTTCCCTTTAGAGTTCAGTGATATGAATTTGGGGACATTTTAATTCTAGGCTTGTTCATAAGATGACCATAATTTATCTTCTCAATTCCTTTCTCTTGCAGCATTAGAAGGTTCCGTTTCCTTTAATAATCATGCTCCATACTTTCATTCTTATATCACAGTATCAAGTAGCACATATTTTTTTCCTATTCAATTTTCATATTTGATGTAGTCACATAAGGATACTATAAATAGTAAATAGGTATGTATCTATATATCTACATCCAGTGTATGACATTACTATTGTCATTATGTTACCAGTAATTTATGCCTTCCTCTAGATGGAGGAATTCTGGCACAGCACAGCTGAGCAACTTTCTGTTGGTAGGAGACGTGGGTGGTGGAGGCTTGTGGGTTCTTAATCACAGTCTGTGCTGTCTCTATTGCTCTTTTCTTGGTCATTGGATATGTAGCACCATCACATCAAGTACCCTAGTCTTTAAATATGCAATTAGAAGTGCACTAAATAGACACAAAACCCTCATTCCCCAAAAGTGTTTAAATCATTTCCCTAATAGCTCTTCTGCAGAGAGGTAGTAGGCCAGTGCCAGGCATGACTAAACATCTTAAAGTTTCTGAAAATTTCCATTAAAAAAAATTCAGACAATTTTATTTCTCTCTAATGAATATGTGTTTTAACTCATTCAGAATCACATTACCCTATTTCTTCAGGCAAACCCTGCTAGCAAAGCCCACACAGCTAGACCCACTGAGAAATGAGGCTCAGAGCCCTGGGAGGTAAACAGCCCTTTCTCCATAGCCTGCTGGGGCTGTTACTGGAGACATTCACTGATGGAGTTGCTTCAGGGCTACCAGATTGGATCCCTTTCTAGACAATTACAGTTCTCTGCTATTTCGTTCAAGAACAGCCCTGTTGTTATAGCCTCTCTGGCAGCAGTAGCTGAGTAGGTCAGCCTATACCAGTATGAATTGCTGACCTGCTCAGTCTCCCCTAGAACACTTCTTTGCTTCACCATTTGTCTCTGTTTTCATGACATTACTCCTACTTAGTCATTTCAAACTGGTCCCACTTTCCCATCTTGTAAAACTCTGACATTAACATAGCCTGGGTGTTTAATCTGAGAAGAAGTGACAGACCAGCTCTGGTTGTCTCTAGGCACAGTGTACAGAATGGCAGTGAAAGGGGCTCTGTCACCTCTGCCAGGCCATCTGTACTGGACATCTGCTGTTTTTGCCTGCCCAGAATTCACTCTCCCTGTTTCTAGTATCAGCATCTAGACTTTTTTTTTTCCTTTTGGGAAAACATTTCTATGCCATTGTTAGTATATGGAGTTTGTGAGAGATTAAACCTCCAGCTTCAGTTGGACAAGTGACCGGACACTAAGCAGACGCTAGGTGTACTGGTTCCTGATAGTAAATGGGTTGGTAAATCTAAACACTCACTCACTGTAAAAAAAAAAAAACAAGAAGAATGTCTAATCTGTAAGGTTAAAAAAAAAGGTACAAACATGACAAATTGCTCATGTAAGAGAAAGTGACTGAAGTTAAAACATTTTAAGGTCTATGTTTCATTCAGAAGGAGAATAGACATGTTGACTAAATGTAGACTTGTTAGGTTAAATATATTTGTTACATTTTCTTGGGCAATCCTTAAAAGAATGGGAATAGAATACATAATTTATAAACTAGTACAAAGCAGAAACTAGTAGAAACTAGTACAATAGAAGGAAGTGAAAAAATACAAATTCCAAAGGAAGGCAATAAGGAAGAAAAAGCAGAACAAATACATAGCACAAATTGAATGTTAGAAAGAATTCAAATATAATAATAATTACCACCAATGTAAGTTGATTAAACTTGTTATTGTTGAAGGATCACTATATTGATAAAAATTTTATTTAACTGGGACAATATAACAATTCTGAATTTAATGTTCCTAGTAAAATATTTCACTAATACTTATATGATCTTTCTTTATTTTGGATTTATTCTGTCATTCATTTTCCAAGTTCTCAAGTTGGATTCTTAATTTAAAATTTAACCTTTGTTATTTTTTATGTAAACACTTAAGATTATAATTTTCTAAGTCCCACTTTAGCTTCTCACTGCAAGTTTTGGCAGGTAGCATTTTCATTATCATTTATTTCTAAGTATTACTTCTTACGGTGGTTTCACCTTAGGTCTGTAAGTTACTTAGCAGTGTGATTTAAATTTTCAAATATATGGGCCTTTGCTAGTTATCCACTCTGTCTATTTATCTATTTTGCAGATTTTTAGCTTAATTACACTATCACATAATAAATTCTATATGATACTGATTCTCGTAATTTGTGGAGACTAGTTTTTTGTCCTAGAATAAGGTAGATTTTCATATATGCCAGGTATACCTGAAGAGAATGCATACTCTAGAGTTTGGAATGTGCGGTTATACATATATTCTTTAGATCAAGCTTGTTAATTTTATCATTCAAATCTACTATACCCTTACAGATTTTTCATGTGCTTGTTTTATGTCTATCAACTCCTTTGAAAGTAAATAAGATGATGAATTGTTAAATTTCTCTGAGTAGTTCTGTGAATTTTTGTGCTGTACACGTTGATGTTACTTTTATCATATTTCATATCATAAATTCTCAAAGGAATATTTTTAGTCCAGTGACTCCATCTTTTTCCATTGACCTTTTTATTCATTTAGCAGTGTCACACTGTCTTGTTATTATAGCTTTACAATATTTTTAATAACTAAGAAAGTTGGATTACCCTAATTATTTTTCATCAAGAAAAAAAGTCTTGACTATTTTAATAAAAATTTCTTCTGCATAAACAAAAATAATTTAGTTAAGATTCTTCAAGTCATATTGAGATTTATCAAGAATTTGTAGATTAATTTAGGGAGGACTATCAAATTCATAATTTTAAGTATTTCCAATCAGGAATGTGGTATGTATTTTCCTGTGATGTTTTTCAGTGATAATTTATAGTGTTGCTGTTGTTTGTCTATTTGATTGTTTTCAGATAAACTCTATGTAATTTGTATTAAGCTTATTATATCCAGATGAGTTGTAGAATGACATCATACATGAAGAAAGCAAGAAGTCATTAAAAGACAGAAAAGAACAAAATGGATGTCAGAAGAGACTCTGAAACTTGCTCTTGAACACTGAGTAGCTAAAGCAAACAGAAGAAATGATGAAGTAAAAGAACTGAACAGAAGATTTCAAAGGGTGGCTTAAGAACACAAAGTAAAGTATTATAATGACACGTGCAAAGAGCTGGAGATAGAACACGAAAAGGGAAGAAGATGCTCGGCATTTCTCAAGCTGAAAGAACTGAAGAAAAACTTCAAGCCTCGAGCTGCAATAGTGAAGGATTCTATGAGGAAAATATTAAACGACGCAGGACGCATCAAAAGAAGATAGAAGGAATACACAGAGTCATTATACCAAAAAGAAATGGTTGATGTTCAGCCATTTCAAGAGGTAGCATATGATCAAGACTTATTAATAACCTGTGTTATGCAGATGACAAACCTTGCTTGCTGAAAGTGAAGAGTACTTGAAGCACTTTCTGATGAAGATCAAAGACCACAGCCTTCAGTATGGATTACACCTCAACATAAAGAAAACAAAAATCCTCACAACTGGACCAATAAGCAACATCAAGACAAACGGAGAAAAGATTGAAGTCAAGAATTTCATTTTATTTGTATCCACAATCAACACCCGTGGAGGCAGCAGTCAAAAAATCAGAAGACACATTGCATTGGGAAAAAGTGCTGCAAAAGACCTCTTTAAAATGTCAAAAAGCAAAGATGTCACCTTGGGGACTAAGGTGCACCTGACCCAAGCCATGGTGTTTTCAATTACCTCATATGCATGAGAAAGCTGGACAATTAGTTAGGAAGACCGAAGAAGAATTAATGCCTTTGAATTGTGGTGTTGGCAAAGAATACTGAATATACCATGGGCTGCCAAAAAAATGAACAGGTCTGTCTTGGAAGAAGTACAACCAGAATGCTCCTTAGAAGCAAGGATGGTGAGACTATGTCTTAAGTACTTTGGACGTGTTGTCAGGAGAGATCAGTCCCTGGAGAAGGACAACATGCTTGGTAAAGTACAGGGTCAGTGAAAAAGAGGAAGACCCTCAATGAGATGCATTGACACAGTGGCTGCAACAATGGGCTCAAGCACAACAACGATTGTGAGGATGGCACAGGACCGGGCGGTATTTAGTTCTTTTGTTCATGGGGTCACTATGAGTTGGAACCAACTCAATGGCACCAAAGAACAACAAATGTATGAAGATTTTAATTATTTTAATTTTTGGCTATGGGTGCTGAATGGGAATATTATTGATTTTTTAATTTTTTAATTAAGTTCTTTATTAGTTAGGTTAGAAGTTTGACTGTTCTAAGAAAGACCAAAATAGTTATAGTTTAAACAAGATAGAAATTTTCTTTGACATAATGGTTTGAATGTAAATAATCTAGGACTGATATGAAATATCAGTGATTTCAAGGACCTGGGCCCTTCTGACTTTTTGCCCAGCCACCCTCACCATGAAGCTTCTAGCTCATGGACTAAGATGAATACCTCACCTCCTACATTATATTCACATTCCAGAAGGTAGAGAGTGAAGAATGGGAAGTGGATGATAAGCCCCTTCCCTCTAAGGGTTTGACTTGGAAGTTGTATATATCACTTTCTTTTGTATCCCAATGGCCAGAATTTAGAGTCCTGGTGACACACTGGTTAAGAGCTTGGCTGCTAACCAAAAGGTCAGTGGTTCAAATCCACCAGCCACTCCTTGGAAACCCCATGGAGCAGTTCTACTCTGTCCTATAGGGTCATTATGAGTTGGAATCCACTTGACGGCAACTGGTTTTTGGCCAGAAGTTAACTACATGGCTAGGGCTAGCTTTGAAGGAGTCTGAAAAATATAGTCTCTCATTGGGCAACCATATTCTTAGCTAAGTTCTAGGGGTTCCTTATTAAAGGAGGAAAGAAAAATGGATATAAGATTCAGTTGGTGAACTGCCACACTCTACTCCTTTTGCCTCCCAAATGTCTATATGCAGCCTTCTTCCACATATATAACATACTGCTTGGGAAGACAAGTCCTAGTCCTATACAGTTCATGCATCTATCTCAAAGTCCAGGATTTCTGGGTGATGTACAGTTATAGTATGATAAAGATCCTGCATAGTCAGAGTGAGAGCAGGAGAAAGATGGATGAAATAATTCTGGGAAGGAAAAAGCAGGGGCTGGGAATTGCTATTCTTTATACTGACTACCAATAATTGTGAATTTCCATCTCAACAACGAGAAGGGTTTTAACTAAACAGATGTGAGAGGATAATTTAGGAAGGTTTGTGGCAGTTCAGGTGGAAGTTTGGGTACTATGAGGCTAGAGAGAAGAGGCTGGTTGTAGACATGTTTAGAAGGCCACATTGACAGGGTTTGGTGATTAGATGTATGGGTGAGGGAAAGAGCTGAGTAAGGCTTGTTTCCAAGGGCTTTGAATTGGATCATTGCCACTTCATTTTTGGAGCGAGATACGTTTAACAGGAATAATTTTTATGTGGAGATCATATGCTTATTTCTAGATGTTTTGAATTTGAGGTCCTTGTGAGAGATCTAAGTGAGGGTTTTGAGTAGGCAGGGCTAAAAGATCAAAGATGCAGATACATGTTTGCAAGTTCTTGGCATAGTAAAGTCTTCCACAGGAGAATATAGTTTAGGATGAGAAGAGGAGGAATTAAAGGGGAACTGTAGTGGTCTGGAGTACCAGTATCTGATGATAGGATAAGAAAAAAAAGAAAAGGGAAATTCGTGGGAAGACTGGCTAGGGAGTGAGGAAACACAGAAGGAATATTATTCCATAAAAGTCAAGGTCAGAGGAATTTTGCAGAGTGAATGGCTAAAAGCACTAGACTAGTACACCTTTGCCCACACAAGAGAATGTGTCTGCATGGGGAGGCTGCTCAATGAAACTTCTACTCCTAATTCCAGGAGGATCATTGGTTCATGTGTCTTTATGTCCTTTTCCATGTGCTCTTTTCTTCTCCACTACCTCTTCATGAGAATTGCACATTTCTTATGCAAGTATTTTCCATGCTTTCCTGTTGGCCATGAAACTTTTGTGACCCTAATTCTCTTTAAAATATTATTTTAAGCAATTTCTCCATTCCCTTTCAAGTTCTTTGCAAGTTCCAATAACACTTTACTCAGGGAACATAAACTAAAATATTTCAGAGGCCAGGTATGTGCATTTAGATATAGATAAATAGATATAATAATTAACAGATAAAAAAAATGAATGTAAAATAATAAAGAGTGGTAGAGATTGAACAGTGAGAGAGCATTTGCTTCTCTGAAAGTATTCAAATTAAATTTTGTGGACTATAGGGGGCAAACCAAAAAACAGGTTTGTGGTGGAGTTAGACAGGAATTTATGGTTTGTATTTGCTACTTTATGTGTGTATATATATATATATATATATATATATATATATATATATATATATATATACTTGTTTTTATTTTTTTTACTTAATCCAGTTTTAATCCACTTTTTTTTTATCTAACTGATGTTAGCTGAGGTAGCTAGCTCATTAATAATTGTTAATTTTTAATTTTTTTATTTCTCCATTGTACTTCTCTTATAAATAAACCAGAGATAAATAAGAACAATTTTCTTATCTTTAGCCCTTTAACATATACACCATACCCATTGCCGTCCAGTCGACAGGACAGAGTAGAACTGCCCCCATAAGGTTTCCAAGGAGAAGCTGGTAAATTCGAACTGCCAGCCTTTTGGTTAGCAGCCATGCTTTTAACTACTATGCCACCAGGGCTCCTGGCACAGTGGTTAAGTGTTACAGCTGCTAAACAAAAGGTTGGCAGTTTGAATCCACCAGCAGCTCTTCGGAAACTCTATGGGGCAGTTCTACTCTGTCCTATAGGGTCACTATGAGTTGGAATCGATTCGATGGCAATGGGTTTAGCACTTTAGGATCCCCAAATTACTGTCTATCCTTGTTGGCTCTTCCTCCTCCAACCCAGTCAATAGTTTCAGTTTATAACACAATTGTTTTTATTTTTAAAGAAAACTTCTTGGTTTAGGTATTTATCATATCATTCAAAACCTTCTACATGGTAACTTGTTTATGTGACTAACTGTTAAGACTTGAGTATTTTCTGGGCCTCTGTTCACAAGGTTATTAGGGGTCAGTGGTCTCTAAGGAAGGAGCTCTGGTGGTGCCATGGTTAGGCGCTTGGCTGCTGACCTCAAGATTAGCAATTCAAACTCACAAGCTGCTCAGTAGGAGAAAGATGTAGCAGCGTGCTTCTGTAAAGATTACAGCCTTGAAAGCCTATGGGGCAGTTCTACTTTGTCCTATAGGATCGCTGTGAGTCAGAATCAACTCCATGTCTATGGGTTTTTATTCGGTCTCCAAGGATGCGTCCAGCTCAGGAATTCTGTAATGCAGAAGCTAGCTGAGAGCTATCAGAAGGGCTTTACATACTTGTGGAATAAGATGGGGGAAAACACTGCACAAATGTTGGGTGAGGATGTGTTCTGAAGGAAGCTCTTGCTGTTTTTAGTGAATTGATCAACTCACTGCTTAGACTGGAACAGTTTCCCTTTTAGCAGCTACACAAAAATGCCTAGCAGAAATGGTTGAGTTTTCATTAAAAGAAAGGAAGAAAGGGAGGGGAAAAAAAAATCTAAAAGATCCAACAAAAAGACTTTTATCCTTTGAAATGAAATATCTATCTTAGGTAGAAATATGATACAACTTTAAAATATAGCACAAAGATGAACTACACAGAACTCTCTGAATAATTTATCACATGTTCATCTCAGAATAGGGAAATTATAGTCTTTTAAAATTTACCTTAAGTTTTGGTAACTGAACGCAAGAAAAATATTTCCAAAGAAGAGTGGTTTCAACAGGTACTCAGATTGCTTCAGTGGTAGACAGGGTATGAGAGTCAGCATTTGCTTGACAAATTGGCAGCCAAACCAGTTGCACATATTCAAACCCAAAGATTTAACAATCATTGGTGTTTATGAAAAGTAGAAACTTTTCCTCAAATTCCAGGAATACCTTTGTTCCTTCGGTACCGAAATAAACAACTTCAGATAAATGAATCAGACTTTAGAGCACAGGGAAAACCCCAGCACATAGTAGGTTCTCAATAGTGGGTATTCAATAAATCTAATCAAATGATTGAATTTTCATTTACTCATGAGTTCAAGGTCTGGCTATCACTTACTGGTTTTATAACCCTAGAGAGTTCGTTTAACTACCTAGGAGCTCAGTTTCTTAGTCTGAAATTGAAGATGACTTTCAATATTTTCAAGACTAGAGAGAATCATACATGTAAAAGTGATTTGAAAGTGATAAATTGCTGCATAAATTAAAAATATTGTTCACATTTCTCTGAATTTTAGAAAGGTAATGTAGTGCATGTGTTGTCTGTTATGTAATACCAGCAGCAGAGACTGGTGGCATCTGATAATCAAACACATTAATAAATATTTATGCAGTAAAACTTGTGAATAATCATGCTAAGTAGGATAAATACATATTATCAAGAAATTTATGTCAGTTCAAGTCAGGTTTTGTTTTCAAATGAGTTGAGATGACATAGTTGTTGCCTCAAAATGAGTTCAGTTTTTTTCAATTTTCTAAGGTTTTTGGATATCAGTTGCAGATAAGTGATTGGGGACTTCCATTAATGTCGAAACAAAGAGATGCATTCCAAGACAGCTTCCACTGCCCACTGGACCACTCATCAAGTATGTTTCTGTTCTCAAGGCCTTTAAAAAAATTGATGCACGTAGTGAAAGTACTCAAATCATTGCCCCAAATAGTTTTCATAAGTGGAAAATGATGCATGGTTGGTCCCTACTTTGGACCAACTCCTGGTTTCTGTAGTAGTTTACTAGAACAGAGTACTGTCTCCCCTAGAGTTCGTTGGAGTAGGGTTGTTCTCATCACTGAACAAGGCCATGACTTGCCTGAGTTATGGAGCTTTAGTATAGAATCATAATCTCCAATTGCTTTCCTAATTAATTTGGAATGCCTTTGTAAATATGAACAGCAATGAAAGCATTTCAATAGATGCTCCATAGACAGATATTTCATTTTTGGCTTATAACCCACATAGTTATTAATTTAAGTACAGAGAAGAAATAGAAATATTCCAGAACTAAGTGGTAAGAATGCAAATTAATACAAAAAAAAAAGGTAAAGAATAAAATGAAAACAATAGCAAACTTAAAATTAATAAATATTATTTTTTTAAAAATTATAGCAGAGGGGCAAGATGGCGCTCTAGGCAGAAACACCACACCGTCCCTCCACAGCAAAGATCCGAAAAACTAAGCCTAACAGAGAATCAACAATCCTGAAACCCTAGAACACCAAATGAAGAGATAAAGAACTCAGCCAAACACCAAACGGAGTGAGAATACTAAAAGAGAAAGGAGAGCGAGGAGAGACTCAGGCAGAGATTCCTTACCAGCTAACGCAGCGCGGATCCACCATCTTGGATTCCTATCGGAGACCAGCAAACGAGAGAGCAGCCTTGCAGAGCATCTGGTCGGAGACAGAACGACCGGTAAACTGCGGTGCGCGCTCTCCCACCACCCATCCCTCTCCGCCTCAGCTGGGGATCCCCTGCTTTCTGTGGCCAGGGTCCCTGGGCTTGGGGGTGCTGGTGCTTGGATTCCGCGCGCCTGGGCTGGCGGCTTTCTGGGAGCCGTTTGCTGGCAGCTAGCGAACCTTTCTCTGCCGCCTCCCCCTCCTTTTGCCTGGGTGCCTGGTTCCGAGTGCCGTCTCTGCTCTCTCCTGCGGGGCTGTAGGGCTGTGTGCGGGCGTGTGGCTGTTTCTAGGTCTGGGCTCCCGCGTGGGTGGGATCCCGGGGCCTTTGTTCGTTCGCCCCTCTGCTTTCCGTGGCCGGAGTCCCTGAGCAGGGGGGCGCCGGTGCTTGGATTCCACGCGCCCGGGCTGGAGGCTTTCTGGGAGCCGTTTGCTGGCACCTAGCGAAACTTTTTCTCCCGCCTCCCCCTCCTTTTGCCTGGGTGCCTGGTTCTGAGTGCTGTCTCTGCTCTCTCCTGCGGGGCTGTAGGGCTGCGTGCGGGCGTGTGGCTGTTTCTAGGTCTGGGCCCCCGCGTGGGTGGGATCCCGGGGCCTTTGTTCGCTCGCCCCTCTGCTTTCCGTGGCCGGAGTCCCTGAGCAGGGGGGCGCCGGTGCTTGGATTCCGCGCGCCCGGGCTGGAGGCTTTCTGGGAGCCATTTGCTGGCACCTAGCGAACCTTTTTCTGCCGCCTCCCCCTCCTTTTGCCTGGGTGCCTGGTTCCGAGTGCCGTCTCTGCTCTCTCCTGCGGGGCTGTGGAGCTGCGTGCGGGCGTGTGGCTGTTTCTAGGTCTGGGCTCCCGCGTGGGTGGGATCCCGGGGCCTTTGTTCGTTCGTCCCTCTGCTTTCCGCGGCTGGAGTCCCTGAGCTGGGGGGCGCCGGTGCTTGGATTCTGCACGCCCGGGCTGGGGGCTTTCTGGGAGCCGTTTGCCGGCCGCTAGCGAGCCTTTTTCTGCCGCCTCCCCCTCCTTTTGCCTGGGTGCCTGGTTCCGAGTGCCGTCTCTGCTCTCTCCTGCGGGGCTGTAGGGCTGCGTTCGGGCGTGTGGCTGTTTCCAGGTCTGGGCTCCCGTGCGGATGGGATCCTGGGGCCTTTGTTCGTTGGCCCCTCTGCTTCCCGTGGCCACGGTCACTTAACCCCGAGACTACCGGCTTCTTGGAATTCACGCCCCTGAGTGGGGGCTCTCTGGGTCCCATTTGTAGGCACTGACTGCTGGTGTTGCCCCTTTTTTTTTTTTCTTTCTCTCAATTTTATTTTTCTTCCTTTTTTGATTAGTTTTGTCATCTTTTACCTCTTTTTCTCTTTTGTCTTTCTTCATTGCTTAATTTCTTGTCTCTCTATCTCTTCCTTCTATTTCTGATCCCTGAATTCCAGGCGATGTATGCCTCTGTACCTTCTGGCCAGGCTGAGCTGTGAAAATTGAGACCGACTCCCCCAGACCTCATAGCTGCATCGGTGGGATCCCTGGGAACTTTGCAGTTCTTTAACTTTTCTGATTTTTATTTGTTCATCCTTTCATTTTCTTTCTCTTCCCCCTTCTGATTTCCTCCATCCCATAGTCTCTCATCTGTACATTCCAACGACAAGCTCCCCTAGCATTCTTTTATGTTTGTACGCTTTTTACTCGTCCTCCTCTCTCCTCTCTCTCATATCCAGCTTAGCTTCACACATAACCATCTTCCCGCTGCACCCTACCTACCTGCACCGTGCACTAGACATCACATCACCAAGCGGTGCAGGCACGCCCTATTGGAACCTGCCCAGCACTGACTACCGACCGTCCTGGTGGCTGCGGTGAGTGCCACAAGCAACCCATCCCAGTGGCTTCTCCTCAACTAGATCTGCCCAGCTGTACCACAAGAACGAAAAAAAAAAAAATCTACAATCAATAAACGAGAGAAATATCTACTGAATGCCCCGAAAACAGCAAACAATATCAAAACATTTACAAAAACAAGACAAGATGGCTCCAATAGGCGTCCAAATTAAAACACCAGATAACTCTCCTGTGGAAGAAAATGCACTAGAAGTACCTGATACGGAACTCAAATCACTAATACTCGGAATTTTCCAAGAACTGAGGCAAAAAGCTGACAAACATGAGGAAAAAATAGACAAATTTATGGAAAAATACAGACAAAAAATTGGAAGAATTCAGGAAGATGATGCAAGAACAAAATGCCAAAATAAATTCACAACTCGAAATTATACAAAAACAACAATTAGAAATCCAAAAGATAAACAACAAGATTTCAGAAATGGACGGTGTCATAGAAGGGCTGAGAAGTAGATTTGAAACCATGGAAGACAGGATCAGTGGAACTGAAGACAAACACTTGGATACAACTCTGTTTCAGGAAAACTCAGAAAAAAGAACAAAGAAAAATGAAGAGACCCTGAGAGTTATGTGGGACACAATTAAAAGCAAAAACTTACGAGTGATTGGCATACCAGAACAGGGGGAGAAAACAGAAAACACAGAGAGGATCATTGACGAACTGCTGACAGAAAACTTTCCCAATATCATGAAAGATGAAAAGCTGGTCATCCAAGAAGCTCAACGAACCCCATATAGAAGAGACCCCAAAAGAAAATCACCAAGACATATCATATTCACACTCGCTAAAACTAAAGACAAACAAAGAATCCTGAGAGCAGCTCATGAAAAACAAGAAGTCACATACAGAGGAGAAACAATAAGACTAAGCTCAGATTATTCAGCAGAAACCATGCAGGCAAGAAGGCAATGGGATGACATATATAAAATCTTGAAAGAAAAAAATTGTCAGCCAAGAATAATATATCCTGCAAAACTCTCATTCAGATTTGATGGTGAAATTAGGTCATTTCCAGATAAACAGAAACTAAAGGAATATGCAAAAGTCAAACCAAACTTACAAGAATTATTAAAGGGAGTTCTTCGATCTGAGGACAAACAGCTTCAGCCCTCAGGCAGGACCTAGGACCTAGGACGCAGGTTCACATGAACCAGATACCATTCTAGGAACTGAACTACAGAGGACTTTCCAAAAACAAAAGATATACAACAGGGAATCAGAGAAATCAATCAAAGGATGACAACAACATCAAAACAATGAAAGAGGGAACAAACAGCATAGGTATAGAACCTTCCAAAGGAGAAGAAGGCAAGGCGATACCAAGTAACGATAGACTGCTTCAAAATTATAAAGATAAGGGTAAAATTCATGGTAACCACAAAAAAAGTTAACAAACCAACTCATAAAATTAAAGACGAAAAACATAAAGTCTCAACAAAAACAAAACATACAAAAACAAAAGAAATGAACACAAAATCCACAAACAAAAGGAACTCAGCACAAGAGGGTAAGAAGAACAAAGAAAACTTCAGCATCACAAAAAAAAGCAATACAAAATGACAGCAACAAATTCACATCTATCAATAATTACACTGAACGTAAATGGACTCAATGCACCCATAAAGCGACGGAGAGTGGCAGAATGGATAAGAAAACAGGATCCATCTATTTGCTGTCTACAAGAGACACATCTTAGAAACAAAGATGTGAATTTATTAAAAATCAAAGGTTGGAAAAAAATATATCAAGCTAACAACTATCAAAAAAGAGCAGGAGTGGCAATTCTAATCTCAGATAAAATAGACTTTAAAACAAAATCTACCATAAAAGACAAAGAAGGACACTATATAATGATTAAGGGGATGATCCATCATGAAGACATAACCATAATAAATATCTATGCACCCAATGACAGGGCTCCAAATACATAAAAAAAACTCTAACAGCACTGAAAAGAGAAATTGACAGTTCCACAATAATAGTAGGAGACTTCAACACACCACTCTCAGTAAAGGACAGAACAACTAAAAAGAAACTCAGCAAAGATACAGAAGACCTAAAGGACACAATCAGCCAACTGGACCTCATAGACATATATAGAACAATCCATCCAACCGCTGCAAAGTACACATTCTTTTCCAATGCACATGGAACGTTCTCCAGAATAGACCACATCTTAGGCCACAGAGCAATCCTCAACAAGATCCAAAATGCTGAGATAATTCACAGTATCTTCTCTGACCACAATGCCATCAAGGTAGAAATTAACACTAGAAAGAGCAAGGAAAAAAAATCAAACACATGGAAACTGAATAATAATCTGCTTACACATCAATGGGTAATAGAAGAAATCAGAGATGGAATTAAAAAATTCCTAGAATCAAATGAAAATGAAAACACATCATACCAAAACCTTTGGGACACAGCAAAGGCAGTCCTCAGAGGACAATTTATAGCAATAGAGGCACATATCAAAAAAGAAGAAAGGGACAAAATCAAAACATTAACTACAGAACTCAAACAAATAGAAAGAGAACAACAAAAAAAGCCTACAACCACCGGAAGAAAGGAAATAGTAAAGATCAGAGCAGAAATCAATGAAATAGAGAACAGAAAAACAATAGAAAGAATCAACAAAACCAAAAGTTGGTTCTTTGAAAGAATCAACAAAATCGACAAACCACTGGCCAGACTGACAAAAGAAAAACAGCAGAGGGCACAAATAACCCAAATAAGAAATGAAATGGGGGACATTACAACAGACCCAACTGAAATAAAAAGGATTATAACAGAATATTATGAAAAACTATATTCCAACAAATTTGAAAACCTAGAGGAAATGGATAAATTTCTAGAAACATACGGCCTACCCAAACTACAACAAAGTGATATTGTAAATCTGAACAGACCCATAACAAGAGAAGAGATTGAAAAGGTAATAAAAAAACTCCCAACCAAAAAAAGTCCTGGCCCAGATGGCTTCACTGGAGAATTCTACAAAACATTTACAGAAGAGCTCGTACCAGTTCTACTCAAGTTATTTCAGAGCATAGAAGAGGAAGCAACACTTCCAAATTCATTCTATGAAGCCAGCATAACGCTGATACCAAAACCAGGCAAAGACATCACAAAAAAAGAAAATTACAGACCAATATCTCTCATGAATATAGATGCAAAAATTCTGAACAAAATTCTAGCCAATAGAATTCAGTATCATATCAAAAAAATAATACACCACGACCAAGTAGGATTCATACCAGGTATGCAAGGATGGTTTAACATTAGAAAATCCATCAACGTAATCCACCACATAAATAAAAGGAAAGAAAAAAATCACATGATTATCTCAATTGATGCAGAAAAGGCATTTGACAAAGTCCAACACCCATTCCTGATAAAAACTCTCAAAAAAATAGGTATAGAAGGGAAATTTCTCAACATAATAAAGGGCATCTATGCAAAACCAACAGCCAACATCATTCTTAATGGAGAAAGGCTGAAAACATTCCCCCTGAAAACAGGAACAAGACAAGGATGCCCTTTATCACCACTCCTATTTAACATTGTGCTGGAAGTTCTAGCTAGAGCAGTAAGGCAAGAAAAAGAAATAAAGGGCATCCAAATTGGTAATGAAGAAGTTAAACTCTCCCTGTTTGCAGATGATATGATACTATACATAGAAAACCCTAAAGACTCCACGAGAAATTTACTGGAAGTAATAGAAAGATTCAGCAGAGTAGCAGGATACAAGATAAACATTCAAAAATCAGTTGGATTCCTATACACCAGTAAAGAGAACGATGAAAAGGAGATCAGGAAATCAATACCATTTTCAATAGCCCCTAAAAAGATAAAATACTTAGGAATAAATCTGACCAGGAATATAAAAGACCTATACAAAGAAAACTACAAAACACTGCTGCATGAAACCCAAAGGGATCTACATAAATGGAAAAACATACCATGCTCATGGATAGGCAGACTCAACATTGTGAAAATGGCAATTCTACCTAAAGCAATCTACAAATACAATGCAATTCCGATACAAATACCAACAACATTCTTCAAAGAGATGGAAAAACTAATTATTAACTTTATATGGAAAGGGAAGAAACCTCGAATAAGTAAAGCACTACTGAAGAAGAAGAATAAAGTTGGAGGACTCACACTACCTGACTTGAGAACCTACTATACAGCTACAGTACTCAAAACAGCCTGGTACTGGTACAACAACAGAGACATTGACCAATGGAACAGAATTGAGAACTCAGATGTAAATCCATCCACCTACGGTCACCTGATTTTTGACAAGGGCCCAAAATACATCAAATGGGGAAAAGACAGTCTTTTTAACAAATGGTGCTGGCAAAACTGGATATCCATTTGTAGAAAAATGAAACAGGACCCATACCTCACACCATATACAAAAACTACTTCAAAATGGATCAAAGACCTGAATATAAAGCCTCAAACTATAAAATTCATAGAAGAAAAAATAGGACCAACACTTCAGACCTTAATACATGGCATTAACAGGATACAAACCATAAACATCAACACAAAAAACCCAACAGATAAACTAGATAATTGGGATCTTCTAAAAATCAAACATCTATGCTCTTCAAAAGATTTCACCAAAAGAGTTAAAATAGAACCTACAGACTGGGAAAAAATTTTTGGACAGTACAAGTCAGACAAAGGTCTAATCTCCACAATCTACAAGAAAATCCAACACCTCTACAACAAAAAGACAACCAATCCTATCAAAAAATGGGCAAAGGAAATGAACAGACACTTCACCAAGGAAGACATTCAAATGGCCAACAGACACATGAGGAAATGCTCACGATCACTAGCCATTAGAGAAATGCAAATTAAAACCACAATGAGATACCATCTCACCCCGGCATTACTGGCACGAATCAAAAACACTGGAAATAACAAATGTTGGAGGGGCTGCGGGGATACAGGAACTCTTATACACTGCTGGTGGGAATGCAAAATGATACAGCCATTTTGGAAAATGATATGGCGTTTCCTCAGAAAGCTAGAAATAGACGTACCATTCGATCCAGCAATCCCACTCCTAGGAATATATCCTAGAGAAATAAGAGTCATCACTCGAATAGACATATGCGCACCTATGTTCATGGCAGCATTGTTCACAATAGCAAAACGATGGAAACAACCTCGATGTCCATCAACAGACGAATGGATACACAAACTATGGTACATACACACAATGGAGTACTATGCAACGAGAAAGAACAATGAATCGGTGAACCATCTCATAACGTGGATGAAACTGGAGGACATCATGCTGAGTGAAATAAGTCAATCACAAAAGGACAAATATTGTATGAGACCTCTATTGTAAAAACCCATGAAAAAATTCACATGCAAAATGTAACAATCCTTGTTGGTTACCAGGGATGGGGGGGGGGGGGATACTAAATAGGTAATAGGTAAGTGGTAACTTGGGTGAGAGATGAGATAGTACATAGTACAGGGGAAACTAACACAACCTGCACAAGGAAAGGTCATGGAGGCCCTACAGACACATCCAAACCCCCCGAGGGACTGAGTTGTTGGACGGAGGGCTCTGGGGACCATGATCTCGGGGAACATCTAGCTCAATTGGCATGACACTACTTATAAAGATAATGCTCTACATTCTACCTTGGTGAGTAGTGTCTGGGGTCTTAAAAGCCTATGAGCGGCCATCTAAGATACTCCACTGATCTCATCCCTTCGGGAACAAGGGAGAACGAAGAGAACAGGATACAAGGAAAAGATCAGTCCGAAGGACTAATGGTCCACAGCTACCAAGGCCTCCACGGGACTGAGCCCAGTACAGCTGGATGGTGCCCGGCTACCACCAATGACTCCTCTGACCAGGATCACAACAGAGGGTTCTGGGCAGAGCTGGAGTAGGATGTAGAGCATAATTTTAACTCCCCAAAAAAAAAAAAAAATAAGAAGACCAGATATACTGGCCTAAAGAATACTAGAGAAACCTCGAGAGTGTGGCCCCCAGACACCCTTTCAGCTCAGAGGGGAAGTTACCTTCAAGGTTCGATGTTAAGCCTGGGAATGGACACCCCAGTAAAACTAAATGGGACTAACGATGTACAGGAGTCCGGTGACAAGGGCCAGAAGGCAGAGGGAGAGTAGGAAACTGATGATAAGGAACACAAATTGAATAAGGACACTGTCGATGTATTGTGAGATTGTTGACCACTGCTATAGGGCAACATTTGTAGTAACTATTAAATGGGAGGCTTTTTTGTCCTGTAAGCCTTCATCTTGGGCGAGAATGGCAGCACAATTGGAAGAGCATAGTCAATATCACTTAAATGTGTAAGTAAAAAGTTTTGAAATGGTGTTTAAATAAAATAAAAATAAATAAATAAATAAATAAACAAATGAGACTAAAGAGGTACAATAGTCCACTGACAAGGTCCAGAAGACAGAAGGGGACAAGGAAGCCCCCTGGTGATAGGGAACACAAGGTGGAGTAAGGATATTCTTGATGTGCTGTGAGATTGTTAACCATTGTCATAGGGCAACATGTGTAGTAACTGTTAAATGAAAAACTATTTTGTTCTGTAAGCCTTCATCTTAAGTGAGAATAACAGCACAGTTGGAAGAGCGTAGTCAATGTCACTGAACTGTGAATGTAGAAAATTTTGAAATGGTGTATCTTTGGCCATCTGTAATTTTCATCAAAAAAAAAGGTTGAGAATTTAGAGGCTTAATACGTTGTGGGGTTGTTAACCAATGTCAAAAAAAACAACATGTGTACTACTATTTCATGAGAAACTATTTGCTCTGTAAGCTTTCACCTGAAGTACAATAAAATATATATAAAAATAAATAAATAAATAAATAAATAAATATTTGGGAAAAAAAAAATTATAGCATAAGGCAAAGGGAAAAATAAAAAATTCTCTAAGTAAATGGCATGGGAAAATCATGGACAGATACAGCTAGGTGAATAAAGTGATTATTTCCTCTTAGAGTTAGCAAATAAGGAGACTTTGGGTAAACCTGAAATATCAGTCTCCAAGATTAACAGAAAAACTAAGGAGGAAACAAAATTGCATCAGAACTGAAAAACATAAATTAAAACCTCTAGACATTTACGAGTTTGTGATTTTGAATGTTAATGAAAGAATACCTGAGTCCAGAGAAGGGACAATCGCAAGGAATTGGTATGTACAATAAAATGATGATACTACTAATTTTATCAGAATGTAATATCTAATAACTCATAAGAGAAAAGAAGTTGTAAACCAACAAATTGAATTTTCTTTGTTTTTGGGATATGGCAAGCACTGAATTCTGAGCAGCAATATCACACATTCCCACTAGAATGGATATTAGAACATCTATGTTCTAGATATAGTCCCTGCGTTGTGTAAATGGTTAAGTGCTCAGCAACTAACAGAAAGTTTGGCAGTTCGAGTCCACCTATTAGATCAGAAGAAAGGCCTGGCAATCTACCTCTGAAACATCAGGCGTTGAAAACCCTATGTAGCACAGTTCTACTCTGAAACACATGGGGTCACGAAGAATCAGAACTGACTCGACGACAGCTGTTTTTTTTTTTAATGTTCTAGACTGAGTTGTCACTATCTACCATGTTATTTGGGAAATGTCGCTTTTCATCTGTAGACTTCTCTTTTTCTTTTGTAAAATAAAGAGGTTGTACCAGGTTACCTCTGAGGACCTGTCTAGCTTTGAAATCTCAACCTAAAACAAAGGTGAAAATTCTGTACTTTTCCAAACCCCCTTTCTAAAGCTCCTTGGAAATGGTGGGTATCAAGAAAAAGGGGGCTAGATTTTTCATGTGGATGAGACATAGAATTGGAAATGCAGGAATAATAAAGATTGGCTTTTGGAATGGGGCTAATGAAAATATCAGAAGCTGAAGGAACAAAGCAATCACAGACCGTTGGTTTCTTAGACTGTTTTACTTACATAAAATGCACTCATCCTTATTTAAGCTCACCCAAATCTTACTCATTATGCAAGGCCTTACTAAACTTACTTCAAGAACTTTCAAAGTTCTACTTTCTTGATTAAGCCTTTCATGACCTTGTGCTACCTCTCCTTTGTTGCTTGATATTCCATTGCTATTTAACATTCCATGGTTGTTTGTATATTTTCTGTCCAATTAGATTTGACGTTTTTGAGTGTAGTACCGTTGATGTCAGGATGGTTTCACGATAAAATAAGGAATATTCTGGACTCTTCACTTGGGTATCTAGAATCCGGAAACATAAATGCATCTCCCCAATCTGAATTTCCTTATTTATATAAAACAATGACACTCCAATGAAGCCTCCACTTTGTGTTAGAATACTTTCGACCTCCTCTGTCAGGTGATCTGCTTCCAAAAAGTCACAGCTTTGAAAACCCTATAGAGCAATTCTACTCTTCATATATGGGGTCACCGTGAGTTGGAAGTGACTTGACGGCAATTAACAACAACATCATCATTTCTAGTCAGAATGTGAACTCTTAGAATTCCAAGTATTTGACAAATGTGATTTGAAGCTGAGACATATCCTCACATAGGTAGCTCCCTATCTTGTGGAAGCTGGCCTGAGAATCTGTTATTGTTACTAGGACAGAATGAAAGGATGAGTATTGCTTTTACTGATTAATGCAAGCCTTTCTCATTATTATGCTTTAAGTCACCTAAAACATAATTTAGACTAGAAAATTCATTCATTTGTTAATTCATTTAGCAAACAGGAAGTGTGTGTGTGTGTGTGTGTGTGTGTGTGTTTCTGTGTCTGTGTATGTGCGTGTGTAACACACTTTATTAGGCATTGTAGATAATACTCAGTTGCACTAGCCATGATTTCTATATCTCTGTTTCAAGAAGCTTCCCAGTGGCTAGAGTTTTGCTCCAGTAGAGAGATTTATAGGTTTCTGCAGAGGTTTCAAGTAGAGAGATTTCTGATGAACAGGAATCATTTTTGTCCGTTACTGGTTATACCTAGCACTTACTACCTCACTTGGCATTCCAGGTGGGTTTACAAAGTGCTTCTGCTCTGGCTTATTGACTAACGTGGAGAGAACAAAGCAACAAAGCATTTGGGTATGCTGAGCAGTCACCCCATGTGCTGTTGCAGATTTAATTTGAGTGGAGAGCAACTTTCAGGGAAGTTAATTTGGTCTCTAGTTGCAGTGATCACTTACATAGCATAATAAAATACATAGCACTTTTCAAATTCAAAGCATCTCACCAATCAAATTCAATTACCACATATATAAGATATGGCTGTTTTCTCTCTGGGCTAGTTAACATCCTCTCCTTAGTTTTATTTTTCACTTGCTACACTAAAACTTTGGCCTTGTAAAGTAACTATGGATTCCTTCCATTTTAAGTTTTTAATCCTAAAGTTTTCCTGTAGCCTGGAGACGTTTCTTTTAAGGTTGTTTTGGTTTAGCAGGAAAGGCAATATAACCTGTATTCTGTGGCCTTCGACATTGTCAGGGTAATAGGAAAGCTTTTTTCTTATCATCCTCATCAATAGTAAACTTAAAATTTTCAAGGTTTTAAGACTACTTTGTAAAAGACAGCAGAGTAACACCAATAGAGCATAGCCATTCGACAACTGATAAAGCACACACTTCAGATTCATGAGAAAGAAACCACTAAAACAGCAGAGTTTTTAGCTAAATAAATTCTAGAATATAGGAACAATCTGTAAGTCAAAGTGGTATAGCAGTAGGTAAGTTGGCCTCATTCATTTGGCTAATTCATTTGTTCCGTGCTGAATGTGTGGTTATTTCATCCCTACTTCTGTCTCATTCACAAACCCCTCCTTCTCCTCTCCTTCAGAAATTCCATTTTATCCTTGAAGACTTTCTAAATCCTGTGGCAAGATCTAGCCCATGCCTGTGCCCTATGTACAAGTGTTATAGCTCTTGGCCTATCTCAAATAACACATCACCACATGAAGGAAAGATTGTCTTTCCTGTTTAACTCCGTATTTCAACCTATTTGCCATTCTTTGGCAATGTCCAGATATTTGATAGGTCTCACCTGTGGATGGAATCCATTTAGAGGATATATTTGGAGAGATAGAGCATAGGCCTCATCAATGGTCTTCTGCAATATAGCAAGCAGATATGTTCATATCTAGCATTTTTTATAACTGGTATTTCTTATAGGAATGTGAACTTTTAACTGACAATTCAAAAGAAAAATTATTTTTTCCAACTGTGTTTAAAAAAGTGTTACTGCTTATTGTGAAAGAACAGAGAAAATACTTGAATAATTTATTCCATTTCCAAATTTGAAAATCATGTTTGAGTTTTTAGTGCGCTGACATCTTTTAAACACTATGCAATTTTGTTGTTGTCTGCTGCTGAGTCGATTCTGCCCCCTGGCAACCCCATGGGTGTGAGAGCGGAACTGTGTTTTATAGGATTTTCAATGGCTGATATATTGGAATTAGACTGCCAGGACTTTCGTCCAAGATGCCTCTGGGTGGACTTGAACTGCCAGGCTTTTGATTAGCAGCCGAGTGTGTTTACCATTGCACCGCACAAGGACTGTTGATTTTAAAAAATCATTAAGCTGATTGTTTCATTTTTGCAATCTGCTCAATGTGTCTAATGATATACTAAAAAAAAAAAGGCAGTATTTGGTTAATTACCATTAGTAGTCTATTAATGGATTTCAGTTGGCTAACAGCTCTTCAGTGAACTGATTTACTTTTTGCCATTTTTCAGACAGAGGAAAAACTAACAATATAAACAGTGCCAAGTCCCAAGAATTCACCAGGGACTAATATTTAAAGAATGTTACCTAAATCTTCTTTATCTGGGGACATCACTAAATGTTGCTTAGCTGAGTAGTTGTCAAGTATAATAAATAATCCCTGATTTATTTTTCATTAAAAAAATCACAGCTCATTTTTCAAAGATGAAAAACCATCTTGATATTAATTCATTGCTAAGCATTTGACAGGGTGATTCCGATGCAGCATAAAGGCACTTTGCTCAATATGTGGTCAGCATGAAAAAAACTGTTTAAGCTCACATTTGGTGGGAGGAGAGGCAGTTGAAAGAGATAAGTTATTTGTTTATAAACTTTTAATACATAATATTTAAAATCAACTCATGGTCAGATACTTGAAAAATTTCAAATGTAAAATCATAACAATATGACTAAAAATTTTTTTTCCAACAAAAACTAAATCATGCTGACATATTGTAAGTTTAATACTTGATACAGTCTCATGGTCAAGAACTTTACATCTCTGAAAATAACTCATTTTACTTATAAAATGAAGTTTAACGAAGTACAGAAACTTCTGCAGAGAGAAAAAAGGTATTTAGGGAACAGCTATGAGAGTTTAATTTCTATGTGGGAAGTACACTTTTTGTCCCCTTGCATTTTTTTTTCTTCCTTGATTCAACATATTTCCTCTACGGACATCGAAAGCTAATGAAGGCCAGGTACCCTGGTAAAGGGTACGCATTGATTTTGCTCAGTGGTTATCTTGATGTGTTTGTTTATACCTCCTAGTTCTGTAAAATAATTGAGAAGGAGATTTTTTAAAGTAAAAATAATGCATTAAAGCCAACACTTATTTATTCTGTAGAAATGTGTAGTGGGAGATGAGACTCCAATGCATAAAAACTTCCAAAGGCCTTTGGGCTAGATTGAGATTCACAACCAACTCACCATAGTGGTCTCCATTTTGCTGTCTTTCTAAACAGAAATTTCCCTTTGGAAAGAAAAACTTCTATGCATATAGAAGCTGAAAAATAGAGTTAATTAAAATTATGCAAACAAATTAATTTAATAAAATTAGTTCCATAAATCCCAAAACTGTTCTAAGTGGAGAAGGTGGAGAAATTGTTTAACTTTTAAGGGAAAGCACACTTTCACAAGTATCATTTTATGTTGAAATAGCTTCCTTTTCATTGAAAAATTTATTTGTGCTCACTTCCAAACTCAAAAGTTTCACTTTTCCATTTTGTAGTGCAAATGTCAGAAGCAATAATAAAGACAAACTGATGTATGTCTGAAGAATAAAGAGAAGTGCTTCAGAACTACATTTTAGTAGTTCGTCTTTTTTTTTTTTTCTTTTTATTGTGCTTTAAGTGAAAGTTTACAATTCAAGTTAGTTTTTCATACAAAAATTTATACACACATTGTTATGTGACCCTTCTTGCTCTCCCTATAATGTGACAGCACACTCCTCCTTTCCACCCCAGATTTCCTGTCTCCATTCAACCATCTCCTGTCCCTTTCTGCCTTCTTATCTCATCTCCGGACAGGAGCTGCCCATTCAGTCTCATGTATCTACTTGAGTTAAGAAGCACATTTATCACAAGTATCATTTTATGTGCCAGAGTCCAGTCTAATCTTTGTCTGAAGAGTTGTCTTCGGGAATAGTTTCAGTTCTGGGTTAACAGAGAGTCTGGGGGCCATGTATTCCAGGGTGCCTCAAGTCTCAAACCATTAAGTCTGGTCATTTTATAGAATTTGAGTTCTGTACACCACATTTCTCCTGCTCCATCAGGACTCTCTGTTGTGTTCCCTGTCAGGGCGGTCATTGGCTGTAGCCAAGCACGATCTAGTTCTTCTGGTCTCAGGCTGATGGAGTCTCTGGTTTATATGGCCCTTTCTGTCTCTTGGGCTAATATTTTTTTTGTGTCTCTGGTGTTCTTCATTCTCCTTTGCTCCAGGTGGGTTGGGACCAATTGACACATCTTAGATGGTTGCTCGCTAGCTTTAAGACGCCAGACACCACTCACCAAAGTGGGATGCAGAACATTTTCTTAATAAACTTTGTTATGGCAATTGGTCTAGATGTCCCCTGAAACCATGATCCCCAGACCCCTACTCCGTTAATTTGTCCCTTGAAGTGTTTGGTTGTATTTAGGAAACTTCTTAGCTTTTGGTTTAGCCCAGTTGTGCTGACTTCTCTTGTATTATGTGTTGTCCTTCCCTTCATCTAAGATAGTTCTTGTCTACTATCTAGTTAGTGAATACCCCTCTCCCTCCCTCCCCACACTTGTAAGCAACAAAGAATGTTTTCTTCTGTGTTTAAACCTTTTCTTGAGTTCTTATAATAGTGGTCTCATACAATATTTGTTCTTTTGCAATTGACTAATTTCACTCAGCATAATGCCTTCCAGATTCATCCATGTTATGAGATCTTTCAAGGATTCATTGTTGTTCTTTATCGTTGCATAGTATTCCGTTGTGTGAGTATACTATAATTGTTTATCCATTCTTCCCTTGATGGGCACCTAGATTGTTTCCATCTTTCTGCTATTGTGAACAGTGCTGCAATGAACATAGGTGTGCGTATATCCATTCGTGTGATGGCTCTTATTTCTATAGGGTATATTCCAAGCAGTGGGATAGCTGGGTCGCATAGTACTTCTATTTTTAGCTTTTTAAGGAAGCACCAAATCGATTTCCAAAGTGGCTGTATCATTTTACATTCCCACCAACAGTGTATAAGTGTTCCAGTCTCTCCACAACCTCTCCTACATTTATTATATTGTGTTTTTTGGATTAGTGCAGGTCTTGTTAGGGCGAAATGGTATCTCATACTAGTTCTGATTTGCATTTCTCTAATGGATAATGATCCTGAGGATTTCCTCATGTGTCTGTTAGCCACCTAAATGTCTTCTTTGGTGAAGTGCCTGTTCATATCCTTTGCCCATTTTTCTAATTGGGTGATTTGTCTTTTTGTTGTTGAGGTTTTGCACTATCTTACAGATTTTAGAGATAAGACCCGATTGTATTTATCATAGCCAAAATTTTTTTCCCAGTCTGTAGGTTGTCTTTTTACGCTTTCAGTGAAGTCTTTTGATGAGCATTAAGTATTTGATTTTAGGAGTTCCCTGTATCTAGGTTCTGTTCTGGTGCTTGTGCATTGTTACTTATGATTTGTATCCTGTTTATGCCATGTATTATGGCTCCTGGTGTTGCCCCTATTTTTTTTTCCATGACCTTTATCATTTCAGATTTGATATTTATGTCTTTGATCCATTTTGAGTTAGTTTTTGTGCATGGTGTGAGGTATGGGTCTTATTTCATTTTTTTGCAGATGGATATCCAGTTATGCCAGCACTATTTGTTAAAGAGACTATCTTTTCTCCATTTAACAGACTTTGGGACTTTGTCAAATATCAGCTGCTCATAGGTGGGTGAATTTATGTCTGGATTCTCAATTCTGTCCCATTGGTCTATGTATCTGTTGTTGTACCAGTACCAGGCTGTTTTGACTACCGTGATAGTATGATAGGCTCTAAAATCAGATAGTGTGAGGCTTCCTGCTTTGTTCTTCTTCTTCAATAATACTTTACTTAGCTGGGGCCTCTTCCCTTTCCATATGAAGTTGGTGGTTTGTTTCTGCATCTCATTAAAAAATGCCATTGGAATTTGGATCAGGATTGCATTCTATCTGTAGAACCCTTTGGGTAGAATTGACATTTTCACAATGTTAAGTCTTCCTATCCATGAGCAAGGTATGTTTTTCCAATTATGCAGCTCTCTTTTGGTTTCTTGCAGTAGTGTCTTGCAGTTTTCTTTGTATAGGTCTTTTACATCTCTGGTTAGATTTGTTCCTAAGTACTTTATCTTTTTGGAGACTATTGTAAATGGTATTGATTTGGTGATTTCCTCTTTGAAGTTCTCTTTGTTAGTGTAGAGGAATCCAATTGATTTTTGTATTTTTATCTTGCATCCTGATACTTTTCTGAAATCTTCTATTAGTTCCAGTAGTTTTCTTGTGGATTCCTTGGGGGTTTCTGTGTATAAGATCATATTATCTGTAAACAGAGATACTCTTACTTCTTCCTTATAAGTTTGGATGCCCTTTATTTCTTTTTCTAGCCTAATTGCTCTGGCTAGGACCTCCAGCACAATGTTGAATAAGAGTGGTAATTAAGGGCATCCTTGTCTGGTTCCCATTCTCAAGGGCAATGCTTTCAGATGCTCTCTTTTTAGACTGATGTTGGCTGTTGGCTTTGTATAAATGCCCTTAATTATGTTGAGGAATTTCCCTTCTATTCCTATTTTGCTGAGAGTTTTTCTTCATGAATGTCCGTTAGACTTTGTCAAATGCCTTTTCAACATCAATTGATAAGATCATGTGATCCTTGTGTTTTGTTTTATTTGATTGTTTTTCTAATGTGGAACCATCCTTGCATATCTGGTATAAATCCCACTTGGTCGGGTAAATTATTTAATAGGTTGTTGAATTCTACTGACTAGAATTTTGTTGAGGATTTTTGCATCAATGTTCGTAAGCGATATTGGTCTGTAATTTTCTTTTTTTGTGGTGTCTTTACCTGGCTTTGGTATCAGGGCTATGCTGGCTTTATAGAATGAGTTTAGGGGTATTCCATCATTTTCTATACTCCAAAATACCTTTAGTAGTACTAGTGTTAACTCTTCCCTGAAAGTTTGGCAGAATTCTCCAGTGAAACCGTCAGGGCCGGGGCTTTTTTTTTGGGGGGAGTTTTGTAATTACTTCTTCAATCCTTTCTTTTGTTATAGGTTTATTTAGTTGTTCTACCTCTCTTTGTGTTAGTTTAGGTAGGTAGTGAGTTTCTAGAAATTTTTCCATTTCCTCTAGGTTTTCAAATTTGTTAGAGCACAGTTTTTCATAATATTCTGTGATGATTCTTTTTTTCTTTTCAGTTTCCAAATGGTTATTTTATCAGATTGTTTGAACACTAAATTTATCTTTGTTTTCAATCCAAAATAGTTACCTGAAGTTTGCTCTTTTGTGTATATGTGTGTGTGTTTACTTTTATTGTATATTTGTTTTCTAAGCTCTTTGGCACAATTTTCTGGGGGTGTTCAGACTGCCACAATACAAGTCAAGAGAGAGCTTTCCTTTTATGCTGCCAATTCTGAGCATTTATAGCTTTTGGTTTGTCTGGGTTGTGGCTTTTTTTTTTTTTTTTTCCTTGTCTTTGAAGTCTGTATTTTTTATTTGTAACAATTGTATTTTTATTTTTTCTATATCCTCTAACTCCAGAGTTTTCTTTTTCTCCCCTCTCCCCCCACTTCTACATTCACAGTTGAATCATATTATTAGGAAAGGCACCGGGATGAAAATATCAGGATGGGAGCTCTGACAATTTGTCAGTGTTTTCCGTAAAAGATAATTAAAAGAAAACAAAACAAAAACCCTAAAGAGCATCTTTCTTTTTTTTTCTTAAAAAAAAAAAAAATCTCTTGTGCTGCATCAGTAGACAGAACTTCGGTTAGTTTTGTGAAATGCAACATCTAACCTCCTTTTTTTTTTTTTTTGGAAAAAGAAACTGCAATGACTTGAAGTTGAGAATGTGGATACCGCCTCACTCACACACACTCATTCTCAGACTGAAAAGAATCCCTCACCCTCCTCTTAGCCAGCACGGGTACAGTACTGTGTGGCAAAGGTACACTGAAGGTGGGCTTGAGACCCAGGCTCCATCTTTCTTATCAATAGCAAAGGCCAGGCTGCTTTTTACAAGAAAGCACCACAGCTGAACCTAGTCCTTCCTCTCACAAACCAGTCATTCCACTCAGCACCAGCCAAAACACAGAAAAGATAGTTCTAGCCTCTCCTGGGAAGAGATAGTTTTCTTTCTTGCTTTTTTTTTTTTTTTTTTTTTTAAGTAAATCCATTGTTTTTCTCTTTTCCAAGATGGCTGATGTTATGGTTTTCTACGAAGTCAGTGCTGGTATGATTCTTTTAATTTCTGTTGGATCTGTTGTGATATCACCCATCTCATTTCTTATATGGGTTATTTGCTTCCTGTGCTGTTTTTCTTTTGTCAGTTTGGTCAATGGTTTACCAATTTTATAGATCTTTTCAAAAAACCAGCTTTTGGTTAACCGTTTTGTTAACTCTTTCAATTGTTTTTCTATTCTCTATTTCATTTAATTCTGCTTTAATTCTTATTATTTCCTTTCTTCTGGCACCTGAGTGCTTCTTTTGCTTGTCTCTTTCTACTTGTTTGAGTTGTAGGGTTAATGTTTTGATTTTGGCCCTTTCTTCTTTTTGGGTGTGTGCATTTATTGCTATAAATTTACCTCTTAGCACTGCTTTTGCTGTGTCCCAAAGGTTCTGGTAGGATGTATTTTCATTCTTATTTGATTCTGTGAATTTCTTTATTCCATCCTTAATTTCTTCTATAACCTAGTAGTTTTTAAGCAAGGTGTTGTTCAGTTTCCATCTGTTTGATTTTTTTTTTTCCTTGCTTTTTCTGTTATTGATTTCTACTTTTATGGCTTTATGGTCAAAAAAGATACTTTGTAATATTTAAGTGCTTTGGATTCTGTTAAGGCTTGTTTTATGGCCTAATATGTGGTCTGTTCTGGAGAATGTTCCATGTGCATTGGAAAAGAAAGTATACTTGTCTGCTGTTGGGTGGAGTGTTTGGTATATGTCTATGAGATCAAGTTGGTTGATTGTGGCATTTAGATCTTTTGTGTCTTTATTGAGCTTCTTTTTGGATGTTTGATCCTTCACGGAAAGTGGTATGTTGAAACCTCCTACTATTAGTGTGGAGCTGTCAATCTCTCTTTGCAATGTTGTTAGAGTTTGTTATATGTATTTTGTAACTCTGTGCTTGGATGCATAAATATTTACTATGGTCATGTCCTCCTGGTGTACTGACCCTTTAATCATTATGTAGTGTCCTTCCTTATCCTTTGTGGCTCATTTTGCTTTAAAGTCTATTTTGTCAGAGATTAATATTGCCACTCCTGCTCTTTTTTGAGTGTTGTTTGCTTGATATATTTTTTTCCACCCTTTGAGTTTTACTTTGTTTGTTCTTAAGTCTAAGATGTGTCTCTTGTAGGTAGCATATAGACGGATTGTGTTTTTTAATCCATTCCGCCACTCCTTATTGGTACATTTAGCCCAGATACATTTATCGTAATTATTGATTGGTATGAGTTTTGTGCTGTCATTTTGATTCCTTTTTTATGTTGTTGATATATTCTTTGTTCCACTTAATTTTCTGTGCTGAGTCATTTTACTTTATGTATTTTCTTCTCATGTTTTCATTGTTGTTGATTTTGTATTTGCTGAGTCTTTAGGTTTTTCTTGTATTTTATTTTGACGTGCAGAATTGTTGGTTTCCTTTGTGGTTACCTTAATATTAACTTCTATTTTTCTATGTTTAAACCACTCTTTCATTTCTTTATATCACCTTGACTTCCTCTTCATATGAAAGATCTATGACTACATTTTTTAGTCTCTCTTTTTTGTTTTAATGTTGTCATCTTTTACATATTGATGTCTCTTTTTCCCTATTTTCAGTGTTTTTGCTTTATTTTTGTGACTTCCCTATCTGAGTTGATATCTGATTGTTCTATCTGGTGTTCTAGTCTTGGGTTGTTATCTGATGTTATTTTTTTTCTAACTGGAGGACTCCCTTTTATATTTCTTGTAATTTTGGTTTTGTTTTTACAAATTCCTTAAAATTCTGTTTATCTGGAAATGCCCTAATTTCACCATCATATTTGAGAGACAGTTTTGCTGAATGTACAATTCTTGGCTGGCATTTTTTTCCTTTAAGGCTTTATATATGTTATCCTATTGACTCCTTGCCTTCGTGACTTTTGCTGAATAGTCCAAGCTTAGTCTTATTGACTCTCCTTTGTAGATGACTTTTTCTTTATCCCTAGCTGATCTTAAAATTCTCTCTTTATCTTTCGTTTTGGCAAGTTTGATTATAATATGTCTTGGTGACTTTATTTTGGGATCTACCTTATATGGGGTTCAATGAGAATCTTGGATAGATATCTTCTCAACTTTCATGATATCAGGGAAATTTTCTGCCAACAAATCTTCAACAATTCTCTCTGTATTTTCTGTTATCCCCCTCACCCCGTTCTGGTACTCCAATCGCTCATCGGTTATTCCTCTTCATAGAGTCCCACAAAATTCTTAGGGTTTCTTCATTTTTTTAAATTCTTTTATCTGATTTTTCATCAAGTAAATTGGTGTTAAGTGTTTTATCTTCAGTCTCACTAATTTTGACTTGCATTGCCTCAATTCAGCTCCTATGACTTTTTATTGAGTTGTCTAACTCTGAAATTTTATTATTAATCTTTTGGATTTCTGTTTACTGTCTCTCTATGGATTCTTGCAGCCTGTTAAATTTGTCATTATCCTCTTGTATAACCTTCTTAAGTTCCTCTGTTGCTTTGTCTGTGTTTCCCTTGGCTTGTTCTGCGTTTTGACCAGTTTCCTTCCTGATTTCTTGAAGAGTTCTGTATATTAATCTTTTGCATTTTACCTCCAGTAATTCTAAGTTCTCTTCCTCTGGAAAAGTTCTTGATTCTTTGTTTTTGGAGCTTGCTGAAGCCACTATGGTCTGCTTCTTTATGTACTTTGATATTGACTGTTGTCTCTGAGCCATCAATAACATTATATTTATTTTATGTTTGTTTACTGGGTCCTAGCTCCTTCTTTTGTTTTGCTTTGCTCTGCCCTAATTGGCTGCTCATGTGAGATAGTTTAATTATTGGCACCTTTTAAGCTCTAATGTCCTGTCACAGGTGGTTAGATCTGTTACTCGATATGTAAGCCCAGGAGTCTGTTTACTTTTCTTGTATGGATTCAACTCAAGTGTCCAGGTAGTTGGTCACCAAGTATGTGGTGCAAGCTCTCACCTACAGTCTTAGATGGTCAGGGGTAACTGGTGTAGACACAGGTATCTGGCTGCAGTAGGGGGTCATGCTCTGAGCAAGGCAGGGGGCTGACAGCTGCCCCTGAGTGTCTGGGAGGAAAATGTGTCCCTGTTCCCTAAAGCACATAGGTGGGTGGGTTTTGCAGCCAGACTATGGGTACCCAGTGCTGTTAGGTGTAAGGACCAGGAGGCACCACTTACTCTTGGACCCCTGTCACGGGTGGCTAGGGGTTGTGAGTGGAGCCATCAGTCCTCAGGCCCCTGATGTGGGTAGGTGAGGGCCCTGCTTAATGGCCAGAGCTGTGTCAAATATCATGAACTTGCCACCCCACCATATAGCGGAAACAGTGGAAGTTAGGTTTCAGGTATATACCTGTTGTACTGTGCTAATGAGGGCCTACGCTGTTGAAATGGGCCCACATAGGTCTATGCAGGGGTGAAAGTCATTCAAAGTCCATGGACCCCTTATGCCTGTGCCTAGGCACAAGAGCTATGCCTACCCTGAGTTCCTGGGTTAGGGGAGTTGGCAAACTATTTTTTCCTGTTTGTTAATTTATTCCGTCTCCAAGGCAGGGAGACTGGCTAAGGGCGCATGATGGGTCCTACTTCTGGCCCAGGGGACTAGGCAATTGCTGAAGCTGGCCTGAGACCCAGTGCAGAGCAGGGAGGGGGCAAGTAATTGGGAGAGAGGTTTTTCCAAAGGAGATGTTTTTTGATCCGTGTGGTAGATTAAATGCACGTACTTACCTTTTGCTGATTGAGTGCCACTTTTCATTGGTTCTGGAGGTGTGAGTAGACTGTCTGCTGCTAGGTCTTTCCTGATGTGGAAAACACTTCCCGAGCACAACCACTTGCCTCACTGCACACGCCAGCCTATCTGGGCTGAATGGTGCTGGTTCCTGCCAGGTCAGGTCTGGCAACTCCTTGTTGCTTCTGAACCGTCTCTCCCTCCCCCTGCCACTCTGATTCCTCAACTTTGTCTTTGATGTTCAGGGCTCCTAGATTGTCATATATTATTAATTCACTTGTTTTTTTGGGTATTTGTTTTAAGAGGGACCACAGGAAGCATCTGTCTACTCTGCCATCTTGGCCCCACCTCGCTAGTAGTTTGTTGTTAAAGGGAATATTTACAGTAAATATTAAGTGTTTTTCCCCCAAAATAAATCCATTCAGACATTTTTTCTCTTAAATATAGTCATAATGGTTTTAAACCTAGAGAGAAATGAAAAAAAAAGGGTAAATAATGCATATAAACTACAATGGAAATGTATTACAATTTGAACTGATAAAACTTAAGAGTTCATAGTTAGTTGATGTTTACTTTCTGCTTGACCATAGCTGCAAACATGGTTGATCTAAGGACTGTATTAGCTATCTTTGTCCTTTTCAAATTGACTCATGGGTATTTGAAATGTCAACTATAAACGACCATAGGGTCCGGGAAGAATATGGGTCTGTAACTCCTTGACATTTTAATTGTTCAATAATATTATTGTTGTTAGGCGCTGTCGAGTCAATTCCAACTCATAGTGACCCTATGTATAACAGAACAAAACGTTGCCTGTTCCTGAGCCATCCTCACAATTGTTACTATGTTTGAGCCCATTGTTGCAGCCACTGTATCAATCCATCTCGTTGAAAGTCTTCCTCTTTTTCATGGACCCTCTACTTTACCTAGCATGATGTCCTTCTCCAAGGATTGGATCCTCCTGATAATTTGTCCAAAGTAAGTGAGACAGTCTCACCATCCTCACTTCTAAGAAGTATCTGGCTGTACTTCCTCCAAGACAGATTTGTTCGTTTTTCTGGAAGTCTATGATATGTTCAATACTCTTCGCCAACACCACAATTCAAATGCATCAATTCTTTGGTCTTCCTTTTTCATTGTCGAGCTTTTGCATGCACGTGAGGTGATTAAACATACTATGGCTTGGGTCAGGAGCACCTTAGTCCTCAAACTGACATCTTTACTTTTTAACACTTTAAAGACGTCTTTTGCAGCAGATTTGCCCAATGCAATATGTGGTTTGATTTCTTGACTGATGCTTCTGTGAGCATTTCTTGTTGATCCAAGTAAAATGAAATCCTTGACAACTTTAATATTTTCTCCATTTATGATGATATTGCTTATTTGTGCAGTTGTGAAGATTTTTGTTTTCTTCATGTTGAGGTGCAATCCATTCAAAGACAGTAGGGAGTATCAAAGTGATGTCTTCTTTGATTCACATAAGGATATATAATATTATGTGATAGGCAATGTTGTGGAGGATGGATGGGAAAATCTCCTTAGCAAATATTTGTTTGCAAAAATCTCCTTAGTATCCTCTACCCTACTGCACACACACACACACACACACACACACACACACCAGACAGTAAGACTCCCTTTCCATCCTACCTTACCTATCACGTGACTTCTGGTAAGAAGGGTAATATGCCACATTTTGTTGAAAAATGCTAGAAACCCTCTCTAAAGCGCGTGATAGTCCATCACCCCAAGCCAGTGTTATCATTATACTAACATTTTCAGTTCAGTTATCTCTACTTCCTGTGTGTCTTCAGTTCCCCTTTATATCATTTACATTAACCCTACCATGCAGAGATTCTACTGCAAGTCAATTCAAACCTCTCTTTTCCTCTGTGGATTCACTATACAGCCCACCACTCTTTTACTCATAGTTCAAATGCTACTTCAGAATGATGGAAGTGTCTTATGCCTTTGGCTCTTTGGTTCCTTGCATGTACATGTTCTTTATTGATTAATTGGGATTTCCTCCCTCATTTATCCTTATCTCAGTCAGCAGAATATTTACTAATCAATTTGTTCTTTGTATCAATTATTAATCAAGAATCAGGAACTCAGTTGAAATTTTAAAGATGACTTTTATTGTATACTGTCACTCTTCTTCCAGAAAATCATTAGGAGAGGCTTGTAAATAATATCATGTCTAATCCTCTGTTACACATCACATACTTATGTTATTATTTTTCATATTAATAACTCACCTATCTCTGTAAACATGTACTGTGTTGCTTTAGTGAAAAAATATAATATGGCCTCAAAGTGATTTCTTTTTAATATAATGGCTTACTTTTATTTTTACCTTATAAAGACAATTACTTTCATTACATTAAATTAAATTTATTGTAAGTACATCTTAATTTTTATGTATCCCTGTGTTTGGAACAAGGTTCAGAATTTTTTTTGTGTGTGATTATCTTCTTTTGTTCTAATAAAAGAGTATTTATCTACCACTCATTAGATAGGAATGGAATTATTCAAACCTCATTTATTTAGGTAGCATCATGTATTCAGCACCTATCTGGTGCTAGGCATAATCTATGTTTTCAAGGATTTCACTTTCTATTAGAGAGGCAGATAGCTTCTCTTAAATATTAAATATTAGGATAAGTATAAGCACAGTATCCTTTAACAGCATATGGGAGAATATTTAATCTATTCTTAGGAGTCAAGCAAGGAAATCTTGAAGAAGCATGCTTTAAAAATGAGATCCAAGTAACACCTAAGGGTTTCTTCTTTGTCAGATTAGTTGGAGTCTATATTTTCAAGCTTTCTCTTCCTAGGGAAGAAATGTTCTGGATTACTGATGACCACATGGTAAATTTGGACAAGATCTGGCAGGTAAAGTGAAACAGCTGTGAGAGTGTTTTATGTTTTGAAGGTTGGTGCATGGCATCACACAAGGTGGCAGTGTTGGCTTACCTTGTGTGTGGGGGTCAATATGCAGCCCCTAGTTCCTTTTGTTCCTACTGGATTTTCTCCCAGGGGTTGTCTGAATCCTGAGCCACGTGTAGAAGAAGATTGATGGTGAAGGGAGTCAGCTTCTCCTGCAGGTCAGTCCTAGGATTGAAATTGGTGGTGGAATCTAGACATAGATGCAAGTTCCTGCTCATCCTCATGGGTCCAGTCCATCATTGCACTCCTCCATATTCAGCCGTCCTTTCTGACTGCTGGCCCAGATGATCTGTACATCTTCAGGCTCAACTTCAGACTCAGAGACAATAATAGCCTTGCACAGACTTCTTCCTCAGCGCCTACAATTGCTTAGAGTTGAATTCCTAGAGTAAATGCCTTGTTCTGTAATATTTATAGTGATCCAGAGGATTTTAGAAATTTATTCATCTTCAACTATCTGGAGGTTGGAGAGAGTTTAAGATGATCGTGGCAGAAGTAAAGACTGAAGAAGTAAACATGATACAGGTCATCAAGCACCTTGTATTTCATGATGAATATGTATAACATTTATAGAATAAATCTCTTAGAAGGTAAAATGGAATCTAAAACAGAGATAGAGGGTGTGGATGATGTTGTTGTTGTTTGGTGTCGTGGAGTCAATTCCAGCTCATGGTGACCCAGTGCATGCAAAGTAGAACTGCTCCATAGTGTTTTCAAGGCTGTTGCCTTTTGGAAGCACATCGCCAGGCCTGTCTTCTGTGTCCCTGGGTTGGTTCCAACCCCAAACTTCTAGCAAATGGTCAAGCACTTAACTGTTTGCGCCACCCAGGAACTCCAATGATATTGCTAGTTGTCCTTTAAGACTCATTTCCCAATTAGTTCTTATTAATAGAACCCTTTATCTTCAGTTGGACTTTTGGCTGCCAGGAAAACAAAAAATAATAACTAATATTTTATATGCTGTCCTTTTATAGAATCCCTCCCACCCATTGTCCTAGAGTAGATTCCTACTCATAGTGACCCTATAGGACTGAGTAAAATTGTTCTATAGGGTTTCCAAAGCTGAAATCTTTACAGAAGCAGACGACCACATCTTTCTCCCATGGAGCAGCTAGTGGGTTCAAACCACCGACCTTTCGATTAGCAGCCCAATGTTTAACCACTGTGCCACCAGGGCTCCTTATAGTGAAATGTGGCTAAATGTTGTCTGTGAAACTTCTAGCAAGTGTGGTTAGGGGGACACTCCCCCCCTCCCCAAGCCCTTCCTCCTTGTTGGTTAGAAAGTAGAAGAGATGGCTGGAGTTTGAGCAGTCATCTTCAACTATCAGGCAGAAGTTATATGCTTTGGGTGGTGGAGTAGGAGTATTGAAGGAGTTGAGTCCCAATAATTTTGTGAAGCCTCCTGGCCAGTCCTCAGATTCTTACATCCAAACTTTACATGAGAAAGAAATGCACATTATTTTTATTTTATTCACTGTTATTCTGAGTTTTTTGGTGTCTGACAGTCTAACTTAATCCTAGATGATCCACAGGTATTTTTATTAAATAGAAGGAGAATTTTTTTTTTTTTTTATAACTCTGAGAAGAAGAAAAGAATCTGGAAGTGGATAAGTTTGTAGATGAGTACAGAACATTTGAAAGAACGCTTACCCATGTTCCCAGTGAAGTAGGTGGTGATAATGAGTGACAAATTTTGACAGCGAGACAACATAATAGAGGTGAAAGTTTGTCAATTTTGTTTTACACAGACTAGGGTTTAAGTCCTTCTCTGGTACAAAGCAGGAAGTGATAAAAATGGATTTAAGATAACATAATGACTACTCTGTGGCTGACTTAGGTTTATAATAAGCATTGAATTGGTTTCACAGTGCCTGGCATGTAGTATGCTCTCAATAAATGTTAACATTATTATTACATTACTAATATATCTTTAGTGACAAATTATTACAGTGATAAAATTATAATAATAATAAGCAGTTCCCACTAAGGAGTAAAATGGAGATGATCTGAACACTGGGCCAATCCACATTTAAAACTTATTAATTCATAGCCATTCACTCTTCCTTTTTTTTTCTTCAATGTCTATTGAATCAGTAAGACTTCAGATAACAAAAAGCACTCTAGAAAAATATTTACTAAAAGGGATTAAGTGATTCCAAAATTATTAAAATGCCTGGAGGAGTGAAAGTCAGGGGTCACCACTCTGCCTCTGGTTTCAAAGACATGCACTTCTATGACTACAACCCACTGCTGATGCCAGTTTCTCCATGCCCATGAATATGGTAGACAAGGAGAAAAACATGGAGTCCAGCTGCTTCCCAAGCCCACTTGTCCAACTGCACCTTCTCAGAAAATAATAGTCTCCACTTCCTTATTTACACCACACTTTATATATAAAATAATCTGGGTCAGAGACAAAGACAGTTCATCACTTACAGCAAAACTATCAGCCAGAGTAACTTCACTGCACCAGCTCCTTGAGTCCCGATCCCCCCAGGGTTATATGATCAGGGCCAGATGGTACCTGCACATTCAGTGGAGTAAATCATAAAAGAGAAACACCAGAATTAGGAAAGTCTGATTATATATACAAATGCTGATGGCCTGCCCATCCACTTATTTGAAGAGACCTTATCTTTACTCTGAAAAGTAAGTAAATCTCCTCCAGGTTGAGATTTTTATTTTACTGTCCTGGAACATCTCTAGGGAGAGACATCTCTAAACTTTAGTATCCAGATATGTCCCCTTATATACACATATTCTTAAATTATAGTAAATGCCTTTGCTCAGAAGATCCAGACCATGCAGAAATGTGAGATATTCATGTGCAATTGTTTCCCAGAATAAAGTTGATAAAAACAAAACAAAACAAACAAAATGAAACAACAACAACCAAAAAAAAAAAAAAAAAACTTGGCTCTGATAATTGACTTGAATCATCATGTTTTTTTAGTTCAATAAAACTTTTCAAATACCTACAATTTAAATATATCAAGTTGACTTCGTTTCAATTGTTGGTGCTTTATATTCAAGAAATTCAAATTACCTAATTGCATTTCCAAATGCTTCAGGATGAAGTCTAGATCACTAGAACTTGGTAATTCCTTGGATCAGTTACTAATTTCATAAGAAATACACTATTAAATTTATACCACAGTTGTTTTCAGTAACTTTTTGAAAAATCTTATCATACACTTAATATGGGAAAATTCTCCCTTTTTCCTTTGTGCTCATTCCCTGTTGTGATTTGTAAAGCAACATCATTAAACATCTGAAGATACTGCAACATTTTTTCTCATACAAAAATTTTTGTATAGCTTATCTTACATACCTTGTTTTCATTCAACAATTATTTAATTCAATTCATAGTATGTGACTAGAGGAGGAAGGCTTACTTCTAAGAATATTTTCCCTTAGAGCAGCACTGGGTTGTCAAGCCACTGGGGGTTCTTTCATTTAGAGGAGTGGTCCCCATAGCAGCCTGAAGCAGCACAGCTTGGGTGAAATAAAATGTGGCTGGAAAATCAAAACTGTTTTCAGGTAAGCCATAGTTCAGAGTTGAGAACAAAAAACCAAGTATGTCAAATCTATGGGTAAGGCAAGTATGGAAACTGGAAAATAATTGAACAAGTTAGTGACTGCTACATACGGGAGTTGTAGGAAATAAGCTTTGAAGACTGGTTAAGGCAAAATGTGAGTAACTGTTCAGTTTTGGAGTGAGATTTGGGCTCAGATTTTATGCCTGGAGGAGTGGAAGTCAGGCTGTCCTGGGCTGAGAGACCAGGTGAAACAGCTTTGAGGAGCTCCAAAGGCTGGACTCAATGCCTCAGGCACAGGGCGAATAGGGGAAGGAGGCCTCCAGGAGCCACGTTGATATCACTGTCTGTACTTTGGGCTTCTTAGGCTGGACTTAGAAGAGAATAGTAACAAACATTCACCTATAGCATCAGAATGAGTAGGTTGGGAATGTGTAAAAAAGAAATCAAGGATTGTTGGAATGCTGGTAAACTATCTATCTACTGACAAAAAGGACCACGAGACTCTGAGGGAAGAGTTTAATGAAATCACGGATAAAAGGTAAACTTGAACAGTAGTATGGCTATTTAATTTGCATCTTTTCTGACCAACGGTGATTGAAAATTCCAAATAATAATAATGATACTAACAAAAAATCTCCTTGCATTTACAATGTGTCAAGCATCTTTCATTTTACACATATCAACTCGTTTAATTATCACAAAACCCTAATATATAAGTACTATTATTATCCTCATTTTACCAATGATGAAACTAAGACACAGATTAAGTAAAATGCCCACAGACAAATAGCTAGTAGCTAAAAGAATCAGAGTTCATGTTCTGGTTTGTAAGCCCTTTGAAAGAGTTGCCTGTTCATTGTACTCCTTAGCTCTTAAAAAAAAAAAAAAAAACAGCTAAGTTTATTTTTTATTTTATTGTGCTTTAGGTGAAAGTTTACACCATAAATTAGTTTCTCATTCAAAAATTTATACACAAATTGTTTTGTGACATTTGTTGCAATCCCTGCAATGTGTCAACACTCTCCCCCTTTACACCCTAGGATCCCCATGTCCATTCATCCACCAGCTAAGTTTATATCTAAAACGTATCAGGTTTGTATTTTAGGAAGATTCTTATCTAGAGAAATGCAGGATTACCGTTGCCCATCCCCTGTTCTCCCAACCTTGGTAGGACTTGCTTCCTAAGTGGTTTCAGATCAGTTTATATCTGCATGTGCCTATCAAGGTATTAAATCCAAGTTCTCACTGCTTGACCTATAGTTCTAAAGCTCAGAAAGAACTGGAGGAGCACTAAGCTTCTCTCTCAGGCAGTAGCTACTAAAATCTTATATCCTACTGTGCTTTTGTTTCATCTTTGAGATGGTATGGAGCCCTGGTGGTGCAGACAATAAAAGCTCAGCTGCTAACCTATAGGTCGGCAGTTCAAATCCACCAGCCACTCCTTGGAAACCCTATTGGACAGTTCTACTCTGTCCTATAGGGTCGCTATGAGTCAGAATCAATTTGATGGTGTGTCATGGATTGAATTACGTCCCACGAAAAATGTGTGTATCAATTTGGCTGGGCCATGATTCCTGGTATTGTGTGATTTTTCTGTATGTTGTAAATCCTGCCTTTATGATGTTAATGAGGGAGGGTGGGTGGCAGTTGTGTTAGTAAAGCAGGACTCAATCTACAAGATTGGATTGTATCCTGAAGCGATCTCTTGAAATATAAAAGAGAGAAGTAAGCAGAGAGACAGGGGAACCTCATACCACCAAGAAAGCAGTGCCAGGAGCAGAGTGCATCCTTTGGACCTGGGGTCCCTGCATGGAGGAGCTCCTATTCCTGGGGAACACTGATGAGAAGAAGACCGACAGAGAGAGAAAGACTTCCCCTGGAGATGACGCCCTGAATTTGGACTTTTAGCCTACTTTACTGTGAAGAAATAAATTTCTGTTTGTTAGAGACTGAATTTCTGGGTGGAGGGCTCTGGGGACCATGGTCTCAGGGAACATCTAGTTCAATTGGCATAACATAGTTTTTAAAGAAAATGTTCTACATTCTACCTTGGTGAGTAGTGTCTGGGGTCTTAAAAGCCTGTGAGCAGCCATCTAAGATACTCCACTGTTCTCACCCCTTTGGGAGCAAGGGAGAATGAAGAGAACAGGATACAAGGAAAAGATTAGTCCAAAGGACTAATGGATCACAGCTACCAAGGCCTTCACCAGACTGAGTCCAGTACAGCTAGATGGTGCCCGGCTACCACCACTGATTGCTCTGACCAGGATCACAAGAGAGGGTTCTGGACAGAGCTGGGAAGGATGTAGAACAAAATTCTAACACACAAAAAAAAAGACCAGATTTACTGGCTTGAAAGAGACTGGAGAAACCCAGAGACTGTGGCCCCCAGACACCCTTTTAGCTCAGTGGTGAAGTTACTCCCAAAGTTCACCATTCAGCTGGGGAATTGGTCAGCCGCATAAAACAAAACAGGACTAATGAAGCACAGCAGTCCAGGGGCAAGGACTAGAAGGCAGAAGGGGACAGGAAAGCTGGTGACAGGGAACCCAAGGTTGAGTAAGGACAGTGCTGACATGTAGTGGTGTTGTTAACCATTGTCATAGGGCAACGTGTACTGTTTAATGAGAAGCTATTTTGTTCTGTAAACCTTCATCTAAAGTGAGAAAAGCAGCACAACTGGAAGAACGTAACTGATGTCACTGAGTTGTGCATGTAGAAATTTTTGAAATGGTGTATCTTTGGCCATGCATATTTTAACCAAAAAAAAGGTTGAGAAGGGAGTGTTGACATGTCATGGGGTTGTTAACCAATGTCATAAAACAATATGTGTACTGACTGTTTAATGAGAAACTATTTGTTCTGTAAATCTTCACCTAAAGTACAATAAAAAATAAATAAACAAAACACAATTTTAAAAACATATCTCTTTGTTAAAGCCATCCACTTGTGGTGTTTCTGTTGTAGCAGCACTAGAGCACTAGATGACTAAGACAGATGGCAATGGGTTGTTTTTGTTTTTGGTTTTTTTTTTTTTGAGGGAGGTAAGAAGTTAAGAGCTTGGGCTACCAAAACAATATTGACAGATATTTAGCTTCTCTGTGCCTCAGTTTTCTTCATAGTGCTTCAGTCATATCTATTTCAGAGGGACAGTGTGGAGATTAAGAGAGTATAAATAAAGCATCTAGAACAGTACTAGACACATAGTAATTGCCCAGTAAACATTAGCTATGGCCATTATTCTTTCCAGAAATTGTGAGTGGTCTCTCTCCTAGTGGTAACAACAAAACTTTCATTGAATATTAAGAATATGATACACTCTCTGAAGAATATCTTTGAAAATCATAGGATCTTATTATCCATATGGCAGAATTCATTTAGCTGGTTGTTTCTGACTCTATGGATACCTGAGTCTTGGAATGGACTCAGAAGAAGGATGGATAGTATCTATTAGTTTCAAGCACACAGACCAAAGTTCCTGACCAGAGCATTTCTGAGTGGGTCTCTATGTGGCTCAGTTTTATAATTTCTGTAAAGTGTGGCTCTCTTACTAACGATTCATTTAAAAGACCACTAGAGCTTGTCTGTTAGTCAACCTAGGTACACTATTGATTGTCTCTTCATTCGACGTTGGGTAAGTGAGGAAATCCTTCATTGGATGGGACATCCATGGACAAAGCAATAGTCAGGTGAGAGATAGAGAGGTATATATGAAGGCAACTACCTAGTAAACAGTCAAGGGAAAGGTCATATGACAGACAGCTCCCCTTCCCCTACACTAAAGCCAGAAGAAAGGTATATGATCCAAAGAGCAGGATTATATGTGATTTTAGCAAGTGTTGGACAGTACAGATAAGACTTACTTGAATAGTTCAATATCCAATCATCTATGGACCTTTTCAAGAAGGAAATTTAGAATCACCCAGGTATTTCAGAATTACTTAAAGGTGCTGCTTAGAGTATGCAGGCCACTTCTTGGAAATCTAGTACTGAAAGACCAAAGTTAGAAACGCCCATTTTGAGAATAGCACCTGTTACTCCCAGAATGGAGAACAGCAGCCCATGTGGATGAAATGAACCATAATGACAGAACATTGTACTAATGAGTGGGTTATCTGGCCCCATGAATAAGATCAAACCACTCCAGGATTTCCAGGATTTCCAGAACAGTGCAAGTAGCCTCTCTTCAGGATAGATGGAAAGTTGATTCCTCTATCTACCTATCCATCCATCCATCCATCCATCCATCCATCCATCCATCCATCCATCCACCTACTTATCTATCTATACATAATTCAGTGGACAATATAAGCTCTGCAGCTTCCCTATCCATAGGAAAAGAAGAGAGTTTCAGCTTTCTCCTAGCAGGGTGAAGATTTTACAAAAAAACAAACAATATGGCCAAGAAGAAAGAACGATACTATGCCAGGTGATATAACTGGATTTAAAGGTCTTAAATCTGCATGGAAGATTAAAACAAAGTTAGAAATTCATACAGTAAATTAGTCTCTAAGACTGGACATGGTGCTAATGAGGACTACAATAAATGGAAGAATAATGGGGTAAGAACAAGCAGGCTATTTTTTTTTTTTTCCAAATCAAACCAAGACTCTACCAGTTTAGGAAATTATCCAGTGAACATCCAGTAAATTATCTAGTGAATCAACACTGCTAAACAGTAATTCAGTTAAAAAAAAAAAAAAAAGCTAAATTAACCCCCAAATATTAATGCTCATAAAAGTTGGTTAAATTAACTTCATTGTCAAATGAACTGGAAAATTGTTACTATGTCATTTTATTGTATGTTGCTTAGACACAGCTAGTCAGTGGGTAATGGTGTTCACAATCTTCTGAACATCATCTTAATCCTAACTTAGGCTCTGGTGGACAGACAGGGTTAAGTGCTGGGAACACATGCTGTTTCATGCCTAATATAGCAGAGTTCTTGGATCACTAATTTCTAATGGTCCCACAGCATAATTGAGTACAGGCACTTGACTGGAGAAATCAGCATTAACTTTGGGTTTCTTTACTGCTTCCTTTAAAAATAATTTACTCAAAGTATAGTTAAATTGTGCCTGTGTGGGGAGAGTCTGACATGCATATTGAGCAAAAAAGTTGTGCAAGAGAAAGAAGATACTTCAGGACTCCATTATATTAAAGTCATAATTAGGAGTGACAGATAATTGTGGTTAGAGATGGAATATTTTGTAGGATAGATTTGAGCTGATCTGGCTACTGTATCTGGCTTATTGATTTATCTCTGAAGCTAGTCATCAAATCAATTAACCCCTGAGTCTCAATTACAGAACTTTCCACATCAGCCATAAACATAAATAATGAATACCAACCTCCAGATTCAAAGGTCTACCTATTGCCCTCAGCTAACTCAGAGCTGGGATTTTGACCATTTTAAATATTTACCAACTTAGAAATAAGAAATGTGCAATATATTGTTTAGCCTGGAGACATACTGCTTGGTAGTTAAGTTGGTTAATTCCTGGAAAACACATTTAGTGGAAGATGTAAATAAACATCCTGTCTCTTTCTATAACAGATCATTACTCTTACACATAATGAATCACAAAATACTGGCTTAGCAGCCCCATTCTCCTTGTCTCCAAATCTAGCAAAGGGAAATGCTCTCATTTCTTTCCTCTGTTTTCTTCTCCCTCCCCATCCAGTTTTTCTGTTGTTTTAATTTACTATTTATCCTTAGTCTGGGAGATTGCCAAACAATGTAAATTTGTTTGCTTTTTAAATTTGCTTAATGTAGTTCATATAGTAGAAGAAGTGAATGGAAGAAACAACCGACCTGTGGAAGGTAAGCATTTTTAATAAAACTGCATCTAATTGCAATGATTTGAGAGAAGGCCAACTTTAATAAGCAAAATGTATATAGACCAGTATATATTTCCAAACTATATGCAGCCATATTCTTTTGAAACATATTGTATAAATAGAACTGAGATACAAGAAATGGAGAAATATAGGAGATCATTTGGTTTCTCAGGTTGGATTCAAAGGTGAGCAAAATTTGGATTGGGGTTATTCTTTTTCAAGGCCTGACTCAGATTTGCAAATTCAAAATTTGACTAAATCGTATGCCAGATTCCAACATAATATTTCCAATAAAAAGCAAACATTTCTACTAACTATAATAATCCCTTCTGTTATGAAAATCTCCCTGGGCCCAGTATCACAGAATTTAGTAAACAAAATATGCAACCAGTTAGAGATCAAATGTTCTGAAAATAAAATTTAGTTAGGATATAGAAAAGCCTAGTGAATTCTCCTCTCTTCTCAGTAGAGAATACTCTGTGGATACTTGTATTCCCACATGCAGTGTGTCTCACTTTATTCATAGAAGGGTGAATACTGAAAATTTTTATTATCCAACTTCGCTTCTTACGTACTCCATGTATACTGTAAATCATTTTATTGCATTGTTACATTAGATTTATTGCTATACAATTTATTAGATTATTACTTTTTTTGGTTGAGCAATTCTATTGCCCTAAAGGGATCTGAAAGTTCATATAGGTACATGAACATATAAACATGCTCTTTATATGCTAATTCTGTCAGTGGTTCTGTTTAGCTATTTATATGTTCTTTTTTGTTGTTATACTCTCAAAAGATGACTTAAGTTATAATTTCTAGTATACAGCCCCCTTATACTAACTAAAATGGTTAGAAATTTATAACTAGCATATCAAAGTATCAGTTTACTGCAATTATGTATAATTTATTCTCAAATTGATAAATATATTCATTATGATAATTACTTTTTCTTTTTCTCAGCAAATTTTATGTAATGCAGGTGTAAGCTTCAGCTTAGTATTTGTCTGGATTCATATAAATTCTAAACTAATGAACTGTGAATTAGTAAGATTTAAAGGTATCATTTTCAATTTCTCTAACAAACATTACTGAATCTGAGGTTTAAAAGTTTGGCTGTGCTCATCTTGGCTAAATAGCTTGAAATTGGAATATAAGGCTGAAAAGCTGCTAGGCGAGATGTTGGCAACCATAGAAATGCTGATTCTTACAACAGATCAATGGAGTCTAGGAGGAAAAATAAATCCATGTTATAGCTGTTGTGTAAGTTAAGTAAGGAAAGATATGGGCTAGAACATAAGATAGGCTCAGAAGCAACTGTAGAAAGAAAGTACATGATAGTTTACAATATATAAAAGATTTTCTGGAAATTTAGTAGGATCATTGCTTATTCTATTTTTATAATTTTTCATAACCATGAAACTACAAATCAAATAATATACCTATTAATATACTACTGCTGAAAAAAACGGTAGCATCTGGAGGAATGGAGGAAATTTATCAGACCAGTTAATACTTTCTATCATGTCGCCTTAAGGATAATTGAACATAATTCCAAAAATAAAATTGTAGCTAATTTCAGAAAAATCTGGTGAAAAACTTTATACATCCAAATTAGGTAGTTAGAGTTAAATGAAAATATGTATATGAAGAAGGTATACTAAGTTGGGAATCCACAATGGTGCTGATTAAAAAAAAAAATTGTTCAGCAAATTGAAAATATAAAGGTAGAGATAGTCACAAATACAGGTGGTCTAGGCCATAAGGAAGGAGGAAATCCAAGCTGCTCTGAACCTTGGTGAAAAACAAGTCCCCAGGAATTGACAGAATACTAGTTAAGATGCTTCAACAAACAGATACAGCACTGGAAGCACTACTTGTCTATGCCAAGAAATTTGGAAGAAAGGTACCTGGCCAACTGACTGGAAGAAATCCATATATGTGCACATTCCAAAGAAAGTTGATCCCACAGATGCAGAAATTATCAAACATCATTAATATCACATGTAAGTAAAATTTTGCTGAAGATAATTTAAAAATGATTGCAGCACTACATTATTAGGGAACTGCCAGAAATGCAAGCCGGATTCACAAGAGGATGTGGAATGAGGTTTATCATTGCTGATGTCAGCTGGATCTTGGCTGAAAGCAGTGAATACCAGAAAGATGTTTACCTGTGATTTATTGACTATGTAAAGGCATTTGACTATGCGGATCATAACAAATTATGGATAACGTTGCAAAGAATGGAGATTACAGAAAACTTAATCGTGCCATGTGGAACCCGTAAATAGACAAAGAAGCAGCCGTTCAAATAGCATAAGGGGATACCATGTGGTTTAAAATCAGAGAAGGTGTGCACCAGGGTTGTATCCTTTCTCCATACTTATCCAATCTGTGTTCTGAACAAACAGTGTGAGAAGTTGGACTATATAAAGAAGAATGTGTCATCAGAATTGGTGGAAGACTGATTAACAACCTGCAATATGCAGATGACACAGTCTTAGTTGCTGAAAGTGAAAAAGACTAGAAGTATTTACTGATGAAGATCACAAACTACAGCCTTCAGTATGGATTACCCCTCAACATAAAGAACACAAAAATTCACAGAACTAGAAAAATAAGCAACATCAAGATAAATGGAGAAAAGACTGAAGTTTTCAAGGATTTCATTTTACTTGGATTCGCAATCCATGCCCGTGGAAGCGGCAGTCAAGAAATTAAGCAAAGTATTGCATTGGGTAAATCTTCTGCAGAAGACCTCTTTAAAATGTTAAAAAGCAAAGATGTAACTTTAGGACTAAGGTGCGGCTGACCCAAGACATGGTGTTTTCAATTGTCCCATATGCATGTGGAAGTTGGACAATGAATAAGGAAGACGAAAGAAGAATTGATGCCTTTGAATTATGGTATTAGTGAAGAATATTGAATATACTATGGACTGCTATAAGAACAAACAAATCTGTCTTGGAAGAAGTGCAGCCAGAATGCTCCTTAGAAGCAAGGATGGTGAAACTTCGTCTCACATACTTTGAACATATTACCAGGAGGGACTAATTCCTAGAGGACATCATGCTTGTCAAAGTAGATGGCCAGAGATAAAGAGGAAGAACCCCAAAAAGATGGATTGACATAGTGGCTCCAACAATGTGCTCAAACATGGCAAAGATTGTGAGAATGGCACAGGACTGAGCAAAGTTTCGTTCTGTTATAGTAAGGTCTCTATGATTTGGAACTGACTGGATGGTACCTAACCACAACAACAGGCTTTACTAGAATGTAGGAGAACTATCAGCATTGACTGCCAAAATGAGCATTTCAGAAAAATGATAACATCGCAGTGATACTTTACTGAGTATATAATATATACATATTTTTTAATTTTGGAATGCTCCCTTCAAATTCTTAATTATCTACCATTTGAATTGTAACAGCCAACAAAACTCTGGTTCTAAATTAAAAAGATAGACCAAATCAGGTGAACTCATCAGAGAACCAATTTAATTTTTATCCTACCCATCATAGTTTAACTACATGCAAGAGAACAGGAGCTGTTGCATGTGAGAGGAAATCATACTTATTTCAGACACTAATTTTTATAGCTAGTACTGAGATAATGGAAGTTCTAAAATATAATTGCTGAATTAATCATCTGTGAGTATATCTTAAACCTCAGTGCAGGTATAGGTTGTCCCCTTTCTTCCTTTGCTCACAATAGCCTGCTTAAAGTTTGATAGTTATCCAATGCCCATTCTATTTTTCACCTCCACCTCTATCTGTACATTTGAATCTCCACTCTCAACATCTTATGAAACATACCTGATTTTGATATTAATTTGATTAAATTTTTGAAAATTTATGTTAAATAAAGCTTTCTTTCAAAGCTTATTAAATGTTTTTGGTTATCTTTAAACCAATATACCCATATAATACATTACTTTTGGTTATCCAAAGGAAAGTTTCTTTTTTTTTTCCTGTAATTCACAAGTACTTTATTTTTAAATATAATTAATAAAACATACACCAACTCAACAATTTCTACATGTACAATTCAGTGACATTGATTACATTCTTCAAACTATGTAACTGTTCTCATTATCCCTTTCCAAGTTATTCCACCACCCGTAACAAACTCAATGCTTCCTAAGCAAAACTTGCCTTTTCCCTCATTCCTCTCACCCCTAATAACCACTAATAATCTTTAGTTTCTAGATATTTGCTTATTTCATATAAGTGAGAGCAGAGAGTATTTGTCCTTTTGCAGCTGACTTAATTTGCTCAGCATGATGTTTCCAAGGTTTGTTCATGTTGTGGCATGTATCAGGACTTCATTCCTCTTTATTGCTGAGTAGTATTCCATTGTGTGTGTATACTACATTTTGCTTATCCATTCATCTGTTGACGGACAATTCAGTTGTTTTCACCTTTTGACTATTGTGTAGTGTGCTGCAATGAACATTGGTGTACAGGTTTCTGTTTGCATTCCTGCCTTCACTTCTTCTGGGTATATACCTAGGATTGCGTTTGCTGGGTCCTATGGTAGTTCTGTGTTCAACTTTTTGACGAAGGGATTCACAAGTTCTTGATACAAATGCTTTCATTTCTATGATAATCTATAACAGACAAACACAAGCTTATCCAGATAGTTCAAGTTGCTGACTCTCAAAGTGTGGTCCCCTAACTACCAGCATCAGCATCACTGGGAACCTGTTAGAAGTGCATATTTTTGGACTCCACCCCAGACCTACTGAATCAGAAACTCCAGGGGCAAGGTCCAACAATCTGCATTTTAACAAGTTCTCCATGTGGTTCTGATGCTCACTTAAGTTTGGGAACGTGATCTAGATCTTTGGTTCTCATCTTGGCAGCACATTGGAATTATTCGGGGAGCATTTCAAAAGATTCTGACTCGGTTGGTCTGGGCACAGCCTGAACATTGGAGACTTGAAAGTCTTTCCAAGTGAGTCTAATGTGCAGCCAACACTGAGATCCCTGTTGTGTTACGGCACGATGGTGCCATGTTAGTGGCTGCAGACTAACAAGGAAAGAACAAAGGCAGACCCAGTGACGCCCCCTCTCCAAGTGGAGTCTAAATGGCATTATGGCATGCTGTGAGCACAAACGCTTTGCAGAAGTTCCAGTAGAGAGAAGTGGTGAGCAATTGACTGCTCACGCTGCTCACACCAATGTGCTCATGAGAAACTCAAAGAAAGCTATGTTGCCTCAGGTCTTGTCATATTCAGGTGCTAATTTAGGTGCAGCAAAAGTAACACTTTTTCACACCAAATTGATGTTGATTTACTTTTGCTGGTTTTATAGTTTATTTTTTAATCTGTCAGTATATTTCTATTTCTCGTTGTATATAAAATATATACAAAGGAAGATTATTCCTAGCTTTGGCTTGTACAGATATCAGTAATATTAAAATAAAACAACTTAAGTCAACATTGGGGGCCTGTGGAACTCTAAAGTTCTTTTTCTTCTTTTTTTTTTTTTTTAATTGATTATTGTACTCTAGATGAAGGTTTACCAAATAAACTGGCTTCTCATTAAACAATTAGTACATATATTGTTTTGTGACATTGGTTACCAACCCCACGACATGTCAACACTCTCCCTTCTTGAGATTGGGTTCCCTGTTACCAGCTTTCCTGTCCCCTCCTGTCTTCCTGTCCTTGCCCCTGGGCTGGTGTGCCCATTCAGTCTTGTTTTATGGGCCTGTCTAATCTCTGGCTGAAGGGTGAACCTCAATAGTGACTTCATTACTGAGCTCAAAGGGTGTCCAGGGGCCATACACTCCGAGTTTCTCCAGTCTGTTAGGCCAGTAAGTCTGGTTCTATTCTGTGAGTTAGAATTTTGTTCTACACTTTTCTCCAGCTCTGTCTGGGAACATCTATTACTACCCCTGTCAGAGCAGTCAGTAGTGGTAGCTGGGCACCATCTAGTTGTACTGGACTCAGTCTGGTAGATGCTGTGGTAGTTGTGGTCCATTAGTCCTTTGGACTAATCTTTCCCTTGTGTCTTTAGTCTTCTTCATTCTCCCTTGTTGTCAGTGGGGTGAGACCAGTAGAGTATCTTAGATGGCCTCTCATAAGCCTTGAAGACCCCAGACACTACTCACCAAAGTAGAATGTAGAACACTTTCTTCATAAACTATGTTATGCCAGTTGAGCTAGATGTTCTCTAAGACCATGGTCCCGACGGCCCTCAGATCAGTAATTTGGTCCCTCAGGGAGTTTATGTGTTTATGGCACTTCCATGACCTTGCCTCAGACAAGTTGTGATGGCTTCCCCAGTACTGCGTACTGTCTCACTCTTCACCAAAGTAACCACTAATCTATTGTCTATTTAGTTTTTCCCTCCTACCCCTCCCCTCCTTCGTAACCATCAAAGATTGTTTCTTTTTGTGTGTAAACCTTTTCGTGAGTTTTTATAGTAGTGGTCTCATACAATATTTGTCCTTTTCTGATTGACTTATTTTGCTCAGCATAATGCCCTCCAAATTCATCCATGTTGTGAGATGCTTTGCAGATTCATCATTGTTATTTATTGTTTCATAGTACTCCATTGTGTGTATGTACCATAGTTTGTTTATCCATTCATCTGTTGATGGGCATCCAGGTGGTTTACATCTTTTTGCTATTGTGAACAATGCTGCAATGAACATGGGTGTGCATATGTCTATTTGTGTGATGGCTTTTATTTCTCTAGGGTATATTCCTAGGAGTGGGATTGCTGAGTCATATGGTATTTCTATTTCTAGCTTTCTAAGAAAGCACCATATCATTTTCCAAAATGGTTGTACCATTTGTATTACCATCAACAGTGAATAAGATTTCCAATCTCTCCACAGCCTCTCCAAAATTTATTTTCTGGTTTTTTTTTTTTATTTGTGCCAGTAATGCCAGGGTGTGATTGTATCTCATTCTGGTTTTGATTTGCATTTCTCTAATGGCTAGTGATCTTGAGCATTTCCTCATATGTCTGTTAGCCACTTGAATTTCTTCTTTGGTGAAGTGCCTATTCATTTCCTTTGCTCATTTTTAAATTGGATTATTTGTCTTTTTGTTATAGAGGTGTTGGCTTTTCCTGTACATTTTAGAGATTAGATCTTTGTCATATTTGTCATAGCCAAAAAATTTTTTCCCAATCTGTAGGTTCTCTTTTTACTCTTTTGGTGAAGTCTTTTGATAAGCATAGGTGTTTAATTT